>OY284492.1:45336887-50136887 GCA_958336395.1 Ctenicera cuprea | reverse complement strand
TTAAATTATTTGCGACCTAATTTTGGTTGTCTAATTTTATTAGCACGTTTAAATACAAAAAGATCTCCTTTGCTCCTTTGAATATTTACCAAATTTCATCCCCCCTCCCATTAGGAATAGTAAACATCTTTCAAAAAATCTAAAAAAATAGGGTCTACCTTTACCGTGTTCGCCTTACTCTACTAAGTGGCTGGTCCAGCCTTTGCACTTAAATGACTATTGTCAAGAGACTTTTTTCAAGAGAGAAATATTTTTATAAGAGAACATTCTGCAAAAGAAAAATGCTTTTTTGGCAGAGCTTTTTCCAAGAGAGAAAATTTTGTATAAAAACACTTTTCAACAGAAATTCTTTTTTTCAGATTTTTTTAGAAGTAATTACTTTTGAATGAAATTTTTTCAAGAGAGAAATTATTTTATTAGAAAATTTCTCAAGAGAGTTGCGAGAACATTTTTTGAGAAAATTTATTTTTAAAATTTTTCGAATGAAATATTTTAAGAGAGAAATTTTTTTAAGAGAATGGTTTTCAAGAGAGATTGTTTGGTGAGAACATTTTTCCACAGAAATATCTTTTGTTAGAATTCTTTAAGGAAAATTAAATTTATAAGAGAACTTTTTTCAAAAGAGAAAACTTTTTAAGAGACCTTTTTTCAAGAGATTTTTTTTGAGAGAACATTTGTTTTTTCAAAAAAGAACTTTTTTTAAAAGAAATTTTTTGCAAAAAATATTTTTTGTGAGAATTTTTCAAGAGAGAATAATTTTTAAGAGAACATTTTTCACGAGAGAAATTTTGTAAGAAAAATTTTCAAGAAAGAAAAATTTGTATGAAAGAAGCTTCTTCAAGAGAGTTTTTTTGCAAGAACATTTTACAAGAGAAATATTTTTTAAAAAACTTTTTTAGAGATTTTTTTTGAGAGAATTTTTTTCAAGAAAAAAAATATTTTTATGAGAGAACTTTTTTTTAAGAAAAATATTTTTGCCAGGACCCTTTTTAAGAAGTTTAAGGTTTTAAGAAAACATTTTTCAAGAGAGAAATATATTTTCGAAAACATTTTTTAAGAGAGAAATATTTTTCAAGAGAACTTTTTTCAAGCGAGAAATATTTTTACGAAATAAATTTGTTTGCGAGGATATTTTTCAAAAGTAAATAATTTTTTGTGAGAACGTTTTTTAAGAGAGAAATATTTTTATGAGAGAAATTTTCAAGGGAAATATTTTTATAAGTTTTTTTCAAAAAAGAAATTAAATTATGTATTATAGCAGTTAGAAAAAAAGGCCGAAAGGAAAACTGTTTTTGTGTTACTGTGTACCTGCACTAAAATTATTGGTCAGTATACAGGGTGTTCTATTATAGCGATCCATTATATAACTTATTCATTTTAAATAAAACGCCCTATATATTAATAGATTTTAAGATTGCTTAAGTTTTACTGTTTCCAACGGTGTGTTGTTGCTTAGCGCGGTTGACAACAGCATTAATACTAAAGCTTATAAATTTATAGAGCTCTACGTGCTAAGCGTGCTGGAAGCTGTAGTACTGTAATTAGCCATTTCATAAAATGGACAGCCAGATCATGAACTGAAATAATGTTTTCGCGTTATTAAAAAAAAACTGTTTCGACAACTAACTAAAAGACCATGGAGACGCGACAACATTGTTTAAAAAAATGTCATAAAATGGCAAATTATCCTGGCACATATTTCTATATATGTTTGCTAGATACGCCATTTTCTAGAAGGTAAATGTCAGTTTTAATTATATAAAATGTAGAACATGTATGTTAAATAAAACTACGTTTTTAAAATCTCTACGATAGATTCAAAAAACACGCATGTGTGCATGGTATGAGGAGGGGGAAGACGTGCCACTATCCAACGGTACGAACGCGCTACCTTTCCTTTCTTATTTAAACGTACCGCACTACAAAAAAATTTTAATTGTCGGAAACTATCAAAAGACAAAGAAATCGGCCCCATAAAAAATTATACAATGAAATTGCGCCCTTTAAATCGTTACGTCTGAGGCGGAAGCCCCTCTCGCCCCACCCTAATTCCGACACTGGTCGCAGTTATTTTTGCTTTTTAATTTTTCACTATTCTGAGATATTTTAATATTTTAATTTATTAACCTATAATATATTAAAACTGAATCCCCTCCACCTGTCTCATCATTTAAATGTAAGAAGCTTCCGCTACTAGAAGTTACATATTTACGCGTCCATTATAAGGCGCAGATTCTTTTGTAAATAAGACCGTTACACTTTTCAATGCAGATACGCAAATGATTTTTTGACGTGTGGACTAGAACCACACTGCAATAGTGATAGTTAACTTTTATCCCGCTTTTTTATTTAAAGAAATTTCTCTGGAGATTTGACAAACTTTTTCTGGTGGATTTGTTTCCTGGAGTTTTTACCGGGGTTACTGTTTTTAAAAGTTTTTTCCGGTGCTGTTTTTGTGGGGGTTTTATTCGTTTGTTTTGCGCGATTTTCTTTCAGGGAATTTTTTTGTACATTTGTTTCTAAATTTACAGATTCACAAGATCCTTACAACATTTAAGTAAGCACTTGCATCTTAGGCAACCAAACTATATATTAAATCCGAATCCCTTTACCGTGTCTCAACTGTTGGTGACGACGGACTATGCTCTTACATCTCGACACCGCTTATTTATTATTTTTTTTGCCGGTACCGATGTTTATGTCACGTAGATCGGAGCCGAATTTGATTTCAAAATAATTTTCCTTGTGGGCATATTTTTTATAGACCTTCCGATTTAAAATTATGTTAAACACTTTTGTGGCTACTTAAAACAATTACTAACGCAATTGCGTGACCGATTATATCGCTTAGGTGATATAAAAACTTGTTAGATTTAAGATCTCAGCTGGCTGATACAAAATATAGAAGGACTATGTTGGAGGCGGCAGGATTAGAACAATTAATTGCAGATTAAGCTGATATAGATATTGTGCACGGTAAGGAATCGCTGATCGGTGCGATTACAACCTGTTCAAAGAATTATGTTGCAGGCTCTGGTGTTGCTGGCATACATTTTCAGATCACGAAACAAACTATTGTAACACTGATCGCAGAAAGATTTTACAAACGGTAGTGGAAAAAAATGTTTTAAACAGTTTTACTTGAGTAAATTTCAACACGACCTTCTCTCAATTTCTTGGTAGAACATTTTCATTCACGATAACATACATTTGAAAGTCGAGTTTTTTCAACAAAAATCATATAATGTAATCCTAATCAACAAACATGCCCCGATAAAAATCAGTAAAAAAGGAAACCGCTGTGGTTAACCGATAATATTAAATCATGCAGTTAAACCTAGGATAGATTTTAAATAATTAAAAATTTAGTCATATTATGATAAAACATTGCGTAATCTCACTATCGACGCTGTTAAAAGAAGAAAAAACTCGCATATATCTTTAATTATGAAACTACTTGGCGGATGTTAAAATGTTTGGATGTTGGGTATTCTTATACAATGCTGCCGGGCAACCGCCACTTGCACTTATGAAATTATTGAAAAAGTTTAAATTTTTTCGAAAACTTTATGGAAATTTAGAATATTTTTTAAATTTTCGCAAAAACTTCAAATATATTTTTAACGGGAATGTTAAAAAAATTTAGATTGCGAGAAATTTTCAAAAAAGGTAAAATTGTAAATATCTGGTAAATTTAAAGTTGTCAAAAATTTTTAAATTCTGCTAATTCGGGAAAATAGTAAAAAAAATTAAAAATTTGGTTTGAAAATGTTTATTTAATTTATGTAATATTTAGAAAATTTTGACAACTTTTGGAAAACTTAATAATGTTAAAAGTTTTTGAATAATGTTTGAAAATTTAGAAAATTTGAATTTTTGAAAATTTTGGAAAATCTTCCATATTTTTGTAAAGTTCTATTTTCTTAAAAATTGAAATTAAAAAAATTTAGAAAATTTAAAACATTTCCAAAAATTTAAAATTTGTTTCAAAATTAAGAAATTTTTAAAAACTGAAAGATTATGAAATTTATGAAAATCCTTAAAAATTTCAAAAAATGTCATTCTATTGCAATTAGCAGTCTTTGAAACAAATTTGGTTTTTCTGCATTAACCCTACAGGAGGCGCGTGAAATTTTTGAACATTAGAGGGCGCGTCGGTCTGAGACACCAATTTAGAAATATCATCAAAATCAGTATCAATTCGTCACAATTTTTCTATTATGTACTTAATTATCCATGAACACAGTGTAGAAATATAATTTGTATTAACCATAATATTTTTTATCGACAAAAGTTGTAAAAAGTAGTCTTAAAAATAGCCTCATTTTTCGAACAAATAGTAAACATTTTTGTAATAACAATTTGAAAATAAACCTGATAAGTAATAATAACTACTCATAAACATGTTTAAATTAAATTAAAACTGTATCTAAATAAGAGCCTTGAATCACACAAACTAATGTGTGTCGTCAGTTAGAACTTCTTCCATTAGACGATGAAGTCGAGCCTGATCTGTTTCCTAATCTGACATGTCTTCTAAAAGCATGATATCTATATGTTAAATAATTGCAAACAATAAAGGGACTCATAAAAACCAACCTTTTTTGTATTTCGAGAAAACGGTGATATAAAAAAAAACTGTAACTTGAAAGGGCGCGTCGGTCTGTGGCACCGAAAACCCAAAAAAAATGAATATGTGCACTCGTACTGACTTTCTGCTGCATAATGAAGCTCGGACCACCAAATCAGGCAGCTACTGAGGGGTGGGGGCCTATACAGCCATAGAATATTAAAATAATTGCAAATAGAAATCGCGTCGGTCTGTGGGACCGGGCGCGCCTCCTGTAGGGTTAAGGCCCTAAAACTTGCTTATTAGTCAAAATGTTTAGGCTAAAATTGTTTGGCATAAAAGTACCTTTCTTTTAGGCACAACTCGTATATATCGGTCAATAAGCCCAAAGCGAAAAAAACGTCGCTAAATAAACGCATTTGCTCCAAATCATACATGACAATGACAACATATTTCTCTATAGCTACACTTCGTATAGCAAGGAAGTTAAAAACAACGATTTACCAACTTTTCTTTAAGTAATCATGAGGCCGTGCGTGACACGACTCCCTGATTCCCATCCCACCCCCTTACGCGCTATACATAGGTCTAACATGCCCCACCCCTGAAAGACATGCAACCCAACATACACACCACACACACCATCCATGGACACGCCGGATTTAACTTATTCAGAAAAATTTCGGACGCGCAGAGGATTCTAACCTACTGCCGTTTGGAGTCTAGTTTCAAAGCCTGGGACTTTAACCACTAGACCACCCGCTGGCCCCTATTTACCAACTAAACTTACTTTATTTTAAATAAAGATGATTTTCTAAAATCAGGCGTTTACAAATTAAATTGCACGCACTGTAATTAGGTTTAGGCCAGACATTTAGTAAAATTTAGTAAAAAAACAAGTTGATATTATGTACAGGGTGGGCAACTAAGAATGGGCGCCGGCCATATCTCAGAAACAAATCATCGCACAAGTTTAGGAAAAAAAATACCTTGAGTAAAGTGACCCTGAAAAATCGCTGGAAAATATTTTTGAGTTTCTAAAATGGCCGCTAGGGGGCGTAACAGCCATGACCAAATAGAAAATTAGGGTTTTCTCCGTATTTTGCTCAATTAAGTGGTATTGAAAATATATTCATCGTAATCCAGGGACAATTTAGAATCTTATTAGTTTTACAATTTTTGTTCTATCTTTAAAAATAAAGTGGTGGGGGGATGCCAAAATATATATTTTTTAAATGTCGTTTACTCCGATTAGCCTTAATGGAATTTAACAAACTTGGTCTCGTTACAAAGGGCGTTTCTTAGTCTATCGAGTGCCCTTTACGCTGTTTTTATTTGATTATTACCGTCGCCGCTAGAGGGCGTTATCTGACATGTCAACAAATATCGCGCTGTTTCTACTCGATAACTTTTTTCTAACAGTAGATATTAGCAAACAAAGTTGAAATTATGAATTATTGTCAGATCTTGGCGAAGGAATTTGCAAAGTAGCTGTTGAAAACAAGTAAGTTGTGAAAATGACACACTGAAGAAACAACATATGTTAATATATTACATAATATAAAAATTAGTAATTAATAACAACAACAACAAGTCTAACGGTAATAACAATAAACAATGTAAAAAATCAAACGTTCAAAAAAAAAAACGCAAAAAACACATTACAACACATTAAAAAATTTAGAATGTAATTAGTGGCGCCCTAGATGTTCAAAATGTCGTCCATCATGCTTCTTCATTTCTAAGAATCATTATAATTTTAAGAATTAATTCCAAAATGAAAACACAAATTCAATTAGAACAGTAAATACTACACAAAATAGCAACAATGACAAGTTGATATTTTTGGCACATTATGTTGTTTCTTCATTGTGTCATTTTCACAGCTTACTTGTGTTCAACAGCTACTTTGCAAATTCCGTCGCCAAGATCTGAGAATAATTCATAATTTCAACTTTGTTTGCTAATATCTACTGTTAGACAAAAGTTATCTAGTTGCGGTTTTCACTGACATCTTAAGCTTTTAATTCTCTATTTTACCGTGTAAAAATAAACATACCATTCCATTTAAATTTCTTTAGAAAAAGCGCGATATTTGTTGACATGTCAGATAACGCCCTCTAGCGGCGACGGTAATAATCAAATGAAAACAGCGTAAAGGGCACCCGATAGACTAAGAAACGCCCTTTGTAACGAGACCAAGTTTGTTAAATTCCATTAAGGCTAATCGGAGTAAACGACATTTAAAAAAAATATATTTTGGCATCCCCCCACCACTTTATTTTTAAAGATAAAACAAAAATTGTAAAACTAATAAGATTCTAAATTGTCCCTGGATTACGATGCATATATTTTCAATACCACTTAATTGAGCAAAATACGGAGAAAACCCTAATTTTCTATTTGGTCATGGCTGTTACGCCCCCTAGCGGCCATTTTAGAAACTCGAAAAAATTTTCCAGCAATTTTTCAGGGTCACTTTACTTAAGGTATTTTTTTTCCTAAACTTGTGCGATGATTGGTTTCTGAGATATGGCCGGCGCCCATTCTTAGTTGCCCACCCTGTACAAGGAACACGTACGTTGTTACAAATATAAACACCCACATAAATTCAATTAAGCTAAACACTTATTAGAACACAATCATTTAATGACATTCAAGAAAACTATAAAATTTTTACACTTTGATGTTAAACGTAAATTAGATATACTGGTTAGGCAATTTGAAATTCACAATCATTTAAAAACTGTACCTTTAACAAATAAACAAATTGATCTCTTAAATTCACAGTTATTGGATGTTTTGGAGTAAGAAATCAAGTCGTCTGCAGATATAGATAACCAAGATCCAGTTCCAGTTCTGTTATTCCTACAGCAACACCAACGGTTTATATGCTGGCCACTCACATACAATTAGTTTCGAATCTTACGTTTGACAATGGCATGTAAACATGTCGAAATACGTATAAAGTTAAAATAAATAAATATTGTTGAATTTATAAAGTATTTTATTTACACACCAATATGAACGACAACGAAATAAAGCTGGAACATATTAATTTTATTAATTACTTTTCCATGAAAATTTTCTGTTTTTATTGCAATTTTGGTATTATTGAACTGCCAATTGTCATATCACTTCTGGTTTGCATTTCCAATTAAAACCATATTGTTCTACGCCTTGTAACTTTATAGTGCACCGCTATAACAGGTGACCCCGATGCAATTGGACCGCAAACCTTTTTACTATGAGTATAGGGAAGTATTGATTGCATAAAAATTTTCGAATTCCAGATTTTGATTAGGAATCCACAAAAAAGTGTTTTTACAAAATGTCTGCCTGTGGGCGGGTACGTTTGTTCCCTCTTATCTGCTAAATGGTTCGTCTGATGTTGATGCGCTTGGGAATGTGGGGGTAGGTATATCAAAAATTGATCGACAAAATAAGCTTTCAAAAAAATTCAAAACTGGAAGGGGAATGTTTTTTGTGGCGTTTTTTCCGAAAGCGAATTTTAAGAAGACTTTAATGCAAATCCAACGCTTTTTTCCGAACTTTCCAGTTTTTAAATTTTGAATTTAGCGCCTTATTACAAAAAACGGGCGAAACAGGTCGCTGGTACTTTCCCATACTTTTTACGAGTTTTAATATTCTCGCGTCAAGAAGTGATGGAAGTGTTATCTAGTCATTTCCAGCCGGTACAAGCCGCTCGTTCCATACCCAAGGCGTTGGTTACGTAGGATGCGCGCGCCGATGACGTAAAGGCGCTATATAGGTAATGCGTTCACGACCTCGAATCAAAGATGGTTATAACAACTTTATTTATAGGGTTGTTAAAAATAGGCAAAGAATAAAAAATAATTGCTAGCCGTAGTTAAAATCACATAACATCCGGAAAACGTGTTATTGATATTAAAATATTAAACTATTTATAACGATTGGCGTTTTTGAATAAAAAATTAACCAATTTCAAATTTTTCAAAAACTCTTGTCCGAGTAAAAAAATAGTAAAGAAAATTAGGGAGATTAGTAAAAAACAAATTTGTAGTTCATTTCAAGCTCTATCAGCTCAGAAAAGTGAAAAAAATGGTGTGGGCAGTTTATGAGGAATAATTTTTTGATAATGTCCAAAATTTTGAGCTGCTAGTTGTATTTACAATATTCGTATTTACAAAAATATTTTTGCATCACTTGATTACACTTATTAAGGGCTATCAAATAATATAAGAATGTGTATTGATTGGATATTTTGTTTTTAAGTAATCGGACATTACAGTTAAAATTTTCAAAAATTCGTAGCGGCCTTCATTTTGAAGATACAGCATTTGCAAAAACGGCATTTGATTTGTCTTTAGATGCACTACAACGTTATCTATTCAAAATTTCAAAAATGTGTTTAGAAAAATTATGCCAAAAAAACATGTCTCATTTCCGTTTCCAGTTTTGGATCCGATTAATGGCCTTACACAGAACTACCTGCAACTAAAAAACTTCCACATACCAAATCCTATAAAAATCAAGAAAGGGGTTCCGGAGTTATAGGGTAACTAGCGCACCCACCCACAGATTTTAATAACCACTTCTTTGAGTTCCTTGGGACCCAAAACGCGTATTCCGTTAAAATCTGAAATTGGAAAAATTTGCATGAAATCATAACTTTCCGTACTTCAGTAGAAGTATGGGAAAGTAAAAATAGGTTGACAGATCGGGTTCAATATTTTTATCGCAATAGCCCGCTCTATAGAGATACGATTTTTTTGTGCGCAAATAATTTCGAAAAGTTAAAAGCTACGAACGGAAAAATATTGCCAAAAATTTCGGACATTTTCGCTCAAAAACTGGACATGCGTTTTTTTGTAATTTTTAAAGCTCACAAAGCTTGACTACAAATTGGCTCGTGTCCTAGCCCGCTAATTTCTTTATGACGCCTTCTATGAATTTTTGAAAATTAGGGTTTGAACGTCTATTTACTCTAAAACGAGTTATTAGTTAAGGATGAAATTTGATATTGAAGTATGGAAATTCCCTAGAGGTACACAATGTTACAAGCTACTAGAACTACTGCTCGAACTACTAAAACTGAAGCAAAAAAACAGACGTTCTCCCTCGCAAGGCAATGGGAAACCAGCGAGGTGGACTATTCCCAAGGAAAACTTCTCTGGAGAAGAAGTGCATGCGCTTCCTGTGGTTCGGAGCCCACGTTAAACTGTAGGTCCCCTATGTCTGTCTGTGCAAATTGTCTATAGCCGCGCACCAAACACAGACATAGGAGAGAGATAGCCAACGCCCTGAATGGGGTATGGCACTATAGGAAGAAGAAGTAATAGTAAAATAAGAGTCACAACTTACTTTGTAGGTGCAGCAATATTTAAGGCGTTAGTTTTCCGCTTGACAACAACTTTTTGAGAACGAATTTGTCCTTTCGCTTTTGGTTTTCATAAATCTCATAGAATATCCGCTCCCCAAAATGTTTTTTTTCTCATCAAAAACCTTGAATAATTTCGGTTTCGGCGTCAGAGGTCAATTTGATGAGTTTAGAGACGGTTGAAAATATAATATCGGGTTAATTTGTTTATTACAGGATTGACTGTTTTTAGTTACATGAGGAAAAATATTTATTACAGATAAATATAGCATTAGTAAATTAACTTTGTAAACAATAGGGTGAAATATATATATGTTAAAATGTTTTAATCATATCTTTTTATTTTAACAGCATTTGTAGCAGTCGAACCTTGGCACTGAGCTACCCTGACTGAGTGCGTTTTTCGGAACATTAATATATCTGCTTTAAATTGTCCCGTTCGTTAATGTTTTAAATTGTAATTTTCACTATTATAACTGTAGAACTGAATGTCTGTCCTTGATTTCTCTTAACGGTTTTTGTGTATGCTAGTCTTGTCTCAAATTGTTTTTAACTTTAAATGGTAATCCAGTACCCGAGGGTGATAAAATTATTGTAGGTAATACAACAATATTTCCAGATAGTTGCCCTTTTGAAATCTCAGCTGCAACGCAATTTGGAAATTTTATTTGAGTTAAATATCATTACCACCGCGTGCAGCATATTTAATTTGTATTGCAAATATCTGTTATTATCGTAGTGTATGAATAGTAGTGTAGTATGAATAGTAGTGTAGTAGTGAAGTCGTTAAAAATCTTTTATTGTTTATTTAGTTTTTATTAATTAAATTAATTTAAAAAAAAACAGAAGATAAAAATAAACTTAGTTTGCTAAACGTATTTAAATTTTTGTGATGTAAACAGGCATTGTTACAGTTATTTTTTAAGTATTTTTTGAAGAAGTAATTTATAGTCTTCCTCGTTTACATCTTTATTTTCTAGTTTCTTTGTCTAGATCAACTTCAGTTATTATTTTTGGTTTCCTACTTTGGAAACTGTTTTTTACTTTGCTTTTACTGTAGGGACAAAAAATTGATTTAATGAAATTTTTCGGCTTCAAGATTTTAAAGGATATGTGTGTGTGTTTGACCCCCAGGAAATGAAATAGTGTCTGTAGGTGGGCGAGGCCAAAGACTCTTACGTAGGTAAAAGGCGTGAACAAAGACACCTTTCGCGGGGCAGGCGTTGTAATGCTCACTACGGTAATTTCAGCTTGGTAAATTCACCCCTCCTCGGAAAAGTTCAAGGTTTGTCTTAATTGGAACTGCAGAGAACTGGGTTAGTGATTTTCACAAGGTGGAGTGTCAAAAGCTCTCAGTATGTGTTCCTAACACCTAAGCGGCAGCGCGTTCTTTGTAGCGGGATTCCCGCTTCCTGGCCGTGGCTATAAATATACCGGCGTCCTAGACACATCGTCTGGGTAACCCTACGGGTTATAAATTTGCTCAGGCGATATACTGTGTGGTCTGAGGCTGATGATATATGCAGGTGAAGGTGAGGTCCAGGAAGGAGTGGCGTAGCTGCAGAGGTGAGGTGCACTTTGCTTGCTCACGCTCACTATCAAATTGCACATCTGACGCTGTTTCGGTACCGGTCGTTACGATCAGACCGGCTACCGACCTATCTGGGCGGTGCAAAGTCAATCAGTACTGGGCACCGAGAGCAGTTCAACTAGTAGGGGCAACTTTGGTTGTTTCGAAAAGTCCAGCCAGTGAAATTACTGATTGGTACCAAAAATTCATCAACAAACCTAGAAATTAGCTGCAATTCGGTGTTGTCGTAATGATGTATTTTTCTGCGACTATGAGTTTTTGAAAATTTATTATTCATGTCTTATTTAATAAACGGCGACGATAAAAGTTTTTTGTGTATGTTGCTGATAATTAATATCATTTAATTTTGATGATAATTTAATACTCGTACGTACGGAGGCTATCCCCTTTAAAAGCTACATTTTTTCTCATAAAAGATAAAAAAAACATTGGTGGGAGTAGTGCAACCTTATAGTCAAATCCATGTTAAGGGTATATATTGTCATGATAAACATAAGTTTTTAGATCTTTTGTGTATTTACCTATATGTGAATACTTTTCTTTGAATGTTCTGGTTTTATAATTTTTTAAATATTTTCAGAAAGACACAGTTCTAAATAAATCAACAATTTGAGGAGCAGTATATAAATAATAAAATAAATTACTGACAAATGATAAAATACCACCGAGTAAAAATATACACAAGAGTAAACGCAGTCGCCCATAAATCTTCTGTGGGGGCATCTGCCACCTTAATTTTACGGAGACGCGGCAACCCTGATACTACAATACAAATTGTGCATCTAACCTGCGTCTCTCTCCAAAGTCGTTTTCGATACTGAGCCTTATATAATAGATGCGTAAATATTTGGGTCCTAGACAAGTGCAAGGAATCCAGATTTAGTATATAGATGTGTCGAGACGTAGCAGTGATAGTTTGCAATTTTACTTTAAATTTAATAATAAACGATATCTAACATAATTAATATTTTGTAGTCCATGCGATAGTGCATGCGCATAAAATGGGCCAGGATGTGTAAAAAAGAAGGATTAAATAACTAAACCACGTAATATCAAATATCAGATCATTTGATTATGTAAATGTGATACATTACATATACAAAATACTCTTTGTTTCTACATAACATTTCATTACTACCTGTAATTATTTACCTTTATATTTGAAAGTATATGTGTAAGAAAAAGAGGAAGAATGGAGGATAGTCAGCTTCCGATTCATATGACATATTCATCTTCAGAATGGATGCAAAATGGATGTCTCCCGTACAGCAAGTCGGGTAACGCGTTAGTTAAGTTAGGTCACATCTGATACTTGGGATATTTGGTGTTTGAATTTCACATGCTGGAAAAGATATCAAGAAATTACTAAAACATAATTAACAAACATGTTTACTACACTAAGAGTCATAAAATGGAGAAGTGTAACTCAAATATCAAAAGTATGCTATCAGTAATAATCAGTCACAAGCTACAGAGATAAAGTGCATGTATAAGAAAGCTAAAGGATCCTACGATTTAATCTAGCTTTACATGTAGGTATTTCATAAGCATACAGAGAAAGAATGCAGAATAGATAGTTTGAAATAAAAATATTTCCAATCGATAAAATAGTATTTATTAACCAGCAGGTATTTTAAAGTTTAAAGAAGGTAAAACAATAAACGTCCATAGTTTTATTAATGCTTGCACTAATATTTAATGCTTCATACCAAAGGTTCCTCGTTTCCTGTTTCACTCATAATGACATCCGCGTTTCGTTTTTAAATAATGTTAACGTACGTATCTCTTTCCTTTCTAAAAGTAGCTTATATATAAAAGAGTGCCGGTAGCTTAGAGGTTAGGCGCTTGGCCTCTAACGCTATGCAGCAATAAAAATCTATTCCGCAACCCGCCACTCACATTCCCCAATTCGGTGTAGGCAGGCAGCCGTGAGGTCTCAATGCCTGAAACTTTCTCTGGTATTTAGTCGTTCGGATTCGACGTTTTGTAGGTCCCCCGTAGACGTAAAGGCTGATTACGACGACGACGACCGTATTATATAACACTGATAACAAAAATATTAGAATTGGGATAATGAGCAAGTTATTTCTAATTTTAATTCTATTAAATTAAAACGCAGCACTTTTATTCATGCGCAATAAAAGAAAAAGAATTTTCTTATGTAGTCTCCCAAAACAACATTTTAAAACAAGACTCGAGTTTAATTCCAAGTTCCTCATTACTTAAATTTAACGCACGATGTGAGGGGAGGAATCCCGAAACTATAAATTCAGATCCACCTATCGGAAATTCGTGATTTCCAATTCAACAGGCTTAAGGGACGTATTTGCTCCGTTGCAGATTCATCTCTTTTGTTTTCTACTAATTATAAGTGCTTAGTAGTCGAAATATATATTCAGAGAACCAAACGTTTTTGTGAAAAATTACTATTTTTTCTTAGTTCATCATTTGTCTCGCTGTTGCTCATTTATTTACTATTTTTATTTTTTCCCTACCCTACAATGCGCTGTTCTATTTCAAAAGTACCATTTATCGTTTACAGAATAATAGAAGTTTTACGTAATTCTCAAAAAAGATTTGGATATGGATTTTAATTATCTTCACTCCAAAAGCATTTTTAAAAACCTTCAATTTAATGTATTGCAACAGGCAAACATCATATTTTATGTATTGTAAACATTGCATATTTTATACCGAATGTTTTTTGAAATAAAGTTAGGAACATTTTCACAATGTTGAAGTCCGAACTTTCGGATTTTTGAAAATTTTAGCAATTTATGTGTAAATTTTAAAATTTTAAAAATTTTTAAAAATTTTGAAAATACTTGGAAATTCCGCAAGTTTCAAAATTTTGAAAAGGAATTTTGGAATTTTTGTAAAAATCTAAATTTTTATGAATTACTAAGAAATGTAGAATTTTGTAAAAAAATAAAAGTTTAGAAACTCTAAAAATGTACAAAAATTTAGTTAGTATTAAAAATTTCAAAATTTTGAATATTTACAGAATTTCCAAAAATTTACAGTTTTCAAAAATTTAAAAAATTTTTAAATAATCTGTTTTGCTGTTAGATTTCAAGTGTCACGACTTACATGGGGCATATTGCTTTTTTGGAACCTGTGGGCTTTTCATGGATATTTGTGCCAATTTTTAAATTTTACATTGTGTGGGCAATTGCCCAACTTTGAAGGCAATTCATAATTTTTCAAAAATATTCGTTGCTACAAGAAAAAATCGTGCCGGTTTGTTAAATAATTTTTAATTAAATAGAAAATATAGTCCAATTTTTAAAAACTTCTAGCGAGTTTGGAAAAAACGCTCGGTTTGTGTCAAATCCATACATATATAAAAGCTCAAGGAGTTTTCTTCTCCGGTTCCTCCAGCGGCTACCGCTTCACCAATTTGGACAATTTTTTTTAAATGAAAAGTCTCTATCCTCAGATGGAACATGAAACATTTTTATATTTTTATTATACGTCGATTTTATAATCATAATTATTTTAATTTATAATATATATGAAAGTCTGCTAGACGCGCTTCACTTGAGGCGACATCTACACTAACGTCGCGTTTCATTATTGGAACTAATACATCACGTGACTTAGCATTTTGCCGGTTCTGTCAACGCTCTGTCTGTCAGTGCATTGTGCGCTGGGGTAACACTAGTTAACAAATAATACCGACAAATGTGTTCACCTGCCGTTTCGGTCTTCGCATTGTTTTTAAAACCAGGGCAAGTTAGAAAAGGACAACGTTTGTTTTTATAATTGTTCTGTATACATAGTTACGCAATATAAAACTATAATATACTTTAGAAGCAGGATGTGAGAAACTTGTAAGGAGTGTTCTCTTCTGAGATCTTGGCTCTCGAAAGAGCGTGGTGACTTTCTACCATACCATGAATCACACAGACATAGGGAACCTACTGTTTAACTTGGTCTTCGAACCGTAGGAAGTGCAAGCACTTCTTCTCTTGGAGGAATACCGCTCTGGTTTGATATTGCGTTATGAGGGAAAACGGCTGTTAAAAATGCAATGTTCCCGTACTGGGATTAGAGACCCAGATTCCAAGCATGGCAGTCCAACGCTCTAACCGCTAGCCTACGGCCGCGTCTTAGCTAGTACCCTAACGTATCAGAATTATCTAATTCTTGCACTAAAGTAAAAGACTAAACCGAATGGGACCTCTTTCCTGCGTTACTCTTTGGCGCGATGGTCCATGCAGTGCCTTGGGCTTCCATTTGGGTTGCAAAATTATTGGTTTTACAGAAACCGTTAGTTACTCGTGCACCAACACTTCTGGAACGGGTTCAGGTATAGGTCTTCCTAGCTTCTCCCTGTCTAATTCTCATTTATTTACTGCTCTTCTCTCAACTTTTTGGCTTCCTTCACAATCTTTGCCCATTTCTTTCGGTCTTGTGTTCTTTTCCCTCCATCCTGTTACACCACGTTCCTCAAGGTCCTTTTCAACTTCATACAGCTACCGTAATCTGGGTTTACCTCTTTGCCTTCTGCTTTCCGGCTTACTTTCTAATAACTTTTTTAAACCTCTCGTGAGCTGCTTACGCTGTACATGTCCTAACTGATTTATTCGTTTACTTCTAGTTTCTCTGTAAATAAATGGTTTCTGATACCGCGTCCTTTTCTTTTTCGGTTGGTTATCACTCTCCATATCCCAGTTTCGTACACTGGACCGTACATTTCTCTAAGAATTTTTCGTTATCAGGATCAACCGTTTTCTCCGCACTTTTTTTCGCAGATACCAGATTTCTACCGCATAGGACACCACCGAAATTCTCTTCGCACTTTTTTTGCAGATACCACGTTTCCACCGCCTACGACATCACCGGATTATAACTGTTTTGTGTATTTTCACTTGTTTCTTCTCTGCGAGTGTTCTTGACTTTTAGTATATTCATTAACAAGTTAGCAGCATTTATTTCCTGCTAATACTCTCGCTTTCACCTCTTCTCTTATTTCATTTCCTTCGGTAATGATGGGAACATCAGTATTTCAACTTGTCTGTTCTTTCGTAATGTTGATGATTAAAGAATTTTTCGTTAACGTTCTCTTACTTATTTTTATCTCTGGTAGTTATTAAAGAGTTTATTTGGCTACATCTATCTTTAGTCTTTGAGTAGCTGCCACGTCTTCCAAATAACCATACACCTCATCCACATCTTTCGACGTTCTGCAAGATAAAGATCGACACACCAGGATTAATTGGCACTTCTCTAATTATTCTCTATTTAAAGCGAAGTTGACATTGCATTACCCTGCAGGAACCATGGAGGACTGGGTTAGTGATTTCACGAGGTGGAGCATGCCTACCCTAATGTCTGGGTCCTAATGTCTGAAAGTGAAACTTTCCCGCTGGAACGGTGAACACTCGGTCCCTAGCCGGGACTATAAACTTGCCCGCGTCCCAATCACTATGCATGGGAGACCCAACGAGTATAAATTTGCCTATGCAATATACTGGGTGGTAGGGAGGCCCCTGTGAATGGGAGGTGAAAGCCGCGTAGTCAGGAAGGTATCGCGTTCTGCTGGCCCAATCAGAGACCTTGACTCTAGGGGTGTTTCTCCTTCTCACGCCCATAATCATAGTGCCGACTCAGGGAGTTCGTGTAATTGCACACCCGATGCTGTTAAGGTATCGGTTAGTGTTGCCAGACCGACTACCGACCAACTCTGCTTGCTCCGAAAAATCCAACTAGTGACTTTGACTGGTACCACGGGGACCGAGATAACCCACCGGAAAGAAGTACTGGCACCGTCAACTCCTGCGACAAGCACTGGATAAACTCGTGGCTGCAGCGGTAAACCTAAGCAGTCTAGCGGTGTCGATGGGCAACCAATGATTATTTTTACATCGTAATTTTGTATTTTGCTAATTTCCTAATTTTGTGTAAAAGCTATCCTTTTCGTCGTCTTCCTTCTTCGCGTGCGACACGTGCACTAGAACTATATTTTGCCTTCAGTTTTAATATTGGAATTCTTACAGCGATTGGTACAAAATCAATAAAAGCCTTTCTATATCTTTCATAATGAAGCCTACTCCTAATTGCCCTTCTCTAGTTCCGCTGTAACAATTGGTAAGATCCTTCAGAATCCACGATATCACTGTCTCTCCGTCTCTATTATTGGATTGGTCGTATCTACCACGAAACCTTTTCTAATCGCTGCATTCCTTGTGATAAAACGTTATCTTGGCTCGATGAGCACTAAAGGAACCACCGGTCGTTTGCAAAAAATATTGCTGATGGTGGTAGGCGTGTATCAATTCGTACTCCGCTGTTTAAGGCGAAAATCCTAATTACCGTCACTAGAAATTCTGGTACTAGCACTCGGAGAATTGCTGCAGCGGAGGGAGTCAGTGATGGCACTGTTTCGAACGTATTAAATGATCATATGCTTCATCTTTATCATATTCAACGTGTGCTTCAACCACACGATTACCAATCAAGAGTACAGTATTTTCAATGGCTTTTAAGGAAACCCATAGTTTCTCCCCCGTTTGCTGTTCTCAGACGAAGTGAAATTTACCAGAGATGGGGGGAGTATTTATTTTTCACAATACTCATGTCTGGGCAGCCGAGAATCCCCAGAATGTAGACATCAGCACAAGTTATTCATAAATGTTTGGACGAGCATCATTGGTGATTTGCTCACAGGTTCCTTCTTGTAGCCTAGCAGATTAACGGTACCTTTATACCGAGATTTTTTAGAGAACTGTCTTCTATGATTGCTAGAGGATGTTCCCATAGACACGACGACGCTACCCGGAATTTCAGCACTGCAGCTTGCCAGTCACCCAACGAGCAATTCTCTTAAAGATGGATAGGTTGAGGTGGACCCATAGCATGGCCCACTCGCTCGCCTGATCTAACCTCTTAGATTTCTTTTTATGAGGCTATCTCTGAAACAGTTTACGATTCTCTCCCAAGAATAATGTTGAAGAATTGTGGGGGAGAGTTCAAAATGCTTGCCAAACAATACGAAATAAGGCAGAATCTTTGAACGTGTGAGACAATCAATGATGCGTTGTGCTTGCGTAGAAGCCAATAGAGAACACTTCGAACATCTTTTGTAACGTGAATTGTATCTTATTAGAACTAGCCTACTTTAGTTAGGTTAAATAAATAGTAATTAAACTACTTCTTGTCTTTTTAAAGTGTGCTATATTTCTGAAGGCGTTGGTTTCTAGAGGGTAGAATCACACCTCAAATTTTGAAACACGTCTTACCAGACACCTTGTATATTAAAAGTGCACAAATCTATCACCAACTGTGAATTATATTATTTTTTATAACTCAGATTTTTTTTTCAATAAATACACTTTTGTCCGCATAAAAAGCTACTATTCGTTCACACGAGATGGCGCGGTCGCGTTAGCATTTTACTCACATGGAGTCAAGATGAAATCGAAATGTTAGCAACTTATCCACGGCTCAATGCGCAAATGCTGTATTTTAACTACTACAAATAATCAATTAGTCAAATTATAGTTGACATGAAATATTAATTACCTTAAGGCTAATTTTGGCTATAATTGTTTCATTTATTTAAAAGAAAATGTCTATAATACAACCGGGTTGTCTCACATCCCTTGGTGCAGGGTAAATTTGTTAACAACTTAACATAATTATTAAAAAGTAATTTTTGAGTGAAGAATAAAAAATAATATAATTTTTAAACCTTTCATCGCGTCATAACCAACTGCAAGATTCCATCAAAATTTAAAACGAATCCGTCTGTGTCTCTACATAGTAATTTTATTAACCATCGTAATGTTCGAAACGCGCAATCCCCCTCCTTCGCCTTAAAGAAATACGGAAGAAACTTAAATGGTATTTGTTGCATATAAATGTATAATAATAATAATAATAATAATAATAATAATAATAATAATAATAATAATAATAATAGTAATTAATCCTTTTATCCCCTATCCATTAAACCTGGCAGTAGGTATAAAATGCAATCCCATAAAAATCTATGGAGCATCATGAAAATAATTTAGCCTCGGATGTGTCAGGAAGTAGGGCTGTACCTGACGCGGGACATCAGCCCAATGATAACGACAGCAATAGTCAACGGATACTGAGAAACAAACCCGCACAACGTGCCTTAGCTGCGGAAGAGCATGCTACCACTAAAGCGGGAAAACCTAGGCAGCGCATGAAGTGGACTACAGAAATAAATATGAGTGTCATGCGGTGCTATTACAAAGCCACCAGTTTAGAATCAGAAATGACCTTATACAGAACAAAAATGTACGAAATGTTCATACAAGAAAATCCTGACATAGTAGTGTCAGAACAAAGAGTTGCAGATCAACGCCGGACTATAATAACAAGGAAATTATTACCTAATGACATAATAGAACAGATAAAGGCACAGGTATCCAACGAAATAAGAAACTATACACAGGTCCCACAGAACCTCGAGGACACAGAGCCATTTGACGAATTAGAACCTGTTGTGGGGGAAGTTAACATCGGAACGGTAGCTACCATAGTAACAGAAAATGATAAACAAAAAAACGACTTGAAAGATAAACTTAACACCGCTTTTGCGCTATATACGGGTAGTGATCCTACACAAAGACCCAACATCCCAAAGCAAAATACATCTACTAAACTAGCAAAGATAGTTAACAATGTCAACACAATTCTGCCTGAATACATAGGAAAAACTGAAAATTTTTCAGATTTTCACACTTTACTGTACTGCACAGCAATGGTATGTGCAAAAGAAAACGGAGCACAGATTAAAGAAATGCTAAATGATAGCAGTAATTCCAAACTGAAAACAAAATTAAACCAAAAACCTAAATGGCAAACCAGGCTTGAAACAAAAATAATAAAACTGCGTAGCAGCATTAACCGCTTAAGCCAATATAATCAAGGCCAACGATCTGGTAAAATATTAACAGAAGTAAAGAAAATCTTTGCTAACCATAAAATACACACCAAATATGAAGAAAATAACAAGGAAATTGAAGAATTTTTAGACACATTAAAGCAAAAGTTAACGGCACTTTCAAAAAGACTCAAGCGATACCTAGAAAGCAATAAAAGAAAAAGTGAAAACAAACTATTCAGTGAAAGAGAAGGCATGTTTTATCGGCTACTACAAAGAGACCAACATCAGCAGATGACCAGCACACTTGAAACGAACGCAGTAGAAGAATACTGGAGCAACCTATGGTCAAATGAAGCAGTTCACAGAAAAACGGCGGGCTGGATAAATAAAGAAAAAGATAAAATGCAACATATCAACTTAATGAATTTTACAAATATATCACAAGAAGAAACGTCTAGAATTATAAGCAACACACACAATTGGAAAGCGCCAGGCATTGACTGTATACATAATTACTGGCTTAAGAAGTTTACAAATGCACATTCTGAATTAACTAAGTATATTAATATCTTTATTAAAAATCCCAAAATAATGCCGCACTTCCTTTCTAGAGGTCTAACATACCTTTTACCAAAGAGCGGAGATACTGATAATCCTGCTAACTATCGACCTATCACGTGTTTACCCACTATATACAAAGTAATAACTGCGTGCATTAGCAATGCAATATACAAGCACTGTGAGGAAAATAGCATATTAGCTGAGCAACAAAAAGGATGTCGCAGGAACGCACAAGGATGCAAAGAACAGTTAATAATAGATTCCGTTGTAATGAATCAAGCATACAAAAACAAGCGTAACATATACACAGCTTATATAGACTACAGAAAAGCATTTGACTCTATTCCTCACAGTTGGCTCCTAGAAACCCTTGATATATATAAAATTAATCCAAATATTATTAAGTTCTTAAAAGAAACTATAACAACATGGGAAACAGTAATTAAACTATGCACACCTGAAAACCAGATCACCACCAAACCTATAAAAATAAGCCGAGGAATTTTTCAGGGAGATTCGTTAAGTCCTCTTTGGTTCTGTTTAGCGCTCAATCCCCTATCCAACATGTTAGACGACGCAAGCAGGGGTTTTAATATTAAGCACAGGGAGAACACAATATACAAAATATCTCACCTTATGTATATGGACGACATTAAGATATACAGCAGTACAAGTCAACATCTAAAACAGCTTTTAGGGATTACAGAAATATTCAGTAAAGATGTATGTATGAGTTTTGGAATAGAGAAGTGTAAGACACAAAGCATTAACAAAGGCAAAAGAGAAGTGGTGGAATATGAATTAGAAAATAATCAGAGAATAGAAGGCATGCGAGAAGGAGATATATACAAATATCTGGGAATGAGCCAATCGCGGCTGATTGAAGAAACCCAAATGAAAGGAAATATGAGAAATAAATACTTAAGTAGAGTAAAAAGTATAGCAAAAACAAAGTTACACGGAAAAAATATTATAAAGGCAATAAATACATACGCGGTGCCAATACTTACATACTCGTTTGGTGTTCTAAGGTGGACCGATACTGATATAAATGACCTGAAAAGAAAAACCAATAAAATACTTACCAATGCAGGAATGCATCATCCTAAATCCGCTACGGAGAGACTAACCCTACCGCGAGCTGAGGGAGGCAGAGGATTAATTGATATATACAATCTACAAAATAAACAAAAAACTGCGTTAAGGAACTATTTTATCGGTAAGCAAGATACGTCGGTTTTACATCAAGCAATAGTACGAGCAGACAACTGCTCACCACTTAACCTTGCTAGCAACGTTAATTTCACAGTAATAACAAACGAGGAGAAGCACCAATCCTGGATTCAGAAGACCTTGCATGGAGCACACGCCCACATCTTGGATCAACCGCATGTCGATAAAATTGCATCGAACGCATGGTTGACCCAATGTGGACTATTCCCTGAAACGGAAGCATTTATGTTAGCAATTCAAGATCAAGTGATCAATACCAATAATTACAAAAAGTACATAATAAAAGATGGCACACAGGACGACTCGTGTAGAAGATGCAGAAAGGCCCCAGAAAACATTCAGCATATAATATCTGGGTGCCAAGCAATAGCACAAACTGATTACAAGACACGGCATGATAATGTAGCAAAACTGTTGCATCAAGAGCTGGCAACCAAATACTCGTTTGAAATTGAAAAACAGCCATATTACGAATATAATCCACCAAAGGTTCTAGAAAACAATCTGGCCCGTATCTACTGGGATAGAGGCATTATTACCGACAGAACAGTTGGACACAATCGACCTGACATTACGCTTATAGACAAAAAAAGTAAATGTGCCTACCTAATAGACGTAACTATACCGAACGCAACAAACTTACAACGTGCTTACGCAGAGAAAACTGAAAAATATCTTGATCTATTATTGGAAACAAAAAAGCAATGGCAAATGAACACCGTAAAAATCGTACCTGTTATCATATCGACTACCGGGGTAATACCTAAGACACTCCACCAAGCTCTCAAGGAAGTGGACATCAATACTAATATCTACATTAAGATGCAAAAGTCTGTAGTTTTAAGTACATGTAATTTGGTCAGAAAATTCTTAAACAATAGTCTGTAACAACATATAAATCAATAGAATAAGTACCTTTACCTTGGTCTGAATAGACCCGTGAGGTATAAAATCCGTGGAAAGCCACGAGCTAAAGTACAAATAATAATAATAATAATAATAATATCATTTAATCATTTTATTGTGAAACCTGAGCCATGGATCGTTGATTAAATTTGAACACGTTTTCTTAAAATATTTTAACTCGCCTGTCGTAAGTCAGAAATCGTTTTCTGTTTCTTTTGCCCCCCCCCCCTATTTTACAAATAATCCTCCAAGTGGATCGCAACCCCCAGGTTGCGCAACACTAGTTAAATATCTCCACACCTTCACAAATACACTGTAGGTGCACAATTATGGTATATAATAACAGGTTATAAAATACGACAGTTCAAAATCAGAGAAAGGGGAAGGTAATAAATAAATATTTAAACAACATCATTAAGCATGCTTCACATAAATTTATAAGATTTAGTTGGTATTACAATTTACTCTTAAGGCTCAGTAACAAAATCAAAACTGGGTAATGTAAAATAGCAAGTTAATTGTATAAAGTGAAAAGTATTCTAGGTTCTAGGTTAGGTCTGTCAAAAAAAAGAACAGAATCGAATATCTATAATTTTCTTTTTTTTAAATTAAATGATTTCTTTTCTAACATTAGCCCTAGAACCCGTAGAATTATTTCACTCATCAAATATGTAAGTTATTCTTACCTGCAGCAATAGAGTGTAGATTTCGATATAAACGGTAAGTCGTTTGATGTGTTATATTATTTATATGTTTATTATTTAGTATTATTGTTTTTCATTTATGCATTGTTGTTTGGTGTGTTATTTTACAAATACCCAATTTATAAAGTATATGAGAATTTAAGTAACAGTTTACTATTTTGTGCACGAATAGATAGTTTATTACTTTATTGAAAAATAACTTAGAATATTAGGCTTCGTTGCTACAAAATACATCTGAAACTATAAGGGCAGCTTTGAAAGATAAATATTTTGTATATGTATATGTAACAGGCAAATGGTTATTGTAGGCAATTAGCTTCTGCCAGAATGTGTACATGGTGGATGTTACATGTTACCGCTACTGATTATGCTCTCTGGGATTTTTTCAATAGAGTGGTGGCACCGGTAAGGGCGCGAGCTATTAGGGCGAAGCCATGTGCACATGGTCTAATTGTCTAGGCAAAAGTTATTTGCCTAAAATAACCTGTTGCCTGCAATGTATCTGTTACAAACACTCGAAAATGACATAACTTCAGATCGTCTTCTTAATCAATTTGTTATAACACAATTGCATTAATATTAAGTAGTTCTATTTTTAAACTCGGATTTTTTAATATATTCGTTCATCATACAAATTCAGCATGCATAATTATACATATATGCACTTCAAATTATTTAAGTACTAACAGAACCCGTGGGCTACGACACGCGTTTTGTTTGGTAACGCGAATGTTTCCGCCACTGACTCGGTCTCGGGATTGAAGCTGTTCCCGGAACGAAAATCCCTTGGGGAAACCGAAAGTACGGCAAAAGCCCCGTAACAAATGTTAAGGCAGAAGAATCCCTATAAACCCGTCTGGAAAAACATCCAAAAAAATAATCCTACCATAGCCCCAGGAAAAATTTGATATTTGCATGGAATTCCAAAATTACATTCGCCCGTATTCATATAAATCGATCAGCAAGGGAATAAAACAGGTATCTTTTTCAGGGAAAGCTCTTTTTCCGGTATACAGTGATCCACCAGGTATACATACAAAGAAAATACGCGCGCTTTTGTTTAGAGGATTGTTTTATTGGTTGATTTTTCCGGGAAATAATTTGCCCGGGGTTGTTTTTTCCGGGGATTGTATGTACTGGAGATAGTTTTTACTGAAACTTTTCTTTTGAGTGTATGTCGGCGAGTGTTTTTAATTTTTATTTATAGCAAATTGCTCCAATGTTTCTTATATCATTATAAATTAAAAGATCCTTAAGCAATTATTTAAAATCTTTCTATATTGAATAAACCTTCATCTATTGAAATTAAATCTTAAAAGGTTCAATTAAAACATAATTATTCTTTTGTTTCATATAGGTTCTGGAAGAATTATTTAAATCTTCAAATATGTAATACATCTAAACATGTAAAAGTTACAGCTAAAGATAAAATGTTGTAACTTTCTATGTAAATGTAATGCTAGTACTTATGCAACTGTTTATTTTGTTCAATGAATGGTACTTTTGTAAGTAAATATTATTATTATAATAAAATATTAGTCGAATACACACCACAAATTAATAAAATTCGTAGGTTAGTTAAAACAGCGGCGTCGGACGCCGGTGTACGTGCTGAGAAACAAATATACAGAACGAGCAATTTTATGGGAAAAATTATTATTCTGTTCACGTTATAACTGGTAAAAATAGCTCGTTTAAAGGTTAGTTCAATTTGTGCATTTATTTAGTTTTATAAAATTTATTAGCAAAACACGTCCGACCAATAAGGTCGATTGAACCAATTAAAAGTACATAAACATTCGCTAAAAACAATAAATATGCTGTCTCGAGATGTAATCGTCCGTCGTCGCGGTATGGTTAGTGAAATGATTGAATATCTACAAGATTTACGATTGCTCTAATTATTGTAACGTAAAGGTGTGCGTGGGTTATTGTGTTTGGAGCCCCCAATTGTTCGGTCAATAAAGTGTCGAATTCCGAGCGTATTTTTTTATACCACAGATCGTTCTCGTAGCGGTTGCCTGACAGATTCTTATTATTAATTATATCAACTGCAACATAAGCCTTTGACGAAAACAATCAATAAGTTTAAACCGGGCCTAAAAATAAATATAAACAAGCAGGATATTTAAAATCTGCAAATGTTTATTTATTTATAATTGACGCGCTGGTGTCGCCACTAGTACAAGACACAAGACGCGAGGCCGAACCACAAACAGGCATTTCTACTTTACAAATCGTCCCCACTATAACGCCCTCATACGACACATAGGGTGAAAATTAAGGGTAGAAAATTAATATCCCGGGAGGAAGAAATTATTTCGACTTCTCGACGTCCTCGAGTTGGCCGCAGTCCATCCCCAGGGAATTTAACCGGCACCAGTCCAGAACCAGGGGCACTCTACGAGTTCTTCGGGGAGCCAGTCCACCGGATCGTGGGTCGACAACAACTACCCAGTCTAAAGGAAAATACAAGACCAGCACCAGCGTCTAGTCAGTCAGTCCAGTCAGTTGAGTTTCAGTTTGTGTTTCCACTACCAAACCAGCCCAAGAAAAATAGCAGAACAGCTCCAGTCAATAGCACCTAGACCCGTTAACCGAGGGGGAGAATTCAGTTAGTATCAGTACCAGTCCGAATTCAATAGTACAGTCAAATATAATTCAGAAGTATCAATAAATACTAACCGCATTCCCTAACCTAAATACTTCTAGTCTGCTGTGAAGGGTTTCACGCGCTTCTACTCCTAAATAAAAGGTTAATTTCGGCGTTAAAGAGTTTCAACTCATTTTGATCCCCTTTTCCTTTAATTAAACTAAATACCTTAATTAAATAAAATAAATTTTAAAAACCCCACCAAATTCTGAAAGGTTGTCATAAAGTTCATAAACAATAATAACTTGGAGGCACACGACGTTATTAGGTACAAATCCGTTAGCATTAATTTAGGAAACATTAAAGAAACGCCGTGATAACCATTTCGAGAAGGTCGTATGATTTTACGAGATTACCGGCAAGAAATTCAGTTCATGCAGCAGTATTCCCAGTACAGTTAAGACGTGTTTAATATGGCAATTGATTTTCAGTATTATGAGACCAGCTAGGTGGAACGTCATACATACGATGTTCAATTAATAATTAAATGTTTGCAATTAATCACAATATTGTTTATATTATTAACAATTAGAAACGAATTTTCTGCACGACAAATAACCAGCTAAGTTGCGAGAGTTCATTCATCCAGCCGATATCATTTGCATGCGGAAAAAGTAAACGGACGGTGTTAACCTTAACGGAATCGTCCACAATTTAAATTATAATAACGTGTTAATTTGTTTACTATAAGATTGATTACTTTTAGTTAAATCAGGAAAATATTTTATTTTAAATAAATACAGCATTAGTTGATTAATTTTGTATACAATTGTCAACATTATTTGTAGCAATAAAACCTTGGCTCTTAGCTACTTAGGCTGAGTCCGAAACGTTACAAACTGAGTGATGTAAGAACCCGTCATCGTGTTATGATGATAAATTTTGTCGAAATGAAAGTTCGTCGTCTTGCCTGTTGTAGTAAGACAGTTAGGGATTTAATATAGTATCTATATCTAAATATTAAATTGAATAAATTAAATCCCTAGCTGTATCTAGTAACTTCGTGAAATATGTATGAATAATAGATGTATGAAATATGGGTAACTATTTGTTTTTGTTATAAACAAAATACGTAAGAAATATAAAACCTGGTAAAGTATGTAAATCAGTTATACACAGTTAATGTTAAGTTAAAATTACTAACATAATTTTTTTAAGATCTACTAGGTAACTCATACTATACATTTTTTTATAAATGATGAATAATTATGTAAATAATTATGTACAGTATCCGGACTTCTAGTGTAGTATTTACAGTATGAAAAGTATAGAGCAATAAATTAATAATAAATTGCCGCATACTTCTTGTTGTCGCTTCTATGCAATTTCAAACAAATTACCTACGTGATTATAACAGTATCATGCTTGTATGTTTGACCTTATGAGAGCTCGTTTAGTTACTTATTATTTATTTGGTCAGCTACAATTGATGCTTCTATAATTTCAAGTAAAACGATAACAGGGTTATTTTTTAATTAAATTGGTCTTAAATAAAACACATATTTACAAAAAAAATACTAGAAGCGATAAAACCCTAGATCAGTAGTTAGAGAAGACCAAATACCACCAATCATCTTAAGGGATGTGTACATCCCGTTGTTCCATTAGTACATCTATTCAATCTGGCCCTATAGGAAAATACGTTACCGGATGTATGAAAACTAACCAGAATTGTTCCAATTAGTAAATGTGACAAGAAAAATTTTGCAATCATATCCGCAGTTGATAAAAACTTTGGAAGAGCAATTTACAACACACTACATTTTCATCTCGGGAAACACAAACTGACAAGATCATATCGCTCCCCATCTACTCACAACTACCCACAAACTCATAATTAAATAGTATTGCTTAAGATATTTAAATTCGTTTGAATACAGAAAACAATTCTATCAGCATTGAAATATTAAATCAAAATTTGAAAATATTAGTTGCAACTTCAATTATTATCTTCTGTTTTTTATACTTGCATATATAATTTACTTAAATAGAGTATATTTCCAATCTTGACTGATATGGGAACCCGCAATCACGGCAAGCTATGCCACTTCCGTTTAGGTTTAATGTGTTAAATATTTCAATTATAACTAATTCCAAGAATTCTCCGATAAAATTAATGTTTTTCTATATCTGAACGAGACAAGTTAAATAAGAAATGTGACTACACCACTCAAAATAAAAAATTAAATTTGCACAAGGACGCCACGACAACACATTTGAAAACAAGCAAACAATACCATGTTAAGAGCGCCGATTCCCGAAAACACCCGAGCATTTCCCTCAATTTTGGGCATGCCAGCCAGGCAGTCGTTCGCCTGCGAACCCAAGGGTTTAGGGTTTAAATTGTAATATTTTAGTTGTGCAAGTCCTTATTGACATACAGCTAATTTTTGTAGCTCAGCTTATGTAAGTTTGAGGTATAAAGTGGAAAATTGCTAATGTGGTGCATGCGTGTAACTGTTTATTTGAGTATTAAATATAGTTTTTGTTTGCTCATTATAAGCTCAGAAGGTATCCTTGCTAAAAGATATTATTACACGTGTATCGATGGCCTAATATGGAATGAAAACATCAGTATGGCCACCAAAAAGAGACTATACCACAGTATAATCGAAAATATTGTTTTGTATGGGGCAGAAATGTTGCCATTTACGAGGGAGAGTTAGGAATAAAATAAGAACTGTGGAACTTGACTACTTAAGGAGCTGTCTTCAAATCACAAGAAAGGGTAAAGTAAAAACAGAAGAAATTTGGAGGAAAACGGGAGTCACCTGCTCGATTACAAAAACCTTAGAAAATAGAGCACTCCAGTGGTATGGGCATGAAAGACTATAGATGGCCGAAACAAATAACGATGTGGTCTTCAGTAGGTAAAAGGAGAAGAAGTAGACCAAGTCTTAGCTGGGAAGCATACATTAGAATAGCTATGAAAGAAAGAGGACTAAACGAGGGAGAATAGGAAGAATATGGAAGGAGAAAACGGTAAATGCAACAGGGTAATAGGCGAAGAAGAAGAAGAAGAAAAAGATATAGTTTTTGTTTCGTTTAAGGCAGTGTATTGCTTGTTTTACAACTCTCCATTAACAATACATTACACTGGCGAAGAGCTATTAGAATTTTATTGCTGAACTTGTATGTACATAAGTTTAACATTTTTAAGGATGCCAGATTCAGATTCGGAATGCTGTGAACCTACTTTTGAAACAACGCGTGGTCAAAAAGTGATAACCATCACATTGGCTTCGTTGGCTATCTCCAATATGGAGTGGCATGTATCGTCCAGTGCGTCAATTTCAGGTCGCAGATGAATTGCTTACAAATTATACGGCATCACCAAAACAATACAGAAACCCCAGACACACAGATATAATCATTTTACAAGGTGCACCTAAAAGCCCACCTGGTTTGTACTACATTTCCACAAAGGATTGCAGAGATTGGAGACTGCAGAGTAGCGCAAATCTCCTGAAGAACTCGCTCTACAATCTCTTGAAACATCATGCCCATTGAGGTCATCCCGTACGAGACGCATTACATCTTGGTAGTGCAAGAAACTCGTCAAGCAGAACTCAGTATTACTATCAGGTAAACTTTTTAATAAAGCAAAACGTTCTAGGAATAGTAGCGACTGGGAGGCCTATAAAGACCAACAACGACTCGGCCCAATTAAGAGGAATCCTTTCAAAGGACCCAAACCAACATGCAGACTGTCTTAAACGAGGGGATGGTACTTGCACAACCAAACCTGAAGATACAGCTAATGTGCTAAAAACACCCATTTCTCAGGCTGTGTTCTTATCCTACACATATGGCCACGGCCCGACATCCCACCTCCTACTGCAGCGGACTGGGAAGAGACAGATTGAGTCGTACAAGGTGACCTAGGCTATAAAGACTTTCCTCCCCTTTAAACTGCCCGGGTTGGACGTTTTTTTCCAGCCCTTTTACAATGGGGTCTGGACGTTATACTCGTTCACCTTATGCGTATTTACTGGCATGTATCGTTTTCCGATATATATCGAACCTGGAGGGAAGTGGAGGTAGTATTTATACCTAAACCAAGTCGTAGTGACTACTGCCTGGCCAAATAATATCGTCCAATCGTTTTATATCCACTGCACCAAAAGTAACATGCTTACATCGATGGGAAATTCACCGAATCCTGTTGTACATGCTGTGTCAAATCGGTTAGAGAAATCGTTAGACAATCAAATGTCTACCCATGAAGTTTTCATTTACATTGGAGGGGCCGTCGATAAGAGATATTTTGACAGTATTAACACATCCTTGCAATGACAGCAGTATCTGTTTAATATAGGTAACACCTCTATAAGAGGCGTTGTAATGAAGGGCTGTCCCAAAAGTAGCGTTCTGTCCCCACTGCTATTGAACACAGTAGTAGAAAGTCTTCTGCACTCTCTCAACGATACTAGCTTTTACAGTATTGGCTATGCGGATGAGATTACCATTCTCACCATAAAAAAAGTAAGAACACGCTGTTTCTTAATGCAGACCGCTCTTCGACTAATAGAAGACTGGTGTAAGGAACAGTCTGCCGACCCCTCGAAGACAGAGATGGTACTGTTTACAAAAAAAGAAGATCAGACCTTTACGTACGCCCATCCTATTTGGTACTTACCCCAATCTATCAGACAACGTCCAATACCTGAGAGTAATTTTTGGCAAATAGCTGAATTAAGAAAAACACTTACAGACATAACCTTTTGGCAGTGTCGCCACGTGCTACTGAACACTGATCTGGTGGCCCAGAGTTAGACAGGCTACAACTGCAACCAAACAGATACATGAGCAACGTCTTGTATGTCTTGTATTACAGGGGTTATTCGTTCAACCCCTACGACGGTCCTAAAGACGATCCTATGCGTTACCCCATTCGATTTAGTAGAGGATTAGCTATAAGGGCTGCCTCGAGGTTTATGATATGCCAAAGGCGTGTGTCGCAGGCACACCCGCATCCTTGATGAATCAGTCGTACAGATTTCTCTTCTTGGTGGGTTAGTTGACTATTATATAAGCTTATAAAATCAGAACCGTTGAATGTCAACTGCTTTGGCATTCATCATACTATATCATGGTGTTGAGTTGTTGACCAGTAAAGTAAGGGACTACATCAAAGTCGTAGCCGTGGAAATTTCCAAATAGTCGCGGTATCAGTGCACGTTGCCGCAATCAAGCGCAGAGTAGGATAAATCAACGAACCTGTTCCACATGCGGACGCGCCTTAGATCATATATGCTACGTAGATAACGCCTTCTACTTTCAAAACTGTAGCGGTTTGTTGTTGCTGTTGAGAGGTGGAAAATCAGCAGCACCATTTACATTCAACATCCTGGGGTTCCTAGAAACCATAGGATTTACATTTGTTTTGCGTTTCTCTTTTATTTGGAAGAAACTTTTACATCCTTTGTGAATTCCTGGAAGCTCACACATTTGGGTTTTACATTACACCAGGTGCTTTGGTACAGTCAGTAAAGAGAAGTAATGGAGTCTTGGCAAGGGAGGTAGAACACCAGGCCCAGAAAGCAACAGAAATATCAGCCTGCTTGAATAACACAATATGGCAAAATAAACATCTAAGGAAAGAATCTAAAGTTGGGATATATAAATCAGTCATAAGACCGATCATGACTTATGCCGCGGAGACAAGATCAGACACAATAAAGACCAAACAAATACTGGAGACAACTGAGATGAAGACGCTGCGAAAAATAATGGGCGTAACCAAACGAGATCACATACGAAGCGAAGAAATCAGACGAAGCTGCGAAATACAAAAGATCGGGGAGTGGGTCGAGAAAAGAAGATCAGAATGGAATAGCCATATATCAAGGATGGACGATACCAGAATAGTGAAGAAAGCTCGAGACCTACCACCTAGGGGTAGAAGATCACCGGGTAGACCAAGAAAGAGATGGAAAGATGTGCTGGAGTAAAACAAGCTATTAGCTTATAGAGAAGAAGAAGAAGAGAAGAAGAAGTAAAGAGATAGTTGCTAAGGTATTTTACATAGCGTGGTTGCAGTCGACAATAGTTTTTCTAAATTTCTAACAGCGTGCACTTTGCAGAATATTAGCTATTTTCTTACGACACTTTGTTTAAAAGTCTGGTGACGGTTATTAAACATAATTTAGCGTAGCACTTTATATTGATAATTAATTGTCAATAACAATAATTTAAACACTTTAAAGTTAAGATTGCTGCAGTCCGAAGTCCGAACATTCGCACGCTGCAACGGTTAACCACAAACTAACCTATCACTTCGCCCACTACCTACAGAATCAACTAATTTAATTCTTATAATGTGAATGACACTGAAAGCTTTTTGGTGGTACATCAGTACTACGTGATTAGCATCAAATTGGAATTTAAATGGTTAACTATACAGTCCTACACATGCATGTTAAAATAATATGTCAAAACTTGATTCTTTTTACAACGATGGTTATTTACACCACAAGCAGAGTGTACAAGCAGCAATTGCATCCACGGTTATCCGATTTGCTTTTGTTTATTCAGAATTACCGGTTCTCAAAGCCTCTAGGTTGGGTCGTGAATGACTTTGTATTTTATATTAAAATTCTACCATCTTTTATAGCAATAATGGATTAGACGAATTACCTATTAACCTACTGTTAAACAAAAAAAATAGTTTGTTTAATTTTCTACTATATTTATTGCAAGGGATTCGACAAGAAAACCGGGAAAGGGATATTCGTATAGTTGCTCTAGAGAAACATGCGGAAAACCTGCACGAGAACTTAAATTTTGCACAAGCGGGTTTTGCTGAAAACGTTTTCAAGATCAGTGAAGAAGCGAAGGCTGATTTCAGATGAGAGATGGAAAGTCAGGTAAAAATGCTGCGACAGGCTGTGCTTACTCCCGACGAAAACAAAGCTCAATTCCCGCAGACAATTGAGGATAAAACTAGCCCGCTACTAGGAGCTTTAGAGTGTCTACAAAAATGACATGCTACGGAGAAGGAACCTGACAGTCCTCTTGTTGATTCAATGGCAAAAGCTGCAAAACAAACTACAAAATTTCCCGCAGTGCAAGAGTTGCCAAGTTGTTTCCTTTGAGAACCTTCTAGTAAGCCATTTTCAGCCTCTGTTTCCAAAAGTGAGTTAGAACATCGTCTTTCTTGAGTGACCGTTCTTTCTAGTTTCTTCTTGTCGCAGCAAAATAGCAATACTCAAATTCCAATGGCACGAACAGTGACGATGACATAGACGTAAAACTCTGTGGTTTGATCAACAATACCCAAGTTCTTTACGACCCCGGCAGCCCTCTTAAATGTGAGTTGTTGCCTATGATGGTGCAACACAAACATTATGTAAAGCCAAGCAAGTATGATAGCAAGGAACCATGGCAAGAGCTTTATATGCAGTTTGAGGTCGTGGCAAGTCTAGATGGATAGGAAATAGCGAAACGTGGTGAACACCTAGTTGCTACGTTACGAGGCTTCGATAAAATAGTGTTGGAGAGATGCCCTGCGGCTCAGCGTTTAGATTAAAAAGCTGTAGTGCCTAGATTGAAACAGGTTCAAGTTGGAACATCTTACACAGGTTAACACGCACAGTTACGGAGAAAAATTCAACGACCTCAAAGGAGCTTGAGGTAATACGCCGCAGAAGTGGAACGTCTGGTTTAATTGGTATTCGCAAATTGTCCCCCCCCTTCCTGAAGCTATTGGAGCAACTTTCAGCAGGACAGTTTGTGGACGGCATAGCAAACGCCGAAATTTAGCAACTGGTTAGCATGTCTCAGTACTAAGTGCTATGGAACAACGTCACGTCAAGACCAGGAGATGTCAAGCTCACTCAAACGATTTAAAACCTGCCAAAGAGATGAAAATCAGAGTATAGGTCTTGGAGATGGGGGTACTGAACATTTCTGAAGAGAATGCCAAAGTATGGAGCGTGAGCCGCAATAAACTTCCATTAGGTTCTAGAGGATACAAAAATAAGCAGCCCCAAAGAAACTAAGTCTAGCTGAAATAAAACTTGCCTCCTACGTTATCTGGCTACAAACATTGGAAAACTACCCCGAAGGTCTCCTGGTAGTTGGTTTATTCGAAAAAGTACCATATAACAAGGTGGTAAATACCAGCTCCACAGCAATGAGTGCTGGATCAGGCGAAGAAGATTTCTTACCCCAGAAGTTTCCAATTAAGGGCGATATTAAAGATTCTCACTAGAGAGGCAGCAGCCGTCTTGGTGAAGTATCTGATTTGGATCAAGGTCGTTTGTTATTCGTGTTTGATTGGGTTTCGTACAAAGTGTAGATATGTATATTGTGGATGTAAAGCAAAGCGTCCTGAAGAGTGTTATCGAGAAGATCGTATTTTGTGGAAGAGGAGTTAGGGTTGAAAAAGCTGAAGGGTGTTTAAAAGTCTCCCTTGGTGTCTTGTTATCGCAAGTGCAAGAAGGGGAAGAGCATGTGAAAAAATTGCTATTGCAAAGCCGATTGAACATGCGACCGTGCTTCGTTACAATGAATAGTCAACTTTTTTAAACCCCGAGGGCTAGTCAACACGTTGGTTAGAGCGCCTTCAACAATATGACTTCGAAAGTTGCCATCTAAACGGAATAATCCATTTTGGAAATACTTCCGCAGTTTTGCTAGAAGACAAAAACAGAAGAGTTCTCTACTGAATTAAATATTTTATGTACGTGAATAGCAAAACTGAATAGAACAATACAAAAACCGAGAACAGAGTTCAAGGGCATACGTGTAATTTATTCTGTCAGTAACAATTATCCAAAAAATTATGTGCTGAACGAGAAATACATTTTGTATTCCCGGACATAACCAAACCCTATGACATCATACCAACAAAATTAAAAAACGCAATAGAAAAAGCGGATATCAATGTGAAACTGACGAAAGTACTAAAAAAACTGTATAAAAATCGAAAGTAAAAATTGGATGGAGCCAAACTAGCGGATTCAAAGCAACGAAAGGACTGCGGCCGATATGCGCGTTCTCATACGTGATTTATGTGCTGATCCCAATATAGGTGCAAATCTTTAAATGGTGGATATTCTGCATTATCTCTTGAAACTACTTAATGTATCTTAGTGCACAAAAACGTAGTAAGTACTATCAACGAAATCTAACGTTAAGTACAACACGTACTAACTGCCATTTCCGTTATATTTTAAAACTTGGTAGTTTGTCAACACAAAGATTTTCCTGTCATTTTTCATAAATTACAACTATAAATAAATCCCTTTTTTCCTTTAAAATCTTACAGAAAATCTATTTGCGTATAAAGGTAGAGAAACATTGCATGTGTACAAAAGTGCCATAAAAATAATTATGCTTATGATAAAAGTAGGTTGTATTCAATAAATAAGTAAGGGCCCAGCGGGTGGTCTAGTGGTTAGAGTCTCAGACTCTGGAGCTAAATTCCCAACGACAGTAGGTTCGAATCCTTTGCACGTCGGAAATTTTTCTGAATAAGTTAAACGCGGAGTGTCCATGGACGTTGTGTGTGGTGCGTATGTTGGGTTGCATGTCGTTTCGGGGTGGGGCATGTTAGGCCGGTAAAAATGCTGAGTACGCTGAGGGGGTGGGACGGGAGTCAAAGTTGTGCTTACTTATGCTGGCCAAACAACACTTGCAGTGTTTTAGTAGAGGTTTGTTTAATCATAATATTAGATGCAATAAAAATCGCAATAATATGTTAAAAACGTTTGTCCAACAAAGCACGCAAAAACATTTTCAATTAATTTTCTAGCTTTCTAACTGCCCTACATGGAAAAATTAGTATTATATCTTCACCCAACCGTTTTAGCACGTACAATTGTGAACATTAAAGTTGGATTCTTAGCACATTCAATATAGGAAGAATTTTACGTAACTATTTTAGTAAGCAATATTTTTAGAGGAAGCCATTTCCTTTTTCGATTAATATAAATAAAAAATTAGCAAAATATATATTCATGCCAATGCCAGCATACTTACCGTTCTTAATCCAATGAAACACAACAAATTAGTCACCAACCACAAATCAGTAACATATATTTTTATTCTTAAACATCCTTTTATTATTGAACACTAACTATTGGCAGTAAAACTGCTTTTATCATAGCTTTTGTTTGATTTCCTTATTTATTATAGGCATTTAACTACATTTACTGTTATTTATGAATCCTGTATTTTTTTATTTTGTAGAGGTATGTATGAGTGCTTCAAAGAAACCTTACCAGTTAACATAATTATCGTATTTAAACCATGTGTACAACAAGTAATATAACATTATCGGGGTAGATGTTTAACCGTTCAAGTGCTGAAAATATTTTGAAAATTTGGCTATATGAATGAATTGTGTTGCTTGATTTATTTCGTGCGTTGCTATAATTAACCGTTTAAAACGTATATTTTATTTAGGATTAAGTATTAATCAAAGAGGCTTATGATATATTTTGTATTAGTAAATTGTCGTAATTTGTTGTGTAAGAAATATCTGGGTATCTAGTCACAGTGGCCCATTCTGCAATAGTGTAGTTCTGGGGACAACCTTAGGTAACCAGGTAGACAGTTATCGATAGAACGTTGTACCAGTACCATCATTGATTGACAACGTGCACTTGTAATGAAACTAGTTTCCTTATATTATCAGAAGTGGGTTTACTGCGCGTGCCACACACATATAGTTTTTAAAAAGTTTAGTGGATTAAGTAGCAACACTTGCAGCAATTGGTAGAAGTCGGTGTCGAAAAAACGAATGGAAACGTAGACGACGCTCTCCCTCAAGTTCTAGTTCGCGTAGCTTGTTAAGTTCATCCAGAACATCACAAAGAATAATAGCCAAAGTTAAGAAGCGAAGAAGAAAATTAAAACGACAACATGGCAAGATCTTATGCACGGAGAGATATGGCAATCGTACGGTTAGTTTCGAGTAGGCTAAATAGTACGACTAGGCGTTGGTGCGGCAGACAAGACATGATCCTATGCATGGAGAGATATGGCAATCGTAAGGTTAGTTTCGAGTACGCTACATGGTACCGCTAGGCGTTGGTATGACGGGGACAAGACACGATCCTATGGATGGAAAGATATGGCAATCGTAAAGTTAGTTTGGAGTAGGCTAAATAGACGGCTAGGCGTTGGTGCGACGGACAAGACACGATCTTATGCATGTAAAGATATGACAATTGTAAGGTTGGTTTCGAATAGGCTAAATAGTACGGCTAGGCGTTGGTACGGCGGACAAACCAAGATCCTATGCATGAAGAGATATGGCAATCGTAGGGTTAATTTCGAGTACGCTACATGGTACCGCTAGGCGTTGGTATGACGGGGACAAGACACGATCCTATGGATGGAGAGATATGGCAATCGTAAAGTTAGTTTGGAGTAGGTTAAATGGTACGGCTAGGCGTTGGTGCGGCAGACAAGACATGATCCTATGGATGGAGAGATATGGGAATCGTAAGGGTTAGTTTCGAGTACGCTACATGGTACCGCTAGGCGTTGGTATGACGCGGACAAGACACGATCCTATGGATGGAGAGATATGGCAATCGTAAAGTTAGTTTGGAGTAGGCTAAATGGTACGGCTAGGCGTTGGTGCGGCAGACAAGACATGATCCTATGCATGGAGAGATATGACAATCGTAAGGTTAGTTTCGAGTACGCTACATGGTACCGCTAGGCGTTGGTATGACGGGGACAAGACACGATCCTATGGATGGAGAGATATGGCAATCGTAAAGTTAGTTTGGAGTAGGCTAAATGGTACGGCTAGGCGTTGGTGCGACGGACAAGACACGATCCTATGCATGTAAAGATATGAAAATTGTAAGGTTGGTTTCGAATAGGCTAAATAGTACGGCTAGGCTTTGGTACGGCAGACAAACCAAGATCCTATGCATGAAGAGATATGGCAATCGTAGGGTTAATTTCGAGTACGCTACATGGTACCGCTAGGCGTTGGTATGACGAGGACAAGACACAATCCTATGGATGGAGAGATATGGCAATCGTAAAGTTAGTTTGGAGTAGGTTAAATGGTACGGCTAGGCGTTGGTGCGGCAGACAAGACACGATCCTATGCATGTAAAGATATGACAATTGTAAGGTTGGTTTCGAATAGGCTAAATAGTACGGCTAGGCGTTGGTACGGCGGACAAACCAAGATCCTATGCATGAAGAGATATGGCAATCCTAGGGTTAATTTCGAGTACGCTACATGGTACCGCCAGGCGTTGGTACGACGGACAAGACACGATCATATGCATGGAGAGATATGGCATTCATAAGTTTAGTTTTGAGTTTGTTAAATGGTACTACTAGGCGTTGGTACGACGGACAAGACAAGATCCTATGCATGAAAAGATATGGAAATCGTAAAGTTAGTTTTGAGTTTGCTAAATGGCACGGCTAGGCGTTGGTACGACAAACAAAACAGGATCCTATACATGGAGAGATATGGCAATCGTAAGGTTAGTTTCGTGTAGGCCAAATGGTGCGGCTAGGCGTTGGTACGACGGACAAAACGTTCTAACAACCGACTGGAATCCTATGAGGCGCTTGCTCATGGAGCAGTTCCAGATGCCGTTGCCGTTTTTGAACCTACTGCTACCTGGGGAACGAGGCCCAAACAAGATTTAGGCGTGTCTGATGGATACAATGATTCGAAGAATGGTTGATGACAGTCGATAGCGAAAGACTCGTAATATGCATGTGAGCGCCAGCGCTCTGGATCGTTTGTCCCACTATAATACGGTCAGGAGTGAGTGTAACGACCGTCGGTACTATTGGTCATTAGCCCCCCACAGTAACGTCGTTGCATGTGAATAAGACAAACTTTATCAATCCAGGTGTCTTAATTGTAGGGGAAGTCACTATGTTAGGAATCATCCGCTCCCAAAACGTGAGAGCCTTGAAAGCAAACAATTAAAATGTTTTCGCAAAGACTGACCCAATACGACGGAGTCACGTGATATGCATGATAACGCGCCACGAATGTAAAGGGACTCATGACTAAGCCGACAGTTAAGTCATACGTTATGACTGCTTTTGTGAACGGCCTAACAGGCAGCCTTGGGGATTCCGGCAGTAGTAGTACGGTATTACGTCAATACGTGGCTGACACATTCCACCTCAAATACTATTTCGGTCTTACTAGAGACTCTGCGAAGTTTTTCCGGGGAGTGACTCGGATTGGAGAATCCTCCTGAACAAGGGATGCAGTGGTCGGAGCAAACTCTATTTCGAGGAGTATGAATTAAAAGGCGGTGCGGAAAACACGGGGACGGTTGGAGATTGTGGATTGAGCCAAATGCTGCACGATGGCTGATTTGTGGGTTTTGCTATAATCGGGCAGGTTATTTAGCTGTCAAAGATGCGATTGGGTAAAGTCAACCAAATTGCTAGTTTTCTAAAATGACTTCGTGGCCAAATATGCAAAAGCCTGGATGGACTGTTTGACCCGATTGAGAAGATCAGCATCCCGTTCCACACAATCCACATAGACTACGTTAGGCGATGCTATCACAAAACTCATCATTGTGAGACCGGTGAGGTCACAAAATCGCTTATGTCACAAAAGCGTTACAAGGAATCACTTCTTTGTCAGGTAGCTACTTCCAGTGTAAACACAAACGGTGCCGACTAGGATCGTCATGTGAAAAACGTCCAAAGCGGTAGTACTCCTTCAAAAACTTCACTCGGAAATAAGGTTCGTTCCGCAGCAGAGACACAGCTCCTCGCCGAGGCACGATACCACATCGAAACAGTTGCTGCTTGTAGAGGAATATTAGGAAGCACATCGCGAATGAAGGTGCGAGGCAAGGGGAAAGATATGAAAAAGAGAGCCCAACGCCCTCGCCGGCGCGAGTGAAAGGGTCTTTGCCGAAGTTCAAGGGTCTGTTTCGCGTAGTCAAAGTTCTGCCTGATGACCGCTGCGAAGTGAAGAATCTTTGCGAGGAGCATTGCCGTAGCCACATGGTGATTGCTGTGGAGAAGATAAAGCCCTGAGTAGCAGCAGTCTAGGATAAGAGACTTGATTTTAAGGTGAAGGGTGTGTCAAGTTGGTTTGTGTCTAGAGTTGTGGGCTTGTGACTGTTTTATGTGTCCGGTGGTGTCGTTTATTGTCTAGGGTTGTAGCCCTAATGTTTCGTGTTAAAGGTGGTACCCCATTGCTATTTTTACGAGAAACCAGTGGTAGTTGTCACGTTGTTTAGGTCATGTTTTCTGTAAGGTTGTAGCCCTCGCGATAGTTTTGCTACCTTATTTCAGAATTCCAAGTTTCCGCGGCCCGAGGGCAGTCCGCTATGGTCAAGATGGTCGATTGTAAGAAATATTTGGTTAAATCATGGTCTGGTAACAGTAGCCCATTGTGAAATATTGTGGGTACATGCGCAACCTTAGGTGACCAGGGGCAGGTAGTTATCGGTAGAACGTTGTACCAGCAGCATCATTAATTGACAACGTGGACATGTATTGATAATTAGTTTGATTAATTAGTATAATTTCATTATTAAACTCGTTGTTTTCATACAGTCGAATAGTTAGTTACCACTGCAATTCTAATTTATTGGTCTTCTACTTTGTTTGTTAGTTTTCATGGTTAAACACGTAATAGAGTATATTAAGATAAAGAGCATAAAATATTCGATACAAAACTGGCCTTTATTTGCATTCACAACTTAACTTCAATGGAAAGGAATACGAAGTGTGATGATCAATCAAAAGATTTTAGAAGAGGAATAATACACATACAAAAGCGTGAATTATAAAGGCATTTCAAATTCACCTTCCACTATGAGAATTTTTTCTGTTTGGAAAGATAGAAAGTTGATCAAATTAAGGCAAAGCTGCGAAATTTATTGCCTATTTTGATTTTTCAGTTATCCGAAAAACTATTGTTTCGTTTTTTACTTGTAGCTCTTTCCCAACTTTGAAATTCTCTCTTGAGAGCAAGTTTTTAAGTTGAATATTATGACGTGCCTTCATATGAGATGCGACATTTAAACTTTATAAATTCATTATTTAACGTATAATTATAATAATAAATCGTATTCATCAAATACTTTTAAAAAGCCTCTATTTTGGACATACTTGACTCGTTCTTTTTGGTCAATTAAAACTTGGTAGGTACCATTTGCATTTGTGTTTGTTAAACTTGATCTTTATTTATGACGAGCAACTTTCCTTTCATTTGCAGCCCACTCTACATAAACTTTCAATATTTTTCAATAATTCTACATTCTTTAACCCCGTGATATTTGAAGCATATTCTTTGTTACTTACATATTCTTTGGCGTTCTACGCAAACAAATAGAGTAGAGTTTTAAGTAGTTGCCGAGGATAATTCAAGTTTCATTAAACATTAGTTTGTTTGATGGGATAGAACTTTCAGTATAGATTCAAAAGTAGGTTACATCGTTAAATTCGAAATAATGATCTGGTAACATTATATCAAAACAAAAGGTAGTCATCGTAATATGAACCTAATGAACCTACATTCAATAAAAAGCTTTCGCCGGCTGTATATTCAACCCATGATATAAGGTGAGATGAGAAAGTTTTACTACAAACGGATACAGATCTCAAAAATGTTAAGAACTATACAGTGTGTGACAGACCCCCCCCCGCACTATCTTTTACGGATGAACTATTCAACCACATATTTATCCCTTTTCTGGGAAAGGGTAGTTTGGTGGGGTAGGAAACGGGGTTCTCGAGGTTTTCAAATACGAAGGTGGATCAAGTCATACTTCATTTAAGAGGTCTCTTAAATTCAACAACCTAAAAAGTATTAATAGCTCAAACCGTTTTAAAATGGCGGCCAATTACATCAAAAAAGCGGTTAATACACAAACCTTTTCCCAACCGCACATGAACTATCGTATCAAGAAAATGGCTAATGATCGTTTAAGTCCGTTAAATTAGCTTTCAACGATGTACCACACGAAAAAAAAAATGTTAGTACCGGGTCTCCTTCTCAAAAGGGCGGGAACAACATTCAAAAGATATTATCTCAAAAATCTTAAATATAACGAGGGGTCAAGTGATACCTCATTTTTAGGTCCCATTAACCTAAACAATTTTTATTTATAATGTTTTTCGATCACTCACCGTTACAAAATGGCGGTTTAATTTATAGAAGTGTACTTCCTATTATCGTAGGAATCTCCCCCTCTGCCGCATCTAAGGTACTGATACAGAAATATGTTCGCTGATTTAGAAAGTCTATTTACATAACATTCAAAAACCCTTTATTGTTTCACTTCTGTTATAAACGGCGTCATGTAGGCGAACAATTACTGCTACTACTGCTACTAATTACCATAATTTGCCGCTCTTGGTATTTGGTTATCCAAATGATTTTAAGAGCTTTCTCGAACGCACCTTCAAGTAACGAATCAGTATGGAAGATCCTGTTAAAAAAAGGAAGTAAGTTGGCTTGTATCGCTACTGGCCGCAAACAAATAATCATTTACGGGCGTTCTTAAGGGCTTCCTTCCTAACAAAAAGTAATACCACGAATAAAAACTTATTTCAAAAGACGATCAATTTCGAAAAAACAATAAACGAGCAATTCAAACCAGCGCAGCGTGTTGGAATTAACGGATTCCTGGCCAAAAAAACTAATAATTTCATAACAACAAGGCTTCGAACAGAAACAAAATTAAAGGTGCTCAAATTATCTTCCATTGACGTCAATACATTTTTGCAGTCTCTTGATGTAAAATGCATGGCTCCGAAAAAGATCTTCTGTATTTATGCTCCTGCGAACTGCTTTGATACACTCTTCATGTCTTCTTTGTTGGTAGGGCGGTTTTGGCAAACATTGTCTTTTCCCAAAAAGTAAACGTCTAGGCATGTTAAGTCAGGAGATCTACCAATCCAATTCTCTGGAAATATATCATGTAGCTCTACTCTCATTTGATGGGCAAAATGAGTCGTGCAACCATTATGTTTGAACCACATCTTAGCTCTGGTCTCCAACGGTATATGTTCTAATAACAGCGAGGGCGTGTCAATAGGAAAGTCTTTATATACCTGGCCAATTAACGTTCCTTCAAAGAAGCGAGATACAATAATTTCGTCGAATGTGTTGATTCAAACTCCAAACCGTTTGATTGTCCACTTGTCGCATCCAGTGTGGATTTTCAGCAGACCAATATTGCATGTTATGGCGATTCACTACGCCATTGCGTTTGAAGGTAGTTTTGTCAGACCTTGCGGCAGAAAAGTGGATTTTGTAGTTGCCATGCTTGCGCCTATTGCTAGGAGGTGACTTTTCTTCCTCTTATTATAGGTCAATGGTCTGTTTAATATCCGCAACTAATGCGAGTTCTGCAAACTCTCCTCGCACATATGTCGCACAGGAGGCTGGCCTTACCCTTCGAACGGGGAAAAAACTCCACTAAATGGTTTACGATTGCCAAAGATGTTAGTATGACAACCGGAACCGACGGCTTAACGTGCCTTTCGAAGCACGGTTGGTTGCAAATATATCCCTATATTGGTGACCCATCCGAGTGAGAACCAGTGCTTAATTAGGAATACCCTGTGACCGGCATCCGAAGTTCTCCGCCATGCAACCATCTTTTTACTACGCCATTGTTTTTGAAGGTAGCTTTGTCAGACCTTGCGGCAGAAAAGTGGATTTTGTAGTTGCCATGCTAGCGCCCATTGCTAGAAAGTGACTCTTCTTCCTCTTATTATAGGTCAATGGTCTGTTTAATATCCGTAACTAATGCGAGTTCTGTGAACTCTCCTCGCACATATGTCGCAAAGGAGGCTGGCCTTACCCTTCGAACGGGGAAAAAACTCCACTAAATGGTTTACGATTGCCAAAGATGTTAGTATGACAACCGGAACCGACGGCTTAACGTGCCTTTCGAAGCACGGTTGGTTGCAAATATATCCCTATATTGGTGACCCATCCGAGTGAGAACCAGTGCTTAATTAGGAATACCCTGTGACCGGCATCCGAAGTTCTCCGCCATGCAACCATCTTTTTACTACGCCATTGTTTTTGAAGGTAGCTTTGTCAGACCTTGCGGCAGAAAAGTGGATTTTGTAGTTGCCATGCTAGCGCCCATTGCTAGAAGGTGACTCTTCTTCCTCTTATTATAGGTCAATGGTCTGTTTAATATCCGTAACTAATGCGAGTTCTGTGAACTCTCCTCGCACATATGTCGCAAAGGAGGCTGGCCTTACCCTTCGAACGGGGAAAAAACTCCACTAAATGGTTTACGATTGCCAAAGATGTTAGTATGACAAACGGAACGGACGGCTTAACGTGTCTTTCGAAGCACGGTTGGTTGCAGATATATCCCTATATATATTTTTTTTAGTTTGTTTACTTGCTTATTTACAATCTACTCTTATATACATAATGTAAATGAGTAATAAGTAAATGGTATATATGTACATACTACTGACTTGAGGGAGATCCATCCACTGATTTTACTCCCAAATAAGGCTTAAATTATTCTTGGTTAAGCTGCTGGGTGAGGTCATGTGGCCACTGGCGCTTCAATCTCCTGGATATCCCTATATTGGTCACCCATCTGAGTGGGAACCAGAGCGGATAGTGCTTAACTCGGAATACCGTGTGCCGGCATCCGTAGTTCTCCGCCATGCAACCATCTTTTTACTACGCCATTGTTTTTGAAGGTAGCTTTGTCAGACCTTGCGGCAGAAAAGTGGATTTTGTAGTTGCCATGCTTGCGCCCATTGCTAGGATGTGACTCTTCTTCCTCTTATTATAGGTCAATGGTCTGTTTAATATCCGCAACTAATGCGGGTTCTGTGAGCTCTCCTCGCACATATGTCGCACAGAAGGCTGGCCTTACCCTTCGAAAGAGGAAGAAGTTCCACTAAATGGTTTTACCGACGGCTTAACGTGCCCTCCGAAGCACGGCTGGTTGCAGATATATCCCTATATTGGTCACCCATCCGAGTGGGACCAGAGCGGCAAGCGCTTAACTCGGAATACCGTGTAACTGGCATTCGTAGTTCTCCGCCATGCCACCAACATTACCCTGCAGTTCCTGTTCCAGTTCCTTGATCCAGCTACATTCTGTGTGCTTACATTAGGATTAATTTGTACAGCATATCCGTCTTTCTTTTAGCCCTGCCAGGTTTAATAATTTTGTGGCGGTTTTTGTTTTGAGACTCAACGTGGCCACTTCTGCGAATTCGTTCCGCTAAACGGCTAAAAAGGTTTCACGTGATTGGTGTTGACGTTCAGAATATCTATCTGCGTATATTGCGGCCTCGATGATTTACTTCAATTATGTAGTATGTTCTGTGTAGCAAGCGTCCAGTTACATGACGCTCTTGCATTAAGTTCCAGGTCAACGATAAACAGATTTTAAATGTTACCATGAACAAAACAAAACAAAATTTCTGTTTCGATGCCTTAGATGCGGTAGAGGAAGTACATTTCTATAAATTGAGCCGCCATTTTGTATCGGTAAGAGATATCGAAAAACTTGAAATACTAAAGTTGTTGAGTTTAATGGGAACTTAAAAATGAGGTATCACTCTACTTCAGATTTTTGAAATAATGTCTTTTGAATGTATTGAGTATAAACAAAATACTTTTTACTTCAACAATATTTCTTTTGAATGTTCCCGCTCTTTTGAGAAGGAGAGGGGATACTAACATTTATTTTTTGTCCTCATGTGGTACATCGTTGGAATACTAATTTAATAAACTTTACTTTATCAGTACGAGTTTTCTTGGTATAAAAGTTCATGTGCGGTTGGGGATAGATGGCCGCATTTTTTTTATATAATTGGCCGCCATTTTTAAACGGTTTGAGCTGTCTAAAATTTCTTTTGTTTTAAGTTGTTGGGTTTAAACGACCTTTTAAATGAGGTGCGATCGTATTTGAAAATCTTGGGAAACCCCCCATAGCCCCACCATCTTTAAAAATATATAAAATGTTTTAACTCATTCAACTAGGTTTATTAGTTTAGCCGTAAAAGATAGGACGTGGGTGGTCTATTACACACTGTATAATACTATATCCACATTTTTATAGTAGTTTGCAATGTAGAACAGTTTTTAAGAGGTAAATATAAATACCGTAATATAAATGGTTTCACCTCATTGCTGCATATTACTAAATTTGATAACAGCACATGTAGATAATGTACGAATTTAGCAATAAATATGTCAGAAATAGCCAAAACAAATGGAATAAGAAAAGAGCCAATTAAATTCTTTAAAATATTGATATTGAATTTTGCTATGAACGGTTATGAGGAAATTAATGCAAATCAATTATTAAAAAACAGCACACACGTAACTAAATACCAGATACGTATTTCGACAGTAAAGCTATCATCATCAGTGGTAAACTGACAGTATCAGTTAACCACTGATGATGATAGCTAGTTATTTGTGTGGAAGGGTGCTTCTTTAGTGTTGTTATTCCACAGTTCGAGTGTTTTTACTTCAAATAATAATTTGAGGATTCTCTAATATGCAATTATAATATACCTATAACAGTTATACTATACGAGATTATCTTAATATTTTAAGAAATTATTGAAATATGCAGGCAACATGACGTAGAATCTATTACAAAAATAAAATTACCTTTACAATCAATTTTAATCTGCTATTCTGCAATCAGTCTCATTTCTAACAACAATTTCAAAATATCCTAGTCATTTACTCAAAGCTAAAATTGAATCATGTAAGCTGGGGTTAAAGCGCAAGTATTTCGTATAATTATGTAGTAAACAATGACCCTTTTTAAAGAGTTTCTGATTTAGGTGGTGAATTTAAGATGTGTAGTTACATAAATGAGACTTACATCGGAATCGGGACCCTTATCGACTCCTGGGCAACTAAACGTAACATATTCATGGCATCTCTTATGCACTACGAAACTGCACACTATAACAAAGAAATATGTGTTAGTAAATGTGTATATTAATTAGCAATGGTAATCATGCTAAAGTGCTGATACTAATAATAAAATTATTTGTTTAAAACTGCTACTGAAGAATTTACCAACATTTTAGAGCGGAAATATACGGCTAATATTCGTTGGAATCCTTTCCTGGTTAGTTTAACCAACAGGAACATCTTAAAACTACAAAGTATAGTCATAATCTAATAAAAAATGGCGTCAACATTAAAAAAAAAACAGTGACAAGTTGTGTTCATGAAAAAATTTAAAAATAATAATAATGAAAGGAAGTTATAAATTTTATAACAGCAAAATACATTTTGCTTTATTTCCAGATTCGCCACCACCTATTACAATACTACGCGTAGATCCTTCAAGTTTAATATAATATATTGTTTAAAATCTATATATTGGTGGTGCAAACTTTTTATGTGTATCGATTATTGTTGATATCTGAACCACGAAAATACCAAGCTATGAATAGTCATAACGGCGGCGGAATAAAATATTTCTATTATTTTTTAAAATTTTATTTGCTTGATTTGTATTATTTTTTTCGTTTCTTCCCTTCTCGGGGTCCGTCTGCATAGTCCGGAGGAACTGCAGCATAGAGGGCTTATGTGCTCACCCTGAAAGGGTAGGAAGAAGTTCCACTAAATACGATGTAAGTATGACAACCGGGATCGACGGCTTAACGTGCCCTCCGAAGCACGGTTGGTTGCATATATACCCTAACATTGGTCACCCATCCGAGTGGGGACCAGAGCGGACGGTGCTTAACTCGGAATACCGTGTGTCCGACATCCGTAGTTCTCCATCCAACCAACTTAGACGTACAAGTAAATAGGAAAAACAACACGATGGCAAAATCGAATATCAAACTACGAACTGTGGGAAGGTACATCACAGAAACCTATAAAGAAAACAATTAAAAGGAAGAAATCAAACTGGATAGACCACACGCTGAGGAAACCCCCGAACGACATGACAGGCACTAGAGGGAATTCCAGCTGGTAGAAGAAAACGTGGCAGGACCAAAGGAAGCATGGAGAAGAAACGTACGAGGGCGGAATGATAATTGGTTAGCCTCCACATATGTGGCGCTAGCATGTAAAATATTTATACATAATTTTAAAGTTACATCTTTTAGTTGACAACACTGAAAATATAGAGGCCATCTGTCAAATAGTTTGTTGTTAGCAGCTGTTCCGAGAAAACGTGTTTTGTGTTTTTGTAACAATGGAATATATTGAGCATGTGCTGTTATTAAATATTTGCATTTAAAAGGCTTAAAAGGTGCAGAACTTTTTAAAGAGATGCAAAGTGTACTGGGTGAAACTGCTCCATCATATGCGACCGTAAAAAATTGGCTGGCTGAGTTCAAACGGGGTCGTACGTGCATCCAAGATGAACACCGTTCTGGACGCCCAAGAAATGTCACTACAACAGAAATGGTCAGCAAAATACATAATATGGCTTTAAAAGACACACGACTGAAATTGGCTGAAATAGCTAATGTTGTGAGCATCTCAAAAGAGCGAGTGTTCAATATGTTAATCCAAGAATTGGGTATGAAAAATCTGTGCGCGTGATGGGTGCCGCGTTTGCTTACACTCGATGAAAAACGTGTGCGAATGCAGATTTCCTAAGAGTGTTTGGACCGATTTATGAAGAATACCACTGATTTTGTGCGTCGATTTGTCACCGCCGATGAAACGTGGGTCCACTACTATACGCCAGAAACAAAACTGCAATCAAAGCAATGGACAGAACCTGGTGGATCGGCTCCAAAGAAAGCACAAACCTTCAAATCAGCTGGTAAGGTCATGGCATCAGTGTTCTGGGATGCAAAACGGATTTTAATGATCGATTATCTTTCAAAAGGAAAAACGATAAATGGCGAATACTACGCTAACCTTTTGGACCAGCTACGCCAAAATATTCATCAAAAAAAGCTAGGATTAGCGCGTAAAAAAATCGTTTTTCACCAAGATAATGCTCGTCCTCACACTTGTGTTAATGCCATGGCCAAAATCAACGAATTGAAGTACGATTTGCTTCCACACGCACCGTATTCACCGGATTTGGCTCCTTCTGACTTTCACTTATTCCCTAAGCTGAAATTTTTCCTAGGTGGACAGAGATTTTCATCCGATGAAGAGGCCAAGACCGCTGTTGACGCTTATTTTGCAGACCTTGAGGAAAACACGTTCCGCGATGGGATCAAAGCCTTAGAGCATCGTTGGCCAAAATGTATTCAACTTTCAGGAGAAAATGTTGAAAAATAAAAATATTTTTAAAAACATAAAATCGGTCTTTCCGGCTAACCAATTATCATCCCGCCCTCGTGCATAAAGAGATCGACAAGGTAAACAAAACGTTGGGCCAGATCAAGATTGACGCCCAAAATCGAGTGAGGTGGAGACATGCGGTGAATGCCCTGGTATTTTGTCAACATTTGAAAGGGAAGTAGTGTTTAATTTTAGTTAGCATTTCACGGTTGTCAAACGAGTATCTTTTATTGAACTCTTTCGATAAAAGAGAGTTATTTGGTAGTTTATTTACAATGGGTCTGTTTTGGCCATGTCTATATCGTTTGGTGTTTTGTTCCCTTTATAGATACGAGATAAATTACTGATAAAAGCGTGCGTTATGATTAATTAATGTGTTAATGCGATTGGCGTAGCCAAAAGGCTAGCCTTGAAATATTGAACAGTTAAGTCCTTGTAAGACAATATATAAATAATTTGCGAAGTTTTACACATATGTCTTTTAAAGACTTCAATAATGCGCCAAGAGCACCGGTGTGGAAAGTTCTGGAACACCAAAAAATTTACAAAACAACTGATAGACGCCATGACAACCAGGAACAATGTTGCGACAACATCCAGACCAACAGGAAAGATAGAGTTTTGCACGATGAGTTTCTTTAAGAAAGTGGAGGGTTAGAATTGGAAATAAGAAAAGCAGAGTGCCATGGAGGAATTTCTGCAAGATTCTCATCTCCAAATCCTTTAAACTCCGCCTAGGAAGAGCTTTAGAGCACCCTAGGTGGTCCCAAGTCCAGATAAAAGAGGAGGGTTGGGCGTGAGGCCAACTACCTCACCCTGTAAAACCAACCATGTTCAAGAAACTCAAAGATTGCCTCGGATCGGACCGTCGCAAAGAAGACGAAAACGGCTAGCGAAAAATGAAATGGAATTAGGAATAGCAACTTGGAATTTGAAAATCCACAAAATGAACGAATATACCTTTTACTATAGTGGGGACGATAACCGACACGAAGTTGACACCGGTTTTATGGTGCCCTCGTAATGAGTTTCGTACCAATAAACAAATATATATGTACAAGAGTGGTGGTAGCTCAGAGGTAAGGCGCTTAGCCTCTAACGCTAAAGGTCTAGGGTTTGATTCCCGAAGCCATGCAACAATGAAAATCTATGCTGCAACCCGCCACTCACATCCCACAATCTGGTGTAGGCAGCCATGGGGTCTTAATGCCCGAAACTTTCTCCGATATTTAAACTGTAGGTCCCCCGTACTCCACCTTAGCGCTAAGAAGAGTACGTGGTAGAGAAGAATGCCGGTGCCCAGCAGTGGGACGTAAAGGCTGATTGCGAATATGTACATTGAGGTTCAAAGGCAAAACAGACAAGATAACTCTACATGCGCCGACAGAAATACAGGACGAAATATACAAAGAAAGATTCTACGATACACTAGAAATGACTATTGATAACACACCACACACAGATGTAACAGTTATTCTAGGTGATTTTGATGCCCAAGTCGGAAGAGAAGGGGTATATTAAGCAATAGTGGGTGGACGCAGCCTACATGGAATAAGTAACGATAACGGCAATAGGATGATACAGTTTGCAGCTTCTAAAGATATGATGGTACGCAGTACACAGTTCCTAAGGAAAAACATCTAGGAAGTAACATGGCGGTCAAATGATTAAAGAACGAAAACACAAATAGATCATGTACTAAATAAAAAGAAACACAGCTGCAATATAACCAATGTAAGAAATTATAAGAGAACAATGCACGAATCAGAGCATACATTAGTAAAATTAACCATAAAGTGTATAAGTCGTAGAAAGCATGTAGGAAAACAAGTAAGTGCAAAAGCGGTTCTAGGAAAAATAAAAACACTAAAGACACAATGTTGGCTCGATGAGGAGTGTGAGCAAAGCCTAAAACAAAAGAAAAAAAAATGTGAAAATGCAACAAGGACGAACAAAGCAAAGTGCAAACGAGCATAATAGACAACGAAACAGTACATACAGACTTTTAAGAAGGAAGAAGCGTGAATTCCTGAACTCAAAGATACAAAACTTAGAAAATGAGAATAGAAACGGTAACGTGAGAAACTTTTACCAAATGGTCAAAAAACAGCGCGAAGGTTTCCAAGCAAGATACACGAAAATAAAAAAGATAAATGGAAAATTAGTCAGCGATAGAAGTAGCATCCCACAGAAATGGAAAGAACACTTCCAACAGCTGCTAAACCGACCCAGGGTATGGGATCAACCAGAGCAGGGGTACATAGAAGAAGAACCGAACATCCAACCGCCAACAAACGAAGAGACAGTGAGCACTATTATGAAGTTAAATAATTTTAAGGCACCCGGCGAAGATATTATCACAGCAGAAATGATAAAAGCAGGTGGTCTAGGTGACTACCAATGTGGCCTCAGGTCAGGAGGTCGACTACTGACCAGATCTTCACCATCCGCCAACTTATGGAGAAAACTTAGGAGTACAAAATAAATATCCAACAACTTTTCATAGATTTACAACAAGCTTATGATTCAATCGATAGAAACGCATTGTGATGCATAATGACAGATTTTGGTATAACCAACAAATTAGTGCGAATGGCAATGCTAACAATGCAAGGAACAAGAGGCAAGATCCTACTACAAAATGCGGCTTCAGATCCCTTTGACATAGAATCCGGACTAAGATATGGAGATTGCTTGTCCACAATCCCATGGCGGTTGTCAGTCAACTGGAAAGGCACCATAATAAAAACATCGAAACAAATTTTCGCATTTGCCGACGATGTAGACCTAATAGGACGAGGCAGGCTAGAGGTGAAGGAAAGTTTTGTAGAAATGGAAAAAGAAACAAGTAAAATAGGATTGAGGATCAGTGAAGAAAATTTAAAAATGTTTATCTTTAGGAAGAGACCAAAGGGTAAGAGGGGGACAAAACATAACCATCAACAAATACAACTTTGAAGCAGTACAATCATTTGAGTATCTAGGATCAATAGTTAACATAAACAGTGATATATAAGAAGAAATAAAGAAGTGGATCCTACAAGGAAGCAAAAGTATGTTTGCCGTTACACATCTACTAAAATCAAACATACTATCTAGAACAACAAAGATACAATTATACCAAACAATAATTTGACCAGTGGTTATGTATGGAAGTGAAACCTGGCCGCCCAACCAGAAACACGAAAACATGCTAAACATTTTCGAAAAGAAACCCACAAGAAAAGTTGTGGGACCGGCAAAAAAGAAGAAAATTGGGGAGTAAGAACTAACAGAAATCAAATATATTCAAGGGCCACAAAACATAACAGCAACCATAAAGGCAGGAGTATTAAAGTGGAGGGCCCATGTAACAATAATGACAGAGGACAGAGCTGCAAAGAGAGTTTTTGAAGGTCAAATAGAAAGAACAAGAACAAGAAGAAAGCCCCGGAAAAGATGGAGGGATAGAGTAGAGGAGGACTTAAAAAGGTTGCGAATCAACAACTGGAAGACAAGAGCAAGGGACAGGAAGGTATGGAAGGCAGTTGTAGAGAAGGCCAAGACCCAACTAGGGTCATGCAGGCCATAAGTACAGGGCCTTCGTTAATTACTGATCTTTGGTCCGCAGTGACTTAGGGAGTTTTAGATTTAGATGTTGAAGTCAGTTCCGGATTGGTACTCGTGGTAACTAAAAATTGCCTGTAAGTGTCACTGTCAACACTCAAAGTGAGGTTATGTATGTAAACAAGCAAGCCTTGATCAGTTAACAAACGGCTTTGGAATTTTTGGATAAAAAGCTTACCAACAGTGTAAGTTGGGTTGCCTATATTTTGTGGTCACGTGGGTATCACTAATTAATGAAGGCTCTGTATAAGTAGGTAAATCCTCTACACTAAAAGGTAGAAGAGTATTATAATTATGTATGTATTAATTAGGTTTAACGCAAGTTACATAAGTGATTATCACTGATACAGTTGGATAATACTTTTTGCAGACGATACAGAGAATATTTTGTTCAGCAAGCGCTTATAGTTGTCGCATGCTGATGTGTGCGTGCCTTCAAGTTCTCCCTATAGATTATTATGGAATTAATAAAAATCAATTATGCCCCGCGGACCTACACTTAATATCATTTAATCATATTATAAAATTGATGGAAACATTCAATAATTGTTCTAACCCTATATAAATTGAGACTTAAGAATAAGAACATCTTCTGAAACCTACAATTTCTTGCATGTTATGTAACAAGAATAACAAGAATCGACAGTTAAATCGCAGTATTTTTGTTCAAATTTTGAGAACTGCATCTATTAATACATTACTTAGCAAAAATCGACAGCGTGGTGGATGTAATGTGTTTGCATAAGTACAGAAAATGCGCTGTTGTACAAATTCTGTCTAGTTTATAAATTGTAGATGTGAGCAACCACTTTGAGGAGTTCTGAAACTCCTGTTTATGAAGAACGCGCGCTTTCCGATTTTAAGCTTAGGGGGACAGTGATTTCTTATCAAATTATACTTACTAACGATGGATTACGTTCGTCTTTTATTGTTTGCGACAAACTAGTAGTGATTTTGTCTTTTATTTAATATAAAATGTATTTATCCTATAGTAACATACAGGTTGCTGAAACGGCATTGCAAAGTAGTAATAAACTCTCGATGTCATAACCGATTTAACACAAAATTTAATTTATAACAATAATCTGTATCATTATTTCACATTATAGTATAGTGCTCGGAGCAACAGAACTCTTCAAATAAGCGAGTACGTGGGCACTTTGGATTAAAAAGCAACGAAGTAGCCAGATTTGTAGAGCATGTTCTCCTTACTCTAACACTAAATTTTGTCCAAATTGTCCTCGGCAAAAAAGCACAATTCAAAAAATTGGAGTTACGTACATGGCCGTAAAGTACGTGCCAAAAACGATCAATATAATTATTTTTATTAATTTGTCTGTGATGGTTATATATTTGTTTAATATTCGCAAAAGGCAAAATGGATTGTAGGTTATGAGCAACGAAAACTGTGGCGCCGCCACTACACTTTCCGTCCCGCGTCCCGCATCCCACGCCCAATAAGTCCATTACCACAAGCGTTACCTGTGTCAAAATGATGATTAAGTAACAAATAAAGAAACCTGTTTTTTCAGTATTTTTGGACCCCGAAACGCGCATTTCCGTCAAAATCTCAATTATCGAAATTTTGACGATAAGAACACCTGCTATTGCAAGAAAGGTAAAAAAGTTAGTCTTTACTTTAGCACCCCCTGTAAATAATAACTCTTATGAGATATTTTTAGAAAAAAAACTTCATCTGAATCATATTTTAATTGTTTTTATAATATTTTGCAAAAAATAATAACTATGGGAACTTGCTTCGTTGTTTTGATGTGTAGAAGTTAATCTTAATGTCTGTGAAAATTATTTCGGCACTTTAAATGGCTTAGACCTTCATGGCAACTTGGTTTTATAAAAACATTAAATTACCTCGAAAACCGGCTATTTGCAACAATGGTACCTTTTTTTTGAGTATTTTTGTATAGAGTATAAGATTTTATAAGCAAAACCTTAAAACTTTAGATATAAAATATTCAGAAGATAATATTATGTGAAACCCCATATGACACACCTGACAAACCACGAAATTAAAACTTCAAAGTTTAGTACAGCTACCGCGAAAGTTATCAACAAAAAAACTATTATCTAAGTTGCAGGCTTCCGCGGCCGTTGTTAATAACATCTAGGCTTCCGGGTTGGAGCCGCGTCATCGGTGCATAAACTGCCGACGTTTCGTCCTCGGTTGCATGGGACATCTTCAGGGCTGTGCTCACTTTGGAATTGTGTTTAGAGTTGTGTTCCAGATTCCAAAGCGACCACAGCCCTGAAGATGTCCCGTGCAACCGAGGACGAAACGTCGGCAGTTCATGCACAGATGACGCGGCTCCAACCCGGAAGCCTAGATGTTAAAAAACTATTAGATTGTTCCATCTTCAAGAGGTTGTAACTACGCAACGAAGCGTTTTTGGACCCATGTTTATTGGAACTTTTCTAATTATTTTGTGCCCTAAATGCGTCATATCACATTTGCACTGTAATTTTGAAGCACCCTGTATTGGGTTTGCTTAGATTATTTTTTGTATAACAGCCGACATATTCGGCTTGGGGGTGTGGTGTGGGACAGCCTTATATCAGCATTGAGAAAATGTTAAAATACAAATAATAATTTCCCCAAATCATAACCTTGTCCTTAAAGGCAAGGTCGTTCGATAGGTTAGGTAAGGAACTACCCTAACCTAACTTATCGCGACCTTAGGTTAGGTATTCCCCTAACCTAACATATCGAGCGACCTTGCTTTCAAGGACTGTCGCTCAGGGAGCGGTTGTGATTTAGGATTATTTTTTTGTATTTTAGGAGTTGGCGGTACTATGAGTGTGACATTTTGTAAAAGGGGACAATTCGTGACGTTCTTAGGGATTTTTAGTTTTAGAAAGTAAGGGTGTCCTAGAGATGATTATAATGAGCGATTCCTGATATTAAAGGAACGTTTTATTGCTTAAGGTAGTGTGCACTAGGTGGTGATTAATGATAATTGTTTTATTGTGCATTATTCATATTTAAAGAGTGTGAAGGTTGTGCAAGTAATAATAATGATAGAAACACATCCTGCTTGGAGGTCTCAGGGTCATTCAAAGATGACAATGCAAAGTCAATTAAAAAAAAACAATTTTGAAGTCTTAATTTTGAATTTTAGCTCTTCTAAAGGATACAGTAAATACATAATTCTGTTCCCCATACTATTTAGAAACGCCATTTAGAAGTAAAATTAAAGAAAAGAATTGTGTATGGTAACCTGATGCTGTACAACATCAAATATAGTAAATTGCCATTTTGTTTTCCTACTGTTGACTCAATGAACATTGCTACAAAAAAAAAAACAAAAAATTCTTAAACAACTTTTTGGTACTGCAGAAAACAATACTTAACTGTTACTATATTAATGTCGACAATTGTTGGTTTGCATATACAGGCTGTTCATTAAAAAAATTACCATCCGTAATATTAAGAGAATCAAAAGAGATATCGAGATGCGGTTTGTAGGAGCTTTTTAGGTGTCAAGGAGGAGCACATTTTTACCTTCCCCCCGGTACAAAGTATAGCCATAGAGAAAGGTATTATGATTGTGATGTAGGATTTGGAGCAAATGCGATCATTCAGCCAAGTTTTTTTCGTTTTGAGTTTACTGGCCGATATACGAGTTAGACCTAAAAGAAAAGTACTTTCATGCCAAACATTTTCAACTTAAACATTTTGACTTTCACAATATCATAAAACTTAATTTTCAATTTTTTTCACAATTTTCTAAATTTTAAAACATAGTTTAACAATTGTCAATATTTTCAAAAATTTATTTAGTTTCAAAATTAAAAAAATTTATCAATTCAGATTTTTAAAAAGTTTTACAATTTCCCGCAGTTTTCAAAATTTTTTGATATTTAAAAAAAATATTGTAATTTATAGTTTTGTTAAATTTCTTGCAGTTTTCGAAATTTCATACTTTTTAAAATCTCAAAATTATTGAACACTTTCAAACAGTTTAAAGTTAAAAATTCATAAATTTTAAAAAATTGACAATAATTTATCTACAGATTTTCAAAAAAGTCAATACTCAACATTATTTACATTTTCAAAATTTCATAAAACTTAGTTTTCAACAAATTTTACAAATGTTTCAAATTTACAAAATTTTCAAACATTAATTTTTAAAGTTATTAAATTTTCTAAAAATCGTCAAAATTGTGAAGAATTTTTAGTTTCAAAACTTTTCAAAATAAAAAAAATTCAAATTTTTAAAAAATTTTACAATTTCCCTTAATTTTCAAATATTTACAATTTTTTAAAAACTTTTACTACATCTAAAAAAATTTTAAATTTACAAAAATGTTCAAAACCCAAAATATTTAACATATTCAAAATTTTTTATAATTTTCATAATTTTAAAATTATTAATTTTTAAACATTTTCTTTATTTTGAATTTTATAATACAGAGTGGCTAGGAAAAACCCCGGCCACTTTTCTTGCGGTGGTCAAGAGATGGCGCTTTACTAAAGAAAAATTAAATTAAAATACTGGCAACAACGCAGAATCCAAGACGTTTTAGTTATTAAATCAAAACAACCAAAGCGTCTTGGATTCTGCGTTGTTGCCAGTATTTTAATTTAATTTTTCTTTACTAAAGCGCCATCTCTTGACCACCAAAGAAAAGTGGCCGGGGTTTTCCTAGCCACTCTGTATAAAAAAAATTTAAAAATCAAAATTTTTCTAAAAGCTTTTAAAAACAAAATCAAAATGTTGTCGAATTATGAATAAAAACTATTTTTATTGTGTAAAACATACTACACTCCCTTGTTGTTTTATTTCTTAACCAAAACTGCAATTTGCGCTTCTTCGTTCAAAAGTAGGTTCTGCACGTTTCTTATTTCCAACAGATCCATTTTTCACACAATTTCTCACGTTTCAAAACGTATGAGTGCGAGGCATTTCTATCTGGGTGCCTTTGGTTGAAAGCAGCCGCTGTTCTCCGGACACATTGATTCTCCGTTCAGTAAATTAAAAATTAATACTACTCTATCTAAAGTGTAAACCATTTTTAAAGTAATGAATCACTAGTGTGCGATTGCACAACTGACAAACAATTACAAGTTTTGTTGTCAAAATAAAACAAAATTGGTTAGAACCTATGGCAACGAGGTGAATTTGTTTAAATACTCGTTTTCAATTATTTACACAATAAAAGTACTTTTTAATTAATAACTAGAGAACGAATCAACCGATTTTAATTTTCTTTGCGCCAAAAGACTATATTTTTCTAGGGCTTTAATTTGGTGTCACATAAGGGGAAGGGGGGTGTTATTTAAAATTTTAAAGACGAATAAGCTGTGCGTAAGGAGGTGAATTGCCATCCATCCATTTGAGACTTAAAAAGCTCCCACAGATCGCATCTCAAGATCTCTTCCAATTGTTTTAATATTATGGGTGGAAACTTTTTAACTGAGCACCCTGTATTTTGTGCAAAATCAGCATTGACAATAACAATTGTAAATCCCAGCCTCCTACAGAAAAAAACATCAATTTCAGAGCACCCTAAATAACATTCCGAGTTAATAAGCAAAATAGAACTTAAAACGTATACAGAATTTCCAAAGCATTACACTTTGCAGAAAATCATAAAACAAGGATGTAGTGTAGACGCTATTAATTGCTACCACTTTTATATGCGGCGTTTTTTTGGCATCGACTTGCCTGTCGATTCTTGTTAATTATAACATAATCTTACAGAAGTTATTTAGCAGAAAATTGATACGTTCCTATGCGGCAAGGCGCAATAAAAGTGTTACTTAACTATTACATCATCACGTGCATGCAAAGAAAATTACGACACACTTAAAGTTATTAACGTAGTGTAACAAAATAATTTTAACTTACCTTGGCACTGAAATCCTTGTTTACCAAAACCCCTGCAAGCATAAAGAAAACTCCTGTTATGCAACGTTTTAAATGTTATACAATTAGATTTTTGAGATATTTACCATAAGCGTGTTGTTAAGGTTTCATCAAAACATTTGAAATATTACATATCATATACAGGGTGTCCAAGATAAGAGGTCTATGCATGGGGATCTCGTAAACGGTAAGAGATAGAGATTCGGTTAAAAGAGAAGAATTATTGAGCATCTCAAGTACTACTAAAATCCACATTCAAATCCTACAATTTTTGCTTAATTTTCAGTACACATTATAAATACTAAAACTTTCAGTTTTCGTTTTTTGTGTATAATTTGGTTATTATCGAAGATAGCGCAAAGCGATTTTGACATTATTAAGACACTTTTTTACACAGATTACAAATTTGACATTGTTTCTTTTATAGGTCGTTGAATTTTCAAGATACTGTCATTAACTTCGCTTTTTCAAATATACGTCAAAGGCGGTCATGTCAGTATTGGATAGAGCTCTTTTTTCCCTTTTCTCTGATATAAAATTTGATGGGTTTATTTTCAGAAATAACGGAGTTATAAGCAAAAAACTGTTTTCTCAGAGTAGGCTGTAAGAAACTGTTTTTTTTAAACAAATGCCCTTTGTTTCTTCTTGTTTTTTTTTTAATTTAAAGGCTACTACAAGAAAAGTTTCCCACAGCTTACTATGAGAAAACAGTTTTTCGCTTCTAACCTCATTATTTATAAAAATCAACCCATCAGAGAAAAGGGGAGAAAGAGCTCTATCCAATGGCGACATGACCGCCTTTGACGCATATTTGAAAAAGCGATGTTAATGTCAATATCTTGAAATTTAACGACCTATAAAAATTGAAAATTCAGTTTAGAAATCTGTCTCAAAAAGTGTTATAATAATGTCAAAACCGCGTTGTGCTATTTTTGGCAATAACCAAATTATACACAAAAACTGAAAATTTGAGTATTTTTAGTTTGTACTGAAAATTAAGCAAAAATTCTACAATTTGAATGTGTATTATAGAAGTACTTAAGATGCTGAATAATTCTTCTCATTAAACCTAATCTCTATCTCTTACCGTTTACGAGATCCCCATGCATGCACTCCTTATCTTGGACACCCTGTATAGGGTGTATTCTGTAAAGTTTTGGTTAATACTAAAACAGAGTGTTACTTTAAATTACCACCAACTGCACCCGGTTAAAAATTTACAGGTTCTTTAAATTTACAGAATACACCCTTTATAATATTTGTTATGCATTAATACAGGGGATAAAAAAATAAACGACATTAAGAACAGCAAAATAATAAGTTTCCTTTGAATTGAAACGGTAGTTAGTGATCAAAAATGGACAAGACACTTTGTCTGAACTGTCCTATACTTAAAACACTTTTAAATTTGTATTTTCAAAAGTATTTCTGCGCAACGCTGTAGCCCCAACTTTGATGATTTCTGCAATAAGATTCCTTGGTATTAATGAAAACCGGAGACGATACAAATTGATCAGCCAAAAATTGAAAGGAAATGGGAAAATTACCTATCCTAAAAATGTTGCTGCATATAAAACGTAACTTATGACTCTTATACTATTACTTATAGTAATGAGCAATTTAGCTTGAACAAAAACATATTACACGAAAAAGTATAAATTTTCAATTTTTAAAAATTAGCAGACTGGGACACTAACTAAACTATCGTTAATGAATTTCAAAGCACACTTTTCGATTGTGGACTCAAGGACTCCCAACCTGAAGAAGGGTTTCGATTTTTCCTCGAAAATTTTGTTCTGTGAGGTATGGAAGTTTTATACCAATAAAAAGAGAAGAAAATTCTCTACGAATAAATGCAAAAAATTCCTAGGTTAATATTTAAAAAAATGACGATCACGTCACAGCGCTGACAGCGTTAGCTAAATTATTTTTGTTAGTGTAAATAAGATTACGCCAAACGCTACAAAAAAAACCTTTATTAATTTTTTTTGCTGTATCTTGATCCATTTTAAAATCAAATATGAGAGTAATAAGTATAGGACCACCCTGTAATAAATTCAGATCCCTTCCACCTGCCTTAACTTTTAGTGGCGAGGGGCCCCTGATACAAGAACCCACATATTTGTGCGTCCATTATACAGGGTGTTAATGAATTGTAGGGACAAACTTCTAGGGCTTGCAAAACACAACAAAGCAAACAACTTTTGTTAATAAATGTGTGGTCAAAAGTGTTTCCTTTAGAAAATAGAGCCCCTTAAAAATCCTTTAAGAAGTACCTGAAAATAGGCAACCCAAATTGCATTTTTAACAATTTTGCACAGGTTACACGGAATTTTGAAAAAAAAACGATCTACACATACATGCATTTAAATAACGTCAATTTTGACACAATTCGATATTTTTTGACTTTTCTTGCATTCGTTTCTTTCTGTGCCTTTTATAATTCGATTTTTCATTTTTTTGATAATTATTTTCTTCGTTATTTTCGTTCTGTGTTTCGTATTTTTGTGTTATGGCGAATTATACTTTTGCCGAATAGCATGTGTTCATGTATGGAGCTGCTTGGGGTACCCACGCGAAGCTGCTCGCCTGTACCAAGAACATTTTCCGAATAGGGATCATCCATCGCACAAGGCCTTTAGTGTAGTTTTACGTCGGCTGCGGGAGGAAGCTACATTCGTTGTCAACAGACACAACTGTGGAGCTACCAGAACAAGGCGAACGGTGGATTTTGAGGAAGAAGTTTTGGAGAGAGTGGCTGAAAATCCTTCTACTAGTTCAAGAGCCATCGCTCATGGAATGGGAGTGAACCATGTTTCAGTATGGGAGGTACTACATGAGCAGCAGCTACATCCGTACCATCCACAGAAGGTACAAGCCATGGTTGAAGCAGATTTTCCCAAAAGGGTAGAATTTTGCCAGGAATTTCTGCGGCGGTGTAATGAGGTTCCAGAATTCCAAGTAAACGTTCTGTTTAGTGACGAGGCGTCTTTTACGAAGAAGGAATATTCAATAGTAGAAACAGCCACATTTCGGACGATGAAAATCCCCATGCTGTGGTTCAAAAAGGATACCAGCAAAGATTTCCAGTGAACATTTGGGCCAAGATTGTTGGCGATAGACTCATTGGACCATATCCGCTACCCCAAAGGTAAACAGGAGCAATTTATTTAAATTTCTTGCGCCATGTCCTGTCTGAACTTTTAAACGATGTTCCACCTCAAATGTGGCTGCAGCGCGATGGTGCACCTGCTCATTTTTCGGCGGAAGTCAGGGAATTTTTAAATAACACTTTTCCCAACAGATGGATAGTACAAGGAGGGCATGTGGCGTGGCCTTCACGTTCTCCTGATTTTACCCCACTTAATTTCTTTGTGTGGGGTCATGTTAAAACGTTAGTGTATACTACCCCAGTTGAAACTGTAGAAGAACTTACGGCGCATATTCTTGCTGCATGTGAAGATGTTCAACAGACTCCTGGTATATTTGGAGCGGTGCGCAGAAATTAACTTCGTAGATGTGCTTCGTGTGTAGAAGCTGGGGGTGACCTTTTGAACATTTACTATAATTTTGTTAATTTTTGAATTAGTTGTTGTAAATTGTTTAAATAGTTGATTTTTGTTTTGTAATTTTGGTTTTTTCTATTGCTTAGTTTTGAAACATTTTGTTAATTAATTTATTTTAAATTTAATTTGAATTTGAAAAGTGGGAAAGAGGGCTTTATTTATCCTGTATTAATTTCCGTCGTTATGGAAACAAATAGTAGGCAGTAAATTAAGTTGCCTACATTAAGGCGCTTCTTAAAGAATCTTTGAGAAGCTCTATCCCTTAAAGGAAGCACTTTTGACCACACATTTATTAACAAAAGTTGTTTGCTTTGTTGTGTTTTGCAAGCCTTACAAGTTTGTCCCTACAATTCATTAACACCCTGTATAAAGCGAATATATCGTTGTACAGCAAACCGCTACACTTTTCGCTACAGATCAGCAAAATCTCGTTTATTAAATAAAAAGCAATTTCAAAAATGCATAGAACGCGGTACAGAGAAATTATGAAATTGGGACATAAACCAAATTGTAGCTCTTCTTCAAATTTATTTGCCAACAAATTAAAAAAAAATCATGTGGCCACTTTTTGAGCAATACTTATTTGTAAAAGTTAAAATTTTGATACTTTTGTCACATTACATTCTTAGTAGTTCCAAAAGTTCTCGTAGCTTGCAAGATTGGGTACTCGTGGGGCATTTCCAAAATCGAACTTTTTTCCAATGGAATTACTTGTTTAAATTTTTAAAAATTCGTAGAAGGCGTCATAGAGGCATTAGCGGGCTGGAACACAAACCAAATTGTTGCTCATTCCCAGCTCTATAAACTTACAAAATTAAAAAAAAAAACGTGTAGCCAGTTTCTGAGATATGTTTTCTAAGATTTCCAACATTCTGAAAAAAATTTTCATCACTTCATAGGTTTTAGACTTTACGAAAACTTTTGTGCGCAGTAAGATTGTGTCTCTATAGCGCTATTACGTTAAAATATAACTTGTTTTTGAATAAAAGGTTGCTAAACTCATAATTTTCAAAAACTAGTAGCGGGCCGGCCGCCATTCTAAAGCTAAAATGTTCGAGAAAAAAGCTTTAGATTTGTCCTAAAGTTCTATAAGACTATGGTTTCATATTTAGAACGTTTGTTTTCCGAAAATAATGCTACCAAAAATATCTAACTTCCACTTCCGGTTTCGGGTTTTTTTAAAAGCTTATTTCCCTGATATTCCAAAGCTCATCGAAATCGGACCATCCGTTTGAGAGTTATGGGACGCACATACCCACCCGCCCATAGACAGACAGACAATTTTAAATGCATTTCCGTCAAAATCTCGATTTCTAACAATTTCACGATATCGATACTTCCCTGTAGTATAGGAAAGTAAAAATGTACAAAGCTAAGGCTTAATATTTACGGAAACGCCCTGGTAGATAATATCTTATTATCTTGAGATGTTATTTAGGTACATCCCCCATCCACAAATTTTAATAATAAAGTTAAACTAAAGGATGTTCAAGTATTCATAAAAATCCATTATATGATGTATAGGTCACTAATCCAGCACTTCCGGTTTAACCGGAAATGACGCCAATTTCATGTTTTTAACAGCATCCCGTATGATTAATATTAATAAATTATAGTTAGTAGAACAATATAAAATAGCTAAAGTATCTTTCGATCCCAATTTCAAAATTTTTAATAAACAAATTCCGTAAGCGCAATCTATTGTTAAATAATTGTACCATGCTTAGTGTTTCTATAGTTACTTCCTTTTGGGTTTATTTCTGAACTTTTCCCCATTGAAGGAACAGTTACTTTATTTCCCGTTTTTCCTTTCCCATACCTTCGGTATAGGGAAGTATTGATTTCATGAAAATTTTCGAAATCTAGATTTTTAACAGAAATACACGTCTTGGGGCTCAAGAAATCCATAAAAGTGTGTTTTTTTAATAAATGTCTGTGTGTGAGTGGGTGTGTGAGTGGGTAAGTGTGTGACGCTTCTAAAGGCGAAAGTACTGGACCAATTTTAATGAAATTTTAAATCAAGAAGTATATCGAAAATTGTAGTTCTAGTTATGCTTTTCAAAAAAAATTCGAAACCCGAAACTGAAGTTAGACATGTTTAGTTGGTAACGTTTTTTTCCAAAACAAAATTTTTGAAATTTGAGCACAGAGTCTGACAGAAAAACGTAAATTGAAAAATATTATGAGCATGATTACTAAGCCAATATCATTATTGCGGACGTCACGAACTGACAGTGAAGTATGTATAGAATGAAGGGTTGCCTATATAGCTTGTTTCCTTAAAACTCCAACAGACGATGAAAGGTACAACGTTATAATTATAAAATTTACACTTTTGCAAATACGGCAAGTATTAGTATTTAGTAGTTAACACTTCAGCTTATTTTATAATTAGATTATCTCAACCATACGGCTTTAGATGCATCGCGTTCTAAATTTTTAATTTAATTTACGAGTAGTTAATCATCGATTAAATTGATTTTTATGACGAATAGCTTTGGTATTAAAAGCACATTTAAAAACCTGTACGAATTATTTACATTTCGGTAATTCAACTGCAATTTTTATATTTAAAATATAAGTTTATTACTGATTATTATTAGCTAATTTAGTCATTTATTATTATGAAATTGCATATGAATAAATAAACCAATATTTATTTTTTTTATAATTCTATACTTTCAGTATTAAATTCGTGAAAATTTTTGAAATCGAGATTTGGCGGAAATACGTGTTTTCACCTCCAAGAACCCAAAAAAAGTGATTTTTTTAAAATGTCTGTCTGTGGGTTGGTATGTAGTGTGTGGTGCATCATAACTCTTGAACAGGTGGTCCGATTTTGAAGTTAAGACATGTTTTTTTGGTAGCATTTTTTCTGAAACCAAATTTTATAAATTTGAATGTGAAACTTTGATACCAAAGTTTATTAGGTTAGAATGCATAATCGCATAACGGTTTTGGTTACGTATTCAAAACCCCTATTGATGCCTAGCTTACTAACTACCCGGTGTTGCAGCAGCGGTGTCTTGCGGTATGCATTGCAGACATGCTAACGCTGTTCAACACCCTACCCGATCCCAACCTATCACATAAATTCCTACCCACCTACTGGCATGGGGTGGGCCTGGCGTAATCCAGGATCGACCCTCGAGTCAGCTCCATGTCAGATGATGATGATGATGATGATGATGATGACCAAATTTTATAAATTTGAAAACGGAATCCAATAGTAGACTTCGGGTCAAATCCAACTCTTTTTTTTTCGAACTTTCCAGCTTTAAAATGGCGGCCGCTACGAATTTATGAAAATTTGAATTAAGCGCCCTATTGCTCAAAAACAGGTTGGCAGATCGGGTTTAAATTTTCTGTCATAATAGCCATATAGAAACAAAATGTTACTGGGCGCCACAATTTTGACAAGCTAAAAGCTACGAAGTGAAAACTATTTTCAAAATTATCGAAATTTTCAATAAAATATTGCTCAAAATTTGGCCAAATGATTTTTTTTAAATTTTGTAAATTCAGAGCTGAAGAAAAACTGAAAAAGCGGAATTTTGGCAGATCGGGTTCAAATATTTTATCGCAATAGTCCTGTATAGGCGGAATGTTATTGTGCACAAAAATGTTTGAAAAGTTAAAGCTATGAGTGAAAAAATTTCCAAAATTTCGTAAAAATATTCAAAAAAAATTATTACTAAAAGCTGGAAACACAATTTTGTTTAAATTTTGTGAACTCATAGAGCTAAAAATGAGCTGCAATTTGGTTCGTGTCTCAGCTCGAAAATTTTTCTTTGACGCCTTCTATGAATTTTTGAAAATTTTAGTTTTATTGCTACTTTACTCAAAAACGAGTTATCAGATCGGGTTGAAATTTAATATTGGAAATGCTCTAAGGGTACACAATTTTACAAGCTACTAGAATTTTTGGAACTACTAAAACTGCGAAGTAAAAAAAATATCAAAATTTTTGATTTTTTCAAAAGCGTACTGCTCAAAAAATGGCTACACTTTTTTTCTAAAATTTTGTAGACTTATAATCGGATAGATCAGCTAGAATTTGCTTCGTGTCCCAGTCCGCTATCTTCTTTGTAGCACCTTGTATGAATTTTTGAAAACCGAAAATTCCTACCCCCTTGGGACCGATAAAAAAATTCCTGTTTAAGCTAAGTTGCTCCTGTGTGATGATAAAATAAAGTTCTAAATTTAATTTTTACGTGCGGCAATATTTGCGGGAAGTTAGGTTTCCCCTTTCCGCTCAATTATTGGTGGCCAAATTTGTCCTTCCGTTTTTGGGTTTCTTTAATTCCAAGGAATATTTTTCCAAAAAATCATAAAGTCGATTATCTTCACAAAAAATATGAAAAAAATTTAGATTACTATCAGGTTCATTTACAATATCACTCGCTCGTCTCTCTATTTGACTCCCATGCGTGGACCGAAGTCTTTCGACACGTGAACGAAGTACACACACACACAAGCTACCTGTCCACGTTTGCTTCACTATTCTCTCTTTGTAGTCAATGTTGGGGCGTAACACATTAATAATAAGATACTTTTGAATATATGATAAGTAACAATATCTAAAGTATAGGAAAGTCTAGGCGAAGTGTTTCGCTCATTTTTAAAATTTTAGTCATAATTTTAAAAACGGGATTTTTAAAATAGTAAAACACATTTTTTTGTTTTTATTTAATATATAACAGTTTACAAAAGCCTTTGAATGATACATTTAAATCATAATGTTAAACAATTAAACTGCAAGAAAAATTGCGATTTTATTATTGTGAAAACATTTTGATTTCGATTTTTTGTTGCAATTGTTTTGTTTGACGTTGTGATTTAAATACCCCATGAGACAGGTATTTGAAAACTCTATAAAAAACAAAGAAACGTGGGAGGTACTATTTAAAAAAATTGTGGTATAGCCAGCTATTTCATAACAAAAATTCAGTGTTTTAGTATTTTTAAATAACATTTAAAAAACAGTATGTCTATTGATCTAAAGCTAAACTAATTGTGTAGTATAAATTAAGTAGGATAACATGCTTTCAATAATTTTTAACGTTTAGTTGTCAAAAATTCTGACATAAATATTAATGTTATGGCCACCATCCTGCAGAAAAAATACATGCATATTTTTGCTTCATTTATTAACCTATAAGATCTCAATACAACAGCCGAAATAGTTATTTGTGTACCAAGGCCAAAAAGTGGATTTTTTTCGGCCGGGTCTGAGTTTAATGGCCGAGGCGAAGCCGAGGCCAGAAAGCAGACGAGGACGAAATAACACTTTTTGGCAGTGTTTAGGCGACCTTCATTATAAAATTTACAAATTTGTTAGATTTTTATTTATGATTTATTGATATAATTATTTATAACAACTGAACAATTGTACATATTTGTGACTCCTTCAGAAACGTTTATATTTTATTACAAATTTGTTAGATTTTTATTTATGATTTACTGATATAATTATTTATAACAACTGAACAATTGTACATAATTATTAGAAAATCGACTACCCACACGTATTTATTACAGTTTACAGCAAGATTGACAGCTTGTTTACTCTGTTTTATTCAGAGATATTATGACATTGTCGGTAATGTCGGTATCATGATGTAAGGTAGAAAATTATCGATAGATGGCGCCACCCTTAAACGGATAATAATGAAAGCGGCCAAAAAACGGTTACATTTTGGTCGCTTTTGAGTACTAAAAATTCAATTTTTTGTTAAGGTCGCCTAAAAAAAGAATTTTATGTTCTACACGAATTTCTTAAAAAATACCATTGTCGTGTCAATAATACGGAATTTAGCAAATAATAAAGCTGCAAACGAGATATTTTTCTGAATTATTTGGTCCGAAACTGGCGTATCCTTATACTTTGGCAACTCTTTTACGCTTTCTTTACAGTCAGCCGATTCACAGCCACATAAAAATGTGGTAATTTCGCTTACCACAGGAAGGTCTTGTCACGGACTTTTTAACAACCACACCTGATGTATAGAGCCGTATATTAAGCTTTTGTAAGAATCCCAAGGGCTGAAAGTTCTAGAAAAATCCGTAATAAGCTAGAAATAAAAAAATATCGGCATGGTAACGCGGTAACTGTAAGAGATGTGAAAATTCTTAAATTAGATAACAATTGCTTAATTAGGTAAACAATGTAATGGTGATTTGGTTTTACTCAAAATTTCTGTGGCTTATTCGATACAAGCGGAAAAGGCTGTCGAGTAACCGCTACGATACCTTCCTTGCATAAGTCTGCTGCTTTCTTTCCTACTTTCTGATTCAAACCATTACAATAATTTCCACTGTAGATGTCATGTTAATCCATTCTTGTCAATTTTATAAATTTTCATTTTTTAGGGGTTGGCATTGCGCTTGACAGTGGTTCGGCGGTGTCGCTTTAATAAAGGAAGCAATTCTGTTCGTATTTATAAACTTAAAATATTTAGAGGTTAAGCGCGCGTAGGGGTGGCCTTTAAAGGTATAGCAAGAGGGGACACAGGGAGAGGGAGAACGTAAAAGGGATGTGGAGCAGGCGTGGGTAGAGTAAGGGGGAGATAAGGAGAAGGAGTGATGGAGAAAGATAGTGATATAGCGGAAGATGAAAAAAGAGACAGAAGGAAAAGGATGGATACTTGAAATAACCAAATAAATAATCAGGTTTGGTCACTGGCCGAATACCGAATATTCGGTCTACTAGTCGACGAATATTTGGGCAAATATTCAGCCAAGTACCAAATATTAACATAATTATTTGACGAAATACTCGATTAAGGTCAACTGTTCGGCTAAGTACCAAATATTAGCCAACTCAAGCCAGTTTTTCGAACAAGTGCCGAATACTTATTATTAATCGATGCGTGTACGTCACATAAGCGGTTAGCGTTCCTATTTGACTACTATCGAAATTATAACTGATTTTCAATATAATTTAATATAAATTATACCATTACTCTAACAAAAAAATTGTAATTTAGTATTTTTTTCATTAAGCCTACAAAATGCCAAATATTCGGTGATCATTTGTCTCAAACAATATTTGGATTATCCGAATACTCGGCAAACTTTGAAAAAACAGCTTAAATATTTGGTCAACTATTCGATTCACCGAATAGTTCAGTGCATCCGTAGAAAATAATCAAACCATTCGATTATCAAAGGATTTTGGGTTTTGTCTATTTCGGAAGCAGGCGTTGAAGCGATACCCCGTACAGTAGCAAACTGCAAATGCCCACTGCAAGTACATGATACCACCAGTCGTGGTATTATGATGTGAATACACTAATGGAGGTAGAGTTTCCGGTTTATAGATATATTACTGAAAAAACAAGCCAGAAACACGATGAAAACGAGAATTCCATAATAGAGGCAGTCTAGAAGCAAGCGGAGAGCGTTTTTCAAAATTTTTACTGCATAGAAATTTTCGGATGATTTTGTCCGAATGAATCATTCTATTTCTAAATGCATTCAAATGGCAATCATTCAATTATAAAAATCATTCGATTATGCCCAGCACTAGTTAGAACACTAAAAATTCAAATACGGAGTTGATCTACAAAAAAACGGATGGTGATTAATTTAATGAACATTACTGTATTATGAAAAATTTAATGAATTTAATGGGGAAAAGGAGTAATCGGCCAAATTAATCGTTTACCAAACAATTGCAGCGACCGATATTTCAAAGATAGAAAATAACTAAAATAAGTTTCATTTTCCTTAACGTCTTTTTTTATATCCCCTTTGCACATTTACACAAATTCGTTTTTAAATAAAAATGATAACATAGAACATGACTAACTTCCGCTTCTGGATGTATTTTAAAAACTTATTTGCTGTGAATAGTCCGCAAAAAAGTCCGGCATGGACATAAAGGGAGCAATTAATTGATTGCGATATTCCAATCGATAGACATAGTTAGAACACATTCCCTAAAGAACAAAAGATGGTGATTAAATTAATGAACGTTATTATATCATGAAAAATAAAAATTTAATAAATTAAACAGGGAAAGGAGCAGTGGCGTAACGCAAATCGTAAGCGCCCCCCATCCGCGGATTTTTGTAATAGGCGCCCATCCCCACCTCTAGTTTTTTTATAGGCAAATTAAAAATAAGACGTATCTACGTTTACCAGCCACATACCAAGACGATTATTAAAAAAACACTAAGAAAACTGTTAACTTTTAGAAGTTTTTTGTCCTTGCTCAGTTTATTTTTTTGATGACCACATATTCATTTCCGAGATAGAGGGCGCGAAAACTAGGGTTGCCACATTTTTGTAAAGCCAAAAAAGGATGTTTGAGATATTTGTAAGTGGAGCATGTGGAGGGTAGGGGGCCCGACCGGGGGGCCTGGGGGTACGAAGTAAACGTCAGCGAAGGGGGTCCGGGGTTAAATTAAATTGAATTAAAATTTAAATTAAAAATCTATTATTTTAAATAAACACAAGATAAGAATTAAAATAAATTATAGACGTAGGACAAGATAATACACCATAGTAAGAAATATCAAAAAATAAATAATAAAAATTAAGAAATCAAACAGGTTTGTCACGGGATTTGAACTGGGCTTACCAGATTGTAAGCCCACGCCTTTACCGCTGAACCACATCAGCGTTAAAAGTGCTTTACGATTATGTAAGTTAAATAGGTCACGGTTGTCAATTGACATTTATCATGCTCGTTTGTAAAATAAAAATAATTTACAAAGCTCACTACTTGCCAATCGTTAAAAATGTTTAATATGAGCAATTGCGGTAAAATAATAAGTCGCGCAACTATGATAATAGCTCCACGATTTACAAACTAATCATCGACATGACGAGCTTGTTTCTAAGGCGACTGCGATAAAGTTTTTATTTGATCGCTCTGTATACAGTATATATTATAAAAGATAGTATGCTAGAGCGCACAGTTTAAAATCCGGCGGCCAAGGACCCTCACTTAGGTGAGAGGCGTGAACAAAGACACCTTGTGCGGGGTCGGCGTTGTAACGGTCACTTCGGTGGTTTCAATTTGGTACGTCCACCTCTCTTCGGAGAGGTTCAAGGTTTCCTTAATTGGGACTACGGACTGGGTGAGTGATTTCACCAGGTGAAGTGTAGCCCTCGAGATGCGTCCTAACATCTCGACGGTAGCCCGCTCTCTTGAATGGAACTCTGCTACCTGACCGGGGTACCGGGAGCACCAGCCCGTTACCGCCCGGACGAGAGCTGGATGCGAATGGTCCGGCAGGTAGTAGGGGGTCCCCGGTCTCTGGTCGGGTAGCCTCACATCAAATAGGTGAATGGGGGTCCGGCGGATGAAGGTGTACCTCAGGATGGAGAAAAGGTTGCTATGAGAGCCTCGTGCTCTAGTGGTGTAAACAACCGAGCCCCAATATGGGTCTCAACGCCAGCGGTAGCGCTCTCAGGAATGGAAACCCCGCTCCTTGGCCGAATAAATAGTCGTTCCGGCAAGTGATGGTGCTTTCCAGGATAGAGTGGCTGCTGCTGCAGAGGGACCTGGGTCCTAGGGGGGTCACTTGCAGCCAGCCCTCAGTATGGGTCCTAACGCCTCAGGCATGATCGCTGAAGTTAAAACCCCGCACCTTGACCAGGAACTCTTGGCCTGGTTGCTAGATGGACCTGAGCTGGATGGCAGGGGTTCCGGCAAGTGATGGTGCTTTGTAACGATGGAGTGGTGTGCAGCTGGCAGCATGATCGCTGAAGTGGAAACCCCGCTCCTTGTCCGGATAAGTAGGTGTTCCGGCAAGTGATGGTGCTTTCTACGATGGAGTGGTGTGCAGCTGGCACTGTGGTCTAGGATTCTAGGGGTGAAGCGCAGTTTGCCTGCTCACGCCCACTATCAAAGTGTCGTCCCAGAGGGTTCGTACTTATGTACACCCGACGCTGTTAAGGTGCCGGCCACTATGATCAGGCCGGTTTCCGACTAGTCTGGGCGGTGCGTAGCTCACCAGTGCTGGGACCTGCGAGGTCCCAACTGGGAGGGGTAGCGCTGCTTGGCACGCGCTGCTCTGACAAGTCCAACCAGTGACTTTCTTTGACTGGTACCACGGGGACCAATGCCGAGCCCGCGGGGGATTCACACCCCCCGTTTTTGGTCACAGAGTAGGACTCGTGGTGGCAGTGGTACAGCCTAAGTGCAGGCTAGGGCCGTCGTAGTGCGGTTCGACGGGTGAGCTGCGTTTCAGCTCGGGCACTGATCTGCAGAATCAGTAGAGACTTTGGTAATCTCCCTCCACCAGTAGGGGCTTAGGGGTCGCAGCCTGATGCCAGGACTGGTAGCCTGTTCTTTTTCTTGTATTGAGGGCAGGCGCGTTGATCGAGCGTATCTCGATCATGGCGTCCCGAAGGGTTCCACCGCCTGGAGGGGGACGGATATGCTTTGTTGCTGGGTGCTGTCCTAGTCTATCAAATCTACCGGTGTATAATGTCAGCAAGTGGAAAACCAACGCCAAATTTAAAAACTAACTGGCGGCAAGTCTGTATTTGAATCGTTTTTACAACATATAAATATATCAATTTAGTTACGATGATAAAATTTAAATAAAAATTTCACATTGGGTGTACCTATGCTCATAATAAACTAATTTTCAATAAACAAAAAATTAATTCTGGTGGATCTATAATTTAATACATACTTATTGTCTTATTATACTAGTTGGGTCAATTCTTTACATAGCACTTTATAATAAAAAATATATAAAGTAAATAAAACATTTTAAGCACTAAATTGTTGACAATATTACACGCACCTAACCTCTATATCATTGCACATGACATTTGAAATTGCCAGAAGTACACATACTGCGCGTGCGTATTGTTACTCAACAAGTTTTTAAACTTGCGCAGAAGTTGGAGAAATTTGGTCCAAGAAACAGCATACTATTCTCTATACTCTATCATGTGAACGGGGCAAGCACCGTTACAACACGCGACGACCGGGCGGGTGCACCGGCAATAAATAATAGCGGAAGGCGATTTGCATCCAAACACTAAACGAAAATGTTTTCGCGTGCTCTATCTTGAAAATGAATAGACTATAGTGGTTTAGCTAGGTTCATATTTGATGTGCATGTACTTAAAAATTAACTACAATTTTGTTATATTTTAAATTTGCAGTATATATGCACGTTGCACATAAATGTTGAACAAACTGTGGGGCAGTGGCGTAGTAGTATTGTAATATAACTACGGATGTCCCTAAAAATTGGAATAAAATTTATTAAACATTTACTACCTATTATTTTTTTCATAAAAATCTCAAACACCTCAATTTTTATTTTAACGTAAACACCTGTAGGGGTTATTTTTAACCCCCTACCCTTAACCCTCTAAGGCCTACCAACCCATTTTTTAAATCTCAAATAGGAAGAAACCCCTTGTGATACCTTGTTTTAACGCATTTTTTATGCTGAATATAAAAAGTAAAAATCCAAATTTGCTTGATAAATAACAGAGATACAGGGTGTCTAGAATAACTTGCACAGCATGGGGATCTCGGCAAGTATAACAGATATGAAAATGTTTAAATTAGATGAATGTTGTCTAATTACGGCAGCAATATAATGGTGACTTTGTTTTCCCCAAATATCCATGGCCTACAAAATAGGAGCGAAAAACTGAAAAAGCGGAATTTCGTTAAGGTAAAATGTCTCTGGTCATAGTGAAAATAAAAAAAATCATAAAGGAAAAAGTTGTAGATCTATTTAAGCTGTATTAAGAAAAAATATTTTCAATATTGTGTTTTGTTTTGTTTACAAAATATTACACAAACAAAAAAAAATTACATGTTTATGTAATATTTCGAAGACGAAACAGAACATAATTTTGAAATTTCTTTTCTTATTACAGCTTAAATAGATCTACAACTTTTTCCTTTATGATTTTTTTCTATTTTCACTATGTCCAGAAACATTTTACCTTAAAGAAATTATGCTTTTTCAGTTTTTCGCCAGCTCTGAGTTTACAAAATGTAAAAAAAATCATGTGGCCAATTTTTGTGCAATATTTTTTAGAAAATTTCCAGAATTTTGAAAATATTTTTCACTTCATAGCTTTTAACTTGTCAACAATTGTGGTGCCCAGTACCATTTTGTCTCTATATGGCTATTATGGCAGAAAATTTTAACCCAACCCGTCAACTTATTTTTGAGCAACAAAGCGTTAAAGTCAAAATTTACAAAACATCGTAGCACCCGTCATTTTAAAGTTCAAAAAAAAGCGTTGGTTTTGCCCTAAGGCATTTTATAAGATTCGGTTTCTGAAAAAATGCTACCAAAAACATGTCTGACTTCCCCTTCCAGTGTCGAATTTTTTTAAAACTTATTTCCCCGATAAAGTTTTGACCCCCCCCCCCTCATTTTAAAGCAAATCGGACCAACCGTTTGTAGTCCAGTAATTACGTCGAAAAGTCCATTAGATGTGGAAATAACTTTGGAATGTTTTTTTTTGTCTAAATTGTCTTCATTTTGGCATGAAAATAAAGGCTCTACGTTTTCGACTTTGGTCGAGCTCTGCAACGCTTTTAAATTTTAGGAAATACGTGGTAAAATCAGTTTTTTTGTCAAATAGTTCGTTTCCGCTGCACCCAATCTCAATAGTATTGATTAGACAAATAAAAGTATATAGAATTTCATAGAAAACTCAAACAAAAAATAATGTCCTAGCCTTAACAGTTTCCGGGATATGGCCTCTCGAAATTTACCCTTCTTTCCCCAAAAAAAGGCCATATCTCGGTAACTAATTCGGTTAGGACATTCTTTTTTTTCAATTTTGTAGGAAATTTAATATACTTTCTTTTCGGTATACAGTCATTTTTACGTGTAATGCCCCGGAAAAGAGTTATTTAAAAAAGAACCTCATGTATGTCAAAAAAGCATAAAAATGGCCAACTTTGGGTGGTCATAACTTCGGACCTATTAAGGTTAGAGGAATGCTCTTTTTAGATTTACATTGAGTTTATTTTCACTCATCTCCAAAGCAATTTTTTGTAGGATAATCAGGAAATGAAGAATTTCATAAAAATTTAAATAAATTGCAAAAAAAAAGGCTACCTTTGAGTGGCCATATCTCGGAAACTGTTTGAGCTACGACCTTATTTTTGAAAATTGGTTGGGTGCATGGGAAACCAGTTATTTTGAAAAAAACTGATTTATGCGCACCTATTTTATAAGTCTAAAAGAATTGTCCTGCAATGTCGAAAATTCAGAGCCTTTATTTTATTGCAAAAATTAAAAATTTTAGCAAAAAAATTCATTCCCGAGTTATTTCCACTAATTTGTACCTAAGCGCATACAAATAAAACAAATTTTGTAAATCTGAATGGAATCTAGAATTTTATAGAAGACTTTAGGGCAAATTTAACGCATTTTTTTTTGCGAACTTTTAGCTTCAAAATGGCGACCGCTACGATTTTTTAAATTTTGACTTAAGCGCCTTATTAGTCAGAAACGGGTTGACAGATCGGGTTCAAATATTTTATCCTAATAGCCGTACAGAAACACATTGTTATGGTGCACAAAAATTTTGGAAGATTTAAGAGCTATAAAGTAAAAACTATTTTCAAAATTTTGGTAATTTAAAAACAATATTGCTCAAAAACTGGCAGCACGATTTTTTTAAATTTTTTAAGCTCATAGAGCTTGAGACAATTTGATTCGTGTCTCAGTTCCCTAATTTCTGTGTGACGCCTTCTATGAATTTTTGAAAATCGAAAATTTTGCCAAGGGATGGAAAAATTTTTTTACGCTTAATTACTCATAAGTAATAGTAGAATAAGAATAGGAAATTTAGTTTTAAATGCAGCTTTCCACCTCCCTCACTAGTTTTGGCGAAAAGCTGTTTTTGGTATTTTTTAAACCACGAAGAATCTTTCTCCAAAAAATCAAATAAACAAATTTCCGTTGTAAGCATAGGAACATCGATGATGACAACTTAAGAATGTAAGGTAGATTTATTTAAATCGTTGAAGATATGTTAAATATTGCAAGATTTGAATATGTGCAGATTTATCTAAATGCATAAAAATAAACTAAATATTTAAAAATTTAAAATAAATGTTTTAAGATTTATTTAAATCTACAATGATTTATTAAAATAAAAAGCATTTAGGTAAACGTGTGTATATTTAACAAATAATGGGACCGTTTGCCTTAAATACCGTGAAATGCACAGCAAATTTTCATTGTACACTTGGCATACATTTTCGATTTTCAAAAACTCATAGAAGGCGTCACACAGAAATTAGGAAACTAAGACACGAACCGAATTGTAGCTAATCTTAAATTCTGAGCTTCTATAATTAAAAAAAAATCTTTATTGGGCAAAAACACTTTACAAAAAATGGCGAAATTTTGAAAATCCTTTTTGTTCGGAAATTTTGAAGTTACAGTGGTACCTAAAGCACTGTAACAATTTAGTTTTTATTTTTATATATATAAATTAATTAAAATTTAGCATTGTTTCAGAATAAATTCAAATTTCAACTTGTGGAATGTAGCTAACGTGTCCTCAGCGACTGCGTGATGACCTGTGAATGGTTTTTTGGCTTTTCATGAATAAAATCTGTTGTATTCAATTGACTTTGCTAGAGAAGTAGTTCAGTAAAGAAACACTAATTGAATTGTGTTAATTTTTAAGTAAATATTTGTATACTTAACGTATCTAGAACATTGAAAAAGCATCGCATTGTAAATATCGTTAAACAACTAATAGCTATAAATTATATTTTAATAAGTATGAAGAAGTATTAAGGCGGATAATTTTAATTTTGAGATTATATTTCACATAATACCAATTTTGATTTTATTTTTCATAAAGCGTATACATAAAATACAATACGGTGGAACCGCCTGTTGCTCATTTATTATTTTAAAACTGATTTTTGTGTTAGATGTATTTCGCTAACGTACCCAATTACGTTAATATTGCTATAAAATTTACCAATTGGGAAATCCGCAGCAAACCGTGACTCATTAGTGACCAGCGAAGCAGAAAAGTTTTAGAACTGCGGCGTACATAACAATACTAACACAAAAGACAGTATTTTGAAAACAAGTATTCAGAGACGACTTACCAAATGAAATCTTTGCAATGGGAGCAAAATGTGGGCTGTTTAAAGAATCGAGGAATAAACTTGTGATTCTTAACATTATAGACATTTTTCTTTTTTAGCGCTCCTTTGCGTCCACGTAATGCAAATTTTTTAATACCATCGCTCGCATCTTCAATTAGATCGTCGTCAGCCATAATTGATCACAAAGTTATGTTATTTCAAGTATGCGAAATTAATTTTCATTCACCGAACAAGTAGGGCATTATTCTGCGTTTTCACTCATATCAACAGTTTTTCTTAGCGTACGGAGCAATACGAGCGAGCACACTCATCAAACGTCAATATTCACTGTTCAGGTACCTTGATTGAAATACATTTTAGGTGAGACACTGTATACAACCAGAATAAATATATGTTTTATCCTGCTGCGCACTTCTCTCCTTTTCCTAAATACTAACAACAGTACAGCAAACCGCGACAGATAGTTTAAACAGAAATGCATCGCATTTATGTATAGACCACGCATGTGCAAATACGCTGCTCTAAACTCAATAATTTCTTTAAAGCAGAAACAGCGCCTGTCCGTTAGCCCGCGTTGGCGGAGTTGTGTAAAACGTAAATTCTGATGTTATAGGACGCAGGAGCGAAATTAACCCGGTCAAATGTAACAAGTTACAAAATTGTTAATTAATATGAACGCGCTAGTCCACTAAATTAGACACAACTGAATAAGTTCACACGATGACTACGTCAATATAATGGAATACCGAGCGTGTATTTTTGTTTCAGTAGGTACAAATAAAACATAAACAGCTGGCGGACTAACTCCACGAAATCTTCCTCGCAAATACTCGCTGATTTTGCCGTGTAAACTGTTCAGACGAAAAGAAAAGCTTCGAGAGGTTTCGTATCAATATTATTCCCAGTGACGGTACTGCAAAATCATTTTGGGGGGCATTAACTGTTTCATTCGGTGGACTACACCGACGCTTTTCTCCTGAAAAAATTGTTGGCAAATGTATTAAAAGTAAGCCGTGTTGAACATCGCTCTGCATCTCCCCACGACAGCTGAGGGGAGACTGAGGGCAGGCGCAAAGGGGATTAATGAAGGTAAGGTCGGTCGCGAACGCAGGCAGCCGAGCAGAAGGCTAAGTTAAGCTGAAAATCGACCTTAAATACATCGGATAAACGCCAATTAAAACCACTATCAACAAATTAAAGAATTGATGTTTAGATTATAATAAATAAATATTGTTTAAAATTAGGGAACACCAAAAATCAAAAAATTTTAAACTTAAATTATTACATTTTCACTTCAAAATTTTATTAATTTAAAATTTTTGAAAATATTTCGAAGAAATCACAAATATTCAAAATTTTCTAAAAATATTGCAAGGAAACTCAAAATTTGAATTTTTTTTAAAAGTTTCAAAATTATAAGTTTGTATAACAATTTCGGTATTTTGAAAATTTTCAAAAAACACGTTTTTTAAATTTTTTAAAAGTTCAAACTTAAAAAAAACTTTTAATTTTTAATTCAATATTGAAAAATATTTTCTAAAAATTAAGAAAATTGTAAAATTTTCAAAAATTCTTAAAAATATTTTTACAACTATATTCATAATTTTTAGAATTTTCAACTCCATATGTTCTAAAACTTAAAAAGTTTACACACATTCTAATGCATTTTCAGAATTTTAAAAATATTAAAATTACAAAACTTTTAGGAATATTAGCACTTATTTTTTAAGTAATTGAAATTTTTCAAAAATATTTTAATTTTATATATTTTCACATTTTCACACAAACAATTAATAATAAACTTTTCCATTAACTGCACGTTTTTAAATTTTTTGAGATTCAAACTTAAAAAATAACTTCATTTTCAATTCAAAATTTAGAAAATTTTCAAAAATTTATAAACAGTTTTTTGTCAACGATATTCATAATTTTCGGAATTTTTAACTCAATAATTTTTCAAAACTTTAAAATGTACAAAAATTTCAATACATTTTCAGAATTTGTAAAATATTCTCAAAAAGTTATCAAAATTTACGACTTTTAAAATTTTAAGCACTTTAAACATTGTTTTGAAATAATTAAAATTTTTCGACAATATTTTTTTTATTTTCACATTTTCACTTCAAAATTGTGTAAATTTTAATAATTTTAAGAAATTCTAGAATCTCATAAACATTCATTATTTTTTACAATAAATGCAAAGAAACTTTCAAAAAATTTTAAAATTTTCCAAAACTTTCGAAAACTCAAAATTTTCATAATTTTGTATTACAATTTCAGAATTTTCAAAATTTTCAATTAATTGCACGATTTCCAAATTTCCTGTTTCAATCTTTAAAAAAAATTAATTTTCAAATCAAAATTTATAAATATTATAGATTTTCAAAAATTTTCAACCCTATAATTTTTTTAACTTTGAAAATTTCAGTACATTTTCAGAATTCTCCAAATTTTTAAAATATGTTCATAAGTTACTAAAATTTTTTATTCAAAACTTTTAAAAATTTTAGGCACTTGAAAATTCCTTTTGAAATAATTGAAATTTTTTGAAAAGGTTTTAAAATTTTATATTTTCACTTTAAAGTTTAAACATTTCAAAATATGTTGAAAGTTTTGAAATTTCAAAATATTTAAAATTTTCCAAAAATATTGCAAAGAAACTCAATGAATTTTCGAAATTAAAATATTTTTTATTTTAAAAAATTTAAGAATTTAAAAAATTTTGAAAATTTCTCAAAATTTCAAATTATTGTAGTTTTCAAAAATTTAAAAAAATTTTAAAATTATCAAGAAAAAAACTATTCAAATTCCTTTTAAAGTTTAGAAATAATACACATTTTCCATAACTTTAATGATTTTTAAAAATCATGGAAATTATACAAACGTCAAAATTTTAAAATTTTTCAAAATTTTAGAAATTTTTATAATTTTTTATATTAAAAATCTTTAAAAATATTCAAGATTTTCAAAAAATTTCAAATTCTTAACACTTTATTTTCTCAAAATTTTACAAAACTTCGAAAACTTTTTATTTTATTTTCAATGATTTAAAAAAAATTTCAATGGTATTTAAAATTATCTAAATTAGTTTCTAAATTAAACATTATTTAAAAACTTTCAAAACCTGATTGTAAAGCTTAAGACATTAATCAGGTACCCAAATTTTTAAACAATTTTACAATTTCCCGAAAATTTCAAAATTTTTAAAACAATCAATAATTTTTGAAATTTTCAAAAGTTTTCAAGTTTTCAATACTTTTCAACATGGTTAAAAATTTTCAAAAAATTAAAAACTTGAAATATTTTACATTTTCAAAAATTTTATAATTTAAAAAAATTTTCAAATTCAATTTTTGAAAAAATATGTAATCATAATATTCCAGAAATGTTGAAAAAAAAGCAAAACTTTCAAATGGGTATTTATAAAACATCCGGTATAAAATATATGTTTTTTTGGGAATTGTAAAAAATCTAAACTTTTATAATATTGTCAAAACGTTAAAAAAATAGCAAAATGTTCCATAAATGCGAAGAAGGTCTCGTGGCGGTTGCCCGCCACCTTTTTTTTTGTTAGTTTTAGTGTATACGAACAACATTTTTAACTCTTGACTAAATTACTGCATCTAATTTTTTATTTAAGTTCTATGTAATGTCAACATGATTGCGTTAAGTGAAGAATGTATTGCATAATATTCCGCATCGCACATTTTCGTTGAATAGAAAAGTCGGATCTTATAATGTGTAATGTGCTAATGTATGAATGAATTTACGTAGTTGCATAATAACGAACATGTCGTAAATCTTTGTCTTGCAGTTTATTTGTCAAAAAATGTAATTATATTACGTATACCTTTCCAAACAAAGTTTTTGTACATTTTTATGTAACAAAAAAGCTGATCGTGCGAATATATAAATACTTTATTTTATTTTTAATATTTCTAATACATTTATGTAACGCAGAAATATCGTTTGTACCTAAATTTTAAATAGTAAGAAATAATCTGGTGGACAGGTTGATTATAAATTCAGGGCCAGTTTCCAATCAAAGCGCTTTTAGCTGAAACCCTAGGTCACCTGACTTAACTCCTATGGAATTTTTGTTTAGAGATGCTTAAAATATAATAAACAACCGATGTCTAATTAGCATGAATTGTACGTTTGTCTATTGCTTTATGAAATTGTGAAAATCGCTGACAAACATATTTTTAGTAATTTTTGAAATTTTATAAATTTCTTAAAATTTTTGCAAGCCTGTAAATATTTTTCAGCTTTTAATTAATAATTAAAAAGTTTTTTAAAATTTGAAATTTTAAAAATTTGAGAAAAAGTGCAGTCAATTCAAATTTGTAAAATTCTGAAATTGTTATACAGCATTATGAAAATTTTGAGTTTTAGAAAAGTTTAAAATTTTTTGAAATTTTGACCAATAATTTTGGAAAAGTTCGAATATTTTTAAAATTTCTAAAAACTGTTTATAGAACTTCCATAAAAATTTTATAGTGAAAACGTGAAAATTTTAAATTTAAAGTTTTTTCGAAAAATTTCAATTATTTGAAAATATTTTTAAAAGTGCTAAAATTTTTTAGTTTTGTAAATTTTGATACCTACATTTAAATAATTGTGGTACTAAAATTTTTCAATATTTTCAAATTATTGAGTAACAAATTCTGAAAATTGTGATTATCGTTAGAATAAAAAATTTTATATAATTTTTTTAGCTTTTAAAATTTCTTCAAAGTTTTGAAAATCGCGAAAATATCTTTAAATTTCGAATTGAAATTGTTATAAAAAAATTATGAAAATTTTGAGTTTCCGAAAAATTAAAAAAATTTTGTTTTTGAAATTTTGAGTTTCTTTGCAATATTTTTAGAGAATTTTGAATATTTTTGAAAATTGTAACATGTTTTCAATATATTTCGAAAATTTTTAAAACCGTACCCTCAGACCCCTCGTAGCAACCTTATTTCAGCTCCCCTTCTCCAAGTATTAGGTTCTAAAGAAAGTTTTTTTTTCTCATTTATGCTATCTGCTTACCTAACTTGTAAATTTATTATATTTATTATATATTTATTATTTATATTATAATATTGAGTGGCGGTAGCTCAGAGAGTAGCGGTAGCTCAGAGGTTGGGCGCTCAGTCTCTAACGCTGAAGGTCTAGGGTTCGATTCCCCGCCGAAGCCATGCAGCAATAAAAATCTATGCTGCAACCCGCCACTCACATTCCCCAATCCGGTGTAGGCAGCCGTGGGGTCTTAATGCCCGAAACCTTCTATGGAATTTAGTCGTTCGGATTCGACGTTAAACTGTAGGTCCCCCGTACTCCACCTTAGCGCTAAGGAAAGTACGTGGCAGAGAAGAATGCCGGTGCCCAGCAGTGGGACGTAAAGGCTGATTACGATGCGACGATGCGATGCGATTATAATAAAATTAATTTATATTAGCATGTTCTGACTGTATTTTCATCCCTGGGCGTTTGCGTTTCTAGTCAATTTGTGGTGTTTAAATAAAAACACGTTGGCAGATTAGTCAATGTCTGGATTTCTAGTCTAGTTTTTAGTCAGTATTTAGATTATGGGGCAATCAATTAATAATAAATTCTCGCATATTCCTTTTAAATATATACAGGGTGTCCCGACGATACGAAATTCTTTGATAACACCTTTGTTAATTTAGTTATCTAAACGATATTCTGCAAGTGGACTACTTGACAATTTGTGCTTATTTTAAAATTATTTTCGTTTATACAGGGTGTTCCACATTAGAGGGTCATACCAAACTTATGTTTTTTTAAAAGAAATATTGTATATTTTTGCATATTTTTATTAACCCGTTTAATTGCCTTTGTGGATATTTTTTGATTCTACAATGTGTTGCCGCGTAGCCAAGTTAATCCGCTTTTTCAAAAAAAAAAAATTGATATTTGCAGACGTCGCTGTTAAAACCTGCGTAAGCCGCATTTTGACAAATTAAATAAAGTTGTTCGGGTATGTGTTAACCATGTTCTATTCTCCACATAGTTTAAAGTTAAATTTAGTTATACAGGGTGTTTGTTGCAGCGGTGCAAAACTTGCAACGTTAATGTGTCATAACTCAATTTTTTTAATTAAAACACCCTGTATATTTTTGCACAGTTGGAGAGAACTTTTTGTGATCTACAAATGTTGTTAATAATGGTTATACCTAGATCTAACGGTTTTTAAGAAAGGTAGATTCTAGGCAAGAAATTAAATCAAATCTAGAAATCCAGACAGCATAGGAGGCGTTGACACCTGTTTGTTTTTTGTTTTAGCAAGAAACATCTGCGAACATTGTTTTAATTCATGCAATAACGTTGTTCTTTTTATAAATTTTAAATCTAATTTCTCATTCTATACGTTAAATCTTGAACTTGAGACAAATTCCTAACATTTTTAATTTGTTAACTTCATCGTGACATGTGTCTTTATTCAAATTAAAATGAGCTTAAGCAAAAAACAGTTGTTAGTGCTTTCTATGATCTGTGGTCTGTTTTTTTGCTTAGAATCTAATTTTATCGAAAACCATTCGTTTTAGGTATAACTAATATTTAATAAAAGCCGTAAAGAACAAAAATCTCTATTTAACTATGCAAAAGTATACATAGTGTTTTGTTTAAAAAATTCTGCTTCTTCTTGTAGTGCTATACCCTATTCAGGGCGTTGGCTACCTCTCTCCTATGTCTGTGTTTGGTGCGCGGCGATAGATATTTTGCACAGACAGACATAGGGGACCTACAGTTTAACGTGGGCTCCGAACCACAGGAAGTGCATGCACTTCTCCTCCAGAGAGGTTTTCCTGGGGAAAAATCTACCTCTACCATTGAGCTACGGCCGCTCTCAAAAATTGAGTTATGACTAAAGGCCGGATTTATATGCACTAAAAAGTCGAATTAAGCGGGCAAGATATGCACTTAAAAACACAAAATATGCATTTAAATATGCAAAATATGCAATAAAAAATCAAAATAGGCGCACAAAATTTTCTATTTAATATTAATATAAAGAAAAATGAAATATTAGAGACTGAAAGTAAATCGAACGTGTTTCTAATATTGATAAAATAAGTTTATTTAATTTGTTGACTTTTCAACACTTTTACAACAATTTTACTGCACTAACAATCAACTAATAACAGCAACTGATGGAAACTAAAAACTGCTTTGCTTAATATTTTTAATAAATCTGCGTCTTTTATTTTAACCAATAGGAAAGCCTCATTTTGCTGCCGGTATTTAGAGACCACAATAGAGTCTTCCCATACTGAAACTATGGTAACGCAAAAAAGGGCTTATTGTCTCTTAACATAAATCCTATTTTCCTTCAGTTAACACCTGCATAAAAGCCGCAAGGGTAGTTTAAAACCCATAACATATAATACCCAAAATTTATTATGTGAAAAGTGTTTGTTTTGGCATAAATGGTTTTACAATTGACCGCAAAAATATGGTGCACGTTTCCGAAAAGCAGCAGATGTCTGTTTATCTTATTTTCAAGTTTTAGGTACAAAAGAAACGTTTACTTTTATGTGGTTTTTTGTATGGGACACGTGCGGTTTTATTGCCAATTCGGTTGGATGGTATTTTTAAGCATTTTACTCATTCCTTCTAAGAAAATGTTGAATGAAAAGGAAATAAGGGAATTAGGAACTAGTTAAACGATTTTTTAAGTATGTTGGTGATTTGCGATAGAAACTTATTTTGTTCTTTTCTACTCTGCCTCTACCTTAAATATTTTGTATGTTTTTAATACAAAAAATAAGCCTTTGTTTTATTATCCTGTCTATATTTAAAAAAAAACCAACTGAAATGTCGATTTCGAGTGGACTTTCCCATACTAGATATTTATACTTACCTTATTTGCAAAAGTGTAAATTTTGCAATTATAACGTTGTACATTTCACCTACTATTAGTTCTTAAAGTCAGTCTAAGAAAACAATTTATAAAGGCAATCCTACGATGTCGCATACCGTATATGTATAAGAATAATAAGAACGTAACCTCCCGCCCAACAGCTGATTAGATGCGCTTCGAATTTCAGACTAAAAATCGATATACATGATTTATTTAATTCGATCAAAATGCAAACAATAAAAAATATATTTTTTAACTAGAGCTAATTGATAGGCGTGAAGTAACTTTTATTTTTTAAGGGTTGGTAGTTGACAGTTTGACACTGCTGCTAGTGAGGGTTAGCGAAGCGAGGGGTAGAACGGACAGTCGGGAGAGTAACGTTAACCGGGGCAAAAGCGGGGATGCTTGCGCACACACGTTTAAACAATAGTTTTTGTATTTACTTTAATATAATTATCGTTTAATCATTCTTAACGTCTTGTTTTATTCGATATCCTGACCAGAAATTACTACAGGCGTAGTTAAAACCACGTAACTGCCGGAAAACGCGTTGTTGATATTAAAAAGTATCGCTTTTTTTTAAATTTTTAAAATAGTTGAAAATTCTTGCTGGTCCTAATAAAGTACTTCAAATAGTCTATCAAACTGATAAAAGTTTATTATAACGGTCGGCGTTTGCGTTTTTGAATAAATAATTAATCAGTTTCAAGTTTTTCAAAAATTCCTGGAAGGCGTCAGAGTAAAACTTGAAACATTAAAAAAACAAATTTGTAGTTCACTGCAAGCTCTAACGGCACAGAGAGTTTAAAAAAAATCGTGTGGTCAGTTTTTGAATAATATTAATATTTTTCATGAAATCAATACTTCCCTATGTCGAACGTACGGAAAGTAAAAATCAATGTTATAAGTAAAAAATAATAGTATACAGAGTGCCCATTTTAAAACTCCGAGCCTAATTTTTTTTAAATAGGCAACACACAATGCAACCCCCAGATCACTATGCATGTCTACCAATTTTTTTTTAAATTGAGATCAGAGTTGTTTCACAGTACATGTATCTACTAATGATTAAGTACAAATTTAAGGTTACTTTAATAACTCAAACTTAATATTTGACAACAATAACTACAATAATTTAATAATAGTACAAAAACTAACGAAGCAGGTGTTCAAATTGCCTTTTCCCTTCGTTTTCGCAGAGTATAATTCTTCTACGCATCGAACCTCTAACACGAGCTAACATTTCCGGTGTGATAGAGCTACAACGTTGAATTATCCTTTCGCGTAGATGTTCTTCATTTCGAATGGGCACTTCATAGATATCATTTTTTACTTTGCCCCACAAAACATTCTCTGAAAATGAGTTATCCTGATACAGTGGGGATTGTCTTGGGCGTAATAGTGGCAGTTATGTCGATTAACCATGCCGTTGTTTGAAAACCTCGCTTCATCACAGAATAATACCATACTTAAAAATTCCGCATTGCCGTTTAATTGCCGTCTAAGAAATTGACAATACTGAACACGATGCTCATAATCCCTATCTTCAAGATGGGTGTATGGTATAAACATGGTAGGGGTGAAATTTGTTCGCCTTAAGAATATTGAAAACAGAACCTTCGCTAATGTTTAAGGCATTTGCAATCGCTCTTTGACTTGTATGGGGATTATCCGTAACCGTTTCAATTACAGCTACTTCGTTATGTTCAACCGTAACTTGCCGTGCCCTTACTTTTGGTTTTGAAAATTGCCCATACTCTTGTAAATTCAGAAGAAGCATTCTAAATGTTTTGTCTGTTGGAATTCGTCTACCTGGAAAGCGTTGCGCATACAAAGTACTGACAGAACTCGCATTTTTTCGACATTCACCTAGAATTAGAAGCATGTCCACTTTGTCAGCGTTGGAAATTGGAATACATTTTGCAGCACAGATTAGTGATCGATAATCTTTGTTTTGCACAGTTCAAGTAATGTGGCTTAACGAATTTGATTAGTAAACTAACTGTCAAGTTAATGCAAACATGATTGCCCTAATCTTAATTATAAAAATATTTTGTTTTAAAATATTAGTCGGCAGTGACTAGTATTGTGTGTTGCCTACTTAAAAAAATTTAGGCTCTGAGTTTTAAAATGGGCACTCTGTATTATATATATAAACGTTATTTTATTCGGAGTACTGTTATTAAATTTAATAAATAAAGTTATCGTAGGTTAATGTTATGTTATGTTAATGACATTTTCGCTCGACATATTGTACATTTTTTTTATAAATGTATGAAAATTACCGTCGCAAAGAATTTACAATTACAAGGCCGACGCTAGGGTACAATAAGGAGGTACCGTGGCGTTTGACCAGGGGCGATCTTGGAAATGCTAACAGAAATATACAAATGAATGACCACTATCCCAGCTTAAAAATACCTTTTTGCCGAACGAGTGAGACGGGTTTATTTAATACAGGTAGACCGCAATTTTTCAAAAGGTTACTTAAGAAAGTCCAACAAACATTTAAAATTTTCAGAAAGCATTTTATCTAACCCAGCTTGCTTACCTGTCTATTGATCATTTGAATTTTAATATTTAGAGTTACGTTTTATTGGGGGAGGGGTGGGGGGAAGGGGGGCAATAGCCTGCTTTGCTAAAGAGAGATTTGATTGAACGTTTAATTTAATTTAATAAATAAACGCATATTCGCAGAACGGATTTTTCGGATGAATGAGATTAGATATAGGATTTCTCAGATAAATTTAGAAAACGGATTTTCACTTAAAAAATCCGAATATCGAATATTTTTAAAAAATCCTCATAGCGGATTATTTAGGGTAAATCCGGATATCGGATTCTTCGGATACATCCGAATAGCGGATTTCTCAGATAAATCCGGGTAGCGGATTTTTCGAATGAATCCGGATAGCGGATTTATCGGATAACGGATTCTCATGACGAATTTTAATCGGATAGCAAAAATCTGACGGACTACGGATTATTCGGATACCGGATAATTTAAAATCCGAAATCCGGATTTTAAAATGGAACGGATTTGATAGCACTACTTTTAAGTACTAAGTAAAATCAAATAAAAGATGTACAAAACAATATTTTAGCATTTCTAAGAAAAAGTTAAAATTAAATTTCTTGAAAAACAAGCTTTAAGATTTTAAAGTATTCACAACGATATAATTTAAAAAATTGCAAAAAATACATTGTAAAATATGCATTCAATGCAAAATATGCAATTATATGCACAATAAAAATGATATTATGCTATTTAGAATAATCTGAAACGCAAAGAAAACTTTAATACGAAGTCGACTAGCAAAAAACTTGCAAATTCATTAAATCTGGCCTTTAGTTATGACACATTTAAGTTGTAAGTTTTTGTATCACTGCAACAAACACCCTGTATAACCAAATTCAACTTTAAATTATCTCAGGAGTAGTATACAGGGTGTCAATGAATTGTAGGGACAAACTTCTAGGGTTGCAAAACACAACAAAACAAACAAATTTTGTTAATAAATGTGTGGTCAAAGGTGTTTCCTTTCAGGGATAGAGCTTCTCAAAGATTCTTTAAGAAGCGCCTAAATGTAGGCAACTCAATTTACTACCTACTATTTGTTTCCATAACGACGGAAATTAATACAGGATAAATAAAGCCCCTTTTCCCACTTTTCAAATTCAAATTAAATTTAAAATAAATTAATTAACAAAATGTTTCAAAACTAAGCAATAGAAAAAACCAAAATTACAAAGCAAAAATCAACTATTTAAACAATTTACAATAACTAATTCAAAAATTAACAAAATTATAGAAATGTTCAAAATGTCGCTCACCCAGCTTCTACACACGAAGCACATCTACCAAGTAAATTCCTGCGCACCGCTCCAAATGTACCAGGAGTCTGTTGAACTTCTTCACATGCAGCAAGAATACGCGCCGTAAGTTCTTCTACAGTTTCAACTGGGGTAGCATACACTAACGTTTTAACATGACCCCACAAAAAGAAATCAAGTGGTGTCAAATCAGGAGAACGTGGAGGCCACGCCACATGCCCTCCTCGACCTATCCATCTGTTGGGAAAAGTGTTATTTAAAAATTCCTTGACTTCCGCCGAAAAATGAGCAGGTGCACCATGGTGCTGCAGCCACATTTGAGGTGGAACATCTTCCAAAAGTTCAGGCAGGACATGGAGCAATAAATTTAAATAAATTGCTCCTGTTAACCTTTGGGGTAGCAGATATGGTCCAATAAGTCTATCGCTAACAATCCCGGCCCAAATGTTCACTGAAAATCTTTGCTGGTATCCTTCTTGAACCACAGCATGGGGATTTTCATCGTCCCAAATGTGGCTGTTTTTACTGTTGAATATTCCTTCTTTCGTAAAAGATGTCTCGTCACTAAACAGAGCGTTTACTTTGAATACTGAATCCTCATTACACCGCCGCAGAAATTCCTGGCAAAATTCTACCCTTCTGGGAAAATCTGCTTGAACCATGGCTTGTACCTTCTGTGAATGGTACGGATGTAGCTGCTGCTCATGTAGTACCTCCTATACTGAAACATGGTTCACTCCCATTTCACGAGCGATGGCTCTTGAACTAGTAGAAGGATTTTCAGCCACTCTCTCCAAAACTTCTTTCTCAAAATCCACCGTTCGCGTTGTTCTGGTAGCTCCACAGTTGTGTCTGTTGACAATGAATGTATCTTCCTGCCGCAGCCGACGTGAAACTACACCAAAGGCCTTGTGCGATGGATAATTCCTATTCAGAAAATGTTCTTGGTACAGGCGAGCAGCTTCGCGTGCGTTACCCCAAGCAGCTCCATACATGAACATCATGTCATGTTGTTCGGCAAAAGTATAATTCGCCATAACACAAAAATACGAAACACAGAACGAAAATAACGAAGAAAATAATTATCAAAAAGAAAAACGAATTATAAAAGGCACAGAAAGAAACGAATACAAGAAAAGTCAAAAAATATCACAAAAATATCGAATTGTGTCAAAATTCACGTTATGAATGCATGTATGTCTAGATCGTTTTTTTTCAAAATTTCGTGTGACCTGTGCCTAATAATTGAAAATGCAATTTGGGTTGCCTATTTTAAGGTACTTCATAAAAAATCTTTAAGAGGCTCTATTTTCTAAATAAACACTTTGGACCACACATTTAATAACAAAAGTTGTTTGCTTTGTTGTGTTTTGCAAGCCCTAGAAGTTTGTCTCTACAATTCATTAACACCCTGTACAGTATGGTTTTAACTAATACCTACCCAAAAGTTTTTGTTTAATCTGTCGAAATGACGCTTAAGCAGGTTTTATCAGTAACGTATGCAACTGTCAGTTTTTTGTGAAAAAGCGGATTAACTTGGCAACGCCGGAATTTTAGAAACATAAAATATTCATTATTTCATTAAACGGCCAATAAGAAAATGCATAAACATACACAGTATTTAATTTAAAACAACATAAGTTTGGTATGCTCCTCTAGTGTAGAACACTATGTATAAACGAAAATAATTTTAGAATGTGCAGAAAGGCCAAGTAGCTTACGTTTACAATATTTTTTGATAATTTATTCAATAAAGGCGTCAACAAGGAATTTCGCATCGCTGGGACATCCGGTATATGCAATTTTAAACGAATTATTTACGAGCTTAAAATAGCAACACACCCACATGGTTGACCTTATGTGAGCTTGTTTCGATACGCATTATTTATTTGGCCAGCTGGTTTACTATCTCGAGCTATTTGATAACGGAAATGAAAAGCGTAGAATACGCATAGTCATGGGTTTTAAAAGTAATACACAAAACAATTTTATGAAACTTTGCAAAAATATTTTTATAACAGAACCCCTGACTTAGCTCAACAATAAAAATACACGGAACTAATCGATGTATCTCAAACATTGCAGTTGAGTTGTACAAAAACCTTGCTAAATCGTGCAACATGTTTGGGTAGGCCCATGGTTTTTGTTCACTTATTGAATTTTAACGAACTTAAATGCTGTGAGATTACATAATATTTTTAACGAACTGCATCCGGTTTTGGTATTATTGGATGAAAATTTTCCGTAAATAACGAAAGGCATTGTTATGGCAATTAAAAGCAAATTGTTGAAGTTTTAAACCACACTGATGTTGTTCAATTATTCGTTAGCATATTATGTCGGGTTTGCTCCCCTAACAGTTAGATTAATATAGCACGAAACAGGGTAACGATAACAGAAGCAACAGTTTTGCTTTTTGCCATACCTATCTAGTTAACGATGCCTACGACTGACACCTGAGGAAGAAATCGATTTAACATTGCAGGTTGTTGCTGCTTAATTTAATTTTTATACGGTGTGCAATGAATAAATAACAGTGCAAAAAAACATTTAAATCAGTTGTAATTATTTTTATTTTATCAATAAAATAGGGAGCATTCGTAACAGAAAATTATTTTTTTGTACATTTTTTTTTCTGCTATCTTAGGTTATTTTTTACATATGCATAAATATGCGTTTTTCTGTTATAATTTTATTAAAGTATATTATAATAATGGTGTATGTAAAACATGACTTTAATATGTTATCGAATAATAATATGGAGGGTACACAAGTGATCACGTCAGTGTGTATCAAATCGGCATCCGTTCGATGTACCATGAACAGATGCGCGCGCACGCAGCCCGGCCACTCTCAACCTACTTGTTACACCGGAGTTTCCTCTGCTCCGGGATGTTGGCGGGTTAAATGCGGGTTTGAGAAGCTTTTAGTATTTAGTTTCTTAATTGTAATGTGCAAATTTAAACGCATTTTCTGAATTGCTATTTAAGAACAAGTTTTAAAATTCGATGACTCTACAATCATTCAAAATTCACGTATTTATATATATTACAGCTAAACCAAATCCCAGATTTATACGTTTATAGGTGTAACTGTGCATAATGACGTAGTTTCATCCTGCCGTTTTATGGACAATCTCTGGTATGTATTTTGCAGAATTAAGATTATAGAGGTTGCAAATTTAATGGTTTCGTTACGATAGGTATACTTTATTGATTAGTTGTTATGACCATTGGACGTTGTGTTATGAATTGCCCGGACTTTTAATTTAAATGTGCTTTTGCACACCATGGAGCAGATTATCTGTACTCATCGGCTCAATGTTTCCGTTCGTATACGTAAGACGTTATATTATTTAATGTATTAGATAAACGTTTTTTAACAGAGCATCATTTTATGCAATTCCATCAACCGTGCACGCAATAAATTTTATAATAACGTTTGAACAGTTAAGTACCGTTGTAGATGTGAAAATTAGAAGCTTCCGGGGTTTACGATAAAATAAATCGCAGCCAAAATCGTTATTTCTAAACATTGCTCATTGGATGTGTGTTTCATTAATTTACGATACAGATAAACAAGTAAATATAGAATAACTGCGCCCTAACACTAGTTCTCGGAATAAAGATTTGCTCTGTGAATAGCCAATTCTTCCGCACCACTAAAACGCGCAGTGTTATTACTTTGACTATTTCATACTTGCATTAAAACCGACGATAATGGAAATTAACAACCAATCAACAATGTTTGGTTGACACAACCAATCATTTAACATTTCAGGGATTACGAATTTGCCGGTTTATAATTATGTTACCGGTAACCAGCGGCGCGGCGGTTCGTTCTATCAGGCAGGGTACCCATACGTTTTCAAAAAAACAATCAAATTCTAATTTTCAATAAAAAAATGCTACTTTTACACAGTTTTTACTTTTTAATACCACCGCGTTACTTTAAAAACTAGGCGCTGAATAAATAGACCGTTGTCTTTAAACACAGTTTTGTATACGCGAAGGTCGAGCTTATCGGGCCGAATGATTCCAGCTACGACACAATCAACCAATCTTTTTATTCTTAATACGTTTGCATGCACATTGATACAAATAATGCAATGATCAGATGAACAGATGCAAAGAAATAGTAGGGATTAAGCACGGCAAAGGCACGGCCTTGTATCGGCCTCACGGTGCCGGTCAGCGGCTGTTTGTTGCAGCGTGCAGCTATGGTGTGTTTATTTATTTCATACGTAGTTTGAAAATTTGCAGTAAATATGGAAATTCTTGTGGAACAGCTTTTAAAAGAAAATTTTAATGGATACTCTTACGAAAAACAAATATAAATAAAAAATCATGGGCGATGTACTTCAAAATGACTAGGGTTGTTACAGACAGTAGGAATAAATCTAGATCGCTTAATACTGAATGGTACAAAATAATGGACTGCCTCACTGGTAGCGATATTAAAAATAAACTATTTGGCTAGAATTGCTTACTATTTTCATCCATATCTAGCTCCTCAAAAATATATTCTGAAACAGCATACTCTGTTTTAAAACATCGTTCAGCTGCATTTATCTGTAACTGTTAGATTAAAATAAAATTATTTAGTAAATCACGCATTAACGTGGCTTTAGACGCAAATTTAAGTTATCAAATTATAGTGCATAATGACAAAGTGAAATTTATTAGGGATATTATTTAACAACAAGTCTTGGTAAATTAGAGTTGCCGTAACTTTTACGTTTTAGTCTTACTGTTAAATAATTTTTGCCATTGCCTACTCACATTTTGAACCCGCGGAACGCCACTGGTGTATATGTTCCTCTAGTTTGTGCTAACGTATTCGTTACTGTTATTAAGATACGTCGTCATCGGGACAGAGACAAGCTTAGCCCAATCTTGGTGCGAACTGGGAACAGTGGCGGTCCGCCCTATTAGGCAGGGTAGGCAGTGCCTATGCATAATTTTCCAAATTAAAAAAACTTGAATTCAAAGTTGTAATAAAAAAAAGTTACCTTTAAATACAATTTTTACTTTTTAACATAACCGCATAACTCAAAAATTGGGCGCTAAATAAATAGATCGTTGCTTTTACACACTGTTCCGCCTACCGGCATACGCAAAGACGAGCCTTATCATTACCAGCCATGACACAATCAATCAATCTGTTATTCTCAATACGTCTGCTTGCACATTGGTAAAGGAATGCAATGGTCCGATGCATAGAAATAGTGGTGATGTCAGGGCGCAATAACTATTCAATAGGCGCTCCTGTTTCTGGTTCCTGTAGCTTTATTTGCATTAGTCAGTCAGCGGCAATCAGTGCGTGCAGGTTTTTATTCATTTCATATCTTTTCTACATTACACGTACAAAAGTGTGTAGAATACGTAGAATACGTACCGATAGTTTCTATAAAAGCACCTGCACCAACTTATTGTGTTTACCTCACTATGTAGATGAACGCGTGTGTGCATAGTAGAGGAGGGGACTTGTAACTATCCAACGGTACGAACGCGCCGTTTTTTCTCTATTCAAACGTACCGCACTTTAAAATGTTTTTAATTGTCAGCAGTCATAAAACGAAAAATCAGTTGTTACCATAAAAAATTATACAATAAAATTGTGCGCTTTATATTGTTCCGTCAGGGGCGGAAGTACTGTTCGCCTCCACCATAATTCCCGCACTGGTCCCAATTATTTGACTATTTAAGTTTTTTGCAATTCTGAGATATTTTAAATTTTAATTTGTCAATATTAATTATTTTACTTTGCTGTAGGGAGAGGCACTTGCTAAGTTGTATATGTGTTCATTTACGTTTAAAATCGAGAGAGGTGGCTCTGCCATAAGCGCGTTCACCTTCCATTCAGAAGGTCTGGGTTTAATTCCCTGACCCGGCCCGCTGTCCTGGCTCAGGTTTTCTCGTGGTTTTCCTGGCCCACAACATCAATACTGGGACAGTACTATCCACCGAAGAAATCCCTTATCTAAATTTCTTGTTCTAACCCATCCTTGGCTAAAGATGCGCTTGCGACTTTGATGTGTGGTGCGAAAGACCCCTACAGCGGTCTACCCCTTCACGAAGAATGCACCTACAATGAAATTTTTTTTACGTTGAAATCGGTATAATATACAAAAAAATTCTAATTCTTTCGAGTTAATCAATAAACTAGCGGAACCCATGGGTTATGCCTTACGCTTTTTTAAGTTAATAAATTAACCACTGAAGTTGCTAGTATAGCAGACCGTTGATCGTAGTCCTAGTTTTATGAATTTTATAGGGATTAGTTTAATTCAATATAAATCGGTTTTGACATATATGTTTGTCAAAATTAGGGAAAGAGGGGGGAAGTTCATCCCCTTAAATGTTAACCTAAAAATTAAGTTCTAAATGTTATTCTACTATTAATCATGAGCACTTTAGCCGTAACAAAAATTTTTAATTTTTCTCTGTTTATAAAAGGGAGGGGCATAAATTTACGTTTTTCAAAAATTTATAGTTGGCGTTACAGTAAAATTAGTGAACTTGGACACCAAACAAATAGTAGCCCATCTGTAGCTCTATAAGCTTACACAGTTGACGAAAATAGTGTCGCCAGTTTTTGAGTAATAGTTTTTTGGCAATGTCCGTCCAAACCTTTTCATTTAACAATTTTTATTTGTAAAAGAAATTCCTTTGTATAGTAACATTGCGTTCCCCTGGAGCTCTTCTAATACCAAAATTAATGCCTATCCGTTTTTAAGTAAATAGGCGTTAAAGCCGAAAATTTACAAACACCGTAGCCACTTTAAAGAAAAAGCTTTAAATTTGTCTTAACGCCTTTTACCATATTCTGAAATTTCGTTTGTAAAAGAAATGCTACCAAAAACATGCATAATTTTTGTTTGGTAAACCCAGGTACAACGCAAAGTTATACCAAATTTCATTAAAACCGGTCTAATAGTTCTTGAGATTTCGGTTTACACACACGTACACACATACAGAAGAGTGGCGGTAGCTCAGAGGTTGAGAGCTCAGTTTCTAACGCTGAAGGTCTAGGGTTCAATTCCCCGCCGAAGCCATGCAGCAATAAAAATCTATGCCGCAACCCGCCACTCACATTCCCCAATCCGGTGTAGGCAGCCGTGGGGTCTTAATGCCTGAAACCTTCTCTGGAATTTAGTCGTTCGGATTCGACGTTAAACTGTAGGTCCCCCGTACTCCACCTTAGTGCTAGGCAGAGTACGTGGCAGAGAAGAGTGCCGGTGCCCATCAGTGGGACGTAAAGGCTGATTACGACGACGACGACACACATACAGACCGCCATTTTTTAAATTCCACTGTTTTGTGTTCTTGGACGGCCAAAACATGCATTTCCGTCAAAATGTCATATACGATTTATCGTTTGTCTGTTATTTAAAGAAATTATGCAACGCATGCTGTGTGAGATGCCATGTCGGCGGGATAAATACACATTTCCGACCCACTAGAATCATAAAATAACCAAATCATACCAACGGAAGAAACAGCAAACCTAAACCTTAACTAAAAACAATCAATAAACTGAGCCGAATGCAAGTGGTCGCATTTGTTTTATAGTGATAAATCTTTTGGAGATGTAAGATTTAGTCGTTTTGGTATGGTGAGACAGTTACGGATTTAATATACAATACATCTGTATATTAAATTTTAATTGAGTTAGTGTAATAAAAAAAAAATGTTTGAGATAAAAGTTGCACAGTAGAATTGGCTCTACAGTTTGATGCGTTCCGTTGCTTTCTACCTTCAACTGTTTCAACGCAGCGATGTTTATTGGTTTTTTTAGTGGCACGCTGTATGTTCTTTTATACTTATTTTATAGAGAATGTAATTCTCTTTTCAGCGATGTCAGTTTTAAATATGATTTTCATGAGTAAAAAAAACAAAAAACCATTATGTTGCAGTAGGCCATGTGCAGATATGTAGATTCGCATTTTGACACACAAACTTTAGAAAAATGCAAGGGTAAATTCAGATAAGTTAATTGTTTTGATCTTGATAAATACTGTTTTTTATATATACACCGGGTGTTTAAATTATTGTGTCTATTTATTCGGTGTAAAGTTTAAGAACAAAACAAGCTGCCTGTATTATTACTATAAAACTTTTATTACATACAAAACAAAAAAACTATATTTATGACTAAACATAGATTGAAAAGGATAATTTAAATTAAATGTTTAAATGCACGTCGTTTCTCAGCAATACATTTATGAATTCGTTGAATAAACTGTCTACGTTCATTCCTAAGCATTAAGGGGTAATGCTGTTGGATGCTGCTTTTATTTTCTCTTTCATAATATCTGTTGTAGAAATAGTTGCATAAACAGCATTAGTGACGTAACCCCATAGAAAGAAGTCCATGGGGGTTAAGTCCGGTGATCGTGGTGACCACACGACTGCGAAACAAAAATAGTTCATGAAAATCGTAATGCAAGGTATTTAGAAGTTTGCATTGTTGAAAAGAGAATTAAATTCTCTATAAGATAGCAATAAAAAACATATAGCGTGCCATAAAAAAAAGATGAACATCGCTGCGTTGAAACAGTTGAAGGTAGAAAACAACCAAACGCGTCAAAGTATAGAGCCAGTTCTATAGTGCAAACTGTAAAAACTATTTTCCACAACTGTCAAAAAAGTAACTTCGTCAGGTTAGTTTTTGTTAGTCAAAAGACGTCTTTTTTTTAAATTATTGTTGTTTTTTAACGTTGCTCATAGCAGCGTAAAAAAAAGAACTTACGCGCATTTTTAAAATCAAAATTCCTATTTTTTTTGCAACGAAAGGAAAACGATTTCAATTTCTTTTATTAAAATATAGTTGTAAAAAAAGTGTGCAACCTGTGCACGAAATTGCCTTTAGCGCACTCGAATGATTTTTTGACTCGGTTAATCACTTGCAGTACATAATTCTACAAACGTTAATTCTAAGTTTGAGAAATATATAAAAATACTTTTGTCAAGCTTCGAAATTAGGTTTTCTGAAAAATTATACAAATCTAATCATAGCATGCAAATATCGGTAAAATGGTTTTCTAACGACCCGTAACAACTGCGTGATAGGCTTAATTTCCTTAATAGTTCAAATAAGAAACGAATCTACAATTTACTTAAAAATAAATATAGACGAGCTCTGAAACAAGCCACAATAGTAGCTAATGGCTCATATACAGTGAGTTTTTTTTTTGTATACATACCAGCTATGTATACTTTTATAAAAAAACATTACTGCAGTCTGTAGGCAACCAACTATACACTAAATTTCAAAGATTCAATTTTTGAAAAAAGTAGTATGTTGTGGAAACAGTAATCAAATTGTTTAATATTAAATTAATAGCAATTAGTTTTGATTTTTTGAATTTAGCATAAAATTTGTGTATTGTTGATTTTTTATGTTTTTAAAATAACAGTATTATTAAAAAAATTTCGTTTTTTTCTGACATCGTGGTAGCTGCATATATCTGAACATTATTAAATTTTATTGTCATGATTTTATTACTACTCGAGTTAAAACCTAGCGCAGAAAGGTTTCTGTTGCGGAACAATATAATTGACTGCAGTTGTATGGGGCGTCCAAGGACATTTCGGTGAGAGGCGTGCACGAAAACACCTTCAGCGGGGTCGGAGTTTTAACGATCACTTCGGTGATTTTAATTTGGTAAGTCCACCTCTTTAAAACAAGGTTTTAGATCTTCTTAAATGGGACCAAAGATGACTGGGTAATTAATTTCACGAGTGTTTATTAGCTCGCAGTGTGCCAAACTCCGAAGCGGAAAACAAATTTCCTTTTCCTTCCGGTGCTATAAATATGCTTACGTCTCATACAAATCGTTTAGGCGATAAACTGAACGGTTGAAGGCCATCGGAAGGTGGGTATAGGTGACATCCAGGATGAAGTGGCGGAGTGACGCCCATCATTAAAGTGTCGACCCAGGGGGCTCATACACCCAACATCGTTAAGGAGCTGGTCATTATAATCAGACCATTTAATAACATACGCGACCAGTACTGCTACTGCGAATAGCCTTTATTGGGAAGGCAGTTTGGCAGTTTTGAAAAGTCGAACGAGTGACTTTTGCTTGATTGGTGCAACGGGCAGCAAGTTTATGCCCACGGGGGACTTGGTCAAGGTGTAGGGCTCTTTAAGTCAGTGGTAGGTCAGCAAATCAATTACCAGCAGGGACTAGAACTCGCACCTTGATGTTGTACTAGTAGCTTGTTGAAATATGTGTAAGGGTAAATAAATAAATACTTGTTAAAGTTATAACCTATTTTATTTATAAATCAATATCTAGTTACCTCACAGCTACCCACCGATTAAGTTGGATGTACTTCTGTAAATCAATTTGTACAGTTTTATATTTGGTTGCAGGCAAGCGTAGGTCTGACTAGGTTTTATTTTGTTCGATTTTTCTGAAAATGGATTTGCGAGAACGTTCGGCGGAACCTTATTATTTTTTATGAACCGTCGGGTGTGGTTCGAAACCCCACTGCACTAAAGTTCGTCGGCTTATTGTACCCCGCATGTTTCCTACCCCATTAGGCTAGCCTTACTGATAAATCTCAGAATACTGTTAACGGGCAATCAATTTTTCGGGAACTGAAAATTGAACCCAAAAGTATTTTTAACCCCACAGCAGGGTATTCGTTGAGAGGTTTCGTCTTCTTCTCCATATAGTCTGCAGGTTGGATCCTCCACCCCAATGGTGTTGAGGTATTTTCAGAGACAACGGAGTCCTGTTAGAAGTTCTCTTATTATTCTCAGTTGCTTCCTGCTCAATATCAAAACTTCTTCCGCTTTACATTTACATTGTTTTTTTTGTGAACATTGCGTCAATCCAGCAACCCCTATCCAGTGCAAGCGATGTTGTTCACGTAGTAGCTCTTTCGCATAGCAGGTCTTTCACGGCCCCTTTCGCTATCTCATACGAAATACCGCACATAGATTCGAGACCCATATGGGTCTCTTCCGTCCCCCTTTTGGCTATTGGTCGGAACCTTTTATTATTTTAATTGTCTGTTTGATTGTACAGTATTTTTGAATAAAAATATATAAACATTGAAAAATTTCGTTGCATTAAAAATCCCAAAAGAAGATTTAACAATTCAAGACTGGTAGATTTGATCATTTTAACATTTTTTGTTTTGATGACTTTCCAATAACGGTTCCCTCTATTTGAATTGCTTCTTTATGCACACAAAAATAAACTGGTAAGAAATGTTTCTCAGAAGAGACATAGAAGATTTCCATCAGAGTGCTTTTGCCGTGTGTGGGCTCCGAATACAAAATCACTGGTTTCGATGCGGAGATTTCGTCGAAGAAATATTTACTTATTTAAATTCAAATTCGTTTTGATTTCACAAGCCTCGTAGGTAATAAATCCCAGCAGCGTAAAACATTTTACAGAAAAAAGTTGTGATCAAGGTTAAAATGTGGATTTTACTTGTAAAGTGTTTTGGTTTTACTAATTTTTTCCAATAGTTACTGTGTATTCCACTTCGAAGGTTGCGGCGCAGTTGTTGGGGTCACGTGGATTAGGTAAAACTAATAAGGGGTTGAACATTTCTTTTATAGGCGTTGACGAGCGTATTGGTGCTGGATAACATCTCTGTTTTTTTGATTGATTTAAAAAGGCATCATTAAAGTGTAAAATTCTGATCCTGCATCAGCCCTTTGGAGTATTAGACCTCTTACAGAAGTAAAGGCTTTAGAGCAATGATGTATTTTGCACTGTCACAACAGCGTGACACATTGCGGAACTTAGAAGCGGTGTTGGTGTTGGAGATGCAAGTATCTACACGTTGGGGTAATAGGCTTGACCTGAAAAACAGTAGGCAGGGGGAATTGTTCTCAGTCGCGGTTTTGTTGAATAAACAGCAATATACTCTTATGCATGTCTAGAATGACGGTACTAAATATATCTGGCAAGGCAATTTTCGGTGAATTCGTAACTAACGCCAGTATTGCGTACATAACCTTTACTCAATTGATTGACTTATTACTGCTAATTTTCTGAGCTTTAGTATGAAATAAACATTTACACAACTTGTAGAACTTTTATTGTTGCATTTACGTTAATTTATGTTTCAACAATGTTAATAATTATTCTGTTGTTTACTTTCAGGTCTACAATAAAGATGCCTAAACTGTATGAGAATGCTGCTAGATGTATGATGAGGACTTCAATAATTTGTAATTCTTTGATACTTAAGTTTTTTTAAAACCGAGGACAATACGCCATGTTGCCTACTAATGTGATGTCCTTTATGAAAAAGGTAATAATTCACTTATTTTATATTTAATGAGATTAATTATTTGATAGGTGTTTATAATAAATTTTTTACTACAACCACTAATATGTAACTAAAATTTAATTTTATACGTATCTATACTGTACATAAATATCGGTTTGCTCATATAAAGTAATTTTGCAGGGTTTAAGTAATAGATGACGAAATCGTATCCTCGTTCCAAATAATTAAAGCCCATTTATTTTGCTGTGCACATTACATAACTTTATAGCCTACGCAAGTACACGCCATTCTGACACCGTTGACTTTTAGAAATACTGTTTTGAAAAATTAAGATGTACTTGATGAACGACCTCTACTACTATTATACCATATTTCACTACGATCTGAGATTTTCATGTTTTAACGTTGATCATTTAGATGAAGCAGTCTTCAAAATTACTCGAGCTACGGTTTTAGCTATACCAATGTGCTCTGTGGCTAGTAGAATTAAAACGCTCTAGCGTAGTGGTTTCGGAACGCGTAGTTCCCATGTATTACAACACTCTTTGCGTTTCAAGTTGTAATTATAATAATGATGGTATGATTCTCCATTTTGGATAGAAAAATCGGGTAAATCAGCGCGTTTTTTTTTACTTTGGCTTGCTTGCGCTATTGTACCGGCACATACAATTTTTATCATTGATAACAGACAACAGTTCTTAGACATAGTATTGACCACGCGATGTATACCTTTCCGGCAATTGATCTTAACATTGTGCTGTTGAAGAGAAATACTCCAAGAAGCAATCTCTTAGTCCCACTCTTTATAGAGTAACCTCGTAGTCGAAAACTACTATGAAAAATAGCCTTCTAGGTACGGTCTAATCTTCTAAATACCCCAGACAATGGCTAAACATTCCTTTTTGGAGGCAGTGTACCTATTTTTGGCCAGGAGCAAGATACGTCTGGCGTATGGTGTGATCTTGTGGGTGCCATCAATTTTGTGTGTAAACGCGGTTCCTAGGACGTAAGAAATGCGGTTGCTCTGCAAAAAAAACGGTTTATTAAAATGCCGAAAGCCCAAGACTGGAGCTTTGGTGACACGAGATTTTCACTGATCAAAAGCTACATTCTGAACATTGGTCTATTTTCATCATTAGTTTTTGTAGAATAGTCAAGTCAGCAGAGTGTCGGAACTGGAATGTTGTTGAAAGCTTTAACATTTTTGATATCTGTATGAATCTCTTCGTTGCTAACAACATGCCATAAATGTTTTAGAGATTTCGACAATTCACACTTCCCGGGGGTGTTTTTTAATGGTTTTTCCCAGAAAGTTGATATTATCTACATAAGCTAAAGCTTTTGGTTCTATCTTCGAACACACGATCTGTCTAGTAGGTGTTGAAACGTGGCAGAAGCGGAATTTAATCCAAACGGCATGCCTCGGAACTGAATGTGACCTCTACGCCCTACGATGTAGGCGGAGATTGGTTTAATGTGATCGGTCAATGGTATCTGCCAGTAAGGTTGCTTTAGGTTTATGCCGAAAATGTAACGGGTCTGCTTTAGTTTGTCCAAGATGAAACTTATGTAAGGAAAATTTTACGCATCATTCATATACACCTCGTTAATGTTTTGCAAGTCAATACAGAAATGGGAATTTTCAGTAGTTTCTTCACCACCATCAACATCAACCTCTTGTATTCTCGGGTTTTAAACCTGGTAACGTTGTTTAATCGGTGTTTTTTAAAAACAGATTTGGCGATGTACGTCTCTGGTGGTGTCTTTATTATTTAAAAATGATGGTACTGACATGCTTAGGAAAGCACCTCGCTTTTGTTGATATGTTTGGTTTCTTAGTTACAAATACTATACAGTATTGCAGACACACATTGCAAATCTTTACGTGATTGTGTAAATTCATCGATTGAAGAAATTCTATGACTAATAAGACAGCGGACATTATATCTGGTATATAGCTTAAAATTATGTCTTCTTCTGGAGGTCGAACTATACCTGAATTATATACGCTTTAGTGATACCGATAGTTTTACCATTAACTACAATTGCATTGCTGGTGATCGGCGGCTGTTGGTTTTCTAGAGGATGAGAGGCGATGTTGGTTGGTAGCAATTGAAGCCTCTTTTTACTGAGCTGGTCTCTTTTAGTTTTCCGGCTGCCTACAATTGCAGTCGCGAAAGTTTTCGCTATTTTTTACGGGTTTTAGTTCTTGGGCGGAATTTTCTTTATGTGGGGGATTTATTCCTGCAAGTTGCGATAGGGGTTGTTTCGGGGTTGAGGCTGTTGCTATTCTGGAGTGTGCTGTTTTAATCGACGGTTTCAGTTTACTTTGAGAATGCTGTGTTGAAGAGAAAGTTTACTTGGTTTCGAGTAGAATTTCTTATTTTCTTATTTCTTTCTATATAATCTTTGATTGCTGCTATTAAATCGGTGGATAATAAATAGTATATATTCTGGTAGGTAAATTTTGGTGTAGTTCTTGTACCGGTGACATAGCTCCATGTCGACTAATTAGAGTTTGCAGATCGAAGACGTTATCCATAACCTTTTCTGCTTTCTCTGATGCAACACCTTCAACGTTTATGGGTATATTCGGTATTACAACAAAGCGGTTTTGGTTAGTTAGTATTTCTGGTAGCACTGTAATTTTTTGAAAAAAATGAAATTATGTTAATCGGTAAAAGGTACAACATCAAAAATTGCGTTTGAAAAAATAATTATATTGAATTAAACTAAATACCAACATGTAGCTAATAAGAACTAATTGTAATGAGTTTTTTTATATTCTTTATTATTTATTCAGATGGTGACTGCAGAACCAGGTGATGGAGGTACCACCGCTGAAACTGCAGATAGTGGGACTGCCTTTGGAAAACTAAAACAAACTCTTTCTTCATCTCTTCTTACATCTCAAGGTATTAAACTAAAAAACATTATAATCTTATATTGAATTCGCAATTAATAAATTAGTCGTAAAAAATCCAAGAACTGTTTGATAGATGGGTTTCATATTAAGTAAAAACGAATCTTTTATAGCATTATAATAAAAACCATCAGTAAAGTTGCAGTGGAAATGTTATAAAAGCATCCCGAAGTGTGGTAGGCACCATCAGTAGCTGCTGCTGCGTTGTTTAAAGTTTTTTTGTTTAATAAAATATGACTTATATTAAAAAAAAAAGAAAAAAAATCACACGTGACAAGACATTTTATGCATTCTACCAAACCACACAAAACTACGGGATTCGACAAAGTAAAGTTGTTTGTTTTGCGACTAAAAACCCCTTTTTATTTATTCGTGACGAATTCAGTATACAAATTGTTACATTACCTGTATTTTGGTTGTATATTTATTAAAGCTGTAGGTAACTGCTTAAATTAAAATAAAATTAAGGTTTTCATTTTTGTTTTGCTTACTCGATTTTTTTATTAATATTCAGTAAAAACGAGAGTATTTTAAATTTGATTTAATATTTTATCTTTGATTATGTTTCTTTTCTGCCAAATTACGACTACAACGTATTTTTTCCAATTGTATTCACCTTTGAAATGTTATTTAAATTTAAAAGGGCTAATACTTTAATTATTAGTTTTAAATACTTTAAAAACAAATACGTTCTTGTTATTCTAAAATATCAAAAAATGACAATGCATGCAACGTTTTTATGTGACATTTTTACGTGTGAGCACAAACTTTCGTTCTCGAAATATAAACGCCCTTGAAAAAAAAACCTTAGATTCGTATTCTACACATGTCAAATAGCTAATCTGCGCAAGCTTTATCTGTTACCACCACCCTAATGTCCCACCCTCCAACGAATTTTTGATATTTAAAAAACGTACGAAATTTGGCAACAATCTTGAAAACAGTGCTGGAGCTCTTGTGTCAATAGTTCTGATACTTATACAGAGGGTTTATTAATTACTGATACCCACGTGACCACAAAATATAGGCAGCCCAACTTACACTGTAAGTAAGCCTTTTATTTAAAACATCCCAAACCGTTTGTTAACTTATCAAGGCTTGTTTGTTTACATACATAACCTCACTTTGAGTGTAGACAGTGACACTTACAGGGAATTTTTAGTTACCACGAGTACCAATCCTGAACTGACTTCAACATCTAAATCTAAAACTCACTGCGGACCAAAGGTCACGTGGGTATCAGTAATTAACGAAGGCTCTGTATTATCGATGTGATTTACGTTAAACTTTCGTATTGAATTTGATATAATCACTTTATACCTATATGATGTAACATTTGAACTTAGGTATGTGTAATGTGTATATATCTTTCTAGTTACAAAAATCACGCCACGCCCTGCCGTAAATCCGGAAGCAGAACCACCTCCACCAGTTGAAGAAAAACCAGCAGAAACTGGCAAACCCATAAGTAGATTGGGGGCGTGTAGAGTATGCTTAAAAGCTTTTAAACCAGACGACTTTAATAGAACATGCGCTGAATGCACGCAACGAGTTTGTGAGGATTGCGCAAGTTACAGTAAAAAAACTGAAGATGAAGAACCTGAAGACTGGAAATGTAGTGTATGTAGAAGGAAATTGCAGTCGCGACCAGCGGTGGCACAGGATTCTACGGAAAGTTTGTTAGATATTCCTGTGCAAGAACTACAGCGCCGGCATTCGGAGGCTAGGCTTGGAGGTGGTGGTGGTTTAACTGCCAATACCGGAAGCGGGCTTGCACCACCTCGTAGCCCTGAACTGCGAAGGCATTCAGATGTATCTCCAGCATCATTAAAGGAATTAGAAAAGGTAAATTTTGTTTTTAAATGCTTTACATGTTTTATTATAGCAGCACATTAGTAGTTATAAATCAAATTGATATTTTCAGTTAAAAGGTGGTAATCAGAAAAGTAGTGCAGAACAAGATTGGAACAGAGGAAATCGTGGTGCTAGAAGTGTAGCTAATTCCCGATCCAACAGCCCACCTAGAGAAGCTCCACGATCTCGCAGAGCTTCGAGAGTAACGCGCCAACATAGCTATGGAGAAGATGTAAAACCAGCAACAAAAAAAGAATCTGAAGATTCTGGACTAAGCTTACCAACACCCATGCCCCGACGAGCTTCCGCTTATGACGTTTTTTCAGTACCTGGTGCTAATAGTGTTATACCATCACCCGCACTGGGTAGAAAGGCTTCTTTCAGAGCAATAGTTGCTGATCCAGCCAGCCCACCTAGTCCAGAAATTGGACCTTCTTCTCTCGCAACACCCGAGGAAGATAGACGAGTGCGACGAAGAGGTTCACAATTGTAAGCATATATTTATTCTTTTCTAAAACATATGACGATTTAAAATTTTAATTCATATTGTGATACTTTATGAAATTGTCTAGAATTGTGTTTTTATTAGTATTAGAGTATTGGCTTAAGCTGGCTATGGAGGTTTACATTTTGGTTGCGTTAAAAATTCGGTGAAAGCTTTTTATGAAAGTAGCACCTCTAAACCATTCTCAAGTGAATTCCAACCTTTAAAATTTTAAAATTTATAAAAATTAGAAGTCTCATTCTCAAGCGGTTTCATTGTGCACTTGTCATTGAAGGTAAAACGATCATGTTGCAGGCCAGAAATATCAGGTTTGCGCCCACTGGTAACTACTCGACCTACACCGGCTCTAGAAGATTTAGAGGCTACACCACGACGCCAAGCATCTGTAGATGCAGAAGCAATAAGAATTGTAATACACGACGTGGATTCGGCACCTGGTCCAGCAGCTCAAAAGAGAGTTGTGCTTCGAAGAGACCCAACGGACAAAGCACATCGAAGTAAGACTCATTTTTTTATTAACATACATATTACATATTTTTTTGGAAACACACAAGTAACTTAATACCACATATTTATTTTGATAGCTAAGCTATCATCATCTGTGGTAAACTGACACTCTGAGTGTTAGCGAGTTTTTTGCTGATTAATCATTCTTCTAATAAAAATTGTGTCATTATGGAAGAATTTCGAACAATATCCAGAAAAAAAAATCGATTATATGTTAACTAAAGTTCAGGTGGGGATATGATCTAGTCTAGGGCTATAAGACCTGCAGTAATTTTGACGTGGAGCAGTTTTCTCTTCAGATCCTGTTAGGGTATGCCTAAATGAAAAACAAATGTTGGGTAGACATTTAGCATCCCGGACCTAAGATGCTTACGATGCCATATTGGTTTGGGGCATGAAATATCCGCTCTTGTTTTTTATAATCTTTTTCTATTTGTGGTTACAGCTGTTTCAAATTTGATATGTTTCTTTGTATTTCTTATTAAATTTTCTGTAAAATAAGGTTAGTTTTATTTTCTTAGAGCTACCGTCTACAATTTTCTACACTTTTTAATATTGAAATTTACGTTCTTTTTTATGACTACTCTAATATCCATATATAGCACGTGTTTCAGGTTGAGGGATATGTGCAAATGGCAGAAAACAAGCTACTTGTTGATCTGCACCTAGGTCGAAATGGACAAAATTCTGCAAAGACGAACACTGAGAAATGTCAAAACCACAAATCAAAAAATAAGACAACTACGTCAGAAAGAAGACAAAATTTTAGCAGCAGCTGAAATACGGAAACACATTGTTTTAAAACGAATTAATTATTTAAAGGATTTTCTGAATTCGTGTATGATTGTACGAATGAATATTACAAATCTTATGCACTGAAAAAAACTTTGCTCAAAAAATCAAAGAGAAAATTAAGCTCTCCTGCAAGAGCAGCCAAACGAAGAACTATTTCCAGACTCCAATAAAAATTCGTCTAAAAGGCTAAGAACTGTATTTACCTCACGTTACCTACCATCACCTAAAGTGGACCCTATAATTATTTAATGGCTTTTCGTATTTCAGCTGCTGCTAAACTTTTGTCTTCTTTCCGATATAGTTGTCGTATCTCCTGATTTATGTTTTTGGCATATAATGCATTTCGAGGTGTTTGTTTCTGTTGTTCTGTTTTGTGATTTAAAAGTACAGAGCTTTCATTAATTACTGATACCTACGTGATCGCAAAATATAGGCAACCCAACTTACACTGTTGGTAAGCCTTTTATCCAAAAATTCCCAAGCCGTTTGTTAACTTACTAAGGCTTGCTTGTTTACATACATAACCTCACTTTGAGTGTTGACAGTGACACTTACAGGAATTTTTAGTTACCACGAGTACTAATCCTGAACTGACTTCAACATCTAAATCTAAAACTCCCTAAGTCACTGCGGACCAAAGGTCACGTGGGTATCAGTAATTAACAAAGGCTCTGTATTTGGCTACTAGGCTGTGATGTGAAACTATTTGACTGATTGACCCATACATTTACTTCTCACATCTCAAAGTTATCGAAATTTTGTAGAAACTGGGTTTCGGGAATACTTCGATTAGCTGGCAACAATGCATCGGAAGTCGCTAACCGTCCCAACGAGTATTTTCCAACTAATTTAAGTGAGTTAGTATGATGATGATCATCTCCATAATCTTCCAATACATTGCCGTTAGAATACCCCAGTGTTTGTCTAAATCTGTACGCAAACGAAAAACAATAAGATCGATGCCGATCTTGTCTCCCTGGATATTGGTCTAAATGTCTTTGTACCGAAATTTAGATTTTTTTTTAGAAGATTAATTAAAATTCAACATAATTATCTCTAATTTATTGTAAATAATTATTTCTCTTTTATTCATCTGTAAAGAATAACCTTGTGCTAAAAACTTTTAGCGCAAACGTACACGTCAAAGTAAATAAAAATTGTTTTTTTTTTACTTCTATCGTAACTATTTGTGCATGGTTTACTTAAAATGTGTGTATTTAATTTTATTGACGTGGTCTATCTATGGCACTCTTATATATTTTTAGGTGTATTTAATAAAATGTCCAGAATTTGAATGCAATGCAAAGTGTGATACATCATTGAAATCAGAATAAACAACTCTAATTGAACGAGAAAACAATTAAAATGCCGCTCAAACGGAAAAGAAATGTTGACAATCGAAAATAAACAATGTTAGCAGTTATATCAAATCTGATAACAGGTTTAGATTTAAGGTGAAACAGTGTGCCAATAATGGGTAAGCAAGAAACTTGAACAATAAACAATAAATGAAATTAAAAAAAAAACTGAAAAACTACTATCGCGGTTTTTTCTAGTTTTCTCAGACAGTACGTGAGACAGATGCAAGAGCAGATATTTAATAAGCATAAAATTTTACACGTAGAGTAAGAATGAGAGTTCTGGATCTACTCCCTGCTGTCACCCCCCCCATCACTTTAAGGTTACTCTTAAGTTACTCTTAACCCTGGCTCCTTTGCGTCGCTACTAATTGATTTCCATTCACTACCACTTTTAGGTGAATGACTCATTGATCTTGACCCCTTCCGCCCGCTACTGACTTTGATTTCTCTCTCCACCACGTATGGGCCAATGTCTCCTTGACTTTGACCTTCTTCCTCAGCGACTGACCTTAATTTCCACCCTCCCACTAGTTTCAGGCCAAAGACCCTCGATTTTGACACCTTTTCCTCCCACCACTGACATGGAGCCTTCGACCTCAACCCCCCTACCACTTATAGGTCAATGACGTCTTGACCTTGACCCCTCTCCTCCGCTACTGGCTTTGATCTACACCTCCCACCAGTCTTTGGTCACTCACTTGTAAGTGGTGGGAGTGGAAATCGAGGGGTCAAAGTCAATGGCGAGTGGGGTGTGTGTTTCAAAGCAAAAAGGTTACTGACCAGAAAATGGTGGAAGGTGGAAAGGGTCATTGGCCTGTAAGTGATGGGAGTGGTGGTCGAGGAGTTAAGGTCAGCGGCGGGGGAAGGGATTGACTTGTATGTGGGAGGGTAGTGGTGGGGTGCATCCAGAACTCTCACTCTTGTTCTACTTTCCCAATTGCACAGTAGAAAAAAAGTGCATATTTTTTTATGGCAGCATGGTCTTCTTTTCGCAAAGTCGAGTATCTCTTCTGATTTTTAATATAAAAATGCAAGGACAATGAAGAAAAAACTAACCAGTTTCTAGTTCGAAACGTAGAAATTTACTATAATTAAATTCATACTTTATCAATGGAATTTTATTATTTTTAACGATACGAATAGAGATACAAAAACAGTTAAATTAGATAAAAGTTGCCTAATTAGGGAAACAATGTAACGGTAACTTTGTTTTTCACAAAATACCCATAGCGTACTAGATACGCAGTCGCCAATATTTTTAAAATGCGTGGTATACATTTTTTTCTATTTTGTGGTAGAGCATTTTCGTCTTTTTTCAATCATATAAAATTTTTATACCGTTACATAAAAGTTTTTTTGTAGACAAGTTAAAAAAGCGTTATACTATAAAAAATACTAAGGCTAGTAATTAAAAAGAAACCCATAAAAATACATAAAAAATAGACAATTTTTACAAAATTTCTTTTTTACAAATATGTATGAGAGAGAACCAGTTTACCTATTAATAACGCGTGCAATTTTTTTTGTGGATTTAAAAAAATCCTTTGTGTTTGCGCTCCTTAACTCCTGAACGGATGATCCGATATGATGAGCGACAGAACACTGTCCTAGATGGCAGTACCCGTAATTATCAATAACTTACTCAAGTAACTGGTGGTGTAATAAGGTATGCTAAGTAATGAACAACTTAACTGGTCGACTTTATTGACTATTAGATCTTGAGCAGGTGAAAAGGGTGCGCCAGGTACACCTCCATTTCCCCTTCAGTTCAAGTAATGTTTACAAAATCTTGAACTTTGAAGCGAAATATGCATAACACAAATAGAGCGGAAAATAACATTACATACTTTTATACAAGGCCCTGTCAAAGAAAGCGTAAAAAATTTGTTTTTACGATGCAACGTTTTTCTCATGAAATTATTTGTGTTTCCGCCGGTTTAAAATAATAATGGAAAAGACGCCAAATAGTATATGCACGGGTCATGGTAAATTGTTTATAAATTTCACTGTGTAAAATACACAAGCCCGTACATAACAATAATGCCGTTTAAATAGGTTAATAGTTTTACTAAATAATTGAGAAGTATTTCGTGTTATTTTCAAAGTTTATTTTTATTATAAAAAAAATCGGAATGGAGTTTATACATGAACAGTTAGTGATTTTTATTCTCTATACAGCCATGTAAAAATATCATACAGTTGCATAATAAAAATTTCAAGAAAAATCAGGATAAACATTTATTTTTGTCACTGGCAACATTTTTCATCAGGTACACTTATTGCAAGATAAACAAACGACAATATCAGGTTCACAAATTAGTAAACTAGTTTCAAATCATATTTAACATCAATTTAAGAAAGCAAATGTTCAAACTGTTCGCCATTCACTGCCTGACAGTGGGCAATACGACAAGAAAATCCTCGAACTGCATTTTAAGTTGTAGCAGGTAATATTGCTTGTATATGCTCGCGGATAAGAAGTTTTAGATTTTCCAAATTGTCTGGTCTGTTTGTATACACAGTATTTTTAAGATGGCCCCCATAAAAATAAGTCAAGCGGGTTTAGATCCGGAGATCGCGCTGGCCACTCAATATGTCCTCTTCTTCCTATCCACCTATTTGTAAAAATTCCATCTAAATATTGACGAACATGAATGCCATAATGAGGTGGAGCACCATCTTGTTGCAACCAAATTCTATCGTTCGGCGTGTCCGGATTTTCTGCATTTGGAAATAAAACAGCCAACGCGGGAACAAGTTCCAACCTCAAAAAATCCAAATACCGATCAGCATTTAATGTGCCATCAAAGAAAAAAGGACCAAGAATTCTGTCTCCTATAATTCCCGCCCACACGTTTACTTTTTGTGGATACTGTGTGCGTAATTCTTCCATCCAATGTGGGTTAGGTCGCGACCAATAACGGGAATTGTGCCGATTTAGAGCTTCATTTAAATAAAATGTAGCTTCGTCGGAGAAGATAAGAAAAATCACAAACTGTGGGTCGTACAGTATTAAATAAAGCGCACACATCGTCGTGAGTTGTCTTGTCATCCCCGTACCCGATCATCATCAAAATTGCGATACGTTCAGTTTCTGTTAAACGTACCATGATTAGAAATTCGTATTTAACACAGGACACAGACTAAATTTCAATCACTTATTAATGCTAACTGTCACCGAATTGACATTACAGATTTGCATTTGTTCAATTTTAAACATATTCAAACAATTGCCTACTATTGTCGTTTGTTTATCTTGCAATAAGTGTACCTGATGAAAAATGTTGCCAGTGACAAAAATAAATGTTTATCGTGATTTTTCTTGAAATTTTTATTATGCAACTGTGGGATATTTTTACATGGCTGTATAGAGAATAAAAAACACTAACTGGTCATGCCATAAAAAGTATAGGTTGCCATTAAAAAAAAATGTCGATGACGTCATAGCTAAAACATATGAAAATTGAAAAAAAATGAAAAACGCCAAATTGTGGCAAAAAACTTGATAGGAAACTTTTGTTAAAAACTCTTTTTCGTAAAGTTATTATTTAAGACTGTGGCATCGATGTTCCTTACTTTTTATTCACCCTGTATATATTTTAATAATGTTTTAATTTCTAATTTTGTTGTTACGAGTACTTTTGTCTTTGTTAAACATAAATACAGATATCTGTATTCACATAAAAAATTGGTTTTATTCCTTATTTAATTTTATTACTTATTTAATGTAGTAGAGGAACCTAGTAGACTGACTCATACTGATAACCTTTACAAATTATTTTGTAACCAACCATGTGCGTATTAAATTGGCTTATACCATCTGCTGCGGTCGCTTTGGTACGATAATAATGTATATATACAAAACAAACGTGTAAGAAAACAACGAACCTAATAATGAAATTATACTAATTAATAAAACTAACAGTACATGTGCAGGTTGGCAATCAATGATGATATTGATACAACGTTCTATCGATAATTTCCTCCACATAACCACACTTCTGCAAAATAGGCTACTGCGGCTAGGCTATGAATTGCTCAGTTTGTTGTACAATTTACCATCCTGATCATAGCGGCCACGAAAAGTTGAAATCCCAAAACAAAGCAGAACTTTCACAAGGGCTATAACTATACAGGAAACACGACATAAACGATGTGACAATTACTACTGGTTTCCCGTACAAATAAGAGCAGGGTTACAACTCTTAACTCAAAAGTAACTTTAGGGGCTTTGACCCCATATAGGCATATATACCAATCGTAGTAACAAGCCTACAACTTTAAGTACTAATAGTAATATCTGGTATATAACTCTGGGCACTAATTGCAGTAACATAGCTACGACCTTAGGTACCAATCGTAATAACAAGGCTACACCCTAGGTACTAAAAGTTATAACAGAGTAACAACCTTGGGCACTAACTTCAACATCAGAGCTACAACTCTAGGCATCAATCGTAGTAACAGGGCTACAACCCTACACACCAATCGTAATAACAGGGCTAATACTCTGAGCCTAATTGAAATAACAAGCTAACAAACCTGGCCACTAATCGTGTTAATAGGGCTGTAATTTTTGGCACTAAGAGTGATAACAGAAGTACAACCTTAGCCACCAATCGCAGTAACGGGGCTCCAACCCTACGTACTAATAGTAATAACAGGGCTACAGACCTGAGCCCTAATTGCAATAACAAGGTTGCAACCATAGGCACCAATCTCAATAACAGGGCTGCAACCATCGGTACTAATAATAATAGCAGCGCTAAAATACTAGGTACTAATAGTAATAACAGGGCTATAATCCTAGGCATCAATTGTAGTGACAGGGCTACCCCTTCAATACTAAAGTACATAACCGGACAGATAAAACCGTCACAGAGCCACAAACACAAACAGATCTTACGCCAACTTGACACACCTTTAACCTAAAACTCAAATTAGTTTATTCATACATCATATGAACTTCAACGAAGTAAAGCAAGAACTTATTACTAAAGTCAAGTTAGTTAGCCTGTACTACCACCCAGGGCTTCATCCGCGCCAAGACCATTACCATGTGGCTACGGCGATTCTCCTCGCAAATATCCAAGCAGGACTTTGATCACACGAAACGGACCTTTGAACATCAGCCTGTACTTGTGCGACGTCAAACGATGATAAAGGCGGTTGCAGTTGAGCTCCAGGAAGGAATAGCGTGACTGCTGGCACTATGGACTTGGGCTGTAGGGGTTAAGTGCACTTTGCTTACTCACGCCCACTATCAAAGTGTTGACCCAGGAAGCTTGTGCATCTGCAAACTCGTCGCTGTTAAGGTACCGGTCAGTACGATCAGACCGCCACCGACCTATCTGGCGCTGGGTAGTTAATCAGTACTGCAAGTAGCCCAACTGGTAGGGGCAGCTTGGGTTGTTCCCAGAAGTCCAGTGACTTAATTGACTGCTACCACGTAACCAAGTCAAATCGCCTTGGTCACGGTGTATAACGCATGGTAGCAGTGGTAAGTCTATGCAGGCTAGGGTCGCCTTGGTGCGGTTCCACCATACACTTATAAATCCTGCCCGGACCTAGTTCCGTAGGTAACACCATCACCCAGCAGATTCGAAAACGGCAACGGCCTCTGAAACTGCTCCATAAGCAGTGCCTTATAGAATTCCAGTCGGTAATCAGAACGTCTTGTGCGTAGTGCCAACGCCCACCCATACCTTTTAGCTTACTCGAAACTAACCTTACGATTGCCATATCACTTTACGCATAAGATCTCGCCATGTTGTCGACTCGGGACACCCACACTCTGGTAAAAGATTTTCGTCACCCGAACGATTCCCTTTTCTTGATATTTAAGTTTTTTTAGGTTGTTTTACTTTTGCTTTTGTTCCATCTGAGTCGCTGGATGGATTTGACTCCCTATGCGAACTAGAACTCGACAGAGAGCGTCTTCTACGTTTTCGTTCGGTGTTTCGAAACCAACTTCTCCCCATTATAGAAATCAAATACTTGCCAAAAGTGTTGCTACTTAATGCACTAAGATTCTTAAAAACACTATGTCAGTAATCCCACTTCTGATTATGTAAGAAACCAACGAGTATAATAATGAAATTATACTAATACATGCACACGTTGTCAATCAATGACGGTACTGGTACAACGTTCTAGCGATAACTGCCTGCCTGGTCACCTAAGGTTCTCCATATAACTACACTATTGCACAATGGGCCACTGTGATTAAGCAAAGATTTATCCAGATGTCTCGTATAAACAATGTTAATTAAAAATCAGCAACAAAGTTAAAATGTTTGCATTTTTTGTAGGTATTATACTATGAAATAGTCTTATCTATTCTAGTTGTTAATAGAGAACGTAAATCCTACAGGTAAACAAGATTTACTATTTATCAGATTAGGAACTAGTAACACTGGTGTCACATCGATTTGAAAATCACATGACGTAGCAATTGGTATTTTACTCAACTCGACGGCGAACGGTAAAGTTATCAGTTTCAGTACCAAACGATGACAGCGACGTGTTGTGGGGTGGTCAAATACTAAGCAAATATCACTTACCATTAGTTAGAAGTCTAAGGAGTATTTAGTCTATGACTCTACATCAAAATTTCAGTTTCAAACGGTTACTGTAATATAACAATCTATGTGTGTGTGTACTGGTAGCATGCTAAGCTACGTAGCTTAGTCATAACACTGTGCAATTCATCATACGCACTTGGATTTGGTAGGTTTATAAGAATGCAATTAATTACCGTAAATATTGTAGCATCTAAAAAACAAGCCACCAACAAGCAAAACAGGCCATTAAGTGTCAAATATGAAAAATTCGCGGAGGGCGTTATAGGGAAACTAAATTAATTGATCAGGAAAATACAAATTATAGCCCATTTTTTATTAGCCCATTATAAAAAAAATTATGCCCAATTTCATAACAAGTGGACGCTCAAATTAGGCTCTCATTTGTAAGTAATTTTCTGTTCTCAAACTATTTCAGCACGAGGTTTTGGTATGCGTGTCGTTGGCGGTAAAACTGGTGCAGATGGCCGCCTTTTCGCCTACATTGTGTGGACAGTTCCTGGTGGCCCTGCCGAAAAGGGTGGACTCCAACAAGGGGACAGAGTGTTAGAATGGGGAGGTATTTCTCTCACTGATCGCTCCTTCGAAGAAGTGTGTGCTATAATGGATCGTACAGGTGATATGGTAGAGTTACTAGTAGAACATGCTTCTGACCTAAGAATGTGCGACATTCTGGATGATCCCATTCCCCCCAATCCAACTACAATGGGTAGGAAACTATCCGATGTTGGATCAGGACTCTATGTTGGTAAGCTCGCTTTAAAGATTACACAAATCTAATGCATATAAGCAGTTGTTATAACTTTGATGTTAATCTGATTTACTACAATATAAAGGCAATTTTGCATTGAACCTTTATTGTTAGAAATTAGAGAAATTTTAAGAGCGCTTTTAAATAAACTTTTCAATTATACAGCTAATCAGCTGATGGGCGTTTGGTTATGTGAATATAAAAAAATGGGCAACACACTTCCTTTGCAATTTCCCGTATTTATATTTTCTTAATTATTGTTTTGTAGCACAACATATTTGCTTAACTAATCACCATATTTTGCTAAAACTAAAAGAGCGTTAAATGTTTAGCAGAAACTATGAGTGTTTGAGGTTAAGTGTCTAGTAACTAATAAGAAAAGTTGTTCAACGTTTTAAAAATATGGAAACTAACTTTGTTGACCATCAGCATTGATATCTCTATTGGTATGAGAGATATGGATTCTGTTAAATAGCAGCACAGTCGTGGAATTTGGTACTGATTAATTATTTACAATGAAAATTGATCAAGTTGCTCTTGTTTCATAGAAAAGTGCAATAAACGGAATTAATCAAGTTTGGTTTTTGGACGTCATCTATATTAACAAAAATTTTGAAAATTCAAGAGTACTTTTCTGCAGCATTTTTTCGTCTACATATTGTTATTAAACAGATTTGATATAGCGCTTCTGTAATTTTTCTGGAACCATCATGTCTGATTTTTTCTTTAATAACGATAATCTTTCGTTTTGATACAATTTCATAGCGCTAATTATTCTGATTGTAAAAATGTATAACACTTTAGCATTTATGTGTAATTAAAAAAAATGTAATTAAGTAAATTGGTGAGTGGTGGTAGCTCAGAAGTTAGGTGCTTATCCTCTAACGCTAAAGGTCTGGGGTTCGATTCCCCGCCGAAGCCATGCAGCAATAAAAATCTATGCCGCAACCCGCCACTCACATTCCCCAATCAGGCGTAGGCAGCCGTGGGGTCTTAATGCCTGAAACCTTCTTTGGTATTTAGTCGTTCGAATTCGACGTTAAACTGTAGGTCCCCCGTACTCCACCTTAGCGCTAAAGAGAGGACATGGCAGAAAAGAGTGCCGGTGCCCAGCAGCGGAACGTAAAAGCTGATTGCAAAGTAAATTATTATTATGGAACAAGATGTTGTAGTTTTAAAACCAAAAACGGTGTAACTCCAAAACCAAAAGCAAATACAAGTTTCTATTTCAGAAAAACATTTAAGGAGTTGTTGTATAGAGCGAGCAAACTAAAAACATTATAAAGACGGCGTTGATAAAAATGCATGCCTTTGATTGGTTCTTTAATGTCATAATTTATTAAATTATGTGTATGTTGGAAAGACAACACACTTTACTAATAATACCGTAACGTACAACTGGAAAAAGGCTTTTTCGGTTGTTACCACAAAATCTCTCTGCAATTATCCTGCAACCCCTATTTCGAATTTTATTTAATATTTTCAAACATGGAGTACAAAAACAGCAATGCTTACATAATTAAACAAACATGATCAATAATCGCAAAGTACAAAATAGTATATTACGTACCAAGTAGAGAAAAGTGAAATTTTACTATACGAGTTTGGCAAGTAATGAGATTCGAGTCAAATAAAATCACTTTTCTGACGTGGTGCGTATACTATTTTTTAGCATTTTTTTATAAAAATTTTGAAAATTTTTAATAAAAATTATTTAGCCTTTTTAATTTTGACATTTGTCATTTCAAAAACCAAAAGAAAATAGTAGGCAGATTAAGTAGTACATAGCATTGCCAATAAGGTGAAAACTTTAAAAAAGATATTTGGTCAGGCACAACCAGAAGCAATCGGAGAAGGTAGTTCAGAAATGGTATTGGACCAAACCAGTTTTCAACAACAGGTTGTCGTAGTAAGATCAGGCAATGTAACATTTTCTCATTTAAATAATTGTGTTTTTAAAATTTATAATAGTAACACCATGTAAATAACATTGTGTTTTCGATGACAGTCACGTTACTATGGTTGTTCTGCTGTCAACAATGCCATCAGCTCCTCGCTTGACTTTAAAACACCCACTTACTTTTTACAATCTTTTTTTATTGCCACGATCAACCAATATCCAAACCTCATTCTCCTAGAGTGCAAAGATTATTTTTTTCATGGCAGTTATCGACAACTCCTTTTTGCTTCTGGAGAATATCTTTGTCATAATTTTTGGTTCACTCTCTCCCCCACTGCTTGGTAGGTAACATAATGAGGTTACTTCTTGGCTCTCTTCTCTCTTACGAGATATCTTGGCTCCTCGGTTTGTTGTTGGTCTTCTCCAATTTCCATAGGAAATCATCATCATTCTGACGGTGTTTACTCTCTGTACCCGTACTGAATTCCTCGATGAACAACACGTTTGGTACTTCTTTTACATTTTTTGAAATTTTGGGGTCTACAGCTCTTGCTGTCTTTGTAGTAATCCACGAAGATGTACTCTTTGGACTTGGCATCTAGTTTTATACGCTGCTGCTTTGGCACATGCAAGTAAGCTTTGCATCTCAAGTAACTCAGATCTACCTTCTAGTCAGTCCAGTCTTTTTCCAGAGTTACATAATCAACTGCTTTACTTGCTAACTGCAGTGTTGACCATCTCCGCTCAGATTTTTCGACGTAGCTTGAATCCTGCATCTCACAGCGAGCCTTTTCTACGATTGTTCAGTTCGCACTCTCAGCCACACCGTCTGGTTCAGGGCTGTACGGGATTGTTAATCAATGCCTAATGTCCTTGACTATTAAAACACCTGTTAACTGACTATTAACATACGCATTACTATTATCAGATCTTAACATTTAAATTTTCTTGCCAGTTTCATTTTTTACAAGCATCTTAAATTCTATAAATTTGCCTTTTACTTTACCTTTTGTCTTCAGATAAGATATTAGCCAATGTCAGACAAAAAAACTTTTTTGTAGAAGGACTGAATATGGAGACGTAGAATTCGGGGTGATTGTTGGGTTGGTCGTAATTCCTCCGTCTTCTATTACTTATTTATTTATTTACTTTTTTATGTTGTAGTACTGTAGTTTTACCGCCTTTACCGTGAATACATGTATTTTTGTTCTACGTATTTTATTATTACCAAAATACACAATTCACTGCTCTTATAACAATAACTTGTCTTCAGTCACGCATTCTGGGCTCATAAACGTAAAAGTTTCGATTACTACGTACATCAGTCTTGGAAGTACATAGCACTTTCAGGGTTTTGCAAAATTGTAGGTTATTTAATTATGTCAAATTTTTTAAATCGGGTTTTGAAATGGCACATCCGACTAATAATTTTGCTCAATTGGGAACTGCCAAGATAGTCTTTTACAGCTCTGGGAACCAACAAAGGTTTTCTTTAATAATGGTCCATACTCAGGTTTTAATTATTTTGTGGCTATGCGAACTTTTTTTTGTTGATTATTAGTTTTAAAAACTGTTAGCAATATAATAGTTGAATTTTGCAAGCATTTGAACCGAAAGAATCCGTTTTCAGTTTTCGTTGCTCATAAGCTACAACGCATTCACTTTTTTTAAATATTAACAAAATATACAGGGTGTTAATAAATTGTAGGGACAAAGTTCTAGGGCTTGCAAAACACAACAAAGCAAACAACTTTTGTTAATAAATGTGTGGTCAAAAGTGTTTCCTTTAGAAAATAGAGCCTCTTAAAGATTTTTTAAGAAGTACCTGGAAATAGGCAACCCAAATTGCAGTTTCAATTATTTTGCAGGGGTTACACGGAATTTTGAAAAAAAAACCGATCTAGATATGCATCAATTTTGACACAATTCGATATTTTTGTGACATTTTTTGACTTTACTTGCATTCGTTTCTTTCTGTGCCTTTTATAATTCGTTTCTTTAGTTCTGTGATTTTTTGATAATGATTTTCTTCGTTACTTTCGTTCTGTGTTTCTTATTTTTGTGTTACGGCGAATGATATTTTGCCCGAACAGCATGACATGATGTTCATGTATGGAGCTGCTTGGGAGAACGCACGCGAAGCTGCTCGCCTGTACCAAGAACATTTTCCGAATAGGAATCATCCATCGCACAAGGCCTTTAGTGTAGTTTCACGTCGGCTGCGGGAGGAAGGTATATGCGTTGTCAACAGACACAACCATTCTGTTAATTTTTGAATTAGTTATTGTATTTTTTCAAATAGTTGATTTTTGCTTTGTAATTTTGGTTTTTTCTATTGCTTAGTTTCGAAACATTTTGTTAATTAATTTATGTTTGTTTGTTTGTTTGTTTAATCTTTAACCTCTTATACGCGAAGGTGTCGAGGTCTTTCACTCCGGGTAGGCTCTTCGCTCGAGTAATAGGAGGTAGTGGGGCCTATTGGCCTTTAGACCGCTACGCTCCTGAAGCTTATGCAACCCTTCATGCACATTTATTCAATGTCATTCACACACGTGTTTAATTGTATGTTTTTATGTTGTTTAATGACTTTGTTACTTGTCCTGGTCAGTCAGTAATCAAGGCAAGCGCCGTTAATTGTAATCCAACGTCGAATGGCTGCTGAGCTCGATACCGATCCACAGAATTACAGAAAAAATTTCTGCTTTTTCCAGGATTCGAACCGAGAACTCACGCATTGTGATCCTGATCCTCTACAGCTGGACCACCCGGTTTAAATTTAATTTGAATTTGAAAAGTGGGAAAGAAGGCTTTATTTATCCTGTATTAATTTCCGTCGTTATGGAAACATATAGTAGGTAGTAAATTGAGTTGCCTACATTTAGGCGCTTCTTAAAGAATCTTTGAGAAGCTCTATCCCTGAAAGGAAACACTTTTGACCACACATTTATTAACAAAAGTTGTTTGCTTTGTTGTGTTTTGCAAGCCCTAGAAGTTTGCCCCTACAATTCATTAACACCCTGTATAATTGCGCCACAGATAAGTTAACAAAAATAAATGAATTGATAGTTTTCGACACGTACTTTGCGACCGTGTACGCAACTTTTGGGCATATTTTGGTTTTAGCATAATATGGAAAAACATACTCTACAAACCTAACTACTTTGTTGCTTTTAACCCTAAAGTGTCCACAAACTTGCTTATTTGAAGAGTTTTATTGCTACGAGTACTATACTATTAAGAAAACCTTAATCGAGAGGGGGATGAAAAAAATTAGATGTCTTTAATTGCTAACTTAAATGTCATAATTCTGAATTTAATGACAACTCATGTGAATTGCATTTCAATCTAAGATTTGCGGCTTCTCTTTCCTTTGATTAAGTTTTTCTTTGTTGTCTATTTTTTAGTCTGTATTGTGTAATCGTATGTGAATTGCGCGTGCGTGCCTTTGTCTATGTAGGTATGTTACTATTTTATATTTTCTTTGTTACAGATGCGGATTTGGATAAAGGACCATCATCTCCCACAAGGAGAAAATTACCAAAAACTCCGGTATAAATATTTTGTACTGTTTTCTGTACATATTTGAATGGGTTGTTATGGTGTAGTAACTAAAGTAGATAAGTTAGCTAATTTTAAAACTATTTGCAGTTAGAAACGTGCTTTCTGTGCTACTTCCAAATATCGAAATGATAATAGTTTTGTACATATATAAAACATCTATCAAACGAAAATAATAGGAATAGTATGTAGTAGGTGAATTTATTTAGACGATCTCAAGTTTTTCAGCAATGGACGAGTTCCATTATATCAAAATAATGTAAATGTTGCATCGTACATTCTATTATACACTGTGTCCATAAAGTACCCCCCCCCCCTCCCAACTAACTTTTGAACGACTTGATATTTTTTTACAAAATTTGGTATGCTGTAATGGGAAATTAAATACTATTTTTCAGATAATATTAAAATTTTGTATCATCCAAAATGGCGACTGGGTGCCATTTTGAATTTTTTTTTAAATAGAAAGGGGGGTTTAGTGGCACCTCATTGGAAAGGTCTTTTAATTTTGCGTCTGATCCTAAAGTTTCAAAGAAAAATATTCAGCCATAACAAAATGACAATGTTTGAAGATAAAGAAGTCTATTTAAAAAAACTAAGAATTAAAGCTCAAATTAATTAAATTAAGTGTTCGAAATGTTTACCATTCACTTCTTGGCACATAAAAAGTCGGTTATGAAGTTCCTGCCTTACATTTTCATAAGTTTCTGGAGTGATAATTCTGCAAACTGCTGTAATGTGTTGCTCCAGTTCTTCAATTGTTTCTGGACAGGTTCTGTACATTTTTCGATTTCAGATATTCCCATAGAAAAAAATCTAAGAAACTTAAATCTGGGGAGGGAGCCGGCTATTCTAGAGGCCCCCGCCTAACAATCGATCTGCCAAAAAAATGTCTGTTGAGAAAGTCAGAAGCAGCCCTATAATAATGAGGCGGCGCACCGTCTTGTTGGAACATAACGTTTTCAATATTATTTCAAGCCACCTGAGATATTTCTGGGAAAATTTAGTCCTGCAAATGAAAAAGTGGACTACTGGATAAGAAAATCAAAACAATTTTGAAGTGAGTGAGTCCATTGGTTTAAAATCCGCCATTTTGTTATGGCTGAATATTTTTTTTTGAAACTCTAGAATCAGACGCAGAATTAAAAGACCTTTCAAATGAGGTGTCACTCGACTCTCCTTTCTATCTAAAAAGAATTTTCAAAATGGCGCCCAGTCGCCATTTTGGATGATAAAAAATTTTGAAATAGTCTGAAAAATAGTATTTAATTTTCCACTACACACCAAATTTTGTAAAAAAATATCAATTCGTTCAAAAGTTAGTTGGGGGGGGGGGGGAGGTTACTTTATGGACACAGTGTATTATCAGTACTTTAACTAAATTTTCCATGAACAAAATAATAACTTTTCTATCGCTTTCGCAACCTAACTGTATGTTTAATAAAACTCTACGGGGATTTATTTTAATAATATTCATACTCTCACATGGTTTTTAAATTAACGGTTTCTGATATGCACGATCAGTTGCTAAAACCATCGTTGAATAAAGCTACAAAAAGAAAAATTTGCCAAAATAATTAGTGGAGTAAAATCGACCCAAAACTGTGAAGTTTAGTGATTTTATGCAGGTAGTTGGACGTGCAAAATTGGCAATAACTACTTTTATGTCAAAAATATAGCGGAAAAAGTTTTGAAATGGCTCTTTCGTGTACTGCGGAACCCTCGAAGCTATAGTTGAAAGACTACTGACCTGGATTTTGGTAAATCTTGTCTCAGAGACCTTTTTTTGGGATTTATAACACCGCATGGCCTCTTGAATTGTAAATCCCTGTAATTTAAAGCTAATTATTGTATATTGGAAGCTTTTAACCATCTAATTTCAAAGAACTTACATCTAAGGTAATTTAATTTTTGTGATTTCAGTTAGTTTTGATTTTATGTGTTTTTTTTTGTATTTTTAGCTCTGCCGCTTATATCCGTTTGTACATGGTTTGTGCACGCTTCGTCGTATGCACCGAAGTATCTAAGTCTTGCCTGTTTTGTGGAATATTTTGGACCCGGTACTGAGATCGCTGCGTTTCTTACATTTTCAATCTTGTATATAAAATATTGGACGTCTGGGTATGTGTTAATAACAGGAGGAAACTTTATGAACCTGTAAAAAGGATTCAATTGGAAGCTAAATTTTCAAGATAACTGGCAATTATTTTGCCTTCTTTGATGGATATGTTGGTTTTCCGTTAACTAAATCGTGCTTCGTTAAGCCATAAATTTACTCTTCATTGTATATATTTGAATTATTTATATTTGCTAGTTACCTGTAGCCAGTTTTTTATGAGATTGGTTAATTTGTGATATTTACTTGCCGATTTGGCTGTAAAAACTTGTTATTGTATACTTTTTGAGGGTAAACTTTTAAACTATAATTTATTTCTTTAAATTTGAATCATTAAAATCACTATTGTTTACACTTAGTTCAATTCAAGCATTTTTGGTTTATTTGTGGGTAAAAGCTATTATCGAAGCAGTTTGTTTATTCAAAATTAGTAATTAACATTTATTTGAATGTTTGAAATATGTTTTCTTTGGGCAGTTGCAAGAATTGCAAACGAGTTGATACTTGTTATGGTCATATACAAGTCGTTTCTTTGGCAAATTTATAAAATATTAAATTAGTGCTGTTCTGTATGATTTAGTTTATTAAAGCAAATATTTTCATGATGTGAATGTTTTCATGTTACAATAAGATAACATCATACGTAAAAATCCTTACTATTCTAACGCCTAGCAAACTGTATTAGTACATCCTTTTGATAGCCCAACGTAATAAAAGCTTCAAAAAATTTATTTTTCAACGCGTCTACAGATTGTATGAGACGAAATGTTCCTTAGATTGCAGCGAAGTTTTTCTTATGTAAAAAAACAAAATTAATACCGTAAGAAAAAGATATCGGTATGTAAAATTCACAGAATTAGTTAACATTTGATAAAATTGCACAACAATTTTTTTAACATACATGTATTTGTTTAAACCTTAAGATATATACCAAAGCAGCATGTTAAAAAAATCCAGATCAGTAGGTCTTTTAATTATCGACCTAGAGCTCGAGAGTTCCGCAGTACACAAAAGAGCCATTGTTACAGTTTTTTCGTCATATTCCTTGTTCGGTAATGACAGAAAAAAATCGTTATGCTCATTTTATATGCCCAATGATATGCCCAACACTGTGTGTAAATACCAAAAATAGGCAATTTTTCGAGCGGATTTTACTTCACTACATAGTAACTTTGAAGTTATTGAATATAATAAACGAGACCTACCGGATTGACGCGAGACTGTTTGGCATGTTTAAATGTCCACAGAGACTCAGTCTAGAGTCAATCCAGAAAGCCGCGTTAATTAAACGTTTATAGTCCGTCCCACGGTGAGAATTCAGTACAGGGTCTTATGGAAGGTGATGTTGCAAAACTTCTATATAAACTTGTTTTGAAATACCTATGCACCTGCCAATCATAACTACTTTTGTAGTACAGACCGCTTATTGGTGATAACTACTATTACAACTTACCTGGCACCTTTTTGCCAGCGGTGCTCAAACAGCCAAATATATTTTCTCAAGTATCACATACAACTACAAAAAACTTACTAAAAGTTTTTGCGTAGTTTTATTTATGTTACACATTAAATGTTATCAGATAACTTAATCGCTGTAATTAAATTATTATGCTTATTGTATCTGTAAACGATTTTATTGTAGCAAGAAACGTATAAAAAGTAAAAGCCGACAGATAAATTTAAGAACGATTATTGGATTTACAAATTTTTTTTATATTATTTTAATAATTTGTTTCTATATTTATAATATTTAATACAACGCAGTTTTTGAAACTTACGTTTACAAAGTTGCAACTTTACACTTACGGCAGCAATCGCAATACCTTTTACGTAAGGGACCGTTGACAACTTTTAGATGTACTTCATTTAATCAAACTTACACCGTCTTTCAACCGCGTAGAATTGGCAACGTAGGACAGTAAAGTCCCATAAGGTTGGCATTGTTGTACCAGTTCTGAATTCTCACCGTGGGACGGACTATAGAAAGACATTAATGCTTTACTACTACAGAGGACTTCCCAAAAGTAAGGCCCTCTTGGGGATTGATTCGGCAAGCCCAAATCAATCGAAATTTGACAGCGAAAAATTCTTGATTAGTATTTGATACTAAATTAGTGCTGGAAACATGAATCCAGAGCCTCTATCAGTCTCTGAGCTCCTTTTCTACGCTTTTCCTAGTCGTTTTACGTGACTAGACGGGGAAATTGTATTATCTACACTAGCTAACACTGACCCACACTTGCAGAAAGAACTAGTTGTTTGGCAATTCAATCTAACAATAAAATATGCTCAAACACAATCACTGCTTACCTTTCTATCTACTAAAACGCAAACCCTTTTTACAGTGTCCATTCTGTCATTAAACAATACAAACGTAAAAGTTAAAACTACAGGAAACCTATAACTAAGATAGATACATGACAATAATAGTTAAATATACCCAGTTTTAATGTAGCTCACGCGCTCTTGACGTTTCTTATAGCAATCCTACAACTAACTAGAACATGACATAACGCTTTTTGTTTTCTGTTAAATCAGTGACAACAGGCAACTAAATACCACATAAATTTTGTGTTACTAATCAATACATCAGTATTATTAATTATTTGGCAATTAACTCAGTAACGAATGTAAATCTCACAACTTCCATTTATTTTTGATTGCTGAATTAATCTCCAAGAGAAGGGACGTTAATTTTGAGACACCCTGTATATTTATGAGGCAGCAGTGTGGCTTTCTAAAGGTGGTTATTTTTAAATTGCATGTTATTAAAATTCAAAAATCAGTTTGCATTATTCTTGCAAGTTGCATAAATAGTATAGTGAGATTTCGTAATATTTACTGAAAACTGTAGCAATCATGATATTTATATATATGAAACATATCAGTCCATGTGAAACAAGAACAATCAACTTAATGTTAACGTAGAATAACATTGATTCCGTGTAAATAATGGAAAAGTTTAGCTTGACTTCCAATTGCGACTGTTTTAATTTTTTAGCGCCAAAATGTTTACGGAGGTATACTACCAATCTATAAAAAAAGTCTTACCGTCTAACTACTTTATTATGCAACTTAAACTCAATAAACTGTACAGGGTGTTTCCTAAGTACGTACAGAAACTTCAATAGGGGGTTCCTTGGGTTACTTCGACAAGAAATGTTTCAAAAATTGCGTCTAAAGAAAAAACATTCGTAAACAAGCATTTCCGGACCTAATTTATATTCGGATATTGTTTTGCTGTTTCGATGTGTAGAACTTATTCTCAAAGTTTGTACCAAGTTTTTCGCATTTTAGGAAAACACTCCGACCTTCATGACAACTTAATTTTTCATAATAGTTGAATTATCTTGAAAGTTTTTAGATATAGACTTGCAGCAAGTGTACTCTTTTGTGTGTTTTTGAATAGAGAATAAAATTTTCTAGATAAAACTTCAAAAATTGTATGAATGTAACATATTTAGAAGCAGCTATTACATGACCCCTTGATATGAGACTCTTCTGGTGCATTTATTTAAACAAAAATTAGTGGAAATACTAAGCTAAAAATATAGTGCTTATATATAGAATTCTATTGCAACTACAGCGAACGTTATCGACAAAAAGGTAATTGGACTTTTCTTCGTTCAGAGGGCTATAACTCCGTACGGAAGCATTTTCAAACATTTCGTCATGATATAATCCAAGGAATCACCTCCTGAAGTTTCTGTACGTATTTAGCAAACACACTGTATACGTTATAAGATGGTGGGTAAAACTTATTTTTGCTGTAACTTCTACATCTTTCAACTGTTTTACTTAGGGATATTCAACTTTTTATTCTAAATTAAATAGAAGGTTCTGTATATTTATAAAGGCTTTTGTATGTATATGTTTTATTTTAGAAGTGAAACTTCTTTGCCGGCTTTAACGTTTGTTTGTGGATACGAGAAACTGAGATAAAGATACGTTACGCACCGAGACGGAAACTGTGCGCACTGCTAATAATCCCGCGGTTGTCTTGCTTATGCCAGTATATGTCCTGCTCCGATGGAAGTAGGTGCTGCGCGTTCACGTTGTAAAGCATAAAAAATAGTTGTTCGGTAATGCAATCTGACATGCGTAAATACTATCACTGCTTATCTATCTACAATATCTATCTATTAAAACGCAGACCGCCCTTAACATTGTCCAATGTAGCAGACCAAATATACGTTACAATAATATTGCAATGTAAACCTAAATTCTTTGTATTACTCCCACGTTATAGCGCGCGTATTATTTAGTTTTTCATTGTTGTGGCATTTGAGGATTTTCAGACCTACTAATTACAAATGTTTGTTTTTTTGTTTGTTTAATTTTTCACTTCCTATACCCGAAGGTGTCGAGGCCTTTCACTCCGGGTAGGCTATGTGCTTGTGCAGTAGGAGGTAGTGGGGTCTTTGGCCTTTAGACCGCTACGCTCCTGAAGCTTATGCCACCCTTCATGCACATTCATTCAATGTCATTCACACACATGTGTTTAATTGTATGTTTTATGTTTGTTTGTTTGTTTAATCTTTCACCTCTTACACCCGAAGGTGTCGAGGACTTTCGTTTTATGTACCATTTTAATTATAAACATCGAGATGGCGGATTATTAATATTATTTAATTAATAAAGTAAATATTGTTTTGAAAAATTACAAGATCATCTCATCTTCATCATTAGTGCTTATGCCATCTTTTTTCATCTCTTGCTTGGATACTCCAGTTAGTGGCATCGATGTATTTAGCGTCCTGTTCAATTCTATTTATCAATCTTAGCTGTGGTTGTTCTCGCTTCCTCTGATCTTCACCCTTAACATCATAACTTTCTTCGGCAGACAGTGGTCGTTGGCTTTGATGGTATGTCCGGCCCATTCTAAGTGTCTTGTTTTAATTTCCGCTACTATGTTTCTTTCGTTTTCAATTTGCTCATACATTTCGTACAACTGGTAGTTGTATCTTTGCCGCCATCCATTTTCATACACTACTTTAAAAAACTTCCTTAAAATTTTCCTTCTGAAGATGAGAAGTAGTGTTTTATCCACGTTTCTGCTCTATAGCTTAGCACAGGCACTACGAGTGTCTTATTTAATCTTATTTTAGTTCCATGCGAAAGTAATTTACTCTTGAAATGCTGGCTTAATCCAAAATAGCAGCTATTTGCTAGCAGAAGTCTATTTTTAATTTCATCAGATACATTATAACTGGAAGTAACCAGAAATCCTAGGGATATGAATTCATTTACCACTTTGAAATTATATCTGTCCACACTGTAGTTTTGATCTAGGTCTGTTTTTCTGTTGTTTGGTGGGCAGCCATTCAATTGGGTTTTTGCCCGTTCATCTGCAGACCCATAACTTCCGCGACGGCGGCGAAATTTGCAAGCTCTTCTTTGTTTCTTTGCATGGTTCTCGTGACTACGTCTATGTCAGCGTATGCCCATATCTGTACTTGTAGATGATGAACGTTTCCTTGTTGTGTAAGGAGGCGTCTCTTACTATCTTTTCCATTGTAATCTTATAAAGGAAGGATGCTAGGGCATTTTTTGTCTTAGGTCTCTGGTATATTGGAAGGGTTCGGATAGATCGGTTTGGATCTTGACATGGCACGTCATATTGGTCATTGCCATTCGGGCGAGATCTATCAGTTTCGTCAGGAACTACTGCTCTGACATATCTTTGTGTAGTTTCCCTCATATTATTGAGTCGTATGCTGATTTCAAGTCGATGAGAAGGTAGAATGTATCTTTATTGAATTCATTTATTTTCTCAAGGATTTAGCGTAGCACGAATATTTAATCCGATGTTGGTTTTTGGTATTCTCCAAAAAGTGATTCGGTATATGGTCTAAAACGCTTGAAAAGTATATTTGACAAGATTTAATGGGCAACATTTAAAAGTGTTATGTCCTTATAACTTTGACAGCTCATCTGGTCCCCGTTTTTACGCAACTGACATACGACTCCCACGTTCAACTTCTTAGATACTACGTGGTTTTCCCAGACTTTGGTCATGATTATAGGTATGCTAGCCCATGGTCTCCAAAAATAAAGAGTTCGGCTGGGATCCGATTTTTTCCAGAGAATTTGTTTTTTAGTTTTTCTTTGGCATTAATAAGTTTCTATCAGAAAATCAATAAGCAGAATAAAGAGTATAAGCCTAGAATAACAGGAATAAAAAACAAACAAGGCAGAGTAATAGAGCAAGAAGATGAATACAAAGAAATTTGGGCAGATCATTTTAAAGAATTACTGAACACAAACCAAAGACAGGAAGAATTAAATGTAGAAGATGAGGAAAATGAAGTACCAGTAGAAGAACCCACACTACGAGAAGTGAAAAATATTTTAAGAAACAGTCGTAACGCAAAGGCACCCGGTAAAGACGGAATAAACATGGAGTTAATAAAATATGGAGGTGAGACAATAATGGAATATATAGCTACACTTATTATAAAAATATGGAAAGAAGAAAAGACGCCAGCGGATTTTGAAGTAGGGCAAATAATAACAATACACAAGAAGGGTAGTCAACAAGAGTGCAAGAATTACCGAGGAATAGCGTTATTAAATACTGTGTATAAAATACTATCAACATTAATGCTGAGAAGACTACAGGAAAGGACAAGAAATATAATTGGACAGTACCAATATGGCTTCAGAAAAGGAAAAGCAACAACTGACGCGGTATACATACTAAAACAAATAATAGAAAAAACGCTGGAATACAAAATAAAAGTAGAAATGCTATTCGTCGACTTCGAACAAGCGTTCGACTCCATCGATAGAGAGAAACTAATGCTAGTAATGAAGGATCTGGGAATACCAACTAAGCTAAGGAAGCTCATAAAGATGACTCTTGAAACAACCCGAATCAGTGTAAAAACTCAAAAAGGTGAAACAACCGAATTCGCAATAAATAAAGGAGTAAAGCAAGGAGATGCCCTATCAGCCACACTTTTTAATATGTGCATAGAATACATAACCCGTAAAATAAATAAAGGCACTTTAAGAACAGGGGGAAGACAATTACTTGCATACGCAGATGACCTGGTGTTAATAGCTAAAAGTAGGGATATATTAACTAACATGGTGGAAGAACTAATAACAGAAGGGAAAAAAATTGGATTGAGAATAAATAAAGACAAAACAAAAATCATGAGAATAGGGCATAAATCCACAGCAGGAAGGATAAAAATAAGCAATCAGGAGTATCAAGAAGTAGACAGGTTTAAATACCTAGGTGTTATGGTATCTAACGATGGGGATAGAGAAACCGAAATAGGAGATAAAATAGTAACAACAAATAGGGCTTATTACGCCAATAAGAAATTACTGAACAGCAAATTCATTTCCAAAAAAACAAAAATAAGAATTTATAACACGTTAATCAAACCAATAGTAATGTACGGGGCAGAAGTGATGTCAATGACGAAGAAAGAGGAAGAAAAACTAAGAATAATGGAAAGGAAAATACTCAGATCAATACTAGGACCAGTCAAAGTTGCAGAAAACGAGTACAGAACAAGAATGAACCACGAGATAGCACAGGAGATAGGAGTGGATATAGTAAGAAAAATAAAACAACAGAGAGTGAAATGGCTGGGACATGTGATGAGGGCCGACCATCAGGAAACGACAAACATAATAATGAATTGGATACCGGCTGGGAAAAAGATAAAAGGAAGGCCAAAGTCGAGATGGTTGGATGAAGTAAAACACGATTTGCTGAATATAGGAATAAGAATGGAGGACGTGAAAGAAAAGGTCATGGACAGGAAGATGTGGAACAAAATATGCCATCAAATAGAATGAAGACCGGACGGGGACCGATCCACCCTAAAAGGATATAGAAAGCTTCTAAGAAGCGGCGAAACCCCTTCATGGGATGTTAAGCCATTCATTCATTCATTCATTTTGGCATTAATAATTCCTTTTGGTGCAAATGGCTTCACCTCTATTTGTTGTCTTTGTTTTTCTCGGTGTATATGGGTCCTAGTATATATAACCTCGTCATTCTCCTCGTCATCTTGTTCCAGCAGTTCTTTAAAGTGTTGTGTCCATTTTAGAAGAAAGTTATCTTTGCTGGTTGGTAAAATTCTATTAGCGTCTCTGCATATGTTTGTCTTGAATTTGAAATATTTCCTCATTTTATTTATATTTTGATAGAACTTTCTATCCTAGTTTTAACTTGGGGAGAGTTTCAGCTTTTCCAATATTTTGCTATTGGAGATTCTCTTCTTTTTTCTGTGTATGAGTTTCTGTTCTCTTCTAGTTTGTTTATATGTCTCCTTGTTGATCAGGTCTTATGCTGTTGCATTCTTCTGTATTTCTCGTTTTTCTTGTCTGTAGCTTCACAGCAGTTCGCATCGAACCAAGTTGTTCTTCTTGGTGTTTTGTTATCGCCTGGTACTTGATTGACTGATGTCTTCGTTGCCGATTTGCATCTCCTCTATTCATCTTCTATTGATGCACCATCTGCGGAGCTTTTTAGCTAGCTTACAATTTTCATTTCATACCTTTGTGTTTTTCTCTGGGATTTTCAGCAACTCCGTATTATATCTGATCAGTCGGGAGCTTTTGCCTTTTTTAACGTTGAATATTCGTGTCCTTCATGTGGTACCAACTAAATGGTGGCCCGAGTCGATGTTAGTGCTCTTACAACTTCTAAAGTTTATTAAATTGAAAAATGTCTACTGCCTATCAACACTTGGTCAATTTGGTTACTGGTATTTCCATCTGCCAAGATATATGGCATCAAGTGAGTTTATTTTTTTGAAAGTGGGTACTGCTTATTATCATGTTTTCAAGGCTACGAAATCTATAAGTCTAAACTAGCTTCGCGTTCATATCCACTAACATGATTTTGATATCATTCTTTGGGCGTCCATCCTACGTAGCTTTGGTTGCTTCATAAAAAAAGATCTCTTTCTCCTTCTGCTTTTTCCTCTGTTGGGGCGTGTGTGTTACTTATGTTCAAATTGAAAAAATTTGCTCCTTACTCTCAACACAAACATTTTTGGGGTCATTATCCAAAGAAAGGTATCGGATAAGATTGTAACCATTAGAGTGGACTAAGTTTATTGTTTTAATAGTGCATACACAACTTATTCTTAAATGATCAGCTTGCGTTTAGAAATACTGTGTGATAGATATTTCCACCTCTAATAGAACTTACCAAACTGGCCTACTTTTGTATTTATTATTTATCACACGTGCTCTTGGTTGTCCAAGGATATTTACAGGGGTGACATAATACCACTTGTTTCCCACAAAAAGAATCCAAGAACTTAAAAATCTACGCTTAAATTTTCTTTTCCATTCACCTACTTATTACTACTATTACTATTTTTCGTGCTGTCGGTGATATGTGAAACCTCCAAAAAATAAGAAATGCCCGTTTTTATTTTTACCATCTGGTGCTTAGCGAAGCTGAAGCTCCATCCTAAATTCGAATGGTTCCAATGAAGGAATGTTTGCCATTTTTCGACTGTATTCCAGAATTCATCCTGTAAAACAAGCATTTATTGCCTTTCTCCAAATAAATTAATTTCTATTCCAGGATCTGAACCTGTGATAATTTCAATTTGAATTGTACGAGCTCCGGGTACCACGTTGTAAAATTTTGGTTATATGGTCCCATCAATTCAAAATAATTCATCTATTATATCCCGGGGTTTGAACCTGCCTCAATTTTAAACCTTTTGGTTTGTGTGTATTCTGGCAACCAATAAAAATGTTTCTTATCTAATGTCTATACACTACAGACAGCAAACACTTTAAAAAATTCGGCTGCTTCGCATATTTTCTCAAAATCCATCTACAAAATGCAAATCTTCGGACCCTAACAGCGGGATGCGTTTTAGTGCTTCTAAAATTTGCGGTTCGGCATTCAATTCGACGGGTTCGTGCCCTTCCTCGATGTTGCACTTAGGAGTTTATCACGTAAATGTTGAACTGCATTTGTAAAGGTGTTCGAATTAGTTATTCGGCGATGTGACAAGGTTCCACGTAAGGTGTCCTAGCTCTGGCAGCGTTTCCGCCCACTTCAACATACACAAGGACGATGTCCGTTAATTCATTATTGGAAAAAGTCGCTATTTTGTTACAAATAAATGAATTCATTGCATGCAATCAAACACGTGCAGTTGTATACATCGGACTAATTCACCACTAACCAGTCAAGTCGCAGTATCAAGTACAAAACCATTTACCATGCTGCTTTTTAATTCGAAGTTTTTATTGTGCTGCATTAAAATAAAAATACAATCACAGAGGCGGGTGCCCACATTTTAATACTAAGTTTTTGATTTTTAACTCAGTTAATTTAAGAAATGACTGAATTTTGCATGAAAAGGATTCCAACTTTATATCATTCCCATGGATATGCATATCAAGCTACAAAAATTATAATATATATTTTTCCCAATAGCGGCAAACATAAGTACGCCATACATTCATGCCTACAAGACATGCGAGTGCCTCATAACATTTGTTGGAATAAATTCATTAAAAACGTAAAGCTACGTATAGTTAGTGTACCTGTTCAGGTACGGATTAGGTGTAAGTTGTGACCGGGTTAATAAGGGTATTTTCATAATATGTCAAGCACCCATACAGATAATAAACTCGGGTGAACATGTTTTCGTTGAATAAAATTTCCGTTTAGCGTTTGAATGCAAATCTTGTCCGCTACTATTTATTCATGGTGCATGAGTCTCCCAGTGGCGCGTTGTATGATATTGCCCTGCTCTTTGCATCGCACTAAATTGGTTCACGTGAACAGCGTGTGCATTTGTTTAGGCGCGCTCTATCTTGAAAATGAATATACTTTAGAAGGAAATATTATGAAACGTGCATTTGAAATATATTTACACTGTGTTGGTTCGGCAAATACATCGACGGCGTGCAAAGTTATAATCTGCGGCGGCGCGGTGGTTGAGCGTAGCAACGCACTTTCCCTTTACCTGCTCTTATTGTTTTCACTAATTGATTTTTCATTTGTTCGTCTTTTCTTCTTTGTACATATCGCAGCTAATGTAGTTTGTTATTTCTTTCGCGTACCTTTTCTCTAATCATGTTTTTCTCCATCTACCATGTTTGGTTATGCATGTTCTGTTTCTAAGGGCTATCATTTCCATAGGTATAATTCTAGTGTCGTCCAAACCCCCTTTCAGTAGGGTCTATTTGGAGCCCATTATGAAATTATTCAATCTTGTGTTGTCATACTGGGTAAAAACACCTTTAATAATGAAATTAGATACAAACAGACAGAGAAGCAGACATAAATTTAAAGTATATTTTATTGGGTCAGCCCTTTATCGTATAATCGATTTAATTTAACGTGTATATGTGTATACGTGTATTATTTTTATAGATGGCACCCTATAGGTCATATTTTTTCTAACTGGCATAGTAGAGGTATGAATCGATATAAAACAGCTAATTTCGAACAGCATTACCCCATGCCTATACATTATGATGATATTTATCGCAACAATAATTCTATCAGCGTATAAAGGCAGTTACTGCGTAATAAGGTAGTACATGATGTTTGCTGTGGGAAGTAGTTTCTTCCTAAAAGGTCTGTTGAAATTTATTCAGTTTTAGATACTGAACAAGTCTTACTTAGAGTTTTTGCAATATATACAAAGCGTGCAAATGAAAAAAATTTAAAGGCAGTTGCCTATGAAACAAACGCGATATGTCGATGATTAGTTTGCAAATCGTCGAGCTCATAGTTGCGCGCTCTATTATTTTACCACAATTGCTCAAATTTATAATTTCTGTACAATTAGCAAGTAAGCATCCTACATTATTTTTAACATTTATTATGTTTAATTTACAAATGTGCATGATAAATGTCAGTTGGTGAATTTTAAATGTGTTGTTACTTATGTGGCTTAGATTTTTTGGTATTTTAAAATAGATTATATAAACACTTTCCAGTTACCTCTTTTTTAAATAAAACAAAGAAAACGAAAATTAGGAAATGTATAATATAAATTAAAAAAAAACGTCTTTTGTAAAATAAAAATAATTTACGATACTCACTTGTTAATTGTTTAGAAATGATAAATATAAGTAATTACGGCAAAATAAACAGCCGCGCAACGATGATTAATCATCGACATGCCGCGCTTGTTTCATAGGCGACTGCGATTAAGTTTTATTTGATCGCTCTGCTCACAATATTTATTTCGTACGTCAACTGTTAAATTGTTTTGGAAATAGACTGCATCTAATAAATATTTCATATTATACGAAACATCATCAGTATTTATAGCATTGGAATACATTTTGAAGTCGCTAATAGTTACTTTTCTAGGAAAAGTTTCAAACTTTTGAGAATCGAGTGTTAATCAAGTTCTTCAATGTTGCATATCAAACTCTCTGTTTTTCAACATTACATGCTAAAATAAATAATTAAAGATTTAAATGGCGAACTTTCTATTTACTGTGGAAATACGCTTGTTGACTTACAATGCTTTTTCTGTTGCTAATCTCGGTGCTCAAGAGTTTGTTATTAATGGGAAATATATGTAACATTTTGTTATTAAATGTGAATATTTATAAATTTATCCTAGTTTTGCAGAGATGGTTTTGATTTCGTTTTATAAATGTAAAAAAATCAGCAAAAAAACATAAAATAAAAATGTAGATAGCATAATTTGTAACAGGGTTCAGGCATTTTAAATTCTATAGTTGCATGAGCTTTAAATAATTGAATTACTTAAGTTCAACTGACGTTACACTCCTGTAACGTACAGGTAGTGATATTCTAATATTTAACTTTGCTAATAAAAATTTTCTAACGTAAGTATGCTTTAAACAAAAATTTAATGCCAGTTTTATAATTTTTCACTTAATTTATTATTTTTTGATTTTCACGTGATCAGTTTTTTTTTAAATTTTTGAAATTGTTTTTGAAAATATTTATTACTGTTTATGTAATAATGTATTTAGTGTTCATTCTTAAAAAAATTGCTTCTGATATAGTTTTTGCAAAATGCCTGAACTATTTAGAGATTTATTTAATTATTGATGTCTAAAGAAAATATATTATATTTTGTAACCAAAGTAGAATATTTCGGATTATTTCAGAATGTCAATAGTAATTCATTTTTTTCTGATAGGTTGTAATTAGTAGTTATAAATGTTTGTGTCAGCTGGGACAGGTGTCCAATTCACTATGTTTGTATTTAGAGCTTATTAAAATAATTTAAGTGAATAACGAGTTTTGAACAACTCCCCCCCTTGCCATGCTACATCCTGCGCTGGACAACGCTGTAGGTACGCGATATTTCGCTCACTCTGTCCCAACTGGCACGAATTTATGTTTTTCAATACTTTCTTTTGCTTTCCTTTCTCTGTACGAGAATGACTATGAATGAAGACTAGTTATTTATGAACGCATGCTTTACATAATTCTCCTGTTCTTCATTAACAGTTTCTACTACATTATAAATCTGTTTAATACAGCATGATACTTACTTTGCATGATTCGAATGCAGCATGAAACGTCTGTTGTATGGCATATGCTACAAGTAATCGCTATGGTCAATTAAAAAACACATAAGGGTTGGTCTTGGAAAATCAAATTACTGTATTTGCATGCTTTAGAATTTATTAACAGTCATCACTCTGTCAGTGTCACTAAAAATTACATTACAGTACAAATACAATGGTATTAACTGTGGAATATAAAAAATGTATGATTGAATCGTATTTTTGGAATGATGTTCGAGAAAATGGGGAATGGATTTGCAGTGCGCAGCTATGCACGATTAAATATATTTCGTGATACTGGAAACATTACTCGCAATGATGGAAGTGGCAGACCAAGGGTTTATACTGAAGGAGTAATTAGTGATCTTTGTCAACGTATGGACGACGAGCCTACCAAATCTTTACGAAAACTGTTTCAAAATGTTGGATTATCTTTTTAGGTACCTGTCACACTACAGAGTGGCTCGGAAAACCCCGGTCACTTTTCTTGTGGCGGTCAAGAGATGGCGCTTTAGTAAAGAAAAATTAAATTAAAATACTGGCAACAACGCAGAATCCAAGACGTTTTAGCTGTTTTGATTTAATATGGGGCGTATTTAATAACTAAAACGTCTTGAATTCTGCGTTGTTGCAGTATTTTAATTTAATTTTTCTTTACTAAAGCGCCATCTCTTGACCGCCGCAAGGAAAGTGGCCACTCTGTACTGTCGCGAAGGTTCTGAAACTATTCCCATACAAAATTCTAGCTTTACATGAATTGCTACCAACAGATAACAAAAGGCGCATTGACATCAAAGCCGCTTTACTGGCTCTGGGCAGTTGCAAAATTACTTTAAGAGTGGTACTGCAGTGCCGTAAAGCTCTCGAAGATATCTCAAAAGATAACATAGTTTCCCTTGTATAGGTGAAAGGACATGACGGAACCTACGGCAATGAAAAGGCTGATGAGATTGCAAGACTGGCCTCCGGACAACCTCTCTGGGGGCCAGAACCCGTAATTTCCATGTCCCTGAAGACGTTAAGCTTTACCAAAAAACATTAAAAAGCTTCACACAAAGATGGGTTAACACTCAAAGTTGTCAAGCAAGGGCTGCTATTGTTGCACCCTCGCCAAAAACAGGAATACTGCGTGCAACTGTCCCAAAAAAAATGCAATTAGTTGTGGGTATCTTATCAGGACACTGCACCTTAAAGCAACACATTTACACGATGGGACTGGCGGACAGCCCAAACTTTCGTGCATGCAACGAAGATAACGAGACGGCAGAACACGTCCTATGTCACTGCCCAGCTCTCGCAACATTCCGAGGATCTATGTTGGGGGACTTTTGGCCTGACATGGCCGAAATCAGCAACACTTCAATTACGGATGTCCTTAAGTGCATCCAAGAGGTTGGATGGCTTGGCTGACGCCCAATTTGAAGAGCTGCTAGGAAGGTAGCACAATGGGCCTACCTATTGTGACCTAAGTGCGCGTAAGGTAACTCACCCTTCCAATTCTTTATCCAGAATTCAGAACAGGCGCATTTTATGTTGCCAATGGTCCTAAGAAAATTTGATGAACAACGACGACTTGCTAAATTTAACTTTCTTTTCTGATTTGAATTGGGTTAGCAGGATAGGAAAAATGCACTACGCTGTGCAAAAGAACGATCAGTAGCAAAACATGGAGGCTTGGTTTACTCTTTCGAGGTATGTTAAAGTACAAACCATGAGATTATGGAATGTTGAAAATCGTCATACTTTTCGTGGAATTCCTTTGCACTCGTTGAATGCTGGTATTTCGATTGCTGTTTCTTGAAGGCGACTAATTGGCTCTATATTCCTTCAGGACACTGTTACTACTGGAAGATACCGGGATATTTTAAATTATTTTATAAATCAGCTGCTTGAAGACGAGCTACATCAAGAATTTGTTTAGCAGAATGGAGCCACAGCTCACACAACTCAACGAACCATAGATTATCTTCTGACATTTTTTGATAACAGGTTAACCAGCTCACGATCGTTTTCGGAATTTCCGCCTAGATCACCAGATCCAACTGTTTTATATTATTTTGTAATTCCACAATTAAACAATAATGTATGCAGAACTCCTATTCACATTTAATAACTACAAAATCGAATTGTTGAAGAATGTACCAACACAGCCCTATAAATGTTAGTGACTGCAGGAAAGCGATGCTCACTTTGAACAGCTTCTCCAATTTACAAGTCGCATGTTTGTTGCTTGTACACTACTAAAATTTATATTTGTCAGTGGATATTTGCTGCCGTTGTTAATCAAGTGTTTAGAAAATTGCAGTTGCTGACTGCTGCATAACAGTGACCACTAACTTGCACAATTTAGTAACGTGCAATAGATACGTTCAGAATTCTGATTTGGAGTAGTTTCTCCACGGAATAGTCCAAATCAGAATCCTGAACGCACCAAAAGACACCTAATAATTTTAAGTGACATTATTATGATTTGTTTGTTTAAATTCAAAAGCATGCAAAGACAGGAATTGTATTTTCCATGGCCAACCCTTATCTATTTTGTAATTGAACATATGGTACAATATGTTTGAATTTACCTGTTTAATTCATCGAGAAGATCTGACATGATAGTTGTGTTAACATCACTGTCTGCGGAATGTGATTTATTTTTGTCTCGACACGTTTTAATAGGTTTGGGACGAAATATCGTCCAATATTTCTTGCATTCTTGGAACGTTTTAGCGGGGTTTAAGTTAACGTAATTGCTCAGCGCTGCGGCGCATCATTATGTTTAACTTACCTTTTATATCTCTAGGAAAGATTGCTATTACGGCTTTCAAAAGTGTTGAGCAAATAATTATTTAAATAATGGCACTATAACAAGACTAGAACGATGCTTTGACTCTCGCAAAGTCGGCCTCATGAGACTTGAAATAAATATTAATATAAGTCCTGTTCCAAAGCAACAACCTTTTAAATTCTGATTTGAAACATAAACGCCCAATTCCGTAATACCTCGTATATATTGTCTACTGAAGAGCTACAAACCTGGCAATCAAATACGTGCTATTGTGTCTGGCATTCTCTAACCTACTTGATCTCGAAATGGCTAGTTTCACAGTTGTCCACTTTTTTTGTTAGTGAAAATCTTTTCAATTAAGAAAAAAATACAGTTTACAGATACAGTGAAAAATCTAAAAGTAATGAAAACGAATTGTTTGATGTCCTTTATGTAATTTCACTTCTTTCGAGTATTCCTGCGGATTTAGGTTTAGTTTAGCAGATTGGTTAAAAACGCAGCTGATGAGATTTCAGAATACATTAGAAAAACCGGATTAAGCATAAAACGAAACACTTTCTTTTTGAACGGAAAGTTTTATAATCTTAGTCTTAGACCAGCTGGTCTGCATTATCTTTCACACGTGTAAGTGTAATCGGAGGGATGATTGACCTTGCAATTCAGCATCATGCATCTGCTAAAATTTACAAAAAATGTTATGATTAATAAGAAACACATAATTATTCACTGAGCACAGTGTAAATAGGTTTCCTCCTAGCTGGTCTGCTATTAATAAAAGTAATTAAAAAACTAAAGTTTTAATTTTCTAACAATTCTGTTGCATAAACTAAATTTCTTTCCGGGAATCTCGTAAATTATTCGACCCTTTTGCAAGGGTCATCATGGCGTTTCTTCAATGTTTCCTAATATACTGCCTATGGTGTTTTACCTATCAAAGTCGTGTGCCTCTGAATTTTTATATCTTTTTATAAGCTTTATAAACACCTTGTCGACAAGGTAATGAGTTGAACGTAGGGTCGAACCAGTTTTCCTTTTACCACTGCTTCCTGAAAATATTTCATATTTACTCGTACCGAACAGAACATTGTCAAAATCATTTAACGTATCACAAAATCAGATTTAAGAAATATTTTTATTCTCTGTAGTTTCTGGTTATTTCGCTGATAGTGCTTTGCCGCGAATTTTGGGCGCCCTTTTCTACGAAAATAGGCACGCACCGTACGCTATACTATTTTCAACCACTCTATTTTACGTAGCTGATTAAAATCTCACGTCAAAATTGAAGTACACGCTACTTTCTTACAGCGTACAATCTCCGTTTACCGTTCTACGCGCGTTTCCGCATTTGGGTTATTTCTACGCCGTTCCTTTAGGACCTGTGATGGATATAATCCCACTTCTGATTCTATTAGCAAGTCCCTAGTTCACTTACGTCAAATACAACACAACAATAAACTTTGTGATTAAAAAACTTTCTTTCTACGAGAGTAGCTCGACATTGGCTTATTTAATTTTAACGTTACTAAAGCATATACAGTACGCTACAGATTTAAAGTTTCTGAAAAACAAAAAAAAACTTATCGTGGCAGCAAGAGCGTGCACCACCCTTCAATGCACGGGAAGTTATCAACGTTCTCAATGAGAATGCCCAAATTAGTGAATCGGAAATAAGAAATTTGCTTGACGGGCTCGAAACTCTCGCAACGCTTGCTAGATTACTTCCGTATTCCAAGTTAAATACTATGATCGATGCGACTGTTTTAGCTGCATGTTGTTGTAAATATTGTTGCACTGAAGTTACGCAATTGTTATTCAAACAATAATTAATTTTAATCTGTCTGCGTTTTTCGCTTGCAACTAAATGTTTACATAAAAATTTTTTTTTGGTAAGGATCTTTACGTCAAAGAAAGTGAAAATAGTCTTTTGTTGTAAAAAAAGTTGACAGAAATTAACAATGATAGTGGTCATGCCTAATTAAATAGAATAACATTTTAATAACACCTTAGCTAGAAATATGTACGTACGCTATAGCCAAAATACTGGTTATATTACCAGTACGATTAATTTGATGGTCGAAAAAACTGGAAAGCTTACTAACATGTAGGCTGTTCATTTAAAAAGTTTCTACCCGTAATATTATTAGAATCAGAAGAGATATTGAAATTGTCTGTTGGTTCTGTAGTTGCACACTAGTTGTTCATTACTTTAAAAATGATTTTCACTTTAGATGAAAGAGTAGAATTAATTTCCATTTAAGAAGCCGAGAATCAAATATGTCCGGAGAACAGCGGCTGATTTCAACCAAAGGCACCCAGATAGAAATGTCTCCCACACTTATGTTTTGAAACTTGTTAAAAATGCCGTGGAAACTGGGTCTGTTAGAAATAAGAAACGTGCAGATCCGAAAGTGTTAAACGAAGGAGCACAAGTTGAAGTTTTGGAATAGTTTTCAGCAAATTATACTAGCTCATTACACCAGATTTCTGCTCTGACTGGAATTTTAGTAGGTTCGGTCTTAAAAGTAATAAATTTAAACAAATAACATTAATATAAAATTATGCATAATGATCTAAATCGCCTAAAGAATACTTACTTTTCCTAGGAATGCACATGGTTTTGTTAATAAACAAGGTTGTCGCTACTAGAGTGAGGTAAATCTTTATATTTTAGAGAGAGAGAGAGACATACTCAGTGACCAGAAAAAATGTGTGGCAGATATCTTGAGGGACGCAGTTATCGATCCCTTATTCATAGAAAAAAATTAAATAGGGAAATTTACTTAAATATTCTGCAAGATGCTATTGATCCTCTAATCACAGAAGCTATAGAAAAGCAACATGACGAACATGGAAACTTGCAACTGGATGAAGCCCTTCTTTACTATCAGCTAGATGAAGTCCTGCTGATTACGTATTGCCCCCTCTGGCATTGGTGAAATGATTCTTAACTAGTGGATTGACAGAAGAGGAACAATCAAGTGGCCAGCTAGATCTCCAGATCTTACGCTGCTAGATTTTTTTGTGGAGCCACTTAATAATATCTGTGTTTACAAGACGCTCCACTAATCTTGGGTACCACTATTCGAATTATTATTAAACTTCTGAAAACTTCCTTAACTTGATTCTACATCAAGGTGATTTCCTTCATTTTCGCTTTAATCTGAATCTGTTTACGGAGCGATTTCACCATCATCACTTATTTTATTATAATCCTCTTCAAGACTACCTGACACGAGCACGATATTCTCCGAATTACTATTATTACTTAAACGCGAATCTTCTGCAGTTCAGATAATTGTATCACCCTTGTAAGTACACCAGGGTAGGTATTTTTTTCATTTTGACCATAAGATCTGAGGAATTCATTTCATTTTTTATTACTGCAAATATAATCTGGTAATACTGACCATTATTGTCCAGTGTAACTTTGCAGTAGCATACGTGCCAACAGTTATAATTTCAGTAATGTAAATTTATTTACGATGGCATCTCGACACTATTACACGCAGGCGCTGTTTTAGCCGAGTTTACATTCATTTCAACTACGCAGTCTTTAGAAATGTGCTGTAGATGGCGTCACATGCTTTAAAACAACTAGAATGATTTGATTAAATATGAAAATGTACTAAAATAGAGTGTTATTTTGACGTAACGTAGAGGGTTAACAGCATACCAAGTGTTTTACAACAATAATACACGAAAAAACATTACATGCCAATAAATTCCTCAATGAAATTTTTCTTAGCCTTTATAGTAAAAAGTAAAAAGTTGTGAAAAATCTTTTCCTTGAACGAGATTCCAACTCAACAAATAGAAGTTTCTACCTTAAAAGTAAAGAGTAGGTCGAGTTTAATATTATTGTATTCAAAACATAAACTAAATTTTATGTTCTATGGCCGCCGATGGGTATCAAACACCTCAGCGGCAGCGCGTCTTCTGTAACGGGATCCTCGCTCCCTGGCCGTGGCTATGAATTGGCCTGCGTCGCAGTCACTACGTCGGAGTGACCGTACGGGTTAAATTGTCTAGGCGATATACTGGGTGGCTGGAGGCCGATTATTTAAGCAGATGAAGATGAGCTCTAGGAGAAAGCGGCGTGGCTGCTGGCATTAGGGGCTATGGCCTATGGGGACTATCAAAGTGTCGATCCAGGAGGTTCGTGCTTATGCACACCCGACGCTGTTAAGGTACCGGTCACTAAGATTAGACCGGTTACCGACTAATCTGGGCGGTGCGTAGTCAACCAGTACTAAGAATTGCGAGTAGCCTAAACTGGTAGTGACAGCACTGCTACGGCATGTGCTTTCTCCAAAAAATCCAACTAGTGACTGGTACCACTAGGATCAAGTTCGAGCCGGCGTAGAAATAGCAGCCCCCCGTCTTGGTCACGGTGTAGAACTCGTGGTGGCAGTGGTAAACCTATGAAATCTAGAGCCGCCTACTGATCTGCAGAACGCTTTAAGTTTTTAAAGAGTTTCATAGGGTGACACTTAAGTTACAAAAACAAAATTCTTTTAAATAGGGAAATAGTTAAATTTTAAATGACTCAATACACTTAATAAGATGTTAAATCGAGTTATTGACAAACTTATAATGACAACACATCAAATGCAAGAACATAAGTACTATATTACTTCAAGCCTAGGTTTATGAATAGCTAAGTAAAATGGAAACAAAAATCACACAAGAAAAACAGGTTTATACACATACATATAAATAAATAGCTTGACACAAACGTGATAACCCACCGTAATTTTCCTTGTCAAAACAAGCACTGTGCTGACTCTATTCGATCGGAACTACGTCTTTCATTTGTTCTTATTTAATCTCAAGGCCGCGCTCTTCATTGCGGGGAATCCCACGTGGTTTAAGGTAACTACGCTGTACGAAATTTAGCGTAGCTAAAGCTATCGTTTTAATAACGCTAGATATAAGTAATTTTCACCACGCTAAAGAAGAATGAAAAATCAACCTTGTATTCTTAATAACTGCCAATTTGATACGTTGATCGTCTTTAATTTTTTTTTGTCTCTGCCAACTTTTTTAGGCAGCCAATTCAATGCATTTTTAGTATATTACATTGATTTGAGGGTATAGTATTGCTCTAAGCAATGAATTTTTTAATTATAGATTTTAGTTTTGTGGTCCACGAATGTTAGTTATGTATCAAGTCGCACAGGCGCGAAAGCATTTAAATTTAAATCAATTACAATAAAAAATACACAAAAATCAATATAACTCAACTTCAGCATTTAATCTAAAGAACTAAACACAATTTGTGTTAGTAACCAGAAAAGTTCTCTTACAAAAGTCTAGTTTTAATGTTGAAATACATTATTATTAGAAAACAGTTACTTACTGAATAAACGAAAATAACTGAATACTAGCACAAACTTGTAAAATTGTATTTTATTAGCGGGGCACTTGCTAATTGTGCACGGTTGGTGCCATTTCAAGTTCAGGTTGCAAAGAAATACCATCAAATGCGTTTCCTCTTTCTTTTTATTGTCAGTTTTGATGCTATTTTTTAAATTTGATATTCACTACGAGGGCGTTAACTCCTAAGGTTATTAGTCCCATTTAAAATGCAAAGACATCACTAACACTTCTGACTAAGTTGGAACTCGAACCAGGGGCCGGTTGGTTGCTAATGAAACACTTAACCCACCATAGTCAAATGATTCTGTAACCCACCAAAGCCAGTAGATATAACAAAGTCCCGACACGAATGTGAAAAGGCAACAATGACGACCGACCGTTCAGCAGGTGGCGCTGATCAGCTACACCTCCCAATATTTCTTCTCTTCAAGTGTGTTAATTCTGTACAAAATGTTTTGTTCAGTTAAACTACTTTTTTCTACTCCCATGTTTTAATTTACTTATTAAGGGTGCGCTGCCTATACCCATTTCGATGCAGATTTTCATTATGAAATGACCCAAACTGACCAATAGCAGCAAAGCATTGTTTTTGGTAACAAGATTTGGTTACAAGAGTTGTTGACATTTCTCAGTTAACATCGCAAAACAGTTCGAGTTTTTTTAAGTATAATGTTGTTATAAATTTTTGAATGAATATTTATTTAAATTGCCTAGTCGTAAAAAAATAGTGTATGCAACTCTTATAGAATGGCTATTAATAGACTCGTTTGAATTACGACACTCGCTGCCGCTCGTGTCGCAATTTCACTCGTGTATTAATAGCTATCATTATAACAGCTAGGCATTCGGGTTAGAGCCGCGTCATCGGTGCATGAACTGCCGACGTTTCGTCCTCGGTTCCACGGGACATCTTCAGGGCTGTGGTCACTTTGGGATCTGGAACACAACTGGCGAGACCGGTGCAGACACCGGGTTTATAAGGGACGGGTAACAAGGTGTGAATGCTGGGTCTGTGATTGGCTGTCGGGCTGTAGGGGTTGAGCGGTTGCAGGGCGGGGCTTGGATTTACTCGGAAATAAAAGTTTGTAGGCATTGTGTAGAGGATAGCTGTGGTCTCGGGTAATATTGTTAGGAGTTTTGTGTATTTCTATGGATTCACGGATCACACACATCTGCTCTTATAAAATCCTCTTCAATTCCAAAAGAAATTCAAAAATCCTTAATTCCCAGACATTCTCAGACACCAAGACTGTACGGACTTCCTAAAAATCCACAAACCTAATATTCCTTTACGTCCCATTGTTAGTGCTATCAATTGCCCGACTTATAAACTTTCGAAATACCTTTCCAAAGTTCTTAAACCTTATGTTCCTAAATTCCAACCATTTTGTTCAACGACTTCAAAATTTATCTATGAATCCTGAAGATATCTTAGTCAGTTTTGATGTCGAATCCCTGTTCACTAAGGTTCCTATCCCTGATTCCATTTCTTTAATCCAGGACATATTTTCCTTACACAACCAACCCACTGACTTGTCCCTCCTAGTAGAAAAATGCTTAGCTTCCACCTATTTTCTATTCCGTGGACAGTATTACGAACAAGTGTCGGGTGCTGCCATGGGTTCCCCACTCTCTCCTGTCGTTGCTAACATTTTTATGGAAGCATTCGAACGGGAAGCCCTAGACTCCGCACCTTTAAAACCTAAATGTTGGTTCAGATACGTCGATGATACCTTCGTTATCTGGCCTCATGGACGGGATTCCATTTGCGACTTTCTGTTACACCTAAATTCCCAACATGCCAGCATCCATTTTACTATGGAGATTGAATCCAATGACAACCTTCCTTTCCTCGACGTCCTAGTGAGTCGTCGCCCTGACGGCAAAACTAAGACATTCCGTGTACCGCAAACCTACACACACTGACCGCTACCTAAACGCACATTCCCATCATCATCCCGCCCAGAAACGTTCTGTCATCAATTCCTTAGTTAACCGAGCCTTTGCCATTTCTGAACCATCCCACCTAAAAGACGAACTCAACCACATTACGACTGTCCTTTCCCAAAACAGCTACAACAAACGAGACATCCAACACGCTATTACTCAAAAGGCCCAACCCGCAAACACAGAACGTACCAATACTCTTACACCACCTACCTCTATAGCATTTCTACCTTACATACACAAAACCACCGACCGCATCAGCAGACTACTTAAACAACAAAACATAAAAACCGTTTTTACTCCCTTTCAAAAACTTTTCAATTTCCTTCCTCCGACCAAAGACAAGTTACCTACCCTCCAATCCTGCGGTGTGTATAGTGTACCTGGAAAGCCTACATCGGTGAGACGAAGAGGCCGATCAGCGTTCGAGTTTCTGAACACGAGCGCTGCACTCGACTGAAACGTTCCGCAGAGTCGGCTATCGCAGAACATAAACACGATACAGGCCATAACATTCAATTTGACAAGACCAAAATCCTAACCCGTTCTTCCATCTACCTCAACCGTGTGATCCGTGAATCCATAGAAATACACAAAACTCCTAAAAATATTAACCGAGACCACAGCTGCCCCCTACACAATGCCTACAAACTACTATTTCCGACTAAACAAAAGCCCCGCCCTGCAACCGCTCAACCGCTACAGCCTGAGAGCCAATCACAGACCCAGCATTCACACCTTGTTACCCACCCGTCCCTTATAAACCCGGTGCCTGCACCGGTCTCGCCGGTTGTGTTCCAGATCCCAAAGTGACCACAGCCCTGAAGATGTCCCGTGAAACCGAGGACGAAACGTCGGCAGTTCATGCACCGATGACGCGGCTCCAACCCGGAAGCCTAGCTGTTATTAACAACGGCCGCGGAAGCCTGCAACTTAGCTCTCATTATAGATTCGTTGCATAATAGGTACCTATACTATATTGGTTCAAAAAAGAAGTTGAAATATTCAAAAAAATACCACAGAATATTAATTGTGACAACTATCGCAGAGTCTCTTGCGGAGAATGCATCGTTTTTGTTGCCTTTTGAGAAACGTCAAATCGTGTCGGTACTTTATGATATATCTACTGGATTTGTAACCCACTGAACTACCGCGTCCTTTGGTGTTAACATGTGACATATACAGTATGTTTAAAGTGGTTTTCTGTTTACCCTTTTGTACCTCTGGAATAGAGAACTGTACCAGAAATTCTTGAAAACTGTTCGTATGCCACCACAATAGGAATAGCGACATTTATTTAAATGTTACACTAAAATTTCCAAAAAATTAGATGCATTGTTTTCTCGCTTTTTCAAATTGATTCCCTTTTCATGTACAAGTTAAAAACGTATTTTGCTGAAATTTCTTTTGAATTCACCATCTTTTACCATGAACTTACTGAACTGAGGTAAAAAGTAATAATAATGTTGGTGTTATTTATATACAGTACAAACTCATAAAAATAGCCAAAACAAAGTTTCCAGTCATGTTAATATGTACAAAAAACAGAAATCTTCAGTCTACTTGACAGCGTCCTTGCCAAACTCTTAGCAAAGTGTTTCATATGATTTCATTCAGATCTTGCATTTAAAGTAAAACAAATAATTAATTCTAATTTTTATTCAATTTTGTAGGAGCAATTAGCTAAAGAAAGACAAGTATCTGGAAGGGTACAAATACAAGTGTGGTACCATGATGAAAGACGCGAACTTGTAGTTGCTGTTCTAGCTGCAGACGATCTTGCACCTCGAGATGAAAGTTTGGGATGTGGTTCGCAACCAGAAGCTTATGCGAGACTGTGCCTTATGCCTTTAACGTAAATAATATTCCGTCTTAAATTCGAACAAATTAAGTGACACTAATATTGTTTTTAGTGACGATCAGCACTGCGTACAGACAGAAGTTGCTCCAGCAAGCCAGAACCCAATTTGGAACGCTAATTTAAGCTTTCCAGGTGTACCAGGCGACGAACTTATGGAACGCAGTCTGGACGTAACACTGTGGGATCTGATACCCCAAAACGAGCCTTCGTTCCTGGGCGAATGTTCCGTAGATCTGCAAAAAGCGTTTTTGGACGATCGCGCAGTTTGGTGTCGTCTTGAAGATCCCCGCCAAATGAGGGGAAAATCCCCAAGCGTATCTCCCCGTGGTTCAGTTGCCGGACTTGGTCGCAGATCTGACTTCATCACTCAACGAAGTGCATCTGACGATGTAGATTCGATTGGTGAATGCGCTAGCCTTTTGCATCCTGATCATGCTTGGGGATCGCGCAGGGGTTCGTCACAATCAGAACAGCTTGAAGTTGAGGTGTATCAACTAGGCAAAGATTTTTCAAAATCACTCCCCGGCTCTCGAAGATCTTCCTTTCAGGCAGCTCAGGAGCAAAGTGAGCCAGATGTATCGGCAGTTCCACCACCATCATCGTATAATAGAGATCGCCGTAGAAGTAGTTGTACAAGAATGCTGCGAGATCCTGAAGAAATTTTAAGATCCTTAAAAGCCGTTAAAGGAGAGTTGGGGCGTACAATGAGCTTGTCAGGCGATAAGAAGCATCGAAGTAAGAGCAAATTTAGCTATGTCTTAATCAGCAACTACTGGATATCTCATCTACTTTTTATTAAAAATTAATTTAATAATCGTTAAAATAACATTTTACCTTTCCTCAGTTCTAAACAATATCTTAATTACTTACCTTTTCTGTGTCACCAAATTGTGCTTACGCCATAATCAAATCACGCTTTCTAATGTGATCCTTTCTTTTCTTACGCCTTTATAACACAAAGCGGACCTATAGCCGCGTTTCTCGGGTAAGACTTTCAATAGCACTATGCTTATACGTCCTTTCATTTAGTGCAGCCTGAGAGAACGTTTTGTTAATGTAAAGTAATGGAATGCGTGACACAGTGCTGCACAAATAATGAAAAGACGTTTCGTATTCTTACTTCCTCTGTGCTTTTGTATCGTTCTTCCCTGTGCTTTTCTGCTTCTTACATAGGTGGAAAGTTGTGATATTTAGCATAAAACTAGATGTCAATTATCTATTTTATGGTTTCATTCTAATATAAAACTTGTTACTGCCAATATGCGCATTAACTAATTTATGGCAAATAAGAAATCAGTCCTTGCCAGTTTCAAACAATTTTGAAGTTTACAGTAATTCTAACAAATGCTGACCTTTCTTCACTTAGCAAAACTATGTTTCCTCCCCGCATAAGCATGCATGTATTTATACATTACTGCTAGAATAAGCACCCTACTTCCCCTCTTTTAATTTTTTTAACATTACGCATTACCATGGCCTTCTAAATTTGAGCGTTGACAAGCTCGCAATTTAAAAGGCCACGCGCATTACGTGGTAATTGCCATCTTGATGTGATATGGCTTAGTTTAAGTACAATCGAACCAGTTTCTAGTAAATAATCTACTTGACATATTTACATTAAAATGCCACCTCTTCGGAAGATCATTGTGTTTTACGTAACACACTGCTCAGAAACGGGTTTTCATAAAATATTTCACTTAGTCTCAAACCGTGTACTGGTACACACGTGTAATGGTATAACTAGTAATGTGGATTTTCCGATAATATTTTGTTGATTGTTAACGAGTACTAGCTAAGATGACAATATCATGAGTTCAAAACGCAAGCAAAATGGTCTTAAATTAACTAGCACGATACTAATGTATCAAACCAAGTTAATCGCAGGTTCTAAAGTTTCGAAAAACACACTAAGCTTAGGTAGCTCAGTGCCAAGGTTCGATTGCTGCAGATACTGTTGAAATAATAAGACACGAATAAAACTTTTTAACATATATTTGTTTCACTCAATTGTTTACAATTTATTTGAAATAAAATATTTCCCTGCTATAACTAAAAACCGCTAATTCTGAAATATTCAAATTTACACGTTATTAAAATTTAAATTCTGGACAAGTCCGTTAAGGTTAACACCCTCCATTCACTTTTCAATTTGTCGTGTCACGTGGAACGCCTTATCTATCCTTGCATGTAAAGCATAACGGCCGGCTGAATGAAATCTCGCGACTTGGCTGGTGCACTTATAGTTACTAAGTAATATAATAGTACATTGTACAACGAGCACGGACTGGTGATCGTTTAAAATTTATAATTTGTGTTGCGTTGTTATGATACCGCTTCTTGACACTCATATCGCACGGGTTGAACTCATATCTCACGAGTTGTTACGGCAACCGGTGCAATATGAAAATGCGTATACAATTCACTACACTTGATAGTCGTAGAGAAACAATATTATGATTAGTAACAAACACTTAATTCTTTATTGAGCATAGTATAAATGGGGTTCCTCCTAGCTGGTCTGCTATTAATAAATATAAGGACAAAACTGAACAAGTTTTTAAGTAACATCATTTCTATTGTATCAACAGAATTTCTTGCCGGTAATCCCGTAAAATTATACGATTGTTTTTGGAATTGTTATCACGGCGTTTCTACAATGTTTCCTAAATTACTGCTAACGTATCCGTATCTGATAACGTCGTGTGCCTTCGGTTTATTATTTTTATTAACTTATGAAAACCTTTCAGAAATCAAAGAAAAATTTTACTTCTTCTAATTAATTAAGGTAATCAATGTAATTAAAAGAAACGGGATTAAAATAAGTTGAAACTCTTCAATACTTTTTATTAAGGAGTAGAAGCGCGTGAATCTCTTTACGTCAGGCTTCGTGTATTAAGGTTAGAGAATACTGTTAATATTTCGCAAACACGATTCTGAATTACATTTGACTGTGCTATTAAATTTGCACTGGCCGATGCTTCCTGAATTTTTTCTCTTGGATGGCTGAACTGGGAGCTTGTGCCTGCAGCTGATTCTCCCTCTTCATTGACGGGTTTAGGTGCTAATGCCTGGAGCTGGTTTAGTAGTTTTCTTGGGGCTGGTCTGGTCGTTCTTTAGTGAAGCACAAACTGCACTCGCTGTTCTGGCTGCTGTTGATTCACAAGCCGGCGGACGGGCTTGCTTAAAAACTCGTGGGGTGCCGGTTGTTGTCGACTTGAAGAAGTCGGAAAGTGATTTTTCTAAACAAAAATATTAATTTTTTATTTTAATTTTTACCCTCAGGGACATTATAGGGAAAAATTTTGTGAAAAGGGGTGCCTGCCCGCGGTTTGGCCTTGCGTTTCGTACTATTGGCGACACCAACGGGTCAATTTGCAAACAGCAGTATTGTATATACTTAAACACATCAAATAATAATTAATATAAATGTACCCACTTTTACTTTAAATTGGCTCCTTTCAATAGTATATTCAATTTTAATTTTCACGTTTGAAACTTCTAACTGTAGAATATGCTGTAACGATTTGAAAAACACACAAAGTCTGAGTAGTTAGTGCCAAGGTCATTTTCTACACATACTGTTGAAATAATAAGATATGATTCAGAACCTTTAACATATTTTGATTCACCTCATTATTTACAAAATTTAATAAATACCGTTGTTTCGCTATTAAAATAAAATATTTCTTTGCTTTAATTAAAAATAACTAATCTTAAAAAAATAACACGTTATTATATTACAAATTCTGGACGATTCCTTCACAGTTTACACGGTTTATTCACTTTTAAAATTACATTAGACCACTTGCATTGCCTTATCTTTCCTACGTGTAAAGTAATTGCAGGGATAATTGACCTCACAACTCAGCTGACGCTTGGTTGTGCAGAAAATTCGTATGTATCTGCTAAATTTATACACGATAATATGATTAATAACAAACACTTAATTATTGATTACCACAGTATAACTGGGGTTCCTCCTGCTTGATCTGCTAATAATAAAAATAATTACAAAACTTTACAAGTTTTAACTTACTGACAATTCTGTTGCATAAAGTGAATGTCTTGTCGGGAATCGTTATTAGTGTTATTATAATCTCCTAAAATTATACGACCTCCTTGGAATGGTTATCACGGAGTTTTCTTAATTTTTCTTAAATTACTGCCGACAGATTTGTACGGTTGTAAGGTTCGGTAGTGAAAAGACATACTACACCCACTGGGCTGGCTGTTGTCGACCTACAAATTTGGCGGACTGGCTTCTCAAAGAACTCGTGTAGTTCCCCTGGGTCTATACTTAGTTTTTCCATCTTGAAATATTGATTTTATATCCTTAACTTCCACACTCTGGGTCATGTGGGATTGTTATGGTGGGAACAATTTGTGAAGTAGCCTGTGCGGTAATTTGCAAGCAAATGAATAAATATTCGCTGATTTAGAAAATTGCAGGTCGTTCATATTTATTTATTTTTGAGCCCGCTACTACAATGCTGCGTATAATTTTCCTTGTGAGAATTCTGGCTGTGGTTTTTAAATTCCTAGTTTATTAAATGTCTGTGCTTGATGCCTATTAATGGTGGTAGCGATTGTTTTCTCCTATTTCTAACTTTTGAATATAATTGTGAGATAGCTACCTATATGTGTTTGGGATATTTGAGTAATTTGGTTTCAAAGTTGGTATAGATACATCGAAAAATAAAATTTAACAATAAAACAGCGTTTCAAGCATTTTAACCGCCCAATAATTAAATGTGCTGGCAAGGACATTATTTCCGCCGCTGTAAAAGTAACGAACAATGTTTTCTAAGAGAACAGTTAAAAAGTAATAAAACACGAAAAAGAGTGGGAAACGTAGTTAGACAGATAGATAAATGAATAGATAGACGGTTACATAGCAAGAAAGATAGACATGTAGATAAATAGATGTAAGAATAGGTCTCCGTACATTAATTAAGTTTTTTAGCGAGGTTTCTTTTTATCAAACTATTATCTCGGTAACAGTTGTTTGATTTTTTTAAATTTTTTAAAAGTTTCTCTCTTTTTTTAACATCGACTAACAGTTTGTGTTTTAAATTTTTAAAGCTAATACTAAACGACAAGAGCCAAAAATTCAAAATAATGCATTAATTACGTTTGTTGCCAAGCATCACTACGCTCGCTGTACTTCTATGACTAATGTGGCTTCCCCACTACATTCTGTCACACTTACCGCACCCCATGCCGAATACGTTCATTATCACACGCGCACATCGTGGTGGTATCTCTAAGGCAGATGTTTAGTCGGCATGCAAGCTAAATGCCAAGGAAATATATTGAAAAGGCGGGTATCGCTTCAACCACCAAAGTCGCTCTACTCGATGCTAATTGAAACTAACTTTGCGCTGCTAACTATTTCAACAAAATTTGTATTCAATTGTATCAAATTTGAAAACAGTAATAATAGCAAAAATACGGAATCGTAAAAAATAGCTGGGAGGGGGGAAAGCCCCGTTGCCTTTCCTGTAACAGCTGTCACTGGTAGGGACGCTATATTAGTCATAGAAGTACAGCGAGCGGGGCGATGTTGTGCAACCACCGTAATTATTGTACTACGTTAATGTTTTCGGTATTTTCGTTTATTATTAACCTTAAAAATTTGCTACACAAACGGTTAACATTCTCGATGTTAAAGGTATAAAAAGGTTGAGTAAAATTTTTGAATAGAACAAACGGTTATTGAGATAATAATTGGAAAGTAAACACCTAGCTTAAAGTATTTAATTTTTGAAGACATCCGAACCGTAGAAAAATGAGTTTTTAGTTTTCGTTGTTCATAAGCTGCAATGCATTTCGTTTTTTCTAAACATTTCAAAAATATAACCGCCAGACAAGTTAACAAATATAAATGGAGTGATAGTTTTCGACATGTTCTTTCTGGCCATGTACGTAATTGCAATTTTATAAATTGTGCCCTTTCGGTCAGTACAATTTTTGATAGATTCAAAGATCTTCTACCAATCTGGCTACTTCATAGCTTTTAATTTCAGAGTGGCCGTAAACTCGCTTATTTGAAGTTTTTTGTTGCTCCGACCACTATAATAGCAATCAGCACTACAAAAAATAAAACTATTATATGTTATTTTGTTGATATATTCTTAAAATTGTTAATTCTTGATTTTTAAATTACATTATGTTTTCATTTCTTTTATAATTTAATTAGAAACAACTAAGTGCGCGATTATTAAATTAGTTTTTTTCTTGCATATCTGCTACAATGTGTGATTTACATTTTTTTACACTACGGACATTGGCCTTTATCTAACACTTAAATTAAAACGACAAACAACTGGGGTAGAAGGTACCGAGAATCGAACTTGCAACTTTTGGTGTAATAGAACCAAATCTAACAGTTTTAATTGCTCTTTTGCCGGGGGTTATGTTGGCATTATATATCATTTTTCCGAAACTGTTATATTTTGTAAATATTTTTGGGTATGTGAATACCAAAATGGTGGTTTGTAAAACAACGCGGTTTTACTTCTACATATTATAACAAAATGTGAGCTGCTTCAAACTCATGCAATTTACATATTGAATTATAATAAATATTATTAGTTTTTATCGAGAATAGCACATTGTTAAATAATGATTTTTATTTTTTACATAGATAGCTTATCAGATTTTGTCTAAACTGTGACAAAACCTATTGCAGCATGTATCTAATATACTTAGTTGTCAGCATTAAGTTATGCACAAAAGCTGCATTTATTTAGTACATGCTTATATACAGAGTGGCTAGGAAAACCCCGGCCACTTTACTTGCGGCGTTCAAGAGGTGGCGCTTTAGTAAAGAAAAATTAAATTAAAATACTTCCCAACAACACAGAATCCAAGACGTTTGTTTAAGTTGTTTTGATTTAATATGGGTCGTATTTAATAACTAAAACGTCTTGGATTCTGCGTTGTTGCCAGTAGCTTAATTTAGTTTTTCTTTACTAAAGCGCCATCTCTTGACTGCCGCAAGAAAAGTGGCCGGGGTTTTTCTAGCTACTCTGTACGTTAACGTTTAGATTTTAGATAAAAAATGTTATCAATATTGTTACAACCATTTTTTTGTATTAGGATCCACCAGTGGACCGTCAGGAAGAGAATCAAGAGAAAACAGCATTGTTCCTGAGGTATTAGAAACAACAAAGGAAAGCCCCCCTTCAAGTCCCGAACGTACCTCTCCGCCCCGGCTTGGTCCAGGTCAAGTAAAACCGCGTGGTTTTCGTTTATCTAGTACTAAACCAGTGGAACTTAAGCTGGGGCTGCAGATGACCAAAGGGCAGTTAGAAGTAGAAGTACTCTGTGCAAGGCACATACCATCAAGGGATGTACCGCCTGACACGTACGTAAAATGTTACCTGCGCGATGGTGATCGCTGGTTACAAAAGAAAAAGACCAGGGTTGTGAAACATTCTTGTGAGCCTCATTTCAAACAAACTTTAAAATATCAAGCATGTGATATTTTAGGAAGAAGCCTCGTCATTATGCTATGGGAAAGGCAAGGTGGTTTTGAACATAATCTTGGTTTAGGTGGAGCTGAAGTAGCGTTAGATTTGTTGACACTTACGAGTGTCACAACAGGCTGGTACCCTTTATTTCCCATCCATTCCTTAGGATCCGATTCAAATGATTCACCATGATTTTCTATGAAAAGATAAAAGTAACACATGTTACTTTTTATTTATTATTTTACTCATCCTAATCGGATAATACAAATAACCGGGACTTTTTAAATAACCTAAACGGCAATACTTATACATAAGAACGTAGTATGTGGTTGAAATACGTTTTCTTACGATACTTTTTGAAGTTTTAAACTTAGTTTTATACTTTACGATAATTTAACAACTGGGAAGGTATGCAACTGTCTTTAAATACAGGTGTATGCATTACGAAACATCAATGCGCAGCATAAGTCGAAATATCTTAAAATTGTTGAAAAAACTGTGATAAAGTTTATGGTCACTATAACACTGATTTTTTGATATCATTAAAATCGCGTGGCGTTTACTTTTTATAATTACATTACTCGTACGTTTTTGAGACTGCTAAACAGATTTATTGAAAACATGTTGATATTATGAAACAGTTTAACATATCTTGTAGAACTACATACTTTTTTCTAATCGATGATATTGAGTAAATATGCTGAATACTTGAATTCATAAAACTGAACGTCTTTTGACTCTAAGTTAGGCATTTAATAATCAAATATTTTATATAATGCATTTTACTTTAAAAATGAGGTAACATTAAACTTCTATTTTGGTAATCTCATAATTTTAATTTGAAGAAATGACATGGTATCTACCATTTTAAGTCACGCACGTTATTCGTTTAACGCTATGAAAATCTGAAAATTGTACCCTTCATAATAGGCAGCAAATTAGACGTAATTGCCACATATTTATTTTGAGAGTTGCTGTACGCATTTTCTCTGCTTGGTTGTAATGAACTTCAAAATGGAAGTTAAGAAACTTACAGTAACCGTGTTATCAATTGGAAATTTGTTTGCCATTTCTTTGCAAATAAACCTACCTTCGTCGTAGCACTCATCCAATAAATTAACAAAATGGCTTTTTTTACCAATATGTATATACCGTGGTTGTTCCATGTTGTAAGCAAAACTTCAACGGTAATGTTTTTGTGATACCTTTTCCTGTCGTTTTGATAAGGCTGTCATTTTCTCCAACCCCTAATGTAGAACAGTTTCTAAATGTTTTCATATTCTTCTCTGAACGGTGTAGAATGGTTGGGCAGGAAACTGTGGCTTTGCACCCTAGTAATTCGTTTGCATTTTTCACCACGGAGACAATGTAACGTAGTTTTTTTACTGTTTTCATTTTGTTATTCATGAAATCATAAAAAAAAATATTAGCTTGGTTTAATATTGATGCATAAAAATGGTGCAAATTGTATTATTTTTCATCGCAGAAAAGAGGTGTTTTCACCTACGGTATAGGATCAATAAAATGAGGCAGGATGGGGAAAGTTCGCACAAATTCAAACCCATGGTAGTTTAAGACAAGTGGCATGCATGGCGTTACTATTTTTCCAAATTCTCATAGCTGTAAAGTTATTTTTTTTTTCATTTCTATAACGACTGTTTGAGAACTGCTGACTTTAACACGTTCGCTGTCTAATGAGCCATACATGGTTTGTATGCTGGTATGCTCACTAGTTGTATGACCACTATTTGGCTAACACTAAAGTCATATTTAAAGTTAGACTTGCTGCTACCTTGTTTTACGTAAGGGTACAGTTCGGAGAATCTGATTAGGTTCATCATAATTCTTCTTCTTCGTCAGCCCCCTTCCATCCAATAGCGCATATAGGTTTTCCCAATTTGTCCCCAGTTGATACGATCTGCGGTTTTCCTTATCCATCCAAATCCGGCAGTATTCTTTAAATCATCCGACCAAGGCATTTGTGGACTCATCACAATTAGCCCCAAAAATTAAAGTTTAATTGCGAAATGCAAATTAATACAAATAGAAGCAGAGACGGAACAGGTCAAAGACATAAACCGTAAATGGATACGACGACGACGACGACGACGACAAGCAATACTCGCGCAAGAGCATTTTTCGCAAGCAGTGATGACTCCTTTAGGTTTTTATCTGCTTTTTTGGAATTATTCCTTTTTTTGCTATAGCATTTTATAACAACCGTGGCATCTTTGACGTACTGGGTTACCTCTCTGGTTTCTTCCAGTTTGTGGAAAGCTGTTTTACCCTTTCTAGCCGATTGATAATGTTTTGTGATTTTTCTAAAGTATTGCTTGTGTTGAGCAAGTTGTTGATAACATTCAGCAAATTCTAATAAGGCAATTTTTGTATTTGTGCTTTGACCATAAATTATATGGCTATTTATTAACACAGTGCTGCATACGACTTCAATCGCGATGTTCTTGTACCACACCAATGACTTTCTTAGAGCAAAATATTAACTCGAGAGTTAATCAGAAATAACAAGCTTTTGTTTGCTTTTCTGTTAGGCTTTGGGCCTTTAATCCAGAGTATCACTTCATCTCATGGTAGGGCGACCTATTCTTCTTCTTCCCTAGGGGTATGAATAGCGTGCCAGTCTTGTCTAGTCTTGAGAAGTGGCTGTTCCATTCTTCTCTTCTTTGCTTCACTTATTCTCCCATTTCCCGAATCTTACATTGTCGTTTTATGTCTTCAGTTTTAATTCTATCAAGCTTACTTTTTCTCACAATTTTTCGTGCGTTCGCATTTTTGTAAAAAAAAAAGTAAAGTAAAGTCGGTGGCACTACACTCCAATGAGGAGTTTGGCCTGCAATGCGGTGGGTCAGGGCCACCGGACCATTGCTTCCGATACCCAGCCGTCTCGCACTTTTATATGAAGTACCGGGTGGTGTGGTAAGCACCACGGCTTAGATGGCTGCCTTACTTTCCTCACCCCTCGAGGAGTTTGGTTCCCAATTTTTTAAAAGCGACTGGGTAGGCCGCCCGCCAGGCATCCAGTCTCAGATTTGAACCCAAGACCTTCCGCGTAGCAGCCAAGTGCCCTAACCACTCGACCACTCTGGCGCCATGGTATTTTTGTCTTTTCCAATAATTGTTTTGTTCTTGCTGTGTCTGCTTGTGTCTGTGTCTTCTTGTGTCTCCGCTGCGTAGGTCATTACAGGTTGTATAAATACGTACTTTAGGTTTTATTCTCAAACATTACTCCGCCGTAGCCGCTCCCAAGCATAGTTGAAAGGAGGAGGGGGGTATTTTTATGTCACGTTAGTACCTTAGATGAGGATCTAAAGTAAATTGTTCATAGAATCAGTACTCAAAAATTAACGTCGATTTTAATAGTTTGTTTACTTTTCTGTCATAAACGATTCCATTTGACCTACGTAGCAGGAGATCTGTAAATAATGTTTTGAGTTATGCATTTTATTGTAAAAAAAGCACGTTTGCTTATGAATTGGTACATTTCGTCGGTATTCGTTTCTTTCCAACGAGCTAATGTACAGCGATGGAAAAGACTTTCGCCTTGCAACAACTGGGTAGCATATATTATGGTTTCTTAGACCATAAGATCAAAAATTTCTTGATTGATATTTGTTTTCATCAATTGGTTCAATTGTTGCTCTCATCGGTAAATGGGTTGATGCAAACCAGCTTGGACATAAGACGGAAACCGTGCAAGATCTAAGACCGGAGTAAGCCACATAATATTACCTTCCTCACTGTTATTATCATCACAAATTGAGCATCTTCGATTTCCTCGCTTGATTCTCCACCCTGTTCGTCATAGCTTTCTTCACCTGATTCTACACCCTGTTCATCATTTGATAATACTGTACCGTCACTTCCATCAGAATCATTTGGATCTCCAATATCATTATCAAATTTATCACCGCTATCATTTAGATCAACATCACCTAAGACGTCAACTGCCGGTAGCACTTTTAATGGAGCATTTTTATTACTTTATTATTACCAGTCTACGCAAAGATTTAAATAAAGTGTTACACCAAACTAAAGCAAATAGATTGTGCAATGTGCAAGCGCATGCTTGAGATAATAATGAAGTCAAATGTACCATATAAGGTACATGGACGTTTTTATAGGGATTTGAAGGGAGGTTCAGTGTATTAGCATTCGAACAAGAAACGTGTTAAAGATAGAATGAATGTAAACCGTACTTTTTGTTTTTATAGCAGCATTTGAACTTAATCCCTAGAACAACTTACCTCGCACTGGGGTATCGTATCAATAACAACTAACTGCGTATGGTGAGGTGCTAAGGTCTTGGAACTAACTTTTCTTAACATGCCTCCTACTATTTCAGAAGATTCCAAAACGTTTTAGGGTATTTAAACATAATTTTCATGACCGACCATACTATTCTTTAAAATCAAAAACGGTTGGTTTGTATTTACCCTAACCTACCAAAGGTTTCAGTTTGTGCAGATTTTTCAGGTACATCCTGTATGTATAATTCCTTAGAAAAGAGATTTGGTTTTTTCTGTTCCATAACCAATTCAAAAATTAGTGCGTAGTAGTGTTCTATTCCTGTTTCTATTCTGCAATCTACCAGTCGCTGGTTTTCATATACAGCCTCTCCGTTCTCTCTTCATTTGTAGTTTTTAAGAGTTGGTCATGTCGTACGATGTGTCCTGCTATACTCGGTTTAGCTTTTTTTGATACTTGTTGCAGTGTTTTCTTTTCTCTTTGCGCTCAGCTCATCTTGAATCCAACCCCCTCGTGTCTAATGTACTGAGTTTTTCTTTTATGTATACATATCAGCTACGTATACTTAAAAAAAACATGGTAATGGATTGTGTTACTTCAATCTATAGGCAACCAACTGTACACAAAATAATAGAAAAAGAGAGAGAGGTTATTCCTCATAGTGTGAGGTTATGTACAATAAGTATCATGAGTCTGTTTGTGAATAAAACGCAAAATTATTTGAATATCAAAAATTTGTTAATGAAACTATTATTTTAAAAACATAAAATATTAAAAATACACAAATATTATGTTAAACTCAAAAAATCAAAACTAATTGCTATTTATTTGACATTAACAATTTGATTACTGTTTCCACAGCAGACTATTCTTTTCAAAAATTGAAACTTTGAAATTTATTGTATAGTTGGTTGCCTATAGATTGCAATAAAACAATGCATTGAAATGTTGTTTTTATAAAAGTATACATAGCTGATATGTATACAAAAAAGAAAACCTTACTGTGTGTGGCATACTATACATTTTTTTAAATTTTAGCCTATGGTTGAGTTGCAGCGTTTGAGTTGTGAAGCTATATAAAAGGACATTAAACATACACAAACTGTGGCAAAAGCGTGTGTTTCGGTTTATTCAATTTTTAAAATGAGCTTAGCCTTAAAAATCTTGCGGGTACGTGTTTTGACGATCACATTATCATGGTGTTGGGTATATACTGTTTATAATTTGCTGTCGCATATTTTTAGTGTCGCCTCTTTTTCATAGAATAAATAAAAAACGAAATAACAATAAAATTTTTATATGTCGTAAGTTCTATACGTTGGAATTCTTTCAAATTATTTTCGTATTATTTAAAGTGAACGAATTAAAACAATATTAATAACAATTTATGCTAAACTAAACTTTCATGTTATTATGATTTAAAAAACATAGACAGCGACAGTAGTTATAAAATAACGACTCTCAAACAATCAAATTTATTTGAAGAAACCGCCCACGTCACTCAATTCGGTCGGTACTGCACGTCGATTCTAGTACCCTGCAAATATGCGCTAATCCGGTAACCACATACAATTTTTGCACATACTATACTCAAGATCATCACATTTAAAATTTACAAGTTAAAACAGGTTGGTCTCTCAATAAACGTGCCACTCCCATATAATAATATTGAAAAAAAATGTTGCTCAATCTTTGATAGTTTTGGAGATATTAACCTGTAACGATTTAGTTGCCGCACCCTGTACACAAAGCTGGGATAGTGCTTTAGAGCCGGTACGAGTTCAGACAAACCTTGATTATTCTTTTTTTGATTTTGAGTAATAAGGGAGAGTGAAAAAGTGATTGAACAATTTTAACTGATAAACTTTGTTGTTTTATGAATAAACCATGTTTATCTTTACTGTGTCCGCCTTGTTTTACTTTGATGGGCGTTCCAGCTTTACATGGAATTAATTACTTCGCTGTTCTAAAGTACCGGTACAGAATAGGTAAAGTTAACTTTATTAATACTGTGGTACCGGCGAGCAACGGCAGATGGCTTTGACGGTCGAAATGCAGTAGCGCCATCTATTTGTGGCATACGCAAATTGTGACTCTGAGAGAAATTTTTAGTAACAAGAGAAATGTTTTGAAGAGTGAAATATTTTTATGAAAGAACAGTTTTCAAGCGAGATATTTTTGTTTCGAGAATATTTATAACGAATGAAATAATTTTTGAGAAAACTTTCATAAGAGAGAAATATTTTTATGCACAATGAGAAATATTTGTTATTTTTTCAAGAAATAGATAATTATATTTTTCTATAAAATTTGAATTTCAACACTTTTCTATTCGTTGAAAAAATTCTCTCTCAAAACCAGTTCTCCTTCAATAAATAATATTGAGACACACGGTGCTTTATAATCCACAGCCTGCTTCTGCACAGTAAACTGAAGCAGAATCAGCGTAATTACGGTTTGATGTGCCCTCGTACTTCGCCAGTTTTAGAGAATGGTGCATTCACAATATTAAAGCACAAATTTCATTGATAGATGACAGAATTATAACTAAGAGTTATTAGAAAAAACAAATTAAGTAATAAATGACATCTTGCTTTTGGATCGAAACCGCTACGTTGTCGCTCCTTTGGTTGCCGACGTTTCTTCTTCAGTTCGCTACGGCGGGAGCACGATGGTGTGGTTTCAGCCCGACACCTAGATATTTTTAATCATGGACGCGGAAACTTTTGACTTAGATTAAAATAAAATTATTTTCTATTTAGGTTATTTACTTTTCTTGGTTACCATTTTTGTCGTTCTGCAGAACGAGCAAATAAAACCGCAGTCGCATATGAAGCAAACGCGGCATGTCGATGATTAGTTTGCAAATCCTGGAGCTATAATCATAGTTGCGCGGTTTATTATTTTATAGTAATTGCTCATATTTAACAATGTTAATGTCAGTTGGCACCTGTGAGCCACTCAACTTATTTATAATAGATATAAATTTAAACGGCACGCTGGTTTAGCGGTAAAGGCGTCGGCTTGTAATCTGGCGGTTCCAGTTCAACTCATGTGGTAGATCTTTTTATTTATTTATTTTGTACATCTTTTACTGCTATCTGATCTTGCCCCTCTGCCTATAGAATACTAATTTTAATATTTGTTTTATTTTAAAAAAGGGTTATTTGAAATACGTTTTTATATAAATTAAATTTAAAATACTAAACAATTAAAACGGCATTAGTAACGAAATAAAAGCCACAATAAGTGTTGAAATTGTTTTCTATTCGTCCCTAGGCATAAACGAATTCGGTTATTTCATGTTTGCAAGACCTTCAAATAGGAAAATAGAAAAAACAGAGCGACCACGGGATTTGAACTGGGGTTGCTATATTACCAGTCTACACCTTTACCCCTAAAATAAGTCGTCGTTTAAAAGTTGTTGCCTATTATATGAATTAATTGGGTCAGGTATGCCTACTGACATTTACCATGCACGTTTGTTAAACAAAAGTTATTTACCATGCCCATTTGCTAATGATTTAAAAATGTTAAGTAATTATGAGCGTGCACAATTACGGTAACATAAAGATAATTACTCTACCGCATTGTAAACTTATCATCGACATAGCGCGCTTGTTTCATAGCCGACACTGTTTATTTTATTTTTTATTTATGTAAAGGTTATTGTAGATTGCATTTAATAACAATTTACACTTGATTTATCGTTAAGATGAGAGACGCAGAGGTGCCCCTGAAATGTTTTAACACCATTCAAATACTGTGGTCGTCAACTTCACCGAACTATGTTGGCACAACAAGAGATGTGATATGGTGCTATCACAGTAATATTTACATTCTTATTGGATTACTTTTTAACATTTAACAGATATTTAAATATAAATTTTATATTTCTTTCTGTTTATGCTCGCATTCTACACAAGAAGTAAAAAATTGCCAAAGTGTAGAGATTTTTCAATTTAGCCGAAAGGATTTGCCTTTAATGAAAAAAGTCGACTTCGACAAATCTGCTGTTTTTATTATTTTATTGCAGAATTTATATCTAAAATATCGGACATGTGATATTATATTACTAGCTTTTGTTGAAGTAAACATATATTAAGTATAATATGAACTAAATAAAATTAAAATGGGCTGACAGTGATTAGATTAATCTCTCGCTTATACTGACATCTGTTTTTAGTTAAAATTTGTAATTAATGGTAAAAAGCATAAAATACTGAATCTGAACGCGTAAAATTTTTAAAAATGTTAAATCAAATTTAAATATCAATTATCAAAGCTTTGGGCTAAAACACATTGATTTTTACAATAAGAGGTTGGATTTATGCTATACCTCGGCTAATTGTCGGTTGTTTCTGCATTTCCTTTGCATTTCGCAACATTATAAGAATATCACTTGCAGATGCATATTTTACAACTACTGCATATCTATTCACATTCCTTATTGGAAATTTAGAAGTTTTACGAGCATATTACGGATTTTTTTAAGAACGTCGACCCGAGGGATTTTCATAAAAGCTCAATCTAGTGTTATTAAATTTTTCTAAGACTTCAATCTGATTAGCAGGTAAACGTCCATAAATTTTAAGTTCATTTACAATAAATGTACAGACAATCAAAGCTCTAATCACAAAAAGTGGCAATTGAAAAAAATTGGGAAAACTTTAACAAATCTCTCGAAAATACACCAGGTGCTGTTGCTAAGCGACTAATTAAAAATCGTTATAAAAAGGAAAACCTGGTTTTCCAGTGTAAAACAAAATAGGCGAAGTTTTATGTAACTTTGAGTCAACTAACTATAAAATAAGCGTAGAAGAATTGACAAAGTATAGGTATGAACAAATAAAAACACATTCTTACCGACAGAAAGAAAACTTTTACATCAAATAATTCAAAAAAATATCTTGTTTGTAAATTTATAAGCAAAGTGCATATTCTTCCTGCATAATTGAGCTCTTTTGCTGCATATAAATTCGTTTTTAACTTGCAAAGCAAGATTATGTATTTTACTGATCATCATTATGAATTTAAAATTCCACACAAGATATTCTATAATGAATTTCATTCACGTTTAACAATGAAGTAATTTTTAAACTGTTCTTCATGCATATTTTGTGTAATCGTATTAATATACGTATACCACCTAACTTAATTAAGTATATTGTATAATGGCAACTACAGTATAATGTTTAAAGATGAAAAAACATGTTACGCATTCATTTTGTGTCCGACTTTAACTAAATTAAAAAGAAACAGATTTTCACTATGCAGTCCAGTGCATTTAGAATTTAAGCACCTACTAATTCACAAAAAACTGGGAAATTGTTTACCAATAAATGCTGGAAAATGTTCTCAGCTTATGCTTTTAAGTAACGCTTTAAAAGTGACCATACCTATAATTTTTTTAATTAAAAACGCATTTTAAAAAATAGAAATAAATAATACGTTCTATAATCATCTAATAATCGGAAACGTTGCAACTTTTACGTTTAAACATGTGCTTTCCTAGATTTTCTGTCATGTAACCGAAGGTACATACATATTAATAGCAGTCGCCTATAAAACACGAGCGGCATATCAATGGTTTGCAAACCGCCTGCGCCTTTACCGCTAAACCAACTTTGAGCGAACATAACGTAATGAAAATGTTTTGAAACGTATCTCTATCGGCACTGACATTTGGCACACTACAGTCTACCATCCCTAAGCAAATGGAATAATTGAACGTTGGCACTGGTCCTTGAAAACCGCATTGACTTTTTGACCCAAAGCAACTCGAGCGCATTGAACAACGGAACTGCATGCTGTGACACTATTTTACGCTTTCTGCAATATGCATCAATACAACGCTCCCGTGCAACTGCACCCGGTTGATACTCTACAACGTTCGTTTTCAGCCATACTGTTTACGTGCAGCCGGATATTTCTAAGGGACAATTCTGTCCGGACGCCAGTCATCGCCCGCGGCAAGACATTCACCATTTTTCTTAATAGGTTGTCCCAAGGTTGTTTCCAGAGGTGGATTCAAACCAGCCTACATGGTCGGTATCGCGTCGTCGCTGCCTTTTACACTGGCTGCTCTTCACGGATGATTCATAGAGATTGGCGTACTTCCGCATTGACCCCCGCAATCGACGATAGAAATTAGCGAAATGCCTTTTGTTTTTTATCTTGGGCAATTAAATTCCAACATACCTCGGTCTAGCTCAATCCAGCTAGCCTTTTTCTTAAAACGATTCAGGTTCTAAACAAGTCCACAGGATGTCAATCCGGTTACAAACTCAAATCCTTCCAAATAGAGAAATAGTCTTGTTTCAACAGACAGACTTAGTGTTACTACTATAGGCTACTTCTGGCTCTAACAATCTTTGATCTTCAAGCCAAAGAACGAAGCAAGCAGTCGCTTTCTGGTTCGCTATTATTCTGAAATCAAGCGACTTGAAGTTCTTTATGTAATTTATTTGCTTCATTTGTAGGACTTCACTCGGTTTTTTATAATTGTTTTTAGTTTCTGCATAATTACATTTTATGTTGGAGTGACCACACGACCAACGTCGGTTTATTCCAACGCATATTTCAACGTCCGTACTACCGACAAAAGACGCATTCAAGCTAGACTGCACGATATTTGTTAACACATCCATCTTGTACCGTTGTCAACGCTCGTTTAAAAGCCGTCTGTGTGAACAGAACAGCAACGTCCGTTATGAAGGACGTGCGTTGCAACGCATGCTGATTTAAAGCTTGTGTGACCTTAGCCTTAAAAAGTGCAAATCAAACAATAAAAATGTAAAATGCCACACTTTACATTTTAAATTACTCGGGCGTTATTTTTAAGAGAATCCTGGAGCAGTTAGTAAACGCAACTCCAGAATTTCCCCTCTGCGCTTATCTCTGCTCACCATACGAAGTACACGGGTTTACTATGCTTAACCCCAAACAACTCAACTTAACACTATCCAGTTTGTTTTTCTCTGCTCGGAATTTTTGTAAAATCTGGCTAGCGCCGAACTCGGGTCGATCGGAAACGACCGCAAAATTTTAACCTGTTTCTCGCGGCTACAGTTAGGCCCGAACTTGGGTCGCTCGGATAGGATTGCGAGCTATTAATCCACAAACCTATCACGACCGCCTACTATATGTTAAATTCTAAGGGTTTTAAAACCTCAGAAGGTATGGTACTTTTAAATACGTTATGTAAGTGTTTTAAATTAAATACAGTACAGTTGCATTGTTTGTTGCAGATTAATATCATTGTTTTTTGAATAAATGCACTGGGCTAATTTCCATCAAACAAACAATGAATGTTGCATATCAGTAACAAATAACAATTATACCTCAGTTGTACAATCATTATTAAGATTCTGAATTATTGTTTACGTGGTAAAATTAAATATCAACAATTGCCTTGTCTTTAGTTACATTAAAGAAAGTAAATAAAACGATATTGTATAGTATCTATCTACCGAATGATAATTTGGACATATGACTGAGGTAAAGTAACGAGACAATTCTAGAGGTTCTGTCTTCCGTAGAGTAGCAGGCCTTCTGATATCTATAATTCATACTTATATATTTTTATGAAATAATCATGATTTTTATATAATCTAGTGACATGTTCTAGCTCATCGTTCTAAATAATCATGGCCTAACACTGAAACGCGACAATCCTCTCTTTAAGATACTCTGTGGAAGGCATTTGTTTATAAATGTTAAAATTTCTTTGTATTATATTAGTGTTACATATCCATTAGAACCCTAGCCAGACAATCTATATTCGTGTGATGTAGCTTACTCTTGGGAGCAGACTAGAAACTTTGTGTAAAAAATATTTTTTTTTTCTATATAAAGTCCTAAGTAAGTACTACCATATAGTATAGAATGTTAGCATATACGAGTACTTAGAATCTTTTAAAACAAAATGATATAAAGCTGCATGAACAAATTTAAACAAAACGTGATGTTGCGAAAGTTAATTGACACATTCGTACAAATTCTATATTTTACATCACATTGCTGTACCTAATTAGCGTTATTTTTTGATTTATGTTCTGTGCTATGCTATGCAAAAACCAAACACAATTATTCAACAGGAAAAATGTATTAGATCCTAATTCACAACAAATAGTTATAAATTTATATATTTATAGCGGTCTGTTCCCAAACATACTGTATAGTATGTTTAATTGCTGTGTCATGGAGTATATTTACATTTTTGGAAAAGCATTGCACGCTTCTCTTGTAGCTTTTCAGTAAATATGAAGTATTTTTAATAGGTACAGGATGCTGATACATTAAAAACGTATTTATTCGTTTTCTGTTGGATTTTACCCTGATAATAACATAAAATCAAAAATTTTAAATTATGTATTATGTGAGGAAGTAATTGCATGTAGCTGAGTCAGGGAAAACGATTAAAAATTGACCCTGACCAGAGCTAATAATCGTACAAGGGGGTTTACTTCGTACGACTCTAGGAGGATCCTACGACGATGATTTCCCTGACCGGAAGCCGTAGCTCGATCTCGTGACCGTAGGCTAGAGCTCGATCTGAAAAATCATATTTTAGGTCATAACAAGCTACAGCATTTGTTTTGGCTTTAAATGATTTAAAAATGTTTTTCTAGGGAGTATGTTACCATGCAGATAACTATTTTAGTGTATTAGCAAGTCTTGTACTTATTTTCTTAAAGCAGAAGAAAGTGTCAAATATCCGAATTATTTTTGTTAAAATCCTGTTATAAATGTGATGTAAATTAATGTACATGTAAATGAATGTATATGCTGTAAAAAATAAAAACTGAAAATGCAATTTTATTGTTATTTCATCCAGCACAGTGGGTACATCTTATTGTTTCAGCGTGATGGTTGTGTTTTCGATAATGGACGAGTACAACAGTATACAGGGTTGGGCAAAAGTACGGAACAATCCAATATTTTTAATACGGCAACCGCCATTTTGACAAAAAAATTTACATGAAGGTTCCGATATACGGCGGGGCGGATACAATAAAAGTATCGGCGGTTTAAAAGGACTTTCGGTTTAGCTGAAAATGATATCAACTTTTTTATTTTAAATGGAACATTCTATATATATATTTTTTTTGGGTCGGCTGGTGGTCTACTGGTTAAAGTCCCAGGCTTTGAAACTAGACTCCCAATGGCAGGTTCGAGTCCACTGCCCGTCGGTAATTTTTCTGAATAAGTTAAATCCGGCGGGTTTATGGATGGTGTATGTAGGTGTGTATGTTGGGTTGCATGTCTTTCAGGGGTGGGGCATGTTAGACCGGTGAAGAGTCCGGGTAAGGGGGTGGGATGGGAATCATGGGGTCGTGCTCACGCACGGCTTCATGATTCTTAAAAAAAAATATATATGTTTTTTGATATATCGATAGAATTATTTTTTGCGAGTTCAGTGATATAAGGTTTCATGTTTTTATTTTCAATAATTCTAAAGATATTGAACAATAATGTTTCGTAATACTTATCTAGCAGCTCATGAAAACAAAAGAATGTGAGAAACTTAAACAGTTATGTAATGTTGTCAAATATGCTCGGTACGTGTTGTGTTGTTCTGATGTTCGATAGATAGAGCAGTGTGGTTGCAGTAATCAATTAATTAAACAATTTAATTAAAACTGCTGAATTTAATATCAGAAATGATTCAATTAATTGATTACTGCAACCACACTGCTCAATCTATCGAACATCAAAACAACACAACACAAATCAAGCATATTTGACAACATTACATGACTGTTTAAGCTTCTCACATTCTTTTGTTTTCATGAGATGCTAGATAACAATTACGAAACATTATTGTTCAACATCTCTAAAATTATTGAAAATAAAAACTTGAAACCTTATATCACTGAACTCGCAAAAAAGAGATCTATCGATATATCAAAAAATATACAGGGTGTTCTATTCAAAATAAAAAAGTTGATATCATTTCCGGCTAAACCGGAAGTCTTTTTAAACCGCCAATATTTTCATTGTATCCGCCGTATATCGAAATCTTCATGTAAAAATTAAAGATATTTGTAATTCACGGGCGGTCGGTAATGTTTTGAAAGTTGGGAATGAATGTAAATTAGGCGGGTTGTCGGGCAGTAGGGGAAACCATTACAACCGTCTGAAAGTTTGCAATTTCCAGGCGAACCGTAAAGTTTCTAATTTTCGGATGGAATACCAATTCAATATTTCTGACGGTACTCAAAGAAAAATTTTACAAACGTATAAAAGTTTGTAATGCACGGGCGGGCGGTAAAATTTTTAATTTTTGGACTGAATACTAATTTAATATTTCTGACGGTACTCAAAGAAAAATTTTACAAACGTATAAAGGTTTGTAATGCACGGGCGGGCGGTAAAATTTCTAATTTTTGAATTGAATACAAATTCAATGTTTCTGACGGGACTCGGAGAAAAATTTTACAAACGCATAAAAGTTTGTAATGCACGGCGGGCGGTAAAATTTCAAACTTTCTGAATGAATACAAATTTAGCGGGTTGATGGGTGGTCGGAGAAAATATTACAACCGTGTGAAAGTTTGCAATTCACAGGCGTGCCGTGCCGTAAAGTTTCCAATTTTCGTATTGAATACAAATTCAATGTTTCTGACGCTACTCGGGGAAATGCACGCGGTCGGTAAAGTTTTTAACTTTCGGAAATAATATAAATTTAGCGGGTTGACTGGCGGCCGGGGAAAATATTACGAACGTATGACAGTTTGCAATTCACGGAAGAACTGTAAAGTTTCTAGTTTTTGGATTGAATACAAATTCAATGTTTCTAACGGGATTTGTAGAAAAATTCTACACACGTATAAAAGTTTGTAATGCACGGGCGGACGGGAAGGTCAGAACAAAATCAAAATTGAATGGTCATAACGGGTGTTTTGGAATTGTTGCAAACAAATTTGTAATAAAACCGGAGCGGAAGAGCTAGTTCACTGAACTAAACTAAAATAATTCTAACGCAAAAAATAAGTTCGTTACAAAAGATTTTCGAAAAACACAAATGAGTTATTTAATTGATAATAAGAACAGGTGAATCTGGCTGGAGCTTCAGTGCGTGTGGTTCACGTAGTGATCTGACCTGCGGCTGCTTCTCTTGGTGGCGGGCTGCGACTTCATTGGAGACGAACGTCGTGGAGCTGATGTGGTGTCGTCAGGACATTGTCAGTGGTGTTAGGGCTCGTGGTACTAGGCCGCTTTTGTTGGGACTTAAGAGAGGAGATGAAGCGCTTTTATATTTTTTGGACCTTTGGAGAGTAGTTGACCCTGACCGGGGTTTACTTTGTACGACTCTAGGAGGAGCCTACGACGATGATTTTCGTGACTGAAAGCTGTAGGTAGATCTCGTGACCGTAGGCTAGAGCTCGATCTGAAAGGTAGTGCTGGTGGAGACCGGGGCGAGAGGTTTTTATTTCTTTCAAGAAGTTCAACTTGCATTGGTTGCAGAACCACATCTTACGGGGCGTTAAATGACCGAAGCGCGCACAATCGAGACGACGGTGTCATTTATTTCTTGAAGTTCGTAATGTTTGTTTCAAGTTGAGATTTTATATAAATTTTTGACATTTTGACAATCTTACAGTTTTTAGTGGCACTTTATTATCTTGTTTTTTATATAACGCATCCGGTACAATCTGAAGGTTTTACTTCTTTAAGGTTTTTGTTTTGCTAATTTGTTTCCTCAATGCCGCGCTGCGAAAGCTCAGGAAGAGTAAAAAATACTACAGCAAAATTTTCGATATTGCAACTAACAAAATATTTTAGTAGAATTTCTAGTACCTGATGTTAGAGAAGCTTTTTGTATTTATTTATAAAAGGTAAACGTAAATACAACCTTATATATTAATTTCATGAATGTTTTTTAAATTTTAGGTTTACTCTCACAAAAACAGCTAAAATTTCAGAACCTGTTTATTTTATAATAAAATTTCTAGAAATATCAGTTTCTTGTAAAAATTCATTTTTGGTTAAAAAAATTGTTACTCGTGACTGGTTTAATTTACAATTTTATTAGTACCCACGTGATTTTATCCAGTTCTAAGAAATCATTCCTACCATTTTCCTTCGTAGGTCTTTACATTATCAGTGAAATGGGAAAACCCTTTTACGTCAAGCGGGTTAGAGTTCAATCTAGGACATGTGAGTTTAACTCAAACTTCCGCAGCTATCAAAAGGTCAGTGAATGTCGGAATCGCAGACAATGTTGAGAAAACAAAAAAAAATGATTTATTTGGCTTCTCGAAAGATATATTCAGTCGGAAAACGCAGTTTCGTAGAATATTAAACGGTATAGCCATGGAAGTGGTAGAAGTGTTGTCGTTAAGCCACCGGGATAATAGTGACCAATTCACGTTGAATTTTGTTGTGTGTAACACACTTTAAAATATAAATTTATTGTACCTGATGTTTGTTACCTTCTATTTGAGGTAAACTGCACGCATGTTTACTTCGCAGAGAGCAAACGCAACACGTCATACAAAAAAATGAAGCTCTCCCAGACTCCGTTTATAAAAACACATAATTCAAACGCACCACAATTTATTGTTATACAAATAAAACAAAATAAAGCACTTTTCACTTCGCAACCGCAAATCGATTCTTTAGATTTATATCTATTTTGTGTTAAACTTTTGCACGCATTCTTTATTTTTTATATTCTGAGATCGATTAACTTGTAAGTTAGGAACGAAGTTGGCTTACTTATTTTAATTTGGAGATTCACTGTGAGTAAAGTGCTATGCATTTCTTTTTAACTTAAAACATTGTCTACAGATTTTGTCATAACTAAATACTGCAAACGGCACTGCTTTATTAAATTGGCCAATATTGACACATAGATCTTTGGCGCTATTGGAATGTGACCGTGTCATTCCGCAGGATGCTTTGTTTATACGACAATAACATGTGATAACGCCAGACAAAACCGCAGCATTAGTATTTTTTTTTATTCTGACTGAACGTTTCAAACAACACACTCAGCTAGGGTAGCTAAGTGCCAAGGTTCAATAATTAAGACATACACTTATTTTACCCTGTAGTTTACAAAATTAATTGTCTAATGCTGTATTTATTTAAAATAAAATATATGCTTTAACTACAAATAATCAATTCTGCAATAAACAAATTAACAGGTTATTATATTTTAAATTCTGGACAAGTTATTTAACATTTACACCGTTTAGTTTTTTTCAAATTGCTTTAGACCATCTGGACTGCCTTATCTTTCACATGCGTAAGTGTAATCGGAGAGAATTAACTTATAATTTAGTTGACGATTTGTCTTAAAGAAAGTTGATACGTATTTTCTGAATTTTTAAACGAATTAATGACGAACATTTAATTAATTATTCATTGGGCACAGTATAAATGGGATTCCTCCTAGCTGGTCTGCTATTAATAAAAATATTTACAATATACTGCGATATCAGCGCGTCAATTTGCAAACAAAGAGTCATTTTGGCTAATTGTCATATAATTGTTGTAAATAATACAATATAATACAATCACACGAAATACGCAACTAGATATTTCAAATTGTGTAAAAAGGAGTAATAATAAAAAACATATATAATTTTTATTCACAGTCTTTTGTTTATTTCCTACGAATCTTAGCTTCTGAGTTATCCAGGGTAATACAACCATTCCTGCAGCTTCAGTTAAGGGGAAGGTTGACCTGTTACTAAATCATTTATTTACATTACTTACAGCAACTTCTAGTTTAAGAAAGACAATAAGTAATAAATAAATAATATAAAATAATCGTAGACTTGCCGAAATCTCAAAAACTGTCGTTGGGAATTTTCTTTGTGAAAAACAGTAAAATTCTTGTTTGATTTTGGTAAAACATGAATTGCAAAGTTAACCAAATGCACAGTAACATACACGAATATACATATGTCGAGATCCTGCTACATCATCTACATTTTTATTATTACATTCTCCTTGTAGTTGGTCTCTGATATTTTCATCAGCTGCGTTCGCGCTCCCTGTCTAATAAAGCCGTTCCAGTTTGAAAGTATTTGAACAGACTTCGAAAGTTTTCTTACTCAATAAAAAAGTGTTTGTCAAGAAATATCAGACATTATGAAGCGTGAAGCTGAAAGGGTTGCAAGTGGGCTCTTCCGAACATTTTTTTAATTGTTTTATCTTCGGAAGTTTCAAACGGCTATCAGTAAAAAATGTGCTGTATTCGATCCTTTCATCGAAAGTTGGCCCGCTTGATTTTGTAAAGGGAGAAAAGCTAAAGCGCGGCACATAAAACAGTGCTTGATTAAAAAACTTTTGCTATCGAGGTGTACTGATGCATAAAAAAAGAAAAGAAAGCGCATTGCTAAATCGCTACGTTAAACGAGACTAATTAAAGCGCACGTGGCCTTTGTAAAAAAATAAAAGAAGTTAGGTGAGCATAAAAATGCCATTTATTGGATATTTCCAGTGGTGTTGGTAAATGCAAAAAATTATAATGTAGGTAAATAAGTTGAAAAAATCACAATCTATACATACTTTTAGTGGTAGGAATGCAATCCGATGACATCTGGGATGTCTTGCTGGGTTGAGAGCGAGCTACCTAGCCACATACGCACGTACGCAGGCACGCACATACGCAAGCACGCACGCAAGCATGCACACACGCACCCACTTACGCACCTACCCACGCACGCATGCAAACGAACAAACGCACGAACTCAGCTACGCACGCACATACGCACTAACGCAGGCATGAACGTACCCACGCACCCACGTACGAATGCACACACGTACGCACGCACAAGCACGCACTCGCGCATGCAACAATGCACACAAGCTTGCACTCAGGCAGGTACGCACGCACGCACGTATTTACGCACGATCACATGAACGCATGCAAGAGTGCATGCATGAGCTCACGCAGAAATGCAAGCAACAAGCACGCACGCATAACACACGCCCACACAGACCCACGCACTCACACGCAAACGCACACGCATACGCCACGCACACGCACACGCGTGCGTGCTTGCGCGCGCGCACCCACACACACCCACAGATCAACACTATTTTGAGTTCCTTGAGTTCCAAAATGTGTATTTACGTTGTAATCTAGACGGACGCAAGCACGCACATACCCTACCACGCACGTAAGCACGCAGGCAAGCATGAAAACACGCACCCAGTTACGCACCTACTCACAAACGCATGTACGACAAAAAACCGCACGAATTCACCCACGCATGCACATACGCACTAACGCAGGCAAGTACGTACGCACGCACGCACGCATGCATACACGTACGCACGCACGACGCACGCATGATGCACGCACTCACGCACGCAACCATGCACACAAGCATGCGCTCCCGCACGTACGCACGCATATACGCATGCACGCACGTACGCATTCACACACGCTCACATGACCGCATGCACGTACATGCACGGCGCACGCAGAAACGCACACAACAAGCACGCACGCTTAACACACACGCACTCCCCCCCCCCCCCACGTACACACACAGAGAGATCACCACTCTTTTGGGTTCCTTGAGTTCCAAAATCTGTATTTTCGTTGTGATCTAGATTTTTAAAAGTTTTCATGAAATCAAAGCTTTTTTATTATACCGAAGGTATGAAAAAGTAAAAAATGAGATCGTATAAACGTAGGCTTCTTTTTATTTCTTCATGATTACCTAATTCCTTTTATTGCCAAAAAATAGCGTAATTTTTGGTATGCTCGCTGATAAGTATTTTACACGCGCATTTTGTTAAGCAAAGTTCCATTAATTAAATGTAATTAAATGGTCAAGTTATAATGGACTATCCAATAAAATAATATCGTTTTGATTCGAACTTAGAGAGCTAAAATAAATTCGGTCAAAATTACGTGTCAAATGTCAAGGATGAGAAGTTGTCCACCTTCGTTTAATACCGAATCACGGGTAGTAGTAACGACTTTGAAGAAAAACTAATTTGATGACGTATTGCTTGAAGTTCTTGAGTTCTTTAATGAGAAAACTGATATGGTATGAAAATCGAAGATGATATTATACAGGGTCGCTATTATGTATGGAACCAAAGCTCCCCTGGTCAAACGGTTTGAGATATCCGTTTCATATTTGGTATATGTGCATTTGAGGTTATTTTGCATATTCTGAAGTAAAAAAAAAAATTTTTGCATATAGTTTTTAAGTACGTCCGCCATCTTGATTTTTTTTAAATAGTAACCTAGGCTGTGTAATACATCAATAGAAAGCTTATTTTTTTCTTTCTTTTCAGAAATATTAAACATGTATAGGGTTACATAAGAAAATAACGCAGAAAAATTAAAGAAACATTTGAGACATGCTTAATTCGTCGTTGCACATTTAGTGAAATCTAGTAGCCATTGCGTTAACAAAACGTCATAAATAAACAAAACACAAGCAAAAACAAGTAGTAAGAGTTTAATAGGTGACAAAATAAACATCACACATTGTTAATTCTTCCTGTAGTTGTGTTGTCTGGCAAATAATCTTTAGAATTCTGCAATATGGATCGTTTGTCAGAAGGAGAACGGATAGAGATTCTCATGATGATTGGTTATGGTGACAGAAGACGAACACACGACGAGGTACGTCATTTATTTAATACGGTACATCCCGATCGGAATCCAATTAGTAGATCTATAGTAAGTAGGACTTTAAAAAGATTTACTGGAAGTGGAAACGTAAAAGAACTTTACTGAAAAAAAAGTTAGTCCTAAACGATGTAAGCATGCCTCAAATGTTTTTTTAATTTTCTGCGTTATTTTCTTATGTAACCCTATACACCCTAACCCTAACCCTAACACAGCCTAGGTTGCTATTTAAAAATTCAAGATGGCGGCCGTGCTTAAAAACTATATGCAAAAAAATTTTTTTTACTTCAGAATATGCAAAATAACCTCAAATTAACATATACCAAATATAAAACGCATATCTCAAACCGTTTGACCAGGGGAGCTTTGGTGCCATACATAATAGCGACCCTGTATAAAAGTTGAACGTTTGTTTATTAAACTGTTTGGTATTAGTTTGTAAAAGGGCACGCCTATTACGTTAATCCCATTTTAGGTTATTGCTTATTTATTTTTATACTTTCTTTTACATTTAATTTTGAATTTAATTTAAATTATAAGTATAGTGAATTGCAATTTAATAAATAAGCATAATTTAGATTTTTTTTTGTTTTCCATTACATCAATTATTATTTTAATCTTTTTCGATAATAATTTTTAGTTTGAAAACGTCTCTTTTAAATTATTTAATTTAGTGAACAACTGTTTTGTATTATCAAAACTGAGTCAAAGATGTGATTTTAATTATACAAATATTAAGATATCATTAGGATGTCCAAATTAGAAATTAAGTGGACAATTATGTATATAAACTCGCAACGGCAGCAGAGAACTATAAACGCAACGTTGTTTCAACTGTCAACAGTACACAACACCAAAAAAAAACTTTTAAACTCAAAATGAAGGCTGTATTCGTAGTAAGTACATTATTGTTCTGTTTGTGTATTATTTGTAAATTGTTTAAAAAAAATTGTAGCTGTAACTTGTTTTTTAAATTGTTTTTGTCTTTCTTTGATTTTTTTAAAAATAAGTTGATATAAATTGTGTTTCAGTTTGCAATTGTATTCGCTGTCATTGCTTTGGCAATGGCCGTTCCAGCGCCAGAACCAGCACCAGCTCCAGCTCCTAAGCCAAACCCTCTGCTCAGTGTTGGCCCCATTGGTTACGCCCCATATTCACCCCACATTAATTACTTCTATGGACTTGGTATGAAAAAAATATTATTCTAATTAGTGTATTAATTTAAAAATAAATACATTCATTCAATTAATTTACGCAGTACTGTCAAAATTTATTTATTAACTTATGTTTTATATTTACTTTTATTGCTTATTTTTAAGTTCTTCTACATATAAAGATAGAAAAGACAGGATGATCGAGATATAAAGTATTATTTTGAGTTATTTTCAGTTTTTAATCTATTTTTATTGCAGATTATGCTCGTGTCGCTCCATGGGTCGTCGTTTAAATTGAGAGGGGATCAGCTAGGTTTCCAATTTTTGAATTTTGATGTATATTGTAATGATTTCTAAATAAAATTTCTTAATCTCTATAAATGTTTGGTTATCTAAAAGCTATTTTAAGTTAAACAATTTTATATTTATCAAAATATTAACACAACCCGTGGGATACGCCTCCTATTTTTATGGTAACTCCGTTTTTTTCTATTCAATTTAATTTGCCGGAGAAAAAGAAAAAAATGCATTGAAATACCTCTACATTAAAAAGAAAAATTCTTTTTATTCTTCTTTCTCTTATTATATGCCAATGGCCTTATTAATACCTGCAAGGAGTGTAGGTTCTGTGAGCACTCTTCGCACTTATACCGGGCACCATTTGATTTGAAAGACTAGGACAGCAATGAAGCATATTTGTTCCCCCTCCGGTCGGTGAAACCCTTCGGGACGCCACGATCGAGGAACGCTCGATCAACGCGCCTGCACTCAATACAAGAAAGAGAACAGGCTACAGTCCTGGCATCAGGCTGCGAGCTCTAAGCCCCTACTGGTGGAGTGAGACTACCTAAATCTGCAGATCGGTGCCCGAGCTGAAACGCAGCTCACCCGTCGAACCGCACTAAGACGGCCCTAACCTGCACTTAGCTATACCACTGCCACCACGAGTTCTACTCCGTGACCAAAAACGAAGGGCTCGGATTTGGTCCCCGTGGTACCAGTGAAAGAAAGTCACTGGTTGGACTTGTCGGACCAAGCGCATTCCTAGCAGCGCTGACCCTCCCAGTTAGAACCTCGCAGATCCCAGCACTTGTGAGCTACGCACCGCCCAGACTGGTCGGTAACCGGCCTGATCATAGTGATCGGCACCTTAACAACGTCGGGTGTACATAAATACGAACCCTCTGGGTCGACAAATAGTGGGCGTGAGCAGGCAAAGTGCGCCTCACCCTTAGGGTCCCAGTCCCCAGTGCCAGCTGCACACCGCTCCATCGTTGGAAAGCACCATCACTTGCCGGAACGACTGTTATCCGGTCAGGGAGCGGGGTTTCCATTCTTGAGAGCGCTACCGCTCAGGTGTTAAGACCCATACTGGGGACTTGTTTACACCCCTAGAGCCCAAGACTGTCATAGCAACTGCGCTTCTCCATCCTGAGGTACACCTTCACCCCGGACCCTCATCACCCAGTCAATGCGAGGCTACCCGGTCAGGGAGCGGGGAGAAGACGGGCTGGTACGTTCCCGGTACCCTGGTCAGGTAGCAGGGTTCCATTCCAGAGAGCGAGCTACTGCCGAGATGTTAGAACCCATCTTGAGGGCTACACTTCACCTGGTGAAATCACTCACCCAGTCTCCGTGGTTCCAATTAATGAAACCTTGAACCTCTCCGAAGCAAGTTGGACATACCAAGTTGAAATCACCGAAGTGACCGTTACAACGCCGACCTTGCACAAGGTGTCTTTGTTCACGCCTCTCACCTAGCTAAGGGTCCTTGGCCGCCCCGCCACTTATACCGGGCAGAAGGCTGACCTTACACGTCGAGAAAGGAACAAATCCACTAAATGGTTTACGGTTGCCAGAAATGTTAGTATGACAACCGGGACCGCCGGCTTAACGTGCCCTCCGAAGCACGGTTGGTTACCGATATACCCTTACATAGGTCACCTATCCGAGTGGGGAGCGGACATAAGAAAAATCTAAAAGATTTTTTTGTATGAAATGAAATAGAAAGGCAGGCGCATTTGCCTGAGCGCACCGCTTGTGTGTTGCAATGCTTCTACTTCACACCATTTTGTAATTATACGTATGGCGAATAGAAAAAAAAAGTAATAACGTTACTGTCTTTGTATGCTTTAGAATTTAAACAAACAAAATAGAATAATGTCACTTAAAACAATTAGGTTAAGTATGTCATTCGGTGTTGAGTGACGGTAGCTCAGAGGTTGGGCGCTCAGCCTCTAACGCTAAAGGTCTAGGGTTCGATTCCCGGCCGAAGCCATGGAGCAATAAAAATCTATGCCGCAACCCGCCACTTACATTCTCCAATCCTGTGTAGGCTGCCGTGGAGTCTTAATACCTAAAACCTTCTCTGATATTTAGTCGTTCGGATTCGACGTTAAACTGTAGGTCCCCCGTACTCTACCTTAGCGCTAAGAAGAGTACGTGGCAGAGAACAGTGCCGGTGCCCAGCAGTTATTCGGTGCGTTCGGGATTCTTATCTGGAGAAACTACTCCAAATCAGAATTCTGAACGTACCCATTACATCCAAGTAAATTTTGTAGGTTAGGTTGTAACTTGTAGTAACACTGACAGAGTGATGACAGTTAATAAATTCTAAAGCATGCAAAGACAGTAACTTTATGTTTTCCATGGCCTACTTTTTTGTATTTTTTATTTAAACGTACGATATTTAATGACAATTTTTATTTTAAATATTTTGTTTTTCCTTATTAGTGTGGAGCAGCTCTCGAGTTACAAGTTTATTTAAGGGTTTGCCATTCACATTTATTAAAAATTTTCTTGGCAATAAAGTATTAAAAAGTAGTGCTAAATAATTAGCACACCTAGTTCTTATTATTTTTTGGGCATAAGAAGTCGTAACTGATTTATTTTTTTTATTTTAATTTTTTATTTTTTAATATTTGTATTTAATTTCAATTTATTTTTTATGTGTATTAATATTTATTTATTTTGTATTTTTTTAAATTATTTATTTGTTTTTTTCTATTATTTTTAATCTTTTCAGTTGTTATTTTTTATGTATTTTTATTTTTTATTTTTTTATTTTCCTTTTATTTATTTTTATTCTTATTTTTTTATTATTGTTTATTTGAAATTCTATCTCGCTATCAATGAGTAGTAATGAATGGTTTTTAAGACATAGGGACGTTGTTACATCGAACACAATTCTTAAAGTTTACGTAGACTAAACGTTTACTAACTTGATCCTAATTTTACATTTATTTCTGTCGATACCTTAAACCAAGATTCCAAATTAAAATTTACTGGCACTTAGACAGGGCGCTTAGAATTAATTAATTAACGAAAACGCTGTCTGTTTTAAATTTCCAAATAAAAGATTCGCACACAAGGAGCTGCTTGAATACTGTAACTTACATTTAACTGGAATGCTTGAATTGATTTAAACGGTTTTGGATTAACTACTCGAACTAATTAACTGCTTCGAAATTAATTTGATGTAGATTACTTTTATTGAAGTTCCATTAGCACTTAATGCAAGATTTCAAATAGAAACGGCCGAGTCTCTTAAAATGAATACTACTTTAGAACACCTTTTTATTCAGAAAATAAACTTGAGTAAGTAACTCTTATTTAAATATCTGTTTAGCATAAAATTGTATCATAAAAATTTTTGAGTACTCATTCAAACTAAGTTTAAACATTTTTCATTATCTTCAACAAGAAGTATTTACTTTTAATTTTATTGCTTGAAGGAAAGATATTTTTGAACAGTTTACTTAGATTCAAAGTGGTTCTTGTACCTTGCAAGGTATTATTGTCGTCAAAAATGAATGTTTGCAAATGGCAAAATCGATACTGGAATTTTGATGCTAGGATAAACTTAAACTGCAGAAAAAAATTAAATACTTTGTATTTCGACATGGTTCGGACCGCACTGGCTTTTCATAGACGGCGTAAATCTGGCAGTGCATTAGAGCCAAGCTTTGAATTTCTGTATTCAATATGCACACTCAACAAAATCAAAATTCACTATGTATAAACTGTAAAATGTAAACAACTACAATTACATAAACAAGTCGCTGCAGGGATTTGAACGAAATTCAAACGGATTTAAAGTAAGTACGTATAAACTTTAAGTGGATGTAATAACCTGACATATATCTGGTTGCAAAATAAATAATAACTTAATATCTTGCCTTTAATTAAGTTTGTATTCATTTAAAACGACCTCAAATTTCTAAGATTCTTGAATATTGTTGCTAGCGAACTTTGATTTCTACAATATTCGAACTAGCAATAAAATCTAACACAGTCGCCGATGTCTGTTTTCGGTTTCAAACAACTTTTAAACTGTTTGATGAGTTGTCTGGAAATACAAGCTGTCTCACTGTCTCAAAATGAAATGCATATTAAAAAAAAGGTAACTTGATAATTATTAAATTTTGCAATATTAAAAACAAGTAATGCGAAAAACAGTCTTTGGAAATTAGTTGTGAAAAATGATATCATCCAGATATCGTCCCTTGCGCTGCTGGCATTCTTCTAAACGGGACCTGAAATTTCCCATGACACGCTGAAACATTGCTTCCGGAACTGCTTTCATTGTCTCCCGAACATTGTCTTTAAGTTGAAGTAAAGTTGTCGGGGAGTTGTTGTAGACTTTACTCCGAACATACCCCTATAAAGAAAAATTCATTGGGGTAAGGTCGGGGCATTTAAGGGGCCAATTAATGTCACTTTTTTTAAAATCAGCGTTTGTAAAAATAATGATCTTACAGCAAGTAAAGAAACATTTGCCGTGTGACTAGTGTCTCCGTCTTGTTGGAACCATGTTCTGCCATTAAATCTATTACATTCTTGGAGTTGGGGGTGGAAAAAATCTCGAATCATTGCCGAGTAGCGATCTGAATTTACCGTCACTGTGCGGCTACTAAAGTCCTTAAAAAAAATTGTTTAATAATGTCATGTGATGACAATGCATGCCATATGGTTACTTTAAGACTATGCAATTATTGTTGGTGTTTCTTGCTGGAGTTGATAGTTTTGTTTATTTACGTAACCGTCTAGATGAAAGTGAACTTCGTCCCTAATGATAATGTTATTGAACCCATTAAAACGTCGAAACATTTCATTGGCTTAAGCCAACCGTATAAGGTAGTCTGCTACCTTCAAAGCTTGAAGAAGTTGAATCTTAAAAGGATTAAGTAATAGGTCGTGTTTTAATATCCGATGAACAGTTGATCGATGTAAATTTAAAGCGGCTGCTTGTTTGCGCACAGATAAACGTGAACTACGTTCAACAGCAAGTTGGACACGGTCCACGTTTTCTTCGGTTTTTGGCCAACAGGGTCGTGGAACCTGTCTCTTCAACATTTCTAACCCCCTGTTTAATTAGATTTGCACTTAGGGTTTGATCTAAATGGTATACGTTTTAATGAGCACGAAATTGACGTCAAACTAGCTCATAAGAATTACGTGATCGGTAAAATGAACGTACACAGAAGGCACGCTGCTCGGCCATGAAGCGCTCCATCTCAACTGAATTTCCAAGGACTAATCCACATAATGCATTGACCACCATAACGTTATGACTAACGGTTCTCGCAATACTTCAAGATGAAATATGCATTTCATACTGAGACACCTTGTATTCCAAGTGAACTTCGATTTCTACAATATTCGAATTTATAAGACCAGATATGGAGGGTTAGTTGATTTGGCGGAGTTTAAATGTTTTCTCTTTTCTGAGTGCGGAAAGCGTGTATACGAAATAGAACATGGAAAAGAAAGTCCCCTGTTTCTCCGTAAAATGTCAGGGTGCGCACTCAAATGTAACATAGTGTGAAAGAGATTGATGGAATAGTTTACGTTAAATTCTAAAGTTTGCTGAACAAAATTAAAATATTTTTTGCGGACCAAACTAAGTTCGTTAGAACTTTTTCAAAGCAACTACTTGAAATGAATTAATATATGCAAGTACCGTCTGTTTTAATTACGTTCGTTTTTTTATACATAAAAATGTAAAAACATCGTAAATACATATAATGTTGAGGCAAAGAAAAATATTAGTTTTATTTTAAGTCAACATTACTAATTTAATTCGCGAAGAAAGAAAGCAAAAGACAAAAATCGTTGAACCTTTTCTACAAATTCAAGTGCGATAATTTGGTTTAAAATTGGTTATAATTCTGCAACAACACATTTAAAAGTTTAATTAAATATTATTCTTAAAACGTTCATTTTAAAATTTAATTTACTCAAGCTAAATATTAGTGGATAATTGCACATTACAAAGTTTCGTAATTAATTTTAAAGTATCTGTAGAAAAGAAAAGTTGACTGGAATTTCATTTAAATTACAAACTGATCATCACGTTTTTAGTTTTGTTATTTGTAGTGATAAAATTCAGCTGTGTATTCTCACACTAAGTGTTTCATAAGTTTCCAAAGAAATAAGCAAAAGTTGTTAAATGTAAATCTGCTTTAGTTATTACTGTTAAGAAATTCCGTCAGCTTCCTGTCAAACTTTACTTTTTGTTGTTAAGCTGCTTTGTAGTACCTCTTGTGTTAGCAGTTCGGCACAAATTAGAAGACAAAACTTAAAACTTGCTGAAGAAGTTGGCGAGTACTAAGTAAAAGCTTTTAGAGGATGCCTTCAAGCTTTCAACTTATCCAATACTATTTCTTGCAGAAACAAAAGTTGAAAGAGGTCTGACTTTGTGTATAATAACCTTGTCAATATACAAAATTCTGACAGGATAAAATAAATATTATTCTCGGCGAACTTTTCGGTTGAAATGTTATCTTGATCAATTTATTCTTACTGTAAAAATCAATAAAAGCTTGTTTCTGATATTTCAACCATTCAAAATTAACCTATAAAGTTTTGCAGAAGGTAAATTTCGATGAGAGTGATTAAACTTGGATTTTACCTATATATAGGAAGTAATAAGAAATAAACATTTTTTTTTCATAAAGACTCTTCTTACCGTGATCTGGTAGATGGGAAAAACAGAGAGACTATTGTTTCGCACATCGTGCTATTTCTTAATTAATACATGTTTATTTGGCAATTTCATAGCCGGCGCTTGCCGCCGCCCCGAATGTTTCCTTCACTGAATGGGACTCGGGAAAGAACTCCCGGAAAGAAAATCACGTAAAACAACCAAATAAAATTCAGGAAAAAAACAAGAAAAAGAGCCCGGATAAAACAGCCCCGGAAGAAAATTTAAGAAAGAAAAACCCTTCGTAAAATCTCCAATAAAAACATCGCCTGAAACAATTCCTATCGCAGCCTCAAAATAAATTTCTTAAAAAAAGCGGCAAGTTAAACCGTTAAACTTGTCACTTTTCCTCATTTCCAGGGGGGAGGGGGCTTAACAGCAATTTTTAAACTGTTTTGCTGGACATTTGCATATATCTCCTAAATGAAATCCGCCTTTATTCAAACAAATCGATTAGCTAGAAAAAAACTGGTATCGTTTTCAGGGAAAGCTCTTTCTTAGTTATGCAGTGACCCACCAGCAAGAAAATATACAGTTTTTGTTAGGAGAATGTTGTTTAGTGGTCAATTTTTCCGGGTTTGTTAGGGAAATGTTTTTATAGGAGCCCGTCTTTACCGGAGCTTTTTTTCAGACGACGTTTGTCGGCGGGTGTTTTTGCAATCAATGCTCTTCTCAGCGAATGCGTTCTTGAACGTTTTCAGGGATGTCGAACACAATCCATAAACTCTGTCTTCGAGTGCTTTTCACCACACATTTAATCATAATTAAACAACAACAATTAGTTGACACTAAAGTGATAGCAAATATGGGCTCACTGTCTTTTTATATTGCTACGCAACAGACTATATCGTGAATGTATGGGCAGGAATTGTAGATAATTACCTTTTTCCTAGGTCCGTCTACCCTTGGTTCCGGAGACACTGCAGCGTATAAGGCTTATTGTGTTCACCCTGGTAGTTACTCACACCCAGTCCGTGATCTTGATTTCCTGTACCATTGCGCACAGGTTCCTCACGGTGTGTGTTGAAATCTTCCAGTTACATGAATGGATGCCCGAATATGTGTTGCCTTTTACCAGCCAGTGCATCACAGTTGCAAAGAACGTGCGTTGCTATTTCTGGTTCCTTACTGCAGAGTCTGCATGTGGGGTCTCCATCAAATTTCCTAATCCTCCTTAGGTGATCCTTAACAGTCGCGTGTCCTGTTAGGAGGCCCGTGGGAATTCTGAGCTGTGTTCTGCTGAACATAAACAGTTTTGTGGTTTTGTTTTTGCAAGGTCCGTTGATGAATGCCTTGCTATGGGTTAATCCTGGTCTGCTAATCCAGTAAATTTTATGTTGGTCCCTGTTGGTCCCTTCCTTGCGAGTTTGTCAGCTTCTTCATTGCCTTCGATCTCACAGTGACCAGGAACCCAGAGCAGTCTCACAGTGTTCTGCTTTGCCAGTTCATTGAGTTCTTCGTAGCATTCCTAGACCAGTCTGGATGAGGCCTTAAAGCTTGAAAGTGCTTTTAAGAATATAGATACGCCTGCCTATGTAGGCCCTTCTATTATTTTCTCGCGCACATTGAAGTATCGCATTAATTTCCGTTTGGAAAACGGAGGCGTACCTGCCAAGTGGAAAGTTGCAACTTTGCCTTGGCTTGACACCATATATTCCTGCTCCAGCACCTGTCTCGGTTTTTGAGCCGTCCGTGTACCAGACAAGGCTTCCAGGAGGGAAATCCTGTCTCTGTGTTCCCCACTCTATTTGATTCTAGATTATTACCTCAAAGAATGTGGCTACTAGGTATTTTGACGTCATGTAGTCCGTATTCATGTCACGCATAGGACCCCCACTGCTATCAATCAACCCAGTGTGCTCCGTCCCTACACGTAGATTGTGCGGTGAATGCTGCAATCTGTATAGTCCCATTCTAGCCTCCTCCCTAATGACCAAGTGCAGGAGAGGAAGGTTGAGCAGAAACTCCATCGTAGCGGTGCCGTGGGTGCTGTTCTCGTAGCCCTCGTGATGCCTAGACAGGCAAGTCTTTGAATCTTGCCTAGGCTTAGTTTAGCGGTTTCCTGCTTGACCTTGGGCCACCACATCAAAGCGGCATATAATATTGCTGGTCTGACTACCCTGGAATATAGCCAGTACACCATACTTGGTCTAAGACTCCATGATTTGTTATAGGTTTGCCTAACTACCACGAGTGTAATTTTCGCTTTTCTGATAACTTTCTCAGTATGATGGTTCCAAGTAAGCTTGGAGTCTAGAATAACCCCCAGGTACTTTACCTCTCATGACGGACTGATTAGTTGACTACTAAGGTAGAGAGAACCCAGACCTTCTAGGTTCCTCCTCCTTGTAAATCGTACTATGGTGGTTTTTAGGGGACTGACATTTAAACCTTGCCCTGCTATCCACCTGGTTACTATATTCAGGGCCATTTGAATAAGTTCCTTAACTATGTTGATGAATCTTTTTTCTACTAGACCAGGTCGTCCGCGTATCCTAGGAGTGAAAAGCCTTCGCTGCTTAGATTCACTAGCAGCCCGTCCAACTGCTAGATAATTACCTTATTGGAGCACACATTTTGCTTGCTTGTTTAAATAGAATTCGCTATTTACACTTTCTTAACGAAAAGCTGTCAGAGTTGCTGGAAAACGTACCCTTAGACACACGACGTGTCGATGGCGTTATACTTCATTATGCTAGGGATGTGAGAAGATGGCTAAATAATAAGCATCCTATAAGGTAGATAGGACGAAGTGGACCAGTTCCATGGCCAGCTCGTTCGCCAGATTTAAATGGTTGTAATTTTTTTGTGGGGTTACATGAAACAGTTAGTTTATTCTAATCCAGTAATCACTAATCACAGTTGGAAAATTAGGAGCACGCACTCAAAACGCTGCTGGCAGGATAAAGGCAAGATAATCCTGTTTGTGCAAGGATACGCATTTTAATGCCTCGACGTGCAGAAGCTTGTGTTCTAAACAATGATCTTCATTTTGAACAGTTATTGTAATCCACCCCTTTACATAATTTTGCACTTTCAAGGTAAACCTTGTGTAGCGGTTATTTTTTTAATATGCATATTTTGGTATTGTAAATAAATAAAAAAGAGAAATTTAAGCATTTTGCAAGGGAATTTGAAAAAGGTGTTACAACACAGAAATTATGAGTATTTTTATTAAATAAAATGACTGAAAATATTGATTAGTCCAGCAGAGCAAAGTGTTTCGCCTATTTGTTAAATACTCATTTCGTTCGATAACCGAGTCAAATGTTACAACTAGCGTATTGAGCTGCACCGGCACTTGCTGAAGTTGCCCGAGTGGATCTTTTTCCAGAGTTGGTGTAATATCATATCGACATATGCTTTTTAGCAACTGAAATTAGAAGAAATTGTTCGGCCTTTCGTATCAAATCAGTGAAAGTTGCTAAGCTACAAGCTTTCGTACAAAACAAAATTTATTCGAGCAAATTATAAGCTTTTGTGGTATTACTATCGAATATTTGTTTTGTTGTGTGTGCTTTCAATAAAGGAAAGCTCTTTTCATAAGACCTTTGTGTTTCCATGATGCCTATATACTGGCAAATATTAAAGTTCGTTTCTCGTTAGCATTTCTTGTGCTTATTTGTTTTTTTACTGCTTCAAGCTTTAAAAAACTGTGATGTCGCAAGGGCATAAGTTCAGTATTTCATCGTTTTGACTTTAAAATACTCAGGGATATAAAACGGTGTAAATCTATATAAATCAATGATTTGTATTTCCACCTTTAATTTGGTTTCCTGTGATATATTCTCGAATTCTGTCCCTAAAGTTTCCGTTCGATCAGAACCGTCTCTGGGGAAATATACGTCTCTTGGTAACACCTCGCTTCGAAAATCTCTGAAATCTGTTGACCCTACATCGTCAATAGTTTTTTAATGGTTATTGTGAGTTTATTTGACCATTTGTTGCATTGCAATGACAGTTTGAAACGACTTTGAACTGGGAAGCAGAAAAATATAGGAAAAGTTTGAAATTATGTCACTACGAACGAAAGTTTCCTTTATATTTTTTAAGATTTGTGTTTCAAGATTTAGGGCTGTTAGACGTGAATTTAATAAGAGTGGTACAATAACCATTTACGTTTTTTCAAGCGGTGCTCAGGAAATTATAATCATAATATCTCAGACATTTTTAATTATTCAAAAATATCTCGGAGGTAAACTTAATTGAAACACAAAAAATAAGGGTGTCAGGTACACCCGCATACCTGTTGAATCTGTTGTTAACACACCTCTTTTTGATGCAGTGGTTGACTGCTCTTTCTGTGCATACGAATGCTCTTTCATAGCCATATCTCTTTTCACTGATGAATCAAAAACTAAACATGGAACAGAAACCGGAGTTTTCTCAGACAACCTGAACCTATATTTAAGTATACCACTGGGCAAATACACCACTGTGTTCCAGGCGTGGCAAACAAGAACCCTCACTTAGGTAAGTGGCGTGGGCAAACCCGCCTTCTGCGGGGTCGGCGTTGTAACGGTCACTTTGCCTGCGTTCCAGTCACTACGTCGAGGTGACTCCTGGGGGTTAGCAAATTGCTTAGGCGATGTACTGGGTGGTTGGAGGCCGACTGATTCAGGCAGGTGAAGGTGAGCTCCAGGTAGAAGTGGCGCAGCCGCTGGCATTATAGACTTGGCCCTAAGGGTAAAGTGCATTTGGCCTGCTGACGCCTACTATCAAAGTGTCGACCCAGGAGATTTGGGTTTATGCACACCCAACGCTGTTAAGGTACCGGTCACTATCAGACCGGCTACCGACTAATCTGGGCGGTGCGTAGTCGAATAGTACAGCCGGAGCTTGCTCCAAAAACCAACCATTAACATTTTGACTGGTACCACGGGAACCAAGTTCGAGTCCGCGGGAGAACAGCAGCCCCCGTCTTAGTTACGGTGTAAAACTCGTAATGGCAGTGGTAAGCTTATGCAGGATAGGGCCGTCTTGGTGCGGTTTGACGAATAAGCTGCGTTTTCAGCTCGGACACTGATTTGCAAAATCAGTAGACAAGGTAATTTCTTCTGACCAGTAGGGACTTAGAGCTCGCAGCTTGATGTCAAAACTGGTAGCTCGTTTTTGTTAAACTGTTGTTACCTTGAGCAAGGGCGCTGATTCAACGTAACTGAATCCGGCCCAAAGAGGGGCGTGGCGATTAAAGCTCACGCTAGATGCCGACACGTTAAACTCAAGAGGTAGGTTGTAATAACCGCCTCACATTAGCTCTGTGCTCCAAGTCGTAGAGGTGGGAATAATGCATGGTGCGTATACAGATCTTGAGCGTGAGGTCAACTTCGCCTGCGGTTGGTTGCTCAATGGATTGAGTAACTCAGCAACAGCCGTTGCCGATCCCAAGTCCGGATAAAGGAGGAGGGTTGTGGCGATGGGCTAGCAACCCATGCTTTCGTAAAAACCTAAAAACGCTAAAAAAAACTCCAGAAAAATGCTTTGGAACAGCCGGACTGGAAACAAAAAAGACGAAAAATGCAACGGACACGGATTTTGCAAATAGGGACGTAGAATGTACAAGGCTTACCAGAGAAGAAAGAGAAAAAATAGTAGAAGTTTAAAAGGTAAACCTCGATATAGTGATCTTGACAGAAGCAAAACGAAAAAGTGCAGGCTAAGATTAATATGGAAAGTATTTACACATGGAGTACCAAAACACGAACGAGCTAGAAGTAAGGTAGCAATACTTGTAGAAAATAAACAGATATGGAAAGAAGTAAGCAATGTGTATTATAAAAATTAGAATAAAAAAAAATATATACAGACGAATTGAGAACCTCCTCCTTTTTTTGAAGTCGGTTAAAAATTAGAGGACAACCTATGACAATAATAGGGCTACATGCAATAAATGACGACATGCGTGCTAACGATAAGAAAGACTTTTATAACCTGTTAAGAAAAAAAATAGTAAAAGTTAACAAAAAGGATGAACTAATCGTAATAGGAGATCTAAACAGAAGAGTAGGGAAAAGAAAGAACGACAATACAGTAGGAAAATTTAGAGAAGAGATTGAGAAAAATAACGGAAACGGCTAATCACTCTATGCGTACAACACCGACTGATAATAGCAAATACGTTTTTCTAACATTAGGACAAACAAAAATATACAGGATGTATCAAATTGCGTGTTAATTATGGGGATCTCGCTTACTTGAAGAGATACAACGATGGTTAAATTAGGGAAAAGTTGTGGAGTTTTACGCCCACTAATAATCTAAAAAGGTATTAGGCCTATCTTGCTTAGTTTCTGAAATAACTGGAATAAACTGAAATTTTCGATTTTTTGTTTTCCGCTATAACTCATTTATCATTTATGTAACATATTTCTAGTTGACGCATTATTAGGACACTTTCTCATGCTGAATCTAAATTTTCGATCACATTCGGTATAACTGCTTGTACAAATTCCGTGAGAGTGGAATCTGCGTATGACGTAATTCCAGGGTGGTAATTTACGCCTCTTTGTGCCTTTTAGTTTCAGCACTGATCAGATAACGGGAAATAAGATTATTTATTTCTCGTTCGTAGCACTGATCTTAGAATAATAAATTGAACACTATTTATTTTTAGTGTTAACTTATTTACTATTGGAGGTAAATACAAGATAACCCGGACTCTGGTTATTAAAGCTTATTCCTGACTAGCCTTGTAAGAACTCGTTTATTTAATGTTGTTACATGGTATTTATACAAAATTTGTTTAATAATAATATAAAATAAAGGTTTTCAATTGGTTGACCTGACATCATTTTATGTAGTTTACAATTTATAATTCTGCCAGCTTATGCATAAATGCGTAAGACTTGACCTACGATATGCATAATTGCAGTTTTGCAACTAAAGATAATATTACACCTTATCAGAATGTGGCTCAAACATTGCATTTATTAGAATTAAAATTAAAATGAATTTATGTGAACTAAAAGTTTTGGTCATGTTTAATATCGAGATTAAACACTGCTACCATTGCTAATTTTCGACTGTCAACTTTTTTTTTTACTATGATCGGCATTTTAAATTTTTTCATTTTTGAATCGAGTTTTTAATTCTGATTTCAACGATGCGTCACACTTTGCATTTTGTTTAAGTTTTGAACCTTTTATTACATAAAATTAAAATTTTATAAGAGTGCCATGGAAAGACCCCGTCATTTAATTTATTTTGAAAAAATCCTAGTAGGCCGTGAACTGATGGAAGTAAAATAAAACACTACTTTTATGTACTTTTACCTTTAGATACATTAGGTACACGAAAATTTCAGCAAACTTTGTTTTGAACGTAGGTAGCAGGTTATCTAATTTTTTATTAAAACCAATGAACGACAAATATTCTAACATACACAATTTACTAAAAATTTTACTTACAGTTTTTATGGTTGCAACTGACATAACAAATTTTAATAACAGGTTAAAAAAATACAACAGATAACATTTGAACTGCACTGATTTAAACGATTATTAAATAAATGTTTAAAACATTTGACACCTTTGTAAACCATGTTCAGAAGCTTGTATAAAAAAACTCTCTAATCTGTGTGTAACTGTGTCGTTCATTTGTTTTAGTAAAAAATGACTTAACCTGCTGCCTACGGCCAAAACAAAGTTTCCTGAAATTTTGCGTACTAAATGTATCTGAAGGCCAAACTAAATAAAAGAGGTGTTTTGTTTTACTTCCATCAGTTAATGACCTACTAGAATTCCTTCAAAATAAATTAAATGACGTGATCTTTTTCTATTTTCTGTAATAAAATGTTCAAAACTTAAAATGCAAAGTGTGACACATCGTTGAAATCAGAATTAAAAACTCTATTCATATATAAAAAAATTTAAAACGCCGATCATAAAAAAAAAGTTGATAGTGAAAAACGAGCAATGGTAGCAGTTATACCAAATTTGATTGAAAATTTAGATTCACTATGAAAAACTGTCTTAATAATGCGTTAACTATAAAATACGTACTATAAATTTTAATAAGTTATAGCCGAAAACAAAAAATCCAAAATTTCAGTTCTATTTAGTTTATTTAAAAACTAAGCAAGATAGCTCCAATTTCTTTTCAGATTATTAGTGGTCATAAAATTTCACAACTTTTCTCTAATTTAACCATCGTCGTATCTCTTCAGATAAGCGAGATCCCCATAGTTAACACGCAATTTGATACATCCTGTATATGGCGACATCCAACGTTAGAGCTCAGATCAATTATCGACTTGATAAATGTTAAAAGAGGAAGAACGGTAATGATGAAGGACGTGAGAGTTTATAGACAACCGGAATGCGGATTTGACCACCACATGATAGTAGGGACTTTATTAGTAAAGGACAAACACCAAAAATATGGAACAAGGAAGAGAAAAAAGAAAAAAGTGTAGAAGATAGTTCTGGGCCACACTTATAGCAGTAATTTCCCTGCTAGGAGTTTTGTATGTTTGATCTTGTTTGTTTACGTAGCCGCGGTCTCGCTCTAACACGAATATCTGAAGTTTCGCCGTTCTTGTTTCATAAAAACATCGCTCTCCTGTATCAAAAATTAAACCGTATTATACGTTTTAGAAAAGTGAAGTGTTATTATGTTGTTCGTTTCATGTGTCGCTCACGTTGCCTCCTTTACGAGGCGCCACTGATATTTGTCATAAATGCGTGTAGAACACCAAATTGCTTTAGATGGCAGCGTTATGAAAAATCTGTACAGATCGAGCTTGCACGCTTCCTGTGCAATTTAGCCTTTAGCCACTTTTCAATAAAAATAAAATTTATTAAGAAAACTGGACATTCTCAATTTTCATATAAAAGTAGCGAACCCCTGTAAGACCTTTGCGGATTCTTGGGGCTCCGCGGACTCAGTTTGAGAATAGTACATTCTTCAACGAGCGTAGAATGATGGCTATTATTCAAGTGAATAATAGCCATTGTACGCAATTAGAAGACTATATACTTTCTCTGCGACTACAAGAAATTATATACCTAAATAATAGTTTTTAACACAAATCTTTATTGCTTTTTTTTGACTTTTCTGGCAGTAAATTCATTGTGGATGCTTGTGCAATTTCCCGAATTTCGGGAGGCGTACATGTTAGATTATTATCACTATCACTACTAACGTCCATTGTAAATATTATGTTAATAAAAATTATGCGAGACAACAGCAATAAATAATTGGTGTATTTGACGTTTCAAATGGCGACTTATTAGGAGGTTGCTAAGATACGCTCGGTTTTTTATTTTCAAAGCAATGTGATTTTTTCATATTAGCGTGAATTCTTAAAAATCAAGAGATGTGATTGGCTAATCTAGAGTGATTTCTTTGGATAAATACTGTTCTAGAATATAACTTTAGTTATGCAATTTAGGGAACAAGCCATAAAAACATAGTGGTCTTGGATAGGGCTGGGCCATATTAAAAATTTAATATTAATTATCGATAATGAAATTATATCGATAATATCGAAGACACCACCATAATAATTGTTATTTTTGTTGAAATTAGTACGTGGTTAGATTCGCTGTTTTAAATTATTAGTTCACCCTGTATTAAATACAATTTTCTACGAGCACATCTCTACTAAACAATTATTTAATGTCCAATCTCTAACAGCACTGATAAGAGTTGTCTACGACAATTGAAAAAGCGAAATATATGGTAACAGGTGTGCATTCAATTAACGCATTCGACTATTTTCGGGACTAATAAAAATGAGCGTAAAGTTCCGATTTCTTATTAATGTATGATTAAAAGGTACGTGTAGTTGCTTAATGTCGGGGTGTTTTCTAACTTTAAATAATACAGTTCCGAGTAATTCGTGATGATTTAAAAAATGAACTAGTGTGATTGTTGTTGGTGCAATCGTTGCTGAGATCCTATAAAAATTCTTGGATTCGTTGGGACCTTTTTGGTAAGCAAAAATAATAATTCGTTCACTACTAATAGAGTCTGTACACAGGGATAAACGAACGACCATTTTACCCTGACCTCTTTTGATCAGCAGTAAATGTTTTACGATTATTTGAAAATGTTAGAAGTTGTTTGAATGTAATAAAAGCAAAAGATGTGTTGTGTTTGGGGCTGGGCGATATTGATAATTTAATATCGAATATCAATAATGAAATTATATCGATAATATCGGTAATACCTATTCGATATTATCAATAATATCGATATTATCGATATATCGATAAGTATTCCCAGCCCTAGTCTTGGAAACCGGCAAAATTAGAAAGCACCGAAAATAGCGTAGATGCTTTTCAGTATTAGCCATATTTATTCTTTTGTATGCTTCGTAGACAGTAAAGGTATTTACAACTGTTATAAAATTCAGAATAAAAACGAACAATGAAATCAAGTATGAAGCTAAATAAAATGGATTTATGGGGGCTGTTTCCGCTTTGATGTTCATACTATTGCGTTTACATTAGATTTATGTACAGGTATTTACAAGCTAGTGTGGAAACTCTATCCAAGTCTTTTCTGTTTGCCTTTTCAAGTAATCATAGTATATGTACGAACAAGATTACTTTAGGAATTAATTATAAGCAAACGATTTTACAATCATTATAAACAACCTGTTTTTCTTGACAAATACGGCAAAACGTTATATAAAATGAGCGAAACACTTCGCCTGGACTTTCCTATACATTTAAATACATTGTTTTATATTTTCCAACACTTTCGATATACACCTGTCTAGACACGACTAGTTAAAGTAAATAGTTCTTATAAGTTGTAACATCTTGAAGCGGTTGAAGAAAGACCGACCGCTGCGCTGCAAGCATAAGGTTGGGTAAAATATTCGGACTGAATCAACGGAAGCGCGGAAATTGATATTTGAAAATATATTAATAACTCGAGAAGTATTATTTTTAGCAAGAAATTACTCTTATTAATTTGTATTTAGAATTTCAAAACCTTTCTGAATTTAAAGCCAAAATGCCACGTTTCCATTTAAAAAAAAGTAATTTTTACCGTGGCCGCCATATTAAAATTGGAAACTCAAGTTTTTTTCTTAAAAACAATCGAGAAGAATTTGCCCTACAACTTTGCTCTTGGGTTTGCGAGTCTATCTATTAAAATAAAAAAGTTAGCCTACACTGAACATTAAACGACTGGTACAAGAATACAACTGCTGTAGAAAGTATGTGAAATTCTTCTGACAAAAAGATTATTAAGGGGCAAAAAATTCGATTTTTTGATTTTTTGTAAAAAGATTCTCCTAGAGCAAACGAAAGAAGGAATTTATTTTTTAATTTTGTAGCGAAAATTTTGGGGAGGAGGGGGAACAGTAGCCCCCCTAAATATGAAATTATCGAAAAAATATTATTATATTCGGATTTTGCTATTAATTGTGAACTATTTCACATTAACAGAAATATTTTATTGCCCCCCGTTAAATAAATAAAAGGGTACCAATTTTCAATTTTAAAAAATTCATAGAGGGCGTCACAGTGAAATTATAGCAATGCGCAAAAAACAAATTGTATAAGATTCCCAGCTCTATCAGATTAAAAAGTTTAAACAAAAACGTTTCGGCAGTTTTTGAGAAATATTTTTTTGAAAAAATCCAAAATTTTGGAGTGATGTCATTGCGATCGTTTTTATATTTTTAAAATTAATTATATTTCATGGTATTGTACCCTTGAAGGGCTACCAAACAAGATGTAGTTGATTCCAATCAGATAACTGGTTTTTGAGTAAATGGGCGTTAAAGTCGAAATGTTCAAAAATTCGTAGCGGCCGCCATTTTAAAGCTAGAGAGTTCGGTAAAAAATCGTTTGATTTGTCCTAAGGCCTTCTTTAATCTCCACTATTAAAATTTCCAAAATTCAGTTTCTGAAAAAAATGCTGCCAAAAAAACATGTCTTACTTCCGCTTCCGGTTTCGGTTATTTTTAAAAGCTTATTTTGTCGGTGAATTTTTGATATACCCCCTCATTCCAAAGCATATCAAAGTCGGTCCAGCCGTTCCGGAGATATGGAGCGTAACACACCCACCCCCAGACCCACCCACCCACCCACAGACAGACATTTTTTAAAAATTACTTTTTTGGGGTCCATGCCCTCCCCCCCGACTATTTCCGTTAAAATCTTAACTTTGAAATTCTGCATGAAATCAATACTTCCCTATACTGAAAGTATAGGAAAGTAAAAATGTAAATTTTAATAATTCTTAAAGGTAATTTAATTGAGCTAGTATATTCATTAAGAAAAATATACAAGGTTTACAATTTTTAATTAAATTTTAATTAGAATATTTTAATTACCTGAATTAGTAACGGTACAGTTAATTTGTCATTTTTAAATAAATGCGAAAAATATAGTCAAAAAGCATAAGCCATGTTCGCGTTATTGTATTGTTTTATCAGCAACGAAACAGTAGTAGAGTTGTTTTATAATTTAGCTCGTTTCTTTGTTCTGTACGTCGCGTCGCCTGCGTTAGTTTTTGAAAACGTTTGACATTTTACACTACAAGACATTCTAATGCTCAAAAATTGTGTTTAGGTAGAACCGAGAGTTGCCACTAGATGTCACACCGTTGGTGTACTACAAGTACCGAATAAATTAGTTTGTTTCTGAAAGTAACGCGCCCGTCAAATTGTAACAAATTATAAATAACAGTTCCACTTTAATTTAGTTATTACTAGTTATGGCGCGACAGTATCCTGTTCCTTTTTGCAAAAGAAAAATTAAGACCATGCACAAGTTCTTAGATAATGCAATAAATACGATGTGATAGAGATTATTTTTAACATTCGGAATAAACTGATAAGTAAACTACACCACTTTGTAATTAAATTTGTTTTTTTGGTATAGCACTTGCGATTGTATGCTTTAGATGGGGAAATTTTGTACCTTTTTATTTAAATTGTTAGGTAATTTCATCTTCCCATCTTTCTCGTTCTTTCCGTCTTTCGCGTTCTTCGCGTCTTTGCGTTTTTGCATCCTTGCATCTTAACGTCCTTGCGTTCTTGCGTTCTTACGTTATTGCGTCTCTGCAATCTTGCGTCTTTGCGTTCTTTCGTTTTTGTGTCCTTAAGTTTTCGCGTCCTTGCGTTTGAGTTCTTGCGTTCTTGTGTTCTTACGTTCTTGCGTCTCTGCAACCTTTCGTCTTTGCGTTCTTGCGTCTTTGTGTCTTTAAGTTTTTGCGTTCTTGCGTTTTCGCGTTCTTGCGTTCTTGCGTCCTTGCGTTTTTGTGTCTTTGTTTCCTTGCGTCTGTGCGTTCTTTTGTCCTTGCGTTTGTGCGTTTCTGCGTCATTGCGTTTTTGCAATCCTGCGTCTTTGCGTTCTTGCGTCTTTGCGTTTTCGGGTCTCTGCGATTTTACATTTTTGTGTTCTTGTGTTTTTGCTTTCAGGTGTTTTTGCCTCTTTGCGTTCTTGCTTCTTTGTGTCTTTGTGTCCTTGCGTTCTTGCGTTCATGCCTGCTTACGTTTTTGAATTTTTGCGTCTTTTTGTTCTTGCATCTTTGCGTTTTTGCGTCTTTGCATCTTTACGTCCTTGCGTTCTTGCATTTTTGCGTTTTTACGTCCTTGCGTCCTTGCTACCTTGCGTCTTTGCGTTTTTTCGTTTTTGCGTCCTTGAGCTCTTAAATTTTTGCTTTTTTGCGTCCTTGCGTTGTGGCGATCTTGCTATCTTGGGTCCTTGTGTCCTTGCGTTCTCTTGTCTCTGCGTTCTTGTGTCCTTGCAATCTTGCGTCTTTGCGTTCTTACGTCTTTGCGTCTTTAGGTCTTTGCCACCTTACGTTTTTGCGTCCTTGCGTCTTTTCATTTATGCGTTATAGGGTTCTTGCGTCTCTGCGTTCTTGCGTCCTTGCGTCCTAGTGTTTTTGCGTCCTTGCGTCTTTGCGGTCTTGCGTCCTTTCATTTTTCTGTCCTTGCCCCCTTGCGTCGTTGCGTTTTTGCGTTTTTACGTCCTTCCGTTCTTGCGTTCTTGCTCTTTTCCGATTTTTCGTCTTTTAGTACTTCCGTCTTTCTATTATTCCATTCTTCATCATTCTATGCTTCCACCCTTCTATCCTTCCTTTTTTTCATCCTTCCATTCTTCAATCTTTCTTTCTTTTCATCTTTCCATTCTTCCAGCATTCTATCCCTCTCTAGATCAAAAATATAAATTTTGTATCTGCTAATTAATAAATCTATAAATAACAACGTATTATCCGAAAAATTTTACCAAGGGGCAGAAAATTATTAATAGCTTTAAAATTGTAAACTTTAAATAATAAATCAAGTGGGCGATCCCACTGGTTAAAAACCCTAAAATCTACTATTAAAAGCGGAAGACTCTGCCTAATCAAGGTTTTTAACATAATATGACACCAGTACCGCTAATATAATTAAATAATAAAATACAGTCTGTAACATTCAATCCGCGGAACTACATTTGCTTAAGACAGGCAGTGGCAATACAATTCAGTCTCTCGCACATCGTTCTGTAATTCACATAATTATAAAAATAATGTAATTTACTTTACTTGTACAGATTTGTATTAGGACATGTAAAACACGAAGATATACCCCAAAATGTTGAATTGTCGTCCAAAATTCATGTCCTGTATTTGGCCAAAGACCCCGCCGCTCTACGCACAGCAAACATGTGCCGCTTCTATCAGACCGAATTTGCGAACTAACGCGTCACCGCCTATTCCGACTTTAAGAGTAGGCGGTGTGGTGAGAAAGAGAAGGGTTTTATGCTTATGAAAACTACGTCTTCGCGTAGCGTAACAATTGTGTCCGTTAATTTTTAATTTTCATATTTCAATCTAACAAATGTTTGAAGTTAAGAAACAATACTCCAAGATCTACAGTTTTACATTTTACTAAGAACGAGGACGCTTATCTTCCAAATTTTCTCTAACCAATTAATTTTTTTGTCTACAAAATTTGTCGCGTCTAATAATTTGCCGCTATACGCTCGTGCGTACCGAGAAATATAAATTGTAGCGAAACACTAATCAAAGCTGCACAACAAGGTTAATTTGATTTCATGTACCCTTCATGCATCACTTTTCTGTAAAGACGCTTTATAATTATTTATTTAGTAGTAAATCATTTGAAGTCGTCTAATTTTATATGCAAGCCCGGTTACCTCAATAAATTAATGCAGAAACGGCGTAACCCCCACCTGTTAATTATAAACCGCGTGAATTTTCAGTCTACTGCGTAATAACCATGTATTTACCTATAATCTGTTCGTTTAGATTGTAACAAACTAACAAGAATATTAATTTGACATTGTAAGCTGCGAATGAAACTTTGGCAATGTTGATAGAATTGTTTTTCTGTAGTTGTAATGTTGCCATAGAATTTTTTTAGTTAAGTTATTTAAATATTGATTTATTTAAATATTGTTCTTTCTAGTTTTCATAGTTAACCACATCAACCATTTACATTGTTACACATGGTTTAGATATTAAATAAAATAATCACATGACTTGTCTAAGAGGAAAACACGGCTCGTTGATACCTATTAGAAACATTAATTGTCATTGCCTATGTTTGCGTCTTAAAATAACTTCCTTTTGAGCCTGATGTGTATATTACAAAGGCCAAACTAACAATACACTGCACTTTTACAAAGGTTGATAATGATTAGCAAAGGGTCTGTCACTAGCGCTCATTGTGCCCCTTAAATGATCTAGGTTTCATTGAATAGGTTGGTCGTTTCAGCAAAAAACCATGTCCCGCCCAATGATATGTTTTGTATTTCACTTGGTTCTAAAGAGAGGGAGCCAAGGTGTTTGTACCTGACGACTGCAAAAGGGGCGCACTCACAGAGTATGCGTTTGGAGGTTTCCTATCGAGCATGGAACCTTTTACGTTGCGGTATATTGATCAACCACCTCGACAGTGTGAAGATGTTTCTTCAGATGACCGTGGCCTGTCAGTAGGCCCGTCACAATTCTGGTTTGTCTCCTTTTTAGGCCCAGAAAAATTTTTGTCATTCTAAGTGTAGCACCTTTAATAAAGAGTCTGGATTGTCTTGGTGTTTAACTAAATGTTAAGATGGTTGGAGCTGTCACAACGCCCAGCTACATATTTCGTGTCTCATGCATTTGGGGAAAATTCCGAAGACCGGTTCTGGATTGTAAGGGATTCCTTATCCCCAGCAACAACCAGGGTATCAGCTATTTTATTGCCCATAATTTTACTATGGCCGGGAACCCATATAAATTTAACATAGTTCTTAGCAGAGAGCTTTATGAGGGTTTGCCGACATTCTTGGACCAGTCGTGCCCGATCTTAGGAGAGACCAAGGGTTTGATGGTCGATTGACTGTCGGTACAGGTGTAAATATATCTACTTTCATACCTTCTTTTGAGGTTTCTGTTTGCATAGGACAATATAGCAAAGATCTCATCTTGGAAGACGGTTAGATATTTTCCCAGAGCAAATTTAAATTTGACTCTGGGTTTTTCTCTATAGACACCTGCTCCTGATTCTTCCTACCCCTTGATTTATTTATTAAATTGTATGAAACCACAGGGCTACAGGAAAAGTTGGTCTCCCATCCAAAAGATAGGATTGGTAGATCTCAAGCATAAGGCAACCCTGGTATGTCCTACATTCTCCAGTGTAGGTTTTGTTATCCTCTTATAGCTTAGCCTGTAAGCCGCCGCTTAAGCCTTAACCTCTACCAAAAAGTGAAGAAGCAGAAGTCCAAGCAGCACCTCTATGGCCTTTGTCGAGGTTGTGCACATTGCTACACTGCAGCCGGGTCAGTGCTGTTTTTGTGGTGGCCTTTTCTGCTCTAGGCCACCATACCAGAGCTACATATGTGACCAGAAAGTGTACTACAGCCGTGTAGAACCAGTGCACGATTCCAAGGCTACGTCCCCATGTTTTCCCCAAAGTGCGCCTAGAGGTCCAGAAAAACGCGCAAGCTTGTTTCTGTTGTCTTCTCACATGACCTGCCCAGGTGAGTCTGTCATCTAAAATGACTACCAGATACTTAATTTCTCTCAAAGTTTTGCAGAGTTTTGTTGGAGAAAACAGGTCTTTTAAAGCCTGTGATCGTCTTATTTCCTCTACACGGAACACTGTTTGTGAAAAGGTTGTGTCGGTTCGGGTAAATGGTTTATTTTGTACTTACCTGGTTCTGAGAAATAGTGATCGTTGTTTCAGCAGACATTGTCTGCAGTAGAACCTTCTCTTTTTCCTTGCAGTCTTTGGTGTCATCATCATTTGCATTACACTTTAGCTGCGCAGTAGTTTTTGGTATGCCCGTAGATCTGACAGTTATGACATTGTGGAATGTGTTGCTGTTTACCAAGTGTTACGGCTACGTCAGCAATTTTTAGTAAGGCGGCACAGACTGATATTGGCTGGTCCCTGTTGAGAAGACGAGTAACGCTTACTACTGGATATGTTAATTCCTGGCGTTTTTCTTTAATTTCTTTGTTGGTACAGATATTGGTACAGTTTTTATGACCGCGGACAGCGGTTTAACATTTCCGTGTAGTACTTTACGATTGTTACTATTATTTATTTTAATTCAACAAATGTGGCGTTATTGATAACAAATTGTAGGTGTTTTACTACTAGAGTTATCTTAGTTACTCGATGCTTTATCGCTACTTGGTTTAATCACTTTTGTTTCTACCCGCGTTGAAAGTGCAACATGATTTTCGAAGGTCGCACTGTACATACAAATGGATACAAATATTGACAAGGTTAGCCTTATTGCAGTGGATTGATAGGCGCAAATAACAAATTTTACTCTATATATGCCAATATGCACGGAAGGTGCAGTAAACTCTCCTATAAACAAAAAATGTGTCCACTGATACAGTGAAAAACGAAGAACTTGATATTGTAGTTGTGCTGAATAACAAACCATTTTTTTGTCTAACTCTGGATTAAAAATTAAACTTAGAAAAACAAATTAAGGCAGAACTTTGAATGTAAGAGGTACTTATAAGTGATGTAATTTAATAAATAATTTTAGTACGGTAAAAAGTTAGTCTACCTATGACTGTCAAATACCCATCGCCACTGCGCCATTCTAAACGGTTTGCTTGCATAAACATTCCTAGCCTTAAAGCACTTAGAATTTTGATCTGTTTGAGATGTGTACGATACTCAAACTACGTACAAAATTTTCTGTTTGATTACGTAATTCTCATATACATTGAGTATTCCATACAAGGTTACCATAGTCAAACATCTCTTGGTAGATTATACATATACGAAGCATTCACTTTGAATTAGAGGCAATACAAACTTCTTCAATGTTGTGTAAGATGTAGGTGTATGTAGCTAACAGTTTGAGTTTCAAGTTTAATAGTTTACGGAAAGCAGTATGGAGATAGATATCGAATTTGGGTTAGAAACTACTTTGTGTATTATTGGGTGCGTAATGAAATTGAAATGTATATTACTTTTTTTTTTTATTTTATTTTATTATTTCGCGCTTCGACTGCCAGGGTCATTAGCGCAGGTGTTGATTAGACAGATACATTTATAGTTTTAACGAAAGTTAACAAATTGGTAACACTGGTTTCTGTGTTCTTGAACACGGCTTCCATGTTGTCTGGTAGGAGATTGTTTATCCTTTGTTGAGAGAAATTTGGGCACTCAATAATTATGTGTTTAACTGTTAACTGAACACTACACAGTTCACAGGTTGGAGGATCCTGACGTTGTAGAATATGGTCGTGTGTGGCACGGATATGTCCAGTTTTTAATCGATTTAGTTGGGTTTCTTCCTTGCGGGTTAGTTGGGTCTTGAGTAACAATTTTTGTGGGTGTGTTTTTACACTACGGAGTTTGTTCCCTTCTATTGCGTGCCATGACTGGTTCCATTTATCAGTTATTCTGTTTTTTACAGCTGCCTTCATGTCAGTTGCCGTTATGCTATTCGTCGTTTGGTTTGTGGTAATTGTGCGTTTGGCCGCTTCATCGACTTGGTCGTTTCCCTTTATCCCTATATGAGATGGAATCCATATAATGATTAAACTGTTTTGATTTTCTATAAGTTGATTAAAGAGAAAGTGGATTTCGGAGACATATGGGTGACCGTTGGTTACGTCTTTTATGCTTTCGATTGCACTGAGCGAGTCTACCATGAGGATGTATTTATCTGGTGGTGAATTGATTATATATTCAAGGGCTTTTTTAATAGCGTGAAGTTCTGCAGTATATATTGAACTGTTCACATTTAGTTTATAGGATTCAATGTGATTGCCCACTTTAAACGCTGATCCGATTTTATCATTGATTTTGGATCCATCTGTATATATATGTTGATATTTTGGATATTTGTGGAGTATTTCATTTAGTAGCTGTTTGTACACGGCAGGAAGGGTTTGTGATTTTACGAATTGCGTGAGAGATGTGTTGGTTTCAGGAATACAAACAGTCCAGGGTGGGAGAGTTCTATTTTGTGTAAGGAGTAACGATAAGTTGAAATTTAATTTCTCCATAAGATTTTTTGCTTTACTTAGGATAGGTGGGATTAAGGTAGGTTTGATTTTGAAAGTATTTTCGTATGATGGTTTAAGTGCCTCACTATAGTTTGGGTGATTTGGATTTATTATAACATTTAGGAAGTAGTTAAGCAGCTGTTGTTCTCGGCGAAGTTCTGGGGGTGGTTCTCCTGCGATGCTGTATATACTTTGGATAGGACACGTTCTGTGGACCCCAGTAACAAGTCGTAGTCCGGAGTTGTAAATTGAATCTATCTGCCTGAGGAATCTTCGACTGCATGGTGCATAGATAAAGCTCCCATAATCAATTTTAGATCTAAGTAAGGCTTTAAATACAGTCATCAGAGTAGTTTGATTTGCTCCCCACGATTGGTGTGAAATTGCTTTCAATAGGTTTAAGACTTTTTGACAATCGTTTTTCAGACCAATAACGTGGGGACGCCATGTTAGTTTGCTGTCTATAGTTATTCCTAGGTAAGTAATTTCATTCACATATCTTAAATTAGTATTTTCCAATTGTATGGGAGGTTTAGAGGGTTGTGTTTTCCTACTGAAAGTTATGCACTTCGACTTGTCTGCAGAAAAGGTTAGACCGTTTTCTTGACTCCATTTGTGTAGTAAAACCATAGCTTTTTGTAATTCTCGTTGTATATAATTTGTATTTTTGTTTGAGGTGTATATTATTAAATCATCAGCATACATAAGATGTTTCACAGGATTTGTGAGATAATGTCCAATATCATTTGTAGCTATTAGAAATAATATTACGCTAAGTACGGAACCCTGTGGAAGGCCCTTTTCTTGTGTGTATTCACTTGAAATATGTTTTCCGAGTCTTACCTTAAATTTTCTATTTTGTAAAAAGTTGCTTATGAAGCTAACCATATTTCCTTTAATGTTCCATTCTGCTAAGGTATTTAGTGTTTTGTTAATATGGATGCAGTCAAAAGCCTTGTGGATATCTAAAAATACCGCAAGTAGCTGTTCACCGTTTACTAAGGCGTTTCTGATGTCTGTTTCTAACTTTACTATGTTATCCATAGTCGATCGTTTCTTTCTAAATCCGCTTTGGTAAATTGTGAGTAAATTGTTACTTTCTATGTGATAAGTGAGTCGTTGTGTTACCATGCGTTCCATGGTCTTGCTTAGTGTGCTTGTTAATGTTATTGGACGATAGCTAGAGGCATTTGTTTTGTCCTTATGTGGTTTGAGTATTGGAATTACTATTGATTCTTTCCATTGATTGGGAAAAACTCTATTTTCCCAGATACGATTATACAATGTCAGTAGAATTTCTTTAAATGTTTCTGGAAGATGTTTTAACATTTCATAGTGAATTTTGTCTGGACCGGGTGAAGAGTTTTTGGCCGCATTTAGAGCTGTTTCAAGTTCTAGCATGCTAAAGGGGATGTTGTATGTTTCTTCGTCCTGTATGACGACTGGTTCCGTTTTCTCCTCGTTAGCCACCGTCGTGTTCTGTGAGTCCGATCTGGATGTAGTTTGAAAATGTTCAGCTAAGATGTCTGCTATTTGTTCTTGATCCGTTGTTAGTAAATTCGGTTGTTGTTGAAGCGCCGATATTTCGAAGAAAGTTGTTCTGCCTTGGAAGCTTCGCACCTTTTGCCATACTTCTCTTACTGAGGTTTGGACATTGATGGAGCTTACAAAATTTGTCCAGGATTTCTGTTTGTTGTTCTTAATGATTTTCCTCGCCTGAGCTCTGAGTTTTTTAAATTCTACTAGATTTTCAGTAGTTTGATATTTTTGGTATCTGTTAAAAGCTTTATTTTTTGCTTTGACTGCTTTGTAACATTCCTGGTTCCACCAGGGGACTTTATATTTGTAGGGGCTCCCTATTTTAACTGGGATTGAAGCTGTTGCTCCGTCAGTAATGGTTTGTGTGATGATCTCTACATGGTCGTCGATGTCTAAGGGGGTATTGAGGAGCGATGGGTTTTGTAGAAGTTGTTGATATAATTCCCAATTCGCTTCGGATAGTTTCCATTTTGGATATGGGGTATTTATATGTCTAGGTTGGTCAGTTGTTATTGATATAGGAAAGTGATCACTGTCGTATAGATTGCGAAGTACTGACCATTTTATTACGGGGGCTAATTTGGTGTGACTAAAGGATAGGTCAATTGCAGATTGAGAATTTGTACGTGCGTTGAAGTGTGTAGGGCTTCCGTCATTTAACAAAACCAGTTGATCAAAATTTTCTAATATTCGCCCGATTACTTTACCCTTTGTGTTTGTTTGAGGGTTTTTATTATCCCATAATCTACTGTGGGCATTAAAGTCTCCTACCAGAATGTAGGGGATGGGGAGTTGATTGATTAGGTTCTCTATATCTTTATCTTCCAAATTAAAATCAGGAGGAATGTAAATGTTACAGATGGTTGTTTTATGAGGGTGCCACATATTAATGGCTATAGCTTCTAATTTGCTGTTTAAGTGTAGTGGTTCAGAATGGATATTTTGTTGAACGGCAATGCTGACTCCTCCACTGGCGTGTTGGGCTAGTCTACATCTGTTGTATGTATTGTAACTTTTTAAGATTGTATTTTTATCTACTTTTAAATGTGTTTCCTGTAAACAAAGTACATCTGGTTGATGGTCCGAGAGTAGAATTTGTAGGTGATTTAAGCGGGTGTAAAACCCATTGCAATTGAACTGTATTAACTTTATAGTTTATATCTAGAAATAAATGTCAGAGTCCATTATTTGGGACTCAGAAGCCGACGTGGTTTGGCTTGTGATACTCTTCAGTTTTTGTTGTTTGTTAATATTGTTTATTATTCTGGTGAAGCGATATTTAATTTTCCTATGTAAAGGCAGGCTGTGGAAATCTTTAAGTATTATGAGCAGTGCGTCTGTGTCTTGCATAAATGTTTTAGCTGTTTCTAGGGGATTTGGAGAGGAGTAGACATCCCTTATAAAATCGGAGAACTCTGTGTATGTGAAGTCGTATCTATTTGGATCTACTAAAAGTAGATTTTTTATAGGTTCAAGTAATTCATCAAGTAGTGGTTGTTCTTCATTGGGATCGAATTTTGCTCGTTTCGTCTTTTGTGACGGTGTTTTCTTCTTCTTCTTTTTCTTTGTTTCAGTTTCTACCTCTTCATCTGTGGATTCTACTTTTTGAGAATTTTCAGTTCTACTGGTAATTTCGTTTGTGATTGGAATTAGAGTAATAGTTGCCTCGGTATTTTCAACCGTTGGTGTCTCGGGGGTTTCAGTAGTAGTAGATTCTAACGGCCTCTTTTTGTTTTCAAGTCTTAGATGTTCGGTTAATTCATGTGGTGTTTTAGTACATTTGGAAGAAACATGTCCTAGTTCATTACATTTGAAACATTTTAACTCATCGGGTTGCACATATATGCGGTAATTTTCATTTTCGAAGTTAAGTATAATTGAGTCTGGTAGGCTGTGTGGGTCATCCTGAGGAAGTATATAAAGAAATCTTCGGAAGCTGATGATATGGGCATATTCTGTCTCGGATAGTCCTGCTCTTATAAAATAAATGGGAGATACAATTTTTATTTTAATTTTATGCAGCTCCTGCTCTATTATTTCATTTGGAATAAATGGTGGAACGTTTGACAAAATAATTTTTTTTGAGGGCGTAATCAGTCTTCGTATATTTATTTGGTTTTCTCTAATATTAATTTTTTGATGGTCACGGAGGAGTTCATCTACTACAGATTTATTTGATAGATAGATACAGATTCTTTCGTTTGATATTCTCGATGCAGCAATTATATTTTTGGTGTTACTATTTCACCGATAGCGAAAATGTACTCTTTTATTTTTATGCCCTCTACGGAATTGAGAATAATACCTTGTTCTTTGTTGGGATATCTAAAGCCGGTTTTAGTGATGTTAGCGTATAAAGTTGTATCTACAGTATTGTCTGGTTTGTTATTTATATTTGAGATAGTGTTGACAGCTGTACCTCTTTGGCTGGAGGTTCTGCTGTTTTCCTGTTGATTATTTGCCATTGTTATGGTTTTTATGAGGGAGAGGATAAAAGCCGTGGGCTCCCGCCCAGGCAAAGGAATTTTAGGAGTACAATTTGGGATTACTACTTTATTTCTACGATTACCGTTTCTGCCTTGAATATTTAGTACGCCTAATGCGGTTTGTTGATAACTGTCACAGCACTAGTTTTATCGTACGTCCACTCGCGTTCACGGTTTTGATAGAACTCTCATTACTTTTTTAATCTACTCTTAAAGCATATCATATCTAAACTACTGTGTAACGACAAGAGCAAACTCTTTTTGGAAGCAATACTTAAACAACCTCTTTTGTATGTTCGATCCTTAAAAACCAGAAATTTTTAAATATGAGAAGAATCATCGTCTTTCTACAAGCAACCCCTTCAAACCACGTTCTAGTGCGCCTTAACTTTTTAAATAAAAAAATTCTAAATATGTATAAAATCCATCCTGTTTAAACACAATACCTTTAAACCCACGTCAGGTGCTCGCTACCACATTGAAATAAACCGAGTATCGTCCACACTCACAAACATAACCGCTTATTTTAAGGGATTTATCATTTGCACTACCAGATCAGTGAAAATTTACCGAAGTGAAATACTAACACATAATAGCCATGCTATACATAGGCTATCCATTTAGCTCATTACAAGCTAAATCTAGTCAGACTAATAATAATATTAATCAGCCTTTTAACATTAAAATACAGAGCCTTCGTTAATTACTGATACCCACGTGACCTTTGGTCCACAGTGACTTAGGGAGTTTTAGATTTAGATGTTGAAGTCAGTTCAGGATTGGTACTCGTAGTAACTAAAAATTCCCCGTAGGTGTCACTGTCAACACTCAAAGTGAGGTTATGTATGTAAACAAGCAAGTTTTGATAAGTTAACAAACGGCTTGGGAATTTTTGAATAAAAGACTTACCAACAGTGTAAGTTAAGTTGCCTATATTTTGTGGTCACGTGGGTATCAGTAATTAATGAAGGCTCTGTACAAGCTATGGCATAGTCAATCACTGATACAAAATTTACTAAAAGAATACATCGGACTTTTTTTGTACATATCTAATTAATAAACCTCAAGGGAAAAAATACCTTTTAAATTATTAATCGCAAAAAAGTACTGTCTAACTTTTTAACAAAGCTAACTACATGCGCACTCCATGTTAAATCATAACTAATACTTAAACCTAATAGTGTAACATTTCAACCCTTATCTGAACTGAGGGTTCTGGAGAAGCTAAATTACCCTGGATAAGTCAGAAAGCAGAGTTCGTAGAAAGTACATTAAAGGGTGTGGATTAAAATTATATACAACATTTATTGCCCCTATGAATACAGTTTCTAAAATATCTGTGTATTTCGTGTAAAGAAACAAAAGTTATTAGATTGTTTACAGAATTAAATTACAACAGTGAAACAAAATGATCCTTCCAAAACGGTACGTCACTGAAGGACAGTATGTTTTTTTCTTGTCGTCCGCCAAACAGCTGGTCAAGTTGACAGTCTGTAGTTACTGTAAATTAAAATGTTAAGCACACAAAAACATTTAATTCACTCCGAAAGAAGTCTCCTGCCGTCTGTAATATAACAGAGATTAATTAACAAGTAATGTTTGCCAGTTACGTTGCGTTCGCTCGTTAAGCTCTTATTTTAAACGTTTGCTGTTATCTAGGTACAAAATAGTTTGCTGCGTTTTCAGTGATTTTGACCAGGTGAGTAATCAAATTGTATCCTTTACTGGCTTTAATTGACTATATAATAAATCGGGTATACAAAAAATTGTACCAAACGCACATGGTATGGTGTTGTAAATTTACGTTAAACGTAAAACTGAAGATCGTTTTATTGGAAACGAATGGTTCCCAATTTTAACTGATTTATGTAATTTTACTGTAAGGAAGTTAAATAAGTTGTAAACCCTTTATTATTAATTTTGCTTGATATAACAATACGAAGTAGTTTAGGACTTTTCATGACAAATAAAATAAAAGCTTATATGTGGAAAATTCGATAATCTCGTAGGTTGACGAAAATAAAGGTTATTTGTAGAAAATCAGTTGTTAAGCTAACATGGGATAGTTCACTGTTCGGCAATTTAAACAAAATAGTCTGGATTCTGGATTCTGAATTTGGAATTGGGAGTGTGAGTTACCTCACGCGCACTTAGGCCACAATAGGTGGGCCCATTGTACTGTAGCAACCTGGTTGTATGAATTTTATTTAGTAACTTAGCGACTTGGTTGCTATTTATATTAATATAAAACAATTCAATAAAAGATTATTCTGTAAAAGCTAACACATAAACAGTTCCTCCAAAATAGTGTTTTATTTCCTACTACCTAACCAAACATTACAGTACTACCTCCACAGCAGCTCTCCACATTGGACATCACCCAATCCATCCAACCTTTTGGATGTACTTGAAGATATCCGCAATTGGAGTGTTGCTGATTTCGGCCATGTTGGGCCAGAAGTCCCCCAGCATGGATCCTCTGGTTGTTGCGAGAGCTGGGCAGTGACATAGGACATGTTCTGCCGACTCGTCCTCCTCGTTGCATGCACGACAGTTTGGGCTGTTTGCCAGTCTTATCCTGTACATGTGCTGCTTTAGGGTGCAGTATCCAGATAAGACATCCACAACTAGTCGCAAGTTCTTTCGGGACAGTTGCACACAGTATTTGGCTGTTTTTGGCGAAGGCGCCGTAATAGCAGCCCTTGCTTGACGACAGCTTTGAGTGTTAACCCATCTTCGTGTGAAGCTTTTTAAGGTTTCTTGGTATAGCATGAAGCTTAATGTCTTTAGGGATATATCTCATCAGCCTTTTCATTGCCGTAGGTTCCGTCATGTCCTTTCACCCATACAAGGGAGACCGCATTATCTTTTGAGATATCGTCGAGAGCTTCACGACACCGCAGTACCACTCCTGAGGTGATTTTGCCTAGGGCTAGTAAAGCGGCTCTGCTATTGCTGTAGATACCAATACGTTGGTTATTGATTTGTCGTTCAAGAATTGCATTTGCACCATGCATTTTTCTTACTATCTCCGCTTGAAAGATAGTGGCAATTTTGCCACAAGTATGTTTTAGCTGGTAGAATAGATCAGGATTCAACTGAATAAATTGAAAATGTTTTTAATTCTTGCGTGACTGTTTGAACATGAGTAAGATCTGCGCGAAGATAATCCCATAAAACAAAGAGACAATAAATACACTAAAAGACTCTTACTTCGCCAGAGATCGTTTGCTTTGACATCAGGGGCGTGATTATGGTCGATTGAGTGCTTCAGGGTCAAACGGTTAATCAGCAATACTGCATTAAGTCCTGACCAAGCTGAGAGAACGAGTAAAGAAGAACAACTCGCCAGCTCATGACGCCGTTTCCGTAAAGCAGTTTTTGGCCTGTTAACGCATCCCGGTGCTTGAGCACCCGCCGTACTCTTCGGATTTGATACCTTGTGACTTTTTTGTTCTAAAAAATAAAACGCGCGTTGAATGGAACGTGCTTTAAGTCCATGAACGAGGTGAAAACAAAAACGACAGACTTGCTGAAGAGACTGTGAGCTGATCAGCTGCAGCAGTGCTTCGAACAATGGAAGATTTGTATGCAGCGGTGTATAAATAGAAAAGGTGAGTATATTGAAAGTGATAAAAGTTGTGAAACTTTTCAAATAAACAATTTTTGTCACGCACCAGTTCGATTTTTAAATAGCCACACCTCGCATTCTTTGGTTTTAAGAAAAACAATTAAATTTAATCTTTCATCTAGCCTTCCGGGTTGAAGCCGCGTCATTGCTACATAAAGCGGAGACGTTTCGTTCTCGGTTGCACGAGACATCTTCAGGGCTGTGGTCACTTTGGAATCTAGAACACAACTGGCGAGAAAGGTGCAGGCACCGGTTTTGTAAAGGGCGGGTGTGTAATAATGGGTTACTGCTGTGTCTGTGATTGGCTGTCAGGCTGTAGCGGTTGAGCAGTTGTAAGGCGGAGCTGTGGTGTGTAATGTTGTGTTGTAGAAAAAGGTAGTTTGTAAACATTGTGGAGAGGGTAACTGTGGTCTCAGTTAAGATTGTTAGGAGTGTTTTGTATTCCTATGGATTCACGGATCACACGGTTGAAGTAGTTGAAGTAGAACGGGCTAGGATTTTGGTCTTGTCAAATTAAATGTTGAGTTTATGCTCTGCAATAGCCGACTCTGAAATACGTTTCAGTCGAGTGCAACGCTCGTGTTCAGAGACGTCCTGCAGAGTCGGTATAAAACGCAATAACAACTCCAGGACAATAGTAATACCTGCTTTTGCTTCAGACTTTAAGCTGTTTTTTATAAGGTGTAAAAGAGATAGTACTAATAGCCTTCGTGTAGAGAGGAATTGTTTACGGTACGAAAATTTGGTTAACTGACAAAAAATTGCAAGTAAATAATACTGAGGAATACGTTAAACGATTTTAAGTGTTTTTTAGTAGACAAAAGTTGATTTTAGTTTAGCGCAATAAATTAGAGAAATGGAAAAGTTATTTTCAAATTACGGGGCGCAAACGTTTGAAACTCAACGGTCGTCGAAGCTAATTGAATTTAATATCCAATTTATGCACGCCTTCAGGTATTTTATAGACAATTGGTTTGATCGTAATTTGAATTTAAAACAAACTTAAATTGAACTCCGTTGCGTTATTAAATTAATTCTTTAAGGGCGACACAAAGAAAATTGCCAATTAGCTCGAGGTGGAAGTGTTAATACACAAATAGAACTTTGTAATGAAGCGTTTGTTCGTCCGTTCCCCCCTCGAATCCTTTTCGGGTACAATAGGCGTCTCTGCAGGATTTGCAATGCAAAATTTCCTTTATGGACGTATACTTTACAATGTTACTTAAAGCGACGGGCCTGCATTACTCAGCCCCTCTTTTATAATTACCTGTGCAGAAGGCATGGTTCTTTGACCAAAATGAAACTTCTGATTTTGTTCCGTTTGTTACAAAACTGATCTGACCTTCAATTAGTTACGAAAAGTAAAGAGTTTGAAAGCGAATTTCCACCACAGTTTTGTTGCCCTTTGAAGTTTGTTAAATGTAAATATATGTAAAATTGCCGAGATGAAGAGCCGAATTGATGCCAAATTGTTGATGGTTGTTAAAAAACCAATCAATAAGAATCCTATTTGATAAACGTTTTAGTAAGCAATTAAAAAAGCGAGATGTGTTTCGAAAGTCACATTTTCAAATTTGGCAATGTTTGATTTTATTTATCATTTTCACACTTCTTTGAAGACAAACCTTAAGCCACATTTGGGAAGAACTCCTTCTTTTTTGGCTTGCTCGCTATAAAAGTTCCATTTCCATCAATTTACGTACCCGGGCAGGAAGCAAGTAAGGTTACACCCAATTTGCTACCCAACGTGGCGGGCTGTTTGAACATAGTAAGAAGGAAAATAAATTTTTATTGATAGTGGTAGAAGGTTTATTAAAAATCAACATTGTGAGACTGGAGAAGTCCCAAAACTTTGCTTACACAAAAGCGTTACAAGGAATCAGGTCTTTGTACCGTACGCCTATGCAAATATAATTAATGATCGGTACTTTTTCTGCGAAAGCTTTACTTGAATATAAGGTTGGTCTCGCAGCAGAGCCACAGCTCGCCATCTAGGTACAATACCACATGTAAAGGGTTGCTGACCTTGTAACAGGTCAACCCTCCTCTAAACTAAAGGTTCTGGAGAAGTTGAACTACTCTGGATAACTCAGAAGCCAGGATTCGTCGCAAATAATCAAAAGAATGTAAATAAAAATTATATACAGTAGTTTTTACTTTTATTTACACAATTCTAAATATCTGCGTGTGTATTTAACAACATAGATTTTGAGAGACGTTAAAAGTTGCGAATATTAGTACAACGTTGATACGAACAGTACAAAATATATACCAGAACCAAATATCAAGGGTGAAGATAGGAAAAAAGTTATCGATTACGTCAAGGGTGTGCCATCTCGCCTACTATATTTAAAATATATGTTGACAAGGCACTGAGAGTGTGGAGGAATAAATGCAGAAGGGTAGATATTGAAATGGACGACATGACTCTATATTCACAACACTTTGCGGACGACCAAGTTATTATAGCACAGGACAAAAACGACATACAATATATGGTGTAAAAATAAGCCGTAGAATACGAAAAATAGGGCTCAAAATAAATATGACTAAAACCGAATATTTGGTAATAGGACAAAAACGGAAGATCTGGAAATTAAAAATAAAAGAATGTAATCATTATACATACCTGGGGGTACATATGGATGAAAATAGAATGGCCGACAGTACAGTGAAGGACAGAATAATAAAAAGAAAACAAGCTATTAGAACACTCAATTCGGTATTATGGGACAGGAACATCAATAAAAAAAAACAATTATATAACTGTATAATAAAAAGTATAGCAACATATGAAGCTGAATCATGGCAATTAACTAAGAAAACATATAAAAAGATTTAAAAGTTATTGAAATAGATTTCTGGAAGCGATCAGCAAGAATTGAAAAACTAGACAGCGTTGAAAACTAAACAATTAAGAACATAATGAGGGTAGAAGAAGACATAATGGAAGATCTGAAACAAATTTAATGGATGTGGTACAGCCATGTTCAGAGGATGAACGAAGAACGTATTTCGAAGAAAGCTATGGAATCCCCCCTCCCCCAAAAAACGCAAGAAAGTGGAAAGCCTAGAAAAAGTTGGAAAAAAGTTATAGAGGAAACATTGAAAGAGAAAGATATAGAAAGCAGAAAATAGAAAAATAGGGGGAAATGGAGAAAATTATTGGGAATCGGAAGGCGATAGATGCCGAAAAACCGGAACAAGAAGCTATTCTATCTTATTTAGACTGCCAACCTGTCCTTATTACAAGAAACAATGACAAGGACTTTTGCGTATGATACAACCATTCTTTTTGTGATAAGAACCCAGGAACAGCAACCTAGTACCTAAGACAGCACTTAAACGTTATTTGGGATTGGATGCAAAAATGTTGTTCATATAACTTTCGTTTTAAGACGCTAGCAATGTCCGCCAGTCATCATAAACAATACTGAAGTACCTCAATCTAAGGAAGTTAAAGTAGATTTGGATAGCAGACTCATGTGGAAAACTCATATTTAGAAAAAAAAAGAAGAAATGAATATCAAACTAACAATAAATGTACCGACTTTTCGGAAGAAGTTCATACTTATTTATAGAAAATAAACTGCTGCTCTATGAAAACATTATTATACTGATTTGGACCAATAAAATAAAATTGTAGGGATGATTCATCCAGGTCATCTAACGTTAATACCTTGCAGAGGTTCCAATCTAAAACGCTACGCTCCGTGGTACTTCTCAAATCGTATCTTCCACAAGAATTTAAAAATGCCAAATGTTAGAGAAGTAATTATAAAGTATGCTGTTAAACACTTGAGGTTCGTTCTAGTTAATAGCACCTATATCATCATCATCATCATTGGCACATTACCGGGGAAATATTTGCCGCTCTGTGGATCTTATAAATCCATTTTTGAGTTGGATTAGTCTTCATTCCTTTTTTATTTTTCTATATTCTGTTGTGTTTTAACCAGTTTTACTATTTGCTTCCACTCTTTTCTGTCCATTGCCTTTTGTTTCCAGTTTACCACTCCCATGTCGTTAAGATCTTTGGTACCTTCTTCCATCCATCTGCTTTTGGCCCTACCTCGCGTTCTACCTTCTACCGGCTCCCACCTGGTAATTTTCTTTATACTCTTATCATCTTTTCGATGTGACCTAACCAGCTAGTACCTATATCATACATGTAATAAGCGCCTCAAGGCTGGAACAGGCGACATTTTTAACGAAGAGATCTGTTTGGTGATCTAAAGATTGTGGATGTAATTCACCTGAAATCTTTGATTAAACCTAGATAAAATGCTGGAAAAATGTAACTTTGACTGTCCCTTTGAAGTGATCATCAAAAACCGCGTGGACAGTAGAGCCATTCCGTCACAGAATGCAAATGGAGCTGGTAGATGCTATACCGATGGCTCAAAGATAAAGGAAGAGTTTGAAGTAGGTGTACTAGGACTTAGATGCAGGCTTTCTATACCACTGGGAAAAAACTCACCATCTTCCAAGTTGAAATTTACGCTATTAGCCTATGCGCACAAGGGTGCATTAGCAAAGTATTGCGTAAAGTACGGATATACATAGTATCCAACAGTCAAGTGGCTGTAAAACCTTTAAGCCCTTACACATTTATCTGTAAACAATGCCTAAAGCAATTGGTAAAAATTAACAGAGTTACCCTAATGTGGGTGCAGAGGCATGAGGGAACAGCAGGAAACGAAACGGCTGATCACCTTGCAAAAAAAGGAGCAACTGCCTTTTATGAGCCATAACCCTTTTTTGAACTTGAACCAAAAAACACGTTATGGACGAGGACCGTAAATAGAAAATGGGACAAAAAAGTCCTACTATGGAACAACAACATTCCAGGCCAATATCAAGTGAAGAAGTTTATTACTAACTTGCTTAAGTGTTTCTCGAACTAAGCAAGAATGACTTAAGGCAAATAATAGGCCTGTTGACTGGATATTGCTCTCTGAGATACTATCTCAAAAAATGGACAAAGTTGACAATGACAACTGCAGATTTTGCGCGCTAGCAAAAGAAACTGCAGAACATATATTATGCAAGTGCGATGCACTGGCACACAAAAAACTAAAATTCCTAGAAGACGTAACAATGTTGCCTTAAAATGTAGGGAATGACGCCCCCAAAAAGATCTTAAGCTTTGCAAAAGGTTCGGAATATGGGAGACCTCACTCGGCAGGGTACTCACAAATGATCTTTTTAAGTCGAAGTAATAAGAGGATCTCTAGCCAAAACGACTACATAACCAATCTAATTTAATATATGTAATAATAGTCACTAAGAGATAATGCTACTGGGTGTTATTCCCACCAAGTCAAGTTTTATAGACGCACAATTAGCGTAAAGAATGTAATGTGCATAAAATATTATGATTGCTAATACAATTTATTAAAACAATTCGATATTCTATTCGTGAAATAATGCAATGATATACCACTCATGAAAGGAACGGTAATCGGGGTAAATTACTCAAACTCCCTACGTAGCAAACACTCGTTGCTACTTTACATGTTTTTCTAATAACCCCATTATTTGTCAATTCATTCGTGGTATAACTGTTAAGCAATATTTGAATAAAAGTGAATAGTGGAAACATAAATAATCAAACATGCATAGATATTGTACAGTAGTTTATTTTTTATGGATCATTTATAAATTATGTCAATGTGTTGCTGCAGCAATATACTGCTATGATATTTGGAGTTGTTTGATTTGACTGGAGTATTGTAATTCCTGGAAAGCAGTTTTTGGGATGCTTGTTCCAATTTAATTTACGTTTGGAGGTTTGTGAAGACTGTACGGTTTTGGTATTCAAACTTAGAAACTCAGGGTTGCGTATTATTGCTGTAATTTCTCGTTTTAAAATTCAAATAATGTGGTTATCTTTATATCATTTATATTTTCATATTTGTGAAGTTTTGTTTACTCTGAAAGAAAGAAGAACGCAATCAAATTGATACGATTATTGTTTATGTTAATTTTAATTAAAGATTAGTTCAGAAATGTTTAAAAGGTTTAATATATAAGAAGTTTCAGACTTACTTGTTTTGTGCATCGTTAAATGTCATTTGTGGGGATTATGGATGTGAATGTCAATTTGACAAATGTATAAAAAGCACACTCATTGTTTCGTGAGATTTATTTGTCTAAAAAAAGGGAGATCAAGAGAGAAGACAAAAGCAAGTGAAAACTTATTGGTTAGATACGGCTCGTCCTGAAAACAAAGACACAGGATTTTTCATTCTCTGAAAGAAAAAGAGAAAGACAACGAGTTGTATGAATTAAATAGTGGTATTGAATCGAATAGAAGCTATAATAAAACGGATACAAGTGTTTCTCAACTAATTTTGGAAATATCCAAAAGAATAATAATATAAAAACGGTCCAACGAGTTTACAGTTATTATGGTAGAAAAAGCCAAGTATTAGTAAACATAAAAGCAGTCCAGTACATATTGGTACTACAAAGGAGGAAGATTCTTACTAAAGGCGAGTGCTGTGTGGTTTTTGTGAAAACTGCAAACCAGAGAAGAGGGAGTTTATCATTCAACGATTGTCGAGTTAAGGATATCTTTATAAAGAAGAAACAAAGATAAGTGTTCAGTTTTAAGAACAGTAGAATAAAAAGAAATTTCTTGATTTTTCAAGAATTTAACCTCAAAATTGACTTTTAAATAAAAAGCTGTTGTAACGTTGATATTGGTTTGTGTATTTTTTTTAATCTTATTTATTAATAACATTTCTTCCCAAGCTTAATAACGACCATGAGAAATTTTATAAAAGAGTCTCATAAAATATAATTAGTTATTGCGTAAATTGCAGGCATTTAAAGAATTGTTATTCTGGTAAGTACATAGCCTCATATCATAGCAATACATTCGTGGCAAATCGCAATTTTTTATAAATTTTTAAATCATCCGCAAACAGCGGGCATCCGCAGTTTTTTACACAGATATGTTAAGTAGATAGCTTTGGTTAAATAACACTCAATAAAACTCTGATTACTATTCGTATTCGGTAATGAAAAGTTCTTATTTGAGAGCAATTCGTCCATACAGCCCGAGTCTTTTATTTACTCAAATGAATGGAAGCCCTTTCACGAACAATGTTTCAATGTAGAGAGCTCGACTGCTTTTTTTACTTATTAAAAAGTAGTTGCCAGCGAATCTGCATTCCATTTAGAATTAAAATGTGTTTACGATGTCATTTTCATACAAATTAAACGCTTCTAAAGAGATTACACAAGACAACTTGTAAATTGTTTCAACAGTCTAAGTATAGCTGGAATGCAGAGCGCGGCCGTGAATTCAATTATCAGATGTGTTCAGGTATACGCCAAAAGCTTGGCGCCAAAAGTCCGCTTATCCGTGGATTCAGAGTAACTCCATTACATGAATAATTTACCTACATAAATCTGTTGCACAAGTTGAGCTCTTCTGTCTGCAATTTACATAACATTTACACTCGGCGTTTAATAACACGTTCTTTTTATTGGTTCAGCTCTGGGTGCGTACTGCTGATAAGATTTTATTTCCGTGTTAATGTTAATTAAAAACTCTCGTATTTATACGCTATTCTTTGTGTCGTAAAAGCCTGCACGAGAAAATTAAAAGTTTGCAAAGCTTCATGTTGCAGTTTAACAATGTTCTGTAATTTTGATACTTGAGGTAAAATTTGTGAAAAAATAATACAGTTTTTTTATAGTAGATTTATTTTTTACGTCATATATACAGGTTGTATCACATTTTATGCCCAGTAATAAGCTTAAAAGAAATTAGAGCTATCTTGCTTAGTTTCTGAATAAACTGAAAAAAACTGAATTTTTAGATTTTTTGTTTTCGGCTATAACTCATTTGTCATTTATATTACGTATTTCTAATTACACATTATTAGGACACTTTTTAATGCTAAATCTAAATGTTTTATCAGATTTGGTGTAACTGCTACTATTGCTCATTTTCGACTGTCAACTTTTTTTGTCTTATGGTCGGCGTTTAAAATTTTTTTATATTTGAATAAAGTTTTTAATTCTGATTTCAACGATTTTCACTTTGCATTTTTTCTAGGTTTTGAGCATTTTATTATAAAGAACAGAAATTTCATGAGTGCCATGAAAAGAGAAAAGACCACGTCAATTAATTTATTTTGAAAGAATTCTAGAAGATCATGAACTAATGAAAGTAAAACAAAACACTAATTTTATTTACTTTGACCTTTAGATGCATTAGGTATGCGAAAATTTCAAAAAATTTTGTTTTGAGCGTAGACAGCAGGTTAAATTATTTTTTACAAAATCATGAACGGCAAAGTTTTCAACATACACAATTTACTGAAAATTCCACTTGCAGTTTTTATATTTACAACTGACATAACAAATTTGAATAATAGGTAAAATAAAAACAACATATAAAATTTTTTTTTTTTTTTTTCTAAGAATCATGAAGCCGTGCGTGAGCACGACCCCATGATTCCTATCCCACCCCCTTACCCGGGCTCAGCGGACTTGCGCTCTTTCACCGGTCTATCATGCACCCCACCCCTGAAGACATGCAACCCAACATACACACCTACATACACCATCCATGGACCCGTCGGATTTAACTTGTTCAGAAAAATTACCGCCGAGCAGTGGATTCGAACCAGCTGCCATTGAGAGTCTAGTTTCAAAGCCTGGGACTTTAACCACTAGACCACCCGCCGGCCCACATATAACACTAAAACTGCACTAATACAAATATTAAATAAATGTTCAATGACACTTTTGTAAAACATGCTCAGAAGCTTGTCTAAAATAAACTCTAATCTATGTGTTAGTAACTGTGCCATTCACTTTTTTTTGTAAAAGATAACTTAACCTGCTTCCTACGCTCAAAACAAAGTTTCCTAAAATTTTCGCATACCTAATGCATCTAAAAGTCAAAGTAAATAAAATTAGTGTTTTGTTTTACTTCCATCGGTTTATGACTTCAATTCCTTCAAAATAAATAAAATGACGTGGTCTTTCCACGGCATTTTTATGAAATTTTTATTTTCTGTAATAAAATGCCCAAAACGTAAAAAAAATGCAAAGTGTGACACATCGTTGAAATCAGAATTAAAAACTCTATTCAAATATAAAAAAATTTAAAATGCCGACCATAAGAAAAACAAAAGTTGACAGTCGAAAATGAGCAATGGTAACAATTATACCAAATCTGATAAAAAATTTAGATTCACTATAAAAAAGTGTCTTAATAATGCATGAATTAAAAATACGTACTATAAATGATAAATGAGTTATAGCCAAAAACAAAAAATCTAAAATTTCAGTTTATTCCAGTTCTTTCAGAAAGTAAGCAGATAGGTGCAATATCTTTAGATTATTAGTAGGCATAAAATTCCACAACTTTTACTCTTACAGGCCATTATGGCTCATGGCTTGGTTCCATTCACTCCAGGTTTGGCTTATTGTTATGTTCCGGTAGGTAGTGGGACCGTTTAAGCCTTTAACCACTACGTCCTCTCAGCTTACGCCAAACCCTTGGCATTACATTCACTCGTCTGCTTTGAGGGTATTTCCAACCGCTCACGACTGCCGCGTTGTTAATGCGACATCCGTGACCACCTATTAGCTTGCCATTCCGAGAGCACGAGGTGCCGCGTTGACTCGGTTTTCGGACATCCATCCAAGTACTGACCACACAGACCTATGCTTAACTTTGCTACTCACATTCGAATGGGAATTCTAGCCTAGTATAATATATTAATTGCTCGTGTTTTATAAGACGTGGTTTTATATACCAGGTGATTTAACCTAGACGTACCAAGATAAACTTTTAATTAGTTTTCAGTATATCAAAATTGTGGTGGTAGCTCAGAGATTACTCTGACTACACAGGAAATAATATCTCATATTTTTTCTCATTAATTCTCTATTACCTATTACCTATTAAAATTATTCAAAAAGTTAGACGATTAGTCGTTAGAGCGCAGTTAAAAACTTAAAGTCGCCGTTACGTGCCTGCGACTGTAGCCAAAACTCTGCGGAAATTTTCCAGTCTTAAATACGTAATACGAACGTGCCCGGCAACAGAGTGGGGACTTACCCGCAACGTTGCGATTAAGAACACGTTTACATCGCCGCTACGTAATAATTACGTTCCAGGCACGTGCTGGGAACGTCAGCGGAACGCGTTTGGTACTTTGCAACTTACAACAGCTACATGCCTTTCTTTTTAGCATTTTAGGCAATATAAAAAAAATTTATTTGTAAGTTCTAGCTTTACTTCGTTAAAGTTCATTTTAATTTATAATAGATAAAGCAGTTAAAATAAAGACCTATTGAAGTTAAGAATTGTTTTACTTACAATAAATTAAAATATTTAAAAAAATTGTATAATTAAATAAATTAAGAATATACTAGTTTTAATTTATTTGTCATGGCGGTATGATTTATTGCGCTAAACAAGATGGCGATAAAGATTCAAATGTGGTAGTGCTCACATCTCTAAATAGCCTCATATCAGTATCAAATATATATTTGTTGTCCCTAAACAAGGCAATACTAGTAAAACGTAAAAATGTCGTAATAAAGACTTGTATATTGCTATAATAAATACCATCTCATTTGCAAGTCTTGTAACTGCCTTAAGAAAAAAAATTATATTAAACATTTAAACAAATGTGAATTACAAATTTTGAATAAATCACTGAATTGTTTTAATAACAGTTTTGAATGAATGAAAAAATTATTATGTAAATTGATAATTTTTTGGATTTAATTGTACAAAATAAATGAACTGTATAAACTACGGCAGCTAGCAATCGTGCAAATTGTACCAACCGTCAAGTTTCACATTTCATTAAAAAAATCAGTTTTAACCATAGATAAAAAATATAATACGTTTGTTTTAACTTATAAATAGCTTAAAAGTGCTTGATATTAACTAAGACAGTGTGAGTAATAGTTGTATTGATAATGCAATTCGTAAGTATTTAAATTAATTAAACAAATCAAGAGCTTAATAACCTCAAAATTATACAATAACAAATCTTTACAGCCAAATCAGCAAATAAATATCACAGGCAACTAGCAAACATAAGAAATTCAAATATTTACAATGAACAATGAATATCTGACTTTTTCGGAGCCAATTTTATTTACTCTAAGCCCAAACGAATCCTTCTAACAACGTTACGGTGAGGTAATGCCCAAAATATCCTATAAAACTTGGTTTCCAACTGAATTCTTCTTAAAGATTGACAGAGCCTTCCCTGTCATCAAAACACACGCAGAACTTCCAATATTTTATGCATAGAATTCTAACGTTTATCTAGAAAACAAAAATCTTGGTAACGGACCTCAAGATAAATCTCATCAAAACAGGTATTTAAATAGACTAGTGAGACCCCAGCGCACAATGCACTGACAGACTCGCGTTGGCCGATCCGTCTAAATGCGTCACGTGATGCATTAGTTCCAATAATGAGACGCTGCGGTTTTGTAGATGGCGCCTCAAGTGACGCGCGTCTAGCCGACCTTCACAACATATATTATAAATTAAAATAATTATTATAGAACAATCGACGTAGAATAAAAATATAAAAATGTTTCATGTTCCATCTAAGGATGGACACCTTTCATTGAAAAAAAACATGGTTCAAATTGGTGAAGCAGTAGCCGCTGGAGGAACCAGAGAAGAAAACCCTTAGTGCTTTTATGTATGTACTAGTGTTACCCCAGCGCACAATGCACTGACAGACTGAGCGTTGACCGACCCAGCGAAATGCTAAGTCACGAGATGCATTAGTTCCAATAATGAGACGCGGCGTTGATGTAGATGTCGCCTCAAGTGAAGCGCGTCTAGCAGACTTTCATATATATTATAAATTAAAATAATTATTATTGAAAAATCGACGTCGAATAAAAATATAAAAATGTTTCATGTTCCATCTGAGGATAGAGACCCTTCATTGAAAAAAAAATGGTCCAAATTGGTGAAGCGGTAGCCGCTGGAGGAACCGGAGAAAACAACCTTTTGAGCTTTTATATATGTATGGATGGATAATTAGGTACATACAATGAAACGTGCACAAACCATGTACAAAGGTATATAGACGTGTACAAACAAAGCTAAAAATAGCAAAAAAAATATTAAAACTGACTGAAACTATTAAAATTAAGTTACCTTCGGTGTAGGTGCCCTGTAATTAAATGATTAAAAGCTTTTAATATATATTACTTGGTTTTGAATTACAGAAATTAAAAATTCAAGAGGACATGCGTCCAAAAAGTCCAAAAAACCCAAAAAGGTCTCTGAGACAAGATTTACCAAAAATCCAAATTTACAACGATATCTTGTCGCATAAATGTAAAATATATTTACTGATTAATTCATCGGAATAGATAATTAATTAAAAATTTTCAAAAAATTTACAAAAATTTATTCAACTAAACATTTGAAATATCGAAATCAAAATGGAAACACAAGCTGATTACTAACAATTTTTCAAGTATCCTTGACTAAACAAGGAACACAAAAAATACAATATAAGTCGAGATAAATCACACTGGAAATTCAAAAATTTCTAAACTGAACGACCAAAAATAATAAAAATGTACAATGGGTCACCTAACTATTAGGAGTAAATTTAGCTAAAAATTTAGATGTAACAAAGAAGCGGGTAATTTTCACTTGAGTATTACTTAAATTCAACTGTTACTTTGAAGTAATCCTAAATGTTTCAGAACGTAGTAAAAATCATAAATATTACTTTGTACAACCAGCTACTTTGAAGGAACTTTTGTATAGTCTTGGGACGTAATGGTGACTAAAAACATTACCTAAAAGTTCTTACAACTATATAGTAAAATTTGATAGTTTCGACAACGTTCCGGGAACCTTTTAATACTACTTAAAATTATAAAACTGTTACTACCGTCATTAAAGTAACACTTACCTCAAAGTCGTAGTAGTCTATATTAAGTGGCGGTTACCTTGGAAAAGTTCCGGTACACCTAATCAGTAAAAATCTAAGCACCGGCGACTTAGATTGCTAGCACAGCAAATATGTATGATGAGTTAAATGTTTTTTGGAAACCGCTTTCATTTGTTTTTCATATTTTAATATATGGTTGTGGTTTACTCTTGTGATTTATTCTTAGTCGTTCATTACAGGGAAATTAATTTTTAAATACTCATGCGCACCTGCTTCATGCGACTCTGAAATCATGTTAAGAAAAGAAGCTTAAATTCTACGTAAGTATCTGATTTATCTAGATGCGTAGGTAAATAATTCTTGCTTTCTATTTTTATAAGAATACGTCTTAGGATAATCTTCAGGAAAAATTTTATGGTTACATCGGCTGAAGATATAAGCTTACAGAATATAAACCATTTTCGTTTTCCGTGAACGTGAAGCTGCTTTGCTTACATTTCGCGTTTTACGCTTCACATGTGTTTTCGATATTATTTTAGTTCAAGCTAAACGTGTGTATTGTAGAAACGAAAGGAAACGTGCGCTTTTTTTTATTGTATAAAGATAAAATCGTGGCTGTCTGCGCAACCAGACTATAAAATCACGATTTCCAATATCCCACTGGCAGCTTATCTAGCGATCGGCAGTTGACATTTTTATTGAACTCCTGCAGGATACATTACTTTAAGGCACTGGAATTAAGTTTGGTTAAAGAACACCAAGTTGACTTGTATTTATTGCCATTTAATGAATAAAACAGGTGTCGACACGTGAAAAATGGATGAGATTTAAAGAGTAGCGAACGCAGCTGGTAAAAGAGGTAACTAGAATTGGTTATGGCAAATCTTCAATTTAATTTATTGTAAATGAAACAATTCTTAATTTCAATAAGTTTTCTATTTTAGTCTTATACGTATTTTAACGTGTTCATGTCATTATCAAAGGCAAGAATAAAAGTAAACAGTTGGTGTTGCCATAGGAACAATAAATCTTCATAACTTGATCTTTATTTTCTCTATCTGCGTCCAGAAGACTTGATTTCTCATTCCAAAACGTCCAATAACGGTTCATTCATTAAAGATACAGATTTTAAATGTTTGTAAATTTCAAATGCTTAGTTTACCCAACTTACGTTTATCATCGCAAAAGTGTAAACATTTTATAATGTTATTAGATGTCATTGGATGATTGTGTTCTAATAAGTGTTTAGCGTAATTGTATTTATGGGGGTGTTTATACTCGTAACAACGTACGTGTTTCTTGTACCCAATATCAAAAGCTAATTGTTTGTCCTATATAAATCGAATTACAGTGCGAGTAATTTAATTTGTAGATGCCCGATTTCTAGTGTAAATGTTATGTTTGGGTGCAAGCTGTTAATAAAAATCAAAAATTCGTCGATTAACACTAAAAAATTAAAATTTGTACCTTTAATGAATGAACAAATTGATCTTGTGATGCTCCGACTTCGGACACTGTATAATGGTCCAACCTGGGTAGCTTGAAGCCAGGGTTCGGTGATATAAAATAAAAATTAGGATTAAGAAATATTTACAATGTTTATTAACGCTATATTACAATTTCTAAGATCTGATTATTCATGTTTATGTACCATAGACATTATTTACAATTTTATATTTAATGTACAATCAAGAAATGAAATGCTCCCTTAGGCACGAGTCGACTATGGTTGTCGAACCCCTGGGACGCTTTCCTGGTGTTTTCGGTTGGTAGACTGATTGAATACGGAATTCCCCTACTACGCAGCATTTGAGCATCGACCTCTATTGATTACGACCCGCTAGGATCATAAAATGGTGGTTGACAGCTCAACGTTCTGTGAATTAAAATTAACGTTTATCCACACAGAAATTTGGTTATCCGCTAGTTCAATAGGTTCAGGAATGTCTGTAAGCAAATAACTTCTTAATTAAAGTGTTCTGCATCGTTTAGTGGCTTTATATTCGGCTTTTCCCAGGATCTGGTTATAACTGGAAATTAAAATGATTTGTGATTGTGTTCTAGAAATAAGTAAATAATAATCGTTGCTGGTTTTAATTAAAATAAATCTTCTTCTTAATTTTACTAAGTTGGGATTCCAATAAATTGAAAAGTTAAAGTTCTTAAACAGATCTGGATTTAAAAATAAAATTAAAAAGTGAAAGTTTTCTAAACAGGTATGGTTTTAAACGAATGAATAGTAGAAGTCTCTCGTTCTGCGCTGGTCAAGGGGTTTTATACCTGGTGAATCAGGAAGGGATATCGGATTGAAATTAATTTTTCCCACTATCTGCGTTTAGCTGCAATCACTCCACGTATAAACTTCAACTTCTAGCGCCGCGAACGCTTTTACTTAAAACTGCAACAAAATAAATCGTTGCGATTTACTAAAAATTGTTGTTGGCAGGATAACTTGTTACAATCTCTTAATTCACCGTTATTGGACGTTTTGGAATGAGAAATTAAGTCATCTGTACGCAGATATAAAAACCCAAGATTTATTGTTCCTATAGCAACACCAACTGTTTGCTTTTAAGCTTGCCTTTGATAATGACGTGTAAACACGTTGAAATACGTATAAGGCTAAAATAAAAAACCTGATGAAGTTAAGAATTGTTTTATTTATAACAAATTAAAATGAACTTCAACGAAGTAAAGCTCGAACTTATAAATTAATCTTTAATATTTTTATTTTTCCAGTGGTGACTGTTAAATGTGCTAGTAATATTTTAGCTTTTCAGTGCGCTTTAAATAATCATAACATACACATTTGGGACTTGCTGCTTTGACGAAAATGCTTGAAAAACAGAACATTAAGGTAAAATATTCAGAAATGCGCACAACGTGAAAGTATAACAAGAATTTATATTGCCTAAGAAAATACCATTAATATTCAGAACTGGGTTGGTGACCGTTACAATAAATTCGAGACTATGAAATTGTTGAAAATGTAAATATTTTAGCTACTGTTTTGGTATGAGCTTGACTTTTATTTTTAAATTACTTTTTGTGATTATTTAATGGTTACGTATTAGCCTATTTCCTATTTCAAATTTTAACAATGAGCCACAACTGATTATTATCGTTACTAATAACCTAATAAACTTCTTAGTAAAAACGATAGAAATTGTGGTTGAATGAATAAATTAGGGAAAAATGTATATCTCAATTGCGGGATGATATGAATGTAAATGATTGCCAGAAAATAGCCGTTTTAATTTATTCCATTTGAGCGCAAGTTCAGGACGAGTTACACAAGCGGAAATATAAACTTGGGAACAACTTTAATTGGTATTAAATTTTACCTGTTTGTTTGGACTAATTATTGGGGAAATTATTAGATTTTCCTTTACAAAATTTGCCACTTTATAACTGGTATATTTGGAAAATCTAATTTTGCTAATTTACTTTAAGTTGTTTAAAAATAATTTTGAATGAATGAACGTTTTTACTTTAATTTAAAAAAAATAATTTTGATGCAAGTGTTTTCATAAAACATAATTTTATAATAATCAACATTAACAAATTTTTATAATCAAACAATGCTTAATTAAATGAAAAACCAATTATTCAGCAGTTGCCGTAAATTAGCTATTCTTTGAAGCTTTAGAAGTTTCTTGAACTGTTAATATTACAATTTACTTTCGGATTACACCGCGTTGTCATTTGGGGATTATACCCAGCATAATGTGGTAAGAACCGACCTGTAGCTTGTTTGCATTTACAAGCTTTTCTTCTAAATTCCAGTGATCCGTCAACCGTCAAATAGTTTTGACAATTTACTGCTCATTTGAATATTGTAGCAATCAAAGTTTGTCAGTGTTAAATATTTTTTTTTTAAATTTTTGTCAGTTCAGCATATAAAATGCTATACAAGACAGTGTTGTTAATATTTATCACTTTAACTTTGTCTGTTTCTAGTGAGGTAACCGTGGGGTTCCTCAATCTCTAATTTATTTGATTGACATTAGTTCATTCTAAATTCACTTTATTAATAGTAAATGTCTTGAGGAAGTTGGCGTTTTAGTCTTGTATGCACTAATTTTTTGCCAATAAAATAATGTTTTGCCCCTGAGCACGAGTTGAGTGTTTTAAAATATTTACAGGTGATCTTCTTAATAAATTCAGTGATTTCAGGAATTCCTAGTTTTTCGTGGATGGCTATTCTAAGGATTTTGTTTCGCATTCTTTGGAGCTTATTGATATGCGTTTTTTTGCTGCCCCGCATACCGGGCATGCATATGTCATTATCGGTCTCAAGATTGATTTATAGATAAGTATTGCAATTTCACTTTTTAGTGCCGATTTTCTGTTTAGTACTGGGTATAGTGTTGCGGGCTAAAGATGATTTTTTGACACCGTAGCAAAAAGGTATGCCTGGCGGCTAAAGACTCAGAGTCGGAGACGGCGTGGTTCGAAGCTTAGGGTCGGAAGGGGTTTCGTACTAGCAAAAGGGTTGTCGAAATCGAGTTTAGGGTATGTTAAGGGCGCCACCTGCTCTGATGGTTGAGGTAGGGCAAAGGAAGTGAGCGGTTATTTGTCCCGGGGCGGAGAAGTAGGAAATCCTCCCTGGGCGGCTCGTTGAGCTGGTCGTGACTTACCTTAGGCCGTTTTCCACCAGATTAAGCAACACAATATATGCTTACAAAATAGGAATAAGGCTTAATTACGTAGATAATGAATAAGTCACGCTGCAGTAGTTTACAAAGTTAAATATATTGAATAATAAGGTTATATGTATAAAAAGGTTGAATAAAATATTAAAACAGCGTATATCAAAAGCAAATTGTAGAACAAGTAATTAAATATATGCACAGGTAATGTGGCAACGTTGCGTAATTTTTCGACGTTTTAAGCTGACAAGGTTTTCCTTAACAAAAACAAGGTATTCACTTATTGGCCTGGACCTCGAGAACAAAAGGAAACGGTAACTCTAAATTAATTTATCAAGCATGCGACAGGTAAAAATTATTGAGTCCAAATGGACTGGCTTCTTCACGTAGCACAAAACACTGGCGATAATCATTAAAGTACAAAGTTACTTACAGTAATGTTGTTTACCTGGTGGAAAAATTGGTCTTTAGTTATTGATGCTAAGGCCGTGGGGGCATGACGTACTCTCAGGCGGGAACTTGTTGCAGCGAAAACGGAACGGTAGGCGGTACAAGGCGAGGGGATGCCAAAGCGGCGTCCAGCGGAAGGTACTGGCGAAAATGGTTGTTACCAGCGGTAGATCGGCGATAAAGATATAGGCAGCTCGGGAAAACAGCTTGGAACTTGTAGTGACTTTGGATCCGTCTTTAGACGATAGAATTCGAGCAGGAAACGGCAGTCGAAATTCAGAATATAGCTCTTTTCTTTGTTAGTGAACGCTTCAATCTGCGTGAAGATACCGACCAAGTCGGGGGCAATTTTTCGGTAATTGACGTGTTACACTAAACAATGGGCGGTCACCCACAAAAACTTTACGTTGTTCCCGGCGTTAACTGATTATTTTACATAACGGTAACTCAATCGTGAGTTCGAAACGAAAAACGAGAGCGTGTAATGTACACGTGTGAACGTTACAGTTGCTGGACGCGGTTTGTCTTCGATACTCTGAACGGGTTAAGCTGTTCAGGCGTCGAAGGTTATGCGCGTGAAAATTCCAGTGGTGGCGTGAAACGGGCAAATACATATAACAATAGAGCTGCCAATCTTGTGTGGCATTCAGTTAACTTTTTATTGATATGATACCCCCATGTGAGGCGCCTATCCATATAGACCCCTAGATACTTAACTGCACTGTCCTTTGGGTTCCACTGTATTTCTTTATTATCTATTGATAAGTTCTTCATAGGAATCTTCTGTCTGATAGAGAAGATTTTTGCTTCACATTTGCTAGCATTAAGTGATATGCTCCATGTTTGCAACGAGTCACTAATAATGTTTACACTATCTTGTAATTGTTGCACCGCAGTTGATAGGTTTTCATGTTGTGATATTATAGCAGTATCGTCTGCATACATTGCTAGGGAGCTAACGTTAGTAGTTGGTATATCATGTACATAGAGGTTGAATAACATGGGCCCGAGAATTGATCCCTGTGGAACCCCGGCATTGCAACTTTTTACTTCTGATGTCGTAGAATTTATTCTAACTGCAAATTTACGATTAGTTAGGAAAGATTTGATTACATGCTGTAGGTCAGGTGGCGTTTTAATATCTAGAAGTTTATATTGCAGACCTTTACGCCACACCTTGTCAAACGCCTGCGCAATGTCTAAGAAGGCTATAACAGTGTATTTTTTATTTTCAAATCCTTTCTCTATTTCTTCTGTAATTCTTGTTAGCTGATGTGTCGTTGCATGTTTTGCTCTGAATCCGAACTGAAATGGTGGTAATATCGTGCCATCATAAACATGTTCATATACTCTATCGTAGATAACTCTTTCAAATACTTTTGAAACTGTTGATAGCAGACTAATCGGTCGGTAGCTGTTAGGATTTTCTGGATCCTTGCCTGGCTTAAGAAATGGCAACACACGCACGATTTTCCATATTTCAGGAAAATACCCTAATTGCAAGCATCCATTAAAAATGTTTGTTAGATATGCTAATGACTTTTTTGTCAGGTTTTTCAACACCACATTGGAAATTTTATCACTGCCTGGTGATTTTTTATTTGATAATATTATAATAATTTTAGCTTATTCTCTGGGACTAGTAGGTTTTATAATACCAGGCTCAGTTGGAAATTTAATTTGAGCTTCTGCTTAATTTCATTTGCAAAATCAATATTGTTGTCCGTGATATTTGTTGTATATGTAAGTTCTAAGTTTTTAGCTAAGCAGTTACATTTTTCTGCATCGGTCTCAAACAACTCATCATCCATTTTTAACGGGCTCATTGTTGGTTGTTGCCTCAGGATCCGTTTAGTGGCTCTCCATAGACTCGAGTCTTGTGGCGCCAACTCAGCTATGTATTTATTGTAAGAATGTATTCTGAATGAATCCAGTTCCCATTTTATTCTTCTCTGTAGTTGATTAAGTAGTTCTTTTAGATTTGGGTCCCTCGTCTTTTGCCACTGTCTTCTAACTTTGTGGTTTTCAACAATTAAGTCTAGTATACTGGAAGGAGGAAGAGCGTAGTTCGATCTGCGTTTTGGGTATTGTTTGAATGTTGCTGATTTTTATGCTTCTCTCTACTGTAGAATTGAAAGTTTTAATTGTTTGATTTGTGTCAGTCATAGTTCGCGCTGTGAAGCAGCTAAGATCTTCGTCCATCTTACTTTTGAAAAGTTCCCAATCGACAAATCCATTTATTAATGGTGGAATTTTGAAAAAACGGAATGGTGTATTTTTAAACTGCAGTACCACCGGTATGTGGTCCGAGTCTAACTCTTCTAATACTTCTTGCTCTATGGGTTTGCTAAAGTTTTTGTGAATTATAACATCCAATATATCCGGCTGATGATCCCTTCTGTAAGGGTAGTAAGTAGGACTCGTTGGTGCTATGATTTGTATGTTATGGGTTGTCATAATTTGATGTAGTTTCACTCCATTCGGGTTATTGACCCTACATCCCTAGATGGTATTCTTGGAATTAAAGTCTTCTATGACTACAGTCGGCTCACTGGTATTAAATAAGTTCGCAATTTCATTTTCCACTATTGGTTTATTTGGTTGTTTATACACACATATAAATTTTACTACACTATTGTTATTTAGTTTTATTTTAACACCTATCGCTTCTATGTTAATAACAGTTTGTACTTCGATAGGGTGGCCTACTATTGAGCGCTTTATAATGATTGCTACCCCCCCCCCCCCCCAGGTAAAATATAGAAATGTGAATCCTGAGATTGTTTAAAACAATTCTTACGGCATTATTTTAAGATACCTGAATGATATAATCAACTCTGGGAATTAAGAGACGTACCGGAACTCTGTAAATACGTCACAAGTCCCGTATAAAGTATTTTTATTTTACCGTTCTCGAGTGGCCTATTGCAAACTGAGAAGTTTTATTATACATATTTTTATTCAAATTGGTAAAAAATTGTTTACGTTACTAGATTCACTAATTTCTATTCCAGTGCTGTGTTAAACGATGTGAATTTAATATAGTTAAATCTAAACCGTGTTGATTGTTTTATGATAATTACACAAGGAATTAAAGTGGCGATCAGTTTGATTAAAACATGAACAATTTTTTTTGGTAAGAGTAACCACACGAAAGCATTCTAAATATAATGCTTTCACATTTAAATAAATTTAACAGATAAGCTAGTTTATCAATTATTTGCATCGACCAGGTGACGAGGTCGTTATACTTATCTATAAGTTAAATTTTTATTTACTCGAATTTTTTTTATTGAGTTTTAATTCTTGAAATTCGTACTTTTGATTATATGTTGATTTAATTGCATTTAATTTGTTATAATTTAACATAATACAGACTCTTCCGAGGATTGACCACGAAAGTTTCGAGTCTCCCGGCGTTCCCATGCCGGGCGACCATTTTTGCACCATTTTTGATCAGAAATAATTTCTTGTTTATGTTTTTGATTAAAATTAAGTTGTACTTATTAGGCTAAATTTAAAATACTTAAGTTGATCTTGTAAATTTGTACAAACAAAATTTCGTACTGAGTAAGTTTCTTTTTCTGGAAAATAGGTTTTACTCAAACAGGAAAATTTCAGTGGTGACCTTGCTTTTGCAACCAGGTATTGTTTGAGGCTTAAAATCGACTGGAATCCACAACATCTCTTGCTCTTGTGGTTCAAACTACATCGGACAAACAAGTCGTTCTATTGAGTTAAGATTACGTGAGCACAAAGGCGATTGGAAACACAAACGCATCCCAAAATCTACGATAGTTGAACATACTGGTTCAACTGGGTATAAGATGGACTTTGAGACAGCTCGAGTACTTACCAGAGTACTTCATCGCTTTCCTCTATCATACCTGATGCAATCCATTTTTTTGCAAAACGTTAGTTAGTGTATGTCGATTAGGTATTCTTGTCCTGACAATCAAAATACATTAAGATTAAATTCTTGCCCACCCCAAAGTTCAAACAATCTAAAAACACGGCGCTGTTTAGGCAGGTAGAGCCCACGAACAGCTCAAACAGTTAGAGCAAATGCTTGTAAAGGCAGGTATGTTATCACGGATGGTGTCATGGTGTCATGGGGACAGGATAGAAGGCCGCTTCGTCGTTGCATATCTTCAAAACACTGCTGCCTCAGCGTGTTAGTTTAGGTTAGACGTCAAGGCCACACTTCGCGAGTTGCAAAAATTCAGTTGAGATTTTTGGGTTAGATGACTGTGGCGGATGAAGATGAAATTGGGTTTTGGTAGGGTTTAAGTTTACTTTTCATTTTTGAAACCAGGTTTCTAGTCTGGCGAGCTCGACCAATATCAGACGGGAAGATGTGGAGCGGAATGTGGAGCAATAGAGTGGTGTCGTCGGCGTGCTGGACTAGACACACCAGTGGATTTGGGGTAGGGGGGGGGGTAGGAATGCCGATGCAGACTGTGAACAGAGTGGTGATAGAATAGATCCTTGCGGGACTCCAGCACGGAGCGTGAACGGTCTTGAAGTGCGATCGTAAACTCGCACACGTGCTGGCGTTCTTTTAGGAAACTGCGGATGACAAACGCTCGGTACTTGCTGCTCCTATACTCGCATACAATCATTAGGACAGAAATCATGCTAAATGTGTGTAAGTGTATGCGCGGTTTTTGTCGTCTGAAATCCCAGGTTGACGTTGAGGTTCTCCAAAAAGTTAAGGGTTAAGAGAGGGGTGCTTATTTAAATATTAGAGGAACCGTATTCTACGGTTACCAAACGATTGCTTTCTGCAAGTGCTTTCCGTTCCGCTCACATATAGAATAAGACAGTTCGCTGTGGCCGTTGTGGCTGTTGACGTTTTGCAGCGAATTTTTAGTCGCAAGATTCCGTTTCGCCGCTGACTTGTTGGGGCGAGAGGCCGTTTGACCGCAGCCTTTTTTTTGTGGAAGTCGGTTTTGCGGCGGAAATTTCGACGCAAAGCATGCAATTTGATATTCGATACTAAGTATGTAGTTGTTTGATCTCCACTTTCTCCTTTGTATTACCCTCTCTTTTTTCGGAAAAGTTCACGCTAAGGTTAATGTGGATTGTATAAAAAAACGAACAAATGAAAAAAAGTACCTACTTTAATTTACATTGAATGAAATGCTTTCGAGAAGAGCTACTGTTTGTTCACTATCACTTTAATTCATAGGCTTTTGGTTCCCCCACAAATGGTAGAGGCGAGGCGTAACGGCCAGCGGCGTATCAGTTAGCGTCGATAAAGCCGTGGCAAACTGTACTAGACCCCGCTCACAATATTTTCTCGTTTTTGATCATTTCCAAATTTCTGCTAAAAACTTGTAAAATAGGTGTATAATTACCAGAGGAAAGTCTTTATACACAAAACGTGAACCAAAAAAAAACCTATCGGTACTCGGTTACAGTTCAAATGTTTTTAAATTTTGGTACGTTTTTGGTTACGGTTTACAGCTACCAAAACTTTCGGTTTGAGTGACGGTTACCGGTATTTTTTGGTTTTTCTTAATGAAAAACAAAAAAATTTCTGTACAAATTTATGTAAAAAAAATTTTGCAATGCAATTCAAAAAGATTGAAGTTATCACAAAAAAATAGCAGCACTAAAAACATTTTTGTAACTAAAGTAATCTTAGTTAGTAATATTCAATCATATGTTAAATGTAGTCCTTTTTGTTGTAGCTGTATTACTGTAAGCGCGCTACATTGCATTTTAAGTTGGAATTGTGACCTCCTACAAAACGGCCGCCTCGTTTCACTTACAGTTGATTGTTCAGAAACTGGAGTCTATGTGACTAAGACTGTGCCAGTTTTTTTTATGAAATGCTCAGTTACACTAATTTTCTATCTTGCAGTGACTGGCTGGCCGGTGCCGGCTGGCAACGTTTTGCCGGTATACAGTCTACCGTCATCGGATAACAAGCAGCGTAGTTTACATGCAATTTAAATTCGACCGGCGAATGACGTATTGTTTATGTATGCGTTCTATATTTTAACGTTTGCTATCAACAGACTCCGTGGCTCAGTGCTAGAATGCCTGTAATTTTATTACATTGCTTTGGCATGCTGTAAATATTTTTGTTTTCAATCGCCAATGTTATTCTTTCTAATGAACGCACGGAACTGATTCGTTTCAGTGTTTAAAGGTAATTTTAAATTAGATCTCAGTGACAGATTTCCCCTAACTTCGTTTCTTAGCTATTGTATTTACCGGGGACCATTTATATATACTACGGTTGAACTACAAACTATAGAATCAAAAAAAAAGTTGTTTAATACAATAAAAATCGGCATGCAACTTAGAGGGTAGTTACCCTTCACAGAAAGTTTCTGCTTGGGTTTTTACAGGGCTTTAGAATATGTCTCGTACATAATCACTTAGTCTGTTGTTTATGGCTTGGTAGTAAACGAAGTAATGATTGTGATTGAGAAGGACTGAGCAACTAATAAGTGCTGCAATGAAGAGAGATAATAATAGGCAAACAAAATGCAATTCACGAATGCATACTTTAACAGTTAATTTAAAAAAAAATCAAAAATCTAAAGAAATTATTAATTTTACAAGTTTCCACGAATACGTGAATCCTTACTTGGCCTTCCCATTATCTCTGTTCTTTGTCTTACTCATTAATTGCCTATCTCTTGCTTGTTTTCAATAAAATAGTGGCAATATGTGTAGTATGAATGTTTATTCCTCTTTACATTTTCTAATAGGTTTATTGACCGATTAATTCGGAAATAAACCCTAATTTGCTATGTTCTAGTTTATTTCTACAATTCATAACCATTTTTTAAGGAATAACTGATGTAACAAAATGTAACGAGATATACACAAATTTAGTTATTCTACTTGTTATCATTTGGTTTAAGTACGCTTTGAAGAATCTCACCTCGTTGTTTAAAATGTCAATTTTCGAAGTACTACGAATATTTCTACCTTTGTATAATGCCACAAACTAAAATTATTTTATTGAAAACTGTTGTTCACTTTATGTTTCAATCAAGTTGAGAAGGGTTGGAGTGCCATAAATTCCAGTAGGTAACCCTTTCTGCTTCCCTTTTTAGGGGACGCACTGATCTTGCTGACCGGTTGCGAATAACTGAATTTCACGGGCTGATGGTTTCCGTACAGATTTTCTCCTGCGAAGCTGACCAGTGTGACAATGAGCTGGGAGACCTGTTGTGCATAAAACAGACTGTGTCAAATTTTCCCAGTTGCTTAATTATTAAGTTATATTAAATCGAAAACTTTATTATAATAAATAAATAATTTTTTTTTGTAATTGTCTTAATAGGGAACATTATTGCTTTATGTGTTTTACGATAAACGCTTAAGAAGAATAATTATGAATTTGTAACGATATCGAAAAAAGTTATTATAATGTGTAAAGGAGAATCACGATTAAAACCAATGCACGTCACCGATATTTGATGACGTCACGATGACATCATAAATAAAAATATCACGTTTACATTACAGAGAAAATAATTTTAATAAGCACTGGATATGCAACACATGTTACACCAAATGTAAAATTTTTCAACCCCGTAGCCATATCTCCCAACATATTTATTATAATATGTCTTTGATATTCCCCAAATATTTTCTATAGGGTTAAAAATGCAATGATAGGGAGGCAGCCTTAATACAGAATGTCCGTATTGTTCTGCAAGAGTATCTGCAGCATATGACTTCGGGGGTGCATTTCTAGAACAAAATTATCTATACGTAAGATTTATCATACAAATTAGGCATTATGTGATATTTACAGTCTAACTCCAAGAATTGCGGTTTTAATAAAGTGTGCTCGTAATTAATGTGATTTTCCAACCATTCTTGTATCACTAGCTTATTCCACGGTGTAGTTGTAACTTTATCCTTTATTAGTGGTAACTGGCGTTTTCCATTAAAACTATCGATGGCTCTTCTAAATTTTTAATAATTGATCCTCAAACCATGTCAAGAAATTCCCTTGGTTCATTGAATGGTTATGTGTTGTTCTAAACACATGAAAATGTAAATATTGACAAAAATTGGGAAACCAAACGAAGTACTTACTCTCTCGATACATTTCGTAAATAACATTTCGAATTGCGACCTTGTCAAAATTATCAATTTCACGAACAGGCTTGCTCCTGTTTTTTTTCTTTTTGGACTGTGTAAAACTTCGTTAGAAGTTACCATTTTTAAATTAGCACTAATGGTTGACATGTTAAGGTTTAAAGCATTCGCAACTCTCTGCAATATACAATAACTATAGTTTTACAAACTATATTCAACAATTATAAAAAGAACATACTTCCCTAACAGCAAGTAAAGGCAGCAACGGTCCATTGTTGTTTCGCTCGCTTTCAAAATCCATACATATATAAAAGCCCAAAGGGTTTTTTCTCCGGTTCTTCCAGCGGCTACCGCTTCACCAATTTGGACCATTTAAAGGTCTCTATCCTCAGATGGAACATGAAACAATATTTTTATTCTACGTCGATTTTTCAATAATAATTATTTTAATTTATAATATATATGAAAGTCTGCTAAACGCGCTTTACTCGAGGCGACAACTACACCAACGTCGCGTCTCCCTTATGGAACTAATGCATCACGTGACTTAGCATTTAGCAGGTTCTGTCAACGCTCAGTCTGTCAGTGCATTGTGCGCTGGAGTAACACTAGTAACGTATTAAACTAGCAACCAGCTCTTTAGCTGCTTACAGAGGGGTTTCCTTTTCGGCATAATGAGAGGTTGAAGTTTTACAAGGTTAAAACAATTATTAGTTCTGAAAAGAATTATTTTTTTAAGAATCACAAAAACATAACACTAATATTTATAAACAGGAAAGAAAGTGAGTTGTTTGGTGAGGTTAGGTTGCACAATCATATAAAAATCGATAAAGGATCGATAGGTAAACGTGTGTCCTAGTGATGCCAATCCAATGCCACGAAAAATGACATTATCATGGAATTCTCTCCTTGTTACTACAGACAATTAAAAAATGATAACTATTTAATGCAGAATTTTTAAAATTTGGTTGAAACTGAGCAATATAATATTATTTCTTGTGCATTATTTAATGATGAAAACATTTGATTTTTGTTTTCTGAGTTTGGTATTAAAAACTTGGGTCGATAGGTATTGATGACGTAAATTGGTTCTAAACGTGATTCTACTTTAGGGTAGATTAAGTGGTTTTTGGGAATTTTCCTAATATTGTAAAGAAACTGAAAATACCTGGCGTGATTTACTTTTATGTCACTAAAATATATCTATTACCATGCCATTTTCTCGCAGAGCAGAACTTTGATGTTTCATTCCCCAATAATGATAACAATCTTCCTCTTCTTGTAGTGCCATACCCTATTCAGGGCTTGGCTACCTCTCTCCTCTTTGGTGCGCGGCGATAGATAATTTGCACAGACAGACATAGGGGACCTACGGTTTAACGTGGATTCAGACCCACAGGAAGTGCATGCACTTCTTCTCCAGAGTGGTTTTTCCTGGGAAAAATTCCGCCACGCTGGTTTTTCGTTGCCTTGCGAGGGAGAACGACCGGGCCGGGGATCGAACGCGGAACCGCTGCATAGGTAGCCCGCGCGCTTACCACTGAGCTACAGCCGCTCTAATGGCAACAATAAGTTCCACAATAATAAATAAACTAAAATTACTACCTCTCCTAGTGGAACCTAGTGGAAGACTGCCAGGAACCTCAAACAAGCCCAGTCAAATTCTCCTCCCATAATAAAAGCTGACAGGAGCTGAACAAGGGACGATAAGGAAGCCAGAAACTTTTGCAGAACATCTCACGAACGTCTTCAAACTATTTTCCTCTGAAGTATCTCAGAAAGAAAATAAGGAAATATTGAAGAACGGTCTGAATTATCGTTTAAAGTTTTAGCACGCGTAATCAATGCTTTTAAAAAACTGAACACTTCACATCTCAGTCAAATGTAGCTCGGATAATTTTAATTCCTAAACCAAGAGCGGCCGTAGCTCAGTGGTAAGTGCGCGGGCTGCATTGCAGTGGACTTGGGTTCGAACCCGGGCCGGTCGTTCTCCCTCGCAAGGCAACAGGAAACCAGCGAGGAAAGCCTTTCTGGAGAAGAAGTGAATGCACTTCCTATGGTTCAGAGCCCACGCTAAACTGTAGCTCCTTTACGTATGTCTCTGCAAAATATCTATCTCCGCGCACCTAACACAGACATAGCAGAGAGGTCGCCAACACCCTGAATAGGATGTGGCACTAAAAGAAGAAGAAACCAGGACAACCCGCAGAATAAGCTAAATCTTATTGCTTCATAAGCTCATCCTTGTCAACATTTTTAAGCAGATAAACCTTAAAAGACTGAAACTAATACTGGAAAAGAAAAACAGCATTTCAAAACATTCGTTTCGTTTTTGGCAGTAGCATGCCACCATACAGCAGGTGCATGTGTACTCGCGATTATAACAAGACGTTCGAAAGCTGCGAGTATTATTTAGTAGCGTTCCTGGACATTACCAAAGCGATTGACAAGGTCTGGCACTAAAAGCTTTTCTACAAACCTAAGTAATATGTATCAAATCGCCACTAACAACTTCTCAACTCCTACCTGAATAAGGCGAAATATCACACAGAAGTCGCCAAACTACATCTAATACAATCTGATCTGAATTATGGGAGCAAGCACCAATCGACATGTTGCATCATAGGATTTACAAACCTAACAACCTAACTAATTTACAACTTTGACTAGGAATGCAGGTCCCGAGTTGGCGCTGCTAGAATACCCATTCGAGTGCGATTAGCAAGGTTAACCATAGCTCTGTCTGGTCAGTACTAGGATGGGTGTCCGAAAAACCAAATCAACACGGCGCCTCGTGCTCTCGGGATGGCACGCCAATAGGTGGTCCCGGCTGTTGCATTAACAACGCAGCAGTCGTTAGAGGGGTTGGGAGTCCCTTCAAATACAGAGGTACGAAAAAACGGCTGATAGGTGTTTGGTCTAAACTGATGGAGCGTGCTGGTTTAAAAGCCGAAGGGCTCCATCACCTCCTGGAACACAGCGATAAAACCAATCTCCAACCATGTTTAACCCGACGCCCTAAGGACATACGGGATGGCTAAAGAAGAAAGAAGAAAACTAAACATGCACCTCGATCAAAAAGTGAACTGAAAGAAGCACATATTTACCAAATGCTGTTTAATAATGAATTGGCTCATTCGTGGATAGTGTTGGGCAGTAGGAAAATTGTATATGGAAACTTTTTATCGGAAACTGAAAAAATGGAGTTTCTCGGGCAACTGGAAGCTTTCGGAAATAATGGAACCTTCATATTTTATCGACTATTTAGTACAAATAAAATAAATAATGTGTTCTGAGATGCTACAATGCGCTTATGACATTATTACCTATTTCAGTAGTAAATTCTCGAGTAAGTTTACCCTCGTATGTGCTGATACTGGTTGATTTTACCCTGACGAGAAGCTAGGGCCGACTTATGAAGAAAACACTGATAGTGAGTATAATGACTACAAAAGAGAAGGCGAGAGCGAGACTAATATTGAATAAAAAATAAACAATATATTGTAATGAACTTAATAATTATTTAAATGAATATTCTAACATTTTGTTTTAATTTTATTGGCATTAAGACCGCGCCGCGCCGAGGCACACGACACAGATGGCGCTAGTATAGACATCATATAGGCATTTTTATATGTACTCAGCGACTTAATTAAAAAGAAAGCGAAATGAAACAAGTTAATAGATGTTACTTAATAAAGCAACTTAGATGCTCAGATAATTATTTTCTTGTGAAACATGCAAACAAGGTAAAAAACTTACTTTTCTTAGCAAACATAAAACTATAAATTTAACACTATTCTTCATTTCTATTTACGCTGATCATCTAGATACTGTTATAATAGGTACACCAATTTAAAATTTTTGTCAATTATTTAAACTACGTGCCAGCTGAGTAAATTTAAAAATTCGATGCGAGTAACGTCAGCCATGTTTTTGAACAAAAGGTCATAGGAATCCGCACGGATGGCGCTACGGCGATAGACATTTGGCGCGTTAATTTAAAACTTTTAACAAATTTTGCACATAAATAGGAGATTAGTTGCACACAAACCCACGAGCAAGTAATGCTGAGAATTAATTTTATGCGAGAAATCAATAATTCTGGTAGTACAGTCCTGTACAGAAAAATATATTCACGTCAACAGAACGCATGTGACGCTACCTGTTTATGTTTAATAGAACCATCAGTAATTAAATTCAAATTTAGAATGAGCGCCTCTAGCGTCAAAAACAGAAGGGTGCCACGGCGGCGTGCTCTTAAGTTCGAAAATTAGTTAAAAGTAACTTTCTTTGTATTTTTTTTTCTTTGTTGGAGCCGCATTAAGGCAGGGAAATACTTTTTATATCATAACATTTTACCATTTTAAAAAGCTATTTTTGTAAAACATTAACAGCCTTGCACAAACGACTGTGAACTTTAACAGACCCGTTAACTTTGACAGAGGATGTTTTAAATGGAAAAAATTGTTATTAACAAAAATTTAGCAGTAAATTACAATGTCCAAATACATTATGACCACAATAAATACCAATTAATACGATTTTTAAATCCGTAAATTTATTTTAGGCCAAAATTTTCAGTTTCAAACGCCGTCAGAGTTAACAGTCCGTTAAAGTTGACAGTCGTTTGTGCAACCGGACGCATAGACCGGACGTGAATGTTTATCTGGCAAATAATTTTTATTGAGTAAATAACGTTTTGAAACTAGACAGCCCGGAAAAAGCATTCAATATGTCTTATATCCTTCAGCAATATACGTACAATCCCATTTTTAACAATCTTGATACGAAAATATTTACCAAAAATATGTTAAAATGTCATGATGTATGTATTTTGCTATTTTGCTGTTTGTATTGTATTATTATCAAACTTTTTATATTGATTATAATTGTTATTTGTGACCTGTCTTATATCACTTTGTGATCAACTGGACTAAATAAATATTATTATTATTATTATTATTATTATTAATAGTTTCTAAGATTTTTATGCATCAAATACTTGATACGACAAACACTATTCCGAAACCACTTTTTGATTCCTAGAAATCAAAAACACGTATGTCTGCCAATTTTTTTACGATCACACTTTTTCGTAATAAGTAAAGTAGAGGAATGTCTGTTCGTCTTCGACTCGTGGTGATTTTTCGTAAATTTTCGGAAATCAAAACCAGCACTTATTAGTTTATATATGAAAATACTTGTTATTGTTTTCAATGTATTCAAAATTCTAATAGTGATGTAAGAAAGAGTATGGTGTTGCAACTCCCACCAGTTGTCCATATAAAAAATTCATCCTAAGCGTTTGACAATCTCGCTACTCTTTATAAGATTTGAGTATAGACGGCGCTCTGAAAACTTCAAATTTAAGCAATATTTCAGATTTGGCGCCGTTTGATGAGTCTTTAATCACTACTTGACACTTTTTGAATCTTATTTTGTGTACAACACTTTTTTACTAAGGTTAGGTTCATTGGTTAATTTAGTTTTCACTTTTAATAATAAAATACGCAAGTAAGTGAAACACATACCACATTTTTACGTAATGTTTATAGTTTATTGTAGTTATTTTTGTGGTGATTTTAAGTTGGAAAATAGGTGTAATGATACTAAAATCTAAATAATACCAACAACCAACAACATTGAACTCATTACTTACTACTACGAAATGTAAGCGTTCTTCCAGTCACTGCATAAACTCAACTTGGTACAAAGCATAATTTTTAATACAAACTATTTATTTACTGATTATATAATTAGCAATTATAGGTAAGCAAAATAGGTAAATTCACATTGGGAACAGCTAATAATGATAAATATTTGTTTTCGTCTTTTGATAAACCGCGCAAACAACAGTATTTAGGCATTTTTGCCTAGAATATTACCGTGGTAATAAATAAATAAAAACACTTCTTAATTTTCAAATTTATTTTAAAACAAAATTGATATTTACAGTTGCGCCATCTGTTGATAAAATTTACAAGGAGCCCTGAGATTGTCAAAGTTTGGAGATGAAAACAATTGAATAGGGTGCAAACACCAGTCTTCATTACATCACTATTCTAACGCACATCACCAAGTAGCAAATTTTACTTTGTAAATTGCTTTGGTTTATTATTAAGATGTACTAATAAAATATTAATTGAAAACACTACAAAAAATTATTTATTTTGACTAAACATTGGGCGCCCTAGGCGCTAGTCTAGTGCGCTTACGAACTAAAACACGCCATTGCTGTTGAAAATACACATATAACGTTATACCAAAATACTTTTGGAAATAAAATACATATGAAAGATAAAAGTCGGAAAAAGTCCTGCACACTTTTTTTTGTAATTTTTCTGTTAATTTTCAATTGATCCATTAAAATATAGTAAAAGTAATGAGCTAGCAAAAAATAAAATTGAAAACCTATCGAAAATATAAAGTTCCAACAAAAATACAAATGATGTATGTAATCACTTAAATATGGCATAAAGATAATACCAGATACGAGAAAATAAAGAACCAAAAACTAGAATATTTATCAAAGCATATTCTATGAAGATCTAAATGACAACTAACTGAACCCGTCTACTACGCCTCACGCAAGCTTTTAAAATTAGGTGCTGCGTCGCATTTACTCCAAATACTGCAAACAAAATAAAAAATAACTAAGCTGTGTCGAGATGTAGGAGCATAGCTCGTCGTCGCGCAAAGTTGAGAGAGCTCTGAATTTAGTATACAGGATGTATCAAATCGCGTGTTAACTATGGGGATCTAGCTTATTTGAAGAGATACGACGATGGTTAAATTAGAGAAAAGCTGTGTAATTTTATGCTCATTAATAATCTGAAAAGAAATTAAAGCTATTTTGCTTAGTTTCTGAATAAACTAAAAGAACTGAAATTTTGGAGTTTTTGTTTTCGGCTATAACTCATTTGTCATGTATATTACATATTTCTAGTTTACGCATTGTTGGGACACTTTTTTATACTGAATCTAAATTTTTGATGAGATTTGGTATAACTGCTACCATTGCTCATTTTCGACTGTCAACTTTTTTTTTCTTATGGTCGGCATTTTAATTTTTTTCATATTTGAATAGAGTTTCTAATTCTGATTTCAACGATATGTCACACTTTGCATTTGTTGAATTTTTGAGCATTTTATTACAGAAAATAGAAATTTCATAAGAGTGTCGTGGAAAGACCACGTCATTTAATTTATTTTGAAAAAATTCTAGTAGGCTATGAACTGATGGAAGGAAAACAAAATACTACTTTTACTTACTTTAGCTCTAGATGCTTTAGGTACGCGAAACTTTCAGGAAACTTTGTTTTGGCCGTAGGCAGCAGGTTAAGTTATTTTTTACAAAAACAAACGAATGACACAGTTACTAACACACAGGTTAGAGAGTATATTTTAGACGAGCTTCTGAGCATGTTTTACAAAGGTGTCAAATGTTTTGAACATTTATTTAATAATTGTTTGTATTAGTGCAGTTCTAGTGTTATCTGTTGTATTTATTTAACCTCTTGTTCAAATTAGTTATGTCAGTTGCAAACATAAAAACTGCAAGTGGAATTCTCACTAAATTGTGTACTATGTTAGAAAATTTGTCATTTATTTGTTTTTATGAAAAGTAACACAACCTGCTGCCTACGCTCAAAACAAAGTTTGCTGAAATTTTCGCGTACATAATGTATCTAAAAAACAACGTAAATAAAAGTAGTGTTTTGTTTTACTTCTATCAGTTCATGGCCTACTAGAATTTTTTCAAAATAAATTAAATGACGTGGTCTTTTCATCGCACTCTTATGAAATTTCTATTTTCTATAATAAAATGCTCAAAACTTAAACAAAATGCAAAGTGTGACACATCGTTGAAATCAGAATTAAAAACTCTATTTAAATATGAAAAAAAATTAAAATGACGACCCTAAGAAAAGAAAAAGTTGCCAGTCAAAAATGAGTAATGGTAAAAGGTATACCAAATCTGATTGAAAATTTAGTGTTAGCATAAAAAAGTGTCCTAATAATGCGTCAACTAGAAATATGTAACATAAATGATAAATGAGTCATAGCTTAAACAAAAAAAATCCAAAATTTCAGTTTTTCCCGTTCTTTTACAAACTAAGCAAGATAGTTCTAATATTTTTTTAGATTATTAGTAAGCATAAAATTCCACAACTTTTCTCTGTAATACTCCTGGAGCTACTGAAAATCTGCAAATACTAAATTCACTTTATGAGTACTTGACCGAGGATCTGGACTGCTCCTGGAATATTACGCTTATATCTAGCCAACTACACAGGATCCTGAAATATGCACTTTATTTTTTTAAAGAGTTGTTTAAATCAAATTGATGTAATTATGATTTTTAGGGTTATGATTATTTGGGATTTCTCCCGTAGCGTCAAAATAGTTAAATTAAAATGATCAAATACTTTTCCCTTAAGGGGACCTGAAAAAGAGAGTTAATAATGGAAATTAAAACAAAAGAAATAAAGTAAAATATAATATAGTTTATTTTTAATTAGGGAAGACCGCTCCAGAGGAGAGGCTAAGTTTATACAGCACAATGAGAAGCCTGATTGCTCTCGGCGACTTAAATTTAAATTTAAAATGAATTAGAACTAAACTCTGAATGTTTGAATAAGGTTTTGACTAATGAGAAAATATTTTAATTTATCTTTACTTCAATTTTTCTCAAGATACCAATTAGTTAATCTAATAAATGTTAGTAAAATTATTTTAGACTTTTCTGACCGGACAGAATCCTTAATTTCCCTCCGACGGAATTCGAGTGAGTGCGCCCCTGAGTGGGTAATTGGCACAAGTACTTTTATTGACGAAGCGGATAATTTAATTTGAATTAGACTGATAGTTACACTGTTTTAACTTTGACTTTGCTTTTATAAAATAATAACCAGTTGTATTAAGTATTAAAAAATTGACTTAGTTTTTGAATTTAATTTAATAAAGAAACCGATTTCGCGAGTACGAGAAATAACTGACTTTTCGTCTCAAAGATGTAAACCCGAACTAATTGTAGTTTTTTCGCGTCCTCTTAGCAAAACTTCCCCCCCCCCCCGAGGGATTACAGTTTCTGTCTTTTGTTTATTACATACTGTCTTTTACTCGCTAATGCAGGTGCGCACAAGTTGCGTGAACTTCTAATTGCAACCAATGCATTTCCCACACAAAGTTGGCTGTTAGTTGGAGTGTTAGCTTTTCGTATTTCGTTACAATTTCTACGTTTCCAACTTTATCACCGGATATTACTTAGCATAATTTATAACTTGCACTTTTTAATATGTGGGAATATGTAGATACATAAAAGTTCAACCAACTTTTCCATGACACGAGTTATGTACTACGTAAATTTTACTATTGGATTTAATATTTAAACCAATTTGTTTTGAATAATTTCTTTCCCCCTTAGCGACTGCTACATCTCTAATTTAACCATCCTCGTATCTCTTCAAATAAGCGAGATCCCCATAGTTAACACACAATTTGATACATCCTGTATAGATTCCTCATTTAACATGAACTTAATAAATTTGCACGTAAAGTGTTAAGGCGGCTTTTTTTTACAAAAATTAATTATATTATTACGGCCCTTTGCTTTAATGTTCACGAGATTTGTAAAATAATTACAGTTTTTTATGTCGGCATCGGAAGCTTTAAAACGATGCTAAACTTGAGTGGATTGGAGTATAACTTTAAATGTTTGGGTTTTATTACTTTAAATTACCCAACGTCCACCCCTGCAGTTAAAAGCTGATAATGATAAACTCCACTTGATCAACAAAATTAAGTTATATTACGTGGTATCATAATTTTATTGGAGACCCTCTGAAATTTGAATTTATGAAAACCCTCATGTTGTAAAATCAAATTGATACCTTAGAGCATAGAATACTCTAAAATTGATACGGCCCTGATTTCTACAGTTAAAGCTTTAATAAATAATTCGATATATTTCGAAAGTAGGCTTAAAGGCTTTACATATGATACCAAATTCGATTGGCAAAATTAGGTAAAACATATTCGAGTCTCAAAACTGGATTTTTAGACGACAATAAGTAAAAAGGGCGTTTAAATTAAAATGCATATAAATTTGTTATGCACATGTAAACATAGTAATAAGTTAGATAAAAATTGAAGGTAGGTTTTTGTTCCTTAAATTTAGCAGGTGCATCGCAGCCTTTTTGCGTAAACAACTTTTATTACCTCGCTTTTACCGCATTTGATTGGATAATTCAGAGAGTGTTACAGACATGTTGGTACTTGAAATTAAATTTATTTGATATCGCCACTGCTTATCAGTTAATATTAAGGTGGTTGAAGAATGCGCTTGTTCGATGTAAGAGCCACATATTAGACATATTCCGTTGTTCTTTGTAAAGTGTTGAGGAAGGCTTGGTTAAATTTTAACATTTAGCCAAATACTTTTTGAACTTATAAACAGGTAAAGATAAAAACTATGTTTATTTTTATTAATTATTAATATCGGCGAGATTTCTTTAACCAATTTTTTTTAATTACAAGGTTTTTAATATAACACTATACTGATGTGTGAAAGTATCAAATAAGGAGTCCTTATTAAGGACTTTGTCTTTATTTGTATTAGTGTGATTGTAAAAATACATATTTTGTTGACTTTCACTCATTTCAATCTCTTTTATTAAAGCTTCAATCGAAACGGAGGGCATTCCTTCTTTTCTGCAGATGCCACAAGAAGTGCAACCCATTATACTGGGAAGAAGGAAGTGATGATCGTTTGGCAAACATGATTTGATTGGTTGGTTGTAAGGTTTTTTAAAATACTTTTATAGATGCACAGTTTCAGTTCTGGCGTCCCAAATCAAATGTAATGAATTTTTTTCTTTTTCTATTTTAGAAATTAACACAAAAGCATTTTGATTGATTTTAAATTACGTAATTATAGGATACGTACGCAAAAATAACGAATTATTCAGAAATTAATTATGTTAAAAATAAAATATTTCCATTTCCATTTCAGTATGTTAAAAGCAGGAATTATAAATCCATACATATATAAAAGCACAAAGGGTTTTTTTCTCCGGTTCCTCCAGCGGCTACCGCTTCACCAATTTAGACCATTTTTTTTTAAATGAAAGGTCTCTATCCACACATGGAACATGAAACATTTTTATATTTTTATTCTACGTCGATTTTTCAATAATAATTATTTTAATTTAAAATATATATGAAGGTCGGCTAGACGAGCGTCACTTGGGGCGCCATCTATAATAACGTCGCGTGTCATTATTGGAACTAATGCATCACGTGACTTGACATTTCGCCGGTTCTGTCAACGCTGTCTGTCAGTGCATTGTGCGCTGGGGTAACACTAGTTTATATAATTACCTTTGAAAGTTATATGTTGTAAATACAGGGTATCAGGAGTCAATAGCGCGACGGTGGTCGATATCTTTTTTACTATTTAAAATGCAGAAAAATGTTTCGAATAAATGTTTTAGAGGATTAAAAAAACATTATAAAATTATTTGAAATTATACAGGGGGTTTCGTATAAGAGTGGCATAAAAAAACTTTCTTTTAAATAGAACGTTTTGTATATTTTTGTATATTATTATTCTCCACTCTAAATTTTTGTTTTTGAAATTTCGTTGCGGCGTTGCCAAGTTATTTCACTTTTTTCGAAAAATTTGACATTTGCAGACCTCGCTAATAAAATCTGCTCGAGCCGTGATTCCTAAGATTAAATAAACTGTTTCTGTTAAACCTAAGTCAAGGCTATGTGCTCGGCTATGTGCTACCATTGAGACATTTTAAAGTTCAATTTTGTTATACAGGGTGTTTGTTGCAGCAGTGCAAAAAGTTCTAACTTTAATGGGCCACAACTCGATTATTTTAAATAGATCACCTTTTATATTTTTTAATAGTTAGAGATGTCTTTGCTCTATAAATTTTATTAAATGATGGTTATACCTAAATCTAACGGTTTTCGAAAAAATGAGAAAGTTGAACATCAAGTAATTTATAAAAAACCATATATCATAGAAGGCAGTGACACCTGTTTGTTTTTTGTGCCTTCTATGATCTCTGGAGTTCTAAAAATTACCTCATTTTTAGCTTAGGTTCAAATTTTCTCAAAAAACGTTGGATTTAGGTATAAACATTAATTAAAAAAGTTTATAGAACGCAGATATCTTTATCCAACTATCTAAAAATATACAGGATGTGATATTTAATAAAATCAAGTTAGAATCCACTAAACTTATAAATTTTTGCACTGTGCTGCAACAAACAGCCTGTATAGCGAAATTCAACTTCAAAATATATGGATGATAGCACATGGTCTTGACTAAGGTTTAACAGAAATCGTTTGTTTAATCGTAGAAAATACGGCTTGTGTAGATTTCATTAGTGAGTTCTGCAAATGTCAAATGTTTAAAAAAAAGTGGTTAACTTGGCAATTCCAAAACGAAATTTTAAAAACGAAATATATTTAAAAATGCAATTTAAAGTCAAATATGAATGTACAAAAATATACAGGGTATTCTATTTAAAAAAAACGTAAGTTTTGTATGCCAATCGTATATGTATAATAGAAAATAATTTTAAAACGTGGTTCTCTTAGTCCCCTAAAACATTTATTCGAAACATTATTCTGTATTTTAAATAGTAAAGACGATATCGAACACCGTGGAGCTGTTAAGTGACTCACCCTCTATATAAAATTTTAAAAAACGTTCTTTGATTTTATGCTTGCAAATTTGTCGATTACTGCATCGAAATATTTTCTGTAAAGTTGCTTTATCATCATGCAGCTTCCTAAGTAATTTTTAATTTCTTTTTACTTCGAAAATCAATTAAAAGAAGTTTCTATATCAATTTGCTGTTTTTTTTGGTAGATACAAAATTGTTCGCTTTTTTATGAAGCCTCTTAGGGCAAAAAATGCCTATAGTCAAAGTTATACGCATCCACTTTTAGAAAATAACTCTTTACCGTTCTAAAAAGTTATAATTATAAAATATTTAATGCTAATATGCCAACTAATTTTTGAGTAAATACCATTTTGAAACCAGAGAGTCTGCAAAAAAAGGATTCAGTTTGCTCAGACGTTCTTTAGTAATATAGCTCACTTCAGTATTTTTCATTGTATAAGTACATACTTACTTACATCACTTACATTTAAAATGTTTTTTGTTGAATATAAAATTAAAGACTGTCGAAAATCAAAAATGTTTACTGAAAAAACTTCGTAATAGAGGAACAAAAATAAAAACTCGTAGCTCGTGGGGGCCTCCTAAGGCATGGGGCCCGGGGGCCGTTGCCCCCTCTGCCCCATGGTAGTTTCGCCACTGTCAATAAGAAAATTCGCGTTTAAGCCAAATTGTTCATTAAAGATAGGTTAGTAGAAGCTAAACTTATTTTCCAGATAAAAACATACTTATGTGGCTAAATTCTCCCCCTTTCTCAACATTGGCATAATTATTTTTTCTATTTGCTTTCATTAATTAAAAGATATTATTTGGGAAATTTAAAAACAATATTTCCATTATAATGTTATTCGATTCTTGCTTGCTTGTGTAAGAATTAATGTCTTGTCTCCAGTCCGTTCCTGGTATTTTATGTGTTGTAAAATCTTAAAAAAATTTCCTGCAATTTCATAATTTTTGTTTTTGCCTTGTTTCAACTTCCAAACAACTGTTCTTATTCATCAATATAAAATAAATAAACAACAGACTTTCAAACTTCATTCATAGCAGGTATTTTAAATTTCAGCAATTTGATAATAAAACATTTTTTTATTTTCTGCTGTTTATAAATAAGATATTTTAATATAAATTTAATAATAATTTATTTATCATTTGGAAATAGAGATTAAATGTGGATCCTTTTTACAACGCAGTATTAAATATACAGGGTTATTCAAAAGTGAAGAATAAAATTCGTGTTTCTGTAGCACGTTGGTTTTTGAAAAACTGCTCGGACACTTACTTAAATTGATTTAAATATAACTGCATCTTTTTGTGATATTTTTGTTTTCCGTCAACCTCCGCACGCCCAGCCACCTTGACATAATTTCTTGAAACAGCGACCGATGCTTTGTGTGGGCTCGTTGGAAAGCTTGCAAAAAAGGCCATTCAAATCTATTATCATAAATGAACTGAGATCCTTGGTTTTTAAGTTTTAGCGATTGAAAGAAAAAATGCAGACATTAATATCAAATAACCAAAGACATAACAATTTATAACAAATGTTATAAGTGTTTTCTTTTAGCATGACTGCTAGTTTTGTCACCACATTACAGCATCATCAAAATTGCAATTCTCTGTCTTTCTAATAATTGAGACATTTTTTTTCTGTTACACTTCGCTAAATTGAAAAGCTACAACACGGCATCTTTGGCAAACAAAGTGGCATTAAAAACAATTGAACAATAATTTATAAACAACATGACATGAGCCACCTTATAAATTATTGTTATGGCTTTGGTTACTTGATATTATGGTCCTAATAAAAAAATATAAAAATGTACTTTTTTTCTTTCAATCGCTATAACTTAAAAACTAATTATCTCAGTTCAATTATGATGGTAGATTTGAATGCCGTTTTTTGCAAGCTTTCCAACGAGACCACACAAAGTATAGGTCGCTTTTTCAAAAAATTAAGTTAAGGTGGCTGGGCGTGCGGACGTTAGAAAACAAAAGCTATCACATTTAGAGATGCAGTTTTATTTAAATCAATTTAAGCGTTTGAGCATTTTTCCAAAAACCAACGCGCTGCAGAATTACGATTATATTCCTTACTCTTGAATAATCGTGTATGTAATTTAATAAGTAATAATAATCGTGCCTAAGCGAGTGTTACAAACAGTGGCGTATCAGTTAAATTTGTTTTGGTGGACCGTCCTGCTAGATATGAAAATTCAAAATATTACAAAACTAAAACTATGTTCCATTAACAACACTATGATACAAATAAAACAGTTTTATTTAAAAAACTTTAATAAACTAGTTAATTAACTCATCCTAAGCACCAATTAATATCGAAGTAACATCAATCAGCCTAAATTATGAAATTGTTCTTAAATCATATTTTTAAAGATCTGTACCAATACTATTTTATTATTTAAAAATATATCTTTTGCTTTAGATACTGTTTAGACAGACCAGCTAAACTGTTGAAATAATTTCATTAACTTTCAGATTTAATATAGCTCTTTAGCAGTTTTCAAATTTAACACTTTGTATCTTAAATATTCATTTTCAAATATGACGTTAAAAAGTGGTAATTTAAATTTTTTCTCCGATAGTTTTTTAATAATTTAGTTTTGTTAATTTATAATTTTGCATTTTCAGATGTTCATGAAGTCGCAGACTCGGAGGTACTTTGCTGCGTTGAGATGCTGGACCACCGAATTCAGGATTGGATTATCAAGAAGCTGGATGGTCGAAGTTCAAAGAACGGGATTAACGGGGAGCTGGATACAAGCTCCGGCTTATTAATGGGCTGGACAACTGAGGGACTGGACCGGAATTTGGAAATGGACGTCAACGTCAACTAATAGCAGGTAGGAAAATCGCACTTGCATAGAGCGGCTATTCGATATGCGTAGAATACGAATCTAAGCTTCTTTTCTGTGCCTTAGTCTGTTTTTGTGTGCCTATATTGAAGCAGAGCACCCCTCCCCAGCCCCTTTGTTTTTTGAAAGAAATATTTAGTTTTATGATATCTGGTATTTTCTACTTGCAAACAAAGTTTATCCGCTGAAAGGTGAAAATCGATTTTATAATGTAAATCAAAGTAAATGATAGTTCTTTTTTATTGATTTTAATAACTGAAACAGTTTTACTTAAGCAAATTTTTCATACATAAAACAAAACAATACACTGTGTCCATAAAGTAACCCCCCCCTCTAACTAACTTTTGAACGACTTAATATTTTACTAAAAAATTTGGTGTGCTTTAATGGGAAATTAAATACCATTTTTTAGCTCATAATTAAATAATGTATCATTCAAAATGGCGGCTGGGCGCCATTTTGAATTTTTTTTAATAGAAAGGGGGGTCGAGTGACACTTTATTTGAAAGGTCTTTTAGTTCTGCGTCTGATCCTAAAGTTTCAAAGAAAAATATTTAGCCATAACAAAATGACAAACGTTTGAAGTAAAGAAGTCTATTAAAAAAAACTAAGAATTAAAGCAAAAACAAATGAAATTAAGTGTTCGAAATGTTCACCATTCACTTCTTGGTACATAAAAAGTCGGTTATGACATTCCTGCCTTACATTTTCATAAGATTCTGGAGTGATATTTCTGCAAACTTCTGTAATGCGTTTATTACAGAAATGTCACTCCAGAAACTTATGAAAATTTAAGGCAGGAATGTCATAACCGACTTTTTATGTGCCAAGAAGTGAATGGTGAACATTTCGAACACTTAATTTCATTTGTTTTTGCTTTAATTCTTAGTTTTTTTTAATAGACTTCTTTACTTCAAACGTTTGTCATTTTGTTATGGCTAAATATTTTTCTTTGAAACTTTAGGATCAGACGCAGAACTAAAAGACCTTTCAAATAAGGTGTCACTCGACCCCCCTTTCTATTTAAAAAAAAATTTAAAAATGGCGCGCAGCCGCCATTTTGAATGATACATTATTTAATTATGAGCTAAAAAATAGTACTTAATTTCCCATTAAAGCACACCAAATTTTGTAGTAAAATATTGAGTCGTTCAAAAGTTAGTTAGGGGGGGGGGGTTACTTTATGGACACAGTGTATAAACAACTCAGCATGTCCCCAAAATCATTAGTTAAACATTCTTGCATAATTTTTTTTCTCAATATATTGAGTTTTTTCTCGATATCTTGAATTTTTTCTCAATATATTGAAAAAAAAATAAAAACTAGTGTGACCCCTGAGAGCCTTCGCGCATCTTTGCGTTAATGTTGACAAACATTTAAATATTTTAATGTAGACATTAAAATGAGGCCAAATCTCAGTGGATTGGACTATAAGTTTAAGATTTTGGGTTTTATTACTTACTTATGCTAAACTACACTTAATTTGCTCAGAAAATTAGGTTATATTGGGTGGTTCTCATGACTTTGTCATAAGTTTGATACATACATACCTCTAAAATTAAAATTTCTGAAAACCCCCGTGTTTAAATTAAATTAATGCGGCCCTGGTCTCTCAAATTGAAGCTTTCGACTGGAGCGCAGAACATTTTTATTAGTAAGTAAAAGTACAGAAGAAAACACGCATCCCAAAAACTGGATTTTCAGACCAGACAATAAGATTTTAAACACCCTGTACATATAGATTAGCACATTGAGAATAAATAGTTTAGAAACTTGAAAGCACAAGTAGCGTGTAAATTAAAATACACGTAAATTTGTTAAACATGTTAAAACTTATCAGTTATTGCATAAGTGAGATATAAATTGAGGTGAGCTTTTTGTTTTTCAATACAAGCTAACAGGTGCATTCTTGCCGTTTTTGTGAACATGACGTGAACACTTTTGCCACATGTGATTGGTTAATTCTAAGATTATATTAACACATGTAACAGTAAATAACATTTATTACCTATTTGATTTGATATCAGTTAGTATAAAGTAATCGATGAATTTGGTTGTTCTACGAAACTTCCAATGTTTCATTTTCTTTGTATAATGTTGAGGAAAGGTTTACTAGTTAAATTGTAAACAGTTCTGCAAATACTTGGTGAAGACATATTAGCAGGTAAAGATAAAAAAACAACATATTTATGTTCATTCATTTCGGCAAGTTTTCTTTAAGCAATTGTTCAACTCTGAAGATTTTTAATGGTAAGCTGATCTGTAAAGGATAGGGACATAAGGACTATTACGTCTTTCAATTATTATAGATTGTGAAAATACCTATTTTATTGAATTTTCTCTAATTTTTATTTATTTTCTTATAGCTGTAATCGAGAAGCTGTTCCTTCTATTCTAAATGCTACGAGAATTTCTCCATCCATTCATTTCTGCAGAAGAAGGAATTGATGATCTCAAACATGACTTACTTTAAGGTAAGATTTTTAATTTGTCGAGTGTAAGGTTTTCAAAAAAAACTTTACAGAGGCGTAGTAGTTTCAACTATGGGGCCCCAAGGCAAAAGCAATATAAATTTTTCTGTTACGTTTTAGAAATCGACAAAATATAGCACTTTTGATTTATTTTCTGTTACATAATTACACGATATGCACCCAGAAACTGTGAAAAATTCTTTAAATTAATGATATTATAAATAAAAATATTTCTATTCACATTTCAGTATATTGAAAGTAGGAATTATATTTTGCATCATCACATTTACAAATTTTATATTCTAAATACATAAAATTATAAGAATTTTATCGATTTTATGCTTGCATATTTAGCGATGCTACATTGAAGTATTTTCTGAATGTTGCGCTTACGTAATTTTTAATTTTCTTCAACAAATTAATTAAAGGAACTTTTTTTATCAATTTTACGTTCTTTTGTAGGGCACACGATTTTGTGTTTTCTTGAAGCCTCGTTAAAGCCAAGGATATGCTTCACCATCGTTATGCCTTCATTTTTATATCATTACGTTATACATCGCAAAACGCTGTGATTATAAAACATGTAATGTTGATTCTAGAAACTAATTTTGAGTAAATACCATTTTAAATTTAGGGAATCCGGAAAAAACCTTTAGTTTGTCCATACGTCCTTTAGCTATAGCTGCCCTCTTATTTTCAATAACTTTTTGTTATATGAAAGCATTTACCAAAAAAAAGCTGATTCTTTTCCTATTCTCCGATTAAAACTATTACACCTCTTTCCGTTGTAGAAGTCGTATAAACCCGCTTTTGTTACTTTTATAAATTTTGAATTCGAATTGCCAGTGCAGGTAAATATCAAAAAAGCACCCTAGAGTTTCTTTCTCAATGAACAATTGTTCCTGTTGTCATTTAATAACTACTTCCTTTTTGTTGCATCAAACTTTTATTTTACTTTCACACATTTTGAACGTTTCAAGAATTTTGACTATTTAAAAGATTTTTTAATTTTAGAACTCGAAAGTTTAGTAATTTAAAAAATTGCGAATAAAAAATTTTAACTGAGTTTTGAAAATTGTGAAATTGTTCAATACTATGATGCTCTTGAAAATTTTTAAAATGTGGAAGTTTAAATATTTAGATATTTTTCTAAATTTTGAAATAATTGGGCACTGAAAATTTTGTTAATTTCTAAAATATCGAAAACTTTGAACATACTGAAAATTGAAACTTAATAAAACCACAATTTAATTTCTTGAAACTGAAAAATGCTGTGTAAGCGGTAATGTGATAATTTTTTTGTTTATTTGAACATACATTATACCACTCTAAAGAGTTATAATTGTAAAACGTTTAATGTTGGTCATTCAACTACTTTTTGAGTAAATACCTCTTTGAAACTGAGTCAAAAAAAAAAACATTCAGTTCCTCCAGACGTCCTTTGGCAATATAGCTGCCTTATTTTCAATAAATAAATAATCTTTATATGAAAACATTTACCAAAAAAATATGTTAAAATGCCGTTTCTAATTTCTGGAATTATTTCAAATGTTTTCTTTGATACCTAGTCATTAGGATTGAGTATTCCAAATTTCGTTAAAGTAGGTTTGCTTACTTTAATTTCAAGCTTTTGTTTGGGAAATTGGTAATAAATATTTCCATTATAACGTTTTTCGCTTTGAACTGCATTTGTATTCTTAAAGGCGACCTAAACTTAATCTACGACGAGTCACTACCTATAGCGCTTTTTCTAGTGTGGGCTGCTTGTTACGTTTCCAGAATCCGTGTCTTACCGCTAGTCTGCCCCTTTCCTATAACATTAAAAGGAATTTTTGTCGGTTTCATAATTTTTGCTTTCGCTTTGTTTCATCTTTCAAGGAACTATTTATCAACATAAAATAAAGTAAATAAACATCAAACTTTCAAACTTCATAGATATTTGGGAGTTCAGCAATTTGATGATTTTAAATCGTGTTTTGTTTTCTGCTGTTTATTATAATTATAACAAGATATTTTATGACAGATTGTAGATTAGTTGAGCTTTTACTTTATCATCTAGAAACAATTTTAGCCATGCAACTTTTACCTGATTTTAATTACCTCTTAATAAATGTATTTTAATAAAAAACTCAAATTATTAGACGTCGGTGGCATACCTTAATGAGGGGCTATAAACAGCGGACTGGAAATTAAATTTCTTTTGAAGAGTTATCCTGCCAGATGCGAGCAGTCAGTGTATATAATACAAAAACTAAAACTAACTTTAAATTAGCAAGACTTCGAAAGAATTAAAACTGCTTTGTTAAGAAATTTTAATTCTGCTAAATTCTAATTTATTTATTATAAACACCAGTTATTATCGAAGGAGCAACAATCAGTCTCAATTTTGAAATTATTCTTGTCTAGCTGTGCAAATCGTATTTTAACAGATTCCTATAACAGTATTTTTTAACAACGCTTTTTCCTAATCAAACTATTATTTTTTAGTTTAAACATTCTTAATAAAGACCTTCTTTTATGGGGTGATCATAAATTAAGTTAAAGATATCTCTATGTTTCATATTTAATAAGGCCTCAGCTTTTTACAAGTTTAACACTGCATCTTAAATATTCATCTTTAAATATGAGATTGAAAAGTAGTTGATTTAGATTTTTTTTAAATATTTTATGATGTAATTTCAAATTCTAATTATATATTCAAATTTTCAGATGTTAATGAAGTCTGTGTACTTCTCTGTGCTGAGCTGCTGGACCACCAAATTTGGATTATCAAGCAGTTGGATGGCCAAGGATCGAGGAGCAGGATTATCAAGGAACCGAATGAAGAAAGAGCCGCATTACTAAGAAGCTGGATGGCCGAGGTTCGAGGAGCAGGATTATGGAGGAGCTGGAGGAAAGATCCGCACTAATTGACTGTACAACTGAGGCTGCATCAGCTTAGAAGTGGAATTTGGAGATCGACAACGCCGACTTATTAAAGGTAGGTTCCACATCGGTGGAAGGCGTTCCAAGGACCCAAGACATCGTAATGTAAGTTTTTTTTATTTTCCACAGCAGTATAGCCAGTAATGTTGAAACTCACATTAACAATTTACAAAATATAAAACTGTTAAATTTGAGAATATATACAATAAGATCAACAAGGCCCTAGTCCAGATATTAAGAAAATTCTGCACAGTAATTAGATCAAAACAAGATAGTAGATGTCAGAAGTCAAATTTATGTTTTAACTAGTTTTTCACGCCCCCACCCCCTGCGTCTTGTCTTCCAATTAACGTTAAGTAGGTGATCTTAATGCGGCTGCTATGAGAAATTTAAAAACGTCATTATTACTGTGGTAGCGAACTAGGTAGATATAGTTAATTAACATTTGATCGGACTTATTGGTTTGCCATAATAAATATTCTCAAATTTCTACCCCCCTTGCACAGCAGGTTTCTAGATGGTTGTCCTATGCCATAATGCCATATAGAACCGTATAATTTTTGAAAATGCTTGTTATTGTTTTCAATGTATTCAAAATTCTAACCCACATAACTAGTAGCAGATTTTATTTTGTTAATTATAATGCTTCTTTTACGCTCGTAATATTATGCTCGTTTCGATTCCGGGAGTGCAAGTGTATACGTATAATGACGGCATAATTTTGTTTTTATTAAAAAAAAAATACATATACAGTTACATACATCAATTTATTAACTGTTTTATTTAGATGTAGTATGGAGGTAGGTATCTATATTTAATAGCGGTTATATTGCGGATGCGGAGTAGTTATACTGAGCATTTAGGAGCGGCCATTTGTAATAACTGTGGTATTGATCATTACCTAAAAATGTATTAATCACATTTTTGAATTTATTTTGAATAATCCCATTTGGAACAGTATATAGGATAGCTTCTGCGGTTTGCCGTTTGAATTTTCGTGAAAATCGGAAAATTTTGTATGTATTACGAGTCTAAAAGAGCATGATCGCAGTTCTTGTATTAATATATGATATTTATTGTTAAATATTTATATCAACATACAATTTTATGCTTAAATAATTATTTCATTATTAAGATAATTCCCCCTTTTAAATCGATATGTAATATGATAGTTTTAAATCATTTTTGTTGTTTGTTGCAGTACCAAAACATTCGAAATTGTAAAAATCATTAATCATCATCTACTAGTTTTGTTTTTACAAAATAAATACGATGAACTGCAAATGAGTTTTAACTAATTAGTTTCAAGGCATTCCAAATTTGTTGTAAAACTTTTATAATTTGTTGCTTTTGTTGAATTATTTAAAAAATTCAAAAATACAAAACAAATCGAAAATTCAGAAATCCGTTTTCGGAGTTTCACGTTTTTGTTTTGTATTTTACATATCCTTGAACTACAACACTTGGCTTTGCTGCTGTGCACTCTCTAATAGGACCATTTTAAGAAGTTAAACATTAGGAAAAAGAACTTTTTTTAGGTTTCAAAGTTATAAGGTTTTCAAAATTTTCTGACACAATTTTCAGTTCAGAACGTGGATGGGTGCTTCGTTCTCAAATTTGTGCAGTGCGGGCACGCCCGCAAATGGCCCGCTGGCAACGGTAATTAATATAATTATTACATATCTTTGCTATGGGGTGGTCGACGCGGGTTACTACTGATTGGCTTGCTACTACCCGCGATACTATACCTATCACTGCTCTAACCGTTCATGGTGTGTTGAATGTGCTTGGCAATTTTGAGATTTCTCTTTGGATCTGTAAGTTTCTTGCGGAAGCGGAGGACGAGTTATGCCACGGTTTTCTATGGCTACTCAAATTTTCCTACGGGTACTTTTCTGAAAAGAGTTCTGCTTCCCTTTTTTAAATATTCTAAACTTTTAGAATTTGAATTAAAACAATTTCATATTTTAATATAAGTTTAAAATGGTCTGTTCTTTATAAACATTTTTGAATGTGCTGTGTTGAATTCGATAAGCCGCAAAAATGCCTGAACATTGGAAGGCATGATTTTTGCAATCGGAATTTGTTCATCTTCCAGAGTTTTCATTATTTTTTACGCTTATGATAGGTTTGTCCCCCCCCCTCCTTCTTCAGTATTTACTAATTCTAGCTTTGTATGAAAACTCGGAAGAATGCACATTTCCGATTATCGAGTTTAGCGTATACAGTATTAAAGGATTAATTACTTAAATAATCAATTTTTGTCAATAGATTTGCCGTCAACTATTCCATGTTAAGCAACATAGTAGAATTTTATTACTATATAGGTATTTTTCTATCGTGTTAAATTAAATCAATTTTGGTATTTATGCTTCGAACGCTACATCTGTCAATTTGGCCATTTAAAGTCAAATTATTGCATTAATATTCAAATAGTTCTTTTAAACTAAATTAATACTTTAAATGCTGTATAATAATTATTGTGTACTAATCATGTTTATGGCGCTGTGTTTCCACTGGCGAAACATTAGTGCACCTTTCTTAATTGTTAACTGTTGCTTTAGAAGAAACATGTCGGATGGCACAACATTACATCATAGAGCAAGAAATCGTATTTTTCTCTTGGAAGAAAAATGCATTCCTTACTTTTGATTGATGTAGTTACATCGTGTTAAAACAATGACACACCATAAAATTTTTGGACTTTTGTTTCATCTGGAGTGACAGAGGGGGGGGGGGATATTTTGCAGCCATATATTATGTACTTCTATTTTATAATATTCTGTTTGAGAAGTATTTTTCTTTCAGTTTTTTAAAAGGTACCCTTTTTAAATAGTTTCCGGATATTTCTTGCGCAGTTTTGTCTCAAATTTTAACATTCAGCCGTATTATCGAATACTTACTTGTTTCACATTACTATTTTAGATAGGTAAAATAATTATTTTTTGCGAATATATTAAATGCGTAATACTGTTTTTTACTTTACCATTTCTTGTTCGTCGCGGTCGTATTTTATTCGTCCGAACGTAGTGTAGCTATGAGTGGTGTTACTGTTAACAAATTTGATATGCTTTTGTTTGTTATGGTAAGTATTAATTGAATATTACATTTTAGAATTGGTGAGTACTATTCCATACTCATTCGTTGAACGATTTTTTAAAATTTATTGTTTAGATTAAGTACTTATTGATACTTATTTTATTAAATTATCACATTAGGTGAGTAATTAATACCAATTTATTTTCAAAATGATAGTTTAGATGCTTAATACTGATTTTTTTTTACTTTACTATTTTAGGTAGGGATGCAACGGATATTCGGTTTTTATCCGTTATCCGGCGTATCCGGCCATTTCACCGAATATCGGTTTGGCCGGATAATATGAAATATCCGGCCGGAGATTTTTCTTCGAGTAAAAGAGATTATGCATGCAATGTGATTTGGAAGTATAGCCTAAATAAATTGAAAGTAAGAGAGCAAAAACCCCATAGGTCCAGTATTTTGCAGATCTGCATAAAATTACTAAATTTATATTATTGAGATCAGCATTTATGCGAGTTAAAAATTTGAAATGATTTCAAACAACATAAATAAGTATTATTTTATTAAAACCACGAAGTAATATATAATATAGGAAGGATGCATGAACCGCTTGTTGCTATGATATGCAGGTCTTAATTTTGCAGTACATGTGACAGAGAGATCCAAGACAAGGAACCTATAAAAAGCACTCGATCGTCAATCGTCAATATTTTATTTAAATGTTGATAAAAACCATATATGTTAGGTTATGTCAGTTGATTACTTGATGGTGTCGCATCTATCAGGACAGAACACGTTTTAGTTTTAACAATTGTTGAAAATTATTAATTCCTGTAATTACAATCAATTTCGTTGACAGATTTCCAATCTTAATTGTAAACAAAAAACAATGTTAGAGCGAATCAGCACATCCTTGAATTAGTACATTAGTAGTTTCTTTGTCTCGGTGCTCTCTCTCTCTCTAAAACACTACAGAATAAGGCCATAGGGCTCTTTCATTGCATACTCTTTAAGTATATTCTATGCCCTGTGATTCAAACCTAAATTTTACTGCATTTAAGCTGAAACTACTTCGAAAGTAAAAACTATGCCGGATAATCCGGTATCCGGCTGAGCAACCGGATACCGAATATCCGTTATCTAGCATTTTGAAAAAGTACTGCTCACTGCATCCCTAATTTTAGGTGGGTAAGTTAAAACTAATTTTCTAAAATATGTTACTTACGTAATACTTTTTATTTACTACTTTACCATTTTTGTTCGTCACAGTCGGTCGTATTTTATTCGTTTAGCGGTAGTGTAGTTATGAGTGGTCTTACTGGTCAACAAATTTAAAATACTGTTATGCCATTTTGAATAATACAAAATTTAGTTATTGGCTAAAAAATAGTATTTCATTTCCCATTAATTAATTAATAAAAAACACACTAAATGTTGTGCTGAAATATCAAGTCGTTCAAAAGTTAGATGGGGGGGGGGGGGGTTGCTTTATAGACAGACGGTATATTAATCATTATTACCGTGTTAAGTTTCTACTTTATGCGAAGATAATTTATAAGAGAAATAATCAAAATCCTTAATTTAAATTTTATTGAGTTAAACAAGCGTTTGACACATTCATATAATTTTATGGCTGTAGTTTATATTTCGTGCAATTCTTGTAATTCCGCCCATGTTCTTCTGCTGTTTGGTATTCATTTGATAGTCCTTGATTCTTGGACGTAGAAAGTCTGCAAGTAATAAGTTTCGTTAATGTAATTTATTTAATAACCTTCTAATATTTATTGTTACGTCAAAAATATGTGTAAAATATCCCCAAGGACGCCGCCGTTACTCTCGTATAAGGTATTTGCTGAAGCTTCGCATATTATTCGTAAAAGGCAATCTCGTCCAAGATATCCTTGCCTGTAAATTTATTTTCATTAACTTGCGTAATGGCTTAAGTCGTTATTATTTAATGCTTACGCACATTTGCAGTTTTGCTTCTACAGCATCGTAAGCTAACTTACTTTTGATTCGTTTTGTGATAATGGGTGGATAAGTTAATTGTGTTTCGTTATCTGGCAATATGTAATTTGCTTTCCAGTTAAATCCCAAATATGCACTGTTACGAGGTAAATACAGAGGGATGGCCGCTGCCAAAAATAACTGAAAATTAATTACTTATTTATGGAACGATTTTACAAGTTACGGTTAAATAATAGAGAAATTATTTATTTATTGGGTTGTTGATGAGAGCTACTTAGAGTAGGTTTTCTACAAGATCTTCAACCTTCTTGGGATCAAGTTCTAGATGAATTGGGTAGTAGCAGTGAAGAGTTGGGGTTGTGGTTATGAATCATTGTTAATGAAAAGAAAATCAGCCAGACGCGGATTCGTAAATTTCTAATGACATTCCTCTATACCGGAGCGTCCAGTGGAACTTTTCCGGAAATTACTGCTAGGAATGAGGGTGGGAGGAGGGGTATTAAAAACGTTCTTACCAAGTTTGAGTCACTGCCATATGCTTGACTTTTCTTTCACATACTATCACCACTACAAGAAGAAAAAATGAGCGAAGCATTTTTCTATACTTATACAAAATAATTACTTTTATATATCTAATCACAACAATTACAGCACAATCTAACTAAGAACCGTTTTCAGTTGTAGGGTATTTAAATATAAACCCCTGCTAAACCCCCATTGCAAGAAGGACAAGTAACAACATAGTCATAACTCATAAACTACCCGAGGAGCAATTTCAGGGTCCTATCCTGATTAAGTTACGACGTAAATTTTTTTAAATTGATTTTTGATGTTTTGTACTAAGATTCCTCGAGGTTTAAAAAAATACCAAAAACGCATGAACAAATATTTTCGCAAACATTAAGGAGGTAGGTAGAAAAATAACTCTCTTAAATATTACTGCACCCAAACATTAAGTTCTTAATCTTATTCTACTATTACTCCTAAGCAATTTAGATTAAACAAAATTTTTTTATCGGCCACCGTTTATTAAATGAAAGGGTAAGAGTTTTCGATTTTCAAAACATCATAAAAGGCGTCGGAGAGAAATTAGCAAACTATGACCCAAACCAAATTGTAGCTGATCGATTGCTCTATTAGCCTACAAAATTTAAAAAAAAACGTGTTTCCAGTTTTTGAGCAATATTTATTATAAATTTCCAAAACTTTGAACATATATTTCACTTTATAGTTTTTATCTTTATCGAAAATTTTTGTTCAGGGTAACATTCTCTCTGTAGGGTACAATAAAATATTTGAACGCGATTTGTCAACTTTTTTTGAGAAATAAAGTCCTAAACTCAAAATTTTCAAAAAAAATCGTAGCGGTCTCCATTTTAAAACAACAAAAAAAAATCTAATATTAATCGAGAATCTTCTATAATTCAGATTTAGAAAGCCGGCTACCAACATTTTATGGGTATGACGTCATCCTTAACGTAGCAGCATAATTGTTTTTTTTTACTTTTACTATTACTACTTACTACATAATGTTTTGTATTACTGACAGTCAGTGAGCCGATGTGCACTTGACTGCGCCCGCGCGTACCCACCTTTCTTAAAAATATCCCGGGGAACATAAACAGCTGCTGGTCACCTTGCCCACAATAAAAAATATAATGCTAACCCATGTATGCCATTTTTAAGAAGTAATGGAACAACAAAAACAAAAATGTACCCCGCACGGGATTGAAGCCCGCGAACAACCTATGCCTCACAACGCTGTACACACATTCTACCACTCGGCCACCGCGTTTCTTGATAGCAGATGTTAAAAAATGGAACACATACATAAACAATACTCCATCCGCCGACCGGCAACCGGCACCGGCAACATGTAGTGAGCCGGCACTGGCGCTCTATTCATTGTGACGTTTGATATACAATTTAAAAAAAAACTGTAAATTTTTTTGCGGCTGCAAGGCGGCATTCTTCTAATATGTCTTATAATTGTCAAAAACACTTACGAATACTGAGTTCAGTGTATTAAACGCACTAGCCTTTCGCAGAGTAGCTTCAAAGCCGGCGGCTCTGGTCACTACTCCAGCGGCGGCACATTTGTTCAGACTTCTTTTGGTATTCCTATACTAACAGTTATGATTATATTGTTTTGAATGTAGTAGAAAATTGAAATAATAAGATCGAGAAGTGTATATAAATTTTGGCGCATTTACAAGTTTAAGCCAAATAAATCTTCATCGCTATTCGACAAGCTTATCGAATCAATCTTTAATTTATTCGAAACATGCTCAAGCATACACTTTACTAATCGTAACCGCCGAATTGGATTCACACAGTTTAGAAATTTTCTATTGAGGCGACAGAACATTAAATGTAGTTGTTGGTGATAAGCGTTTATGTACTTATACTTAAATATTTTCCAAGTCAAGCAATATAACACTTGTTCACTTTCTACCACTTACCAAATGCGTAACTTATATAGTTATTTGTATTATTGCATATGTTGGTTTCTCAACATTTAACTTGTTAAAACAATATGAATCAAAATAAATTTTAATATAACATTCCAAAGGTTATACTTTTCTAAGTGATTAGGACGCAATTCTTCTTCTTATAGTGTTATACCCTATTCAGGGCGTTGGCTACCTCTCTTATATGTCTGTGTTTGGTGCGCGGTTATAGATAATTTGCACAGACATACATAGGGGACCTACAGTTTAACGTGGGCTCCGAACCACAGGAAGTGCATGCACTTCTTCTGTAGAGAGGTTTTTTTTGGGAAAAATCTACCTCGCGGGTTTCCCGTTGCCTTGCAAGGGAGAACGACCGGGCCGGGAATCGAACCCGTATCCGCTGCATTGGTAGCCCGCGCGCTTACCACTGAGCTACGGCCGCTCGGTTCAATATACACTGTGTCCATAAAGTAACCCCCCCCCCCAACTAACTTTTGAACGACTTGATATGTTTCTACAAAATTTGGTGTGCTTCAATGGGAAATTAAATACCAAATTAAAATTTTGTATCATCCAAAATGGCGCCGGGGCGCCATTTTAAATTTTTTTTTAATAGAAAGGGGGGTCGAGTGACACCTCATTTGAAAGGTCTTTTAATTCTGCGTCTGATTCTAGAGTTTCAAAGAAAAATATTTACCCATAACAAAATGGCGGATTTTAAACAAATGGACTCACTCAATTCAAAATTGTTTTGATTTTTTTATCCAGGGTCGAGTGACACCTTATTTGAAAGGTCTTTTAGTTCTGCGGTTGATCCTAGGATTTCAAAGAAAAATATTGAACCATAACAAAATGGCGGATTGTAAACCAACTCACTCAGTTCAAAATTGTTTTGATTTTCTTATCCAGTAGTCCACTTTTTCATTTGCAGGACAAAATTTTCCCAGAAATATCTCAGGTGGCTGGAAATAATATTGAAAACGTTATGTTCCAACAAGACGGTGCGCCGCCTCATTATTATAGGCCTGTTTCTGACTTTCTCAACGGACATTTTCTTGGTTGGTAGGCGGGGGCCTGTAGAATAGCCGGCTCACTCCCCAGATTTAACTTTCTTAGATTTATTTGTATGGTAATATCTGAAATCGAAAGTGTACAGAACCCGTCCTGAAACAATTGAAGAACTGGAGCAACGCATTACAGAAGTTTGCAGAAATATCACCCCAGAAACGTTGTTTTTGCTTTAATTCTTAGTTTTTTTAAATAGACTTCTTTAACTTCAAACATTGTCATTTTGTTATGGCTGAATATTTTTCTTTGAAACTTTAGGATCAGACGCAGAATTAAAAGACCCTCCCAATGAGGTGTCACTCGACCCCCCTTTCTATTAAAAAAAAATTCAAAATGGCGCCCAGTCGCCATTTTGGATGATACAAAATAAATTTTAATGTGCTCTGAGAAATAGTATTTAATTTCCCATTATAGCACACCAAATTTTGTAGAAAAATATCAAGTCGTTCAAAAGTTAGTTGGGGGGGTGGGGGGTTACTTTATGGACACAGTGTATATATACGTGCACGATATTCTTCAACTGGAAAACTCCGCGTTGGCCATGTTCCCAGATGACACTGCCATCATCAGCCAAAAGAACGATATCAACATCGACATTACCTATAATTAAATCACACACAATATCAGCAGCAGCCACGTTTTACACAGTCACAGACGCGTTTTGTTTTTTATTTAATTTATCTTCGCCGAGAATGTTTGATATTTGAGATACAAGAACCCAGTCTTGTCGTGTCTTGAAGAAGTCTGAACACAAATTGGTCTAGTCTAGAAGTACAATTACTTTAATAAAACTTTATTTTTTTACCTAAAAAAATTACCGTTTATTGAATCTTAGGAGAGGTGATTACCCCCTTTTCCGCTGCATTCGCCCTTGCTGTTATATTTTAAAAAAATTATCACAGAATAAACCATAAAATAAAACTAAGTAAAATTCCACAATTCAGCACACCAATCGAGATAGTTTGTTGTTATTTGAAGTAACCACGCAAGCATAGTTTATACCTACTACAGGTTTATAATTGGGAGATTAATTATTATTATTATTGTTATTATACCATAAAATATTCCTGATTCAGCCAAGTCGCTCATGAGTAATAGTAAAATAAGACTATAAAATTAATTTTTAGATCCCTTAATATTAAGAGAGGCTAATTATACGCCTCGCCCCAACTTTTAAACTATTATTTTGTCTTTTCTGTAGTGTTTTTCAGTTCCAAAGCAATCTTGCCTAAATTATTAAAAAACGGTTTAGTAGAGGCTTTGTTGCGACATTAAAATGAGGGAAAGATTCGGCGAAAAGCTTTGCCCATTTTTGCATAATTTTCTTCAGCGGTATTTCGCTATGAACTAAACGTAATTCGGAGAAAAGCAGTAAAAAGAAGGTTGCCCACAATAAATAACGTGCAGCTGCAGCAGGAGAAGCTTTGTGCGGGTTAAATAATTGGCGTTGACAAGTTTTATTGCTTTTTAAACATCTACATAACAGGCAGAATTTAAAGGATAACAGTTTTTATACATAGAAACAAGTAAAAACTAGTTTATCGCCCTATCGGATATCGGCCGCTCTTTGTCCACTAACTAGTGATAACAGGCGACTTTATTTACGACATTTTTTTAAAGTAAATATAGGTACAGAGTTTTGAAGTAAAACTTCTTCAAAATGTTTGTAAAAAAGAATTTGAGGGTTTTAATCAATTTTATTTGTGGGTAAAATTAAATAATGTATAAATTAATTTATTTCATTAAAATAAAAATAGAAATGAATGAAGCACTTCACTTGGACTTGCCTATACTCCTAAACCGGAAACGAAAGTTAGATATGTTTTTTATAGCGTTTTTTTCCAAAAACAAAATTTTAAAAATTTGAGCACGGAATCTCAGAGAAGAACATCAGGCAAATCAAAAACTTTTTTAGCGAATTCTCTAGCTTCAAAACGGCGGCCGCTACAGCTTTTTGAAAATCGTGACTTTAACGCCCATTTACTCAAAAAGTAGTTGTCTGCTCGAGATCAGCTGCCACTTATTTGAGAGCCCTATCTAGGTAGTATGCAATGAAATAAAATTAATTTCAAAAATCCGAAAAATATCGCAATGGCGCTGCTTCAAAATGTTCAAAAAAAAATTCTCAAAAACTGTTTAACGGCATGGTAGCCAATCTTGCGAAGGTTACTGATAATGAAACATACCAAAATAAGGCCTTAGCAGACAATACGGTAAAAATCAATGCCCTCACTGTGGACTCTTACAGAAAGCTAATCACCCACTTAAGGGATGAAAAGATAATTCACCACACCTATCAACTAAAGCAGGAGAGGTCTTACAGAATTGTCATAAGAAACCTTCACCACTCAATCCCAACTGAAGACATACAAGCAGAACTCATAGAGGCTGGTCATGAAGTCCGCAACATATTAAATATAAGACATGGAGTAAGTAAGGAACCTATTTCGTTGTTTTATGTAGACTTCGAACCCAGAGAAAACAACCATAAAATTTTTGAACTGAAAGCCATCTGTGGAACAATAATAACTGTCGAACCGCCTAGAAAGAAGAATGGAATAATACAGTGTACGAGGTGTCAAAACTATGGTCACTCCAAGACATATTGTACTAAGCCATTCAATTGTGTGAAGTGCGGTGGGCCACACAACACCTCCACATGTACTAAGACAAGACAAACACCAACAAAATGTGTACTCTGTGGCGGTGACCACCCGGCCAACTACAAGGGCTGCAGGGCCTATCAAGATTTACTGTACTTAAGAAATAAATCAAGCAACACACCTAAACGCAATACTAATACCACATAACCGCACTTCAACACCCTTCCCGAAACCAGGTTTATTCCTCATACTAATACCTCAGAGAACATAAACAACAGGCCTATGTACACTCAGAATGTGTCTTATGCACGAGCAGCAACAGGTGCAACAGGAACCGATATCAGAAATGACCCATACTCTATGATAACTCAGCAGTTGACCAACTTCTTAGCAGAATTCAAGACAATGTTTGCCCAGATGATGCAACAGAACACCATGATGCTAAATCTGTTAACAAGCCTCGTCAATAAACATTAACAATGGCTAAGTACACAAGAATTGCAACCTGGAATGCAAACGGACTTGTTAACCATAAACTTAAATTAACTGCATTCCTACAAATTCAAAAAATCGATATCATGCTTATTTCAGAAGCCCATTTTACCGACAGAACTAAAATTAAGATTCCTAATTACACAGTGTACAGCACATGTCATCCCGATGGCACTGCGCATGGCGGTTCCGCAATTCTTATTCGCAACAGCATCTCACATTACGAGCTACCCAAGTATCAAGCAGCACATCTCCAAGCTACTAGTGTACGAATCAACGCCCACCTTGGTCTTACACAGCAACAGCCATCTATTGCCCTCCTCGTCATACAATTTCGCCAGATCAATATAAAAACTTCTTTCAAACCCTGGGCCATAAGTTCATTGCTGGGGGTGACTGGAATGCAAAACACACGCACTGGGGGTCTTTACTAACCACTCCCAAAGGACGCAACCTGTTTCGACCAATGAACGACAATAACTATATACATCTTTCAACTGGTAAACCCACCTACTGGCCCACTGATACTCAGAAGATCCCTTACCTGATAGACTTTTTCATAGCTGCAGGCATCTCGGGAAACTACTTTCTTGTCGAAGAAAACTATGACCTTTCCTCAGACCACTCTCCTGTCATTACTACCCTTGGCACAGAAGTATTACTAAAACCTCTAAATCCTACTCTGGCCACACAATTAACAGACTGGGAGCAATTCCAAAAATATATTGAAGATAATATTAACTTAAAACAGCGCATAAAAGAACCTACAGATCTAGACAATGTGGTTCAATACCTCACTGAATTTATTCAAAAAGCAGCATGGTTGTCCACACCGAAATCTAATGCAAAAATTAAGAACGTACCCCTCCAAATTTGAGAACTAATTGCTGAGAAAAGACAGGCCAGAGGAAGATGGAATCGATCACGTAATCCTGAAGATAAACGTATATACAACTGACTGACCAGAAGACTCAGCAAATTATTGAAAGAACACCAAAACTCGTTTTGAAAATTACATTACGAAGCTAAACAAAGAAGACCACTCTATTTGGAGGGCCACAAAGACTTAAGCGTCCAAAAATAAACATACCACCAATACAAAAACTAGATGGCACCTGGGCACGATCTGATAAAGAAACAGCTGACGAATTCTCTCACTATCTGTCAGAGGTTTTCTCACCATTCGATGCAGTGCCAACTGTAAACACTGAGGAAATAGTAAACTTCTTGGATATTCCATGCCAGTTGTCACCACCGATCAAGCCTTTTACTCCAACTGAAGTAAGTACTGGAATTACCGCTCTAAAAAACCACAAAGCGCCAGGGTACAATTTAATCACAGCACAAATTCTAAAGCATCTCCCAAAAAAAGCTGTAGTTCTACTGACCACTATCTTCAACCGGATACTCAGCCTGTCTTACTTCCCCATACAGTGGAAATACGCTCAGGTCCTAATGATACTTAAGCCGGGCAAACCATCACATTTACCTAATTCTTATCGACCGATCAGCCTGTTGTCCCAGCCAGGAAAACTGTTTGAAAAGCTCCTACTACGAAAACTCAAAGAAGATTTAGACATGACTTCCCTGATACCAAGTCACCAATTCGGATTCAGGGAGCACCACTCGACAATACAACAAACCCATCAAATAGTCAATTCAATAGCTATTGGCCTTGAAGAGAAACAGTTTTGCACTGCAGCCTTTCTAGACGTCAAACAAGCATTTGACAAGGTGTGGCATGTCGGATTATCATATAAATTAAAGCAACTGTTACCGAATACCTATTATCTTTTGATAAAGTCATACCTCACCGACCGTTATTTCATTGTAAAACACAATAACCAACTATCTACATATCATCCAATAAAAGCAGGTACCCCACAGGGCAGCGTCCTAGGTCCTCTCCTGTATCTGCTTTACACATCTGATGTCCCAGCAACTGAAAATATCTTAATTGCTACATTCGCTGACGATACCGCGATACTCTCTACACACAACGACGCAGCTGAAGCATCACAACAGTTACAAACACACTTAAACAGTCTAAGTGACTGGGCAGACTTATGGCGAATCAAGATAAATGAAAGTAAATCTGTACAAGTAACATTGACGACAAGGAAAACCACATGTCCTCCTGTGACATTTAAGGGCATTCCACTACCAGTTAGTACAGAAACTAAGTACGTTGGGCTGCACCTAGACAGACAGCCAACCTGGTCCCCTCATCTCAGAACAAAAAGGAAGCAGATTGACCTAAAATTCAAGAAAAGGTACTGGCTCCTCGGACCTAAATCTAAGCTCTTAACTGAAAATAAAGTACAGCTATACAAAACAATCTTAACGCCCATCTGGAAGTATGTAATCCAGCTCTGGGGGTGCGCCAAGAAAACCAATATAAATATCATACAACGAGCACAATCCAAAATTCTCCGAGCCCTCGTAAACGCTCCTTGGTTTGTCAGCAACCGAACCCTACACGATGATCTCAACATACCGTTCGTTACGGACGCAATAGAGAAGTCTGTGTCATCCTATTTTGCAAGATTACCCGGATATGAAAAAAATCTCATCCCACAACTCATGGACCCACTACCAACACGAAGACTGAATAAACAATGGCCCATTGATCTAAATTGACGAGGAATCCAATTCCAGCCATCCTAGTAAACCGTTAACACGTTTTTTTTTAACTTTTTGAGCCAATAGAGTTTGCAGTGAACTACAAATTTATTTTTTATTTATATTCCAAGTTTCACTCTGACGCCTTCCAGGAATTTTTAACAAGTTGAAATTGATTAATTATTTATTCAAAAACGCAAACGCCGATCGTTATAAACTTTTATCAGTTCGATAGATTATTTATAGTACTTTATTAAGATTTGTTAAAATTTTCGACTATTTAAAAAAATTAAGGGAATAAACGATACTTTTTAATATCAACAACGCATTTTCCGACAGTTACCTGATTTTAACTACGCCTATCAGTTAGCTCTAGTTAAACAATATATTTTTCATTTTTTGCATATTTTTGATAACTTCCCAAATAAAGCTATTATAGCCATTTTTGTCCGACATCCGACGCAATTGGTTCAACATAAATAACATGTTCTTACGCCCAATGTGCTTCCTGTGGGATAATGTAGTTTCCAGTTGGGGTAGTTGTATTGTTTCGCCTTTTCTTCGCAGGTGATACAAATCAGCAATAATAAAATTTCCAAGCAGCACAAAATTATTCTAAAATACAATCTTGTTAAAATACTAGTCACTATCAACAAAAATACTAACAAATCTTTTGACATAATACTAAGACTTTGAAAACCACGTTATCTTTATTATCCAACAAATGCATGTCAAATGCATAAGATTTGGGTATCTATTGAAGTTTTAAGAAAACTGCTTTATATTGCGTTAGATTTGGCATATGTGAACCGCAAGAAGTCGAAATATTAGGCTTTTCACTAAATCATACTTGTTTATCAGCAGTAACTAAAGGATGAACATTATAGTTAATTTATAGACTTTGTGGATTTGCCTTATACAATATGTTTCCTCTTCTATTCCTTTACCCAAATGTCGTTTATTTGCTCATAAAAAAAAGAGTTATTTGTTTTTCTGCAATAAGATACGTTAATGTACGAGCGGATTGCTAAAAATCATTTTACATGTAATTTTAACGAAATTGGCGCTCATTAAAGTTTGCCATAATTTTTTGTTGTTACGTTGGAAGCAAATATTCACTGAGGTATGACGTTTCAGGTCAACATGTGAATTAGCTGAAATAACCAAATAAAAACAATCTCTTTTAAGATAAAACTTTTTACAGTTTCCGTTGGCTGTATGTTTTCCTTCAATTGCAAAGTACTTAAATAATCACCAGGCAGATTTATTGTCCACTTAATAGCGATTTAAAGCAGATTTGTACATTTTTCCGAGTAAGCTTCTTACTGTAATCTCTTTCTTCAGAATTGAGCCACAAACGAAAGCTCTTCAGCAGACCGTCTTTATTAGCGGATTTTATATTCGATGGAGATGTAACAAAAGCTGGGATTTAATGGCGGTGTACGCTCATTTTCAGCGCATGGCAACAAATTACTCTCATCTCTGTGTTTATTTAAATTCAGGTTAAGTTGACATAAAATTAAAATTTTAAATTTATATTTACTTTGTATTAAACAGTTATAATAACACTCCAGAAAATAAGGTACGCCGAAATGGGGTTGCTATGTTTACTTTCCTAAAAATGTATGAATTTAAATTATAATTACATGGCGTTGTTTTATCTGCAGGAAACGTTTCAGTAGAAAGGGACATTTTTATAAGGTAGCGTCAAAAATTAATGGAAGCAATTGCGACATTCTACAAACATTACCTTTATATGGTTATACTTTGTGTAGCGAGGTACGTTAAACAGTAGTAATATGAAAAACATGCATACGAGGATGGTTCAAAACGTACGTGGCCTACACAGAGATGGCGCTAATTCGACGGAATTTGCATTACCATTTTTCAGAACCATCTTTTCTTAGGTTAAATATGACAGTATGAAGCACTGAACTATACTTATACTGGAACGCGCGCTCGGCCCGCCATCCAGCCCGATCCGAGAGAGAGGGCCGCAAGGATCATCTCTGTCCTACTCTCGAGAGTATGCGCATGCGTAGAGCAGTCGATTGTCATATCGCAACGTTTGAAAAGGAACTCACGTTTTTGAAACACGGTACGAAACGCGGTACGAAAAGGACAGGAATGATCTTTGCGCGCCATCTCTCTCGGCTCGCTTCTTTTCTATGGCAGAGACCGCCAGTGCGCGTTCCAGTATAAGTATAGTTCAGTGGTATCAAGCTATCTGTCAATTAGTTTGTGCTTGACAGTGCGCTCCAGTGATTTCGTAAATAATGGACAAAACTGAGTTGCGAGCAGTGATAAAGTACTCTCATTTGAAAGGTTTAACAGCAACCGAAATCAAAGCAGAGTTTGATTCGACATTTTTGAAGTCCGCTCCTTCGTTTTCAATGCTTAAAAACTGGGTTGCCGAGTTTAAGTGAGGTCGTGTGAGCACAAAGGACGAACTCCACAGTGGACGCCCAAAAACGGCTACTACCCCAAATATGATTGAAAAAGTCCTCCGTATCGTATTGGATGACCGTCGAGTAAAAGTGCGCGAGATAGCAGACATCTCGAATGACAGTGCGCACAGAATTTTGCCTGAAAAATTGGAAATGAAAAATACTACACGCGTTGGGTGCCGCGTTTGCTTACACCGGAGCGAAAAATGAATCGTTTGATTGTTTCTTGTGACCTTTTGGCACGTTTTCGTCGCAATCCGAAGGACTATTTGCGCCTTTTCATAACCGTCGATAAAACCTAGGTCCACCATTACACTCCCGAAACCAAGGAAAAATCCAAACAATGGACACACAAAGGTTCTCCGCCACCGAAGAAGGCAAAAACGGTTTGGTCAGCCGGAAAAGTTGTAGCAACTGTATTTTGGGATTTTCATGGAATTATCTTCGTCGACTACTTGGAAAAGGGAAAAAAAATAAATGGCGAGTATTATGCCAATTTGTTGCAACAATTGAGCGACAAATAAACGGCCTGATTTGGCGAAAACAGGTTCTTCTCCATCAAGATAACGCACCTGTACACACGTCTGCAATTGCCATGGCCAAAATTGGGATTCGAGTTAATGCCTCATTCGCCAGATTTGGCTTCCAGCGATTATTATATATATCCAAACTTGAAAAAATGACTCGGCGGTAAAAGGTTTTTATCCAATTCCGAAGTAATCGCTGCTGTAAATACCTATTTTGAAAACTTGGGTTCATAGACCTATAAAGACGGCATTGCTGCTTTGGAGCATCGTTGGAATAAGTGCGTTGAGCGAGCAGAAAACTATATTGAAAAATAAAATGATTTTTTGCTCAAAGAACTTGCGTTTTCTTTGTTAGGCCATGTAAATAATATTTTGCGGAAATTTAGTATTTCATTAAACGGAAGCTCAAGCGGTTTTTTGATTACTTTTAACAAAAAAAAGAAAGAGTTACGTTTTTGCACTGGATTTTTATTAAGTAAAGTTTAAGTTTCGGAAAACTACGAAAATGCATTTGGGTGTGGTACAGAACCCACTGTGATTAAACTTATTAGCTTATGGTGGTACCCCGCACATGCTTCCCAACCCATCAAACCAGTTTGACTGTTAAACCTCAGGTTGCTGTTGACGGGCGCAGCTGTCACTTCTTCAGGGTCTGACAATGTTGTAGTTTTTTGACCTATAATAGAGCAGGTAATTCGCAGAGAATGTTTTAAAAGGTTTAATCTTTCTCTTTACACAATTTGCAGGTTGAAACTTTTTTTACACCAATGGTGTTGAGATGTTTCTTAAGACAACAGTGCCCTGTTAGAAATCCTGTTATCATTATCAGTTGCTTTCTGCTTTACCTTTGAATAGGCCTCGATTAGTAAAGTTAAACTTTCGGTTTGTATAATAATTCAAAGTGTTTGACGGGTTCTAGGTGAAATATTGCAAACAAACTTTGATTTCTCCAATGTTCAAGTTTGCAATCAGACAGGAACAGAAAAGCCAATGAGCACCTTAGAATTCGGGTAAATAATTCTCGAATTTCTGACCACGAAACGCTTTTTAATGAGAAAATGGTCTTGAGGGAGAACTACTTCTACTCTAAGTAAATATCGGGGTACGCGCTCAAGCTTAAATGCTTTGGAAGAAGAGTCAACGAACTAGTAATGGGTTAAATTTTACACGTAATTGAAGTGTTAAAAAATATTTTTTGTCTTAAAATAAGTTCGTGACGCTTATTTTTATTAAGAACAACAGTTAACATGGGAAAATGCACGTTGGAACGACCACTTTCCAAAAAGCACAAATCTGGGGTTTTATATCAGAATACAATGATTAGTTTTATTAACTAAATTAAAAACATATGAGATATATTCAACAAGAATACCGTTCTTTGTGTTTTTTCTATGGTAAAATTTTATAGATAAAACTTAAGAAATTGTGAAGAACTAAAATATTTGGAAGAAAATATTACGATATTACGTAGTACTAACCAGAAAGGTAAAAATGATTAAACGCTTCTATCGGATCATCATCCTCGGTTTTGACAGTACGACATTCATGTGATTGATGAGTAGATAAATTCGTGGTCCATTAAGTCTCACCAAATCAATAAAATAGGTCACTTGGTTCACACTATTTTAGTTCAAAACTTTTTTTTTAGTTAAAACTTCGTTAATATTTGCAATTAAATATGAAACGTTATTTTTAAATTATTTCTCAAGAACACATGAAGTAAATAAATGAAGAAACTGTATTCGATTTGGACTGCATTAAAACTTTTCAGTGTTAACCAGGGCATAAAAATCGATAATTGCACTTGTATAAAGGTCTGTGTCTAATTATCTTTCTTGTAAGAAAAAAGCGGTTGTTATTTTTAATTGTAACAAAGTTTTTCTTTCATTTCCGTTATTAAGATTTTAATGGTCTAATTAATTATTTTTAGAAGCGAACACTTTTGAAATATTTAATGCTCGTTTTGCGGCAACTTATTTCTAGGTAATTATCTGCTCGTGTTTCAAGAGTATGAATTCACTACTTCTGTTTACCACAAAAATCCATAACCTAATGTTGCATCAATAATTATAAATCTCAAGTTTGTATTGTATTTTTGCTACGCCGTTGTCTGGTGAGTATACGCAATTTTATAGAAGGAAATTAGCTTGTAACATTCCCGCGTTAACTGCTAGTTAGGGTGAAGATAGTCCACATCAAAGTCAATGTGATTATACTCACAGATTGCGTTGAATGCCTAATAGACACCCGATTCGCAGATATTTTGTCGACGTAGCACAATCGGCTCTACATTATTTACGATGCTGTATTAATAACATAAAATAACAGAACTGGTATTTAAAAATTATTTTGTATGCAATATCTCGTTTCTTTAATTTCGTTTAGTTTTGGTAGGTTAAGGAAAAATTGCGTGAAATGAAGTAAGTTATCTGAAGATAGGTGCAAACTTCACTGAAGAAAATAATATCCTTCCAAAACTGTACGCCACTGGAATGCTCATTGCAGGTCCCACTTACAGATCTCTACACTCCCGATGAGGATTTCGGAAAGATGCCAAAATTGGTAATGTCTGTCAATTTTTATTATCTGTAGCGTAAGGTGATTAGCACGCTAAGTCATTTTGTTGGTCCTGACAACTGCTGCAACGTCTTCTGCAAACGGAAAAATTTAAGCCGTAATGAAATGTTCAAACTGGATAATGCGTCGTATTATAAGTGCTTGGTCTCAGTTGGCGGTTGTTCTGGACTTTTGATGTTTGTAAAAATCTTTGGTTGATTATACCAGGTAAATAATTAAATTGTATCCTTTAATTGACTGATTGGTTAGGTAAAAATAGTTTTGTTTACAGAGATATGTGTTAGCAGCAACGTATGCGGCGCTGGTACTTTTGGTGAAACGCAGTCGAAAAGGTGTTGTAATGAAATTAATTTGTACCCATTAGAACTGGTTTGCTGAACTTTCCGACGTGATTCTATAATTTATAAACTACCTTCAAATGACTTTAAGACTTAAGTGCTGCGTCCTTGAATTAAGAGTTTACAGTATTTACAACTCAATACGGTAGCAAACAGTATTAGACGGTAGCAAATACATAATCAAGCAACACTGAGACGTTCTGCTGTTAAACGTTTAGTAATGTATATACGGTTATGAAGTAAAAAGGGGTGTAAAAAGTAGCGGGAATAATAACAGAGAAGTAAAATAATAAAATGAATAAAAATAAAGTAAAGATAACTGTCCCGTGTCAGGTCATCGTGACAGTTTCTCCGAAAGATAAAAATAAAGAAAAAAAACCGACACCTGTCAGATTTCCGTGACAGAAAAAGAAAAGAACTGTTCCGTGTCAGGTCTCAACAAAAATTGTTTACTCACTCGAACAAGAAGTCCACTGCTGTCTGTAATAAAATAATGTTTGTTTAAATAGCATTATTTGCTGGCTGCGTTGTTTCCACACTCTGGATCGGTTTTTAGAAGTGATTTTTGTTATCTAAGAAAAGTAGTTGTGCGTTTTCTTATGAAGTTTTGATCAGGTGAGTAATGAATTTAATCAGTGACTGGCTTTAATTAACTTAGAGATTGATAATTCAATATATTAGCGGAGTTTGTGCGAAATTCACGGGGATAATCAAAAACATTTCGCGTAGAAATGTCAAAATTGACGTTCGGTTCGGTGTTACCAAATTTAACTAATTAAACTTGGTTTCTAGAATTTTCCAAGGTCAAATTTAGTGACAAACTACTTTTGAAACCTCTGGGAATATCAAAATTATCGGATAATTAAGACTTTAGGGGTTAGTTAAAATAAAATGAGTTTTGCGTAGATAAATTTTCATAACCTGTTGATCGGTAAATAAAGAAAGTTTTGGTAAAAATCGGTGAATGTAAAATTGAAGTATTCTGTTTTCAGAGTTACCAAAAATAAATAAGTTTATTGGTAACCTAGCGGTGAAAATAAGAAAAAGAAAATTTCTGGCACTCAGCGGTTAAAATAAGATAAAATAAGGTTCCTGGAAGTTCAACACTGCGAGTAAAGTCAAAATATTACTTTTTATTACTCTTTCAACTTTATCCAAATGTATTAAACTTTCTGGCTAATACTGGTTGTGGAAAAACTTGGCGTGAGGGTGTGGAGTGTCCATAACAACAATGTTACATTTCAAAAATTGTCTGGGAGGTTTAATTTTCGTTGATTACCTGCACACGTTACCCAAACAATTGACAAAACCACATAGAATAGAAGTATAGAACCGATTTTGAGATTTCTGCAAGAAAACATCGTTTAACATCGTTAAGATTAAGAAACAACAAAAATATAATTAATAAAAGTGCTGCATAAAAGTTAAAATACAATAACCCGAATGAAAGAATAAGAAGGGAAGTGTTAAAGACAAAAGATAGCGGGGCGTTTGTCAGGAAGGTTTTATGGCGTTGTTGGGACATTTATTACTTAACAACTAATCGTATTTATTTACCTCATTAGACATAAAAATATGTAGCACTGTAACGGGTCACTTTTTCCTTGAACTGATCATTCCGTACAAGTTGAACTACTCTGGTTAGCTCAGAAGCCAAGATTCAATAAAAAGTAGCTGTAGATTAAGAATTATGTACAATATTTATTACCCTATCATAACAATTTCGTAAGTTATCTAAATGTATTAGATACAATAAAACTATTGTGTTATGATAACATTGATATACAACAGCAAATCAAAATGATATCTTTCCAAAACGGTACCCTACTGAAATGCTCAGTTGCAGGTCCCACTTACAGATCTCTACACTCCCGATGAGGATTTCAGAAAGATGCTGGAATTTGTAATTGCTGTTAATTTTTATTATCTGTAACGTAAGATGATGAGCACGCTAAAGAAGTTTGTTTATTCTGAAAACTGCTGCAATGTATGTAAATGGAATAATTTATGCGGTGATGTAATGTTAATAATACAGAATGCGTCGTATTATAACTTTTTGGTCTCAGTTGGCGGTTGTGTTGAGTTTAGATGTTTGTAGAAATCTTCGTTGTTTATACCAGGTAAATAATTAAATTGTATCCTTTACTTGACTGATTGGTTAAGTAAGAATAGTTATTTTTACAGAGAGATGTGGTTAGCAGCAACCTATATAGCGCTGATATTTGCGGTGAAACGGAATTGCGAATGAAATTAACTTTTATCCACTTTGAACTGGTTTACTGAGTTTTCCGACGTGATTAATTAATTTATAAACCACATTTGAATGACTCTGCTAAAATTTATTGCTAAGTTTAAGACTCAAGTGCATCGTCCTTAAAATAAGAATTTATACGCTGAAAATTCTAGAGCGTAGTCGGTTCAATACAATTGAAAGGTGCAATTGTTACTAAAATAAAATAAATTTTTTTTAAAATAGTTAGTGAAATTGGAAGGCTACTCGTTCAATTGTTACTAAAAGAAAATAAGCGATTCGGTACAGGTCACGTTTTCTAAATAAAAATAATCAGTCTTGTAGTGTAAGGCTGAAAGAAGTGTCGTTTTAATGGTAAGCATCTTGGTTTTATATTCGCGAAAATTGGTGGGAGGATAAGTTGACGCGTGATTATTTTAAAGTAGGGAGCTTCGGAGCGAACACTCGGCGAGCTGGTCAATACTTGTAGCGCCACTGCGCTTCTTCGGGAAACCATTACAACAAAATTAATCTTAATGATTTTTCAAACTATTGTAACCTGTATGGTTTTAGTTTAGTTACCCCACGCAAAAAATGGGTTGTAGTTAAATTTTTTTGCAGTACTTTAATTAAAGTTGAGTATAAAAATCGAATCTGAATTTAATTGTGTGAATTGTTATATAAAAAAACCACCGGGCAACCGCAACGTCTTAAAATGTTTAGAAATGAAAGCATTTCCTAAATTTGATCTATGATTTATGAGGTTCCGAAGAGCGATAAGTGATTGTTTTATATTGTAATATTCTCAAGAGGATTTCCTCGAAGGCTTGCATATATCTTTCTTTATTTCTGACCGCCAATAGCATATAAATTACGTTATATGTTAGAAAGTTAGAACAACGACCACAATATGTCTCTGTATAAACTCCTAAAGTAAGAATAAAGGATGAAAAGTAAGCAAAACGTGCCTGAAGTGCGCAAAAGCCTCTGAAAACAATTTATTTTGCAAAATGACGTATTTTCTGGATTTGCCTATACTGCAATGAATTTATGTTTTATAGGTATTCAAAAGTATTTTAAAACAATTTAATGTGATGCAATGATTGTATTTTGCATGGAACTTTATCCTGAACATTTCCTACACTGATTAATTTATTGTGTTAGCTTTCCAATAATAATAAAAAAAATTTGATGAAAAATAACATTGATCTTCTGGAAACATAGGGACTGAAAACGCATTAGCGCTTATAAATCTGCGGTGCATGTTGCATCGGCTAGGGATACCACCTGCAGCAGACGGACTCTACGGAATCGCTACAGGGTATCGTAACTATGTTTGCTGTGATATTGGCGCAGTATAGATTTATTTATATTGGAGCATTGCTTGCAGCGAATTGCAATTCCTGTTACAGGTCAACATGCCTTTGAACTGATGGTACCGGAGAAATTGAACTACCTGTGTTAGCTCAGAAGCCAGGATTTCATGAAAATAAACAAGAAGACTGTGATCTGAAAATTATATTCAATATTTATTACCCTATTAGTATAATCGTTAAAACATCTGAGTGTATTTAACGCACTAAAATTATTATAATATTTATAATATTGATTTAGAATGACAAAGCAAAAATAGTATCCTTCTAAAACGGTACGTTATTGAAATTTTTTAATTATATGTGCCTGCGGCCTCAGTTAGGGTTTCGGAAAGATGCAAAAATTTACAAATGGTTGTCAGGTGTACCACCTGTAATGTAGAATACTTATTGCACTAAATACGTTTGTTTATTCCGGAAACAGTTATAATATCTGTAAATGAAATGAATTACACAGTGGTTAAATGTTAATTCTACAAAATACCTTGTTTTTCCGAATTGTTGTTGGAGGTTGGAAATCTTCGGTGATTTACGTTAACTTGTATTCTTGAATTGACTGATTCGTTAGGTTAAAAGTCGTTAATATGAAGACGTGATAGCGGCAACTTGTATGGTCTTGGTATTTTCGGTAAAACGAATTTGTGACGTTATATTGGTGAAAATAACTTGTAACTGCTTTGAGCGAAATTTTCGGCGTCATTAAATAGTTTAAGAAAAATCTTTAATCGGTTCTGTTGGTTTTTATCGGGTAGTTTAAAATTGCAATATTTCGGTGAAAAAATTAAATAATAGTATTGGGGAAAGAATTCTGGGTAGCTGAAGAAAATGGAACACTTAAATTTAAATTTAAAATTTAACTAGAGGTGTCTTTCGTCGTTGACGGGAAATAGCTAAAGTTACATAACGTGTCTGCTTATACAGTGCGATCAAAAATGATTGAAGGTCACGTTTACCTCGATTTGGTTGTATTATTATCAAAAACACGTTCCGTTTTGTTTTCCAACTTGTTGTTTATGAATACTTTCATTTCCCACGCCGCCGCGTTCATTGTCGTGCGCATGCACGTTTAACTGGGCATAAGATGGACTTTGGGAGCGCTCGAGTACTCGCCAGAATACGTCATTACTTTCCTCGTATTATACGTAAAGCAATTGAAATTGAGAAACAACCTTACAACATAAACAGAGAGGCTTTAGAATCGGTAATGCTTGGACTCTAGTGGTTCATCCTCTAAGGACTCGTGAGCATCATCGCTTTCACGATCACGCTTCACCGGATCCGTCTTCGACAAACGTCACAGCCAACCAGAACTGCCCCGCGCCGTTCTGCTCGATTAGATCGAAGGGGCTTAAATAGGTCTCCATTCCGCATTTGAATTCAATGCTCTAATCACTCTGAAGATGCAAGCTGCCAATGTTTTGCGAAAAGTCGGTTAATATGGGTTCACAAACAACTAACAGGCATAAGCCGATTAAGTATTCTTGTCCTGGCAAACAAGATACATTAAAATCAAATCCTTGTCCGCCCGAAGGTTTTAACAGTTTAAGCACAGTGTTTAGGCAATGATGGGGGGCAATTTAAGCAATTTTTCTACAATAATAAAAACTTAAAAAAGATAAGTGAGTTTTTTGTATTCTATATATTATTAGAATTTCTAACATTTGTTTGCGTATATCTAAATTTTGCTTTTCACTGTGGTTAAAACAGATTTTTAAATTTAGGACGACTAGCTGAGCGTAATTCCATTTGCACACAACACGAATCGTAAATGTCATTAAATACCCTTAATGCAATTGATTTTGTAAAAGGAAAGCTTCGCAAACATTTTTTTTAACAATCGCACGACCACTTTTTAATTTTTTTTAACGCTTTTTGAAATACTATGCGACGCTACTGGAATTAGTTAAAGTGATTTTTTAAGCAGTAAGCAAACCACAGGAAATCAGTATAAAGCGGCACATTCAATCGTTTTTGGTCGCTCTGTGTATTATCTTTATTCAAGTACCGTTGCTTATCAATATAAACAAACAGCTACAAATAGAGAAAATTTAATGTAAAAGTTAAATATCTAAAGACGGAGATAAGATACAAGATGCAAATACTAAAACCGATAATATATTACAGCATGTAAAAACTAAAAACCAGAAAAGAAAAACATTTATTTATTAAAGGGACCCGCAAGGCACGCAAAAACAATTATTAAGAATTTGGCTCAAAATTACGGTTTTGCATTAGATTTAAATTACAGTTATGTAACAAATTTGTCCAGTTTTAAATGTATTTTCTATCAATTTCAGAAGTTCCAAACAAAATTTTATTTTATATTTCGTATTTTATTCTTAATGAAGAAAAAACTTTAATGATCTTTGAAAAACAAATCTGTAGGTATAATATAGGAGCGCTTTTTATATTTTCAAAACAGAATTCGTCGTTACCTAGCAACGCATATTTGCACAACGTCGAATGCGGTTCAGGGATGGCCGAGGTCATACAATTAGTTACATTCGAAGAATTAATTCCGTAAATTTCTACTAATCAATTTGATAATTAATTATTATAAGCGCAGAGCCCCCACCAATTGTGAATTAAGTTTTTACGTTACGTTAAAAAATACGTACAGTGTACATTGTAGTCTATAAACTTATATTGATTATAGGTATATAAAATACTTAATTACTTTAACAATATTTATTTATTTTAACCTTATACGTATTTCGGCATGTTTACATGCCTTTGTCAAATGTTATATTAGAAAGTAAACAGTTACTGTTGCTATAGCAATAGAACTTGGTGACTTGATCTCGGTAATGGTCTGCAGATGACTTGATTTCTTATTCCAAAATGTCCAATAAAGTAGAATGTAAGAGATCAATTTACTCATTTATTAACGGTAGAGTTTTTAAATGTTTGTGAATTTCAAAAGCTTCTAAAGCTTTTATTTACGTTTATCATCACAAAAGTGTAAACATTTTATAGTGTTATTAGATGTCATTGAATGATTGTGTTCTAGTAAGTGTTTAGTGTAATTGGATTTATGTGGGTGTTTGTATTTGTACTTTATCCCGTATATCAAAATTTCTAATTGTCTGGCCTATATAAACCGAATTACAATGTGAACAATTTAATTTGTAGATGCCTGATATTAGCAAATTGTCTGTTTTTGATTTTGCGTTAAACAAAATGTATAAGATGTTTCTAGTAGTTTAAAGCTTACTTTATATTTATTTGTTTTGTTAATAATTTTAGCAATTTTTTCTGATTTATCATCAAAATATGGGATCGACGCATATTTAACTGTATATTTTGTTTTCATAAAAAAACTTCTTTACTGCTCTAAAAATTACTAGAGACATTATTTTTGTCGTTTCCGGTTTGAATTAGATGCCTGTATACTGAATTTCAACTTTGTCCCTGCTGTTTAACTTCGTTATTTATGTGAAAATGTTGTTTGCTTAATTAACCTGTTACCAATGTAACTGCGTTTAAAGTAGTAAGTGACTATGCAATCAGTGTGTCGCTTTATCTAAAAATATTGAATTGGAGAAATTAAGCTGGAAGCTGTGCACGCGACACCTTAAATTTTTCATACAACACTGACAGAAGTTGCTTATCAGAAACGGAAATTGCATGCAGACTGCCATTAATACAAGTTGTATCGCTTTGATGTAAGACTTGAAAATGACATAATAATGATGCGTGTGGTGTATCTGGTGTGTGGTTGACAGAGGCATTTTGTAAGCAACAATAATAATAGCTGTGAAGATCTGCAAAAAATATTAAAAAGAACAAATTTACTTGTGTACGAAAAAGTGGGAACTCAGTACGCCAATTGCTTTTAGTGATAACAGTCTAGGAGTGAAAAGTCAATTTTACACTTTAATAATAATAATTAGTTTTAGTTGGAAACAACTGTTTAAATTGTCGGTTTTTATCAACTGTAGTTCTCACGATACATTAAGTTCTGCGCCATGTCTACCAATCACGAAGAAGGGGGGAGTCTACTGATTGCGCAAAATTTAAAAATTACTAACAAATTGTGCTTAGTGCTATGCCACCACTTTAAATTAATGATTGCTCTATTAACAAGCTTTTCCGCCAAAAATTAATCGGGTGTTTTCGGTTGGTAGACAGATTGAATACGGAATTCTTCTACTACGCAGTACTTGCGCATCGATCTCTATTGATTACGACCCGCTAGAATCATAAAATGGTGGTTGATAGCTCAACGTTCTTTGAATTAAAATTAACGTTTATGCACACTAACATTCGGTTATCTGCCCGTTCAACAGGTGCAGGAATGTCTGTAAACAAATAACTTATGTATTAAAGTGTTATGCATGGTTAGTGTCTTTACGCTCTGCGTGTGTCCTTGCGAACGGATTACGGCTACGTAGCAATAAGTAAATAATAATCGTTACTGGTTTTAATTAAAATAAATCTTCGGTAAGACATTATCTGGGGTTTTAAATACATACACAGGCTTGTCGAAAATATCAGCGGATATTTTATCGGTTGGGAAATTTTCGTCAGTAAATGCAAATTTGAAACTAAAAATCGGATTGCGGCAATTAATAAAATTAACGGGAAATTCAGGTATAACTAAACAATTAATTTCAATAGGAGAATTTGACGCCTCCAAATTAAAATTAATGTTTATGCGGCTGGGAATTTGTTATTGAATCTCAACAATCGAATTGTTAAAGTTAAATTCCAAACTCAGGTACATTAAGCTCTTCTAATTTCAATCGGAGCTTAAACGTCTCTTTAATGAAATTAACCCACTAATTAAAAGTAAAATTGTTCTGTATGAATCCGAGACTGGAGCATCTCAGTGTTCAACGCAAAACAACCACTTTTTACGGCAGATTTAAAATGTTACTTACTTTTGAATGACCCTATACATCAATCAATTTTAAATTTTATAAGCTACTACTTATTATTTTTTCCGGGTTGAAGCTTATTTTCACTCAGATTTACTAGGCTAATGGCAGTTTCTAGCAACTGTCTGTTTAAATCTTGGAACCAACGTGACTGGCTTAAAGATCCAAATGAGTTGGGTGTTTGATTTGCAGATGATCCAGTGAGTGCGGAAGCATGAATGTTGTTTTTTATGCTTTTTATTATTGTGCCAAGTTACAATAACAAGGGTTGATTTTGACTAATCTAAGAGCTCTTTCGCCAGACTCAGCGAAGAATTACGACGTTAGTAGTCTTAATGTTACTTTTATACAAATGTTTTATTAAAAACATCACAACCTGTTTATACATTTCTAAACTACTTGTCTAGAAGTAAAATATAAAGCCTATAAACAAAGTTCATTTTAAATATTGCAGCTTATGAAAACGTAAAAGTTTGTATGTCTATATTGCCTTAGATTTGTAATTCCACATTTTTGACTACGTTAATAAAAACATGCAATGTGTATTCAAAACTGCAAGCTTAATGTTATGAAATTATGACCTGCTTTGTTAAGTATTACATGTCACTTATCTAATGAGTAATAATTGTATTTATGATTAAAATAATAATTCATTAAATATGTTTAAGAAATTTAAAAAACGGTTACGCCAATGTGCACGTGCACCTATGTTGTAAATCTCGAAACAACTCATTTAGCATTTTTAAAAAAGAAGTTGAGTAAAAGAGCTTACCAGTCGATTCTTATTGTATTAGATATTAAATACAGAAACCAATATTATTATTTTTTATTGCAGATTAATATTAATGCGATTTTAGGTCTACTCCGTTTTCCCGCTATTGTAAGCAATTTTATATTCTATTATTACAACTAACAGAATGGAGTTTATAATTTTAATATTCATCCGCGTTTTAATACGTAATGCACGTAATACGTGAGCTATAAAAAAACATTGCCATTAAATATTTCCGTGGAGACATAAACTTTACCATTATTGCATGAAAATGGTTTATCTGTTCATTTCAGGGTAAAAATATGAGACTCTTAATGCAGCCATAACGACAAGTTTTATAGCAAATGGAATATTTTATTAGACGGCATTATATTGTATACTTTAAACGAAAAAATTAAATTAGCCATTAAAGTAAAGGAGAAGAATGAATATAAAACAATTCCACTTGAATTTTTTTGGGCTTCCTATAGTAAGAGACTTTAGATTTGATGGATGGTTAAAACGAAAAGGCAATCTAAGCTTCTTAATAAGAAAATGATACGCTTAGTTCTTCTGAAGTACCACAAAATGAGCTTAAATAGAATTAATGACAAAGACCTTTCGTTCTCTTGTTAAATGGTCTTTTTCCAAGGAAGAATAAGTTATAAAAAGTTTTAAACACATTTGATGTTTTCATACACTGTCAGTCTGTCGTAGTGTATGTCCGAATTAAAAGAAAATGCTACGATGGTAAATGTCTAACAAATCATACTTCAAGTAGGCAAAGTAAATATTGGGATGCGTGCGTTGCGATGTAAAATACAGAACTTTTTTTCTATGAATCATTACCCCTTACCTGGGCTCAGCGCACTTAGCGCTATTTACCCGGTCTTTCATGCCCCAGCCCGAAAAAACATGCAACCCAACATACACACCGTACACAACGTTCATGAACGCTGCGTTTAACTTATTCAGAAGAATTTCCGACGTGCAGAGGATTCGCTAATGCCGTTGGAAGTCTAGCTCTAGAACCCAAGACTCTAACCACTAGACCACCCGCTGGTCCTGCCAGAAACGTTAAAAATCCATACTTTTCGTCAGACGCTTTTTTTTCGCCGTTTTTTTAATTTGCGCTCCGAGGCACAATTTTATACACTTACACACACAAGTGGAAAATCCTTTTTCGAAAAATGCAAAAAATGTGTTTGCTTTTTATCTACTTAATTTTGATGTTTTCGGGATATTTTTTAAAACTAATCGTTAGTTCACTTTTACAGTAGAAATAATGTCCCTACATTTTTTCGAAGGAAAAACCCCCGAAAAACGTCCAAAATGCTAAATACTGCTTTATCGCAACCAATTGTATACGGTCATGACATAAACAACGTGGGCAAATGTCTACTTCTGAAGTGATGTGGCAGACATCTAATGACGCATAAAAAAAAACCTCAATTGTACGTTTTAGCTTAAAAACGGCAGTCGCTACAATTTTTTGAAATTTTTTACTTTATCGGCCTAGTACTTACAACTTAAAAAAAAACAGAATAAATATTTTTTATATGTACACAATGTCACTATCAACAAAATTTTCGAAAAGATAAAAACTGCAAAGTACAAATATTTTTGAAATATTAGAAGTTTTCTAAACATATTGCTCAAAAGCGGTGCAAGCGCTTTTTTGTGTTCAAAATTTCGTAAACTAATAAGAGCTTGGGATGAGCTACAGTTTGGTTCGCGTTCCAGTTTGCTAATTTCTCTGTGAAGCCTACTATGAATGTTTGAAAATCGAAAATGTATGTCTCTTTATTTAATAAAGAGGACCGATAAAAAATACATGTTTAAGCTAAATTACTCATGAGTGATAATAAGAGCAATCAAACAAAATCTTAATCGCAGTCGCCTATAAAGCAAGCGCGTCATGTCGATGATTAGTTTGCAAATCGTGGAGCTATTATCATAGTTGCGCGGTTTATTATTTTACCGCAATTGCTCATATTTATCATTTTTGATATTTATTATTTTTTATTTTACAAACGTGCATGATAAATGTCAGTTGTAAACCGACGCCCATCGAACACACATAATGTTAAAGAAATATTAGACGATTATTTGGTTTAGCGGTAAAGGCTTGTGATCCGGTGATCCCAGTTTAAATCCCGTGACAGACCTGTTTTTGTTCCTACAAATTCACTAGCCCTCTTGATCTGGTCTTATTACAAATTCGAATATTGTGAAAACAAAGTTCGTTTGTAATGTTTACAAAAAAACCGTTAAAAATGTTATTTGAAACTAAAAACCGTGCTGTGTTGTATTGTCAGTTTGAGTACTGTAAAAACGAAGTTCGTTAGTAATAATATCCGGTAAGTTTTTAATTCTGAGATTGTTTTAAATTAAGTTTTCGAGGTGATCACTGGTCTTGAAAACAATGCTAAGAACCTTAGAAAACAGGGGGTTAAACATTGGCATCCAGAATATGTACCACATCCTGCAAATGAATTGTATCTCCCAGAAAGAGCTTGGGATGAGCTACAGTTTGGTTCGCGTTCCAGTTTGCTAATTTCTCTGTGAAGCCTACTATGAATGTTTGAAAATCGAAAATGTATGTCTCTTTATTTAATAAAGGGGACCGATAAAAAATATATGTTTAAGCTAAATTACTCATGAGTGATAATAAGAGCAATCAAATAAAATCTTAATCGCAGTCGCCTATAAAGCAAGCGCGTCATGTCGATGATTAGTTTGCAAATCGTGGAGCTATTATCATAGTTGCGCGGCTTTTTCTTTTACCGCAATTGCTCATATTTATCATTTTTGATATTTATTATTTTTTATTTTACAAACGTGCATGATAAATGTCAGTTGTAAACCGACGCAAATCGAACACACATAATGCTAAATAATATTAGGCGATTATTTGGTTTAGCGGTAAAGGCTTGTGATCCGGTGATCCCAGTTTAAATCCCGTGTCAGACGTGCTTTTGTTCCTACAAATTCACTAGCCCTCTTGATCTGGTCTTATTACAAATTCGAATATTGTGAAAACAATAATAATAATTCGTGTTGGGTGTGGTGCTACGCCCACAGCACTGAAGCTCTAAGCTTATTGTGCCCCAAAGATTCTGTTACTCCATCAGTCCAGTATTCCTGATAAAGTTCAGGATACTGTTGATGGGTGCTTTCCCTATTTCATCGGGTTCTGCAAATTGCACCCCGAAGTGCATATACCTTTTATCTCCTAAAGCAGGGCATTCACCTAAGATGTGAATAGGTGTTTCATCTTCTTCACCACACAATCGACAGGTGGGGTCCTCTTCCACTCCCAATAAATTGAGGTGTCTTCTGAGGTGACAATGTCCTGTTAGTAGTCCTATTATTGGCCTCATTTGTTTCCTGCTCAGTTGCAGAATTTCCTTTGTTTTATTTCTGGATGGTTTGTTTATGAGCATCCGGGATTGCCTGTGTCCAGGAATGTCATTCCAATGGATACAGTGTTGTCTGTGTAGCCAGTCCTTTACCGTCCCCTTTGCGGTCTGATATGATATCCCGCATGTGGGTTCGGGGCCGACTAAAGGTTGTTCCGCTCCCATATTCGCCAATTGGTCAGCTTTTTTGTTTCCGTCGAAGCCCTCATGTCCTGGCACCCACTCCAGAACTACTCTGTTGTGTCCTGCCAGTGTCACAAGTGCCTCGACGCATTCTAAGACCACTCTGGAGTGTATCGCAACCCCCTCCAAGGCTTTTAGTGCCGCTTGGCTATCGGACATGATGTAGATTTGTCTATTTGCATATCCTCTCTCCACCATTGTCTGTGCACACGTTGTAATAGCTATTATCTCAGCCTGGAACACGGTAGTGAGGTTGCCCAGGTTAATGCTAATGCTATCCCCTGTGTCTGCCTCAAAGATTCCCGCTCCCGAGCTGGTTGCCGTTTTGGATCCATCCGTATACCAGATCGATCCTCCTCGGCTTCTCAATTCCTGTTTTCTTTCTTCGCCGCCCCTCTCAGGTATTAGTACCCTGAAAGGTTTTCTGAAGTCGAAAACGGTATTAATTCTATCAGAATGCATATTTAATATGCTATTATTATTTAATTTGTCAAAGATTTCGGTGTGGTCCCCTGTTCTGTGGAGGATTCTCCCGTATCCGTTCACCTTCATTCTGTATGACGCCAGAAGTGCCTGCGCTTCCACTACAAGGTGTAACGGAGGCAGGTCCAGCAGCGTCTCCATTGAGGCAGTGGGTGTCGATGTCATCGCCCCTGTTATACTTAAGCATGCAAGTCTTTGCAGCTTGCTGAGTTTGCTCACAACAGCTTTGTTTCTAGTTTTGTGCCACCATATCAAAGAAGCGTAAGTTATTGTTGGTATCATCACCTTTGTATAAAGCCATAGCACCATTGTTGGTTGTAGGCCCCATGTTTTGCCAATCATTCTTCTACAGGCCCAGAGGGCCCGTGTCGCTTTGATTGAAATTCTCTCCAAATGGGAATTGAAGGTCAGTTTGGTGTCAAGAGTGACTCCCAGGTACTTCACTTCGTTCCCCATTGTCAGTTCTTGTCCACACAGTTTTAGTCCCTTCAGGTCTTGAAGGTTTCTTTTTCGTGTGAATGCTATTACAGAGGTCTTTGCCGGGTTAACGGATAGGCCCTCTCTATTGCACCATCTTTCTACGGTTTTTAGGGCTTGTTGCATCATGTTTGATACTACTCCCCCGTATTTTCCGCCTACTAATATGGTTAAGTCATCTGCGTAGCCTTGTGCATACACGGCTTTCTCTTCTAGTTCCAGGAGGAGTCCATCAACTACCAGGCACCACAGCAGGGGAGATAGAACCCCCCCCCCCCTGAGGACAGCCTCTAGTGACGGACACCTCCCTGGTAACAGAGCCCAGGGAGGTTGTTATTCTTCTTCTTCGAAGGGTGGAGTCAATCCATTTTATTACGGGTCTCTTTGCTCCCCGCCCTGCCACGGCCCTTTTTATCGAGTCGAAGGAGGTGTTATCAAAGGCCCCTTCAATATCTAAGAAAGTTCCTAGCATAATTTCTTGACTATTGATAGCTTTTTCCGCCCTGTGTGTTAGCTCGTGTATAGCCAACTCACAGGATTTTCCTGATAAGCAAACTGGTTTCGATGCAGTGGGGCATCCCTTAGTACATCGTCCCGGATATGCCTATCAATCAGCTTCTCCATTGTCTTCAGGAGGAAAGATGTCAGGCTGATTGGCCTGAAGGATTTAGCCTGGGCGTATGATTCACGCCCTGGTTTTGGTATAAATACTACTCTAACTTGGTTCCAGCTTTGTGGTACATAGCCCACAGCTAGACTTGCCCTGAATAGTGTGCAAAGTGGCGTGGCTAGTGCATTAAGCCCTTGTTGTAGCAGAGCTGGAAATATTCCGTCTGTTCCCGATGACTTATATGGTTTGAAAGAATGTATCGCCCATGTAAGCCTTGTTTTATTAACTAGTTTATCCGCCAACCTCCAGTCCTCCTTGTTCGCCCGTGTTAACGGTACTTCTAAGTGTGGATTGTCATTTGTGTTTCTGTCTGGTATGACTACACTCCCCGGGAAGTGCGTCTCGAGCAACAGCTCAAGAGTTTTTTCCGTGGTACCAGTGTAGTCTCCCTGTATTCTCTTTAGAGAGCCCACCTTTCCTTGGTGTTCTCTTACTAATGCTTTCTGGAGTCTTGCACATTCAGGAGTTCTTTCGACCTCCTCGCAGTACATCCTCCATGAGTTATTTTTGGCTGCCCTGATGGCGTATACATATTTAAGTCGGGCTGATTTGTATTCCTCCCATTCACCAGTCCTTTTGGCCCGGTTGAACCACTTACGCGTCTCTGCCCTAAGTGATGAGAGATCGTGGTTCCACCATGGGCACCCACGTTTCTCTCTTCTCGTCTTTAGCGGACAGCTGTTTTCATATGCGTCCTTTATTGCTGATGATATTAAGTCATTCATCAGCTCTATTCCCGCCGGTGTTTGTGGTCTCATTTGACAGTCCTCCAGTCCCTGTTCTAGGTTCTGTCTATATAGTCCCCAGTCACAGGTTTTTGGATTCCTGTATGTCCCAACTTCGCACCGTGGCGCTTCAAGTTCGAATCTAATGTATCTGTGATCTGAAAGCGATGGCTCGTTAGAAACATGCCATCTCTTGATCACGCTGCAAGCAACTATGGTTCCGATTGTTATGTCGATAACTTCCTTCCTCGTGGCAGTCACGAAGGTGGGTTCATTACCGCGATTAGCTATTTCTAGTTTATTGCTAAAAATGAATTCTAAGAGTGACTCACCTCTTCTGTTCGTTCCTGTGCTGCCCCATACAGTATGGTGAGCATTGGAATCGCATCCGAGTACCATCTGGGTTTTCTTGCTTTCGCAGGTGCTGACTAGTCCTCTGAGCTCCTGGGTTGGAGGAGGCCCTGGCTCGTCATATGGGAGGTATGCGGATCCGACCACCAGGTCCCTCTCGCTCCCTCCGATAGCAGCACTCATCGTGGCCGCCATTAGGTCCCTAGAACAGTGCCCCCAAAGCGGCATCAAATTAAGTTTTTTCCTTGCAATAATGCAGGCTCTAGGATTCTGGATTTCGGGTTGGAGGGTACCCATGTGGGTACACGCACTTAGGCCGCTGAAACGGGCCCATTGTGCTGCCTCCACAGCAGCTCCTCAGCCCGGGAGTCACCCAAGCCACCCAATTCTTTGGATGAACTTGAGGACATCCGCGGTTGGGGTGTTGCTGATACTGGCCATGTCGGGCCAGAAGTCCCCCAGCATGGATCCTCTGATTGTTGCGAGAGCAGGGCAGTGGCAGAGAACATGTTCTGCCGTCTCGTCCTCAAGGTTGCATCCGCGGCAGTTGGGGCTAGTGGATAGCCCCATCCTGTGCATGTGTTTCTTTAGGGTGCAGTGCCCCGTTAGGATTCCTACGACCAGTCGGAGATTCTTCCTGGACAACTGCACGCAGTACTTGGCTATCTTCAGTGAGGGTGCTGCAAGAGCAGCCTTCGCTTGGCGACAGCTTTGAATATTTTCCCACCTTCTTGTGAAGCTGTTAAGGGTTTCTTGATGTAGCATAGTGCTGAGTATCGTCGGGGAGATGGGGGTTATAGGTTCTGGCCCCCAAGGGAGTTGTTCCGAGGCCAGTCTTGCGACCTCATCAGCTTCCTCGTTGCCTCGATTGCCATCATGTCCCTTTACCCAAACGAGTGAAACCAGATCCGAAATCCAGAATGCAGGCTCTAGGTTGTCCTTCGGCTGGGCTGATTAGTTCCCAGTCTCCAGACATCCTGAGTCCCCTGATACCTCCCCTGTAGATCCAGGGTTCTTGTATCAGAGCAATATCAACGCTTTTGTGCATGATGTAGATGTGAAAACAAAGTTCGTTTGTAATGTTTACAGAAAACCCGTTAAAAATGTTATTTGAAACTAAAAACCGTGCTGTGTTGTATTGTCGGTTTGAATACTGTAAAAACGAAGTTCGTCAGTAATAATATCCGGTAAGTTTTTAATTCTGAGATTGTTTTAAATTAAGTTTTCGAGGTGATCACTGCTCTTTAAAACAATGCTAAGAACCTTAGAAAACAGAGGGTTAAACATTGGCATCCAGAATATGTACCACATCCTGCAAATGAGTTGTATTTCCCAGAAAGCGATTTTATTTTGTATTAGGCGTCCCCGCAAGACTTATTGCAAAATTAAAGGCTTATTCGAAAGTTTCTGTTAAACTAGAAAAGGTATGTTCAGATGTTTGAATTTATTAAGTGTTCTTCCAGGTTTGTGATGTACAAGGCGAATTAAATATTGGTAAATCTAATTCACATTTATTGTTTTACGATAATTAGACGAGCTTTTCGAAGTGACGATAAGTTTGAATAAAACAAATATTATAATTAAGGTAAACAGCCCGCATTGCTGCACGTTTAATGGAATGACTTCTAATTTAAACAATGTCGAAGAATCACTTAATCGCACACATGGCACCTATTGACAATTGTGTGGTACTTACTTTAAATTCTTGTGAAATTATTTCGTATCTCTTAAATTCGTAGTTTTGAAAAACTTGTTTATTTAATAGCTTTGTTTGTTTTTTGTTTATAATTTAACTTAACACAGTCTGATTGCATTGAAGTCCTAGACAAGTTGCGATTTCTTTATGCTTATGTGAACCACAAAATTCCAGTGGCGACCCTGCCGTTTTAAACCGTTTATTTATGAGGACGAAAATACGTCGCAAAGTGTCCACGGAAACTATGTTTTAAGGTAGTACTATAAAATTCGTTCTTACACTACGTTATTTAGGTTAGAATTATTTATTCAAAATTTTGCATTATTTTCTAAGAGCACAACTAGTTGAAAAACAATAAATTGGTTTTAGAAAGTTGTTTCAGCCCAAAATAATTAAAGTAATATGTGATTGACGACCAGATCGTCAAAATCAAACAAACCCTTACAAAACAAACGTGGCCGACATACTGTATACCTATTAATTAGAGACCTTATGAAATTTTGAGGCTTTATGTTGCATAAATGAAAATGGAACATCAGTGTAGAATACAAAAGATGGTTTGCCAGAGAAAGTTAAATTTAGAGCGTTCTTTATTTGTTAAGGACGGTTTTAATTAAAATAAGTAAATTAGCTCAATGACTCATTTTCGTTTATTAATTATTCAGACATTTTAAATTAGATTTCCAAACACTTACAAACAAATATTTATATATTATGGATGCCTTTTATTTTTGGAATGGAAACTGTAGATCTTTTAAATCGATTGCGTTTTTCGTTGTTGTTTGATCAATTTTAAGGAATTCTAAGGAATCGTGTAGGAAAATAGCATTGGAACCGGGATTTTTTAAGAAAGCACATGAGATCGCTAGAGGGCAGCCTCGCAGCGGACGGTACACTAGAACTTAGGCCCCTGGGAGGAACCCATCTTAAGGTAGAGCAGAATAAATTTTGTTATTCTGCAGGAAGCAACTGAGAATGATAACAGGACTTCTAACAGGACACTGTTGTCTCAAAAAACACTTTAACACAATTAGAGTGAAAGGGGATTCAACCTGCAGACTATGTGGAAAGGAAGATGAAATTGATAAAAAAAAAGAAAAATCTAGAAAAATAAAAGTAAAATAAACTTAATTTTGAAGTGCAAGGTTATAGTGTTGAGGTCAACAAGTGCTGTGCGCCGTGTTAACGAAACCGTAGCGCGAATCAATGCGGGCTTTTTTTTGTAAATTTTGAAATTGAACATTGTGACAGATTACAGAATAATTTAGGACAGCAAAATGTCACAAAACTGCTCGCAATGTAAAGAAAAAGTCTACGAAAATGATTTTGTTACATGTTATGGAGATTGCCACGATTTCTATCATTATGAGTGCTCGATAAGTGAAGCGCAATATAAGAAACTAAATGATAAACGAAAAAAGGCTTGGCGATGTCCTTCGTGCACTGCATCTGGTATGTCTACGCGATCATCTTCACAATCCGTATTCGATGGGGAAGTAGAAGATAATAATGAAGTTAAAGGAGATTTGAAAGAAATTTGAAAATTGCTTTCTAATATCTGTTTAAAGCTGAACAAAATGGATGCAATAAAAAATGATGTTGCAGAATTGAGAGCAACTACGGCGTTTATAAGTAACCAGTACGATACTCTAATAAACGACTTGAAAACTAACAATAATGAAATTAAGATCATGAAAAAGGAAGTCAAGAATTTAACAGAATGAAATGCAAGAAAGGATAGGGAAATAGAAGAATTATCAACACGTTTAAATACATTGGAACAATACAGCAGAAATAGAAACGTAGAAATTAGTGAAATAAAAGAAAGAAAAGGGGAAGATTGCAAAATGATTATAGAACAAGGAAGATATAGAAGTAGCACATCTGATACCAACATATAATAAAACATTACCAGCACCAATAGTCACCTAGTTTATCCAGAGAAAAAAACGAGATACATTTTTTCAGAAAAAATTTCTAATTACAAAAAGCAAGCAAATCAACGAAACTGAAATTGTCAAGAAAATTTATATAAATGAACATTTAAAGTCATGCTACTAGACCATGTTGAAGTTGGCTAAGGATAAGGCAAGAAAGAACAGTGTCAAATTTGTGTGGTACAAGAAAAATAAAGTGCTTGCAAAAAAAGAAGATAGTTCTGAAGTCATTATAATAGAAACCGAAAAGGATCTGCTAAAGTTAGGGGACTAGTAGGCAACAATTGCAATCTGTTCTTATTTATTATACAGAGTGCCCATTTTAAAACTCCAAGCCTGAATTTTTTTAAATAGGCAACACACAATGCAACCCCCAGATCACTATGCATTTCTACCATTTTTTTAAAATTGAGATCATAGTTGTTTTACGGTACATGTATCTACTAATGATTAAGTACAAATTTAAGGTTACTTTAATAACTCAAATTTAATATTTGACAACAATAACTACAATAATTTAATAGGAACATAGTACAAAAACTAACGAATCAGGTGTTCAGATTGCCTTCCCCCTTCGTTTTCGCAGAGTATAATTCTTCTACGAACCTCTAACACGAGCTCACATTTCCGGTGTGATAGAGCGACGACATTCAATTATCCTTTCGCGTAGATGTTCTTCATTTCGAATGGGCACTATATAGACATCATTTTTTACTTTGCCCCACAAAAAGAAGTTTAGCGGAGTCAAATCGGGACTACGGGCAGCTCAAGGATGCAATGAACCTCGTCCAATTACGCGTCCCTAAAAACGTTGGTTAAGATAATTTCTCACATCCCTATGAAAATGCGGAGGTGCACCATCATTTAAAAATCACATGCTATTCCGTACGTTTTGAGGACCTGTTTGGAGGAGAGCCGGTAGTTCATTAATTAAGAAATTTAAATACATTTCACCATCTAAATTTCCATTAAAGAAATGTGGACCTATTACAAAATCGCCAATAATACCGCACCACACATTAAGAGAAAAAATTCTTTGAAAATGAGTTATCCTGTTCCAGCGGGAATTGTCTTGGGCGTAATAGTAGGAGTTATGTCGATTAACCATGCCGTTGTTTGTAAACCTCGCTTCATCACAGAATAATACCATACTTAAAAATTCCGCATTGCCGTTCAATTGCCGTCTAAGAAATTGACAATACTGAACACGATGCTCATAATCCCGATCTTCAAGATGGTGTATGGCCAGTGGTTGGAAGTAATGAATTACAAGTAATGCATTACTGTAATTAAATTACTTTTTTCGGTAATAAGGAATGTAATGCATTAATTTAATTGATAAGTAATTAGTAATTTGAATGCATTACCTTTTTTTGGTAATGTGATGAAAAAATACATTACTTTTGTCATTACTTTCTTATTCAACAGAATAAATAATCAGGATATTCAGAATATCATTCATGAGTCATGACATGACAAATCCGGATAAACCTGGGACCAACAAAATCCTTATTTTCCTAGAATAATGTGTAATACCTACAGCGATGCGTGAAGGAATGTTAAGTAAGGTTTCATAGGAAATTTGTTGCTTGGTTGAGAACGAGGTACTTAGTTCGTGTTCCAAAAATTAAAATACTTTCGTGCAACATATTAGCATCGTCTAATTTAAGAAAACATCTTGTGGCAAGTACTAAGTACTTAGTATAAAACTACCCTATTATTTGAATGTTACAGATATTTACTTATTATTAATTCCAAATTTGTAGCTATACCTAATACTCATACATTTTGCCAATTACCCTTATTTTATATGTACAATGTTGTACAGTGTGAAATATCTGTATTGTAACATTTTAGGAAAGCTTAATTGGATGTTGATTAATTTTTGCTTTTGTGGCAGCAGACGTTTTTAAAACGAAACGTCACGCTCTAGCAGATAACAATTTTGAAACGTAATTGTTGTTAAATTTAAACACGGAATAAGTAGAATACATTTTTTTTAATTATTGTGTTTTGTGTGGTGTAATTATTAGTAGTATAAAATAACGACAAAAGTAATGTTTAAAATAATGCATTACTTTTTTCGGTAATTAGTAATTGTAATGCATTACTTTTAAAAGGTAATGTTCCAATCACTGTGTATGGCATAAACATGGTAGGGGCGAAATTTGTTCGCCTTAAGAATATTGAAAACAGAACCTTTGCTAATGTTTAAGGCATTTGCAATCGCTCTTTGACTTGTATGGGGATTATCCGTAACCATTTCAATTACAGCTACTTCGTTATGTTCAACCGTAACTTGCCGTGCCCTTACTTTTGGTTTTGAAAATTGCCCATACTCTTGTAAATTCAGAAGAAGCATTCTAAATGTTTTGTCTGTTGGAATTCGTCTACCTGGAAAGCGTTGCGCATACACTGGCAGCACTCGCATTTTTTCGACATTCACCCAGAATTAGAAGCATGCCCACTTTGTCAGCGTTGGAATACATTTTGTACCACAGATTAGTGATCGATAATCTTTGTTTTGCACCGTTCAAGTAATGTGGCTTAACGAATTTGATTAGTAAACTGTCAAGTTAATGCAAACATGATTGCCCTGATCTTAATTATAGAAATATTTTGTTTTAAAATAATAGTCGGCAGTTGTTTGTATTGTGTGTTGCCTATTTAAAAAAATTTAGGCTCAGAGTTTGAAAATGGGCACACTGTATTTACGATTTATTAGTAGGAATTTATCAAGTAGTAAAATTTATATTTTTTTTTGTTATGCATTTTGTAGAAGATAAAAGTTTTTTTGATTTGGAGTTTGAAACTCTCACTGATATAGACACGTGTACAAGTATTATAGATAATTTTAGTAGTAAAAATATATCTCTAAAAATATTTCGAACAAATATTAGAAGTATTAAAAAAATTTTGTAGAACTTGAAACGGTATTTAATTTATTTGATAATATCTATGATGTTATAATATTAACTGAGTGCTGGAACTGCGAAACCATTGGTTATTGTAATATAAAGGAATATCCTATCCTGTTTACTATAATGAGAGCCGGTAAATCAAAATGATGGGGTGATGGTGTATGTGAAGGAAAATGTTTTTCATCGCGTAGAAACAATAGAAATAAATAATTTTAAATTTATAAGAACGTTTCTAAAAATGAGCGAAACACTTCGCCTGGACTTTCCTATACCTTGAAATACATTGTTTTATATTTTCCAACACTTTCGATATACACCTGTCTAGACATGACTCGTTAAAGTAAATAGTTCTTATAAGTTGTAACATCTTGAAGCGGTTGAAGAAAGACCGACCGCTGCGCTGCAAGCATAAGGTTGGGTAAAATATTCGGACTGAATCAACGGAAGCGCGGAAATTGATATTTAAAAAATATATTAATAACTCGAGAAGTATTATTTTTAGCAAGAAATTACTCTTATTAATCTGTATTTAGAATTTCAAAACATTTCTGATTTGAAAGCCAAAATGCCGTTAAAAAAAGTTATTTTTTACCGTGGCCGCCATATTAAAATTGGAAACTTAAGTTTTTTTCTTAAATACAATCGAGAAGAATTTGCCCTACAACTTTGCTCTTGGGTTTGCGAGTCTATCTATTAAAATAAAAAAGTTAGCCTTCACTGAACATTAAACGACTAGTACAAGAATACAACTGCTGTAGAAAGTATGTGAAATTCTTCTAAGGACAAAAAGATTATTAAAGGGGAAAAAAATTCGATTTTTTGATTTTTTGTAAAAAGATTCTCCTAGAGCAAACAAAACAAAAAACCAAATTTTAAACTTTTTATCGAAAGAATTTGGGGGAGGGGTAGGAAACAGTAGCCTCCCTAAATATGAAATTATCGAAATAATATTATTATATTCGGATTTTGCTATCAATGGTGAGCTATTTCACATTAACAGAAATATTTTATTGCTCCCCGTTAAAAAAATAAAAGGGTACCAATTTACAATTTTCAAAAATTCATAGAGGGCGTCACAGTGAAATTACAGCAATGGGCAAAAAACAAATTGTAGAAGAGTCCCAGCTCTATCAGCTTAAAAAGTTTAAACAAAAACGTGTGGGCAGTTTTTGAGAAATATTTTTTTGAAAAATTCAGAATTTTGGAGTGATGTCATTGCGATCGTTTTTATATTTTCAAAATTAATTATATTTCATGGTATAGCACCCTTGAAGGGCTACCAAACAAGATGTAGTTGATTCCAATCAGATAACTGGTTTTTTAATAAATGGGCGTTACAGTCGAAATGTTCAAAAATTCGTAGCAGCCGCCATTTTAAAGATAGAGATTTCGGTAAAAAATCGTTTAGTTTGTCCTAAGGCCTTCTTTAATCTCCACTATTAAAATTTCCAAAATTCAGTTTCTGAAAAAAATGCTACCAAAAAAACATGTCTAACTTCCGCTTCCGGTTTCGGTTTTTTTAAAGCTTATTTTGTTCCGGAGATATGGAGCGTAACACACCCACCCACAGACCCACCCACAGACAGACATTTTTTAAAAATTACTTTTTTGGGGTCCATGTATCCCCCCCCTCCCCCGACTATTTCCGTTAAAATCTCAACTTTGAAATTTTGCATGAAATCAATACTTCGCTATACTGAAAGTATAGGAAAGTAAAAATTAATAACAGTTATAGCATCACAGTGTCAGCAGTATACAGACCTCACTGCTATAATTCTCAAGATTTTATAAATAGCCTGGGGCTATACCTTCAAGACTATTGTAAAAGTAGTTTTGAAGGTTTTGCAGGAGATACAAATATAAATGTAATGAGCTTGAACAATAACTATGCAGAAGAGTACAAAAATTTATTATGTTTCTACGGATTTAAACAATGCATCGACAATTGTACTAGGGTCGATCAGTCAAGTAAGTATTGCATTGATAACTATTACATGCGATCGAAATTATCTAATAATATTATTTTATCAAAGCAAAATTTCAGATCATTATCCGGTAATTTTATGCCTAAATTTGGATGCACATTTTGGAATAAAACCAATGACGAAAACAAAATTGGTATATCTAAAATTACTAATTACGAAAAGTTGAAACATTATATGAGCTTAATGACTTGGGAGTGTGTAGAGGAGATGGACTTGGATGATGCAACCAGTGATATCATTGATAAAATAAATAATAATTGTGTACAACAATTAGTCATTATAAGAAAATAAAAAAAAAAGTAAAAGAAAGCCTTGGATTACTGGTGACATAAATCAGTCCATTTCAACAAAAGACAGATTGTACTCATTACATAAAAAAGATGTGTCAAACATAGATAAAAAGCAGGTGTATAATGTTTATAGAAACAAAATTGAACAATTTAATTAGAAAAGCAAAATCCAATTATTTTACAAGAATGCGGGCATGATAATGGCAGAGTATGGGAGCTAATGAAAAAGGCGGTAAATTTACAAAATAAAGGGGCACTAATGACAGAAATTAAAACAGAACACGAAGAGGTGTTAACGAATAAAAAAGATATAGCTAACTACTTCAATAATTATTTCACTAACGTAGCTGAAAATATGGCATCTGCCATAATACCCTCAAAAACTATATCGGATCAAATTATACTAGAAGTTAACCAATCATTTTTTCTTATTCCAGCAAGTGCTCAGGAGGTAACTGCACAAATTATGGCTTTAAAAACAAAAAATCATGTGGTGATGACGGGACATCATCAAAAATTCTAAAAGAATGTGTTAATTATATAGCTAAAACTTTAGCACAACTTTTTAATCGATGTTTTAGCGAAGGTTATTGTCCAAATAAATTTAAAATTAGTGGAGTGAAACCGCTTTATAAGAGCGGAAATAGAGACCATGTCGGAAATTATCGGCCTATATCACTCATATCTAATATTGCAATCGTTTTTGAAAAAATAATTAAAGCACGAATAGTATCGTTCATGAACAAACATCACATTTTATCTGATAGACAATTTGGATTCAGACAACATATGTCAACTGAAGATTCTTTTGCTGTTATGTTGGATAAAATATATAATGCAGTTGATCAATCCAAGCCTACCTTGTGTATATTTCTGGACTTGGCTAAGGCTTTTGATACCGTGAGTCATCCCAAACTATTTGAAAAACTGGAGCATTATGGTTTTCGTGGTATCACATTAAATATGTTTAAAAGTTATTTCTTGGGTAGAAAACAGCATTCTTCTATAGACAATGTTTTTAGTGACCCTAAAACAATAAATTATGGTGTACCCCAAGGAACGGTTCTAGGTCCAATATTTTTCTTGCTGTACATAAATGATCTGCTATCGTTAGACATAGACGGCACACTATTATCATATGCATATGATACTATAGTGTTTGTAACCGGCAACAATTGGAATGAGGTTTTAAACAAAGCAGAAAAAATAATAACCCAAATAAAACTATGGCTTAACAACAATTTACTAACTTTAAATCATGAAAAAACTTATTTTGTGCCGTTTACATCTTATAAAAGTAACTTACCGAAAATAGATTTTTTAACAATTCATAAAAGTGTGGAGTGTGATGTAAAAATTAAAAGTTCAAGTGTGTAAAATATTTAGGAATACTTATAGACAGTCATTTGAGATGGAATGAGCATATTCCATTTGTAATCAAAAAAATAAGAAAATTAATTTGTTTTTTTAGTTACGGAATTTTGGCATGGGGCGGAGCATCTAAAATAATTATAAGTGGTCTCGAAACAGTACAAAAGTTAATTCTTAAAATATATTTACAGAAATCTATCAGATACCCAAGTGTGCAGCTCTTTAAGAATGCAGAAGTATTTAATTTACAGCAATTGTATGGTATAGCTATTATGAGACATTATTACAAACACAGAAACACGAACCGTCAACTTTTACAAATTCCAAACCATAATTACAATACAAGAATAATAACTTGTCAAAATGTCAATACTCCTATACATATAGTGCAAGAAAAACATTAGAACAAAAATATTATCGTTCCTTATTGCCAAAATTGTATAATGCAATGCCATAAGAACTGAAACAAAATACGCTTAACTCGTATAAGATATTTATTTGAAAAGTTAAACGCTGGTTGCTCACAGTACCAAAACTGGATTTAACTGCATTACTTACGTTTTAATTATTAAAACCGTTGCTAGTTAATTTGTATATTAAGTTTATCTAAATTTAATTTCTAAAATTGTCTTTGACATTGCTATAATATTTCTCTGTTTTTTTCTCTTTTTTTTTCTCTCCTTGCATGGGAAGTTTCGGGGACAGGACGCAATTAATTAGATACAGATTTGAGTTATGTTTCACAGACAAGCTGAATCTAGCTTTTCTGAAACAATAGTTATTTGCAAACCAAATGCGGGAAAGCAATGTTCCCGCATGAGCGCTGTGTTGAAGCATGAGCGAGCGGTAGCGAGCGAATGCCTTCATATGCGCGAATGCGCGGATTAAGCTTTCTCGCATTTGGTTCGTCAAATATTTTTTCTATCGAACAGAAATACATTAATAAAGTAAAATAATTAGTAATTTAAAATTTCAAGCGAATGCTTGTATTTTCAAGCCAATAGAGGTAGCTAAAAAACAAAGTAGGTTGATAGCAATTGTTTTATGCAGTTGTCGACTGACATTTCATATTTTTAATTTTGAAGAATTTTATTATTAATGATTAGTCTTCAATTTGTAACGTTTAATAAATGAAGATCGCGGAAATGGTACTTTATAAATTAAATTTTATTATTGTAAAGACGATTATTTTGTAAAATGCCTGAGAGGTCCAGTGCTTTTTGCTATTTTTCCTGGGTAAGTAGATCGGAAAATTGACGTTTCACTTTGCCACTAGAGTGCGCGGAATGTCGTTTCCTACGCAGTGAGTACAAAAAGTACATTTATCGTTGTGAATTTAAGTTTTTTTACTACCGTATTTCTTTGTTTGCTTAATTTACATTTTTATATTTATACAGTGAGTCTTTCTTTTATGTATACATATCAGCTATGTATACTTTTATAAAAAAACATGTCAATGCATTGTTTTACTGCAATCTATAGGCAACCAACTGTACAGAAAATAATAGAGAGAGAAAGGTTATTCCTCATAGTGTGAGGTTATGTTTAATGAGTATGTTTATGAATAAACGCCAAATTATTTGAAATACAAAATTTTTTTAATAAAACTATTATTTTAAATAATTAAAATATTAACAATAAACAAGTTTTATGCTAAATTAAAAAAACTAATTGCTATTAATTTGACATTAAACAATTTGATTACTGTTTCCACGGCAGACTATTCTTTTCAAAAATTGAAGCTTTGAAATGTAGTGTATAGTTGGTTGCCTACAGATTGCAGTAAAACAATGCATTGCCATGTTTTTTTTAATAAAAGTATACATAGCTGGTATGTATACAAAAAAGAAAAACTCACTGTATATGTAATATGTACACATGCTTATATGTATTTTAATATTATGTACCTATGTATAATTCAGTTATCAAAAGGCAGATAAATAAATACTTACTTACTTACTTACTTAAACACAGCTTTAACGCCTTGTCCTGCAGCCTAATCGCCATCTGTCCCTCTCTTGCCAATCCGCTTCGGTTAACTGTTTCTACTCCATGGCATCTTGGACGTCCTTTAAAGCCTGGAGAAGAAAGGTAATATATGCCATTTTACATTAATTCTTTTCTAAATAAAAACCATAAAATACCAAAATCAAAATACAGCGTAAAAGCACCTTGCTAGAATTATTATACGTACACTATTATAGTTTTCATAATGTACGTATGTCGATATTGCTCATATTATTAACGGATGTAATTTAATTTAAACCAGTGACCAATCCGGTAAACCGAAGTCAACGTTTAGCGGATGCACTCAATATGGGCTGAGTTACTGCATTAGTAATTGATTACGTACGTATGCAACTACAATCAGAATATATCAAAGGCCGAACGTTCATTTGCAATTTAATTACGAGCTGGATCAATTCTGTTAATAATAGATTAAATGAGCTTATGGAGTTGATTAGTATGCAAGGCTTGATATAAAAATCACGAATACCTATCGAGCGAACGATTGCTTAAAGCCCGTCGAAAAACTACTTTTCAGACATTTTTCATATTCTACTTTTTTTTAACAAGAAACCGACCTCGGCGCCAAGTAAATTCGCGTTTGAACGCTAAAAGGAATAAATACGATGGCAGCAAACATCATTGAAAACCAAATTCGGAAAAATCAGCAGAGAATATTTACCGTACAAGTAAATCGATTTAATATGGAAATTGTGTATTTACAAGACATTATAATTCGGTTTAATGATGTTCCTTTGCGAATAAATACTTTGGGAGAAATGCAAATACACCCAGCAGCTCGATAAATTGCTTCTGCTGCTTCACTGTGAAAATATAAAAGCGTTGTTATACTGAAATTAGGAAAGCGGGAAGACAATCGAAAAGCAGCAATAACGAGCCTTTTGATTTATGCCGCTACAACATAACAAAACCGTTTTAATTATTATTCGGGTTTAGAAATAGAACAACTAGTAACTATAAAGCATTGATCGCTTTAGAAATTTTGTCATGAGATAATCAAGATAAAAGTCCCAAACCTTTACGATTGTTTTTACTAAAAGTGTAACATTGCCTAGTCAGTAGGTAACATTTGAATATAATTTTGGCATTTCTAACACTTCTGTAATTGAATCATCATAATCTATCCTTATGTACCTGAAGGTGTCGAGGTCTTTCACTCCAGTTAGGCTCTTCGCTTGTGTAGTAGGAGGTAGTGGTGGGGCTTTTGGCCTTTAAACCACCACGCTCCTGAAGCTTATGCCACCCTTCGTGCACATTCATTCAAGCCATACGCACATGTGTTTTATTTGTATGTTAATGTTGTGTGTGGCTTTGTTACTTGTCCTCGTCAGCCAGTAATCAAGGCAAGCGCCGTTAATTGGAACCCAACGTCGAACAGTTGCCGAGCTCGATACCGATCCACAGAATTACAGAAACATTTTCTGCTTCTTCCGGGATTCGAACCGAGGACTCACGCATTGTGAGCCAGATCCTCTTACCACTGGATCACTCGGACTATATTTTGTAATTGAATTTTTATAAATATCAGTAAACGAGATTTTGTAAGGCGTGGAGTCAGTCGGTCCGTTATAAGATAGGTTCATTCCGCGATAAGCAACAGACCAAAAGGTACGTCTTTCAGAAAGACAACCAAACGGGTAAATCCAACCAACAGCTGCTCATAGGGGAAAGTTGTCTCTCCTGTACTGAGATGCTTAGTGGTTGACGGGCTTTTCTGAGAATTGGAGGAGAAGGGAATATACGCGCAAGGATACGCGGATTACCTCATTATTTTAGTTTGTGGATAATTCAAGGGAGTTGTATCAAATGTGATGCAACGAGCTCTAAGGACCATAGAAGATTGGTGTACAAGAGAGGGCTTATCGGTGAATTCGGCAGAAACTTCAGTCATAGCGTTCACACGAAAGAGGAACCTTCAAAATTTGAAGGAACTCAAGATGTATGGACGGGACCTGCAAAGAGTGTTGGAAGAACTAAGCCACCAATAATTATAGAAACTTCTACGTCTGGGCCATATCAAGAATAGAAAATATACAATTCACCAAAATCACCAACAACCCGGCACTATTCCTCTTAAGAACTTCCGAAGAAAGTCAATCATGGCAGAGTTTGAAACTACAACGGCCCCTACTTCGCGGCAAACTTTCAACATTCAAGGAGTGCTAAGAATCTTCGCGTCACATGCTAGGGGACCCAACAAAAGTGGAAAATAATAAGAAAAAATATTCAAGTCTGAGAATTGCTAGTTGGATTGTAAAAAGCTTATACAGTGCTGGTAAACTAGACAATGTAATCAACGAGATAAAGCAAATTAACTTAGACGTTTTCGGTATTAGCGAGGTATGATGGCCTAGGTCTAGAGGATGTAAAACCGAAAAAGCAACTTTCTACTACGCCAGAAATAACCTTCCCAATCATTACAATGGTGTAGGATTTATAGTACACCGAAAGTACTACAAGTCTAGGCACCAACGCTTGAGAAGCCTGACACAGAGGTGAGAAGTTTATAAAGATGTTAAAGAATTGACAAAAATCATAAAAAAGAACAAAGATTTAATAGTGATAGGGGACTTCAAAGCAAAGTTGGCGAAAGTGGTGCTGCAGACATTGTAGGAGGTCAAAGACTTAAGGAGTCTGTTTAGATACCTTCAATTTCTTTGCGGAAAGTATTACGAAGAAAACGACACGGGTCTTATGGGCCTGTAAAAGAATATTTGGAAACACGTGGGAACTAAAGCCAAGGATGATGCATTGGTTGTATGCTAAAGTGGTATCTACGATTACGTATGTCGTAGCTGATTTAGTATGTTGTACCTGTTGTGGAAACCAATACAACGGCTTGGCTTGTCTACGAATAACAGGGGCGATGACCACAACGTTTGTTGCATCCATAGAGACGCCATTAGACTTGCCTCGACTACATTTGGTTTTGGAGTCGCCATACACGATGAAAACAAGTGGTCACTGGAAGGTCCTCTGGAAGCGAGAAGACCATACCGAGATCCTTCATAAAATAGAAGAAAACTGCATTCTAAGTATGTAGTCAGACAAGATTAAAGGTGTTTCGACTTTAGGAAGCTTTTCAGGGTGGTGATACCTGAGAGAACCTTGGGGGACATAATTCAGTAGCTGAGAAATCTGGTTTTCGGACGAATCCAAAACGGAAAATAGCGGATTTTTGAGAAAAGCATAGGGGATGGCTTGAGTATAAAGTTGAGCAGATCCACAACAGTTTTCAGGCGGGTGTTGGAATCATGATTTGTGCGCATGGTTATGGTGGAAATGGGATGTTAATAGACGAATCTTTATCTTATTAGATAATCACGCGGCTTTAAAACCTCTGGAAGCTGTGGTAACACTGGCAGAACACAACAGAGTAATTCTGAAGTGGGTGCCACCATGAGCTGTGCTATCGGAAAGACCTGTGTTATATACGGTGTAGTTTGGTATACGAAGCATAGTACTTTAAGTAAATTGTGTAGTCAGTAATACCAATTTTGTTCATAGCTAGAAACGCTATTAACTCATTTTTGTGATTGAACAATCCGCTGGTGTTCCATGTGGAAATGCGTAGTGGTTTAGTCATTATGGTTTTAACTTATTGACTGCAGCTGGTAGCAAGATTAATATCATGTGGTTTTGAGTCATTATTTGGATAAACATTGCTTTAAATTCGTTGGGAAATGGTTAGCTGATCTTCTAGGTTTGTCTGCTGGCCACTTGTGCATAAGTTGCTGTGGAATTTCGCGGGGTTTTAGGGTTTGTTGTTGGCAGGTAGGTCGTGTTACAATGGAATGTTTGTGTTTGGTTTGGTTCTGATTTTGGGTTTGCAGGCTTTTGTTGTATGGCTTGGTTGCGTTCACATGAAGCACATTTTGCTGGAATCACTTTAAACTTTTTACAAATTTTTGAGTCATTTAGTCCATCATATTCGACACAATTCTATGCTCTAGTAGGTTTCAGAATGACCATAAGAATGGCATTTCATACTTTGAATAATATCCACTTGTTTTTTGTTCGGAAACACTTGACTTTTTAGACTTTGATTGAAATTTTGAACCATTACGAAAAAAACTTTTACTAAAATTACTATAAAATACATGAGGAGTTTAATTACGCTTTCAACAAGCTTAAACCAAGTTTTTTTGCTGTTTTGTTACTGGGATATAGTGAATTAGTTGAAACATGCTTTCCACGACTTTCAATAACATCTTTTGACCACAAATTTCTTGAGCTCACTTTTTAAAACTCGAGACTCCACGGAAAATATCATATACAGTGAGTTTCTCTTTTTTGTATACATATCAGCTATGTATACTTTTATAAAAAAACATGTCAATGCATTGTTTTACTGAAATCTATAGGCAACCAACTATACACTAAATTTCAAAGCTTCAGTTTTTGAAAAGAATAGTCTGCTGTAGAACCAGTAATCAAATTGTTTAATGTCAAATATATAGCAATTAGTTTTGATTTTTTGAGTTTATCATAAAATTCTTAATATTTTATGTTTTTAATATAATAGTTTCATTAAAAAATTTTAGATATTCAAATAATTTTGCGTTTTGTTCACAAACATACTCATGATACTCATTGAACATTAGCTCACTATGAGGAATAACCTCTCTTTCTCTCTATTATTTTGTGTACAGTTGGTTGCCTATAGATTGCAGTAAAACAATGCATTGACATGTTCTTTTATAAAAGTATACATAGCTAGTATGTATACAAAAAAGAAAAACTCACTGTATAATAACATGTAGTAAACGTATACAAAACTGCTAAACTGTACGAATTTGTTCGTTTAGAATGTACAGGTTTACTGGACTAGAAATAGTTCAGCTTTTAAACAGACTCTGTATATTGCGAAAGTTAAATCTAAGTCGCTTTTGCTCGGATTGAATTTATGGATTAGGGAGCAAATGAAACTTTGTAGTAAGAAACTTTTCCAATTCTTATAAGACAACATTATTAAATTTAACTAATCTCAAAGCGATTAAGTTCGAAATAATAAAAAAAAATTGCATGAAGATGAAAATATATCAGAGAATAAATAAACAATTGTTATGAGTAATCATTTTAACATAGCGACTGCTAACAATTAAAATCAAATTATTTATCAATGTTGCTATTTATTACTTCGATAAGTATTACATTACCTTACTAATAAAACTACAATAACAGTCTAAAAACTACGAATAAAATGAATTATTATAGGTGTAATTAAACGAACTTAAAGCTGTTTACTCAATATCATTCACTCCATAAAAAACTTCACGAAATTCAGTGCGCCGGTTACAGAAATCGGTTTTGCAAGCCTTACAGCCGGTGATATGAATTTTTTCTTGTAGGAAGTCGCATGGATCAACGTTCACTGGAAAAAGTGCGCATCCCCTTGCAAAGAGTTTGGGTTGATAATCTAAATAAAATATAATTATAATCTTAATAGAAATTAGTGCTGGTGGCACGTTGCATTATTTATACTTTCAATGTTTAAAATAAGATAACTAATTTTAAGACTAAGGTAATTAAACGAGTTTTAGCGAGTGATGAGATATTTCGAATGGAAATAATCAAACCATTCGATTATTAAAATATCTCGAGATATCTCGACCAATTATAGAAAAGCATTAGAATGATTTTTTCGATTTTAAAATTTTGTCCATTTCGGAAGGTGGCGTTGAAGCGATGCCCCGTACAGTAGCCTAGTGCAAATGTAAATGATACGCTGACACCACCAGTCATGGTCATTATAAAATTATGATGCGAATACACTAATTTCAAATAACATTTCGGGAATGCAATTACAGAAAGACGCCTTTGCGGCGTGTTTAGCTTAGCTGCACAATCACAACGCGATAAAAATGGTTTGAGTTGATCATTTTATATTATATACTGATATTAAGAATAGCAAAACACATTGAATTATTGCTCGTGGTCATTTCAACGCAGGGTCGTAATTAAAAATTTTAATATTGCTCTAAGAAGTATAAATAATAAAAAATTAAAAAATAGTATAAAATTTATTAAGATTTCGAATAATACGCATTTTCACGCATTTGGATGGGATGCAACGGAAGTAAATAGGCGCTTAAATTGGTTGTATTTTTAAAAGATTTCAAGTTTTTTGCACAAATTCCATGTAGCAAAGTTATTGTCTCAAGATTTCGTAAAATAGTTCCAAACAACAGATGTTTTTGTCCCTGGCCTCTTTTTATAAAAATAGTCGACTTATAGAATAAAAAATGTATTCACTTTCTTGGTATATAGAAATATTGCTCAAAAACTAGGCCGAAATTAGCAGTGAAATGTAATAAAATTTAAAATATTGCAACAAGTTAATGTGGTTTTATTTTTAAACGAGACCGCGGAGGTTTATTTTGCGTACGTAAATAAACAAGATTGTATATAAAATACTTTAACAATATTTATTTATTTTAACCTTTTACGTATTTCGGCATGTTTACATGCCATTGTCAGAGGTTATTTAAAATAACCTCTGATAATGGCATGTAAACATACCGAAATACGTATAAGGTTAAAATAAAAAAATATTGTTAAAGTAATTAAGTATTTTATATACAGATAATCATTAAATATGGACTTTAACAAAGTAATACTAGGATTTATAATTAAAACAAGATTGTGCTTGCGCTACTAAGCAGCAAGCCCGAGGTCACATAAAGCAGCGTAGTCACTGCCCACTACACAACTAGTTGTGTATCACTGCATGAATGTGCATCAGAATTCAGAAAATTCCAATCCGATCCCGAATTCCAAAGTAATCGAGGATGTACTAGCGTTTTTATGCGACAGAAAACGACGAGAGAAGAATGATTTGATTTTCTAAACATTCCGATATTGTTTCTAATCTTAAGTTAAAAAAAATAATTAGTTTATAAAACGGAAAAATGTATTCACTTTCGCGGTTTACAAATGTATCACTCAAAAAACAGGCTGGAATTAGCAATAAATGTGGCGAAATTAATAAAAGTACTATTTAAAGCTGAATGTTTTGCCGAGCGGCCCGAGAAAAGACGATGTGAACGAAAATTCCTTCATGGGAGCATTCGAGCAGCAAGTAGCGAGCGTTTTATTACTTTTAACCGCCTACAAACATCCGAATTATTTTATCCAGGTAAATCATTCGATTATCAAATTCATTCGAATGGTTATCATTCGATTATGAAAATCATTCGATCACGCCCATCACTAAGTCTTACGTACCAGTTTCAACAAGTTTAAGACATACTGCCTTAAATTCAGAATCTTCTAGTTCACCATCTTCATTAAAATATGAGTAGGATCGATGTTTAAGATGAGTACCAGGCGTTTTGCAGTTTACTATTGACATGGCCGATTCTTTCCCTTTGGCGCAATCGCTCGTTTCGCTTCCAGCACATACGTAGCATTTTAGAGCCGCACCTGTTAAGAACATGTTTTAAAATCATGGTTATTGTATAATCTTTGCGTTTTAATCATTATTACAAAAACATCAAGCAAAAATTCAATATAAACAGAATATACTCACCTACAGCAATGCTTGCCAAAAAGGTAGCCAAAATAAGGAAAGTTTTTGAACCCATTCTGTACGTAGCTGGTGCTTTGCGTTTATTAAAACGACTGAAAGTCGCAAAACTTTAGTCAGATCAGTGGAATCGGAATGATAATATTGTGACCTATGGTTTGCTTTCGATGTGGAAGGTCAATTGCCCTTGATTACAGTTTAAAAAAAAGTTATATCATGAACATGCTTCATATTTACATAAAATATTAATGATGTTTAATGTTTAGTTGTTTATTTTGCTAGAAATTATCTATTGAGCAATAGCTTCAAGGAATTTAAAATTTACACTTGTTTTCTTATTAACGGAATAACTTTAAACGAGATTTACATGGAAATGATAACTTTGTGGTAAATAAGCGATTAAAACAGCGCATTTAAATAGCACATGTACATTTATAGGGAAAATATCTTCATTGTTACAAGTATAACGTCAAGTCAGGACTTTTAGTCCCAAAACAGCAAACAATTTCGTTAAAATTTAATAAGTAAACAGAAACCATGGGCGTACTCAAATCCATTGAGTTATACGAAAAACAGGTTTCTACAATTGCAATGTTTGGGAGGCATCGTGAAATGAAGGAAAAAATGGTATTAGATGAAGAAAGTAAATAGATTAAAATGACATATTCATAAAATTGTTACGTGTAGTACTTTTAAAACCCGTGACTATTCATATTCTACGCCTATCAACTCGTTATTAAGTCGCTCGAATTTATACAATTGCAGCTGACCAAATCAATAATATGTAACTAAACGAGATCGCATAAGGTCGAACATATAGTGGTGCTGCTGTTATAATCACGTAACTAATTCGTTTAAAATTGCATACAAGCGAAAATCACATTTTTGCAGAAACTTATTATTACTTTATTGCCTCATTCTTTCAATACTCACTAAATAGTGACATTTTTTTATGAAATGTCTAGCTGAAATTCTCAATTTGCTGTTCTTTATTGATTTAAATTATTTGTTACTGTAATAAGTTCACATTTTTGAGATTTTGTGTTTTCCGCTAAAAGTATCTCTAAAATACATCACTGTAGTTAGATGTGTCCTAAAGGTTTGCGTTGCAGAGATGTGATATTAAGCTTTATTGTTTTTTCTACTTTTTCAAACATTCAGTATTAAAAAATATTCATTTCATGAAGGTTTTAGATTTGAAGAATTTGACGGAAACATATATTTTGGGAAGTGGCGGTAGCTTAGGAGTTGGGCGGTTGGTCTCCAACGCTAAAGGTTTGGGGTTCGATTACCCGCCGCAGTCATGCAGCCATGCAGCAATAAAATCAATGTCGCAACCCGCCACTCACATCCGGTGTATGCAGCCGCTTGAAACTGGTATTTAGTCGTTCGGATTTCACGTTAAACTGCAGGTCCCCAGTACTCCACCTTAGCGCTAAGAAGAGTACGTGGCAGAGAACAGTGCCGGAGCCCAGCAGTGAAACGCTTTTTTGTTTAATGGCACACACACTTTAATTTGCAATTAATAACAGAGGAGTGTGATCTAGGATTGTCAGCGATCGGCAGATTTTGTTCCAATCATACACAAACCTACAATTTGCTTAACTTTGTCGAAAACTGCAGCGGCCCGCTCTACAAAGAAATATGCTCCTTATATAATGGTAGCGTAAATATATGGCTTTTAGTAGCGGCGGTTCCTCACCACTAACAGTTGAGACAAGTGGAAGGGTTCAGAATTTACTATATAGATAAATGTTTGCGGGTTTCACTGTTTATATAAAAGACACGTCGAATAATCAAGGCTATGATGCTGTGATACCGGCGGAATGTATTAATTACATTATTATGTATCTCTGAACAAATTTACAAGCAAGTGTTTGTGAAGAAAAGCGTGGGGCGTAGTCCATGGGTTCTGTTAGTTTGATAAATTATTTGTAATTGTATTGTAAAATGCGAACTTTTGGTTTCTCTTAAGATCTGGGTTGGGGAAATTTAGATTCTGTATACGTAAACATGGCGGTAGTCGTTTTCAAAACATCGTAGGGCCGTTAGGTTTAGGTTAGAAATTCTGAAAAAACGGTTCGATTTTTTCTAAGGTCTTCTATCAGATTTTGTTTTCCAATTTAGAAAATCCTATGCTGAGAAAGTGATACTAAAAACATGTCTAAAATTTGTTTCCGAGTTCGGATTTTGAAAACGCTTATTTTTCCGGAAAATTTTTGAATTTGACAATTTTTTACTTTCAACCTTTGTTTCTGAATTGTAACAACGCGCGCTCCCCAATCTCCTGGATTCCCTCGAACTATTTCTGTCTCTTTCGTACTCACGCGCATTACAGTATTTCTGCGAAGTCGCATCAGTCACTGTATGCTGTCAAATAAAATAGGTAAAAAATCGTACTCATTATAACACCAGTAGAAGATTATTATTTTTCTGAAGTGAAACTTCTTTGCCGGCAGAAGCTCGGGCAGGAGTAACCACGCCAATGCAAGAGTTAAGTGATGTCCACAGAGGTGATGTCCACGGAAATGATGACGGAAGTGGTAAAAAACGGAAGTAATGGGAATGAGGTCCCCTAGACGCAAACTGAAGCGATCAATGTTCGTTTACTTGTGCTATCACAGTCACACAACTCTAAACGAGTGTGTTTTGTTGTTTTGCTTATATACTTAGCCCACGAACAGCACATGTAGAAATAGATATGATTTATAATATATTTGACTGAAGATTGAATTACTTTTATATTGTACAATTCTTTTCTACAAACGCAAAACAATAATCATTTTCAATTTAAATATTGACATTCGAAACATAACAGCATCTGTATAAAAAACTAAATTAAAGATTGATAAAACTTCCAAGTAAATTCGGTAAACGATAAAAATCGCTTCCTTCATAAAAACAACTTTTCTACTTAAAACTAGATTATATCGACATATTCTTGTTAAGTACGTTATTTATTATACAAATTTGCCGTTACGACCCTTTTTATTCATAAAATAATGTCCAGGTCGCTAATTTTCAAATTAAGCGTTTTTTAACAAATGTAACGTAATATCTCAAGAAGTACTTAGCATACAGACTTGATTTTTTTTTATTTATATATATAATTTGTAACTTAAGGACTATTGACTTTACAACAGAAAGGCATAAGACATTTTTTGTTGGAGTTTTATTGAAGAATACCATATTTCACTATTAAAACGAAAAAAAAATCAATACGTTACACTCACCTTTCGCCCAAAATACACACTGCTTGTCTTGATGAATCCTCATCAGTTTCGTTATCGACATTAGACATATAAGGAAACAAATTGTAATTCATTGTTGCATGTTTGAACAGCTATAGCGCACCGCTTTCCTGCGGCGCAGTCACTACTAGAGGGGCCAGGCGCACAGGGAGTAACATTTTAAAGCGGTTCCTGAAAAAAAAAAGGGATAAACAAAATCCTTCTTTTAATTAAAACCCGAAATTTATAGAAAGCCTAGTTTATTTGCATTTTAACGAATGCCGCTGATCCAAGTTCATGGTAGTTTAGTGAAAATCCCAATTCAAATTTAATTTCACTTCGGCTTGGAAAGAGCTAACCCTTTTTTGATGTTACAACGCAAATACTTGTCACAGTTTAAGATATTTTAAATAGGTTCCATTTCAAAACCAAAAAAGGTTTGGATAAGAAGATATTTATTATAAAGGCACCTCACTGCTGGCTCATTGTATTGCATATACACTATACAGGGTTGTTCAAAAGTATGAAATAATGGTTCTGGTGGCGTAAATATTGATTTTACAAACAATACTTTAAATAAAAGATTTTTATCATATCGTTATGTACCTTTTTGCATACCTTAGAATTTTTTTCTACCAGTATTGCAAGCGCTGTGACGCGATCGTGTTTTTTAAATAGCATTAGTATACCGATTTTTGTATTCATATGATAGAGAAAAGTAACGCACAAAACATGACTAGTTCTTAAACGAACAGTTTCTAAATAAATTAATAGAGCGAGGAATACCCGTGCGCTGATTACCTAGTTCCCCTGACCTAACATCAATAGTATTTTTTTCAAGGTTACATTAACAATGTAGTACAAGGTCATTATAAAGTCAGTTTACAACTTCAAATTGCTATAAAATATTATTTATTGATAGGAATATGATTAAAAATTGTGTGGGTAAAGAAATGAGATTCTATAAAAAAAAATTCAGTTGCCTGCTGATTTTATAAAATGTTTAGTTATTTAACATTTTGAAGATAATGTTCTTGTGTTGATATTTTGTGTGATTATTGTAACCATAATTGGGCAGCAAGATCTCCGATAGTAATCCTGCAGATCTCCTAGTAATTGCGGAAATGTTTAAAAGGTCTGTTCTACCAATCTTGGTGAAAGCATTCAGCGCAGCGTTTAAAGGATTAAGTGGCAAATGCTGCCAGATGTAGTATACATTTTACCACATACGTTGGCCTTAGTAACAGACTAAAATGGGGACATTTTAAACATTTTTGGTAGCAGGCGTGAAATCTTATTTCACTAGCTATACTTTATTTTTAAATTTATTTTCTAGACGTTAATAATTGGAATTTTACATCAATTTACCTTTAAGCGCTAAGCGCAGAAAACCTCAAATTTTAAAACATGTTCAGGAATCTAAAAAGATGGACCCACGTTCTATTATTTACTGCATAGCAGCTAATTACCTAATTATTTCCGTATTGTTATTTGAATTACTGTATTTGTTCTAGGATTGTCAGCGATCGGCAGATTATGTTCCAATCATACATAAACCTACAATTTTGCTTAACTTTGCCGAAAACTATAGTGGCCCACTATACAAAAAAATATGCGCCTTATATAATGGTCGCCTAAATATATAGCCTTGAGTAGCGGCGGTTCCGCACCACTAACAGTTGAGATAAGTGGAAGGGCTTGGCTTGTCTAGGAATAACAGGGGCGATGACCACAACCCTTTGTTGGATCCATAGAGACGCCGTTAGACTTGCCTCGACTACATTTGGTTTTGGAATCGCCATACACGATGAAAACAAGTGGTCACTGGAAGGTCCTCTGGAAGCGAGAAGACCATACCGAGATCCTTCATAAAATAGAAGAAAACTGCGTTCTAAGTATGCAGTCAGACAAGCTTAAAGGTGTTTCGACTTTAGGAAGCGTTTCAGGGTGGTGATACCTGAAAGGCCCTTGGGGGACATAATTCAGGAGCTGAGAAATCTGTTTTTTGGACGAATTCAAAACGGAAAATAGAATTGAAGCCGGAATTTTTGAGAGAAGCACAGGGGATGGCTTGAGTATAAAGTTGAGCAGATCCACAACAGTTTTCAGGCAGAGGTGTTGGAATCATGATTTGCGCGCATGGTTATGGTGGAAGGGGGATTTTAATAGACGAATATTTATCTTATTACATAACCACGCGGCTTTAAAACCTCTGGAAGCTGTGGGAACACTGGCAGAACACAACAGAGTAATTCTGAAGTGGGTGCCATTATGAGCTGTGCTATCGGAAAGACCTGTGTTATATACGGTGTACTTTGGTATTCGAAACATAGTACTTTCAGTAAATTGTGTAGTCAGCAATACCAATTTTGTTCATATCTAGAAACGTTGTTAACTCATTTTTGTGATTGAGCAATCCGCTGGTGTTCCATGTGGAAATGCGTAGTGGTTTAGTCATTATGGTTTTAATTTATTGACTGCAGCTGGTAGCAAGTTTAATATCATGTGGTCTTGAGTCATCAGTTGAATAAACATTGCTAGGTTTGTCTGCTGGCCACTTGTGCATAAGTTGCTATTGAATTTCGCGGGGTTTTGGGGTTTGTTGTTGGCAGGTAGGTCATGTTACGATGGAATGTTTGTGTTTGGTTTGGTTTTGATTTTGGGTTTGCAGGCTTTTGTTGTATGGCTTGGTTGCGTTCACATGAAGCACATTTTGCTGGAATCACTTTAACCTTTTTACAAATTTTTGAGTCATTTAGTCCATCATATTCGACACAATTGTATGGTCTTGTAGGTTTTAGAATGACCATAAGAATGGCATCTCATACTTAGAACAACATCACTTGTTTTTTGTTCGAAAACTTTTGACTTTTTAGACTTTCATTGAAATTTTGAACCATTAAGAAAAAAACTTTTACAAAAATTACTTAAAGAAAGTATATGAGGAGTTTAATTACGCGTTCAACAAGCTTTAAACCAAATTTTTCCGCTGTTGTGTTACTGGGATATGGTGAATTTGTTGAAACATGCTTTCCACGACTTTCAATAACATCTTTTGACCACAAATTTCTTGAGCTCACTTTTTAAAACTCGAGACTCCACGGAAAATATCATATACAGTGAGTTTCTCTTTTTTGTATACATACCAGCTATGTATACTTTTATAAAAAACATGTCAATGCATTGTTTTACTGCAATCTATAGGCAACCAACTATACACTAAATTTCAAAGCTTCAGTTTTTGAAAAGAATAGTCTGCTGTGGAACCAGTAATCAAATTGTTTAATGTCAAATATATAGCAATTAGTTTTGATTTTTTGAGGTTATCATAATCATAAAATTGTTGATATTTTATGTTTTAAAAATAATAGTTTCATAATAGTATATTAAAAAACAAGTTTCATAAGACATGATTTTAGAGCACGCGTCCAAGTTAGAAAACGAGCCGCTTGCGGCGAGTTTCCGAATGGACAAGTGCACTTAAATGTCTTATGAAACGTGTATTTTATACTATTTTTTCTATTTTGGTCCAAACGTTAAAAATTACCTTATTTTATATTTTAATTTAAAAATATAATCCATTACGAAAATTTTTTGATTTTTGTTTTTGTTATGTGGCTGTTGGTACCATTTAAAATAATTTCAAACAACTCAAACTACTGTCTAATTAAAATTTAGACAAGCTGTGTTTGAAAGTGATTTAATTTTTAAAATACCTAAGATTTGAAGATAAGATGGAAGAAGAATTATCTTGCACCCCACCCGAGCTACGCAAAGTAGCGAAAAATACGCTAAATAATCTTAATTTTCTAGAACTTACAATTTGAAGGTTATGTTTATAACTTGTGAAGGTTTTGCTGTCACATGGTTGTCACCAACCTAACAAAATAAAATTTCGAGTTCTTTAAAGAGTTGTTTTATGAAATCCAAATGAGTTTCATAAAGTAGTCAGTAAAGAACCAAAATAGAAAAAATTTTTTTTGATATTCAAATATTTTTGCGTTTTATTGACAAACATACTCATGATACTCATTGAACATTAGCTCACTATGAGGAATAACCTCTCTTTCTCTCTATTATTTTGTGTACAGTTGGTTGCCTATAGATTGCAGTAAAACAATGCATTGACATGTTCTTTTATAAAAGTATACATAGCTAGTATGTATACAAAAAAGAAAAACTCACTGTATAATAACATGCAGTAAACGTATACAAAACTGCTAAACTGTACGAATTTGTTCGTTTAGAATGTACAGGTTTACTAGACTAGAAATAGTTCAGGTTTTAAACAGACTCTGTATATTGCGAAAGTTAAATCTAAGTCGCTTTTGCTCGGATTGAATTTATGGATTAGGGAGCAAATGAAACTTTGTAGTAAGAAACTTTTCCAATTCTTATAAGACAACATTATTAAATTTAACTAATCTCAAAGCGATTAAGTTCGAAATAATAATAAAAAATTGCATGAAGATGAAAATATATCAGATAATAAATAAACAATTGTTATGAGTAATCATTTTAACATAGCGACTGCTAACAATTAAAATCAAATTATTTATCAATGTTGCTATTTATTACTTCGATAAGTATTACATTACCTTACTAATAAAACTACAATAACAGTCTAAAAACTACGAATAAAATGAATTATTATAGGTGTAATTAAACGAACTTAAAGCTGTTTACTCAATATCATTCACTCCATAAAAAACTTCACGAAATTCAGTGCGCTGGTTACAGAAATCGGTTTTGCAAGCCTTACAGCCGGCGATATGAGATTTTTCTTGTAGGAAGTCGCATGGATCAACGTTCACTGGGAACAGTCCGCATCCCCTTGCAAAGAGTTTGGGTTGATAATCTAAATAAAATATAATTATAATCTTAATAGAATTATTGCATTATTTAAACTTTCAATTTTTAAAATAAGATAACTAATTTTAAGACTAAGGTAATTAAACAAGTTTTAGCGAGTGATGAGATATTCCGAATGGAAATAATCGAATTATTCGATTATTAAAATATCTCGAGATATGTCGAGCAATTACAGAAAAGCATTCGAATGATTTTTTCGATTTTAATATTTTGTCTATTTCGGAAGGTGGCGTTGAAGCGATGCCCCGTACAGTAGCCTAGTGCAAATGTAAATGATACGATGACACCACCAGTCATAGTCTTCTATTATAAAATTATGATGCGAATACACTAATTTCAAATAAAATTTCGGGAATGCAATTACAGAAAGACGCCTTCGCGGCGTGTTTAGCTTAGCTGCACAAACACATTGCATTGTTTCCTGTGGTCATTTTAACGCAGGGTCGTAATTAAAAATTTTAATATTGCCCTAAGAAGTATAAATAATAAAAAATTTAAAAAAAATATAAAATTTATTAAGGTTGCGAATAATACTCATTACCCGCATTTGCATGGGATGCAACAGAAGTAAATGCTCTTTTAAATTGGTTGTATTTTTAAAAGACCTCAAAGTTTTTTACACAAATTGCATGCAGCAAAGGTATTGTCTGAAGATTTTGTGAAATAGTTCGAAACAACAGATTATTTTGTCCCTGGCCTCTTTTTATAAAAATAGTCCATTTATAGAAAAACAAATGTATTCCCTTTCTTGGTATATAGAAATATTGTGCAAAAAACAGGCCGCAAGTAGCAGTGAAATGTAATAACATTCGAAATACTGCAAGAAGTTAATGTTGTTTTATTTTTAAACGAGACCCCGGAAGTTTATTTTGCGTACGTAAATAAACAAGATTGTGCTTACGCTACTAAGCAGCAAGCCCGAGGTCGCATAAAGCATAGTCACTGCACTATATGTAACTAGTTGTGCATCACTGCATGAATGTGCATTAGGATTCAGAAAATTCCAATCCGATCCCGAATTCCGAAGTAGTTTAAACATTCCGATATAGTTTCTGTTTCTAATATCAAGTTAAAAAAAATTATTAATTTATAAAACAGAAAAATGTACACTCTTGCGGTTTACAAATATATTACTAAACAAAACAGGACGGAATTAGCAATAAAATGTGATAAAATTAATTAAAAGTACCATTCAAAGCTGAAAGTTTACGTTTTTTTGCCGAACGGCCCGAGAAAAGACGATGTGAACGAAAATTCCTTCATAGGAGCATTCGAGCAGCAAGCGAGCGTTTTTATTACTTGTATCTGCCTAGAAACATCCGAATTATTTTATCCGAAAGAATGATTCGATTATCAACTTCATTCGAATGGCAATCATTCGATTATCAAAATTATTAGTCTTACGTACCAGTTTCAACAAGTTTGAGGCATACTGCCTTAAATTCAGAATCTTCTAGTTCACCATCTTCATTAAAATATGAGTAGGATCGATGTTTAAGATGAATGCCGGGCGTTTTGCAGTTTACAATTGACATGGCCGATTCTTTCCCTTTGGCGCAGTCACTCGTTTCGCTTCCAGCACATACGTAGCATTTTATAGCCGTACCTATTAAGAACATGTTTTAAAATTATGAATATTGTTTAATCTTTGCGTATTTAATCATTATTACAAAAACATCAAGCAAAAACTCAAAATAAACAGAATATATTTACTCACCTACAGCAATGCTTGCCAAAAAGGTGGCCAAAATAAGGAAAGTTTTTGAACCCATTCTGTACGTAGCTGGTGCTTTGCGTTTATTAAAACGACTGAAAGTCGCAAAACTTTAGTCAGATCAGTGGAATCGGAATGATAATATTGTGACCTATGGTTTGCTTTCGATGTGGAAGGTCAATTGCCCTTGATTACAGTTTAAAAAAAAGTTATATCATGAACATGCTTCATATTTACATAAAATATTAATGATGTTTAATGTTTAGTTGTTTATTTTGCTAGAAATTATCTATTGAGCAATAGCTTCAAGGAATTTAAAATTTACACTTGTTTTCTTATTAACGGAATAACTTTAAACGAGATTTACATGGAAATGATAACTTTGTGGTAAATAAGCGATTAATACAACGCATTTAAATAGCACATGTACATTTATAGGGAAAATATCTCCATTGTTATAAGTATAACGTCAAGTCAGGACTTTTAGTCACAAAACAGCAAACCCTTTCGTTAAAATTTAATAAGTAAATAAAAACCATGGGCGTACTCAAATCTATTGAGTTAGGTATACGAAAAACAGGTTTCTACAATTGTAGTGTTTGGGAAGCATCGTGAAATGAAGCAAAATTTGGTATTAGATGAAGAAAGTAAGTAGATTAAAATGACATATTTATAAAATTGTTTCGTGTAGTACTCTTAAAACCCGTGACTATTCATATTCTAGGCCTATGAACTCTGGTATTAAACGCTCGAATTTATACAAGCATCAATTGCAGCTGACCAAATCAATAATACGTAACTAAATGAGCTCGCATAAGGTCAAACATATAGGTGTGATATCGTTATAGTCACCTAAATAATTTGTTAAAAATTGCATAGAAGCGACAACTATATTTTTTGCAGAAATTATGCGGAAACTTATTATTAATTTATTGCCTCATTCTTTCAATACTCACTAAATAGTGACATTTTTTTATGAAATGTTTAGCTGAAATTCCCAATTTGCTGTTCTTTATCGATTTAAATTATTTGTTACTGTAATAAGTTCACATTTTTGAGATTTTGTGTTTTCCGCTAAAAGTATCCCTAAAATCCATCACTGCAGTTAGATGTGTCCTAAAGGTATGCGTTGCAGAGATGTGATATTAAGCCTTATTGTTTTTTTACTTTTTCAAACATTCAGTATTAAAAAATATTGATTTCATGAAGGTTTTAGATTTCGAGAATTTGACGGAAACATATATTTTGGGAAGTGGCGGTAGCTTAGGGGTTGGGCGCTTGGTCTCCAACGCTAAAGGTTTGGGGTTCGATTACCCGCCGCAGTCATGCAGCAATAAAATCAATGCCGCAACCCGCCACTCACATCCGGTGTAGGCAGCCGCTTGAAACCTTCTCTAGTATTTAGTCGTTCGGATTTGACGTTAAACTGCAGGTCCCCCGTACTCCACCTTAGCGCTACGAAGAGTACGTGGCAGAGAACAGTGCCGGAGCCCAGCAGTGAAACGCTTTTTTGTTTAATGGCACACACACTTTAATTTGCAATTAATAACAGAGGAGTGTGATCTAGGATTGTCAGCGATTGGCAGATTATGTTCCAATCATACACAAACCTACAATTTTGCTTAACCTTGTCGAAAACTGCAGCGGCCCGCTCTACAAAGAAATATGCTCCTTATTTAATGGTAGCGTAAATATATATCTTTTAGTAGCGGCGGTTCCTCACCACTAACAGTTGAGACAAGTGGAAGGGATCAGAATTTACTATATAGATAAATGTTTGCGGGTTTCGCTGTTTATATAAAAGACACGTCGAATAATCAAGGCTATGAAGCTGTGATTCCGGCGGAATGTATTAATTACATTATTATGTATCTCTGAACAAATTTGCAAGCAATTGTTTGTGAAGAAAAGCGTGGGGCGTAGTCCATGGGTTCTGTTAGTTTGATAAATTATTTGTAATTGTATTGTAAAATGCGAACTTTTGGGTTCTCTTAAGATCTGGGTTAGGGAAATTTAGATACTGTATACGTAAACATGGCCATAACATCGTAGAAATACGACTCGCAAAATCAAATCGGTCTATGCGTATCTAATAACTATAACTAAGTCCGATCTGATATTAAGCTTTATTGTTTTTTTACTTTTTCAAACATTCAGTATTAAAAAACATTGATTTCATGAAGGTTTTATATTTCGAGAATTTGACGGAAACATATATTTTGGGAAGTGGCGGTAGCTTAGGGGTTGGGCGCTTGGTCTCTAACGCTAAAGGTCTGGGGTTCGATTCCCCGCCGCGGGGAATCGAACCATGCAGCCATGCAGCAATAAAATCAATGCCGCAACCCGCCACTCACATCCGGTGTAGGCAGCCGCTTAAAACCTTCTCTGGTATTTAATCGTTCGGATTTGACGTTAAACTGTAGGTCCCCCGTACTACACCTTAGCGCTAAGGAGAGTACGTGGCAGAGAACAGTGCCGGAGCCCAGCAGTGAAACGTAAAAGCTAACCACGATATATTTTGGACCTCCAGGAATTTTAGAAAACGTCGGTCTGTGGATGTGTCTCATAGCTCCCGAATAGACGGTTCGATTTTAATGAACTTCTGGATGTAGGGTTATATCAACGGTTCATCAACAAAACAACCTTAAAAAAATCCGAAACTGGAAGCGGACGCTAAGAATGCTTTTAAGTTTCTTTTAAATCTAAACTGAATTTTTTTAATTTATCAGCGCAATATTATAGAAGATTTTAAGTCAAATCTAGCGCTTATTGACGAGTCCCCTAGCTTGCAAATGGCGGTCGCTACAATTTTTTGAAAACTTTGACTTTAACGCCTTATTACTTAAAAGCGAATTGACAGATCGGATAAACTTTCTGAATTATAATAATAACCTTAGGAAAGCACATAATTTGGTTACGATTGAAGACTCATAGAGCTGCAAATGGGCTACAATTTGATTAGTGTCCATGACGACATTTGGGAATATTTAAAGATTGAAAATTTATGCAACTTTGTGTGATGCTCTTTTGTTGCATGGTCGGTGTTGTGGGTGGGATTGTACGTTGGCTTGTACGTACAACATCGTTTTAATGCTCTGGCGCCAGATTTTATAATGGAGTTTACTTTTCGAATGGACTCTACTGGGCGAGGGCTTTTCTCTAGTAGAATTGCACTTTGTGGAGAAGGTTTTTCCCCACTATAACTTCGCTGTTGAGAAAGGCTTTTTCCAGTTTGACTGCACTTTTAAGAAAGGCTTTTCCCCAGTCTGTTGTCTCGGTTCTCTTGTACGTAGTCCGTAGACCTGAGGTAGCAGTAGAAGTGTCATATGGGGTTAACCTAATATTTTTTTAATAGTTTAGTTCTTTACAGTTTTTGAAATTTTGTCTAGAAAATCTTATTCTCCATACAAAATACACAAAAAATATACTGCTATTGAAAATTGCCATATCTAACAGTTTTCAAGATAATTCAATGTATTGTTAAATCAGGTTTTCTCAAGATGTTTAAATAGTTTCGACACACTCTGAGAGTGAGTTCTATACGTGAAAACGATGAAAAAGTTCCTATAAACATTTGTTCGGAAACGCTTCGTCACAGAGATACTGCGTCCGGAAAGGGAGAAACTTTATTAATTCAAATCATTGCCTCTTTAAGAGGCTGTAACTCTGTACAGAAGCATTTGCGGACTCATGTTTATTAAACTTTATTTTATTGATTCGATGTGTAGAATTTATCCTTAAAGTTTATATCATTTTCGCATCTAAGGGAAACACTCAGAACTTCATGGCAACTTGATTTTTCATAGAACTTGAAACATTTAGAAAAATATTATAGTTATATAGCGACTTTCTACAAAAGTACCTTTATGTGTATGTTTGAATGGAAAATTAGATTTTCAAGACAAAATTTCAAATACTGTAGATCTAAACTATTCAGAAAAAAATATTAACTCTGGTGCACTTATTCATACAAAAAACAGTAAAAATACTAATAAGCTTAATCAGTAGTGCTCACATATACAATTAAATTTGTTTTAGTGCCACTACTGTTAGAGTTATCGACGACAAAAAAGTGATTAGACTGTTCTTTCTCTAGCAGGCTGTAACTCCGTAAGGAAACAATTCTGTTCATATAAAGTTTTTATGGGAAACTAGCGAATTGAGTCACCAACCGATTTGCAGTTGTCGTAGGTTTGTAAGTCTAAAAGTTCAAAACAAAGATCGTGTGGCCAGTTTTTAAGAAATATTTTTTTTAAAGTTTCGAAAATTTTGAAAATCTTGTCATTCTACACCTTTATTTTTCTTCAAAATTCTCGTACATAGTAACATTGTGCTTTTATGGGATTAAAACGGTACAAAATGAATTCCGATCTGTCAACGCGTTTTCGAGTAATAAAGTGTTGCGGTAGTAATTTTCAAAAAATCGTAGGGGCCGTTATTTTTAGGTTAGAAATTCTGAAAAATCGGTTCGATTTTTTCTAAGGTCTTCTATCAGATTTCGTTTTCCAATTTAGAAAATCCTATGCTGAGAAAGTGATACTAAAAACATGTCTAAAATTTGTTTCCGAGTTCGGATTTTGAAAACGCTTATTTTTCGGAAAATTTTTGAATTTGACAATTTTTTACTTTTGACCTTTGTTTCTGAATTATAACAACGCGCGCTCCCCAATCTCCTGGATTCCCTCGAACTAAAAAATCGTACTCATTATAACACCAGTAGAAGATTATTATTTTTCTGAAGCGAAACTTCTTTGCCGGCAGGAGCTCGGGCAGGAGTAACCACGCCAATGCAAGAGTTAAGTGATGTCCACAGAGGTGATGTCCACGAAAGTGATGACGGAAGTAATAAAAACCGGAAGTAATGGGAATGAGGTCGCCTAGATGCAAACTGAAGCGCTCAATGTTTGTTTACTTGTGCTATCACAGCCACACAACTCTAAACGAGTGTGTTTTGTTGTTTTGCTTATATACTTAGCCTACGAACCGCACATGTAGAGATAGATATGATTTATAATATATTTGACTGAAGATTGAATTACTTTTATATTGTACAATTCTTTTCTACAAACGCAAAACAATAATCATTTTCAATTTAAATATTGACATTCGAAACATAACAGCATCTGTATAAAAAACTAAATTAAAGATTGATAAAACTTCCAAGTAAATTCGGTAAACGATAAAAATCGCTTCCTCCATAGAAACAACTTTTCTACTTAAAACTAGATTATATCGACATATTCTTGTTAAGTACGTTATTTATTATACAAATTTGCCGTTATGACCCTCTTTATTCATAAAATAATGTCCAGGTCGCTAATTTTCAAATTAAGCGTTTTTTAACAAATATAACGTAATATCTCGTGAAGTACTTAGCATACAGACTTGATTTTTTTGTTTATATATATAATTTGTAACTTAAGGACTATTGACTTTACAACAAAAAGGCATAAGACATTTTTTGTTAGAGTTTTACCAAAGAATACCATATTCCACTATTAAAACGAAAAAAAAATCAATACGTTACACTCACCTTTCGCCCAAAATACACACTGCTTGTCTTGATGAATCCTCATCAGTTTCGTTATCGACATTAGACATATAAGGAAACAGATTGTAATTCATTGTTGCATGTTTGAACAGCCATAACGCACCGCAATTCTACGGCGCAGTCACTACTAGAGGGGCCAGGCGCACAGGGAGTAACATTTTAAAGCGGTTCCTGAAAAAAAAGGGATAAACAAAATCCTTCTTTTAATTAAAACCCGAAATTTATAGAAAGCCTAGTTTATTTGCATTTTAACGAATGCCGTTGATCCAAGTTCATGGTAGTTTAGTGAAAATCCCAATTCAAATTTAATTTCACTTCGGCTTGGAAAGAGCTAACCCTTTTTTGATGTTACAACGCAAATACTTGTCACAGTTTAAGATATTTTAAATAGGTTCCATTTCAAAACCAAAAAAGGTTTGGACGAGAAGATATTTATTATAAGGGCACCTCACTGCTGGCTCATTGTATTGCATATACAGGGTGGTTCAAAAGTATGAAATAATGGTTCTGGTGGCGTAAATATTGATTTTACAAACAATACTCTAAATAAAGATTTTTATCATATCGTTATGTACCTTTTTGCATACCTTAGAATTTTTTTCTACCAGTGCTGCAAGCGCTGTGACGCGATCATCGTGTTTTTTAAATAGCATTAGTATACCGATTTTTTGCATTCATATGATAGAGAAAAATAACGCGCAAACATGACTAGTTCTTAAACGAACAGTTTCTAAATAAATTAATAGAGCGAGGAATACCCGTGCGCTGATTACCTAGTTCCCCTGACCTAACATCAATAGTATTTTTTTCAAGATTACATTAAAAATGTAGTACAAGGTCATTATTAAGTTAGTTTACAACTTTAAATTGCTACAAAATATTATTTATTGATAGGAATATGATTAAAAATTGCGTGGGTAAAGAAATGAGATTCTATAAAAAAAAAATTAAGTGGCCTGCGGATTTTATAAAATGTTTGGTTGTTTAACATTTTGAAGATAATGTTCTTGTGTTGATATTTTGTGTAATTATTGTAACCATAATTGGCCAGCAAGGTCTCCGATAGTAATCCTGCAGATCTCCTAGTGATTGCGGGAATGTTTAAAAGGTCTGTTCTACCAATCTTGGTGAAAGCATTCAGCGCAGCGTTTGAAGGATTACGTGGCAAATGCTGTCAGATGTAGTATACATTTTACCACATACGTTGGCCTTAGTAACAGACTAAAATGGGGACATTTTAAACACTTTTGTTAGCAGCCGTGAAATCTTATTTCACTAGCTATACTTTATTTTTTAATTTATGTTCTAGACGTTAATAACTGAAATGTTACAGCAATTTGAAATTGTAAACTGATTTTTAATAATGTTTCTATATCGCAAATTTACCACCACCGGAGAGCATATAAAAGTGATGCTTAAAGCGACCTTTAAACGCATAAAACCTCAAATTTTAAAACATGTTCAGGAATTTAAAAAATGGACACGTTGTAATATTTACTGCATAGTAGTTAATTACCTAATTATTTCCGTATTGTTATTTGAATTACTGTTTTTGTTCTAGCGTTGTCTCGGAAAATTATTTTTGTATTTGGAACTTTAAATGCAATAAAATAGAAGCTTTTTTGTTTAATAGCACACAAACTTTAATTTGCAATTAATAACAGAGGAGTATGATATAGGATTGTCAGCGATCGGCAGATTATGTTCCAATCATACACAAACCTAAAATTTTGCTTAACTTTGCCGAAAACTACAGCGGCCCACTATACAAAGAAATATGCGCCTTATGTAATGGTCGCGTAAATATATGTATGGCTTTTAGTAGCGGCGGTTCCTCACCACTAACAGTTGAGACAAGTGGAAGGGATCAGAATTTACTATATAGATAAATGTTTGCGGGTTTCGATGTTTATGTAAAAGACACGTCGAATAATCAAGGCTATGAAGCTGTGATACCGGCGGAATGTATTAATTACATTATTATATATCTTTGAACAAATTTACAAGCAATTGTTTGTGAAGAAAAGCGTGGAGCGTAGTCCATGGGTTCTGTTATTTGATAAACTATTTGTAACTGTATTGTAAAATGCGAACATTTTGTTTCTCTTAAGATCTGGGTTGGGGAAATTTAGAATCTGTATACTTAAACATGGCCATAACATCGTAAAAACACGACTAACAAAATCAAATCAGTTTATGCGTATCTAATAACTATAACTAAGCCCGATCTGACTAAATTTATTCTAAAAATTTATTAGCAAAGATTGTTTGTAATGTTAGTGAATATTTGCTTGTCCAATTACTGCTTTTAACTGTTCATATGTTAAGGATTGTCCTATTTTTCAGCAATATTGTATGCCATTTTGTAACACATTATTATAAATACGTGTCGTCATGGCCCCGAGCAGTGAAGCCAGCTGGTAGACTGACTGTAGCTTGTGCTAGAACTATACAAACAAATAATATGCACCCCAAATTGCTTATCTCTATCGACTAGTATCTGGGTCAGCTGTACAAACAAATCCGTATTAATACAAGCGTAAGTATGTAGGATGTAGTAGCAGAGGCCCCTCGCCACTAAAAGTTGAGACAGGTAGCAAAAATCTGGATTTAGTATATAGATAAGTTAATAGTATGTGCAGAACGTCGAAGTGTGAGCGTTTTTGGTATCTTATACAGGGTGTCCCGTAAGTAATGGAACAACGATTAGATATAACTTCTTGGGGTCAAAGTAGACTGACTAAACTTTATATGCCGTAGTGAAAAATGTTTTCTTACGAAGCTATAGAGCCTTAAAGACAAAACTGTTATTTTTGTTATTGACCAAAACTGAAAAACTGCTTATCAGATTGAGTTGAAAATCGATATAGCTATGTTTTGTAGGTCTACAAACACGATATGTTACTTATTTTTGTGCTGTTTGTAGAGGGCGCTAGTTACGCCACTTTAGCTTGATATTTTAGCACATAACTTTTTTGTTGTTACGTTTTCGGAGACGTTGATCATAAATTCGGATGCAAAATTTAATTCTACAGAAAAAGAATGTTTTTGCTAAAAGTCGATAAAATGAACAGTTTTCGATAAACACTAGAAGCTTTCGAAATTCACAAACATTTAAAAACCGCACCGTTAATGAATGAGCAAATTGATCTCTTAAATTTACCTTTATTGAATATAAGAAATCAAGTCATCTGCAGAAATAGATAACCAAGATCAACTCGCCATGTTCTATTGTTGCTATAACAACGCTAACTGTTTAATTTTTAATATAACCTCTGACAATGACATGTAAACATGCCGAAATACGTATAAGGTTAAAATAAGTAAATATTGTTGAATGAATAATGTATTTTATGTACCTATACTTAATAAACCCTTTGCGTTATTTAAAATACAAAGCAAAATAAATGAAAAACAGCATCCCAAAATATATTTGTAGAGAACTACGATGTTTGCTTACAATAATTTAATTAAAACGAAAGTCCCTACATACAACTTAATTAAAAACAGGGTACAAATACCCCAGAGAAACAGTAAAAAGGTAGCTTTTTCAGTTTTACTGTAAAGATTTATCTCACAAACTCTTTGAAAACATAAAACGTAAGTTTATTTCAAATGTGCTTTTGTTAGAACATTTTGTTAATTTAAGGTTTATACTTAATTGCAGAAACAATGGCCACCGTTGGAAAGTTGCAAAAAACTGATTGTAGAAGATTTTTTAAATTCCAAGATAGTCCTTGATTTAAAATGCCGATAATCTTAACAGACGCTGATAAAATAGAAGCTTTGCTGAAAAATTGGATATGCCAAGTTTGTATGCATCCACAATCTCAAGCATTCGTAAGACTACCTTACAAGAACTTATCAGCGTTATCTACAGAAGAAAAATTTGCAAAAAAAATCATCAAAACAATCTCATTTATGTGATGCAATAAAATTATTAGAGCGGCCGCAGCTCAGTGTTAAGCGCGCAGGCTACCAATGCAGCGGATCAGGGTTCGACTCCCTGCCCAGTCGTTCTTCCTCGCAAGGCAGCGGGAAAGCAGCGAGTTGGATTTTTTCTCAGGAAAACCTCTCTGGAGGAGAAGTGAATTCACTTCCTGTGATTTATAGCCGACGTTAACTGTAGGTCCCGTTTGTCTGTCTATGCAAAATATCTATCTCCGCGCACCAAACACAGATATAGGAGAAAGGTCGCCAACGCCCCGAATAGGATATGGCACTAGAAGAAGAATAAAATTATTATTTTATTTATAATATTAATATATAAAAGTGAAGCAAAATATATCCCTCCAAAACGGTACGCCACTGGAAAACTCAGTCGCAGGTCCCACTTACAGGTCTGTACACTTTCGGTTGGAGTTTTTGAAAGATACCGAAATTTGTGTTATCGGCAAGGCAATAGATCTTACATATCTGTAACGTAAGACGATTAGCACGTTAAATAAGTTTGTTCGGCCTGGAAACTGCTGCAATTTCTGTAAGTGCAATAATTTGCACAATTATGAAATTTTAATAATGCAAAATGCGTTTTATCATAAGTTCTAGTCCTTAGTTTGTGGTTGTGCTAGAGTTTGAATGTTAAAGTCTTTGGTTGTTTATAACAGGTAAGTTATTAAATTGTATCCTTTAACTGACTGATTGGTTAGTTAAAAAAAGGTTATTAAAGGATTTCGCGTCCAATGTTACTAAAATAATAAAATTAAGGAAAATAGTCGGTTTAGTGAAATTAGAAGGTTTCACATTTAATTGTTACTCAACTCAAATTAAATAATCGGTTCGGCACAGGTCAGGTTTTCTATTAGGTTTGTAGCGTAAAGCTGGAAGAAGTGTCGTTTTATAGGCAAACATCCTTATTCTATGTTCCCCAAACTTAGTAAGAAGATAGGTTGATGCGTGATTTCTTTGAAAAAGGGAGCTCCTGCACGGATACTCAGCGGGCTGATCTTCACTTGTAGCGCCACCTGCGCATCTTTGTAAAATTCAAAGAACAAAATAAATCGTAATAATTTTCAAAACTGTTGTCATCAGGTTAACTCGCTTCTATCAATTAATTTTAATTTTATATTGTTAGAAGCCTACAAAACGGCGAACAAAATTTTTTTTTATAATTTAATAATTTGTTATTAGTTTTCATCTCACATTATGCATTGTTTAAAAAAATTTCAAACTTTTTGTACGAATTGTTTCATTTCCAGTTGACTAATTAACGTTGATAGTTTATCAAATCAAATTAGTTTTTTAACGGAACTAATTTCGACAAGGATATAATTTGGCACAGATGTCCTGCTGGATATCCTAATAAACGTAGTAAATTTCTTATTAAACGGCACACAGCGTCCACTGATTTGCTTTAAAAAAGTGTTGAGATAACCTTGATACCAATAAAACTAAGCGGGCTAAACATTATTATTTTATTGTTTCAGTGATCATTGCTGTGGAAAACAAACACAAATCAAATTATTAAATGAAACACTTTATTTCATTAGAACGTTGTGTTATTTTCCAAGGAATTATTTTCGCTACGATGAAGACGCTTGTTGCAAAGATCTGTTCTGCATGACTTGCATCCCTCTATGCGTATATATTTTGAGACATATTCACACGGATCGGTTGATACTGGAACCACTCCACAACCCCTTGCGAAAAGTTTAGGATTGTAATCTAGGCAAAAATTAAAAAAAAATAGTTTTTTGATGTCATGTACTTCTATACTATTTAAGAAATATTATAATTAAAGCAGTTTAAGAAAAAAAAAGAAGAAAAGTCCTTTCTGCTAATTATACCGTCTGTCTATAAAGTACCTCTCCCCACTGACTTTTGAACGCCTTGATGTTTAACCACAATATTTTTTGTGCTTGAACGGGAAATCAAATACTACTTTTTAGCCAATAACTACATTTTGTATCATTCAAAATGGCGGCTGGGTGCCATTTAAATTTTTTTTAATAGAAAAGGGGGTCGAGTGACACCTCATTTGAAAGGTCTTTTAGTTCTGCGTCTGATTCTAGAGTTTCAAAGAAAAATATTTAACCCTAACAAAATGGTGGATTTTAATTAAACAAATGGATTCGCTCAATTCAAATTGTTTTGATTTTTTTATCCAGTAGTCCACTTTTTCATTTGCAGGACAAAATTTTCCCAGAAATATCTTAAGTGGCTAGAAATATTATTGAAAACGTTATGTTCCAACAAGACGGTGCGCCGCCTCATTATTATAGGCCTGTTTCTGACTTTCTCAACGGATATTTTCCTGGAAGATGGATTGGTAGGTGGAGGCCTGCCGAATAACCGGCTCGCTCCTTAGATTTAACTTCCTTAGGTGTTTTTCTAGGGGGATAATTAAAATCGAAAGTGTACAGAACCCGTCCAGAAACAATTGAAGAACTGGAGCAACGCATTACAGAAGTTTGCAGAAATATCACTCCAGAAACTTATGAAAATGTAAGGCAGGCATTTCATAACCGACTTTTATGTGCCAAAAAGTGAATGGTAAACATTTGGAACACCTTATTTAATTTCTTTTTGCTTTAATTCTTAGTTTTTGAAATAGACTTCTTTCTCTTCAAACATTTGTCACTTTGTTATCGCTAAATATTTTCTTTGAAACTCTAGAATCAAGCGCAGAACTAAAAGACCTTTCAAATGAGGGGTCACTCGACCCCCCTTTCCATTTAAAAAAATAATTTAAAATGGCGCCCACCCGCCATTTTGAATGATACAAAATTTAATTTTTGGCTAAAAAATAGTATTTAATTTCCCATTAAATCACACCAAATTTTGTGGTAAAATATCAAGTCGTTCAAAAGTTAGTTGGGGGGGGGGTTACTTTATAGACACAGTGTATATACATCAGCACTGCGGGCCAATGGGGCTCATGGCTTGGTCCCGTTCACTCCAGGTTTGGCTTATTGCTATGTACCGAAGAGTAGCTTACGCCAAACCCTTGGCATTACACTTACTCGTCCATTTACTCATCCATCTATACTTCGTGGAGGATTCTAACCCCACTAACGACTGCCGCGTTGTTAATGCGACATCCGGGACCACCTATTAGGGTGCCATTCCGAGAGCACCAAGAGCCGTGTTGACTCGGCTTTCGGACACCCATCCAAGTACTGACCAGGTAGAGCTATGCTTTACTCTGCATTCGTACTCGAAGGGGCATTCTAAACGCGCCAGCTCGAGACTCCCTTCTGCTAATTAGTCAAATTTATTTAATTGATAGATTCCAAAGCAATAAACATTAGTACGTTTCAGTCACATATTTACCAATTTCAAAAAGTTGAAGGCACACTACTTGGTATTTGGTGGCGTCTTCATCACTTTCGTCATAATCACTATCTGAATTGTTAACCAGAGAACGAAGGGAAGAATCGTAAGACACATTGACGCAGGGTTGAATTGCCATAGAAGCTTTTCTGCCCCTGGCACAGTCACTTGATCCTGTACCAGCACAAGCGTAGCACTTTAAAGCTGCACCTATTTAAAATACAAATAAAAATTAAAATGTTAGTTGGCACAGTTTCGATTAAAATAGCCAAACGATTAAACTCGACTCAGATTGTTGTATTAATTTTTATGCAAGGCCGTTGGTCAAGTGAAGATACTTTCCACCATTGCTTTGATAACACGTGTCCTGTTGTTCCATGGTACACACTTTAAGATCCCAACTTTACATTTTTGAAAAATTTAAGTTTATACCCACGAAAAATTAAAAATCGAAAAGTGTTCCAAGGTGCAACAGTCTCCCCTACTGATAAAAAGCTATTCTTGTTACTAGCGGTGTAACCATAAGCAAATATGGTGTAAATTGAAAAAATTGTGGAAAGTCTTGATAATAATGTCGTTCACAAACAGTCAAAAAACGTTCATAAGACTCATATCTTAGTCCAAGCCTAAAAAGTCAAAAATTACCAGCAAGTTCGACGAAGAATATTAAACGTGTACTGGCGGGAGTAGCTGAGACTTTATATTTACTTACGAGATGTAGGTTTTGCTTTTGACAAATATAATACCAGCAGTTATTAGTTCAAATTTATCAAGATAATAATTTTTAAGAATTTAACAACCGTTATGGTGCCATCAAGGTGTTAAATTGAAAGGTTGGCTCACTGTCGCCATTACATTAAGAGAAACCGATTATTACAGACAAATATAAACGCTATATTACTAGTTGCAAAATAATTTCTAATGTCACAAATTGAATTTCAGACTTCAGATTATGTTTTTTTAAAATTACCGAATTTCGTAAAAATCTATTAAATTCTGTAACCGAATTTTTGACGCCAGAAATTCATTGACGTCAAAACACTATTTCATGACGTCTAGAAACCGTAAAGGCAATTTAAAATAAAATAATAAATAAACGCAACAATTACTCCTAAATTGTAACAATAAACTAGCTAAACCCGTGGGCTACGCCTCGCGCATATGCAACTCGAGGAGTTTGTGTTGAAAATGAGCGGACGCCGGAGATAAGGGATAGCAGCGGCTACAGTTTTGGATTCTGTTAGCAGTGGGCGGAAGAGGGGGTGTCGCGTAACATTGAGACAGTTCCGTATTTAATATATAGGTACAGATTAGTTTCAAACGTTTTAAAAAAGTTCATTTATTAAAGTCAAAAATTCATTTCTTGCGCCAATAATATATTCCTCCACGTCAATAACTAAACTTTTGACATCGGAAAATTCTGCCCCCTAACGGGATACTTATGATAACAGCGTGGACTAGAACCGTACTGCAATATAAATCGATAGGAAAGCTACCTGTCACACTGGATAATAATTTTTAAAACCTGTGAACATTCGTGTTCTACGTTTTTGAATCCGTCATCAAATCAATGGAAATAATAAAGCAGTTGACCAAATAAATAATACGTAACTAAGCAAGCTCGCATAAGGTCAAACATATAGTTGCGTTGCTGTAAGAATATCATATATAATTCGTTGAAAGTACATAGAAGCGACAATTATTTATTTACATTATTTACAGGAATGATGCCAAAATTTATTAAAAATTTGTTGCTTACTTTCAATACTAACAAAATAGCAGATTCAAAATCCGGAGTATTGTGAAGATGAGAATTTCTACAAATTTTATGATTTGTGTAGTTAAAAAACATACTGGAAATCTTCTGGCGTTTTTTTTTCAAAAACCTTCTTATTTTCCAAACAATTTTCTAAAATTTTAACTTGAAATGGGAAGTAATGCAATATTCAACAGTGGTAACGCTATAGAAATTTTTGTAATTACTCACTAATCTTAGAACCTAATAATTTTTATCAGTTTTTTCTGACGAAGGTTTTAAAGCAGGTTTAAATACTGTTTTTGTAGAACATACATATAATACTTTTAATGTCACTTACCCACACTAATGGTAGCTAAAAAGAGGACCAAAAGGAGTAGCGATTTTAAATCCATCTTTCTAGCACCAAAATATGGTAACACTGCCGAAGGTTACCTGCGATTATGTATTATAAAATAATATGTATATGGCCTTTATAGTGATCAACCTATGAAAAACACGGTTATGACGGACAAATGATAATGATGGTCATGAGGTCTATTATTCTGGTTTACAATTTTCAAGGCGACCGCACTACGAAACGATGTTGTACTATTGTGTTATTTCTATTACAATTTTAATCCACTTATTTTTATGTAACGAGGAAGTTTTAAATTAATGTTTAATTTTATATTTCTTATAAAACATATTATTACAGCTCCCGTAAAAAATAAATATAATAACATGACTTATAAACAGTGTCCGGATATTTAGTTTAGTATTTAGTGAGTACTGAAATTATGAAGTTTTTATAACAAATTTCTGCGTAATTTCGGTAAAAAAAAATAGTTGTTGCTTATGTGCAATTTTAAACAAATTATTTACGTGATAATTACAATAACACGACTATATGTTTAACCTTATTCGAGCTCGTTTAGTTACGTATTATTTATTTGGTCAACTGCTTTATTGGTCCATTTACAGACAACGACAGTCATAAGCGTAGAATATGAATGGTCACAGGTTTTAAAAGTACTACACGACACAATTTTATGAATATGGGAGTTTAATCTATCTACTATCTTCATCTAATGCCATTTTGTTCTCCATTTTACAATGTTTTATCTCAAAATACGGAGCCCCTCTGGCCTAACGTTGGAGATTCTGCGAACAAAAATAAAAGTTCGGTCTTTATGTGTTACTTTTAAAACCCCCAACCATAAATATTCTACGCTTATCAACTCCGTTATTAAATAGCTCGAGATAATGAACCAGCTAGCCAGATCAATAATACGTATCTAAACAAACTCGCATAAGGTCAATCATGTGGGTGTGTTGCTATTTTAAGCTAAATCGTTTAAAATTTTAGATAAGCGCCAACTATCTATTTAAAGAAATTATGTCAGAGTTTATTATTAATTGATTGTCCCATAATTTAAGTACTGACTAAATACTAGATTAGAAATCCCGACACTGCGTATTATGACTTTATAAGAAATAAAATCATCTTATACTAAAAGAATGTAGAAAAATATGTCTAAAAACGTGTTGTCTCTGTTTTCTGTAACAAGCATACGGAGTGAGTTTCATGAATACATTAAGTTTTTTAACAGCCGTAAAAAGGAGTCCTCGCAACATAATATGTAAATTTTTTAAATTAAAACGATGGCAGTCAACGAAGTGCTCAGGTGTTCAAGGATTTAACTGCAAATAAAAACGCCCTGCGCAACCTGAATTTAATGTTTTATTCTTAAGTTTATAAGCCCTTCGCCCTTATGCTGTACGATATAAAGATAGATATTTCATGTATATCCCAGTAATTATTTTTTTACGTGTCCTGAAATCTTTAAAATTTTAATTATTTAACATTCGAGACGTGCATAAATTTTTTTAGCTTTAGTATTACATCATATTCAAAATGTTTTAGTGCATATTTGGTATGAAACATAAAAAAGCTAAATTTCGTACTTAAGATTGCGTTTTTTTGTGCAGAAAGCTTAGATCCTCAGTTTTTGTTTACAAAATTTGGCATTTAACATTCTGAAATAAACGTAAATATTTTTCTAGTACACCAAAATAATTTGAGTTTGAAAAATTCTTCTTGTACTGAGTGAGCGATAGTTATTTAAGTAAAGCACCTTGAAATAAATGAAGGTTTTTGTTAAACAGCTGCAGATTTTTCTGAAGCCATTACAACGTTTCTCAGCAAATTGGTTATGCTATAAAAACAAGTCAGAATGTAAAACTGGGAAGAATACAGTATTTTTCAACGTTTAAATATTTCTAGAGCATTATCTTTAAAAATTGTTGCAAGATATCGTTATACTTGCTTGTAATCTTATTAAATACTCGGATAATTTAATCGATTTTACGTTTTAATCCATCGATGCAAAGAAAAAACAAGTAATAACCTTTGAACTAAATAAATTTTTTTTAGAAAGTTAACGTTACTCTTACTGTACGTACAATGTATTCAATGAGTCAGATAGAGCTAAAAATTATATATTATTTTGTCTTGCGGTGAGAATTCAAGTTTACTATTGTCCCACTTTGCCAATTCTAAGCAGTTGATCGACCGTGTTGGTATTCAGCCTTTACGTCCCACTGCTGAGGTCCGGCATTTTTCTCTGCCATGTACTCTCCTTGGCGCTAAGGTATAGTACGGGGGACCTACAGTTTAACGTCGAATCCGAACGACTAAATACCAGAGAAGGTTTCGGGCATTAAGACCCCAAGGCTCCCTACACCGAAATGGGGAACGTGAGCGGAGGGCTGCGGCATAGATATTTATTGCTGCACGACTTCGTCGGGGAATTGAACCCAAGACCTTTAAAATTAGAGCCAAGCGCCCAACCTCTAAGCTACCGCAACTCTTCGAACGACGCGACGGTGTAAGTTTGCTTAAATAAGGTGTATCCAAAAGTTCTTAACAGTCCCTTACATAAAAGGTATTGCGATTGCGACCTTATGCTGTGTAATGTTGCAACTTTGAAAAAATAAGTTACACATAACTGGATTGTATTACATTTTAATAACATAGAAGCAAATCATTAAAATAATTTGGCGAATCGAAATCAGCTATTAATCGTTCTTAAATGTATATGTCAGCTTTTAGTGTTTATAAGTTCCCTAATACATGAAAATCGTTTGCAGATACATCAAACAGTCATAATTTATTAACGTTTTTTAATCACCGTGTATACTTTAATGTGTAAGATTATTTCTGTAGTTTGGTTCTAAAAGCGCAAATTTCCAAATTCTTGGATTACAGCAAAATAAAGTCACATTAAGCGGTCAGTGTAAATATCAAGTTATTGTTATTTCTCCAAGAAATGTTAACGATTTCCCTTTGCATGCCATTGATGGTTTTCTATGACGCTATTTTAAAGCGCTTGGCCTAAATTGTATTAGTGATATACGATGCTGGCGCCTTCTCGTAGTGATCTGGTGGGAAGCCCACGTCTCGACAAGGGGGGCCGTTTTCTCTTTCGAAAGGTTTGGACTGTCGGTGGTTGTAACTTAGTTTAGCCTACTACGGTAGTCTACAGATACCTTGACCTCGTTGTTGGGTTTTGGCACCATTAAGACTGGAGCGGCCTATGGTGAGGCGCATTCCTCTATCACTTGTAGTTCCAAAATCTTGTCCAGCTCTTCCTTCAGGATCTTCTGTTTTGGTGCTGGTAGGCGGTACGGAGAAACAAGCACTGGTGGATGGGATGGGGGTTCCTGTCCTGGCTCACAAACGTCTGTGTACTTCTGGAATAGAGAGAGTAGATTTTCTTTCTCGGTTTGGGTAAAGATCGCCCTCTCGCCCGCGTGTAGAGGAAGCTCTTCTTCTTCCACCATTTTAATTTCCGCTCAAGAAGTTATTTTCGAGGTGACTGGGTAAATATAGAAGGTGATGGGAGCGCAGCGTATCTCACATGGCGCGTAGATGTCTGAGATAGCCGTGGCGAAGATGGCATATAGGTCATCTCGAGGCTCGGGCTTTTTCTGGGTCAAAGGTGTCTTTAAACAGTTGACTCAGTCTGGCGTGAAAAGCCCGCGGATCGCTTTGGAGTGGAAGAGCGATTAGCCCCTTGTACCTGGATCGAGTTGCTATTGGGTGAAGTTCTTAACAGTTTGCTAAACCGATGTCTGCTTCTCCTTTTCTGCCTTTCCTGGGTCAAAGGTGTCTTTAAACAGTTGACTCAGTCTGGCGTGAAAAGCCCGCGGATCGCTTTGGAGTGGAAGAGCGATTAGCCCCTTGTACCTGGATCGAGTTGCTATTGGGTGAAGTTCTTAACAGTTTGCTAAACCGATGTCTGCTTCTCCTTTTCTGCCTTTTCTGGGTCAAAGGTGTCTTTAAACAGTTGACTCAGTCTGGCGTGAAAAGCCCGCGGATCGCTTTGGAGTGGAAGACCGATTAGCCCCTTGTACCTGGATCGAGTTGCTATTGGGTGAAGTTCTTAACAGTTTGCTAAACCGATGTCTGCTTCTCCTTTTCTGCCTTTCCTGGGTCAAAGGTGTCTTTAAACAGTTGACTCAGTCTGGCGTGAAAAGCCCGCGGATCGCTTTGGAGTGGAAGAGCGATTAGCCCCTTGTACCTGGATCGAGTTGCTATTGGGTGAAGTTCTTAACAGTTTGCTAAACCGATGTCTGCTTCTCTTTTTCTGCCTTTTCTGGGTCAAAGGTGTCTTTAAACAGTTGACTCAGTCTGGCGTGAAAAGCCCACGGATCGCTTTGGAGTGGAAGAGCGATTAGCCCCTTGTACCTGGATCGAGTTGCTATTGGGTGAAGTTCTTAACAGTTTGCTAAACCGATGTCTGCTTCTCTTTTTCTGCTTTTTCTGGGTCAAAGGTGTCTTTAAACAGTTGACTCAGTCTGGCGTGAAAAGCCCGCGGATCGCTTTGGAGTGGAAGAGCGATTAGCCCCTTGTACCTGGATCGAGTTGCTATTGGGTGAAGTTCTTAACAGTTTGCTAAACCGATGTCTGCTTCTTTTTTTCTGCCTTTTCTGGGTCAAAGGTGTCTTTAAACAGTTGACTCAATCTGGCGTGAAAAGCCCGCGGATCGCTTTGGAGTGGAAGAGCGATTAGACCCTTGTACCTGGATCGAGTTGCTATTGGGTGAAGTTCTTAACAGTTTGCTAAACCGATATCTGCTTCTCTTTTTCTGCTTTTTCTGGGTCAAAGGTGTCTTTAAACAGTTGACTCAGTCTGGCGTGAAAAGCCCGCGGATCGCTTTGGAGTGGAAGAGCGATTAGCCCCTTGTACCTGAATCGAGTTGCTATTGGGTGAAGTTCTTAACAGTTTGCTAAACCGATGTCTGCTTCTCTTTTTCTGCCTTTTCTGGGTCAAAGGTGTCTTTAAACAGTTGACTCAGTCTGGCGTGAAAAGCCCGCGGATCGCTTTGGAGTGGAAGAGCGATTAGCCCCTTGTACCTGGATCGAGTTGCTATTGGGTGAAGTTCTTAACAGTTTGCTAAGCCGATGTCTGCTTCTCTTTTAAAAAGATGGTGCTGGAACGAGTTGTTCATGAAATGCCAAGACCGTTGCGAAAAGTGTAGCACTAAGCCGGAATCTTCGATAAAATCTACCCTCGGCAAGTGCGGTTACAAGCGTGAGGTAACACAATGATTTTGGTCTTAATGGGTCGGTCCTTAAAATCTAAGGTGAGGTACGTGCTTAACACTTTTTGAGGACGGTCAGCTTTATCTGCCAGAATTAGGTTTATCTGGTGCCGTGTGAAATAGTGTTTTTATTGCTTCAGCTGCTGGTATAGAGTGTGGCAAGCAATGCTTTATTTTGTCCCGGTGTCTATGTAGGCGCTACCCTGGGAGCCTGCTATTCCGATATAGAGAATGAGGCGAGCGCGTGTGTATGCAGCTTTGGGCAGTACCTCCTGCTGATCTGCTAGATAAAATGTCAAATGTCAACTGGGCCAGAGCAGCTTACATTTTGCTGCACATGGGACATTGGCTTCGAGTGACGCCTGGTGCGCCGCATCCGAAATAGGATATTTTTGATAAAACTTGGTTGTTGGAGCTCGTGGAGGCTGTTGGTTGCTGGATTCGTGTTTTTGCGGCACTTTGTCTTCGGTGTGACCGACGTACTTACAGAAGTTACATCTCCTCTTGGGGTTTCCATATAGCGCGGCATGCGGCTCTTTGTTGTTGTTCAGGTTTAGTTTTTTGGTATTATCGGCTAACTGCCGAGTTTTCGTAACTTTTCAAAAAAAGTAGAAAACCTTTAAAAGTAGGTTCTTGGTATTTTCGTGCAGATGCGTCGATTTAGCAATCCGTAAACCATATCAAGTTGTAGTGGTTCTGCGATCGTCGCGTAATTTTGCCAGTACGGCCTTTTACCTGCGTACAAAAAATGCAATGGCCACACCTTTTGTTTGCTATGTGGCAAAGATCTCTTGCAATATCTGGTGTGTTGACTTGTTAGTTCCGAACTTTTTTTTGGGTTGTCGATGACTGCTTTCCAAGTGGTCGCCGGGAACTTTATTCCTTGCTACTAACTTTTTCACAGTCCTTGTATATTTGGATGCTGTCTACGAAGGCGTGTACATTTGTCTTTCGGTCAAAGCGTGTTGTACAATTAGAGAATGATCTGAATGTGGCCGCGGAGACTCTCGCTGTCCCATGTTGGTCAACAACATTTGTAGTTGGCCCATTGTAAGGTGTACTGCTTGGGGTACAGATTGATGAGTTTTGCCTTTCAGCTGCTGACCTCCTTGCTTGTGCTCTTGTTACAGGCCAAATTGCTGCGGCCCCGTTGCAGCACCTCCCTATTTTATTTAAGATGCCTTTATCCGTAACTCCTTTGTTTGTGATTGCTACTCTTAAATACTTGTACTCTGTGCAAGCTTTGATCATTTTTTTATACGTCACTATGTCTTTACTTTGGCTTCCCACTATCATGTATTGCGTTGTTTCTAGGTTGTTTTCAAACCCCCTCTTTAATATTTCTTAATCAATTTTGCACTCTTTTTCTTGAGTTTTTTTTATCTCCGGCTGTAACTACTTGGTCATATGCAAACAATAATGTGTGCAAAACATTATTTTCTATTGAAATGCTCATTCCTTGGCCCTATCTTTTACAGGTATGTAACGCCTCTTGTGTGAATATTTTAAATAAAATGACGTGGAAGGTTATCTAGTCGATATAAGCACTGTCTGACTCACTATTCAATGTACGAGGATCGGTTGAAATATACGTGGTGCCCTAACACAGAGATGGAGCTAATTCCGTAGAATTTGCATTACCATTTTTTAGAACGATTCTTTCTTAGGTTAAATATGACAGTACAGAGCGATCTGTCCAGAAATCAGTTTTAAGTGATTTGTGGATCTGTCAATTAGTTTGTGTTTGACAGTGCGCCAAAGTGACCGTCTCGGGTAATTTCGCAAATAATGGAAAAAACTGAATTGCGAGCAGTGATAAAGTACTTTAATTTGAAAGGTTTAACAGCAACCGAAATCAAAGCAGAGTTAGATTCGACATGTTTAAACTCCGCTCCTTTGTTTTTATTCGTTAAAAACTGGGTACCGAGTTTTAGCGTGATCGTACGAGCACAAAGGACGAACCCCGCAGTGGACGCTCAAAAACAGCTACTCACCCGGATATGATTTATAAAGTCCTTTGTATCGTATTGGATGACCGTCGAATAAAAGTGCGCGAGATAGCAGACATAGTGGGCATCTTAAATGACAGTGTGCACAGAGTTTAAGCTGAAGAAATGAAAATGAAAAAGCATTCCGTGCGTTGGGTGCCGCGTTTGCTTATACTAGAGCAAAAACTGAATCGATTGATTGTTTCTCGCGACCTCTGGGCACGTGTTTGCCGTAATCTAAAGGATTTTTTGTGCCGTTTCATAACCGTTGATAAAACCTGGGTCCACCATTACACTCCCGAAACCAAGGAACAGTCCAAACAATGGACACACGAAGGTTCTCCGCCACCGAAGAAGGCAAAAACGGTTTTGTCGGCAGGAAAGGTTATGGCAACTGTATTTTGGGATTCTCGTAGAATTATCTTCGTCGACTACTTAAAAAAGAGAAAAACAATAATGCCAATTTGTTGCAGCAGTTGGGCAACAAAACCAAAGAAAACGGCTTGATTTGGCGAAAAAGAAAGTGTTTTTCCATTCAAGATAACGCACCTGTACACACGTCTGCAATCGCCATGGTCAAAATTCATGAATTGGAATTCGAATTAGTGCCTCATTCGCCCTATTCGCCAGATTTGGCTCCCAGCGATTTTCATCTATTTCTAAACCTGAAAAAATGGCTCATCCATTTCCGAGCTAATCGCTGTTGTAAAAAGCTACTTTGAGGACTTGGGTTCATCGACCTACAAAGACGGCATTGCTGCTTTGGAGCATCGTTAGAATAAGTGCGACTACATTGAAAAATAAAATAATTCTTTGCCCAAAAAACTTGCGTTTTCTTTTCTTAGGCCACGTACATTTCGAACGACCCTCTATTCGGGAGGCTACGAATTTTTCCAAGAGAAAGTTTGTACCTTGTTTAATCAACTTCTACTCCGAAAGATTAAATTTTCTACGTCGCAGGCAACAGTGTTTTCCACTCGCTGGCAAAGGTATTATGTGAATAAGCCCGCCAAGAATTATTGAAAAATTGTTTGCTAGTTGCGTAATGCGTAATGAATAATTTTGCTTATGTTTTTTATTTTTGTTGGTTTGGGTGCGTAAGAGGAATGGAAAAGAAAATAAGTAATAATGCTTTTATCGCTCGAAGTGAAAATATAATAATGTTGACTTAGACAGAAATATGAAAAAGACATAAAATGTAAGTTGATAGGAATGCGAATTTTTGAATAGCTTAGTTTTAGTTACATTAGTTTTAGCACATTGCTTCAGCGGCAACTCATATAAACCATATTACTTTAAATTAGGTGTGTTTAAAACTTTTTCATAAACAATTTAAAAATTAACTTCTACTTGTAATTTATTTAAAATACAATTTTGAAAACGATTTTTTTTCTTTTACTCTGCAAAGAGAATCATATTTATTTTATAACTTGTAAAAAAAATTATGTTTTGTGAAAGAATGTCACCTATTCGTTTCAACTAAAACTTGAGTTTTCTTTTCTGAAGTTTCTGACATGACCCCTTTGAGTTTATTTATAATAGTCAAGCGCAGAACCGGAAAATGAAGCCTAATTGAATATTTGTGTTATTTGATATTGCTACGAAACAGACTGACATCTGAACAATGTAAAAAGTTGGCATTTTGCTTTTATCTATGTTTGTGTGGCCTCGTTTTAGATTGCCATTTCGCCTGAGAGAAAGTCGACTGGTTAAAAATAAAATTTTTTTATAAAAGAAAATTGTATTTTTTTATGTGTTTAATATATTGTTATTTTTCGCGTGGCCAGGTATTTTTAGACCATATAAACGAGCCGTTTGAAGTGGCTTCTGCGAATGAACGAAAATATTTATATATGGCTATTTTAACTTTCTTTTTCATAGTTATGACTAGGTTAAACATAATCTTTGTTTATATACGTTCTACAAGGAAACGCACTACAATATTAAACATCTGATTGTGTTTTTCATGTAATTAAATTATATTATTGTATCTACAAAAATTGTTCCCCTCCGGAACGGTACGCTTCTCTCTCTTAAAAAAACAATCGAATATTTATCAATATGCGTTTTCTGGTTACAATGGCTGCTGCTCAACCTCGGTGCTTTTGTAATTAAAATGAAGTTTTGCTCACACAAAACGTAATTTTATTCACTCGTACAAGAAGTTCAAGGCTGTCTGTAATAAAATAATGTGCAGCTAAATGTGGATGTTTGCTTGATGCTAAATTTGGCTCGGTTTTTCAAGTATTTTGGTTAACTGTAAAAGAAAATTAGTTTGTGGTGTATTTTCTGGTGAACTCCTTAGGTAAGTACAGAAAGTATACTTTTACTAGCTTTAATTAACTTGGAAATGGATAATTAAAGTCATTTTAAAGTTTGTGCCAAATGCACGTAGAATTACATAAAAATTTACCGTTAAAGTGTCAAATTGTTGGTCAATGCGCTTCAAATAAATTTAACCAATTTAAATTTTTTTATGCTAAGAAATCAACGACGTGAACTACCAATTCTTTGAGCAGCAATAAATTTCTAGGTAGAGTGTCTAGTTGGCATCGGATAGGAAACAAGTAGGTCTTGCGGCTTCTAACTAGGGTTGCGGTGCTCTAAAAAGATGGGGGTGTTGCAGGGCTGGAAAAATAGCATGTAGGACTTCGTCTGTGTAGAACCATTAGCTTGCGCTCGATAAAGCCACAGCTATTTTAATAGTTTTAATTTGTAGAGAACGAACGTACTCTTTGTTTAAAATGCATCGTTTTTATGTTTTCTTTTACCTCCGTTGCATAGCAAAATAAACAAACATAAACAAACATTGACCGTCGTGGCCATAGATAAAAAATATATGTCGTTGTCGTGGCATAGCAAATTACCTAAACATTTTTAACGCGGTGACCATAGCAGGAAGCGGAAATTGTCTGTTCTTTTATTTTACATGTCAACAGAAACAAATGTTTGCAGACAGGGTGATTTTAATATTTCCCAAAGCGGAAGTCGTTGTCTAGCGATCAAACATTTGCAAACGTGGTGGTTATGGCAGGAAACGAAAGTGGTCTGTTGCTTAGTGACACACAAAACAGACATACCTGCATGTTTGCTGTCACTTTTGTATTAACTAATTTTTATTTGGACATGGAAGAATGTGGTTTTTAAATCCCTATTTTTGTAACTGTTTTCAAAACAATTCCAAATGGATCTTCCATCTTAGATCAACGCAAAAACGCATTAAATTTTCAGCGTTGACAAGGAAATTGTTGCCTCTATTATTACTCATAATCTCATTAATTTTAACAAGTTTTGTTGGCGAATCATAAAATGCAAGTGCTCTGTAACAACATTGCAGAGTTGTCTGGAAAGACCCTTAGGTTACATGTGAAATAGCCCATAAAGATAATGATTTCCACACATACTGACGGTACGTAGCTCGTACAGAAAAAACATCTTGACCCGCTTTGCCAACGAGATCTACGAACAGATCTTGCGGATTGCATATGTAATAGTCGTCTATTTAGAACAATGGTAGCAGCTCGTCAGGATTGACCATCAGTCGCATGTGAAACAGACTTTGAGACACGGATAAGGCTAGAACTACTTAAAATAATTAACAGAAAGTAAGGGAGTTTTTTGGCTTTGCGTAATAAATATTGCGCTTAATTAAAACGAACTCAAGTAGCAGGTAAGCAGCATCTGCTTAAAAATTACTCTCCAAGTTTTTAATAAGAGCTTAAAGATGTTTAAGATTAAATGTAAACTAATAAAACGATATTAAGAAAATGCGTTCTTAGCTTATACCCGCAAGTTTTCCTATAGAGGAGTAGGTACAAGGTACAAGGTCTACGCTGGAATTTCTTATGTACCAATCCCTACGAAATTAATTTTGGAAGGTAGAAGAGAAACCTTAAGTGGATATTCAAGCTACATAAAATTAAAATGTTTTTATGCAGTATTCGGAATACATCACAGAATACATCGGTTATGGTCGTGAAAAAGCAATTCTTGCAAGGCTATATTACATTCTATGCGACGAGAGGAAATAACACAGTATGAATTTTTCGCTTGAGCTTTCAGATGAATGGGCGATTGTTGTTACTGATATGAAAGGAACAGTTGGATACGAAGCATATAAAAATAGTTTCACATGAAATTGCACAGAATTTATCTAATACATTTTTTTATAATAATTGTTCTTGATTTTAATTAAATAGATATGATCATATGAAATGTGATTACCTTAATAATATACAGGGTGTAACAAAATAAGTGCGAATATTCAAATCAATAATAGCTAAGTCCAAGTGAAATCCAGTGGTACCATTCATCTTTCAAGAGTCGTTTGCGTTTTTTTATATAAAAAAATAAAATAAAACCTAACAAAAATTATTTGAGAACTGCTGAAATTGATAGAAAGTGCATTTAAACGCGACCAGCTTATTACATAAATTGTATTTTAAATGCAATACTAGTGTTACTCCAGCGCACAATGCACTGACAGACTGAGCGTTGACAGAACCTGCTAAATGCTAAGTCACGTGATGCATTAGTTCCATAAGGGAGACGCGACGTTGGTGTAGATGTCGCCTCAAGTAAAGCGCGTTTAGCAGACTTTCATGTATATTATAAATTAAAATAATTATTATTGAAAAATCGACGTAGAATAAAAATAGAAAAATGTTTCATGTTCCATCTGAGGATAGAGACCTTTCATTGAAAAAACAATGGTCCAAATTGGTGAAGCGGTAGCCGCTGGAGGAACCGGAGAAAAAAACCCTTTGAGCGTTTATATATGGAGGGAATATGGTAACATTTCCAACTCTTCTTTTCAGTTTTGGTTTTTCTATTGATAAAAGATTTTTGTAATCAAAGTTTTGTTATTGCTTTGGTTTTCCTGCAGTGCTCAAAACAATTTTTGGTCAAATTTTCAATAATTATTTTCTCATACCTTAAGAGCATGTCTTTAATAAATTAATGTTTTCTTTTGTTCGTATTACATTTATATTTATATTATTTATATACACTGCAATCAACTGTGTGTTTTACTATTTTTACCTATTTTTGATACTCCATGTATTTTAGATGGTTTGCGGCTTTCTGCCGAATGCCGACCAATCACGAATAACGGGCGGAATTTCCTACCTTTGCTTTAGCAGACTTGTTTACCGATTTCAAGGCTGCTTTAGCAGCGAGTCTCGGTAGTGTAGAGGCGTGAACCGCCGTCTAGCTAGGCAGGGTGTCTGCGTTCGATTTCGGGCACCACCGTTGTTTGTTTTAAATTAATTAGTTTTGTTAAATGGTTGGTTCGCTTTAATGTTATATACTGCTTTTTTTTTAAACAATGTTTTTGGTCTTTACTGTCTACCCGAGGTTATGGTTAAGAGCAGTTATATTTTTTAAGAAAAAATACGAAAACAAAGTTGCATTCACTCACTGATAATGCGCGCTAAGCTAAAGCAAAAGTAAGGATGCTGGCTCTAGACGATTGTTGCCACAGGTAAGTGCATCTTGGGTTGCCTAACCAGTAGGTGTATTTTTGAAATTTAAAATTTTTGAATTTGGTGCAATCTGTAAACTCCGCCGCTTCTTCGTGATTAAACAGCACGAGGCAGAAATTATTGTATCCTCTCAACTGCAGTGTAGCAGCTGCTCACAATATGGTTGGGTTTCTGGTTAATGGTTATTATTCTTTTAACATTTATATTCTTTTTTGTCGCAGTAAGTAAACCTTCTGCTTGTTTTTACTTTAATTTTTATCAATGAAATAATTAATCACTTTTACTTTAATTGTAGGTTATGTTTCACACAAAACAAAATGTTGACAAATTGAAACGTCTCAAAAAATATGCTGTAGCGCTCTTCTTCCTCCTTAGAATTATTTAATCGTCGAATTTCTACTTTAATTACCTTGGATACAATAAATACCTTGCTCAGCATAAAGAAAAAGTACTTTACTAGTACACTTTTTACAAAGGACTTCTTATTTTCGAATACAACGTATTTATGTTTGTATGACATTTAGACGTATTTTTAGAAAAACTTTAATATTTTAAAGTGAAACCACAGCAATACTTTATACTTTTGCGTATTTTATAAAAACATTTCCGGTGGGAAATGTTCAGATAGGCGCGTCCCAGACTGGCGCCGTTGTTTAGAAAACGAGACAAGCTATGAGTAGAACATAAAAAAATACCACAGTTTTTTAGGTCATAGCAGTTTAGGTAGAAACAAAAGAAGTTATTATGTTTTATTATAACACTTCAAGATAATGAGTGTAAGTTTTATTGTACAGGCAAAGTTTTATAACACAACATTTTAACAAACAAAAACGCAAACAATATATTAAGCAAACGGAGCATTAAAGATGGTTGATTTAAACAAATAACAAAGTTAATTTGCATAAACGAAACAGACGTTCTGTAAGGGATCAACACACTTACCTACGTAGCGGCTTTCTAAGTCGTACGTCTAAAAGGACGACGGGCGGGAAAAGGCCAAAGATTTTGATTTTTGTGTGGGTCTGCGGTCCTCTGGCAAGAGCTGGGGGAGCGGCTGTGTTCGGAGAATGAGTGAGGTGATTTGTTTTGCAGCGCTGAAAGAAGCTGCGTGCAATACAAGTGAGCCTGTGTAGGACCTTCTGATCGATCCAGCAACATATGCGTGTAACAATTTTAGTGTTTAAACCGTGTAGAACCGTTTGAGCAAAACTGAGGTGTGTTAAAGTTTTGTTTTTTGTACGATATATAAAGGTTAGGCTCTTATCGATCCTGAAGAGATCTGAACGTGCTCGGATAGGTGTCTGTGTAAGTCCTTTCGACCAATCCAACAACAGATGGCTAAACGAGTTTTCGGACCGTTTTGTCAACCCGGCAACAGATGACGAAAGGGGTTTAGTTTTTGGACCTGTTTGTAGGTTAGGCTATTTTCAATCCTGAAAACAGACTGTGTTACCATTTGAAATATTCGAAATTAACTAAATCTAATATATTACTTGTCATCATTCTAATTAGCCACGCCTACATGTATGTTGGCTAAAGTAAAGCCCTCTTTTCTGCTTACTTTAACATTTTAGCACGACCGTTGAAAACCGTTAAAATCTACTAAATGTTTGTGGGAAAGTTAACCGTTTTGATTGGTTATCGTTAATTTTCTGCCCCCATTTTCAAGCAAATAAGAGATGTTCTAGATGCAAAAGAACTTCTCACCTTAAAGTTGCCTTGGTTAGTTGCGACTGAGAAAACTCTACACCATTCCGTAGTTGTGAGAGATACAACCAGGTCTCCTAGTTGCCGGAGACCTTATCAAGACACTCTTCAGGGTACCCCAGTTGCAGAGCTATTTCTGAAACTTCACCGCTCCAGTACATGTTCCCTGAGCTGTGTACTACTTATTTTGTTACCTGTAAAACTGTTTTATTTATTTCTATGACCATTGAGACCCTCTAACGCTATGGGTAACAAATTGGCGCCCATCACATGTGGCTTCCTTCTCCAACAAAGAAGGCGAAGCTCCAGCCGTCCACGTGCTCTACGTCTACCACCGGGTCTGCTGTCGCCCTTGAACACCATCAGAGAAGGATCAAGAAGCTCCAGGTCAGACGCCAGCGTGAGAAATCTCGAGTTTCCACCAGCTTGTTAAAGGACCAAGTCCTGAGGTACACTCCAAGAACGTCTGGTCTCTGAATATGCTTGATCCAACGTCTTAGCCATGCTGCGTGCCGACCTCTACAAAAGACATCATCCCTTAGTTGCGAGGATTACAACCAGGTTTACTAGTTGCGGGACTCCTCATCAAAACACTCTTCAAAGCACCCTAGTTGCGGGGCTACTACTGAAAATTCACCACCCCAGTAAATTTAGCCTGAGCTGTTTTCAATTATTTTTGTTACCTATAAAACTGTTTTTATTCTTTTCCATCAACTTTTATGACCGTTGGAACTCCCAACGCTACGGGTAACAACTGAACTTCATTGAAAATTCAGCTTTTTTATACCACGTTTTTGACAGTTGTCGCATAGCAGTATAACAAAAATTTGCAAGCGTGGTGATAGCAGCAAGAAAAGGGAATCGCCTGCTGTTTAGTTTTGTATGTTAATTGAAGTAAACGTTTTTAGGCGGAGTGATCTTAGTATTTTCAATAGTGGAGAAATCATCGTTGCTTAGCAAAGAAACATTTGTAGATGTAGCAGATAACGGACGTCGTATGTTGCTTAGTGATGTACAAAATAGACAGTCCTCTGGATTGACTGTTACTTTTAATGTGATTTAATTTTTATTTGGTTATGGTTGGTTATGGCTGATTATGGTTCAAAGCTTGCCGAAGTGTTGCAGGTATGTCTGCGTTCTTACTTGTCCGTGGTAATACAGCGTTGATAAATAAATTCCTAGTTTAATAATTCGCGTGATAGAATAAACAGCTGTGACGCGAGTGCGCAGGCGACAAGTGGTGATCGCGGAGTAAGGTCCGCGGGAATTTCAAAAGTTGTGTTATACGAGGGACGTGCGTAATAAAACAAGTAAAATCGGCAAATATCCATATCAGATCCAAAAATGCAGGAGGCACTCGATGAGATTATGAGAAAATTAGAAGATATAAACAATAGAGGGGAAAGAATGGAAACAAAAATGGACACATACCAAAAAGAACTAGAAAATTTAAAGAAAGAAAATGAGGAATTGAAAGCAGAAAACTCAAAGATGAAATCAAATATGGCAGACCTGGAAACAAGGACAGAATTATTGGAAAAAGAATTAAGAAAAGACAAAATAATTATTCAGGGTCTAAACGAAATGGATAATGAAGTGGAGCTATGTCTGAAGGAAAAGATTAGAGCGTTGTTAAGGGATATGGGCATTCAAATGAATATAGAAATGGAAATAAAAGATGTAAGAAGGCTGGGCGTTCAAGAACAACACAAAATAAGACCAGTACTAGTGGAACTGAATGCGTGGAGCAAGAAAATGGAAATACTGAGAGCGACAAAAAAATTAAAGGGAACAAAAATATACATAACTGAGGATTACACAAAAAAAGTGCAGCAAGAAAGAAAAATCCTAGTAGAACATCTGAAGGAGGCGAGAGGCAAGGGTCACCGAGCTTACTTAAGACACAATAAATTAATAGTAAACGAAGAGGCCTACTCAGTGAATCAACTGGAACAACTAAACCAACACTACCACGAAAAAGTACAGGAAAAACCAGCAGCTCCGGCAACAAAGAAAGGAAGAACGGCAAGTGAACGCTCCCCACACGAAAAAAATAAGGTGGGTGAGGAGCACGCTAGCAAGATTATAAAAGCGACTCCAAAAAACTAAAACGGAAGAAAAGGGGTGGGATTCTCGAAGACGACAATGGCGATAAAAAGGACACCCACAAGGTAAAGAACAAAATTTTTATAGCAACTTGGAATGTCAGGGGCACATATGAGGAGGGATTAATGAAACAATTAGTAAGGGTACTAAAAAACTACAAGGTCGACATATTAGCAGTACAAGAATCGAAACAAAAAGGCAATGAAACTTACGACATAGACGGATACACATTTTTCAAGAGTAGTGGCACCAATAGAAGACTAGGGACAGGTTTTATAATTAGCGATAGATTGAGACCAGCGATAATAGACTTTACACCTATATCGGAAAGAATGTGTTGGCTAAGATTAAGAGGAACATATCAAAAAATAAGTCTTCTAAATGTGCACATGCCAACCGAAGAAAAAGAATTGACAGAAAAAGAGCAGTTTTATGCCCTTGTAGACAAGGAATACTCGAAAATCCCGAAGTATGACTTAAAAATGATACTAGGCGATTGTAATGCTAAATTAGGGAAAGAATTGTCGTATTTTCCAACAATTGGGAAATTCAGTCTACACGGGGAAACGAACGAGAACGGCAGAATGTTAATCGACTTAGCCATAGATAAAAATATGAAAATTAAAAGCACCCATTTCCAACACAAAAACATCCATAAAGGAACCTGGAGGAGCCCCGATGGGAATACTATTAACCAAATCGACCACGTACTAATAGAAACCAGAAACGAGAGAAGTATTACGGACATAAGATCGTACAGAGGACCTGATGTTGATTCGGATCATTTCATGGTTGGAATAAAAATGCGACAAGTAATACCAACCGGTCCACCTCTGAAAAATAAACAAAAAATCGCGTTACCGAGGTTGCAACTACAGGACAAGACTAGACAAGAAAATTACAATAAAAGAATAAATGAAGTACTAGAGAAAGCAAAAGACCAGAGGGATGTGGAAAGAAACGTAAAAATTGAAGAATGCATAAAAAAGGTAGTAAATGAACAGGCCGATAAGAAGTACAGGAAAACAAAAGACTGGTTTGATGAAGAGTGTGAACATGCAATTAAGGAAAGAGAATCTGCAAGGAAAAGAATGCTGATACAGAAAACAGAAGCAAGTAAAAGAGATCATGAAGAAAAGAGGAAGAAGTGTAAAAAGCTGTGCAGGGAAAAAAAACGCAAACTAAAAATAGAACTTCTCCAGGAAATTGAAGAAAGGTACAACAACAGAGAAATTAGGAACTTTTACCAAGGACTAAAGAAAACGAAACAGGGATATCATTCAAAGACAATTTTCTGCAGGGACAGGAACGGAAAATTACTAGGGGCACAAGAGGAAGTAAATGAAAGATGGGCTGAGTATTTTGAAGAATTATTAAATAAAGACAAAGACAATGAAAATGCTGAAAGCCATCAGGAAATAAGTCAAAATATTAACAAAGATGAAGAAAATACCCCAGAATTTGACGAAATAGCCCCAGATTTTGAAGAAATAACAAATATAATTAAAAAATTAAAGAACAATAGATGTGCAGGCCCAGATGGAATTCAAGCTGAGGCAGTAAAATATGGCGGTGAAAACTTACATAGGGAAATATTTAAGATGATCCTAGAAATATGGAATAAAGAAGACATGCCAAAAGTATGGAATCTAGCATATATAAGTCCTATACACAAAAAAGGAAGCAAAGAAGATTGCGGAAATTACCGGGGAATAGCGCTGCTGAATGTGTTATACAAGATACTATCCACATGCATAAAGAATAGGCTAGAAAACCGCGCAGAAAAGATCATAGGCGAATACCAAAGTGGATTCCGGAGGGGAAGGTCAGTTGTAGATCAAATTTATACGCTAAGAGAAATCCAGGCTTCGGGTCACGAATTTAAATTAGATACACATCTATTATTTATAGATTTTAAGCAAGCCTATGACAGTATACGAAGAGCCAAATTATACGTAGCGCTAGATAAATTGGGAATTCCTCCAAAACTAATCAATCTAATACGAATGACACTACAAAAAACGGAAAACAAGGTTAAAGTAAATGGAACATTGACAAGAACTTTCACGGTCGAAAGAGGTCTGAGACAAGGAGACCCACTATCAGCTATCCTGTTTAACTTAGCGCTGGAATATGCATTACGCAAAGCAGATATAAATAGAGATGGGACAATTTACCAACGCCGACATCAATGCCTAGCGTTTGCGGATGACCTCACAATTGTGACAAGATCAAGACAGGAAATGCAGACTGTGGTAAAAAGGTTAATGTTAAGTGCTAAGGACATGGGACTTGAGGTTAATGTTAAAAAAACAAAATACATGACATGGAATGACCAACCATATCATCAGGATAAACCACTGAAGGTTAAGATAAACGAAAGCATAAAATATAATTTCGCGGAGGTGGAATCCTTTATATATCTAGGTACGGTGGTATCCAGGAAAGCAGATCCCAGCATAGAAATCAAGGCAAGAATAGCATCGGGTTCAAAAAGTGCAGCTGCGTTAAAAAATGTGTTAGTAAGTAACATGTTCCCACGGTCACTGAAAATCAGAGTTTATAAAACAATAGTGCGGCCTGCTGTGCTCTACGCTTGTGAAGTGTGGAGTTTAAGAAAGTACGACCAACTTATTTTAAATGTGTGGGAGCGGAAAATGCTTCGAAAAATATACGGGGGAAAATGTGTCGAGGGCCAGTGGGTAAGACGGACAAATCAAGAGCTGTACGAGTTATTTGGTGAGGCGAACATAGTGGGTGTAGTGAAAGCACAAAGGCTCAGATGGTTAGGTCATCTGATAAGGATGAATAAACAAAGAACTCCCAGTAAAATATACAAAGCAGAAATTAGTGGCAAGAGACGAAGGGGCCGACCCAGAAGCCAGTGGAAGAAGGAACTGCAGGAGGACCTACGCTGCTTGAATATCAGAGGATGGGAGGATAGAGCCAAAAATAGAAACAAATGGAAGGAAGTCACAAACCAAGCCATGGGCCTTCTAGGCCTATAGGGCTACTATATATATATAGTTTAATAAATGCTTGTCCTTGAGCTATTTAATAGTGATTGCGTACGCTAGTGCTATTGGAAATTGTTTTCTTTTAAGTTGAAATTGTAATCCAGTATCTAAGAGTTATAAAATAATTCTAGGCAAGAAACCAACATTTCCAGACATCTGCCCTGTTAAAATCTCAGTTTTAATGAGAATGAAATTTGTGAATAATTTTTCACGACTAAACTAACACCATTACACAATATTTTTTCTATGTTTAAACTTTGTTGTAAATTTACAACAGCATCAATTTTTAATTGTTGTTGTTTGTTATTAATTCATATAAGAACATGTAAAAGTGTCTATTTTATTATTTTAAGCTTACCGGGATGCTAAGCTGATCTAAAGGTTCGCAGCCACCTTCTAAACGTCTTAGCTAAGTTCTCCCTTTGCTTCAAATTCTAAACAGGTTTCCTTAAAGTCAACAATGATCCCACGAGATTAATTAAAGACGCACCTGAGTAATTCGACCGCCTAAGAATGACCTTTAATGTCGGCGCTATTGACCCTCAAGTTGTGTAATTCTATAGGGTGGATTAATTTAAATGCAAAGACCTATTAGTGTTACGTTTCCCTTTGACTATTTACAAACCCAACAGTCGGCAAATTATCGATTAAAGCTGCACAATAATCTGTCGTTAAGCAATTTTATTTAAAGGTTAAATCCGCGTGTCTAAGGTGACAGGGTTGAAAAACTGTTCAGTCTTCGTGCTTGTTTACGTGTCATCAGTCTTTTGACATGCAACTTATTCGGACATGATTTACAACCTCCGGCGGCGTTTTAAACCACACGTACTATCCCTTCGAGCGTTTTTCCTCAGGAACGTCAATCATTTTTCACAACTTAAAAAAGTTTTTTTTTGTGCGTATCTCGGGAAAGGAAGTTTATCGGGAAAGGAAGTTTTGGAATTGAATAAAATTAGTCTGCTCTATAGGATTAATTTAATGTTCTAAACTCAGTATTACAAATTTAAACCGCCGGTGCGGATGTTTACCAAAAACTTTAGGCAAATACATTGCACGTCTTGACATAAATATGCTTACAGATATGTGTGTTATCCGCTTCTTTGCGTTTTGAAAAATTTGTGGAATTTAGCTTGACGTTTTACAAATGAACCCATTTCTGAATTAGTTTAGTATAATAACGACACTCTTGTTTTATTAAGGTTGAAGTTGAAACGAAAACGTGATCTAATACAAAACATGGATGCGTGATACTATCTTGTGTGGTTTTGCAATAAGGCTCTACACCAGCGCGAAGTGTTTCGTGCATAATTAATACAAGTTCTGAAAGTGCGTAGTTTTGTGATGAAAAGCATTCTGAGCTCTTGATCTCACATTATATAGAGTGTGTCGGAAATTTTGGAATAAAATTATAACACAAATTCTCCAGCATGAAAGTTTCGTTAAACATTGACCGTAAAATCCTCTCTTATGGAGGACAACCTCTGTTCGCTTTTTTGTAGCGTATTTTGACAGTAATTGCCAAGGGTGGGCGATAAATCGTTTGTAATGATGCACTATTTATTTTAGCATTTATTGTATAAAAATTAATTTTGACCGGGGCGTGTACTTTCATTTTACGCGTGACCTTAGGTCGTTCGCCGCTAAGCGTAGTCAGGTCCCACTAACAAATTTAGTTCAACACACAATGTAATGTTGCAATATTTGTCCTGGTAATTCTTTTACTGAAATGTTTTGTTTGTCAGTCAATTTTAACGCAGCATTAAACTTAATAGTGTATTAAATATTGTAGGAATTACTTTGATTAAATTGTTTGTTATATTAGTTGGAATTAATTTCACCGGGGCAAGCAATTCAGTTTTACGCGTGACCTTGAGTTGTACGTCGAGAGGCCGAGCAAGGTGCTTGCTTTATACAGAGTTTAAAACGCACATTGATTTGAAGTAGATTTGTAAATATTTCAGTTCTTAATATATGCGTTTCTAATAAAAGCAAATTTTATATCGTAGCGAGCACAATTCAGTTCGACAGTTTCGTTTAACAGTTTAACAGGTTATCTGCTGCAAGTCATAACTACGGGTCTACACCGGGACAACCAGCCGCAGCCGAGGTAACCGATTCTAGGAGGAATACTGAGTAATAATTGGGCCATTCTGATATTTGTTGATTCACTTTATTATTATTGATTACCTGTTATTCCGTTCCAACTTTCTCTCCCTCTTCTTTTCTAGTCTTTCACGGCTGTTTGACACGAGGTAGACCTTTTCTCTCTTTTTCGCTTCTTTCTTATATATCGCGGACGTTTGACACGAGGAAGATTTTTCATCTATCTTTTCACGCTATTCTGTCGCGGTTGTTTGGCACGAGGCAGATTTTTCATCTATCTTTTTCACGCTTGTCTACACAAGGAAGATTTTTGCTTTCTTGGCTTCTGAACGTCACGGACGTTAGACACAAAGCAGTACTTTTCGCTCTCTCATATTCGGCACAATCCCGTTTGTTCGCTATACCAAACTTACCCTTTGGTTTTAAAGTTCCTTAACGTTTGCAGCAGATTGCCTCGTTGTTGCTTAGTTAGTTATCTGCAATCGTGTGCTACCGTGGACCGCATTTTAACTGCTACTGTAGGCTAGCGTTTCTTATCAGCTACAGTGTGCTACCATAAGTTACGGTATCTCCGCTATCATAGACTACAGTATCTTAATTGCTACCGTATCTTATCCGATACCGTTTGCTACCTTTTGCTACCGATCTTGTTTGCTACCGTATTTAATCCGCTACCGTATTGCCACCGTATTGTTGCTTTACCGCTTTCGTATTTTGCATGCCTCGCTTTGCTTCTGTATTTTGTTATGGTAACTTAAAATCCCAATATTTGGACAAATTAGGTATCTGATTCTTAGTGTTAGTTCTTAGCCTATTTATTTTTAAACATAGGTGTAGATACACGATAAACAAAATTAAACATGTTCATTCCATCTCATAGCTGCACATAAACTGGAGATGGTCGTTTTTATTTTACAATAAAATTGTTTAATACCTATTTCTCCAATTACTGCTTTTATTTGTACATATCCATATAATCTAAAGAATGGTTTCGGCAACACTTCATGAGATTTTGCAATAATACTAACTGCAACAACACAAAAATTCAAAATAGGCAGTAGTATGCATGGGCGTATTTACCGCTAAGTGACGTCACATTTTAGCGTATTTTTAAATGCTCTCTAAATTCGAATTTTAATAACTAATTTTGAGGTTAATAAATATTTCATCACACAATACAAATTTTAATTAAAAGTTCAGTAAACCACCAAACCCCTTGCATTGTTTTATGCAAAACAAAAGTCATAACCCGTAATAATAGAAATTTATTAAAAGGCACTTTAGAGTTCCTTTGTAACATTATCGTATTTACATTTCGTGTCAAATATTATTCAGCTGGTATCAACTGTGCTGCTTCCCCTAAAGTGTGATAATTCTGCATGGATGATCAGTTAAACTCCATTCGAATTAATATTCAAAGGCTGGATAACCGCACCATTATTTATTATGTTAAGTACTTCGGAACATCTCTATCTATACAAAGTAGAAGAGATACTTTAGCGAATTTGGGTGAATGACGTGCCCCGAATTCCACCACAAGTCAGTTTGTTAAGTCTCTCAAAATAAACTATCCTATCTCGTCTTCACGGCGATTGAACTTTTATCCTTATCGAATATCTATTGGTTTTTGCGCGCATCGTAAACAGCCAGTTATACGACTTCGACAAGTCGATAATCCTTACGGTCGAATGTGATAAACCATGTTTGTGTGTTTGTGTGTAAGCTAATTTATTAGAGCATTTTTTGTTCCAGTCATAAATTCCTATTATTGATCAGGTCGAAACGGAATTCCGAGTTCCGGATTTCTACAAAATATACTACTTCATTATTTTTTGACAAAGTTGTTTTGGGACGCAGTCAACGAACTTTGTTCTATTATCTTTAGTTCATCTAGAAAAAGAAGAACTTAATGTATAAATTTTCTAGATAGAACTGTTTTAGTTGATTTCTGGCAAATAATGTTTAAATATATGTTTCTTATCAAAAACATGATAATGGGATATTCCATTTGACAAGTATGCTTTTTAAAAATAAAGGAACGTTTTCCTTCGCTACAGGGTTTATTGGGTTTATATGTATATCTGAAACTACTATATATTTACAAGCACTTGTTTGTCAACGAAGTTTGAAAATATACATATTTTTTAATTTACTTGCAAAAAATGTGGAAGAGCTAACTTAAAGTTGACACCCGATTTAGTGTCTGACCTTTTGTTGGAAATTTAATTAACATATCAAAATTTTAATATATTCAAATTCGACAAGCGACCAAGAAAAAACCAGTAGTCCGTATCTGGAAATACCCAAACGTCGCAAGTCCAATTATCTCACTTAGCCAACGTAAAAGAATGTGGCTAAAACCTCGCCAAACGCTTCAAATCTGAGCATTTTGAAAATTGAGGAGAACGAAATCTAACTTACAGAAATTAACATATCACCGTCAGCGCTATCTGCGTAACGATCACGACTAACAATTTCAAACCAGCAAAATTAGAGCTGACATTCGCGGTATTTAATTAATACGGTAAATCTGGAGCAAAACAAACCATACGTGTTCGATATTAAAAGACGGGGAATTTAGTAAACAACTCTGTTCGATAACCAAAAACACTACTACTTTAAATCTCAACATGATAAACGGAATAATAACTAAATTAGTTAAAACACGCCATCCCTGCCAAGTCAGAGCTAATCAATAGAAAATAAGAACCATAAGAGTAACCCTTACACTCCTTACAGAAAGAGCCCCAACTATTTTTTAAACCTAGCCGAAAACCGCAAAAACTCACTTTTTCCCGCTCACTCCGCAATTCCGGCGTTCAGTCACCACTAGTCAAGGCGTCTTCACCAGCCAACCGCTTCAATAGAAGAGAGAAGCTACTTCCCGGGAGACAACGCTAAAGCCCTTCCGCCTACTACAGCGAGCAAAAGCATTCCTTGTCAAGAACAACACCATCGGAAGCCATCATCAACAGCTACTCAACTAGCTGCATCTTGGCCTTTTCATACCATGCGACTATACGCCGCTATTGGTTCTGATCTCGTGCCCGGCCCGAATCACGCCGTCCTTTCTTCAAGCACTGGTCACGGTCTCCTACACGTCGCCGACTCCAAACTTTGTCGACGCCTCTAGCTCCCACCGACAATAGTCGCATCTTTGTCAATCTTAACCGTCGCTTAGTGGAGAACAAGAATCATCCCCGACCAGAAGATAAACCAGGGCCTACCCCGCCGCGAGTCTGGCTCTTTATCGTCCCCAACGACCCAATTTTGAATACTCCCGCTGCCTTCAGCAGTGATTAGCCAAATTATTCAACGCCCCGGCCTCCAGCCGCCGGAACCCACCGCTCCTACCCACTAGTCAGCCGACTGCGCGCCAGCAGTTCAGTGCTGTTGCCTCACTCCGCTGCCACCAAATTCGTGACTTAGCTGAAGCCCACCGCTACCTTTTTATCATCCCTTTGCCGTCCACGTTTTCGCCAAGTGAGACAGACGTGCTTACTATTAGCCCCCAGCAGATTTTTGCGCCCTTGCCAATACCACAACATTCGCCGCTTTTTACCACCCCTGCACGAAGGACCGGGCCCTATCCCCATTTCACTAGAAAACCTAGGAACCCGCAACCCGAAACCTTTTGCTCGACGCCCTGGACTTCTTTTCGCCGCCGCCCACCTCCGGTCCGAAAGTCTGCTGTGCCGTCTAGAAAGACTATTTACACATTACAGGGAATCCTCTTGCTTTAATTATCTGTACGTATATTACCCATTAACTATTAGAAAAATAAATTGTTAAATGATAATTTGTATCACCTTTTTATTACGCCAAAACCTATTGAGGTTGGTGTTAAATTTAAAATAGTAGCTTGTAAAATCAGCCTGTGCCAATCCATTTTTGTTGATTGCTGCTACAGATGAATAATTTCAGGACTAAATCAATTACTCTGGCATCTAGCAAATTGAAAGTTAGTTTTTTATGACGTCGTTTTTTTATTCATCTGTTACAACTTCATGATTTTAGAACTTTTCCGAAAACATCCTTCTTAACCAAAATGTGAAATGCAGCAAAATTTTGGTTATTATTGCCAACGTGCTGGCACAGTTTATAACCGACGCGCCCAAATCGGAATTTAGAGCTGCTACCGGAAAATAAATCTCGTGAAAACACCGAAAAAGGGCCGGGAAAAACAGCCTCGGAAAATATTTTTATAAAGAAAAACCACCGTAAAAAAGCTCCATCAGAAAATTCGACGTCATTTCCAGCGAATTTGTTCTGAGATTTTTTTAGGGACGATTTCTCCGTAAACCGAATTTGGCCCCCATAAGCAAAATCAAGGGAAGACGCCACTGACGGAGTTAATAAACTTAATAAACCAGCCACACATAACACAATGAATTTATGATGTTTATACTTTCCAATATTTATGGAAGTAGGTCATCACACGCCGCGGAGTTTGACAAGAATTAACAAACGTTCGCGTCATCATTATATTAATAATATGGTTTGTGATTTAAGTATTTTTATTTATCGCGTTAAACCTGGGCCCTAAATCACAACACATTTCCATACTGGAAGTATGGGAAAGTACAAAAGCGTACGGATTCAGCTAGTTCGTTTTAAATAAGAGTTAGTAATGTACACGCATAAATGTTATGGCTACTTGAGTTGTTAATATGTAAGTCAATAAAGTGTGACATATATTTGTTGATTTTGTAAAATGTCTGTGAGAAGACCTTTGTTGGCGGTTTTACGGCAATTTTTTGATAATACGAGTGGCAAAAAAAGCAGACTTAGTAATATAATTAGTTTGTTATTGAAAAAAATTATAAGTATGCTGTAAGAGATGCTAATGTCGGCGCGATAAATACACATTTCCAACCCGCTAGAATCATATATAACCAAATTATACAAACAAAAGTGACAGCAAACTGAAAACAATCAATAAACTGAGCCGACCTGCAAGCGGCTGCATTTGTGTTATAGTGTTGAATCTTTCGGAGCTGTAAGATTTAGTCGTTTTGTTATGGTGAGACAGTTACGGATTTACAATATAGATATGTAGCTTAGGTAACATTTAAAAATAATTCAAAGCTAACTATGTTTAGGTGTTTACTACAGTACATGGTGGAATGCTACGCTTACGCTTCCTAAGATGTTTTTACCTATAATGACAGTGCGTAGCAACAGGAAATTACACACTTTCCAACTGTCGTAGCTTTAATAAGGTCAAAAACTGGAATGTTTTAAGAAGAGGTATGAAGGTGTAAATCGGCCGTTCAACGTTTTATATTTTCAAATTTTTCACACTGTCTGCCTTGATTTAATGCATGAATTTTACTTAAACGTGCTTCAATTTGAATTTCAAACTTTTCCAGAACGTTTATAAGCAAATAATCTTCAGCTGTAAAATTAAAGAACTTTAAAAAAAATTAATGTACAAGTTTTGTTATATAATGAGCGAAACAGACACTTCTATTTTCTACAGAAATTCCCGTTGAACAATGGAACGAATCGATTGAATTTAAGTTGGATTCAACTTTTTAGACTGAGAACTCTGTTCTCTTGAAAGTTGTAAATTGTACGATTTAGTGAAATCTTTAGAAGATTTCCAGAAAACCCTAGCTAACCCCTGCTGTAATTTTGTATTAAATCCTTGCTTTTATAAATTGCCGGTTAGAAAATTTAATTCTTCCTGGAAGTTACAGGTTGATATTTCTTTGTGGCTCTTTAATGAGTTTATTTAGAAGGTTAAATGTTGTTATTGTTACAGTTATTAAGTAAACCAGTGTAAGATAAAGTGCGTAAGTTTTACCAAGGCTTGTAAATTACTTTTTCTGTGGTTCCTACTGTAAAATTACTTACCAAAATTAATGCATAATTCTCTCACTTTCGGGAGTCGGGAGTTACGAAATGTGGAAGCAACCGTGAAGTGAGAGAATCCTTATCTTTATTAATCAGTTGAAATTTTATTTTCCTTAATGGAATACGTGAAAGCTGTTTTATTCTTATGACTTTGGTACAAATTATTAACTTTTTTTTTAAAGAATTATGAGGCCGTGCGTGAGCACGACTCCATGATTCCCATCCCACCCCTTTACCCAGGCTCAGCGGACTTGCGTTGTACACCGGTCTGACATGCCCCACCCCTGAAAGACATGCAACCCAACATACACACCACACACACCGTCTATGGACAAGCCGGATTTAACTTATTCAGAAAAATCTCCGACGGACAGAGAACTCGAACCTCCTTCCGTTGGGAGTCTAGTTTCAAAGCCTGGGACTTTAACCACTATACCACCCGCTGGCCCAAATTATTAACTAAAATGAAGAAAAAGTACATAAAGTATTATAAATATAGTTTTAATTTTTTTGCATTTAATGAAAAACTGATTGTTTTTTTATTTAATTGTTTTTTGCATAATTTTTTCTTTTGTCAGTTGTTTCTTTTAGAAAATTATAAATACTACTACATATAATACAGGCTGTGCAGCAATACGATGTTCATCGATCAAGGACGTGTTCCTACTAACCCATAGTTCTAGAATGGAAATATAATGTGTCGTGACAGCCTTCCATTCTGAAATTTTGACGGAAATGTTTGTGTGTGTGTGTCTGTCTGGGCGTATGTATGATACGAAATGCAACGCGAAAATTATATTTGATATACCCAGGTACAGGGCAAAATTCATGAAATAAATTTTAGGGTCTCGAACCGGAAACGGAAGTTAGATTTGTTATTTGGTATTCCTTTTTTTTTTAATTTAAAATTTTATAAAGTATGATGAAATAAATCGAAACCAAATTCAGTGCATTCAAGCTTCAAAATTCAAAATGGTGGCCGAAACCACGGAAACTGTGACAAAATTATGTTCAAATATTGGCCAAACGATTTTATGTTTAATTTTATAGATTCATTCATCTAGGAATGAGCTACAACTTGGTTGGTGTCTCAATTCGCTAATTTCTCTGAGTCATTCTATGAACTTTTAAAAATTTAATAGTCATGCCGTTTAATTTAATAAACAGAGAACAATAAAACATTTCTTTTTAAGTTAAATTGTGCTAGGGATAGCGTTTATCTTAGTAAATATTTTTTTTATATTTCAAATATTCAATAGTATTGTAGCTTTTAAATGTAAGTTTTATCTTAATAAATACACATAATAGAAAATTTGGGCCACGACACGAAGTAACCAGAACAGTAATTTTTCCAAATTTAAAAATGATTATTTAGGACTTGTTTCATAAGAAAATATTAAACTCTACAAAATCAACAAGTTTCATAAAAGTAGAGCAGAATGTAGCGCACATTTCTGCAAGATTGCAATTGCGTATTGCACTGGTCAGTGGTCAGTAATTGAGTAGGTAATAATTTTAAATAACGTACTCCAACTTCTTATGCAAGTTAATTATTTTTTATTCAATTTGTACAATTTAAACTTTTTACCACTGACTATAAATAGTCAACCATCGGGGATTGGAGGGCAGTTACACATAAATTGCACATCATTTAAGTAAAGTTCGAGTTGCAGTTGAAGTTGTAAGGTCATGATATTCAAGATGTAATCTTCATTCAAGTTGTCCTTCTTAAACGGGGGACTGCAGCGCAGTTACAGTTGCCAATTGTTTATATTCAAAGATGTAGAAAAAATAATTAAGTAGTTATTTAATAAAGAGTAAATGGTAATTTTTACATTATTCAGTTTTTACTGTTATATACAATATTATATTACAATACATGTAATTGTTACTAATAATGGTATTTATTTATTTATTTATTAAATAACTTTCTCTTGCAGAATTATGTTGCAATTTAAAGTGTAAATAATAACTTAAATTATTTTTAATTTTCTCTCCCTTTAGGTTCTTTTAGGTACTTCAAAGCCCTTCTCCAAACATTATTATCAACAATTTTGTTGTTTTATATTTTTAAATTATTACAACTCTGACCAGAGAGTACAGGATAAATAAATAACCTGGCTTAAGTAAGGAGCGTGAACGAATGTATTTTGAACTGGGTATTCTTTTTTGCATGCGCAGTGGTTTAGCATGTTTTTGTTTTGTTCTGCTTGAAAACTGTGTGATTTACCTGTAAAGTGATCTAGTGCACTATTGGTTAATTTGCAGATGATCAATATACTATTCTGGTATGTAGCTACAGTGATTTGTGTTGTTGGGAAGGTTAGAACTTTCGAGTTTTTGCCAGGTGTACTTGGTGCAGGTGTCGTTAACTACGGACCGACAAAAGGAATTTCAAATCAAGGCCTAAAAATCTTGGAGCGTGTAACATACGTGCTATGCAATTCTCACGATGTCACAATGACATAGGCGGTTGGTTTTCTACCCTTTTTGACCCTTTCTGTTTTATAGGAGTTAATCTGAATATTGAAGAGAAAGATTAATTGTTCAATGGCAAGTAATGTAGAAACAAATAACATTGAGATGTAGCCAATCAAAGTGTAATGAGATGTCCAACGTACTGTGAATTATCATTCTGTCAAGGCATGAGGAGTAAGCTTCCCGGTGAGTTAAACCACTGTATATCAGATTGCGACAGGTTGGTGAATCTCTTTTCTTTGTTTCATGTTTCCATGTGGCGTCGCTTTTTTTGCGACTCTCGTCGGTCACTGGCGCCTGCACGACACAATATTTTTTTACAAAAATGGTAACCTTTAGGTATAGCGAGTGCTTTGTTCAGACTTACGCGAGCGAGCGACGTGGCGCAAGTTATTATTAGATTTGAAAAGAGGTCTCGGCTAAAGATGTATAAAAACTACAGCTCTACACAAAACCCAATTGCTTTATTTAATATTGTACAAAAAATGTATTCGTTTCGTTTTCCCTTTTTACTCCTTTCTTTCATCGCCGGTATATTAAGTATACCTAGAAGGCAGGTATTTTATTACATAATATTGGAGAATATCCAGTTTCTTAGAACCTCGTTTTTAATTATATCTTGTTTGGATATTTTTATTTTAAATATATTGTATTGTATTACATAGACATAATTAGTTAAAGGTCAAAAGGGCACGTGTACTTTGCAAATATTAATAAACAAGTAGTAGAAACTTCCGAGCTCAGTATTTACTTCTTGTTCCTTCGAGATAATACAAATGCCTGTGGGAATCGCAGTAGTAGCGAATTGAAATGTCACTCTCACATAAATGCCATCATGATGCGGCACGCAGCAACAACAACGCAAAAAATATGTGCACGCAGTGTGTGTAGTACACTCTTTGCTTTCGCTTATGGGGATTAGATTTCCGAGTACTTTGGTAATTTCGCGTCACAGGTACCGAATTACTATAATATTGGTTAAACGCGTGGGCTACGCCTTATGCTTTGTCTTATACTATTTTAAATGATAAATAAGCGGTGTAAGATGTATGACATGCACTAAATGCGCGCATAGTGGCGTAACTACGCCAATACAGCTTATGCAGTTGCATTGGGGCCTAAGATTGAAAGGGCCCAAAGTTCAAAACTATTTTTTTTATAATACGAACAAATGTAATGGAAACAACTATAAGTATTTAATGGAAAAAAATATTACAGTTTTCTTTGTCTGCTAGTCTTTCATCTAGAAGAGCATTAATTCTAAATGCCGTTATTGTTTTATTTAAAATCCATTCTGCCTATTTTTATTAGAATAATGAGTAACGTATAAAAAAGGCTGGGATTGTTAGGCAAATACCTTGTGTAGCTTAGAAGGTCCTACACCAAATACAAATTGTCGTTTTTCAGGTTTACATGTAACATGCACATGTACAAACGGAATACTGCCATTTTTCTCTACTTCCATGATGAGTTGACTGTTATTGTAGATTATTGACTACGTTACAACAAAACGGTTATATCACCACAGAAATTTACAGGGCAACTCGCAATGGTAAACAGCCCAGGGCTAAGGAAGAATTGGCAACTTCAAAAGGCTTAGCGTTTCTACCTGGCAGTATAAAAACGTTACTGACAAGATAGGACCTGTTCTTAGAAGGTAAAGGAAGGTAAAGCATAAAGACAGTCTTTAGGACTAATGAATCACTGATAAACGGTTTTAGATCTTCAAAAAAACAAATATCCAGCTTAAAATCGGCCGGGATCTACAACATCCATTGCTTTTGTGGTTCAAACTACATCGGACAAACTGGCCGGTTCATTGAGTTGAGGTTGCGAAACCACAAAAATTATTGCAAACACAGACGCATCATAATATCTGCGGTGGCTAAACATACTACTTTAACTGGGCATAAAATAAACTTTGAGAACGCTGGAGTACGTCATTACTTCCCTTGGATCATACGTAAAGCAATTGAAGTTGACCAACAACCTAACAACATAAATAGAGAAGTTGCTTTTAGACACTGAAAGCTTGGATTCCAGTCGCTCATCCTCTAAGGACTCATAAGCACCATCGATCTCGTGATCACACTCCACCGGCTCTGTTTCCGCCAAACGGTGATAGCCAACCTGAACCCCGCCGTTCTGCTCGACTGGCTTAAAGGAATTTAAATACCGCCGCACCCTGGATTTGAATGCAGTGCTCTGATCACTCTGAAGATACAAACTGCAATGTTTTGCGAAACGTTAGTTTGTATGGGTTCACAAACAGCTAACAAGCATAAGTATTCTAACATCCTCACTTGATTATGCTGCGTGTAATCCCCAAATGACGACGTGGTCTAAGCCGAAAGTAAGTTGTTAGTTCGAGAAACCGCGGCAGCCTCAAAGAATAATCTTTCGGGTAATATTGTGCAGCCCCCGCCGCGGCCGTACCTATTGACATGGGAGTTGTAGCCCGTACGAATCTCATAGGTTGGTCGCCTATGATTATGGTAGCTTGTTTTGTTGTAGAACTCACGACATCAAATACTAGTTACGTTAAATTACATTTAAGATAAGAATTTTGGAAGAAGCAGAAATTTTTTCTGTAATTCTGTGGATCGGTATCGAGCTCGGTAACCATTCGACGTTGGGTTACAATTAACGGCGCTTCCCTTGGTTACTGGCTGACCAAGACAAGTAACAAAGCCCACACACAACATTTTAGCATACAAATAAACACATTGGCATTGAATGAATGTGCATGAAGGGTGGCATAAGCTTCAGGAGCGTAGAGGTTTAAAGGCTAAGGAAGCTCCACTACCACTTGCTACACAAGCGAGGAGCCTACCCGGAGTGAAAGTCCTCGGCACCTTCGAGTATAAGAGGTTATAGATAGATAGATAGATAGATAATAATTTTAGGAAAATATTAAAACATAATACATTAAATGTTCGTGAAGCAAATCAAAAACTAAAACTTATACAAAACATAACACGAAGAGATTCTACCGAGGAAATCGCAATAAATACATTGACTCGCGTGCGTCACGTCTCAGATACGTTCAGAAAACTACGATACTAACATTCATTGACATAATTTTTGTAAATCTTTTCTTAATATAGGTAGCTAAGACGTGACGCACGCTACTGAAGGACCACTCTAATGCATTATATTGTTGATCGCTCAGTATTTTATTATCAAATACTTTGCAAATAATGTACGTCAGACGAAAACGCTACCGGTTAAATATAGAACGCGAAATTGAAGTACTGCAATTTACATTCTTCAAATATTTGATATTAATTTAAATATTTAAAACAAATCGAACCATTAAATTTTAAGTTGTTTACATTTTGGCTACCGATTCTGTACATTATATTTCATATAACTACCTTCAATTTACTACACAGGGTACTCGCAAAAGACCCGCAGTAAAAAAAGGTTCAGTAATCCAAAATCGTTAGAGATTTGATTTGTTTGTTAATAGAAAAAAATTTCTTGTACATTAAGAGATTTGGCTTAGAAATTGATTATTTTAAATATTTATGTCTAGAACATATACCTTGTTAGCACAATCGTAAGTCTCAACCTAATTTTTGCATACTTCGGCTCTCTGTAATTGCGACCAAAATTAATTTTGAAATTTTAATGGAAATGTATGACGTATGTGTTAGGTAAATTAGAACCTAAAAGTAGTTTTTTGAAAATTACTGTATGCGGACTAAAATTTGAAAAACTGCTTATTCGAGTTTAATGTAACAAACCAAAAACTAAAGTTACATATAATTTTTAATATACAGCGAGTTCCAATTTAAGTGGGACATGGCAGATTAACATTCAAAAATTAAATATCTGTATTTTATGTTCCTATTACTTGCATTTGTTTACATTACCTAATTTTATTTAAAATGTAATAAAAATAATGCTTTAAATAAATCATTTAATAACAATCACGGCGCAAGTGTATTTACATAATCGGTTGCGAAATCGATTTTCAGATGTCTCCGTAGTGCGCAGGTAGATTTGCTTCCTAATCGAGAAGTTACGGGTTCAAATCTTGATAGGGTCATTTTTTTATGTTTTGAATTACTGTAAAAAGTCAATCAGATTTATATTATGTTATTTTAAACAAGTAGTTATAATTTTTTTAAATTACAAAGCAAAATTAATTAGGGGAAACATAAAAAAATAACGATAAAGGTTCTACAGCCGAAGAAAAAAAAATAGGTCCATTTACTCAAGCCCATAAATTGCACTGCCATTTTACAAAGTTACTTACAAGAAAGCATTTAGTTTGAGTCCTAAGCACCAACATAATTTTAATTCTACCGAATTAGCTATAAAAAGTTTATTATTAATTTTTTAGGTTTCTACTCATTAATTTGTGGGCTTAAAAAGAAATATGTATTCGTTTTAACTAAAATTAAAAAATAATATAAACCCGATTGTCTTTTCACAGTAATTAAAAAGACAGTAGACCTAATCAAGATTATATAACCTCTTGATAACGAAGCAAATCCAATGTTTACGCTCTACGGAAAATCAACTTCGCAACCGATTATATCAATGCACTAGTGGCTTGATTACTATTAAATAATGTTTTTAAAGCATTATTTGTAACAAACTTTGTTTTATTAGAAAATGATAATCTTTCCATTTAGGGTGATTAATAGTGTAATAAAATGTTTTTAGGGACATAAAATACAGCCGATTCATTTTTGCATGTTAATCTGACATGTTCGACCCAAATGGAATTTAATTTTAATCAGGACAGTGGAATAATTTTACCTGCCAAAAAATAAACATCAGCGGTTGAAAGAGCATCTCCCGCCAGCTATAAATTGACCAATAAAATAAATATTATCTCAATACAAATGATCAAAATTCAGAAAGCGGCTTTTTAAAATTTACTAACTATAAATATAGCTTTTCCTTATATTTCTCTGTTTGTTAACGACGCAATCACAGCAAAACTTCATTAAACAGAAGTGCGCCAGCAACAACGAAAAGACGCTACTGACATATTTTAAAATTATGTACATTTTTGCTTTTATTTTGCAAAAATCGCTGTCAGTAAAGAGTAAAACGGCGTTCCATACAAACCGATGCGACGCCGAACTGGCGATGCACAAAACGCGCATAGTCGCTAATGCGATATGCATTAGTTCGTTCTCGAATCGCGGTAATTCGCTTAGTGAATACGTGAAAATACACTTTGGCCTCATTGGTCGAAACGGAAACCCTCTACTCAAAAGTTGACGAAAGAATAATTGACGTTCGTCATTCAAGGCGTATATTTCGTCTGTTCGTATATGTATGTATTTAATATATACCGTCTGTCTATAAAGTAACCCCCCCCCCTCCCCAACTAACTTTTGAACACTTTGATATTTTACTACAATATTTGGTGTGTTTTAATGGAAAATTAAATACTGTTTTTGAGCTAATAATTAAATTTGGAATCATTCAAAATAGCGGCTTGGCGTCATTAAATTTTTTTTTTAATGGAATGGGGGGTCGAGTGACTCCTCATTGGAAGGGTATTTAAGTTCTGCGTCTGATTCTAGAGTTTCAAAGAAAAATATTCAGCCATAACAAAATGGCGGATTTGAAACAAATGGACTCACTCAATTCAAAATTGTTTTGATTTTTTATCCAGGGTCGAGTGACACCTCATTTGAAAGGTCTTTTAGTTCTGCGTCTGATCCTAGAGGTCCAAAGAAAAATATTTAGCCATAACAAAATGACAATGTTTGAAGATAAAGAAGTCTATTTAAGAAAACTAAGAATTAAAGCAAAAAGAAATTAAATTAAGTGTTCGAAATGTTTACCATTCACTTCACATTTTTATACGTTTCAGGAGTGATATTTCTGCAAACTTCTGTAATGCGTTGCTCCAGTTCTACAATTGTTTCTGGACGGGTTCTGTACGATTTCGATTTCAGATATTCTCATAGAAAAAATCTAAGGAAGTTAAATCTGGGGAACAAGCCGGCTATTCTACAGGCCCCCACCTACCAATCCATCTTCCAAGAAAATGTACGTTCAGAAAGTCAGAAACAGGCATATAATAATAATGCGGCACACCGTCTTGTTGGAACATAACGTTTTCAATATTATTTCCAGCCACCTGAGATATTTCTGGGAAAATTTTGTCCTGCAAATAAAAAAGTGAACTACTGGATAAAAAAATCAAAACAATTTTGAATTGAGGAAGTCCATTTGTTTAAAATCCGCCATTTGTTATGGCTAAATATTTTTCTTTTTATACAGTAGTCCACTTTTTCATTTGCAGGACAAAATTTTCTTAGAAACATCTCAAGTGGCTAGAAATAATATTGAAAACGTTATGTTCAAACAGGACGGTGCGCCGCCTCATTATTATAGGCCTGTTTCTGACTTTCTCTACGGACATTTTCCTGGAAGATGGATTTGTAGGCGGGGGCCATTCGTAATAGCACGACATTCTTGCAAAAAGTGGTACTGAAGAATAATTTGATGTAAGCATGACTTCACACCTTGATATTTTAATTATAAGCTAATGCGTTAACTGCTTAACACGTTCGCCGACATCAAAAATTAATCAGCTGCTCAAAGAAAGAAGAAACAATTTTTTTGGCCAAAAAAACAATTTATATTTCAACGTAGTTGCCTTTTAGGTCGACAGACTTAGTCCAACGTTTTTCCAATGTTTTGATCCCTTCCAAATTATACGATTTCTTCAAACCCTTCAAAATAGGCGTTTGATGATGGTCTCATTAGAGCTGAATTTCTTTCTGCCGATGCACTTGTTCAGGTTCGGAAAGTCTGGAGAATATGGTGGATGTGGGAGGAATTCGAAGCGTCATTAATGAATTTTGGCTATGGCAACTACACACGTGTGCACCCGTTCGTTGTTTTGATGGAAGAGAACTTGAGAACTTTATTGTTCGTCAAATGCGGTCGTTTCTTTTTAAAACGTCGTTGAAACGATCTAATGCGTTGCAATAAAATTTGCCGTTGATTGTTTTTCCGTTTTCAAGGTAATCGATGTAAAGATTATGCCGCGTGCATTCCAAAAAACTGTAGCCATGACCTTGTTGGCATATGCCTTAGCCTTCTTTGGCGCAGGTTCGCCAGTAGAAATACACTGTTTAGACTGTTCCTTGGTCTCCGGTGTATAGTGATAGATGCATGTTTTGTCCACAGTTATGAAACGACGCAGACTCCTTTTTATTGCGCTTCAACATCGCCAAACCTGCCTCTGAAATTGTCATACGTGTGCGTTTTTGGTCGATTGTGAGCAAACGCGGTACCCATCGCGCGTATTGCTTTTTCATATCCAAATCGTGTACCGTGTAATATATTGCGCACACGTTCATCTGAAATGCGTATTATCTCAACTATCTCGCGCACTTTCACTCTGCGATCTTGCAATACAATATCACGGATTTTGTCAATCATTTCTAGTGTGGTGACCTCATTTGGTCGTCCTAATCGTTCGGTATCAGTTGTGCTTGTACGACCACAACGAAAATCAGTAAGCCACTTGACATATCTGTCTGAAAATTTCAATGTGGCTTAGTGACAGATGGTATAGATAAATTTTATCTGGGATTTGCAATTGTGACTCCCTCTGTTGCAATTTTACCAAACTTTTCATTTCGCCCTCATATTATAGTCGCAGAATCCAAAAGAATTGAGCCTGATAATTTCAAAATGTGTAAGAAAATTGCAATTTTCTTGAATCTTTAAAATGTTTAAGAAATACTGTCAGTTTTCTAGCATTTAGGTGATCGATTAAAGTATTTCTGGCATAACGTCCTTTATCAATTACTCCAACTTCTTGTCAAATTGTACCGATATTTAATACCGAACCTGTATAAGCGAGTTTGATTGAAATACTGTATGTAATTAATTTGATATGTTACTGGGTAACCAGTTCACGACCTTGGGGTATCTCTTCTTATCCATATTGATCAATTTTCCGGTCTATGTGTACATAGCAGTTTAGGCCACAGTTTGTGATGTTTGTCAAAGGTTTAATTGGATTCGACGTGTATTGTAAACTCTACACTTAGTGCGTAACATACCCTTGTTCTGTAAATATTGTGCCGGCTTGTAAATTTAATTCCACCCTCCAAGCATTGTCCACAAATCAAGGCTTTCTTAAGCCTAAAGCATACGGAAACTTTGCATGAGGTTATCTTTAATCATCAAACTCTAGAACAAGGTGACGCAGCAGTCAATTTACTAGCAAATTCCCAAGTGGGTAGTTAGAAGAGAAAAACAGTTACTTCAAATAGAATGTAAAAGGAAAACAGGTTCGCATTTTGAAATAAACAATAGCTTTATGGTATACGGTTTTAATTTACTTTTAAGATTTATAGCAAATACATATTTTTTTTACAATAACGGTATATGTCAACTCAGCATAATGGATTGCCTGTCACATTACTCTCCAGAGAAAAAAACCTTTGCTTTGAAAATGTAACTTCAAAACTGATTTCAAAATCCAATTAAATATGATCCAGGTATCTTTTTTGTTGTTGGTGAATTGCGTGGTTTGCGTATCAGTATTTCAGTCCTAATTCTATTTCATTCTGTACCACGAAAAAATGTTTTTGGAATTACTGCTGATTTGATAGTTATTTTTTAATTATACAGGGTGTTAATGAATTGTAGGGACAAACTTCTAGGGCTTGCAAAACACAACAAAGCAAACAACTTTTGTTAATAAATGTGTGGTCAAAAGTGTTTCCTTTCAGGGATAGAGCTTTTCAAAAATTCTTTAAGAAGCGCCTAAATGTAGGCAACTCAATTTACTACCTACTATTTGTTTCCATAACGACGGAAATTAATACAGGATAAATAAAGCCCTCTTTTCCACTCTTCAAATTTAAATTAAATTTAAAATAAATTATAACATTAAAAGGGAATTACACTAGTAACGCCCTCTATGATGTGCGGCGATGAAAAGTTGCGAAGCAACAAACCGGCAAAGTTGTGATCGGAACCTGCTAAGCAGGTATCTGCAATCACACCGGCCTCTAAGCACAAAACACAGAAGCGCCCGTGTGGCAAGAAATAAGAAAGAAGAGATTTGGTTTCAATTATGGTTAGAATAGACCACTACATGGTTAGAATTATGTCCACCTGATGAGTTCAAATAAGAACGAAACATGTAGTGGTCTATTCTAACCATAATTGAAACCAAATCTCTGCTTTCTTATTTCTTGCCACACGGGCGCTTCTGTGTTTTGAGCTTAGAGGCCGGTGTGATTGCAGATACCTGCTTAGCAGGTTCCGATCACAACTTTGCCGGTTTGTTGCTTTGCAACTTTTCCTCGCCGCACATCATAGAGGGCGTTACTAGTGTAATTCCCTTTTAATGGTATACTTTCTGGCATATATCTGCTTGTTTGATTTCGGTTTTAATTATGGTTAGAATTATGTCCACCTGATGAGTTCAAATAAGAACGAAACATGTAGTGGTCTATTCTAACCATAATTAAAACCAAATCTCTTCTTTCTTAAAATAAATTAATTCACAAAATGTTTTAAAACTAAGCAACAGAAAAACAAAATTACAAAGCAAAAATCAACTATTTGAAAAATTTACAATATCTAATTCAAAAATTAACAAAATTATAGTAAATGTTCAAAATGTCGCCCCCCTCAGCTTCTACACACAAAGCACATCTACGAATAAATTCCTGCGCACCGCTCTAAATATACCGGGAGTCTGTTGAACGTCTTCACATGCAGCAAGAATACGCGCCGTAAGTTCTTCTACAGTTTCTACTGGGGTAGCATACACTAACGTTTTAACATGACCCCACAAAAAGAAATCAAGTGGGGTTAAATCAGGAGAACGTGGAGGCCACGCCACATGCCCTCCTCGACCTATCTATCTGTTGGGAAAAGTGTTATTTAAAAATTCCCTGACTTCCGCCGAAAAATGAGCACGTGCACTATCGTGCTGCAGCCACATTTGAAGTGGAATATCTTTCAAAAGTTCAGGCAGGACATGGCCCAAGAAATTTAAATAAATTGCTCTTGTTAACCTTTGTTCGTCGTTTTGGAGTGCCGTCTCCCGTCAATGGAGGTTGGCGACAAACCTGGCATATTCGTAGAGATCTTGGGCGGCTCTAAACACTGTATAAGCTCCTAAGCCGTTCTAGTTTCTAACATTTTTAAGCCATGAGTATTTCCTTCTTTCAATTCTGCATTTGCCTTCTATCTTACATTTCATGATATGTTTCGGTTATAGAAAACACAGTTGTTTTCTGTTTTATCATTTGCACTAGTTTTCTATCTCTATATACGCGCCTTAATACTTCATTGTTAGTAGTATGGTCTGTCTATGGAATTTTAAGGATTCTTCTAACAACCCACATTTAGAACGCCTCTAGTTTGTTTAGGGTGTTGTTCTTAAGTGTCCAGATCTCGACACCATACAGCAACACGGTGTAGACTTGGTATTTTTTGAAACGATATCGTAACTTCAAGCTAACGACTGCACAAGGAATTTCTCATATTGAGAAATGTTGCTTTGGCTTGTTCTATTCTGCTGCGTATCTAGGTCTAGGACTTTTGTTTCCAACTGGCAAGGTATTTAAATTTGCTGTATTGTATTTTCATACCCAGAGATATTTGCATGCATATAGCCGGTGTTCTGCTAATAACCATTACCTTGATTTTATCGGTTCTGTCTTTTACTGAGCGTTGGTCTATTTCAATTGCAATTAAACGCTGCAAGGCCTCTGAACTATCTGCTATTATTGCGGTGTCATCCGTCATCATCATACTTGGCCGTTTATTTTGATTCCATTGTTTGTGTCCTGCAATGCGCGGTCAAAAATAGTTCCCGAATATAAATTAAACGGTAGGGTAGATGAAACACAGCCTTGCCGAACCCCTTGTTTAATTGGGATGCTTTCAATAGTGACATTTTCAAGCCTTACATATGCGGTCCTGTTCGTGTAAATATATCTAATAAAATGTAATTTTTGTCTACTCCTTTGTCTCCAAGGAATCTTGTTAATTCAATATGGTTGAAATGATGATGATCAAATGATTTTTGATAGTTAATAAAGCATACATGAAAACACTTTTTTTGCTGGTTTCAGCCTTTTTGGGGTAATACTGTACGGCTGACAAGTGCTTTTCTAGTGCCAAAGCCTTTGAGGAATTTGAATTTATAGCTACTTATCTTCTTTTCACACTTAATATTTATTATTCTGTGTATAATTTCAAGAAACCATTTTCAGCACCTGGCTGATTAAGTTATTACACAAAATTGGGATAAAGGTGGAATAAAGCAAGTTCTGCGGTATTTGGCCTGTTTTATAGATAAAATTTAACAATTTTGTTTTTTATATTTGTATCGTCTAATAGTTTTATGGTTTCAATAATAGATCTCGTCCAATCAAGCTGCTTCGCCTGTTTTGATAGGTTTTTTTTGTCAGAACTTCGCTTTTATTTGGATGAGCTAGTGCTTTTGGGTCGTTTGTGAATAGCTGTTTTGTGTAGTTTTTTCACTGATCGAGTAATTCATTCGTGCTTATCATTGCTTTGTTGTTATCATTTATGGGTCTAGTTACGAGTACATTGCTAGTTTTCTTATGTCCTGTAGTTTATTTTATGATTTTCTGGGTGTTAAATTGGTTCGTTTTTCTCTAGCTTCTTTATCTCTTCGCATCTGGTTTTCATCTATTCTTCCTTTGCTTTTCTAATTTCCTTCTTAATCTTTACTTGTAGTGGTTTGTGTTTATTTTACATAGTATGGGTGAGATATTTTATTGTTTATTCTTAATTTGAGTTTATCCCGTGTGCCCATCTTTTTTCAGATTGGCTATGCCAATATTCTTCTTAGATATTTGGCGCACTTTCTTTAATCTTATTCTTTGGTTTGGAGTTGTGGTCGGACTCAATGTCTGCTTCGGGATAGGTCCGTACTCCGTGCAATCCGTTATTGTATCTTCTATTAATCAGTAAGAAGTCCATTTGATAGCTCACGATGCGGTTTGCAGTATGTTGTGCGGTAGACTATATGGGAAAATAATTAAAAACAAAATTGAAGAGAACATACAAGGGAAAATTGGAGACGACCAAGCCGGATTTACGGCCGGAAGATCTTGTGTAGATCAGATATATACCATAAGACAAACAATAGAGAAGAAACTCGCCAAAAACAAAGAGAAATTCACCTAGCATTCATTGACATAAGAAAAGCTTACGACTCGGTACCGAGAAAACAACTATGGAAGGCAATGCAAGAAATAGGTATAGATAAAGTACTAATTAGAGCAGTACAAGCCCTCTACAAAGATAATATCGTAGCCATTAAAGCTGGTCATAAAGTGGGTAATAAATTTCCAACATCCAAAGGCCTCCTGCTCTTCAAAATTTACGTGGAACAAACATTAATAAAATGGAAAAAGAAGTGCGAAGGAATGGGAGTCCCAGTGAGAGAAGACTACTTATACACCCTAAGTTTCGCGGACGACCAGGTGCTCATCGCGCAGGACGAGGAAGATCTAGGTTATATGGTGAGGAAGTTAAGGGATGAATACACCAGATCAGGTTTGGAGATAAATTTAGACAAAACGGAATACCTAACAACAAAAGAAGAAAACATAGCAAACCTAGAAATAGAAGACGATATAACAATCAAAAGAACAAACAGATATAAATACTTGGGGGTTATAATAACAAATACGGGAACGTCAGAGGAAGAAATAAAAAACAGAAGGACAAACGAGGAACTGTATAAGACAGTTGAACGGAGTACTATGGGACAAGCATATTACAAAAAGCAATAAAATAAGAATATACAAATCCACGATAGAAAGTATTATGACCTACGGTGCAGAAACCTGGACTGTAAATAAAAGAAACAACTCCAAGATTAAAGCGACAGAAATGGAGTGTTGGAGAAGATGCTGCAGAGTGGTACGAGCGGACAGAATACCTAACGAGGAGATAAGGAATAGAAGGGAGTAGAAAAAGATGCGGTAACAATCATAGAGCAAAAAAAGTTAAAGTGGTACGGGCACGTAAGAAGAAGTGACGATAACAGATGGATTAAGAAAATAACAGAATGGAGTCCACTGGGAAGAAGAAAAAGAGGAAGACCCAGGAGATCATGGAGCGATGACGTGGATGAGGCGATGGAGAGTAGAGGACTGGAAGTTGGAGACTGGGAAGACAGACAAGAATGGAATCTAATGCTGAGAGAAGGAAGGCAGCGTCAGCTGTAGAAACCCTTAATATATATAATATGTGCGGTAGAGCCGTCTTGGCGGTAGTTTTAAACCAGGTTTTAGCTATCGTCAGGTTTTCTTCTTGGCAAAATTGTACTAAGGTATCGTTTCGTGTATTCTGCTCTTCTAATCCAAACTCTTCTACAATGTCTGCAGCGCCACTTTCGCCAACTTTGCTTTGAAGTCCCCCATCACTATTAAATCTTTGTTCTTTTTTATCATTTAGTCAATTCTTTAACATCTTTATAAACTTTTCACCTCTGTGTCAGGCTGCTCAAGAGTTGGTGCATAGACTTGTAGTACTTTCGGTGTACTATAAATCCTACACCATTGTAATGATTGAGAGGGTTATCTCTGGCGTAGTAGAAAGTTGCGTTTTCGGTTTTACATCTTCCAGACCTAGGCCATCTTACCTCGCTAATGCCGGAAACGTCTAAGTTAATTCGTTTTATCTCGTTGATTATATTGTCTAGTTTACCAGCACCGTATAAGGTTTTTACAATCCAACTAGCAATTCTCAGACTTGAATGTTTTTTCATATTATTTTCCATTTTTGTTGGGTCCCCTAGCATGTGACGCAAAGATTCTTAGCACTCCTTGACTATTTTAAGTTTGCCGCGAAGTAGGGGCCGTTGTAGTTCCAAACTCTGCCATGATTGACTTTCTTGGAAAGTTCTTAAGAAGAATAGTGCCGGGGTATTAGTTATTTTGGTTAATTGTAATTTTTCTATTCTTGGTATGGCCCAGAAGTTTCTGGAATTATTTGTGATCGCAAACACAAACGCATCACACAATCTGCAGTGGCTAGCATGCTGGTTTAACTGGGTATAAGATGGACTCTGATAATGCTCGGGTACTCGCCAGAGTACCTCATTACTTCTCTCGTATCATACGTGAAGCAATTGAAATTGAGAAACAACCTGACAACATAAACAGGGAGGATGGTTTTAGATCAGTAAAGCTTGGACTCCGGTAGTTTATCCTCTGAGGACTCCTAAGCATCATCGATCTCACGATCACGCTCCACCGAAACCGTTTTTGCCTAACGGTGACAGCCAACCAGAACTCGCCGTTTAGCCCGATTGGCTCAACGAGGTTTAAATTCTTCCGCTTCCTCGATTTTAATTCAATGTTCTATTCACTCTGAAGATGCAAGCTGCAATGTCTTGCGAAACGTTAGTTTGTATGAGTTCACAAACAGCATAAGCCGGTTAAGTATTATTGTCCTGGCAAACAAAATACATTAAAATCAAATCCTTGTCCGCCCCAAGGTTTAAATAAACTAAGCACACGGCCCTGTTGAGGCAGGCAGGGCCTACAAACAAATATTGCTCCGACTTCTAGAGCAAATGCTTGTAAAGGCAGGCAAGCTGCAGGTCGGTCCTTACCTGATTATGCTGGGTGTAGTTCCCAAATAACGACGCGGTCTAAGCCGAAAGTATATTGTAATATTGACAGTTCGAGAATCCGCGAAAGCCTTAAACAATATCTTTCAATCATTCCATTGGATTTAGCGTGTTTCGGGGTAGTAATATGAATTTAGTTTTGTAAACTTATAACAAATTCTTGACAATATTGCTTACTGCATCACTTCCTCCGTTCATTGTAATCTGTGTGGGTGTTCCATGTTGCGAAATAAAGTTTATTACATTTTCTGCTACTTCGATTCTGTTTTTTGTCTTTAACAGAAATGTTTAGAATACGTACAGAATGAATCGATGAATGTTAGAAAACTGTTTTTTTTTCAATTTAGAATGTGTCCATGTGTATATGTTAAAGGGTTTACTTGGAATTTCCTACACTAGCCGAATGTTTTGTATAACATACGAAATATAATATAATATTTTGTTTTCATTAGGGAATAGACAATAATACGTTTAATTCGGTGTATTATTTTAAAAATTGAATGATCCCGTTTACTTAATTATCATCTCCACTGTAACCCCTTATTATAAAATGTTTCTCTTTCTGTTCGCTAAGGGGTTGATTTATTTACCGTGTATTATTTTTACTAGAATTTGGTTTCTTTTGTTTTTGAGTCATTTTTGCATAGGTGCGAGTGGTAAATTACTTTAAGAATGATTTGCTTGTGTTGTTTTTTCTTTGTTTTGAAAATACTGAGTTGGGTGTATGTTTTTGCTTCTAATACGCCTGAGGTCATCTAAATCTGTATCGACTTCTAATTCTATTAGTTGGGTAGTATTTATGGCACGTAGTTGTGTTTGTAACAATAGATCTGCATTCGTGTTACATTTTCCTTTTTTATAAATTGAATACTGTAGTTGAATTCTCCCAGTCGTAGTCTCCAACTGGCTAATTTTGTCTTTGGTTCTTCTAGTGATGTTAATTTTGAGTGTCTTTCGTGTAAATACGGACAAAAATATTTATTGGAGCGCACTATTGCCAATAGTTTCTTTATTATGATCGAATGTGTTTGTTCAAAATCATTAAAGATTCTACATGCATACGAGACTGTTATAGTCTTTAGAAAGTCCTGGTATTGCAGTATCGGTTGATTTATTAATATATTTTCCCATTTTTCAAGTGTGATTCTAAATTTGTCGGAATGTATTGTGTAGGCTTCTCTCTTCAAGCATTTTGTTAGTGCTTTCGTTAATTTAGCAAAAATTTTTATTTATCTTCTTCTCATAAATATCCTAGTAGTCCTAAAAATCCTTGAAGTTTTTATTGGGTTTTCGGAATTGGGTGAGGTTTTATTGCTTATTTTGAATAGGTTTGGTTCAACTTTCTTTAAAGTAATTACATAAACTATAAGACTTTTTTTTCAAATTAACTCTTGTATAATTGATTTTAAAAGTTAGCTTTCCGTAGTCATTGATTATCGGAAAATAAACGAAAAAGCTGTCGACAAAAAACATTCATCCCTAACATTACAGTTATTATAGATGAACTGAGAAGTTACCAATATTTTATCACGCTGGACGTGGCATCTGACCACCATAAAGTACAAGTAGAGGTAATGAACATCTCAAAAACAGCTTTTAACACTGCAAATAGACACCATGAATACGAAAACACGCCATTTGGACTTAAAAATGCCGCTTCTACATTTTAACGAGTAATAGACCACGTATTACAAGGATTTCAAAACGAAACTTGCCTAGTTTATCTCGACGACTTTATTATCTTTTTGACATCACTTCAAAAACACATTGATTAAAAACAATATTGGAACGACGGTTCTCTATTTTTTTTCTCCAGATGCGTCAGGTTTTTCTGTTTTGGTATATATCGAAATTTTATTTATGTTTTAATTTCATGTTTAATGTCGTTAGGGAAAGTTAGGGATATGTTGTCGCAAAACATATATCTTGATTGTCTTCACATAAACTTTTATTAGCATTACGGTGTTCCAATCTAAGACCATTTTTTATTGATGTTTTTATTAGTTTTTAATTTTTGCAGCAGGCCGAAACCTGTTAGGTCACCATATTTAGGGACAAAGTCAAAAAAGTTGAACTTATGTATTTTATTTGTTTGAAATACAGCTGGTAATTGAATTGTGGCAGTGGTATGTGGTTAAAAATTCATTATGTCTAAACTTTGCTAAATCAGTCATGTAAGTGAGTCTTACATGTTATAGAACACCCTGCGTATAACTGAGGGTAACAGCTCTATTGATTATTGACATTTATATTTTCATACGTCTTCTTATTATTTTTTTGACCAATTTAAAAAACACGTTCTGCATTAAATTAGTCTACGTCAAATGACAACTACATCAGTTGAAACTGAAAACCGGCACTAGAAATGCGAGTAAATACGTTTGAAAACAAATCTCAAAGTCGACTTCTTTGGAGTCTTTTATGAACTTTTAAGTTTTCGGCATTTTATTCAAACTGCTTTGAAGCTTGAAAGAAGACTTATTGTTAAAGTAATTGTCAAGACTGTCTTATTTCAAAACGTTTTCCACTGTATTACGAAAATAAAAGAAAATATTGGTATCTGTTTTCTTTGATTAATTTATTACAAATTAACTTTTACAAAATGCGTATTCTGCGGCGAATCAATAATTTAGAGATTAATATTTACTTATAGTTACCGCTTTTCACAATAGCCAAACAGAGCGTCGAATTTAATAGAATCCGTAAGATTATTCCCATATACCGCCGACTTCATGTAATTGAGAGTTACTGTTGGTGAATGTATTTTAATTTATATATTGGAATTATGCAAAAAAAATAAAATTTACAATTCTTGGAATATGTAAAAATTGTCACGAATTTCTGTGCTTTCAATTTCGACTTCAGGTACGTTGATAAAGTAGGACCTCGAAAAACTTTGTATAAAGAAAAGCTGCTTGAAAGTACCAAAAACGTTAAAACTCGTTCTTTTCTTCACAAAACTGTTGCTTTCAGTTTTACCCTAGGTTTGAGAGATATAAAGCAGGGATCGAATGGAAGCGTTTACCTTTGTTTGTTTAAAGTTTCTTTTAAATCTTTATTTCGTTCAAAATGAAAATACTTATTCGTCTGAAAGGTTTTTGCAAAATGAGAAAAGCAGCAAAATAACCCAAACTTAAATTCACAAATCTGAATCATTTCTAAATAAATACCCAATGGCGGATTACAAGTCTGACGTCCATAAGCAGCCAAGTAGTTTCTGTTCCATATATACCTAATTTCGTATTTACAAATTAGTAGGAACTTAATATAACTCTAACAGTCATAATAGGAATAGTAATTAGACATTGACCTGATAAAAAACTTATATTAATAACCAGCTTTTAAAATTTAATCCATTATTTTCCAGGCAAGTACGGGATCTTCGTAACATCTTAGCGCACTCTGAGAAAGGTATTGAATTTTCAAAAAACATTTCTGCGGCATTTTCTATACGTGGGTATTAACAGAGATAGTATATACCAAATATTACCCTTTGGAATAGTTTTGTTACAGACTTCACTAGCTCAATGTTGCAAGGCGTAGGTGCATTAGTTAAACTACCTCACAGAGCCTTTTTATAGACCCCCAGTTGGTAGTTTTAAGGTCCCTGTAGTAGCTCTCTTCCTTGACAAGAGCTAGGTCCAGGGTGAACCTGAAATAACGGTGATCCGAGAGTGATAGTTGTGTCGCAACATGCCAATTTTTGACTAGTGGGGTCACAGATAGCGACCCCAGCGTGAGGAGACGTAGACAGCAGATAAAACCGACACAATGTTCATTCTGTCCATTCCCCGTGTTAAATTGACCTTGATGGCCACAACATCTCTAAAGCAGAGGATTAACACCTTTAGAGACGTAAATGTCCTGGGAATAACATCAGTGGAGTAGTAGTGTAATAAAGCCCCACTGTGCTTGTCTAGACCTTGAATAAAACCAAGGTGAGGAGCCCATAGCTCTTGACTACCCGCCGACTAACCGAGACAGACAACGCAGCCCTGTGTTTCACATTAAATTGGGCTCTAATTAGCTACTATAGGGTTTCCATAGCCTCCTCCAGCGCTGCAGGTTTCGAAGTCGGTTCTGGCTTTGACCCTTCGGTTGTGACTAACACGGCATCGCGGACCTTCCACAGATTTATCTGTACATCCGGGTTATATCTTTTCAGGCGCTTAAAGTTGGTTGCCTAGTCCGTTGGGTTGCCTGGGACCGTAGAAACTATTTTATTAAATTTGGAAAGACGATCGCTCTCCAGCAATTTGATTTTGACTCCTTTTAACAGGGAGATGTCTGAGCCTGTGGTGCGTAGCTACTCTACGGACCTTTCGTTGCCACAGAACAGTTGACCGACTTCTAGTTTTCTGAGTTTATAGCCGTCGAACTTGGAGAGGAGCCCCTCTGCCGAGAGCCCATTCATCTTAGAATCTATACCATCTTGCAAATTTTACTACAAATTCTGCGGACAGTCTCACTGTCGGAGAACTGGTTCAGCTATTGCCACCCTTGCGCCTTTTGTTACTGCCTGACAGTAGCCCATGTAAAGGTTTTTTGGCTGGTTTAGACATGATAAGGGAATCTCTCTCACTGGGCGGCTCCGTTTACAGCCGGACCCCAGCGATGTTCTCTCTTTCTTGTACGAAGTTTTTGCCTGTCTTTCGGGTCGCTAGTTGGCGGTATCCAAGAGCTGTTAGTGAGCTTTTTGGGCTCTTTGCGGGCTGTTCGGCATTTATATTATTTTCTTTTGAGAGGGTGCCCCAGTGGCTGAGCTCTTTTTCGAAGTAGTGAGACTGGAAGATGAAAAAGCTCCCCAGGTTGACATGGGTTAGGGATCTCAGAAATGGAGCCCTCGGGTTATAAGAATGAGGAGATTCTCTTGCAGGGGACTTCGACACTTGTAGAGGATGAGAAGACGCTCGTGAAGGAGTACTTCTCTGGGTTTAGGGTCTGATATATTTATTTTGTTATTGTTTAGGAAATGGTGGTCGACTCCCGCACATCCGTTGCGGAAACAAGGCTAATTACTATGAAAGGTAGCCCGGTATTCTATAGACACCAACTTTGCTTGGGAAATGTTTATAAACCTCCCGGTCTAGATCCGCTGGGTTCGGTTTTGTCAGAATCAGTACTAGGAAGGTAGAATCTAAGACCATATACCGCAAATTGCCAAAAGCGGTACTCAACAATCTTGTGTGCAGTTCGGCTAGAAGTGCAAAACCCATCTGCTTCCCTGAGACCAAAGTTTCTTTTCGTCGCCCGACGTTTATAGGCAGTTAGTTACTTACCCTCGACCCGCCGATGTTTACTAACTACTTTTATAGTTTTCAATAGTTATTTAATTTTTGAACTATGATTCAACAGTTGTGAAATACTTAAATTATTATTTGAATTTTTATTGTTAAATACTTTATTATGAAAAAATGATTACTACGAATATTAAAGAAATTTAATATTCTGTGCAATTTAACAATTTTTTATAACAAGAAAACAGTACAAGAACCATATTCATACTTATAAAATAAAACAGAAAATTAAAAACTGAAAAAATTGTTAAAAATTAACAGTGAGCAAGATTTGAATCGTTGCAGTTTTGGTATTGTTGTGGTGTCGCGAGCTTTTAATGCTGATTTTTTAACTGCGCTATGAAGACACGCATGCGGGGAAACGTAATTGACGAGTTATAGGCTAAACTTGTTTATTGCAATAAGCAAGTCAAAATATGTTACGCCAATAAACAGTAGATTTAACTAATGCCCGTCTGTATTTGCATTAAACAGCAAGCAAAAACATACAGTCAGTTAAACAATAGATAGTTGGCAGATAACCCTTATTTTAGTTTAAACATTTTAGGATTAAACCAGAAACTAAACATTTTGTGATGCTTTCAGCAATTTTTATAATTTTTCTCTTATTTTTGCGTCGTTTTTTAAAAATATGTTTACTAATATTTGTTGAGCAGTGGATCAGTATTGCGTTAGATTTCTGTATGGAAATTTAGTTAAAGAATTAAACGCAGTATGTAATAAATTTTGATAAGAAAATAATAACTTAATTACGGCACAGTAAGCGGTGGCAGTATAGGCCTTGACATCAGAAATAAGCGTGGGAGTTCATCCAGAACCTCGTATAAAGAACACATTTAATATCCTTTTATTTCATAAATTTTTTGCGTTGGCGCAGATGTAGAAATTGGCTTTTAGAATTTGCCATTTTATTTTGTCAAACTTTATCGATTTTCGTTTTACTTAAAAGTGGCACTTTAAGGGAACCGAATTTACTATTAACTAAACAAATAAGCTTAAAGGTTGTTTTGGCAAAGGGTGTTAGAATTGAGAATTATTTATTTGAATTATTACAACTTTATATGAAGTTTCAAGAAAGTCTTAAAACTGAACGACGTACTTCTAAAATTCATTTAATATTGATATACAAAATATATATAGTCATAAGGGAATTTACAACATCGTACACTTCACCAAAAAGAGTTGTTTTAGAACCTATTCAATTAAAACTTTCTTAAAAACCACAAACCCCACGAATATAAATATGTTACGTTTCTGCTGTGCGTAAATAAATTAATCCGCCTTAAAGAATGTGTTAAAAACTTAGTCTAATCTTTTCTATACTTAAAAATTGGTTATTATTTATATTTACAAAAATATTAATCATTAAAACATTCCAACTCTAACAGTTATTCAGAAATATATTCTTTGAGGCTTTCGCGGTTTCTCGAACTGTCAATATTACAATTTACTTTCGGCTTAGACTGCGTCGTCATTTGGCAACTACACCCAGCATAATCAGGTAAGGACCGACCCGTAGCTTGTCTGCCTTTACAAGCATTTGCTCTAGAAGTCTGGCAATATTTGTTCGTAGGCCCTGCCTGCCTAAACAGGGCCGTGTGCTTAGTTTATTTAAACCTTGGGGCGGACAAGGATTTGATCTTAATGTATTTTGTTTGCCAGGACAATAATACTTATGCTTATGCCTGTTAGCTGTTTGTGAACCAATACAAACTAACGTTTCGTAAGACATTGCAGCTTGCATCTTCAGAGTGAATAAAACACTGAATTCCAATCCGGGAAGCGGAGGTATTTAAACCTCGTTAAGCCAGTCGGGCAGAACGGCGTAGTTCTGGTTGGTTGTCACCGTTGGGCAAAGACGGATCCGGTGGAGCGTGATAGTGAGATCGATGATTCATAGAAGTCCTCAGAGGATAAACTACCGGTCCAAGCTTTACTGTGTCTAAAACCATCCTCCCTGTTTATGTTGTTAGGTTGTTTCTCAATTTCAATTCCTTCACTATGATGCGAGGGAAGTAATGAGGTACTCTGGCGAGTACCCGAGCATTATCAAAGCCCATCTTATGCCCAGTTAAACCAGTATGTTCAGTCACCGCAGATTTTGTGATGCGTTTGTGTTTGCAATCACTTTTGTGCTCTCGCAATCTTAACTCAATGGAACGACCAGTTTGTCCGATGTAGTTTGAGCCACAAGAGCAAGGGATATCAAATTTAAAATCAGCCGGGATCTACAACATCCCTTGCTCTTGTGGCTCAAACTACATCGGACTGGATCCGTCTTTACCTAACGGTGACAGTCAACCAGAACTCCGCCGTTGTGCCCGACTGGCTCAACGAAGTTTAAATACTTCCGCTTCCCGGATTTGAATTCAGTGTTTTATTCACTCTGAAGATGCAAGCTGCAGTGTCTTACAAAACGTTAGTTTGTATGGGTTCACAAACAGCTAACAGGAATACGCCGATTAAGTATTATTGTCTTGGCAAACTAAATACATTAAAATCAAATCCTTGTCGGCCCCAAGGTTTAAATAAACTAAGCACACGGCCCTGTTTAGGCAGGCCGGGCCTACGAACAAATATTGCTCAGACTTCTAGAGCAAATGCTTGTAAAGGCAGACAAGCTACAGGTCGGTCCTTACCTGATTATGCTGGGTGTAGTTCCCAAATGACGATGCGGTCTAAGCCGAAAGTAAGTTGTAATATTGACAGTTATTTAGAATATACCTAACCTGTCTCGCAGGTTGTGACTCATCGCCTTTGCTCAGATTTAGGACGTCTATAAGAATACAAGCTCAATAATAAAAAGAAACTAATTTCCTATTTAATAATAATTTAAAATTTTACATATTAAAAATTGCTATAATAAAATGTTTAAATACTTAGATGTTGATTGTAAACTGCCACCGCAGAAAATTTAAATTGCAAATTTGGCATGAATAAGTGTCGGCAAATAAAAGATAATTTCAGTCACATCTGAATGTTTTGTCGGTAAATGCCTCTCCTTATGTAAATTTACAATAACAAATTTGCATAATTCTAACTAAATAAATTTTGTTTATTCATCATTTACGTATTCCACTTGTCTAGTAATAGTAACAATATTTACATACTTTTGTTAAATAATAATTTTCATAACAAAATTTGCTTTTATGGTAAAAAAATAAATTTGTAAATAATTATTACGTAATCTAAACCGTTTATACTTTACTATTACATTTGTTTTTTATTCTATAAAAAGCTTTCCTGTGCTGTTAATTAAACAAGTATTTTAAAATGATTTCCAGGCTAAAGGTTCAAAGACAAAAGGGCGTCGGACAAGAGATACTCGGACAGAAGGTCACTCAATTACAATGTCCCTGAACACAAGGTTCGCAAAAAATTCATTTTAAGTTTTTTGGTACAATTTTACAAGAATAGTCTTTAATAAGTTATGTAACACCATATTTCTTTAAACCTAGCAGTACCCGTGGGCTACGCATCCTCCTTATTTCTTGTAACTTCATACCTGGAGCGCGGACTCGAAAACGAAAACAAAAAAAAGTCTCCGCAAAACAGCCCTGAAAAACAATTTTGAGTAAGAACCACGCCCGTAAATAAACTTCAGGAGAAATCCTATAAAATACCCCAAAACAATTTCCGTTAAAATAGTAAGAAAGGGGTTAGTTAAAGGTAGCATTTTCTCCATTCTAGGAAAACGGAAAGTTTTTGTTTCGAAAGATTTTTATTAGCAGCTGTTTTTATCACCGACGTTATCGCCAGCGAATTTGTTCTGTACTGAATTCACACTTTAACTTAAAATTGCTAACATGAAGAAGCAACAGCATAAAACGGTGCGTAACCGAATTTAAGAATGAAGAATATCGTATAAAACCCATAGCCGTATCGGTATTCGAGAGTAGGTTAAACAGAGATTGAAATACAAGCAGTCGTAATGACTTACGGTCGTGCAGCAGGTTCAAAATGTTACTACTGTACTGAGTGAAACGTAGACAAGACGTGCGTCGCCACTCATGTTTGAGAGATAGTTCTGGTAGCTACGTACAAGTTTCCTAATAAATTAAACATTTCTAAGTAAAATCACTGCTGCTTAGGCTGAATAAAATGTACCTACCTTTGTGTGTTAGTGTTAGTTTAAATTTAAAAAAAATGTTTTTTTAGTTATGTAGAAAATGTGAAGAATGCTACAACAAACGAGTTTGAAGAGAGCATTAAAACTAGATTGCGGCGAGCTAAAGAAAGAGCAGATTTAAAAAGTAAAAAAAGTACTTCAGGTAATTACTCGTAGTATATAGTAATAATCAAATTTATTTATAAATAAATAAAACTATTATAAATATCTAATTGTATTATCAACATTTCTTGAAAAAATGAGGTTTTCATGATATTCATGTACTATGGACATCCATAACCTCTATACTGGATGTCTTTAGGATGTCTATAGAATTTTCGTAGGATATCAATAAGACGTCCATAGGATGTCCTTTAGACATCCGTGTGCTGTATAAATGATTTATTTAAAAAAGGGGCAAGAATCTTCAAAAATTCATAAAGAACGTTACAGAGATACTAGTGGAATTGAATAAGTAACTGTTCGTGACATCAAAAAGACAATTATCTATTTAAAATGCATGGGTATGCTGTCTAAGCTGGTTATTTTAAGATATTCAACAGTTGAAAATTATTTCCGATCCTGTATATTAAGTTTTTACTGAATTCTGTATTCCAAAATAAGGAGAACCTGAAAAATACTACCAGCTTTTATGATTTTCCACCCTATTACGAGTTTGGACAGTCAACCAATATATAAAAAAAAAGTATTAAATAAAGAATCAAATTCTACTCCAACATTATTAAATCGGCTGAAATTTTATACTTGAATACGATAATGGGAGCAAAAAGTTAACGAAAAAGTAAAAAATTAACAAGGAAGTGTAATAAGCTGACAAGAAAATTAAATGTCACGTGCAGTTTAAAATGTGGGTAAACGGTGCGAAATAATTATTTCAAGACACACTCCTAGATTGTTCGGAGCTAAATTTATAAACTGGGTTTGATTGACGTCTTAGCAAATTTTCTGATGCACAACAACTCTTTTAATAAAATCAGAAACTTTTATTAGAGGAACTGTTTTTAAATTGGATCATTTTCCACGGTATAGAATTTTGCAACGATAATGTCTAAGTTTTAAATTTGCATTTTTAATTTTATTACAAGCCGATTTGTGTATTGACGTAATAAAGCTCGCAAAATAAAACTTTGCTTAATTAAAAAATGACGCATTAAAAGAAAACGCTAATCGAATTTTAATATCGCTTATGAATACCCCAAAGTACTTTTCTTTTGAGAATTAAGTTGTGAACCGATACAGTAATGGGATTTCGCAATAACTTCGTTGTAAATCTCATGTAAATTAAATGCATGCTTTCCTTTACTAAAACTTTTAAAGCTATGCTAATTTCAATTTGCATTTTCATGGGTTTCATTATTTAAATGTTTGTGTCTAATATTACCATGATCAGACTGGTTTCAAAATTGCAGATACATAATTTATGCTAACTTTTGCAATGGAAAATCATTAAATTTTTAAAACAATGCTTGGATTGCAATACTTTAAATTGTAATTTTAAAAACAGGTATGCAGGAAACGCTTTTCCTCGTGCGACAAAAAAATACTTTCCGTTTGCAGTTCGAACAAGTTTTTTTCACGTCAACTTTATTTTATTCTCTCCAAATGGCGTCATCAGTTGAAGAGAAGTAATATTTTTTATTTCCCGAGCGCTGTTTTATTGCATTTATGCTTGTGGTGCAGATTTAGGGCGCAATAAATCGGGCGAGAGTCTCTTCATCGAGCAGTTCCTTAAGGCTTCTATTTGCAAAGGTTTTCCTTGCAAAACCTACTAAACGTCCTCAGATTTCTGGTTTTATCGAAATCTAATGGCGCTTAAAAAGGTTCCAAATTTATTGGATCTAATTTTTTTTTGTAGTTAGTGACGTTAAGTTGTTTATATACAGGGTATTAATGAATTGTAGGGACAAACTTCTAGGGCTTGCAAAACACAACAAAGCAAACAACTTTTGTTATTAAATGTGTGGTCAAAAGTGTTTCGTTTAGAAAATAGATCCTCTTAAAGATTCTTTAAGAAGTACCTGAAAATAGGCAACCCAAATTGCATTTTCAATTATTTTGCACAGGTCAAACGGAATTTTGGAGAAAAAAAAACGATCTAGACATACATGCATTCAAATAACGTCAATTTTGACACAATTCGATATTTTTGTGATATTTTTTGACTTTTCTTGCATTCGTTTCGTTCTGTGCCTCTTATAATTCGTTTTTTTCGTTCTGTGACTTTTTTGACAATTATTTTCTTTTTGATTTCTTTTTGTGGGGTCATGTTAAAACGTTAGTGTCTGCTACCCCCGTTGAAACTGTAGAAGAACTTACGGCGCGTATTCTTGCTGCATGTGAAGAAGTTCAACAGACTCTGGGTATATTTGGAGCGGTGCGCAGGAATTTACATCGTAGATGTACTTCGTGTGTAGAAGCTGGGGGGCGACATTTTGAACATTTACTATAATTTTGATAATTTTTGAATTAGTTATTGTAAATTTTTCAAATAGTTGATTTTTGCTTTGTAATTTTGGTTTTTTCTATTGCTTACTTTTGAGACATTTTGTTAATTAATTTATTTTAAATTTAAGTTTAATTTGAAAAGTGGGAAAGAGGGATTTATTTATCCTGTATTAATTTCCGTCGTTATGGAAACAAATAGTAGGTAGTCAATTGAGTTGCCTACATTTAGGCGATTCTTAAAAAATTTTTGACAAGCTCTATCCCTGAAAGAAAACACTTTTGACCACACATTTATTAACAAAAGTTGTTTGCTTTGTTGTGTTTTGCAAGCCGTAGAAGTTTGTCCCTACAATTCATTAACACCCTGGAATGCTTTAAACAGAAATAAAGTCAAGTAGAAAAAATAAATTCAAATTGTTGTTTACCAGCTTTTATACCACATAAATAAAATTTGTGGTAAAAATTATGACAGAGAAATTTGTTAGTTAATTAATATCGTTAAAAACGGATTTTAAATTGTAGCGCCAGCTTTTGCCTACCGAAAACTCGATAAATATCGAAAAATTTTGTTTTTCCTTTTTTGTAGAGCGGAAAATTCCCTATCATACGAGATCAGGAAGTATATTTCTAAGTGTAATAGTTTGGGCTGTAGAAATGTATCAAAAGTGCCTTCAGAACGCCCCTCCTGGTTGGCCGTGACTACAGGCATCGGTTCTTGCGCACCGGTTTATTAACCGGTGCGCAAGAACTTTATATTTATATATAAAAAAACTTACAATTTATCTACAGATTATAAAAAAACGTTAAACACATTTGAACGAATCTTTTTATTAATTTTTTTAAACATTTTTGTAAACATTAAAGTTTTAAAGAGTTGAACGCTTTTATAACCTTGAAAACTTCATTACTCATTATGTAATTATCGCGAAATTACAGTTATTTTAATTTATAGCATTTTTATCCTCTTTATCGAGAAATTAAAATTTTTTTTAATGTCTTTAACTATGAGAAACTATTCAAAAGCAATTTAAAAAAATATTTTCTGGTTTAAAACCTTTTTTTTTTGTTTAAAACATCACATGTCACCACAAATCATTGCAAAAAAAAGGAATATTAAAACAATTTCAATATTTTTTTTTTCATTTTTTGTTGGAAACAGTTTGTTATTAACAATTTTATTTAGTTTATTGATAACACACAAAATGTTCTATATTTTTATAAGCTTTAGCTATATATTGAAAAAAAATTATTATTGCTGAATTTTACATTTTTTTTAATTCATTACAACGAAAGAGAAAAAATAATAAAAAAAAAACTGAAGTAAATGTTTAATATTGTTTTTTGCAATTATTATAAACAACGCCAGTTTTTAATAGTATCAATGAACATAAAAGAAAACTATAGCGCTTTGTTCACAGATAATTTAAACAATTGTTAATAAAAAAAAATTTACAACATTAGGTAAGTAATTTTTCTTTACAATTTTGATTACGTGGCCTAAGTTTAGAAAAATATAGAGAATTTTGTAGTATTGAAAAATTAAACAAAATTTTCAATATTACGATTTACTTTCGCCTTAAACAATAATCAGGTTAAAGACCGAGCTGTAGCTTGTCTGCCTTTACAAGCATTTGCTTTAAAAGTTTGAGGAACAGTCGTTGGACTCGTAAGCATCATCGATCTCACGATCACGCTCCACCGCCGAACGGTGACTACCAACCAGAACTCCGCCGTTCTGCCCGACTGGCTCACAGAGGTTTAAATACCCCGGTATCCCGGTTTTGAATTCAATATACATTAAGATCCAATCATTGTCCGCCCCAAGGGTTTAACAATCTAACACACGGTCTTGTTTAGGCAGGCAGGGCCCGCGAACACCTGCGGCTCAAACTTTTTCAGCCACATAATAGAATTTTTTATTGGTTTTTAATATTTTATCATAGTTGGCATTTCATGAAAAAATTTTTGATTTTCCCGATAAAGAGGTTAAAAAATCAGTCAAGATAACAAAAACATGCAACCCTTTAATTTTTTAATTTTTACAAATTTGTTTAAAAATTAATGAAAAAATTCGCTGAAAGGTGTTAAACGTTTTTTCATAATCTGTAGGTAATATGTAATTTTTTTTTAGATTTTTAAACAACGTTTACATACTTTTACCTAATTATTTATTAACCAATGCGCAGGAGCCGATGCCTGTAGTCACGGCGAACGGAGCGTTCCGAAGGCACTTCTGATGCGTTTCTACAACCCAAAAATTTACTTTTTAATTGAACGAACTTACCTTGAGCGAAGTTCGATTGTAATTATATGGGGGCCTTGTTATTAGTAATTACATATGTAGTACCACTACTTTCCGCTAGCTCGCATGATCCTAAATTAGCTGGGCGCCATTTTAATTTTTTTTAATAGAAAGGGGGGTCGAGCAACACCCCATTTAAATGGGCTTTTAGTTCTGCGTCTGATCCTGGAGTTTCAAAGAAAAATATTCAGCCATAACAAAATGGCGGATTTTAAACAAATGGACTCACTTTACTTAAAATTATTTTGATTCTTTTATACAGTAGTCCACTTTTTCGTTTGCAAGACAAAATTTTTGCAGAAATATCTTAGGTGGCTGGAAATAATATTGAAAACGTTATGTTCCAACAAGACGGTGCGCCGCCGCATTATTATAGGCCTGTTTCTGACTTTCTCAACGGACATTTTCTTGGAAGATGGATTGGTAGGCAGGGGCCTGTAGAATAGCCGGCTCACTCCCCAGATTTAGCTTTCTTAGATTTTTTTCTATGGGAATATCTGAAACCGAAAGTGTACAGAACCCGTCCACAAACAATTGAAGAACTGGAGCAACGCATTACAGAAGTTTTCAGAAATATAACTCCAGAAACTTATGAAAATGTAAGGCAGGAATTTCATAACCGACTTATTATGTGCCAAGAAGTGAATGGTAAACATTTCGAACACTTAATTTAATTTCTGTTGGCTTTAATTCTTAGTTTTTTTTAAATTCTTTATCTTCAAACATTTGTCATTTTGTTATGGCTGAATATTTTTCTTTGAAACTCTAGGATCAGACGCAGAACTAAAATACCTTTCAAATGAGGTGTCACTCGACTCCCCTTTTCATTTAAAAAAATTTTAAAAGACCTCCAGCCGCCATTTTGTATGATACAAAATAGAACTATTGGCTAAAAAATAGTATTTAATTCCCCATTACAGCACACCAAATGTTGTGGTAAAATATTAAGTCGTTTAAAAGTTAGTTGGGGTGGGGGGGGGGGCTTACCTTATAGACACGGTGTACATGCAATAAAATTAATAACCTTTCATTATGTTTGTTTAGTTTTAAACAGAATCTGTTAATTTTTCACCTAATTTGAAATTACCTGTAAAAGAGGCATTGAAGGAAAAACTGCAAAGGAGAAATGTGTTTAGAGTCGAACATTCGAGAAGGCGTAATCCACTGAATCCACATAAAAAAGAGATTAAGCGTCAGGCTAACTGCTGCAAATTAGGAAAGATGGTTTTTACATTTGCCTTTATGTATTATTAAACATACTGAAAGTGTAGATAAATGAATTTAACGAGACCCTCCAAAAAGCCGTAATAGCTAGACCCGCCTTTTACGATAATTACCTATACTTTTCATTTGGCTTACAAGAAAAAGTCGACGAAAAATACTGTTTTCTTAAGTGAATACTGAAGTAAATAATTTTCATTATAGGGAAAATCGCAGCTTTTACGATGTACGCGTAAAAGAATTTTAAATTAATTGCTGCTCATTAAAATAAAGTACTTTTAGGCCTTTAGGCTTTTTTTACCTTACAATGCTTATTTGTCAAACATTTTTCCAGTTAAATGTTTCCGTTTCTACCAAAGTTTCTACAAGAGAAACAGGAATGGACAGCTAAGTCAATGCAACGTATGCATGAGTGATTGTAAACGGTAGTGATTTGCAACAATTTTGAATTTTTTACATTTATTGACTGGGCTTAGGCAAATATCGAGACAAATTATGCTTGACATTTATTTAAATTGATTATTTCTATCTGGTGGCAGAGCATTATAACTAGGCCTTTGTATGAGGGTGGTATTTTTTAAGATCAAAAGGGTATATATGGAAAATATGAGCTTGGGCTATAACAATACTTTTCTGTAGCTATAACTTTTACAGCCAGGAAGGTAATAAGGAAGTTACATACCCAGTGATCTTTTGATAAGTGACTGTGAACAACAAATCATAGTTAACATTTAAACGATAATTCTTACTAATTAATAACAGTGCGTAATTATTTTTTAACCACGATCAATATTTACTCAGAAATAAACAATAATAATTATTTAAAACTGTTGCAAATGGCTCCTGGAACGTGTAGAGAGAGTGATGTTATTGAGAATAGCTATTCGATTCTCTTCGAGTTTTGTCCGTAGTCGTTTGAGCATCGTGCTTGTCCTGCTGTAAACACAAGGAAGAAAAAACACCGCAAATCGCGAAGCAACACGTCTGCAACTGTCTCACTAAACAAACGTAATGACTTCGGCTCCTGGAACGTGTAGAGAAGGTGATTTTATTGAGAATCGCCAATCGTTCTCTTTCGAGTTTTGTTCCTGATCATTTGGGCATCGTGCTTGTCCTGCTCTAAACACAAGAAAGAAAAACTACCGAAAATCGCGAAGCAATACGTCTGCAGCTGGCTCACTAAAGAAACGTAAAGACTTCGGCTACTGGAAGTGTGGAGAGAGTAATTTTGTTGAGAATAGCCAATCGCTCTTTTTCGAGTTTTGTTCCTGGTCGTTTGGGCATCGTGCTTGTTCTGGTGCAAGCAGAAGGAAGAAACAACACAGCAAACTGCGGAAAAACTCGTCTGCAACTGTCTCGTAAAAACGTAATGACTTCGGCTCCTGGAACGTGTGGAGAGAGTGATCGATTTTATTGAGAATCGTCGATCGCTCTCTTTCGAGTTTTGTTCGTGGTCACAACATCGTGCTTGTTCTGCTGCCAACAAAAGGAAGAAAAAACACCGGCAATCGCGAAGCAACACGTCTGCAACTGTCTCACTAAAAAAACGTAATGACTTCGGCTCCTGGAACGTGTGGAGAGAGTGATTTTATTGAGAATCGCCAATCGCTCTCTTTCGGGTTTTGTTCGTGGACGTTTGGGCATCGCGCTTGTCCTGCTGCAAACACAAGGAAAAAACAACACCGCAAATTGCAAAGAAACACCTGCAACCGTCTCCTAAAAACGTAATGACTTCGGCTCCTGGAACGTGTGGAGAGAGTGATTTTATTGAGAATCGCCAATCGCTCTCTTTCGGGTTTGGTTCGTGGACGTTTGAGCATCGTGCTTGTCCTGCTGTAAACACAAGGAAGAAACAACACCGCAAATTGCAAAGAAACACCTGCAACCGTCTCCTAAAAACGTAATGACTTCGGCTCCTGGAACGTGTGAAGAGAGTGATTTTATTGAGAATCGCCAATCGCTCTCTTTCGGGTTTTGTTCGTGGACGTTTGGGCATCGTGCTTGTCCTGCTGCAAACACAAGGAAGAAACAACACCGCAAATTGCAAAGAAACACCTGCAACCGTCTCCTAAAAACGTAATGACTTCGGCTCCTGGAACGTGTGGAGAAAGTGATTTTATTGAGAATCGCCAATCGCTCTCTTTCGGGTTTTGTTCGTGGACGTTTGGGCATCGTGCTTGTCCTGCTGCAAACACAAGGAAGAAACAACACCGCAAATTGCAAAGAAACACCTGCAACGGTCTCCTAAAAACGTAATGACTTCGGCTCCTGGAACGTGTGAAGAGAGTGATTTTATTGAGAATCGCCAATCGCTCTCTTTCGGGTTTTGTTCGTGGACGTTTGGGCATCGCGCTTGTCCTGCTGCAAACACAAGGAAGAAACAACACCGCAAATTGCAAAGAAACACCTGCAACCGTCTCCTAAAAACGTAATGACTTCGGCTCCTGGAACGTGTGAAGAGAGTGATTTTATTGAGAATCGCCAATCGCGCTCTTTCGGGTTTTGTTCGTGGACGTTTGGGCATCGTGCTTGTCCTGCTGCAAACACAAGGAAAAAACAACACCGCAAATTGCAAAGAAACACCTGCAACCGTCTCCTAAAAACGTAATGAGTTCGGCTCCTGGAACGTGTGGAGAGAGTGATTTTATTGAGAATCGCCAATCGCTCTCTTTCGGGTTTTGTTCGTGGACGTTTGAGCATCGTGCTTGTCCTGCTGCAAACACAAGGAAGAAACAACACCGCAAATTGCAAAGAAACACCTGCAACCGTCTCCTAAAAACGTAATGACTTCGGCTCCTGGAACGTGTGGAGAGAGTGATTTTATTGAGAATCGCCAATCGCTCTCTTTCGGGTTTTGTTCGTGGACGTTTAGGCATCGTGCTTGTCCTGCTGCAAACACAAGGAAAAAACAACACCGCAAATTGCAAAGAAACACCTGCAACCGTCTCCTAAAAACGTAATGACTTCGGCTCCTGGAACGTGTGAAGAGAGTGATTTTATTGAGAATCGCCAATCGCTCTCTTTCGGGTTTTGTTCGTGGACGTTTGGGCATCGTGTTTGTCCTGCTGCAAACACAAGGAAGAAACAACACCGCAAATTGCAAAGAAACACCTGCAACCGTCTCCTAAAAACGTAATGACTTCGGCTCCTGGAACGTGTGGAGAGAGTGATTTTATTGAGAATCGCCAATCGCTCTCTTTCGGGTTTTGTTCGTGGACGTTTGGGCATCGTGCTTGTCCTGCTGCATACACAAGGAAGAAACAACACCGCAAATTGCAAAGAAACACCTGCAACCGTCTCCTAAAAACGTAATGACTTCGGCTCCTGGAACGTGTGAAGAGAGTGATTTTATTGAGAATCGCCAATCGCTCTCTTTCGGGTTTTGTTCGTGGACGTTTGGGCATCGTGCTTGTCCTGCTGCAAACACAAGGAAAAAACAACACCGCAAATTGCAAAGAAACACCTGCAACCGTCTCCTAAAAACGTAATGAGTTCGGCTCCTGGAACGTGTGGAGAGCGTGATTTTATTGAGAATCGCCAATCGCTCTCTTTCGGATTTTGTTCGTGGACGTTTGGGCATCGTGCTTGTCCTGCTGCAAACACAAGGAAAAAACAACACCGCAAATTGCAAAGAAACACCTGCAACCGTCTCCTAAAAACGTAATGAGTTCGGCTCCTGGAACGTGTGGAGAGAGTGATTTTATTGAGAATCGCCAATCGCTCTCTTTCGGGTTTTGTTCGTGGGCGTTTGGGCATCGTGCTTGTCCTGCTGCAAACACAAGGAAGAAAAACACCGGAAATCGCGAAGCAACACGTCTGCAACTGTCTGACTAAAAAAACATAATGACTTCGGCTCCTGGAACGTGTGGAGAGAGTGATTTTATTGAGAATCGCCAATCGCCCTCTTTCGAGTTTTGTTCGTGGTCGTTTGGCCATCGTGCTTGCCTTGTTGCAAACACAAGGAAGAAATAACAGTGCAAATTGCAAAGAAACACCTGCAACCGTCTCCTAAAAACGTAATGACTTCGGCTCCTGGAACGTGTGGAGAGAGTGATTTTATTGAGAATCGCCAATCGCTCTCTTTCGGATTTTGTTCGTGGACGTTTGGGCATCGTGCTTGTCCTGCTGCAAACACAAGGAAAAAACAACACCGCAAATTGCAAAGAAACACCTGCAACCGTCTCCTAAAAACGTAATGAGTTCGGCTCCTGGAACGTGTGGAGAGAGTGATTTTATTGAGAATCGCCAATCGCTCTCTTTCGGGTTTTGTTCGTGGGCGTTTGGGCATCGTGCTTGTCCTGCTGCAAACACAAGGAAGAAAAACACCGGAAATCGCGAAGCAACACGTCTGCAACTGTCTGACTAAAAAAACATAATGACTTCGGCTCCTGGAACGTGTGGAGAGAGTCATTTTATTGAGAATCGCCAATCGCCCTCTTTCGAGTTTTGTTCGTGGTCGTTTGGCCATCGTGCTTGCCTTGTTGCAAACACAAGGAAGAAATAACAGTGCAAATTGCAAAAGAAACACCTGCAACCGTCTCCTAAAAACGTAATGACTTCGGCTCCTGGAACGTGTGGAGAGAGTGATTTTATTGAGAATCGCCAATCGCTCTCTTTCGGGTTTTGTTCGTGGTCGTTTGACCATCGTGCTTGCCTTGTTGCAAACACAAGGAAGAAATAACAGTGCAAAGCGCAAACAATTCGTCTGCAACCGTCTTACGAAAAAAAAACGTTAAGACCTCAGCTCCTGAAACGTTAGAATCGCCATTCGTTCCTTTTCGAGTTTTGTCCGTGGTCGTTTAGGCATCGTGCTCGCTTTGCTACGAACACAAAGAAAAAAAAAACAGTGCATACCGCGAACAATTCGTCTGTAACCGTCTCATTAAGAAAACGTAATGACCTCAGCTTCTGGAACGTGTGGAGAGAGTGATTTAATTTAGAATCGCCATTCGCTTTTTAAATTTTGTCGGTGGTCGTTTGGTCATCGTGCTGCGATTAAAAGGAAGAAAAAACACCGCGAACGGCCGTCTCTCTAAAAAACGTAATTAATGACGTCGGATCCTGGAATGTGTGGAGAGGGTGATTCAACCCTTATATTCGCCATCATTAGAAATTTTGGAATAGAAATCAAGTCAAAATTACCATCATCTTTTTATTGCATTTAAAACAAAAATTCTGTGAAACAGGAACATTAAATTAAGAGTATTGCAAGTTTGTTACATAAGTATAATAAAGATCACGTTTAACCTAAACTAAGAACTTTTTCAAAAACAGAATTTAATCGAGAAATCCTTTTTATAACGTATAGAATTTTGTATCGATACTGCAATTGTGTCTGATTTAATGTTAAAATGTTTTTCGCTTGTAATTACTCCTATATAATATTTATGAGTAGCAAGAACAAAGATGGTCTGAGGATGAAATAAACGTTGACCCACTTGCTCGATCTAAAATTAAACTTACAATAGTTTCCTAAAGTTTTATTACTACAGAAAATGGATTGGCTCGATTATTGCTGTAATTTGTAAGAAGCAATTCTGCTGGTTTTTTTTATTAAATAGTTGTAATTGTTTTAACTTTTCTAAAGACATTTCTTATTAGTTTATTACATTATTTTTCCGTACATACTTCTTACAGCCTCTATAAACACATCATCAACTTTTACAAATTCGTCTATAGAACATTCAACAAAAGCAGCCGCTCCAATTAAGTGCTTTAGGTTTTCGCCTTCTTCTGTTGTTACGTAGTCGAGACATCCAGAAGTCCTTTTTTCAGCTTCCGTTCCTTAATCAAATTTAATATTAAAAATAAAGTCATTTTGAAAGCGTTTGTTTCGTATTTTTTGTATGATGGGCTAAACGTATCTAGCTTTAAATGTCAGAGACGCCATCTTATTGTTGGTTTTTATTTGAGTTACGTTCCAACGTTGTAAATAAATAGTTAATTAAAAACCTTAAATTGAAATACGTACCTACTAATACTATAGGAGCATTCAGAGAGGATTTTCGTATTTCAATGCACCACTTTTTGCTCACGTTTTCAAAGGACTGCTTGTTCGCTATTGAGTAGCACAGAAGAAAGCAGCTTGCCTGAAACATTTTATTATTGAGAAGCAGAATAAAACAATATAAAAGCATTTTTGTGTTAAAATTTATATTAAATTATAAAAGAAAAACGCTTTTGTGTTTAGGGAAATGAAAATGTATCGTATAGCTGTCAATTCATATGCTGCGTTTTGAAACAAAAAGCCGTGTCTGAATTTGGTGCGATATGACATTTTACAAAAAATGTCGCCGAATTTCGTTTTCTTACGATTAACTCACTTATCGTTGGGTCTATAAGAAATGTCAAATACAAAACTTAAAGAGCATAAAATTGGTAATCTAGTATAGATCACCAACTCTTTATAGCAGTGTAACGAACTTATTGTGCCCTGTTAGAATTATTTTGGTTCAGTTCAGTAGTAACCTTAAGATTTTAACGCAAACCAGTTCGTTAATTTTTCTCTTTCTATCGTTGCGCCCGAGCGCGCACCTCTCGATTCAGTAAGAGTAGAAGCAGAGCCCTCTTCAGCCCAGTTTCCTTTTACAACGTGCTCCGCAGTCAGAAAGGGTGCAAAAGATTTTAAATTTGTATTGAAACTAAATGTTAACCTTTATAATTCGACCGTGAATTACAAAGCTTCATAAGTTTGTAATATTTGACCTGAGAGCCTGACAACTTTTTTGAATTTTGTATTCGATCCGTAAGTTAAAATTCACGGCCCGCCCAAAAATTTCAAGCTTTTATACGTTTGTAATATATTTCCCGAGAACCCGTCAAACCCTTCGGATTTTGTATTTTATCCGAAATTGAAAAACTTTACCGCCCGCCCGCGAACTGCAAACTTTTATACGTTCGTAATATTTTTCCGAGAACTCGTCAATTACAAACTTTTATACGTTTGTAATATATTTTCTGATAACCAGACAACACCTTCGGATTTTGTGTTTAATCCGAAATTAAAAAATTTTACCGCCCGCCCGTGAACTGCAAACTTTATGCGTTCGTAATATTTTCCCGAGAACCCGTCAACGTCAAACTTTTAGATTTTGTTTTAATCTGAAAGTTAACATTTACCGTCCGCCCGTAAATTGCAAATTTTTTGACGTTTCTAATAAGTTTCCCGAAAACCCGCCTAACCCTTCGTATTTTGTATTTAAACCGAAATTTAAAAGTGTTCTCGCCCGCCCGTAAACTACAAGCTGCTATACGTTTGTAATATTTACCTGTAGACCCGTAAGACCTGCTTGAATTTCTTTTGTAAACTAAACATCCGCCCGCCTATGGATTGCAAACTTTTATACGTTTGTGTATTTTCCGAGAAGTCGTCAAACTCTTCGGATTTTCTATTTAAACCTAAATTTAAAAACTTTACTGCCCGCCCGTGAACTACAAATTTCTATGCGTTCGTAATATTTTCCCGCGAACCCGTCAACGTCAAACCTTTAAATGTTCAATTTAATCCAAAAGTTAAAATTTACCGTGCGCCCGTAAATTACAAATTTTTATACATTTTTAATGTAAGGTCTCAGGAACCCGCCAAACCCTTCGGATTTTGTAATTAAACCGAAATTTAAAAATGTAACCGCCCGCCCCTAAACTACAAACTGCTATACGTTTATATACTGCACATCCGCTCGCCTGTGTATTGCAAATTTTCATACGTTTGTTGTGTATTTTCCGAAAAGCCGCCAAACTCTTCGGATTTTCTATTTAAACCTAAATTTAACAAAACTTTACCGCTCTCCCGCGAACTACAAATATCTTTACGTTTGTAATGTTTCCCCGAGAACTCGTAAGATTACTTTAGATTTTTATTCAAACTGGAAATCCGTTCTCCCGTGACTTTCAAACTTTCATACAATTGTAATATTTCTCCAAGAACCCGTCAACGTCAACTCCTTTGCATTTTGAATTCGATCGGAAAGTTAAAATTTATCGTTCGCCCGAAAATTGCGAACTTTTCGTCCGGAACGATCGAATATGCGCTACTTTGAACGGTGAACCTGTTAGGGTTAGAGAATTTTAATAAATGGAAGAAAGGTCTAGTGGCGGTTGCCCGACAGCTTTTTACTTTCTTATACTTAAAGTATTGATTTTGATTGAGATTTTGGCGGAAATGCATGCTTTAAACCCCAAAGGGCCTAAAAAGCAGTTTTTAAAAATGTCTGTCTGTCAGTGGGTGGGTATGTGGGTGGGTATGTATGTGTGTATGGGTGTATCATAACTACCGAACGGATGGCCGAATTTCGATGAGCTTTGGAATCGGGGGGTATATCAAAAATTCAGCAACAAACAAAGCTTTAAAAAAATCGACTTTGGGGCAAATCTAACGTTTTTCTTTCGAACTTTGTTGCTTCAAAATGGCGATTGCAACAGTTTTTTGAAAATTTTATTTAGCGCCTTATTCCTCAAAAACGGGTTGACAGATCGCATCCAAATATCAGATTGTAATAGCTCCATAAAGACACAATGTGACTGTTCACAATAATTTCCAAAAGCTTAAAAGTTATGAAGTAAAAAAATTTCTAAAATTTTGGAAATTTTAAAGAAGGTAATACTCCAAAACTCGCTACACAATTTTTTTTAAATTTAAACTACTAGAACTGTAAAATGGAAAAATATCTAAATTTTGACATTTTTAATAACGCTGCTTAAAAACTGGCAACGCGATTGTTTTGAAATTTTGTATACCTTTAGAGCTATAGCTTAGCTACCATTTTGTTCGTGTCCCAGTCCGTTAACTTTTTTGTAACACTTTTTATGAGTTTTTGAATATTTCAACGATCTTATTTATAATAAACGGGGGCCGATAAAAATTTCTATTTTGGTTAAGTTGCTCATGAGTGATAGTAGAATAAAGTTCTAAACTTAATTTTTACATACGGCAATATTTGGAAGAAGAGGGGGTTTAATTTTCTCTTTTTTAATTAGCATTATATTTCTTTTCTAATTAACAGTACAGCAAATATAATAACCACGTGTACGTCTGCTTGCTGTCGTAGTTATTTAAATTTATTACGTTACTAATTTACCTTAACATAAGCGTCCATTCTCAAAGTTTTATAACCATCATCGGTCTCGGAATCGACAAAATAAACCAAATACGGAACGCAATCCACGATAATATCCTGAACGTTATTCACAAATCTAAAAATTAAAATATTAATATTTCACAGGTTCGAAAAGATGTGTAATTACAGCGAAGGTTCCAAATCAGCCCCGAGTCTTCTATCAGATGTATATTTCAATAGTAATTCTGTTTTTTTACTCGTTTCATCACCAACTGCCACTAAAGTTATATTTCTCATGCGAGGCATTGTTCACTGGGCAAGTGCAAAAACGACTAACGTGTATTTGTCAATCTTTACTTTGTGAATATGCTTTGCTTAGGTGTAACTAATGGTTGTTATCGTTTGGTAAATATTGGTTCACATTAGTAGATTTTCAAGTAAAAAGTAAAAACTGTAATCAAGACTGTTTTAAAAATAACAAAGTCTGATTAATATTGACTAATTCATTGTCAATATTACACAGCTTTAATAGTAGGGAGTGCTATAGAAAAATAGCGTTTAAACCATTGAAAGTAAACATATTCAAGTGACATTTTTACCTTCCTCGCTAAACGATTGGAACAAACGCGTTCATTCAGCGAAGTTTTTTTACTGGCCGATATACGAGTTATGCTTAAAAGAAAGGTACTTTTATGCCAAACATTTTTAACTTAAACACTAATAAGCAGGTTTTAGGGCCTTGGGAGACCGATAAAGCTGCCGCTGCAGAGGTGTCGGTGTGTGTGTGTGTAATGCGTATGTCTGTCTGTCTGTTGGACAATCACCAAAACAAAGACTATGTAACCAAACAAAGAAAGTGATTTTAGATTTCATTGAATCAATACTGTTTACCATTAACTGATACTAAAATAACAAAAAATAAAAATCGAAAAAAATTTCATAAATTTTCAAAATTTCAAAATATTTTACAATTTTCAAAAACTGTCAAAATCTATTTTTTTTAACTTTTCAAAAGATTTCTAAATTTTTAAAAATTTTGAAATTATTCAATAATTACCAAAATTACGAAAAACTTTCGACTCAAAAATTTTCATAATTTTCGAAAATTTTTAGTTATCAAAAATTATGAAATTTTTATAGTATAGTATGTTCCAAATTTTTAACATTCGTACAAATCTTTGAAATTTTCAGTTTTCTAAATTATTACTTTCCAAAATTTTTAAAAATTTATGAAACTTGAAAAAAAAATTATTTGCAAAAAAATTTTTTCACATTTTTTAATTTTTCTTCACAAATTTTCAAATGTTTAAAAATATATCACATTTATTAAAATATACAAAAGTTTTCAAAAATTACACGTTCAAAAATTTTCAATATTTTAAGAGATTTTCACTCAAATTTTTATAAATTAGTACAATTTCCCACAATTAACAAAATTTCAAAATTTTTAAAAAGCACGTAATTTTTCAAAACTTTAAAAGTTTCAAAAATTTCAAAATTTTTTTTAATATGTATCGATATTTTCAAAATTTTCAAAAATTTTTGAAACCTAAAATATTTCACATTTTCAAAAGTTTTCATAATGTTCAAAATTTTTGAAATATTAACAATTTTCAATATTTTCAATTTTCTGATTTTTAAAATATTTATTTAAATCCGAGGGGTAAACCGCAGAGGAAATTTGGTGTACACGTTAGAGGAAGTCTCGGGGAAGTCGGGGAAGTTCGGAGAAAGTCCGGGGAAGTTCAAGGAAAGTCGAGGAAATCCGAGGGAAGTCCGAGGAAGTCCGAAGGGAAGACGGGGAAGTTCAAGGGAAGTCCGCGGAAGTCTGAGGGAAGTCTGGAGAAGTCCAAAGAAAGTCGGGGAAGTCGGGAAAGTCCGGGGAGAAGTCCTTTACTAGGGGGAAGTCAGTGTACAAATTTTAGCCGGCGGTTTACTCTCGTTTAAATCAAAATTTTTCTAAATAAATAAAATTGTTTTTTAATTTTTCAAAATATCCGGTAATTATATATTCTGTATTTTTTCGAGAGTTTTGAACTTTTTATTTTTATATATTTTAAAAAATTTTTTACAAATTTTGCAGAAATTTTCAAATATTTAAAAACTCAATCATAATTATTAAAATTGTTTCTAAAAGTTGTAAAAAATTTCATATTCAATGTTTTCAACTCGAATTTTTATAAATTATTACAAAGTATACGAAATTTTCAAAAATTAAAAAAAACAAATTTTCAAATTTTTAAAAAACGTCCGGTATAAAATATATTTGAAATTTTAAAAATATCTTAATTTACATAATAATCTCAATATTTTCAATGTATATGAAACATTTTCTAAATATTTATGAAACATGAAAACATTTTTTTATTTGCCAATATTTTTAAAAGTTTTTTGTTTTTCACAAATTTACAATTTGCCATAACCTCAAAAAATTAAAACTTAAAAATTTCATTATTTTCTAAATTTTTCAAAATTGTCGAAATTTTTAAATTTTGTAACATTTTCAAAAATTTTCGAATTTTCAAAAAAAATCAAAAATTTCAAAAAAAACTTTTTTTCGATGTGTTCAAATATTTTCAAAACTTTCAAAAATTTTCAAAACTCAAAATATTTTATTGTTGTAAAAGTATTCATAATTTCGAAAAATATTTAAAAATTAATAATTTTTAAAAATTTTCACTATTATCAATTTTGTGATTTTTTTCTAAATTTTGTAGTAATTAAAACTTTCCAAACACCTATTGTGGAAAAAAAGCATAATTTTTTAATTTTTGTTAAACATCCGGAATAAATTCGCAATTGTTTCGAAAATTTAAAAATATTCGAAATTTCCGTAAAACTCGAAATTTCTGAAATATTTTAAAAATTTGATAAAATTTCTTTAAATGCAAAGGTCTCGAGGCGGTTGCCCGACTGTTTTTTTAATAGTATAATTACCTTGATATACTTCGAAGAAAGAAATCGGATTTTAAGGATGTAACGATCAAGTCAGCCGGATAGTATTTCAAAATATTTGTGTTGCGACTTGCGACTCATTTGTAAACTTCTTTATTTTTGTTTTCTCTTCCTTCACACGGGTATACGATCGTCCATCGCAGATAATAGCTACCTTGGCTAAACCCTCTTCCAATTTCCGATCAACTATCCAAACAAAAAAAATTTATGTACTTGCGAATTCGGTTCAATGTGCTACAAATGTTCTGTTTTACTGCTAATGATCTTTCGAAATGGTTGGTATTTCTTAACAAATTTAGCAACGCTATCGTTTTTAACTAAAAAGTTTATTAATGTCTTAATTTTGCGAGTGTCAATGATGCTGAAACTTCTCGCGTTCTAGTTCGGAACATAATCTGCTACTTCAAGCACTTGCTTTCCTATAATAGTTTCAGTATAGGAAAGTATTGATTTCATGAACATTTTCGAATTTGGTATTTTGATGGAAATACTTGTTTTGGGCCTGGTTGTTAATAAACTATCTGTGGGTGGATTGAGTATGTTAGGATGTGTCACAAAATTATTAACAAAATAAACTTAAGAAAACCTGTCGGGCAACCACCCGGGACCTTCCTTGCATTTGTTGAGACTGAAAATTTTTAGAATTTTTTTTGTCAATTTTGTGCAAATTTAACATTTTGAAAATGGTTAAAAATTTTTGACAAATTTGCAAATTTCATATTTTATACCAGATGAACTAAAAACACTCGAACTCTAGAAAACACTTAAAAAATACAGCATTCTTCCACACAAATAACTAAATACCAGATACGTATTTTGACAGCAAAGCTATCATCATCAGTGGTAAACTGACTGACTGGTGGTCAGTTTACCACTGATGATGATAGCTTTGCTGTCAAAATACGTATTTGGTATTTAGTTACTTTTGTAGAAAGATGTTGTATTTATACCAGATGTTTTTTTTTAAATTACATTTTGCTTTTTTAAAATGTTTAGAAAATTTTAAATATTTTGAAACATTAAGTTTGAGAATTTTAAATATGTTTAAAATTTATAAAACTTTTAAAAATATTTTAATACGGTTTTGAAAATTTTTGGAAGTAATGCAAATTTTTGAAACTATTTTCAGTTTCATATTTTATAACAGTAACTATTTTATAATATGCCTTTTTTTAATATTTGGAAAATTTCAAATATTTTGGAAAATTTTGAATTTTGAAATTTTGGAAAGTTATAAACATTTTAAAAAATGATTTTAACATTTGAAAATTTTGCAAATTTTGAAAATTTCGAAAATTGCATTAAATATTTTTAGAAATTTATTACATGTTTAAAAATTTTGTAAATTATGGTAAATTTTGATAAAGTTTTGGTTTTGGAAGTTTTCAAAATTTTGTAAACTTTTGGTAATAGCTTTGATTATATATATACCTTTATACCATGTGACACAGACTCATGGTACACCCCCCTTTTCTCCTTTGTTTCTCTAGCTATATTTCTGAAATTTGGAACATTGAATATGCTCACTAGACGGCACTTTCTGACATATTTGTAAAGAAAATTCAACTTCCGGTTTTTCCGGAAATGACATCAACTTTCGATTTTCAAATGGGACACCCTGTATATTATTACATTTTTGAAATCTTCGTAATTATCTGAATCCAATGATACCTTATAGTTGATATTTCATTTGTCGGAACACCAATTTTATTTTTCGATCTAGAGAGCCATGAACTTCCTAAAATTATTCCAAATAATCATAATAATCCTACACTATCGCATTTTCGATTAAAATAGTATTGTGGTTCGAAATGCGTGCCAAAAAAGTAAAACAAAACGTTTTTTTACTCGAAACTCCATTTTTTAAAAATAATGGTACCATAATGGTACTCTGACGTCATTCGAAAGTACCATCGATTGGTTATCCAAAACTGTAATAATATACAGGGTGTCCCATTTGAAAATCGAAAGTTTCCGGAAAACCCGGAAGTTGAATTTTTTTTCCAAATATGTCAGAAAGTACCGTCTGTGTCACATGGTAGATACGCAACCAATGTAATTCGTTTACGCTTAAGTTGAAGACGACTACGCTAAGGGGCGCTGTGCGCCATGCGTCTAGTTTATACTAAGTTCTACGTCGCATACCTGCTACTGTTGGGAACGTACGTCATTTAGCATTCTTTGGGTAAGTACTTTAAACTCGACCTAAGTCAACAAAGAATAGAAACACATGTGTTAACACTTAAAATCAGAGCGGCGACGACAATTCTACAGGGTTCCCACTGACCCTGGATAACCTGGAAGTCATGAAAAAGTCAGGGAATTAAAATTTTAACCTAGAAATCATGGATTTTATGCAAAATTTGGCTAAAGTCTTGATTTTTTGAATTTGAATTTTGAACTTTTAATAATTCTCAACAATTTTTTTTAGTTTTGAATATTCATTTACGGTTTTGTAGTTGTTTGGGCTTCTGTATTTTTTAATAGCAAACAATTCGATAGGATCTAAAATCGATAAATTCCATAATTTGTTTTCTTTTATTTTTTGGAAAATTTTAAATTTTTTAGAAAAATTATGAGTTATAAAATTTTAATATTTTTAAAATTTTTAAAAATTAAAAAAAACATTTCTTTAAACTTTTACATTTTTAAAATTACAAATTTACAATTTAATTTTTTATTAATTTAATTTTACAAATTTAAAATTTGAAATTTTTTCAAAACGATTTTAACATTTAAAAATTCCACAATATTAATAATTATAAAGAATTTTATAATAAATTTTACGAATCTTTAAGTGTAAAATTATTTTAATTGTGGTAAATTGCGAAAATTTTTAAAAATGTTAAACAATTTTAAATTTGGAAGTTTTGAAACCTTGTAAAATTTTGGGAATACCAAAAATTTCCAAAATGTTTAGAATTTTTTTTACTGTTTTGAAATATTTGCAATACTTAAAAAATTATTATCAAAGAATGTTGTATAAGTTTCTAGAAATTTTGTCAATTTTTTGAAATATTTTGAAAATTAAAAAATTTTTAGTAATGGAAACTTTAAAATTTTAAAATTTTTTGAAATTTATAAAACATAAATATTTGATAACATTCGAAATTTGTTTAAATTTTGCAATTGGCTATTTCTAAATTGTTTGATTGTTTGTATTTTCTAATACCAAACAATAGCTGTTATAATCGAAAATTTTTAAAGAAAATATTGGCTTTATTTCTATAGAAAATAGCGCCCGACGCCTCAGTAAAAAGAATGCTGCCTGGTGAAGTCCCTGAATCGAGCTTATGTTTCTTCGACTATTCCAAAGCATTTAATATAATGACCTAAGCTACGCTTTGGAAAGTGCTCATAGAAACAGATTCGACTCACAATCTTGTATTTTTAATAAGGCGGACGGTACATCAACAATTCAAATACAAAACGCACGCTCGAAACCTTTTCGCACAAAACGGGTAGTTCGGCAAGGCTATATTCTCTTGCCGTTACTTTTTTTACAACTCCAGAAGATTTATAGTGAGAAGCGCTCTTGAAGAATGGGAAGGTGGAGTCAACATAGAAGGGAAACTAATTAATAACCTCCGTTACGCCGAGGATTCAACTCTCATAGCTAAAGATGAAAATTAACTAAACGCACTCGGTAATGAAGTTGAAGGGAGATCAGCCGCTGTGGATTCCTGAACGTATCGCAACAACCCTCTGCCAAACAATAAACGGATGCAAAACATAGAAATAGCAAATTAATTCGTCTTTTAGGCATTCACCTAAACAAAAATAAGGAAGAAGCTCAAAGAAGAATTGCAATGACAAAGTTACGCAGGATATGAAAAAAAACGGGAATATTTTACACACGAAATCAGTGAAAACATTAGTGATTCTGATAGCGTTATATGTAGCAAAGGCGTGGACGCTAAAAACCAATGACCGCAAAAAAGTAGACTCATTTGTAATATGGTGTTGGCGCCGAATGATCCGGATTCCTTGGACAGGAAGGCGCACATACAACTTAATGATCGCTGAACTAAAAATCGAAGCTCGTTTATCCACCAATATAGATCGTCGATTACTGCAATATTTTAGGCTTATACTCAGACTACAAGAAATCAACTTCCGGGCAGATCCAAGACGTAAATCATTCGGAACGCTACGTTATTGTTTTAATGTAGAATGGACTTTTCATACTAAAATCGCTACAAGAGAGAAACTGTTCAAGGACGAATCCATAATTATTTAAAAATATAACATTGTTACTAGATATGAAAGTCAACTCGCTGTAAGGCCCCCAAAAAGTTTTCTATTTTATCACTTTATTACACTTTTCTATTGTATATTTTATCTTCTCATTCTTGCGTTTGGAGTTTCGTTGTTCTCTAACACAATAATTACGAATGTTTATTTCATATTCGCTTTGTGTGAAAGCTCCTAATATTTGTACTCCGTTTCGTGGTTGCTGTGCCGTGTTTTATAATCTCATTGTTTTGCGACTGTCTACGTGCCTTCGCGTATAACATTAATGTTTTTCTTGCTTTCCCGCGCTTATGTGCTTATTACCATCATTATTACTAATTCCTCTCCTATTAAATTTAAATCCTCTTACGTTCACAGGCTGCTAGCACAGTTGTTTTCCAGGAACGCTATAGATTTATAACATGCTTTTTAGCAAATTATTGACGAAATCGTTTTGGTAGTGTGCAGTGCAATGTCGTTATTTACTTGGCGAAACATTAACTTTGGTTGCGGAAATGGTTTCATTTTTTTTTTACTTGATTAACATTTCAATAACCAATCGATTTATTTAAAATTTCTGAATATGTAATCTTTTTAAATATCGAAAATTTAATTTACTTATTCAAATTCCTTACATCTCATTTCAATTTTAAAATCTTTTTTCCATAAATGTTTCAAAAATATTGAACACCGCTGTAATACCTTTAAGGGCATTCTTTGAAAACTATTGTTAAATGAATTATAAAATATATTAATCTTTTGCTATGCGGCGTGACATAACTTAAAGAAAGTGTACAGTGGAGAAAGGAGATCGCCTGTGATTAGTTAATTATTATCAAAAACGCAAACTGTTAACGTCAGAAATGCAAAATTTATTATCGATTTTTGGCTAGTACTTACACTTGTTGCTCGCTTGTTAAACTTCTTGTAAAAAAATTACTTAAGTAAACGCCAAAAAGATAAATATGCAGTGATGCATAAATATTATGCATTGCTTGCAGGTAACTGATTTATTATTAGAATTTATTAATCACATTGTATAATTCACCAATTTTGATGTAACACTGAATTTTCGATAAAACGAACCTAAACAAGTTACGCTTGGCTCAAACGTACCTGCGTTAAACGGCTCGTGTCGTTTACAAACGCCCTTGTTTCAAAATATCTCCGCGTACAAACGCGTCTACACCCAAACGTCCCTGGGTCAAAACGTTCATGCACATAAACGCAACCGCGCCTACATTTTCCTGAGTTTACACGTTCCTGCGCCTAAATAACTCGCGCCAAAACATTCCTGCGCTCTAGCGCGCTACTGTGGTCAACATTGCCACTGCAGCTAAACGATCAAAAGAGGCGCGCTAAAATATCGCCCAAGCCTCTCTGCCTCCAAACTTATCTGCGCCGAAACTTCTTTGCACCCAAACAGATTGCGCCAAAACGTTCGTGTGTTCAAACATCGCTACCTTCAAAGGACCCGTCAGCAAAACTTGCCTGAGCCTAAACGAATCACGCCAAAATGATTCTGCACCGACAATCAAACGTGTTTGCTCCTAAACGGCTTGCGCGAAAACATCCTTGCGCCTAAACAGTCCTGCTTTGAAATATTTGTGCGCTTAAACATCCTTGCACACTAACGCCCTTGCGCCGCAATATGTCTGCGCTTGAGCTTCCCTGAGCTTAATAGGCTCGTGTTAAAATATTCTTGCGCTTAAATTTTCCAAATTGTGCTTGAACCCAACCGTACCTGCGCCAAACAATTTTTGTCTAAACGCACTTAGGCCCAAACATCTCTGCGTACAAACTTTAAACGTTCTTTCCTTCGCTTCCGACGTCCCTGGGCAAAAACGCCCTGCTCACTAACATTACTAAATTACTAAATGTTCCTGCGCTCAAATGACTTGCGCCCAAGCATCCCTGCACACATCGTTACTGTGCGCCCCTGCACCTAAACGCCCATGTATTGACATTTCTTTGAGCTTTAACGACTCGGAGATTAAAGGGATTGCGCCAAAATATCGGTCTAATGTCTCTGCCTTTACACTTACCTGCACCGAAACTTCGTTGAACTTAAAAAAATTGCGCCAAAACGTCCGTGTGACCAAATAACGCTGCACTCAAATGACCCGGCGGAAAAACTTGCCTATGCCTAAACGATTCGCGGCAGAAGGTTTCTGAGCCGATACTCTCCTGCGTCCAAACGTCTCTGCGCCAAAACGACCCTGTGCCAAAACTTCCCTGAGCCAAAATGTCCTTGTGCCTAAATGGTCCTGTGCCGAAACATCTCTGCGCCTAAACATCTTTGCGCCTAAACATCTTTGCACACAAACGCCCTTACGCTACAATTTCTCTGAGCATAAGCTTCTCTGAGCTCAATAGATTCGCGTCAAAACATCCTTGCGAACGCTCTTGAGCCCGAACATTAATGGGTATAAACCTCAAAAGTGCCTTCGCCCAGACATCCCCGAGCGAAACGTGTTGTACACAAACATTACTAAAGCCAAACGTTCTTGTGTCTAAATTTTTCCGAGTCCCAACGTTCCTGTGCTCAAATGAATCGCGCCGAAACATTCCTGCGCTCAAACGCTACTGTGCTTAGGCGCGCACAAACGTCTCCGTGTTAACATTTTCTCGAGTTTCAACGTTTTGGCGCGGGAGGTCAAAAGCATCGCGCTAAAATGTCGGTCCAGCGTTTCTGCTTCCACACTTATCTGCGCCAAAACGTCCTTACGCCTAAACGGTCCTGTGCCCAAACATCCCTGCGCTTAAACATTCTTGCGCATAAACTCCCTTGCGCCACAATTCCTCTGCGTTTAAGCTTCTCTAAGCTTTATACTTAAGTGTTTCTGCGCTCAAACGTCCGTACGCACAAACTTACCTGTTCTAAAACGTTCCTGCACCAAAGCGACCCGCGTCAAACTATGCATGAGCTTAAACACCCCAGTACCCAAACGTTCCGCGCCAAGACTTTGCTGTGACCAAGTAACTTGCGCCTAAACGTCCCCGCGCCTAAACATTCCTACGCACGCAAACGGCTCTTCGGAAATACCTGCTAAAGACTTTGTATATAAATTCTGCATTAGACTTTTCACATATTTATGTTATTCAAATAATTTATGCTTTAAAAATTAATAAGATTTGTTATTCTTGCAACCGCAACTCCTCTCTTACATTTCATTCAGATTTTGCCTAATTAAGAGTGATTTGATGTTATTTTTTCACACAGTAAATGCTTACCCTTTTTAGTTTGTTTTATGTAAATCATTAAATGTACTATTAAGAACGATCTTTCACTTTAGTTTATTAATAACAGTTTGTCTAATATTATTAAACTGACTTTAGAAGCGAAAACTAATACATTCGTCAAACAGAACTTTAAAGCTTTAGATCTGTATGTATAAACGAGATAACGCATCACCAAGCAAATTGGGTTATATTCTTGTTCTGAATATACAGAAGCAGTATAAAGAAAACAATAATCTAAATTGGAACATAAATTCCCAAGTTTGAAACGTATGTTCGGTCTGAGCTTCGGAAACAAAACAAGTGTAAGTATGTGCCGTATAATACAGATTTACTGCTTCAAACCATCACTTTCCTGTACGATGTTGTCCAGCTTTAGTGGTTTTATAGAGACGGGGTAAAGAATTGCTGGTTGCTGTTTCACTTAGACATGTCTGCAGTCGATGAACTCTTCCAGCCAATCTAACCGACTGACTGTACGTCTTCCTGGAGTAGATTAATAACTTAAATCCTATGAATGGAAAACAGTCTCTCACCCTAATCGTACCTTTTCAGGGGTGACGGTCCAAATTCGCATTATTTATGAGCCGCTTTAGCCGCAAAAATTCTGTAAATGCATTGCTTCCAAAGTCTGAGCGGAACGGTTCAATTAATATAACGAAAAATGAGTTTCTAAAAGCTTCTTTATTTTTGCCAGTTTTGTGGGAGTTGTTTGAATTAAAATTAAAAAAGTGCTTTTTATAAGTAATATTTTAGGATGACGCACTCATCGTGAAAAGGTAGTGTAATAACGATTCAACTTAAATCTACAGCATTCGAGGCGACTAAAATTACAATTACTTTATCACAAATCATCTGCGGCAGCAAACTTAATTTTTGTAGCTACTTCTTAAAACTCATGAAACATTTTGCTGTTCATTAAGAGACGTATTTTGATACTTAATTGTTCGCGCTTATACAGAAACGAACGCATGTTATTGTCTATTTTTTAATACAGTAACAAATATGTTTTGTATATTAGCAATAGCAAAATAGTACATATTATTATTAGCCGTAGGGTGGGATGCAAAAGCTCATTGGCTCACTGTACCAAGCACGTGTTTCCTACCCTATTAAGATAGTCTGACTGATAAACCTCAGAATGCTGTTGACGGGCGCAGCAGTTAATTCTTTAGGATCGGATGGAGCATTAGACCTCAAAGTGGCGTAGTCTTTTGACCCCCAAAGCAGAGCATTTGCAAGAATGTACTTAGATGTTTGGTCTTCTTCTCCACATGATCTGCAGTTTGGATCCTTACTCATCCTAATGATGTTGAGGTGTTTCTAAGACAACAGTGTTCTGTTAGAAAACCTGTGTTATCATCCTCAGTTGTTTCCTGCTTAATAGCAACATTTCTACCGCCTTACTGTTGAACCTGGTAAACACCCGCGACTGCTTCAGTACAGGAACAGCATCAAGTGTAAGCAAGGTTGTGCACGCAAAGGGTTTTCCCAACCTCTTTCACCACCTGATATAAAATATCGCACGTAGGTTCGGCACTCATGTAGCCTCCCTTTTGGCTAATTGATTAGCCTCTTCGTTTCTCGGGGGTTGGGATACCTTACCGAGCGCGTCTTCAGGTGGCGGATAGGAGAACGGCCGAAGTCCTCGGACTAAGGTTAGTGGTTAGTTAGTAGGGACATCCCAGGTCTAAACCCCCGTGTGATGAAACGAAAGCTGCCGCCGCGGACCATCCCCACTCTCCATTGAGTTGTGACCGCTCAATAGATTTCACAGAGTTTAGGTCAACCTCGTGTTTGTGGGATCCTGGTGATTGAGCTACCTCTGGGACAGGTATGGTTTCCTGGAGTGCAGCAACACATCTCTTTGGCCCTGACTTCACTTAGACGTGAGGTCGAGTGACTAACCTACCTCAATCAATCGGCTGCGTCGTCGGGTCAGACTGCCGGTAGGGCGAGCTCCTTGGGGGTAAAGGGGTCCCTATGGTCCCTAGAGGTTCTGATTTCTGATTTCCTAGGGTTTCTCTGGTGGTGCCTACTCGTGTGCCACTCTTCTCTAGGAACTATGTCTCCCTAGTAGCTTTAGCGTCGAAGTTCGACGTCCCCTTGTTGGGCTCCATGGTGGGTGAGGAGCTAGGGAGATGAACATATATGTTTCAGCATGGAACCAAAACCAAAAAATAAAGAAATTGTACAAGGTGCGTCCTCGGATACCCCTGAAACTAGCCAACAGCAGCAGCAGCAACAACAAAAACAACAAAAGAAGGAGGAACAGACTCTTCCAAAGACGAAGAGGATTTCTGGCTTCGAACAGAAACGAAGGAGAAAGGCTCGCTTAGCAGCAGAGAACTCCGACGCTACTGCCTCTACCTCCACCCAAGGGCTGGCTCTTTCAGCTAATCTTAAGGCGGTAGGCTGAAGCAAAATAAACAGCAGAAGTTGGAGGAGAAGTGGGGCCTCCTCAACCGCTACCAAGTTTCCGATGGTCCCACAGCTTCCACTAGCAAAAGGATTAGATCGGATGGAAGCACGCCTTCCACCTTTAATCCAAGGAAGAGAGTCAAACCTGACCAAAACGTCACCGAGACGACAGGTGGCTACAAAGAGGCCCTTACCAGGCACCTCCGCGTGACCATCGTGGATCTCAGGACCCCCCTCGGCAAAATCACCCAGGTCCTAATAAAAGCCCAACTACTAGTGGCTCTGGACTTCTAAATCCAGAATCTGACAGTGTCAACACAGCTTCGAAGCATTCTTTCACTACTTTGGATCGTATGTCAACGCCCTCGAGAGCATTCTGCCAGGATAAAGATTCATCCTTCTTCACCATAACCTGCGCGCAGGGTGTGATTGCTACAATTTCCGCCTTGAAAACGGTCGAGAGTTAGTCTGCCCGAGTTCATACTCAAGCCATCCTTTGTGCTTTCCTCAAAAATTCTGGATACAAGGTTATTGTCCGTTTTGGGTCCGCCCGTAAATCAGACAAATTCTACACGATTCCCGAGTTTTTGAAGGCGCCAGATTTTATAAGGAATCTACTCTACTCTCCAGAACGGCTTTGCTGCAACGAAAAATCTTAGCGAAGACTTGGGTAACTGCAGTTGAAGATGTGGGCCTCCGGGGATCAGTTTGATGAAATGACAGCCTGTTTTTTCTTGAAGTAGCTCTACTTAACTCATGTTTACTCCACAAATAAAGCAACAACGTAATATGGTATAATACGTCTATTAAATAATAACCAACACAGGGTAAAAGTAAAGCGGATGACAAACACAGACGGTAGTATAGCCAACGCAATATAACCATGCAAAATAATTATTTGCAAGCGGCAGCAAATATATTTATTTGTAAGCGGTAGCAAATAACAGGCAAATACGGTAGCAAACAACAGGCAAATGCGGTAGCAATTCGGTAGCAATACGGTAGCAATACACATACAGTAGTCACCAGTAGTCGGTACGGTTCGGTAAATACGGTCGGAACGATATCGGTTGCTAGAGCAATAAAATTGCTACTTTGACACCATGCGACTAAAATCACTTCTATGACTTGCGCAAGAAGGCTCTTAAACGAATAAGAAAGAAAAAAGTAACCTTTTCCCACTGGGTATTCGCGTAGACGAGAAAGAGAAAAGGATTTCCCCTGATTTTCTACGAAGATAGAGATGTAAAAGAGTTAGAGAGAGAAGAATAAACTTTACCCACTGGTTTTTTGCGTAGGCGAAGTAGAGGAATGCAACTTCCTTGGATGGTGGACTTTATTCGGCTTGTAACACTGAAGAACTATGGTTAAAAATTCAAAATTTTGAATTTATAGCTGGCCTGTCTGCGCTCGATACGAGAGCGCAGCCTCACCCTTCAAAAGTGGGAACTTGTCGCGTCCCTACCGCTCAGTCCGCGGAGACTCGATTATCTGATTTTCGGCCGTCAATGCTTTGCATGGTTTCAAATATTATTTTTAAATTACATTTAAAAATATTAAAACGGATGCTATATTAACTAAACTTGTAAAACATTATTACAAGGCATAAGCAAACGTCCTACGTACGTTAATTATAAAAATAAATCCATAACGGTTACAAAATGTTTCAAATGGAAAAACTGAATACAAAGTAAATGTAAAACTTTAACAGTGCATTTTAAACAGAAAACTGGCTTATTTTAAGAAATACATAAATTAAAAAATAGCAACGGTTCGTTACAGCCTTTTTACTCAAAAACTAATTATCAGATAAAGATGAAATGTGATATTGTAAATGCCCTTGGTACACATTGACATTTTCAAAAAAATATTGCACAACAACTGGCCACACGATGTTTTAAATGTTCTATAGACTAATAGAACTAGAAATGAGCTACAATTTGGATCGTGTCTCAGCCCGCTAATATCTCTGTCACGCCTTTTTATGAATTTTTGAATAACAAAAATTTATGTCTTTTTATTTAATAAACGGGGAACAATAACATGTATTTGCTTAATCTATATTGCTCAAGAGTGATAGTAGAATAAGACGCGAAATTTAATTTTTAAATGCACCAGAATTTAGTGGGGTTATTTTACCCCACTCTTTCCAATTTTACTTGATGAATTTGCTGTATTGTTTCTGGCTTTCTTTAATACAAGGGATCCTGTTTTCAAACAAAAATTAATGCAATTTTTTCTCATCACAAATTTAGTTCTTTTTAAATCTAGCTACATAATGCACGCCATGAGCCAACTATAGATGTGGCTCCGGGGAGTATAATAGCTTGGCTAAATCATCCGTCTGGTAAAGAGGTAAACCTTGTCACTGCATAAAAGCTGTTGAGTGGTTGGGCGTTTGTCTTTAGTTGTTATGGAATTTTGTGGGGGTAATGCTGTTCGCATCCGAGGTAGAATACCTCACGTGCCCCCTGGCTAGAGCTAAATGAACAGCCGCGATTTGTAAAAATCGTGATACGAATTGCCAGACAGTCACTCTACACGTCATTCTCCAGATCTCCTGGCTCCTACATTGGAAATGAATTCACAATCAACACATGGAATTTTGTCACCATAACCTCTAGAAATTAATTGTATAATATGTACTGTTTTATTATTAACATTATATTTGGTAATATGTTATGTTACATTATTTTATTTATTGTTTAATTTTCTGCTTAGTTCTTCCAAAAGGTTGGATGGCTTGAATGATGCACAGGCAGGGAAGGTGCTAACTGGAGGAAGCACAATGAGTCCTTGCCGTGGTCTCAGTACATGTAAATCGTTTACTCTTTACATTCCAGAATTTTGTGTTTGCGATAAAGATGTATTCATAGAAATTTAAAATAGTGTAATTGGTTTTTTTATTTTTTGGAGCTGCTTAACGTTGGTCGCGTCTAGTGACTTTAGCTTAAACACGCCATTGTTGTATGTACTACAATATTGTGCATAAATACTTTTGGAAACATAAAATGTTTAAATTGAAAGTTAAAAGTTGAAGTTAAAATAAATTAAGGTACGGAAAGGTCAAGACGAAGCTTATTTTTATATGTAATGCTACTGTTGCTCACTAGTTTACTGTAGTTTACTGTAAAATCATTTCAAAAATGCTCCCATTTGGCATTTTAGTAGAACACGACAAAGTTTGGTGTGTTTTAAAACGAGGGTACAGTGATTGTCCATTTATGTAAGTTGTATGACACACTTATCAAAACTAGCTGAAGATTAATATAACGAAATGTAACATCATAAATCACTGCTTTGTTGTTTACTTCGAAATATTAGCTTCATTTGCAGCATGTCAAGATTCAAAATGATTTGGGCATTGTGCGATTTCAACATAATCGTGCTCAGGAATATATATTGCCTAAAGCAAAACAATTTTTGATCCTATAACCAAAAATTGTAAGCATCGTGGAAAACGTGTATTGATGTCAATCTTTTCGTTTAATACTGTAAATTTCATTTGGCTTTTAACTTTAGCTTATTACACTGAACTCGTTTTAATATCCAATTATCTGTTTATAGAAAACCTACACAAACAAACATTACAGTACCACACGATTCTTGTCATCATAAACACATAAATTAGCAGCATACAGGTCCATGATACATAGGGTTTTAACGGTTCCTTTAGGTGAATTTAGTTATAATATAGAAATTTCGATTTTTAAACAAATTGCATACAATAATGGTTATAATACTCTACTTATTGATACGCCAATTAAAGAAAATAATTATAAATTAGCTATTCAGAAAATTTATCCAATTACTTCATCAGAGAAAATGAAATACGCCTCAATTCAGAACAAATTGCCAAAATTATAAACAAAACAAATAAATGTAAAATAACTTTTAAAGCAACGTTTAACGCTAAACAAAAAACAGACAGTTTACTAAAATTAGGCATCTACAAATTAAATGGCTTGCACTGTAATTCGGTTTATATAGGACAACAATTAGAAATGTTAATATTAGGTACAAGGAACACGTACGTTGTTACAAGTATAAACACCCCCATAAATTCAATTACCCTAAACACTTATTAGAACACAATCATTCAATAACATCTAATATCACTATAAAATTATTGCACTTTTGTCATCACAAAACGTAAATTGGATATACTAAAAGCATTTGAAATTCATAAACATTTAAAATCTGTACCTTTAATGAATGAACAAATTGATCTCTTAAATTCATCGTTATTAGACGTTTTGGAATAAGAAATCAAGTCATCTGGACGCAGATATAGAAAACCAAGATCAAGTTGTGAAAATTTATTGTTCCTATAGCAACACCAACCGTTTACTTTTAATCTTGCTTTTGATAATGACGTGTAAACACGTTGAAATACGTATAAAAGTAAAACATAAAACCCGTTGAAGTTAAGAATTGTTTTATTTACAATAAATTAATATTCTTAAAACTTCAGCATGCATGTCATGTAGACTTTATCTGTTGGGTTACAGGAAACAAAATTTCAATTTTTAAAGGTAGACGTTTTTAGTCTATGTATACTGTTGTGGAGTCGAATGAAATGCAGTCTCGAGACGGTTTTCCTAGAGATGCTCCTGAAAAATATAAAATATGCTTGCTGTCAAATTAAGTAAACAAACCGGCGCTTACGCTTTTAGACTTCTAAACATGCAAATATTTTAGAAGTTCTCCTATGTTCTTTTGATCCACTTTATTCTGAACAATGTAAAATAATATTTGAATATCAGGAACAAATAATTTTAAATGTATGTTTTTTGTTGGATAAAAGACAACTCTAGAATCTGCAATAATAATAATTTTGACGGACGCTTTAACTCAAAAACTGCAATTGAAGACCTTGGTGCAAGAACCAGGCAAATCAAGTTTTGTAAATTTTAGGAAAATGGAAAAAACTGTCTAAAATGTTTTAAATGGTTTTTGGGGTGATTATTTTATTGTGTTAAGTAAATATTTACTTAGCGAATAAGCGTGAAATGTTGGTTGCGCGGTAGAGAACTGCGGATGACGGTCACACAGTATTCAAAGTTAAGCACTGTCCGCTCTGGTCCCCACTCGGATGGGTTACCAATATAGAGGTATATCTGCAACCAATCGTGCTTCGGAGGGCACGTTAAACCGTCGGTACCGGTTGTCATGCTAACATCTTTGGCAATCGTAAACCATTTAGTGGAACTTCTTCTCCTTTCGACGAGTAAGGCCAGCCTCCTGCCCGACATACGTGCAAAGAGGGCTCACAGAACCCGCACTACTTGCGGGTGTTAAACAGGCCATTGGCCTATAACAAGAGGAAGAAGAAGATAAGCGTGAAATGTAAAAATTTAAGTTGCCGCAAACTGTCGTTTGTTGCAGTTGGAATCTTCCAAAGGCTCACTTTCAGAAACAACACAATCACCTTTATAATAATCAAAACCTAACTTAACAGCCACTAAGTCAGACAAATGACGTAGAGGTGTATACTCCACTTCAGGCAACCCCCTCCCTATACCTCCTGTCAAATCAGACAACTCCTGGAGTTGCCTGATTACTACCCCAAAACTGCTAACTCGGGCAACTCCTTTCGTATAATAACTTACTTTGACGTCACGGGAGTTAACTAAATCTTGTACCCAAAGATGGTCAAAAATTCCATTCGAAAGCCGAATTTACCTAAAAATGTATTCAATTTAGGTTCAAACAACTGGTAGTTGCATTAGGATAAAACCGCAATGTATAGACGCTGGTTCGCCTAAAAGACGGAAGGATGTTTTGCTTCAATAAACGCCCTCTTAGCCAATGGCATTCTACAGATACCAAGTAAGCGATATGCGCAAAACGCGATAACCCTACCACGTTCTTCATCTTCTTAGAGTGGTGCGAAAACCGCAGCACTCAGGCCTAATTGACCATTGTGCATCCGCCGCTCGTTTAAGGATAATCTTCAAAACAGACCAGTAGCTAGCTCAGAGGCTAGTACCTTGCTGATGGAAACATCGTGTAATTCCTTTGGCCCCAAAAAGCTCAGCCGAGGTGTCTGTGTCTCAGTGCCAATAGCTTGGGCAGTGGATGAGAAGGTGGTGTGAAGATTTCTGATTTTGTTCACCAAACCAACACTTGAGGTCATTGACAACTCCCATAGTGCTGAGCTGCTTGTTAAAAACACCATGGCCAGTCAAAACACCTACCGCAATCCTAATGTGTTTTCTGCTTAAATGTAAAGTCAATTGGAACGCCCTAGTGAAGGTTTTTGAATAAAACGCGAGGTTTAGCTGATTTTAAACCGTGAACGAGTCCAGTTCCCAATCTCTTGCCTTGCCTTGCAGTATCCGTTGAGAGTTTGAAGGGCGGTTCCAAACCAAAAAAGGTCTACTGGAAGCTTCTGTTGGCCAAAGCATTAACTTTCTGATTTCCTTAATGCTACTATGTCTAGGAACTCGGAGAAGTTTGATCTAGTGAGTCTTTTACCAGCATTGTTTTTTTCATGACAAAACCAGGAGCATTGTGAGCCGTTTGGATATCTGCACATATACAGATATGTTTGTTGGAGTAACCCCCACGGAGGAGGTTCTGCTGAACACATGCTGAAATGGCAAAAACCTCTGCCTGAAATACTGTGGTGAAACTGTCGTGGGCAAACGAAAATTTTGCACTACGCTTATCGCCATACACCCCTGCACCGGAATCATCTACAATTCTCGATCAAATCAATTAATCAAAAATACAGCGAAAGCGTACCTGCTTTTGACATCTATTAAAACGGTTTGTTCTGTTTTGAGATTAAATAACTGTAATCATGTTTCAAAAATTTAAAACATTAAGAGAGCAATCTAAGGTACCGCCATAATAATACGAGGGCGGTCTGAAATGTTTTGAGCCTAACATAGAAACAAGTATTGTTTCTGTCAAATTTAATTTTTTTTTCAACATAGTCTTTTCTAAGTCGATACTCTTTTTCCAGCGATGGTCCAACTTCTTTAACCCGTCCAAATAGTAGTTGGCGTCTTGCTTTGCAAAATAGGCATCTACAGTTGCGATGACCTTCTCGTTCGATGAAAGTCTCTGTTCTTAGAGCCAAACTTTAAGATAAGGAAATAGTAAATAGTCGCTTGAGGCCAGACCTGGTCAATACGCTGTGTGGTCAACCAATTCAAACTGCAATTCGTGAATTTTGGCCATGGTGACCGCTGAAGTGTGCACTGGTGCGTTGTCCTAGTGCAAGAGCACTTTCTTCCGCTGCAAATCACCTTCCCGGCCGATGAAACTCTCTTCCCTTTTTTCGAAGCACGTTCACCCTTCGCAGTCTACTGTTTTGGCTGTTACTTTGTCTCGGGAGTGTAGTGGTGGACCCAAGTTTCATCAACAGTGATGAATCGACGCAAAAAATCCGACTCGTTTTGCTAAAACCGCATACCTTGGAAATGTTCATTCGAATGCGGTTGTGGTCTAAAGAGAGTAATCGTGGGACTCAACGCGCGGACAGCTTTCTCATGCCCAATTCTTCATTCAATGTATGACAAACGCGTTTTTTTCAAAAGCCTCTGCTATCTCTCTAACCTTGATTCGGCGGTCGTCCAACACCGTTTGGTGAACTTTTTCTATGTTTTCGGTGGTGGTCGCAGTTGTTGGCCGTCCCGAACGCTCATCATCAACCAAGCTAGTACGACCACGTTTAAATTCAGCTGCCCATCTTTTTACAGTGACAACAAATGGAACAGAGTCTCTGTATACAGCGTTCAACTGGGCTTTAATTTGCGTAGACGTATTGTCTTTCAAATGCAGGAACTTAATCACGGCACGATATTCGATTTTGTCCATTTTTACAAAAACATACACATCGACTGATACAAACGAGTGTCAAAAAACAACTGAGGGTCCAAAATGGTTGAAATTTTGACAGGTATCTTCCAAAGCATGTAAAATTGTGGTACCAAAACGGTTTTGACGAGTAACTCCATCTTCATGTTGAAGCTCAAAACATTTCAGACCGCCCTCGTATCTATTGTGAGGTGGTCATTACAGCCTAGCCTAGCTCTTTAGTTTAATGTGGTGGCACCTAGCGTGTGCCTTATCAATCAATCTGCAATCACCCAGTATATCGCCTAGGCAAATTTATAACCCCCAGAGGTAACCTAGACGTAGTGACTAGGACGCAAGAAAATTTATAGCTACGAACAGAGAGCGGGAATTTTGTTACAGAGAACGCGCTGCCGCTAAAGTGTTAGGTACCCATACTAAAGGCTAGCAACAGCTCACCTCGCGAAATTACTTACCCAGTTTTCCATGGTCCCAATTAAGATTAATCTTGAACTTCTCCAAAGAGCGGTGGACGTACCAAGTTGAAATCACCGGAGTGAGTTTTACAACGCCGACCCCGCAGAAGGTATCTTTGTTCACGTCTCTCACTTAAGTTAGGGCTCTTGTCCGTTTTATTATAATCATATCCGGAGCAATGCCATCTATAAAAAATTTAAACAATTAATTCTTGGTTCAAGTTTAAATATTCTGAGAAATTAACTCAATATTTAATTCCAGTATTAACATTGTATGCCGTGTTTAATTCAGAAACTTCTTACTCGTAGGTTTTATTGCATTCTTTAGTTAGAAAATGAATTTCTTTTGAGAAACGAAACGGCTGTTTTATCCGCAGTACTGTTTGGTCGAGCAAAGTTGGCAGTTTTGGTGTGTCCGGAAAATTTACAATTAGGTTCCAGTGACGCAACGACGATCCGGAACGTGATCAATCTGAGAAGGAAATAAAGTGTTATGAAAAGCACGCATTTGAATTAGGTAATTTTATAATCTTGAACCGCAAATTTTAAGCACAATTACCAACGATTAACGCCCCTCAGTTTCTCTTGTAAAAAATCATTACAAGTTTTTCTGGAGATGAAGTGCACGAACTTCCGTGGTTCGGAGCCTACGTAAAGATGTAGGTCTCCACTGTCCTGGGCCACTTACGGCACCACACAGGACAAGGGGTGAGAAGATATGCTACACGTCGCAAGAGGTATGCAACCATCAGAAAAACAATGACCAATTAGTATAAGTTAATAAACTGAATATGGAAATTATAACTTTTTTTTAAATAAATATGGTACGTAATATTACCTATATTGGTTTCCTAATAATCGACATTAAGGCAACGTAACTACACCAATTAAAAAACACACGCACGAGTTGGTTGTTTCGGACTCGGATATCACACATATTTCCTCGTGAGAATGTCTAAAGCGTTTCAGTTTCGAGTGTTGTGGCACATTTTGTCAAGTCTTGCATCGGGTCCTTTTACAAAGTGGATTACACGACCACGAATAAGTGCGCTTTTATTCGTCGACACCCAACCAGAACTTAATAGAATATCCCGAAGCGCTTCCTTTCACAACAAAGACTGTAGGGAAATGTGAATCCCGGACCTTTATCCGCTTACATTCCGTTTTCTATTCTCAAAACGGCTTTTCAAGTGTCTGATCGTTATTGTCCTGCTAAAAAATTTCAAGTTTTTACGGGAAACCATACCAAAATGATGTTCTTTGATGCTACATAAAAAAAAATTTTACCTCGGATGTTTGAGATTGAGTTCTTTCTTTCGTCGTAAATACGATCCTAAAAAATAGTAGTTATTAAATTGATTTTGGGGTAAATAAATGCCTAGCAGGTAGATGCATAACCGCCATATTGTTGTAAAAATATAACTTAAAAAAGTATTTTGTCGTATCTTTTTTAAATTATAGAAAAACCTGTACAGCTACAAATGCTCTTCTAAATTTGTTAGCTTCTATCCCTTGGAGATGAAAAGTATATTTTGAAGTTTTGAACTTACATCGTAAAACTTTTCCTCTTTCAACACGTTTCTTTCTTTATTAGGGTAATCTGTATTTGTGTACTCCAACAAGACAACTTGAGCATATAACTAGATGTATATCAATTCCATTTATGCATCTTGTTACTACAGTTAACTTTTACGAAAGTTTAGAATTCAAGTGTATTAAAACTTGTACAAATTTTCCAAAGGTGGGGTTGTCATGGTTTCACGATTATTATTCAATTTTATTGATACTTAGTTCTTCATACAGGGTGGCCCACCGAAAACGAAACAAGCGTGTTTTTTGACACTGAACCTCAATTTTTCTTAAAACTTCCGGACGTGTTAAATCAATTTGCAAGAGGGACATGTATTATGGCTATTTTTGTTCGCCTATTTTCAACCCCAAAATTTGGGGCCATTTGCACCCTACAAATTTTAAAAAACAAAAAGTATCAAAAAACACCATGGCGAAGAAAGCTTGTTCAATTTGTAACAAGCCAACATGGATACAACAATTTCAAAAATCACCAAGATTCGGTTTACTGCATTAGTTTCTCAAGAACCTGGTCGAGTGATCGTGTCAAAACGTTGTTCTTCGGATAATCACGCCTCACATCCAATCCCCCTCTAAGTTTTAACGAGTATAAAAACAAAGGTTTGCCCAGATTTACCAAATTCAATTTATTTAATTAAATACCGATCTCTTCTACCAGCTAGAAAATTCAAAGAACCTGACCTGCACTTAGCCGACAAAGTTACAGATTTTTATGTTTAGGATAAGGTAGTACACAGTGAGATAGATACTCACTATATACCACAAAATTTTATAATAGGTTTATTTCATTACAAATGTCTAGACCACATAAACTCAGCAAAACTGATAACACAAATTATGCGGCAATGGCTGAGGCGGTAAGGCTAGTTATCGGAAGAAAGTTGACAAGGAAGTCGTCATCTATAGCGACGATAGAGTATTACTTCATACTTAAGTATCTCCAATAATCCCCACTTAAGCTATAGCCTACGGTCATTTGATCAAATTCTATCATCAGGTCATCCTTAAACCGAGCATTAGCCTCCGGTCATCGTAGGCTTCTCCTAGTATTGCACGAACTAACCCTAGGATCGAGTAACTAGCTCCGGTCCAGAGCAACTCTTTGTTACAGGTAAATCAGCACCCAGCTCCGAGGAAAAACGTAACACTTTCGAAGCGTTAGACACGCAAGTGCGGCGTGCTGTTGCACCACTACGTGCGGATGACGCGCTTGTGCGGCCTGCTTGCATTAGGTTTTTACAAGTCAGTGTGATACACGCAATGGAGATGACTGAACGTGTTTTGGTGCCCACATATTGAAGGTTTAAGGTTGGGAAAATTACCATTCCCTAAGCAATGAAAGCGAAGATGCAGAAATACTTAGAAAAATCATCTTTGCCAACAAAACATACTTCTTTTTATTAACCATGTTCATTATAAGAGAAGTACGTAGAAGCAGAAAGATCAGGATATATAAAAAATATCTGCCCCATCCCTATGCAATAGAAGCGAGACATGGACGCCTACCCAAAAAACAGTAGAAGTGTTAAACGAAGCAGCAACCTGCAAAGACCACTACCAGGAGATGCAATCCCTAGGTCCCGTCACTACGTAGATCACAACCTTCTGAAGCTCCAGCCGGATCTATCGGTTTTGTTTATTATTCACATCTCATTGTGTGTATTGTTGTTTGTAAATAATTATGTTTAATTATCTTAGTTTGTTTGGCGTTGTAATATACAATTTTGTTTTTAAATAGAAAGAATGTTTTGCAGGATTAATTTTGATGGTGTTACCGCTACGAACTGTGGTCAAAGAATGCGAAGTATATTCCTATATACAACTCCATTCAGCTTTAGTTGGTTTTCAAAAAGCCTTTGATACTCTAGAGCTGTGGGCAATATTTAAAAGATTAGATGAAGCCAGCATTAACTACCGGTAAACTACGTTGATACGGAATACGAAGAGTGTGTAAACGTGGACGGCAAACAACTAAGTAGCCTTCGATTTGCCGACGATATAATTCTAATCAGCATCTAACTTTAATAAACAATTAGCAATAGACCACCAGATTATAGAAAACTTCTTTTTTTTTCTTCTTCTTATGATAGGCATGGCTTGTTTAATGTCAGCAGCTAGTGCGGGTTCTGTGATCCCTCTTCGCATTATGCTGGCCTTACCCGTCGAAAGGGAAAGAAGTTCACTAAATGGTTTACGATTGCCAAAGATGTTAGTATGACAACCGGGACCGGCGGCTTAACGTACCCTCCGAAGCACAGTTGGTTGCAAATATATCCTTATATTGGTCACCCATTCGAGTGGGGACCAGAGCGGACAGTGCTTAATTCGGAATGTCTTGTGACCGGCATCCGTAGTTTTGCGCAATACAACCAACGTATATAAAACGTTGTAGACTATACGTATTCAGAATCGGTAAAACCAAATCAAGCAGCTCAAGTAACAAGAAGGGTCAGATTGGACTGAGCAGCTTTCAGACGATTGGAAACTATTTTAAAAAACAAAGACATTCCAATACCCTTAAAGAGATAAACTTTCGATTCCTGTATCCTGCCAGTTTTAAGGTTCTGCATAGAAACCATGACCCTTGCGGAAAAAATGTCTAAAGATTAAAAAAAACATACAAGAGCTATGAAGAGAGCTGTATCTGGAGTGAGTTTCAGAGATAGAAAAAGGAACACCAAAATAAGAGAACGAACGAGAGTTACCGTCCAAAGAGTGATGGATTTGTAATGAAGTTGGGCAACCCATATTGCAAGGAAACCGGAAAAAGAATTGTCCATCCGAGTAATACAATGGCGTCCAAGATCATTTTAGAGAAGCGGGAGGGAGACCGCAGAGAAGGGTATCAGATCGCGCAAGAGAGGGTAGCCAGGACGTTTAAGGGAGGCCTACGTTCAGCAGTGGTCGGACAAACTCTAAAGAAGAAAAAAGAGACCTGGACGACTGAGTGAGAGCTCAGCACTTAGATCACTACACCAATGGGTGACTTGTGGCTTTAAAAAAGTCGCAGAATTACACATCGTGTTATTAATAAATACCAATTTCATGATTCACTGATACAATTTTGTATTCATAAATGATACTATAAGTTGGTTGCATAGAGGAGAACTGCAGATGCCGGTCACACGGTATTCCAAGATAAGCACTGCCCGCTCTGGTCGCTACTCAGATGAGTGACCAATATAGGGGTCTTTCTGCAACCTCCCGTGCTTCAGAGGGCACGTTAAGCCGTCGGTCTCGGTTGTCATACTATCATTTTTGGCAATCGGAAAACCATTTAGTGGAACTTCTTCCTCTTTCGACGGATAAGGCAGCCTTCTGCCCGGCATACGTGCAAAGAGGACTCAGAACCAGCAATAGTTGCGGGTATTAAACAAGCTATTGACCTATAATAAAAAGAGAATGAAGAAGAAATTATACTATAATGTTTATAAAATAATATTAAAACACTGGATTAAAAAAAAAGTAAAGTCGGTGGCACTACACTCCAATGAAGAGTTTGGCCTGCAATGGGTCAGGGCCACCGGACCATCGCTTCCGATACCCAGCCGTCTTGCACTCTTATATGAAGTCTCTTATATGAAGTACGGGGTGGTGTGGTAAGCACCACGCCTTAGACGGCTGCCTTACTTCCCTCACCCCTCGAGGGGTTTGGTTCCCAAGTTTTAAAAAGCGACTGGGTAGGCCGCCCGCCAGGCATCCAGTCTCGGATTTGAACCCAAGACCTTCCGCGTAGCAGCCAAGTGCCCTAACCACTCGACCACTCTGACGCCAAAACACAGGATTACATTGCCAAAATAAATTGCATCGGCAAAAAAGTAAAATTAAACCAACTATTGGGCAACAGTGAACGACGAAAGAGGATAATCGATATTGGAAAAACTATATTTACATTCGCATTCAATTCCAAATGTGAGTTGCTCGTACATAAACTCAATATTTAAACAATACATAAAATAGCGAATAATGATGTTTGTTTAAATACGATTACTGTGTATTTTCCAATAATTCTTTTAAACAAAACAATTAAAAAAAATAACCAAATTGAGAAGTGACTTATTGATTTAGCGCTCAGCTTATTAGAGCAATAAATTGCAAAACGCGTTCAACACGGAATTACTTAAGCCGATACTGGAAAAGTGCCAATTCACGAGTTTATTAGGTTACTGTTTCCATATTTCATTCCGGTAAGCTTTAGACTTCCCATTGTTTCATTCGTCGCGTCGGCTCGATGTCAATAAATTGAAACCCCGCCGGATATAGAAAGCAACAAAATGTAAAATATGAATCCTACCAGGCGCATATTTAAAACTTTAGTCAATTAGCTATTCACATGGTTAAAGTCACGAGAGAGAATTCTTATCCAGAAAATGTGCTGAAGGTTAAAAACAGTTGAGGTTTTAAGCAATACTAAAGCACGTTTTCACTTCAATAATAATAATTGAAATTTCTTCGAATCCAGCTTGCTAATAATAATAACAACGATGACGTAGACATAAGACGCTCTGATTTTGCCAAAGTACCTCTCGTACACCCTCATGGTGGTTCTTGTTATTATCAAAACTCTCATCCACATTACAGCGACATTCAAAATTTGAATGATTAATACCTGATTTTTTATTAAAAACTCCGGTTTTCAAAAGCTCCATCTGTGTTATTTTTTGATCATATTGCAACCGAAGTATTGGAAAGAATATATCTCATGGTCGAAAGCTTCTCTCTACGTTTATTTTAATTAAAATGTCAAATCTACCCAATTTATGTTACGCAGAACTTAATACACATCACGTGTTTCCAGATATTCTGACGTAACACATTTTACTCCAGGTTAACAACCCTCAATACCCACAAATGAACGCAACAGCTTCAGTTTTGTTTTACTTATATATATTTTTTTTGGGATTTATGTAGCTGCCCTGAAATCGTAGCTCTCCTCTTTTAAGGCACGTACAAAAATATTATTCGTGGAAAAGCGTTGATAACCGTAGGTTATATTCCTTACAATATTTTTATACCCCCCTTTGTTATTATAGCAGAGAAACGTTTAATCATCAGTTATTTTACTAAGGTATGTGTTCGATTTTTATTACCGCATTCTGTTTATTATTTCTTTGTGGTTGTGTAAACTTGTAACGGCAGATTTGAAATAACGAACCCATGGCAAGTTTTATTTATGTTTGTAGGAATTTACGTTGGAATAAAAGAGGTATGAAATGTTTGGCAAATGTACAGTGCAGTACTTTATACAACTGTTCTTCTATTTCTTCTTCTTCCTCTTCTTACTACTTGTATTAGGCTAATTGCCTGTTACGTCCCTTGATCTTTCTATCTTTTCCGTGGTCGCCCCAAAGATCTTCTTCCTCTTGCTCTATACTGCCATATTTTTTTGAGTATTCTCCGGTTTTCCATTCGTTCAATATGTTCTTTCCGTTTATTTCTGTATTCTTTTATTATTTCATTACCTTCTAATTCTAATACTTAAAATGCGCCAGCTATTGCATTTAATCTATAGGTATGACTGCAATAATAAATAACAACAGTTTGGATAATCATCGAAACATCGATGATATTGTTGAGAGGAAACCTGGTTTCAACTGGCACCGATTGATAGCGCCCAGTAAGGGACCAGTGTAAGGTTAAAGATAAAGCTGCTGCGTTGCAGTTGTACGTTGACTCGACAAAGACAATAGAAAAGAAACTCGAAACAAATATCCATGGTCCTCTAAGTTGGGGGTTGAAAGGTCAGGTCAGCACCTTACCATTGGAAAAAAATGATAAAAGCTAAAACTCAAAAGCAGAGCTTATTGATACGTGGAACGCCAAAGGAATTAGTAAGAAAATTGAAGAAATCATAAATGAAATAATAAGAATGAATATAGATCTGATACTGATCACAGAAACGAAAGAAGAAGTAGGCCCATATTTACGCATATGGAGCAGAGTTGATAAAGATAAAAAAACTAACAAAGGAAGTAACAATTGTAATAATGAGAACATACATAAAGAAAATATAGAGTTGGAAACCGATTGAAGAATTCAAAATCACAAATCCTTTATGAAATCATTTAATGTCATCATCCCCAATAGAGAAGACTGAAACCGCACCGACGACGTTCTTAAGTCAGCGGACGTAGTCTAGTTTACGGACGGATCGAAGAAGGCAGAAAGATGTGGTGCAGGAATTTATTGCAAGCCCAGGGCAAAGTTTTCGTTTTCCATTGACAGAAGCCCCACCTTGGTCCAGAACCGGCCCTCGCAAAGCAGGAGATTAAAACCTGAGCTTGGTACCCGTTCAAAATCTATTGGACCTTGCATCCACGGCGGCGCCAGTGAAGTACTTTATTCGAGAACTATCCCTCCTTGGACGTTCTAAACAACTCCTACGCTTAAGTAGGAAACACATCAAGATTGTGGTAAGTTTTCTGACTGATCATGGTTTTTTTAACAAACACCTTAACACCATGGGAGTGGTAAAAGACCCCATGTGCAGGTTTTACAGAGAAAAGGAGGAATCTTTCCTCTATCTTCTGATCCACTGCCCCAAACTAATGGTAGTGAGGTTCCGACATCTCGGCATCCCGCTTCCAGAACCAAAGGAGTTACAGGATATCTCCAACAGCAGGGTACTAGCCCTTAGCCTATTAGTACTGGTCTGTATAAGAAAAATCCCTGCGTGCTTTGGCTTCCCACACCTCCAACTGGTCGACAATCTCTTGCATTTTTCACTATTCTTGTTTCATCCATCCTAGATATGTGCTCATTTAACTTTCTTTTATTCCACTGGTCTAACCTGTTATGTGTGGTACTTGACATGCTTCGCGAAAGTTAGTATTCCTTTTTCTGTTCACTCTGGTATTGCTGGTGATTTTCCGCAGAACTTTAATTTCAGCCACTTACATCTTTTGTTTCGATTTTGTGGTTTCTGCTGCCGTCTCAGATGTATATGTCATTATGGATCCTACAGCTCTTTTGTAGATCCTTAAAGAGTCGCCTTGTCGTATTCTCTTTTCAACTGCTATCTGTTCAGAAAACCCCTCTAGACATTTTATCTTCACTTGGCCGTTGGTATATGTGTCTTCTATTGTTCTAATTATTCAAGCTGGTACCATCACATCGTGTAGTTGTATTCAGTCAAATGCTTTTGACAGGTTTACAAAGCATAAGTAGGCTGGCCTATTGTATTGCAACAATTCTTCCATCAACTGTCGTAGTATGAAAATTGCGTCTGTGCAAGATTTTCTCAGTTTATTCCTCTGTGGTGTTTTGGTATAGTTTGTTAAATTAACTCCGCCTGCATTGTCAACGGGTAAATTGAGTAGCTCAATGACAGTGTTGCCGGTTCCTAGCTAGGAGAAAAGAGTAGGGTTCCCTGGTGAGACCAGCAACCTACCAGGGGGAAGAAAATACAATATAAATTTAAAGAACCAGAGATTAGCATCGGAATGAGACGGACAATATGACGACAAACACGGCGAAAAAAAGGAAATCGTTTCAATAAAAAAAGAATATACTAAGAATTGCAACGTAGGAAGTAAATTGTATCCTATCATATCCATGTTCCAAATCTTTAGTATAAATTCAACTTCTTGCTCCAAACTATTACTAGTATTAGGATCAGAACACCTGTTTCATGCCGAACCATGTAGCTGCTATCAATCTCTATTTACTAAGACAAAGCCAAAAATAACCAATTAAAACAAATTTCTTAATAATTATGGAGAAATTAGGACATTGGTAAAAAACTAAAGTGTTCGAATTTATCCTTGTTTTTTATTAACGTTTTAATTTTAACAGTTTTAAGGGTTTCAAAAAAAATTTCTGTCTCTCACAATCGATTTCCCTTTACGATCATAACACATTGCCATACTGGAGGTGTAGAAACGCAAAAAGAAGCTTAATGTTGGCTTATCCCAAAATAACATTTATTAAGTTTTATCCTAGTTTCAAGCTCATCTCACCTATTCTCGGATTCTCTTATATTTCATTTCAATGCGTTTCGCTTTTCCACTCGCTTATTCACCACAGGGACCATAAACCTGGACCAAAAATTTAATAATTGTTACTGCAATGTGTATGCATTGTAAAGAAGCAATAAAAAAAACCGTAAAAAGATACTACCATGATTTTACAGCGAATAATTTTTAACAAAAAAAAACTATAAAGCAAGATATAAAGTTTTACGATTGAGCAACATAACAGATACCAGTAAAAACCTAAACTGTTTTATTTGCGCTTCTGATTAGGGATGCTTTGCGGCTGGGGAATTGCATAACATTGAGTAAAGGGCAAAAGAAAAGTAAAGGCCTAAAGAATGAAACGATTTTAGCTTCATACGCTGGATTTATTTTATTCCTGTAAATAAGCTAAAATTTAGCCGGCGCACGTATTAACTTTTTAATGCCATTAAAAGGTCCCTTAATAATTCTCTCATTTTAAGTACTGGCTAGACAATTAAACTGCAACGAAGTGAAACATTCAACGTAATTCAGTACTACTTATTATAACAGTTTGCATGTGACAAGACGCAGTTGAAGCTCAAAATTATTCCTCCGATTTCAATTTTGTTAGAATAATTGGTAAAATAGATTTCAACATGACGGGATTCACAAGTCTGGTGCCCGCGATGCGTCACCACAGCAGTTTTAGATTTGCCCGCTACGAAGTCTGCAAAATAACGAGAAGTTCTTGTTCACAGCTAATCAGCGTCCATGGAGGCAATTAATTAGACTAAAATATCTAAAAACCGAGGGAAGAGAGATCAACAAATATTCTAACTGTTATCACCCGACCGTGTACCTTCCGTCTTGCCATGAGGCACGCATACCCTAAGGAGGAACCTAGCCCGGTTTAGACGTAGAGACCACATCTAACTATCAAATCGCCTTCCATGAGTCCAGAAACCTCGATACCCTTAAGAACTCCGGTAGCCAAATTTCTTAGCTCGCTTTCTTCGACGCCACCTTACTCGCCTGAAGAAAAAGTAAGGCAACACTGCTAGGAAGCAAAGTTATTCGTCAGGGTCATCTCACCAGGCGTGGGATGGGGGACTGGGCCCAGGGCCCAAACTAGGGTTTCATGAGACTTTTGGTTTAAAAAACTTTTTGCCTCGATCTTGTCTTCAATCAAAAAAATCGCGACAAGAAAGCTGTTTTAATTATCAAAACAAGATAAAGCTACATTGTCGCGAAATTGTGATCTTAAAAACATACGGTGTAATTATGAAAATACGGAAAATCATCGCAGTAACAAATTAATCCAAGTAACTTCATCATGGCAAACCTTAAATGGTTAGGGGGTGTTTAGCGTTTATGCGAATGCTGGACCAACCCATCATATGGATATATCCATCCAAGGCATGGAACGGGTGCCGGAATTTTCTCCGATGACCTAAACCTACGCCAAAGTATACCACTAGGCAAAATTGCATGAAGAACCAACGTATTGGTATGTACAGTGATAGCAGAGCCGCTTCCCTTTTATGGGTTAAAGGACATGACGGCAACTACGGCAATGAGTAGGCTGATGAGATTGTGAGCCTGGCTTCCGAATAACCTCTCTGAGGGCCAGAGCCCGTAATTTCCATATTCCTGAAGACATTAAGCTTTATGCTATACCAAGAAACCTTAAAAAACTTAACACGAAGATGGGTTAACACTCAAAGCTGTCGTCAAGCAAGGGCTGCTATTACGGCACCATCGCCAAGGACAACCAAATACTGTGTGCAACTGTCCCGAAAACAACTTGTGATTAGTTGTAGGTATCTTATTTGTACACTGCACCCTAACGCAACACATGCACAGGATGGGACTGGCGGACAGCCCAAACTGCCGTGCATGCAACAGGGACGACGAGTCGGCAGAACATGTCCTATGTCACTGTCCAGCTCTCGCAACAACCAGAGGATCCATGCTGAGGGACTTCTGGCCTAACATGGCCGAAATCAGCAACACTCCAGTTGCGAATTTCTTTAAGTACATCCAAAAGTTAAATGGCTTGGGTGATGTCCAATGTTGAGAGCTGCTGGGGAGGTAGTACAATGGGCCTACCTATTGTGGCCTAAGTGCGCGTGAAGTGACTCACACTCCCAATTCTTAATCCAGACTCCAGGGGTTGTTTAGAATCACAGAGTCGATCATATAATTTTACAAATTTCATGTTACACTGCAAGAAATAAACATGCAGGTACAATACAAAATAGCGAAGTTATGTCACGGTGGGTGTGGCAATAATAGGTAGAGGTAGGTACTAAGGAAGTCACTAAATCTGTTAAAACCTTCATCCCCTATCAAAAAGGATTATGCTTCTACAACTCAAAGCGAAACCAGTTGACATAAACATAATACATTTGTACGCTTCTACCGCAGATAAGGAAAACGAACTCGTAGAAAAATTTCATGAACCATTAAGAAAATTGATGAAGTTAACTAAATAAACTTGACGCAAATACCATCTTGGAGAATTTCAATGGCAATGTGTTGGAGACCATGGCTTGGGAACTCAAAACGATAGATTTAATAGACTAATACAATACCGTTAAGCAGATGGTGCAATAGCACTTGGTACTATGGTTAAACTATCAGCAAGAAGATTATACACCTGAATGTCCTCTTTCCATGGCAAAAATAATTCTGGAGTCAGACAACATATAGATTATCTGTTAATAAACCGAAGATTCGGGAATAGTGTAAAAGCGATGAAAACTTATCTCGGAGCAGATATGGAATCAGACCACAATCCAGCAAGAATCGGCCGCACGCGATAAATAGCAGAAAAGAAGAACACGACACAAAACATAGATGTAAGACAACTAAAAAATCTACAATGGGAGACGTTCAAAAAGAAGCAAAGAAACAAACCGGAAGGTATGGCTAACAGAAGACATACTGTAGCTAATGGAAGAAATAAGGACCTAAAACATGTTCCGAATCGCAATCCGCGTCTCTGCAAACATCTAATATATCAGACGTATGTCTTGAATCGGTCATAACGTAATCTATTTGGTTCCTTGTTATTTTATACCTTGTGTGTCCTTGTGCGAAAATCTCGTACTTCTGATTACCATATTGTTACTACTCGTTTCGTCTTCAGGTGCCATACCTTAACGGAGCGTTGGAAAGAGGGTTGAAGCCATATTTTTTAAAAAGATTGGCGTCGTAAACTTTCTGCACCTCTGTACTAGGTAAATTCGGCGTAAACTGTGTAGTTTCTCGTTGCTTTCACAGTTTCTAGTGTCACACGCCGTAGTTTAACGATTGCCTTAGTTGTTAGCATGGACAACCAGAACCAGCGGCTTCACGTGCCCTCCGAGGCACGGCCAAACTGCATGCTCACCAACCCATCTAAGATGTGACCAGGCGGATCGTTGCTTAACTTTGAGTACCGTTTGACTGGTACTAACAGCTCTCCGCTATGCAGCTGACTAGCCGCTAGATTAATAATTGTCACTGTGCGCTACTGTATAAGACCCTATATCCGAAATCCATCTCATTTCTTCTAATGCCACAGTATGTAGTTTGTATCGTTTAATTTCTTCTACGATTTTGTGGTGCGCTTATTTTTGATGAAATTCTGGCAATCCATGTTGCAATCCAAAAATTTACCCGTTTCGTTTTTTTCTCTTCGTGTTATTCTTGTGGATGTTCTCTTTTTCACCATTTCTAGGTCCTTTTCTATTGCAGTCGTTTATTATTGTTTCCGTCCTGATTTTTTAATTTACTAGTTTCTTTGGGCGGCACCCTATGTTCATATGTGTTTTTTTAAATTTCTCATTCTCCATGATTTCCGGTGATCTCTTACCCACTCTTGACGAATTTACAACCGAGATCATTAGACGAGTGCTTTAAATGATAGCATACCCTTGAGTGTGGTTTATTTAGACTTTGGAAAAGCCCTCGACCGAGTGCCTATTGAAGACTTGGTTTAAAGCTGAAACGTTATGGTATTCATGAAAATCTGTTAAAGTTGATCTCTGATTTGTTACGTGGATCGACGTTATTGCCTCTTCCAGTCAAGACCGGAGTTCCACAAGAGTCTGTCCTGGGCCCGCTGTTTTTAACATTTATATAAGTAATCTTGCAACTTTGTTGGAATCGAATGGTACCTTATTGCCAATGACACCAAACTCTTTGGTAATTCTGTTACTAGCAGTGTGCAAATACAGTATGACCCCAAAAAACTTGAAGCTTGATATATATCCTGGTTTACAGCTTCATCCTAAGGATAGGAAACAACATAACTTCCTAGTTAACTATTTGTACATAAACAAGTCAACCTGGGAGTCCAATAACTACCGACTTAAAATGGACCGAGCACTAGAACATGCAGTTTTCACTTTCGTGTTAGGACATACTCAAGATGCCAGTTAAAATTCTTTAATTTTTGCGTATTCAAACTTAATTGTTAAAAATAATTAATAACAGTTGACTATTGCTTTTCATTGCTAGTAAGTACTTATTTCGATTAGGTAATTATAAAAACAATTTTGTTAAACTGGAAAATAAATTACTATATTTCTAGCAAACTTTAACCGAGATATTTAATCTAAATTTAATCAGATTGATAAGATTGATTTTTTCATTTAAGACGCATTTTCTAAATTAAATCTTAATTAAAATGTCATGTCCGTTATTATTTTTCATTAAAGCAAGAATTGAAAAATAAAAATAGATTTTGTTTAACTTGATTAATTATACAGCGACTGCAAAGCTATCAGAACTTTTAGTTTCAGCAAATTGCAAAATTAATTGCCGGGGAGCGTAGGTTAATTCTAATATCTTAGAAAAATTTAGCTTAAAACTAATAATACAATGATGACAAAACTTTACAAGTTGAAAAAATTCCAAATAAATAAATTGCCTATCCTGGCTCTTTCGGCGAGAAATATATTTAAATGTCAAGGAATGGACTTTTAAAGCTTAGTGTAAATTATGCTACTGCACAGGATAGGGATAGATACAGAAAGGAGGTCATTTATCAGAAGATTTACAAATAAGGTGATGTCAGATAAGGCCTGAATTTAGAGGTTTCTTTTAAAATTTCGGATTCTAAATATTATGTGTGTTGGCAGGACATTAGTAGTACGAGTATTTTTCACTGTGAATTGAGACGTGGCGAGCTACTTATTAATATTAAAAAATTCGCTGTATTAAAATCATGTTGGTTAAGTTATGTGATGTCTTAGAAACTGCATTTCTTTTCAATAATTTTATATTTGAGAGAAAAGTAGAAGATGTAATATTACAGCAATGTAAAAACTTCTAAGTTGCAGGCTTCCGCGGCCGTTGTTAATAACAGCTAGGCTTCCGGGTAGGAGCCGCGTCATCGGTGCATGAACTGCCGACGATTCGTCCTCGGTTCCACGGGTAGAAATACACAAAACTCCTAACAATATTAACCGAGACCACAGCTATCCCCTCCACAATGCCTACAAACTACTATTTCCGACTAAACGAAAGCCCCGCCCTGCAACCGCTCAACCCCTACAGCCCGACAGCCAATCACAGACCCAGCATTCTCACCTTGTTACCCACCCGTCCCTTATAAACCCGGTGCCTGCACCGGTCTCGCCAGTTGTGTTCCAGATACCAAAGTGACCACAGCCCTGAAGATGTCCCGTGCAACCGAGGACGAAACGTCGGCAGTTCATGCACCGATGACGCGGCTCCTACCCGGAAGCCCAGCTGTTAATGTTTATTTATGTCGTAATTACCAGTGCAACAGGTCCATTTTCCTTAGAACAAAGATTCCGGAGAAGTTGAACTACCCTGGTTAACTCAGAAAGCAGAGTTTGTACAAAATAAACAGAAGAACGTGGATTAAAAATTATATACAATATTTATTGCCCTATTAATACAATTGCTACGATATCTATGTGTATTTGTTGTAATAAAGTACTTACTTAGTTTATAATTTTAATTTACAAATGCAAAGCAAAATATTTCTCTGAAACGGTACGCCACTGGTAAAATAATGGCTATTTGCAAAATGCGTACTAACAGGTACCTGTAAACTTGAACAGGATGTTGGTAGCATGGATGAAACTCAATATGGTTGTTATTTTTTTTAATTGCTGCACCGTAAAATGGTTAACACAAACTCGGTTCATTGCGGAAATTGTCTGTAAAAGAATTAAAATTGCAAGAAGTTTAATGTTAGTCCTGCCGTGCTGTGGAAAATACGGGGAAAATACTCGTTAACGTTTTCAGTGCTTTATACTAGGTAAGCATTTAAATTGTATCCTTTATTAGCTTTAAATGACTTGGATTCGATAATAAATTGTTTATGAGAAGATTTGTGCTAGCAGCAACTTGAAAAGTCTTAGAATTTTTGATGAAACAAAGCTGTGACGTTTCGAAGGTAAATATAATTTATATCTACTCTGAACAGAATTTTTCTGTTTTTCGGCGTCATAATAAAATAATAGTTTTACAAAGTAAATTCTAAATAGTTGTAGAAAATTAAACAACCAAAATAGGGCAGAGTCAAGTTCTTTAAGCTATTGTGATTTTTTCGCAAACGTGTCTTACGCGTGCGATAAATAATAGATATATACACACTAGTCATAACGATATCAGTACAGTGATAGACGTAGGCCTCCGCAAGAGTTATCGCATAGTTTTCTATTTTGTGCTCTCCGTTTACAGTATTGGGATGATGTTACTGTAATGGAATTTGCTCATCTTAACTGTGGCCTTATTACATTTCCCCTGTCTCGTCTAGTCAGTAACGCCGTCTAGATCACAATTTTTCTAGATCTTGCCTTGTCTTATCAAAATAAGGGGCGTAACATCTTGGCTTATCTTTCGTTCATATTCGCGTTGTGGAAGTTTTGTCGCTCACTGTACCATTTTGCCGTTTGGATGCAACATACGTGCAACTTATGTACTATACTATAACGCTGAAATGAGTTGTGGAATCAAGCTTGTAACTCAGGCATGTAATTTCCTGTGATGCGAAAGATATATCTATGAGCATCGCGGGCAAAGTTGAAGGCGTAATACCACTCCTACCAAAAACACCATATTTTCTCACTTCGCAATAAACAATACAAACCGTAACCTACTTATATCAGTTGGTAGCCATTGTTTTGTTCCATTTGGGAGCTATTTAATTTAATTGAGCATTACTAAAAATTGATTTTTGTCTGTCTGAAACAAAGATTCGAGAATGTTTTGTTTTTAACATTTTATAAGACTAGAGACTACATTGAAATACAAAAAACAATTACTACATATTACATTAACCTGGGCAATTTATGTAATGTTTAACTTTATTTCCTTCTGAAAAAGAAAAATGCGAAAACGGTTTTTTTCTGGAAAATTACTAGTTTTACAAAAAAAACTCAAGACTACCAGTTATATAAATTTTTTAACCTAGAATTATATTACGGCATCAAATTGATAAAAAAATTAAATCTTAAAAAATTACTAAATAAAAATCACCCAGCCTTCTCCGTTTGAGACGCCTCTGGTTTAAATAATTTTATTTGGATGCTGTTGGATGGTAGCACTTGCTAGTACTCAACCGTATACTAAATGTCATTCTTTCCTATAAAAGGATGTCTGAGATGGTAAATAAAATTTAAATTTCATTCACCTCCTTCCGGAGGCAGTAGCTTCCCTCAGAAGGATTTTAGGGCACATGTTGACGGGACCTTGTTTTCTTAAAATAACTTAAGAAATCACCTCCTAAAATTTGTCGGCATAGTTTATATACACCCTTTATATTAAAGGCGCTGAACGTCGGCTTGACTTAGCTTTCGGCTGTCTACGTGCGCGGCCGACCTCGACTCAAAGCGATAATGTCATTACACAAACAAATTCCGTAAGTATCACATCGAGCCCCAAAGTAATGTTTTAAAATGGTTCATCAAACATATTTATGAACCGACAGTGGTTACCTGTTAATGCTTAGCCCACCAATTTAGCGTAAAATAAACAGTTTTGTATAATTTCACAATCTAAGTACTAATTTATTTCTAACATTACATAACATTCGAAAATACGTACAGTTTAAAGCCGACATTGGGCAAATAGATATTGATTTATTAAAAAAATTAATATAGTCAAAACGAGTCTGCCTAATCATTTTGTTTATGTTTAAAGTGTTTTGATGATTTACAAATACACATGATACGAATTCCTAAACACAATCAACGTTTCGCTAAGCCAAATTTAAAGCTAGCATTTCTACGAGAATTAAAGCATTCTCAAAATCATTACAAAACTAACAGAATCCGTGGACTACGCCCCAGCACCATGCGACAAAACTTGCTAGCAAAATTTTTAAAAGAGATATAATGATGTAATTGATACATTCCGCCGGTATGGCAGCTTTATAGCCCCGATTACATTGCCTGACTGTTACATCAAAACCCGTAAAAATAGTAAATAAGGTGTGTCGAGAATGTTGCCAAATACGTCGTCACTAAATGTCGAAGCGGGGGGAGGGACGCAAGGATCCGAATTTACTATAGTATCAACTAGACTAGAACTTCGATCTGCGGCCCGCTATGCTACCTACTTTATTCGCTTATTTATTGTTAACAAAAGACCTCAAGGGTTCCACTCACTATATCTACTATAGTACGTTTCATAGTTAAAATGTAGTATTGAGCTTATGGAACTTAAGCATTAGAAGTGTCATTAAGAAAGATTAAAAAAATTGTAATTTTTAACAATCTAAATAAATGTTAATAAACTTGAAACATGTCTTTTTTATCTGAGAATAACAATATTACCTTGTGAAGTCTTTACAGCAGCATGCTTAAGGCAGCTGTCTTTTAATCAGAAAACCCGGGTTTTAACCTTGGTAAAATGTTTTTTGTTATTTTATTAATACTTGAACTGTTTTCATCCTCTCGTAAACATAATTCCAATGTCTAATTATGTCACATTATTAAAATAGGTAGTAATTCTATCATTTCATTAGCTGACGTATTAAAATTACAATTTACGGTGCAAATTGTGTTCTTTTTACTATTTGGACGTAGAGTTGGTGTGAAAATTAAATAAATAATTAAAAAAAAGGTATGTCCTACCCAGGATTAGAACCCGGGTTTTCTGCATAATAGACAGCTGCCTTAAACATGTTCTTACGGAGACATTTACCATTTTTACTTTTAGGATAAAAAGACACGTCTTGAATTTCTAATTATTTATTTACAGTTTTGCTTAACTGTTAATGTAAAATTATTATTATTTTACTAAACAGCTTTAATAACAGCTAATAACAATAATACGGTCGAAATTCTTAGCCAAAGTATCCTGGGGACATAAAATCTGGAAAAATAATTTCCCATTCATTTTGCATATAGTTCAACTTTCTTAAAAACCCCGTATATTGCCCACCTAAATAAAGTTTCATTAACTCATTAATGCTTACTAGTTGGATAAATATTAACGTAATGGGCATTATCAGATTCGATATTTATTAAGTTCATTTTTGCCGTACCACTAGTTATAGTAATGTCTAATACGTTTTATTTACGTGCAACTGGTACAAAGAAATCCTTTACTTTCAAAGAGTAGTTTTTTGAGAACCGCTAAGATGCAGCATTTAAGCCCTATACCGCCTGTACTGAATTTTAAGTATGATACGTGCCATATGTGTATAGTAAATCCCGATCCCGTTCCCTTATCTCAACTTTTAATGGCAAGAGGTATCCGCCACTTGAAGCCACATACTAACGCGTCTATTATATAAGGCACATATTTCTTTGTACAGCAGACCGCTACAGTTTACGATAACAATAATTAAAATTTAATGTCTACGGTTTGTGTGTATGACACAATTTTGCCAATAGCTGGCATTCCCACATCGGACTCTCTGGGAAACACACATATTGGACTTACAGATTTCTTCCTTCAGGCTAGACTTTTACTTACAACAGAATCAGGGACAGATCGCTACCAAAAACTACAAGAGACATGCAGGTCAGATCACGCAAACAATGCCGTGCGCGAAGATAATCATAAGTAATTCAAATTAGATTTACAAATTGCATTGCAGCTGAGATGTTAAGAGGGCGGATATTTGGAAATATTATTGCATTACCTACAATTGTTTTATCACCCTCGGGTACTGGATTACTATTTGCAGTTAAAAAGAAAATGCAGATGAGACTAACCTTACATGTCATACACAATCACCATTAATAAGGATCAAGGCCAGATATTCATTTCTACGGTTAGAAGAGTTTCTAATGTGAAACTTTATTGAAAATACTAATAAAACGTGCCATTTTAGAAGAAAAATGGGTACATTGATTTTAAATATTATTTGAGGTCGATTACGATGGGGAGGGATGTAAATACACAATAATAAGCATTCGCATGATTACTTAGTAGTTACGCATGTGCAGTTCAATCGCTGACTTTGTGTGTTTTGACACTATATAATACTGCAGGACGCTTTCTGTATGTCTTGCAACTCGACGCGACTTATTTAGTACAGTTTAAATGGATTGTACCAGATACAAACAAAGGACGTAAACCACGGGTTTCGCTAGTTATAATAATTAAATTACTTTTGTGATTAATTAATATTTACGCACTTTTAATTAACTCCCCAAAAATACATACTGCTAAAAATTTCAATATCTATCAGGTTTCTTTAATATTTGAATATTTTTAATTTCCCTACTAGAAATCTCCAACAAAAGCTTTCAATTTTTTACCTTAGCAATAATCCTCAAGCAGATCAGTACAGGGAACTGCGCAAACCTCTTTTTGGTTCGAGAAATTTTCTCTCAAATTTTTAGGGCTTTCGTTTTCTTTATAAGCTGAAAAAGGATATTTTTAGATAAAAATCTGCTATATAATTTGGACGATCCCTTTTCTCAAAGAGCTTTTCATGACGAACTTCTTCTTAAGCGCCTGCTATTTTCCACAGCTTTCTTGAGGGGAAACAAAGGAAATTTCAATAATAGAGACTTAGCTGTAATGATTTTCATCTGCCTGAAAGTGGACTGAAAAACGTTACGAGGTGCTAGAATATTTATAACGTAATTTCCCAAGGCGTATAATGCATTTTAAGAAGCTTTTTTTAAATATGTATTATTCTATTCAAGTGTATATTAGAAAGAAAATTACGTATGTACAAAAACTATCATATTTTTAGATACAGTATTGCTATAGATTTAAGAAAGCATTAACAAAACGGTATTCTACATTTCCTTCGTTTACGATCATCACTTTTGAATTTGCTCAAACGTAGAATACGTAAACTTACCTTTGATGTACCTTTACTTCTGTACTGATGATTGATTATTATTCGTTCCAGATTTCGAGTCGCCTTATAACGAGGACGTAATATATTTTTTTGTGAACATGATATATGTCTTTGATCTATTCTTCTCTTATAATTTCTATCAAAAATAAATAATAACCAGATGTGCATATATTAAACAGGAATATAGACTCATCCTTTTAGGAACGAGAAACGCATAAATAAATGCGTAGCGGTTTTAACTGTCAATGAAGTTGCGTGTATTTGACGCGTATTTAAATCCGGAAATCTCCTGACACGTACAGGCGTAGCAATTTTCCCTCTTTGAAACCCTTCCCCTGTAGCTGTGTATCTGAAGGATGTAATGTCATGTGCATTTTTTAAAGTCTATTTTATTTGCAAATGGAATATAAATGATATTATAATACAGAGTATCAGCCATAATGTCCTGTTAATACAACAAAACTTGAGCTGTGAATTCGTAGGTAAAAATTATGAGCGAACAAAAATGTTCCTTTCTAATTTTTTGTTTTATTGAAGCAGTCCGTCAAACTTGCAGAAGAATCACAATTACTTCAGAACAGTTACAGCAATCAAACTAGGCAAGAGTTCTTAGACATATTCTAGATATAATTTGATAAATATGGAACAAAATTGTAACAGAACGATCTTCAGAACTACCCTGGATAACTTAGAAGCCAGGATTTGAAGACAATAAGTGTATTTCGTGTAATAAAAGTTATCAGATTATTTACAAAAATAAATTACAACAGTGAAACAAAATGAACCCTCCAAAACGGTACGTCACTGGAGGAGAATATGGTTTTTTCCCGATGTCGGCCGAAGAGCTGGTTGTACAGTCAAAGTGTCGATGGATGCATCTGTTCACAAAATGGTTGGCAGTCTGTAATTACTGTAAAAAAATGTTTAGCACACAAATACAATGTATTCAATACTAAAGAAGTCTGCTGCTATCTGTAATATAACAATAAGTAATCACAGTTATGTTCGATGGTTACGTTGCTCTTGTTTCAGGCGCGTGCTGCTATGTAAGATAAAAAATAGTTTGCTGCGTTTTTCACTGACTTTGACTAGGTAAGTAATTAAATTGTATCCTTTACTCGTTTTAATTGACTTAGTGATTTATAATAGTTCGGGTATACAAAAATTTGTTGTAAACAACATCGGGTACGATGTTGTAGTTTTACGTTGAAAGGTCGTTTTATTACAAATGAATTTTAACCAATTTCAACTGGTTTATGGAATTTTACTATGCGAAAATTAAAAAAGTTCTAGATCCCCTTTGAATCATTCTGGTTGTTATAAAAATGTCAGATAGTTTAAAGCTTTGCGGTTTCGTGGAAATTAAAATAACAGTTTATATGTGGGATATTCTATAAACTCGTGGGTCTACAAAATTGTTATTTAAAAAACCCCACCTGAACTAAGCTAACAAAATTCCGGAAATTTACGTTTACTTGACTTTGCAAAAAAAATTATGCTATTTAAATTAAGCATTATTTGAGCGCAGTTTATGTTGTTTGGTAAACTGGGGCTGTAAACCCTTCTTGGTTTATCCAAAGCAAAAACTTACTCGAATTTTTGTTTCTTTAATCACTTATTTTGGCTTAAGAGTAGAAACACTCGTAATCAGCTGCTGGGCACCGGCACTCTCCTCTGCCACGTACTCTCCTTAGCGCTAAGGTGGAGTACGGGGGACCTACAGTTTAACGACAATTCCGAACGACTAAATTTCAGAGAAGGTTTCAGGCATTAAGACCCCACGGATGCCTACACCGGATTGGGGAATGTGAGTGGCGGGTTGCGGCATAGATTTTTATTGCTGCATGGCTTCGGCGGAGAATCGAACCCTAGACCTTCAACCTCTGAGCTACCGCAACTCTTAAGAGTAAAAACTATCCCATTCAAAGTAACGAATTATTTGCCAAAAATTTTAGTTTATTTTTTTGACTCGTTAATTTGCCAGAATTTTATTTGATCGTTATTTTTTGGAAGAAGGAAATATCCCATGTCAGCTTAACGACTGATTTTTTAAAAGTTTTTGTGGACTCGGGAGTTTATAGAATTTTCCACATATAACTCTATATTTTATTTTCCGCGAAACCGCAAAGTCCTACGCTATCAGATAATTTTACATTACCCAGAATCATTCAAGGGTGGCTTACAACTTATTTAATTTTTAAAACCGTCAAATTCCAGTAAACCAGTTAAAATGGGTTAAAATTCATTTACAATAAAACGACCTTCAAGTTTACGTCTAACGTAAAATTACAACACCGTACTCGGTGCGTTTAGCACTTACCTTTGTATACCCGATTTATTATATATTACTAAGTCAGAAAAATCCAGTAAAGGATACAATTTAATTACTTACCTGGTCAAAATCTCTGAAAAACGCAACAAACTAATTTTTTCTAAATCACAGCACAGACCTAAAATAACAGTTTGACGAGTGACTGTTTTAAATATCTCAATTTAAAAAAAAATGGATTTTTAGGTTTTACTTTTCAGCTTAGCGTCGTACTTAAACTCATTTTAGATATCAACCAAAATTTTATAATACTATATTGAAACGTTAGCAGCAGTCTGAATTGTTGTAAGTTATACACTTATGACGGTTGTAGCTCCGTAATGACCTGTGTTCAAACTCAGTACTGTTTTCATTAATTTGATCTGTAAAACTAACTCTCAAAGTATGTAGAAACTGTTTGAACCTCTTGAGAAAACACGCAGTGGCGGATCTAGAAGATGAAGGTGCGTCCGGAAGGCGATAAGAAGAAATAGATCCTTGTCCCGTTTTAACCTGCAAAAAATTGTGAAAATGTATTCGAATTTGTGCTTTGTTTTTCATAAACATGAACCTATTAAAATAGTAATATTTTTTGGAAAATTACTTGTTATCGCTTGTGACATCTAGTAAAAGATTGGGGTATTTCATGAGCCATTTCTTAAATACCTGACTAAATTCAACTTTATCCTTATCTAAAGGCATCAATTGTCTACAATTTCACTTTACTATTAGCAATAACAGCGTAGTGTCTAGTGTAATTTCGATTGCATAGAGTAATAGTTGTTTAGTTTTTATGTTATTACCAAGAATGCAGAATGAAACAAATTCGAGAGTATACAGTACTGTATGTAAACGGCTAATTTTGCGTTGACCAGTTTTTTTACTGTTTTTAGATTCTGAAATCTAAATTCATCTTGAAAGTTATGAATACATGTTATGAATCATTGTTATTACTATAAATTTATATTTTTATAATTCCCTGCTCGATATTACTCGAACAAATAGTTTCTTATGAAGTTACAGGACTGATGAAACCATGACGCGAAACAAGTCTGTCTCGCAGTAAACTGCAATGAAATGATTCATTGGTATAGTAGCGAAAATTCCCATCGGAACGGAAGCACTTAGGCTGCTGTGACACAAATATATAGCTATGCGAAGCAGAAGATAGAATTATTAATAAATACAAGGCTTTGTTAAGGTTTTCATGTAAATATGAATACTTGTTTTGTTATTAGGGGACGAGAAGTTTAACAACTTTTGAAAACTTCCTTGAAAGCAGTTAAAAGTTTTTTATTTGAGTTTGGGAAAGAATCCTTTAAAATATATTGAATTTATGGAGAAAAGCAATTTGCAATATTTGATAACTCTAATGGGGACCGAATGGTAATATTATACTCTTGCAATTCCAGATAACAGCGTCCTACTGTAAAAATTAGGTTTTCTTTTGTTAAAGTACTGCGTATATCATTGCAATCCGTTATTACGCAAAACGTTATCCCGAAGAGATATACACTCTAAAATGCTGTTATCCCCGCTAAAGATTCTACTTCAAAGAGTGATATTTTTCTTCATTGGGTGTAATCTTCTTAATAAAATTCGCTACAGCGTGCTCTTTGCCAGCGGTTATTTGGATTAAAATTATCTCATATTTCATTTTCGATGCACCTGTTTGCAACTCCGTTGGAAGCGATGCGATGGGTTAGAGATCGTTAGCACAGAGCGCGAAATTAATTTCTCTTTTAATTATTTTAAGGCTTCCTCTTGATCCTGCTGCATATTTCAAGCGACATCTGTTTTAACCAGCTGCGTTAATGGACATCTCATCTGAGCGAAATAAGGGATAAGCTTTCTAAAATGGTTAGCCAACCTCAAAAAGTATCTCTGTAAAACTGGTCAATCAAGGGGTCATAATAAGTGCCTCAACATCTCCTTTTAAAAGACGAGCTCCCGCCCTAAGTACTCGATGGAATTTATGAAGATTCACAGTTAACTAATCTTTTCTATTGTTTCTAACAGCAGCTGTAACTTTTAAATACCCTGGTCAAAGTCAAATGCTCAATGATACTGTCTATTTAAACAAAAGCTGTTTCTTTGGGTAGAGTGTTTATTAGTTTATTTATCAATCGCTGGAAAACAGTGGGGGTGTTGCATAGACCGAATGGAATACGTAGGTGATCATAGTGTCCGTCTGGCGCGACGAATGCAATTTTTGATAGGGAACTTTTGCTATTGGTGTCTGATAATATCCTAAAGTTAAATCAAAGGCAATGTAATATTTTTTTTTATCAACTGTGATCTAGTTGGTTGTCAATAACGAGCAGAGGACACTTATCTTGACAGTAATCGAATTTAGCTTTTGAAAATCTACACATAATCGATCTTCCCCATTTTTCTGTAATGATGCGGATTTATCTTAGAATTTAATTACGTAATGAAATGTATTTTATTTAGGTTTTACCATAGCAAAAAATTTCATTTTACGCGTGACTCTGAGAGAACCGTCAAAAGCGAGTAGCGTCCCCACCTGCTGACTGGTAACGCACGCATTAACTAGAGTAGAAATTAAAATATTTTAATCCGCACTATGCAAGTAAGCTTTAAAGCAAAAACAGACCGTAGCAAGCACAGTTCATTATTTAAACATATACCCAACGCGCTTGCGTGTCTTGTCGCGCTAAGGACAATGTGAGATACAATCGTAGACGTTAAAGGCGACTTAGTGATGGTTGCTAGTAAACCCTTTACATTATCTGGGACGAGTAAAAAACTGTTACCAAAACGTAAGGGGCCTTTTCGTATTGTGAAGGTACAGGGAAACGACCGCTATGTCGTGAAAGACCTGCGTGGAACCCAGAGGTCTCAGAAACCATACTCATCTGTCGTGGTCGTAGGCAGGATAAAACCTTGGGTAACCTTAGGCAGCAACCCCACTGGTAAGCGTATGTCTACTTTCTTTAGGGTTTTGTTTTTTTGAAAAATAAATTGTTGATCTAAGTACTCAGTTTCAATGCACCTTTTCGTAAAGCCTTGTGTATAACGATTGTGCTGGGTTTTAAAACTTTTCGCACCTTTTCGCTAGCAAACTCGTGTTTTGCGATTGTGCAGGAACATATTCCCTGTTGAGCACCTTGTCATTAATACCTGTTTTAATTGATTGTGGTAGGTTGCGTTATTGTGGCACCTTGTCGTTGCAATTTATGCTAGTCGATTGTGCTTGGTTACAAACCTACCTTGCATTTTGTCGCTATACCTTATGTTTAACGATTGTGCGAGAAATGCGGAAAGGTGTGGCTGTAAACAACTTACTGTTCTTGGCTAGTTGTTAAATGTATGTTTCAGAAAATCCTCAACGTCAAAGTAATTTACCTCTAGGAGTCGAAGTTCTCATATGAAGACATGAATTATATCAAGAGTAACATGTGATTATGGTATGGTGGGGATTGAGTCCCGGATGTTGCATGATAACTTGAAGCTCTAACGTTTCTAGCTTCTTCTGCAAAGTTTTTTTATTCTACATTATTTCCTCGGTCTTTATAGAACACCACCCTAACTGAACTCTAGCCGTAACAATATAAATCAACAAGGTAGACCGACAAGAAGAAAGACAAGGTCATTCGGTATTTAGCTTCGATGTTTGATGTTGTTGTTCACAGTAACACCATTCAGCATTTCTCGCACAATCGTTAGCATAAAGCACAGCGACAAGGTGCAGGGTAGGTTTGTAAGCAGGCACAATCGACTAGCGTTAATTACAACGACAGGGTGCCAAAGGAACGCAGCCTACCACAATCAAATAAAACAAATGTTAATGACAAGGTGCCCAACAAGGCGTGTTCTTGCACAATTGCAAGGCACGAGTTTGCTAGCGAAAAGGTGCTAAAGATTTTAAAACCCAGCATAATCGGTATACACAAGGCTTTAAGACAAAGTGCATTGAGGCTTAGTATTTAGTTCAACAAAAAAACAAAGCTTTAAAGTAAATAGACATTTGCTTACTACCCAATGTTGCATCTTGTTCACCGCCACGACGGATGAGTTAGCTTTCTGAGACCTCTTGGTTCCGCGCAGGTCTTTCACGACGTAGTGATCGTTTCCCAAAACATTTACAATACGAAAATACCCCTTATATTTTGGTTTCTTACTCGTCTTACATAAGGTAAAGAGTTTACAAGCAACCATAACTAAGTCGCCTTCAACGTAACTGCGCGCTTTAGACCTATTCAAGTCAAAACGTACCTTTTGTTAGATTTGGTTGCTGACAATGCGGCTTTTGACTCGTTTACGAATAAGAGATAAATATATTTTCTCCATGTTTTGCCGAGATTATAGCCCAATAATACTTCAGAGGGTGTCCCCATAATTCCCTTATTGAACAAAGTGTTTAAACCCGCCTGGATGTTCTTCACTTGTATGTCCCATGTACGTACGATTGCATCTTTCGAAATATCCATTGGCGCGAGGACACGCAACCGCGTTGAGTATATGTTTAACACCATTTAAAATTCTCGGCCAGTAAAGGCATGTAAAGACAAATCCCTTATCGGAAACTGCGTACCCGCGGTCGCCAAACAACTAGAAAAAGCTCTCAAACTTTTTGTATTTAGTACAGGTTCCAGTACAACAAATTTTGTAAAACCGTCCACAAAAGTAAGCAATTGCGTATGTTGATTTTTGCTAGTCACAAATGGGCCTACGTGGTCCAGGTGGAGTGTATGAAATGAAAGTGCCGGGCTGCCTTTTCAATAGAATTAAGAAAGCCCGGATTTTTTCCTGCAGGTGAGGCATGCATTGATGTAGTATTTAGGAACAAACGCAGCATTTAAGGGAACTAATAATTTTGCCTAATTTTGTTTAAGTTTTTTCTATCGAAAAATGACCAACGTCATCGCGGTTATTTAGCGTATCTGCCAGTAACTTTGCTTCGGAACCACACATCTCGGCTTGTTTGTGCTATTTGTTTTTTCGTAATTCTTGTAAGCTTTATTCAGTTTCTAACTTGTATTAGTTCCATTCATTTATAATTCAGAAATAAATACTGCCATTATTATCGTTAGTGATAACACCGTCGGAAATTGTTTATTTACTTCTTGCAATTTTATCGTAATGTTTATGAAATTTAGTCCAAAATTTTGACTTAAATGATCAACATGATTCATTTTCTTTCCTAGTTTATATTTGATCTCGAAATTATATTCCTGCATTTCTAAGTACCAACGAAAGTCGCGGAAGTCGACATCTTTTTGTTAGAGTGCAGTGCACTGCATTACAGTCTGTTACAACACAAAATGGTTTTTTTGCCTTTCTTTTTCTTATATTAGAATTGCACCATATCCTTGTTCTGATGCGTCTTCCGGAAATTGTTTTCCCTTGTTTAAGAACACCCTATACAGTGTATATTCTTATATACAGAGTGGCTAGGGAAACCCCGGCCACTTTTCTTGCGGCGGTCAAGAGATGGCGCTTTAGTAAAGAAAAATTAACTTAAAATACTGGCAACAACGCAGAATCCAAGACGTTTTACTTATTAAATACGTCCCATATTAAATCAAAACAACTAAAACGTCTTGGATTCTGTGTTGTTGCCAGTATTTTAATTTAATTTTTCTTTACTAAAGCGCCATCTCTTGACCGCCGCAAAAAAAGTGGCCGGGGTTTTCCTAGCCATCTGTAGGTATATAAATATAATATGATATAAATTTAGGAAAGCCAAAGATATCATCGTAGTTTTGCTAAGTAAAATTGAAAATGACAGTTTCAATTTTATTAAGCTTTAACCGTATTGAATCGGTTCCATAAGAATCTACGAAAATGGACTTGGAAAGAGCAATAAGACACCAAAACTACATCATAATTTATTTTATTACACATAAATCTGACATGCCATAACAATAACATTCCCTAAACCCATAATTTCTCAACTTCACATAAATACTGAACGTTGGAGGACCTCAGCTTTGAAGCAAAGTTATAATTAATTTTAAATGATGGAGAAAACGGAGCAGGGAGATTTTTAAACTGCTTCTGTAAATTTGATACCACAGTTTAAGGGGCTCATTTTTTCTCCCTGCTTCGTTTTAAGCTTTATTTTAGATTAAATTACAATAAGGAAAAATGATCTTGAAAATAAAAACACTTTATGAAACTACCTCTAGTATCGGATTTTTCTGTATTTAAATTAGGATTTTTTTGAAAAATTGCTTAATGAATCTTGTTTAAATTTGTAGTTCTAATTAATATTCCTAGATGCGAGAGCATCGTATATTTTTAGAAGTTTATTAATTATCGAAGGCTGTATGACCAACGTTATCAATTTTGCAAGTTATATTCAAATTTGATTTGATTTTTTTTAATAGCATGTTCTAATTTAAATACAGAAGGAAGAACACTTAATTTCCTTAATTATTTATAATTGTTTCTATCACGTGGTTAGACATAAAACATCAACAAGCCAACACCAACGGCGGACATAACTGCGTTTTCTAATTTATCATATATATTATATATTTACAAATGTAAAAAATAAAACCACAGCTTTTAGTATATTAAGTCTTATTTCCTAAATACAACAGCAATATACAAAACATTATATAAACATTTCAACATGAACTCTTAGTAACGCATGTTGTGTATATAGCTATGAGTTTTGGTTCATAGGGGACAAAAAATATTAGACAAGATCACAACAGCTAGCACAGATTATACTAATAGTAAGTGAATATTTTCGTCTATATTGATATCAAATTAATACAATTATAAACGAGACAAGCGCAACATTAACCAAATATGTTGAGGCAAAAATTACTGAACATACAGGGTGGCCCATCGAAAACGAAGCGGGCGTGTTTTGCAACACTAACCTCAATTTTTCTAAAAACGTCCGGACAATTTAAATTAATTTGCAAGGGGGACATGTAATATGGCTATTTCTGTTCGCTTATTTTCAACCCCAAAATTGGGGCAGTTCCAACCCTAAAAATTTCAAGTGGCAAGAGGAGCTCCTCCGCATTATTCACTGCTTGTTCGGCAGCATTTGGATCGAAAGTTTCCGTGTCAATGAATTGCAAGCAGAGGCGCTATTGATTGGCCCCCAAGGTCGCCAGATTTATCTCCGCTCGATTTCTTTTTGAGGGGTCATTTAAACCAAAAAATTTACGCAACGCAACCCGATTCTTAACAAGATTTACGACGACGTATAATGAACGAATCACTCCACAAATGCTCTAAAATGTGCGATGACGTTTTGAGCAGCAACTTTATTACTGTACAGGCGCTTCTGAAACTTTGGACAACATTTTTGCGGGAGCTAACGTTCGGAATTCAAATCTAAAAACACTGCTGTAAATCAAATTCATCGGGCTTTCAAATGGTATGTCTTTTGACCCCTTGCAATTTAAAATTTTTAGGTTGGAAATCGCCCCAATTTTGGGGTTAAAGATATGGGAACGGAAATAGCCATATTATATGCCCCCCTTGCAAATTAATTTGGCCCGTCCGGGCGTTATTAGAAAAATTGTGGTTCAGTGTCGCAAAACACGCTTCGTTTTCGATGGGCCACCCTGTATAATACGATTTTCTGCTGAATGTTGGGTTAGGACAATTAAACGTGTAGCACCAACAATTTTTAATAAAACGCAATTTTTCAATAAAACAGTTTTTTTATATTTTTTTTAATTTAAAAAAACAACATATTTTGTTTAATCTGCGTCATACATCTATAACAATATGTTCATTGGTAATAATATATCCATAGCATATTTATTTTTTGCTCGCACAAGTACATAATTATACACTAATATATTTTATAAGTTAGAAAATAATTTAAGATTTATATTTTACAATTTTTTCCATTTTACAAATCTTATCTTTACATTCTCGATTCTCCTGCTAACACTATAACATTTAATAAGCGTATTTTGATAATACTTTTACGTTACGTTAGGTTATCATTTCGTATTGTGTAGTTAGGCCACTGGTTCTATGCAAATTTTGCATTTTTTTTATATAATTGGATTTTATGCTCTTGTTTGTGTTTGAAAATGTCTACAGTAAATTACATTCAGTTGAATTAATTACGCAGATTTTCGTGTTTAAATAAAAAATTCACCTAAATTTGCATTTTCGTACTTGTACAGACACTTAGCATGTGAATTATTTGTGAAAACAAAAAGCGAAATGGTGTCGCCCATTTTCTAAATCAAGTTGCAGTAAAATACTATTGAATTATAATTTTAAATGGGTTGTTCAACTTTTATCTAAATCGATTTGTCTTCTACATCTTTTTACATTCTCTTGCAGCTACTTTCTAAGGTTTTTCGTGTTCTCGGGCGCGGTACATTACATGAAAGTGAAGAAAAATAGGCTCTGTGATATATATTCGTTAGAAAATTGAGAAAATTATTTTTTAGCTGTGATTAAAATTATGAATAAACACTCTACCATGAAAAAAAGTTGGGGGGCAACTGTCACAGTACTTTTCTCAAATTTAATAACATTTTTGAAAATTTTTAAAATTTTGATTTTTTTTATTTTATGGAAAATTTTTGTTGATTATGAACACTTCTAAGAATTTTAAAAGTGTTTTACATTTTGAAAATATTTACAAATATAAAATTTTTAAAAAGGTTGCAAATTTTTGGAAATTATTATTAACTAGCGTTACCCCAGCGCACAATGCACTGACAGACTGAGCGTTGACAGAACCGGCGAAATGCTAAGTCACGTGATGCATTAGTTCCAATAATGAGACGCGGGGTTAGTGTAAATGTCGCCTCAAGTGACGCGCGTCTAGCCGACCTTCATATATATTATAAATTAAAATTATTATTATTAAAAAACCGACGTAGAATAAAAATATAAAAATGTTTCATGATCCATCTGAGGATAGAGACCTTTCATTGAAAAAACAAATGGTGCAAATTGGTGAAGCGGTAGCCGCTTGAGGAACCGGAGAAAAATACCCTTTGAGCTTTTATATATGTATGGATTGCCACGAAAATTTTTAATAAATGATAATGTCAAAACCTTAAAAAAAACTTGTAACTCAAGAGCTGCTCCACACTAATAAGGAAAAATTCACAAAATATTTAAAATAAAAATTCTCAATTATATATCGTACGTTTAAATAAAAAATACAAAAAGGTAGGCCATGGAAAATATAAAGTTACTGTCTTTGCATGCTTTAGAATTTATTAACTGTCATCACTCTGTCAGTGTTACTACAAGTTACAAACAAAAATTTACTTGGGTGTAATGGGTACGTTCAGAATTCTGATTTGGAGTAGTTTCTCCAACTTTCGATTTTCAAATGGGACACCCTGTATATTATTACATTTTTGGATACCCCATCGATGGTACTTTCGAATGACGTCAGAGTACCATTATGGTACCATTTGAAAAAATGGAGTTTCGAGTAAACAAACTTTTTGTTTTACTGTTTTGGCACGTATTTCGACCACAATACTATTTTAATCGAAAATGCGATAGTGTAGCATTATTTTGATTATTTGGAATAATTTTAGGGAGTTCATGGCTCTCTAGATCGAAAAATAAAATGGGTGTTCTGACAAATGAAATATCAACTATAAGGTAGCATTGGATTCAGATAATTACGAAGATTTCAAAAATGTAATAATATACAGGGTGTCCCATTTGAAAATCGAAAGTTGATGTCATTTCCGGAAAAAACGACAGTTGAATTTTTTTTTCCAAATATGTCAGAAAGTGCCGTCTAGTGAGCATATTCAATGTTCCAAATTTCAGAAATGTAGCTAGAGAAACAAAGGAGAAAAGGGGGGGGGGTGTACCATGAGTCTGTGTCACATGGTATGTATGAATGAATTTGAAAATTGTCAAAATTGTATAAATTTATATCAACTGAAAAATTTTTCAAATTTATAAATAAATTTTAAAATCGATAAACATTAAAAAATTTAACAATTAAAAATTTTTGAAAATTTTGAAAATTTATGGAAATTTTGAATTTTCTGGCAATTTTTCTAAATTTTTAAAACTTCTTTTATAAAATTTGAATATTTTGTATATTTTTAAAAGTTCTCCAATTCTCCTAAATTTTGAAAATTGTGGAAAATTTTAAAAATTAATAATTATTTTGAAAATACTTGGTAATTTTAAAAATAACTCCTGAATCGGCCAGTAAACCCAAATCGAAAAAAACTGCTGAATGATCGCGTTTGCTCCAAATCGGACATGACAATCACAATACCTTCCTCTACAGCTATACATCGTATAGCGAGGAAAGCAAAAATACACGCAATTAAAATAATTCGTGTTTACAGTTCACGCAGATATTAAAAACCTATTTTACACTTCCCTGTCTTAATCTTCAACCAACGAAGTGTAAAATTGCGTATTTTTCAGCAAGCTGTTGATTTTGGTTTATTTTCTCTGGTTGAGTTTAATTTACCCCGTCTGTTAATCAACTTGAGGGACTCTCTCTGTCTCCATTCATGTCGAATACGCGAAAGTGAGGAAAATCCCGATAGCTTTTACAAACGAGTCTCGCTTTACTATTGACGGCGAATAATCAACGAACTGGGGATGTACATTTTGTGAAGGGTATTTACAAAGTAGGGCGATTATGAGAGGATGCTCGTTATTCTAATGAAAATATGATGAAGAATTGGATTTCCTTTCGGTTAAAAGAACCATTGCTAAAATTAATTTCAGAAAATAATGAAACGTTGGTTTGGAAGTGATATACCGGGAGATCGAGAAAGGTTGTCCAAAAAAAACTACCTTCTAAGTAGTTATCAATGTTTCTTTCTAGTGTGATATTAGCCATACTGCGCAATACGTTTGTTCCGTCGTTTGTTTATGCTTGTTCCGTGTGTTTACGTTTCTTAATTTCACTTTATATTCTTGGACGCTGTTATTATTATACAAATAGTATTTTACAATACTAATTAGGGATTGTTAAACGAAGTTTACAGTAAGTACAGTGTTTCCAATTAATTGAAAACAGTAATAATTGTTTGTAAATTTAAGGTTATGTATTCCGTTGAACACAACAAGTTTATTATTGAATCTTATTTCCGCAATGGCCAACGCAATGAAAATGATGGTGAATGGAAATATTCAGTAAATTTGTGTGTAGATGAATTCGTTAATCGTTTCCCCGACGTCCACTTTGATTACGATAATCTAAGCAGGCATGTAAAGCGCATCGTACATCGTTTTCAAACAACGGGTAGTGTAGATACACAAAAATCTCCTGGAAGACCAACCCTTTTAACTCAGGACACATTAGAGGATATACAGACGCGTATCGAACGCAGCCCTAAAAAACCATTACGACAGTTAGCGCAACAAACAGGTGTGTATTTTGTAAACTATAAATTTTTGCATATAAAATTTATTATAATTTGTAATTGCAGGGTTAAGCTATGGAACGTGTCAAAAGGCAGTAAGACGAAAACTGCATTTACACCCATATAAAATTTCAGTAATGCAAGAATTACTTCGTCCTGATTATGAAAAACGTGTGCATGTCTGCAATTGCTTTAACCAAAATTTAAATAACGATGAAATGCTGGATTCAAGTTTCTTTTCAGACGAAGCCTGGTTCCATCTCACCGGTTACGTAAATAAACAAAATTACAGGATGTGGTCTGCAGAGGCCCCTGGTGAATTTTTACAAACTCCACTGCATCCGATAAAGATTGGCGTGTGGATTGCCATCTCCAGAAGACGCATAATTGGTCCCATTTTTTTTGAAGATACCGTAACAGCTGACCGCTACATCGGAATTCTAAACACATTTTATAAATTAGCTTCACGATGATGAATTACGTCAGGGATATTTTCAGCAGGATAATGCACCTGCACATACAGCCCTTCGAACAAATCAATATATACAATAATTTTATGACGATCGTATCATTGCATTTCCCCCACGGTCACCCGATTTGACACCCCTGGATTATTTTCTTTTTGGGCATTTAAAGAACACGATATATCAGACCCCCATGCACACACTTGAGCAACTGAAGGATGCTATTACTGCCGCTACTGCAAATATAACTGTGCAACAGCTACAAAATGTTTTTAACAGCATGAAAAGAAGAGTAGGGTGCTGTATCAACAATAATGGGGCTCATTTCGAACATGAACTGTAATTACTAATTTTGTTAATTTATTTTTGTAAAATTTAATATTCTAATTAGTTAATAAAACAAATAATGTTCTAATTAATTCCATTATTAACCGTAATTAAAACTGATTGCAAATAACTTCTTATTTTCATAATTATTTTCCTCTTTTGAATCTACCAGAAATTGCTAACTTCATTTCATACATGACAGCACCATGACAGGTGGAGGACGTAAAGATTGATATACTCTCTGTAGAAGGTAGTTTTTTTCGGACAACCTTTCTCGATCTCCCGGTATATACAGGATGTATCAAATTGCGTGTTAAGTATGGGATCTCGCTTATTTGAAGAGATACGACGATCGTTAAATTAGAGAAAAGTTGTGGAATGTTATGCCTATTAATGATCTGAAAGGAAATTGGAGCTATCTTGCTTAGTTTCTGAGTAAACTGAAGAAAACTGAAATTTTGAATTTTTTGTTTTCGGCTATAACTCATTTGTTATTTATATTACATATTTCTAGTTAACGCATTATTAAAACATTTTTTATGCTGAATCTAAATTTTCAAATAGATTTGGTATAACTGTTACCATTGCTCATTTTCGACTGCCAACTTTTTTTTTCTTATTTTCGGCATTTTAAATTTTTTTATATTTGAATAGTTTTTAATTCTGATTTCAACGATGTGTCACACTTTGCATTTTGTTTACGTTTGAGCATTTTATTACAGAAAATAAAAATTTCATAAGAGTGCCATGGAAAGACCACGTCATTTAATTTATTTTGAAAAAATTCTAGTTGGCCATGAACTGATGGAAGTAAAACAAAACATTTATTTTATTCACTTTGACCTTTCATTTATTAGATTTAGATTAGAGAGTTTATTTTAAACGAGCTTCTGAGCATGTTTTACAAAGGTGTCAAATATTTTGAACATTTATTTAATAATTGTTTGTATTAGTGCAGTTCTAGTGTTATCTGTTGTACTTATTTAACCTGTTATTCAAATTTCTTTTGTCAGTTGCAAACATAAAAACTACAAGTGGAATTTTCAGTCATTTGTGTATGTTAGAAAATTTGTCATGCATTTGTTTTTGTAAAAAATAACTTAACCTGCTGCCTACGCTCAAAACAAAGTTTCCTGAAATTTTCGCGTACTTAATGTATCTAAAGGTAAAAGTAAATAAAAGTAGTGTTTTGTTTTACTTCCATCAGTTCATGGCCTACCAGAATTTTTTTAAATAAATTAAATGACGTGGTCTTTTCATGGCACTCTTATGAAATTTTTAATTTTCCGTAATAAAATGTTCAAAACTTGAACAAAATGCAAAGTGTGACACATCGTTGAAATCAGAATTAAAAACTCTATTCAAATATGAAAAAAATAAAATGACGACCATAAGAAAAGAAAAAGTTGCCAGTCAAAAATGAGTAATGTAACAGTTATACCAAATCTGATTGAAGATTTAGATTTAGCATAAAAAAGTGTCCTAATAATGCGTTAACTAGAAATATGTAATATAAATGACAAATTAGTTATAAGCAAAAATCCAAATTTTCAGTTTCTCCAGTTCTTTCAGAAACTAAGCAAGATAGCTTCAATTTGTTTTCAGATTGTTTGTGGGTATAAAATTCCACAACTTTTCTCTAATTTAACCATCGTCGTATCTTTTCAAATAAGCGAGATCCCCATAGTTAACACGCAATTTTATACATCCTGTATATATAATATGTGTGTGTGAGTGGAATCATTACTTTAATGACAAAATGTTATTAATTATTTAATGCAATACTGTAAGTTGACATGTTCCACTTATTACATTTCATGAATAATTTAGTAAAACTTGGTTTGAATTTGTAACAATAATATTTGCGTCTGTCGTGACTGTAGCATAAAATTAAAATACTTACACTGAATTACTTAGCATGATTAAAACTATTTAGAATTTACGAAAGAAAATATTTTGATAAAATAAAATGTACACAACAGTTCAAAGAAAAAATATATAAAAACTAAACTTACGGTAAAAAATTAATTTCCATTCAATTATGCCGCAAAAGTTAATTATCTAATTTTTCATTGTTAATTCAAAAATAGTAATAAGAACTTGAATTTCCACAACTTTGCGCTTAATAACTGTTACATTTTAGCTACAGCATTACAAATTTGCATAATTTTTCTCGTTTGTATACTTTACAGGTCTTGTGTGTTTTAATTTGGAATAGTATAGAAAACTCGGGCAAAACTTTTCGGGTAATTTATTTTTTCTGTTACTCTTCCGGTATTTTCCTTTAGCTGAAAAATATTTCTCCTTAAGTTCGACAAGGCTAAAAACAAGTTATAATTTAGATAACTGTTGTTCTTATTATATGTATTTTATACAAAGTGTTCTAATAGTTGTTACGCCTATATTTAATTCTGAAATGAGTCAAGATAGAAAAAAAAATAAAATAAAATAATATTTTTTGTTAAATGTCTATGAGACTGACTATATGAGAAACTGTTTTGAGAGATAACTTTTTAATGAAGAAAAAAGAAAAATATCAATGTGTAATTTTTTCAAAGAACTGTTTTTATTTCTTTGTTGAAAACAGGCCTCTCAAAAATATTTCCCCTATAAAAATATTTCTCGCCTGAAAAAAGTTCTCTTCTAAAAACATTGCTCTCTTTAGAAAACTCTCTCGAATAAATATTTCTCTCCTGAAAAACGTTCTCCCAAAAAAAGTTTTTTTTGAAAAAGGTTCTCTCATAAAAAAATTTCTCTCTTGGCCAAAATTCTCTCATAAAAAAATATTTCTCTCTTGAAAAAAGTTCTCTCATAAAAACATTTCTCTTCCTACTAAAAATTTGTCTCAGAATCGCGGTTTGCGTATGACACAAAGAGATGGCGCTACTACATTCCAGCCGTTGCTGGCCGGTGCTTGGAAGAGCGAAATTATTGACACAATGTATATAACACTATTCTTAATTTAAGACATTTAGGTTTTTCTGAAGTCTAAACGAAAAAACATGGTACCGATCCCTAATATAGTTGTTTCCAAGTGATTGTAAAGAAAATCTTCGGCGCTTTTTTCGAGAATTTTGTTGTTCAAAGATGTACAAGTTACGCTAACCATTCAATAACCTAACCTCAAATATGACATTTATGAAGCAGCGTTACGGGCGCGTGCACCTCACACGGAATTGGTTGGAAAATGTCTGATGCGGCGCGCCATATAGGGAAGTTAGTCGGTGTTAATCCAAGTGGCTGTGCAAATGGTTATTCGTATTTTTTTTGCAGCACCAACATTTTGTTCTTTCATGAGTTTAGTGCAAAATTTAGCAGAGTGTATACGTGCAGCGACGCTGTCTAGCTTTTAAAATGTTTTTTACCGTTTGCAGATTCCTCCTAGAGTGCTTATCAGAAGCAGTGTTAGTAAACTAATACTTTATTTGCTCTAAATAAAGAAGGTAAAGCAAGCAACAACTTAGCGGGCGCTCCCTGAGCTTCTTTTATTGGCCAAAGCAAACCAGGAGTATTAGGAGTTTCGCGTGCGAGCTCCCAAAAACAGCCAAAAAGAGGAACGAGAGTTACCTGCAACGCTGAGTGGAACACCTGGATTATCCGGTGATTCAACAATAGGCGAAAAGGAAGCGGTTAAGCAGCAATAGCCAGAGCTAAGTAGTAGATAAAAGTACCTAGTAAAGAATACATATTTATCAAGATGAATGATTTTATTTAAGCAGCCCGTTAGGCAACAGAAGTCATTTTCGACTAAAACCGGCAATAAGAGAAAGTGTTGAAGCTCAACCACGAAAGGTCGGGAAGTAGGTAGAATTCTGGAAGATATTAAACAACTAAAAATAATTTCGAAAAAGTAAATATCGTTATTTTATCAATGCAGTCCGTTATGCAATTGAGATCATTTTCGCCTGAAGCAGGCAATACAAAAATTTTTTGAAACTCAGCCAAGTAAGGTCGGAAAGCAGCCAGAATTATGGAAGGGTGTAGATACTAAATTACTCAATTAATTTCCAAAAAGTAGATATTCTTATTTTATCAAAAGCAGTCTGTTATGCCATAGAGTCCATTTTTGCCTAAAGCCGACAATAAGAGAAATTCTTGGAATTCGTCCTAGAAACGTCGGAGAGCAGACAGAATTCTTGATAACGGCCATGTAACGAAATAAAAGCGTACGGGACCGTTTTCTATTTGGAAAATCCTAAGAGATAGAAATAGTCATTTACTTTTAATTGAAAATAGATTATTATATCAACTTATTCGAAGTTACGTGGAAAAAAAGAAGTTAAACCATAGCTGCAAATATCTACTACTAACCATCAAGGTAACGTACTCAAAACACCAATTGATGCGTAGCTTACTAACTACCTGGTGTTGCAACAGCTATATCTGGCAATGTATACCTTGCAGACATGTTAACGACCTGCATCCGATCCCAACCCATCACTGAAGCTCCTACCCACCTGCTGGCATGAAGTAAAGCTTGAGTGCTCCAGGATTGAAAGCAATGGCGGCTCCGTGTCAGATGATGATGACGAGCACTAACATTTTGTTCTTTTAATTATTTTTAAATTTAAAGACAATTCAAACGAATATCAAAACACACCACTGTGATTAGAAGTTTTTCGCGTTTTTCTCGAAAATTTTGTTATGTAAGGGTATCAAAGTTTATATGGTTGAAAAGTCAAAAAATTTCATTACAGCTAAAATAATTACGATGCTATTTAAAAAACAGACGATCGCGTGACAGTGCCTACACGATTGTTCAAAAAATTCTTTAAGTTTAAGGCCTCCAAAAAAGGTACGTGTAAATTTACTAAAAACTTTTCATTGGCATTTTTTGCTCTCTTTACCCGTTTTAGAATTAAATAGAGCTGTAAAAAGTGTTGGAACACCCTGTATAATTCGCATTTAGTTATAATAAAGATTGGTGATTTTAAAAATTTTATATTTTATACAAGATGTGTCGAAACGATCTTGCATAAATTTAACCACGAATTTTCCCAACGAATTTATGGAGCTTTAACCCAACAACAGAGTAGCGGTAGCTCAGAGGTTAGGCGCTTGGCCTCGAACGCTAAAGGTCTGAGGTTCGATTCCCCGCCGCAGCCATGCGGCAATAAAAATCCATGCTGCAACCCGCCACTCACATTCCCCAATCCGGTGTAAGCAGCTTTGGAGTCTTAATGCCTGAAACCTTCTCTGGTATTTAGTCGTTCGGATTCGACGTTAAACTGTAGGTCCCCCGTACTTAAAATACGTGGCAGAGAAGAGTGCCGGACCCCAGTAGTAGGACGTAAAGGCTGATTACGACAAACCCGACTTTTATATAAGTATCAAAAATTGGTATGTTACGGAGATACAGCTTCCAGTAGGAGCGGCAACTAAGACACATTTCAAACGAATACTTCGGCACCAATATTTAATCTGTTTACTTAAAATTTTGTGTGTAGTCTTTGCTCATGAATTCTAATTAACCATATTTCTCGTTTAATATGGATGTAAATTGGTAAAGCAGGGGCGGTCCATGTAGGGAGGTTCTGTAGTAATTTTTACTGTATTTTCTTAACGTTTTAGATTTTTTAATATCAAGCAAACGCGCATGCGTACAAATCGACATTTTTAAAACCAATTCTTTGTATTCCCATATGTTCAGAGCGTGAATTTAAGTAAGTTGGCAATTTTTAGTGTTTTAATTATCAGATTTAATAATTGCAAGCAAATTATTATCGTTAAGCCTTCCAAGCAACCCCAGTTAACTATTGCTTTCTAAATTGAAAATTAGAACGAACCCCAACCCGTTTTTGCGCAACCAGCTTTTTGTTAAAAATTTGTAATAGACTGTAGCTAACATTAGCATTCCTTTAACGAAAGAATCCCGATTTTGTTATGAGAAAAAAAACTGGACATTTTTATCGAACAAAAACTCGCATCAGCGTAAAATTTCATATTAATGTGCAAATATGAATTTTACCGTTTCCTCAAGCAAAAAAGTTGCACGTTGTAGGAAGCGTTAACATTTTTCAGAACCGTTGCATAAAACGACCCCGTATTCCCATTTTAGAGCAATAGAGACGTCCAGACGCTGGACAAAAAGTTCGGCGTCAGGCAGCTCTACACATTCAGCATTCGCGCTTGCATAAAAACTTTGAGCTTGATATTCAACGGGCAACGGCTTGTTTACTACTGTAAAACCCAAAATGCAAAAAGTTCGTTGCCTTCTCGACAACCAAACTTTCCCGCTTCACTTCCGAGTGCGTTGACGTATAAATCTTTTTGCAAGTTCAGGCTATATTTAGCGGCCCTCTCAAGTAAAATAAATTACTTCATCTTCTAGGTGAAAGTTTAAATGTGATTATTTAACTTTTTGCTCGCAATTTTTGTTTTTTTTACGACTTGCAAACTGATGGGATGTGATTACGCGCAATATTTTTTTCGTAAAGATTTTGGTTATAAACCCAAGTTTAATATCTTTGGCATAGTTCTGACACCCTGCGGAGATTTTGAAGCTGCCGAAATCCTTGTATAAAACTTTCATGGAAGTTTGCCCTTTGTTCCGCGGGATAAGTCCTCTTTAAATTATTATAAAAAAACGCAAGATTAGTTACTTCAGTTTTTGTTAGAATTGTTGAATAGATTGGTGGATAGTTATCGTGGGCTGTTGTTAGAAAGAATGCCAAATAAACGAAAGGTATTAAAAACAAATTATAACAACTAACAAAGCAACTACAATCATACAAGTTAATTACACTCAAATTATAAAATTCAATAACTTAACTTAAAATTTGAATGAGTTTGATGTAAAAATAAAAGTGTCTTTTAAAGAAAAACAATACAATTCATGTTAAATAAATTTCAAAAATGTTTCGGCTAAACCATAAGGAATGCACGTAATTCACTACACACATTAGAAATGTAACGATGTAAAACAGGAAATTCTAAACATTCATAAAATTGCCAAACATGTTACAGAATTCAGAGATAGGGCTGAGGGTCGTAATAGCGCCTCAATAATAACGCCGTTAAAAAAGTCGTCGGCAATAATAGCGCCGTCAAAAATAGCGCTGGCAAATATAGCAGTATCACAAATGTCGCCAGCAAAATTAGCGCCGTTAAGAACAGCGCCAGTAAAACAGTCGCCGGCAAATATAGCGCCGTCAAAAATAACGCGGCCAAAAATAGTGCGACCAAAGAAAGCGCTGTCAAAAATAACGCCGGTCCAAAATGTTGCCGGCAAAAAAAGCGTTGTCACAATAGTTGCCGCCAAAAACAGCACCGCAAAAAAACGTTAAAATGTAGTCGGCAAAAATATCGCCTTGAAATGGACGCCATAACAAACGTCGCCATACAAATACACTACATTTTGATGAAAGTTTAAGTTAAGGTTTACACAAGTTAAATCAAACTTCTAGCAAAATGCCAAGTATTTGTACGGTTACGTTTCTTAAGGCGTTAATTTAAAGGTGCTATTTTTGCCGACGGCATATTTGACCGGCGCTACTTTTGCTGGCGACATTTTTGACCGGCACTATTTTTGCCGGAGATTTAGTTGACAACGATGTTTTTTCCACGACGCTGTGTTTGCTGGCGTTATTCTAGCCGGCGCTATTAGTAACTGCTATTTTTTCTGGTTGTATTTTTGCCAGCGCTATTGTTGCCGGCGCTATTTTTGTCGGAAATTTATTTGACAGCTCCGTTTTTGCTGCCGTGTCTTTGACAGCTTTACTTTTCCTAGCGACATTTTTGACCACGCTGTTTTTGGTCGCGCCATTTCTGCCACCGCTATTTTACGGTACTATTTTTGCCGGCGCTATTTTTGCTGGTGCTATTTTTTTTGGCGACATTTTCAGCGACGCTCTTTTCTCGAGTTAATGTTGCCGACGCTAGTTTTGCTGGCAAAATTTCACAGGCGCTAACTTTTGATGGTGCTATTTTTGAGGACGTTATTAATGCTTGCGCGGTTTTTAGTTGGCGCTATTTCGAACAGAGATATTTTTCCTGGCGACTTTTTTGACGACGCTGTGTTTGCTGGCGTTATTCATGCCGGCGCTATTTGAAACTGCTATTTTTGTGCCGGCATTTTTGACCGGCGCTTGTTTTTCTGGGTGTATTTTTGCCAGCGCTATTTTTGCCGGCGCTATTTTTGTCGGAAATTTATTTGACAGCTACATTTTTCTGCCGTGTTTTTGACAGCTTTACTTTTCCTAGCGACATTTTTGACCACGCTGTTTTTGGTCGCGCCATTTCTGCCACCGCTATTTTACGGCACTATTTTTGCCGGCGCTATTTTTGCTGGTGCTATTTTTTTTGGCGACATTTTCAGCGGCGCTCTTTTCTCGCGTTAATGTTGCCGACGCTATTTTTGCTGGCAAAATTTCACAGGCGCTAACTTTTGATGACGTTATTAATGCTTGCGCGGTTTTTAGTTGGCGCTATTTCGAACAGAGATATTTTTCCTGGCGACTTTTTTGACGACGCTGTGTTTGCTGGCGTTATTCTTGCCGGCGCTATTTGTAACTGCTATATTTGTGCCGACATTTTTGACCGGCGCTATTTTTTCTGGGTGTATTTTTGCCAGCGCTATTTTTGCCGGCGCTATTTTTGTCGGAAATTTATTTGACAGCTACATTTTTCTGCCGTGTTTTTGACAGCTTTACTTTTCCTAGCGACATTTTTGACCACGCTGTTTTTGGTCGCGCCATTTCTGCCACCGCTATTTTACGGCACTATTTTTGCCGGCGCTATTTTTGTTGGTGCTATTTTTTTTGGCGACATTTTCAGCGACGCTCTTTTCTCGAGTTAATGTTGCCGACGCTAGTTTTGCTGGCAAAATTTCACAGGCGCTAACTTTTGATGGTGCTATTTTTGAGGACGTTATTAATGCTTGCGCGGTTTTTAGTTGGCGCTATTTCGAACAGAGATATTTTTCCTGGCGACTTTTTTGACGACGCTGTGTTTGCTGGCGTTATTCATGCCGGCGCTATTTGAAACTGCTATTTTTGTGCCGGCATTTTTGACCGGCGCTATTTTTTCTGGGTGTATTTTTGCCAGCGCTATTTTTGCCGGCGCTATTTTTGTCGGAAATTTATTTGACAGCTCCGTTTTTGCTGCCGTGTCTTTGACAGCTTTACTTTTCCTAGCGACATTTTTGACCACGCTGTTTTTGGTCGCGCCATTTCTGCCACCGCTATTTTACGGCACTATTTTTGCCGGCGCTATTTTTGCTGGTGCTATTTTTTTTGGCGACATTTTCAGCGACGCTCTTTTCTCGAGTTAATGTTGCCGACGCTAGTTTTGCTGGCAAAATTTCACAGGCGCTAACTTTTGATGGTGCTATTTTTGAGGACGTTATTAATGCTTGCGCGGTTTTTAGTTGGCGCTATTTCGAACAGAGATATTTTTCCTGGCGACTTTTTTGACGACGCTGTGTTTGCTGGCGTTATTCATGCCGGCGCTATTTGAAACTGCTATTTTTGTGCCGGCATTTTTGACCGGCGCTTGTTTTTCTGGGTGTATTTTTGCCAGCGCTATTTTTGCCGGCGCTATTTTTGTCGGAAATTTATTTGACAGCTACATTTTTCTGCCGTGTTTTTGACAGCTTTACTTTTCCTAGCGACATTTTTGACCACGCTGTTTTTGGTCGCGCCATTTCTGCCACCGCTATTTTACGGCACTATTTTTGCCGGCGCTATTTTTGCTGGTGCTATTTTTTTTGGCGACATTTTCAGCGGCGCTCTTTTCTCGCGTTAATGTTGCCGACGCTATTTTTGCTGGCAAAATTTCACAGGCGCTAACTTTTGATGACGTTATTAATGCTTGCGCGGTTTTTAGTTGGCGCTATTTCGAACAGAGATATTTTTCCTGGCGACTTTTTTGACGACGCTGTGTTTGCTGGCGTTATTCTTGCCGGCGCTATTTGTAACTGCTATATTTGTGCCGACATTTTTGACCGGCGCTATTTTTTCTGGGTGTATTTTTGCCAGCGCTATTTTTGCCGGCGCTATTTTTGTCGGAAATTTATTTGACAGCTCCGTTTTTGCTGCCGTGTCTTTGACAGATTTACTTTTCCTGGCGACATTTTTGACAACGCTGTTTTTGGTCGCGCCACTTCTGCCACCGCTATTTTTCCTTTTGATTGTACTATTTTTGAGGACGTTATTAATGCTTGCGCCGTTTTTAGTTGGCGCTATTTCGAACAGAGATATTTTTCCTGGCGACTTTTTTGACGACGCTGTGTTTGCTCGCGCTATTTTTGCTGGCGACATTTTTGACGGTAGTAATTTTTTCTGATGCTATTTTTGATGGCTCTATTTTTGTTGGCGACATTTTTGACGGTCGTAACCGCCCAGCAACCGCTACAGCCTGACACAGACACAGCAGTCACACATTATCACACTCTTATAAACCCGGTGCATCCAACTGTTTCGTCAGTTGTGTTCCAAATCACAGCCCTGAAGCTGTCCCGTGCAACGGACGACGAAACGTCGGTAGTTTATTCACCGATGACGCGGCTCAAACCCGGAAGCCTAGATGACATTAACAACGGCCGCAGAAGCCGAAATCTAAATTAATAAAAAAATTTTTAATATAAAATGCCAAGAAATCATTTCCTTATTACGTATTGTGCAAAAACGATTATTTTGAGCGTTTTGAAGTGACAAAGGTTGCCTTAACAATATCTTTAATTTAGTTTCATGTTTAATTCGGTTATTATAGGACACAAAGATCTTTGAAGTGCCTTTGTAATGTCAACGATGACATTTCCCGTTGTCATAAGCAAAATATTAATGACAGGCCAGCATTCCGCTAAACACTTCTAAAATCGTAATTTGCTAGAGCACTTCTCGTTAATGTACTATTTCTCCCCTTCAACGTGTCGTTATTTCTCCTACGTCTGCTGTGTCCTTTTTCATGCAGTTTTCCATGATTTTCGGTCTTTTATAGTTAGTATTTGTTCTCATAATCAAGTAAATTTTATATTTTCACTGCTTTTATGTTCTCTTTAGTTATCTACACTTTACGCTACCTTCATTATGTGCTTCGTTTTACCTCCCTTCTTCAAGGTTTCGATTGTTACCTTCCTTCCTTTACCGCGTAGCTATAAAAATTTCAAAACAAAATTTTGAAAATTTTTAAAAAATTTGAAATTTGCAGTAAAGTTCAACATTTGAAAAGTTTTTCTAAACTAGAGAAATTTTTGTATTTTGAAACATTTTTTAAATTTCTTATCAAACCAAATCAATTTTCTAAAATTTCTTAATTTGTTAAAAATTTTAAAATATTCAAATTTTGCAAAAATTTAATAAACTAAATATCGTTAACATTTAAAAAGAAAAAAATTTGCTTTTTTGCAAATTTTCAAATTTGTTCAAAATTTTTCAGCACTTTGAAAGTTTTCAAATAAATTTCCAAAACAAAAATTAAAATATAAAAATTTCAATGTTTTCGAGAGAACGCGAAATACGAAAGTCATATTTTTTTAATTTTTGGCCGGAAATTCGATGTGTAAATTTGTATAGCGCATTCAAGGCACCAAAATAAGTAAAAAAGTTCCTATAAGCATAGACCCAAAAAGTGTCGTTACGGAGCTACATCCTCCGAAAGGAGGGATGTCGTAACCCCTTTTTTATGGGTAACTTGTTTGAATTATACTAGTGGACTTATTTCGGACACTGTTAGGCCTAGACCTTTAAACCAGGAACACCTTCGCGATGTATTTTTGTTTTAAACAGGATAATTAGTAACAGTTTAAAAATGATAACGGTTTAAAAAAGAAACAAAAAATGTTTACGACACTAAAATGACATTTCTAGACTACAAGAAAATGCTTTTTTGAAACTTAAATCAATTTTTTTTTCTCTGTAAATGTTTTTTGTTTCAAATCACAAAATATTTTTTCAGATTTTACACACTCAAAATAAATTTTTAGTGCGTCAAGAAATTTTATAATTTTTTCTAAAAAAATAATACAGTTGTCTGTTAAATAATTAGTGCCTAGAATACGTCATATACATGCCATTATCAAAGGTTATATTAAAAAGTAAACAGTTAGTGTTGTTATAGCAACAATAGAACTTGGTGACTTGATCTCGGTAATCGTCTGCAGATGACTTGATTTCTTATTCCAAAATGTTCAATGTAGGTGAATTTAAGAGGTCAAAATCTTGTTTAAACTAAATAATTGCTTATCAAATAAAAAACGCTAATCAGCAGGCAAAATATGCAGCTATAAAGGTAAATAATGCACTTAACATGTACTTAAATACTACAATATGCAAAAAAAAACTGCATTTATTCTTGTATTTGCAAAAAATAGGATTAGGTGAGATACGCCATAAACTAAACTAGATTATAGTCAGTTAACGTAAATGTACTATTATGTATTATAAATTAGATTATGTAGATAGTGTTCGAATGTTTGTATTCGATTGCTAATAATTAGTAATAAAGTTGCAAACGGGATATTTATCTGAATTACTTGCTATCACGTTTTTCCATGAGTCGCTCAGAATGTATTTGTAGTTAGAAAACTATCGATCAACGTCGCATGATCTTACGTGCGCATGCCACCTATACTTTGGTACTCTTCTACATTTATTTTACAATCATATGATTTAAAACTGCCTAAAACTTTACGCTATTTTGCTTAAACAATGTTTTTTGAAAAATTTAAAAATTGATGTTCTTTCAAATACGAGCATCAAGTAAGAAGCGTAGGCGGCCGGCCGATCATATTAGGTAATAATGTTTTTGAAAATATAAAGTAATTATTATGAAGTATGAGAAAATTCGGGCAAAGCATTCGCCTATTTTTGCATAAAAATTAAAACTTCCCGCATTAACCGCCGGCATTTCTCATATGAAGAAATCACTATCGCAAATTCCTAGAACAGTACTAAAAAGAATTTTGCCCACAACAAAACAAATGTGCAGCTGCAACCTTCTTTCTTATCGATAAATAATTCGTGTTGACAACTTTTATTACATTCTAAACACCTGCATAATAGAGCGGAATTTTTACGCAAAGGGTTTTTGCAGACAAAACAAGCACTAAACTTCAAGAGGGTTGTTTATCGTATGTTGCTTGTTCTTTATTAAATAATTGGCGATGACAGACTGTTGATTTATGAGAACTGTTAAGGAAAGACGTGCATCTAAAATCATGTTTGGTTATGAATTCCCTAAAATGTGCTTTATTTAATGATTTTTATGTTGATAAATGAAGGTGATTGAAATTGTTTGGTTCAGATTTGCGAAAGACATCAGTACTAGTACCTCCCACTATTATTATAAAATCCCGATTTTTTCAATCAGTATTACCGAAACCTCTTTCGCAAAATTTACAAATTACGAGTAGTATGTGACATGCACGTGTAGTACAAAGACTAGTTTTAAAATTCGTGATCAATTAAAATAAAAAAAAAGGCACTTCTGCCTTTAAGAGATACTAGTTAAATCCGTGCGCCCGAACGCACTGTATATCTACAACCTCAGAAATTTGATTTGGAATTGAAGCAGCGCGCGGGGAAAGACAGCTGGCTTGTTGTAGTGGAGGCTCGTCATTGCGCGCGGTATGGTAAGACAGTTACAGATTTAATATATGTATAGTTACGAGTAGCATGGGACATGCACTTCTAGTACGAAGACTATTTTTAAAATTTTCAATGAATTAAAATAAAAAGATAGGCACTTCTGCGTTTAAGAAATACTAGCGGAACCTGCGCGCGCGAACGCACCACATATGTACAACCCAGGCACAAACCAAGGCTTGTTGTCGTGACTTGATCTCGGTAATCGTCTGCAGATGACTTGGTTTCTTATTCCAAAACGTTCAATGTAGGTGAATTTAAGAGATCAATTTGCTCATTCATTAACGGTACAGTTTTTAAATGTTTGTGAATTTCAAAAGCTTCTAGTATATCTAATTTACGTTTATCATCACAAAAGTGTTAACATTTTATGGTGTTATTAGATGTCATTGAATGATTGTGTTCTAGTAAGTGTTTAGCGTAATTGCATTTATGTGGGTGTTTGTATTTGTAACAACATAGGTGTTTTTTATAGCTAATATTAAAATTTCTAATTGTCTGGCCTATATAAACCGAATTGCAATGCGAACAATTTAATTTTTAAATGCCTGATTTTAGCAAATCGTCTGTTTTTGATTTTGCATTAAACAAAGTGTTTAAGATGTTTCTAGTTGTTTTAAAGCTTACTTTATATTTATTTAGTTTGTTTATAATTTTAGCAATTTATCGGATGGTATCGGATGAAGTTGGAGTATTCGGATAAATTTTTGAATGGCTAATTTACAAACTTCTTCTTTAATTAATGTATCAATGTCGAAATACGTATAAGGTTTAAATAAATAAACATTGTTGAAGTAATTAAGTATTTTATATACCTATAATCAATAAATATATTTATAAATAACGTCATACACATTTGGTTATCTAATTTCCGAACACCCTATACAATACTTCTGAGTAAGTAGTTAATAATCTGTCAATACCTAATATTTCTTGTTGCTGAGGGTAAGATTAATTTGTTATGCCTCTAAAGAGCCAAGGTTGCAGCCCATCAAATGCTTTGAAGCTTTTCTTTTGATTAAGTATTATATTTTCCATATTTCTGAAGCCATTATCGATTTACAGCTCTGGGTAATATAATTCAAGGAAAAGTTGTATATTAGTAGACTCTTTGAAGAAGCAATTTAATCAGCGTACACACAACATCTAATTAACTTTCTGATAAATTAAATTCGCTGCACCGACGAATACTTGCATGCACGAGACGCCTTTTAGAATTCAGCCAAGTTTCATGTAACCCTCAAGTGCATTGATGCTAACTAACCCCGCATGTAGTGTAGGAAATATGGAATAATTAATGATCAATTAATAGTGCACGGAAAATTGTTAAGTTTATTTTAATTACAGCAATTACTTCAAATTAACTTTAGCTATTTTGCCATGCGCATGGTTATGACGGAAATTTTATATTTAATATTTCCATTGCTGAAAGCGAATGAAAATTCTGAAAATGCACAAATGTAATTTAACAAGTCTAGACATCTGCTGTGTAACTTGCTCTGGAAACAAACGTATATTTAAACAATTTCCCTCTTTTTAACGCCATTTTTCAGCGTGTAAGTATGATGAAAATGAAAATCTTGTTTCTAAGCAAAACTATTTAATTAGTCTTTAGAAACAGCTGTTTTGTAAAAAAAAATTGAAGCATTTCCGTGATAATTGCATACAGTAGTTCGAGCTTTTTGTAAATTACAAATACCGTATTTTAGTAAGGAATTTTTTTCCTGTAATTTTAGGCGCAGATGTTTCGCAATGAATGAAAAAAGTTCAAAGTTTTTCTTTGATTACAAAAAGGTTTGTTAAAAAAAGTGGAATGGGAAGAACATAAAAATAATTTCGCGTTTAGATTCTTTTGCTGGTAAATCGTAAAAGAGGAAGTTATTATTATTATTGTTATTATTTAATATAACAAAAAGAAATTTAATGAAGTTGTTTGTTATAATGAAAACTCAAGTCTAAAAAAGAGGAAATGAGAAAAAAAACGGCTGTAATAAAATTATAAAATAAATTTATATTTTAAAATTAAAAACAAAACCAAAATCTAAATGTTCAACAATTGTATTACAATATTGTATTCTACGGTACAGAACAAAATAAGCTAAAGTTTTAACTTTGAGTGGATTTTCCCATACTACATATTAATACTTGCCGTATTTGCAAAAGTGTAATTTTTTATTTATAATTCACCGACTATTAGATTTCTGATAAAACAAGCAGCCGGAATTTGAACTTGCGATAGCCTGTGCAATTGGGTTCCGTATCGTATCTGTTACGCATAGTAGCAGCGACTAAACTGCACGAAAGTAGGGTAAGCGCCGCGTTCTCAGGCTAACAACAAATTCCGCTTTGGATGTCGGACCAAAATTGCTGTAATAGCTCTATTTTAGGATATTTTTTTGTTAAAGCTTATTAAAAGTAGTTAAAATCACGTAACTGCAGGAAAACGCGTTTTTGATATTAAAAAGTATCGTATTTTTTCTTAGTTTTCTGTAAATATAAAATTTCAAAATAGTTGAAAATTCTTGCTGATCCTAATAACCAGTAAAACTTTATAACAATGAGCGTTTGAATTTTTTTAATAAATAATTAATTAGAAATTCCTGGAAGGCGTAGAAGTAAAATTTGGGAAATTACTGAATAACAAATTTGTAGCTCACTGCAAGCTCTGTCGGCTCAGAAAGTTTAAAAAAATTGTGTCTGCAGGTTATGTAAAATATTTTATTGCAAATTTTGCGATTGTTTTCAAATATTTGGCATTAATTTTGCTTTATCGTATACTACCCACAAAGGGCTCTCGAACAAGTTGTTGCTGATCCAGATCAGATAAGTACTTTTTGAGTAAATGGGCGTTCAAGTCGAGAGTTAAAAAAAATTGTAATAGTCGCCATTTTGCAAGTTCGGTAAATAAGTTTTTGATTTGCCTTAAGTTTTCCTCTCAGATATCGTGCGTAAATTCACAAAACTTTATTTTGGAAAAAACGCTACTAAAAAAACTTCCGTTTCCGGTTTTGGATTTTTTGAATAACATAATTGGAACTACAATTTTCGATATACTTCTTCTCTCATTAAATTTGGTTCAGTACTTTTGCATTAAGAGGCGTCAGACACACACCCGCCCACCAACCCACAGACACATTTTTTAAAAACCATATTTTTGGGTTTTTTGGGCCCCAAATCGTTAAAATCTAGATTTTAAAAATGTTCAGAAAATCGATACTTCCCTGTACCGAAGGTATGGGAAAGTAAAAAGGTGTTGGGCAACCGCCACGAAACCTTCTTCGCATCCTTCCTTTTCTCTGTTTTAAACTATTGCATTAGAATCGAACTTTTAAAAAGTTTAAAAATTTCTAATAATTTTTTTATTGAATCCTAAAAATTGTAATACTTTCTAAATTACAAAAAAATCGAAAATTTTGAATTGCGTTTAGATATTTTTCAAGATTACAATTTACAGCTGTATAGAAGGGTTAATAAACAATTAGTATCTGTTTAAGGTATAATTAACCAAAAAACATTCTTGGGTTCATCGTTCGCATAATTAATATTAACGCCTATCGTAAATCGGAAGAAAAATATATACATGCAATCATAGCATGGAATTTTGTTACAAATTACCTAAGTATATTATAAACAGTAAACAGATCAAAATTTTTTAGTCGATTTAACACGTAGATGACTGTTATAGGGATGTGAACCGGAAAAAAATAACGTTTCGGTTGTCGGCTGCGGTTGAATATTTTAAAATTTTGGTTACGGTTTACTGCTACTTAAAGTTTCGTTTTCGGTTACAGTTACCAGTCATTTTTTGTTTATTTTATGATAAGCAAAGCACTGAAATTTTTTTTCCTTTCTTGTAAAATTGCAAAAAAAACTGCTACGGGAGATTAAATCCAAAATAAAGTAGCTACGATTTTTGGATCTTTTCACAGAACACACCGTATGTGGCAGTCTTATAGTGAAATCCGTCTTTTCTGAAAATGCCCAGACACATCAAGAAATGAAAGAAATTGTTCGAATTTAATAACAAATATATTTTAGCATCGACTATCAACAGACCCCGTGGCCTAGTGCTAGAATTCGTGTCAGCGTTGTGATGCATAGGTTGGTCGAGAGTTCAAATCTCATGCGGGTTACATGTTTTTCATTTTAACTAAGTTATCGCTATTCTTTTTTGTTGTTTTTATTCCTATGGTCATTTAACATGTTCATACCGAGTTTGAAGTCAAAATGAGTAAATTTATGAAAAAACAAAAAATTGATGGTGGGAGTGACCGGCAAGTGGCAAAAAGATCGCTTTTGTGCAGATCGGCTATTAGGCATGCGTAGAATACAATTCTGAGCTTCTTTTTGGGCGCGTTTTGATTGGAGTATAGTGCACCTCCCTCCTCTCTTTTATGGCGGACCAATCTCGTTTTGCTGTGGTTTCATCCCAATGTGGCTACTAATGTATTGAACCTAAATTTTACTTTCTGGGTTAAGGTGTTTGGGTTGCAAAGTGTATACAGACACGCACACACAAACATCATGGCAAAACCTGGTTTTATAACCTCTATAACCTCTAGCGAGGAAGTAAAAAAAACACCCTCACAAACATGTGTTCGATTCAAATAAATATTTAAAAATTATGATGGGGGTGAAAAAAAAACTGTTGCAGTGAGTATTAAGTGGCATTAATTGCAACTTTACCTACACAAAATTAATTGAATTTATTTAAAAATAAAGAAATAATCTTACGAATGAATAACAAACATGTAGGCGCACGTACCTCTTTCATCAATAAAATAGTTTATGATGTCAGACGTGATTGTTAATTTGTAATGTTCGAGCCATATATTTTATAGTTTGTAGTCTAAACATTACGGGAATTAGAGACTGTGACCTAATGCACAGCGTACGGTTAGGCGGAGCTAAAATTGGCATTCATTATTATGCTGTGAAAAACGAAGCCGACAGGTGTTTGCATATCACTTTGTTTTTATTGGATTTTATTGAAAAGCATTAAGTTTATTTCCCCCCGTATTTTACATATCAAAAGTGAGAAGAAATGATTAGCGTGAAACATTGTACAATAACTCGTAATGGACAAGAAAAAGACGCAGAGCCGCGAAGGCGCACGTAGTGCCAGCTAACGTTCTACGCGTTTTTCGGGCGCTGCAAGTAGTACCTCATCTAAAAAACGCACAAAAGCAAAATCGTATCTTACATACATGAGCCAGTTTACGGTCGTGTATTTGGGAACAGCTTATCGAATGAAGTTCCACTTGCTAGACTGAAACGCATGTGATATATGCATGATGGTGTTCCAGCACATTTCAGGGGAACTCTTGGAAAACGTTTGAATAATATTTAGGAAAACCGTCAAGAAAGACCAAACAAATAGCAATGGCCTACATGTTCTCCAGACCTACATCCATCCAATTATTACGTTTGAGCACTTGAAAACTTTGGTTTATCCAAAACCTATCAATGGTATTAAAATTCCTTGTGAGAGGATGGGCATTTTGAACATGTTCAGCAGTCTATGGTGCAATGTGCTCAGTGCTACTTAGAAGCAGTGCCATCCTAATCATTGGGCTAATTGGGCTATAGCCCTAGGGCATTGCGCCCAAATGAGCTCAAGGCCCAAATAGGCGCCACCGCTTTATAGAATATATCGCTTTAAAGAGTTATTCTTTAGAGTAGTACATTTTCGCCGGTTGTTAAAAATATTACACAAAAAACAAGTAGGAATTAGCGATAAAATGTGATGAAATTAATAAAAATACTATTTAAAGCTGAAAGTTTACGCTGTTTTTTCAGTGGCCCGAGGAAAGACGATGAGAACGACAATTTTTTTATAGAAGCAATCGAGAAGCAGTCGGAGAGCGTTTTTACTGCTTTTTATCGGATACAAACATCCGAATTAATAATTCGATTATTAATTCATTCGAGTGGCAATAATTCGATTATAACAATTATTCGATTATGCCCATTACTAGCTGTTAACTATTAAATCTGCTGTTAGGACGCTACAAATTCTTAGCCCAAGGATAGCAAATTTCTCAGAAGCAAACGGAATATTTTGGAATGTTATTTATAAAATAACTAATAACATTTAATTTGTTTTTAAATACTTATAACTTTTTAAGTAGGCGTTTCTTTCCGGACACATATTTACAATAATTTTTATTTTTAATTTGTGCCCCAGCATACGATCCTAAATTTTTGACGTATTATACATGGAAATACCCTTCCGTATAGCGAGCAATTTTGTCGCACATATGCTTTTGCAATAAATGGATTTTATATGATATCATCCCATTTTACTGCACATAAAATGAGATTACGTTAGTTAATATGGTTAACTATTAATACCTAAAATGATTTATATCAGCAGTTTTCAAAGCAAAGTTAAATGATACTGTTAATAAATGAAATTTTCAATAACAAAGCCTTTTAATCTTCACTTTATGAAACTCGTATTTAAATTACCTTCAAACTCAATTATGTACTTTGTTGCACAACCCATCAATTTTTTTAACGAAAAAGCAAAGTAATCACGTTTGCGTACATAACGTTCATATCGCAAGCCTAGTAAGGTTGAAATAAACTTGACAAAAACATTTTGATTTGTTTTAAAACTTCCATTAATTCAAGTACTTAGCTGATTCCGTACCTATCTTAGTTTTTTTACAAATATGGTCTGATTTAGTTGAAAATTTCCAAACATTAGCATAGAATCCAATAATATCGTACAAACATAAACAGTAACTTGAAACTTACTTACAATACTCACAAAAACACTTTGCATCCGTATTATTTACACATCGCAAATTTAGTGTTGACGCTGCTGCGTTGCCGGTGGTAATTCCCGTAGCCTTCTGATCCTCCTGATTAAGCTCAAACCGGCAGCACAAGTGGAATCTGTAATTAAACACGCAAACTGTAAAAGCAAACACAAATTCAACACGTAGAGTGCAGAACTAGCACCGCTGTTAATTTATCCAGATTTCATCATTTACGGGAGGGAAATAGCGCCCCCAGAGTTGGTATTTAAACGTGCGGTGTATATCTCAGTTTTTGCAAATGGTAATTATTTCTCAATGCGCCCTTAAATCACGTACATAGCGTAGTTTTATTTGCTTTCGTTTTATCCTAAAGCAATTTAAAATAACACTCTGCGTTTTATCTCCAACTGCTAACACGTGGAAGGAAAAACCGTGAGCTAAGCTAACACGTTTTAGTAACTACCTACGTACAAGGTATAAATATATTCGTCAAACACATTTCAACGGTTAATTTTTACCTTCCACTTTACAGTACATACAACGCAAGAAATCCAGTGTGGGTTTGTTAGATTGGCAGTCACACTGGGATACAACCGCAACAAAACGAACTGGCCCGCCAAAAAAAGAGGCGTGGGGGGGGGGGGGGTACTATACTTCAACAAACAAGCGCTTGAGAAAAAAGCTTCCCCCCCCCCCACCCTGTTAACACCCACCATAAATTGTTTTTTCTTCAAAAATTTACGAAAATTGACACAAAATCAGTATGAACATGTTAAATGATAAAGAAAACTATCACCCACCCATCATATTTTGCTTTATTTTCAAATATTTGAATATTTTCAAAACTTCCAAAAATTTTAAATTTTAAATATATTCAAATTTCTAAAATTGTATTAGATTTTTTTTAATTTGATTTTTCCATTCTTCATAAAAGTTCAAAATGTTTAATTATTATAAAAATAATCAGTTTTCAAAATTTTTCTACAAATTTTCAAATAAATAGAAGTATTTAAAAATTTGAAAACTTTTTCAAATTTTTTACTTTTCTTAAAATGTAATTTTTTTATTACTGAAGTATATTTAAAGTTTTCAAAATTATTAAAAATATTAAAACGTCAAATTTTTAAAATTATCAATAATTCCTAAAATGTTATAACATTTTCACGAATTTTAAACACTGAAAACATTTTAAATTTATAAAAAAATTTAAGTTTTCAGTTTCGCAAAATTGAAAAATAAAGCAATTTTCAAAATACTGAAAATTATCCAAATTGTTACAATTCCTAAAATCTTTAAATTTTGAAAATTTTCAGTTCTTTTAAATTTTCAAAGTGTTTTCTATATTTTATAATTAAAAAAAGGTTGTTCTAATTTTAAAAAATGGTAAGTTTCGGTACTTATTCTTTAAATATTTTAACTAGTCGCAAAATGGTTGAAAATTTTATAAAGATTTCTAAGCTTTCCAAAAATTGGTAACGGCAGACAATTTCAAAAATTAAAATTACAAAAATGTAACAAAAAGAGTTTTTTTAATCTTGGGAAATAAGGCTCGTGCAGATTTTATTAGTAAGGTCTGCAAATGTCAAATGTTTCGAAAAAAGTGGAATAACGAAAATAAAAAATAAAACCTACCCAGAAAGACAATTAAAAGACAAAAATAATAAGCAAAAATCTACAGTGCGATTTATTTTAAAAAAAAACAAATTTGATATGCCACTTTTATAAGAAACCCCCTGTATAATTGAATTCAATTTTAAAACGTCGCCCTCTTAGTTCCCTAAATTATTTACTCAAAACATTTTTCTGTATTTTAAATATTAAAGAAGATATCGACCACCGCGGCGTTGTTGACTCATCCTGTATATATAGAAAGGTTTTAAGGCATTTAAATATCAATCATACTAGCTGAACCCGTGCGCTACGCCCAATGCAAGGTTTTGGAATTAAGTGCCGCGTCGCCCTACGTAACTGTTACATAAACATTTGCTCCAGATATTGCTAACAAAATAATAAATAAGCTGTGTTGAGATGTAAGAGCATAGGCAGCAGTCGCACACAGTTGAGACAGCTCAGGTTTTACAATATGGTTTGGCAAGTTTGTTTCGGGGAGTACAGGCCATAGCTTTTTAAATTTGTTATTAATAAGTCAGAATCAAGATAGCTAGTTTGCAGAATATTATCATATTACTACACATAAAAAAAAGTGAAAATAAGAGATGTCGGCGGAATGGCCTAAAGGCAGAGCACACGCTGTGCAACGCAGTTATTGAGGGTTCGATTCCCATGTGATTTTTAATAAATTTAAAGCAATCAAAATTTTTTTATTACTTTTTAATGTTTGTAAAGTATTTATGAATTTGTAATTATAATTGTATAATTATAATAATAGCGGTCGTAGCTCAGTGGTAAGAGCGCGGGCTACCAATGCAGCGGATCCGGGTTCGATCCCCGGCCCGGTCGTTCTCCCTCGCAAGGCAACGGGAAACCAGCGAGGTGAGTTTTTCCACAAAAAAACCTCTCCGGAGAAGAAGTGCATGCACTTCCTGTGGTTCGGAACCACGTTAAACTGTAGGTCCCCTACGTCTGTTTGTGCAAATTATCTATCGCCGCGCACCAAACACAGACATAAGAGAGAGGTAGCCAACGCCCTGAATAGGTATGGCACTATAAAAAGAAGAAGAATATAATGAACTTTTAATCTAGAAAAAATCAAACAATACCAACAATTAGTATTTTACCACTTTGTCATAATTTAAAAACTACAATAGATGTTTATTCGCCTAAACAATGTCCATGTTTATCGTAGAAGTTTTGTCACACATTTTGCAGCATTCTTGGCTGTTATGTTAAAAAGTGATTTAAAAAGGAGAATTGTTTAGGAAGCGAACCCCGAACAACTGCGTCGGTAAGAGGATGCTCTACCTTGTTATGATGAAAAATGCTTTAAACAAAGGAATGATTTGGAAATCGAACCCAGGATAACTGCATCGGTCAAAAGAGAGTACTCTACCTTGTTATAATGAAAAATGTTTTAAAAAAAGAGAATCGGTTGGGAATCGAACCCAGGATAACTGCATCGGTCAGAGAGTGCTCTACCTTGTTATGATGAAAAATGTTTTTAAAAAAGAGAGTCGTTTGGGAATCGAACCCCGGACAACTGCATCGATCAGAGAGTGCTCTACCTTGTTATGATGAAAAATGTTTTTAAAAAAGAGAATCGTTTGGGCATCGAACCCAGGATAACTGCATCGGTCAGAGAGTGCTCTACCTTGTTATGATGAAAAATGTTTTTAAAAAAGAGAGTCGTTTGGGAATCGAACCCCGGACAACTGCATCGATCAGAGAGTGCTCTACCTTGTTATGATGAAAAATGTTTTTAAAAAAGAGAATCGTTTGGGCATCGAACCCAGGATAACTGCATCGGTCAGAGAGTGCTCTACCTTGTTATGATGAAAAATGTTTTTAAAAAAGAGAATCGTTTGGGAATCGAACCCCGGACAACTGCATCGATCAGAGAGTGCTCTACCTTGTTATGATGAAAAATGTTTAAAAAAAATAGAATCGTTTGGGCATCGAACCCAGTATAACTGCATCGGTCAGAGAGTGCTCTACCTTGTTATGATGAAAAATGTTTTTAAAAAAGAGAATCGTTTGGGAATCGAACCCCGGACAACTGCATCGATCAGAGAGTGCTCTACCTTGTTATGATGAAAAATGTTTTTAAAAAAGAGAATCGTTTGGGCATCGAACCCAGGATAACTGCATCGGTCAGAGAGTGCTCTACCTTGTTATGATGAAAAATGTTTTTAAAAAAGAGAGTCGTTTGGGAATCGAACCCCGGACAACTGCATCGATCAGAGAGTGCTCTACCTTGTTATGATGAAAACTGTTTTTAAAAAAGAGAATCGTTTGGGCATCGAACCCAGGATAACTGCATCGGTCAGAGAGTGCTCTACCTTGTTATGATGAAAAATGTTTTTAAAAAAGAGAATCGTTTGGGAATCGAACCCCGGACAACTGCATCGATCAGAGAGTGCTCTACCTTGTTATGATGAAAAATGTTTAAAAAAAATAGAATCGTTTGGGCATCGAACCCAGTATAACTGCATCGGTCAGAGAGTGCTCTACCTTGTTATGATGAAAAATGTTTTTAAAAAAGAGAATCGTTTGGGAATCGAACCCCGGACAACTGCATCGATCAGAGAGTGCTCTACCTTGTTATGATGAAAAATGTTTTTAAAAAAGAGAATCGTTTGGGCATCGAACCCAGGATAACTGCATCGGTCAGAGAGTGCTCTACCTTGTTATGATGAAAAATGTTTTTAAAAAAGAGAATCGTTTGGGAATCGAACCCCGGACAACTGCATCGATCAGAGAGTGCTCTACCTTGTTATGATGAAAAATGTTTAAAAAAAATAGAATCGTTTGGGCATCGAACCCAGGATAACTGCATCGGTCAGAGAGTGCTCTACCTTGTTATGATGAAAAATGTTTTTAAAAAAGAGAATCGTTTGGGAATCGAACCCCGGACAACTGCATCGATCAGAGAGTGCTCTACCTTGTTATGATGAAAAATGTTTAAAAAAAATAGAATCGTTTGGGCATCGAACCCAGGATAACTGCATCGGTCAGAGAGTGCTCTACCTTGTTATGATGAAAAATGTTTTTAAAAAAGAGAATCGTTTGGGAATCGAACCCCGGACAATTGCATCGGTCAGAGAGTGCTCTACCTTGTTATGATGAAAAATGTTTTAAAAAAAGAGAATCGGTTGGGAATCGAACCCGGGATAACTGCATCGGTCAAAAGGTGGTCTACCTTGTTATGATGAAAAACGTTTTAAAAAAGAGAATCGTTTTGAGAATCGAACCCAGATTAACTGCATCAGTCAGAGGGTGCTCTACCTTGCTATAATGAAAAATGTTAAAAAAAAAGAGAATCGGTTGGGAATCGAACCCGGGATAACTGCATCGGTCAAAAGAGAGTGCTCTACCTTGTTATAATGAACAATGTTTTAAAAAAAGAGAATCGGTTGGGAATCGAACCCGGGATAACTGCATCGGTCAGAAGGTGCTCTACCTTGTTATGATGAAAACGTTTTAAATAAACAGAATAGTTTGGGAATCGAACCCAGAATAACTGCGTCAGTCAGAGGGTGCTCTACCTTGTTATAATGAAAAATGTTTAAAAAACGAGAATCGGCTGGGAATCAAACCCGGGATTACTGCATCAGTCAGAATGTGTTCTACCTTGTTATAATGAAAAAATTAAAAAAAAAGAGAATTGCTTTGGAATCGAACCTAGGATAACTGCATCGGCCAAAGCGTGCTCTACCTCCATGCCGCCGGCCGATCAGACTAATTATCTGTTTTTCTCTTATTTCATGTGTATAAGGAGCTAATGTGATAAAATTGTTTAAACAACCTCCTTGGATCTTGTATAATTTTAATAACATAGTTAAAGTGCACCGGCCTGTATAATGTGAAACACCCTGTGTAGTGAAATTCAACGTACACTCACACAAAATTGCATAATCTACCCATCCCTCTAAACTACCAGATGATATAACCATCCTGAGACGATATTTTTGTAAATTTTCCAGCCTGTTAGTTTTAAGGACGTTATTAAAATTAACTTAAGGGTGTCTTTAAAGCTATTTAAAAATATTCAGCCACGCTTAGGTTCCGTTTACACGTCATTAGAGTATCATGAGCAACATGTAATATTTTTTTTTGCTAATTTAAGAACGTGTTTATTCCTATACAGCAATCTTTGAGAACGAAATTTTCTATAGTGAGTACCTAATTAAACTGATAGTATTAATGCAGATCACGTTTATGCCATAAATTTGGAAATTATTTTTAGCATTAATTTCAGAACCGGAATAGCTATACAATATACTAACGTAATGAATAATAAAGTTTCAGGCCTTAGAGATGGTAGCTCTAGCACGTTCATACGCAGAAACTTTGGATTAAATTTTCAAACGTGTACTAAAATCTAATGATTTATTATACAACTCTATAACTATTTACACGCCTAGAGTTAAAGAGTGCAATGGTACATAAACACTCCACATGCTATTTTGTAGGGTGCTGTAGTATTTACAATACATTTGATATATACAACTGAATATAGGTGGCGTTGCAATAAATCTACTATGGCGGCTATAAACGGGGTCGTTTTAAGCGGACGTGCTATAATTGCTTGATGTACTGTATTAGGTTCCCGAGATAAAATCTGTTTTAAATGTCTTCCATAAATTTATTTGATATTTTGATTTACATTGAAATTGGTTCAAGGGCGTTGATAGAAGGTGAAGCTATAGTAAGCTCTGAATACCTTGCCATGGGCGGTGTTAATGCTGAAAGTGATAGCATATTTTAGTAATTTACTACACTGTGGTGATAGTGCGGTTGGGGCATTGTGTCAAGAAACTTCAAAATTAAAAAGAACACCGCACGTGATCAAAATTGCTATAAACATTATTATAGGGTACTTTTGTAGGGAAATAACCCAGGAATGAAATTTTTTTGGTCAAAGTTTTTATTTCGGCGTTGAAAATACTCTGATTTTGTGCATTCTAAGTCGCTTAAGAACTTATGAATTTTTTTTAAACTTGAAAAAATCACGAAATCGTGGATTGTTCGTTTCCATTGCGTCCTACGTTAAAAGTAATCGTCAGGAAAAAAAAGCTTATAAAATTCTGCGTATAACTAAAAAAACAAGAATGTTTTAGTCCTAATAGTTTCCAAAATGCGCCCTTCCAAAGAACCCCCTTTTTTTTAATTTTTGACCCAAACATCGCATTTTTCATATTTCTTAAAATACCGTTGGCGAGCGCTGTCTCGGCCGAATTCTGGACGTACTACAGTGGACACTAGTAAATATTGTAGGTTAATTCTGCTAATTTGTACCTTTTGTAATGAGCGCCTAAATATGTGAGTTTTGGTAACGGAGTATCCCCTGACATTAAAAACTGAGACAGGGGGAAAGGCTCCGGAATTAATATATAGATACTTAAAACTGACAGCCAATCACAGACACGTCAGTCGCATATTATCACATGCTTCAAAAAAAAGAATCGTTTGGGAATCGAACCCTGGACAACTGCATCGGTCAGAGAGTGCTCTACCTTGTTATGATGAAAAATGTTTAAAAAAAAGAGAGTCGTTTGGGCATCGAACCCAGGATAACTGCATCGGCAAGAGAGTGCTCTACCGTGTTATGATAAAAAATGCTTTTAAAAAAGAGAAGCGTTCGGGAGCCACACATTATCACACACCCTCCCCTATAAACCCGGTGCCGGCACCTTTCTCGACAGTAGTGTTCCAGATCAGAAAGTGACCACAGCACTGAAAATGTCCCGAGGACGAAACGTCGGCAGTTTATTCAACGATGACGCGGCTCCAACCCGAAAGCCTCTACGTCAGATACTTAAACTTTCTCACTGTGTTGTGTAACTGAATTACATTATATTTTAATTACTTGACGTACAATTCGTATGACGCAAAATAAAAATAAGATTTAAGCTCGGAGCAGCAAAATAATAAAAAACAAGAAGAGAAAGAAAAATAACAAAAAACTCAGAGAAATATTCGTATATTAAAAATAATAACGCAAAAAAAAGTAACCACAAATTAACTTGAACGTTTGCACGTTGGGGTCGCACCAATCGATGTTAGGTACTGTATGTTGTTACCCACGTTCAGCAACAGATGGCCTTGCAATCGAGGTTAAGTAATAAATACGTTTATTTTGCATTAAATGATTCTTTTTAAAACGTTTAAAATTGAATGTTTTCCTAAATCAAATTTAAATTAAAAAAGTAACGGCCCAGCGGTGATTTGAACTTGCGATCGACAGCCTGCGCAGTACGATGTCGAATACCGTATAAAATTGTAAGCTACAATAACTTCGGATAAACCGCAAGCGAGCACAGTAACCGCCCGCGCTACGGCTGATTAGATGCACTAGTTAAGTTAGAGTTAATTGAGGCTTAGTTAAAATCAGGGTTGCATGTTGGTTTTTTTTCTTAATTTTTATGGCTTCAAATTATTTTTTATCCTAATAAACTACCTCAAGTCGTTTATCAAATTTTTTAAGGTTTATAGCAATTGGCTGGCGTTTACATTTTTGAATAAGTAATTAATCAGTTTCAAATTTTTCAAATGTTCCTGGATAGCGTCAGTGTTAAATTTGGTAGGTATATTAGTAATTTATTTAAATTTTTAGTTCATTAATAGTTCTATCGGCCCACCAAGTTGTAGGTGTAGGTGTTTTTGAGGAATAATTTTTTGATAATTTCCAAAATTTAAAAAAACCTGTATTTTTTACAATATTGTCACGTTAGGGCTTATACAAAATAAACCATAATTCGTAGTTCGTGACTATGCCTGGCTGAACATAAATCTCCAAAATGCAACAATAATATGTTGGTCTAGAATTTATACATGATCAGTTAAAGTAGGATGTACAACATAAATAGCAGTAGATGGCGCAGAACCCTCATTATGATTAAATAATAATAATAAAGGCTATTAAATAAAATTTTCCATTAGAAGTAAATTTTCAGTAGAAGTATAGGAAAGTAAAAAATTAAATAAGAACGTTAAACAATTTTAGTTGGATGAAAACCAAAGTTTGTCGGTGTAAATTTTAAACACCGTGTCTAGTAATAAACATAATTTTCTTAAAGTTTAATTTTGTACAAGCTACTGTTTGCGACACAAATGGACTAAACTGCGAATAAATAAAAAATAAAATATTGTAGGACATCTGTTGGCAATTTCTTTCAATTTTGCTATTTCGTTTTCATATTGTACAATTTTTTCGCTTTTGGGGCAACTTCTAAACCAATATTTAACCATTAACGCCCGCGTACTACAGAATCATCTTGTTTTCAGTGAACAACTTCAAACTGAACATTATTAATCTACGTCGGAGGCTTCCGCGGCCGTGGTTAATGGCATCTTGGCTTCCGGGCTGGAACCGAGTTATTGGAAACTGACTCAACGACGTTTCCATCTCAGCTCCATGAGATTTCATCTGGACTGTCGCTGGAATATAGAACTCGCCAGCAAATAAAATACAGAACAGTATTGAAATTCTGAAAATATTTTAACGCTGCAGATACGATTTGCAAATCTTAAAAATTAGTTAACTGTTTTTTTCCAATAGCAAACTTTACGCATTTTTACATATTTGTCTAAGGTTTAATAAACAATTAAGCTATTCAAGTCAAGGTCATAAGGAATGATTTTATGGAAAGGTTTTCTACTCAAAATTTTACTTTAATATTCAAATTCTAAATTTCAAACGTGTGAAAATTTCAAGCTTTTCGAGCAAACAAAGGCAATGAAAAATGTACGTCGACGTTGTTTATAGTTGTTCCGTTAAAATTGTTTTTTCAAATAAAACTTGTCCAATTTGTGCAATCTGTTATACACGACCTGAAAATAAATATGAAACATTTTATCATTTATGTAACAAATTGGAAAATGTTGATGTTTGTAAAACAAATTCCCAGTTTGACTGTTTGGGGACCTAAAAAATATAACGGTGTGTTTAGCGGAAAACGTGTGTATTACGAATTCATTCAGAACAACGAAATGTAAATCTTACTTGTACCTATTAACATAAAAAATCTTTCTATACAAAAAACTGGTTCCTGATAACAAAATACTTTGGTCGTAGATATCTATCTAATTAAGACACTGATCTGCGGCTGTCACTACATTCGGCTGCCTCTGTGCACGGCCGACTTTTCCTTCATAGCAATAGCGTCATTACAGAAACAAATTCCGCGAATATCAGATCTAGCTCTGAAATACTGTTTTTAATTTATGTAGCTCCTAACATAGAAAAGCTTTCTATATACGAAACTGTTTGATAAAATACTTTAGTCGTAAATATCTATCAATTAAAAGTACTGATCTGCGGCTGTCACAACATTCGGCTGCCTCTGTGCACGGCCGACCTTTCCTTCACAGCAATAGCGTCATTACAGAAACAAATTCCGTGAATATCAGATCTAGCCCTGAAATACTGTTTTAATTTATGTATCTATTAACATAAAAACCTTTCTATATACGAAACTGTTTCCTGCTGATAAAATATTTTAGCCGTAGATATCTATCTATTAAAAGTACTGATCTGCGGCTGTCACAACATTCGGCTGCCTCTGTGCACGGCCGACCTTTCCTTCACAGCAATAGCGTCATTACAGAAACAAATTCCGTGAATATCAGATCGAGCCCTGAAATACTGTTTTAATTTATGTATCTCTTAACATAGAAAAGCTTTCTATATACGAAACTGTTTGATAAAATACTTTAGTCGTAAATATCTATCAATTAAAAGTACTGATCTGCGGCTGTCACAACATTCGGCTGCCTCTGTGCACGGCCGACCTTTCCTTCACAGCAATAGCGTCATTACAGAAACAGATTCCGTGAATATCAGATCGAGCCCTGAAATACTGTTTTAATTTATGTATCTATTAACATAAAAAGCTTTCTATATACGAAACTGTTTCCTGTTGATAAAATATTTTAGCCGTAGATATCTATCTATTAAAAGTACTGATCTGCGGCTGTCACAACATTCGGCTGCCTCTGTGCACGGCCGACCTTTCCTTCACAGCAATAGCGTCATTACAGAAACAAATTCCGTGAATATCATCTAGCTCTGAAATACTGTTTCTAATTTATGTAGCTCTTAACATAGAAAAGCTTTCTATATACGAAACTGTTTGATAAAATACTTTAGTCGTAAATATCTATCAATTAAAAGTACTGATCTGCGGCTGTCACAACATTCGGCTGCCTCTGTGCAGGGCCGACCTTTCCTTCACAGCAATAGCGTCATTACAGAAACAGATTCCGTGAATATCAGATCGAGCCCTGAAATACTGTTTTAATTTATGTATCTATTAACATAAAAACCTTTCTATATACGAAACTGTTTCCTGCTGATAAAATATTTTAGCCGTAGATATATATCTATTAAAAGTACTGATCTGCGGCTGTCACAACATTCGGCTGCCTCTGTGCACGGCCGACCTTTCCTTCACAGCAATAGCGTCATTACAGAAACAAATTCCGTGAATATCAGATCGAGCCCTGAAATACTGTTTTAATTTATGTATCTCTTAACATAGAAAAGCTTTCTATATACGAAACTGTTTGATAAAATACTTTAGTCGTAAATATCTATCAATTAAAAGTACTGATCTGCGGCTGTCACAACATTCGGCTGCCTCTGTGCACGGCCGACCTTTCCTTCACAGCAATAGCGTCATTACAGAAACAGATTCCGTGAATATCAGATCGAGCCCTGAAATACTGTTTTAATTTATGTATCTATTAACATAAAAAGCTTTCTATATACGAAACTGTTTCCTGTTGATAAAATATTTTAGCCGTAGATATCTATCTATTAAAAGTACTGATCTGCGGCTGTCACAACATTCGGCTGCCTCTGTGCACGGCCGACCTTTCCTTCACAGCAATAGCGTCATTACAGAAACAGATTCCGTGAATATCAGATCGAGCCCTGAAATACTGTTTTAATTTATGTATCTATTAACATAAAAAAGCTTTCTATATACGAAACTGTTTCCTGTTGATAAAATACTTTGGTCGTAAATATCTATTTGTTTATCTATTAAAGGTACTGATCTGCGGCTGTCACACGATTCGGCTGCCTCTGTGTACGGCCGACCTTTTCTTCACAGCAATAGCGTCATTAAATAAACAAATTCTGCAAATATTAGATCGAACCCCGAAATACTGTTTTAAGACAATAAATTAGACATATTGAAGAAGCGATATAGTGTCAGCTGTAAATTCTTAACCCGCCAATTTCACTCGAATTTAGTTTTACACACAGTAATAATTGTTCCTAACATTACATCAGGCAATACGTACAGATTTAAGCTAAAATCGGACAAATGGATTTAAACAATTACGCAATAGTAAGCACAAAATTTTTCGCAAAGATAAAAGCTATGAAGTGAAAAATGTATCAAAATTTCGGAAATATCCTAAAAAATATTTCTCAAAAACTGGCAACACGATTTTTGTTTAATTTTTCTGAACTTACAGAGCTAGGGATGGGCCACAATTTGGTTCGTGTCTCAGTCTCCTAATTTTTCTGTGACACGTTGTATGAATTTTTGAATCTTTTTAATAAACGGGAGACGATAAAAAATTTTCGTTTAAGCTAAATTTCTCATGAGTAATAGTAGAATAAGATTCAGAACTTAGTTTTTGGGTGCAGCAATATTTAAAAGGGTTAATGTTCCCCCTCCTTCCCTCCCTAATTTTGTCGAATAGATTTGTCCCTCTGTTTTTGGTTTTTGTTTAGTCTTGGGGAATCTTTTTCCAAAAAGTCAAAAATCGATTAATTTTCTTAATTTTTTTTGTAATAAATTTCCGTCGTAACTTGCACAGAAGCATCGATGAGGGCTTAAGAGTGAGCGAGGTAGATTGCGTAACACGTAGTGAGTAAGAGATGAACATAGTATAACCACGTGACAATAGACAGATAAAGTTGTTGCTCTCGTATTTATAGTTAGCTGTTATTGTTGTGATTAGATGTTCAAAACTAATTATTTTATAATAATATATATAATATATAACTATTGTGTTTAGCTGATTTGCATTTTAAAAATTAATTTCTTTGTCATTAATTAAGACTAATTTTACTATTTTTCTATTACGTTTGAATAAGTCAGCAATATACTTTATTTTTCATTGATAACTGAATGTTTTTTATTTTAATTTAATTCGATTTAAGGTGCGGATGCTGCAGCGCAATATCTAGCGCCTTAACGTGAGTAGGTAATCCCCGGTGTCGACGACTGACGAGAGAGTTCCGTTCGAATTTCATAGTGGCGGGTGTAGATGTAAATTTCAATCACTTATTCGCGGGAGATTATTTAAACCGTAGAAAGTATGGGAAAGTACCAGTGACGTGCTTTGCCCATTATTAGCATATAATATGCTACAAAATACAGGAATGCTAAGTGTTTTTTGGAGTATGAAGTTAGCTTTTAACAGTAATTAAAAGCGATTAAAATGCATTTTTGCTTCTTCATCAACTTTGCGCTACCAGTTTACTGTTGTTCAGTATTTTATTTTTCTGAAAATCAGTAGCTTTTAATTTTAGCCACTTGCTTTTTAATCTCTGGTTAACTTTTAATTACAAAAAACATGAAGCAATAAAAGAAAACTTCAATTAATTTTAAATAGAAATTACGTCTTTTGACATTCAGATAAGACCGTGTAATCTCCCAATCTTAATTAAATTGCAAAGCAATGGGCGCGTGCGATTAACCAAATTAAACGTCCGTCAGTTAAACTAACCCTGAAACTGACTGTTTTCACTGCAGTAATTGTTTTGTAAATATTTTATTTTGCAGTGACACATTCATAGTAAAGTGGTGAAAAATTCACCAGATGATTTCTTATGACACCCTGTTCTATATATTAGTCTTCCCTAATCTAACATAGCGCAATTTCTATTAAACCTCATGTATTAGTGGAACCCGTGGGCTGTGCCCCTCGCTTTTATTTGTTTAATATGTATTATTAATAAATAAGCGAATGAAGAACGTAGCGTAACAGGTCGCGGATCAAACTCCTAGTCTGTATCTTCTATATACTAAATCCGGATCCTTTTCAACTGTCTCAACTTGTAGTGACCGCACATCCAGTAACATGCCTTACATCTCGATACAGGTTATTTATCTATGAGGTGTGGCTAACGTGTTTTCAGACTGATTTTATTTCTCAACTTGGAGAGGGTCAAGGTAGGGATATGACAGTACATACAGGGGAGATTTGACTAATAACAGTGCAAATTTCAACACGTTTGGAACAATAAGCTGCGAATAGCGGTCATTTAAGCTAGACTGTGTTTCTGTGTGATAGTGGATTAAAATGGAACGAAATGTCGAGCAGAAAACTAACGAGAAATTTTGCATGAAACTAGGAAAATCTGCAACCAAAACGCTTGAAATGTTAAAAATTACCTTATAGTGATTCTACTACGTTAAGAGCTTAAGAGCTGTTATTGTATCCTGTTTAGTATAAAAGCCTGAACGACGAAATCGAAAGTTAGTAAAATGCTTGTTTTTTGTTGTTGTCGTTGAAAACATGTTTCATGAACAAAGTCTGGAAACTCATTAGACACACTTGGTGTATAGTAAATTCGGATGCCTCCCCCGTGTCTCAACTTTAAGTGACCGCGCATTCAGTTACATGTCTTACATCTCGACACAGGTTATTTATTATGTTCGCAGGTTCCGATGGTTATGTAAAAGTCACCCAATCTCTGCAAAATGTATAAATGATATCATTATATCTCTTTAAATAAATTTGTGTGATGTATGTTTTAGAATTCTCAGCGAATAACTTTTAAACATGACCTTAATTGCGCCAATACACGTTAAACAATATTAAAGCAGTTGATTTGATCTTACATGTTATTACTTTGTCATACTTATACTGAAGTATGGAAAGTAAAATCTGAAATTCAAAAAATTGATGCAATTTTCATATTTTAGATTGTAACGTTTTCGAATAGCGGTTTTAAAGAAACGTATGCCTGTGCGTGCGTAGTTAGGTGGGTGGGCGGGTAGGTGGGTGCGTCTGTTACCCTATTTCTCCAAAACTCCTTGACCAATTCTTATAAAATTTAGAATGTAGAAGTTTTTTGTTCAATCTGTATTAGTCCAATTACTGCTTTAACCTGTACATATCTAAAAAAAATTACGTCCTATTTTTTTAAAATATTGTCACTTTGTAACACATTTTTATACAGTCCTGGCATGCTGACCTGTCCGCAAATGAAAGGTCAGCGCGTCGGGTAGCAATCAGTCAAACAAGTGTTGAATTACCCATATTGCTTTTCTTTATAAATCACCGCAACGGTCGGTCTATCAAAGGAATATTGTTTTTATGTAAGTGACTCGTAAATATGCGGGTTGTAGTAGTAGGGGCCCCTCGCCATTAAACTTGAGACAGGTGAAATGAATCCGGATTTAATATATAGATCCTCGCACCTGGAAGAACTACTTCTTTGTTCCATAACATCTTTTCTAAACTTCCCAACCTAAAAACTAGCCCATTGGCCTAATAATTAATACCCTTCCCACTCTCCTCAACTTTAATCTAAAATTCAGCATAAAAGATTCTGTGGGTGTGGTCAAGAATTATCTACATTCCGTCAACTCTTTATTGGTCAGTTTAAACGCCTAGACATCATTAAAAGCATGCTATTTATGGTGATAATTTATGTAATTAGGTTTATAATACACTACAAATACGTTCAAGGCAAAATTTTTACAGATTATATCTCTTAAAACAAAAGAGGGGTTACCTATGGGCATAAGTCTCAGTCTCGTCATGGCAGGAATACTCTTATTAGATAACAAAAAGGAGCACCATATCCAAAAATAATTTACTTAAAACACTTATTATCTCTTACTCCTGTTACAGCGATGCCATTCTTCTAATATTTAATTGTTCCACTGATTACTTTATTGCTTGCTTTAACTTTCCCAATTTACTACATCCCCGTCTCAGTTTTACCATGAAACAAAAAACCAGTTCCTGTCGTTAACGACATTGCTGCCGAAAATTCTTCTGGAAATTTAGAGTTGCCAAGAAATTGTGCAGAATTTTTCATTTGCACTTTGTTAAATTCACTTGTCCTCGTAATCTGGTTATACTGCAAACTGTAATAAGTTAGTAATATTTCCAGAAGACATGTCAAATATTTTGAAAGTTATTTAAAATTGACTGCCCTGCCCGTGCTGTTTTACTGCTAGTTTGAATATTGTAGCAATCGAAGTTTGTTAGTGGTAAAATACAGAAATAAAAATCTTGAGGTTGTTTTAAATTAAGCTTCCGAGTCTTCGTTGTTCTTTGATACTAGTAAACATAAATAATTAATTTAATTGAATAAACCACACAAAAGCATTCTAAAATGTCTTGTTTTCAAATTTAAATAAAGTCTTAAGAATGGAAGTTTATCTGTTGGTGCAGGCGAGCATGTGTTGGTTTACTAACTTTATTTAAAGCGTAAAGTTACTAACTTTGCGTTTAGTTTAAATCCCTGGAATTCGCTCTTTCTGATTATATGTTGATGTAATTGCACGTAGTTAATATTTAGCGTAACACCGTCCGTTTCCGAGGTTTGACCAAAAGAGCTTTCAACCTTCCTCCGTTTCGGTAATTTATATCAGCCGTGCCGGCGAAATTACGTTATATTTGTCTACGTTTTTACCAGAAGAATTTATTGATGTTTGTATTTTGTTTGTACATATTAGGTTAATTTTAAAATACTTACTTTAATTTCGTAGTTAGTTAAAACATATCAAATTGTTTGCATTAATTTCTGTGCACGTTATTGAATTGAGATGGAATGCTTTATGCTGGAGATATACCCCCACAATCTGACTCTGCACACAACGTTAGGTTTGCGCACCCAGGAAAACCCAGTGGCGTCCGCAACAAGACACAGTACCAAGTAATGTTTCTTTTCTGGAACTTGGACAAAGAAGCAAAATCTAGTAGCTACCTTGCTTTTGCAACCGGTTATTTTTGAGAGCAAAAATACGTTTCTGTATACAAACTCCTTGTAAGTAACGGATCTAAAAAAGAAGCTCAGATTCGTATTCTACTGTTACCAAGTAGTTGACCTACACACCTCCAAGGTGCGAAATGACCACCGAAATTACCTTTTATTAAAAAACAGCTTCTAATTTTGAAAAAGTTTAATAAAAAAACCTTCATTATTTCATATATTTTTAGCGAAATAGTGTATTTTAAGTAACCACTTAACAAAATTAGATTCGATTAGGTGTATTTATCTGCACGCTGAAATTTAATCTATACAGTTCGTCTGTTACGTAAGTTTAAAAGGCAATATCTTAAAAGCAATAACTTTATACAGCTTTGCAAAAGTCTAAACAACGCAAGCTTAATTCAAGAGAGTACCTGTGTTAACAAGTACACCATTAAAGTTCCAACTTTCGTATCTGTTAAATTTCAACTAGATTAAATCGGTGCTGATTTGAAAACGTTTCACTAGTTTCGGAGTAAGTTAAAACTTTAATCTCGTTAGATTGTTCTAGATCGCAGGTGAATTCTTTCAAACTCGCAGAGCAAGCAGGCGTTAATTTGTCCGTAAGGCATGAAATACCGTAAGGGTTGTGACATAAAATTTTCTGACTTATTTTTATACGCAATAAAACAGTACGAGAGGTGCCATAAACACGAAGCAAACTACATTAACTGTGTATCTTCCGATACAGCGCAGTTTTCAGAGAAATTTCTATCACATTTGTTACATTGTTGGCTGTAGAATTGCAAACTTTGTTGAGGTAGTAGTGGAAGTTGTCACAGTTGAAAAACCGTTCGAAAGTATCAAAGGCCATACAAAGTTTTCGATTCCATGTACTTTAAACTAATGACGCCATAGTCGTTTTTGGTACAACTGTCGCTGCCAATTTTTAGTTTCCTTAGAATTTTCCGAGCAAGTAAACCGCGCTTAATGTCCAGTACAAAAATATTGTCACAGCTTTATGGGCGCTATTGCCGTTTTACAAAATGGGAATAAGTATTGCTTTAGCTGTTTGAAATTCAATTTGTAGAGTTCGGACGCTTATTTTACAATACTACTGATAGTTTGAACAAAACAAAAGCTTTCTGTTCAGGAGACTGATTACACTTCTTTCAATTGAATTCCTAAAACTTTTAAAATTGTTTTGTCAAAATTGCTACTCGACTTTTTTGCGTATTTACTTTTGTTTGAGTTGAAGCTCATTCTGGCGCCAAGTTAAAAAGAGGCTGCAAGCAGAATAAGAGCTTTTAAATCCAATTTCTTCGTCGAAATACGAAGGCATAAAGGAAGCATTAAGCTTATTTATGGGAGCGGTTTTATCGGTTTGTTAGGCATCTCTTTAATGTAAAATATCCCTGAAAACGTCCTCATTATATAATTACGTTTTCCCATTCCGTCTTTTATTTGCTCTCGTAAGCTTTTTTAAGATGCTTTTTGTGACAAATACAAAAACCACTAATTATGTTTTTTGTTGGTTTTCTAATATTTATTAAAATAAAAACACTTGAAGGTTTCTCATTATAATATTCCAGTTTTTTCAAAGCTAACTCTGCAGAGAATTAATTTTGCAGCTGTAGAGAATTGAAAATTATTGATTGCATCCAGATTATGTAAATGTATAATTATGCAGAATTTCAATCAACATTCATTCACAGAACATACTCCCCCTGCTTCTTCCATGGAAGAATTGGTTGCTGCATGTGAAAAATGCTTTATGAAGCTGACTTCCATTAAGTCACTCTTCAAAATACTATAACATCAAAAGCCCCAAATGCGATATAGCGTTTAATTATTATTGGTTTTTATAAAAGATAAATATTTCAAAATATCATAAAATAATAAGAACGCAAACCTATGATGCATAGTAACAAAGATTATTACATTATTCAATGAGCGCGTAATTCATAAAGATGGCTTAAGCTCGCGTCGTCGTAATTCATCCGAATGAATAACAGGCATACACGCGAGTAGAGTACTTCTTCTACAACTATTTAATTCGGTTTGGATAAGTTTGATAATAATAAATAATGTTTCATGATTATTAGAGTTTGTATAATTTATTTTTTACTTATCACATTTATTAGTAACAAAATTAATAATTGTAATAATAAAACAATTTCTAAAATTTACTGAAGGTGTTGAATTAATATCAAAATTAATATTTCCATGGTTTTTTGTGTATAAGTATTTGTACTTTGATTCACTGATCGCAAAAATTTATCTGCCGTATGCATCGTATTCCTCATGGAATTATCTATAATATCCTTCTGCCACCCCGCTGTGGACCTTCTCCTCTTTTTCTTCTTACGGCGGTGCGGAACGCCGCAGCACGCAAGCCTAATTGACCCATTGCACATCCACCGCTAGTTCAGGGATTGTCCTCATACAGACCGGCCAGAGGCTAGTATCCTGCTATGGAGATATCTTGTAATATTCCTCTGGCCCCGAAAACAGGATGCCGAGGTGTCGGTACCATTAGTCTGGAGTAATGGATGAAAGAAAGACAACAGATTCCTTCTCTTCTCCACAGAACCTGCACATGGTTCGTTTACCACTCCCATGGTGTTATGGTGTTAAGGTTTGCTCTGGATGCAAAGTCCAGTTTATTTTGAACTGAGAACAAGCCCAATTCTTAATCTCCTGCTTTAATATAGTCCTGGGGAGTCCGAGGAACGGCTCTGAGCCAAGGAAGGGCTTTTAAGAGCGTTTCCTGACCAAATCATCAGCTTCCTTGTTTCTACTAATAGTACTGTGGCCGGGCACCCAGAGTAACTGGACCCAATTGTGTGAGCCGAATTTGCGTAGAGCGTCACGCCAGTTTTTGACCAACAATGATTTGGTTACAATAGAATTAAGAGCTTTGAGAACCGCTTGGCTATCGCTGCACAAATAGATATGCTTGTACCGCTGGTTAGGTTCTCTTGAAGACAGCAAAACGGCCTGCCTCAACAAGCAGGATAGCAGATGATCTCTTCCAAAGGTGTGTCTCGTGTACATTTCCGGATTGGGTAGCTTTAATAATGTAGCGATTTGTTTCCTCATTGCTCCAAATTTATTTACATCTATTTTTTGTGCAGTACATTTACCATTTTGATAGTCCAAAAAATAGTCGGTTATTGTGAATTTTCAAACAATTTTTGTTTTGGTTTTCGGGACAGTTACTAGTATAGCCAATCGAAAGTTTTGACAAATCTTATGGCATTGAGTGCAGTTTAAAAAAATCGCGGAAGAGTAATTGGAGATGACACGAAAGTTGCGCTTAAGCAAATCAGCTCCTTGATATATGCGCAGAACACATATCCGAGTTATTTTTTAATCCTGGGCCGACCTTTTTTTTGGAAACAATTATATGATTTTAGTATTTTCTAACTGAGTATGAATAAAATGCTGACACGATCCATAAACTCTGTCCTTGACCGTCTTTCACCAAACCTTCAGTTATAACCAAATACAAATTAGTTGACGCCAAAAAGTGACGGCAATTATTAACTATCTGCCTTTTACATTGCTAAGCAACAGAATTTTTCCATTTCCTGCTACAGCCGCTCTAAATGTGGATCACTCCATCTAAAAACGTTTGTTTCAATCAACTTGCGAAACTAAACAAGAGGCGATTTGTTTTCTGTTAGTGGGCGTGTCTTTTACTGTGGGCGTGTCTGTGGACGTATCTGTGGGCGTGTCTGTATACGTGTCTGTGTCTGTTGGCGTGTCTATGGGCGTGTCTGTGTCTCTGAGCGTGTTTGTGTCTGTGTCTGTAGACGTGTCTGTGTCTTTGAGCATGTCTGTGTTTGTGGGCGTGTCTGTGTCTGTAGACGTGTCTGCGTTTGTGGGCGTGTTTTGGTCTGTGGGCGTGTCTGTGTACGTGTCTGTGTTTGTAGGGATGGCTGTGTTTGTGAGCGTGTCTGTGTTTGTGGGCGTGTCTGTCTGTGGAAGTGTCTGCGTCTGCAGGCGTTTCTGTGTCGGCAGGCGTGTCTGTGTCTGTAGGCGTGTCTATGTTTGTGGGCGTGTTTTTGTCTGTGAGCTTGTCTGTGTCTGTGGGCGTGGTGATTTGTTTCCTGCTGCGGTCAACATGCTGGTAGATGTTTGTTACCACTAATCGACGTAGACAAATGTTTGTTATTTTAAAAATTTGCTATAGGTAAATAGCACATGTAACGAATTCAAATAGTAAATTTTTAACCTTAACAAAGCTCGGTTTATTTAATTGAAAGCCAACATATTCACCAAATCAGGTAAGATAATGTTCAATTATCTTCAAAATTTGGCTTTCAACTGAATCCTTCTTACAAGCTTATAAAGCCTCCCTTGATCACCAACATATATCCAGAACGTCCAATATTTTATTTACAGAACTCTAACGTTTATCTACAAAACAGCAATCTCGGTAACGGGCCCCAAGGTAAATTCTACCAAAACAAGTAATTAAGTAGATAATTAGGTACATACGACAAAACGTGCACAAACCATGCACAACCGTGTACAATGGTATATAAACGGCAGAGCTAAAATAGCAAAGCAGCCATATTATACCATCAAAACTAACTGACACCACTAAAATTAAATTACCTTCGATGCTAGTGCCGTGCTAATTCGATGATTGAAAGCTTCTTATAGATAATAATCGGCCATGCGGTGTTCGAAGTTTACAAATCTCAAAAAGGTCTCTGTGACAAGATTTACCAAAAATCCAAATGTACAACGATATCTTGTCTTATAAATGTAGCGAAATTTTACTGATTGTATATTATCTTTTAACCTGAACTACCAAAATAATGAAATATGTGCAAAGGGTCACCTAACTGCCAGGATGAAGCTGAACTAAAATTTGAACTGTAACAATGTCTAAATGTAATTTGAGATTTAAAAACAGAAAAATCTGAATATCACGGAAATCTACTAAAAATCAGGAACAAAAGTGCGACAAGCTATAGTTAAATTTATTATGACAAGGGGCTTTTTATAGCCAAAAGTTTTATTCTTTAAAATCTACTGGGAACCAAAATTTATGTCTATCTGTCAACCGATGAAAAATAAAAATATTTAAATTATAGCAGTAGTCATTTTGGAAATAGACATTTAGAAAACAACATTCATTTGGTCATAATTCGTCGATCTATCACAAAAAACGACACCAAAACTACATGTGTTGCTTTATCTTACTAGTTGTTACTTTCAATCTTGTTTCTCCAGTAAATACACTTCTATCCTAAACAAAAACAATGCATTCACAAACACTACTTCTACATTACCTATTTTTGTCTCGATTGGTTTAAAACAAAACCAAGCCTCCCCACTCAGCATAATTTAATATTCTCTTAGGTTTGATATATTCCCATGAGATTCTCGATATCGTTTTTAATGCCGAGAACAAATCGCTGCGGAGAGGATTCTACCAATTTTCTTTTGAAAATCTTCGATAAAAATTGCATCATGTAGACGCGAGCGCTGGTTTTGAATAGTAATATATTATTTGCGAACATATATTTTGTAAGAATATCAAGACGAAAGAAAAAGGAAAATTACTGCGGGAATTTGCAATCGAGTTATAAATAAGGATCATTCGTATTTCAATCGAATTTGATCGGGGGTAGGATATAACCCACAGAATTTACATACTGTATTTGTGGCATATATTATTAGAAACGCAGTCAGAATAAAGCGTTCGCCGTTGCGTACGGAATGCATGAAAAGCAAAATGTGGCATTAGCGATCGTGCATCTGCCACAAAGTGTTTTCATCAAAATCTCGTGTGTACAGTTTTATCCATCGAATAACATTTTTATTTTGAGATATACAGGGTGTTAATGAATTGTAGGGACAAACTTCTAGGGCTTTCAAAACACAACAAAGCAAACAACTTTTGTTAATAAATGTGTGGTCAAAAGTGTTTCCTTGCAGAGATAGAGCTTCTCAAAGATTCTTTAAGAAGCGCCTAAATGTAGGCAACTTAATTTACAACCTACTATTTGTTTCCATAACTACGGAAATTAATACAGGGTAAATAAAGACCTCCTTCCCACTTTTCAGATTCAGATTAAATTTAAAAGGAATTAATTAACAAAATGTTTCAAAACTAACCAATAGAAAAAACCAAAATTACAAAGCAAAAATCAACTATTTGAAAAATTTACAATAACTAATTCAAAAATTAACAAAATTATTGTAAATGTTCAAAATGTCGCCCCCCCCCCCCCAGCTTCTAAACACAAAGCACATCTACGAAGTAAATTCCTGAGCACCGCTTCAAATATACGAGGAGTCTGTTGAACTTCTTCACATGCAGCATGAATACGCGCCGTAAGTTCTTCTACAGTTTCAACTGGGGTAGCATACACAAAAATACGAAACACAGAACGAAAATAACAAAGAAAATAATTATCAAAAAAATCACAGAACGAAAAAAACGAATTATAAAAGGCACAGAAAGAAACGAATGCAAAAAAAGTCAAAAAATGTCACAAAAATATCGAAATGTATGTCTAGATCGTTTTTTTTCAATATTCCGTGTGACCTGTGCAAAATAATTGAAAATGCAATTTGGGTTGCCTATTTTCAGGTACTTCTTAAAGAATCTCTAAGAGGCTCTATTTTCTAAAGGAAACACTTTTGACAACACATTTATTAACAAAAGTTGTTTGTTTTGTTGTGTTTTGAAAGCCCTAGGAGTTCGTCCCTACAATTCATTAATACCCTTATAAAATAAATTTAAAACGCGTTTTCAAGGCGGTTGCTACCGGAAAAGACAACATTTTTTCAGAGACAACATAGCATTTTCTTCAACTTTCTAGTTAATGCATAATAAATGCTTAAATTGTCGATTTATTTCATATTAACATTATTTACTGCTTTAGTACGTGATTTTCTGGGGTCACTCAAATATTCGATGCAGTTATCGCTTGTGAAACCCCAGACAGCTTACAGTTCGTTATCTAAAGCGAAGCACTGTAAATGTTAAGCCACTTTCTTCATGAGGCTAGTAGTATGTGCTGGAGGTGGGGAATACGTTGTCATGGTAACCACGTCATTTGATGCAGCAATAAATGCATATTTTCAAAATCGCTTCAGCTAGCGGGTGCGGCGTTGCAATTTTTGCGATAACAGTGATTAAAGTAATTATTTTATTATCATAGAATTTATATTGTTTTATAGATATTAGATACTTTTAATCATAAAATTGCCTTTTACAAATTATTAAATTAAAACGGCGCTTTACTCGCTTTACCTCAGGAACCGCAACTGGTTTCCATAACCAACCCTATAATTAAAATAATACTAAATAACCATCGTCTGAAATTCGAAGCGTAAGGACGTATCGAATAGCTCTTCCGCGTGTGCAATCAAGTGTTAAATGATATTACTCAAGGCCGCGAGTGACCTACTTAAATAGCATAAGCGAGCGCTGGCCGATGGCCTATGCTCAGAACTATGCCACCTTGCATTTAACGCAAACAAACCCATCGACAATGGCCCAATATAACCAAATTCCGCAAGTACAATTTACGCAACCGCCAGGACCGTATGCACCACAAATGCAACAATTTATTCCACACCCAGTGATGGTCCCAGTAGCGACGCATCAATATAATGCATTATACCCGCCACTGCCAAGTGAAGATTCAGATTGGAAAATCGTTGAAAATAAAAAACGAGGTAGAAAAGATAGCCCTGAGAAGCCCCTTAGGATTGCAAAACAATCAAAACTAGATGATTATTGGCTAAACACTCCTGTAGCCACTTCCAACCAGTACACACCCCTCGAGAACGCAGAAGATCAAACTAATTTAAAAGATCAAAACAAAGATGAGAAGGCTGAAAAGGAGCCTAAACTCCCACCGATATTTGTAGCTGGAGTACAATATATAGCGCCACTCACCAAACTTCTAGAGGACATTGCCAAAGATAAGTATGAAATTAAAGCACTTAATAACGATGAGGTTAAAATCCAACCAAAGTCTTCCGAACATTATAGTATAATTATAAAAGCCCTAAATGCAAAGAACACTGAATTTCACACGTACCAATACAAAAAAGAACGTAGTTTTAGAGTCGTTGTGAGAAATCTACACCCAACAACGGATACTGCTGACTTAAAAAAGGAAATAGAAGAACTAGGTCACACCGTAGTAAACATCTGCAACATAAGACAGAGAGGCACCAAAAAGCCTCTGCCCCTATTCTACGTAGAACTATGTCCTGACAACAGCAATAAAGACATTTATAACGTAGAATACCTTTTGCGCTCTAAAGTGAAGATGAACCACCACACCAAAAACGAGAAGTACCGCAATGTACCAGATGCCAGCGGTATGGATGGACACACCAAACGATTTTGTAATCGGAGCCCACGCTGCGTCAAGTGTGCAGGCAACCATTCAACTCCTGAATGCCCAAGAAAAGAAAAGAGTAATCAAGTGAAATGCGTACTCTGCGAAGGTAACCACCCAGCTAACTACAAAGGATGCACTATTTACAAGGAACTCCAAAAGAAGCACTTTCCTCCACTCAGAAACAAACAAGCTTATAGATCTAGCCAGCCAGCCAATACGACATTCTATCAGCAAACACAACCAGGCATATCATATGCCCGACGAGCAAGGGAAAATACGCAGCAAGTACAATTCGCCAATAACTTAACGCAACCACAACTCCCTATGATTCCTCAACAGTCAAATGATATGCTTGAACTCAAGCAAATGATGAAGGGACTCATGGAACGGATGGGGACCATGCTAAACCTATTAACAGCGCTTGTCGCCAAAAAATCATAATGTCTCAATTCCTTAGAATCGCGCTTTGGAACGCCAATGGCTTGTCACAACATGTACAAGAAATCAAATCATTTATTTCAAACCAAAATATTGACATAATGTTAATATCTGAAACACACTTCACTGACAGAAGTTACATACAAATACCAAACTACTCGATTTATGATACTAAGCATCCGGACGGCACTGCACACGGCGGTACAGCTGTCATAATAAAAAACCGCATAAAACACCACGAATTCACCAAATACAACCAGGCACACCTACAAGCGACTAGCATTGTAGTAGAAGATTGGAAAGGTCCAGTGACTATTTCAGCGGTATACTGCCCACCAAGATATAACATAAAGAAAGAACAATTTGAACAATTCTATAATACTCTTGGCAACAAATTTATTGCGGGAGGTGACTACAATTCTAAACACACCGAATGGGGTTCGAGGTTGATAACGCCAAAAGGTAGAGAACTTCTAAAAACAATGGAAAGCAACAACCTGTACCATGTGTCCACGGGACAACCAACATACTGGCCAACAGACAGAAATAAAATACCAGACCTAATTGATTTCTACGTAGTAAAAGGTATTGCTAGAAACTACCTTAAAGCCGAATCATGCCTAGATCTTTCGTCTGATCATTCCCCAATTATAATCACATTTGGCCTGCAGGTGATAAGAAGGGAAATACCTCCATTTCTCAACAGTAAAAAGACGAACTGGGAAGTCTTTAGAAGTCTGCTAGATCACACACTATCACTACAGATCCCCTTAAAATCGGAGGAAGATGTGACTAGTGCAGTAGAACATCTTAACGGAGCCATCCAAAGTTCAGCCTGGCAAGCTACTCCAGAGCAGAAGCAGACTGAAGAACGCGAAAAATGCCCTACAATTGTCAAAGAGAAGATTGCCGAAAAGCGCAGGCTTAGAAGGCAATGGCAAAACACTAGAGCCCCAGCAGACAAACAAAAATTCAACCGAGCAGTAAGAGATCTGAAAAACCTATTGTATGTTCTAAAAAACCAGGCGATCGAAAGCTACTTGGAGAACTTATCACCTACAGAAGCTACGGACTACTCCCTCAGGAAAGCCACCAAAAAATTAAAACAACCCCAGCAAGCCATTCCACCAATTCGGGCAACAGACGGACACTGGATAAGGAAGGATGAAGAAAAGGCCGTGACATTCGCTAACCATTTAGCAGATGTGTTCAAACCTTTCTCGGCTGAGATTTCAGAGGAAGAAGAAAGTGACATACACCAGTTCCTGGAGGCGCCTTTCCAAATGAGCTTACCGATTGAAAAGTTCAGAGTACGAGAGGTACGAGCAACAATTCTCACTGGTTTGAACTCCAAGAAAGCCCCTGGATACGATCTAATCACAGGTCAAGTGTTAAAAGAGCTACCAGATAAAGGTATGAAATTTATCACCATCTTATTTAATGCAGTACTGCGGCTGGGCTACTTTCCTGCGCAGTGGAAAGTAGCACAGATCATTCTTAACCTCCTGCTGAATTAACATCCTATCGACCAATCAGTCTTCTGCCTATTTTGCCAAAAGTCTTTGAAAAACTATTTCTGAAAAGATTGAGACCACTACTATTGGCAAATAACCTAATCCCAAATCATCAATTTGGGTTTCGCCAACAACATGCCACAATAGAACAAGTACACAGAGTAACTGAAAAAATCAGAAGAGATTTTGAAGGAAAGAGATACTGCTCAGCAGCGTTCTTAGATATATCGCAAGCTTTTGATAAAGTATGGCACGATGGCTTGCTATACAAAATCAAGAGTTCATTGCCATGTGTATACTACCAAGTGTTAAAATCATATCTTACAAACAGACACTTCCTTGTAAAACAACAAGAAGCATACTCACCGTTACACTCAATTCACTCCGGAGTACCACAGGGAAGTGTACTAGGACCTATTTTGTACCTCCTATATACAGCTGACCTGCCAACGACAAGACTAACGATGGTTGCAACCTTCGCTGATGATACAGCAGTGCTGGCATCACATACTGACCCAACTATGGCATCACACCACCTACAAGTACACCTAAACAAGATTCAACAGTGGTTGAAAAGATGGCGTATCAAAGCGAATGAAACAAAATCCGCCCATGTGACCTTTACTATGCGCAAGGAAACCTGCCCAGCAGTGACGCTAAACAACCACCAGTTGCCACAAACGGAGGAAGCTAAGTACCTTGATATACACCTAGATCGTCGCCTCACCTGGAAAAAACACATCTGGACTAAGAGAAAGCAACTTGGATTCAAATTCAGAAAAATGTACTGGCTAATCGGCCGTAGGTCACAACTCTCCCTAGAGAACAAGTTGTTGCTCTACAAGACCATCCTAAAACCGGTATGGACTTACGGAATCCAATTATGGGGGACAGCAAGCAACTCCAACATAGAAATTTTGCAACGATTTCAGTCCAAAGTACTGCGAACCATCGTAAACGCTCCATGGTACGTTCCTAACCAGATGATCCATCGAGACCTAAGGATGACCACAGTCAAGGAAGAAATAACCAAATGCAGCGTGAAATATCGTGATAGACTCAGTGAACACCCGAACAACTTAGTTGCAAACCTGCTAGACAATAGACGTGAAGTGCGTAGACTCAAGAAGTTTAAACCTTTGGACCTAATAAATAGATTCAATTAGATTTAAGTATTTAATTTAATTTAATTCTTTTAATTCTATGTAGCCACAAAATAACTTAGTCTAGGCTAAGATGAACTTAAGAGGCTGCGTCAATGGATAAAGCCTCACATGTCATGTATACTAAATGTCACATAAGTTGCTGAATGACCACTTAGGTCAGCTTGCAAATAAACATAGATGATAAAAAAAAAAAAAAAAAAATAACCATTCATGGTTTACAAACCATATGTAAATAACTCTGTAACAGCTAACTCTTGTGCTAAACTGGCTCTTATGCTTTTATATTCAGCATTAAATTATTTATTCACTAATTTTATAAAAAAAGACATGTTGCCGTGTAAAACATATTGTCTGTTTTAGCAGCAGCCATATTGAAAACGAAAATTCGCATTTCATTCGTTATTTTTCTTAAAATGTTTTTAGATTTGCTTTAAGAACTATTTGTGTACTTGTTCAAATAAAAAAAGCTGCCCTATGGCTTCTTTTATATGGATAACACTGTATATGTAAGAGAAACATCCTACTATTTATGACGCTTTAAATCAAACGACCAACTTTTTGTTATTGTTTTTCTTTTGGCGATTGCTATTCGTGTTGTAAATGAAATGAAACCACAGTATACTTATTCATACAGTAGCGAAAGTAAAGGACATTTATGGTAATTATAGCACCAAGCGGCGAACAAGTTACACTAAAGTTTGACAGCTAACGGTAGTAGTGTTTCTCTGCTTTTTGAACGTTATAAGAACAATTTTCAAGTTGTTTGCCAGTGTTTTTACAAAAATTTGATTACTGATATACCAATCTATTATGAGAGTCTCGAAAGGGAGCGCATGTTCCGCCGTAAACTGCGAAAATAACAAAGGAAAGAATCCTAACCTTAGTTTTTTTACATTTCCCAAAGATCCAAAAAGGTAATAAATTCTGATAAATATTAATACATTAAAGTTTGACTTTCTCGTCGTTCTAGATCAAAACAGTGGGTTGTAAACTGTAGACGTGAAGATTTACGTGAAAAGGAGGTGGGATATTTGAATAAAAACTGCACTTTGTACGCTGCATTTTGAAGTTTCGCAGTTTATAAATGTTAATAAATCATATTACTGGCATTATCTTTGTTTTATTTAAAAACCATTATATAATGTTGCTCGTAATTTTTCTGTTTTGCTTATTAAAAATATGGTAACAACAACGAACTAGATTGGAATTTAAAACCCGCCATAATTTAAACGATAGTTTAACTTGTCGACCGCTTGGAGCGCCACTAGTTACAGCTTACCAGGCGTTATACAGGGTGTTCATTTGAAAACTTCCCACCCCCAATATCTCGGTGTACAAGGCTTTCTGAAAAAATCGCCGAGACACGTCAACAGTATTAGCGAGGGGGGCATATTTTTACATAATAGTGACATAAATCGTTTCATCCCCCTACCCCCCAGAGCCGCCCCCTTAAAAATTTTAAATTGCAAGGGGGGTTATGTGATACCTCATTTGAAAGGTCTTCGTATTGCCTACATTTTGGCGTTTTGTTTTTTAAAATCGGTCGATTAGTTTTTGAGATATTAAGGGAAAAGTGTTTGAGTTTGTTAAAACAGAAAGGAGCTTGTAAAACGCATAGTAGGCTGTTGTCATAATGCACTATTGGATGTTTTTCTTGTCAAAGTGTTTGGCATTAATAGTTGATGTTTGTTTAAACTGCTTAATTAGTGTGGCGCGTATTGATATTTAGTAAATTTGTAAAGTTCTCTTGATAATTATTAAAAATGGGATACACTTTGGGTGAAAAAGTTGAAATTGTGTTAATTTATGGGGCTGAAAATCAATGTGCTCGACAAACCGCAGCTACGTTTAATGAACGGCATCCAGATAAGTCCACGTCCCATAGGTATGTCCTAGACCTTATAGCAAAATTTACTGAGACTGGATCTGTTTCGAATAGAAAACGTACTGAACCCAGAGTTTTAAATCAGGCCACTCAAATTGAGATATTAGGACATTTTGGTATAAACCCCAGAAGTTCGCTCCGCCAAATTGCCGCCGCAACTGACATTTCATTAGGTTCAGTTCATAAAGTAGCAAAACTTCATAAATTTCATCCCTACCAAATGCAAATCTGCCATGAGCTAAATGAAGACGATTTTGACAGGAGAATTGAATTTTGCGAACAAATGACTGGCATGATTAATAATAATAATGAAATATTGAAGAATACTTGCTTCAGTGATGAATGCACATTTTATTTAAATGGATTTGTAAATAGACATAACAGTAGATATTGGAGTAACGAAAATCCACACATTTTTACAGAAGGACATACTCAGTATCCCGAAAAACTTAATGTGTGGGCAGGTATTTTAGGAGATCAAGTGATTGGACGTTTGTTCATCGAAGGAAATTTGAATGGTGCAGTGTATTTGGACATGTTGGAAAATGCTATTAATCCACTAATAACTGAAGCAGTTGAAAATCAACGTGATGCAGATGGTAATTTACTACTTGATGAGGAACAACTATACTTTCAGCAGGACGGTGCTCCTCCTCATTATGTCTTACCGGTTCGGCAGTGGTTGCAGAATACATTTCCCGGTAAATGGATAGGTCGAAGAGGAGGTATAGAGTGGCCAGCTAGGTCCCCCGACTTAACTCCCTTGGATTTTTTTCTGTGGGGCCATTTAAAATCGGTTGTTTATACGCCTCAACCGCAAAGTATAGCCGAGCTCCGTCAACGAATAATTGAAGAATGTCGATCAATTCCAAGACATGTTTTCCAAAACGTCAGGGAACATTTTGAACAACGGTTATATTGTTGCTTAGCCAACAATGGACAACATTTTGAGCAGTTATTAAGATAATAACATTCCAAATAATTTTTTACTTCCAATAATTATTTGTATTTTTAATACTGATTATAAATAAAAATGTTATCAATAAGTATACACGCTCCTTTTTGTTTTAACAAACTCAAACACTTTTCCCTTAATATCTCAAAAACTAATCGGCCGATTTTAAAAAACAAAACGCCAAAATGTAGGCAATACGAAGACCTTTCAAATGAGGTATCACATAACCCCCCTTGCCATTTAAAATTTTTAAGGGGGCGGCTCTGGGGGGTAGGGGGATGAAACGATTTATGTCACTATTATGTAAAAATATGTCCCCCTCGCTAATACTGTTGACGTGTCTCGGCGATTTTTTCAGAAAGCCTTGTGCACCGAGATATTGGGGGTGGGAAGTTTTCAAATGAACACCCTGTATAGGCGCTTTCGCTACTGTGTAAATAAGTATACTGTGATGAAACTTTACTTTAAATTTTCAAAATCCCGTTTTGGAGATACTCACTTCGTTCGAGTCAACGTTCATTATTAAAAATCTGGGCGTGTCTGTGTCTGTGGGCGTGTCTGTGTCTGTAGGCGTGTCTGTATATGTAGGAGTGTGTGTCCGTAGGCGTGTATGCGGGCGTGTGTGTGCCCGTGTCTGTGTTTGGGGGCGTGTATGTAAGCCCGTATGTGTCTGTTGGCGTGTCTGTGTCCGTGAGCGTGTCTGTGGGCGTGTCTGTAAGGGTGGCTATGTGCGTGACTGTGTCTGTGGGCGTGTCTGCGTCGATGGATGTGTCTGTTTCTGTGGGTGTGTCTATGTCTGTGTGCATGTATGTGTCTGTAGGCATGTCTTTGTATGTGGGCTGCCTGTGTTCGTGGGCGTGTTTTTGTCTATGGGCGTTTCTGTGGGCGTGTCTGTCATTGTAAGCGTGTCTGTGTTTGTGGGCGTGTCTGTGTCTGTGGGCGTGTCTGTATCTGTGGGCGTGTCTGCGTCTGTGTTCGTGTATGCAGATATCAAGTAATAGTGTGATTTTTAAAATTATTTTTTTTAAATGAATGATTAATAATTTCAGAACAGGATCTAATAGAGGGGGTTAGGACTAATGCATGCTTGTTTTTTTCACCGTAAGTTAAAATCACAATTTTTAAAAAATTTGGCTTTCACAGCCTATTTTTTTTTAAATGAGTTGTAAATTCAGCTTAATGATAACCGTGGAAAGACACAATGTTACTACTATGTAGAAGCACTGTTGAAAACACAAAAACTGCCAAGAAATACTTTACAAAATAATTTTTTTTAATTTGGAAATTATACCCTTTTATTTAATAAATGGGGGGCGATAAAACATTTATTTTTAAGCTAAATGCTCAATAGCGATTCTAAACCTCATTGTTTAATGCAGTAATATTTACCCCTTCTCCTTTATTTTCGGCTGAACGCCGTACTAACTCAGATATACAAGGTGTTCATTTTAAAACGTACAATTTGTTATATATCTGGAAGTAAAACAGGTATCGAAACTTTCTGGAACTCGTTTCTACAACATGACTCTCAAGGTAACCTTCCATATTCCCTTAGGCTCTAGCTACCCCAATAAAAATTTTAAAAGGATTATACCCACCTTGTGATACCTCATTGAAAAGCTCTTAAAAAATGTTATTCAATAGTAGCGAACATTATTTTTACCTGATTTATTTTGGAAAAATTAAGAAATAAAATTCATAAGGGGTTGAACCAATTATATTAATTCAAATTTAAAAATTTTAGATTAAATGTTTTAAATGATTTTCATTATTCTCTAGGCAATGGTAAACTCCACTCTCAAATTCTCTTCGAACATTTTGGAAGGTATGGCGCGGAATAGCTTGGCACTCCTAAACTTTTCGTTGTCGCAGTTCTGCAATGGGCTTGTTTTGTAGATAACAGATTTTAAGTGACCCCATAAAAAAAAGTCTAATGGGGTCAAATCTGGAGATCTTGGTGGCCATTTTGTTTCTTAATTTTTTAGAAACGAATCAGTTAAAAAACATATTTGCTTCTGTTGAACAGCATTTTTTAACAGATTTTTAGTGAACCATCACAATATGGGTGTTACCATTTAAAATTTTTTTGGTGGGTTAGCAAGAGCCTGAGGAGTTGGGAAGGTTACCTTATAAGTCATGATGATTCTTCCCCCCCCCCCATGTTGTAGAAACGGTTTCTAGAAATGTTCAATCCCTTTTTTACTTTCAAAGATATAACACACGTTTTCAAATTAACACCCTGTATGAATGACCTTTCTTAGTTTAACTTAACTTTGCCTTCGCAACTTGTTTTTCGTTTTCGATTAGGATACTATCACTATTTTATATTTTGCAAATGACGACATCAACGTTTATAAAAACATTTAAAATTTTGCGTATTGATTGACGCGAGAACTTGGTTCCCTTCAAGAACTGTCGTGGCCTAGCGTTCCTCGCTGTCTGCATGTATAACGTATAAGTAAATTTCAAATCCAATATACGTTAGAAAAGCGTCCTCGGTTTTCTATTACCTTGTGGGTTCTCGCCTTGTTTATCACTACACACAGTTCTATTGCTTCTGCTCGTGGCACACCCTAATTTCTGTTCTGTCGTCGTTTGCTTCATCATTTTGGTTCACAGTTTTCGTGGTTAAGTAATTTACAGAAAATTAAGACGCACTGCGTATCTCACCTTATCCATAATTGTACCGTTAATGCCTCCACGGAATTTCGCTCTTGAACATGTTATAATTTTAATAACTTTCGGGGTAACTTGGGACGCTCGTGCAACTTTTAGAGAGTTTCGAAATTAGGGGTGTCTAGTGATAACGAAGATACTCGTAAAATGTTACCAACGTGTCACGAATATATAAAGTTTGGGCTTATAATTTGGTATTTTAAAGTAAATTTTGGCTTTAAGAAAACCACAATGTTTTTCATTATGCGAAATTAACATTCACAAAAGGGTGTTTGTAAAGAATTTATATTATTTTGGAAAATAAACGAAAACTTTGAAACATCCATAGCTGAGAATCAAATTGACATATTTGTGCAATCTTGCACTCAAATAATATATAGCATGTAATTACAAACTAGCTGAACCCGTAGGCTACGCACCACGCGTTTCTGGATAATTTCTTTAAAAAAAAATAAGTTAAGCTGTGTCGAGATGTAAGACATGTACTGAAGGCATCCATAGTGTAACTAAGCCAATGCAAAATGCCTACTATAAGTGTTTTTAAATTCTTTCACCTATTTTTAGGTTTTTATGGCTACACGCTTGTTTTTCGTTTTATGTCTATTTTGGTGCCATTTTTGTTAAATTATTCATCAATGTAACAAATTTAAAATTGCCGCCATAAACCCGTGATTTTGAGATCGATAAATTAGGTCTTTATTTTATTATATACATTTTTGTTAGAAGCCTATAGTACAAAATTTATTTTATTTGACATTATTGCTAGTGGATCGCTAAATTTTATAATACAGTTCCAGTTTATCAAAAATATGTTAGCGGACAATAGTCACACCTCAAATATACTGAAAACTCATTATTTGCCATAGCAACAGAAAACATTATTATTTTACTACAGCCATTTCTGTTTTATTATATTTTTGAGTAGTGTTTAGTTTTCCTTATAAACATAAAAAAATCCTTTGTTGGTCGTCCAATACGTAAATATATATTTTTTTGATAGAATTATTGTGACTTATTTCTGACCTCATTTTGCCCAAAACATAACTTTTTGTTTCTAAAATATCATGTTTTTTCTAATTTTTATATAATTATAGTGCCTAAAATCTACATGTAAAATAAGCATTTATCAAAAGAAATAGCTAAATAACATTTGCTTAAACTTCCGGACTCTACTTCTCATATTATATTCGAAAGTACCTTATTATTTCTGTGTAACGCACCAACATTGACTACAATAACATAAGCTTTCATATAAAAATAATTGTTTAACTTAGCGAGAATCTTTTCATTTATTCAACTATTGACTACAAAAATAGAATAGTGACGCAAAGGTCGACAGGCAGGTGTGTCTATGTACCTGTACTTCGGCCACGCGCCGAAAGACCGGCCAACGCATGGGAGTCAGTTAGAGAAAGAGCGAGTGATATTGTAAAGTTTTTCCAAGTTTTATTGTAAAAAATCGATTTTTTGATTCTTCGGAAAAAGATTCCTTAAATTAGAAACCCAAAAACGGAAGAACAAATTTGTCTGCCAAAAATTGGGTGAGAGGGGAAAATTACTCCCCCCCTACAAATATTGTCGTATGTAAAAACTAAGTTGAGACATTTATTTTGTTATCACTTGTGAGAAAGTTAGTCTAAACGGAAAAACTTTTATCGGCACCCTTTTATTATATAAGGGGGTTGGAATGTTCAATTTTCAAAAATTCATAGAAGGTGCCACAAAGAAGTTAGCGGAGTGGAACACAAAATAAATTGTAGCTGATCTATAGCTTTATAAGTCTACAAAATTAACAAAAAATCGTGTTGCCAGTTTTAAAGCAATATGTTTTAGAAAAATCACAAATACGATATTTTTCATTTTACAGTTATAAAAGTTCCCAAAATTCCTAGTGGCTTGTAACATTGTGTACTCTTAGGACATTTCCCATATTAAATTTCATCTCAATTTGGTAACTTGTTTTTCAGTAGATAAGCGTTAAAACTCAAAGTTTCAAAAATTTATAGAAGCCGCCACAGAAAAATTCAAAAAAAGTCAAAATATTTAAAAAATTGTTGCGGCCGACGTTTTGAAGATAGAAAGTTTAGAAAAAAGCGTTGCATTTGGCATAAGGCCTTCTATCCGATTCTGTTTTCAAATTTCTATAAAATATGGTTTTGAAACAAATACTACCATAAAAAAAGTCGTAACATCTGTTTCCGGTTTCGGATTTTTTTTAAAGATTATTTACCCAAAAAATTTTAGATGCACCACCACAATCCAAAGCTCACTAAAATTGTAACATCCATTTGAGAGAAATAAAGCGTACACACACACCCACACACAGACATTTTTCTAACAAAATTTTTTTAGGTTCCTGGAAGTGCAAAACATGTATTTCCGCCGAAATCTGGATTTCAAAAATGTTCATGGAATCAGTACCTTCCTGTGCTGAAAGTATAGTAAAGTAAAAAGCGTATTTCTAATAGTGATGAACATAGTCGAAAGATTTTCATAATCGAATTATTGCTGTTCTTAGGAATATACCAATCGAATGATTCATTCGGATGTTTCTACGCTCTCCGTCTGCTTCTAGAATGCTCCCGTGAAGGAATTTTCTTTCTTATTGTCTTTTCTCGGACCACTCAGTAAAACAGCGTAAACCTACAGCTTTGAATACTATTTTTTTATGTATTATTTCGATAATTTGCGGAAGTGGATACGTTTTTCTGTTTTATAAATCTGTTTTTTCAAATAAAACAAACACGAAAACAATATACGATTATTATTTCATATATAAATAATAAATTTTAGTTTTTTTGTGCATTGTACCACTTATTTTTATCAACGGTGTATTTATATTTGTATTTTCATATTTTTTATTATTTATAGTTTTTAGAGCAATACTAAAATTTAAAATGACCACGAAAAACAAATCAGTACCGCAGTTTCCACTGGAAACTGCGGTGTTTGCTATTCCTAATAAATAGCAATTTAGTCAAAGTCATAACATTCTTATGTCGTGCTTGCGAAGGAAAAACGCATATCGTCTTTATGCAATCGCATTCAAGAAATTCTTCCTCCTTTTGTGTATTTGCATCATAATACCACGACTGGTCGTGTCAACGTATCATGTATTTGAATTGGGCAATTGCAGTTGCCTACTTCAAGGGGGTATTGGCTTCAACGCCCGTTTCCGAAATACTTTAAATTCTTAAATCATTCGAATGGTTTTGTGTAACCTCTCGAGATATCTCGAGATATTTTGATAATCGATTAGTTTCAATATTTTAATTCGAAATATCCCATCAATAAATTCTAACAACTTGATTTAGTTTTATTTATCAATAACATTTTAAAATGGGCTACACAAACAGCAATATGGCATAATTTAATTATCGTTATGAAGCAAATTCCAACATTTTCTGAAGGCTGTAAATATTCTATTCTAGGTACAGATGTAGCACTTTAATTTCTGCATAATTTATTCTCTGCCTAACGCACGTTCCACGGAATTTCTAAATTATCCCTTTAATTGAATAATCTAATATCTCGTTTCTACCGTTTGTTAACAGTTTTCGTGAGCTTATAGAACAACAAGCAAAAACGCGTTTCATCTTAACCTCCGAAAAAAAAACAATATTGACGTAATCTACACTCTGCGATCGTATTACGTGTGCTCTCAAAGTTTTCTTTAGTTCAATACGATCTGACGATAAGATTGTTTTCAAAGCTTGTCAAATAAATACCTACCAATTTCGCAAGATTTCGCACAAGCTGACGTATTATAAACAAAACAACAAGAACTGAATCTCACACCTGCTCACCTTATTATGGTGCAAGAAATATAGGTCAAATTAATTGCAGTCGATGTATTATTATTGATTACCCCATACATAATTATAGAAGCTTACCCAAACAACCCAACCAAGGTAACACATTCACTTACGGTTTTACAGCCGAGTTCCGGAACCCTCATCCTAATAACCTGCTTTGTTAATCAGGTTTGTAAATTTGGAGATTTGAATTCGAATAATTGTAAACACAAATGCAACAATGTACGTTCCCGTTTTCAAGTTACGTCTTACAAGCAGATGACATCTTCAAGTGACTGTCGCACTTGGCACAATGCCTTGTCAGCCCTTTACTAAATCCCGTTTGGAAATTCCAATTTCTAGAAAGGCTGACACGAGGATTAATTTCCTGCATGACATGCTGTTAAAAGTGGTAAAAATTATATCAAAATGTATGTTTATGTGGAAACGGAAATTTATCACAGGTAATAGTACAAGTCGTTACCATGGAAATTGTTGGGTCAAAATTTTACAAAACAAAATCAGCTCAAAAATCCAACGAGCCGTTAGGCGAGTTAGATTTCAAGGTGATTTTATTGAGTAAAATATGCAATTTCTATGGAAATGACAAATCATTCGCAAAAAATTCTTGTCACGAGAGGATTTGTTCAACAATACCGTGCGACCGGCATCCGCAGTTCTTCGCTATCAAACCAACAGGAAAACGAACTCTTGGTGTATAAAGCAATACTTGAACAAGTATGGAAATGCTTCGTGACCTAAATGTAAGTTAGGTGCGCCACGACATCCCAGCCTTAACTGCAAATCATCAAAAGTGTTTGGAGATGCTACTAGTGTATTAATGAAACATACATGACTCAATTACAACACTCTTTCCCTGCGACGTAAAACTTGGTTTATGCTAAACGATTTTGGGCTGCGCTATAAAAAGCCTGAAAGGCACTTTCAATGACCATAAACTATCCCAAAAACATTGAGCCTTTCCACTGTCAACTGAAGGGAAGGCAGTGGGAAAATCATTCCTGTAAATGCACAGAACCTTTTTATGTGGGTCATTAATTGACGTGATGTGTTATCTGAAGTTAGAGCAAGCCTCAGTTGTTATTGACGGCGGGTACTTGCTTTATGCTGGTACCAGCTACTTTTAAGTCAGTGGTTCAAGCTTACCGTCAGTACGTTCTCAAACATTACTCTCACTCTGCTAAAGATTCTTAAGATAAGAAAGTTATCAGTTATTTGCAGCGACCATCTGCGAGGTAGTTACCCCCCTTTATAGTTTAAAGTTACTTTATTTAGTTCAAATCCCTGGCATCCGCATTTTGCAACTACATGTTTATTTAATTGCATTTCTTTAGCACCCTTTTGACACCAGGATTGATTTATTGGTTGTCTTATGATTAGATTTAAGTTTAATTTTGAAACACTTACTTTGATTCTGTAAATAGTTGAAACACATTACATTGTTTGATTTGACGTGTGTATAAGTTATTGACTTGAGATCGAACGCCTTCTGCTGGAGATATAACTCCACACTTCGACACTGCTTACGTGGTTAGATTTGCGCAACGCCGAAGAACCCAGTGGCGTACACAACCAGACGCATTACGGAGTAATTGTTTTTTTCTGGAATTTAGGTTTTATACAAACAAACAGGCAAATTCTAGTGGCGACCCTGCTTTTGCAGCCAGTTATTTTTGGGGTCAAAAATACGTCTCAATCATAGATGTCTCAACTGTCATCTTTTGTATGACGGCCAAATTATGTTGAGGCTCACGTGGAATTTAAAGGAACTTTTAGTATGTTGTTCAGCAGCCCCTTTGGGACCTGTGCGCAGATTTTTAGCCCTACGTTATTGTTTTCAAGGTAAAAACCTAAAATTCCTAGCCTATGGTACAACATTTTCATCTAAACTAACATGCGTTAAAGGATCAAGAAGGCTTTGAACGCTACTATGCACCGCATATCCTATACTGGGTACGATCGACGAAACATTGACATCCAAAGCCCATTTGACTTTTTCTTTTAAATGCTTGTTAACTAGCATAAGAGCGGCCGTAGCTCAGTGGGAGCGGCCGTAGCTCAGTAAGAGCTGCCGTAGCTCAGTGGTAAGCGCGCGGGCTACCAATGCAGCGGATCCGGGTTCGATCCCCGGCCCGGTCGTTCTCTCTCGCAAGGCAACGGGAAACCAGCGAGGTGGATTTTCCCACAGGAAAACCACCCTGGAGAAGAAGTGCATGCACTTCCTGTGGTTCGGAGCCCACGTTAAACTGTAGGTCCCCTATGTCTGTCTGTGCAAAATATCTATCTCCGCTCACCAAACACAGACATAGGAGAGAGGTAGCCAACGCCCCAAATAGGGTATACCACTGTAAGAAGAACTAGCATAACATGTTAACATCGCCATTATTAGGATGACACCTAGGAGATTATTCACAAAACAAACTGAAGTTATCTAATTCAAAGCTTCAATTTTAGATAGATGCATTAGCAATATTGAAATTGCTAGAACACTTACCTATGTTTGCACCCTATTATGTTCATATTCTATTGAAATCAAACATCATTTCTGAAGGCATTCTGCTAAAACGGTATCAGCTATATATTGATACGTACGAAGTTAGAAGCATCAGTTATTGGTTCTGAGGGGCATCTGTATAACAAAGCCTGGTTCTGGGGGTTGCTTGGAAACGTTAGCGTCACATAACGACGTCTGTCGCGAACGCTTTCACGTCTAGAATAATAAATACACGTGAACGGCTTTTCAAGCTTTCGTTCACTATGTGTCACTCGATATTTTTGCCTTATATACTTTGAGGTGTAATCGCTGTGCGTGAAATTAGTTTCAGTATGACCTTGAACAATTTGCCAACTTTTGAGTGTGGCAGAATAAGCAATACCTTCGTATTAATGGGAGATCAAATGAAATTCCACGACGCTTGTTGCATGAGGACTGTCTCGTTTTGATGAAGCTAATGGAGCACTGACATTGAATGACTTTGAACAAAATCTAAATGCACTTGTCTGAGGTGATGCAGATATTGATCCCATTCCACTTTTAAAATTAGAACCTATCATGTATGTACCTAAGTATAATTTCAACAGCATTTTTCCTAGAAATGAGAATTTTCTAGAAATTCCATTAGTTTTATTTTTAATACGTTTCGAAATGTTTCGTGACCCAAAACCAAACTTATTTCGCCATATTCTTCCTTCACATACAAAATTACAATTCGTTGTAAGGGTATAATTGTGGGCGTGTCCTGTGCAAATATCGGAAAAACACTATTTTTACTTTTAACAGCTCTGGAGTGCATTCCTATGTTTTGCGAACTCAAGTAGTCCGAAATTGTCTCCTGGTGATTGATGATTGTGGTGGATAAAGTACCGACGCATGTATGAAGGACTATTTATGAAATTTAGGATTATGGCTTTATAGAGAAATATGCCAGTCACAGCACTGGGATATCATGTTAAAATAGGTGGGCACGTGTGAATTTTGCATTAGTTTCTAGAAAGACAACAATCCCCTGTTGTTGTTTCACTGACAAACAGTGGGATATTATGTGAATAATTAACCACCCGTAGCTTTGATATTAAAGAAACAAAATAGCGTTTTGTTTTATACCGGAAGTACTGACTATTTATTTGCTTCAATATTTATTTAACGTCGGACTATTTCTGCTGCTAAGGCTCAACACCGATGCCGGCGAATAAGCCTACCACACCTGATAAATTGCAACTTTTGTATGTTATAACAGCGGTAAAAAAAGTTATATGACCTTCATTTTAATTTCCTATCATATCCGGTTTCGTTCAAAATAACCCCAACTTTTTAGTTTAAATGTCATATTCCGTGTGTTTTTAAATTAAACTAGCAGAATCTATGCCCCACGCCTTTATTGATAACGCGTAAACCGATGACCCGGCGTTTTTATGCTCATAAAACACATATGATTGCTAAGTACTCGCGTACAGAACAGACTTGTTTAAGATTTGCAAAGTTGTAGACTAAAATATGCACATAGTGTTGATGCGCATTATAATAACTAGTTGTAACTGTTGTTTATACAACAATAATAAACACAATCAATCTTGAACAATAACTCTACGCGAGCTGTTAAAATCAATTATTTCGCCACCCCCTGTGACCATGAAAATGCTCGCGAAGGTCACCCTCTGTGACTTTTAAATAAATATGTGCCAGCTGCTCGGTTTGCATGTTTGTTCCTCGGAGTTTATGTTCGGAATGAGAGCGAGCAGCAAAGTGTGCTCCAATAATACAAACAAATAGTGTAAACTCAATTTTCTTATAGCATCGACCACTGTACTGAACCAATATATAGCATTACATAGGAATATGTGCCTTATATAATAGACTTGTACAGCTCTGGCTTTGCGTAGGAAAGTTCGTCGTCGCGAAAAAGTGGGACAGGTAGAAGGGATCCGGATTTATGCTATAAATACATTTATACATTTGGATAAATCTCTGCTCCGACTATCGATTCTTTAAATCAAGGAAGTAAGTGTTGTACTTAGATTAGTAGCGCCTCATTCGAACAAAACGTTAATACAAGTAATTCATGGTTATTTATTAGATAGTATTAAACGCCCCTATTTTTGATAAACGTGCATTTGGCAGGAAAACGATTCAAAATTGTTTTCACAAAAATTGCGACAAGTTTTCACACCAAACGAAAGTATTCTCGAAAACTTTAGGATCGTCATCAAAATGCTGTCTTACATTGTCGACAGTTTCTGAGTTGGGAAGGGATGACTTACCACTTCCCTGCTTATGTGCGTCCAAATAAAATGTTTATGTAAGGCGTTGAATCTGTGCTAATAGCATCGGAGCTTTAAATCGAGGAAATAAATGTTGTACCCATTAACGATAGATCTTGTTTCAATAAAACGGTAAATTAAGTAATTTATTTGCATTTTGTCAAGAAACAATTTAAGATGTATTGCTACTATATTGCACCAAGCACCAAAGAATAATTCCACACCTAGTGAAAATATTATCGGAATTTTTTTGGATCGTCATCCAAATGCTGTCTTACATTGTCAATAGTTTCTGCGTTTCGAATCAATGGCTTGTCTGCTTATGTGCAATGCTTCCTGTGCGTTGAAATAAAATGTTTATGTAATGCGTTGAATCTGTGCTAAAAGTATCGGAGCTTTAAATCGAGAAAGTTAATGTTCTTATTAATAATAAGTCTCGTTTCAATAAAACGGCAAATCAAATAATTTATTTAAATTTCGTCGGGAAACAATCTTAGATGTTTCGCTACTATTATATTGCAACGAGCGTCAAAGAATAATTCCACATATAGCAAAAGTTTTTGTAGGGGTTTTGTTGGATCGTCATCCAAATGCTGTCTTACATTATCAACAGTTTACTACGTTGCGAATCAATGGTTTATTACTTTCCTGCTGATGTGTCTCTAAATAAAATCAAGGAAGTAAGTGTTGTACAACACAGTTTTAGTTTCATTAAAAGCTTATTTAATTAACTTTGTTTATAAAAAATATTACCAATTGCCATGCATTTAAAGAGCACATATAAACGTCAAATTAATTTAAAGAATATTTCATAATTGAGACACGAGCCTGGAAAAGTAAATACAAAAAGTTTGTAACAACATTCGTCGTTACTCGCGTCTGCCTGAAAATTGTGTTGCCTATACACGGCTACTATTCGCGACAATATTTCTGCACCTTACTGTACCTGTATATGACAAACCTTGTTTGAATAAAACGTCAAAACGTGTAATTTTTCTGCATTTCTTATGGAAAAATCTCTAAAATTTTGCCCCACTGCATTGTAACCAGTACCGGAAAATACTCCCACTGTCTGTGGAAGTTTTTTGTGGAGATTTTGCTGGAACGTCATCCAAATGCCGTCTTATCTTGTCAACGTTTTTTCTACTTCAGATAACTGGCTTGCTTGTTATCATTGTTAGATATCAATTATTAAGCTAACTGCATAGACTAATATACTTGCTATAGTTGACAAAATCGCCGTATAATAACAAAAACTGTTAATATTCATTACAAAGGCGTGCTACAGTGCGATCAACAAAAAATTCAATCAAGAATGCTTAGAAAAAACAATTCCGCGTGTCTGGGGCTTATTTACAGGGAAAGTTGCAGGCTGTCAGTATGACTTTTACATCGTGGTAATTAACAATTCTCGGCAAACTCGAAAGAAAACAGAAAGTCACATGAATTAAATATTTTGTTGAACACACAACAGTACAACAAAAACTGTTAAATTAGTTTCGATGGAATAGCAGGTTAGACGTAAATTTATTACTTACTAGAGGGAAGCAAGACAAAATTTAAGCTCCATGATTGGTTGACTTCACGTGCTGCCATCTATTGAATTATACAGGGTGTTTCTTAATAACATGCTAATATTTAAGGAGGTTATTCTTGGGTCCATTTTGAGAGAAAAACTTCATATGAACATATGTGCTAAAGGTCTTAACTTTTGAACTACAGGGTGCTAAAGTTTTAAGAAAAAATTCTTTTTTTTATGATAACTTTGGTATGACCCTAGATATTTTTGTGAAACGTAGTACGCATCTTCTACGCATCAAAAGGCATTTTCTGCTGTACAACATAATTTTTTATTCTTGCCAGTGGCGTTCGTGCGGGATTTGCACTGAATCATTTTAAAGAGAAAAGTGATACGCCACTGCTTTTTCTTAAAGTAAAAACTATTTTTGAAATCCTCATTCCTTTCTAGCAAATCTGGTCTCTTGATTTTTTTTCGTTTGACGTACGGTTTTCGCATAAAAAAATAAAATTCATTCATTTGCATCTCGCTAGACCACTTACGACAAAAACCAATTTATGTAACTTTAAACAAACATTTATTTAAGAGAATAATTTTTAAACGGTAAAATTATAAAATTAAAGTAATCTAAATACATTTTGGAATGCTAACACAAAATTACCCTGAACGCACAAAGAAGTAAATTAAATCAGATGTTCAAAATGTGAACCTCCTGCAAATATGCATGCCTCTGCTCTTTTTCTCATGGACTCACGTACTCTTTGGAAAATGACAACTAGACTAGGTAGACAACTGTCAAAACTGTTTATGTTTACAAAACAAAATCTGCTTCTTACCTACTAGATACGTTTTTAATCCGTGATAATACCCAATTTCATAACAACGTGCAAATGAATGAATTTTATTTTTTTATGCGAAAACCGTACGTCAAAGGAAAAAAAATCAAGAGACCAGATTTGCTCAGAAAGGAATGAGGATTTCTAAAATAATTTTTACTTTAAGAAAAAGCAGTGGCGTATCACTTTTCTCTTTAAAATGATTCAGTGCAAATCCCGCACGAACGCCACTGGCAAGAATAAAAAATTATGTTGAACAGCAGAAAATGCCTTTTGATGCGTAGAAGATGCGTACTACGTTTCACAAAAATATCTAGGGTCATACCAAAGTTATCATAAAAAAAAGAATTTTTTCTTAAAACTTTAGCACCCTGTAGTTCAAAAGTTAAGACCTTTAGGACATATGTTCATATGAAGGTTTTTTCTCAAAATGGACCCAAGAATAACCTCCTTAAATATTAGCATGTTATTAAGAAACACCCTGTATATTTAGGTATCAAATTTAGTTTTTCATTATTTAATGTTAAAAAACATAATTGTCACACATGTTTCATTCTTTATGACATATTTTAATAGTGACCCTTAAAACATTGACACTTTGGTAAATATTATCGGCTGCCACGAAATAATTAAGTGCTGTGTGACGCTCTTTCTATGTTGCGGATGGGATTGTACGTACAATCTCGTTAAAATGCTCGGATTTCATAAGGGAGTTTACTCTCCGATCGGACTTCACTAGACAAGCGCTTTTCTCTCGTAGAACTGCACTTTTTGGTGGAGGTTTTCCCCAGTATGACTTCACTTTTTGATGAAGACCCTTCTCTAGTTTGACTCCTCTTTTTAGGAAGGCTTTTCCCCAGTCGGTCTGCACGGCTCCCTCGTACCTAATTGAAGACCTGGGTAACTGCAGTAAAGGTGTATATTTTAGAGTTTTTGAATCAGTAATAAAAATCTGATTCTAATGGTATATTTTAATTTAATTATTTGAGATGCAGAATACGTTTCGTCTTCATAGGCAAAATACTTTATTACTTTGTACTCTTTAAGTTTTGTGTAATTTTTTGAATAATATTTGCATATAGCCCTAAGAATTGGTTAAATTTGCCTACTAAAAAACGGTTAGGATCTATTGGCGAGAACGTAAAAAATAAACAAGGTCTATGCAGGCATAAGGAACCAGCTGGAGGATGCCAAAGGTTTAAGTCGGTAGTTGAGAAAAAGTCAGGTACAGTTTGCGTGAAAAAGTGCTGCGTTACCATGTAAGTGATTTTGCTGTGTTTGTTGTATTTAATTGTTTTATGATGAACTGCTGATACCTGTGTAAATGTGGCGGTGTAATATAGATATGACGCTAACGTTGATGAAAATGGTGTATTACTTATGCAATAGTTGTGTAGTGTTATTATTGTTGTTGATCCGAAATGAGAGTTGATAAAGTCGTCCCAAACAGATAGCCTTGTCCTTGAATTCCAAGTAGTTCGGCTGGGCTATTTGAGATTCTTCGACGTGCTTAATTGATAATGTAAATTTTTGCATTAAAAGCAATACCCAGTGATTATAATACCGTATATCTTGGGTGTGGTTTTTGTTTAAAAAATAAAAGACTGTCTACCGGTCGATGTTCCTTAGCTTTCTAATTTAGGGCTACCGGATATATTGTAATTATTTTATTCACCACTAATGTAAATTAAATGTTTTTGTTAAAACTTTATTAAAATATACAGTTATGGGCATTGTTGTAGAGGCTACAAATTCTCTGTCTAAACACCTCAATAAGCCAGCCGCTATCGCTTCGTTTGAAAATTTGTCCGTTTTTTGAAAAAAAAAATTTAACAAACTTTTAAGTCCTGTACATTCCCAAATATAACTTTAAGCTTTAAAAATTATTTTTAAGGTAATAAATAATAGACTTTGCAAGAACAATTTAATGCGCGTCATGGCACTCTTAACTCGAAACAGAACATTGCTATTAAAAACTTTATATCTGTCAAATAAACAGTCAAAGTGTTGTACTCAGAATTTGATATTTATTTCAAAAACTTAAAATCATCTAGGATGTTCTATTTGAAACAAGAAAGTTGGGCTCACTTCCGGCAAAACCGGAAGTGCAAAGAAATTTAAGTAGCCGTCAGTCATATAATGTTTTTTTATATGCATAACAATTTCTCAAAATTTTGTTTTATTATATTACTAAATAAAGAAAATAAAGAGAGTGAGCCTCCTTTCGTTGACGCCCGGTATATTATATCCGTAACTATCTCACCATAACACGATGACGGCTTCTTCCATCTCCAAACAATTTATCACAATTACACGATCTTACAACTCCACTAAGTTAATTGATTTTTTTTGGCAAATGTTTATGGTGCAGTCGCTACTGTTGCTAAATTTGGTTATTTATGGCTTACTTTGATTTTGGCGGGTGGAAAAAATAAACAGTGATTATTTATCATTCAATCAATGTATTTATTGCGCTGACATGAGAATTTCGAGCAGCGCATTCAAAATAATTCTTAGCAACAACAGAAAATTATTATAATAAAAGTATTGCACATAAAACATTATGACAATTTTATTAGAAACAGCAATTATTAATGGGATGTGATTTTGGGACACTTTTTCTTATTAAAAAATTGACAAGCCGCCACGAGAACGATCTTTGTTCATAAATTTAGAAAAATTATAGTAAATTATAAGCATACGCAGCAAAGGATATCAAACATTTATAAAAATTAGAAATGCAAAAACAGGTCTGCCCCAGGATTAGAACTGGGGCCGCCAGATTACAAGCCCACGTCGTTACCGCTAAAGCAGCTTGTCGTTTAAAATAGTTTCCATTGTGTGACTTAAATGTGTCACGATTGCCAACTGACATTGACCATGAATCTTTCTAAAAAAAAAATTTTAAATAAAAAAATAATTTCAACGCTCAAATGCTAATTGTTTAAAATGTTAAATATGAGCCATTGCAGAAAAATGCTAACCCGCACAACTATGAAAGTAGCTCCGGATTTGCAAGCTAATCATCCACATGCCGCGCTTGTTCCACAGGCGACTGCGATTAAGATTATAGTTGATATTTTTGTATAATAGGTGCGGTGCATTAAAGAAAATTGACTACCGTGAAGCAGGAGTAGAGTATAGTACGGCAGCTGATCCTGAGAGGTAATCATACAAGGTCAAATCTACAAAATAAAACAAAATAGAGTGGCCGGATTCTTTTGTCCGTGAGTGTATATGCCACCGCTAAGACCTGAAATTAGTAAAAACAATTAAAAAAAATTTGCTATCACTGCTTATTTGGTGGCAGGTTATTAGTGTGACCGCATTTCGCAGAACGTAATGTTTTGCGTATCTTGTGCTGCCGCTAGCGTGGCATCTCAGATTGCAACAGTCTGGAAAAGCGTTCTTCTGTGTTACAAAATATTGTGTAATGCAGGAATCTTCGATAATAAGGTTGATCTTCTTAGTGAAAAATGATTATTATGTAAAAGTCTACCAAATCTTCGCAAGCTGTTGAAATTAAGTGCTGCTTTGGGCTCGAAGTGCGCTACTTCATTCTCCGCGTTTTTTGCCCAATGAGGTATCAGCAGATTATGTTACAATATCGCAGCTGAATACTGCACACTATGGAATCCTGTTGCTATGATATAACGTAGCGTTATATAACGCAAGCGAAGTTGTGCTTTCTGTAAGCAGCGCCAAAATACGTGGGTTTTCATGGCGCCAGTCCCCCACCACTAAACGCTGAGACAGGGGGGAGGAAAAACAAGAAGTGTCGTAACACCACCTACCCAAAATTTCGTTTTATTTAATTTCCTACATATCAAAAAGCTGATTAACGTCGTTAGTCTTATGAGTAGTACACAAACCTTAACGACCCCGATAGCATTAGAGTTTATGTGTATTGATCAGGGTTATTTTTAACACAAATTGCACCCTCGTCTTGCTTTACAGATTTAATAACGTTGCTGGTAGTGACCACAAATACTATAATTTGCTACGTCTATATTTGGAAGAACAAACAAGTCGGATATTTGGACTGCGTCTTAGGGAACTCTTGTTTATCTTCGCATCATAAACAAGGATTATGTTCGAATTAAGCGCAATTTCTACATTATTTAATGTTTGTTGATAACCGAAGAGTAGTGTGCAGTTTCGAGTTGTACGTCACTGAAAGAAAATTATATTAATTGGGTTTTTTCGATTTACTTGTTATCGTCACAACCCTGAAATAACATGACAAAGTCTGCAGATAACTTTTTAACGTGTTTTTTTTTCAGAACAATTAGATCAACCCAATTTATTTCTTGCTTTTCGCTAATATAATATTAAAGTGCTGCTTTGAATTTAACGACTACGGTTTTCTTGTGCAAGATAATGAGAAATTCTTGTTCAAGATGTAAATAATCTTAAATAAGAACTATAAAAATAAACAAAGTTCCCCTAGAAGATTAATTATTATTCGCTAAAGCAAAATTAATTTTATTGGTATACCAAGTACGAGTAAATATCTTAAATTTAATACTAGCAAAACCCGTGGTCTACGTCCCACACTTTTTATGGTAACTTATTTTTAAAAAGTATAAAACAAACTGTGTCGGGATGCAAGACATGTACCAAATGGCACCCGCAGTATTGTGTATTCTTAAATACACAAAGCTAGCAACTGAACCAAACACATGTAACGACTAAGTGATCATGCAAATGTTTATTGTTTTGTAATTGCATCTCTACCCGTAGTCGACATCAAATAATCTTTAAAATAACTGTACCTACTTTTCCTTTAAATTGGCGCTGTTCCTTACTGTTGTAAATTTAAATTTTCACATTATAAATTCTTCTAACTATAGAAATAAATGTTTGTTCTTGATTCCTACTGGTGCAGGTTAGGTTAGGTAAGGCAATATTTTGTGTTTTTAAATTGTAAATGGTAATAAAATAATATAATTGTAGGTAACAAAACAATATTTCCAGATATCAGCCCTCTTGAAATATCAGCTGCAATGCAATTTTAAACCTGGTTTGAGTTATTTACATTATTTTTGTAAACGGCTTCGTTTGCATGATATGACCTGCATTTCTCTCCAAAGTCGTTTTTTAAACGCATCTGTCCCTGATCCTACCATAAGTAGAAGTTTAGTACGGTGGTGGTGGAAGGGATCCGTAGCCCAACATGTGGGATCTCTGAGCAGTCTGATATGGGATTGCCAGCTATCGACAGATTATGTCCCGTTCATACACACAAACCGCAGACTTTACATTTTGTTTATCTCTATCGTAAACTGTAGCGGCCCGCTGTACCAACGAATACGCGCCTTATATTGGGGTTTTAAGGAAAAGAACTATATGCAAAATGCATGGGAAATTATTTTATTGCAGATTTTATGTCCTTAGGATATTATGATTATTAGCTGTTATTAGTGTCAACAATTATTAATTTTTATATTTAAAAATAAGCAAAAATTTAAATAAATATTAATAAACTCAACACTTGTCTTTTATGCAGAATTTCCGGGTTCTAATCCTGGGTAGGAAAAACTTTTTTTAAATTTTAGTTTTGTTGTTTAATTAATTTCTGAACTATTTCATTTTCTCATAACTAAAGTATTAATGTTTAATTGTGTTATAATAATGAAATAGATTGTAACAAACTTATTTTAAATGTTAAAATTATTTTTGTTTATTTCAATACACTTTAGATTTTAATGCAAATTACCTATTCCGTTGATCCCCGTTTCCTCTATTTTATTCTGCAATTTTGCGCGCACACTGAAATTTAGTTAAAGTAGGAGTAGTTCCCTCTCCAAAGCCCTTTTCACTATAAAACGCTCTCCGCACTCAGCGAGTGAATAATTTCTTTCCCAAACTTCAAAGAGCTCACTAGCTCTTCCGCTCCGGTATTATTCCAAATTTGTTTGTAATAATTCCGGAGGACCCGTCAAAGCCTCTGAATTTTGGTTTAATTGCGAAAGTTTAACTTTACCGTCCGCCCGTTAATTACAAACTTTTATATACGTTTGTAATATTTTACCCGAGTATTGTAGGAAACATTAAATTTGTATTCAATCTTAAAGTTACAACTGTAAATTTAGAGTGGCCAAGATATTGGAGAGCATTTGTCATTTGAACTTCGCCGAATTAACTTGTCCGCTCGATCTGGTCATATTGCAAACTGTAATAAGTTAGGAATATCTCCAGAGAACCCATAAATTAAAAGTTACTTGAAACCAACCGTCTTGCCGGTGCTGTATTTTACCGCTAGTTTGAATATTGTAGAAATCGAAGTTTGTAGTGGTAAAATACAGAAATGAGAATTCTGAGTTTGTTTGTCAGCTGTTCGAAGTGACGATCAGTTTGAATAAAGATAAATAGTTATTTTAATTAAACAAACCACACGAAAGCATTCCAAGATGTACTAATTTCAAATTTAAATAAAGTCTTCATATTAGAAGTGAATCTATTGATGCAGCCGAGCATCTGTTTGGGTCACTAAACTTATTCAAAGCGTAAAGTTACTTACATGAAATACCTTTGCATTTGGTTCAAATCCCTGGAATTATCATAACACAGTCCGTTCCCGAGGACTGACGAGGAGAGCTTCCAGCCGTCCGCCGTCCCTGTCATTTACCTACACCAGCTGTGCCGACAACATTCCTTTTTATTTCTCACCGCTTTGACACTAGAGTTTATTAGTGTTGTACAAATTTTGAAAATTATTTAAAACTAACCGCCCTCTACCCATGCTGTATTCTACTGCTAGTTTGAATATTGTAGAAATCGAACCATGTATCAAGTTAAAATAAATAAATATTATTGAAGTAATAACGTATTTTAGTCATACCAAATATGAACTTCCACGAAGTAAAGCTAGATTTTATAAATATTTTTGAAGTACTTACTTCGATTTTGTAAACAGTTAAAACACATTAATATTGCTTGATTTGATTTCTGTGCAAATTATTGAATTGAGATCGAATGCTTGTAGTTGAAGATATAACCCCACTACCTGTGAATACGACGTTAGACCTGCGCAAGCAGAAAAAGCTGGTGGCGTCCGCAACAAAACGAAGTCCAAAGTAATTTTTCCATTCTGGAATTAAGATTTTATACCAACAAGCAAATATCAGTGGCGACCCTGTTTTTGCAACCAGTTATTGTAAGGCCAAATGCGTCATAACGTGTCAATTTAATTATTTCATTGCCTGAAACATTGTGAAACTAATGTGAAAATTAAAAAAATAGTTACAAATAATTTAAAAAAATTTTGGGCTATCCAGGATAGGAACCCAAGAATTCTGCATACAAAACAATAACCTTGAGCGTGGTGCTACTGAGACAATAGAAAGCATTATTATTACTAAAGACAGGATAGTTAGGCAAAATAAAACCTTAAAAAAGCATAAGAAATAAGCAAAAAAGGCACAAAATAGCAAAAAGCAACAAAAAAATATTACAAAGCCAACATCGCCTGAAGTTATAAAAAACAATTTAGAAAAATGAAAGCAAATTAAAAATTACAAACGCACCTGTCATTCTAGTATAGGAAAACAGTCTTTATTTAATACCTAATAGTAGATTATGTTAGAAAAATTGTTTGGGCCCTAATAGGGTAGTTAGTAATAAGAGGATTTGAAACTGAAGATAACCAGAAAAAAAATTTGAGCTTAATAATATTTATTTAGATTTTTAATACATTTTAAATGTAACAATTATTATTTTTTGACTAAACGGCACTAATAACAGCTAATAACAATAGTACAGTTTATATTCTTAGACAAAATATTCTAGGGACATTAAATGTAAAAAAATATAATTTCAAATGCATTTTGCTTTGTATAATAATGGAAGGAAAAATATGTAGCTTTTAGTAGCAGGGGCCCCTCACCACTAAAAGTGAGCAGGAAAAAAGATCCTAAATATATAAATAGATAGTGGAACCATTGGGCTATGCCCACCGTATTTTTTGTTAACAATGAATACGCGAATAAAGTAAGTAGCGTACCGTGTTTATAGTAAATCCGGATTCCTTCCCTCTGTCTCAACATTTAGTAATGACGTATTCAGTGACATTTTCGACACACCTTACTTATTATGTTTACGGGTTTCGACGTGTATGTAATAGTCAGGCAGTGTAATCGGGGCCATGAAGCTGCGATAATGCCGGAATGTATTAATTACATAAATATAACTTTTTTATTAAATTTGCTAGCACCTGCTTGTAAAGAAAAGCGTGTGGCGTGGTGCACGGGTTCTGCTAGTTTTATAAATTATTTGCCCTAATTCTTATAGTAATGTTAGCTTTATTTAGGTTAGTGACGCGTTGTTTCTGTTTGGAAATTCTTATTAGTCTGTGTGTTAGTAAATTGTCAAAACACTAACCATTTCAACAAAATCGTAAAGTAAACCCGACTTTATTTTTATGCTTACTTGTTGAGTTAGCATAAAAATAAAGTCGGGCTTACTTGTTGAGTTGAGTTAACTCCGCCGTAGCCGGTCCCAAGCCCGGTTGAGAAAGGAGGAGGGGCATCTTTAAACCAGGTTAGCACCCTACTTGAAGATGCAAGTTGAAAACTGCTCAAAGTACCAGGAATAAGCCTCGGAATTGGACGGATGACACGAAGACGACCTCGGCGAGTCAAAGGAAAAAGAAAGAATGGAAAAAGGACTATCTCAGAATTGCATCTTGGAATACCCGCTCTTGGAACCGCAAAGATCAAGAAGTGGTAATAGAATTGCAAAAGCATAGAATCGACATATGTGGAATAGCAGAAACAAAAAAGAAAGGCAAAGGAGTAGCATCATACCAAGATTATACCTTCTTATACAGAGGCGTGAACAAGGGCAGAAGAGCGGAAGAAGGGGTGGGACTATTAATTAGTAACAAATATAAAAGTGCAATTATGGACTATAAATTTATCAGTGAAAGAATCATATTGGTTCAACTAAATTTAAGTGATAAAAGACAGATACATATATTCAGTGTATATGCACCAGAGGACTGCAAGCCAGTAAATGAAAAAGAAACATTTTATAACACTTTACAAGAACACCTAAGTGAAATTCCAAATAACTCCTCGATTTAAACGCCAGAATCGGTAATCAAACTATATTAGGATTTAAACAGCGATTTAACGAGGACATTTATAGTAATAACGGTGAATTACTAATACAGTTCTGCAGTGATAACACTTTAATAATAAATAACACATATTTCAACCATAAACCGCAATATAAATACAAGTGGTAGAACTCAAGGGGGCAACAGGCAACTATCGACTACATCATAACAAACAGACAGATACACCCTTCTCAAGTTCTAGACGTAAGGACACTAAACTCGGCAAATATATATAGCGACCACAAGCTACTGCTATGTAAATTACGCCTAAAACTACAAATGGTCAGGAAAAAACAACCAGAATATGAGGAACGAATAAATAGAGAACAACTAGAAGATGAAAGTACGAGACACCTGTATCAATTCAGATTAAAATCACATATAGAAAGTAATAAGATAAGTGACAGAGACGATGTAAATGTAAAATGGTTAAAGTTAAAAAATAATATACTTGACGCGGCAAAACATGCAAACATAAGAAGAATTAAAGAGAATTACTGGTAAGCATATACAGGGGGTCTCCAAAGAGATCTATATGGTGCACAAAATAGTTATTTAAGTATCAAGGAATGTAAGGACGTAATAACATCCGAGGTAGGCGAATACGAGCTGAGGCGGAGCCGAAGCTTGTCGCCTGCCGAGTATGATATTAGTCGATACATTCCGTGTTACTTATTAAATTTTTCACGCTACCGGCAATGTAAGTAGGCCTACAGGTAGAAATTTAATCATATTTTTAATAGGTATTTAAGTATCAAAGAATGTAAGGACGTAATAACATCCGAGGTAGGCGAATACGAGCTGAGGCGGAGCCGAAGCTTGTCGCCTGCCGAGGATGATATTAGTCGATACATTCCGTGTTACTTATTAAATTTTACACGCTACCGGCAATGTAAGTAGGCCTACAGGTAGAAATTTAATCATATTTTTAATAGTTATTTAAGTATCAAGGAATGTAAGGACGTAATAACATCCGAGGTAGGCGAATACGAGCTGAGGCGGAGCCGAAGCTTGTCGCCTGCCGAGGATGATATTAGTCGATACATTCCGTGTTACTTATTAAATTTTACACGCTACCGGCAATGTAAGTAGGCCTACAGGTAGAAATTTAATCATATTTTTAATAGTTATTTAAGTATCAAGGAATGTAAGGACGTAATAACATCCGAGGTAGGCGAATACGAGCTGAGGCGGAGCCGAAGCTTGTCGCCTGCCGAGGATGTTATTACGTCCTTACATTCCTTGATACTTATTAAATTTTTCACGCTACCGGCAATGTAAGTAGGCCTACAGGTAGAAATTTAATCATATTTTTAATAGTTATTTAAGTATCAAGGAATGTAAGGACGTAATAATATCCGAGGTAGGCGAATACGAGCTGAGGCGGAGCCGAAGCTTGTCGCCTGCCGAGGATGTTATTAGTCGATACATTCCGTGTTACTTATTAAATTTTTCACGCTACCGGCAATGTAAGTAGGCCTACAGGTAGAAATTTAATCATATTTTTAATAGTTATTTAAGTATCAAGGAATGTAAGGACGTAATAATATCCGAGGTAGGCGAATACGAGCTGAGGCGGAGCCGAAGCTTGTCGCCTGCCGAGGATGATATTAGTCGATACATTCCGTGTTACTTATTAAATTTTTCACGCTACCGGCAATGTAAGTAGGCCTACAGGTAGAAATTTAATCATATTTTTAATAGTTATTTAAGTATCAAGGAATGTAAGGACGTAATAACATCCGAGGTAGGCGAATACGAGCTGAGGCGGAGCCGAAGCTTGTCGCCTGCCGAGGATGTTATTAGTCGATACATTCCGTGTTACTTATTAAATTTTTCACGCTACCGGCAATGTAAGTAGGCCTACAGGTAGAAATTTAATCATATTTTTAATAGTTATTTAAGTATCAAGGAATGTAAGGACGTAATAACATCCGAGGTAGGCGAATACGAGCTGAGGCGGAGCCGAAGCTTGTCGCCTGCCGAGGATGTTATTAGTCGATACATTCCGTGTTACTTATTAAATTTTTCACGCTACCGGCAATGTAAGTAGGCCTACAGGTAGAAGTTTAATCATATTTTTAATAGTTATTTAAGTATCAAGGAACGTAAGGACGTAATAACATCCGAGGTAGGCGAATACGAGCTGAGGCGGAGCCGAAGCTTGTCGCCTGCCGAGTATGATATTAGTCGATACATTCCGTGTTACTTATTAAATTTTTCACGCTACCGGCAATGTAAGTAGGCCTACAGGTAGAAATTTAATCATATTTTTAATAGTTATTTAAGTATCAAGGAATGTAAGGACGTAATAACATCCGAGGTAGGCGAATACGAGCTGAGGCGGAGCCGAAGCTTGTCGCCTGCCGAGGATGTTATTAGTCGATACATTCCGTGTTACTTATTAAATTTTTCACGCTACCGCCAATGTAAGTAGGCCTACAGGTAGAAGTTTAATCATATTTTTAATAGTTATTTAAGTATCAAGGAACGTAAGGACGTAATAACATCCGAGGTAGGCGAATACGAGCTGAGGCGGAGCCGAAGCTTGTCGCCTGCCGAGTATGATATTAGTCGATACATTCCGTGTTACTTATTAAATTTTTCACGCTACCGGCAATGTAAGTAGGCCTACAGGTCGAAATTTAATCATATTTTTAATAGTTATTTAAGTATCAAGGAATGTAAGGACGTAATAACATCCGAGGTAGGCGAATACGAGCTGAGGCGGAGCCGAAGCTTGTCGCCTGCCGAGGATGTTATTAGTCGATACATTCCGTGTTACTTATTAAATTTTTCACGCTACCGGCAATGTAAGTAGGCCTACAGGTAGAAATTTAATCATATTTTTAATAGTTATTTAAGTATCAAGGAATGTAAGGACGTAATAACATCCGAGGTAGGCGAATACGAGCTGAGACGGAGCCGAAGCTTGTCGCCTGACGAGGATGTTATTAGTCGATACATTCCGTGTTACTTATTAAATTTTTCACGCTACCGGCAATGTAAGTAGGCCTACAGGTAGAAATTTAATCATATTTTTAATAGTTATTTAAGTATCAAGGAATGTAAGGACGTAATAACATCCGAGGTAGGCGAATACGAGCTGAGACGGAGCCGAAGCTTGTCGCCTGACGAGGATGTTATTAGTCGATACATTCCGTGTTACTTGTTAAATTTTTCACGCTACCGGCAATGTAAGTAGGCCTACAGGTAGAAATTTAATCATATTTTTAATAGTTATTTAAGTATCAAGGAATGTACGGACGTAATAACATCCGAGGTAGGCGAATACGAGCTGAGGCGGAGCCGAAGCTTGTCGCCTGCCGAGGATGTTATTAGTCGATACATTCCGTGTTACTTATTAAATTTTGCACGCTCCCGGCAATGTAAGTAGGCCTACAGGTAGAAATGTAATCATATTTTTAATAGTTATTTAAGTATCAAGGAATGTAAGGACGTAATAACATCCGAGGTAGGCGAATACGAGCTGAGACGGAGCCGAAGCTTGTCGCCTGACGAGGATGTTATTAGTCGATACATTCCGTGTTACTTATTAAATTTTTCACGCTACCGGCAATGTAAGTAGGCCTACAGGTAGAAATTTAATCATATTTTTAATAGTTATTTAAGTATCAAGGAATGTACGGACGTAATAACATCCGAGGTAGGCGAATACGAGCTGAGGCGGAGCCGAAGCTTGTCGCCTGCCGAGGATGTTATTAGTCGATACATTCCGTGTTACTTATTAAATTTTTCACGCTACCGGCAATGTAAGTAGGCCTACAGGTAGAAATTTAATCATATTTTTAATAGTTATTTAAGTATCAAGGAATGTAAGGACGTAATAACATCCGAGGTAGGCGAATACGAGCTGAGACGGAGCCGAAGCTTGTCGCCTGACGAGGATGTTATTAGTCGATACATTCCGTGTTACTTATTAAATTTTTCACGCTACCGGCAATGTAAGTAGGCCTACAGGTAGAAATTTAATCATATTTTTAATAGTTATTTAAGTATCAAGGAATGTACGGACGTAATAACATCCGAGGTAGGCGAATACGAGCTGAGGCGGAGCCGAAGCTTGTCGCCTGCCGAGGATGTTATTAGTCGATACATTTCGTGTTACTTATTAAATTTTTCACGCTACCGCCAATGTAAGTAGGCCTACAGGTAGAAGTTTAATCATATTTTTAATAGTTATTTAAGTATCAAGGAATGTAAGGACGTAATAACATCCGAGGTAGGCGAATACGAGCTGAGGCGGAGCCGAAGCTTGTCGCCTGCCGAGGATGATATTAGTCGATACATTCCGTGTTACTTATTAAATTTTTCACGCTACCGGCAATGTAAGTAGGCCTACAGGTAGAAATTTAATCATATTTTTAATAGTTATTTAAGTATCAAGGAATGTAAGGACGTAATAACATCCGAGGTAGGCGAATACGAGCTGAGGCGGAGCCGAAGCTTGTCGCCTGCCGAGGATGTTATTAGTCGATACATTCCGTGTTACTTATTAAATTTTTCACGCTACCGCCAATGTAAGTAGGCCTACAGGTAGAAGTTTAATCATATTTTTAATAGTTATTTAAGTATCAAAAAATGTAAGGACGTAATAACATCCGAGGTAGGCGAATACGAGCTGAGGCGGAGCCGAAGCTTGTCGCCTGCCGAGGATGATATTAGTCGATACATTCCGTGTTACTTATTAAATTTTTCACGCTACCGGCAATGTAAGTAGGCCTACAGGTAGAAATTTAATCATATTTTTAATAGTTATTTAAGTATCAAGGAATGTACGGACGTAATAACATCCGAGGTAGGCGAATACGAGCTGAGGCGGAGCCGAAGCTTGTCGCCTGCCGAGGATGTTATTATTCGATACATTCCGTGTTACTTATTAAATTTTTCACGCTACCGGCAATGTAAGTAGGCCTACAGGTAGAAATTTAATCATATTTTTAATAGTTATTTAAGTATCAAGGAATGTAAGGACGTAATAACATCCGAGGTAGGCGAATACGAGCTGAGACGGAGCCGAAGCTTGTCGCCTGACGAGGATGTTATTAGTCGATACATTCCGTGTTACTTATTAAATTTTTCACGCTACCGGCAATGTAAGTAGGCCTACAGGTAGAAATTTAATCATATTTTTAATAGTTATTTAAGTATCAAGGAATGTACGGACGTAATAACATCCGAGGTAGGCGAATACGAGCTGAGGCGGAGCCGAAGCTTGTCGCCTGCCGAGGATGTTATTAGTCGATACATTCCGTGTTACTTATTAAATTTTTCACGCTACCGGCAATGTAAGTAGGCCTACAGGTAGAAATTTAATCATATTTTTAATAGTTATTTAAGTATCAAGGAATGTAAGGACGTAATAACATCCGAGGTAGGCGAATACGAGCTGAGACGGAGCCGAAGCTTGTCGCCTGACGAGGATGTTATTAGTCGATACATTCCGTGTTACTTATTAAATTTTTCACGCTACCGGCAATGTAAGTAGGCCTACAGGTAGAAATTTAATCATATTTTTAATAGTTATTTAAGTATCAAGGAATGTACGGACGTAATAACATCCGAGGTAGGCGAATACGAGCTGAGGCGGAGCCGAAGCTTGTCGCCTGCCGAGGATGTTATTAGTCGATACATTTCGTGTTACTTATTAAATTTTTCACGCTACCGCCAATGTAAGTAGGCCTACAGGTAGAAGTTTAATCATATTTTTAATAGTTATTTAAGTATCAAGGAATGTAAGGACGTAATAACATCCGAGGTAGGCGAATACGAGCTGAGGCGGAGCCGAAGCTTGTCGCCTGCCGAGGATGATATTAGTCGATACATTCCGTGTTACTTATTAAATTTTTCACGCTACCGGCAATGTAAGTAGGCCTACAGGTAGAAATTTAATCATATTTTTAATAGTTATTTAAGTATCAAGGAATGTAAGGACGTAATAACATCCGAGGTAGGCGAATACGAGCTGAGGCGGAGCCGAAGCTTGTCGCCTGCCGAGGATGTTATTAGTCGATACATTCCGTGTTACTTATTAAATTTTTCACGCTACCGCCAATGTAAGTAGGCCTACAGGTAGAAGTTTAATCATATTTTTAATAGTTATTTAAGTATCAAAAAATGTAAGGACGTAATAACATCCGAGGTAGGCGAATACGAGCTGAGGCGGAGCCGAAGCTTGTCGCCTGCCGAGGATGTTATTAGTCGATACATTCCGTGTTACTTATTACATTTTTCACGCTACCGGCAATGTAAGTAGGCCTACAGGTAGAAATTTAATCATATTTTTAATAGTTATTTAAGTATCAAGGAATGTAAGGACGTAATAACATCCGAGGTAGGCGAATACGAGCTGAGGCGGAGCCGAAGCTTGTCGCCTGCCGAGGATGTTATTAGTCGATACATTTCGTGTTACTTATTAAATTTTTCACGCTACCGCCAATGTAAGTAGGCCTACAGGTAGAAGTTTAATCATATTTTTAATAGTTATTTAAGTATCAAGGAATGTAAGGACGTAATAACATCCGAGGTAGGCGCATACGAGCTGAGGCGGAGCCGAAGCTTGTCGCCTGCCGAGGATGTTATTAGTCGATACATTCCGTGTTACTTATTAAATTTTTCACGCTACCGGCAATGTAAGTAGGCCTACAGGTAGAAATTTAATCATATTTTTAATAGTTATTTAAGTATCAAGGAATGTAAGGACGTAATAACATCCGAGGTAGGCGAATACGAGCTGAGGCGGAGCCGAAGCTTGTCGCCTGCCGAGGATGTTATTAGTCGATACATTTCGTGTTACTTATTAAATTTTTCACGCTACCGCCAATGTAAGTAGGCCTACAGGTAGAAGTTTAATCATATTTTTAATAGTTATTTAAGTATCAAGGAATGTAAGGACGTAATAACATCCGAGGTAGGCGCATACGAGCTGAGGCAGAGCCGAAGCTTGTCGCCTGCCGAGGATGTTATTAGTCGATACATTCCGTGTGACGACGTTAAAGAAACTATAATAAAATTACAAAACAGAAAAACTCCAGGGGAAGATGGAGTTACTAACGAAATGTTGAAATACGGCGGAAGTTATCTCTATGAAGAGATAACCAAACTGGTTAGACAGATATTCCAATCAGCACAAATACCTAAAGACTGGAAAACAGGGATTACAATACCCATATTTAAAAAGGGCGAAAAGCAGAAGCCAGAAAACTATAGGGGAATTACACTTTTAAACTCAATGCTGAAAATCACAACAAAAATAATAGCACAGAAACTTAATTAAATTATACCACTTAATGACGAACAACAAGGCTTCCGAAGAGGACGTCGTGTAATGATGCGATTTTTATAATGAGACAAATAGCAGAAAAGGCTATAGAATATAACAAGCCGGCATTTATCTGCTTTGTAGACCTAGAAGCAGCTTTTGACAGCGTGGAACTATCACATATCTTAGAGATATTAGATGAGCAGAATGTGCCTAATGGATTAATTAGTTTAATTAAAAACATATACAGCGACAACAATGTAAAGATAAAGGTGGATGAAAAATTAACAGCAGCAATATCAATAAAAAACGGAATTCGACAAGGGGCCTCGCTAAGCCCATTGTTATTCAACATCTTAATAAACGAAATCATAAAGGAAACAAAAAAGAAACGAGGATATAGGTTGGAGAATAAAGAAATACCAATGGTGTGTTACGCGGACGATGTGGCACTAGTAGCGAACAGTGAAGATGACTTGCAGCGCATGCTATATCAAATGAATATCAGCTGCAAAAGGTGGATTCTTAAGATATCACATAAAAAGACGAAAACTCTAACAATCAGTAAGTTCCCAATCAGGTGTAAATTAGAAATTAAAATAAAGTTTATATAACAAGTAAGCAGCTTCACATATTTAAGTTCTGAGGTAACAAGTAGCGGAAGAATGGTCGACGAAGTTAGAAGATAAGCAAACAAAGCAGCTACAATATCGGGCTGTTTGAATGACACAATATGGTATAATAAGTACCTGAAAAAGGAATTAAAAGTGAAAATATATAAAAGTGTCATCAGGCCAGTATTAACATACGCGGTAGAAACTAGACCAGATAAGGCCAAAACAAAGCAAATACTAGAAACAACGGAAATGAAGACCTTACGGAAGATATCCGGAAAGACAAGATTAGACCGCGTAAGAAATATTGACATAAGAGATGAATGTGGAATACAACCTATAGGAGATTGGACAAACACTAGGAGAGAAGAATGGAACAACCACATATCAAGAATGGACAACACGAGGCTGGTCAAAATAGCAAGGGATATGGCAGAAGAAGCATCGGCAGACCCTACAAAAGATGGAAAGACTGCATAACTGGAATAAACAGGCCGGAGGCCTAAATTAAAGTAGAAGAAGAAGAAGAAGACTTGTTGAGTTAAGAATTTACAGTCGCTGATCGGCCGCGCACGCAGGCACCCGAAAGCTAAGACCGCCGAAGACGAACCTTTAATGTATAGACTAATGCATTCGACAAATTTTTCAAAATACTAAAAAAAACTAGCCTATTAGAATACCAAAATAGGATAAACTACTCGTAAATTTTAAGAATTTTTGATTTTCATTACTCTGTATAAAAATCATATTCCCTATATGACTTTATTAATTAGCAACGAGGTAAACATCATTGCGGCTTGTAAAAATATCCGTATTAGCAGATATTTTTGACGTTTAGATTTTGGAGAATTAAATTCGGCTACAAACGTAAAGCGAAACCTTCAAGAAGGTGTTCATTTTGAGTTTGAGCCTTGAGTTTATGCATTAAAATAACTAGCCTTGCACCGTTGAACCTGTGAACATTAAAACGATTTCCACTTCCCTACTTTACAGCAACTAAAATTAAAGCCGTAGTGCGGTTTCCTCAAGCTTGAAATTTAGTTTTGTTTCCGTTCTGGTTTCTGCTGCTTCGGTAGTAAAAAGTTTTCAACGTGATCTTGTTAGTTAATTTTATTTACTTTTTTCTTTTCGTAGCTGTGTAATTGCAAGAAAACTTTTAAGAAATTGTTTTTCATTAAATTGAAAAGTAATTTTATCAGTTACGATCTGGCACAATTTTTGTTCCAAATAGAAGTATTGTTTTTGAAGTGAAACTTCTTTGCCGGCGGGTGCAGCACGCGATCGTGGGATCAGGCATAACGTAATGTGACAGTCACACAAGCGAGGTCATCTTTCCCGGCAACCAGTTTTTATTCTAGCATCGGTACGTCAGTATGCCGATGGTCGCGAAGAAGAAAATAAACTTTGTCGGTAGCACTCTCAAAGCTTTAGGTTGATACATAAAAGGCCTAATGACTTCAATGTTGTTTAACTTCGTAGCCTATTAACTGCCCTTTGTTCTGGTATATATTTATAAGGTATAAATAATCACACACATGTTAAAAAAAATTTTGTTGTACACTTTTACGAACTCTTGACTAATTCTGTTAATTCTACATACCGATATTTGTTTTTCACGAAATCAATTTTGTTTTTGTTACATACAACACTTTGTTACAACATTTCGTCTCATACAATGTATAGTCGCGTTTCAAAACTAACCTCGCTGGAGCCCCTGCAATTGGGCTTGTCCGTATTGTTAAAATTCAAAGCATGAGTGCGAGAGAGATGTACTAATACAGTTTGATGGGCATTGAAAGAGTAAGAATTGTCCGTATAATGTTATCTTGCTGTAACGTGAAATCATTCACGTGATGTTAATATTTGAATAGAACAGCAATTATTAAATATTGCGATAAACATTCAGTTGTAAAAATACTAAACATTCTAAAAAACAAAATAATGTTAGGTTAAAAACTACAAACGGACAAGATCCTGACAAAAAAATCAAAATTCAAAATTTTCTTCCAATATATTATCCTCGTCTACTTGCGCGTTTTTACAATTTTTACATCTACATTTCCTGCTTTATTTTACGCCTTCTTCGGCACAAATTTAATGTTTGCTAGTGCAGGCGCCATCTTTGCAGTAAAGAGCTAATAAATGTTTTAAAGTTTAAAGGAAAAAACGCTTTCTGGGAGAACACGCAAAGAGGTTTCACTTAGAACTGGCTTGCTCGGCTTACGTTTTTTTTTCACCTTCCTCGCTATACTAAATAAAGCAGTAGATGAAGGTATTGTGATTGTTAAGTTGGATTTGGAGCAAACGCGTTCATTCAGGGAAGTTTTAACGCTTTGAGTTTACTGGCCGATATGCAAGTAATGCTAAAAGAAAGGTACTTCTATGCTGAACAGTTTTAACCTAAACAATTTGACTAATAAGCAGGTTTTAAAGCCTTCGCAGACTGATAAAGCGGACGCTGCAGATATGTCTGTTTGTCTGTGTGTATGTCGACACTTTCCAGTCTAGACGCCTTAACGCAGAAAAAACAAATTTAGCTCAAAGGTTTTTAATTGCAATAGGATGACACCGCAAGAAAATGAGGTTGGTCCGCCAAAAAAAGGAAGGGGGCGAGAGGAATGCTCTATATCAACATAGATACGCACGAAAAAAATAGCTTAAATTTGTATTCTACGCATGGCAAATGACCGATCTGCGCGAACGCGATTTCCCACCATCGATTTTGTTTTTTTTTTTAAATTTAGAAATTTCGGCTTCAAAATTAATATAAGCATTTGAATGACAATAGGAGCAACTTTCCATTGAGAATACTACACTAAGAGGTTTTCTTCTGGTCGTTTACCTGAACAGATTAATTATGTAATCTCCAAAAAAACGGTTCTCTACAAATTATGAAACTAGTTTTTAGGTTTCAAGGGATAAAAAAACAACAAGAAAACTCAAAATATCATAAATCCACTCGATTGCTTATTAAAAATGGCGGGAGGGGGAGGGGTGCCTAATTCAAAATAGATGCGCTCGGAAAAGAACGTTAGATTCGTATTCTACACATGTCGAATAGTCGATCTGCGCATGCCCGATCTTCCTACCGCCCCCAATGTCTCTCCAACGAATTTTCGATATTAAAAAAATGTACGAATTTCGGCTTCAAAATCGGTATAAATAACAACAATCTTCCATTGAGAGAGCACCTCTGAGAGGCTTCCTTTTGGTCGTTTACCTGAACAGTTTAATTGGATAATATGCGAAAAAACGGCTAAAACTAAATAATGAAACTGATTTTAGATTTCAACGAATACATATGACTTACAATTAACCGATCCCAAAATACAAAAATTTAATTTTCAAAAAATGTTTATAAGCTCAAAATCCTTTTAAATTTTCAAATGTTTCAAATTATATTAATATTTTCAAAAAATATCAAAATAAAAAAAAGATTTTAACACAACTGTTTCTTTAATTTTCAACATTTTCGAAAATTTATAAAATTTCGGTTTTAAAATTTTCAAAAATTACAAAATTTTCAAAAATTTTCAAATATTTAAAATTTTTAGTAACTAAAATTTCAAGTTTTTAAAACTTATCACAATTTTCGGTAACTCAACTTTTTACAATTCTCAAGAATTTTCAAAATTTGCTTGTTATTTCCAAATATTGCACAATTCCTAAAAATTTAAAAAGATTCTTAAATTTCCAAAAATTTTAAAGTTTATCAAGTTCTGAAAATTTGCAAAAATATTGAAACTTTTTAAAATTACAAAATTTTTTAAATTTTCAGATATGTTTATAATTTTTAAGTTATTAAGATATCCCAAAATTATCGATACTTCAAATTTAAAAATTTTTCAACATTTTCAACAATTTTTAAAACTTTTTGAATTTAATATAATTTTTTAAAAATTTTCAAACAAGTGTATTTTACGTTTTTAAAAAGTTTCGTAATTTCCAAAAATTTACAAAATTTTTAAATTCTTTCAATAGTTCCAATTTTTAATTTTTACAAAAATGTCAAAAATGTAGATTTTTTAAAATTTTTTAAAATATTCTTAAATTCCATGAAATTGTCAAAATTATGAAAATGTATTCAAAATTTTCCATAAATGCGAGGAAGGTCCCGTGGCGGTTGCCCGACAGCTTTTTACTTTCCCATACTTCTACTGAAGTAAGGAAAAGTTATGATTTCATGTAAATTTAAAAATACGCGTTTTAGGATCCAATGGTGGGTGGGTGCGTTCGTTTCCCTATATCTCCGGAACCCCTTAACCGGTTTTTATAAGATTTGGTGTGTGGGTTTTTTAGTTGCAGGTAGTTCTTTGTAAAGTCGTTTATCGGAAGCGAAACCGGAACAGATATTAGACCAGTTTTTTTTGATATATATTTTTTTCTAAGCACTTTTTTAAAATTTTAAATACATAGCGTTGTAGTGCATCTAAAAACAAATTAAATGCTTTTTATCAAAATGCTGCATATTTCAAATACAGGCCGCTGCGAATTTTTGAAAATTTTAACTTTAATGGCCAATTACTAAAACACAAAATATCCAATCAATATAAGTTATCATATTATTTGACAGCTCTTAATAAGTATAATCAAGTAATGTAAAAATATTTTTGGAAAAAATGAAAATTGTAAATATAATAGCGGCTCACAGTTTTAGACATTAAAAAAAAAATTTCCTCAAAAGCTGCTCACGACATTTTTTTTAAACTTTTTAAGTCGATGGAGCTTGCCATGAACAACTAATTTATTTTTTATTAATCTCCCAAATTTCACACTAACGCCCTCCAAAAATTTTTAAAAATTTTGGAATTGACGCGTTTTCCGGAAATTAAGCGATTTTAACTACGCTTACCAGTTTGCTTTAATAAAAAAACATATGTTTCATTCTTCGCGTATTTTTGATCTTCTTCTTCTCCTTCTTTGGCGCCAGTGTGGCCGAGTGGTTAGAGCACTTGGCTGCTACGCGGAAGGTCTTGGGTTCAAACCCGAAGACTTGATGCCTGGCGGGCGGCCTACCCAGTCGCTTTTTAAAAATTGGGAACCAAACCCCTCGAGGGGTGAGGGAAGCAAGGCAGCCGTCTAAGGAGTGGTGCTTACCACACCACCCCGTACTTCATATAAAAAGTGCGAGACGGCTGGGTATCGGAAAGGCTGAAGAGGGAAAAAATCCCTAAACAGCTATTGTAGCGTTAAAGATACAATAAATACGTTGAAAATTGAAATTGGGTATCGGAAGCGATGGTACAATGGCCCTGACCCACCGCATTGCAGGCCAAACTCCTCATTGGAGTGTAGTGCCACCGACTTCTTCTTCTTCTTCTTTATTAATAAACTTTCAGCCTGTTTTATTCCAGAGTATCCCTCCATCTCTTGGGAGGGCGATCAAGGCTTCTTCTTCCCCGGGGGTAGGTGTCTCGTGCCAGTCTTACTAGTTGTGTTTCTGACATTCTTGAGACGTGGTTGTTCCAGTCTTCTCTCCTTCTCTTCGCCCATTCTCCTATTTCTTGAATCTCACATTGTCTTCTTATGTCTTCATTCCTTACTCGATCAAGCCTACTTTTTCCCCACAATCTTTCGTAATGTTTGCATCTCTGTTACTTTCTTCCTATTTTTGATAACTCTATAAATAAAGTTATTATAAACATTTTTGATCCGCGCATTACCTATCGCTATTATGTAATCGGCGGGCGCGCCTTGTACGTAACCAACGCCTTGAGTCTGCAGCGGGCTCTTACTGGCTATATTAGATGTAAATTTCCTTCGCTTCTTGAAGCGAGAAAATTTAAAACGTAAAAAGTATGGGAAAGTACCAGCGACCTGTTTCGCCCATTCTTTCATACACGATCACGTTTTAGATGTTACACATGACTGGTTGCCAAGAAAACGAATATAACGGAGCAACTATCCAATGATATTAGTGGATTAAATTTCTACAACTTATTTCGGCGGAATACGTGTACAGCCTCCTAATCCTCCTAATGAGATTTAACCATTAAAGATTTTTATTCTACCCTTAATGCATGAACGTTAAGTTAGATTAACGGAATGGATTATAAATTTTTCTTAACTTCCAAAGTTGCACGCTCCTACTTAATGTGAGAGCACATACTAAATAACACCTAATCATCTCAAGGCTCTCTAAGTAAGTTTTCACCCCAACCGTGATTATATTGTTTAATCTGGGCTTTATATTAGTCTACTGCTTAAACAAACCCCTTCAGATAGTAGAAAATCTACACTTAAGTTCTCAGTGTAAAGCACAAACAACATCAGCTCCGTGTCAAGTTTATCTTCCTCGTTTTCTGTTCGGTTATTCAGCTGTGTGCTAACAGGTGCTATATAAAGCACACAAAAAGGACATTTGTCGGTCCGAAAGCGAATACAATAAAAGCCTTTTGTAATATGAGTTTCGGTCCATTGTTTTATCTACCTATCTAAATTATTCATACGTTTCTTTTAAAACTCTTTCGAAAATAATTTTCAGAATACTAAATGTGCCTGAAAGTTGTTTTTTTTATGAACAGTTAAGTTTGTAACTAACTACATTATTTGAAGTCGATTATGGGGTAAACCTAAATTGTAATTTAGTGTAACAAATCCCTGGGGTCGAATATACACAACGAAAATGGGATTAAACACTTAACGCCTAACGTTTTAGCTTTATCCTTATCTGCATGTAGAGTAGGTAGATGGTGGTGGGAGGTAAATAAAGTCGAAAGTAGCACGTTTAAATAAAAATCGATTAGGCAAATGCGCGGAAAGCGTTTTTGCTCTACACATACGAAATTCCCGAAAACAGAGGACAGAGCCGTAGGCATTCGAAGTTTGCATACACAGAAACATCTATCGAATTTCCATCATGCGGGCATGTTTGAAAATGGTCGGTATGCCTCAATAGATACGACTATGTTACAGAAGATATTGGAGTGTCTAAAACCGATTAAACTCAAAGTGGATTGATTTTTTGTGTTCGATTTACTACATCGCACATCCATTTTAGTTGTATGCTTGGCATTTAAAGCAAACCGCACATTTTTCCACTTATACGTATACCACCCAATGCGAATCTAATGGAATGGCAACGCGGTATAAATATTTTATAAATTGTTAGCAAAACCCGCGGACCTATGCCTAACGCATTTTTTTTTATATAATAAGATAATTAAGTAGTTAGTGTAGCAGACCGCGGATCGATATCCTAATTTTACGAATTCTATAAAAATTGCTATAATTCTACATATTAAATTTGAATCCCTTAGACTTGTCTCAACTTGATATAAATGGTACGAGTTTTTGTCGCAATATGTTCACTATTAGCTAATCAAGTAAGTTAGTGTAGCGGACCGCGGAGATATATCCAAGTTTTATGCACTATTTTGCGATGGCTTTAATTCTTGTAATCGTATTTTTAAACGCGCGCTGGTTGGCCTAAACGCATCGACCACAAATTGTTTGTTTCCAGTACGTTTATTATTGTACTACTAATGTAGGAAGTAGAACTACGGCTTTTAATTACTATTTTTTGTTTTGTCCGAATGATCTCTTCACTGCAATTTAATTGTCCAATATCTGTTTGTCCAATTATTGATTTAGCTTGTACATATCTTACGGAATGTCTTATTTTTCAGTTATATTGTATGCCATTGTGTAGCACACTTTCGTAAGTGCGTTTCGCTAGGGCACGAGTTCTGGAATGTTCAGTCACTGAATTTCGCTGACCGGCTCAATATTCGTCCGCCGCATAGATTGGTCGCATTGCGTTCTAATCATCCAACGATATAGTGTAAAACCAATTTTTTTATTTGCATTAAAAACTGTACGGGCCTAATACATACCTGTCTATAGAAATATGCGCCTTATATAATAATAGACACGTAAAGATGTTGCTTCTAGTAGGGTGAGGGAAGACACGGTACCAAAATCTGAGACAAGTTGACAGGATCCGTGTTTAATACACAATTGTAGCCAATTAATATTAAATTCCCTTTGATATCAAAATAAATGTAAATGTGCTGTGCAGACGAAATTAAGCAACGGCGAGGAAGTCGATGCTTTGGTCAGGAAGATCTCTTGGAAGACCCTTCATGACCCAGAGCCGGCGCCAAAACTGGAATCGTTTCCGGTTTAAAATCAACTAGACCTTGCATCCAGGGCTGCGCCAGTCGAAGCTACTTGTTCCAGAACTTTCACCTTGACGTTCCAAACAATTCCTACGCTTAAGTAGGAAAAACATTTAGATCGTGGTAGGTTTTCTGACACCATAAACATAGTCAACGACCCCGTGTGCAGGTTCTGTGAAAAAGGGGGGAATCTTACCTCCATATTCTCATCTATTGTCTTAAATTAATGGTACTAAGGTTCGGACACCTCGGCACCCCACTACTAGCCTTTGGCCTAAGCACTGGTCTGTATGAAGAGAATACCCGAACTAGCAATGAATGCACAACGGACTAATTAGTCCTGCGTCCTGCGGCTTTCCGCAGCGCCTTAAGAAGAAGAACAAGAACAGCGACTCATTTATATTAAATTCCTTCCCCATCTGTAGATGTTTGATTATGTTTATGTACACAACTGCATTTTAAAAAATGCATAAACAACATGTTTGCACAGAAAATTCATATTGTTCTTCAGGATCAATTAGAACGGTCCAGAGCAAACACCCGCTTAGCTCTTACAAGAGCTCTACGCTGCCTAATAATCGGGCATTAGCCTCCGGTTCATAACAAACTATCCCCACAGGATTGTGCAAAAGCACGGAGCTTTTTCAAGAGCTCCAACTTGCTTCCTTATTAAATTAACAAACGGTCCCAAGCTAAACAACTTCACAAGCTGCTTCTGGAGCGAAGCAGCGGCTAGACCAGGTCCCGATAAAGACCTCAGCAACACGAGCTCTTTGTAAAACCAAGAACTACCACCAAGACATGCAGTTTCTCACCCTGGTCGTCTAAAGCTCCAGCCTTAGCTCCATGTTCTTTGTTTCTGTTAAAATTGTTGTTTGATCGTTTATTAATTGTTTGTAAATGTTTGCTGTTATAATTTATATAGAATTTTGTTTGATTATAACATATTAAACCTTGAAGGTATTATCTTTAAAAGACTTGCGTATCATAGAAAGTAAAAATTATAAGTTCAGCACAGGAAACCGAAAACATATTGTAACCTAGCATGAATATTAATCTGAAAACGACTATTAGCTAATAACCGCCATTGAAATATGGTGCCGTACAAACGCCACGAAACCTTTCATGCATATACCCCTTTTGCTACCGTTTCCCTGTTCGTAATTCAATTCATTACTTTACTTCTACGGTACAAATAATGTTAACCTATTCAGGTAATCAACCAAATCTATTAAGCCTCCCTGAAGCTTTCGAGGAACTAAAACGTATTCCTGCGTCTTCCTATTAAGTTGTAGCATTGGGTCCCCAGTTGACAGCAGTGCCATTAAATGTAATAAAATATATTAGGTTAACTTTGTAACGCAGATAGTTTTCCTTACAGAAATCGTACGTCAACTTCAAATGACATTTAGTTTGAGGCAAGGTTATTTTTTTTTGTTTAACAAAAAAGGCTTTAGAATAAATTAGAATAAACCAACGTTATATTTACATGTGTTTTGTATACAGAGTTGGGCAAAAGTGCGGAACAATGCAAATATCTTTCTTTAATATGGCAACCGCCATTTTGATAAAATTTTCTACATGAAAGTTCCGATATACGTCGGATACAATGAAAGTATCGGCGGCTTAAAAGAGCTTCCGGTTTATCCGGAAATGATATCAACTTTTTAATTTTAAATGGAACAAGTGTCAATTTTTTGATATATCGATAGAACTCTTTTGCGAGGTTAGCGATATAATTATTTTTTAGATGCGGATTGTTATTAAAACAGTGTGTTAATTGATAAGAGGGGATTAAATTGTTGTCACTTTTGGTTCTGTATATGACTATGATATGAGCCTACAAAATACAGACCTAAAACACTTACCTAAAGACAATTTTTGAATGCTTGTATCTCGCAATTACCAATTTATTTTTTTTTAAATCTCAGGGTCGTTGTAAAGCTTCAGGAAAAAATAGGGTAAGATGAATAAAACAGAAACACAGAACCAAATATCACGCTACAAGGGTATTTATTACCGGTCAAGTTATAGTCTATATGAAATCGAGAAATTTTAGAATTTTGATTTTCTTTGAAACAGACATTTATCTTAGTTTCTTCACAATTACTGTTGTAGTCCTTGACTTGATAACTGTCGTATGATATACACACCGCTCGGCTCCAAAAAACAATCTTGTTGCCATTTATTTATACAAGATGGTTAATGTAATAGCGCAGCTTCCTCCACTGTAGCCTCAAACACGTATTGGATTGCTTTCAATATATCTTACTTTTGAATACTTTCAATATGATTCACAATACTTTTTATCCGTTTTGTTATAGATTTCATCTAACCAGAAAACACTATTTTCATTCAATACGGCTGGTTTTCCTTCTCTTTCCTTTCAGGAATCCAAATTTCTGCGTCTCTGTTTACAGGACGAGCCGTAACTAACTACAATTCCTTTTTCAAGACAAATTACTTTCATCATCAACGAGTGTTGCATTTTGCCCTTGTCAAAGTATCAAAACTTCATTTATATTCATAACCCCCAAAAACGACACCCAACGACTCACAAAACAAATAGGTTTAATTTTTTTATAACTTTAACCTATTAAACATTTCTCAAGCCTTCAGGCCTGTTGCGTTATCAGTTTTGTCCATTCTTTCCGGTTCTCAATTTTCTTTTTCCATTCAGTTATTCCTTTGTCATGTAGGTCCTCTTGCAGTGCTTCCCACCATTTCTTCTGCGGTCTTCCTCTCTTTCTCACCCCTTCGAACTTTTCCATGCGATATTTTTCACAGTTCTTGATTCTTACATTCTTCCCAGATGTCCTAGCCATTGTAGTCTGCGTATTTTCTATTATAATTTACATTTATAACCTCCAAAAACGACACCCAGCGACTCACAAAACAAATAAGTTTAAACTTCTTATAAGTATAACTTTTTAAACATTTCTTAACTAATTCACAACTAAAATTAACATGAACGATAATCGTACCAATCTGATTGTGTTTCTCTATCTTTCAGTGAAGACAAACTCCACAGATATTGAAATATATTAATAATATAATATAACCACGTTATTTGAATTTTAAACAAGAAAATATACGAAGAATACGCATCCCTGAATTAAAAACTTTAAATACCAATAACTTACTGTCTTTACAATTCTGTGATTGTAAAATAAAATGCAACAAGCATTCCTAAGACTGCTATCAAGGAATTACAATACTCCAGTCCAAACAACCCAGCTTCGAGATATCATACCAATATATCTTGAGCTGTGAGTATTTGCAAAGGAGATGAGGCCTAAACAAATACAGAAATTTTTACACATCATTGTAGGCGACGTATTTTGACGAGCAATCGATATCGCCTGTCCGGGATATTGCAGTCATATGATCCATTTTGGAGCATAATATGTTAATAAACAGCGCAACTGAACCTTATACGAGTACGACCCCTTGCAGAGAGTAGGGTAACCAATGCGCATCAGTGAGCACTTATATATTGAGGTTATCTTACGATAGCTTTGAATATGTTTTTCCATAAGTTTGGGTTTAAATTCTCCAGAGCCGTTGATGCTACTAAAGTAAATTTAAATTTAGCGATTAGATATGTGATTCGTCGCAACCGCAAAAATCATTAAAGATATTAAAGCACCATAAAAACGAGCCAGCAAGGTTCGTTTAGAATAAAAGAAACGAATACGGTGGCGTCGAGATTAGTGTTAAGAATGTACGCGATTCGGAACAATACTTGATCAATGTATTGCACCATATAAAAAAAGCAATAAACCATTACTAAAGTCATTAGATAGTAGGATCTATTCATAAATAATTTGCAGCTCTTGTATCGGAACACCGAAACGGCGGTTAACGCGTCCGCCTTTCATTAGGGAGACCCTGGGTACTGTGTTCCCAGCCCGGCCGACTGTCCTGTTTCAGGTTTTTCCGTGGTGTTCCTGAGTCAACCGGTTAACACTGGCACAGCACTTTCCGCGAAAATCCTTCTTTATCCAAACTCCTTGTTTTAACCAATCCTTCCTCGTTGAAAAGGGGTTTAGGACTAAGGTGCGGAGTCCCAAAGACCCCTATAGCAACCCGCCCCTTCAAGGGGGATTAAACCGACACCGAGTTCTTTTTCCTCTCGGAAATTTCATAACTACAATTCTATACGCTTCGACCATAAACTATCGAAAAATTAATTAGCTGCATAACAAAAATATCGGCGTGCAGTGCCGTAGAAAATAACTCCTTTTTTTCTTTTTGTGCTCTTAAAAGACTGGGTGTGTATTAATTGTAGTACAAACAACAATAAGCACAGCATAAGGTCCCCTAAAAAGTCGCAACATCGAAAACATTAGTTAAAGTAGCAGAGATAGATGTTCGTTGTTACAAAGTAAAAATGGACGAAACACGTCGCTGGTACTTTTCTATACTTTTTACGTTTTAAATATTCTCGCGTCAAAATGTGATTGAAATTTACATCTAGTCATCTACACGCGGTACAAACCGCCCGCTCCAAACCCAAAGCGTTGGCACGCACAGATACTCACATAAAGCCGCTAGATAGATATTGCTCTCACGACATTAGACCAAAAATGGTTATAACAACTATATTTGAAGAGTTATCAAAAATATGAAAGTAATGACAAATTTACAGACGTAATTAAAGTCACGTAATATCAGGAAAACGCGTTGTTGATATTAAAAAATATCGCCTTTTTCTTAATTTTTAATGTAGTTTAAATTTATTTTAGATCTTAATAAACTAGTTCAAATAGTCTATTGAACTGTTTAAAGTATATAATGATTGGCGTTTGCGTTTTTAAATATAATTAAACAATTTCAAATTTTTCAATAATTCCTGGAGGGTGTCAGAGAAAAATTTGGGAGATTAGTTAAACATAAATTTGTAGTTCACGTAAAATTGTATCGGCTCACAATGTTTTAAAAAAATGGTGTATGTATTTCTATCACCTTATTTAAGTTTTAAATACGGCAATATTTGAGAGGGTGGGGGCAATTTTCCCTATCCCACCCAATTTTTAGTGGACCAATTTGTCCTTTCGTTTTTGGGTTTCTTTAATTCAAGCATACTTTTCCCAAAAACTCAAAAAAATCGACTTTCTTAACTTCTTAGTATTAAAATTAACAAAAGTTTCCATGTATTTTAGAAATTAGGAAAAAAACGGCATCTTTAATATTAACAGCGCGTTTTCCGGAAGTTACATAATTTTAGCTACGCCTATCAATTAGTTCTAGTTAAAAAAAATGTTTTGATTTTTTGTACATTTTTGATAACTTTTCAAATAATGAATTTATAGCGATTTTTGGTGCGAAATTCAAAAGCCAATTTCTAATTATAGCTTGCCTCCGCGGTGTTCTTTCTTTGAAATTTTTATTTAATTTTTACTAGAATATAAAAGCGAATCCATTAAAAAGGTAAAGTCGTATAGGATTAATTGCAGGGAGACCCGAAGGCAGTCCCGCACCCGGACACCGGTGCCATATTTACGTTTCTGTATAATGCGTCAGCGAATCTATTTATCCATTTACACTACATCACTGAATAGATAAAAAGATTATTTATCCAACGACACTTAACTTGGTATGTTTTTTTGGAAAAATGTGTTTACTTATTAAAAAATTTTTTTGTTAAAATTGATAATCAAAACTTACAGCCAATATTCCATAGTTGGGTCGCGCCCCATACTTTGAGGGTGTCTGTTTTTTCCATTTGATTTTATTTGACACATAAAAACTATTTAATACTTGTTATACATAAATTCCAATCGTTAAAGCATAATAACAATCAAACGAAGTAATGCTACCCATCCAAAGCAGTAATCTTGCTGTCTTGTTTTATGTTATATATTCACAGCCATAATCCATGACACCCTCTTGAATATAATGCTTGCTATTTTCTCTAATATCAGCTTTCATGCATTGCTAATTCATGCTAAATTTGCATACAACGTCTTTGTCGTCTTTGCCGAAGTCTTGAACACACCTACGTGTTTGGGTTCGTAATCCTTAAGCCGTTCCTGTGCATCTACGCATGTTATGAGTTCATGCTTTCTTAAACTACCTACATTTAGCGGCGCAATACGTCGTGAGCACATTTAGTTTGAGAAAAATCTTTAATACCGTTTCCACCTACGACGTCAGCCGTAATTTATTCTTGTAATACGCAACGATTTTGACAGAAAAATATGTTACGAAAACAATTTCTAACTAAATGGAGTTATTTCAGACAAAACAATTTTCTACATAATATCAGCGTTATTGTAAAATTCGAACAGTTTAGACATCTTTTTGATATAGGAATAAAATTTAAAAGTCACTCATCTCTGCTGTTCGTAAACAACAGAGACGAGTGGTCGTTGTGACCAGCAGAAGTTAGTCGAGGTTGTGTCTAGTGTTGGTGGTAGTTATGACCAAATTAAAAGATTGGCCGTTGTCATCAGAGTTTTTGGGGGTTGAAATTTTGATGCAGAGAACAGCGTTGTGACCGGAGTGAAAATTGTGACCGGTGGCTTGGATGGACGTTGTGACCAAAATTTATAGGTGATTATTGTAACCATAGCCACAACAATCAAAATAGTCGATAGACGTTGTGACCAGTGGGCGTTGTGATATGATCCGTTCTTCGAAAGGTGTGGCCGTTGTGTTCGCCTGAAAGTGTGGCCGTTGTGTCCAGTCTTACCGCTGCTGCTATTAGACCGGTGTGGCCCACATGGCCACCCAATATACTAAGTGACCGTTGTGTCCAGTTGGACATTGTATCAGTCCCACTCAGACCAAGTTTCAAAAATCTTTTTAACTACGCGCGTGTCCAAATTGGCAGGTTTTGACACAGTTTTTAGTGTCAAAATGACCCCTTTTTCACATCGTGCGAAAAACAATGTTTTTAAGCACTCCTGTAAAAAAAAGTTTCAAGCATAATCCATGCAAACCACAGCAACGGCATTGGACAAAATCAAATTCAATACTGTCAGATATTAATCAAACATAACTGAAAAAAACGGTTTTCTATTTTTTTTCAGTTATGGTTGTAATTCCTCTTCACTGTTGACAAGCGCGTGGAAAAAATAGCATATGCAACACGTGCCAAAGAGGTTTTTTGCACTCATGTGATTGTAGACCTTGCATATAGGCTTTGTCTACAACGTCCGCATTCATAAAAAAAAAAGCTGTCGGGCAACCGCCACGGGACCTTTCTCGCATTTATGAAAAGTTTTGAAAAATTTTGTTTTGAAAATTTTGACAATTTTATAAAAATTTCGAATATTTTAAAAATTCTCGACAAAATTTCAATATATTTTATACTGGATGTTTTATAAAAATTTATAAGTTTTGCTTTTGTCTCAAAATTTTTGGAAAATTTTGATACGATTTTTTTTAAATTTTAAAATTGAAAATAATAATAGTAATTTTGAAGCTTTAAAAACTTTACAATTTCAAATATTGCGTGAATTTTTAAAGAACTTAAAATTGTAAAAATTAAAAATAATATTGAAAAAAAAAAAATTAGAAAATTTTAGTTTTGAAAATTGTAATCATTTTTAAAAATTTGAGTTTTAAATGTTTTACAATTTTGGAAATAAAAAATTCTAGAAATTTTGATTTTTTAAAAATTAAAAACTTTGCAAGTTTTTAAGTAAGGTTTAAAAATTTAAAAAAATTGTAAAAAAATCAAAAAGTTTCGAAAATTTTATTAAATTTTGAAAAGTTTAAAAGTGCAGTATTGTAAAAAAGTTAGAAATTTTGAACATTTTAGTAAATTCTTAAAATTTGAAAAAACTGATATTTTTTGAATTTTCGATAATTTTGAAAAATTTTGTAAATTTTTAAAATTAAAAAGTATTTTGATTCAGAAAAATTATTTAAAAATTTGTATTTTTTTTGTGTTTGGCGTTTGTAAACTGTAAACAATTTTTATTCATTGAAATCTAAAATCGATTTCATTATTTGGTTATAGTCTTTATTTTGGCGATTATCAAAATAAACTGTTGAGATAAACGACCAAAAGGAAACATCCCAGAAGTGCTTTCTCATTGGAAGACTGTTCCTATTGTCATTTAACTTGTTCACAAGGATTTTAAAGTCGAAGTTCGTAAATTATTTAAAATACAAACATTTTGAAGGTTAGGGCCAAGGTGGGGGGGGGGGGTGATAAGGAAAATCGCGTTTGCGCAGATCCGCTATTCGACATGCTTGGAATATCAATTAGGTTCTTTCTCTACCGCGTCTATTTTGATATAGAGCACCCTTTCCCTCCCGCCCCCGTATTTTAGCGGACCAACCGCACACATTTGGTTTTACTGCGTTAAGGCGTTTGGACTGTAAAAGCCATCAGAATACCATATCTATAGCTATACTTCGTATATAGCGAAGAAGGTAATAGATCTTTTTTGGCACTTGTTGCATAATATACTATTTTTAGTTCCTTAAACACCAAAATGTTTTTTCACTAACATAACAAGTCCGAAATTTTAATGAAACCAATACGTTCCTTTACTGGAAATATGTGAAAATAAAAATAGGATATTCGAAACTACAGAGTGGCTAGGAAAACCCCGGCCACTTTTCTTGCGGCGGTCAAGAGATGGCGCTTTAGTAAAGAAAAATTAAATTAAAATACTGACAACAACGCAGAATCCAAGACGTTTTGGTTGTCTTGATTTAATATGGGGCGTATTTTATAACTAAAACGTCTTGGATTCTGCGTTGTTGCCAGTATTTTAATTTAATTTTTCTTTACTAAAGCGCCATCCACTCTGTATAATAAAATCTGTATTTCCTTTTTTGCACATTTCTGATATTTCTAAACAATAGCAATTTTAGCATGGGTTTATATTTTGTCCAATAAGTTACTTGATGATACGTAAAACGCCATTTAAAATTATTAATTACGAATGAAAGTTGACTTTACTTTACAATACCAAACTCAATATTTAAAAATAAAATAGAAAGGCAGCAGTAATTATTAAAAACCGAAACTTAAGCTTATAACAACTTTTTTATTTTGGTGAAACTAAATTAACTAGGGGTGGATCGTATTCTCCCAAATTAATCTGCAACATGTATCATTCTAAAGGACTTTTATTTTCAAGCATCCAGACAACTTTATTAATGGCAGAATCTGGCGTCAAATTAATTTAAGATAATAAAGACAAAGATGGATGTCGTCAAATAATGAAACTCTCGTTTTAGGTCTCATTATTATTAAACTTAATGAACCATTCCCTGTCTTTTTTTATGAACCTCAAGCAGTGAATATATTAAAGTAATTAGAACATGATCTTTATTTATGAAAGTCTGAATTTTTTTAAATACGCCCCCCAGTTTTGTTCCATTATATAAAGAAATAAACCTGTAAAAATTTCAGCCAAAACAAATAATATTAACACGTGCCTCTTTTGGCTCAAACATTAAAATCATTTTGATTTCACAATTTTTCGTTTATTTTAATTTTTTGTGAATTCCTGAAACTAAAAATAACTATTTGTTTAACATTTTGTTATTTTTGAAGCAATTATGAATATTTTAATTCATATTTCATCAAAATCGAACGAACAAATCAAAACTTACTGTATTTTGAATGTAAAAGCACATTATCGATGTGACATAGGTATAATTTGTAGATAATGGAGAAAATACAGATCCGGATGCAATCATTTTAAATAAAAATACCGTTTATTGCTTTAAATTTTAAAAATAATTTAATTTACTACTTAATGCAAAAATGTAATGAAAATTAGTCAAACTAACAAATAAACTTAATATAAAAAAAATGTTTTTCGTTTTGATACGTTTCTTATTCGAAAGATATCGTTTCGCAGCTATGTCCCGGATATCTTTTTCTATAGTCTTGAATAGCCTTGAATAACAAAAATCAGAAGGTTTATTAACATTAATTAGTTGAAAATAAAGATAAATAAATACCATATATAATAGAATTAATTGCTTGTAAAAGGTACTGTTGTTGATCCAATTTTTTGGTAATTATATTATTAAAATCCAAATTCAAAAATCCGTTAGCTACCTTCAGAGATTTTATTATCTTAAGACCTTTAAGCTACTTTTCTCTATGTTTCAATTTGTCTGGATGACAATGAAGAAAGTTTGTTTCTATTTTAAAACGGCGAAAAAGTTTATTACATTGGCAGATATAAAATTTTCTAATTTTCTCAAAACAAATGTATTTAAATCTTCTGGTTTCATTACTAGCCCTTTTTCAAGTTCTTCTTTTTTAATATCTTCTTTATCATGTTGCTAATTAATCTTCGCGACCATATGAATTTTAGTTTCCAGTGGCAGGCTTTCATCAAAAAATGCAAATGCTGCTGTTTCTGTATTTAGGTACCACAAATGATTTGTAAACTTATTGGCAGTACCAGTTGCAGGATTTTCTAGATTTTTTTAAATCCGCAACGTAGATAAAAAAATTAAATAAAAAACAGAAAAATTTATTTCTTATACTTATAACAATAATTAATTAATTGTCGATGACGTCTCTTCACTATGTTTTTATCTTCGTTGTATTTCTTTGTCTTCCCTCTTCATTCTTCGCACTTCAATTCCTTCTAACATTTTGTCCACGCCGAGCATTCAGCTTGGTCGTGCTTTTTTCTCTCTGTTAAAGTAAGCATTCCTTGTCTTCATTTATTGTAATCATATTTAGAGCGTTTTCGTGTGAAATATCGAAAAAATTGTTCAAGTCGTGAAAAATGCTTTTCTCATTCGTTCTCTGTCGTTCTGCTGTATTTTTACAATTTTTTCCTAAGTTTCTTCAGTCGTTGTATACTTTTTCTAATAATTGAACGCGTGGTTGTTGTAATCTTGTTGGTATTCGGGATGTTTTCCAAAATATAGTACATTCTTGTACAGTAAAAGTAGCACTTTCTCAAACACTTAGTTATATCACCCGTAATTTAAAGAATAAAAACTTGAAGAACGTCCTTATTAGAAGACAAATTAGATCCTGTAATTTGACTTTTGGTATTTCCAATTAAAATGATTTTTTTCCTAAATCAATACTACTTGAAAAAGACATTTTCAGCGTATATAAATAAGCCAAAAAACAGAAATTAAATATTAAAATAACTCGATATTAAAATTGCCAAGGTATTATTAAAGTCGTTGTTCTGGTCACGATTTCAAAAAATAGATGACCTAAACGTTATATTAGTAATCTTGAATAGCAAAATGATAACTATACAGGGTGTTAATGAATTGTAGGGATAAACTTCTAGGGCTTGCAAAACACAACAAAGCAAACAACGTTTGTTAATAAATGTGTGGTCAAAAGTGTCTCCTTTCAGAGATAGAGCTTCTCAAAGATTCTTTAAGAAGCGCCTAAATGTAGGCAACTCAATTTACTAGCTACTATTTGTTTCCATAAACGACGGATATTAATACAGGATAAAAACAGCCCTCTTTCCCACTTTTCAAATTCAAATTAAATTTAAAAATAAATTGATTCACAAAATGTTTCAAAACTAAGCAATAGAAAAAACCAAAATTACAATGCAAAAATCAAAAACTATTTGAAAATTTACAATAACTAATTTAAAAATTAACAAAAAATATCACAAAAATATCGAATTGTTGCAAAATTGACGTTATTTAAATGCCTGTATGTCTAGATCGTCTTTTTTTTCAAAATTCCGTGTGACCTGTGCAAAATAATTGAAAATGCAATTTGGGTTGCCTATTTTCAGGTACTTCTTAAAGAATCTTTGAGAGAAGCTCTATCCTGAAAGAAAACACTTTTGACCAAACATTTATTAACAAAAATTGTTTGCTTTGTTGTGTTTTGCAATTCCTAGAAGATTGTCCCTACAATTCATTAACACCCTGTATAGTTATTTTTTACTTGGAAAAATTAATAAAAAATGAAAGGAAACGAAAATCGTAAAATTTTAATTTTTTCGATTTTTAAGCTCGAAGAGCCACTTATTTTTTGGAGCTGAAATTTTAACAGGTTTATTTTCTCATATAAAAGAACAAAACTAGGGGACGTATGTAAAACAAATAAAAAAAAAATTTTTCATATATAAATACGGACCACCCTAATGCATGTGACTATACTGGGTGTACACCAAACATGGTTTAATCCCCTCCCCTTTTTATCTTTATTTATTAAGATGAAGAAATGAAATTTAAAATTTGTTCAAAATTGTTTTTTGGTTTGCGTTTAGAGTGCCCTGAAGGGCATAAAACTGTTCATCTGCAGCCAGGCGTTACTATAAAACTGTTTATGCACGGATGTATCATAAATTGACAATTATACACGAATTTGTTTGTCATAAATGTCTTTTTATAGCCCATGGACCTCTTTATTGCCCATGGGCTATAATGAAACGTCAAACAACAATATCATACCTAATAGAAACAGTTTAAACACTTGATTTTAGGCAATATGGCTACAGTTGTTTACCCGCTACCATAGCTACGCTTCAAATCTCAAGTTTAATCAAAGCAATGCTAGATGTGGGTGGAAAATTCAATTTATTTTATAAATGTTTTCAATTTATTTTAGAAATATTTTTAAACTAAAAAATCTTCATCCGTGCATAAAGTTGTGTATGTACCACGGGCGTAACTTGCTTTTATGGCCTTCGACGTATTCTTAGCCCTCGGCTGCCGCCTCGGGCTTAAAATTGCGTCTTACGTCTTAAAAGCCTCTTTACGCCCTTAATACATAAATAACTATTATTATCGTTTGTTTAAGAACTAATTGAAACCTAATTTTACTGGTTAAAAATATAATCAAGTATCGAGTTATGGGTATCGTTGCCATCGTTAAAAAGTGCTCTTTCCGAAAAACAATATGAACCAGTATTGTTCCATTTGAAATTTCTGGCTTTTTCTCAAAAAACTGTTAGCTGAATTTTTAACGCGCCCGGAATCGACGGATACGGACAGCAAACAATAATAAACAGTTTTATGGTAATTCCCGGCAGCATAGGAACGGTTTTATACCCGTCATGGCACTCTAGATGCAAAACAAAAAATTAAATAAAAATTTTCAAATAGTCAAAAAAAAATTAAAACACAAAATGGTATGCAGAATTTTATTCTGATTCCAAATATCTAAAAATTAACAAGGTGTTGTATTTAAAATAAGAATATTGTGGTTACTTCCGGCGAAACCGGAAGTGTTATAAAATTGTTAATATTGTCAAATAATTGAATTTCAGGGTTATATTACCCATACCAAATTTCATTCTTTGATCTTAATAAATAAAGAAAAAAGGGGGTGAACCATGTTCGTTTACACCCGGTATACTATACAGTCGGAAATTTAATCCAAAAGAATTGAATTATTGTCACCGATTGTTGTGTTAACTTAAACTTGTTACTACCCTAAATAAACTTAGGATTTTAATCGCTACAAGAAAGAGTGGGAACAGAAAGTATTAATTTTCTTAAAGCAAAAAAATGTATTTATTTTATTTGACATAGTCTGAATATTTAAATAAAATTTAGATACAGTAATTAAAAGATCAAAGTGACTGAAATGTCCTAGCGGGTATGTTATTGAAACGAGAAAAAAAGCTAGAACCTAAGATTACTCTCAGGTACTTCCAAAAAAAATGAGAGTGGCGGTAGCTCAGAGGTTGGGCGCTCAGTCTCTAACGCTGAAGGTCTAGGGTTCGATTCCCCGCCGAAGCCATGCAGCAATAACATCTATGCCGCAACCCACCACTCACATTCCCCAATCCGGTGTAGGCAGCCGTGGGGTCTTAATGCCTGAAACCTTCTCTGGAATTTAGTCGTTCGGATTCGATGTTAAACTGTAGGTCCCCCGTACTCCACCTAAGGAGAGTACGTAGCAGAGAAGAGTGCCGGTGCCCAGCAGTGGGACGTAAAGGCTGATGACGACTTCTAAAATGAAATAATTACCTTACCAGAATCATAAAATTCTAAAAAGAGCTTTTTATGTTTATGGTAATTCTGTGATTTTAATTAACTTTTAATTTTATTTATTTAATCCTAATATTTTAAACGATTTATACTGGACTATAAATATACTGCCAATTATTTGGAATTCACTCACACATTTAATGTACGTACTATGTCGTACCTATCCATAGTTGAACATTATTTATGATCATCCAGAACTCGCAAGCCTCGAATGTATCCTAATTTACATACTTAGCTGAAATATCGTATTCAGATCATGCGGTAGAATTTAAAAACGCATTATCAATACCACCACGCGTTCAAAATACATAATTTAATTTTCTGCACACACACACTCTGAGCTTATAAAAACAGAAGTGTGCCATTATCTCCATTTCTATTGAGAATCGTGAAACAATATTGCATTTCAAAACAGTTCAAGTTTCTCGTAAAACTGCGATTGAAAATGCAATTTAGACCTATAAAACTTTTATTTTTCTGGTTGACAGAATCATGTGTTTCAATTTTTACGTAAAAGTAAATGTTGTTTTTGCAATGTTCTAACTTTTCATTAAAATTGCTTTTGAAACTATAACTAAAAATAATTTTAAGCAGTAGGACCCGTAGTTGGGCTAGAAGCTAGAGGCTACAAGCTAGAGGCTAGAGGCTTGAGGCTAAAAGCTAGACTAGAAGCTAAAGGCTAGAGGCTAGAGACTACAGGCTATAAACTAGAGGCTAGAATCTAAAAGCTAGAAGCTAGAGGCTAGAGGCCAGAGGTTAAAGGTTAAAAGCTGGAGGCTAAAGGCTAGACATTATAGGTTAGAGACGAAAATCTAGAGGCTAGAAGTTAGAGGCTACAGGCAAGAGGCTAGAAGCTAATAGCTACAAGCTGGAGGCTAGAAGCTTGATGTTAGAGGTTAAAATCTAGAGGCTGAAAGTTAGAAGCTGGAGGCTAGAGGCTAAAGGCTAGAGGCTATAATTTAGAGGCTAAAAGCTAGAGCTTACAGGCTAGAGGCTAGGGACTTGAAGATAGACGCCAGAGGCTAGATGCCACAGGCTAGATGCTAGAAGGTAAAAGCTAAAGGCTGGAGGATAGACGCTAGAGACTAGAGGCTAGAGGCAGGAGGCTAGAGACTAGAGGCTAAAGGCTAGAGGCTAGAGACTAGAGGCTATAAGCTAGAGGCTATAATCTAAGAGCTAGAAGCTAGAGGCTAGAGGCCAGAGGTTAAAGGTTAAAAGCTGGAGGCTAGAGGCTAGACACTAAAGCTTAGAAGTTAGAAGCGAAAATCTAGAGGCTAGAAGTTAGAGGCTACAGGCTAGAGGCTAGAAACTAAAAGCTAGAAGCTAATAGCTACAAGCTGGAGGCTAGAGGCTTGATGTTAGAGGCTAAAATCTAGAGGCTGAGTTAGAAGCTGGAGGCTAGAGGCTATAATTTAGAGGCTAAAGGCTAGAGGTTACAGGCTAGAGGCTAGAGACTGGAAGATAGACGCCAGAGGCTAGATGCCACAGGCTAGATGCTAGAAGCTAAAAGCTAAAGGCTGGAGGATAGACGCTATAGACTAGAGGCAGGCGGCTAGAGACTAGACGCTCAAAGCTAAAGGCTAGAGGCTAGAGACTGGAGAATAAAGGCCAGAGGCTAGACGCTACAGGCTAGATGCTAGAAGCTAAAAGCTAAAGGCTGGAGGATAGAGGCTAGAAGCTAGAGGCAGGAGGCTAGAGACTAGAGGCTAAAGGCTAGAGGCTAGACGCTAGAGGCTAGAGGCTAAAGGCTAAAGGCAAGAGGCTAGAGGCTAAAGGCTAGAGGCTAGAGGCTATTATTATATAAATAATAGCTAAGTTGTAGCGAATGCATAACTCGCAATACTGTATATTCTCAAATCCGCAAAGTCAGCGACTGAACTAAACATGCGTAACTACTAAGTACTCATGCGAATGTTTATTATTTTGTAGTTACCCGTGATCGATATCAAATATTCTTTAATACAAATTAATCCACTTTTCCTTGAAATTGGTTCTGTCCATTTGGTTTCTGTCTTTTTACATTTGAAACTGTTTCAAGTGTAAAAATAAATGTCTGTAATTGCAAAATAGAAACTTCATTCTAAAATTTAATATCATAACAGTGGCAGCTTATGAAGATGAATATATTTCTCATTAGTACAAACCCGCAGTGAGGATGTAAACAAGAGAAAGTTATTAAGGGGAGTATGATCGAAATAAGTATAGTAATAAGTGGTTTGACACATAATATATCTTCTGTGGTGCTATCGTAACTGGCATGTAAATTAACATTAGAATAACGTTCACCAGCTGACAGGTTCGCGTCCTTGATTGATGAATACGAAATTTGTTCGAGAAGGGTCTAATTACGTATAGTTATAGAATTAATTAACAAGCTTCTGTTCCAGGATGTTGGTTTGTAATTATTATTATTACACAAAGCAACATACAGATGAGCACCAACAACAGCTGTTTGTCGCATTTTGTGTTTTTATTACAAATGTCATGTCTTTGTTATTTGTCTTCCCTTTTCGTCGCTTTGCGATGTACGTAATAAATTTCATTATATAATTAAACGTAGTTTGTTTACGTTACCTTTAGGCTGCTCAAAGGTATTCACCTTAAATGTTTTGATACACTTTAAAAGAAATATGTTTTTCCAAAACACCCTCGTTCTACAGAAAGTGAGAGAAAGCTAAGAGAGAAAATTTAAAATTCGCCTAAAGTTTCCTTTACTTTAGAAATTATGACTTAACATATTTTTAAAATGGGATTTGATTTTTTACTCACCAGCAGTGACTATAAGATCGCACTAATCCTACCACTGTACCGGGAACGTAGCTGCATAATAGTCAAACTTCTATCGGTTCAAAATCTTATTGTCAAAACGGGTGATAGCCGTTTTTGTAACGTGTCTTTATTGTCATTAATACCAATAAAGGCAATTTTGAACATTTCTTGAATTATCTTACTTTAATTTTTGTTTATTGTAAACAATGTTTAGTATATTCGCAATTGAAGTGATTTTATTTCCCTTCGATCAGTTTTCTTAAATTTTCCTCGAAATTGTTGAGTATGAAAGTTTTATATTATGAAAACGAGAAAAAGAATCAGAATATCTCTATTTATATTGCAAAAAAAATTGATAAAGTCACTGTAGAGCTTGGATTTGCAAATCAGCTGGTTGCCGGTAAAATGTTGTGCAGTTAAAATTTACTTGTTTTCTATGGCAAGTTCAATTTACCTAATTTTTTAAACAATCATTTAACACACTGTTCATTTCTTGTTGTTGTTTGATCAGATTATTCCAATATTTAAAAATTGAAACCTGGTATAAATAAATTAGGCAAAAACTAACCTCACTTTCCAATGTGTGTTTTCAGGAATCAAACATTCCCCCACGAAAATAGCATTCAATTGTTTAAATAAAAACAAACATATATTGTTGATGAAAAATTTTCCATATTATCTAAGACAACCTTTATTGGCAATTTTATTCGAAAAAAAAACTGGATCTAAGCAATTGCGGCACTGCCTTGATAGTAAGAAAAACAATTGCCTGTCATTAATGGTGTTTTCTTGGATACGCTTAAATTTTCACTTTGTAGTTGTTATTAACTTTAATTAAACTCAAAAAATTTTTCTTTCCACACTTTCTAATAATTAAACACAATTTCTTTATAAAGTTCTTCACACTTTAATCAAATTTAATTAAAAAAATTACAAAACTTTCGGAAGTCGTTAAAAAATACGTGTGGCCTCTATAGGAGTAAAAACGACTAAATTTACAAACGAAAAATTCTCTAAACTAAAAAATGGACCAATCACAAAGAACATTTTCATAGCAATAGAAAATCAACCTAAAACTACCAATAAATTTTACCTAATTAAATGAACATCCTAATTATTTTTTTACTGCTCATTATGGAAGAGAAAGTCGATGGAAAAAAGGACGTAGTCGTAGAAAATGATTCTGGCTTAAAAATATCATGGACCCATATGCTTTAATTAGAGCTGCTAAAGACCGAGATAATTTTTCCGAAATGGTTGCCAAGATTTATTAATGAATACGGCACTCTAAGCAGAGAAGGAGGTAAGAAAATTTCTGAATTAATCCAAAACTCGACGATTAACTAAAAATTCTAAGAAAATTTCCAAAACTTCAACAGGCCATTTGAATACTTCAAAATCAAAGTGGAAGTAATAACTGACTACCAAAAACTTTCCAAGTATTCTTGGCAAAGCAAAGAACTCAAAAACTACAAAATAAAGCGGGAAATAACTCTCAAAAACCGTAAATTACTAACCTGAACAACCAAAATAATGAAAGATGTACAACGGGTCACCTAACTACCAGGAGTAAAATTAGCTAAAAATTGAGCTGTAACCAAACGTAATGCAAAACTATTTTTAAAAATTTCAATATAAAACACTTTGCCATTTGCAATTGTTTTAAAAACATTTAGTATAATGTTAATTAATTTAGTTAGAAAATTATCAACGGCAATATTACTACAGTACTTGAGTTAACTAGAAAATGTTGTTCATGCTATCGCTAATAATTGTAAGCAAATGTGAATTTAGAATGCTCGTTTCGAACTACTTTCTGCTTCGTTAAAAATACATAAATATTCCATTAAAATCGCAGCCCACTTCATCTCGTTGCTGTGGAAATGGCTTTTGAACGTCTGGTATTTTTAAATTTATTCAATAATACAATAACAAACATCGCTACTAAGCAGTATTTCCATAAAATTATTATTTGTGACTTATAGCTGAACTTCCGGGTTTAATATTAGCGTAACAAACATGCTTCTAGAGAACAAATGTACACAAAACGAGAAAGAAAGCTTTTAAGATATAAATACCGACGATACTGTAAGAAAATACTTTCGGGTCAAATTTATCAGCATATCGACATAATTTTCGACGGAATTTTAACTGATTTTCCTTGACACCTCGAATATAATCGGCCATGTGCTGTACTATGTCGTCGGTGGGATTTCAATAGAACCGATAGCACTCAGCATTAATTGCTTTTGGTATGTTAATCCTCAATTTCCTAAGTTGCTCAAACCACCTACGAGTTTCTGTAGCAAGCAAGCCACAAATACGGGAGCCATATTGCAATTTACCTTGTTTTACCTCGTTACATTCCGAAACACAATTCGCCTTTTTGATTGTTTAGGACTAAGCTCATTGTTTGAAACGTGCTTAATTTTAATACGGAAATATTTAATTTTTATTAAACAAAACAAATGAATGTGTTAGCGAATTTAACGAGAGTTCTTGTATTATCCTGACTGATAACCAAGTCTGAATCATTGAGGGGCAAAGGGGACATTATGTTGAGTTTATGGGAATGCGTTACTTTGTAACAGAGTCTTGATGTAGACGATTCATTTTACTTAAATTTGCTTTCTTTGTATTATGTTAATTCAATTTAAACGAATTTATTGTTTATTAAATAAAGTTCAGAAGTAAGATTAGTTACGTACGTGCCGTACCTTGTGTGGTACTTGTGCAAGGTGTTCAGGCAAGAGAGAGCGAGTAAACATCACGAAAAAGCCGAAGGCAAACAAGGAAGTAGTAGGTGCTCACCATCGTTGTCCAGCAGGGACAAACGCACTCGTAAACGAACATCAACACCTGCTAGATCTCCCATACGTAAATTAAAGCGGTCAAAAAAATTCGACGACCCTCTCCGCAAAAAAAACGCGAAACTCCCGAGCACCGGCGACAACAGAGAGAAAGTAGAGAGTCGTTAACGCAAATTAACAAAGCTATTGTGAAATATATTAATTAATAAGCTTGCTTGTAGTAGGCAACAGAGGAACTCTAAACGTAATGATCTATAGTTAGGTATTTCTATAACGCATAACATAGTTCATGAATTCAATTCATTGCAAAATAATGTTGACGAATACATCGGCGTGGTTGATGAATCTGCAACTATGTATGGTTGGTCCGATCAAGTAACTTGTCATCTAGATTTAAATAAATTGCAAGGTCCAGCAAAAACTTGGTACGAAGGATTCCCGCTACGAAAGTATACGTGGACGGTGTGGCGAGAAATGCTCACAAGTATGGTTCAAACCCAAACGTGATCTCATACTTTTAACAATAACAATATCTATTTATTTTAACCTTATACGTATTTCGGCATGTTTACATGCCATTGTCAAAGGTTATATGAAAAAGTAAACAGTATAAGGTTAAAATAAATAGATATTGTTAAAGTAATTAAGTATTTTATATACAGATACTCATTAAATATGGACTTTAACGAAGTAAAGCTACTTTTAACAATGCTTGCTTGTGTTCCAAAACATATTCGCTTGTCTTTAACAGGTGGAGATCAGGTCAGTTTAATTATAGGTGAGATTTACAATAAACGAATTAGGTTTTCCGTAAAAGTAGCGGGAATAAAAGATCCGTCTGTGTTAAAGCTCAACACTTCAAAACCGTCGAAGAACGCACGACCGCGGTATTGGTGAAAAGTCCAACGGCTACCTCGAGTACATAATCAGCGCTACCAAGATGTCAGAGCTTGGTAAAACCACTTCAGTAATAAAGATAAATCTTACAGATCAACAACCACTAGCACACCGACCTCGACATTTTTCGGAAAATGAGCGTGAGACAATTAGGGTAATGATGGCGGAAATATTAGGAAATGGTACTATAAAAGAGTTTTATCACCATATGTTAGCTCGGTGCTACTGGCAGGTAAGAAAACCGGAGAAAGGTTTGTGCACAGATTATAGAGTTTTAAACAGAATAACCGTAAGAGACCACTACCCCATACCCTTAATAGAGGATCAATTAGATCGACTTGCAGGGCACAAATAATTTACACGTCTAGATTTGGCAAGCGGTTAATATCAAATTAGGATGGCAGCAGAGTCCGTTCTCCTAACCGCCTTTATCACACAAGACAGACAGTTTAAATTTTTACGTCTACCTTTTGGTTTAACTAACGCCCCTACCGTTTTTTAACGCATAATAAAAAACTGTCTTAGAAAATTTGAGGTGTAATAAAATTCTCGTATATCTCGACATCTTAATCCCTACTAAAACAATTAAAGAGTCTCTAACCGTATTTCAAGAAGTTTTAAAAAAGCAAAAGAATAATATGACCTTACGGATGTCCAAGTATTTCTTTTTAAAAACAGAGATAAACAATCTGGGCTACGAAATTTCCCATTCCCAAATCGCGAGTGTGGCCAGCACTGGTGGCAGTGGAAAATTATTAGTACTGCCGAAGTGGAGGGTACCGCTTGGGGTGAACAAGGTGTTGGGACATGATCGCTACCGAGTTAAGGAAATCTCTGGAGCTACACGGTCGCCAATGCCGTATCACGGTGTGGCGGGTGCTGAAAACATGAAGCCTTGAATTCATTTTTTGGGCGGAAATGGTGCTTCAGCCTCAAAAGGGTGAGAGGTGGTTGTCCTGTTGCCCTAACCGGCGACGGAGACAACTGTTGAAAAGCGGTTGCGTTTGTTGTCCTGTTACCTTCACCGGTAACAGTGATAACTGCTAAAAAACGGTCGTTAAGACAATGATAAGGACGACACTATGTGCAATATTTTTAGGGAAAAACTTGGAGAGACGGGTGACGAATTCAAACCTCAAACTGGCCACCTGGCCGACAATGAATACGTGGAGCTCCACACCGTATGTTCCTCAACTCCAGTATTTACTGTAATTTTTATTGTTATGTACAGAATGTTTTTCTCCTAGGCCTGATGACTGACGAGAATGTCTAGCTTAACTTACTTTTAAGTAGGGCCAGCGGGTGGTCTAGCCGTTAAAGTCCCAGGTTTTGAAACTAGACTCCCAAGGGCAGTAGGTTCGAGTCCTCTGCCCGTCGGAAAATTTTCTGAATAAGTTAATTACGGCGTGTCAATGGATGATGTGTGTGGTGTGTATGTTGGGTTGCATGTCTTTCAGGGGTGGGGCATGTTAGACCGGTGTATAGCGCAAGTCCGCTGAGCCAGGGTAAGGGGGTGGGATGGGAATCATGGAGTCGTACTCACGCACGGCCTCATTGTTTAAAAAAACATTTAAGTTATTATAATTACGTCTAAGAATCAACATAACTCTTTTTTCTCTCCACAGAATAGGAGGTTGACGCATTAATCGAGTGAGGGCACTCTTTACGTAAGGAAAGACCTAATGTTAGCGAGTTTAACAACAGTTCTGCTGCTATTCTAACTGGTGACTAAGTCTGAGTCATTAGGGGGCAAAGGGGACAGTGGCGAGTACGAAATGTACTGGCTTATGGAAATGCGTCGCTTTTTAACGAAGTCTTGATTTAGATGGTTAATTTTACTTAAGTTTGCTTTTTGTATTATGTTAATTCAATTTATACAAATTCCTTGTTTAATAAATAAAATTATTTTTAACAAATGGATGAATATTCTTGGCAATATTTATGAACGATTCAAATCTAACCCGTCACGTTTTATGAAAACTGCAATTTCTCTCCAACGTATTTTATCCTTAGTCCGAATTTTAGAGCTCTGCCGATATTGGATTGTCGTAGATCAAAGCAGTCGGTTCAATAAATGATACCAACTTGCTGTGCTATAACATTTTTTGTCGAACCATTTGCAATCAAAAATCGAACAGTTATTATTTATGACTAACTTTGAGCGTGTTTCCACTATCGAACATCGTTTATTTCAATTTAATAAAACTTGAAATATGCCAAATATGTGAAAGACACTTCCGTAATTTTAGTTGCTGTAACGTTACAAGAAAGTTTTGATGGATATGACTTCGGAATGCGGAAGTGGAAAATCCGTTTTAGTGCTTGAAGTGTTTCAACGTTTGCTTAAACTGTGTAAATATTCAGCTGCCTAAAATAAACTCTTCGCAAACTAGAGCTCAATCAAACTTGGAGAATTTAGTGCCCATAAATAAGCTATAAAGTTAAAAGCAAATTAAGAACGGCATTAAATCGCTCGTCTTAGAACATTTAGACGCATATAAAGGGTGTTACTTCAACGAGGTATAAAACCTAAATCGCCCATAATTGCAGTAAAGATAAAATTGTCACTTTCTAAAATTTCCACAATACAACGACATTTTCCAGTGCTCTCAAGATTTTTCCCATATTTGTTACCCGCCCAAAAAGGGAAAAATTAAATTCTAATTCTAATCTTCTAAAAGGACTAAATTATGTGACTAAATTAAACAAATGCTATAGCATTTGCATAACTTTTTACAGCTGTCTTAGTGAAAGCGCTAATGGACTACTAAAAGCCTAAGAAAATAATTTCTTTCCAGAATGGGCTTCTAAAAAGAGAAGAATTCGGTGAACGAGTACGGTACTTTTATTTATTTCAAAAGGCACGATTTGCTACATTAAATCGCTATACTATTCCTACGTAATGAGGTATGAGTTTATTCCATCGGACAAGATTCGGTCTAGACTCGTTTTTGTTTCTGGTTCAAAATTTTCTTTATTTTAAAATTTCGTTTTATGAAGGAACAGATCAAAGCTAAGACGAGAGTGGTCATGTGTAAACAAAACTTCTTGAATTACGTTTCACTTCTATTCACAAAACATTTTAAAATAAAAAAAAACATCCCTTGCGAGGCATTATGTATTTTAATCTACAATACGATTTCCTGAAATATCTGTAAGCTATCAAACGTTTGTAGCTCTTATGGTTTCCAAGATATCAGTGGTAAAGATAAAACATAAATAAAGAAGGTTTTTTATTACAGATTATAACAAATACTCACTTTGACTTAACAAATCTAAGACAACAGTGAATTTTATTTTAGGTGGAACATGGCAGTTTAGCATGGAAATTATTAAAATATTTTTTTTATGTTTTATGTACCTAGGAGAAATTTATTACTTTTAATCACCCTAATTACAAAATAGCATTGTTCGTCATAGAGCACCAGTAAATTCTGATAGATAGTTATTTGAGCTTAAGTTTTTTCCTAACGACAAAATAACGGAGAAGAGAAACGCACAGACTTTGTGAGTCTTTAAAAATAAATAAATACCAATTTAGAAAAGGTTTCAATTGATTTAGACGACGAAATAAAAAAAACGCATCATTTGGTCCTTTGAGCCGGATGATCTAGATTAAGTGAATTTGAAACACACAACTGTCAGTCCAAACTCACTCAGAAAGAAGCTTGCTTTTAAAACTGAAAAGGAAAAACTTAACATAGAAAACAATGTTTGCAGTTGTTTCTTGCAGAAACAAAAAACAGGTCTTTTATGATGTCTGGATTTCTAGTAATTTTCTTGATCTTTGATGATGAAATTACTCTTCTTCTACATCTAATTATTTTAAAGGAATCGGGGCTTCTTACTTGAAGGTCAATTTATAGAGCGCAGAGATGTCTATCTAAAAACATACAGGGCGTGCTATTTAATAAAATCGAGTTATGACCTATTAAATTTAGACATATGTACACTGCTGCAATAAACACCCTGTATAATGAAATTTAACTTTAAAATATCTGGAAGATAGCACTTAATCTTCACTAAAATTTAACTGAAAAAGTTAATTTAAATTTAATCGTAGGAAATACGTGCAGATTTTATTAGTGACGTCTGAAAATGTCAAATTAAAAAAAAAGTGGAATAACTTGGCAACACCGCAATGGAAATTAAAAAACAAAACATAATCAGAAAAGCAATTAAAAGACAAATAAAAATATGCCAAAACATACAAAGTATATTATTTAAAAAACGTAACTTTGGTATGCCACTCTTATATTGTACCCCCTGTATAATTGCGAATAATTTTAAAATATGGCACTCTTAGCCTTAAATCCAAATTGTCGAAATAATTACAGTTTTTTGAAAAATCGAGTTTCTTTAAACGATCGTACTTTTGAAAATGGCATGTAAACATGTTGAAATACGTATAAGGTTAAAATAAATTAATTTTGTTGAAGTTATAATGTGTTTTATTTATACTCAATCAATACGAACTTCAACGAAGTAAAGCTAGAACTTATAAATATAGTTTGTACCACTTTAGTGGGTTAATTTTAGACATTACAGTAATAAAATAGTTTCCATAAACATGGGTCCGGAAACACTTCCTTGCGGAGTTACAGCATCCGGAAGAGACTACAGTCTGCATTGTGGACACTGTTCCTCTTTACGGAAGCTGTAACTCCGTCAGAAAGCGTTACGTGTGCAGGTACTATTTTTATTGTTTTGGTGTATAGAAATGACTCTCAAAATTTTGCTGTTTTAAGTAATAAAATAAATAGTTAAAGATTACAAAAAAAATACATTTTCACAATCTTTGAAAGTTAATATTAGAAAAAACATTTCAAAACTTTGTGTTTTTACACATTTGTTTTATTATTTTTTATATTACGAACGCGAGTAAGAAGCACACTCTTTACACTGCAAAAAACAATAAACATTTGTTCTCCTGCAATTTTTTTGACAACAGCTTTTTTGCACCGTTTTTCATTTTAACATGAAAATTTTCGAATTCAAAATTTTGACGAAAATACACGTTTTGGACCTCCACGAACCCAAAAAAGTGGACTTCTAAAAATATCTGTCTGTGAGTGGGTGGTGCACTATAACTCCCGAACGGATGGTCCGATTTTAATAAGCTTTAGAAAGGTGGGCATTTATCAAAAACTCACCGACAAAATAAGCTTTTTAAAAATCCGAAACCGGAAGCGGAAATTAGACCTGTTTTTTTGTAGCATTATTTTCCTAAACCAAACTTTATAAATTTGAAAACGAAATCAAATACCAAGACTTTGGAGCAAATCCAATTTTTCTCTTCCGAACGTTCTCGTTTTAGAATGGCGGCCGCTACGATTTTTTGAAAATTTTGATTTTAGTGCCTTATTACTCAAGAACAGGTTGACAGATTGAGTTCAAATATTTTATAGTAATAGCCGCACAGAGACACAATATTACTGTTCACAACAATTTTCGAAAGGATAAAAGCTATAAAGTGAAAAAATTACTAAAATTTCGGAAATTTTCAAAAACTAGCAACACAATTTTATTTAATTTTGAATGCTTATAGTAGTTGAAATAAGCTACAATTTAGTTTGTGTCGCAGCCCGCTAGCCTCTCTGTGACGCCTTCTATAAATTTTTGATAATTTTAAATGTAACGCCTATTTACTCAAAAACGAGTTATCAGATCAGGATGAAATTTTATATTGGAAATGCTTTAAGGGTACATAATGCTACAAGCTGGTAAAACTTTCAGAACTACTAAAACTACGAAGTGGAAAAAATATTAAAGTTTGGCTTTTTAAAAATCATACTGCTCAAAAACTGATTTCGCGATTTTATTTAAATTTTGTAAACTTATAGATCTATAAATCAAACACAATTTGGTTTGTATCCCGGTCCGCCAATTTCGCTGTAACACCTTCTATGAATTTTCAAAAATCGAAAATTACAATTACCTTATATAGTAAACGGGGGCCCATACAAATTTTTATTTATGCTAAATTGCTCAGGAGTGATAGGAGAATAAAATTCTCAACTTAATTGTAAATACGGCAATATTGGGAAGGGGTAATTTCCCCTGCCCACCTAATTTTTGGTAGACGAATTTGTCTTTCCAATTTTGGGTTTTGTTAATTCCAAAAAATCGATTTTCTTCACACTATCAGTTTACTTTACAATTTCACTTGCTCTAGCTTTCTATCTGACTCCTATGCGTTGAGCGACGTCTTTAGGCCCGTAACTGAAGTATACACAGCAGCTACATGTCGACCTTTGCTTCACTATTCTCTCTTTGTAGTCAATATTGGGACGTAACACATTAATAATAAAATACTTTTTAATATATGATAATTAACAAAATCTAAAGTATAGGAAAAGTCCAGGCGATGTTGTTTACTCATTTTCATTAGGCTATTTCGCTTTATAGATATCAAAAAACCCCACTCCTAAGCACTACACTGCTGTATTAGTTTTATCATTTTCTGACAATGTAGTAATAGTCGCAAATTCGAACGACAACTACACCGTAAAATATTATGGAAAAAGTAACGCATATATCGAATTGACTAAAATATTAAGCTATAAAATATTGAACAATTCACACAGAGCTAAATAATAATGAGATAACCTGACATTTAAAAGTAATGACAAATGAAAAAAAATCAGACAGCAGAATTAGAAAAAGTAATATGTATGTACTGATCCTTAGCCTTAGCTAAAAAATTTATAAGAAGCACGAAAAGGTTACGAATAAGCGGGATTAAAAAAACCCGAGGTACATTACAGGAAAAAGGAGAGAACACGTAATAAGAACATAAGAAAAAACTTGAAAGTACCATCGTTAACCACAAAATAGAGCAGCAGAAACTTTGTTGGCTGACACCCACCTGGATATCAGTGGCGGCTCCTCAACATTTAATACGGAAGAGCATAAAAAAAAACATTTTAATTAATAGGTATAGAAACGAAATCCATACGCTTTTCTTTCCGATTCAGAAAATACTGAAAACAAATATCATTGTTATGGTTATTAACAATATTTTTTAACCTCCCCACTTAAATCTTTTAAATCTTTAACACGTGCGCTATAGAGGATAAGGCACAGACACCACATTCAATTATTAAACAAATTTAATTACAATAAAACAGTTCGTAGCCGCAAATACAATCCGCATTTACGCAAATTGTTGTTAAACATTTTATTCTTAATTTTTTTAATAATTTGTATATTAGGAACGGGCGAGTTCATATTTTTCAACATCTCGTAAGTAAACTGCCGCAGATTTTTTTTAACTCAAAATACTTATTAGCTACTTTATTCTGGTACCAGATTTCCCTTTAACTATAATCAGTAGTAATGTAACAAGAACCCTTTTCATTATCACTAAATAAGTTGTTGTTTGTTCGGTTAGTTTCGAAAAATGGATGCTATGAAAAAATTAGAGATGATATATATCGAATGAAAATAATCAAACCATTGGATAATCAAAAAATTTCGAGAGGTTATAGAAAATCATTCGAATGACATGATTTTAAAATTTTCTCTTTTGTCCATTTCCGAAGCGGGCGTTGAAGCGATACCCATTCTGAATGCAAGCGCATAAAGTTACAAGAATGTTTCGCGTAATGCTGTGGTTTCTGGTCTCATTTAAAACAAAAAATTATGTATAACATCAAAAAATGTATCTATTTTTACAGTTCATAGAAATATTACTTAAAAACAGGCCGAAATGAGTGATGAAATTAAAAAATACTGTAAGAAATTACGGCTGTTTTAAAAGAAACACCGAAAGTTCAACTTGCGTTCGTAAATAATCAAGACTGAAGCATAAATCCCGAGGCCACATAACTTATTTAAGCAAAAAAGCCCAAGGCTTACTCTGTTTTGCCGTGCAGCTCGAGAAAAGGCGACGAGGAGGAGAATTTATTTACCAGAGAAGCAAGCGGAGAGCGTTTTTATGCAAACTTGAAAAACAACGATATAAAATGATTTCATTTGAACATTCGGACATTGTTTTTGTACTTAATCTCATTTCTTTTATTGTCGCGGTTTGTAGAAATATTACTCAAAAAACAGGCCGGAATTGGCGATGAAATTTGATTAAAAAAAATACTATTTGAAACCGAAGACTTACGCTGTTGATGCCAAGCGGCTCGAGAAAAAACGATGAGATCGAGAATTTATTTATAAATAAGAGATTCGAGAAGCAAGCGGAGTGCGCTTTCACTACTTTTTACCGCATAGGTACATCCAAATGATTCATTAGATTATTAAGACTGTTTAAATGATAATCATTAGATTATGAAAATCATTCGAGTAAGCCCATCAATAAAAAAATCGACGAGTTGTGTTGACCAAAACATCGTCAGTTCCTCGTAGTAAAACTTAAATTGTATTTTAGCTAAATTTAAGAATAGTGTATTATGCAATATGCTTTAAGACTAGCCAAGCTTAGACGAGTAACGTAGGAAAACTAAAAATTTCGCATAATATGTCCACAAAATGCGCCCGTTTATTTTAGACCTCATAACGCCAAAGAACGCACGCAATTTTTGTATTACTCCGTGGAAATTTTTGTAAGCAACCGGTTTAATTACGGTTTCAATTAATTAATTCACGACTGCAATAAACAAGTCCGCTTTTAACTCCGAAATTACATTTCCCTGCATGCGTATGTTCATAGCGCAGTTAGCAGACGAGTGCTGCACGCGACACAATAGCGGTAACGAAAGTGCTGAGGTTTAAATCTCGCTCACCGCCTAAATTTCTTACAACTTTTTTAAGTTTCTAATTATCTCTTTTGTTTTATAGAAGTTAATTATTGTTTTTGTACTGTTGGTTGTTAAAACAAATTGTTAAATTACACAATATATTATATTTAATTAAAGCTTCAAATAAAAAGCTCAAAATAATATTTCAGCTATTTCACAACTGTTGCATCATAGATGTTCTACGATTTAAACGTTTCAATTAGATTTATATTAGCCTATTTGGCATTTGGAATTTCTCAGGTTATTTCACAGTTTTTTCATATTTATTAAAAATTAGATTTTATAGATGCGAAGTAATTCAATGGTAATTTTTACTAAATAGCTTTATAGTTTCCATTCCACATTTAGTTTTTAAACTAATTGTAAAATGTAAATGAACATAACCTAAGAATTTTATAAACACAAAAAAGTACAAAAACAATATTTTATTTTTGTAAAATAAAACCAATAATTAGGGAAAAAAATTGTCGGTGAGCGAAATTCGAAACGCTGCACTTTGATACCGTTGTTGTATCGCGAGAGTGCAAGGCACGTTTCCTTATCTTTCCTATGAAGTTACACATGCAGAGAAGCAAAATTCTGACAGTAAATGCAATTGTAAATTGATTAATTTAAGCCACAATTAAACCGGAAGCTCAAAAAATTTTTACCGAATATTACAAAAATGTGCGTCATGACGTATAACATTGGCGGCAGCAATTTAAAGAAAATATTACACAAGATATTTAGTTTTCCCGTGATTTTCTATGTTCGTTCGGCTAATTTTGAAATACATTGTATATGTAAAATAGTTTGCTTTGCATGTTTGCTAGGGATGGTGTCGCTACGTTACCTCCCTTATGACCCGCCACTGGTGGAGATTGTGTAAATATGATGAGCAAAAATGGTCAATAACAGAACGAGAGCAGCGCCGAGGCAAAAGTAGAAGGTGGAAGGAGCAAACAAAATGTTACAAAAAAATAAAGGCGTACAAGGACAAGAAACATAGAAGTTAGTCCATAATGGAAAATGGTGGTAGAAGTTCGGTTGAGTAACTAATTAAAACAACAACCTCTACCCAGCACAAGCAGTACTAACATGAAAGTATCAAGGAATAAGCTAAGAAATCTACAGTACTCTCTACCAGAACGTCTAATTTAAAATAGCGTTTTATAGACAAACTTAAAACATGAAAACTATTTCACATAAAGTAAAGTAATGTTTCTGTGGTAATTAAGTGAAAAGTAGCGTAGGTAGGATTATTTACTAGAAGTGATTTTGCGGGTTGATCATTTTAACTTCGATCATTGACGAGCATTCAAGTATTTTTAACTTATTAACTTATATTCCACAAACAGTGAATGCTTTTCATGAACGACGTGAGGGTGCAACAGGAGGCAGGTCAATTCTAATGGGGATGATACTATTGTTTTTTTTTCTATCTAGTCCCAGCTCCGATGTACGTGTTTCTAAGCCAGTATTGGATTTGAAGATACACACACACCAAGTATGATATTTTGCTGCTGCTGGAGAAAATGGGAGCAGTTTCACCTTGAGAAATGTCAAAGCTGTCGAGTTTTACATTCGATGGTATCCTATATTTCGACTGAAACGAAAAATTCATTGAGGCTAAAAATATGATGGGAAATGAACATTTTAATGAAGCTGTCAATGTTGTTCTAGATCTTTCTGCAAATAAATAAAAAATCATGGAGTCAAATTTTAAATCAGTTGCCACCACGTATCGTGGAAGATAAAACTGCAACAACTTTGCCGTTATTGTCAAGGTGAAACTACAACTACTTTCTTCAGCAGCAGCAGCAGCATCAGCACCAGCAGCATCAACAACAATAGCACCAGCACCAGCACCAGCACCAGCACCAGCACCAGCACCAGCACCAGCACCAGCACCAGCACCAGCACCAGCACCAGCACCAGCACCAGCACCGGCACCGGCACCGGCACCGGCACTAGCACCGGTACCGGCAACGGCACCGGCACCGGCACCGGCACCGGCACCGGCACCCGCATAGGCACCGGCACCGGCACCCGCACCAGCACAGGCACCCGCACCCGCACCAGCACAGGCACCCGCACCGGCACCCGCACAGGCACCGGCACCCGCACCAGCACAGGCACCCGCACCGGCACCGGCAAATTTATATAGTTTGCGTGTGTATCTTCAATCTTCATTCGCTGCTCGTGCAATTTAGGAAAAAAAGTTACGGAAATAGCTGCGGTTGTTAAAAAATACCCTTAAATAGTTTACCAGCATGTGTGGAGTGTCGCGGTATCCGCTGCAATAATGGTAGAGAATTTGACTTTTCTGATCCCCACAATGACGTTGATGCTGAACCCGATAATGACGTTGACAATCCCGAAGTTAATATTTAAATAGATATGGGAAATTGAACGGTACGAACCGTGAAATAAGATTTTTTTGTGGTAGAATAATTTTGCTAAGTACCTACGTGTTGCATGAATATAAAATTACATTTTGTAGTAGGTATTTTCTCTATCAAGTATGTAAAATTTGCAGATAATATCGTAAAACGAAAATATACCGATAAACATATTGTATATTCGTATTTCTCGTATGAATTGTACCCTGAAAATATGTGTCTCATTTTTGTTTCGTTTTCGGAATGTCAGAGTGGCGGTGGATTAGCGGTTGGGCGCTTAACCTCTAACACTAAAGGTCTGGGGTTCGATTCCCCGCCAAAGGCAAGCAGCAATAAAAAATTTATGCCACAACTCGCCACTCACATTCCCCAGTGTGGACAGCCGTGGGGTCTTAATGCGTAAAACCTTCTTTGGTGTTTAGTCGTTTGAATTCGACGTTAAACTGTAGGTCTCTTGTACTCCACCTTAGCGCTAAGGAGAGTACGTGGCAGAGAAAAGTGCCGATACGTAAAAGGTCTGCCCTTCTAAAATACCGTCCTGACGTGAAAAAAATAATAATAATTTTTTCAGTGACTATCACTGATTTTGATATCAAACACATTGTTTCTAATAGAAAAATAGAAAGGTGGTAGAGTGGGCGTTTTTTGAGAAAACTCCGAAAGTGGGATTTCAGGGGACTTTTGGTATGCTATTTAGGACACTTAGAGCTATCCATTTCCGTTGGTTTCAAATCTAATGCAAATTTTTTCAACGCCATGCCCCTTTTTTAAAAAATGTTACTTGCGTATTGAGGACAACACTAGAAAGGTAAAAAATTCAGTTTTTTGCAATACGCGTAAAAGAAGTAAAACAGTTAAATAATATATTTCAATTTTAACCATAGTAGTTTGAAAGAACAAATCAGGAGGTAGGAAATCGTCTTCTCGCCTATCTATGTATCTATAGAGTAAATCCCTAACTGTCTCACCATAACACGACGACGGGTTCTTTCAACTCCACAACATTTATCGCCATAATACGTCGGCGGGTCCTTACATCTACGCTTGGTTTATTAACTGTTTTCAACAAATGTTTATTTTGGAGTCGCTACTGTTGCCGTAATTTGATTATTTATGGCTTACTTTATTTCTTGAGGGTCGCAAGAAATAAACAGTAAACATCTTCCTTTCGCTAGATTTATGGTACTAGCATGAGAATCTTGCACGGCACATCTATCTTCTCTCTGCTTCTATATAATAAATCTATTAAGTTGCTCACAAAAATACGACAACGGATTCTAACATCTCGAGACAGCGTAATTTTTGTAATTATTATCTCACGAAATAACCCGATCGATCTGTTTGTTTCTCAGCACGCGCACTGGCAGAAAATGCCGGTATTTTATTAACTAGAGGTGTACATTTGACAAATATTATATGATAATAATAGCCACCGGTCTAAATTACACTGAACACGCAACAGATCATCGATGCAATGTAATACTGCAGGCTTGCACAATGGCGCGAGATACAATCTCTAATTATTAATTACCAACACGATATCCAAACTTTGTAGATAATTAAGATAACATACTCACAGTGTGCTTTAGACAGCAAGGTTGCGCAGTAAGAATCTCAGGTACATACCTAGAACAAACAAAAAAATCAAAAATACTAATAATAACATTGTTTACCTACAAAAGAACTTTGATTGAACAACATGAATAATTGCATAAGTATTTTTGTTACATGCATTTATACGGAAAGTTACCTTTCAATTGAGTTACCGCTTGGCGCAAGGTGTACTAAATTTCATCTATCTATCTTTTATATATTAAATCCCTAACTGTAGTTCGGCTTAAGCTAGTGTTCATGAGTAATAGTAGAATAAGATTCAAAACTTAATTTTTAGGTGCACCAATCTTTAGGGGCGCTAACTTTCTCCTTTCCTAATTTTAGCGAACAAATTCGTCAAAATCGATTTATATGCAATTAAAGCATTTTCTATATAATTCAAAAAAATAGGACTTTGGCCCGCGCTCCGCTACACTTTCAACTTAAGCAGGTTATTTATTATTAAAAATAAGCGTTGGGTTGAGCTGATTATCAAATTTGTTTACTACAAAACTGTTTACTACAAATTCTAGACGTTTCGGTAAAAACTCTACTTTAGTGACGAAGGATTCAGTAACACGTCTTACATCTCGAGACAGCGTCGATATTTATTCTGTTTGTATGTTCCGATATTTACGTTAAAATCAGGGTGGGTGATTGCGGCTATAAAGCTCCGATATGGGAGGAATATATTAATTATATTATTATATCTCTAATTCATATGAATAAAAGCGAATTACATATTGGAATTATATGCAAATGTCTAACAATTTTTTTAATCTGTAATTTTTTTGATATTCTCTGTTCCGATATGTTTAACTATTTTTCCCGTTTTGTAAGGCGTTTTTCTAGGGATATGAACATTTAACCGGTTTTTTTCTTTCTGTTTACGGAGCTGTTTTACAGAGCCTTTTTTACGACTTTTATCTCCGAGAGCAGCTTTCATTTAAACAAACTCAGCAGAAAAAATGCGGTAAACGAGGGCCGGATATGAAATTATCAAAAAGCCAACGGGCGTAGCCCACGGGCTCTGCTAGTCTTAGAGTAAAACACGTAACTATTGTGTCGCAAGTTGCCGTCATACATTCATAGATTTTAACCCCGTTGTGATGCCATTCTTACGTTGCTTGACGGATTGCCTTTAATGCAATTGCCTCTGCTACTATTTCAGAAGAATTGTTTAATGTTGCAGATTTGTATACGTATAATACAGTGCGTTTATGAAATAATTGCTGCTAACATTTATAAAAAAAAATTTCAAAAACATGAGATTAAGCAGACTCAACTTATTAAAAAAAAATTTCTTGCGCGAGTAAAAAGATTGATGCGCACTCCAACCCTGCAAACATTTTAATTCGCAAGAGAGGGGGTCTAGTGGCGTGGTTTTCTAAAAATATTTTCATGTGGCGTCAATGCAGTCAACGACAAACTGCTCCTGGCTACATCAACATGAAATGTACCAACAAATGCGTAGTTTATCGCCTTTTTTACTTCAATGACAATATTATCCACGTTCATGAGGGCAAGCGGGTTAAGACAGATCTGTAAATAAATTAAAATAATAAGGTTTTACTCATCATCCGTATTTTTGCAAAACACTCCACCAATAATCAATAAAAACAGCGCGTGGTACCCCACTAGGCACATGTGTGCACTCTCCACGCGCATGTTCTTGTTCATACAAAGGACCACGCTGCTGCATGCTACGCATACATTTAGTATGGAGTCAGCTGTCTTATCTTACTACCTGATTATGATAGTCACATTTTTTTGTAAACTTACATATAAATTTGTATTGTATTTGGTTGCTTTTCGTGAATCGTTACCGTACAATTGTTGATGTTTTTTGTTCATTTGGAAGTGGTCGCCAACCAAATAAATATTGAGAACCGCCACATTAGGGGACTTACCGTTACCCAACGTACCTAAAGAAGTGAAAAACTTAATTATGTAAGAAGGTAAACGCCATAGTAACTATTTTGTTAACGAAATATCTCAAAATACATCGAGATGTTACAGAAAATCATTCGAATGATTTAACGATTAATTTCCGGTTTTGTTTGCTTCCAATGCGAGCGTTAAAGCGATAGCCAGTACAATATCCGGCTAACAGCTGCAAATTCTCAATGAAGAAAGAATTCGCGAAATCCGAATGAATAATGACGGCGTATTTCGCCGGGAAAACACGCGAAACAACTAGACAAAATGTTTTGAACATTAGGATATTAGATAGGAATGGCAGTTCGCATGCACTGCATCTAAATACTCGAATTCGACCACTTCGAACCGTTCGAAGCCGAAGGTTTGCCATATGTTCTTGTCGAACGGTCCGAGGACAGACGAGAATTCATTCATCAGCATTTTGAGAAGCAATCGAAGAGCGTTTTTACTGTTTTTTACCAGATAGTTACTTACGAACAGTTTTGTTCGAATGAATCTTTCGATTATTAAATGTATATGAATTGAAATTACTAGATTATGTAAATCAATCCACTAAGACCATCACTGGTTCTGCAATTTACGTTTTTATATTCTTTATTTTTTTATTGAGTTTTTGATAGATAAATTCTTGAACACTAAACCTCAGCTTAAATTTCTTTTTGTAAATAAAAAAAATTTTCCAAAAATTTTTTTTAATTTTCAAAATTTTTAAATTATTAATTTTTTTAACTATTTTCAGATTCATAAGTTTCAGAAACTTTCATAATTTGCAAAAACCTAATGATAAATTTTCAAAAATTTCCAAATTTTTTATATTTTTTTTTTAAATAGGAAAAATTATCAAAAATTTGTTTAAATTTTCAAAAAATTCAAAAATTATCAATATTTCCAAAATTTGTACAAAAAATAACTTAAAATCTTTTAAAAATTTCTCAAAATATACTCGGAGGCACTTCAACTTGGCAGGTACAAAGTTCGATTTGCATGAAACGAGTAACGACGTACTGTATTATTATCAAAGGGTACTTATTGCAGGTAGACAAGGGTCACGTCCAGCAGGTAGTACGTCTGCCGAGTTAAAACTTGCGGAGATAATGAGACGCATTGCGTTGATAAGTAAGAGAGAAAAAGAAGCAACTAGTAGCAAGTCGGTGGTTCAAAACATGTTAATGCTTTACTATTTTCACCTAGAATATTATAAAATATTATATTCTAAGATTTTTATTCGCTTTATTTTTGTGAAATAGATCAACTAACCTGAGTTTATTTAATGTTCTAAATCGTGTAATTTATATTAATTGTCTATGAACCAATCAAAACGCATAACTTGCTAGTTAGTAAACAGGGTGATTAAAAAACGTTATTAGCACAGGCGGATATGAAGTGTTATCATTTGTTGGCGACGGGGTAGTTACAATTGTGATGGCAGTTTAGGAAATTAGCCCTTAATTTAATGAACTATTTTCAACGAGAGAAGGGAGCCGGCGGCTCTTTGATTTCAATTAGCAAAGTGCAAGGAAGAGTTGCGAAAGCATTAAATAACAGTTTAAGATCAGTTGGGAGGCTCTCACGTGATGTTAAATTTAACGTGCTTTGCGGACCAAAAAAACGTCGGCGCGCAAAACCAAAATCTGTTAAAGTCTGTGAAGGGGTTAAAATAGCGATGTGATTGTTTATGTTTACCATTATCAAAGAATTGTTTGTGAAATTCTAACACTGCACGAAAATACTACGTTTAGATGTTGAGAACTGCTGAGTATTGGCTCAGCTTAGTTCGGACGCAGCGTTAGCTCGCGGCAGCTTTTGTACCTGCCAAGTTAAAGTGCCTCCGAGTTTAATTGGAATTAACAAAATTTTCAAAATTTTCAAAATTTTTAAATATTTTCAAAAGTTTCAGAAATTTTTAAAATTATTGAAAAAATTTTCAAAATTTCAAATATCAAATATTTTCTAATTTCAAAATATAAAAATTTTTTTAAACTTTTAAAACTTCCAAAGATTAATTATCATGTTTAGAATCATTACTATTGGTTACATACGTTGCTTTAAATCAAAATATCTCGCTTATTATTAGCTTTAGACCTACAGTTGAATTATAGTTTTTTATACAGAATTTATCCTACAATCGAATTAGGCTAAAAAATACAGGGTGTTCCATTTAAAAAACAAAGATATAATCTTTATTTATAAGTTCGAGCTTTACTTCGTTGAAGTTCATTTTAATTTATTGTAAATAAAACAATTCTTAACTTCACCAGGTTGAAGTTAAGAATTGTTTCATTTACAATAAATTAAAGATATCAACCCACAAATCATACCTCTTCGCAGTTTTTGAAGGCAATATCCAATTGAAATGTTTCATTTATGCACGGACGACAGTCTCGAGGGTCGAACTGCTGAAGCAGGTAGATTGCTGGGCAGGATATTAATTCTAAGCAACGAAGTCGTCGTCACTTGCCAGAACTTTCAATTAATGCCTCAAAGAGATGCCATCTAGCAAAGCAGCAATACAATGCATAATTAAGGCGCCTAATTGAACCGCGCCCTTATTAGTGATGTAATGCCTTGTACAGGGGTTCTGGCTGCTGATTGCGGAAAAGCGTATTTTAATAAGGCGTTTGTGGCTGGAATTTAACGTTTCTTCCACAATGGTTCAACCCCATGTACTTCGCTCGCACCCTTTAATACGCTTGTCATAATCTTAATCACGTTAGGGTGCGGAGTACAAACTCTTATACTGTACCAGACTGGTGTGTGTGTGGTAAAGGGAAGGATCGTCTTTAAATAAAAATAGATCGACGCCTATGTGAAATATTTACAGTTTTCAACAAGGCAGATTCGGAAGGCTTGGCATGCAGAGTTTGTTGTTATTGAATGTCCGGAAATAAACATTAAAATACATTAAAACAAATGTAGTTAATACAAAGTAAGATTTGTTTATGTGTTGACTGCGAGAACTGAGCTAAAGTGTATTCATGCACTCAATCAGCTTTGGACAATAAAAATTTTATTGCAAGTTAAAGGTAAAATACGATATTGTGATGTTCGGTTGGCCATTCGAATTTTATGGGTTTAATTTGTCCATAATTCTGTTTAGAAGGGGATGAAATTGCCCTCATTTCTGAAATCTCCAATCGAAATGTAGTTAAAACCAATAGAATCCAATTAATACGTAAATGAATTTTGCATTTTAAAGGACTTTCATATAAAATATTGGCAAACCCCTTTTACTGCCTTCAATAAAAGCATTAACGTCTAGCCCCTTGGACTTACACCCGATCCTACCTCACATGACTTGCGCACCTTCTCTGTATGCAGCTGAAATGTTTGTAAACCACAACTTCGTAGTGGCACAGATGGTTATGCGGGTGTGTTCGGGTTTACTACTTTTTTACTGCATAAGTAGTTGCGGGGTCGAATCTCGGTTGGGACCAAATTTTTTTTAATTTTATAGTTTTTTTTTAAACACTGTTGTTGCGTTTTGCTGTTTACGCGAAGTTATTTGTTAAGATCAGTTATATTTTTAAAGAAAAAATACGAAGACAAATTTGCATTCACTCACTGATTGACGGCATACTAACACGCAAGTCTGGTACTAAATTTAAAAAAAAAAGGATTTGTTGTTTTCTATTGAATGCAATTTATTAGCAATGAAAAAATCGGCTTTAACAATGCAAATCTCGATGTAAATATCACACTCGCACATATGCGAGCCCATATTAGATGATATTGCGCAATTCAGCATCGGCTGTATGCCCAATGGGCTAGACGCTAGTATAAAAGCACTGTGCGTGCGGACGCACTTTAAAATATACACCAAATTTTGGTTATAGAATCGAAAAATGGGCCAGTGCAGGAACTACTCTTAAATATGGATCTGAGGAAAGCCTGGAAATCGCTTTCCATTATGAACAGTGGGTAAAACACTTTGCCTTAACTTTCGCATACTTTAAGAATCTTTACTTTCTTGTATTTTTGAAATATTTTGTATCGTAATTGGATTAGTATTGTTTTTATGAAAAGAAATCGACATTTGGTTTTTTTAGAAAGATTGCTCGAGATTTAGGAAGACTCGGTGCGTAAACAAAATATTATCAAAGGTGAAAAAATTTCAAATTTATTTACTTTTTTGAAAATTCGTTTAAAAAATTTTTGAAAATTGTTATTGCAGAATTTTTAATAATTTACATAAATATTTGAAAATGCAAATTTCGAAGATCTTTAATAACATTTAAAAAAATTGATAGTTCTTGAAATTTACGGAAATTCTGAAAATTTTTTAAATCTTGACAATTTTTTTTAATTCTCAAAATGTTTGAAAATTTTGAATTTTTAAAAAATTATAAATGTTTTGAAAATATTAAAACTTTTAAAAATGTTATTTCAATTATTAATTTTAGAAATATTTAAAAAATTTAAAATTTTTTGAATTTTTTAAAATTTTTGTAAAAATAGCAAATTGTCAAAATTTTGAATATTTTTTAAAATGTTCAACAGCTTCAGCAGTTCGACCCTCGAGACTGTATAAATGAAACATTTCAATTGAATATTGTTTCTATCCAAATTTGGCGCAAAGGTTGCTAATTACAATAGGATGACACCGCAAGAAAATGAGGTTGGTACGCCAAAAAAGAAGGGAGAGTGCTTTATGCCAAAATAGACGCGTTCAAAAAAAAACCTTAAATTCGTATTCTACGCATGTCGAATAGGCAATATGCACAAATGCGATTTTCGAATCACCTTCCACTGCCCCACCATCGATTTTTTTTTTCAAAAATTTACGAATTTCGGCTTCAAAATCGGCATGAGCATGTTAAACGACAATAGGAACAAATTTCCATTGAGAAAACATAACTGAGAGGTTTCCTATTGGTCGTTTACCTGTGTAAAAATAAAGTTTTAGTGCAAGTGCGATGTTGAGTTGTGCAATTCCAACTCGCACGTGGATTTAAATGTTATGTGAATAGACTTTATAAATCAGCAAAAAAAATTGTGTTTCGCTGTCTTAGATGCGGTAGAGAGAGCGATTCATCCGGTAAAAGGAAGTAAATTTTTATAAATTGACCCGCCATTCTGTAACGGTAAGAGATATCGAAAAAATTTCTTTAAAAATGAGGTCTCCCCTCGTGTTTTTTTAAGAGTTTTAAGATAATATCTTTTGAATGTTCCCGCTCTTTTGAGGAGGGGTACCTACTAACATTTATTTTTGGTCTTCATGTTGGAAAGCTAATTTAATAGACTTTAACGATCAGTACGAGTTTTCGTAGTATAATAGTTCATGTGCGGTTGGGATTAGATTTATGTAATGGCCGCTTTTTTGATATAATTGGCCGCCATTTTGAAACGATTTGAGCTATCAATATTTTCTTTGTTTTAAGGTATAAAAAGACGTTTTAAATAATGTATGAGTTGACCCACCTTCGTATTTGAAAATCTCGGGAAACCCCCCTAGCCCCCCTCAAAACTACCCTTTCTAGAGTCCCAAAAAATTTATTAATATTTTTACTGAATACCTCGCATACGATTTACATTACAATTTTTTTTATATCAAGCAATTTCAAAAAAATACGTTTTTTGACTAAAAATCGCGACGAAAATGTCACCTTTGAGAGGCCATATTGGGGAAACTGTTTGAGGTAATACATCACTTTTTTTATTTTTGTAGGGAATTTTACATACTGTTATTTTTGTAATAACTACTTTTAAGAAGAAGAAAACTTAGCTTTTATTTTGATGCCATAATAAAAGGTTTAGGCAAAAAAATCCATTCGTGAGTTATTTCCACATATTTTGACTGGATGACTGGACTATTATGTATACAGGGTAGTTCTAAATATATGCGACAAACTTTAAGGACCGATTCCTAGGGTTATTTCGATCATAAAAGTTCATATGAATAACTGTCCAAAACGGCTTAGTTTTAAAGTTATAGGATGTTTAATAATAAATTAAGAATTTGTATAGTATAACTTACACCATCTAATATCATAGTTGGCTCAGCAAAAACAATCGTTGTTGGAAGAAGTCCCATATCAATTAAGATTCCAAATGTATTTTATGTACGATGGTGCTCCAGCACATTTCAGTTTAGTTGCTCGTGAGTTTTTGGACGGTGCATATCCAAATCGGTGGATAAGGCGAGGAGGTCCACAACCGTGGCCTCCTCGGTCTCCAGACTTAAATTCTCTAGATTTTTTCTCTGGGGTCACCTTAAATCACTAGTTTATACGACTCCCATTGAAAATGTTGATGAACTGAGACATCGCATTGTTGCATCATTTGAGACAATTCAGAAAACCCCCGGTATTTTTGAACGTGTTCGCCATTCAGTACGACGGAGGACAGAAGCTTGTATTGCAGTTGGCGGCGATCATTTACAACAATTTCTACAAGTTCATTTTGTTTGTTACCTACCCGTTATTGTATTCTTAATTTATTATTAAATAAATCCTATAACTTTAAAACTAAGCCGTTTTGGACAGTTATTCATATGAACTTTTATGATCAAAATAACCCCAGGAATCAGCCCTTAAAGTTTGTCGCATATATTTAGAATCCTGTATAGCAATTTTAATTTTCTTATACTTTGTAAAATGTTCATGGTAAAATATTTAATTTGATTTTACTTTAAAAAAATTGAAAATTAACAGTTCAACGAAATTTATAAGTTCGAGTTTTACTTCGTTGAAGTTCATTTTAATTTATTGTAAAATAAACAATTATTAACTTCAACAGGTTTTTTATTTAAGCTTTATACGTATTTCAACGTGTTTACACAAATACACATCATTGTCAAAAGCAAGATTAAAAGTAAACAGTTAGTGTTGCTATACGAGCAATAGATCTTCATAACTTGATCTTGGTTTTCTATATATGCGTCCAGATAACTTGATTTCTCATTTTAAAATGTCCAATAACGGTGAATTTAAAAGACCAATTTGTTCATTCATTAAAGGTACAGTTTTTAAACAAATTGATCTCTTAAATTCACCGTTGTTAGACGTTTTGGAATGAGAAATCAAGTCATCTGGACGCAGATATAGAAAACCAAGATCAAGTTATGAAGATTTATTGTTCCTATAGCAACACCAACTGTTTACTTTCAATCTTTCTTTTGATAATGACGTGTAAACACGTCGAAATACGAATAAGGCTAAAATAAAACACCTGTTTAAGTTACGAATTGTTTTATTTACAATAAATTTCAACTAAACTTTGTCTGTCAATTTTCATTTAAAATTTATCCGCAATTGATTGCTATTTTACATCAAACAAACATTACGGTTAGCTGAACTGGTATGTTTCATCTGCTTGTTGAACTCCTAACATTTAAACTTTAACGAGGTACACTGAAAGCGCATCCAACTAACGTAACAACACAACAACCTAACCCTGGACTTCATGGCTCTGCTCTAAAACTTCAGTATAACAACTTAAAGTGGATGATATGTAGATAAATAAACAGTATTGTAAATCATTATTAAGACTATAGGATTTGAAATGGTTACTAACATCGCAAAATTTCTGAGTTTTTCCCAAAAGACTTGAAAACTTTGTCTTCCTTTCATTTTTAACTTCCTCGCTATATGCGGAAAGTAGGATTATCGTCAAAATTGCGGAAGTTGTGATTTTGACGGAAATTTACGTTTCAGGGTCTGAGGATACTGAAAACCCCGGTTTCACCATGGTGTCTGTGTGTCTATGTACACTTTACAGCCTAGACGACTTAACGCAGAAAAACCAATGTCGGTTTAATAGATTGGTAGTAAGTAACACTGGGATGAAAACGCAACGAGATTGGTCCGCCCAAAAAAATTGGTGGTGGGAGGGACGTTATATTTCAATATAGACGCGTTCGAAAAAGGAGTTTAGATTTGTATTCTACGCATGTCGAACAGTGGATCGGCGCAAGCGCGATTTTTTCACACCCGGGTCGCCTCCACCAACGACTTTTTGTTTTATTTAGACTTTAAGAAATTTTTACTTTAAAATTGGTATATTCTTCTTATAGTACCCTATTCAGAGCGTTAGCTACCTCTTTCCTATGTCTGTGTTTGGTGCGCGGCGATAGATATTTTGCACAGACAGACATAGGGGACCTACAGTTTAACGTGGGCTCCGAACCACAGGAAGTGCATGCACTTCTCCAGAGAGGTTTTTCTGGGGAAAAATCTACCCCGCTGGTTTCTTGTTGCCTTGCGAGAGAGAATAACCGAACCGGGGATCGAACCCGGATTCGCTGCATTGGTAGCCCGCGCGCTTACCACTGAGCTACGGCCGCTCGAAAAATTGGTATAGACATGTTAAATGAACGTAGGAACGACATCCCATTGAGAAAAGACCTATAGCGTGTTTGCTTTTGGTCGTTCACCTGATCTGTTTAATTGAATAATTGCCAAAACAATTTTTGTATAACTTTAAATTTTTAAATATTTTTAAAATTGTGAATTTTTCATAATTTCGAAAAAGTTTTCAAAATTTAAAAATGTAAGTATTTTCCAAAAATTCAAACTTTTATAAAACTTTAAAATTTTTAAAATTTAAACTTTTTAAAAAATTTTCAAATGTTCAAAAATTTGCAATAAACTATAATTTGCGATATATTATAAAAATTTCATAATTTTAATATAGGCAAGGAAGGTTCTGTGGCGGTTGCTCCAAAGCATTTTTATACCTTCCTCGCTATACAAAGTATAGTTAAAGAGGAAGGTAGTGCAATCGTCACGTTGGATTTGGTACAAATGCGTTCATTTAGCGACTTTTTTTTTCGTTTTAGGTTTACTGGCCGATATACGAGTTATACCTAAAAGAAGATACTTGTATGCCAAATATTTTCAAACTAATCATTTTTAGGGCTTTGGTGTTTGTTTGTGGGTCTGTCTGTCTGTGTGTGTATTTGTATACACTTTACAGTCCTGGACGCATTAACGCAGAAGAATAAAATTTGGCTCAAAGATTGGTAATTGCAATAAGACGACATCGCCAGAAAATGAGGTTGGTCCGCCAAAAATGCGAGAAGAGGGGATTGCTCTATTTCAAAATAGACGTGCTCGAAGAACAACCTTAAATTCAGATTTTATGCATAGCAAATAGCCGATCGGCACAAACGCGATCTCATTATCACTCTCCCGTAGATTTTTTGTTTTTTCAAAAATGTTACGAATTTCGGCTTCAAAATTGGAATGAGCATGGTTAACAGCAATAGGAACAACTTTTCCTTGAGAATACATCACTGAAAGGTTTCCTTTGAGTCGTTTGCCTAAACAGATTAATTAAAGTAATAGCAAAAAAACCGCCTATCACTAAATTATGTAATAAATTTTGAGATCTTAAGAAATAAACATTGGTTGCAACTAGAAAATGCAAAATGTCATAAAACCACTCAACTGCTTCAAAAAATGGGAGGGGGTGCCCACTTTAAAATAAATGCGCTCAGGAAAACACCTTAAATTCGTATTTTACGCATGTCGAACAACCGATCTGCGTAAGCCCAGTCTTATTACGCCCCAGTGTCCCCGCCACCATCGACTTATTGTTTTTTCAAAATTTTACAAATTGTGGCTTTACAATCGGTATAAGCATGTTAAATGACAATAGGATAAATCTTCCATCGAGAAAACATACAATATAGTTTTCAATTAACAAATACTAAAAATTACAAAATTTCAAAACTTTCAAAAATTTATTTAAATTTCCCAAAAATTTCAAAATCTACCTAAATTTTCAAAATTTGCAAAATTTTTCGTGTTATAGAAAAGCTACAAAAATTTGAAAAATTTTTAAAATTTTTAAAAATTATCAAAATTGTCCGAGTGGTCCAGTGGTAAGAAGATCAGGCTCACAATGCGTGACTCCTCGGTTCGAATCCTGGAAAAAGCAGAAATTTTTTCTGTAATTCTGTAGATCGGTATCGAGCTCGGCAACCATTCGACATTGGGTTACGATTAACGGCGCTTGCCTTGATTACTGGCTGACCAGGACAAGTAACAAAGCCACACACAACATTAACATACAAATAAAACACATGCGCGTATGTCTTGAATAAATGTGCATGAAGGGTGGCATAAGCTTCAGGAGCGTGGTGGTTTAAAGGCCAATAAGCCCCATTACCTCCTACTACACAAGCGGGTATATGAGGATAGATTATGATGATGAAAAAAAGTACTTAAATTTTTTTTAATTTTATAAATTTTCATTTGCCAAATGTTTTAAAATTAAAACTTTTTCACAATTTTCTAAAATTTTCCAAATTTTCTTAAATTTTCAAATTATACAGAAATTTTTAAATTATACAAAAATTTTCCAAATTTTCTAAAAATTTTAATACCAAAAATATTTTCTTTTTCAAAAATTTTCATACCAAAATACTTCAAAGAAAAAACAAGAATTTTTAATTTTTAAAAATGTTCAATATTCTATAATTTTTGATAAATTTCATAGCAATCAAATTGTTCAAATATTTTAAAACAAAAGCAAAATTTTTAAATTTTAAAATACCATTCAGTTAAAATATATTTGAAACAGAACTTTAAAAATATCCTTAAATTTCCATAAAATTGTCAAAATTTTTAAATTACATTAAATTTTTCAAAAATTTCAATAAATGTGAGGAATTTCTCGTGGCGGTTGCCCAACAGCGTTTTTTACGATTTATCGTGAAAACAAAGCAATCAAAGAAAAATTATTAATACTTGCCTTCTGCAATTCAATTTACACCGGTGCTTTTGGCTAGAAGCGCGAAAATGAACCGTGAAGCGCGTTTCCGTTTTTGATTTACAGCTTTGAAGCTCCTGTAAGAGATCCTTTATTTTCTTCGTCAAGTGGAGCACAAACTTAAGTTAAACTGTTCTGACATAATGGAAGTTGACGTAAGACGCAAGTTCTTGCGCTATGAAACTCCTAGAATGCCTACCCTAATTGTAGACCCATACTATATTAATTTCTAAAACTAGTAAGTTGAACGTACACTAATTAACTCTCATTTGCAGATAATTAACATGCAAGAAAATTAGTCCCCTCGACAGGCTAGTATTAGGTATATTTGTTCCTGAAAGTTTGATTTAGACCGTCCTACTACCACCTCAAACTGTTTGGTTCTACATAAAAAGTGGATTATTTTTTCTAACACAATATTTTGTTGTGAAAAGAACTTTATGTATCGGGGAAAATAGATAACAATGTTTATGTAACCTGCAAGAAAGAAAATAAATAATTCAAAAAGAATAACACTACGATCAGGCGACCTCTTGGGAAAAATACAAGAACATAAATCGACAGTTTACGAGCAAAGCTGGACAAATAATACAGAATTATTGCTGTTTTCTAGATATATATTTTTATTTTCTCAGATAAAATACACGAAATGCTTACACGTGTAGAAGCTTTTAATAAATAAGAAACCAAAACGGTGTAGTTACGTCATATTATTAAGAAATAAGCTGAACTGTTCATTTCGAGTGGATTTTCCCCTAAGTTGAAATTTTATTTAATTATAACGTTGTACATTTCACCGACAGTTAAATTTTTAAGAAAACGAATCTATGTAGGCAATCCTCCGTTCCATCCATACTTCATCCTTTATTACAACTCAGTCAGTCGTTTATCGTGACGTCAGCAAAGATGATGCCAGCTTTCAATACGTATACCAGTTCGAATTCTAACATGTTCAAGTCCAAACGTTTTGGTGAGAATTTTATTTTTAATTAAACATATTTGAAATTTACATTTTCTACAGCAGTCAACCTAATCCTCAATTCGTTTACCGAAAAATTGGAGTTGGGGGCGTTACAACACCAAATATAAAATTATTAGATTTTTGTTCTGATAAACTTCAAAAACTCATAGAGAGTACTACAGTGGAATTTATAAAAAAGCAAGTTTTCAAAAAAAATCCAAATTATTCGGCTCTATAAAACGACTACAAGTTGAAAACAAATTTTTTTTGAAAATATTAAAAAATTACAAATATTTCGAATTTACATTTTCTACAGTAGCTCCACCAAGTGCAAAACTATCTAAAACCTAACACTAGTGAAATTGTAGCTTTCAGCAGAAAAAAACCAATTATAGCCAATTTTCAGTTCTAGCAGCCCATCAAATTAAAAAAATCGTGTAGGCAGTTAAGAAAAACATTTTTTATTGTATTAAAAATTGTGGCGATGGTTTTTAGATTTTTGAAATTAATTTCGTTTCATCGTAAACTACCCACAAAGGGCTCTCCAACAAGATTCCATTGGGAAAACACCACTGGGAGGATTCCTTTTGGTTGTTTACCTGAATAGACTAATTAAGATAAATATTTTTTTTAAGAATCATGAGGCCGTGCGTGAGCACGACTCCATGATTCCCATCCTTCCCTCTTACCCGGACTCAGCACACTATGTGCTATACACCGGTCGAACATACCCACCTCTGAAAGACGTGCAACCCAACATACACACCACACACAACATCCATAGACCCGCCGGATTTAACTTATTCCGAAAAATTTCCTACGGGCAGAGGACTCGAACCTACTGCCGTTGAGAGTCTAGTTTCAAAGCCTGGGACTTTACCCACTAGACCACCCGCTGGCCCAAGATATTACTTGCAACTGGAAAACACAAAATATAAAACAACTCGACTGCTGCAAAAAATGGAGAGTCGGGGAAGAGATGCTTACTTCAAAATAGATGCGCTCGGAAAATAATCCTCGATCCGCGCAATCTTCTATTGAGGAAGCACATCTGGGAGGTTTTCTTTTGATGGTTAAGCTGAACAGATTAATTGAATAATCGCCAAAATTTAGATTATAACCATATAATGAAGTGGATTTTGGATTTCAAAAAATAAAAATTGTTTACAATTAACAAATACTAAAAACAAAAACATTTTAAAATAATCAAATAATTATCCTACTCAAATTTTTTTTAAACCTATAAAAATTTTATAATTTTGAAAATTTTCAAAATATTCATAAACTTCAAAATTTCTAAAACTTTTAAAAATTTTAAAGCCTGGTTTGTTAGAAATCTTTTAAACATTTTTTAAACTTCCAAAATTGCAACTGTATCAAATTTTTAAAAATTACTGAAAATCAATAAAAAAAAGAAATTTTCTAAGCTTATGAAATTTAGAATAATTTCAAAAATTTTCAACTTTTTTAAACTTTCAAAAATTCAAAAATTTCCGAAAATTGTTACAAGTTATAACATTTTTCACAAAATTTGTAAAAACTGAAATTTTTCCAAATTTCAGTATTTTTTAAAATTATAATTTAGAACCTCTCCCCCCCCCCCAAACTTTTCTAATTTTAAAATTTTTATAATTTCCAAATATTTTAAATTTTCAAAATTTCTCAGAATTTTCGTAATTTCCGCAATTTTTAAAATTACCTTATTTTTCAAAACTTTTCATTTTAAATGTTTTCATAATTTTTAAAATCAAAATTTTCAAAAATTTCGAATTAGAAATTATCAAATTTTATAAAAATTTTCAATATTACCAAATACTTTCGAAACCCAAAATATTATAATTTTCAAAAACTTTTCCTTTAAAATATCAAAATGTCAAAAATTTTTAAATTTTAATATTTGAAATGTTTACAAAAGTTATCAAAAATTTTTTAAGAAAGCAAAATTGTCAAATTTTCATAAAACATCCGGTATAAAATATATTTGGAATTTTTTCGAGATACTTATAAATATTCTAAATTACCATTAAATTGTCAAAATCAATTAAATATTTTCAAAAATTTCAATAAATGCCTCTGGCGGTTGCCCGACAGCTTTTTAAGCAAATGGGAGTTAATGTCGAGATTTTGAAAAAATCGTAGCGGTCGCCGTTACAAAGCTAAGAGAGTTCGGAAAAAAGCTTTCGGTTTTCCTTAAGTTCTTGTCTCAGATCCTTTGCTCAAAATTCCAAAATTTAGATTTTTAAAATACGCTACCTAAAAAACATGTCTAACTTCCGTTTCCAGTTTCGGATTTTTTTGAAAACCTAAAACTACAATTTTCGATATATACCTCTTGATTTAAAATTTCATAAAAATCGGTCCAGTACTTTCGTGTGTAGAGGCGTCACCCACCCACACACCTACCCGCCCGCAGACAGATATTTTTTTAGAACCGCCCACGACATCGAACATTTTCATGAAAACAATACTTCCCTACCCGAAGGTATGAGAAAGTAAAAACGATCCCTTAAAACGTTATGGTTATTATCAGTCATTACAAAAATTAGTATTATCTAAGTATAAGTAGTTTTGCAGAATTTAATTAAAAGTTTTATCCGCGACGCTGTATCCATGAGTGTCCTTCACTATAATGTTTCTGATAAGCACGAAGACGTTTATTTGCTCGTTTTCGCGATACCTTTTCCTGACCTTTTCGCTTAGGAAACCTTCGAAGGATCTTATGAGCTTTAGGATAGCACCCAACAAAAGCGCACTTAAAAGCTCACATTCCCCTTAACCATCCACGCTTGAAATTGTTGTAAAAATAACCCAAAAAAATTAAACTTTTCCTAATATTTATTTTAAATTAGCCACTGAACAGTACGAGGTGTTCATTTTTATTACTTTTTAGGTTTATAGTGGAGTCGGGATACGAAAAAAAAGGTACAGGTTTGAAACTATTCAAACAAAAACAATTTTTGGTTCTTGTTGATCCATCCACCCCCTAGATTAACATTAACATACTAAAAATATACATTATATAGAGTAGCTAGGAAAACCCCTGCCACTTTCCTTGCGGCGGTCAAGAGATGGCGCTTTAGTAAAGAAAAGTTAAATTAAAATACTGGCAACAACGTAGAATCCAAGACGTTTTAGTTATTAAATACGCCCCATATTAAATCAAAACAACCAAAACGTCTTGGATTCTGCGTTGTTGCCAGTATTTTAATTTAATTTTTCTTTACTAAAGCGCCATCTCTTGACTGCCGCGGCACCGCAAGAAAAGTGGCCGGGGTTTTCCTAGCCACTCTGTATAATGTATATTTTCAGTATGTTAATGTTAATCTAGGGGGTTGATGGATCTCTAAAATTTTTAAAAATTGTAAAACCTGACTAATTAGAAATATTTCAAAAATTTTAAAATTCCCAAAATTACTTTTTCCAAATTTTTAAAAATTTATAAAAAAAAAGAAATGTTGTAAGCTTATGAAATTTAGAATAATTTTAAACATTTTTAAACATTTTTAAAATATTCGAAAATTTTCGAAAATTGTTACAATTTATAATATTTTACACAAATTTTATAAATTTTCAAACGTTAAAAAACCCCAACCCAACCCAGCCTAGCCACTCTGTATATACTTTTTAATTTCAACAACGCATTTTCGGGAAGTTACGTGATTTTAACTACGCTCTGATTGAAAAACATACTTTTTATTTTTTGGATATTTTTGATAACACTTTTTTTTAAAGAATCATAGGGCCGTACGTGAGCACGACTCCATCATTCCCATCCCACCCCCTTACCCGGCCTCAGCGCCCTTAGTGCTATTCACCGGTCTAACATGCCCCACCCGGTAAAGACATGCAACCGAACATACACACAACACACACCGTCCATGGACACGTCGCGACGAAATTTTCTGAATAAGGTAAATCCGACGCGTTGGATTTACCTTATTCAGAAAATTTCGTCATTTTTTTTGTTCATTTGGGAGTGGTTGCCAACCAAATAACTATTTTTTTTTAAGAATCATGAGGTCGTGCGTGAGCACGATTCCATGATTCCCATCCCACCCCCTTACCCGGGCTCAGCGGACTTGCGCTACACACCCGTCTAACATGCCCCACCCCTGAAAGACATGCAACCCAACATACACACCATACCCACCGTCCATGGACACGCCGGATTTAACTTATTCAGAAAAATTTCGGACGGGCAGATGACTCGAACCTACTGCCGTTGGGAGTCTAGTTCTAAAGGTTGCGACTCTAACCACTAGACCACCCGCTGGTCTGGTAACACTTAAAATAAACCTTTTACGCCGATTTTGGTCCAAAGTGCATCTAATCAGCTGTAAGGCGAGATCGGTTACCGTGCTCCTACCCTATGCGGCTAGGCACGATATCGTATTGCATAGGCTGTCGCAAGTTCAAATAAAGCTGCGCTAAGGCGTTGCCATTTTTTAAATTTTGTTTGCTTTAATTTTTGTAAAAACAATTAAATTTATTCAGTTACTGGCGCGCGCGAACATTTAAAACGCAAAAAGTATGAGAAAATACCAGCGACGTGTTTTGCCCATTTTTTTATCGATAACTTTTGCAGTAGTTGCACTAAAATGTTGAAATTCTATGCCTGAGCATTACTCAGTTAGTTCACGTAATATATTTTTTGAACTATTTTATATTGTTACAATATTGTCACGTCGGGGGTTGTAGCATGTGACATAATGTCTAGGTATATTATGAGAACAACCAAAATTCAACAGAGATATATTTAGTTAATGATTTACATTATTATTTAATACTAAACTAAAATTACTTACATGGGTTACAATACAGTTTGTTAATCTGGGGCTCAAGGCCCCCAATATGCGAGAGGTATTTTGAGTCGTAGTTATTGTAGATGGTAGAGACTCATGTTGAGTCTCAACTGAGTTTGGTTGTTGGTCGTTGGTAACTGCCTTCGTACCAGTAAGCCGAATCCTTTTATACTCTGTGATGCAGAGTAGGGACGGTTTTATTAATAATCAATATAATGTGGTGCACTGCAGATAGGTATGCATCGAGACCCAGATTAGTTTATAAATAGACCAATCAATATTATGTGTAATTAAATACACAAAAGTGCAACAAGGACAGTTGCATACAATTCCTTGATGTCTAAAATAGATGATCAATACTCCTGAATTGTACCGCATTATGACAAATAAGTAATATATTAATTACTTTAATAATTAATATTAATCATTCTAATTAAAACTAAGTCGAATCGCGACAATATTTAAAGTTTTATCTATAAAAAGTTTATCCTCAATACCAAAATAAACACAAAAGTTATTTTTGTCGAAAGTTTTTGGTATAATTTAATGTTCTTGTAAAATCGAGTTGTCATGAAGGTCTGACACTGTTTTTGTGAATTATTACTATCTGACACCGTTGCGTTGTCATGATTTTCTTTATATTTAACTCAATAAATTTACTTATTGCCGTTAAAATATTTTTAGCTAAAGAGCGTTGGTATGAATTTTTTATATACCCCTACATTCCAAAACATTTTAAAGTCGGACCATCCGTTCTAGAGTTATGAGGTGTCACATACATACACACACAAACACAAAAACACGCACGTACGTCCATGGACGTTATGTGGGGTGTGCATGTTGAGTTGCATGTCTTTTCAAGGTGGGGCATGTTAGAGCGATAAATAGCGCTAAGTGCGCTGAGCCTAGGTATAACTAACGCAACAATTTTGGATATATCGTCAATACGTGAATTTCAGTGGCATCCATGTAAAATGGGAGTAGATAATATGTTAAAATAAACTTCGCATATACAAATTATAATTAAATAAACACTGCCCCCCTTCCCACGTACACAATGTTTTATTGCAAAATTCGATATTAGTTTGCGATAAACCTGCATAATTTTGTTTTATTCTATCAGTTTATTCTACACATTCTGCTGCGCCCGCCCGTAGCCGGTCATGCAAAATACACTAAAGGTGGAATAAGGTGAAAAATTGTTTCAGGCATATTCTTTATTCATGGCTCTCCTCCAACTCAAAAACAATGACCTTTTGCGAGATTAAAAAGTAATAAAAACTGAAATGTTGAAGAAAACAATAAACTTATTTTTTTGTTTGCTTTCTTGTATAAACTCGTACAGAAGACTAATATTATTAAGTTTCACGAACTGAATATTTCGTTTATGAAAATCTTATTTGATTTTCAATAAACTCAAAAACAAATGCGAACGGGAAGATAAGAATTAATCTCATATGTGATCATCATGTAGGGTTTCGAGCAAATAAATACGTTCATTCAGCGAAGTTAGTTTCTCTTTTGGTTTACTGGCCGATATATGAGTTATTCCTAAAAGAAAGGTACTTTTTTATATCTAAAAACGTTGAGTAATGAGCAGATTTTAACAACTTCGGAGATCGGTAAAGCTGGCGCTCTGCAGCAGTGTTTGTGTCTGTGTCTGCCTGTCTATATGTATGTGTAAGTCTCTATACACTTCACAGCCCAGACGCCTTAACGCAGAAAATTCAACTACAATCAAACCGCAACAGTATGAGGTTGGTCCGCTAAAAACTGCGGAAGGAGGGCGTAGCTCTTTTAAATTTGTATTCTACGCATGCCAAATAACTGATCTGCGCAAGCGCGTTTTTCCTACCGCCCGCCCCCAGTGCCCGCCCACCAGCTATTTATTAATATTTCAAACATATGCGATTTGCGGCTTCCAAACCGGTATGAACATGTTAAATGAGACACATTCAGAAATTTGCAAATTTTTCAAAATTTCCAAGAATTCCTAAAAACGACCAAATGGTCAAAAATTTATTTAAATGGGAATATTAAAAACATTTTCAAAAATTTTATAAATTTTTAACACTTTCTAAAACAATAACTTAAAATTCAAAAATGATGAATACTTTCATGATTTTTGATGTTTTCAAAAATTTTCAAATATTTCCCAATTTTTAAAATATCAAAAAATTTTTAAAATTTTCAAAAATTTAATAAAGCAATTTTTTTTTTATTAAACGAATCTTCAGTTAACATTATAATAATATTCCAAATTGTTTTTAATATTTAAAAACTTCAAAAATTTTGTAATTTTTCAAATTACAGATTTTCAAAAATGTCATTACTGTCAGAAATTTGCAAAAATTCTGAAAAATCAAAAATATGTTTCTAAATTACCATACAATTGTAAAAAATGTAAAAATAGTTTTGAATAATGCCAAACAGGCGATCTTCGCAAGCGCGTCCCCCTCCCCCTAATGCCCGCCCACCAACGATTTACCAATATTTCAAAAATGTAAAAAACTAACGCTTTAGAATTGTTATGAACATGCTTACACTTTCTATCAAGAAAACAACTTCGTCAAAAAATCGCAAAACTTACAAATAAGTTCCAAAATTCTCATAATTTCAAAAATTTTGAAAATTTTAATAATTTTTGAAAATTTGCAAATTTGTTTTAAAAATGTTTTTAAAAATTCTGAAAACATTGAAACATTTTTAAAAGTTTGACTTTTTGAAGATTTCTGTCAAAGTTCAAAACTTTCAAAATTTTGTATTCTACACATGCCGAATAAGCAATCTGCGCAAGCGCGATATTCCTACAGCCCCCAGTGCCCATCTACCAACAATTTAACGATATTTCAAAAATGCACTAATTTCGTCTTCAAAATCGGTATGAACATGTTAAATGACAATACGAAAAAATTTACATCGAGAAAACAATCAACAGTCAAAAAATGTCAACACTTTTAAAAAAGTTTCCCAATTCTCATAAATTTTGAATTTTAAAAATTTTTAAAAATTTTAAATGTAAGAAATTTCAAAATTTTCAAAAATTTCAAAATTTTCAAAATTTTTAAAATTTGTGTAAATTACATTGTGGTCAAATATTTATACTCCTTTCAATAATTTTCAAATTTTTCAAATTTCCAAAATTTTCAATCATTTGTACTTTCCTATACTTTCAGTATAGGGAAGTATTGATTTCATGCAAAATTTCAAAGTTGAGATTTTAACGGAAATAGTCGGGGGGGGGGGGGGTCCATGGACCCCAAAAAAGTAATTTTTAAAAAATGTCTGTCTGTGGGTGGGTGGGTGTGTTACGCTCCATATCTCCGGAACGGCTGGACCGATTTTGATGTGCTTTGGAATGAAGGGGTATATCAAAAATTCACTGACAAAATAAGCTTTTAAAAAAACCGAAACCGGAAGCGGAAGTTAGACATGTTTTTTGGTAGCATTTTTTTCAGAAACTGAATTTTGGAAATTTTAATAGTGGAAATTAAAGAAGGCTTTAGGACAAATCAAACGATTTTTTTACCGAACTCTCTAGCTTTAAAATGGCGGCTGCTACGAATTTTTGAACATTTCGACTTTAACGCCCATTTACTCAAAAACCAGTTATCTGATTTTAATCAACTACATCTTGCTTGGTAGCCCTTTAAGGGCACTATACCATGAAATATAATTAATTTTGAAAATATAAAAAGGATCGTAATGACATCACTCCAAAATTTTGGAATTTTTCAAAAAAATATTTCTCAAAAACTGCCCACACGTTTTTGTTTGAACTTTTTAAGCTGATAGAGCTGGGAATCTTCTACAATTTGTTTTTTTGCGCATTGCTATAATTTCACTGTGACGCCCTCTATGAATTTTTGAAAATTGAAAATTGGTACCCTTTTATTTATTTAACGGGGAGCAATAAAATATTTCTGTTAATGTGAAATAGCTCACCATTGATAGCAAGATCCGAATATAATAATATTTTTTAGATAATTACATATTTAGGGGGGCTACTGTTCCCCCTCTCCCCAAATTTTTTCGATAAAAAATTAAAAATTTGGTTTTTTGTTTTGTTTGCTCTAGGAGAATCTTTTTACAAAAAAATCGAATTTTTTGCCCCTTAATAATCTTTTTGTCCCAACAGCAGTTGTATTCTTGTACTAGTCGTTTAATGTTCAGTGTAGGCTAACTTTTTTATTTTAATAGATAGACTCGCAAACTCAAGAGCAAAGTTGTAGGGCAAATTATTCTCGATTGTATTTAAGAAAAAAACTTGAGTTTCCAATTTTAATACGGCGGCCACGGTAAAAAATATCATTTTTATTAAATGGAAACGTGGCATTTTGGCTTTAAAATCAGAAAGGTTTTGAAATTCTAAATACAAATTAATAAGAGTAATTTCTTGCTAAAAATAATACTTCTCGAGTTATTAATATATTTTCAAATATCAATTTCCGCGCTTCCGTTGATTCAGTCCGAATATTTTACCCAACCTTATGCTTGCAGCGCAGCGGTCGGTCTTTCTTCAACCGCTTCAAGATGTTACAACTTATAAGAACTATTTACTTTAACTACTCGTGTTTAGACAGGTGCATATCGAAAGTGTTGGAAAATATAAAACAATGTATTTAAATGTATAGGAAAGTCCAGGCGAAGTGTTTCGCTCATTTTTAAATTTAATCATTAAAAATTTTAGAATATTATGAAAATTTAAAAAAAAATCAAAAATTTTCAAAACTTTGAAAGAATTTTAAAATGTTTCAATCTAGTATAAAAAATATAAATTAGGCAAATGTTTAGAAAATTTGTAATATATTTTTAATTGTCATATAATTGTCAGAAATGTAAGAAAAATTTAAAAATTTCTAAATTTTTCGAATAGGTTTAAAATTTTCAAGAATTTCATTAAATACAAGGAAGGTCCTGTAGCTGTTGCCTGACGCCTGGCTTTAAAAAACAATTATTTTAATGAAAATTAGAAATGTCAAGTTTTCTAGATCTATAAAAAACATGGTGCAGTGCGTCGAAGCGTTAACATTTACGTACAGGCACAAAGATTTGATTAAATCACATATTATATTGTAACTTTCTTTCAGGTCAATGTAAAACCGACTCTTGAAACAAATATTGGTTTTCTCGAATGAAATTATCTGCCGGTAGAAAAAGGTTTAGTAATTCACATTTACCTTAGTAAGTGAGCTTTCCAGATGCACTTGAGTTTTGTAATTTTCCCAGTTGAAGGATTACATTTGGGTAAAAACCAACTTCGAAGCGTATAGCACAAAATAAAAACTTGAAAGGAAAGAGTAAAATCTAGCAGAAGTAGTTAATTTTTTCAGCGTCTCCCACACGAAAAGTATTCTCATCAAAAACATTTTACGACTGCGTTTGGTTTGGCTTTTTGGGATTTAAATGAAATAGAAGTCATATACAACCGATTGGAACGAGTAAATAAACCTAATACACCGAGTTGTTGAAATATCAAGTAATAACGTGAAATGTACATATTTGATTTAGCATTGTAACGTTTAATTAATTGGTGATTTTTATTAACAGCTTCAGCTCCGGGGAGATGTATTATAAAAATTGACGTAAAAAGCTGCCGGACAACCGCCACGAAATCATCACAACAACCAACACATAATGTTTCAATAATTTTGAAATTTTTAAAATTATGAAAAATATTAAAATATCGAAAATTCGAGAACAGTAAAGAATTTCGAAAACTTGAGTTTTGTTTAAAAATTGTTGAAAAGGTTGACATTTTTAAATATTTTTTTTTATTGATAATTGAAGTAAGCAAAGTTAAAAAAGTAAAAAAGTTTTTTGAAAATTTAATAAGTTTAAAAATTTTGAGTTTTTATTTCAAACTTTGAAGTATTGAAATTTTTAAAATTTTGAAGATATTAAATTTTTGAAAATTTATAACTTTTAAAAAGTTGACGATTTTTTCAAATTGAAAAATCTTAAATAACTAAAAATTTTAAAAATATTTGAAAATTTTTGAAATTTCTTAATAACTGAAAATTTTGAAAATGTTTGGAAATTTAGGTGATTTTTGAAAATTTGGAATATGCAAAATTTTTGAAATTTAAACGACCAAAAGGAAACCTCTCAGTGATGTTTTTCTCAATGAAAAGTTGTGGTTTGAATTTGGTTAAGATCGAACACGATCTGGGGCGTATTTTGAGAATTTCGATCGCTGAAAACTTTATGTAGAATAAAGTGTAGTAAGCGCTGGGGGAGAGGGGGTGTATTGATTTGGCAAAAAATAATTTTTTAAGTGTTGGCATTTTGGTGAATTTTAACAAATTTCGACTTTAAAAATGAAGAAAAAGTTCCCACTATCTTTGAGCAGAAAAACTCTTACCCGTTCATGTAGTGGCATGTTTTGTGTGCATGATCCACGTTTCTGGTTGCAGGTTCTTATCTTTTAGCAGTTTCTTATTTGCCTGATAGGCTTTATTTCCCTTCCGTAATTTATCGTTAAATCTGTCTATTTTTTCAAATCTACAGTCTCTTATGTGTAGTTCTTTTTGTTTTTGGTCTCCTTTTTTGTATTTCATACCTTTTTTTTAAAGAATCACGAGGCCGTGCGTGAGCTCCATGATTTCCATCCCACCCCCCTACCCGGGCTCAGCGCACGTCAGCGCTATTTACCGGTCTAACATGCCCCACCCCTGCAAGACATGCAACCCAACATACACACCACACACACCATCAGTGGACACGCCGAATTTAACTTATTCAGAAAAATTTCCAACGGGCAGAGGACTCGAACCTACTGCCGTTGAGAGTCTAGTTTCAAAGCCTGGGACTTTAACCACTAGACCACCCGCTGGCCCTTTTCATACTTTTGAAGCCCATTCGAATGAATGCGTGCGTAACAAGCGATTTTCAATATTTTAGCATTAAATAATAATATTATAACATAATTGAGCATTCAAACAATTAATTTACGAGTATCAACTAAATTGAAACATTTTTCTTTCCTTTACGTGAGTTAAGAAATAGTATCTCGCGCCCTAATGAAACTACATTACGAATTTACATTGACTTTTATTAACCTAAGCTGTGTAGAACGGTAATATTTATTAGTTCACTATTTAAGTATTCGTCAAAATCAAACGAATTTCTTTGTTTCATTCTACTTCGCGGCTTAGGGTGATATATTTAATCAATGTGATTTATAAACAAAAACAAAAACATCAGAATAATAAATTGCTGACATATAAACCAACCCGCAGCCGCACCTAAACATCTTTTTCGGGTTAAACCATAGAACTAAAACAACACAATAATTTTTTAGGGCGATAAAAATATAAGATATAGCATCTCTAAAAATTAAAAAAACAATGTTTGAACAAATTTTTAAAATTTCGCCAATTTTTTTAATTTTTCTAAAATTTCTTAGATAGCTAAATCTGTTTATTCCTTCGAATCTATAGTCTTCTACGTGTAGCTCTTTTGTTTTTGGTCACCTTGTTTTGTATTTCATGTATTTGAAGTCCATTTGAATGGATGCGTGCGAACCGTAACCAGCGATCTTTAATATTTCAGCACTGAATAATATAAATATAACATAATTCATCATTCAAACTTTAGTTTCGAAAAGATAAACACGATTCTAAAATTAAATAAGCAGCAAAAAAAATGTGTTTCACCTAGGATTGGAACCAGGGACTTCTGCTTAAAAGGCAGCAACGTTAATCGCTGAAAATAGTTGAGTTTTCAATCCATATAACGAGCTTCTATGGTGTATAAAACATACTCAAATACTAGTTGTCTGTATAAATAAATATTAAAAAACAAGGGGCTGTACCAGGTTTGATTACATCCTACGAGGATCGTTCGAAATGTACGTGGCCTAACACAGAGATGGTGCTAATTCGGCGGAATTTGCATTACCATTTTTCAGAACCATCTTTTCTTATGTTAAATGTGATAGACAGTATAAAGCGATCTGTCAATTAGTTTGTGTTTGACAGTGCGCCAAAGTAACCGTCTCGAGTAATTTCCTAAATAATAAAAAAAACTGAGTTCCGATCAGTGATAAAGTATTTTTATTTGAAAGGCTTAACACCAATCGAAATCAAAGCAGAGTTGGATTTGACATTTTTGAAGTTCGCTCCTTCGTTTTCAATGGTTAAAAACTGGGTTGCCGAGTTTAAGCGTGGTCGTGTGAGCACAGAGGACGAACCCCGCAGTGGACGCCCAAAAACTGCTACTTCTCCGAATATGATTGAAAATGTCCTGGATGACCGTCGAGTAAATGTGCGCGAGATAGCAGACATAGTGGGCATCTCAAATAAAGAATTTTAACTGAAGAATTGGAAATTAAAAAACACTCCGAGCCTTGGGTGCCGCGTTTGCCTACACCAGAGCAAAAATTGAATTGTTTGATTGTCTTTCGCGACCTTTTGGCACGTTTTCGTCGCAATCCAAAGGACATTTTGCGCCGTTTCATAACCGTCGATGAAACCTGGGTCGACCATTACACTCCCGAAACCAAGGAACAGTTCAAACAATGGATACACAAATGTTTTCCGCCACCGAAGAAGGCAAAAACGGTGTTGTCAGCAGGATAGGTTACGGCAACTGTATTTTGGGATTCTCATGGAATTATCTTCGTCGACTACTTGGAAAAGGGAAAAACAATAAATGGCAAGTATTATGCCAATTTGTTTCAGCAATTGAGCGACAAAATCAAAGAAAACGGCCTCATTTGGCGAAAAATAAAGTGCTTTTTCATCAAGATAACGCACCTGTACACACGTCTGCAATCGCCATGTCCAAAATTCATGAATTTGGGTTTATCAACGTACAAAAAACTTGCGTTTTCTTTGTTAGGCCACGTAAATTTCGAACGATCCTCGTATGTGTATTAAAATTTAAATATTTTCACAAAATCCAGTTTTAAAGGAATCCAAAAATGGAATTATCTGGTTTTACGATCCCATGAAGAAGGAGCACCTTAGTTATAAATTTCAGCAAAGACAACATACCTGGAGCCGGCTCTTATTACCAGTACGGTAATATACCGTTCTTTGCATACATTGATTTATCGTGCATGACTGTAACCAGTAACCGCTGATGTTGTAAATGGATAATAAAACAGGGGTGCTAAATTTAGCTTTCCTTTACTACCCTGTGTTCTCGTGATTGAAGTTCCTCTAGTAAGCCCACACACAGTATTTAATTACAAATTCCTCTACCAATAATTAATGAGATGCCAAAGATATGTATGCATCACATGAACTAGCTTATAGATTGTGTAATGTGTGTAGTTTATTTTAGTTTAGATATGTTTTCCCTTTTAGAGCAAAATAACGTAGAAACCTGAGATTCTTCTACAAGCAAAAAAATCACTTTCGTAGGACATCAAAAATTGATGTATTTCTGGCGCACCTTTTCAGATAAACACTTCGTCTAAAATTCAAAATATATAAAACCTATATTAAGTTACCTATTTTAAATTCTGCTCCAAAAGATATTCAAGATTTCAAAACTTGCTGATTTTAGATAGCACAGAAAGCGAATTTCCTACTTGAAATCTGCGTCTACCACCAAGTTTCCTGATCTATTTTCCGCTTACCTGCTCGAAAATAGTGATCGATTTTGTATGAAGTCAAATGCGTTTTTCTTTGCCTACGTCGTATTCAGTTCTGAATGTAATTTTACACCCTTTGTGCCTTAGTGGGTTTTCCTTCACCTTTTACAATACTGAAATATTTAGACTTCTTGGAAAATATTTTACAAAAACGGGAAGCGTATTTTAACATTTAAATAGGTGTGTGGGTGATCATAGAATTGGATAGAACATTTTTGAAGTTCAGGTTACTTAAGAATAAACAAAATATACTGAAATTTGAGACATATGACCAGCTAAATGTGCGAAACCAGACTACTAACACTACGGCTTGCCAACTACCACTAAAGCTCCGTTACCTATAAGAGTAACGACAGGTTTGATGCCTCTTTTAATTTTAGCGAATAAGAATTACTTCAAACTAATGAACGAGTAGTTATTTATCAGAGAAAATATAGAATAAATACAAAAATTAAATCTTAAACTTAAGTTTACAATTTTGTTCTGCTCTAAACTTTGTTTTTTAATTGTCTACCTCCATGGATTATTTATAATCAATCTTACATGAGACACTCACTAACTTGTTTAATGCATAAGAACAACATAGTATATAGGCTCAATGACACTCCTTATGCTACCGTTTGCTATCGTTGGCTACTCTATCTTAATTGCTACCGTATGCTACTTTTTGCTACTGTATTTTATCTGCTACCGTTTACTGCTGTTAGTTCCTGTTTGAAATTTGATTCCGTATTTTACCTATTACCGTTTGCCACTGCTCAGTGTCAAAATGCTTGAAAATGTCAAATTGTACAGAAAAGACAAAAAAATTCTTGAAATTGTATCAAGAGAGCATCCGAATCTTTTTTTCCATTGTAATTATTCTTTTGTCCGTTAGTAATACCATAGTAGAGAAACATCATTTTACCGAAATTATTATTTTAATTTATGTGAGTTAGAACTTTTTGGTGGGTTACGACATGTTAGCATTAAGCCATCTATATATGGTTTAATGTTACATTTTTCTTAATATTACTTGAGCACCAATAGTTTTAGTAAGTGAAACTACCCCTTAACACCGTCATATTCACTGAAGTTGCCCAGGTCTTCAACTAGGTACGCGGGAACCGTGCACCTCAACTGGGGAAAAGCCTTCCAACCAAAAAGTGAAGTCACACTAGCAAAAGGATTTCCAACAAAAAGTGAGATTATACTATACAAAAGGCTCCCGGTGAAGTCTGACCGGAGAGTAAACTCAGTTATAAAATCTGGTGCCCAAGAACTTCAGCGAGGTTGTATGTATAAGCCAACGTACAATCCCACCCGCAACATAAAAAGAGCGTCACAATTAGTGGTTTGTGGCATAGCGGTAATAAAAATTGGTGGTGCTTTAGAGTTCTTATTGTTTTCGCTTTCTTTTTCCTCTTCTTTTTCTTTATACTTATTATATTATACTATCGTCGTCATCATTTGTCACATTTTCGAATCTATTACTAGTGCTTAGAGGCGTGTTTAATGTTTAACCGATAGTCCCCTAGTTTTGTTGGTTTTACGACTCTAGTTCTAAATTCCGGACTGTCTCTTCGTGCGCGTTTCTAACTAGCTAATACTTGCCAGTTCTGCTCTTGGATAGCTAGTAGTATATTTAGTTGTGTTTTGTATTGCATTAGCGATGCCATTTGCAGGTTTTGCTGTGGCAGTACTGCATGTTAGGTAAGATACACTGATATTTGTTTTGGGGCGGGTGTGCAAACCAGAATTTGTTGAGATAATTATGTGGGCGCATTTTCATAGGATAGCACAATAAGAAATTTGGGTGTCGCAAAACAAACTTAATTAAACACTAGCTCTATTAGCTCATAAAATTTAAAAACAATCGTTCTTGAATAATATTTGTTTAAAATATTTTAAAACTGATCATGTCTAACTGATTTTGACAAAGCAACATAAATCCGCCGCCCTTCCACTTTACCTGACTTTCTGCTCGACTGACCACGTTGCGCGGTGCTGACCTATCTTTTAATATTCGAACAGCATAGCTAGCAGACGCTTAACGCGACAAGCTAAATCTTAATACACAATACATCCACTGTTCATAACGTACATGAATATTGGGACGTATAAACATCTAAAATTCATTTAACTGCTTCATACATTTAACTAAATTGAAACATTTTTTTGTTCTTTACATGAGTTAAAAAATAGTATCTCGCGCCCTAATGCAACTACATTACCAATTTACATTGACTTTTATTAACTTAGGCTGTGTAGAACGGTAATATTTATTAATACATTATTTAGAAACTCGTAAATCAAACCGATTTTTTTGTTAATTTTTACTTCGCGGGTTGGGGTGATATATTAAATCAATGTGGCTTATAGACAAGAAAGAAAACATTGGAATAATCAATTGCTGACATGTAAAATAACCCACAGGCGCACCCAAACATTTTTCCGTTTAATAAAACAGAACAAAGAAAACAAAATAATTTTTTACGACGATAAAAATGTCTATAAAAATTTAGAAAAAATCAGAAACATTGAAAAACTTTAAAATTTTCGAAAATGTTTAAATTTACAGGTTTTAAAGTTTTTAATATTCTCATAATATTTAAAAAATTGCAAAATTACTAATTTCCAAAATTTCAAACAATTTTCAAAAATTTGCAAATTTACAGTTTTCAGTATTTTGGAAATTTTTTATTTGTGAGTTTTTCAAAATTTTTCTAAATTTTCTTAAAATTGCATGTCAATCACATCACATCTCGACACGGCGTACTTATTATTACTTTGTTAAAAAAGTATAGAAAAAAGAGGGGGCGTAGTCCACGGGTTCTGCTAGTTATAATTAATTACCTAATTTAATGGTAATCCAAACTGTACGTAGCCTTGCTATAAAGCAACACATCATGAATGTGTAAGTTTTAATTGGCTCACTCGCGAAGGTAAAACAATTCAAATGGAACATTTCCAGAATGATCAGGAACAAGATACCAACCTCTAGTTTATAGCGAGCAGGTATTCAACCGTACTTACTTACGTACATTCATCGATCGATTCATTCATTCATCAGCAGGGTTGGACATAAAACGTGTACCGAATTAATAAGCGAGTCCTCAATTTGGCGTGATTTGGCGACTTCTTTTCCATGAAACTAGATCTTCTGGAGATTATGAAGCCTTAGCATAACATGGATTCTGTACGTTTAAATTTGCTCAGGGGTCGTTCTTTATTTACGGTTTCCAATCGGAAAACGTCAAAAGGTTTCTTTCAAAGCGACGGCGGCCTACGTTTCTACAAGATAACGACTTCGCCGCTTTTATGGTTCCCACTGATGAAAAAGTTTACGAATTATCAAAGCAAATGTTCCCACTTTCGTTTCGTCAGGATACAAATAGGATACCGCGAATAGAACTTGACCCAAAGTCTTGTTTTACCTTGCATTTAGTTTGGAAAAATAAGTTAGAAATACAAATTAAAGTTGATTAAGTTTTTGTTGTAGTCTAAAATCGAGAAACATTTACGAATACGTGACAAAAGAACACGCCAATTTCTGAAATAAAAACCTTATGGATATTCTTTTTTCTCGAGACTTTTGTAAGTGAGATACTAAATTCAATAAAAATTTGAACGGGAACTTTTCAAAAGTTTTTAGTTGGGGCGGCGTGAAACTACCCTGGAGGGAGAAAAACCGTTAATAATAATGTTTGTAAAAGCTGTCAGTTATCCACACTTCTATATTAAATTTTCTGATAACAAAAAACACAAACATCAATAAAATAGCAACAGCTGCAGGGGTTTTTACAGATGGAATATACAGGGTGTTTCAGTTGTAGTGGACACCCCATTTAGTTTTTAAATTTTCAAGTTACAAAAATATGTTTTAAATGAAAGTAATTGTATACGCTTAGTTCTATTTGCTAATTCTTATTACTACTGATGCGCATAATCGAACAATTTTCACAATCGAATGATTACCATTCGAAATCATTTAATAATCGAATAATTCATTCGGATAAAATCATTCGAATAAATCTAACTATAATAAATTTCGCATATTTTCGTATTTTTTATACTCTTAAGAGTAAAATTTACGACCCTGCTCTGAAATGACTATGAGAAACAAACCTGCAGTGGAAACTATTCCTAATATCAGTAATATCCGAATGTCCAAGTCATAGCATTCTTATCGCGTTGTGCTTGCGCGGTAAAGCACGCAGCGGAGACCGTCTTTATGCAAACGCATTCGGGAAATTCTGTCTCCATGAGTGTATTCGCATCATAATACCCCGACTGGTGGTGTTACCGTATCATGTATTTGCAGTTGGCTAGTAAACGGGGTTGGCTTCAACGCCCGCTTCTGAAATGGACAAATCGGAATATTTTTTTATCGTAAAATCATTCGAATAATTATCTTTAACCTCTCGAGATATCTCCAGATATTTCGACAATCGAATAATTCGATTATTTTCATTCGAAATCTCCCATCGTTAGTTTCGCCAGTCAAAGATTATAAAAAAAACACAACGGCCAACATACCAGCATATAGGGTTGCCACTTACCAGCCATTCTTTATTTACAAGGAAAAAATTTTTCGGGTGTTTTTTATTAGTGCGTTAAAATGACCAGAAAAAACATAACAGTGCAGTTGAAAATGCCGTGTTTGCTATTCCTAGTAAATAGTAACGTTTAGGACAAAACATTGTTATTTCGCGGGAAAGACGCAATCGAGGTCGTCTTTATACAACTGCATTCCAGAGATTTGTGTATTCGCATCATAGTACCACGACTGGTGGTATCATCGTATCATAAATCTGTATTGGGTATTTCCACTTGCCTACTGTAAGGGGTATTGCTTCAACGCCTGCTTCCGAAATGGACAAACTCGAACATTTTAAAATCGTAAAATCATTCGAATGGTTTTCTGTAACCGCTTGAGATATTTCCATAATCGAATGGTTCGATTGTTGTCGCTAGAAATATCTCATCACGACTTATTACTTTCCTCGCGATACGGAGTATGCCTTGAGGCAGGTAATGTACGAGTAGGTATACATCAAAATTTCGGAAGTTGAGATTTTGACGGAAATGTACGTTTTAGGGTCCGGGAATACGAAAAAGCACGGTTTCGCCATTGTGTCTGTATGTATGTGTCTGTTTGTCTGTGTACGTACTTTACAGCCAAAACGACTTAGCGCAGAAAATCCAATGGAGGTTGAATAGATTTGGTAGTCACAGTGGAATGAAACCGTAACAAAACGTGACTGGTCGTAAAAAAATGGGAGAGGTGCTATACTTTAACAAGCACGAGCTCAAAAAAAAGTTAAGATTCGTATTCTACGCAGTTTTCAAATATTTTCAAAATATTTCAAAAATAAGCAGAAAATTGCATATATGCAATAGTCCTCAAACGCTTTGTTGTCGAGATACCGGGTGTTAAAATTTCGGATACATTTTGTTTTTAATTATATCTAGAAAAACTGTTTCAAAAATCTTCAAATTTGGCACATTTGAGTTAGTCGACTTTCATTATTGGCAGTTTACATATTCGAAATATCTCAACCATTGGCGTAGATGTAGGGGTATCCCAATCTTAAAAAATCTGTAATCTCGACGCCACTGGATTTTCAGCTGGCTTGATATTACCATCTATAGTTTACTGTTTCATTTTTATCGCGAAATGCATCGTCTTCACGAAAGAATTAGTTCAAGCCACGTTAGTGGAAAATAATCTTACAATCTTGTCATCTGAAATTTTCAACAATAAATCACAGCAGCCGCGATGATCAGGTTAAGGAACATTGTGCCAAATTGAAAAATTTCTTTCAAAATCTATTAGAAAAAACACGACTTGAAACTTGAACTCGACAACAAAGCATTTGTCGGACTGTGGTTGTACGAAGCTTTCTGCTTATTTTCAGAAATTGTACCAGTTGGTAAATTTTAAAACACCTATTGTGGGACACCCTGTATACATTTACGAAAATTTAAAAAAGTTTCTACAATTTCATAAGATTAACAAAAGCCAAATTTTTCAAAATTTTAAGACATGCAGAAAGTTTCTTTAAATATTTGAAAATTTCAAAACATTTATTAAAACAAGGAAAGTCCCGAGGGCTGGTAACATTAACCTTACATGTTTGTACAAGAAAACCAGACTCGCACATTAGATCGACATCAAAAAAAGTGTGTTATGCTAATTTTAACAAACTCGGCGCTGAAAAATTACTTCGAATACCAGTTTTTTGCTTATAATTCTTCCACAATTTATAGCCATGACAAAAGTCTCTATAAAAATTTTTTCTTCAATCGGATTTTAACTTTCTTGAGCTATTGATTTTTTCAAATACTTCCGAAGTAAAGAATAAGTCCCAAAGGATGGGAAACGACATTCTGTCACGGTAGCTAATTTTGTGCCGCTTTAAGTAAAAGTGGAACAGAATAACTTTCTAAAGTTTAGTTTATCCTTTAAAAGTCAAAGTTTAACGGACGTCAAAGATGGAGATTACGCTGTCAAGAAACATCCGTAAGGCTGCCTTTCTTAATGTTTACGTTATTTATTGTTACAATTTCAAATTTATCCGGGATTTGAAGTACGCATTTTGGGCTTTAGCACGGTTGTTTCATAACTTTGAAATTAATTCAACTATTCTCAATAAATTAAAAAACAAATTAGATGTAGACCAAGAAATTTTAGATACATTATTTTGAATGTTGCGATTACAAAACGATACGGATAGCCATAAAGACATACATATAACATTGTACAATGGACAGTATGAAATCGCCCCCGGATTTAGTTTTTAGTTTAACTTACATTAACTTATTTACATACATTTTTAAGTTAATCTTATACGAGGGGTAAACCACAGGGGAAGTCTGTTGTGTACGTTAGAAGAAGTCTCGGGGAAGTTCACGGCACGTCGGGAAGTTCAAGAAAAGTCGGGGAAAGCCGAGAAAGGTCCGGAGAAGTCCTTAGAAAATCGGGGAAGGTCAATGAAAATAGGGGAAGTACAAGGGGAGTTGCGGAAGTCTAAGGGAAGTCGGAGAAGTTCGGAGAATGTCGGGGAAAATGAGGGAAATCGGGGAAGTCCAAAGGAAATCCCGGGGAAGTCAGAGAAGTCCGACGGAAGTCTAGGGGAACGTGGTTGTTCAACATGAAATCGCCCCCGTATGTAGTATTTAATTTCACCTACATTAACTAATTAACATAAATTTTAACGTAATTTTATACGAGGAGTAAACCGCAGGAGAAGTTTAATCTACACGCCAGAGAAAGCTTCGAGAAAGTCCAAGCGAAATCGGAGAGGCCCAAGGGAAGTCGGGGAAGTTTAAGAAAAGTCGTGGAAGGCCGACGGAAGTCCGGGGAATTCCAAGGAAAGTCGAGAAGTTTGGGAAAGTCCAAGGAAAGTCAGAGCAGTCTGAGGAAGGTCGAGGAAATCCAAAGGAAGTCTCGAGGAAGTCTGGTGTGCACGTTAGAGGAAGTCTCGGGGAAGTTCAATGGACGTCGGGGAAGTTCTAGGGAAGTCGTGGAAGTTCAAGAAAACTCGGGGAAAGCCGAGAAAAGTCCGAAAAAGTCCTAAGAAAATCGGGGAAGTTCAATGAAAATAGAAAAAGTACAAGGGGAGTTGGGGAAGTTTAAGGAAACTCGGAGCAGTTCGGAGAATGTCGGGGAAATATGAGGGAAATCGGGGGAGTCCAAAGGAAATCCCGGGGAAGTCAAGGAAGTCCGACGAAAGTCTAGGGGAACATTGTTGTTCAACATGAAATCGCCCCCGTACTTAGTATTTAATTTCACCTACATTGACTGATTAACATACATTTTAACGTAATTTTATACGAGGAGTACACCACGGGGGAAGTTTAATCTACACGTCAGAGAAAGTCCAAGAGAAATTGAAAAGACGCAAGGGAAGCCGGGGAAGTTTAAGAGCAGTCGTGGAAGGCCAATCGAAGTCTAAGGAATGTCGGGAAGTTCGGGACAGTCCAAGGGAAGTCGGAGCAGTCCGATGGAGATCGGAGAAATCCAAAGGAAGTCTCGAGCAAGTCAAGTAAGTCCGACGGAAGTTCGGGAAAAGTCCTTTACTAAAAGGAAGTCGGTGTACAATTGTTTGCCTGCGGTTTACCCCTCAATTTTGTATAAAAAATTTAAAAATAAGTTTTAAGGCTAAACACATAATTTTTTGACTATAAAATGTTCAGTTTCCATATTCTGCAGCATTAAAGGTTGATGTTTTTTGATACCTAATTTTAAATTTCTTGTGTATTCTTGTTTAAGTAAGACTTGTGTTTCTAAATTTAGTGGCACGGTTTTCACAAAATTGACAAAGCACTTTGCCTGAATATTTTCATACTTCAAAAATAGCTAGTAGAACCCGTGGGCCATGCCCCACGCTTTTAAATATAATTAAACTACTGAAGTTTACAGTGTAGCGGACCATGGATCGAAGTCCTATTGGCATGAGTATTATATAAAGATTATTTTAATTTGTCATAAATCGATTTTGACAAACTTGTTCGCCAAAACTAGGGAGGGAGGAAGGGGGAAAGTTAACCCCTCTAAATATTTCTGCACCTAAAACTATTACTCATAAGCACTTCAGTTTAAGAGAAAGTTTTTTTAACGATCTCTGTTTACTAGAGAAAGGAGCATGAATTTCCGTTTTCAAAAATTCATAGTAGGCGTCACGGAGACATTAGTGGAATGGGACCCGACACAAATAGTAGCCCATTTCTAGCTCTATAAGTTTACAAAGTTTAAAAAATCGCGTGGCCAGTTTTTGGGTAATAGTTTTTTGGCAATGTCCAAACTTTTGAAAATATTTTCACTTCACAGTTTTCATTTGTAAAAAACTTCGCTTAAATAGTAACATTGTGTTCCTCGAAGGCGATTCCAATACTAAAATTAATCCTAATCCGACAACTCGTTCTTGAATAAATAGGCGTCAAAGCCGAAAATTTAATACACCATAGCGGCTGCCATTTTAAAACTAAAGTGCTCGGGAAAAACTTAAAATATGTTTTAACGCCCTCAATTATATTCTTAAATTCTGTTTGTGAAATATTACTAAAAAAAATGTGTAACGTCTCATTCCTGCTCCAGTTCGTAAAATAAAATTTAATAGCTCGACACCGTTAATATCACCGTTTTTGTATTTCCGTCAAAATATCACATTCGAAAATTTTCGCAATATATTTTCATACTGGAAGTATGGGAAAGTAGAAAAGCGTACGGATTCAGCTAGTTCTTCATTAAATGCTGATTATGTACACCCAGCAGTTTTTTACGCTTAAGTTTATGTTATGACTACTCTCAATATGTAACTCAATGGAGTGTGTGGAATGTATATTTGTTTATTTTGTAAAATGTCTATGGTAAGACATATGTTGTGGCTGTTCCCCCGGCAGCTTTTTAATATTAGAAGTGGCAAAATATAGCTAACTTAGTAATAAAAAATGTAATAGTGTTCTGTTGCAAAGGTATTATTATATTAATTTTGAGTTATTAAAAGAAATTATATAAAAGTAGAAAACCCCGTGGGCTACGCCTTTCTTTATTTTTGGTAACTCCGAATGTTTCTTTCGCTGAGTCGGTCTTAGAACTGAAAGCCGCCCCCAGAAAGAACGTCCCGTGGTAAAAATCGTAAAAAATAAAAATAACCCGGAAAGAAACCGCAAGAGAAGTCTGGAAAAACAGCCTCATAAAAAAAAATGTCTTGATAAAAATTTTATCGCAGATTTTAAAAAATGTCTTAAAATACAAGTTCCAGAGGATTGCTTTAACAGAAGTTTTCTAAATGTTTTTGTAACGCAGAAAAAAATCGTATTAGGCTTGTACATATAACTCCAAAATGAAATTCGCCCTTATTCATAGTAATCGTTTAGCAAGGAAAAAGCACGTATCTTTTTCAGGGAAAGTTCTTTCGTAATTATGCAACGGTCTAGCAGCGGGTATTTATGAACAATAACATCATCCTTAATCATTGATACTTAATTGTTAGTAATTGTTAAGAAATGTACGTCCGAACAATAAAAAATGTGTCTCTGTAGTGTCTATATATTAATGGAGTAAACTAAAGCAATATACAAAAAAGACCGCAGCGAAGCTGTTCACTGGGACAGCTAACGTGGGCGCCCGCCGCGGTTCTGTTGGCTTGCCTCGAGTGGTTCGCATTATATAAGCTATCAGCAGATTATATTACAATAATACCAATAAATATTCTTATGAACGTTCTAAAATAACATTGTTTTTTGAAACTTGCCACTCGCGGGCCTCGCCTTTAGCAGCAAAGAATATTACTAAAACACGACCAATAAACACAATTTATTGCCAATATACAGCCGATATACTGTGTCGACATGCAAAATTCCGTCGGTTGGTTATAGTAAAGTTACGGAATTAATATAGATTTCCAATTCCAAATTTACAAATCCTAACATGAGAAAAAAATTTTTCAACTGCATCGATTAATTTTTTTTACACTCTCATTCAATCCAATCCTAATATAATGTATGTTAGTCGGATTGGATTGAATTTCAAGTTAATAAATCCTATTTTCACTATGAACAGAAATATTTTACCTTAAAGAAATTCCGCTTTTTCAATGCCATGGATATTTTGAGAAAGCAAAATCACCATTGTTTTGCTACCGTAATTAGACAACATTAATACAATTTAACCGTTTTTGTATCTCTTATACTTCCCGAGGTGCCCATGCTGTGCAAGTTATTATAGACACCCTGTATGTCTGTTATTTATCAACAAAATTTGGACTTTTTTTGTTGTAATCAGCATAAAAAGTGCTTTAAAACAAGGTATCACAAGGGGTATCTTCCTATTTGAAATTTTTAAGTTGGGTAGTTGAGCCTTAGCGGGTTAAGGGTAAGGGGTTGAAAATAACTCCTACGTGTGTTTATTTGAAAATAAAAATTGACGTGTTTGAGATTTTCTTAAAAAATAAGTAGTGAATGTTTAATAAATTCTATTCCAAACTCTAGGACCACAGCTTATTGTAAGGTACTCGTAAATATGTGAGTTGTAGTAGTAGGGGCCCTTCACAACTAAAAGTTGAGATATATGGAATTGATCCAGATTTAATATAATAATTGTTAATTGAAAATACAACGGCATTATTTATGGGAGCCTTTTGAATCAATAATTCTGTATACTAATTTTTTTTATTTGTAGCAACTAAAAATTCAAACGGCTTCAATTTTTCTGCTAGAGCCAAAAGCTAAAAGTAGAAAAAGTTGATTTTTACGTTGCATGTTGAAGGGGGGCGGGATTTATGTGGCAATTTGTTCTAGTCATATAGCAATTACACGAGTTTTATTGTAAATTGCTGAAAATATTGGACACCTGAAAAATATGACTCGATTTCTGAACGTGAACGAAATTATAGAGCTATTTTCCCATAAATTGTCGCGGTAACGATAGCTTTATGGAGGAAACTCTAACATAGAATTGATTTAAAACATATAATTATTTTTCCTTGCCATTGTTTAGAATTCAGGGCAAAGCAAACAAAACATGAAAGCTTAAGCACCAATCTAAGTGTTTACTTATCGTCGTGAATTGCCTTCATAAATGTATTGTAAAAACATGTTTTCAATAAAACTCAATCCTGATAATTGCCGTTCTAGCCTTGAAATTAGCAGAAATGTACAATAATTGAACATTTCAGTCTAATGATAACATCGTTATCATTAGCAGACGTCGTTAGTAACTGGATCTAACAATTATAATTGATGACGCCTATCTGTACGAGCGAAGAAACTCTACACGGTTCGTTTTGTAATTGAAATGACACACATTTGTGTGGCGCACAAACGTAATCGTCAACAAAATACGAAAAAAGTCTAAAGAACGCACTGAAGTTAATTCCTTCTGCGTTTTCATCTTCCTCGCTAAACAAAGTATAACTGTAGAGGAAGGTATTGTGACCGTCATGTCATGTAGGATTTGGAGCAAATGCGTTCTTTCAGAGAATTTTTTTCGGCTTTAGGCTGGCCGATATACGAGTTATGCCTAAAAGAATTGTAGGGACAAACTTCTAGGGCTTGCAAAACACAACAAAGCAAACAACTTTTGATAATAAATGTGTGGTCAAAAGTGTTTCCTTTCAGGGATAGAGCTTCTCAAAGATTCTTTAAGAAGCGCCTAAATGTAGGCAACTCAATTTACTACCTACTATTTGTTTCCATAACGACGGAAATTAATACAGGATAAATATAGCCCTCTTTCCCACTTTTCACTTTCAAATTAAATTTAAAATAAATTAATTAACAAAATGTTTCAAAACTAAGCAATAGAAAAAACCAAAATTTCCAACTATTTGAAAAATTTACAATAACTAATTTAAAATTTAACAAAATTATAGTAAATGTTCAAAATGTCGCCCCTCTGCTTCTACATACGAAGCACATCTACGAAGTAAATTCCTGCGCACCGCTCCAAATATACTAGGAGTCTGTTGAACTTCTTCACATGCAGCAAGAATACGCGCCGTAGGTTCTTCTACAAGTTCTTGGTACAGACGAGCAGCTTCGCGTGCGTTACCCCAAGCAGCTCCATACATAAACATCATGTCATGCGGTTCGGCAAAAGTATAATTCGCCATAACACAAAAATACGAAACACAGAACGAAAATAACGAAGAACATATCTATCAAAAAAATCGCAACGAAAAAAACGAATTATAAAAGGGCACAGAAAGAAACGAATGCAAGAAAAGTCAAAAAATATCACAAAAATATCAAATTGTGTCAAAATTGACGCTATTTGAATGCATGTATGTCTAGACCGTTTTTTTTTCAAAATTCCGTGTAACCTGTGCAAAATAATTGAAAATGCAATTTGGGTTGCCTACATTTAGGCGCTTCTTAAAGAATCTATAAGAAGCTTTATCCCTGAAAGGAAACACTTTTGACCACACATTTATTACCAAAAGTTGTTTGCTTTGTTGTGTTTTGCAAGCCCTAAAAGTTTGTCCCTACAATTTATTAACACTCTGTATACTTTACAGTTCAGACGCCTTAACGCACAAAGCCCAAATTTGGCTCAAAGATTGGTAATTGCACTAAAATGACTAAGAGGTTGGTTTATCAAAAAAAGGAGTTCTCTACTTTACAACAGACGTGCTCTAAAAATAACCTTAGACTCGCATTCGCATATCGAATAGCCGATCTGCGCAAACGCGATTTTCCTATACCCCCGATTTTTTTTTTCAAAAATTTACGGACCTGACTTTAAAATCGGTATGAGCATCTTAAATCACAATAGAAACAACGCACTACTGGGAAAACACCACTGAGAAGTTTCCTTTTGGTCGTTTACCTGAACAGGTTAATTAAGTTATCGACATAAAATCGGCAATCACGAAATTATAGAACCAATTTTGGGATTTTAACGAATAAAAATTAGTCTACATCATGTCGAATAGTCGATCTGTGCAAGCCCGATCTTTCTACCACCTCGCGGTGTCCTCCCATCAACGATTTTTTGATAATTCTTCAATGTACGAATTTCGGCTTCAAAATCGGTATGAACATGTTAAACTACAATAGGAACAATCTTTCATTAAGAAAAAACATCTGGGAGATTTTCTTTAGGCCCATTACCAGAACAGTTTAATAAGTTAATCCCCAAAAAATGACTATCACCGTATTATGAAATCGATTTTAGATTTTAACGGATAAATACGGTTTTCAATTAACAAATATCAAAAACCGAAAATTTTGAAACTTTCCAAACACGAAATTTTTTACATTTTAAATATTTAAAAATTTTCATTAATTTTCATAATTACCGAAAATTTTCAAATTAAATTTTTTTAAATTTTATTACAATTTTCTAAAAATTTGCATATTTCTGAAAATTTTCAAATCTTTACAAATTTTTAAACAATTTTTATGAAATTTTGTTAATTTTTTCCAAATTAATATTTTTTTACAATTATCATAATCTTCCAAGCATTTTTTTTTAATTTAAGAAATTTCAAAATTTACAATTTCAATATTATCAGCATTTCGTAAAATTATTAAAATTTTCAATAATTTAAGGCATTTTCAAAAATTTTGTAATTCTTAAACATTGTTTACATAATACTGAAAATTAATTAATTTCCTCAGAATATCAAAATTACTACAATTTTTAATATTTACAGAAGTTTTCTAAATTTTGAAAATCATTAAAATACAGCTTTTAATTTTATTCAAAATTTAAAATTTGTATTTTAAATTTTTTTTTTAATTTTTTCAACATTTCACAATTTTTACAAATTTTGAAAACACCAATTCCAAAATTTTCAATATTTTAAAGTTTTCGAAAATTTTTAGGTTTTTACTTTTCCAAATTTTTAAAAACATTTAGAATTTTTAAAAAGTTAAAAATACCTCAAAATCTTTAAAACATTTTAAATATTTTCAAAATTTTTTTAATTTTCAAATGCAAAAATTTTTTAAATTATAGTATATTTGAAAAATTTTTAAAAGTATCAATCAAACTTTTTAGTAAAATTCTAGTTTTTAAAATTTTCAATAATTAATTACCAATCATTTCCAAAATTTACAATCCAAGTAATTGAAAAATATTAAAACTTGCTTAGAATAACAAAATTTAAAAAATTACCAAAAATTTTCAAAATTTTTAATATCTCAGTGATAAAGTTTTTATTGTTTTCATTAATTCTAAATATTTTCAAATTGTAGAAAGTTTCCAAAATTTTCAAAATCTTCAAATTTTTAAAAATTTCCAACAATTAATTAGAATTTTTAGACAGTTTTAAACACCTAAACAGTTTTAAAACATGAGTATTTCAAAATTATTATTATTTTCAAAAGTTTTCAATATTTTAAAGTTTTTAAATTTCTGAAAAATGTTTAAAATTATTAACAGCTAGGCTTCCGGGTTGGAGCCGCATCTTCGGTGCATGAACTGCCGACGTTTCGTCCTCGGTTGCACGAGACATCTTCAGGGCTGTGGTCACTTTGGGATCTGGAACACAACTGTTGTGTTCCAGATCCCAAAGTGACCACAGCCCTGAAGATGTCTCGTGCAACCGAGAACGAAACGTCGCCCCTTTATGTAGCAATGACGCGGCTCCAACCCGGAAGCCTAGCTGTTATTAACAACGGCCGCGGAAGCCTGCAACTTAGATTTTAAAATTATTAAAATTGTTTAAAATTTTAAAAGTTGTGCATAATTTTCAATAATTTTCAAAAAGTTTCAAATATTTTGAAATTTCCAAAATTTGTCAAAATATTTTTTACCAAATGATCAAAATTAATTTTTTAAGAAATTAAAAATTTTAAAAATTTTAGTACACCTAAAAATTTTCAAAATTATAAAAAACTAAAATAAAAATTGTTTTTTTCAAAATTTTCAAATTTTGATTTTCAAAAATTCTTTTAATATTTTGTTTCTCAATTTTTAAAATTTTTAAAACAATTAGATTTCCCAACAAATTGAATGCCAAATTCACATGGTGAAAAAAGTTTAAAGAATTGTATTCCAAAGTTTAGGGACATGCTGTATTATATTATATACTGTTGTGTGTTAAATGTTAATTTGAAACCATATCTTAAAAAATTTTCAAAATTTAAAAAATTTTAAATTATCAAAATTGTTTAAAATCATACAAGTTTTGCATAATATTCAATAATTTTCAAAAAGTTTCAAATATTTTACAATTTCCAAAATTTTTAAAATTATTTTTTGCTAAATAATCAAAACTAATTTCCTAAGAAATGCCAAATTCACATGGTGAAAGAGTTTAATGAATTTTATTCTAAAGTTTAGGGACATGCTGTATTATAATGTTATACACAATGTCTATAAAGTACCCCCCCTTCCCCCAACTAACTTTTGAACGACTTGATATTTTACCACAAAATTTGGTGTGCTTTAATGGGAAGTTAAATACTATTTTTCAAACCATATTAAAATTTTGTATCATCCAAAATGGCGACTGGGCGATATTTTGAATTTTTTTTTTAAATAGTAAGGGGGGTCGAGTGACACCTCATTGGAAAGGTCTTTCAGTTCTGCGTCTGATCCTAGAGCTTCAAAGAAAAACATTCAGCCATAACAAAATGACAATGTTTGAAGATAAAGAAGTCTATTTAAAAAAACTAAGAATTAAAGCAAAAAGAAATTAAATTAAGTGTTCGAAATGTTTACCATTCACTTCTTGGCACATAAAAAGTCGGTTATGAAATTCCTGCCTTACATTTTCATAAGTTTCTGGAGTGATATTTCTGCAAACTTCTGTAATGCGTTGCTCCAGTTCTTCAATTGTTTCTGGACGGGTTCTGCACACTTTCGATTTCAGATATTCCCATAGAAAAAAATCTTAAGAAAGTTAAATCTGGAGAGCGAGCCGGCTATTCTACAGGCCCCCGCCTACCGACCCATCTACCAAGAAAATGTCCGTTGAAAAAGTCAGAAACTGGCCTATAATAATAAGGCGGCGCACCGTCTTGTTGGAACATAACGTTTTCAATATTATTTCCAGCCACCTTTTAGATATTTTTGGTAAAATTTTGTCCTGCAAATGAAAAAGTGGACTACTGGATAAAAAAATCAAGTCCATTTGTTTAAAATCCGCCATTTTGTTATGGCTGAATATTTTTCTTTGAAATTCTAGGATCAGACGCAGAACTAAAAGACCTTTCAAATGAGGTGTCACTCGACCCCCCTTTCTATTTAAAAAAAAATTTCAAAATGGCGCCCAGTCGCCATTTTGAATGATACAAAATTTAATTTTTGGGTAAAAAATAGTATTTAATATCCCATTATAGCACACCAAATATTGTGGTAAAATATCAAGTGGTTCAAATGTTAGTTGGGGGGGGGGGGGGGTTACTTTATAGACAGACGGTATACTGTGTCGTGTGTTAAATGTTTGTTACCAAGGCAACGCCGAGAATTAATAATTTAATTTGTGCTCTAGTTTCGTTTATTACCATAATGCAGTCACTAAATAGGATCGCATAGTTAATTCTAGTCTACTAAGACTAAGAGCAATAGAGTAAATGCAGCTTGGTAATTTAAGTATTACTCCCGCCGCATTTCTGTCAACATTATTATATGCAGCTGATTTGTATATCGCGAATGCAATTTCTATCATTTCCAGACGTTCTTGTAGGAACTACAGTAAACTAAGCAAACAAGGAGCTTCTGTTTGCAAAGGAAGATTTACTCAGAGGATTTCTGGTGTTGACTAGAGCTGCTTCTGTTCGCATCGGGCTGCTCCGCTATGTATGAATTCAAAATGTTACCTAGTTAAAATTATCTTCAATTCAAGCGCACGTTTCGTGTAAATGTCATCATTATAACGTTAGCTGATGAACCATATCTAATCGCATAATCCAATCTGACCTATTCAGCTTCAATCCCTAATTCTCCTCCCCTGCATGCATATAGCGCGTAGTACGCAAAGCTTTGAAACTCCGCATTTGATTATGTTAATGTGTGACAAATGGAAAAGCGTTTGATAAAACGCCCGATCTGTTTACACAATTCCGCCGAATACAATCACAAAAGCGTTTCACTGTCGGGGACTATCTTTTTCTGCTTTCCGTTGGGATAAATCAAATTTTTATTGCCACAGGATACGAATGAAGGGGGAATGTGCGCGAAATGCCCTGGAATAATACAAATTCACGTATGCTGTTCAAATTTTGTAATAATCGAGACGCGTAGGCAGCTCGCAAACCCGATATTGCTTTATGGTTTTTCTGATTTACAATGCCACTGGTGTTGTTGGAAGCGGATATTATTGTGGAACTTCAATGAACTGTTCTCTGCATTCCGGTACAATAATATGACCCGCGCGTGACGAAAATAATGTTACTCTCTGAGGGAACACGTTCGGAAAAATGACTCTACAGTAACGGAAATAAAGCTAAACCCAACCATCAGCTATTTCATATAAAATTTCCCTTTGTTTCTTTACACAACCAAAAAAAATCGTAATTGGCATTCTCCGAGTTGTTAGATTGTAGATCAAATTTTAAAAATTTCTAAAATGTTGATATGTTAACAACATCTAGGCTTCCGGGTTGGAGCCGCGTCATCGGTGCTTGAACTGCCGACGTTTCGTCCTCGGTTGCACGAGACATCTTCAGGGCTGTGGTCGCTTTGGGATCTGGAACACAACTGGCGAGACGTACCAATACTCTTACACCACCTACCTCTATAGCATTTCTACCTCACATACACAAAACCACCGACCGCTTCAGCAGACTACTTAAACAACAAAACATAAAAACCGTTTTTACACCCTTTCAAAAACTTTCCAATTTCCTTCCTACGACCAAAGACAAGTTACCTACCCTCCAATCCTGCGGTGTGTATAGTGTACCTTGCCCCTGTGGGAAAGCCTACATCGGTGAGACGAAGAGGCCGATCAGCGTTCGAGTTTCTGAACACGAACGCTGCACTCGACTGAAACGTCCCGCAGAGTCGGCTATCGCAGAACATAAACTCAATACAGGCCATAACATTCAATTTGACAAGACCAAAATCCTAGCCCGTTCTTCCACCTACCTCAACCGTGTGATCTGTGAATCCATAGAAATACACAAAACTCCTAACAATATTAACCGAGACCACAGCTAGCCCCTCCACAATGCCTACAAACTACTATTTCCGACTAAACGAAAGCCCCGCCCTGCAACTGCTCAACCGCTACAGCATGACAGCCAATAACAGACCCAGCAGTCACACCTTGTTACCCACCCGTCCCTTATAAACACGGTGCCTGCACCGGTCTCGACCTTCACAAACGTGTGGAGAATTCGCTCCAAGGCAACGGATCGCGACACGAGGTTACTGCGAGTGATTACCACTTGCCGGGCCTCGCTGGATGCCCTCCTGAGCCGCGGACTGTGTATATTCTCCCACATATATTCCGTTGAACCATCCCACCCAACCAAACCACAACCTAGCCAATGTCCCCGATGCCTCAAGTACGACCACACCGCCGCCAACTGCCCCGAGAAGAAGCCGACCTGCGGGATCTGCGGAGCCAACCACGCCACCTCCTCGTGCAAGCCAGGAACCGAAATCAAGTGTGGAAACTGCGAGGGAGACCATGTGGCCTTCTCTATGCGGTGTCCCACACGACCCAAGGAAGCTGCCGCCCCCGAAGCCACCATTCCACTGAAGGATGTTTCCCCCGAAACATCAACAGGAGAGAACCAAACCGATTGGCTGAGGTTCCTTATTACCACCTTCCTCAACCTTTTCCCTCAACAACGTGAATTTACCACCAAGATCCTAACACAAACAATTTCTGCTTTCTTTCTAGAATACCCAATGATCTCCTACGCCGGCAACAAAATCCACGTCACCTTCAAGAAAATCAACGAGAAGACACCAACACCTGTATAACTAGCATAGTAGCACATCCATAAATAAGTAATATTTTTTTTTTCCAACATTAACGTAAAAACTGTTTTTTTGTGAATTTTGACTTTTTTGGACTTTCTTTTTTTTTACCCATATGTAATTATAGTAACCTGGCTGAAGAGGAGGATACTCCTAAAACAGCTTTTGACATGTAATATATATAGGTTAGTTCTTAGTTAAGTGTGACATGTATATATTATGTTTCAATATAGACCTTGAAAACAACACCGGTCTCGCCAGTTGTGTTCCAGATCCCAAAGCGACCACAGCCCTGAAGATGTCCCGTGTAACCGAGGAAACTTTATAAAACTTGGAAACTTGAAAATTTTGATTATTTTTGAAAATCTTAAAATAATACAATTTTTGAAAAGTTTGAAAATTTTTTTTTTTAATTTCTAAGAATTTGAGTTGAAGAAAACTTTTTGAAAATGTGAAAAATGTTTTGTTTTTAGTATTTGTTAATATTGTAAACCATATTTATTCGTTGAAATCTAAAATCGATGTCATTATTTGGTTATACTATTTATTTGGGGGATTACCCATTTAAACTGTTCAGGTATACGACCAAAAGGAAACCTACTAGAGGTGCTTTCTCAATGGAATATTGTTTCTATTGTCATGTTCATACCAATTTTGCAGCCAAAATTCCTACAAGTTTTTAATATTAAAAATTCGTTGGGCGGACGCTTGGAGTTGGTAGGAAGTTCGGGCTTGTGCAGATCGGCTATTCAGCATGTTCGTAGAATACGAATCTAAAGTTTTCTTTCGAGACCATCTATTTTAAAGTACCGGGTGTCCGTAAAAAACATCTTTCAGAGCAGGCTATGACCGAAGTCTTAAAGTTGGCAATACTTAATATAAGCCAATTGTCAAATGTTGACAGCTGTAAAAATTTTTGGTTAGATACATTTAACTTACTATCTAACCAAAATTTTTTACAGCTGTCAACATTTGACAATATTGGCTTATATTAAGTATTGCCAACTTTAACACTTCGGTCATGGCCTGCTCTGAAAGAAGTTTTAAACGATCACCCGGTAGCTCCCCCCCCCCGTGTTTTAAAGCAGTCGGGTGGTTTTATAATATTTTGTGTTTTCCATTTGCAACTAATGCTTATCCCTTGAAATCCCAAAATCGATTTCATAATTTGGTAATAGTCGTTTTTCTGGCAATGTCTCAATTAAACTGTTCGGCTAAACGACCAAAAGGAAACATTCCAAATGTGCTTTTTCTAGGAAACTTTGTTCCTATTGTCCTTTAACATGTTCATGGCGATTTTGAAGCCGAAACTCGTAATTTACTAATATAAAGTTCTTTCCGACCGCGTCTATATTGAAGTAGAGCACCCCCGTCCCCATTCTTGAACGCAGTCGCCCGCTTTTACAATATTTTGCGTTTTCTACTTGCCACCAATTGTAATACATCAGCACTGCGAGCCAATGCGGCCCCTGGCTTGGTCCCGTTCACTCCAGGTTTGGCTAATTGCTATGTTCCGGAGGGTAGTGGGGCTCTTTGGGTCTTTAACCACTACGCACCCTCAGCTTACGCCAAACCCTTGTCATTACATTTACTCGTCCATTTACGGGACCACCTATTAGGGTGCCATTCCGAGAGCACGAGGTGCCGTGTTAACTCGGCTTTCGGACACCCACCCAAGTACTGACTAGACAGAGCTATGCTTAACTCTGCTGATCGCACTCGAACGGGCATTCTAACCGCGCCAACTCGGGACTCACTTGCCACCAATGCTTATCCATTGAAATAAGGTAAGGAAGTCAAGTTTTTGCAGATCGTCTATTCGACATGCGTAGAATACGAAATGAAGGTTCTTTTTAGAGCGCGTTTATTAGAGCACCCGTTCCATCCCCAACTCCATTTTTAGCGTACCAACCCTATTTTCTTGCGGTGTTATTCTACTGTAATTAGCGGTGTTTGAGCCAAATTTGGTTTTTCTGCGTTAAGGTGTCTGAATTGTAAAATGTATACAGACAGACAGACACACACATACAGAGACCTCTGCAGCGTCCGCTTTATCGGTCTCCCTAGGCCCTAAAGCCTGCTTACTAGTCAGAACGTTTAGGATAAAAATGTTTGGCATAAAAGTACCTTTCTTTTAGGCACAACTCGTATATATCGCCAATAAGCCCAAAGCGAAAAAACTTCGCTGAATGAACGCATTTGCACCAAATCCAACATGACGATCACAATACCTTCCTCTATAGCTATACTTCGTATAGCGAGAAAGGTGAAAATCATACTAGCATTATTACTTCATAAAATGGCTTACACGTATATATTATATTAGTTTCATTTACGCTCAAACGACTTTTACCTGCTACAAACTTTTCAAAGTTGGAGAGAAAATCAGATTTTATGGGTCTCAAGTGCACTATCTAAGAAAACCATACTTTGTAAACGAACTCGACGCCCATTATTTAGAACGTAGTTTAATGTCACTTCGCTTCTACTTTACACTGCGGTTTTTACGAGTAGGTTAATACATAAACATAAAATATTAGGTACTGCACTTATAATAAATAAAACTTGAGGCAATTTTGCTGATGTAAAGTTAACAGGAAAATATTTAATTCTAAACTAGCAACAATTGTAACTAAGCAAGTTCGCTTTTAGTAAAGAAAACTTGGTAAAAATGTAACCTTAGAATTATTTTTATCTGTGCAAGGAACATAAATTTCGATGACTGGCATGTGATCGGACCGCTCACAAGGCTGGACTTTATAGCTATTTACCAATGATATCAAAATTGCAACGATTACTTTTTGTTCATACAGTGATGTAAGGAAGAGTATGGTGTTGCAACTCCTACTATTTGTCTGTATAAAAATTCATCCTAAAAGTTTGACAATGTCGGGACTCTTTATAAGATTTGCGCATAGATGGCGCTCTTAAAACTTCACATATAAGGTATATTTCAAATTTGGCGCGGTTTGATAATTACTTATATCACTACTTGACCATTTTTGACACCTATCGTTAGTGATGAATTATTTCGATGTGTTCGAAAATACGTGTTCGATCGCATGCAATGAATTCGTTACTTACTACTAAAATGGCTTTTTTTTCAATAATAAATTAACAGATATTGTGCTTGTGTATGGCAAAGTGGGCGGAACTGCTGCCAAAGCTAAGGTACTTTACGTGAAACGTTTTCCCAATCGCCGTATACTTTTACAAGCATGGTTCAACATTTATGTGGCCAGGGTTCGTTTAAACCCCAATTGAAACATCGAGGAAAAGCACCCGTCGAATTTTGGATGCCAAACCGCAAATTTTAGATGTGCTTCTTTTCGAAAATATTTTTGAAAAATTTAGAAAAGCTTGTTTAAAAACTTACCCTTTGGATAGCCTTCATTATTTTACAGCCCCAGGATTAGCGTTTGAGGCTGTGTTAAAAATTACAGAAGTTTACGGTAGAAGCAGATCCCACTGTTAGTGTCCGAAGACTTGCATTTCGCATTGGAGTGTCAACGTTGGCGTACTTTAAACGAACAGGGCTCTTCATGTACAACTGGTGCAGGCACTAGAGCCAGGAGATCTCTTACGTTGTCAAGTTTTTTGTATATTGATTTTGGGGGAAGTTGAGAAGCAGCCGAATTTTATAGATTGTTTGCTCTATGCCAAAGTAGGACTTTCAGGAGATGGATTTTTTAATGCCTACAACACCCACATACGATCAGATAAAAATGCTAATGCAATTTTGTTTAAATGTGTGTTCTGGCATTGTAGGCGACTGTTTAATCGACCTTATATCTTACAACCTTGCCTAAACGGCATCTACAATGGGAATTTAAACGAACTTTTAGAAGAAGTCCCTTTAGCTGTACGCAGCGACATGCGGTACCTCCATGATGGTGCACCAGCTCATTATTTTCGTCGGGTACGAGTGTGGTTGGATAATAATTTTCCGGATCGATTGGTCAAAATGGGTTGGCGTTATGGCCTGCGCGATCACCGGATTTAAGTTGCTTAAATCGGTTAATTCATAATTGGAAAAAATCGCCATTTTACCACGAATTTATTGCATAAAATCAAACACGTACACTCGTACACAGCGAACTAATTCACCACAAACCTACCTCAAATGTAAAGACGCAGTAACAATAATTACAAAGTCGTTATCAGTATGTACCTACTTTTTGCTGCTTTTTAATCCGAAGTTTTTATTGTGCTGCATTAAATTAAAATACACCTCCAGAGACGGGTACCTACACATATTTTTAGTAAAACATTTTTGATTTTTAACTCAGTTTTGGAAGCTTTTCGAAAAAAATGATAAATGGAAAACGTGTTCAGTTTAGTGAGGTTAAAATATCTCCAAGTATTTATCTATTGAAATGCCAAAATAGCTTCTCGTATTTTAAAGTTTTTTGATCAATCTTTTGTAGTTTTGGCGATACTTCAGCTCCGGTATCTAATTAAAATTTTCACATTGATAATAAACTATTTAAAAATTTTTAGATTTTCCAAATTATTATCTATGCGAACAGGGAGAAAGAGGAAACAAAAGAATAAACTATTAACAAAACAGTTATGTAATACAGCCCTAAAAATCAATAACGCAGAGTGTTTTACAATCAATTGTTACTATTAATATATCTCAAATTTATTAGTACCGAATCAAATTTGTGGAGCCAATTACGAGCACCCACGTTCATCTTTCGAGCCGTTTGCGTAAACGCTTATTCCAAGCTCTCATCAATGTATGGGCATTAAATAAACAGCTTATAATATCCGTAGGTCCGGTATATGGGTTTGCGAGCCTAAGGCGAAACCTAATTAACTTTGAGGAGCTGACATCCTGGCGCCGCGTTTATAGAAAACGGATGGCTGTAGGAAATTTGATACATCGCTTTTAAACATTTTGTTATTTTTACGGATAATGGATACCATTTTACTTTACATCTAGAAATATAATATAACTATTGGTATTTCTTCGGAATACTAAAATGCTAGTATCTACTTTAAGCGGCTGTCGATTGCATTGCAACAATGAATTTCGTTTCGCGTTTTATTTCTTCTTGTTTTAAGTTGGCCATATACGAGGATCGTTCAAAATATACGTGGCCTAACAAAGAAACGCAAGTTTTTTGAACAAGAAATTATTTTATTTTTCAATGTAGTCTCCCGCTCGCTCAACGCACTTATTTTAACGATGCTCCAAAGCAGCAATGCCGTATTTGTAGCTCGATGAACCCAAGTTCTCAAAATAGCTATTTACAGCAGCCACTGCCTCGGAATTGAATGAAAATCTTCTATCGCCAAGCTATTTTTCCAGGTTTAGAAATAGATAAAAATCGCTGGAAGCCAAATTTGACGAATGGGGCGATGAGGCACTAATTCGAATCCAAATTCATGAATTTTGGCCATGGCGATTGCAGACGTGTGTATAGGTGCGTTATCTTGATGGAAAATCACTTTCTTTTTTGCCAAATGAAGCCGTTTCTCTTTGCTTTTGTCGCTCAATTGCTGTAACAAATTGCCATAATACTCGCTATTTATTGTTTTTCCCTTTTCCAAGTAGTCGACGAAGATAATTCCATGAAAATCCCAAAATACAGTTGCCGTAACCTATCCTGCTGACAAAACCGTTTTTGCCTTCTTCGGTGGCGGAGAACCTTTGTGTGTCCATTGTTTGTACTGTTCCTTGGTTTCGGGAGTGTAATGGTGGGCCCATCGACGGTTACAAAACGGCGCAAAACGTCCTTCGGATTGCGGCGAAAACGTGCCAAAAGGTAGCGAGAAACAATCAAACGATTCAGTTTTTGCTCCGGTGTGAGCAAACGCGGCACCCAACGCGCGGAGAATTTTTTCATTTCAATTCTTTAGTTAAAATTCTGTGCACACTGTCATTTGAGATGCCCATTATGTCTGCTATCTCGCGCACTTTTACTCGACGGTCATCCAATACGATAGGGAGGACTTTTTCAATCATATCCGGGGTAGTAACCGTTCTTGGGCGTCCACTGCAGGGTTCGTCCTTTGTGCTCACACGTCCACGCTTAATCGCGGCAACCCAGTGTTTAACCATTAAAAACGAAGTAGCGGACTTCAAAAATGTCGAATCCAATTCTGCTTTGATTTCGGTTGGTGTTAAGCCTTTCCAATGAAAGTATCTTTACACTGCTCGCAACTCAGTTTTTTCCACTAGTTACGAAATCACTCGAGACGGTCACTTTGGCGCACTGTTAAGCACAAACTAATTGACAGATGGCTCTATACTGTCATATTTAACCTAAGAAAGGATGGTTGTGAAAAATGGTAATGCAAATTTCGCCGAGTTAGCGCCATCTCTGTATTAGGCCACGTACATTTCGGACGATCCTCGTATGTGTAATTGCAGACAAATTTTATATATTCTTCGTAAATTATACACAATTAATTTAATACGAATATAATTTTATGCGATCATTCAGCAAACTTTTTTCGCTTTGGGCTTATTTGCCGATATACGAGTTATGCCTGAAAGAACGGTACTTTTACGGCAAACATTTTCAACTTAAACATTTTAACTAATAAGCAGATTTTAGGGGAAGGCCGATAAAGCGGACGCTGCGGAGGTGTCTGTATACACTTTACAGTCCCGACGCCTTAGCGCAGAAAACCCAAAATTGTCTCAGAGATTGACAATTTCACTGGGATGAAACCGTTACAAAATGAGGTTGGTCCGCCAAAAAACGGGGGTGCTCTACTTCAATACAGATGCACTCGAAAAAGAACCGTAGATTCGCTTTCTACACATGTCCAATAGCCCATTTGCGCAGCGCGATGTGCTACCCTCCCCCTCCTCAATGTATCAATGACCGCTTTAAAATCGGTAAGAACATGTTAAATCACTTTAGGACATCCTTTCATCAAGAAAGCACCTCTGGGGGGAAGGGGAGTTTCCTTTTACTCGTTTACCTAAACAGTTTAATTGAATAACCGCCTAATAAATTACTATCACTGAACTATAAACTTGATTTTCGATTTCAACGCATAAATATTGTGCTTCTAATTAGCAAATACTAAAAATCATTAATTTTCCATAAATTTTTAAACTATTTGAAATTTTTGAATTTTTATAACTTTTCAAAATTGTCACAAAAGTTCCGAAGCTTCAAGCTTCAAAACATTCGTAACTTTCAAAATATTTGAATATTTTCCAAATTTCTAACATTTCCAAAACTTTAGAACATCGAAAAGACTTTTGCAAATATTAATATTTTCTAAAAATGTTTAAATTTTAAAAATCTCAAAAGAATTACAAACTTTCTAAAAATTTTATAAACAAAAATTACAACTGCGATATTTCCCAAATTTAGAAAGATTTTCAAAGATTCAAAAATTTACAGTTTCTAATTATTATCAAAATATTTACAAATTTTCTGAAAATTATGAAAGATTGTAAAAATTTTAAAATTTTCAAAAATTGCTCAAATTTTTAAAATCGACGAACTTCAGTTTTCTAATTTTTTTAAAACTATAAAGATTTTCACCACTTAAAATGTCAAAAATTTTCGGAAATTTTTAAAAGCGTCAGAATTTATAAAATGCCTAATTATAAAAAAAAATTGAAAACGTAAATATTGCATACCTGATACCTTTATAACAATTTAATAAATTTTTAAACGCTATCATACAAAATTTTAAACATTTTTGGTTTCTACAATTTTTGAAAATTTTGAAAAGGCATGAAATTTTTGATAATTTTTGAAAATTAAAAAAATGTACCACTGTTATTTTGAAAATTATTGGAATTTTGAAAACAAAATTTTGAGAATTATGAAAATGTTTACTTAATTGAAAATAATTAGAAATTTTGAGTTTTACCGAATTTTTGAAAATATTCGAACTTAAAAATCTTTGAAAATTTTGGTATGTATCAAAATTTGGAATTGATATAACTTTTTCAGTTTTTGAAAATGTTCAAATATTCTAAAATTTTCACAAATTTCCAAATGTTTTTGTTTTAAAATTTTAATTTATATTTTTGAATCAAAGGAAAAAAATTAAAATTTTCTAAATATTAAACAAAAAATAACTGCGAGGAAGGTCGTATGGCGGGTGCTTCTTCATCATTTTGCGAAGCGTTCACAGTCAAATTTTATAACTTTCATGTCACTGTCAATAGCGCATTGTAATATCCGTTTCTGAAAGTTAACCGAGCAGAAAAACAAACGGAAATGGAACAGAACTGGAGTTATCATACTTTTTTGTAAAAAGCAGTCGACGTACACGAAATCTGAACCAAGAGATTTTCGAAAAAAACATTTTAAAACTATAACGTTATTGAGGTCAGCTGCTAGAGATTTACTCAACTAGATTATCGTAGCTCAAGAGTTCAAAACTTAAATTAGTTTAGTTTGTGCGCTCCTGTGCACATAGCAGTGCTTTACAAAACTGCAACACATTAGCAATTCGCCGCCGTAAATTATAAACGAACAGCAAACTTATTTTGGAATTGCACGAGAACGTGAGCAAACGTAATTTTATCATCGAAATAACAAACGTGAATAAAATTCGAAATTCAAAATAATTTAATCCCACATTCACCAAGGAAATTAGTTAGTAAGGCACTTAAAATATAAAGCGTTTCTCAATTCCGAACAACACATTGAATATAAATAGAGTTGTTAAGAGCATGGACAAAAATTTGAAGGTTTTTAGCTAAATGGAGAGAAGGTTATTTTTCAGTTTAATTTTTTCAAGTTATTTTTAAAATTTGTATTAATATCTCACTGAAAACTTTAAATGAAAACATTTTGGAACTCTTAGACATACTTAAATGGTAATGTATCGCTTTTTGTGTATCCTACAAAAAAAAATTCAGTGGTGCCAAGTAGGGAGATCTTGCCGGCCATTCAATAAATCCTCTACAATCAACCCAGCTATTCGGAAAATTTTTAAAGCCGATCTTAAAGATGCATATATCAGGTTAATTCTACGCACATGGGATAATTTGCATATTGACGTTTACCATTTGGTATTTCTTTTGCATCGTCTCTGTTTCAAAGAACAATGGATCAATTATTGGCAGATATCGATAGAACCGTTTGTTACCCTAATTATATTTTGGTCACTGTACCTAATAAAGAAATAAACAAGAACCGCTTGCATCAAGTATTACAAAGACTTAAATCTGCAGGAGTGCGCACTCAAAAATCAAACTGTGCGTGGTTACAAGATAGTATCATACTTTTAGGACGCAGAATTGACAGACATGGGTTACACCCGACCAGAGAGCATCTAAATGCCATACAAAACATGCCAAGACCGACTAATACAACAAAACTTGTGTCTTTTTTGAGTTTCATTGCATATTATAGACGATTTAGCAAAAATCGTCTGTTTATCGCTCTACTCTTTTCTTCCTCTTGTTATAGGCCAATGTCCTGTTTAATACCCGCAACTGGTGCGGGTTCTGTGAGCCCTCTTTGCACGTATGCCGGGCAGGAGGCTGGCCTTACCCGTCGAAAGGAGAAGAAGTTCCACTAAATGGTTTACGATTGCCAAAGATGTTAGTATGACAACCGGGACCGACGGCTTAACGTGCCCTCCGAAGCACGGTTGGTTGCAGATATACCCCTATATTGGTCACCCATCCGATAGGGGACCAGAGCGGACAGTGCTTAACTTTGAATAGCGTGTGACCGGCATCCGCAGTTCTCCGCCGTGCAACCAACTTTACCACTCTACTGTGATCTAAAAAAACAATAGGTGTAATTAAACATTGGAAAATAATAAAATTTTACTCTTTTGACAGATCACAAACTAGTTGAAAGGATATTTCGCAACCATCGTGCAACACTAGTAATTGCCTGTAACAGATTGGTCAGATGGACCATAAATTTAAGTAATTATGATTACACAATTGTTCACTCTGATAAGGATAACGCACCAGCAGATGCATTATCGCCCCTTTGCTAATTACAAATACAGCTTTATTAGATGAACAAAGAACCCCTTTACCAAGTTTAGCCACCTATAACACTTACGGCGTGGAGTGGGGTGGCGGTAGCTTAGAGGTTAGGCGCTTGGCCTCTAACGATAAAGGTCTGGGGTTCGATTCCCCGCCGAAGCCGTGCAGCAATAAAAATCTATGGCGCAACCTGCCACTTACATTCCCCAATCCGGTGTAGGCGTGGGGTTTTAATGCCTGAAACCTTCTCTAGTATTCCGTTCGGATTCGATGTTAAACTGTAGGTCCCCAGTACTTCACCTTAGTGCTAAGGAGAGTACGTTGGCAGAGCAGAGTGCCGGAGCCGTTCAGTGTGACGTAGAGGCTGATTACGATTACGTTTAGACTTACAGCTGCACTTCTTGCCAGTGACGAAAAGAAAGTTTTAAGAAAAGACTTTAAGCGACTCACCTCATCAAAAGGTCATACGATTCTTAATCACGTATTGGCCAGACAAAACATTGATTCTAGAGGAATTAATACAATTTTTGTGAAACATGAAAAGGTTTCTTTTGAAGAAACATTTTACTTTGGAAATGTATGTTATATGTACCAAAATCTTTAAAATTTTTTTTCAAATGTTGCATAATGGACATCCCGACATCAGTGCTATGCAATCAATAGCGCGAATGCATGTGCACTGATCAAATATTGTCACTCGCGTTAAAGGGATAAACGATACTAAATTGCCAGTTTATCGGTGAAGTGCTCCGCCGGAACCATGGTTTCGAATACACATTCACTTTTCCGGGCTTTTTGAAGAAAAAATATGGTTTCTCGTGATACGAGTTTAAGAACTATTACAGCATTACCAGAAATTTTTGCACGGCTTGGTTACCGAAAAATTTAGCGTCAGATAAGGGCCCTCAACTAACATCATAGGAGTTTAAAGAATTCTCAAAAAACAACGGCATAACTCGTATACGAATAAGTCCTTACTATCCAAAAACAAACGGTTTGGCTAAGAAAGCTATTCGTAGTGCGTTTGCAGCAAATTTTGTTTTCTTACCTAAATATTATTCAACGTTCAACAGGAAGGTCTTCTACTATGCTCATGATTGGACGGCCTGTGAGATCCTTGTTTGATCAACTTAAGCCAGACGTACATCGAAACATGGACCAAGCTCCCGTAATTCAGAAGAAAAACGACGATGGAGTGGCAAGAAATCAGATATTCGATAAAAATGAAGCAGTGAGGGTTAACCATCCATGAGAGAAAGGGAGTGTTCCAGAACATGTCGTTAAACAAACGGGACCTTACTCCTACATGGTTGATATCCAGGGAATTCATCATAGAAAACAAGACAAAATTCCAACTTAACGCCAATCTTTTTCAATTCAGAAAGCCCAGCAGAAGCCCAGCGCGATAAATACACGGAACGAGTGTTACTGTTTATTTTGTCCGACCCTCCAGAATTAAAGTAAGCCATAAATGATCAAATTATAGCAACATTGGTGACAGCAACATAAACATTTGCCGAAAACAATTAATAAACTAAGCGCAGTACTAGAGGCCGAAAACCATACACATACAAACTTGCGCCCTGCCCCTACTCCAGCAGAAACACAAGAAGTAGAAGAAACAGAACAAGCGCTAAATTTAAAAAAAGGCCAAGTCGAGTTTGACGATGTCGGTTACAAAACCGGAAACCTCCTGAACGTTAGAGTTGTTGGTCTTGTTTCGTTATTTACATTTTTATTAGGTGGGAAAGGAATGTAGTATAGTGGCACTGTTTAGTGGGCTGCAAAACAGACATTGTTTTGCACAGCTGTTTCTTGCTGAAAAGACTTTCAGACACGTTGTTATTCGTTCTTTAGTAAAAAGCATTTTGTGTCTCTTCTGTTAATAGAAACAATTAAAACCTGTACACTGTTTTAATGTACAATGATATTTAAAACTTTGAAATTAGGGTGGGTGGAGGTGAGGGGATGAAAGCGTCTTCACTTTCTAGATCGGTAATTAATTTCCCCCTCCCTTTTCTATAAGCATTCTCATAGTTCCATTTAAATATGGTTAATGGTCCCCAACCATTTTCATTAAGAAAACACACTAAAAAATTTATATATTTCTAGCCAATAAAAACCAGCGATGTGAAAATTTCACAAATTAATCAGTAGATTGTGCTGTCGAAAAACTAAATTTGATTTCAGACTTATATCAATGTCAGATTTATATCTCAATTCGAAAACTATAAATAGTTTCACGTGTCAAGGCAAACGGAGTGCTTGAGAAGTGCTTATTTAACTTGCTCATAAAATTTGTATTCTTTTTCTTTTGAAGAATATTAGCTTGGAGTGTGTAAAAAATTCATATTTCAATAACCGAAGGCGAAATTTATGTAGTATAAAATGGTAAAAATAATGGATGTGATGAAAAGACGTAGAACGTCAATAAAGCGAAGGTTTTCCTTATAGACACTTTAACAATGCGTGCTGTCGCGAGCAGATGGGGTATGCATTATATATTTCTTAAACTGCTCTTTTTATACGCCCTAATATCTTTCTGCTACCAGAACCGACGGTATTTCCCTTTTCTAGTGTAATGATGGCATCTTTTTCACCATTAGCCTTAATGTGTTACTCACTTTTCGCAGAAGGTAGTAAAGACATTTTAAAGCAGACCGCCATTTTTTTCACCTACAATAAATTATGAAAATAAAGAAAACGTAAATGTTAAAAGGTCACAAAGGCCTACTAGACGCTACCTTAAACATGGATACACCTGCACGTATAAGCCTTTAATATATTGCTTTTGGGGAACTCCTACGCTTTCCGTAAAGATAAGTTATACACTATAATAAATTAATTAAAGCCTGAAATGTTTAATCCGCGCGAGCTTAGGGTTAGCAGTATCAGTAAGGGTTAGGAAGTCTCTTTGTAAAATCTCCTTAAATAAAATTCTCACGTTTGTTTTGCAGACAGAAAATATGTATCTTACTTTTTAGTATGTATTAAATAATATGAGCTACAGATAGGGATTGGAAATTCAGTTATGTGGGGGAACTGGTTATCTTCTACTCCTACTCTATGTGACTTTTACGCACAGAAAGCTTTTTCAATAGCAATTTCTTATGAATACAAATTCACCTACTAGCATATTTTTTAGACAAAAACAAATTTGTTACAAAAGAATGTTTTCAAATAACTTCCGAATAGAACATTATTAATTTTACAGCATGTAGGCAAACATTCAAACTCATTGCGTGTATTAAATGGGTTTTGAATATAACGCATTTATTTAACGCCATCAATCTGTATTGTAAATCTAGAGCCCTTCCCTTTGTCTCAGTTTTAAATGGCAGGAGATCCCCGCCACCAAAACCTACATATATAAGCGTCCATTGCAGAAGATACAAATTCGCTTGCACAGTAGCCCGCTAGCGTTTCTCGGTCACGAGCTACAACGAGCGTGTTTTATTACCTTGCGATGTGTATTATATTATTATTTTAAATTAGCGTGTTTTGAACACAAAATCACACATCAAGTATTTTAGAAATCACCAGACAGCAAAGCATTCAACGCTATCGACCACCTTCTTGTCGACTCACGACGTGGATGCCAGAATCTATAAAGAGGGAGATATTAATTCTGGTCATTACCTGTTCGCCATTAAAGTGAAAAAACTACTATCAAACGTAAAAAAAAGGAGTACGAACTACGAAGCGTAACACAGAAGCGCTCAAAGAAGAAGAAACGTCTATCATGTACGCAAACACGCTTAGCCAACGATCACAAGAAGTGGACGAAATTAAAGCCAAAATGGCAACAATGTAAAGCTGCAACAAATCAAACAGCAGAAGTTCCAGGAACTTAACCGTGAACTGAGAAGTTATCTTATAGTTATATGTGATGTGCGACCAACAGGTTGAATTATAGACATTTTCTTTAAATTAATTGTAGCCATTAATTAACATCAAACTAATTAAATATTTAATTTTTATTTTAATTTGACTAATTGATTGTATTCAGTTGTTAAAATGCGGCATTTACACAACGCGTCGTGTGTTAGGCTAACATTTCAATTTCAACCTGACTGCATGTGAGTAAAACGTAACGAGATTGAGCTATCTCGTGTTAACGAATAGAAGCTTTATGTTCACTAACATTATTTTTCAGATGTCGCTGAAATAATATTTTTCTACAACTGCCAATAAAAGTTGACTTTTACGCATTAATTTCAGTGTAGTGGCTGCCTTTTTCACGAGATTGTTTTTTTACCCTTGACAACGTGCGCAAGAGTCTTTATTGCACATGTGCAACAAACGCTTATTTTCACGCTTCTAAGCTTAGGCATAAACTCCTTCAAGAATAAGGACAATATGACCGTTTCCTTAGTTACCAAAGGCCACTTTGTTTTAAAATCGAAATTATAAAGTGTTATTGCAACGAAATTAATAATCATATTTTTGCGTTTTTAATGTTATAATAATACAGTTTCAGAAAAATAGTATGTGCACCTTGTGCACGAAATGCCTTTAGCGCTTTCATTCTTGTGGGCTAAACTGGCATTTCAAAGCACTAAATACACAGTAAACTATTCTAGGATTGAAAACAATTATTTATTCAACAGAATAATTTTGTGTATTTACTAAAAACTTAATTATTTTACCAGATTCAACAAATAAAAAAAACTTTGTACGACAGAATTTTATTTCAAATTGAATTTTTTTAAATTGTCCGTAAAATAAAAAATATTTTAAAAAAAGTAATATTTTTTAAAGACAAAAATAAAATATTTATTTAAAAACATTTACGAGTTGAAACAATACAATTTTACATTGTTCGGCAAATTTTTCATCTCTAACAAAGAAAACGTATTTGTTTTACTTAATTACTTATTTTTCAGAAAAAGTATCGTTTCTAAAAGAACAAGAGATGTTGTTATTTTGGCAATGAACTCAGGCATAAACCTCTTCCAGAATAAGGACGACATGGCCGCTTCCTTAATTACCAAAATGTTGCTTTATTTTGTTTGCAATGAAATTTATAATCACATTTTTGCGTTTTTAATGTCATAATAATTCAGCTGCAAAAAAAATAGTGTGTGCAACTCGTATACGAAATGTCTGTAGCGCGCTCATTCTCGTGCGCTGAACTGGCATTTCGAGGCACTAGATGCACAGTAAACTATTCTAAGATTTAAAAAAAAAATTTGTTTCAACAGAATAATTTTGTTTTTTTTTTAGTTACTAAACACCAAAGCATTTTTTCAGATTTCTCACATAAACAAATTTTTGTACGCCAGAAATTTATTTCATATTGTATTTTTTTGCTGAAAAAATTGTCCGCAAAATAAAAAAATAGTCTACAAAAAAAATATTTATCAGAACAAAGATAAATATTTATTGAAAAAAAAAATTTCAAGTTGGAAAAGAATATAATTTTTAATTGTTTCGCAATTTTTTCATCCCTAACAAAGAGAACGTTTTGCTTGATATGCGTTCTTCATTTAATAACTTATTTTTCAGGAGAAGTTTTGTTTCTAAAAGAACAAGAGTTATTTTCGCAGTGAGGACATATCGGAACACTCAACACGCTGGTATATACTTCAGCGGAAACAAAATCACGTGAGAAAGCGACAGGTGCACACTACTGTAGCAAAGTTCTGTTACAATCAGAAATGAGAAGTCTGTATTAATCTTCCCTCAAGATTTATCTATTTCCCAGATTTTCATGATATATTCGTTTTAAAGTGGATTGCTACATTGATCATAAAAAGTTCTATTTAAACAAAATAGAAATTGCATTTTATTGCAAAATAAATGTATTGTAGAACAGTAAAAGTTTTTTAAAACCTTTTGAGGCTAAATTAACCAACTGAGTAGCTAAAGCTTCATATTTCTGAAGCAGCAGCAATATTAAAACTTTAATTACAGAGTGCCCATCTTAAAACTCCGAGCCTAAATTTTTTTAAATAGGCAACACACAATGCAACCCCCAGACCACTATGCATTTCTAGCATTTTTTTTTAAATTGAGATCAGAGTTGTTTTACAGTACATGTATCTACGAATGATTAAGTACAAATTTAAGGTTACTTTAATAACTCTAATTTAATATTTGACAACAGTAACTACAATAATTTAATAGGAACATAGTACAAAATCTAACGAAGCAGGTGTTCAAATTGCCTTCCCCCTTCCTTTTCGCAGAGTATAATTCTTCTACGCATCGAACCTCTAACACGAGCTAACATTTCCGGTGTGATAGAGCGACAACATTGAATTATCCTTTCGCGTAGATGTTCTTCATTTCGAATGGGCACTTCATAGACATCATTTTTTACTTTGCCCCACAAAAAGAAGTCTAGCGGAGTCAAATCGGGACTACGGGCAGGCCAAGGATGCAATGCACCTCGTCCAATTGCGCGTCCTTCAAAACGTTGGTTAAGATAATTTCTCACATCCCTATAAAAATGCGGAGGGAGGTGCAGCATCATTTAAAAATCACATGCTATTCCGTACGTTTTGAAGAACTGTTTGGAGGAGAGCCGGTAGTTCATTAATAAAGAAATTTAAATACATTTCACCATCTAAATTTTTATTAAAGAAATGTGGACCTATTACAAAATCGCCAATAATACCGCACCACACATTAAGAGAAAAAATTCTCTGAAAATGAGTTATCCTGATCCAGCGGGGATTGTCTTGGGCGTAATAGTGGCAGTTATGTCGATTAACCATGTCGTTGTTTGAAAACCTCGCTTCATCACATAATAATACCATACTTAAATTCCGCATTGCCGTTTAACTGCCGTCTAAGAAATTGACAATACTGAACACGATGCTCATAATCCCTATCTTCAAGATGGTGTATGGTATAAACATGGTAGGGGTGAAATTTGTTCGCCTTAAGAATATTGAAAACAGAACCTTTGCTAATGTTTAAGGCATTTGCAATCGCTCTTTGACTTGTATGGGGATTATCCGTAACCATTTCAATTACAGCTACTTCGTTATGTTCAACCGTAACTTGCCGTGCCCTTACTTTTGGTTTTGAAAATTGCCCATACTCTTGTAAATTCAGAAGAAGCATTCTAAATGTTTTGTCTGTTGGAATTCGTCTACCTGGAAAGCGTTGCGCATACAAAGTACTGGCAGCACTCGCATTTTTTCGACATTTACCCAGAATTAGAAGCATGTCCATTTTGTCAGCGTTGGAATACATTTTGCACCAAAGATTAGTGATCGATAATCTTTGTTTTATTCACCGTTCAAGGAACGTGGCCTAACAAATTTGATTAGTAAACTGTCAAGTTAATGCAAACATGATATTTTGTTTTAAAATAATAGTAGGCAGTGACTTGTATTGTGTGTTGCCTATTTAAAAAAATTTAGGCTTGGGGTTTTGAAATAGGCACTCTGTATAAGACAAATAAAGTAAGTTTTAAAACAACTAAAATCATTTTAAACATTTTGTTTATTGTGTAACTTTGATATTAGGTATAAAGAACACGTACGTTGTTACAAATACAAACACCCACATAAATCCAATTACGCTAAACACTTACTAGAACAAAATCATTCAATGACATCTAATAACACCATAAAATGTTTACACTTTTGTGGTGATAAACCTAAATTAGATATACTAGAAGCTTTTGAAATTCATAAACATTTAAGAACTGTACCGTCAATGAACGAGCAAATTGTTCTCCTAAATTCTCCTCTATTGGACATTTTGGAATAAGAAATCAAGTCATCTGCAAACACTGATAACCAAGATTAAGTAACCAAGTTCTATTGTTGCTATACCAACACCAACTGTTTATTTTTTTATATTACCTTTGATTTAAGTATGTAAATATGTCGAAATACGTATAAAGTTAAAATAAATAAATTTTGTTGAAGTAATAAAGTATTTTAACAGTACATAAGCCCCTTCAGATGGTTATTGTTGTTGCAACAATCCGTGCTTTTACACAGACGTGCCGTTATTGCATTTGAACACATTAAAGCGGCTACACGAACCTCATAATTGAAATCTACCAAGTTAATTATCCCCCAAATCCATAATCTACACCTCCCTTAGTTTCAGCAGAATTATGTTTTATGGGATTCTAGAACAGTTTACGTTGGGACGCATTTCAGGAATGAATGAGTATCTTTTATTCAATTTTAAACTTTATGCTTGGGTCACAACAATATTGACAACATTTGAAAAGAAATTTCATGCGCAGAAAATAGCGGTGTCAAGTTTTCACAGCAAATATGTTAGCTACAACAAGAAACATGAACTATTTTGTAAGAAGTGACATGTACGATGTGATGAAGGCACATGTGCTCCTGACAAAGTTGTTTTGGATAGATCTTTTATGTAGGTCGCTTACGGAATTTTCGTTGCAGTTTTTCTTAAGACTTCGGATGAGTTATTTAAAATTGTACCTCAGGCTAATCTCATTAAATTTAAGAACAAATTAAATTAATTTTAATAAAAAAAAAGATCCTTCCAAAAAACATGTCTAAATTTCGCTTCCGGTTTCGGATAATTTTGAAAAGCTTCATTAAAATACAATTTTTGTTATACCTCTTGATTAAAAAATTTCATCAAAATCTGTCCAGTACTATCGCGTTTAGAGGCATAACCCACACACACACAGACACACACACCTACACACATTTTTAAAAACCACGTTTTTGGGTTCCTTGAGCCCCAAAACGTGTATTTCCGTTAAAATCTAAATTTTCATGAAATTAATACCTTCTGTATGGGAAAGTACAAATATAATTTTTAGCAATAAATAATTTTTTTACAGCTCTAATTATATAGCTTAGGTTTATAAAAACATGGAGAATTTTATGCGTTTTTAAGAAATTACATAAAATTGTTATTAACATATTGTTTATAACAAAAATTAGAAAAAGTTTTTGAAAATTGTTTTAATATTCCTGTTCTTGCAATCATTTAAGGTAAACTATCATGTTTTAAACAAACAAAAATTTCAACCAATAAATGGGATTTTATATTGTTTTTACTTTCCTCGCTAAACGAAGTATAGCTATAACGGAAGGTATTGTGATCATAATGTAGAATTTGGAGCAAATGCTCAGCGAAATTTTTTTCGCTTCAGGTTTACTGGCCAATATACAAGTTAAGCCTAAAACAAAGTTAAGGCAAACAATTTTAACCTAAACGTTTTGACTAATAAGCAGGTTTTAGGGCCTTGGGAGACTAATAAAGCGGACAGATAAAACCGCACGAAAATGAAGTTGGTACGTCAAAAAACAGAGAGCGCTCTATTTCAAAATTAACGCGCTCGAAACAGAACCGTAGATTCGTATTCTACGCATGTCGAATAACCGATCTGCGCAAATGCGATTTCTCTATCACCCCCCACTGCCTCCAATACCCCCCCCCCCCCAATAAGAACAACTTTTCATTGAGTAAACGCCGCTGAAAAGTCTTTTTGGTCGTTTTACCGAACAAAGTAATTGAGTAATCACCAAAAAAAGCAGTTATCACCAAATTATAACATCGATTTTGAGATCCCCTGCAATCTCACATTGGTTGCAACTATAAAAAACAAAATATCATAAAACCAGCCAACTACTTCAATACGAACTTGAAAAAGAACTTTAGATTCGTATTCTACACACCCCCTTCCCAACGATTTGTTAAAATTTCATAAATGTACGAATTTCGGCTTCAAAATCGATTATAAACATGTTAAATGACTTTATAAACAATCTTCCATTAAGAAAGCACCTCTAGGAGGTTTCCTTTTGGTCGTTCACCAAATTGAAAAATCAATTTTAGATTTCAACAAATTAATATTGTTTTCAATTAAGTACAAAAAAAATTTTAATTTAAAAACATTTTCTTTAACTAAAATTTCTTCAAGTTTCCAAAAATGTATAAAACTTCCCAAAATGTACAATATTTCACAATTTTTGGTAATTTTCGAAAGTATTCAAAATTATCAAAAATGATTTTGAAAATTTCATAATTTCGCAATTTCATGTTTTTTTAAATGTCAGTGCTTTCAAAATTTTATTAAATTTAAGTTTTCAAAACTCAATTTTTTTTAAATCTTTTAATTTTCTTAAATTTACAATATTCAAAAAAAATTCAAACATCAAAAGTTTTATACTTTTATGAAATTTACTTTTAATGAAACTACATTTTTTAAAATATTCAGTATTTAAATGTTTGATTTTTAAAAATTAAAAAAATTTTGATAAATTTTGGAGGTTTAAAAAATTGTCCAAATTTTTTAGATTTTCAATTTTTTAAATTTTCAAAAACTTCAAACAAAATTTTTCAATTTTCAAAAATTTGCAATATTTATCAAAATTACATAACATTTCAAATTTTCACACCATATGGTGATACGAAATGATATTATTTTTCAGCTGTTCTGATAGAGTTTTTACGTAATTAACCGCTATATAACGACATTTTTCAGATAAATACAGTTCAAGCGTAAGTTGACCATTTGAAGACATCCGCAACAGGAGTGTTGCTAATTTCGGGCATGTCAGGCAGAAGTCCCCTAGCATGGTGTAATGGTACAACCTGGCTGCAACAGTTGTACAATTTGTAAAAATTTGTTGTGTTGCTTTAGTTTTAAGAAAAAGCGCAGGGGGCGTTTGAAGTGGATTCTAACCAACAGAGTGACCGCGCTGGATCGCCGATCTTCGGAAAACAACTCTCATTTTAACCTCCCTCCAGCCTTCAGCCAGTATAAAACCAGACGACCGACCCAAAATATTACCGAGAGGCCCTGGGTTAGATTCCCGGCCCGGCCGATTGTCCTGGCTCTTCTAATGACCTATAAAAGTTTTAATTTCAGATTCGATATCTGTGTAAAAAAGAGTCTTAATAATGTCAAAACAAAAGGAAAAAATTCCGGCACCAGTTCCATGCCTCGTTTTAAATCCGTCGGTAAAAATCGATATGTCCATATGCTGGGTTGGCCGAGCATTCGCCTAAACAGTAAAGTGTCTATTAAAGGCATATTGTGAAAGGAGAGTCTACCATAGCGTCCTAATGCGCTTTTGAATACAGTGTTATATTAAAAATCCATCAAAAAATAACCTTTTAAAAAAAAACTGTCAGGCAACCGCCACGAAACCTTCCACGCAAACAAAAAGGGGGAGTGAACCATGTTGCGTTTACACCCGGTATACGCTGCAGGCTCTGTAGCAATTACATGTTTAAAACAATGCTTAAAGCATTTCTTGCGTCATGAAATCTCTTTACACCTTCACGTGCAAACTTTATGTAAATCAGCGCAATTTAATTACAAACATCCCATTTGTTTGTAATGTCAGGAACTTATAGCGTTCTTCAGAGATTCATGTTGAAAGCTCCACACCCTCGGACCTGAACATAATTTACAGCTTTCAGGACACGGTACACGACGCTTCTAACCCGAACATTTGTTTTTTTTTCTGTTCGTGGCAATGCTTGTTGCGCCTTTTTTGTTTCGTATTATCGCAGCACTCTACAAAATAAATTATGTGCCCAATTAAATACGCCCAGAAGCAGTAACCGCTTGCAAACTGCATGGGAGAAATTACAACTAAAACCACTAAGACCATAATTACCCCCAATGCTTTTAGATATGTTCGTAAATCTCCCGCAAGTCCTCCGAAGGGGACTATTAGAAGGTTTAGCTAAACAATAACCGTGGGAAAACAAGCGACTCGATGCTTTACAGAAGTTCAAAGTTCTAAACTTTGCTATAGAATTATGCATATACCTACGGTGAAACAAATTAGTAAATTTTCTAAATTTTTTGATGTTTTCAAAGTCATCAACATTGAAAAAATATTCAATTTTGAATTACAATAAAAAATTATTAATTTTTAAGATTTTTCCAAAAATCTAAAACTTCATAAATTTTTTTGAAAAATTAGAAAATTCCATATTTTCTTTCAGACGTTTTTTTAAATTTTATAAAAAATTTGAAACAACATTCAAGTATTTTTTTGAAAATTCTAATTTGTAAATTTTTGAAAATTTTGAAAATGTTTGAACATTATGTTAATTTTCAAAATTGTTGGAAATTTTGAAATTGTTTGTAATTTAGAAATTTTTTGAAAACAATTTTTTCAAAATTTTCCATATTTATACCTATACATACGTTAATGAATTGTAGGCAAAAAACTTCTAGAGCTTGCAAAACACAACAAAGCATACAACTTTTGTTAATAAATGTGTGGTCAAACGTGTTTCCTTTTAGAGATAGTGCTTCTCAAATATTCTTTAAGAAGCGCCTAAATGTAGGCAACTCAATTTACTACCTACTATTTGTTTCCATAACGACGGAAATTAATAAAGGATAAATAAATCCCTCTTTCCCACGTTTCAAATTCAAATTAAATTTAAAATAAATTAATTAACAAAATGTTTCAAAACTAAACAGCCATAGCACAAAAATACGAAACAGAACGAAAATAACGAAGAAAATAATTATGAAAAAAATCACAGAACGAATAAAAAACGAATTATAAAAATATGAAAGGCACAAAAAGAAACGAATGCAAGAAAAGTCAAAAAATATCACAAAAATTTCAAATTGTGTCAAAATTGACGTTATTTAAATGCATGTATGTCTAGAATTTTCAAAATTCCGTGTGACCTGTGCAAAAAAATTGAATATGCAATTTGGGTCGCCTATTTTCAGGTACTTCTTAAAGAATCTTTAAGAAGCTCTATCCCTGAAAGGAAAACTTTTGACAACACATTTATTAACAAAAGTTGTTTGCTTTGTTGTGTCGTGCAAGCCCTAGAAGTTTGTCCCTACAATTCACTAATACCCTGTATATTCTACATTTTTTGATATTTTCAAAATTTTCAACATTGTAAAGCATTTCGTTTGAATATTAAAAAAATGGAATTTCTTTAAAACTTTTTTAAAATTTTTTTGACAAAGTTTTTAAAATTATGCAAATGTTTGAAAATTGACGAATTTTTTAACAACAGCATTTGCTTGAAAATTTTGGAAATTTCTTGATGTTTTTGTAAATTTTAAACGTTTCAAAAAATTTGTAACTATATTTGGAAATTTTAAGAAACTGAAAATTCATAAAATTTACAAATTTTTTTAAAAACTCAAAATTTTAAAATTTTTAAATATTTTTGATTTAAATTTTTTTTAAATATTAAATAATTAGGAAATTATGAGAATTTTGTAAGTTTAACTATTTTCGACGTTTTCAAAATTTATAATTTGTTTAAAATTTTCGGAATTGAATATTTTAGAAAATCTAAAACGTAATAATTTTTAAATTTCTTAAAAATTGTAAAATATTTTTTAAACATTGAAAAAATTTTTAGGAATTTGGAACTTTTATCAAATAAAAAAATTTTTTTGAATTCTTTAACTTAATTGTTTGGACATTTTTAATTTTTAGTATTTTCTAGTTGGTTTAGGAACCGGCATTTGCTAAATTAACTTCTAAAGATAAAATATTTAATCGAATTTGAAATTGACCTTTACACAATAGGTAAGTCGATTTTTACGTCGATTTTTAACGTAAAGTCTTACAACAATCTTCTTCTTATAGTGCCATACCCTATTCAGGGCGTTGGCTACCTCTCTCCTATGTCTGTGTTTAGAGCGCGGCAATAGATAATTTGCACAGACAGACATAGGGGACCTACAGTTTAATGTGGGCTCCGAACCACAGGAAGTGCATGCACTTCTTCTTCTTTTCCTGGGGAAAAATCAACCTCGCTGGTTTCCCGTTGCCTTGCGAGGGAGAACGACCGGGCCGGGGATCGAACCCGAATCCGCTGCATTGGTAGCCCGCGCTACTGCTACCGCTCACTGAGCTACGGCCGCTCTCCTTACAACAATACCAGCGCCCAAACGTCCGACGCCTAAATGGGCGGCGCCCAAACGGCGACGCTCAGAAGTCTTGCTCTGATTTTCAATATTTTCAAAAAAATTTAAATTTTCAAAATTTCTCAACTATTACAAAAATTTTCAAATTTCAAAAAATTTCTGTATTCAAAATTTTTTGAAGATGCTGTAATGTAATTGTTTAAATAAAATTAAAATCTTCTTTCTCAAATCACTTTTGATTTGTTTTAAAGTAATACAGCGCGGTAAACTTGAAAAGATTTTCTAAATAAAATTAAAATCAAAAAAACAAGGAAAACTAGTAGAGATAGGTATATAGAATGTCATAGACGTTTGATGGTAAATTTACAGTAGAATTCAAAAATTAAATAAAAATTTGGATGTTTCATTTGAAAAAATCAAGTTATGACTTATGACACATTAAAGTTAGAAAACTTTGGACCGCGGCAACAAACAGCCTGTATAACCAAATTCAATTTTAAAATATTTGACAAATACCACATGGTCTTGACTAATATTTCGCAGAAACAAATTGTTTAATCTGTAAAAATACGGCATGTGCATATTTTACTAGTAAGGTCTGCAAATGCCAAATTTACAGAAAAAAGTTGAATAACTTGGCAACACCGCAACGGAATTTAAAAACAAAAAAACAGTCGGAAATCAAATTAAAAGTCGAATAATAATTTGCAAAAACATACAGGGTATTTAATTAAGAAAAATATAAGTTTGCTGATATGGAACACCCTGTATAATGAAAAATATGTTTATCTGATAGTGCACACGACCTCAAACAACTCTTATCTAAGAAAGTTTCTTCTATCTCTAATACTTGCAATCGACCAATTATAGCGGGCTGCCACACCCTGTATATATTCTACATTTCTTAATATTTCAAAATTGTGAACAATATGTGATAAAACATTTCGCTTGAGTTTTTAAAACATTTTCAAAAATTTTTTGGCAAAATTTTAAAATTATGTAAATGGTTGAAAATTGTCGAATTTTTAAAAAATAGTTTTATTAATTATTGCATTTGCTTGAAAATTTTAAACGTTTCAAAAAATTTATAATTATTATTGGAAATTTTAGAAAAATTTATAAAAATTTTAAATTTCTTAAAAACATTAAATAATTAGGAATGATTGAGAAGTTTGAGTATTTTGAACATTTTCAAAATTTATAATTGTTTAAAATTTTCGTAAATTGAATATTTTAGAAAATCTAAAACGTAATAATTTTAAAATTTCTTAAAAATTTTAAACTTTTTTCTAAACACTGAAAAATTTTTTAGGAATTTGGAACTTTATTAATTAAAAAAAAATTTGGAATTTTTGAACTTAATTCTTTGAACAATTTTAATTATTAGTATTTTCTAGTTGGTTTAGGAACCGGCAATTGCTAAATTAACTTCTAAAGATAAAATACTTAATCGAATTTGAAATTGACCTTTTCACAATTAGGTAAGTTGATTTTTACGTCGATTTTTAACGTGAAGTCTTACAACAATCTTCTTCTTATAGTGCCATACCCTATTCAGGGCGTTGGCTACCTCTCTCTTATGTCTGTGTTTGGTGCGCGGCGATAGATATTTTGCACAGACAGACATAGGGGACCTACAGTTTAACGTGGGCTCCGAACCACAGGAAGTGCATGCACTTCTTCTCCAGATAGGTTTTCCGGGGGATAAATCCAGCTCGCTGGTTTCCCGTTGCCTTGCGAGGGAGAACAACAGGGCCGGGAATCGAACCCGGATCCGCTGCATTGGTAGCCCGCGCTACTGCTACCGCCCACTGAGCTACGGCCGCTCTCCTTACAACAAAACCAGCGCCCAAACATCCGACGCCTAAATGGGCGGCGCCCAAACGTCCGACGCCTAAATGGGCGGCGCCCAAACGGCGGCGCCCAGAAGTCTTGCTCTGATTTTCAATATTTTCAAATAAATTGAAATTTTCAAAATTTCTTAAATTTTACCAAAATTCAAAAAATTTCCTTATTTGAAAAATTTTTGAAAATTATAAAAATTTGAAAATTTTGAAACATGATGACAATTAGGAAAAGTTTTGAAAATTTGAACATTTTTAGTAATTTTAAAAACTAATAATAATTTTATTGTTTAAAAGTTTTACAAATATTAAAAAAATTTGAAAATTTTTGGAAAATTAAAAACTTGTATAAATTTTGGAAATTTGTGAAAGTATTGAAAATATATAAAGAATTTTTGAATTATTAATCTTTTCGAAATTTTTCACGCGTCCACCTTTCATTCGGGAGGCCCCGGGTTCGATTCCCGGCCCGGCCGACTGTCCTGGCTCAAGGTTTTTCCGTGCCTGGGTCAAAAGGTGAATACTGGGACACACTTTCCGCGAAACAACCCCTTGTATCCAAATTTCTTGTTCTAACCCATTCTTACTATGCTTGCTCGGCTGAAGAGGAGCTTAGGACTCTGGGTCCGAAAGACCCCTATAGCGGCCCACCCCAAATGTTTCAGAGCTCTGTTTTTAGCATTCTATGAGATTGGGATTGGTTTATGTAGTTGGGCTGTATCTTAGAGATTGAAAATTTTGTCATGTATTTCGTAGGGTTTAAGGCAATGTTCCATCGATCGGTATTTTGAACAAATTTGAAAATGTTGAAAACTTGTAAAAAGATTTGAAATTGTCAGCTGTTGCAAATTTTACAAAATTTTGAAAAAATTATGACAATTAGGAAAAGTGTTGAAAATTTTTGGTAATTTTAAAAACCTATAGAAATTAATTTAATATTTTAAAATTTGAAATTTTGAAATATTTTAGAAATGTTGACATTTTTTGACAATTAAAAATTTTCGAAGTGTTCAAAACTATTTACTATTTTTTGTAGTATGTTATACTTATAATTAAAAACAGTGTTTATTCTTTGAAATCTATTAATCGGCTAAAGAGTGGGGAGTAACTAACTAATTAAACTGTTTAGGTAAACGATCAACAGGAAACCTCCCAGAGGCGTTTTCTCAGTGAAAGGTAGTTACTATTGTCATTTAACACTTTTAACAAATTTTTCTTCAAAAAATTTGCTGGCCAATGCTGTAAAGCTGCATTCTTTTATTTTTCACTGATATTTTTAAACTGGTAAAGTTCAAAGCACGCGAGTAATCTTCAAAAGCTCCGTTCATGAAGGAGTTAAGGAAAGTTTGCTTTTCACGGTATTAGTTTCCAATTTATTTGCAAATATTACATCAGAAGTTTGTAGAAATCTCAATTTAATAAATCTTTAGAATAAATATTGCTGCTAGCAAAATCAATATTTGTAAAAACATTCATTTGTTACAATTACCCATGTTACATGTCGAAGACGAAAACAAAATTTTCCTCTGCCGATCAAGTTCTGAATCCATTCATAAATTGTTTTAAGCTTTAACACTTGCGAATCTTCTGTCGTGATTAATCGGATTTTAAACTGCACACTTAGCGCTTTTTGAACAGCGTTTTACTGAAATTCCTCGCCCATAAATTTTGAAATGCGTATTAAAAACAGAACCAACGTTAACAATGAATGACGTGCTTTAATGGCCCGGTATGTCTTAACAGCTGAAAGTATTTATGTTTTAGACAGCTATCAGTCATCCTTAACACCAATGTTATAATTTCTGTACTTTCCCACTTCTCTTCGTTCCCTTGTTTTCTGTATATGAAAAGTATTTAATTAAAATCGCAACTGGAAATGACAAAAACCTTATGAAATTCTGAAGAAAATAAGAGCAAAACAGAGAGTTTAATAACGCCAAGATAAAAGAGATAATGAATTGGAAGGGGAAGTCTAGAACCACTTATCAAACAATATATTTCTTCAACTATAATTGTACTCTCCTTGAATTTGTTCGCGGTACCTCATTCTCTATGCCGTGGGTGATTTTTATATTATACGAATAAAAGTTCTTTCCTACCACGTAGAAACAATAAAATTTTATGTTGAATAACAACCGAGCTTGCTATTCCAAACCGGCAAAAATAATAAGAAACGGAAGACATTTAGATTTTACCAGTCAATTTAACATAACTCCTGAACCAAGAATTAGATAACAACCCCGTATTGGCTAGTATACAGGGTGTGGCAGCCCGCTGTAATTGGTCGATTGCAGGTTAAGTATTAGAGATAGAGAAAACTTTTTTAAATAAAAGTTATTCGAAGTCGTGTGTACTGTCACATAAAAATATTTTGCATTATACAGAGTGTCCAATATCAGAGTGGCATAGCAAACTTATATTTTTTTTTAATTAAACACCTTGTATATTTTTGCATATTATTATTTGCCTTTTAATTTGCTTTTCGGTCGGTTTTTGTTTTTTTAAATCCGTTGTGGTGTTGACAAGTTATTTCAGTTTCTTCTGATGAAAGATGAAACAATTTGTTTTTGGGAAATATTAGTCAAGACCATGTGCTATTCTTCAGATGTTTCAAAGTTGAATTTGGTTATACAGGATGTGCGTTGCCGCGGTCCAAAGTTGTCTAACTTTAATGTGTGTGATTTTTTCAAATAAAACCTTCACATTTTTATTTAATTTTTGAATTCTACTGTAAATTTCCCATCAAACGTCAATTACATTCCATATACCTGTCTTTACTAGTTTTCCTTGTTTTTTCGATTTTAATATTATTTAGACAATCTATTCAAGTTTACGCGCTGTATTACTTTAAAACAAATGAAAAGTGATTTGAGAAAGAAGATTTTAATTATATTTATATATTATTTATTGATCAAGTTATGACACATTAAAGTTAGACAACTTTGGACCGCGGCAACAAACATCCTGTATAACCAAATTCAACTTTAATATATTTAAAAAATAGCACATGGTCTTAACTAATATTTCTACAGAAAAAAAATCTTTAATCTGTAAAAATACGGCTTGTGCAGATTTTACTAGTAAGGTCTGCAAATGGTCAAATTTACAGAAAAAAGTTGAATAACTTGACAACACCGCAACGGAATTTAAAAACAAAATAACAGTCGGAAATCAAATTAATAGGCGAACAATAATTTGCAAAAATATACAGGGTGTTTAATTAAAAAAAATATAAGTTTGCTATCCCACTCTGATATGGAACACCCTGTATAATGGAAAATATTTTATCTGATAGTACACACGACCCCAAACAACTCTTATCTAAGAAAGTTTCTTCTATCTCTAATACTTAATCGACCAATTACAGCGGGCTGCCACACCCTGTATGTACTAGCGTCTAGCCCCTTGTTATTCCTGCCGATCATGAATTGCGCAATATTATGTAATAGGGCTCGCATATGTGCGAGTGTGATATTTATATCGAGATTTGCATTGTTAAAGCCGATTTTTTCATTGCTAATAAATTGCATTCAATAGAAAACAACAAATCCTTTTTGTTATTTTATTACCAGACTTGCGTGTTAGTATGCCGTCAATCAGTGAGTGAATGCAAATTTGTCTTCGTATTTTTTCTTTAAAAATATAACTGCTCTTAACAAATAACCTCGCGTTAACAGCAAAACGCAAGAACAGTGTTTTAAAAAAACTATAAAATAAAAAAAAAATTTGGTTCCAACCGAGATTCGACCCCGCAACTACTTTATGCAGTAAAAAATCAGCACGGCCGAACACACACGCATATCCATCTGCGCCAATATGGTGTTGCGTTTTATTCACATTTCAGCTGCATGCAGAGGAGGTGCGCAAGTCATGTGAGGTATGATCGGCAGGAATAACAAGGGACTAGACGCTAGTCCTGTATGTGGCTCCAAAAATCACAGGGGGACTACATAAGAAATGCGATTTTTAATGCTTTTGTAATATTTACAACTCTATTAAGTATCTGCAATTGTACGGTACTAATAAACCGCTCAAACAATGCTTACCAATTTAAAATAAAACAAATACACGCTCTCTATTAATAAACAATTGTACATTGCTTTTTGGTGCTATGAAGCAACGGCATCTACAAAAAAGCATATAAACTACGCATTTGGACAGGAAGATCAGTTTACTTTTTAAAATCGATCTTAAGAATAGACGCGAATTTCGCTTCAGGATCTTTCAGAACGGTCTAAAGCTGTAATCTGCCTATAGATCGAACAAGCGGGTTTACCTAAACAGTTAAATTGAGTAATCGCCAAAAGACTATCATCCAAAGACTATACCACGTCAAAAATCGATTTTAAGATAAACAATAGATTGGTTGCAACAAGAAAACACAAAATACCATAAAACCAAGCGACTGGTTCAAACTGGTGCTTTACTTAAACATAGACGGTCTCAAAAAAAAAACGTAGATGCAAATTTTACACATGTCGAATAGGCGACCTCCGCAAACGGGATCTTCCTACCACTGTCCGCCCACCAACGATTCTTCGATATTTTAAAAATGTACGAATTTAGACCTAAAACTCGGTATGAAAATGTTAAATGACAATAGAAACTATCTTCCATCGAGAAAACGCATCTGGGAGGTTTCCTGTTGGTCGCTTACCTAAACAGTTTAATTAGTTAGTTAATCCCCACTCTTTACCCGATTAATAGATTTCAAGGAGTAAATGCTGTTTTCAATTATAAGTATAACATACTAAAACAAATGGTAAAATTTTCAAAAATTTTCCAAATTTTGAATACTTCGAAAATTTGTAAAAATGTTCAGTTGTCAAAAAATGTCAACATTTCTAAAATATTTCAAAATTTTAAATATTAAATTAACTTTTTAAATGTTCAAAACTTTTCTTAATTGTCACCATTTTTCAAAATCTTCAAATTTTTAAAATTTCTAAGAATTTGCATAAATTTGGAAATTTTAAAATTTACAAAAATTTCAAAATTAACACGATTTTTCAAAATGGTGAAAAATTTAAAATTGAAATTGAAAATTTTAATTTTTACAAAATTTTGTAAAATTTGCAACAGCTCATAATTTCAAATATTTTCACAAGTTTTCAAAATTTTCAAATTTGTTCAAAATACCGACCGATGGAAGATTACCATAAACCCTGCGAAATACATGATAAAATCTTCAGTCTCTAAGATACAGCCTATCTACATAAACCAATCCCAATCTCATGGAATGCTAAAAACAGAGCTGTGAAATATTTGAGGTGGGCCGCTATAGGGGTCTTTCGGGCTCGACACCAAAGTCCTAGGCCCCTCTTGAGCCGAGCAAGCATAGTAAGAATGGGTTAGAACCAGCAATTTGAATACAAAAGGTTGTTTTGCGGAAAGTATTCACCTTTTGACCCAGGAAAAGCACGGAAAAACCTTGAGCCAGGACAGTCGGCCGGCCCGGGAATCGAACCCAGGGCCTCCCGAATGAAAGGTGGACGCGTGAAAAATTTCGAAAAGATTAATAATTTAAAAATTCTTTATATATTTTCAGAACTATCACAAATTTCCAAAATTTATACAATTTTTTACCAAGTTTAAATTTCCAAAAATTTTCAAATATTTTTAATATTTGTAAAACTTCTAAACAATTAAATTATTTTTAGTTTTTAAAATTACCAAAAATTTTCAAAATTTCAAAACTTTTCCAAATAGTCCTCATTTTTCAAAATTTTCAAATTTTTATAATTTTCAAAAATTTGCATAAATTTGTAAATTTTGAAAATTTCCAAAAATTTCAAAATTAACACGATTTTTCAAAATGGTGAGAAAATTAAAATTGAAATTGAAAACTTAGATATTTAAAATTGAAATCGATACTTTTAATTTTTACAAAATTTTGTAAAATTTGCAGCAGATAATTTCAAATATTTTCACCAAGTTTTCAAAATTTTCACATTTGTTCAAAATACCGACCGATGCGATGGAACATTGCCTTAAACCCTACGAAATACATGACAAAATCTTCAGTCTCTAAGATACAGCCTATAAACCAATTCCAATATCATGGAATGCTAAAAACAGAGCTGTGAAATATTTGGGGTGGGCCGCTATAGGGGTCTTTCGGACTCCACACCAAAGTCCTAAACCCCTCTTCAGCCGAGCAAGCATAGTAAGAATGGGTTAGAACAAGAAATTTGGATAGAAGGGGTTGTTTCGCGGAAAGTGTGTCCCAGTATTCACCTTTTGACCCAGGCACGGAAAAACCTTGAGACAGGACAATCGGCCGGGCCGGGAATCGAACCCAGGGCCTGCCGAATGAAAATTTCAGAAACATTTTGTTTCAATAATTTTTAGTTCGATGGCGACAAATGAATGTACGAGAAATACAAAACATTTATACAACACTGTTGTAAGCGTGATTAATTTGACGGTTTTGTTAAAGGAAAAACTCTTTATTATTACGACTAAGAAAGTGTCTATTTGAAACTATAATTTACATCTGCAGAAACGTTTTTCTTTCGTGCCATTATTCACCAATGACGTTAATTCCGAATTTTGGCTAGGGATGACCGAATTTAAATTTCCGACCTTTTGTGTCTTTGAACGGTGATCAATATTATTATCCCCAAAAAAGTCTACACAGTTAGCGTGTCCACGCATTAATTTCACGTATCTCTCAGTTTCGAATGTCTATACACATGCCCTTGTTACGTAATCCGTTGGTGTCATTAATTAAAAATTCGTCACTCCATTATACGTTGCCTTTGCCCGGGGAACATCCGCCCTCGCTTTTCACAGACGTAAAGCGCTTCTATGCAGCTTTTAATTATTTTAAAAGTAATTTTCATTAGCTGTAACATAAGTTCGTCCACTTGTTTGACAATCGCTAATTCAAAAAAAAGGTTTTCATCCATGAACTAATACTTTTTGCCCTTTTAAAGTTTTACTATTAAAAAAAAACTTAAGTTTACTTATATTGTTTTACTTATTAACAATAACCTCTCGTAAATGTACGCTGCTTTGAAATATATTTTAACGTGGCATTTTTGTTCTCTGGATGTAGTAAAAATAATTTATGTAAGCCATTAAGTTTAACAGCAACATAAATAAAATCAGAAAATGATGCGAGACCGAAGAATTTTTTCTGATACATTAAACGCAGCATAATGTTTAAACGTGTTACGTTTGTGAATTCCAAAGGGCAAAGATAAGTCATATTTTATGTTTAAAAAAGGGCAAAGCAAAAGCAAATTGTTCAAGTTTTGACAATACTTCTGCTCGTTTAGAAACAAGTTTTGAATCGAAACCGCAATCGTCAGATGCTATGAAATTTGATATTGCATTAACTTTATTAGTCGTAGAAGTCAAAAATGAGCGAAACACTTCGCCTGGACTTTCCTATACTTATAAATTAACATTGTTTTATATTTTCCAACACTTTTAATGTACACCTGTCTAGACCCGGCTAGTAAAAGTAAACAGCGTTTATAAAAACTTCAAGCGTGAAGAGCGTAACTTAAACGTACCATTACCACGCTGGCTCCGCCTGCAACTGAGTACGTGTGAAACAACCGAACTGAAATGAACCGGAGGCACGAACGAGTAAGGAAGCGTGTTGATGTTTGAAAATGTGTTAATAACTCGAGAAGTATTATTTTTAGCAAGAAATTACTCTTATTAATTTGTATTTAGAATTTCAAAACCTTTCTGATTTTAAAGCCAAAATGCCACGTTTCCATTTAAAAAAAAGTTAGTTTTTACCGTGGCCGCCATATTAAAATTGGAAACTCAAGTTTTTTTCTTAAAAACAATCGAGAAGAATTTGCCCTACAACTTTGCTCTTGAGTTTGCGAGTCTATCTATTAAAATAATAATTAACTTAAAAAAAAAAGAAAACCGACTTCAAATAAAAACACAAAAGTAACATAAGTTAACTAAAAAGCATAAAATAAAGGTTTTTATACAACAGTTTAATACTTATTTGTTGTTCCGTTTAATGTAATTAAGAAATTGTTGTTTATTATATAATTATTAATTGTTTTATAATTTTTAAGTCGGTGCCAAGAATAACATAAAAATTCGAATCTAATGTTATATCTATGTTATACTTGGCACCGACTTAAAAATTATAAAACAATTAATAATTATATAATAAACAACAATTTCTTAATTACATTAAACGGAACAACAAATAAGTATTAAACTGTTGTATAAAAAACCTTTATTTTTTGCTTTTTAGTTAACTTATGTTACTTTTGTGTTTTTATTTGAAGTCGGTTTTCTTTTTTTTTAAAAGTTAATTATTTTACAATTTTAAGTGATGGGTAGACCTAGTAAGGGTGTTTCTCGAATGTGGAAACGATTGCTAGTTGAAACGGAAGATGAAATACGGAAACACTAAAAAAGTCCGTTAAAAAAATAGATTTTGAGGAGTATCTTCGAAGTTCAAGCTCCAATATCAATGAAATTATAATGGGACCACCTTGGAACTATACTGAACCTAACACCAAAAAATCAATAAAATCGGTTCATAAACAAAAAAGTTATGCCCGAACATACATAAAAAAAAAATAAAAAAAAAAAAAAAACATATATACAGACGAATTGAGAACCTGGGCAAAAAATTCGATTTTTTGATTTTTTGTAAAAAGATTCTCCTAGAGCAAACAAAACAAAAAACCAAATTTTTAATTTTTTATCGAAAAAATTTGGGGGGAGGGGGAACAGTATCCCCCCCCCCCCCCCCCAAATATGAAATTATCGAAAAAATATTATGATATTCGGATTTTGCTATCAATAATGAGCTATATTGCTTTAACAGAAATATTTTATTGCCCCCCGTTAAATAAATAAAAGGGTACCAATTTACAATTTTCAAAAATTCACAGAGGGCATCACAGTGAAATTATAGCAATGAGCAAAAAATAAAATTGTAGCAGATGCCTATCTCTGTCAGCTTAACAAGTTTAAACAAAAACGTGTGGGCAGTTTTTGAGATTTTTTTTTTGAAAATTTCAAAAATTTTGGAGTGGTGCCATTGAGATCGTTTTTCGATTTTCAAAATTAATGATATTTCATGGTATAGTACCCTGAAGGGCTACCAAACAAGATGTAGTTGATCCCAATCAAACAACTGGTTTTTGAGTAAATGGGCGTTAAAGTCGAAATTTTCAAAAATTCGTAGCGACCGCCATGTTGAAGCTAGAGAGTTCGGTAAAAAAACGTTTGATTTGTTCTAAGGCCTTCTATAATTTCCACTATTCCAGTTTCCAAAATCCATTTTCTGAAAAAAATGCTACCAAAAAAACATGTCTAACTTCCGCTTCCGGTTTCGGATTCTTTTTAAAAGCTTATTTTGTCGATGAATTTTTGATATACCTCCTCATTCCAAAGCACATCGAAATCGGTCCAGCCGTTCCGGAGATATGAGCGTTACCCACCCACACACACACCCACCCACAGACATTTTTAAAAACCACTTTTTTAGGATCCTGGAAGCCCAAAACATGTATTTCCGTTAAAATCTCGATTTTGAAAATTTGCATGAAATCAATACTTCCCTATACTGAAAGTATAGGAAAGTAAAAAGCTCAGGGTGAATCGAGAATATGACGAAACAGCAAAAAAACGAGGTTGGTCCTCGAGCGGAAGGGAGGGGTGCTCTACTTCAACATAAACTTACTCCGAAAAGAACCTTAAATTCGTATTCTACGCATGACGAATAGCCGATCTGCGCAAACTCGATCTCCCTAACAGCACCCACGTCTCCGACCATCGATTATTAGTTTTTGCAAAAATTTTCAAACTTTTTAAATTCTTTTGAAAAGTTGTAAATTTTAGGAATTTTTCAAAAAGTTTACAAATATATTGAAAATTTCATATATTTTTAAAAATTCCAGAAGGTTTAAAAGTTACGCATATTCATATCAATAAATTATCAAAATTTTTGAAAATTTTGAATATTTTCATATCTTAAAATTTTGAAAATTATTTTAATTTGAAAACTTCCACAAACAAAAAAATCTTGAAAACTAATGACAGGGTTGAGAATTTCAATATTTTGAAAATTTCTGAATTAATATTTAAAAAGTTTAAAATTTTGAAATTTTTTTGAAATTTTGGTAATCTGAAAATTTAAAATTTCCAAAAAATTTAAAATTTTTAAATAATTTTCTACTTTTTTAAATTTATTGATTTTTCACAATGTTCGAAAATTAATAAAATCTTCATAAATGAAACTTTCGGAAATTTTCACAAATTTGAAACAAATTTCAGTTTTAAAAACCTAAAAAAATTTGAAAAATCTTGATGAAGATATTTGGAAATGTTTATAATCCTGATTATTTTTGAAAAATTAAAAATTTCAATATTCAAATTTTTTAATTTTTTTAAAATTTATATATTTTCAAAAATTTTTCAAATGTTAAAAAATTATTAAAATTTAAAAAAATTCAATTATCGTTCAAGTCAAGATTTTTATAAATTTTGATTTTTTTTAAATTGTCAAAAATATTCACAATTTTTAATAATTTTGGAAATTGCAACATTTTTAAAAAGTTTAAATATTTTCGCAAGTTTCAAAATATATAATTGTTTTAAATTTTAATTATTTTTAACTTAGTCCGATGTTTTAAAAATAGAAAATATGATCATAATGCATTTTGAAAGAACTTAGTAACATAGAAATTGAATTAACAAATTTGCAATGGAGTTTTGCTCAAAACAAAAATTTATTGATGTAACGTTAAATGTAGAAACTGAATAACGAAACAATTAAATAAAAAATGCGCTTATGTTAATTACACAAATTTACCCATCAAAGAATTTAAATAATTTGTAAACTTGTGTACCTAAATGTTAAAAATTTTTTAAACTGAAAAAAAAATTTACTTTTTAAATTTTTTTTAAATTCCATAAATTTGTAAAAATGTTTCATTTTTTCAAAACTTTTCGAAGAATTTGAAACAATCTGACTTAACAAATTAATGGGAATTCAAAAAATTTTAAAAAATTTACCGGTTTTTGGAAATTTTGAAAATGTTTTAAACATTTGATAATTTTTGCAATATTAAATATTATTAAAAAATTTCAAATTTTTGAATGTAGGTAAACTCAATTGTTTTTAAATTTTTAATCATTCAAAAGTTTTCGAAACGTTCAAAAATTACCAAAGTTTACAAAACAATCAAAACTTCCAAAACTTGGCAGAAATTTAAAAATTTTCAAAATTTCCAAATATTTTGTGGTCAGAATTTTTCAAAATCATTAAAAATTTTCGAAGATAATAAAAATTTTGAAAATTTTGCAACAACTAAAAATATTTTCACAAGTTTTCAAAATTTTCAAATTTTTCAAAATCATTAAAAATTTTCGAAGATAATAAAAATTTTGAAAATTTTGTAACAACTAAAAATATTTTCACAAGTTTTCAAAATTTTCAAATTTTTTCAAAATACCGATCGATGGAACATTGCCTTAAACCCTACGAAATACATGACAAAATCTTCAGTGGTTAAGATACAGCCCTATCTACATAAACCCAGTCCCAATCTTACGGAAGGCTACAGACAGAGCTGTGGAATATTTGGGGCGGGCCGCTATAGGGGTCTTTCGGACTCGGCACCGGAGTCCTAAGCCTCTAAGCAATGTTTTTCAGTATTCATCTTTTACCTCAGAAAAAGCACGGAAAATCTCGAGCCAGGACAGTCGGCCGGGCGGGGAATCGAACCCAGGGCCTCCAGAATGAAAGGTAGACGCGTTAACCGTGGAGCCATGTTTCTCGGTTTAAAATTGAAGGAAAACTGTTTCGTATTTGCAAGCAAAATTTTAAAAAAAGTTTTTCTTCTCTTAAACCTCATCCGTGGGAACTGTGTACAAGGTTCGTTAAATTGAACGATTGTGTAATAAGCTTCAATCTTTATACCTGAATACGTTGTCAACTATGAGCGACAAAACCAACAATACGATTACATTGGAAGTAATTATAAATTTCCAACAGTTACTGCAATAAATCTGATACGAAATTTATACAATTCAAACTTTTTGCTACAAAAGCAGTGTTGCTATAACGGTGATGTTGTGGAAAGTTCATTATGTCGAATACGATTTCTGCATTTCATAGCGCGGTTTTGCACAAATACAATTCGTCTAAAACGAAAAGCTCTGTTATTCTACAACGTTTATTTTATAAATCGACATTTATGCCGTGGATTTAAACTAAATATTTTCTGTATAATTTTGAAATCGGTTCAGTTTTTCCATTGCTCATAAGGGAAGAGCTTATTATATTAACAGTTAACATAAAATTTTGCAATAATAACTTTTTTTTTAATTTTAATTCTACGTACATTGCAGCAGCTTGTTTTCTTTTAATTGGTTGTTTTAACATCCTTTGTTACAACGTTACGTAGGTGCATCATAATAATTAACAAGAAAATGTTTAATTTATGTATGAATTTCAAAAGTGGAAAACAAACCGGTAGCGAGATGCTTTATGTCGTAATATAAGTTAATTACTGCAGCTTCTAATTAAAGTTTGTTTTAATAACGTCACGTAAATACGATTTAAAATATATTTCAGTACGTAAAAAATATTTTGTTTCTATTTTGTAGCGCCACCGTAGGTAAGTATAATCAAAAAGAATGAGTGATGAAATTTTAAAATTTAAAAAAATTTGATTTCTAAATTTTTTTGAAAATTTGTAATATTTTTCAAGATTTTGGGAAATTTTGAAAATTAATAAACATTTAAGTACCTTCCTACTACTGAAAGTTTTTAAAAATTTTGAGAATTTTATAATATTTTGAAAATTTTGATAATTTTTGATAATTTTAATTAACTTCAAAATACGATTTTAAAAAATTAAAAAAAGTTTGAGCTCAGAAAAATTTTGTGAGTGTTGAAAATTTTTGTTTTTAGGGTTTGGTAATTGTAAACAATATTTATTCTATGAAATTTCAAATCAATTTCATAATTTAGTCGTTTTTGTTTATTGGCGATCAAAACAAAACCTTCCAGGGGCGTTTTTTCAATTGTAGATTGTTCCAAATGTCATTTAACATGTTTATACCGATTTTGAAGCTGAAATTTGTAAATTTTTTTAATATCGAAAAATCTTTGGAGGGGACACTGGGGGTGGTAGGAACATCAAGCTTGTGCAGATCGACTATTCATCATGTGTAGAGTATGAGTCTAAAGTCTAAGGTTCCCGAAAAAAAACTAAAACAAATCCTAGAAGAACAGACTAAGAAAAAAAAATAAGAAAGAAAAACAATTGTAAAATCTCCCGAAAAAACGTCCCCAAAAACAATTCTTACAAAAACAAGAAAAAAGTTAGCTAAACCATTACACTATCATTTCCAGGGACTGCCCTAACGGCGATTTTCAAACTGTTTTTGGAACTAATACATAAGCATTAAAGAAATCTTGTCAGACATTTAGATATATTTTCCAAATTAAATGCCCCCTTTTTCATATTTAATTAAAAATTATCATTTTCAAACTTTCTTAATCATGCGTACCGGCAAAAAATACACGTGGTTTTGTTTAGAAGATGTTTGCTTCCTCCGGAAAATTATTTTCCCGGAAAATGTTTTTTTGTAGTTTGTTTCAGACGTGTTTGTCGACGGTTGTTTTTTACCATGAATAATTTTCCCAGCAAATTTGTTCTCAGACATTTTTCAGGGATTTTTTCACCGTAAACCGTAATTATAATCAAAACGTTTATTTTCCACATGTTGTAAGTGTGACCGCATTTCGGAGACGGTAGTGTTTGGTCTATCTCGTGCCGCCGACGACGTTGCATTTGAAACTGCGAAAACTGAAGACCTTATAACAAGAAGAACCGATGACAGATAGACAACTTGATTAATGCATTGGAGACCAAGAACAAGAAAGCGTAACGTGGGAAAACCCTTAACTAGGTGGTTGGATGACATCTGCAAAATAAGAAGACGGCAATGGTACAGACTAGCAGAGAATAGAGAAAGATATAAAACCGTTGGTAAATACTATGTCCAGTATTAGACCAATATTGTCTGAAAAAGAAAAGAAATTTTGATATTAAGGAAAAAAACAGATAAGTTGTTAATAAACGTGAATTAGCTATGCTGCAAGCATTTGATAATCAGAAACATTTAATGAATTGGCATTAAAAAAATTTACTTCCCTAATTAACCATTATTAGAAGTGTTGGAATAAGAAACCAAGTCATCTATAGACATAGATAACCAAGATCAATTCATCAAGTTCTATTGTTTTCATAGCAACAGCAACTGTTTACTTTTGATCTTGCTTTTGATAATGACATGTAAACACGTTGAAATACGTATAAGCCTAAACCAAAAACCTGTTAAAGTTATTTATTATTTTATTTATAAAATATTAAAATAAATAATTTTATGTATGGCGTTATAAAAGGTTGTTGAAGGTTCTATAATTTCTGATATGCTCAATCAACAAACGAAGTTTTCAAGATCTAACCTACCTTTTGGATTTATTATTCCGCTTTAATTATTTTAAACAATGTTAATAAATTCTTGTCGGTTTTCACAACTTGCACTACCTACCTAAATTTTGGTATGCTGTCCGTCTAGGAATGATCATCTTTCAGAATTTTAGTTTACATAAGATGCGACGACACAAAATTCCGTGGCATGTGAAGCTCTGATTAAACTACCCTCCGCACACACGTAGCAGGGTTGACCACGTCTGGCGCAGTCTAGACAATTGCATTTGCTGTTAATGGACAAAATGTAAGCAAAAGCTCAAGCACTCTACAGAATCAGACTTTTCAAATTAAATAATGCATTCGTTACAGGTGCAACATATATTTAATTGTTTTAGTTTATAATAATAAGCACCTTCAGGTACAAAACACAAACATACCTGAGCGGAATTTTATTAAAACTTCGTCGTTTGCATTTATTTTAAAATTATAAATTTAAATTTCTCAAATTTGCAGAGAGAAGGAATTGTGGTCTCTTAGAAATTCTAAAGGGATTTGCAGACACTAACGTTATTTCAATTGTCATGTCACTTTAAATATTCCCTATACAGACTGTAAAGCGCTAATGTATTCTGCCATTAAAGCCTTAGTGGTTACGCAAATAATATGGAACAAAAACAGTTCAGAAAAATGTTTTACTTGTAACATGCGTAACCATGCAAATGTTTATTATTGTGTTGTTACATCCTTACCCAGCGCGATCGACATAAAATAATCTTAGTTTTATTTAAAATGTTCTTTTTCTAAAACTCTAAACGGTAATCCAGTACTCAAGGGATATAAAATAATTGTAGGTGAAACACCAACATTTCCAGATATGTGCCCTCTAGAAATCTCAGCTGCAATGCAATTTTTAAAGCTCATCATCATCATCATCCGTGGCGCAATAGCGCTCCGTGGTCCTTGGTCTCTTCAAGCACGGTCTTCCAAGCGTTTTCAAATACTTTTTGCCTAGTTTCTGAAGGTGTTTTTCTAACGCGTCTCTCCACCTGAGTTTAGGACGTTCCACCTTCGTTTGATCCTCCGATTTTCCTAGCAGCAGTTTATTTGTAGGCTGTTCGTCACCCATCCTTGCCACGTGACCAAGCCATCGAAGTCTTTTAATTTTAATTGTTTGTACAACGTCGATGTCCTGGTATAGCTGGTATAGCTCAAAGTTATGTCTTAGTCTTGCGTAGTTCCAAAGTGTTTCGTGTGTTTTGTTTTTCTGCTGCATTTTCTTATACGCTTCGTTCTTCCTGGTGGCGGACGCCTCTGCACATTCGGCGTCGACCCAATCGCCATGTGCGGTGTTGGTGGCTTTACCAAGTACCTCTTCTCCTGCTGCTCTTAGGTCCGTTGTATCTGTTTCCTATTATTGGTTGATGGTTAGGTTCTGTCCCTAAATTGTGTTAGGTCGTCTGCTGATGTTATCAGTTAGGTCTGTTTTCCTCCAGGTTAGAGAGCGCTTGTACATTAAGTTTTGTTTGCCTATCGCCTCGTTGTTCTTTTACCTTACAGATTCTGGCCGGTAGTGGTAGTGGTTTAAGTCCACGTTCGCACCTCTGCACGATCTCACATCTCGTAAATTCGAGTATTGTCTTGCGTCAATCCGAATGTGTGCCGCAGTATTGCATATTCTCAAATACGTAAAGTCGGCCACTAAAATGAATATGCGTAACTAAAGTAATCAAGCTAAAGATTGTTATTTTGTAGTTACATCCCTACCCAGTGTAATCGACATCAAATTATCTCGAAGATAAATGTACCCTATTTTCCTTGAAATCGTTAGTGTTTTAATTTGTAATTTTTGCATTTGAAACTCATCTAACTGTTGAAATTGATGTCTGTGCTTGATTCCTGTAAATTGCAATCTAGTACTCGATGGTTATAAAATGAGTGTAGGTAAAAAAACTACATTTCCAGATATCTACCTTCTTGAAATCTCAGCTGCAACGCAATTTGCAAGTAAACCTGATTTAGGTTAATATATGATAATCTTCGCGCACCGCATCGTTTTAATACTGATCTTTCCCGGATATTGCAGTAAGTAAAAGTCTTGTCCGATGGAAGGGAAGGGATCCGTAAGCCCAACATATGTGTTCCCCGCAGAGTCGGATATGGAAATGCCAGCTATCGACAGATTGTGTTTGAAACATACACATAAACTGTAGGCATTGAAATTTGCTTATCTTTACCGAAAACTGTAGCGGCCCGCTGTACAAACCAATATGCGCCTTATATAATGTACGGTGTCTGAAAGTTGAGATAGGTAGAAAGGCTTTGGATTTACTATGGATAGGAAGATAGCGGAACCCATGGGCTATGTTCCCCGTTTTTTTGTTAGCAATAAATAAGCGAATGAAGTAGGTAGTGTAGCAGCCCGCGGATCGAAGTCCTAGACTCGTCTAGCCTACTTTAGATTTGAAATCCAGATCCCGTCCCCCTGTCTCAACTGTTAGTGACATTCAGTAACATGTCCTACATCTCGATACACCTTGTTTATTACGTTAGCGGTTGAAGGTTTCTGTAAAAGTTACGTAGCGTAATAAGAGCCATAAAGCTGCGATAACGGCGGAATGTATTAATTACAGTATTATATCTATTTCAATAAATTTCAATTTAATTTGAAGAGAGTAATTTAGAACCAGAAATTGTAAAATTAATAACATTCTGCAGTTATAATCAGTTTCACGTCCTAAGTTGGCCGAAGGCAGCTTTGCGAAAAGAAAGTGAAAACGTAGCTGCAACTGTTACACTACAACAAATTGTTAAAACGATATTTTTAGACAGTTTGATTAGTGAAGTGGCAGGTTCTATGTAAATATATTTCTTGAATACTTTGTGTCTGAAAACGCAGACCTTTACGGGCCAATGCTTTAGGGTCAACTGGATTGAAAGTGGAAAATTCATGCATGGGTGGTAGTGTGTAATGGCTCTGTTTTTCTCCAACGCAATCAGTTAATTTGTTTATGAACAGCGCGGTTACCCCCCTCGTTCCATTAGGGACGAAATTAAGTTTCCATATGAGTGACGTCCAAACACTTTTGATAAACCTGATAATGATGTGTTGCTTCAACAGCTGGCGATTCTACAGCGCTTGTTACAAAAAAGTATACAATATTTTAATACGACAATTAAGCGTCATTCATTGAAGTTTGTATGAAGTTGCTTATCAAAAAAGTAACATTTACGTGAAATGTTTGAGCTGAACAATTAACTTGAAACATATGGAGCTTAATTGTGCTAGTTTAAAGGGTTTCGAATGCAAAAAAGTAAATTTTAATTATCAAAACGTTATAAATTTTGTGTCACAAAAGCAAATAATTTTCGCTAGTTGTATCAACTTATCAATACGCAAAATTTTGGTAAATTGTCTTTTTGTGCTATCAACAATCTGACTTATACTTATACACTTATAAGTGTAACTTCTTAGCGTGTTCTCACTGAAAACTTTTTTTCCTTTAAACCTTAAGACATTTATTAGCTCTTTACTGCAAAGACACGTGCACTAGAAAAAATTGCATTTGTGTTAAAAAAAAAGGTGCAAACTGTTGCAGGAAATGTAGATCTAACAATTTTAAACTCGCAAATAGACGAGGATGTTGTTATATTGGAAGATATTTTAAATTTTGATTTTTCTAGATCTTGTCCGGTTGTATTGTCAACTTAACATTATTTTATTTGGTAGCATTTTTAGTATTTTTCACAGCGGAATATTTATTGCAGTATTAAATAATTGTTGTTCTGCGCGATTACGTTTCTTAAACAAATATTCGGAATGTAACATTATACGTACAATATTCTTACTCTTCTAACACACAGCAAACTGTATTAGTACATCCTTCTCGCACTCATGCCTTGGCTTTTCACAATACGGACAAGCCCAACTGTAAGGACTCTAGCGAGGTTAGTTTTGTAACGCGACTATACATTGTACAAGACGAGATATTCTTATTCATTAGTTTTGTATGTAGCAGAACACAAAATTGATATCGTGAAAAAAAAGATATCGATATGTAAAATTAACATTATTAGTTTAGTGCGCGTAACAAAATTTTGTTATAACATACATGTATTTGTACTGCGTGATCTTACGATCGCATGTTGCACCCGCCGACAAAGAAGTTTCACTTCAAAAATACAAATTTACTATTTTGTTTTACGGAGAAATTACAGACTGTGCTCTCAAAATGACGATAAGGTTGCATTAGTGTTACATTTAGTCCTAGGATTTTCAATTAGTTCAAGAAAATTACTATTTTTGTTTAGAAAAATTAAGTATAAGCCGAAATAATCGTACATTAAATTCGTAACTGTCTCACCATAACAAGACCACGGAGATCTCGGCAAAATTCATTGCTATAACACAACAGAGCGGGCCCTTGCATCTCGGCTCGGTTTATTGATTGTGTTCAGCAAACTTTATGTTGCTGTCACTACTGTTATTTATGGCTTACTTTAATCCCAGCGGGTCGGAACGAATAAACAATAATATACCATCAATTTATTCTAATAAAATTTAATTAATTGTGTAATTTTGTGTTGATTAGAGGTAGGATATAAAAGCCTCTCCGGCCCCAATGCAACTGCATTACGAATTTACATTACAAACTAACTTACAAATTTCTAAAATTTTCTAATTTAACTAATATTTATTCGTTAATATCGAAAATCGATTTTACAATTTTGCGATTTTCCAATTAAAATTTTTAGGTAAACGACCAAAAGGAAATCTCCCAAAGGTGTTTCGTATTGTCATGTTTATACCGATTTTGAAGTCGACATTCCTAAATTTTTAATAAAACAAAACATTTATGGTAGGAGCGACCAGGCGAGGTGGTAGGAAGATCGCGCTTGCGCAGATCGCCTATTCGACATGCGTAAAATATGAATCTAAGCTTCTTCTTTTTCTGGCGCGTCTATATTTATATTGAAACATAACATCCCTCCCCATCCCCGCTTTTTTTGCAGATGATTCTTGCTACTTTGCGGTTTCATACCACTAATCTTTTAAGCCTAAGGTGGGTTTTTTGACGATAATACTACCCTCCTCTAGCTATACTTCATGAAGCTTGGAAGATAAAAAGCAGCAACAATATCGAGGTGTGTCTAAGGAAAGTCAAACACGCTGTAAACATGCTAGGCGTAACTGAAGCAGTTGACTCCCGAATTCTTTGTTCAAGATCTGCTAGGTTTTGTTTCGTAGGAAAAACTCGCGAGTTAAGTCGGGTAAATTTGGTGGCCAAATGTGTGGGAGCTATTCCATCGTTCAGGAAATGTCTGATCTAAAAGATTTCGCACAATTACAGCTTCATCTGATTGAAATATGACTTCTTCAATAAATTCAATTGAAGCTGCGCTGCTATGCAAAAGAAATTTCTTCCGTGTTTGAGAATACCATGCGAATTACGTTCACCCCAAATCCTACAGTTATGTTGATTGACTTTTCTGAAGATATGAAATGTGGCTTGGTTACTAAAAATAATATTGAAAACGAAGTTTGGCTCCGTTTCTAACCGCGGTGAGAAATTGTGAGCAGCATCAATTCTTCTGGCTGGTCTGTTGCACGAAGATGATGTAATACTTGAATCTTGTTTGCTATGATTTTCAAGTCCCTATGAAAAGTTTTGTACATTATAGACAACATATCTGGCTGCACGGCATAACTCTGAGCCACGAAACCGCTTTTGCGCAGAGATGTAGGTCAGGCTAATCGCGGAGAATGCGCCCACGTGTCTTACATGTATTATTAAAATAAAAGAAAAACAAGAGCATAGCCCACGGGTTCCACTTATCATAATTAAATACTTTATACAGGGTGTGCCGTAAATAATGGGACAGCCTTAGGGTATACCATCCTGCGTAGAATTAATTTTGAACTATACTACATGCATTCTACTTCATCAGAATGCCTGATTTCCTTGTCATCGCCCAATCAGATTAATTTGTTGGCCATAACACTTATCAGTGTGTTGAAATAGAAAAAAAAACCACTTCAATTTTCATAACATAATGTAACTACGGTAATAAAAACGTGCATCACTTGTGTCTAACGAGTTTTATGATTGTTTGTCGTTAAGACGATATGTTGCTCGGTTTCGCAATCAGGAGAATGTTACGTTTTCGTTGCGCAATATTCTGAAGCGAATTGCATTGTCAGGCGCAATTCTTTTGGTTTCGCCGGTTATTATGCGCTTCGAGCAGCTGACTGGTTTTTGATGTGGGCGAATATAAACGTCGTTGTGAGCAGTTAACGCTATCGCTTACAATGAAAATTTCCATGCGCGGGCGGATTCAGGAGAACACATGTTCACATTCAGTTTCTCTTCGCTATCACCTTTCTATTACTCTCTGCAAGAATTGCCTTCAGCTCCGTATCAGTTAGATATTTCTAGACACTGTAAAATAGCATGCTTATCTTTGTAAAAGCTAGAACATACCGACATTGTTTGCGTGGGATATAGTAATACGTGTAACAAAAACGAATGGTTGTGCATTACCATAAAACATTGTAAACCTGCTGCACGAAGCCATTAAGACTGTTTGTATTCCGATCTTTGTTTAACCTACGTCCGAAAACTGAGATTCTTTATCGTTAAATTCAGTAGCGCACCGTTTTATGCTGTTGCTTCTCCATGTCAGCAATTTTAAGTTAGAGTTTGGATTTATAAATGCAGAGACAAGTAGGTTTGTAAAATATAGTACATTTTAAGAGCCCTATATACAAAACAATTCACCGCTATTGAATTATGACTCTCTTATCAAGCTGCTAAATACGTGTTTGTTGTCTTAGGAAGTTTTGCTTTTATAAAATGTTAAATAAAGACGTTTTAGTTGTAATGTATGTTTTAGATTTTAATTTTTAAACCGCTACGGGACCTTCCTCTCGCCTATATGTGGAAATTTTTAATAATTTTTAATATTTTTGATAATTTTGAAAATTTCCAATATCACAAAAATTTTAGAACATTTTGAAAATTTTAAAACAAGCTAATATCAAAATTTTTAAACTTAAAAATTTTTCAAATTTCAAATTTTTTGTAAATTTTCAGAAACCTTCAATACTTGCAAGTATTTTATAAAATTTTCAAAAATTACAGGAAATGCGAGGAAAGTCCTACGGCATTGCCCGACAGCTTTTAAACGTAACAATTTTTAATTTTGGTCAATTTTGCATGTACACCAAATTTTTATAAAGGTGTATATAATTACTGTCATTTAAAAAGGTCCATGTTTACCATTTTCTGTTAGTTATGGTTGAGCAACGCTTAAGAAGTACACCAGTGGGAATAATTAGATTAATTGGTGAAAATGTATGATCGTACAGAATTTAATATGCGGCTACCACAACTTCCGCCACTTTATTTGATTTAATTAAAACTGTTCCCAGTTTACAATGACTGTACACAAAAAAACCCAAGAGTGCAAATTTAGACTTAAAAATTACTTAATAAATAAAAATTAAAGAAAAACAAAAATTAATTTTTTTTAAATTTGGTATTTTGTGATTCCGAACAACTTTTCAAAATCACATTTTGCTGTATCTCTAACAAAAAAAACACGGAAATTTCTGATTTTTTTGTATCATAGTAGGCTGACATAATTATTTCAATTTGGTGCATGAAAGTATGCGTCTTAAGCAGTTGAACAACTGACCAAAATTAGAAATTGTTACGTTAAAAAGCAGTAACAATATTGAGGTGTGTCCATGAAAAATTAAACACATTGTATAACATTTTTGAGGAATTTGGGCGTCTTATTCATTTAGCGGTTACTTTAAACTATGTATTTTCATTTAGTGCAACGGTTTGTTTCATATTATTAAAAATAAAATAAATATTGCAGTTTCTTCTTGCACCTTTCATTTGGAGGGCGACCAAGGACCCTCATCTAGTTAGGAGGCGTGAACAAAGACACCTTCTGCGGGGTCGGCGTTGTAACGGTCACTTCGGTGATTTCAACTTGGTACGCCCCCCTTTTTTTCGGAGAGGTTCAAGGTTCCCTTAATTGGGACCATGGAAACTGGGTTAGTGATATCACCAGGTGAAGTGTAGCCCTCAGCGGTAGCGCGCTCTCTGGAATGGGAACCCCGCTCCCTGACCGGGTAGCCTCAGACGTACCACCCTCGCACCCCTCACGTGAGCTGGATGGTAGGTGGTCCGGCAGGTGATGGAACAACCCCGCTCCCTGACCGGGTAGCCTTACACGTGCCAGGCAATAGTCGAGTAATGGGTGGTGAAGGTCCGGCAGGTGATAGTGACACCCAGGATGGTGTGGCGTGGCTGCCAACATTAGGGACTTGGGCCCTAGGGGTGAGGCGCACTGCCTGCCCACCTAGGGGGTTCGTACTTATGTACACCCGACGCTGTTAAGGTGCCGGCCACTATGATCAGGCCGGTTTCCGACCAGTCTGGGCGGTGCGTAGCTCACCAGTGCTAGAACCTGCGAAGTCCTAATTGGAAAGAGTAGCGCTGCTTTTCATGCGCGTGCTCCGACAAGTCCAACCAGTGACTTTCTTTGACTGGTACCACGGGGACCAAATCCAAGCCCGCGGGGGAATTGCAGCTCACGTCTTTGGTCACGGTGTAGGACTCGTTGTAGCAGTGGTATAGGCTATATGCAGGTTAGGGCCGTCTTAGTGCGGTTCGACGGGTGAGCTGCGTTTTCAGCTCGGGCACTGATCTGCAGAATCAGTAGAAGGAGATTTAGGTAGTCTCCTTCCACCAATAGGGGCTTAGGGCTCGCAGCCTAATGCGAAGATTGGTAGCTTGTTCTCGTCCTCGTATTCGTTTTCGAGAGCAAGTGCGTTGACCTAGCGTTTCTCGATCGCGGCGTCCCGAAAGACGATACCGCCCGGAGAACGGTATGCTACAGCGCATAATTTAAGAGCCACTGTGTGACGTCATCAAGTGTAAAAACAACGGCAAAGTTAAAAATTAATTCGCGGCAAGTCAACAGCCGATGAATTTTAATCGTTTTTACAACAATTAAATATAACGATGATAAAATACAAATAAAATTCCTCTGGGAAACTAAAATATTTCACATTGGATGTACCTATGCTCATAATAATATAACGTTCAGTAAACAAAAAATTAATTTAGTTAGATCTATAATTTATTACTTACTTTTTGTCTTACTATTATAGTTGAAGAAATTTTTTACATAGCGCTTCATAATAAAATACATAAAGTAAATGAAACTTACTTTGAACACTAATTTGTTGACAAATTAGAAGCACCTAACCTCTTTATCATTCCACTTGACATTAGAAACTGACAAAAGTACACGTACTGCTCCTGCGCACTAATAAAAACAGGGTTTCTCAACAAGTTTTTACACTTGCGCAGAAGTTGACGAAAATTGGTCCTAGTAACAGCATATCTATCATGCTCGGAGAGGGGACGGATATGCTTCGTTGCTTGATGCTGTCCTAGTCTTCTAAATCAAATGGTGCACCTTTTATTTATGAACAAACGTATAACATTTTTTATTACGAACAGGCCTTGATTAGTTGAATTTATGTAAGGAATTTCTCGCCATTGTTTTACCGGAATTTTCGCTTGCTGGAATTTTTATTGGTAGAGTATTTTAAAAAATCCTGAAAAAAATAATAATTTGGCAACTCATCTTTTAAGGTCTCAATAAAAGTGAAAGAAACTGTGCTTTGCGAAATAATTAAAACTTTAAACAAAAACAATATAAAACAAATTACGCTTAAAAATGGTAATTAGATTTTGACGTTAAATCAGAACAATATAATGAATTTCTGGACCTTTAAACTTTACGTACGTCCAATGTTACGGTGCGAAAACCGCAATTAATGATTTGCAAACATTCAACGACCGCAAATAATTACATCTGGTAGGAAACCGCTAAACTATTACACAGTTGTGCCTGTAGCAGATGCCTGAATGTTATTAATGGTTAAACACCCCAATAACTGCGATTTCGACTTCTAAAATTTGATATTAATTATTTGCCATTATTTTCAGATTGAATAGAAAACTTAATTCGCAAACTTTGAACGCCGAAGAAGTTGAAGGAGATGTGCAAAAATCAAACACTTTTTCACAGTTTGTATTATGAAACTTTGCGGCGACAAAAAAAAATTGAAGACGAGACGCTTTATAGGTTTTCATTCACAGGAAAACTTTCTGTGAAGAGTCTTATCAGATTTAATTTTCCTGCGTTGACTGGATTTTTTATACTCAAACGGATATGTAAGCTCATTTACATAAGACCACAGACATTCGATATTTCGTACGAAAAATTTAAATTCCAAATATTCACGTGTACAAAATTTAATAAAACTTTTATCGCTTAAAACTTTGTATTTATCAGATAATACTGAAATTGATTCTAAATAGGTTGGTTTTCTTTTAAAAGCTGTAGGGCAACCGCCACGAAACCTTCCTTGCATTTACGGAAATATTAAAAAAAAATTCATGTTTCGAAAATTTTGACAATTTTAAGGAAATTTAGAATATTTTTTAAATTTTCAATAAAATTCCGAATATATTTTATAGCACGTTTTTTTAAAAATTAAAAGTTTTGATTTTTGTTTCAAAATTGTTTGTAAATTTTGAATTTTTGATACTACGAAATTTTTTTTTAAATTGTAGCTATAATGAAAATATTAAATATTTATAAAAATTTCAAAAGCATTACAATTAAAAAAAATTTGGGAATATACGAAAACTTTTGAAAATTAAATATAATTTGGGTTTTAAATTTTTTGAAAATTTTGAAAATATTTAGACATTGAAAATACTAAAAATATTTAAAACTTAAACACTAAAATTGTGAAAACTTTTGAAATTTTGAAAAATGTTCGAAAATTACGAAACTTTTTATAATGTAAAATATTTAAAGTATTTAAAACCTTTTCAAATTGTTTTGTAATAATGGAACAATGACACTACAAAAATTTGTGGAAAGTTTCAGATTCTTTAAAAGTTTAAAATTTTTAAATTTTTGTAAAAGTTAAAAATTTAAAAATTTCAAAAATTGCGGGCAATATTAAAAACTCAAAAATTGAAAATTTTTTTAAAATTTTGATGATTTTGAAAAATTTTGAAAGTTTGTCAATTGCAGGAAATTGAAAGAATTCAATAAAAATTTAAATTGAAACTATTTTTAGTATTGTAAAATTGAAATTTTTGACTAGTAAAATTTTATAATTTTGAAAGTTTTCAAATATGTTGATTGAAACTGTGCAACAAACTTTTTTTAAAACTACAAAAAAATTTTCTTTATTTTAAATAAAATTTTGGAAAGCTAAAACGGTAAAAATTATAAATACTTTTGAAAATTTTTGCAATAATTCAAAATTTTAATTATTTAAAAATATTTTTGATTATGAACATTTTCAAGTTCAACCTGTTTTGAAAATTTTGGAAAATATTGAAAACGTTTTTAAGTTGATTTTTTTTATTTAGACTATTATTGAAAATTTAGAAAAAATATGAAATGTTAAAAATTTTTGAGAATTTTTAAAATATAAAAAAATTTGAACTTGAAAATATTTTTTGAAAATTTGAAAATTTTTTGATTTCAATATTTGTTAATTGTAAACAATATTTATTCGTTCAAATTTTAAATCGGTGTCATTATTTGATCGTAGTCTTTATTTTGGCGATTATCCCATTAAGCTGTTCGGGTAAACGTCCAAAAGGAAATCTCCTAGTGGTGTTTTCTGAATGGAAGTTTGTTCCTACTGTTATTTAATACGTTCATGGCGATTTTGAAGCCGAAACTCGCAAATTAAAAAAAAAACAAAAAAACAATAATTGGTGACAATGGTAGGAAGGAGATCGCGTTTGCGTAGATTAGATATTCGACATGCGTAGAATCCACACATATATAAAAGCACAAAGAGTTTTTTTCTCCGGTTCCTCCAGCGGTTACCGCTTCACCAATTTGGACCATTTTTTTTTAATGAAAGGTCTCTATCCACAGATGGAACATGAAACATTTTTATATTTTTATTCTACGTCGATTTTTTAATAATAATTATTTTAATTTATAATATATATGACGGTCGGCTAGACGCGCGTCACTTGGGGCGCCCTCTACAGTAACGTCGCGTGTCATTATTGGAACTAATGCATCACGTGACTTGACATTTCGCCGGTTCTGTCAACGCTGTCTGTCAGTGCATTGTGTGCTGGGGTAACACTAGTATGATTTTAAGGTTCTTTTTCATACGCGTCTGTTTCGGCATAGAGCACCCCTCCCCTTCCCTACCGGACCAACCTGATATTCTTCTTTTTGAAAAATTACAGAAATCATTAAAAATGTTTAAAATTTTGAATTTTTCTAAAATTAAAAGTGTTGATAACTGTTGGAAAATTTAATAATTTTGAAAGTCTTAAATATTTGTTAATTGTAAACAATATTTATTCGTTCAAATTTTTAATCGATTTCATTATTTGATTGTAGTCTTTATTTTGGCGATTATCCCATTAAGCTGTTCGGGTAAACGTCCAAAAGGAAACGTCCTAGTGGTGTTTTCTTAGTGGAAGTTTGTTCCTACTGTCATTTAACACGTTCATGGCGAGTTCGAAGCCGAAACTCGTGATTTTTTTAAACATAAAAATCAATGATAGGGGACAATGGTAGGGGGAAGATCGCGTTTGCGTAGATTGGATATTCGACATGCGTTGAATATGAATTTAAGGTTCTATTTCGAACTCGTCTATTTTGGCATAGAGCACCATTCCCCTCTCCCACTTTTTTTTTGACGGACCAACCGCCATTTTCTGAAAATAAAAATGTTGACAACTTTTGGAAAATTTATTAATTTTATTTAAGTTTTTAAATATATGAAAATTTGTGAAAAAAATATAGAAATTTTTGACTATTATTAAAAATTTCGAAAAATAGGCTATTTGGCAGGCGCAGAATATAAATCTAAAGCTCTGTTCCGAGCGCATTTATTTTGAAGGAGAACCCTCTCTTTTTTCAAACAGTCGAGTGGTTTTATAATAATTTCTAGTTTTCTAGTTGCAACCAACTTATCCCTTGAACTCTCAAAATCGATTTGATAATTTGGTGATTTTTTGGGATAACTCGATTAACCTGTTCAGGTAAACGACCAAACGGAAACCTGCTAGTGGTGTTTACTCAATGATAAGTTGTTTCTATTGCTCATTTTAAATCCAAAATTCGTAAATTTTTGAAAAACAAACAATTGACGGTTGGGGCAATGGGGGAAAGAACATCGCATTTGCGCAGATCGGCTATTCGACATGCGTAGAATGCGAATTTAAAGTTTCTTTTTAAGCGCGTCTAGTTTGACGTAGAGAACCCTTCCCCATCCCCCGTTTTTTTGGCAGACCAACCTCATTTTCTTGCGGTGTCATCCAATTGCAATTAATAATCTTTAAGCCGAATTTGGTTTTTCAACTAACAATTTTGTTAGCTTATCAAATATCTGCCATGTATTTATAAAAATTTCAAGAAACTCCTAGTTTGAACAGACTTAGCATAATTTAAAAAAAATATCCAAACAGAGTAAATGTTAATAACTCGAAGAACGCGAGCTCTTTCTCTTAGTTTTCTAAAGCAAGCGTTGCACATTGGCTAACAAGCGTAAGATGAAGTTTTTTTATCCACTTTGATTCATGGGTTCATCCTATATAGGAAGCTTTAATGCGTAAAGGGTGATATCATGAATCAAAGCTGTCATCACTTTCATCTTGCTGTTTTCTTTGTGCGATCGCGACCATTACGGCTGTTTTCTAGCCATTGGAAGAAAAGGGTGCATTTTTTAGTGTTTTTCAGCTAGCCCCATCTAGCATGTGTTATCTAAATCGATAAATGTATGCTTAACGATATCGTTTTATCACTTTATAAACAATGTATCATACAACTTTATCGTCGTGCAAACATTCATGCACTAAACTATATTTTACTTTATAGTGATTTTAGCTGTATTTACACATTAATCATATCGTGGCATGCAATATGTTATTTAGATTTTAATACCTTTACAGTGCAGTTTAACGTTTATGACATACTTTTTAGCAATACAGATGTCAGGTCTATAAAGAATTATAGATAGGATGGAGTTATCGATAGGATTACAATCTATGAGACGCCGTCTCACTATTGTTTATTTATTGAGAACATTTTGTGTCGTCAATGATTTTTTTCGACGAAAACAAATTATTATTTTAGTATGAAATGTTTTCAAAGAAATATGCTGTCTTATAAAATTATTTTTCTCTTGAGAAAAATGTTCTATCATAAAAAACAATTTTTCTCAAAAAGGGTTTTCTCAAAATTATTGTCTTTTCTCCCAAACGAATATTTTTTTTGAAAATTGTTCTTTGAAAAAAAATTTTTTATGTATCAAAAATTGCGTTTTTAATAAAAGTAGGCTTAAGTTATTTTACCTTGAAAAGAATGTTTCATAAAATAATAATTTTATTGAAAAAAGTTCTCTCAAAAACAGTTGTTTCAAAGTTAATTTTTCTTCAAAAAAATTCTCCCATAAAAATAAACATCTTAAAAAGTGTTTTTCTTGAAAAAACTTCTTTCATAAAATTAATTTTTCTCTTCAAAAAAGTGTTTTAACATAACAATAATTTCTTTCTTAAAAAAGTTCTCTTAAAGTTTATTTATTAATTCCAGCTTTACTTCGTTAAAGTCCATATTTAATGAGTATCTGTATATAAAATACTTAATCACTTTAACAATTTCTATTTATTTAAACCTCATACGTATTTCTGCATGTTTACACGCCATTGTCAAAGGTTATATGAAAAAGTAAACAGTTAGTGTTGTTATAGCAATAGAACTTTTTTACTTATCTTGGTAATCGTCTGCAGATGACTTGATTTCTTATTCCAAAATGTCCAGTAGAGGAGAATTTAAGAGATCAATTTGCTCATTCATTAACGGTACAGTTTTTAAATGTTTGTGAATTTCAAAAGCTTCTAGTATATCTAATTTACGTTTATCATCACAAAAGTGTAAACATTTTATGGTGTTATTAGATGTCATTGAATGATTTTGTTCTAGTAAGTGTTTAGCGTAATTGGATTTATGTGGGTGTTTGTATTTGTAACAACGTACGTGTTCTTTATACCTAATATCAAAATTTCTAATTGTCTGGCCTATATAAACCGAATTACAATGCGAACAATTTAATTTGTAAATGCCTGATTTTAACAAATTGTCTGTTTTTGATTTTGCATTAAACAAAGTGTTTAAGATGTTCCTAGTTGTTTTAAAGCTTACTTTATATTTATTTGTTTTGTTTATAATTTTAGCAATTTTTTCTGATTTCTCACCAAAATATGGGATCGAAGCATATTTAATTGTATCGAACGAAGTTAGGATATTCGGATAAATTTTTTGAATGGCTAATTTATAATCTTTTTCTTTAATTAATGTATCAATAAGTTTAGTATTATAACCATTACTGTATGCAATTTGTTTAATAATTGAAATTTCTCTATTATAATTAATTTTATCTAAAGGGACCGTCAAAGCCCTATGTATCAGGGACCTGTATGCTGCTAATTTATGTGTTTTATGGTGTCAAGAATCGTGTGGTATTGTAGTGTCTGTTTGTGTAGGTTTTCTATAAACTGAGTATTCAAATTTATTAGTTGAATTAAATTTTATGTTTAAATCTAGTTAATGGACTTATTTTGTTCAGTTTCTAGTGTAAATTTTATGTTTGGGTGCAAGCTGTTAATAAAAATTAAAAATTAATTAATTAAATCAAATGAACTATTAAAACATGCTAAAATGTCATCAACATAACGAAACCAAAATATAACTTTCTCAGATTGATTTGATTCGAATATTTGATCTTCTAGATTTTCCATAAATATGTTAGCTAAAAGAGGCGAAATTGGACTTCCCATGGGTAAACCATCTTTTTGGAAATAAATTTTATTATTAAAAGTAAAATAATTTTGATTGGTGCAAAGTTCAAATAATTGAATCAACTCAGTCCGTTTTATTAACTCAACATTTTTGTTAATAAGAATATCATTTAACAAAGGAATACACTCTTGAGGAGGTATTTGGGAAAACATATTAGTAACATCAAAACTAACTAGCTTGCTTTGTGGTGGTAAATGTAAGTTAGACAACTTTTTGATTAATTCGGAAGAATTTTTAACTGAATATTTTGGTTTATAATCAAAACTGGTAACTATATTATTTAGTATTTTTGCTAGCATATGGTTGGGATTATCAAAAAAGACAAATAATAAATCCAAATCCACAACCACCAAAACTATACGGTTTATTAAAAATACACAAACCCAACATGCCCATTAGACCTGTAGTATCATACATAAATGCACCCAACCATATGCTAGCAAAAATACTAAATAATATAGTGCTATGATATTTAGAGGTGTTTGATTTGACTGGGGTATTGTGGTTGCTGCAAGGCAATTTTTGGAATGCTTGCTGCAGTTCAATTTACATTTGGAGATTTATGAAGACTTGTAATATTTTAATATTCTAACTTATAAACTCAGGGTTGCGTATTTTTGCTATAATTCTTGTTATAAATTCTAATAATTGTTATTTTTCATATGGTTTGCTTTTACTGAAAGAAAAGACAAACACAACAGATTGATACGAAGACTATTTATGTTAATTGTAATTATAATTTAATTCAGAATTGTTAAAAAGGTTTAGTTTATAAAAAGTTTTAGAGTTACTTGATTTGTGCGTCGACTAATGTCAGTTAGGATGTCAGTGTCATTGTGACAAATATATAAAAGGATGCTCTTGGACATGAGGTTTATGTGTTTGTTTTATAAAAATAAAAATCAAAGGAGGAAGACAAAAAGACAAAGAAAAAGAGAAATTTGTTTAATTAGTTACGGCTCGTCTTTGAAAAAAAAAGACAGAGAATTTGATATCCTCTGGATGAAAACAGAAAGAACGAGTTTAAAACGTAATGTAAACTGATGTTTAATAGATCAGAAGAAAATATAGGTGATTATCTACGAATTGTAAAAAATACAGAAGTATTACAAGTAAAAGGCGATCGAGGAAGTTTCTTCGTTTTGTGATAGTGGTAAAAATAAATTGGAAAGAATATAAAACAGAGATACAAGAAGATCCGGTTTAAGGGCGAGTATTATTTGTTGCTCGAGAGGCCAACAGAACGAAATAGAGGTTGGACACTCAGCGTTTTGCTAGAGCGAGGAATGTCATAATAAGAAGACGCTAAGTTAAGTGTTCTAATTTAATAAAAAAAAAACGATAGTAATTAATAAAAATTCATTTAATTTTCGGAAAACACATTTTGAAATTCTATTAATAAATAAAAAACTTATTTTGTAAAGTTGATATCGTTGTGTGTGTTTATTTCTATTTAAAATTAATTAAAATAACTTATTTACAAGCTAATAACGACCCTGAGAAAATTAGAAGAGTCTCATAGCAAGTTTGAATTTAATTGCGTGAATTGCAGACAGTTTAGGGATTGTATTCTAGTAGTCACAAGACCAAGCATATCATTGCAATAGTTACCAGTTTTGATTATAAACCAAAATATTCAGTTAAAAATTCTTCCGAATTAATCAAAAGTTGTCTAACTTACATTTACCACCACAAAGCAAGCTAGTTAGTTTTGATGTTACTAATATGTTTTCCCAAATACCTCCTCAAGAGTGTATTCCTTTGTTAAATGATATTCTTATTAACAAAAATGTTGAGTTAATAAAACGGACTAAGTTGATTCAATTATTTGAACTTTGCACCAATCAAAATTATTTTACTTTTAATATTAAAATTTATTTCCAAAACGATGGTTTACCCATAGGAAGTCCAATTTCGCCTCTTTTAGCTAACATATTTATGGAAAATCTAGAAGATCAAATATTCGAATCAAATCAATCTGAGAAAGTTATATTTTGGTTTCGTTATGTTGATGACATTTTAGCATGTTTTAATAGTTCATTTGATTTAATTAATTAATTTTTAATTTTTATTAACAGCTTGCACCCAAACATAAAATTTACACTAGAAACTGAACAAAATAAGTCCATTACCTTTTTAGATTTAAACATAAAAATTAATTCAACTAATAAATTTGAATACTCAGTTTATAGAAAACCTACACAAACAGACATTACAATACCACACGATTCTTGTCACCATAAAACACATAAATTAGCAGCATACAGGTCCCTGATACATAGGGCTTTGACGGTCCCTTTAGATGAAATTAATTATAATAGAGAAATTTCAATTATTAAACAAATTGCATACAGTAATGGTTATAATACTAAACTTATTGATACATTAATTAAAGAAAAAGATTATAAATTAGCCATTCAAAAAATTTATCCGAATATCCTAACTTCGGTTGATACAATTAAATATGCTTCGATCCCATATTTTGGTGAGAAATCAGAAAAAATTGTTAAAATTATAAACAAAACAAATAAATATAAAGTAAGCTTTAAAACAACTAGGAACATCTTAAACACTTTGTTTAATGCAAAATCAAAAACAGACAATTTGTTAAAATCAGGCATTTACAAATTAAATTGTTCGCATTGTAATTCGGTTTATATAGGCCAGACAATTAGAAATTTTGATATTAGGTATAAAGAACACGTACGTTGTTATAAATACAGACACCCACATAAATCCAATTACGCTAAACACTTACTAGAACAAAATCATTCAATGACATCTAATAACACCATAAAATGTTTACACTTTTGTGAAGATAAACGTAAATTAGATATACTAGAAGCTTTTGAAATTCACAAACATTTAAAAACTGTACCGTTAATGAATGAGCAAATTGATCTGTTAAATTCTCCTCTACTGGACATTTTGGAATAAGAAATCAAGTCATCTGCAGACGATTACCAAGATAAGTAAAAAAGTTCTATTGCTATAACAACACTAACTGTTTACTTTCATATAACCTTTGACAATGGCATGTAAACATGCCGAAATACGTATAAGGTTTAAATAAATAGATATTGTTAAAGTGATTAAGTATTTTATATACAGATACTCATTATCTCTTAAAGTTATTTTTTCTTGAAAAAAGTTCGCTCAAAAAAATATTTTTCTATTGAGAAAATGTTCTCCAAACAAATTTTTTTAATGCTTCAAAAAAATTCTTTCTTGAAAAAAGTAGACTCAAAGTTATTTTTTCTTAACAAAAATGTTTTATAAAATAATAATTTTGTTAAAAAAGTTCTCTCAAAAACATTTTTTTAATGTTCTATTACAAAAAAACTACTTTCTTAAAAACATTTGTCTCAAAGTAATTTTTCTGGAGAAACATTCTCTCATAAAAATATACTTCTATTGAAAAAAAGTGTTCTCAAAAACATTGACTGAAAAATGTCCCATCATAACAAAATATCTACCTTAAACAAGTTTCCTCAAAGTAAATATTTAACTATTAAAAAATTAATAGGTTGTTAATAAAATAAAACTCTTGGTAATTGTTTCACAATTTTTTTTATTTTCTCGACTTAAGTTTCAACCATCACGGTTATCGTCAGGAGTTTACAAATCAAACTAAAACTAAAACCTAAAGATCTACAATACTATTCTACCCATTTCCGGAATTTTGTCGTGGTCGCCCTGACTCTAAGTGTTAACACATGTGTTTTTATGCTTTGTATACTGTGGGTTAAGGAGGGGTGAATTGCCTAAATCGGTGTGGTCGTTAACTATATTTTTATTATTATTTATTGCCTTTTTAATTTCTAAATTTTCCAATTTATTTAAACGTTTGCCCTTGTTTTCTACGTGTAATATTTTTGTATCTGTGTGTTTGAAAAAATGATTGTTTGTGTAATACAATGTTGGTAAATGCCGGTTGATTTATGATTATATTTAATTGATCTAATGTGTTCTTTAATTCTTGTATTAAAACTGCGGCCTGTTTGTCCTATATATATTGCATCACAATTAGAACAGTCTATTTGATAGATACCATTTTTTGAATATTTTTCTATTGTGTCTTTATTGTTTACTAGATGTTTATTTGTTCGCATTGTGCATAGCTACGTTAATATTTAATTTTTTGAGCCTGTTAGAAACTTTATAGCTAACTCTACCTATATAATTGATTTTTGACCATATTGTTTTTTCAATTGTTGTCTTTTGTTCGTTGTACAAAAGATGTTTTACATTTTCTTTTTGTTTTTTCTTTAAAATATTATCTACAAATTGCTCCGTGTATCCGTTTTTATGGCTATAAATTTAATTGTGCTAAGTTCCTTATTGAAATTTATTTTAAATATATATTATTATAATTTAAATTTGTAGCCCTAAAAAACGGATACACGGACAAATTTGTAGATAACATTTTAAAGAAAAAACAAAAAGAAAATGTAAAACATCTTTCGTACAACGAACAAAAGACAACAGTTGAAAAAACAATATGGTCAAAAAACAATTATATAGGTAGAGTTAGCTATAAAGTTTCTAACAGGCTCAAAAAATTAAATATTAACGTAGCTATGCACAATGCGAACAAATAAACATCTAGTAAACAATAAAGACACAATAGATAAATATTCAAAAAATGATATCTATCGAATAGACTGTTCTATTTGTGATGCAATATATATAGGACAAACTGGCCGCAGTTTTAATACAAGAATTAAAGAACACATTAGATCAATTAAATATAATCATAAATCAACCGGCATTTCCCAACATTGTATTACAAACAATCATTTTTTCAAACACACAGATACAAAAATTTTACACGTAGAAAACAAGGGCAAACGTTTAAATTGGAAAATTTAGAAATTAAAAAGGCAATAAATAATAATAAAAATATAGTAAACGACCACACCGATTTAGGCAATTCACCCCTCCTTAACCCACAGTATACAAAGCATAAAAGCACATGTGTTAACACTTAGAGTCAGGGCGGCGACGACAAAATTCCGGAAATGGGTAGGGTAGTATTGTACATCTTAAAAGTTTTAGTTTGATTTGTAAACTCCTGACGATAACCGTGATGGTTGAAACTTGAGTCAAGAAAATAAAAACCAACAAATTGTGAAACAATTACCAAGCGTTTTTTTATTAATAAACTATTAATTTTTTAATAGTCAAGTATTTGTTAATAATGTTTCACCATGTGCCTACCACACAATCAATTCAAATATTTCCTCAAAGTTATTCTTTCTTGAAGAAAATTCGTTCATAAATTAATTTTTCTCTACAAAAAAATTTTTTTAAGTGTTTTTTCATAACAAAAATTCTCTCGGAAACAATTTTTTTAAGTTGTATCTTAAAAAACTTTTTTTTTAATTCTCTCAAAACTATTTTGTCTTGAAAAAGTTTCTCAAAATAGTATTTCTCTATTTAAAAATGTTGCGGCAGAAGGGGCCGTGCATTACGCCAATGGTATGTTTTGAAAAACAAATATAACTTTAAACTTCTAAATTCAAATATGTAATTTTTTTAATATCTGCATTAAAATAAGTACACCCTACTTTTTAGATTTTTTGAAAAACATATGCTACCTTGAATGGGAGATGAAAGACGGAAATTTTTTATGAGGGAACATTTTTCAAGAAAAGAATTTTTGTTGAAGGAATGTTTTTTAAGAAAAAAATTATGTTAGAAAAAGTGTTTCTCCAGATAGAAATATTTTTATGAGAGAACTTTTTTCAAGCGAGAAATACTTTTACAGGAAAAATTATTTTTTTGATGATTCAAAAAAAATATATTGATAAAAAATTTACATATTTTATGTTTTGTTTTTTCGTTGTAACAAGTTCTTATTTATAAAATAATATTGAGACGCACAACGCCTCATAACAATACATTGAAATGGTCTACTTTGAAAAAGGAATAAAAATAATGACATTTATACAAAAATGAATCGTTCGCCGTATGATATCGGTCTGAAACTTTGAGAATTCGTTTCAGACACCCCTTAAGCCACAGCAGCATGCTTTCTGAATTTCTGATGTAGAAGTAATTTTGTAAAATGACCTTTTTCAAATATTCAGAACGTAAACTTGGAAAGGGTCTTATAATCGTAGCTTATCAAGAATATAGCTTCCTTCAAATTACTAAACAGAAAGATTTAAATTTAGGACAACGCTTAGTGTAACATATGGCGTATAATAATTGACGATATATTGCTTACTAGGCTTAAATATTGCTATGATATTTGGAGGTGTATGTTTTGACTGGGGTATTGTAGTTCCTGGAAGACAATTTTTGGGATGCTTGCTACAATTCAATTTGAGATTGGAGGTTTGTGAAGGCTGTAAGGTTTTGATATTCTAACTTTTAAACTCAGGAGTGCCTATTATTGCTGTAATTTCTAGTTATAAATTCTAATAATTTATATTTTTCATATTTGTGAGGTTTGTTTTTACTGAAAGAAAAGAAAAACACAATCAGATTGATACGATTTTTATTTATGTTAATTTTCAATCATAAGTTAGTTCAGAATTGTTTAAAAGGTTTAATTTATAAGAAGTTTTAGACTTACTTGTTTGTGCATCGATAAATGTCATTATGGATGTCAGTGTCATTTTGACAATTTGAAAAACTCATTGATTATGAGATTTATTTGTTTGTTCAAAAAAATGGGAATCAAGAAGAAGACAAAAGAATGGAAAATTTGTTTAGTAAGTTACGACTCGTCTTTGTAAATAAAGACAGAGAATTTTATATCCTCTGGATAAATAAAGAGGAAAAACGAGTTTAAAAAGTAATGTAAAAGTGATTGTGAATATAAAAGAAGAAAATACAACTAATTATCAACGAATTGTGAAAAGTCCAGAAGAATAACAAGTATAAAGCGATCCAGAAAGTTTTTCCAGTTGTGATGGTGGTAAAATCAAGTTTAAAATAATATAAAACAGACCAGAGGAAGATTCAAACTAAAGGCGAGTGTTTGTGGTTACTTGAGGAACCTGCAAACTAGTGAAGTAGAAGTTGGACATTCATCGTTTGCTCGAGTGAAGGATATCCCAATAAGGAGACGTTAAGATAAGTGTTCTCTTTTTAAAGGACGATAGTATTTAGTAAAATTTATTTGATTTTTCGGAAATTTCATTAGAAAATTGATTTATTAAATAAAACTTTTTTTTTGTAACGTTGATATTGTTTTGTGTTTATCCTATCTCAAATTTATTTATTAATAACTTGTCTTACAAGCTGAATAACGACCCTGAGAAAGTTAATAAAAAGTCTCATAGAAAATATAATTTAGAATTGCGTGAATTGCGGGCATTTAGGGATTTGTTTTCTAGTAAGTACATGCACACGCATATCATTGCAATATGTACAGCGTTAGGCAAAAGTACGGAACAATGCAAGTATCTTTAATACGGCAACCGCGATTTTGACAAAATTTTCTACATGAAGGTTCCGATATACGGCGGATACAATGAAGGTATTGGCGGTTAAAAAAGACTTCCGCTTTACCCGGAAATTATATCAACTTTTTTAATTTAAATGGAACACTCTGTATATTTTTTGATATATCGATAGAACTCTTTTTTGCGAGTTCAGTGATATAAGGTTCCATGCCTTTATTTTCAATAATTCTAGAGATATTGAACAATAATGTTTCGTAATTGTTATCTAGCAGCTCATGAAAACAAAAGAATGTGAGAAGCCTAAACAGTTTTGTAAAGTTGTCAAATATGCTTCGTTCGTGTTGTGTTGTTTTGATGTTTGATAGATTGAGCAGTGTTGTTGCAGCAATCAATTAATTAACCAAAACTAATTAAAACTGCTGAATTTAACATCCGAAATGGTTCAATTAACAGAAAGAGAACGAATTCAAATTTTAATTATGGTTGGTTTTGGTGAGCGTCGTAGAACTCAGCAAAAAGTACTTTATTTAACAATTTGCAATGTTTCTGTTAATTGAACCATTTCTGATGTTAAATTCAGCAGTTTTAATTAATTTTGGTTAATTAATTGATTACCGCACTGCTCAATCTGTCAAACATCGAAACAACACAACACGAACGAAGCATATTTGACAACTTTACAAAACTGTTTAGGCTTCTCACATTCTTTTGTTTTCATGAGCTGCTAGATAACAATTACGAAACATTATTGTTCAATATCTCTAAAATTATTGAAAATAAAGGCATGAAACCTTATATCACTGAACTTGCAAAAAAGAGTTCTATCGACATATTAAAAATATACAGGGTATTTCATTTAAAATAAAAAAAATCAATATCAGTTTCGCCTAAACCGGAAGTCCTTTTAAGCCGCTGATACTTTCATTGTATCCGCCGTATATCGGAACCTTCATGTAGAAAATCTTTGTCAAAATGGCGGTTGTCGTATTAAAGATATTTGCATTGTTCCGTACTTTTGCCCAACCCGTATAATAACTAAAAAAAATACTCTCTAAATGTGGTGTCTACACGATCCCTTGTTGGGATTGCAATGCGATAGATATTGAACAGTGGGTAGAATTAAAAAAACAAGCGTAAAGGCACATTCTTATGCAATTAAGAACAATATAACTAATGAGCGATGCACTTCGCCTGGGCTTTCCCATACTTTAGAAATAGTTTTCAAGAGTATTTCAGTATTAACGTCTTAAGCGCCAAAGTCAAAATGAAATGTGTTTGTAAAATTTTGAATAATACATGTATAGGATGTAGTACAAGTGAACGGAACTAGCCATGTAGTTTCAGCGCAAAGAAACACTACCTCGCACCGATCAGTACCGAGCCAAGCATTCAGCGTCAACTGACTTAAAAGTTATGCTTTGCCTGGGAGAAAATTCTTATTGTATTCAGCATTATTATGAGAAACACATTTTCCGAGAGATTTGTGAAAACCAAAATCAGAAAAACCAATTCGTTCACTAAAACTGTCACTCATGAGCATTTTGGCTTAAGCGAAAATTTTTTTGTCACCTCCCACTAAACAAAGATGCATTTAATTTCGATTTTCAAAAATTCATAGGAGGCGTCACAGAGAAATTTGCTGACTGCAACGAAAACAAAGTTATAGCTCATCGTTAGCTCTATTAGCAGCTTATAGAATTAAAAAATCGTGTGGCCAGTTTTTAGTAATATCTTTTTGAAAAAAAAATGGATATTTTTTTCACTTCGCAGTTTTAGTAGTTCCAAAACTTCTAGTAACTTGTAACATTGTGTAACCTTTAGGGCATTTCTCATATCAAATTTCATCCCGATCTGTTTACTAATTTTTGAGTAAATAGTCGTTAAAATTTTCAAAAATTTATTAAAGGCGTCACAGAGAAATCAACGTGCTGGGACGTAAACCAAATTATAGCTCATTTCCAGCTCTATGAGCCTACAAAGTTTAAAAAAATCGTGAACAATATTTTTTTTAAATTACCGGAATTTAGAAAATATTTTTCACTTCATAGCTTTCCACTTTTTGAAAATTTTTGTTCGCAGCTAATTGTGTCCCCCTAGAGCTATTTAAATACAAACTTTAATCCCGATCTGATAACACGTTTTTGATTAATAAGGCGTTAAATTCGCAATTTTCAAAAATCGTAGCAGTTTTACAGTTCCGGAGAAAAGCATTTTATTTCCCCTTAAAAACCCCCATCAGATTCCGTTTTCAAATTTGATTTCCGGAAAAAACGCTTCCAAAAAAACGTGAATAACTTCTGCTTCCGGTTTCGGTTTCGGTTTTTTGGAGTCATTTTCCCGAAGAATTTTGGATACACCCCTAAATTCCAAATATCATCGAAATCAGGCAATCCGTTCCTGAGTTATGAGTCGCACTCACCCACAGACAAACATTTTCTAAACACCACCATTTTTGGGTTCCTGGAGATCCAAAACATAACTTTCAGTCAAAATCTCAATGTTAATCATTTTCATGAATTCCATACTTTCCTACACTGAAAAAAAAATGTTTTATTCGCAATAAATTAAAATGAACTTCAACGAAGTAAAGCTCGAACTTATAAATAAAATGTTATACGTTTGATTATTTTGTTGCTATAGCAACTAGGAAATCTTTGAATTTCAACCATGTTTCATTCAAACCTTTTGTTAAGTAATCCTATACAAAAAAAATTGTAGCAGAAACAGAAACAATTGCTGAATTCAAAAACGTAAACAAATACGGTGTCATTTAAAAAAATTAAAGTTGGTTGCTATAGCAACCAAATAACAACGTATAAAAACTCGAAAATAAAATTAAAACCAATTTTAATTTTTTTTTAGATTCAATATTTGCGAGATAATGGACGTTATACGTTACTTTTGACTCACCCTGTATATTTTTCAGACAAACTTTCTACTAGCTTTCATCATAATCTGGACGAAATTCAAAACTCTAACCCTTTTATTGGTTAAATGCTCCGACAACAGAATTATACCAAAAACGTTTATGTAATTTCTAGTGATGGGCATAATCGAATGATTGCCTATCGAATGGTATTAATAATCGAATGATTCATTCGAAGATAATCATTTGGATGTACCTCTGCGGTAAAAACGCTCTGCGTTTGATTCTCAAATGCTCTGATTTATAAATCAATTCTCGTTCTCATCGACTTTCCTCGGGCCGCTTGGCATAAACAGCGTAAGCCTTCGGCTTCAAATAGTATTTTTTATTTCATCATATTTCATCGCTAATTCCGGCCCTGTTTTTTAATAAACCGCAAAAGTAGATCCATTTTTCTGTTTTATAAAACAATTACATACTGTTAAAAAACGAGACCAGAAACAAAAATATTATTCGAATGTTCAAATCAAATCATTCTCATCTCGTTGCCGTCTGAATTTGGGTAAAACCGCTCTTCGCTTACTTCTCTGATAATTGAGATCTCCTTCTCGTCGTCTTTACTCCGGCCGCTCGGCAAAACACGGTAAACGGTCGGATTTGTCGCTTCTGTTTATATTGTTTATATGAACTCGGGTTTTATGCTTCAGTAGTTTACTACCGTATCTTGTTTATTTACGAACGCAAGTTAAATTTCCGGCGTCTACTTTAAAACAACGTTATTTTCTTACAGTATTTTTAAATTTTATCACACTTCATCGCTAATTTCGGCATGTTTTTAAGAAATATTTCGATACGCTGCAAAAGTGTATTTTTTTTCTTTTTAATAAATAATTTATTTTTTTTAAATAAGACCAAGAGCAAAGGCATTATTCGAATGTTCAATTCAAAACGTTCTCGTTGCTTCCCGAACTTATCTTTATGCGTTTGTATTCTAAAAATTCTATCTGCATGTGCATTAGTGCATACACATAATAACAAAGTGATTTGTGACCATCATCATTCTAAGACTTGTGTGTATACGAACCTTAACGACTCGTAGGTCATTGTGTCATGTACATGCATTAAGTATTAGAGCTCGGACGCTTAGCCTCTAACGCTGAAGGTCTGGAGTTCTATTCCCCGCCAAACCCGCTATTCAGACTCCCCAATCCGGTGTAGGTAGCCGTGGAATTTTAATGCCTGCAATCTTCTCTGGTATTTAGTCGTTCGGATTCGACGTTAAACTGTGGGTCTTCCGTACCCACCTTAGCGCTCAGGAGAGTACGTGGCGGAGAAAAGTGCCGGAGCTCATCAGTTGGACCTAAAGGCTGATTACGAAGGCAAGAACTATACGGGGTATGGCTTCAACGCCCGCTACCGAAATGAACAAATCCGAAAATTTTAAAATCGTAAAATTATTTAATTGAAATATCTTTATAATCAAATGGTTCAATTATTTACATTCGAAGTATTCAAGCCTTAGTAATATCCACAATTAAAAGAGCAATTATGTAAAATCTTAACCAAATTGAAAAAGTCTCAAAAGCCATATTTAATTTTTATAAAAGGGCCAGCGGATGGTCTAGTGGTAAGATTCCCAATCTCTAGAACTAGACTCCCAATGGCAGTAGGTTCGAATCCTCTGCCCGCCGGAAAGTTCTACCCGGCGTGTCCATGGACGGTGTGTGTAGTGTGTATGTTGGGTTGCATGTCTTTCGGGGTGGGGCATGTTAGACCGGTGAATAGCGCTAAGTGCGCTGAGCCCGGGTAAGGGGATGGGATGGGAATCATGAAGTCGTGCTCACGCACGGCCTAATGATTCTTAAAAAAATTTAATATTATTGATTTTTTATTATACCAAAAAACCAATACAAACCGACATCAGTTGTATAATTGTTAAAAGCTAATATTCATTCAGTTAGCTTACTAAAATTTTACCAAAATTTCAGTATGAATATAGTTTTTCCACGAAAAGTATATAAACCTTTAAAAATTTCTAATCTGTAACATAAAACTCACCTTCTTTAATCTTCAGCCTTGATGTACGGAAGTGACCTCTCCTCACTGATGAACTTCAGGCGAACGGATTCAGCAGCAGAGTCATAAATAGCACCAGAAGTGGGCACCAAGACGTTTTCCACCTCTACGCTGTCAGTCTTGACGGGAGGCAATGGAACTGCTTTTTGACTTTTGATAGAAGCCGCCCGATGGATTCCCGAATGCAATAACGAATCTTGCTGCGTTTCATTATTCCCGTTGCACGTACGTTCCGACCTCCAGTTACCCAACCGACCGCCAGGAGGAGCCCGGCTGGAGGATGGATCAAAACAAGGAAGGACTTGTTTAAATTCTTTGCGAAAATTCTCATTTAACCAGGCGTACAGAAACGGATTATAACATGTAGAAGACATAGCCATGGAATGCACCATGAAAAAGCTGAGGAAGTAGTACTGCCAATTACCAGTCTGGACGTAGAAGTCGTTAATAATGTTAATCACGTTGAGTGGGAGCCAGGACAGCAAGAAAATGACAACCATGGCGATGAGCATTCTGTTGGTGCGGCGTTTCCTTTCACGATCGGCCTCTTCCTTTCTGGAACTTTTCGAGCCTGGCTTGCTTCTAGCTCTGTCGTTCAGCCGTAACGATACGCAGATGTAACAGAAAGCCATCATAAAGAAAGGAATGACGAACTGCATCATCGTGGTTAAGCCTCCGAAAATTTTTCGGTAATCTTCCTTAGGCCAGTCTTCTTCGCAAAAGAATTTGGGATCGGAAGTATTGTCGCTTACTTTGTGCCTCATGTAAATTCCATACGGCAGCGTTACTAAAATTGCGAACATCCAAATGTTCACTATAATTAATATACATGTTGATAACTTCATCCTGGGATGGAACGGATATATTATTACAAAAAATCTGTCTATAGCTATTGACGTAAGGGTGAGAGTTGAGATGTAGACGCTGGCGCCTTGTGCGTACGAAACTAGATGACAAATGACTTTTCCAAACACCCATCTTCCTAAGAACGTATAGAGTGGTGTGAACGGCACAGCCAAAACGCAAAGAAGAATGTCCGATAGCGCTAAGTTTGTGATAAATAGATTTGTTACAGTCTGCATGGCTTTATTTCTGAACACCACATAACACACCAGCACGTTACCAAAAATCCCAAGCACGAATATGGTGGTGTATAAAATAAAAAATAAGGCTTGGACCACTGTGTTGTCTATTATATCATCGGCGGTAATGTTCCTGTCTTTCACTTGATTCCACTCGTCCAAAACGCCCGTGCTGTTATTAAAACCGTTTATAACCTCCATTCTTTGTTGTTATTAAGGCGCGCCTTTTCTTACGAACACATTTTATTAATGTTTATTAAAGTGGTAGGGACAGGGCGGTAATGTTCATTACACATTCTCGTTTAAGCGCCACTGTTATTATAATACAATGTTTATTACGTAATTTAAATTCAGAACTGTCTTTGAGAACTTAACTTTAATCACTAGTTCATTGTTTGGAAAATGGAACACAGCTGTGAGAGCCGGCACGTCTAGAAAGAATAGCTCGTATTAGTACACCTTATATTGTTCAAACTTATTTGAAACATTCATGCAGGGGTTTTAAAATAAATTGTAACACCCGGCACGTTTAATAGTTCAGTGCAGCTAGTTGGGAAACAAAAATAAAATTGAATGTAAAAAATAAATTCGAAACGTTGTTTATTAGCTTCTATACTATATGATTAACGTTTGTGGTAAAAATTATCACAAAGAAATTTGTTAGTTGGTAAAAAAAAAATAATTGTGGCTCGAGTTTTAATCATCTAAGATAGATATCGAAAAATTGTGTGCTGCTTTTTTGTAGAGCAGAAAATTTGCCATCGTGCAAAATTTGGAATTATATTTCTATATTTAATAGTTTGGGCTGTAGAAATTTATTAAAAGTGCCTTCCTCGTAACTACGGGCATCGTTCCTGCTCACCGGTTAATAATAATTACTTAAAAATATCTAAATGTTGTTTATACATTTTTTTAAAATTAACATATTATTTGCAAATAATTAAGAAACATTTAACACCTTTGAACAAATTTTTTTAATGATTTTGTTAAACTTTTTGTTAAAATAAATTCCTTACTCATTAAATAATTATCGTAAAATTATGATTTTCTTTTAGTTGTAGCTCATCTTAGTCAACGAAAATGTTGTAGAGGAAAATGGAAGGAACACAATTTTTGACTTTGGGACTAAGTTAGGAGGTAAACATACTAAAAGTTCCCACTCCTAGGAGGTGAGCGAGGTACAAGGGGGCACGTAGAAGGTCCCTTTTTTCGGTTTTTCGCTTATACCTCGGAAACTATGCGTCCTAGCGATAAGTCCGTTCTATACAAAATTAAAGCTGATAAAATGATCCACAAGATTAATTATATTTATTTTTTCGCTATCTCGCATAGTTTCCGATATATCCGCGCTCAAAATTCGCTAATTTTGAAACAAAGAATTTTTGTTTCACGTTTTTTGCCTTATTTGACTAGCTAACTCTTCAGCCCTTTGTCCTACGAAAAATTTTTAAAAAGGGAAGTTGTAGAGCATTAAATTTCCTCCAAGAATATATGACATTTTACTGTTTTCTCTTCAACCGTTCAAAAGTTAGAGGAATTTTAACTTTATGTGTAAATTCCGAGATTTTGCAGAAAAACTTAACTTTCGTATTTTTCGTTATTCCACTGCTCTAACTCTATGTATAAGCCAATATATTCTATTTCACTTTTTTTAATAATTTCATTTCATTTCAATCTGGAGACAGTCATAACTGTGAAGGAGGAAGACTTCCTGTCAAACGTCTACAACAAAAGTCGGCTGATTAACATGCTGAAGGTCACACTACAGGGACATGGGGCGGGAGGGTCTTGGTTCGTCATGGGAACTTGGTCCTGGGGTGGGTTTTGCTTTGTTTTCTTCTTCATCCGTTGAGAAAGGGGATAAATCTTCGAGGATGACTGGCAGAGGATCGATTGTCCAAGAGGGACCCCCATTAAGACAGTTCCCTTGGCAGTTTTGGCAGGCAGGGGAACACTTGAGAGATGCTTTTCTGCATCCGCTATTGGTGGTGGCACAATCCTTTGTGCACCGACAAAAAATAATTTTTAATATTTCATCCGGTGCAGCCTGCTGCTCGCTCCCACCCATACATCTGAGGAGGCAGCTCATGTCCTCAGAGAATGTTGTTTCGCTGGCCTCTCAATTGGTGAGAGGCATGAAATGTCCGGTGTGATATTAGCTATCGATTTAACAAAGGATTGGTAACGGTAAGAGTTTAGAGATTTCTCTTTAGGTGGGGCCCCGTACCACCTCAAAATACACTTTTTCCCAGCTTCCTCTATATAATCCTTGGTTGAGGAAGGGTCTGAGAAAACTGCAGCAGCTCCCTAGACGTCTGGAGACTTCAAATACAGTTTGATAAATCCCAGCTTACTCTTTCGGAAGGCTGCTGAGGTGGTATCGCACCAGTGAAGGCGTGTAGAAATAGTATGTCTAGCAGCCCCTGGGTCTGAAGCTTCTGGGTAGAAAACAATGAAGGTTTTATGTTTCCACATCCAGGCTTTACGAAAATTATGTCCTGGTCACCAGATGTTTTGGCCATCAACAGGACTATTAGGTCGACATCCTCACCAATAACAGCAACAGCGATGGTATGTGACAACTCCAAAGCCGTGTCTACAATGAGGACGTCCGCATCGTTCTGTGCTTGAAGGGTTCTGACTCCATGTGCCTGTAGTGTGACCTTCAGCATGTTAATCAGCCGAGTTTTGTTGTAGACGTTTGACAGGAAGTCTTCCTGCTTCACAGCTATGACTGCCTCCAGATTGAAATGAAATGAAATTATTAAAGAAAATGAAATAGAATATATTGGCTTATATATAGAGTTGGAGCAGTGGAATAACGAAAAATACAAAAGTTAAGTTTTTCTGCAAAATCTCGGAATTTACACATAAAGTTAAAATTGCTCTAACTTTTGAACGGTTGAAGATAAAATAATAAAATTCATATATTCTTGAAGAAAATTTAATGCTTCCTTTATTATGAATTTTTCGTAGGACGAAGGTCTGAAGAGTTAGCTAGTCAAATAAGGCAAAAAACGTGAGGAAATTTTTGTTTCAAAATTAGCGAATTTTGAGCGCGGATATCTCGGAAACTATGCGAGATAGCGAAAACATGAATGCAATCAATCTTATGACACATTTTGTCAGCTTTAATTTTGTATAGAATGGTCTTATCGCTAGGATGCATAGTTTCCGAGATATAAGCGAAAAACCAAGAAAGGAACCTTCTACGTGCCCCTTGCACCCCGCTCACCTCCTAGGAGTAGGGACTTTTAGTATTGTAGCAACAATCGTATTTTAGTAACTTAGCGACTTGGTTGCTATTTACATAATATAAAAAAGAATTCATAAAAGATTTGTAAAGTGAAAACTTCATTAAAACTTTCTCCTCCAAAATAGCCTTTCATTTCCAACTACGAACCTAACATTACATTATTTATATATACAAGATTTGAAAACGGAGGTGCGTTTTCAAATCTTGTCGGAGGGGTCACCAATAATGTAATGTTAGGTTCGTAGTTGGAAATGAAAGGCTATTTTGGAGGAGAAAGTTTTAATGAAGTTTTCACTTTACAAATCTTTTATGAATTCTTTTTTATATTATGTAAATAGCAACCAAGTCGCTAAGTTACTAAAATACGATTGTTGCTACAGTATGTTTACCTCCTAACTAGTCCAAACAAAGTCTCAAAGTCAAAAATTCGGTTCCTTCCATTTCCCTCTACACCCCCCTTTTGAGCATTCATTGACTGGACTATATCCTCTTTATCGATAAATCTAAAAATCTGTTTTTAAGTGCCACCAACTATTAAAAAATATTTAAAAAAAAAACAATAAAAAATACAATTTTCTGCTTGAAAAATTATGTTTTGTTTAAAACATGATATGTTACCTCTAGTCCCGCGGCCAGTGTTGGGTAAGATACTTTTTATTTGTATCTAGATACAGATACAGGTACTTGTAAAAAAGTGTATCTAGTTACAGATACAAGATACATTTTACTAAGTGTATCTAGATACAGATACAAGATACTTTTAAATGTATCTAGATCCTTCTCAGATACAAATTAGATACCACATTAAAAAATTACACTTCCAGAAATGAAAGCGCGCATAAACCATGATAATATTAATTAATAGTATAAATGAAAAATTCATTACACACCTTAAGATGTTTGATAAAGTTTCCACTTAAAGTTACATCACCCTGAATCTTTGAGGGGCAGTTTCGACACTGTGTGACAACCTTACTATCACAACGCGACACTATCTTAAAAAACTCGCCATACAGTATCGCTGGCACTTCCAAAAAAACACTTTCGTTATCATTCATTCTTCTAATTGTTATCACAAGGTATAACTAGCTGACTGGCACAAGAATTGATTCTGGACTTGTCCACTACTTCTATTTAAACTGAGGACACTTCAAGTTTTGTCAAGACAAGCCTACCGCTCTGGTTATGAGATTTACTTGGAAATTCCCAATATCCAAAACAGCAAGGGCGGTTGTTGTATTGCCACAATGGGTAAATGTATACATAAAACCTTAAGCTTCTTACAGTTCTTATCCCCTGAAAATGGGGCTGTTTGAATATTTATTACCATTACCTATCTTAAGACGTATTTGGGTTTTTCTGGAAAAGTAATTAATGCTAAAATTTAAATGTCCAAAAATGTCCTAAATTTTAAATTGAAGAAATGTTTTAATAAACTTCGAAAACTACATAAAATAAATTATAATTCTTGAATGTATCTAGGATCTTTTATTGTTTAATAAAAAAAGATACCGCTTAATAGGATCTAGATACAGATACAAGATACAATTTTATTAACGTATCTAGATACAGATACTAGATACTTGAACAGTATCTAGATCCAGTATCTAGATACATGTATCTAGATACTACCCAACACTGCCCGCGGCTTACTGCAATATTCCTGAAGCATTATGCACTTGGTGTAAAAAGTGAGGTTAGGATATTTTTGTGGTCGATGGTCTTTGAGAAATTTTTTGAGGGGTGGAGGCACTTCCCATCTCTGCCCATGGCACCATAAGCGCTGTTTTTAAAAATACCTCAAATATACGTTGTAGTTTCACAAAAATGCAGCATAAATCGAAAAGTTCAAATCTAACCTCAAAACTCACACATCGTCACTGCGTAGCCGGAAATTGCGTAATTTTGACTAGCTCACAAGGACACATTAGCAAATATAATAAATTCTTGTTTTGCACATGCGGTCTGGTACGAGGTGGCACACAATCCGTTTGCAATCAAGTACAAACGATGAAAGTACCAACTATGGCTGAAATCCGATGCAAATGACGACCTTTTGATTATTGACATCAGAAGAGTTGTCGATGAGAATGTGGTCGCTGCACTTAACCAGATCAACCCCATGATGAGTCTCAAGTGGCAGAATTCTGGGAAAAGCGCTTTCACACACGTGTTATGCTTCTAGATAAAACACCGAAAAGAAACAACTTCCCCTTAATTTTGGTAAACTAACATAGAAACGTCGATGACGGAATCACGAGCAGGTTATGTCGTTTAAACGAAACAAAAATCTATTTTCTAGACTTTATATCGCTTGCCAAGTGCGCGACGGTAATTTTGAGAACTACTGCCGACATGAAAATCAGGAGTACCCACTTGCACACTAGCGCCTAGCCCCTTGAGCCTACAGCCGATCCTACCTCACATGACTTGCGCACCTCCTCTGCATGCAGCTGGAATGTGTGTAAACCACAAGTTCGTAGTGGCACAGATGGATATGCGGGTGTGTTCGGGTGTACTGCTTTTTTACTGCATAAGTAGTTGTAGGGTCGAATCTCGGTTGGGACCTAAATTTCTTTTTATTTTATAGTTTTTTTAAAACACTGTTGTTGCGTTTTGCTGTTTACGCGGGGTTATTTGTTAAGATCAGTTATATTTTTAAAGAAAAACTATGAAGACAAATTTGCATTCACTCACTGATTGACGGCATACTAACACGCAAGTCTGCTAATAAATTTAAAAAAAAAGGATTTGTTGTTTTCTATTGAATGCAATTTATTGGCAATGAAAAAATTGGCTTTAACAATGCAAATCTCGATGTAAATATCACACTCGCACATATGCGAGTCAATATTAGATGATATTGCGCAATTCAGGATCAGCTGTTGTCCAAGGGGCTAGACGCTAGTCACCTGCACTATCAGACGGTGCGATGGTGAGATCCGTTTTGGGAAAAAGACTCCCTGTTTGGAGAATCTCATCGCGGCACAGATAGTTCCACTGCACCACCTCAAGTGGATAAGCTGCTACATTGAATTCGGTTCGGCCTGACCCAGCTGATACTTTTGACAACTATGCTCCAAAAATGGTGCCATACGTTTAATGGCAATTTTGGGACGATACCGTGCACCTTGACTCTTTTTTGACGTGTATAGAGAAGAGTTTCGGAAGGCGTAACCTGCGGAAGAAGGGAGGAAAGGATGCACGAAAAGGACTAGATGCTAGCAAAATTAGTTCCTCGCAACTGGGCTGGATTTTTAAGAGAAGATGCAAGTAAGCAGGAACTCTTTGTTTTTCCTAGCTCTGTAACAACAAACACCGGGTACTCCGGAGGAGTTTTGGCCACGTATGATAAAAAGGTCCCCTGCACAAAAGTAGTTTTCCTGGACACCTTGCACATGCAAAGAAGCTGACACGAAGATGCTACTTCTACTAAATGGAGGTTTAAACACATACTAATTTGTACAGTGGACGTCGATAATGTTGGTCTTGCAACAGCATTGTTGTCACGCGCTGTGGGTTGCCTTAGGCACAGCAAATAACCACAAATATATTGGCATCCGGGCTATAGCCCACAATTTGGGACCAAAAAAGTGTGAACGGTTACTTGCCTCCCATGCTCTCATCACATTGCGACACCACATCGTGTTTAAAAAAGGGAAAATGGAGAGCATGGGCGAATTGAAAGCACTGTCCATCGGTAACGCAAGCTCTATGTCAGCCATCAAAAATTCCACCCAATCAGCAGGTCCCTGACCTACTCCCTCATATCGAGTGGTGGGTGGTTAATTGGTTATAACGTACAACAGGTGTTGTGAAGACGAGCAAGTGAATACAGAACATCCCTCCAACTAAAGATGCGCTGCACCTGCATGTCCTGCGGACAGCTCTCTAGGCAGGCTACATGCTACATATGGAGGGAGAGCTTGAACAAAACACCAAAGCTTCCCGTTCCTACGCTTTTTGGGTGGCTAAAGCATTCGACAGCATCCGACCCTCTTTGGCAGGTGAGGTATGAGGTACATTTCACTGATTGCAATTAATCTCAACTTCACCTTACCTTACCACATTGCCTGCTGCAGAAAATCCTTCCAGACATATTATAAAATGTAGCTGCCAAGGAGCATGCGCTTGTAGATGCAATTGCCTAAAAGCAGGTCTGCCATGCACTACGCTTTGAAAATGAGGAGGATGTTCTTGTGACGACCAAAGATGATTGAATATCGCTTTTGTTTGCGATTTTTTTCCCAAACACAAGTAACACGGCGAATAAATTATAAAGAAAGAATTTTTTCAAAGAATAGTTGTTTTTGTGAAATTATAGCGTAGCTTTTGAGCCATTATTAAAAATGGCGTCCGTGGTGCTATAGGCAGAAATGGGAAGTGCCTCCACTCCTCAAAATTTTCTTCTAGAACCCCAGACCACAAAAATATCTTGACCCCACTTTTTACAGAAAATGCATAATTGATATATCAGTGGTAACCCTGTTTTTAATATATTGTATTAGTTGGTAACACTTTAAAATGATTTTTAGATTTCTCTATTATAGAAGTTAAATAAGCTACAAATTAAAAAAAATTATAACTATTTATTGTGTAATAACTAATCAAGTTTCCATATAGCATATAACGAAACCTTACATTTTTATCGGAAAACATTAGTTGTAAACACGAAACATTGTTGTTTGGCAACGCACGACAACACAAAGCATGCATTTAAAATTCCCGACTACGGAGCAGGAAGGAATTTTGCCCGCTTTGTCGTTCGAGTGCGTTTGCCATTAAGCAATGATGTTGAGTGATATACAACTAAAATTTGCCAGGAGAAAAATGTGAGGTCGAGTTATATTTGACAATACAAATTCTCGAATAATTCAAACAAAATTTTCTAAATTTTATTATATTTAAACTGTTGTAAAAAGATTTTCTTGGCAACGAAAACATAAGCCTTGCCGACGGGATTTTATCGCAGCAACAGAATTTCTTCGCAACGACGTTTTTTTTTCGAATTTAACGAAATGCTATTAGCTCAAACCAAAGAAGTAATAGAGGTTAGGAAGGAAGGTTTCGAGTTAGTTGCACTTAAAGCACTGTGACGGATGTGACGTCATCGCCGCCATATTCAGACACTTTTGGTGATTCATATGTGCCGGTGATGTTTACAAATTTTGTTATTAAATATGGTTAGTTGTATTTGCTGTGGTTGCTCGAGTACAAAAATTAACAAGCAGAAAGGAATAACTTTCCATAGGTAAGTATTTTACCAAATGTAAATAATAAATTTCAATTTGACGTTTGAGGTTAAGACAGTAGCGGAGAGGTCAATATTTCTCTAACCTTCTATAATAAATTGGCAACTAAAACAGCATACTCATGTTTTATAATTTGTTCGTTATGCCCTAAATATAATTTTCTGACGCCGCCACTGGTGACACTTCCGCTACGTCACAGTTTGGCAGCCATGTTCAGACACCTTTAAGGTTCACTGGCCAATGTGCATAAGCTCCTTCCTAACCTCTATTACTTCTTTGGCTCAAACTTTCGTTGTTGCTAAGCAACGAATGAATGAGGGAATTTGTCAAGATAACAAAAACATTCTTTTTTTAAGTTTTAATTTTTACAAATGTGCTTAAAACATTAATGAAACAATTCGTTCAATGGTATTAAACGTTTCTTGATAATCTGTAGATTATATGTTAATCTTTTTTAATTATTTAAACAACAGTAAGATATTTTTACCTAATTATTTATTAATCAGTGCGCAGGATGCGCTGATGTTTGTAGTCACGGCGAACAGAGCGGTCCGAAGGAACTTTTGTAAATAGCTACAGCCCAAACTATTAAATTTAGAAAAATACTTCTAAACCCGCACGATAGGAAATTTTCCGCCCTACAAAAAAGGTAGAACAGAATTTTTCGATATCTATCATAGTTTTCGATGGGCAGACGATTAAATCTTAAGCTACAATTTAAAACCTTTTTTTTACTAATATTAAATAACTAACAAATTTCTCTGTGATCATCTTTACCACAAACCATATTACTCGTTTAGTATAGAAGATTGAATTTATTTTTTGCACTCAATTTTGTTTTTATTATAAACATTGCAGCCGTTATTACTACACTGGACTATAAGCACCATTTTGTCAGTAGTAACTATTATTCATCCAGAATTACCTCTATATACAATTTTCTTACACATTTTGCTACTTCTTGATACGCGAATTTAGAAAAAACAAAATATCTTATTTATTTATAAAACTGCGAGAATTTCATTGCCGTGCGCCAAAAACTGACAAGGCAACATTGCAAATTTGCAAACACGCTTTTTACTCGAAAACGTTTCTGCTTGTCATACTTCATATTAGAACTAACTCCATGCTGTAACGATGCGTCGCTGTTTCAACCCTTTTTGCATATTTTTTGAATTCACTCTTGGAAACAAGAAAAACCTTTCATTGTGATAAATACAACCCCTAACAATTGAACTCGTGAAAGTCATTATAATTCACGTAATTTAGAATTAATTTAGGATTCCAGCGCACTGTTATTTCTTTAAATGAAACAGCTAAACGCCTTTCATTATTAATTAAAGCTGCTTGCTACGCTTCAGCCGTTTGGTCATTTTGGTGGGTGGAATTCGTTTGACAGCTTGAGTATTTTTTCTTTTTATTTTCTGTCACTTCGCAGCACGACGAAGGTAAGTTTGCAAATGTAACCTTAGAAAGAGCAATTGAAAAATAACGAGATATGTTTGTAAAATATTGACTGCAACTTTCTCCATTACACTGAGATTCTATTTATGGTCATATTCATGACAGTGCAAGCTAGATCAGATTTTTATATTACCAGCAACCAGTGTTGCCAGACTTGGTGAAATTTTACGAGTTCTTGTGATTTTTGAAAGGTTTTGGTGATTTGATGACAAATCATGTTGAACACAAAATTGGTGATTTTAGAAAATTTGGTAAAATTCCTGGTAAATTTGTAAATTGTTCATATTGTTATAACTGTATTAATTTTCATAAATGTATTTATTATAACTATATAAATTAACTTGGGTTGGCGCCTTCCAAACGTCTAAATAAATAATAATTAATTTAAGACGCGTTCTTTACATCCCAAAGTAACAACAACGTACTCTAATGTTTTTGTATCGAAGCGATTAGGGATGCTGTCTTATAAGTAGAAGTCCCGGATTCCAATGTTGGGTTGAACAAACTTTTTTTTTAATTCCGTTTTGTTATTTATATAATTTTCACACTAGTTCTACAGGCAAGTAGTAAAAAGAATTTTATTTGTACAGTAAATTATGAATTTGGCATTTCAGATAATGCAATAATTAAATTGACATTAATGCTTCAGTGATCAGAACATGAAAACAGTTCAAAAATGAAAGAAATAACAAAAAACGAATTAAAAAGTTTGTTCCACTCAGGACTTCTGCTTAGAAGACAGCAACTTCAACCGCATCGCTACAGAAACATTGGAATAATGTTGTTACTATGAGATTTAAAACAAATATATTATTTTTTAGTTTACATAAATATTTCTTGAATATAAAAACTTCCATTCGTTACCACGAGGTGGCGCGATCGCGTTATAATTTTACTCGGATGACAAATGGATGCAAGGTAAAACCGAAATGTTAGCTAATACACGACTCGATGCACAAACGCCGCATTTTAACTACTAAAAACAATGAATTAACCAAATTAAGGTAGTAATGAAATATGTAACTGCTTAGAAGCAATTTTTTGGCTAAAATTGTTTAATTAATTTTTTTTTAATGTTTATTATCTAACCTATTTGTCCCACATCCCTTGGTACATAGCAAATATGTCCAAGTAAAATTCTCAAAAAAAATCAGTAGATGTTATAACAAAGTGAGGACACGAACATGAAAAGGAAACAAGGACGATCGCTAATCCGTTACATCTTACTATATTTCTTCTAAGTTCACAAAATTATACTTTTTAGGTTTCACTAAAATAATACTTCAAAAAAATTATGTTTTGCAACTAAATGATTGTTTTCCTCGGCAACAAATTTTTTTAAACGAAAAATTATTTTTTCCCACTATTGAAATAATAATATTAAAATAATTTTTTGTGCATCAGAAAAAAAATTAAATTTAAATATTTATTTTTTATATAAAAAATTAAAAAAAAACATTATTTCGGTTGAAAAGGGAAGTATTCAAAACAACACAACAAAATATCAAATATGACAGCAATTGCAGAATCTCATGCGGAGAATACATCGATATTGTTGCCATTTGGGAAACGTCAAATCGTGTCTATACTTTAAAGTTCTAACACGATTGCGCCATCTCATGTTAACAAATACAAAGCGATTAAATAAAAATTTGATCGCAGTTGTCTTTGAAACAAACACGTCATGTCGATGATTAGTTTGCAACTCGTAAAGCGATTATGATAGTTGCGCGGCTTATTATTTTACCGCAATTGCTAGTATTTAACATTTTTAACAATTATCAAGTGAGCATGGTAAATTATTTTTACTATTTACTATTTTTGATTTACAAACGGCATGATAAAAGTCAGTTGTAAACCGTGACCCATTTAACACACATAATGGGAAAAACATTAGACGGTTGTTTAGTGTAGCGGTAAAGGCGAGATCTTGTAATCTGATGACCCCAGTTCAAATCCCGTGGCAAATCTGTTTCTTTTGAATTTTTTTAAATGTACGCTTTAATTTTTCTCACTACTATCATATCTTGGGCTTTGTCTTATGTATTTTAATTGTTATTATATTATATTATTGTTTATATTTTAAAAAAATTGATTTTTATATTAAATTAAAAAATGTTTCATGCTGCTTTGTTAAAACCATTTCTATAAAGAAACAAAATTAAATACCGTTTAGAAAAGCAAGTAATTAAACGTATGTAAAAATTGAAAACGTAGTAACGCCATTGTTTTATACACGCAGCTATTACTCTACAGGTGTTTGTTAGTTTGTGTTGCGTTTTTAAATTTCAGGTAAATTTTTTTTTAAATAAATACAAAATTTAAATTAAAATAAATTATAGACTTGGGTCAAGATAAGATAGAAGTAAATAATGTCGAAAAATAAATTTAGAAAAAACACAATTCTGTCACGGAATTTGAAGTGGGGTCACCAGATTACAAGCCCTTGACTTTACCGCTAAACCAAACAACCGACTAATAGTGTCTTCCATTTTGTGTGTTAAATGAGTCAAGGTTTACAATTGACATTTATCATGCAAGTTCGTAAATAAAAATAATCCATACATATATAAAAGCACAAAGGGTTTTTTCTCCGGTTCCTCCAGCGGCTACCGCTTCACCAATTTGGACCATTTTTTTTTAAATGAAAGGTCTTTATCCACAGATGGAACATGAAACTTTTTTATATTTTTATTCTACGTCGATTTTTTAATAATAATTATTTTAATTTATAATATATATGACGGTCGTCTGTCAGTGCATTGTATGCTGGGGTAGCACTAGTAAATATTAAAAATAAACTAGTGTTACCCCAGCACACAATGCACAGACAGACATCATTGACAGAACCGGCGAAATGTCAAGTCACGTGATGCATTAGTTCCAATAATGACACGCGACGTTATTGTAGATGGCGCCCCAAGTGACGCGCGTCTAGCCGACCTTCATATATATTATAAATTAAAATAATTATTATTAAAAAATCGACGTAGAATAAAAATATAAAAATGTTTCAAGTTCCATCTGTGGATAGAGACCTTTCATTTAAAAAAAATGGTCCAAATTGGTGAAGCGGTAGCCGCTGGAGGAACGGGAGAAAAAAACCCTTTGTGCTTTTATATATGTATGGATTTCCATACTTCTTGCTAATTGTTAAAACTGTTAAATATGAGCAATTTCAGAAAAATAATAATTTGCGCAACTACGATTTTCAAATTGCAAAAGCGACTGCGATTAAGTTTTTATTTAATCACTCTCTAGAAGCTTTTAAGTTTACAAAATATATTTGTTAAGTTTCACTAAAATAATTATAATTTTTTTAATTCACAAACATAATTATTTTGAAGTATCATACTTCAAAATAATTATGTTTGTGAATTAAAAAGGAATTTCTCCGCAACAAGTTTATTTTCAAACAAAAAATTAGTTTTTCGGATTTTATAAATTAAAATAAATTTTTTGTGCCTCAGCAAAATATTTATTTTAATTATTTTTTTGTAAAAATTAAAAAAAGTGTTTCTTCGGTTTAAAAGGAAAGTTAAAATGTTCAAAATAACACAACAAAATTTCAAATGTGACAGCGATTGCAGATTTGAGAAACGTCAAATCTCGTCTGTACTTCAAAATTCTAACGCGATGGCGCCACCTCGTGTTAACGAATAGAAGCTTTCAAGTTCACAAAATATATTTTGTCCTACTCCAATGTTTTAATTTACTTATTAAGTGTGCGCTGCCTACACTATAATGACACCCATTTCGATACAGATTTTCATTATGAAATGATTCAAACTGACCAATAGCAGCTATGCATTGTTTTGGTAACCATGGTTACAAGAGCTGTTGACATTTTTCAGTTGACATCGCAAAACAGTTTGGGTTTTTTTGCGTAAAAAAAACTTCGGTAATGAATATTTTTTTAAATTAACTAGTCGTAGAAAAAATAGTGTATGCAACTCTTATATAATGGCTATTAATACACTTGTTTGAATTACGACACGCGCTGCTGCTCGGGTCGTAATCTCAGTCGTGTATTAATAGTTGCATAATACAAGGTGTCCGCGCGAAAAGTTCGGGTGCGATTATCTCTGGTGTCTTTTAAGTTACAGATTTGAATTTTTAGGGGGACGTAGGTTGCTATAACTATGTCAGTACGCCGCCTCCAGCCACCCCCAGCCACCCCCACTACAAAATTTCAAATGGGACACTATATTTTTTATGATGAATGATGAAAGAGGACTTTTTTTAGTATGTCTGCTTGTAACAAGTGCTAGGTTAGAAAAAAAAGTTTTGGACATATTTCACTGTGAAATTTGAAAAATTGAATATTATTATCAATGAGGCTGGGACGGAATACTGACATAACTATAATGACTTACTTCCCCATAAGCACTGACTGACACCCTAAAATTTCAAATTTCTAACTTGAAAGACACCAGAGATTATCGCATCCGAACTTTTCGCGCGGACACCCTGTATACTATTTTGGCTTCACTAAAACTCTAAAATAATTGTGTTTCTAAACTAAAAAAATGTTTTTCTCGGCTACAATTTTTTCTCAAACGAGAATTATTTTTTCCAGACTTCATACATAAAATAATTTTGTTATGCGTCAGAAAAAAAATTATTATGAACTTAAATTTTTTCCTTAAAATTAAAAAAAATTTCTACAAAAAATATATTATTTAACGAACAAAAATGAAACGTTTTAAATCCCTTAACTGATCCAAATGGCGCGGCACCTCGTACAAAAGTTAAATTGCAACATGAAACTTTCTTAATATTATTTTTCATATATTGTTGATTATTATTAACATGAGCTCAAGGTCTGTCAACCCTAATATCAACGAACCTTGCACGAGCTCAACCAATGAACAAAGTTAAATTAATAATTACATTAAAATTGCCTAATACTCTAATTTAAATGTTTGTTATTTGTTTACCAGGAATATCAAAAAATGGCAACAAAAAACATTTTAAATTAATTTTGATTACATGACGTGTACAAGGTTTTAATATTATTATTATTATTATTATAATCGCCGTTCTTTAATGCTTTTCAATTGAACACTGAAGTTAAATAGTTTATTATTAAATTCCCTAACTTACTAGCTTCTTAGGGAGTGGAGTGTCTTTAATCTTCATTTTCGCGTAAATTCCTCCAGAGAACTGTCAGGAAACCTTAGGTGATCTTTTACTGTCGGTTTGAATAATGTATTTAATGTGGTTAAATTTAAATAAATTGGCTTTGTTGCTCTTCGTTGATCGTTTCTTGTTCTAAAAGCGAAGTTGTTAACAAATATTGCTTCGTCATGCATTTCCACAGAGAAACAGATCAAAGGTTTGAATTAAATATTTCATAAATTAGATAAATGTTTATACCAGACTGGATAACTATGGATGAATAAGTTTGACTTTTGACTTTGATTAGAAAATATCATATATCTTCCTTGTTTGGGCGATATAAAAATTTACAGTGCAGACAACAAGTCTGGTGCAACTCTTTATTTTAACTTCCCTGTACATTTCTGACACAATACATAACAACAGTAAGTACTACCAAAAAATGTCGTACAAAATACACCGATAAACCTCTTCTGCTGCCTCTAGTTTCGTCAAATCGCACATCGAGGCAGCAAAAGAACACATTTATATTATCTGCCCTACATCTTACCACTAAGACTTATCCGAAAGTTTCTTCTAATATCTAAGCTGCGGGTTTACAATTTGCAATCTTGGGTTTGAGCAATACGTTCGGCAATGGGTTCGCGGGGTTCCAATTGTTTAGCAGGAGAAGTAAAAACAGCTGAATGTAATAAAGTGTCTAAAGTATGTTCATCTCCGTTACAATACCTGTTGGTGCTTCTCCGTATTATACAGGGCAAAATTTGCTTAAACTCCTTTCGAAAGTTCTCGTTAAGCCAAGCGTACAGAAAAGGATTATAACAGGTTGAAGAGACGGCCATGGAATGCGTAAGGAAGAAAAACAAGTGGAAATAAATTCCAAAGTCGTAAAAGTCATTGATTACATTGATTAGGTTTAATGGGAACCAACAAACCCCGAATATAGTAACCATCGCAATCAACATTCTATTAGTTCTGCGCTTTTTCTCCCTGTCCGCCTCTTCCCTTCTGGCACTTTTACTTCCCGGCTTTGCTTTCGCCCGCTGATTCAGCCGCTGCGAAATCTTCAAGTAGCAATAAGCTATGATGCAGAAGGGTATCACGAACTGCATTATAAGGGTGAAGCATCCAAACGCCCTTTCCAAATTATCGATGGGCCATATTTCTTCGCACACTTCGCGCCCTTTGTGCATCTCCATCTGCATGTAGATGCCGTACGGCAGCGTCACCAGCAGCGAAAACACCCAGATACCGAATAATATTATAAAGCACGTTGATAATTTCATTCGTTGTCGAAGGGGGTGCAGAATTACGAAGTATCTGTCGATCGCGATCGCCGTGAGGGTTAAAGTCGATACGTAGACACTTGTAGCTTGCGCGTAAGGAACTAAATGGCATATAACCCTCCCGAATATCCATTTTCCGATAAATGTGTACAGCGGTGTAAATGGCACGGCCAGAATGCACAGAAGAATGTCCGATAAGGCCAAATTCGTTATAAATAAGTTCGTAACTGTTTGCATGGCTTTATTTGAATAAACGATGTAACAAACCAAGATATTTCCAAAAAGTCCCAGAAAAAATATAACGGCGTACAGGACGTAGAAAACTACTTGAACCATAACATGATTCGTAATGTCATCTTGCAGTCCCTCCATTGTACTGTTAGTCGCTGCCATTTTAATTTTTAATTATCTGAAACGAAGGTACAGTTGTTACATACGTTTTTTTTAATAACTCGTCACATTTGTTTAATTATAATTAAATACACAATTTTATTTTCATAACTCTTGCAACCATTCGGTACGATGCTAGCCGACAGCAATTCATAATAATTATTCGAAGCACGTCCAGTGCAGTTTCTTAGGTGAATCTGAACCTGCACGGTTTACAAAATCGCGCCTGTCATAAATATTACAACAACACGAGGAGCTGAAAGGTTTTGATAAGCTGGCGTTAGTCTACTAAAAAGTTTGCGCTATGATATTCCTTCTTTTGTATTTGAGTTTGCTTAAATCATTGCCTCATTCACATGTGCTAATGGTGTGTGACGTAGATACAGTTATCACTTGTTATGGTGATAATAATACCGTATGTAAATTTATAAAACGCAAAGTGTTGTTTAAAAGTATATCGAACTTTTCGCAGGTTGACTAGGGCAGTGTTATCGGTAAAGATAGAGAAATACTAAGCGTAAAATAAACACAGCGTCGCAAAATTACTAAAAAACTCAAAATGTTAATTTTGCATTGAAACTCGGCACAATAAATCAAAATTAGATTCTGAACAACTTCTTTTTATAACTTTTTTTGATATCGCCAACACGAAGCAAAATATCGAGAATTGGCCTTATTCGCGAGGTCGCACTAGGCTGGGTTTACAACTTACATTTGAGTTAAGCATCCAAAAAACGCACCTTATGAAGTTCTACAACAGTGCAAAAATTTAAATCTCTACTCCTAAAAGCAACAAAAATATCAAATGGTTTTCATTTTAAATGCGACACACTGTATAAAGCAATAAGCATTATGCGGCACAATAATGTTAGTATAATGCGGTTATAAATTAGTATAACACAAAATCAATTGGCACTAATTAAGTTAAGATGATATTTAAAGAAATGCAAATTATTATTTTTTAAGCATCCATACAGGGTGCGGCAACTAAAGTCATCCGCATATGCCGTTGAAACTTTATTTTAAGTAAGGGCTGCGTTGCTTAAGGTTGAGGACCTCGACGAGTGGGGATGAACCGAGGGTTTGCGAACGACTGTAATGCCATTGTAAATATTTAGTCTTAATTTTACCTTTTTCTTATAAAGTTCGTTTTTCTATTTTGTGTGTAATAAAGGATTTAATTTAACGTCTCCTTCTTTATTAGTATATAGGCTATGTGCATGGGTGACTTTCGTTGGTTATAATTCCTTTTCTGTTCACTTTGCTTTCCCTCATTATTTCCTTTAATAATATACAAGGTGGTTGATAATGGGTCACCCTTTTCTCACGTCACATTCCTTTGAGGTGTTTCCATTATATCTCCAAAACTATAATAGATTGAACAACAATTTTTTTCTGGTTCTATGAGACGAAAGGGGCCCTATATTAAGCTAATAGTTAGTTTGAAAGGGGGGGGGGGGTAACTTATAAACTTTAAATGGGATGGTACATAATTTTTAATAATTATTTAATATCCGCATCTATTTTTTAAATTTTTTGAAAAACGTCTGGTATCCGTAATAAATTGTAGGATGAAATTTTATAAATATTAAAAAGCGAAACAACCCTTATTTTTTTTTTTAATTTAAATGCGCGTGCTATATATAGCCAACCAAAATTAGATCAAACAAAATTTTTAAATTGACAAATGTACTAAATATCAGATCCTATTTATTAAGGGTTGTACAGTTACATTTTTACTCTCAAAATTTTGCTTATCTAATTTTGGTTGATTATGTGAAGTAGACAATTTTAAACTAAAATGCAGAATTATATCCCCCATTTTTTAGGTGTTCTAAACGTGTTTTAAAAAATCCGAAGAAACAAATTGTACCTATTGCAGATATTAAATTAATAATAACAATTATACATCATCCCATTTAACATTTTTATGTTACCATCCATTCCTTAAAATAGGGGGGCTTTTCAAAACTTATTATTGACTTAATGTACGGCCCCCTTTGTACCGTAAAATCATACAAAAAAACATTTGTTGCTCTATCTTTTATAGTTTTGAAGATATGAGCTAGTTACACTTTCGTTGCCGCACCATGTATATCTTCAACTGCGCCCTGCTTTTTTCTTCGATAATTTATGCCGAACGTGGTAAAATGTTTGAAATCTCATTTAAACTCATGTTCTGATTTATAGAACCCTTCCCCTTTTTCCTTTTGCGAGGTTAGTTCCGCCAAAAGCAGAATTTACTCAGAGACGTGGTTTAGTGATTCATGCAATTTTTGTTATGTACATCACTGCACATATTCAACTGTAAACAAGAAACCGTATATAACCGTTGCCATGGACACCGTACACTTTTTATATAATGTGGCCGGTGTCAATGTCAACTGTGACATAAAATAGGGAATTATAATTTGATTTCTTGTTAGTAAATAGTCAACCGGCTGAAATTTTACTCAGACTCAGCTCTCACTTTCAAGAAAATGCACTAAAAAAGTCACAAAAATGGCTTCTATTCGACAATTCCAAGATAGCATAAAATCTCCTATAGGCATCTATATTAGGTTCAATCTAAGTCTGCACAGTGCACGTCCATGAACATTCAGCGGAAATCCATAGGCTATCCGGAATTGGATATCCCACAAGGTTGTCCCATAGGGTTACATTTTACGTCCGGTGGTGGACATTTAAATTTTTATTTTACCTATTTTTTTAACAACATTAAATAATAGACCTAAACAAAAATATAATTTTATAAAAAAATAATTCTTTTGTTATCGCTTCGAGTAAACGTAACTTTTTTGTATAAAATTTAAAATTTCTACCCAAAATTACTTCTCAGGCCTAATAAAATTTACACACATGTGTGAATGGTATTGATTAATATTAAAGATTATTGTTTTTTCAGCTAGCTAGAGATTATGAAAAATGATACAACGAAGAAGTTTGAACAGAGCATTAAAACTAGTTGCGGTGAGCTAAAGTAAAAAAAATACTTCATCAAATTAGTATATTAAATTGATCAAATTCATTTAATAACAAATAAAAATTTGATAAATATTTATTGTATTATTATTATCAGTATTTTTGTAACAGACGAAAGTGAGATCCAATTAAGGGTTCCTATTAACATCTTTTAAAGATGTCCTATAGATATACATTTATGATGTCCTATATACGTCTGTTCAAGGACATATAGAGTTGTGACAAACGGACGTCCATAGAACCATCGGGATCTTAAATGTATATTTTTAGATCCATAATATCCACGAAGAATGTTCATAGAATGTCCTGTAGACATCCTTGTGATAAATGAGTTTACATCGATCAAAACTTCACGCTTAATGACAGCAGGTTTGATTCTTTTTGCAGTTACGGTTATCCGATTCAAATACTTATCACTTATTGTGTATACTTTCTTGAAACTGTGAACTCAGTTTGCATAAATTTCAGACACTTAATCGTATTTATTAAATTTAAATATTTAAATAAAAAATACGCTATTCCATAGTGCAGTTGACATTTGCATCCGCCATGTTGAATAACAAGTGAACGGTTTCCATGACAACGATTATGTATTGTTTCCTGTTTAGTTAAATTGTGCCTTGACATTTTGAACATTAAACAATTAACCAAACCTTTTAAAAATTAGAAACTTAAGTTTAAGTCAAACAAATAATTAAATTCGCGGTAAATTATTTAACAGCCATTGATTGAAAAGCAATTTTTCGACAGCAATTGTTCGAAAAACAGTTTTTCGACGCAGCAAATATTCTGCTCGACATTTCGAAAAACATTTGTTCGGCACCAATTGTTCGACATCAATTGTTAGAAAAATAAGTTTTCGAGGCATCAATTGTTCAAAACGACCATTTTTCGAAAGCCAGTATTGATGGTTTTTTTGAAGATAATCAAACAACTGGCCAGAAACAGTTTTTATGTAGACTATGTTTGGTGTCAGTGACAATTAAATACCATTTATTCTATTTAATAGATAGATTTGTAGTTCCAACACAGTTGTAGGGCAAGATTTAAGTAGAAAAATTTAAAAAAAATTAAGTTTTAAATACTGTCTTTCCAAATATAGTTTTTTGGAACAATTGCTGCGTTAAAAAACTATTTTTCGGACAACTGCTTTTCAAAATATTGCAAACATTGCGGTCTAACGCATGTCTTTTTTTAAATTGCCGTTTCGAACAAGTGCTGCGTCGAAAAACTGTTTTACGCACTATTGCTGCCCAAAAAATGCTTTTCAAACAATTTCTGTCGAACAATTTACCGGATTCGAAATAATTCATCAATCAAGTTAAAAACTGTAATGGTTGGGTAGTAAATGTTTTAAAAATCAACTAAATGATATTTTATGTATAAGAAAATTTCGGTTTTTAATTACAGTGCGACATGCAGATGCGCTTCCGCTGTAGTTGTAAGCGAACAGCAGGCGCTCGTCCCCACTTCGCCCTCTGGCATGCTAAAAACGCATCATATAGTAAGTTTTAAAAATCTTTATAAAAATATGAGCAACTCCTACAGCATGGAAAGTACACGCAAAATGCTTGGCTCATTTAAAAAAAATGAAATATCCATTTAATATGGTCTAGTGCAACTCTTAGCTTTGTAAAGTGTTTAATAGAATAAGTAACAAATATGTACAAGCCAGTGGCGGTTTCTCCATTGGGTCAAATGACCTCCCAATGAAATAAGAAAAAATTAATAATTACTTTTTGTTTGAGTACATAACATATTATACACTATAATACTTAAAAAGTACTTTATAGTTAACTTTTGTTTGAGATTTCTATGCGAGAACGTTTATTAAAGAGCTGCCGCAGGATCCAAAAAAGTTGAATGTTTGAGTATTTCGCGCGCATCAAACGAATCTAGGCGAGGGTCATTTGGTCAGTCCCAAATTCAGCTATACGTCACCGAATAAAGCCGCCGGCTTACAATGCCTTCAAATGAATAAGAGTGAAATAGAAAGCTCATTGCGGTAATATTCATATTACACAAGCTAAAAGAGGATAGAAGTATCTCCGTATTAGAGACTTCAGGGTCACGAACCCACAACTTCCGAGAATTATGCTGTAAGCTGTCCGTGATAAGCGCATACTAATAGCCGTCTTCTTTGCGGAATTCGTACGTACACGACGTAGTAGTGTGAAAACAGTTGTTGGTTGAGTAATCATAATTTAGTGGTGTTGTACGATGTACGTGCCTACGACCGGGTCGTAAGGGGCGACGAAGTAACCTGGGCTATAAACTCCTTTCTCCCCTTCAAGTCGCCAGGAGTGGACGGTATCTTCCCAGCCCTATTACAATGGGGTCTAAACCTGATACTTGCCCACCTGGTGCGCATCTACCGGGCATGTATCGCCTTTCAATATATACCAGAGAGCTGGAGAGAAGTGAAGGTAGTTTTTATACCCAAACCAGGGCGTGCTGACTACACCCTGGCCAAATCTTATCGTTCCATTAGTCTTACATCTTTCTTGTAAAGACTCTTAAGAAACTTTGTGACAGGGAAATAAAGGAGAAGATGCTTGTATCACACCCACTGCACCTGAACCAATACGCTTATATCCTAGGGAAATCTACCGAGTCGAGAGATCATTAGACAACAAAATGTCTACCCTGGGAGTTTTCATTGATATTGAAGGAGCCTTTGACAAGGCCACCTTTGAAAGTATAAATTCTGCCTTACGCAGACTTGGTGTTGCACCTACTTTTTGTGAGTGGATAAAGCACATGCTTGCAATGAGAGCAGTGCAATTTAATTTAGGAGACAGCTCTATTAGAGGCGATGAAAGGCTGCCCACAGGGCGAAGTTCTGTTTCCACTGTTATGGAATACAGTGTTGGACATCCTTCTAAGCTCACTCAATGGTGCTGGGTTCTATACCATTGGATATGGGGATGACATCAGCATCCTCATCACGGGGATGTTTGAGGGCATGCTCTGCACCTTAATGAAGACGGCTCTTCGAATAACAGAAAAATGGTGTAATGAACACTGAACAGTCCCTCTCTGTCAACCCCTTGAAGACAGAGATGGTACTCTTCACAAAGAAAAAGAAGGTTATACCCTTACGTACACCTCTCCTATTCAACACTTCTTTCAGATTCTCAGATAATGTCAAATACCTGGTAGTTATTTTTGACAAACAGCTGAACTGGGAGAAACACCTGAAAGCTAAAACGAACAAAGCATGCATGGCTTTCTGGCAGTGTTGCCGCGCTCTAGGTAAATCCGGTGGACTTTCTCCTAGAATCACCTTGGGGCTGTATACCGCCGTGATTAGGCCCATACTACGCTACGGAGCACTTGTCTGGTAGCCCAGGGTCAGACAGGCTACGGCAGCAACCAAACTGGGACACGTGCAACGTCTCGCTTGTCTCAGTTCTACAAGTGCTATACGCTCAACCCCCACGGCCGCTTTAGAGGTGATTTTATGCCTTCCTCCACTTGATCTCTTTGTGGAGGAAGTAGCTGTGAGGACTGCTTTGAGGCTGCGCCACAAGGGGCTGTGGCACACAGTAGGCACGCGAGGCAGAGACACCCGCATCCTGGATGAGAAAATCGTCAAGATTCCTCTTCTGAATGCTATGGTGGACTATCTTCCTTTACAATATGCCTTTAATAAACACTTTAGTGTCTACGCGAATGCTGGACCAAGCCAGCATATAGACATATCCATCTTCACCTATGGATCTAAAACAAAGCATGGAACGGGTGCCGGAATTTTCTCCGATGACCTAAACCTACGCTAGTATACCACTAGGCAAAATTGCCACTGTCTTCCAAGCGGAGGTAGTGGGAATAATGCATGGTGCAAATGCAATTCTTAGACGACAAATCAAGAATCAACGTATTGGTATCTACAGCGATAGCAGAGTCGCTTTACTAGCCCCAGGCAGTTGCAAAACCACCTCAGGAGTGGTACTGCGGTGTCGTGATCCTTTCGACGATATCTCAAAAGATGATGCCGTTTCCCTTGTATGGGTGAAAGGACGTGACGGAACCTACGGCAACAAAAAGGCTGATGAGATTGCAAGACTGGCCCCTGGACAACGTCTCTGGGGGCCAGAACCCGTAATTCCCATATCCCTAAAGACATTAAGCTTTATGCTATACCAAGAAACCTTAAAAGGCTTCACACGAAGATGGGTTAACACTCAAAGCTGTCGTCAAGCAAGGGCTGCTATTACGGCACTGTACCGAAAAAACTTGCGACTAGTTGTGGGTATCTTACCTGGTCATTGCACCCTAAATCAACACATGCACAGGATGGGACTGGCGGACAGCCCAAACTGTCGTGCATGCAACGAGGACGACGAGTTGGCAGAACATGTCCTATTTCACTGCCCAGCTCTCGCAACAACCAGAGGATGGGTGGACTTCTGGCCTAACATGGTCGAAATCAGCAACACTCCAATTGCGGATGTCCTCAAGTACATCCAAACTATTGGACAACTTGGGTGGTCCAATGTGGAGAGCTACTGGGGGGGGGGGGAGTACAATGGGCCCACTTATTGTGGCCTAAGTGCGCGTGAGGTAACTCACACTCCCAATTCCAAATCCAGAATCCAGACGATGTCCGTGCAAAATAATTTTAAATTGTGAATGCCATGTAAGAAAATGCTTTCACTTGTTTCCACTGTCTGCTATTTAGTTATAATTCATTGTGTGATATTGACTACAAACATTTAAAAACTAAAATTCAAAAAGCACATTTTTTATCGGTAAACCACATGAAAATTTTTGTGCATTTTGACACACTGGCAATGTGGGTATCAATTTACAATAATTTTATTAGAGAGTGCTTATCGAAAGTCTATTAAAGACTTCAATGAAAATGTTGGTAAAAAAAAGCTCATTTTTGCCAACGTAAAGGATGGGTCTGAAATTTACCTAAAACTTTAAAAAGAAGAAATTCTTCCCAAAAAAAAATTGAAATGCCCCCCAGTACAACACACCACGAGCCGCCACTGGTACAAGCATTGTTTTTCGATCTTTTTAATTTCTTTCGTCGCTGAAACTCAAACAAAAACCGAAGGCAAAGTATTTGCCTAAGGCGTCAGTAAATCAACACTCTGTACACTAATAAAAGTCTCAATATAAGTTTCCGATACATCAATATAACCCTCAGTTTTTATTTACACCTTGCAATCGTCCCACTTCCGACATATAAATTCACGTTCGAGCTACTGAAAGGTCTCTTTTAAGTCAACCCTACAGGCTCCCTATATACTTGTTTCTGTCGTAAGAGGCAAACATATTTTTTATATTAAATTCTTAAGTGGATAAGCAAGGTCGTATATCTCGGAGCAAATTCTTCAGGCTCCGCTTATCCAAGCTGCCGTTTCCCCTCGAGATAAGGGTCAAAAACAGGCGAAAATAAAAAATTGCCGACTTCCACTCAGATGCAATACTTATAAATCTTCGCTAGTACAGAACTCTTATCTACGAGTATTTCAGACGAAACAATACGAAAAGGAAGGCTATTTTGTATTGCAACAGGTGGCGGGCATTAGACCAACCAACAGCTTCATGGTCGCAACTTGAAACTTTCCACCACGTTCACAAAGTCTCGTCATCTCAATAACTAAACGGTAAATGGATTATCCGGGTCGTTTTGCTTTTGTAAGTTATTTTTCGATTTGAAACTTCCAAGTTACTTGTACCGCAAAAGCCCGTTATGTTTATCAAACATTGCTAACTTTTAAGAGCTTTTAAATTAGAACAAAATAAAACTGAAGCCGACAATTTTGAATGCCGCTTTGTCTTTATACAACGTGATTTCTCTCCCTTTTACTCCCGGTCGGCTGAGATAACATTCCGCAATCACCGATTTATATAAATACCTACCATTAACTAAAACTTCTGATAGGATATTTAGCGCAAACCTAAACTTTACCAGCAAAACTCGTGGGCTACGCTCCCCGAATTTTTGTTGTAACTTCATATACGTTCTGTGTTCGCCGCTCCGAATGTTTCCTCCGCTGAGTCGGTCTCGGGAATGAGAGCTGCTTCCGGAAAGAAAATCTTGCAAAAGCACGAAAAACAAAAGACCGGAAAACCCAGGAAAAACCAGCTTAAAAAACCTTCTTATTATAACCCCAGGTACAATTCATTAAAAAGACTGTCAAGCTACCGCTACGATACCTTCCTGATGATGAATTTTTTTTAATTTTCAAAATTTTTGAACTAACTAGAAAAATACATTGAAATTTAGTAATTATTCTAAATTTTAAAATTTATTAAAAATTTGAAAATTTTCTAAATTTACAAAATTCTTAGGCAATATGAAAAATATTAACAAATTTTCAAAAATTTCAAAATTATTCAAAATCTTTCCAATTTTTTTTCAATATTACTTTAAAAAAATTTACGATTAAAAAATTTTCACAATTTTCCAAAATTGTGAATACCCAAAATATTTTACGCTTTCAAAAATGTTCAAATTTTTAAAATTTTCTTTAATTTTCTATTATTTACAAAATTTCTTTTTTTTATAAATATTTAAATTTTGTTTTCACAAGTTTTGCACGTTATATTAAATTGTAAAAAAATTTTAAATACTGTCAAAACTTTGAAATACATTAAATATTCAAAAATTTTCAAATTGTTAAATTTTCAAAAATAATCAGAAATTTTTAAACAAATTTTTGAACAAATTTGGAAATTTAAAAAAATTTTAAATTTTCATAATAATTTCGAAAATTTTACAACCATTTTGAAAATTATGTCAAATTTTGAAACGTTTTGAAAAATTATAAAAATTGAAATTTTTCAAAATGTCCCTTCTTCCTCTTATGATAGACTAATGGCCTGTTTAATACCCGCATCTTGTGCGGGTTGTGTAAGCCATTTTCGCTAAACGTGCCCTCCAAAGCACGGCTGGTTGCAGATACACCCTTATATTGGCCTGCCATCCGAGTGAGAACCAGAGCGGACAGATTTCTTAAAATCCTTTAAAATTTCAAATTTTTTCTAAATTCTTGGACCAATTTGGAAATTTTTGAAAATTTTGAAATTTTATAATAACTTTCAAAGTTTTAGGGAGATCAAAAAATTTTGAAAAATAATAAACTTTTCAGAAATTTTTAACTTATCCCTCCTTCCTTTAATTGTAATAAGAGAAAAAAAAGGGCCAATGGCCTGTTTAATACTCGCAACTAGTGCCGGTTCTGTGAGCTCTCTTTGCACGCATGCCGAGCAGGATGCTGGCCTTACCCGTCGAAAGGAGAAGAAGTTCCACTAAATGGTTTACGATTGTCAAAGATGTTAGTATGACAACCGGGACCGACGGCTTAACGTGCCCTCCGAAGCACGGTTGGTGGCAGGTATACCCCTATATTGGTACCCATCCGAGTGGGAGCCCAGAGCAGACAGATTTTCCCAAATCTTTTAAAATATAAAAATTTGTTAAATTTTTAAAAAAACTTTAAATTTTCAAATAATTTTTTTGAAAATTTTGTAAAAATTTAGAATATTATTTTTGGAAACTGCAAATATAAAAAATTTTAATTTAATGTAATTATCTTATTTTCCTTTGCGTTTTAAACGAACAAAAAACGTCTACTGGTAATTTTCGCAACCTTAAACCTTCAATATATGCGCACCAAAACACGTGTATCAATCTGTAAGCAGGTTACACAAGCGCGTCGTCCGCACATAGTGGTGCAACGGCCCGCAACCGCACGCGCGCATTTCACGCTGCGAAAGTAATGTTTTGGCAATTAGAAATTTTTGAAATTATAAAATGTTTTGGAAATTAAATTTTAGGTTACGAAATTTTGAATATTTTGGAAATTAAAAATAAATAAAAATTTTTTAAAAATTTTAAAGAATTCAAAAAATTTTAAAATTTTTAAAATTTAACAAATCTTTAAATTTATAAATTGGAAAATATTGAAAATTTATAATATTTTAACAATTCTTTACAATATAGAAAACTTCTAAACACGTATTTGAAATGTCGAAAATTTTCAGAAATGTTAGTAATTTTCATAATTTTGATAATTTTGAGAAAAATTAAAAATTTGTGATTTTAAAAATTTAAGTACATTTTAAAAAAAATGGATATTTATAAAAATTAAATTTTTTTTTTAAATTTAGTCAATTGATATTTATTCGTTGAAATCTTAAATCATTTTCATAATTTGGTGATAATCGTTTGACGATTATCCAATTAAACTGTTCAGCTTGGCAACACGCGTCTATATTCAAGTAGAACCCCTCCCCCTTTGTTTAAAGCAATCGCCCGGTTTTTTGATATTTTGTATTTTCTAGTTACAACCAATGTTTATCCATCTACATCCTGTACACCTTTGGGTGGTGGTGGGGGGTGGTAAGAAGATAGCGTTTGCGCAAAGCGGCTATTAGATATGCGCAGAGTACAAATCTGAACTCCTTCTTCTAGCGCGACTATATTGAAGTAGAGTCCTATATAGGGAGAGTACCGCCACTGATTGCCGTGGCATTTGCCGACAATAGCGAGCTCCTATTGGTTAAGAGCTTCCCGCCACGCGTCGGCCATGATGATTGACCTAAGAACTGCAGTGTTTGCCTCGTCGTGCATATAGTTAGAGTGCATTTTTGACGAGGTAAAAAGTTATTATTCATTTAAAATGCCACAATGTTGTGCTTTTGATTGTTAAAACCAACAGGTGAAAGGTGAACTAAAATTATTTAAAATTCCTGCTGATCCCAAGAGGAGAAAATTGTGGCTGCAAAAGATTAGCAGAAAAAATTGGGTTCCTTCCTCAAATTCACGACTTTGTGAAGTAATTTACTTCTTTAGGAATTACGTTAAATATTAAAAAAATACTGTAGTTTGTTTTAGTAGTTTAGTTTTTGTTAAATATTTAAAATCTTGAAAATGTTCATTGTTCTAAATTTGACCGCAGTTTAAAGTGTTTTTTTTACTATCGAATTTTATTATTATGGGTACAAACACATTTTTACACAGAAACATTTTACTGAGGATCAGGAAGAATCTTGTGGAGCCGATGGTCTGAAATGAATTAAATTTGCAAGAGCAAAATGTTGTAATTAACGCGGGCGACTCGGAGGAGCAATATATAAACAGAAAATTGCAGAATTGCAGCGTAAATTACAAGTAGCCGAAAGACAATATAAGAAAGCAAAAAACGACTACGAAAATTTAACTGAAATCGTGAACGTGTTTTTAAATCAAGACCAAATTCTGTTTTTTTCCATACTTAAATCAAAAACAACCTTACAAGAACAATCTGAAATTTCTGAAACTGAAAGGGAATTCCAAGAATTACTTGCAGAAATAGAAACTGACCAAGGTGCAAATCTTGAACGTGACGAAGAACAATCACTTTATTATTTATGCGGCAGAACAGTGAGGCAATTAAAGCAGAAGCACAATTTAAAATGCGAAGTTTGTTTAAATTTTGTTAACTATCAAGGCGATTCTAATGTCGAAGTTAGTAAATTAACAAAATTAAAATCCTATGCCTCTGACAGTGAACCAACAAGTTTGGTCCATTGTTCCCTAGAAATATTTAATTTACTGCATGATTGTGAAAAAGTCATTCGGCAAAGAGAATCGGAGATTATAAATTCTCTTATTACAGCACAAGCCATTATATTGCAATTCATGAATGCAGATAACGACAACTTTCCAACGTGTCACAACATTAAACAAAAATTATTAAAAATTTTTGTTAATTGTCGTTTGTTTTTTATTATTCGCAAGTATAACAAATGTATAAAAGAATTTAAATCCATCGCGTGTGGTAGTAAAAGTGTTGGAATGAGAAATGCATGCAACTAATTATTTCACTCGTATTTACGTAGTTTTGTTCCTTTAATTCGATCAGGTGTTGTATTTAATATTGATGATCAGTGTTTCTTCTAATGAAAATTGCAAAACAATGAGAAATGTCTTTAAAATTACATTTTATCGTTGTTATGCCGTGCTATATAACATAGTACCAGCGAAGGCGTTAGGTCAAATATGGCGGCGTACGAACAGTTGGCGCTACTCTCCTTATATAGTGACTCTATATTGAAGTAGAGCAAGCACTCTTTCTCTCCCACTCCTTTTTCTGGCGGACCAACCTCCTTTCCTCAATTCTCATTATTTAAGCCAATTTATTTTTTTGCGTTTCGGCGTCTGGACTGTAAAATGTATACAGACACAAAGACAGACAGACGCACAGATACCTATGCAGCATCCGCTTTATCGGTCTCCCAAGGCCCTAAAACCTGCTTGTTAGTCAAAATGTTTAGGTTGAAAATATTTGCCATAAAAGTAACTTTCTTTTAGGCATAACTCATATATCGGTCAATAAGCTAAATGCGAAAAAAACTTCGCTGAATGGACGCATTTGCTTCAAATTTTACATGACGAACACATTACCTTCCTCTATAGCTATATTTCGTATAGCGAGAAAGGTAAAATAGCTTTCTAAAGTAGCAAAAATAATAGGAAACTGTCATAAATATCATTTATGTTCACAGTTATGTGTCAAAACGAGTAAAAACAAATATTTACAAAAGCACTAAAATGCGAAGATGGTGTCATTCACAGAACCCAGAGAATAAAATTGGAAACGCCTCAATTCTACTGAAATTTAGCAGTCGAATAAAACAATAATATCCCCCAGCGAAATTAAATGAACAGCTTCTCGAATTGATTGCCGCAAATCGTAGTACTTGGAGATCTGTCTTCGCTTTTCAGGAAACCCCAAAACTAAAAGCTTTAGCAGTTAAACAGCGTGATTGAACAATTATCCCAGTCACCGGATTTTATGCGAAATTACGAGTTAAAGCAAATTTACGATCTACATGAATTTCTCTTGTTTTCCTGCCGTCTTTAATTTATGATATCTATTGGAAATTCTAAAATATGTAGCCATTAGAAATATGTACATTATAATAAATGTAAAAAGTAAAAAATAACTCGTTACTGGTAACGAGTTACTTTTACAGTGAAACTTCTTTGCCGGCGGGTGCAACATGCGATCGTGGGATCACGCAGCATAAAGGAAATGCTATAACGTAATGTAACGGATACGCAATTGCGACCATCTTTCCCTAGAACCTTCCTTTCTAAAAATAATAAAAACAGAAAAATAAGAAATTTCCATGTAAATTCGGTAAATGAGTAAAAGTCGCTTCCTGAATAAAACAAAATGTTCTGTACAACTAGATCATACCAACATATTTTTGCTAAGTACGTTATTTCTTATACAAAATGGCCGTTTACGACATTTTTACCGCTACCAAACTTTCATATTAAAATAAAAAATGCCCAAATCGCCAATTTTCAAATTAAGCGTTTTTTAACACATATAACGTAATATCTCGAGAAGTATTTAGCTTATCGGCTTAATTTTTTTGTTTAAAAGCAAATGCATCGGCGTTTTTATATTAAAATAAAGAATGCCCAGACCACCAATTTTCAAATTAAGCGTTTTTTTGACACATATAACGTAATATCTTGAGAAGTATTTAGCTTATCCGCTTGATATTTTTGTTTAAAAGCAAATGCATCAGCGCTTTTATATTAAAATTAAAAATGCCCAGATTGCCAATTTTCAAATTAAGCGTTTTTAGCACATATAACGTAATATCCGGAGAAGTATTTAGCTTATCAGCTTGATTTTTTTGTTTAAAAGCAAATGCATCGGCGCTTTTATATTAAAACAAAAAATGCCCAGATTGCCAATTTTCAAATTAAACGTTTTTTAACAAACATAACGTAATATCTCGTGAAGTACTCGGCATATCAACTTGATTTTTTTTGTTTAAAAGCAGATGCATCAGCGCTGTCTCTTATCTTGTTAAAATTGCCCAAAGAAATTACAAATTACTCTTTGCTTTTGATGTAGTGAACTTTTTACTAGGCGACAAACTGTTTTATTTGTAGATTTTAACATATACATGCAGCAAACAAAATTAAGAATCAACTTTGAGAAATATTTTAAAGCACAAAATAGATATTATATGGCCATGATTTTGATGATATGAATTTTTTTCAAAACGCCGCAACGCACACACTGTTACGAGCAGACTGCGCTGACTTACTATGCATGTATACATTGAGTGGCACGTTACTACATCCAACTAAAACATGCCATAACCGTTTCTATTAAATCATAGAATTTAAAAGACACTTTCAGTGAAAACACTTTAAGAAGTGTCACTTAGAATTTGAGTGCTCGGCACACATTTTTTATGCAAAATTGTAGCACAAAATACCGAATATTCAACGGAAAAAAATATGGTTTTGTATTGGAACCTTCATTTATAGTTCTTGCAGTGTATTTCCTTTTTTAAAGTATGAAAAACGTAACAAACATTTTGAAGCGCATGAATAAATAGGTATGAATTTGTTCTCAGTACCACGTACGCGCCGAGCACGCTCTTAACGCCATCTGTTTCAAATAATGCTTTCAGCGAGAGCCGCTTCTCGAAATTCAATCTAATCAACTCCTACTTACGGTTAACAATGTCACAAGAGCATCTTACTTCTTGATTACGACTAATATTGATCATTAAACAGTAGTAAAGCTTCCCCTTACAAATGACTTTATTGGCACAAACATAATGTCACCTTGTCATTAAAATCAGAAATTTTAAATATTTATCTAACAATTTCACATGCGAATATTATCATAAAACCAAATGAAAAATATATTGATAAAACGTATATTTTGTTAGGGTTTTCCTTTTCAAAAAAAATGTTAATTTAAAATGACCTTGAAAAAGTTCACCAAATACCACTCAATACGTATTTTACAAATCTAGTGGTAGCTACGAAACTCAAACTTTAAAAATAATTTTTTTAATCAATATAATTTTTAATTTACTACTATTATATTTTTATTATTTCTATTGTACTGTGAATTTTAGCAATATCTAGAATTTTAGAAGAGTTCTTAGCTGTTCGCGTCGCAACAGGTCTGATTTTGAATTACCAAAAGTCACGCTCCGTATAAGAAATAATATGGTTTCCTACAGAAATGTGTTTGAAAAACAGCGGGGAAAATGAGTTCTAAAAAGCTTCATTCTAACATTTCGGTGAAAGCGCAGGCGAATAAAAAAACGAAATAAAGCTGTAGTAGTTTCACGTGAAATTCGATGACGGAAGATCTAAGACATTTTTAATAATTTAATAATATCTATTTAGATAATATATCCTATAGATATTTTCCAATATTTAAACATAATTTCGATTTAAAATGTTTTAGATATTTTTAATTATTTAATAATATCTATTATTATAGTATATCCTACAGATATTTTCAAATATTCAAATATAAATTCAATTTAAAGTATCTATGATCTGTTTAGATATATACCCTATACATATTTTTTTAAAGGGTAATTTGAATTAAAAACGCTTTAAATATTTTATTTATTTAAAAATATCTATTTAGATAATATATCCTGTAAATATTTTCAAATGCTTAAAAGTAATTTGAATTTAAAATATCTTAGATATTTTGTAATATTTAAAAATATCTATTTAGATAATGTATCCTATAAATATTATCAAATATTTAAACGCAATTTAAATTTAAAATATCTTCTTATTCCTCTTGTTATAGGCCAATGGCCTGTTTAATACCCGCAACTAGTGCGTGTTCTGTGAGCCCTCCTCGCACGTATGTCGGGCAGGAGGCTGGCCTTACGCGTCGAAAGGGGAAGAAGTTCCACTAAATGGTTTACGATTGCCAAAGATGTTAGTATGACAACCGGGACCGACGGATTAACGTGCCCTCCGAAGCACGGTTGGTTGCAGATATACCCTAACATTGGTCAACCATCCGAGTGGGGACCAGAGCGGACAGTGCTTAACTTTGAATACCGTATGAACGGCATCCGCAGTTTTCCGCCATGCAACCAACTAGGTATTATGTTTCTAAGTTCAATATCTGCTTAATATTTGAAAATATTCATACCATATATTATCCAACTGGATATTTTTAAATAATTAAAAATATCTATTTCGATAATATATTCTATAAGTATTTTCAAGCATTTAAATTAAATTTAAATTTAAAATATCTAAGACATTTAACTTCAATATACTTTTAATTATCTGACAATATTTATAAGATATATTATTTAAATAAATAGTTTTAAATATTCAAAAATATATATTTAGATAATACATCCTATTAATATTTTCAAATATTTAAAGGTAATTTAAATTTAAAATACCTTGGAAATTTTTAATTAAATTGTTTTTCCAATATTTTAGATATTTAACAATTATTCTATTTCTAAATACCTTAGATATTCTAAATTCAATATATACAATAAATTTAATTTAAAATACCTTGGATATTTTGAAACAAAAAAAATGGTCGAATATGTCAGATATTCAAAAATTACCGCCATCTATAAGGTTTGTCGTGCTGCTAAGTCGAACTACGTCTGGCAACGTTGTCACTTGCCTGGTTATATTATAACCTCATTTAATAATGCAATAATTATGTGTTACCTCGAGCAAACTCGGCCACTAATGTTTTGTGACTGCAACAACAATTTATTACGATCTTGTTTTGCATGTTATGTGCACTAGACATGTGTAAACTTAAACATAAATTCTGTTTTCTTTAGCGCGCAGCGTGCGCGTTCAGGGTTGCAGCTGTTCACTGTTGCCAGATTTAAGAATGAAACTTAGCGGAAGTACAAACTTCATAGATGGCGATAATTTTCAAATGTCTTAGAGATTCAACAACTATTTCTCTATGTTTTAAAATATCTAAGATATTTTAAACTTGGTTAATATTCAAAGATCTAAAACGTATAAAATCTAATTTTTTTTAAATTAATTTTTTTTAAATACCATTAATATTTATTTAATTATAAAACTTTTTAAAATATCTATAAGACAATTAAAATTTCGTACAAGTATTATTTGAGATAGTCCTAAATAGTTTAAAATATTCTATACACATTTTTAATTATTTAACAATATCCTACAGATATTTTCAAAACATTAAAAATTTACAGAGGTTTTTGTCAAGTAAAATATTAATATCTACGATATTTGTAATATAATCGACAGAAACAAATTAGTTATAATTGTTTAAGACAATTTTATTTGCAAAATTCCGAATAAATGTTTTAAATAAAAAACAAATTCTTAGAGATATTTTATATTTAACTACCGTAATAAACATATGTCAACTCGTAAAATTTTAACACGAAAGCGTTTGAAAATGATTTTAAATTATCTCTAAGATATTTTCAATGGGCGAATATTCAAATAAATATCGAATAGTTTGGAATAATTACAAATATCTGAAACGTTTTCAATTAAATACAAATATCTATGAGGTATTTTTAAATTATGTAAATTTTTGCTTTTATTTTGCTAAATTCGCTGCCAATAAAGTAAAACAGCGTTTCATGTCTTATGTGACATTGTAAACTTTCTTGATTTAAATTTCTAGTTCGCCGCTAGGACTTTCCTTGTATATCAACCCATAACTAAAGCAACCGCCGGTAAAATAGTGCACTACTTCTTCATAATCATAACGTACAAAATCCTTTTAGTTTTCTTTCCATCTGTATTGTTGTACTGCAAACTTTTAAGCTCCATTACACGCGAAGTGGGCAATATCTCCTTTACTACAAGCGGCGTTTCACTGCCTTAAATCTAGCACAAAGTACCGTTACACCCATTCAAAGTCAAAAGTTACGAAACATAAATTTTCAGCTTTGCTTTAAATGCTTGTTCTCGAGTGTAGAAAGTCAACCATTTTTAGATTATAATTTGAAGGTTAGCTAGTTCCGTCAGTTTTCTCATTCATTCGTTCTGTATAACTTAGTAAATTTTTTCTCCCTACCCCATTAGCGAATGCTTGTGTAAAATTCCAGCTAACAGAGAAACTTTAGTAATATCGGCGTTTGCTTACGCGGGTTTCCGTTGCATGTCTTTTTGATTTGGTTAAAACAAAACGCTTCCTGGCAAGACGTTGCATATTTGAATTTAGAGAGTAATTGGACATTAGAGAAACGCTGCTGTGAGACCTAATATAATTAAATTAGACTAGACTAGAAATTTAAAGTAGTTTTTTGGAAACCTAATACGAAATATCTCCTCACCATCTTCTTTAGTTTTTTATTTGAAGTTTTGAAACTTGTACAATAATAAGAAACTTTTTTAAAATACACTTCAACAATTTCCTACCATCTTTTGTTTTTGAGATACAATCGTAAACTTTTGAATTGTTATGGTCGCCATTTTGCTGGTACGTTCATCAGATAGCCCTATTTTTAAACTTTACGATGATGTACAACAACATATAAAACTTTTTCTAATCAAGCAAACGGCTGCATAAGCAAAGCGCATTCCTAATGAGGCCCGAGCGAAAACGAAAGACCCTGTCAATAATCCAGGTAAAGGGTCGAAGAGGATCAGATCCACTGACTCCACCCCTGAGATGGCCGGCAAGAAAAAAAGGCAGCTGGAGAGAGCGCACCTTCAAGCGGGACAACAGTTCCGCGGGAGGCAGTGACTTCTACGGTTGTTGGTAACTTCAAGTAGGCCTTGGAATCGAAGAAAGTGGGTATAACAAACCGATATCCGAAGGTTAACCTCACCTCTGAGGAGATGAAGACTACTCAAGAAGCCATACTTTAAGCTATCATTGACCTAGAGGAAAGCTCCACAAATCCTAAATTTCTAGGCAACATTTTTAAAGCCGGGTAGCTAATGATGATGATGACCTGTGCTAATAAAGCCACCACGGAGTGGCTAAAGCACCTGATCACCACGATAGAACTATGGGAAGAGGCTCAACCGAAGGCTACCGATGAGACGGACTTACCAAAAGCGGTAATTATAAACGCCTACTTCTCCAGCAGTCACAAAGACAAAAATGACAGAATTCGGAAGCTGGTTATAAGTCAAAATTGAGGTTTTAACACAACTGACTGAAGGGTTCTCAGCAGAACCGAAGATGAAACGGCCACACACTTTACCCTATCAGTGGACCAACATTTTTGAGACTCTAAAAAAGTCTAGCTTCAAGGTAGGCTTTAAATTTGGAAAATTGGATATAAGATCTATTGGGTAAACTCCAAAAAAGTCCAAGGATAATCACACTGCAAAAATTCCGGACGACCCGAAGGAAAAGAGCACCTCATCCTCCTCCACCAAAACCACCAAACCAGCGGGAAAGGAGAAAGGAAAGAGGCCGAAAGGGACTCACCCACCACCAAAAAAGAAGTAAACGTCCAGGAGAAATCAAAGGACGAGGGTGGCTCTTCGCCCTTTCAAGATGCCTCAGGGTCTAATTTGCAACAGAAGTGAGAGCGTATGGCGACGATTGTCTTCCTACAGATGAATCTTCAGTACAGCTGTCCTAATTATATATAAGCTGGAATGTTTCTCTCGAAGCCTCTCTTGTCAGACCATAAACATATTAGATTCGACCAAAACGTTACGGGCAAACAGCGAAGAAGTCCAAAAATGGTAGACTGGTGCCTTTATGAGAAGCACATTAAAGCTGAAGTAGACGAACTTAACACTGAGGTAGATACGGTAAAGGACCCAGAAAGAGCCTCAATATATAAACAAGTTGCCCTGTAAAAAACGAAGGGTGAGACGCATAGTGCTCTGTCAGAACAGGGAACTTGAAACTCTACGCTTAGAAACAAGAAAGTTATTTAACAGGGCCAAAAAGCAGAAGCGTCAATAAACATGTGACCAATACAGAGAGGCCCTCACAAGATATAATTCAGAAATTAGGAAGTCGAAAAGAAGAACATGCCGTAGCTTTTGTAAAGGGATAAAAGATACCCCAACAGCGGCACGCCTACAGAAAGTCTTTGCAAAAGACCATACAAATGACATTGGCAATTTCCTGATGGACTTTTTACTCAAAGCACCAAAGAAACGTTGGCGCTACTACTAAGCACCCATTTCTCTGGCTCTCAAACCTACAGGTCAAACAAACCTGACCCTGAGGTAGTAGAGCTAATACGTCCACACTGAAGGGTCAATAGTCTGGCCACCAAATTATTTTCACCAAATAGGGTTAAATGGGCAGTTCTTGGCTTTAAACCGTTTAAATCCCCTGGCGGAGACGGCATTTTTCCGGCCTTACTACAAAAATTTATAGAGGACCTGCTGTTCACTATCTCTAAACTATGTAAGACCAGTTTCTGCCTTGGTAGCATATCTAAAATGTAGAGAGACGTTAATGTGGTCTTCATACCAAAGCAAGAAGGACGTTCTAACACCCAACCCAAATCGTATGGAGCTATAAGCCTCACCTCCTTTCTGCTAAAAGGCATAGAAAAAGTACTTGATCAGTACCTACCTAAGAAGTGAAGTTTTTCCAAACTGACTACTTCACCCCAACTAACATGTCTACCAAAAGGCAAAATTGACTATTTCGGCTCTACACAGTCTCGTTAAAGGACCGGAGAAGACGTACATGGCAAAAAGAAATAGCTTTCTGTGCCTTCGTCGATGTTGAGGGTGCTTTCGGTAACACTTCCTTCGATTCCATTAAAAGAGCTACCATGAGAAAAGGTTTTGATGCTTTGACTGCCAAGTGGATTATAGCCATGCTAGAAAGTCGGACAATTACAACCAAGCTGGTAGGAGAAACAGTTGCCATAACGGCTGCTAGAGGTTGTCCCCAAGGGGGAGTTCTGCTGCCTCTTTTTTGGTCTGTAGTGGTTGATGATCTTCTCATCGTGCTAACACAACACGACTTTAATGTACAAGGGTATGCTGACGACCTAGTAATAGTTGTCCATAGCAAATTTGACACAGTCTTGTCACAACGTGTGCAGCTAGCTCTTGACACCACCCATGGCTAGTGTGGAGTTCAAAGCTTAAGCAAAAATCCAAAGAAAACGCGATTGTTCCCTTTACTAGACAAAGGAAGCTGAATTTAAAAGCTCTTACGTTAGAAGAGACGACTTCAGCAATGAAATTAACGTGGAACTCCCACATTACGAAACTAAAGAAAAAGGCAGTGGTAGCAACTCAAACATGCCGCAGGTTTCTGGGAAGAAACTAGGATCTAAAACCACAACTGATCTACTGGTCGTATGCTCCTATTATAAGACCTATGCATCGCTTGTATGATGGCCAAAACTTAAACACGTCACTACTCAACTAAAGCTAAAGAAGATACAACGTCTCGCTTGTCTGAGTATAACAGGTGCGATGAGCGTGTCCAACTGCAGCTACGGAAGCCATGTTGGGATTAGCGCCCCTACACCTACAGGTGCAAAAGGAGCACCCTGTGTAATAATCAGCTATTTCAAACATACCGCTAAACACTTTGTACTGTGTTAGTAGTCTGCGCGTAATAGCGATGGTTGAACGCTTTTGGTATCCAAGATTAATTAATATTAGTCTACAAAATGTCGAAAATTTTGAAAAAGTCAAATAACTTGAAAACCATTAATTTTAAGATTGTTATACTTTGAAACTTTTAGATCAAAAATTAAATTTAGAATTTAAAAATGCACTAATATACAGCATGTTCTGTTTAAAATAACATATTAATGTGCTGTACAGGTATAATTAAACACCCAGTATAATTAGTAATAATTTTAAGTTATGCAGCAGTTAATTACCAACAACTTTTATTAAGAAAAAAACTTGAAATTTTTAATAGTTTAGAAAATAATAGTGGGGTGACACTTAAATGACTCACCCCGTATGTTCAAATTAATTTTATTATTCAAACGAGTGTATCAACATTTTGGCATATATTTAAAATTCGTAATTAAAGAATAAAACGGTTTGCCATACACATATGGCAAATGTAAGTGAAAAACATGTTAGATATGTGAAATTCTTTTCACATCTGTAAAATTGAAATTAAAAAAAAATTAAACCTTAATGGGCATTTCAAAACAAAGTTTTATTGTGCAATGGGAATTTACACGTTTAAAAAGGTGCCGCATAAGCTTCCTATGTGCGAAAATTATGGCAAAGTTTTCACGACTGTTAAATTAAAACGGTGTTAAGCTAAATAACTGTGCTTTAAATAAAAGTAAAACTTTGGTCGTAACATTATCAGCTCCATTAAAATTACTTTCGTTCAACAAACGGCCATTAAAATAAACGTACAAAATATAAAGTTTTAATTAGTCAATTAAAAACTATTTGGGTCGTAAACAGTAGTCATTTTAAATTATTTTTCTAACATTATAAAAGGGTGTTCTTTAATTGTATGCTGATATTTTAAGATGTGATTCCTTAGCTAATTTTAAGCGAAAAAGTTCCCATACACATATGTCCTGAAACAATTCGTTTTCGAGATACAGGGTGATAAATTTAATTTCAAATTTTTTATAGTTGTTTTAGTTTACCTCACACTTTTTGTGACATTGGGCTCAAATTAGGAACACATCCAACTATTTGTATTATCTATGAAAGAATATCACCAGCATTTGAAACAATATACAGGGTGATTATTTTTTCGAGTTTCGATCCTTTTACCCTCCCGAACTGTTTTTTTACGGCGACACTGACTGTCTTTCTCGTTTTATTTTTATATGTTTTGTTCTCTTGCATTTATTTGTTATCCTGTACTGTTTAGAATTTATTTGGCAAAATGTACAATTTTAATTTAAAATTACAATACAATACAGAAACAAGGACATTTGCACGTTCGGGAGAGTAAAAGGGATCGTAACCCAAAAACAATATCGCCCTGTACATTATTCCGAATGTTGGTAATGTTCTTTCATAGATATTACAAAAATTTGGCTGTGTACCAAGTTTGAGGCAATTATTACAAAAGTGTTAGGAAACATTCAAAAAAATTAAGAAAAAATTAAACGTTATCGCCCTGTATATCGAAAACGAAGTTTTTTAGGACACATGTTTATCGGAATTTTTACTTTCCTATACTTTCAGTAAAGGGAAGTATTGATTTTATGAAAATTTTAAAAATCATGATTTTGACGGAAATACACGTTTTGGGGCTCAAGAAACCCAAACAAGTGTTCTTAAAAAATGTATGTCTGTGAGTAAGTTGGTATGTGCGCTCCATAATTCCCAAACGGATGGTCCGATTTGGATGAGCTTTAGAATGTGGCAATGTATCAAAAATTCATTGTGGAAATAAAATAAAGTTTTAAAAAAATCCGAAACCGGAAGTGGAATTTAGACATATTTTTTGGCAGCATTTTTTTCGAAAAACAAATTTTCTAAATATAAAAGCGTAGTTTTATAGAAATTAGGCCAAATTTTAAACTTTGTTCTCGAACATTTTAGCTTTAAATGGCGGACGTTACGAGTTTTTGAAAATTTTGTGATTGGCGCCCTTTTACTCAACAAAACAAGTTGACAGATCGGGTTCAAATGTTTTAATGTAATATCCCTGTAGAGACACAATGTTACTGTGCACAAAAATTTTCAAAAAGCCTAAAACCTATGCAGTGAAAACAATTTTGTTCGTGTTCCAGCCCGCTAATATTTCTGTGACGCTCTCTATGAATTTTTGAAAATGTAATGTTTTAATGCCTATCTACTCAAAAACAAGTAATTCAATTGGGAAGAAGTTTGATGTTAGAAATGCCCCACGGGTACACACAATTACAAGCAACAAGAAATTTTGAAAATACTTGAAATGTGAAGTGAAAAAAATATCAAAGTTTTGACATGTCCAGAAAACAAAAACTGGGCATACGATTTTTTTGAAATTTTATATGCTAGTAGAGCTAGGTATGAGCTATAGTGTAGTTTGTGTCTCAGTTTAATAGTTTGTCATGAATCTTTGTTTAATAAACGGAAGGTGATAAAAGTCTGTGTTTATGCGCTTCATAACTCCCGAACGGAGGGTACGACTTCGATGAGCTTTGAAATATGGGGGTACATCAAAAATTCATCAGGAAATAAGCTTTTAAAAAAATCCGAAATCGAGAGCGGAAGTTAGACATGTGTTGGGAGCATTTTTCTCGGAAAACAAAATATTTAAGTCCAAAAACAGAACTAGATAGAAGACCTTAGGGCAAGCAAAAGCCTGTTTTACCCTTCCAGCTTTAAAATGGCAGGTGTTACAATTTTTGAAAGTTTTGTTTTTACATCTAAGCCTTATTACTTAAAAACAAGTTAACAGATGGGTATCAAATTTTTTTATCGTAGAGACACAATGTTACTCTGCATAAAATTGTTTGAAAAAATAAAAACTATGCTGTAAAAAATGTTTCCAAAATCTTGAAAATAAAAAAAAATATTGCTCCAAAACTGACCACATGATTTTTCTTTTAATTTGTAGGCAAATAGACCTGAAGATGAGCTACAATTTGGTCCATGTCTTAGTTTACTAATTGCTTTGTGACGCCTTCTATGCTATTTTGAATTTTTTTTTGTTTAATTAATGAGAGACCTTAAAAAAGTTCTTTTCAAGCTTACTTGCTTATTTGTGGTAGTAGAATAAGAGTTACTACATAATTTTTAATAAGTAGGAGGATTTATTGTCCCCCTTCTTCAAAATTTATGGCTGACGAGTTTGTCTTATTTCAATTCCATCTCATAGCTAAACCGGAGGTAGCTGTATTTATTTTACAAATATAAGAGCCCTTATAATGCAATGGTTCAATATCTTTTTGTCTAATTACTGCTTTTACTTGTACATATTTCCGGATTTATTATATAACTGAGAGTTTTTCGCAGCACAACTTAATAAAATGCAACCTATATTCGTAACGCAGTTGCATTGGGGCCCGAGATTAAGGAGCTTATGTTACCGCCGTTAACGGCCCCGCGATGGAATGTTCTCTTATTCTTCTTCTTCCTCTTGTTATAGGCCCATGGCCTGTTTAATACCCGCAACTAGTGTGGGTTCTGTGAGCCCTCTTTGCACTATGCCGGGCAGGAGGCTGGCCTTACCCGTCAAAAGGAGAAGAAGTTCCACTAAATTGTTTACGATTGCCAAAGATGTTAGTGTGACAATAGGAACCGACGGCTTAACGTGCCCTCCGAAGCACGATTGGTTGCAAATATACCCCTATATTGGTCACCCATCCGAGTGGGGACCAGAGCGGATAGTGCTTAACTTTGAATACCGTGTGACCGGTATCCGTTGCAACCAACTGTAATGTTCTCGGAGTATGTTTTCGTAATGACGCTATCAATATCAGCCGAGTATGTTACAATAATACAAACAAATAGTAGGTTCCCAAATATGTTTATCTGCGGTGAAAACTGGAGCGGTCTGCTGTACAAAGAAATATTTGCTTTATATAATAAACGCATACATATGTGGGTTCTCGTAGCAGGGACCCCTCACCATTAAAAGTTAAGGCAGGTGGAAAGGATCCGGATTTAGACAGGGTGGTCCAAACCTTATTACGCATCTATTTAATTCTGAAACTGATCAAGGTATAGAAAAAAAAAATGTTAATACAAGTTTTTTGTTGACGTTCCTTCATACTTAAAAAACAATTTTAATCAATGCACAAGCGCTGTGGCGCGATCGTCATTTTTTTTAAATACCAACTTAGCAATTTCTTGCAATTATTTGATAGAAAGTTTTCTTCACTTTTCAACGGTTTTAAACTTGCACACATTCACAAAACACAATTTTCGAGAAAAATGCGAAACACTTCTTCACGCTAGTAGTCGGTGATTTAAAACAATAGCCTACCACAATCGCAGCAATGTGCTTTGAAATTTATTTATACAGAAAGAAATTAGCAATAATTTGGTGTGTGCCGCCGCTAATTTCTCTGTGGCGCCTTCCATAAATTTTTGAAAATTGAAAATGTATACTTTTTCATTTAATATAAGAGGAACGAAATATTTCCGTTTAAGCTTTAAATTACTCATGAGTAATAATAAGAGTCATAAGTTAATTTTTATATGCAGCAATATTTTCAGGGTTTAAATTTTACTTTCTTCTTTCAATTTTTGGCTGATAAATTTGCTTTGTCGTTCTCGGATTTCATTATTACCTAGGAATCGTTTGGCAAAAAACAAAATAGTTAATTTAAGTTGGGGCTACATCGTTGCGCATAAATACTTTTGGAAATATAAAATTTAAAAGTGTTTTACGTATAGGAATGTTTGGGCCGTTCTCCCTCGCAAGTCAATGGCAAACCAGCGAGGTATTCTGCCTAGAAAACTGTCTCTGGAGAAGAAGTGCTTGCACTTCGTGCGGTTCGGAGCCCCCGTTAAACAGTAGGTCCCCTATGTCTGTGTGATTCATTAAGCACGCTCACCACAGGCATAGGAGAGAAAGTCACCACGCTCTTTCGAGAGCAAAAAGGACTCTAAAGAAGAAATGTCCGGGCGAGGTGCTTCGGACATTTTTTCACTTAAAATCAGCGAAGGAATCACATCTTAGAATAGCAGCATGCAATTAAGGAACACCCTGTACTTCAGTGCAGACTTTAAAATCCTTTTGGATTATTAAATATGAACCTAATTCTTTGTATAGTAATGTAAGCACAACTTTGTATTGAATTCTGATAAAAATCTACCGTAAAACTACACATGTTGAAGAGGTAATAAAGGTGCTCTTTTCGTTTATATCAAACCCACGCATTTTATGGCGACGATGATGAAGACTAACTGCATTGGACGCGTTGTTGGAAAGATTTCCTTTTATGTCACACACATTCGCAATGAGCAACATTCTAGCTTCCGAAATGGGTTGCAAGATGTTTTATTTTGTAGCGTTCTCTTTGGCGAAATTTCAGACTGTGACCACACTCCTCTTTATTACTACGTATTTCGGAGTTATTTATTTTTTATTTATAGTTGGATCGCTGTGCCGGTGCTAACATTATTGAAAGACGTTGAAAGAACTGATATGAGATTCTTTTATACCACTAGTGCTAATTTGTTTTTTGGAAAAGTGCTTAATGTTTCCTGCGGAGCTAAATGTAGCTAGAACAGAATTTTAACAAAGTTTTAAACAAAGCTGATTTCTGGGGTGTCAAAAAAATATTTTGCGTCTATCTAATGACAAAGATGACCCCCTATTTGGCACGTTTTAGATGTAAACACTTGTGACCTACTCGTTTCCCCAAAATAAACATGAAAAAGCTTCAAGCAAATTTCGCATCTGATCATTATCTTAACTGCTTGCAGGCACTTCTTTCAAGTATTTCATTTCTGTAATTTGGCTAATCAAATTTAATAGGAAGCTTCTTGTCTGAAGGACAAGTTTAATATCGTTACTATTATTATAACAACAATTTATTTTAACAAACTTAATATGTTAAATAATTAAATATAAATTGCCTCTAGTTATCTTTTACCTTCCTCGCTGTACGGAGTATAGCTAGAGGCAGGTAATGTATTCGTCAAAATTTAAAAGTTCAGATTTTGACGAATATGCACGTCCTGGTGTCTAAATACGCTTTACAGCCCCTAAGACTTAACGCGAAAACCCAATTTAGGTTTAAAAGATGACTAATCACACTGGGATGAAACAGCAACAAAACGAGAATGGTCCGCCAAAACAATGAGGGCTGAGGAGGGTTGCTAAATCTCAATAATGAAACTCAGATTTGTATTCTACGCATATCTAATAGCCGATTTGCGCAAAAGCGGCTCTTCTACCACCTCCGGTCACCCCCACCATCGATTTCTTTCAAACATTGACTCATCTCGATTCAAAATCGGCATAATCACAATTAAAGAATACTTATAAGTGGTTTTCTTTGGGACGTTTATGTGAACAGTTTAAATTAAGTAATTCATATTTTTTTTAATTGATTTTCGGCGTTAAGAGAATAAATATTGTTTGGCATTATAAAATACTAGTTATGATGCAACCAGATAACTCTACCAAAAAATAAGGGTAGTGGAAGAAGTGCTTTACTTCAATACGAACACGCTAAAAAAAGAAGCTCGGATTTGTATTCTACGCATATCGAATAGATGATCGGCGCAAAAAACGATGGGCCTTTTCCCCCACCCCCACCAACGATATGATTTTTCAAAAATTTACGAATTTGGACTAAATCGGCATGAGCCTATTAAATGACAATAGGAACAACTTTCCATTTAGAAAACACCTCTGGGGGGTTTACCTTAAGTGGACAATCTACAAACAAAAACTATCAAATTATAAAATTAATTGTAGAGTTCAACCATGAAATATTGTATGTAATTAAAAAGTACTAAAAAGCAAATGCAAAATTTTCAAAACATACACTTTACATAATTTTATAAATTTACAATTTTGAACGTTTTTAAAACTTTCAAAACACTTCAAAATTTTGAAAATTTTCGTTATTTCCAAAAATTTTCAATATATTCTTTGAGGCTTTGGCGGTTTCTCGAACTGTCAATATTACAATTTACTTTCGGCTTAGACCGTTGTCATTTGGGAACTACACCCAGCATAATCAGGTAAGGACCGACCTGTAGCTTGTCTACCTCTACAAGCATTTGCTCTAGAAGTCTGAGCAATATTTGTTCGTAGGCCCTGCCTGCCTAAACATAAAATACACTAAGCACACGGCCCTGTTTAGGCAGGCAGGGCCTACAAACAACTATGGCTCAAACTTCTAGAGCAAATGCTTGTAAAGGCAGACAAGCTACAGGTCGGTCCTTACCTGATTATGCTGGGTGTAGTTCCCAAATGACGACGCGGTCTAAGCCGAAATTAAATTATAATATCGACAATTTTCAATATTTCCAGAAAATTATAAACTTAAAAAATTGCCAGAATATTGCTTTTTTAAATGCTTCAAAAAATTTTTAAACATTTTTCCCAAACATTTTAAATATATTCAAAAATATTCAAATTTTTGAAAAATTACTAAATTTGTAAAAAAATTTTAAAATATCCAAGTTTATACTTTACGAAAAAGTTCAAAATTTTCATAATTATCTTAATAATAAAAAATTTAAAAAAATTTTAAAATTTTTAAATAAATAAAAATTTAACTACTAGATACTTTAAAAAATGTAAGGTTTTCAAAATTTTCAGTAGTTTTAGAAAGTTTTTAATAACACTAAATTTTCATAAAATTGTTAAAAACGTAAACATTTCAAAATTTTAAGATTTCTATAAATGTTCGATATATTTCAAAACTTAAAATTTTAGAGTGAGAGTATGTATGTATGTGTGTGGTCCATCATAACTACTGAACGGATGGTTGGATTTCGATGAGCTTTGCAACCTGGGGGTACATCAAAAATTCACCGACAAAATAGACTTTTAATAAAAATTCGAAACCGAAGCGGAGGTTAGACATGTTTTTTTAGTAATTTTTTTTTCTAAAGCAAATTGTATAAATATAAAAACGGAATCTGATAGCAGATTTTAGAGCAAACCGACGCTTTTTTTCCGAACTTTCATACGACGGCAGCTACAATTTTTTGAAAATTTTAACTTCAGCGCCTTATTACTCCAAAACTGCCAGTTAAGTTTCAAATTATTTATCGTAATAGCACAATGTTACTGTGCACAAAAATTTCCGAAAAGTTAAAGGCTATGAAGTGAAAAAAATTTCTAAAATTTTGGAAATGTTTAAAATAATATTACCTGTAAATTTTGTAAGCTTATAGAGCTGAAAATGAGCTACACCATGGTTTGTGTCCCAGTTAATAAATGTCTCTCTGACGCCTTCTATGAATTTCTGATAATTTTAGTCTTAACGCCTATTTACTCAAAAACAAATTATCAGATCGGGATGAAATTTGATATTCAAAACGCCCTAATGGTATACCACGTGACAAGCTACTAAAACTATTGAAACTACTAAAAGTGTGGAACGAAAAAAGCATCAAAATTTTGACTGTTTTTAAAAACATACTGCTCAAAAACTTGCCACACATTTTTTTTATATATTGATAAGCTAATAGAGCTAGAACTGAGCTACAATTTGCTTCATATCCAAGTCCGCTAATTTCTCTGCGACGCCTTCCATGAATTTTTGAAAACTGAAAATTCATATATCTCTTTAATAAACGGGGGGCAATGAAAAACTTCTGTTTGAGCTAAGTTGCTCATGAGTAATAGTAGAATCAAATCAAAAACTCAATTTTGAGGAGTTAATTTTTCCTTTCTTTCTATAATTTTGTAAAACGAATTTTTCCTTCCGTTTTTCGTTGTTGTTTAATCCTCAGGAATATTTTTCCAAAACAGCTAAAAATCATTTACTTTCTTGAAAATATTATTCGTCGTAACAGTCAGCATAGAAGCACCAATAATAACTTTAGAAAAAGCGAGGTAGATGGCGAAACACGTAGTGCATAAGAGATGAAGATGGTATAATCCCGTGATAATGGTCAAAAGCTGACTTTGTAGCTCCGTACCGCATGAGCCTAAAATTTCTACCCAGCAGGTGATTTAGTTTAGTTCTTCCAGCGATGACGGAATGGGTTTGTATTTAAATACCTTACAACTAAAAACAGTTTTGAGTTAGATGTGCTGTAATTTTTGTAATTAGATATATAAAAGTAATTAATTTGTGTAAAAGTATTGCTCATTTTTAATCGCTTAACTGGCCTAAACCGCGCAGCGCTTCGTAATGATATTTACCCGTGAAAAGCACTTAGCGTGCTGAGTGAAGAGGGGAAAATCTTTTTATAAAAAAAATAGTGTCCGGTTATGATGAATTATGTCAACAATGTTTTAAGTTGGAAAACGGATTCGCAGCAGTTTACTCAGCAGGTCCACTCTCGTCGTAACGAGTAAATTAATCAATCTGACAATTAAAAAAAGTGAAGAATAGGAAAAAAAGGTAATTTATTTATTAAACTTTTAACTAAAAAGTAGGAGTTTTTTGCTTACAATTGGTAGCGTGTTTTCATAAAACCAACAGTCCAATGTGGTTAGTTAGGCAACAGAAATAAAGTTAAGTGGAAAAAATAAATTCAAATTGTTGTTTGCCAGCTTTTATATTGTATGAGTAACGTTTGTAGATAAAATTATGACAGAAATTTGTTAGCTAAATAATATCAGTAAAAAAACATTTCAAATTGTGGCTCAAGCTTTAATCATCTGCCTATCGAAAACTAAAATATATATCGAAAAATTTTGTTCTACCTATTTGCAGAACAAAACATTTCCGATCCTGCGAGATGAGGAAATATATTCAAAATTAAATAGTTTGGGCTGTAGAAATTTGTCAATAGTGCCCCCGTTCGTCGTGACTACAGGCATCGGTTTCTGCGCACCGGTAAATAAATAATTAGTTAAAAATATGGAAATGTTTTTAAAAATTATAACAATTCACATATTATCTACAGATTGTAAAGAAACGTTTTACACCTTTAATCGATTTTTTTCATTGATTTTTTTTAACATTTTTGTAAAAATTAAAAATTTAAAGGGGCGAGTTAGGGTATTTGTTATCTTGAAAAATTCATTACATATTAAATAATTATCGTAAGATTGAGTTTTTTTTAATATGTACCTTTTTTTCATCCTATTTATATAGAAATCTAAAAATTGTTTTTAAGTGCCACCAACTATTAAAAAATATTTAAAAAATCCATTTGTTGGTAGAAATTTATTTTATTTATGTGTAAAACATAATATGGCACCTCAAATCTTTGCAAAAAAAATATTAAACAATTTCTACAAGAAAATGCAATTTTCATTTTGAATTGATTGTGTGGTAGGCACATGGTGAAACATTATTAATAAATATTTAACTATTAAAAATTAATAGTTTATTAATAAAGTAAAATAAAACACTTGGTAATTGTTTCACAATTTGTTGGTTTTTATTTACTCAACTCGAGTTTCAACCATCGCGGTCTGCGTCAGGAGTTTACAAACACAACTAAATTTTTCATTGTTTTTTAATTTAATTTTAATTTAATTTTTAATAGGTGGTAGCACTTAAAAAAGAATAAAATACTTGAACAACACAACAGAAAAAAACAGGAAGACCTACCATCAAAAAAAGAGAAGCTACAAAACTGTGTAGAACTAAAAAAAACAAGCTTGAAAAATAAAAATTGAAGAAATAAATTAGTCAGAAACCAATAAAGATAGAAAAAAGTTCTACAAAATACCTAAAGAATTAACCAGCGAATTTAAACCCAAGATTAATTGCGCAAAAACAAAAATGGAGAAAATATCACTGATATGAAAGCAATTTTAGACAGGTGGCAAGAACATTTTAACGATCTAGCGCAAAATTTAGAAAAAAATATTACTACGAACTGCAAACCTACTTTCAGTGAAATAACTAAAGTGATCCAAAACATGAAAAATTCAAAAGCAGCAGGAAGTGATTCCATAAAAAATAGAACTAATAAATAATGGACGAACAATGCTATGGAACAGGATTTATAATTTAACACTAAGAATATGAGAATCCTTAAACATTCCCAAGTAGTGGAAATTAGGGATGATTCCCGCTACACACAAAAACGGTGACAAAAAAATATATGCGATAATTACCGTGGTATTACTCTCCTAAATGTAACATATATAACAATCGCTAGTCTAATAAATAAAAAATTAACACGATTTGCAGAAAAAATACTAAACAAACAACAATGCGGTTTCCGATCAAATAAAGGAACAACAGACAATATACACATCAAAAGATATACTCTAGAAAAGTGCAAAAAATATAACATACCCCTACACAGTATATTTATAGATTTTGTATCTAATAGCAAGGCGGTTGCCATGCTAACGTACTCCCCACGCTGGTTCGGGTCTACAGCACGGCTACTCGGAAGAAATAAACTGCCTCATACTCACTCATATTATCACCTAGTTGCAATATAAAGATAATTGTGGTACTAATTTATTATTTACCAGTACCCTAACATTTTCAACCTACCGATGTATCGAGATATTCATCGAAAGACAGTTGTTGAAAGAAAATAGTTTGATTTGGAACAAAAAAGATGATATTTGTTTATGTTTAGAAGGGCGGGAGCTGTAAAATGACGGGCCACACGACTAAGGGGCTTTGGAACTCGCGCAACCGCCTTAGTTACGTCACAGTAGATAAAGATAAATGTGACAGCGTGGATTAACACAAAACTAACACAAATGTGTATTATATGCAGATTATATAGTTATAATGTCAAGAAATTTGAAAAAATAGATGAAAAAAGTTGCATTTTTGCAAAAGGAGGCCCTAAAAGAGGACTGCAAATAAATGCCGAAAAACAAAAATAATGCAATGCGTGAACAAAGCAAGAGAAACAGAAAAACCACAGTACTTGAAGATCAACAACAGCAAGTATGAAAAAAAATATTTAATATTTCGGCTCACAAATAAACCACCACGATAAGATAAGTTAAAAAAAAACAACACGACTGCAAGCAGGCCAACAAGCAGTATATGCATATAAAATTCTCTTAAATTCAAAACTTAAAAAAAAACTCGAAAAACTAAAAATTTACCACAATGTAATAAGACCAGTGGGGTCCCGGGTTGGAGCGGGTAGGATGGGTGTCCTAAAACCGCGCAAAACACGGCGCCTCGTGCTGGCAGATAGGCACGTAAATAGTCGGTCCCGGCGGTCAAGCTAATACCTTGGCCGTCGTTAGAGGAGTTGGAAGTCCCCTCAAAGTATAGATGAATGAGCTAATGGACGAGTGAACGTGCCAAGGGTTTGGCGAAAGCTGATTGGGCGTAGTAGTTGAAGGCCCAAAGGGCCCCACTACCCTCCGAAACATAGCGAATAAGCCCGGGGCGAATGGGCCAAGCCAAGGGCCTCAATGGCCTGTAAGTGCTGAAAATTAATAAGACCAGTGCCAGTTTACCGGTGTGAAACGTGGAGCATAAGTGAAAGTAACTCGAATAGACTGAAAACGTTTGAAAGAAAAGTCCCGAGAACAATATTTGGACCTATACAAGAAAAAAAAAAGATGGAAACTATGGACCCAGTATAAACTATGAACTAGGAGCACTAGTTAACAGTTAACTTTATAAAATCAAGACGAATCAGCTAGTTTGGGCACATTCATAGGATGAAAATAACAAAACACCCAAAACCCTAGCATCAGTGGCGTAACGAACACCCCCGCAACCCCCGTACCGCGGGGGTGGGGCAAGCCTTTTAGAGGCCCAGAGCGATCACAGGCTGTCAGAAACCGAAAAGGATAAAAACTGAAAAAAAGTATACGGTCATTGTGTTTAAAAATATACAACCATAAAAGCTCGAAAATCTGTAGCCTAAATAAAAGCATAAAATCTCATGTCAGCGAAATAACTAGATAATTGAATTTAGAAATAATTACTTCAGTTTCAGATTCAATGGCGAACGTGCATTTTATTACAAATTTAAAATATAATAAAATAGTGATCAATTTTTAGGTATATGCAATTCAAACATGAATTTAGCTACATCACTATGTGGCCATCAAAGGAGAAAATTAAGCAAAGGACAAAAAACTTAAAAAACTTCTAAAACAGTTTCCTTAGTGTTTCTGCATATGGAAGCAGAAGTGAAGTAGAAAAAATTAGAAAGTTAAGCAATCATCATGAACTTGCCATAAAAAATATGCTAATGCAAGTCGTTTTCTATAAACTAAGGTTAGACAATATTGTGTTTTTACCGCACAAGATTCGCAATCAGCTTTTACATCCCACTGCCTTCTCTGCCACGTTTAACGTCGAATCCGAACGACTAAATACCAGAAAATGTTTCAGGCATTAAGACCCCACGGCTGCTTCGGCGGGGAACCGAACCCTAGACCTTTAGCGTTAGAGGCTAAGCGCCTAACCGCACAAGATTATCGCCAACGAGAATAAGGTATACCTGCTGGGGTGTTATAGTAATGTTTAAAATTTATTTTTCTTTTAAAAAAAGTGGAGGTTGGGGTAGGGACCTATTATAGAAGTCTGCGGGGGGGCGGGGTCTTTACGATTTGCGTTACGCCACTGCCTAACATATTGGAAGCCCCTTGAAACTAAAAGAGTACGCATGCCCGCAAGCAGGTGGTCAGATGAAGTGCTCGGCAATTAAAAAAAAAACTTAGTATTAAACAACGGCAACATCGAATTAACAACAAAAAAGAATGGAAGGTGGAGATTGAAAAAGCCAGATCTCACAGGTGACGTAGCGCTGGTAAATAAGCACTTAATAATTTTTTTTTAATTTTGCGATAAATACGATAAAAAAGCTACAAATTAAACAAAAATCACAATTTTACGATAATTATTTAATGAGCAATGAAATTTTCAAGATAACTAAACCAAAGGACGCTTTAAATTTTTAAGTTTTCATAAATGTTTGAAAAATAAATTTACAAAAATTAAATTAATTTAAAAAATTAAATTAAAAAATTCGTTAAAAAGTGTTAAACGTTTCTTTATAATTGTAGATAATATGTAAATTTTTTTATCTACGTCTGCTAGGATAAGAACCTATTATATCATTCATTTGAGTTGCATAATGATGTTTATTATCGAACTCAGTGGGATAAGGATCACTTATCCCACTAAGTGGGATATGACAATTTTTGACCACAAAATTTATTTTTTCAATGAAGAAACTACCATCGTTGCAGCTTCTTCTATGTCCAACGGAATACTGTCACAATCACTCATAATTATATTTACCGGTTTTCTCACAATTTACAACATAAATCAAGGAAAAACACAATTTTCACCACAAATCAAGGAAAAATTAAAAACAACTCAATTATTGACAAAAAATATTTGGCTGCTATGACGATAATAAATTATGTAGATACAATGCTACTCTGTTTTTAAATATAATACCATGCTACTCTGATGTTAAATAAAAAAGATGGTCTGTCAAAATTATATAATTTTTCCAGTTTTGAGCAGACGAAGATAAAAAATTGTATTATATACATGTGATAAAGGCCATTAACATACTCATGCCCTTACTCCGACTCGGGCTAACGCCCTCGTTGGGCAACTCACCGCATTCGTATGTTAATAATGCCTTTATCCCACTGATATAATAAATAACTAATAGAATTTTCAAACAACATTGGATATTTTTACCCAATTATTTATTAGCGGGTGGGCAGGAAACGATGACCTGTAGTCACGGCGAATTTAGCGGTCCGAAGGCACTTTAGATAAATTTCTACAGCGCAAACTATTAAATTTAGAAAGATACTTCCCAATCTTGCATGATAGGAAATTTTCCGCTCCACAAAAAAGGTAGAACCCAATTTTGCGATATCTATCCGAGTTTTTGATAGGCAGATGATTGAAACTCGAGCCACAATATAGAATCTATTTTTTTACTGGTATTAATTAACTTACAAATTTCTCTATCATAATTGTTACCACAAACGTTATTCATATAGTACTGAATGAATTTATTTTCTACGCTTTAACTTATTTCTGTATAAAGCATTGCAGCACTGCACTACGAAACCAAAACCAAATTTCACAGTTTTATTTTGAAATATTCCCAACAAAATTATCATCGCTGAGTTTATGCGAGGATCGTTCGAAATGTACATGGCCTAACAAAGAAAATGTTTTTTGGGCAAAACATTTTATTTGTCAATATAGTCTCCTGCTCGCTCAACGCATTTATTCCAACGATGCTTCAAAGCAGCAATGCCGTCTTTGTGGGTCGATGAACCCAAGTCCTCCTCCAATAGGGCTAATGAGGCACTAATTCGAATCCCAATTTATAAATTTTGGCCATGGCAATTGCAGACGTGTGTACAGGTGCGTTATCTTGATAGAAAAGCACTTTTTTTTGCCAAATGAGGCTCAATTGCAGCAAAAAAATTGGCATAACACTCGGCATTGATTGTTTTTCCCTTTTCCAAGTAGTCGACGAAAATAATTCCATGAGAATCCCAAAATACAGTTGCCATAACCTTTTCTGCTGACAAAATCGTCTTTGCCTTCTTTGGTGGCGGAGAACCTTTGTGTGTCCATTGTTTGGACTGTTCCTTGGTTTCGGGAGTGTAATGGTAGACCCAGGTTTCATCGACGGTTATGAAACGGCGCAAATAGTCCTTCAGATTGCGAAGAAAACGTCCCACGGAACGATCAAACGATTCAGTTTTTGCTCCGGTTTGAGCAAACGCGGCACCCAACGCGCGGAGTATTTTTTCATTTCCAATTCTTTAGTTAAAATCCTGTGCACACTGTCATTTGAGATGCCCACTATGTCTGCTATATCGCGCACTTTTACTCGACGGTCATCCAATACGATACTGAAGACTTTTTCAATCATATCGGGAGTAGTAGCCGTTTTTGGGCGTCCACTGCGGAGTTCGTCCTTTGCTCACACGACCACGCTTAAACTCGGCAACCTAGTTTTCAACCATTGAAAACGCAGGAGCGGACTTCAAAAATGTCTAATCCAGCTATGCTTTGATTTCGGTTGGTGTTAAACTTTTCAAATCACTGCTCGCAACTCAGTTTTTTCCATTATTTACGAAATCACTCGATACGGTCACTTTGGCGCACTGTCAAACACAAACTAATTGGCAGATCGCTCTATACTGTCATATTTAACCTACGAAAAGATGGTTCTGAAAAATGATAATGCAAATTCCGCCGAATTAGCGCCATCTCTGTGTTAGGCCACGCACATTTCGAACGATCCTCGTATACCCTTTTGTAAGAATAGACTAAATGCGTAACCTGACTTACATTAATGACTGATATTTTTATTACAACCATTAATCAAAGAACCTATAAAAATTGTTTAATATTTCCAATATTTTTTTAAATAACCACCTTTTATGAAACAATCTGGTCTGCCCGATATTATTCTATTCTAACATTGCAATTTAATTTCCTAACGGTAAATTTCTCTTAAGTCTCAAGCTTTTATTTTATGCAAAGTTTCCCACGTAAAAAACTAGGAAATTGCAGGAAATGGACTCTTAACAAGAGGAAATGGTTTTTGGTGAAGATGTAAACCATTTGATAAATTATTTAAACATTTCAGGGATCTTGATGGCAGCTTCCTGCAAAACTTATAACAAATTTAATGTTACATCACATACGCACACCGGAGACTAGACTTGTGCTTTTAGTCCTAATTTAATTTCAATCCCGCTGTGACAATACAAATTCAATAACTTGAATATATGTTTGAAATTTCAGTTTTGTTATAAATACAAACAATTTATAACCTCAAAATAAAAGTTAGTTCACGCCAAGTGACATCCTAAATTTAGTAATTCGTGCCAATTTTTGTTATGCAAATTACTGTACTCTAAACAGAACACGATACATACCCGTTGTCATAGAAACCGTTTACTTGTTATTCAACATGACAGGTATAAATGTCATCAATGATGACAAAATTTCTCGTTAATGAAGGCGTCAAATCGGCTGAAATTTTACGCATACTCAGCTCACAGTATCAAGCAATTACATTTAAGAAACCGTGAGTATCTGAACAGGCAAAGTGTTTTAGCCGGGTGACCGTCCGTGACAATCCAGGAAGAAGAGGTTTAACTGCAGCTAGAGTCATTCCTGGTGTTTGTAAACTTGTTGTTTTCCGCCGAATGCCTAAAACGCCGACCGAGTCCATAACGCCGACTATTACTCGAGGGCCATTTCGCCGACTACGCCCAAAACGCCGATTAACGTACATTGGAATTTTCGCCTACCAATGTTAAACGACGCCAAAGAGATCAATAAATTAGCGTTAAAGAAAGCCGAAAACATACTACGTATAATGTAGGCTAGCAAAACTGAAGACGTGAAATGTTGTGGTTACTAGAAATAAAATAGTTAATTTATTTTAAGCTCCCTACTTTAGATTCTATACAATTTTTAAAAACGTTATCTACATAACATAACCATATTTGCATTTCTCTAAAATTCAAATTAATTAAAAAAGTTTGATTCTAAAATGTAAATTAACTTAGCAAACTTCAACTAAAGGAGTTGGGAAACTAGCGGTGACTGCGAATATTACAATAATTTTCATTAAAACAATTTTTATAAGAGTAATTTAAGACTGTAAAGTCAAGAAGAAAAAGGTTTCGCTTTTTTTACAGATGTAGATTCCCTTTTTCTTTGGAAAGTTAAACAAGTTATGACTAAACATAATACGCAGTTCGAATCTACAATAAATTCCAATTATGGTGGAACATGGCAGATTAACATGCAAAAAATGCAATAACTGTATTTGATGTCCCTCGAAAAATTTTATTACTGGCAGTCGCTCCAAAAGAAAATATAACGTTTTATACATCACCTAATGGCTATTTATTTAAAAATAATGCTTTAAATAAATTATTTATTAATAGTCAAGCCACTAAGTGCATTGATATAACCGATTGCAAAGACGTCGATTCGTAGATGATTCTGTGACGCGCAGGTAGAAGATTTGCTTCGTAAACTGAAGCTTATGAGTTCAAACCTTGGTGAGGTCTACTTTTTTTCGGCAAACATTTTGTGTATGTGGGTTTGTCTGTTTGTCTGTGTGTCTGTACACACTTTACACAGTCTAGACGCCTTAACGCAGAAACTCGAATTTGGCTCGAATTAAAGTCTGAAAGACAAACTTAAGGCAAATCAGAAACTTTTGTACCGAATTCTGTAGCTATAAAATGGCGGCCGCTACAACTTTTTGAAAATCTCGATTTCATCGCCCATTTACTCAAAAAGTAGTTGTCTGATAAAGGTCTGATCGGGATGAGGCACAACTTGTTTGAAAGTCCTTTGTAGGTAGTATACGATGAAACACAATTAATTTCAAAAATCTTAAAAGGATTTCAATGGCGCTGCTTAAAAATTTTGAACATTTTCAAAAACAAATTTTTCAAAAACTGCGTACACGATTTTTGAGCCAACAAAGCTTGCACTGAACTACAAAATTGTTTTTTTACTAATCTCTTAAATTTAACTCTGACGCCTTCCAGGAATCTTTGAAAAATTTGAAATCGGTTAATTATTTATTCAAAAACGCAAACGACGTTCGTTATAAATTTTTATCAGTCCGATATACTATTTGAAGTACTTTATTAGGATTAGCAAACATTTTCAAGTATTTTAAAAATTACGGCAAGTATTAATATCTAGTATGGGAAAGTCCACTCGAAGTTAACACTTCAGCTTACTTGTTATTGAATTTATAAGGGATGAGACGATTTTCGGCAATAAATTTTCGAAATTTTGAAATCTATTGAAATTATGAAAATTACCAAAAATTTTCGAAACAAAAATTTTGAAAATCTATAAATCTTTTCGAAATTTTCAAAATTTAACAACATTCTTTTTAAATTGTCACAATTAATAAAAATTATAAAATTTCAATATTTTCAAATACTTTTAATAAATTTTTAAAATTTTCTTAGGTTTTTAATTTTTAATAATTTTCAAAAAATGTACAAATCATTTAAAGAATTTTTGGTTTATTTTCGCATTAGTTTATTGTTTACTTTTTTGTTTTACTTGATTAATTTTCTTATGTAGCATTAAAAAATAATTAAAATACATTTCAAATAAAATAATATGAACCCGTTTGTGTTTTTACAGTAATTTAAAAAAACCTCAACAAGGTTTGAACACATAACCTCTCGGTTACGAGGCAAATCTCCTACCTGCGCGCTACCGAAAAACATCTAAAAATCGACTTTGCAACCGGTTATATCAATGCACTACTAGAAAATAATTAATTTAAAGCATTATTTGTAATAAATTTTCAAATAATCAGGCGAAGTAAGGAAATGTAATTGTTCCATTTAGGGACATAAAATACAGCTATTTCATTTCTTGCGTGTTAAGCTGCCATGTTCCACCTAAATTTGGAATTCACTGTATAAGTGATACCGCTAGTTAATTTATCAAGCAATAAATTTACTGTTTTTTTGTCTATAAATTTTAAAGCAAACCAAGTTTAGTGTATTATACGGTACCAAGATTTTTTTTTTGTAAATTGGGTAATTGAATGTTTCCCGTCAATAATTAAAATGTTTAATCAACTTCTCAAATACGCAACATGTAATAAATGGTAATTACATCGTTTTAAAATGAGCTTCGTATGTTTATAAAGTGATAAAACCTTCCATTAAAAGCATTTTTAACGACACCGCTATTTACATACAACTGAAGCGTGAAATTATCATTAAATAGGAACAGGCATAAATAATAAAGAGGAGGAGGCATTTACGACTTGACATATTTTTCACGGCCGTTTTTCATTTTATTATTATACTTCAATAACTGGCTATTTTATTATCGTTGTTGACATTGCTCGCACATTTATTACTAAACGCAATTGCTTATTTATATTATTGCAACCACAATTATGTGCTTCCAGCAGTGTTGGACAATTCCTTTCCGTATGACTATCCGTAACACGGTTATCTTCCAACAAAAATCCAGCAGAGAATTCAGCAATGTTATGAGAACCAATCAATATTCAATTGAGGAAGCTTTCATTCTGCTTCGGCCGATCTCCTAATTTGATTTGCCATGTTGGGAAGACGTCGTGAGTGAATATTGTAAGTCTCATGCTGTCTAATATATTAGGTTTTGTGCCATATCTGGACGCCATCCTGAATTAGTATTGACAAGATCTCTGACACATGTTCTATTCGTTTTACTTTTCTCATAACTCATTCGTTCGTAGGATTTCTGCTGAAATGCTATTTCGAATAGATGATGAAGTGTGTTCCAGAGGCTATGAGAGCAATTGAAAATGTTCAATGTTCAACTAAGCGCAGTTGCTGTTCATAATTGAGTTCCATTTGCAAATAAAGCCTGTACAATAGTGGCGCTGAAACTGCAAAGCTACGTTTTGTATCCGCTGTATATATACAGCGTACAGCCATGTTATGTGGTTACACCAGAGCGTACATTTTACAATAACAACCAATACAATACACCTGCCTTGTGAACACGTCTTAATACTATAAAGCAAACATAAATGTCGATATAACACGAACCTAATGGAAATGGAAACACGAGCAATGATAAATATTTAGTTAAGGTGCTACCTCTGCATGCCCTTAATGATTACATTCCGAAAGCTCCCGTTGTTTGTTACTCAACACTCGGTAAATATTGAGGTAATTTAGACACAAACGAGACTCGAAATTAAATAAGAATTCAACGATGTTTACACAACTTTGCAAGAAATAAAATTCTGATAGCAGTCCTTAATTGCAGGCAATTCTCCTCGTTGGGGCTATTAAAACGATACCGACCGATTGCCAAAAGGGAAATTAAATTTAACCTTAATTAAAGGTCCATTTCTGTTGGCTTAAAAGCTGAAATGTGCCAGTTGCCTTGTCCCAAGATGACAGATGATCCGGCAAGAATCTTAAAGGTTTACTTCCATCAATCTTCAAAAACGTTATTAAAACGTAAAACAACAGACGAAATTGCAAGCTGGCCCCAGCTTAATTCTTCTCAGCAACATCGGCTGTAAAAATGTTAAAACAAACAAGAAAAAGCAGACTCTTAGTTTTTCGAGGACTGCGATTTCTTCCGGAAAAATTTCCGGGTTTCCTTCCGGGAGCTCTCGATATTAGCAATTTATAGACTTGACTTGTTCGCTCACCTTCAATTTGGAGCTTAAACGTAACAATTCCTTTTAAAACTAAAAGCATGCTTTAGTAAAGAAAAACCATCGATGAATATCATTACTCGTATTACCATTTGCTTATTGTAATAAAAAACAAATTGAAAACGCTAAATATCAATTTTTTAAATTGATTAAAAAGCGCTTTTATTGGTATGATTTGATACAGCGTCTCTTTTTACCTCTCTGCATTTTACATTTTCCAGTAAATTGTTGAAATAGTCTTAAAATACGGAATGCTTGTTATTTTATAGGGACGAGGATACTATAATTGGGTATCTCACTGTAAAATCGTATTTTTAGCACAAGAATGCGTATATGTCATAAACAGGGACGTAAACCGAAAAAATAACCTTGCGGTTTTCGGTTAAGGTTCAATTTTTATACAATTTCGGTTACGTTTTCGGTTACGGTTTACTGTTACCAAAATTTCGGTTTCGGTTACACGGTTACCGGTATTTTCTGGTTTTATTTATGATAAATTGATAAGCAAAGGAAATTTTCTGCAAGATTATGTGAAAAAAAAACATGTTGGATGTTATCACGAAAACTTATCAGCACTAAAATTTTTTTTTTATATTTTGCCAAATTGTAGACAAAACTGCTGCTGGGAGTTAAATCCAAAATAAAGTAGCTACCGGTCTTTGGTTGCTAAAACCCGTCTTTTCACGAAATGTTCAGAAATGAAAGAATTGTTTCAAATTATGTAGAAAATGTATTTTAGCATCGACTATCAACAGACTCCGTGACCTAGTGCTAGAATTCGTGTCAGCGTTGTAAGGCATAGGTTGATCGAGTGTTCAAATCTCATGCGGGTTTTAAATTTTAACATAGATTATGAGAACACGAAACAAGCTGCTATTGTCGATCCGGTAGCTCCAGAAACTGTTCTGCAGGCCGTTTCAGAAGAAGGGGTTAATCTTACCAAAGTTTTAACAACCCATCATCATTGGTATTAATTATTTGCAGGTTTTAATTGTTTTTTTATTTATTAAATATTGTGGGGATCACTCAGATTATCATTATTTTTTTTTGTTTACATGGTGACATGCTACTGTTTGTGTTCCCTGGGATTTTAGCCACAGTAGCAACGACGCAGGTGCAGCAATTTGCACACTATCCAATGATGTATCAATGACAAAAAATTAAATATCTTGCGGTTTTCGGTTAAGGTTCAAATTTTTTAAAATTTCTGTTACGTGTGCGGATATGGTTTACTGCTGCTAAAAACTTCCGTTTCGGCTACGGTTACCGGTATTTTTGCTTTTTTATGATAATTAAAGAATATTTCCTGAAAGATTATGTGGAAAAAATTATGCCATGTAATTAAAAAAATGTTGGAAGTTATCACAAAAACTTATCAGCACTAAATTTTTTTTTAATTTTTGCTAAATTGTAGAAAAAAATGCTGCTGGGATTTAAATCCAAAATAAATTAGCTACCGGTTTTTGGTTGCTAATACTGGTCTTTTCACGAAATGACCAGAAATGAAAGAATTGCTTCAAACTAAGTAAAAAATGTATTTTAGCATCGAATATCAACAGACTCCGTGGCCTAGTGTTAGGAATCGTATCAGCGTTGGAAGGCATAGGTTGATCGAGTGGTCAAATCCCATGTGGGTTAGGTTTTTTATTTTTGGTTATGTACATGGTGGCATGCTACTGTTTATGCCCCCAGAATTTTAGCCACAGTAGCAACGACACAGGCGCAGCAATGTGCACACTATCCAATGATGTACCAATGACAAAACATTGAATATTTACGGTTGGGCTTTTCGGTTACGGTTCAAATGTTTTTAAATTTCGGTTACGTATGCGGTTACGGTTTACTGCTGCTAAAAACTTCGATTTCGGCTACGGTTACCGGTATTTTTGTTTTTTTATGATAATTAAAAGAAATTTCCTGGAAGATCATGTGGAAAAATTATGCCATGCAATTAAAAAAATGTTGGAAGTTATCACAAAAACTTATCGGCACTAAAAAAAATTGTTTAAATTTTTGCCAAATTGTAGAAAAAACTGCTGCTGGGAGTTAAATCCAAAACAAATTAGCTACCGGTCTTTGGTTGCTAAAACTGGTCTTTTCACGAAATGACCAGAAATGAAAGAATTGCTCCAAACTATGTAAAAAATGTATTTTAGCATCGAATATCAACAGACTCCGTGGCCTAGTGCTAGGAATCGTATCAGTGTTGGAAGGCATAGGTTGATCGAGTGTTCAAATCCCATGTGGGTTAGGTTTTTTATTTTTTGTTATGTACATGGTGGCATGCTACTGTTTATGTTCCCTGGAATTTTAGCCACAATAACAACGACGCAGGCGCAGCAATGTGCACACTGTCCAATGATGTACCAATGACAAAACATTAAATATTTACGGTTGGGCTTTTCGGTTACGGTTCAAATTTTCTTTAAATTTCGGTTACGTGTGCGGTTGCGGTTTACTGCTGCTAAAAACTTCGGTTTCGGCTACGGTTACCGGTATTTTTTGTTATTTTTTATGATAATCAAAGGAAATTTTCTGCAAGATTAAGTGGAAAACATTATGCCATGCAATTAAAAAAATGTTGGAAGTTATCACAGAAACTTAGTCGGCACTTAATTTTTTTTCTTTCTTGCCAAATTGTAAAAAAACTGCTGCTGTGACTTAAATCCAAAATAAAGTAACTACACAGTCTTTGTCACTTTTCACAGAATAGAGTGTGAATAGAGCTATTTGGTAAAATCCGTCTTTTCACGAAGCACCCAAACACATCATGAAATGAAAGAATTTTTTCGAATTATTTAAACATTATATTTTAACTTCGACTATTAACAGACCCCGGGCCCAGTATTAAAATTCGTGTCAGAATGGTTAGGCATAGGTTGGTCAGGTCGGGAGTTCAAATCCCATGCGGGTTATATTTTTTAAATTATAAGATAGGTTATCGTTATTTTTTTTTGTTCTGTACTTAATGGCAAGCTACTGTTTATGTTCTCTGAAATTTTTAGCGGAAGAAGTTCTTTCGTATATATTTTTCAAAATTTTCAAAACTCAAAAATTTAAAATTCTTTTTATTTTCAATAATTCAGAAATTTTCTTCTATTTTCAAAATATCAAAATTAATCAAATTATAAAAATTTTCAAAATTGCTTATAATTTTAATTTTTCAATATTTTAGGATATCTAAAATATTCAAATTAAAACAAATTTACATATAGTTAAACAATTTTAAAAATTTTCCAAAAAATTCAAAATTTCAAAACGTTCAAAATTCTAAGTTCGAAAATTACAAAACATCTATTTGATATTTTGAAAATTTATGAAATTAAAAAAAAATCGATAGAATTTTTTTAATTATATAAAATTAAAAAGAATGCTGTTCCAAAAACTTTGAGGAATTTTTAGAATATTATAATTTTTTTTTAATTTTGAACATTTTTGAAAAATTAGTAGTTTTGAAAATTTTGTAGTTTTAAAAATTCAACAAAATTACAAAGAATTTTCAATTTTTGAATTAAAAACTATTTTAAAATTTGAAATTTTTTTTGTATTTAGTATTTGTTAATCGCAAACAATATTTATTTGTTAAAATCTAAAACCGATTTTATAATTTGGTTAGTCTTTATTTTGGCGATTATGCAATTTTCCACAAGATAGAGCAACATTCTGTAATTGGTAAACATCGATTTTCAAGCGTTTTCGAAAGAAAAATTGTTAAAAAAAGTTTTAGTTATCATTCGAAGGGTACCCCGACAAAATAGCCTGAGGCAAAGCAGCTCCGATCAAACAGCCTTGTCACAAAATAGTTTACACACAAAACTCCCCAGACAAAACATCCTCTTCAAATTAGCCTCGATAAAATAACATCAAAAGCAGAATTTGTAACCGATAAAAACTACAAGTTTGTTAAAAATGTCCAATGCTCTTCTACGGAAACCATTTTAAAAATTAAAATTATGTTATCTATTTATTTTTATTTAACGTCGCTCTACAGAGCGGCTAGGAAAGCCCCGGCCACTTTTCTTGCGGCGGTCAAGAGATGGCGCTTTAGTAACGAAAAATTAAATTAAAATACTGGCAACAACGCAGAATCCAAGACGTTTTAGTTATTAAATACAAATCAAAACAACTAAAACGTCTTGGATTTCTGCGTTGTTGCCAGTATTTTAATTTAATTCTTCTTTACTAAAGCGCCATCTCTTGACCGCCACAAGAAAAGTGGCCGGGGTTTTCCTAGCCACTATGTATTTATGGAGCTAATTCTAACAACTCAGGCATTTTAGGTTTTAACCTTGGTATAATACTCAAAAAGTTATGTTAGAAGTAAAAATTCTAATTGGTCATGAATTTCATTTCTAAGCCTGCTAAAACATTTGGAAGCATTAAATATTGAATTTTGTATTGACACTGAACTGCTTCGAAAAAGTTTTAGCAGATTTTAATCTGAAATTCGTGGCAGACTTCTATTTTAACTTCTTGAATAACTCTTATACATGGCCGAATAGAGAATTTAATGCTCAATCAGATTATCTCATAAAAAAATAAACGACGCTATTTAAGAAAAACCTTAACTAACTATTGCGGTATAACCGGTGTAAACCGAAATAGCATATTAATCAATCTCAGGTGATTATTTTCAAAGCCGCTCTCCGTATTATGTAACTTTCTGATCAATTTAAATATTTACTGCAATGTACACCTCACTAAATATAGAAAAACAGAATTCCGCCTTCCAATTTCATTGTTACTGTAGTTGTACTGTACTGTGAGGTCTCGATGTTTTTGAAATAGAAGCTGTAGGTTTAGGAGATTTGTTAAACCAATGAACTAAATAATTTAGTCATTTCCCAGGTGTAACACAAAGCAACAATTTGCAATGCCAGACGTACCAGATTCGCTGCTCGGTGCCTCCACCATATATCACGTTACGGGTTAGTTTGATTAATGTCCATACGTGATGATGTCTGAATTAAACACAACTCCTAATGATAATGCAATTTGTTTGATTAAATATATAAATATTCTTATATTCTTTTAACTGCAAAAATAACTTTTTACGCAAACTTAGGAATATCGAAATAAAGTACCGTCATTTATCAACAGGTTGAAATTTGTTTTCTCATAATAAAACGTGCAAAGCGGGGTTAATTTTTTTGACGTTGGGCTCGTGTAACTTTAAAATTAAATTACAACTTTTGTTTACTGTTTACAGTTGATATTACAGTATTTTAAGGGCACTAAAGTTTTAAATTAAAATGAAACAGATTTAATTACTTTCCATTTTTTGTGCAATTCTTTTAACTTAACTGTATATCCGAAAATTACGTTTTATAAATATCAAATTAATAAACTGATATAAAACGTCAAATATGTTTATAACAAACACTACTTTCAATTATACTGACTACGAATTAGTAATTTTACGTTAGCTCAACAATTCATAAAATCCTAACAATGAAAAATTCCGAAAGGCTTCTTGTAGACGAGATTGCTTGGTATTAATATTCACAACTTTTGCGTGGTATTGTGAAAATGAAAACAAAGCCGTCCCATTTATCAACAAGTTAAGATTAATTTACAGAAAATGAAGCCCCGAGTCGGGAATGTTTTGAAACGAGTTTTATTATTATACGTTCACACCTTAAAAAATCAATATGACCCTGTTCGTTTTCGTGCATAAGCCAAACCCTTCATTTTTGGCAAAGAAAACTGTTCTTTAAAAATTGGATTAACTTCGAACGAAAGTGAGTTGAGAAGAGGGTGCGAATCGACAGCACCCTTAAGCGTTAAGCGCTGGGTATTAGGTTATAATTCGTAAGCGATTAGCACAGGCATTACAAAAACATCTTTGCTCACTGAATTCGTTCGCTTAAGTTTCCAAACAGTTAAAGGAATTTAAAAAAATTGTTTTCGCCTATTTTATAATCATCACAAAAAATAAAGCAGAAACACCAGCGAGTTTCCTCCTCCAAATTGGCAATGCTATTAACCCACGTATAACAATTTTCGTGCAATTTTCAAAATTATTTCACTTTGAAGCACTTTCATAAAAAGAGTATCCTATTGTAAAATAGATGATACCGACTCAAGCAAAAATCTAGGGTATTCGAATATGTAGGTTCGAAGAATAGCCCCACCCCTTACACGTGCCAATTGTGTTCTTTCCGAAGCTTTCGGCTCAGAAGCGTACATGCTGAGCTTTTGTGTTATTCCAACTGAAAATAGAGCTGTAAAAACAGGCTTAGCACTGCATTGACGGACACAAAGGTGTCATTAATATTGTTGTTCGTTTGATCTCCACGTGGGCGTGCTTGTCATGCGAATCTGCGCAACAGTACGTACGGCTGATCAAACAACCTATACTGCATCCCTTTCTTTTATGTTAAATATAACTAAAATAACTGTTAACAAGGACGGAATTGTCAATATAGCTCGGATCTAAATCATGTGGCAATAACTTCTTTTAGTTGACCTATCGGTTATTTCTGTACCTCATAACCCCAGTTAAAAAATCAAAATATCAATGAGCAGCAGACAATTTTTAAACAACGAAAATAATGTAGGTACGTCTGAATTGTATACCCATGAAGTGGATTGATGAAGTATCAATTAACAAAGAAAACAGTTACAGTTAGACTTCTCTGGTATTTAGTTGTATTTAAAACTATATTAAATCCGTAACTGTCTCACCATAACAGGACGACGCGACGCTTTATTTCGGGGTTTATTTCGTTTTTCGAACAAGTGTTGACGTAGGGCGGCACGATACATAAAAGACAGAAAGCAAAAAGATCTTCGAGCTTTAGCCAAAATAAAAAGGCCAATGAATAAGCTCCAAAATAAACATTGAGAGCAAAATTACAGTAAAAACTAAATAACGATAGTTCGCTAGCAATAACTAAAACAATTATTAGAAATAATTAAATTTCCTGAAGAAGCACGTCACAAACAATTGGTTTGTAACATTTTAATAGACACTTCAACACATAATCAGTAAAATAAGCTCGCTCGAGCTACATATTGCTCGGCGGTGTTTTGGTAATAAATTATATAAACTTCAAGGACAGAAATATACGAATTCAACTAAGCTTCAAACAAATGAATTTTTACACTTATAACGGGAACAAGTCATTTTTTTCTCAAATACTACAACTAAGCGGGTTCTTACAGTTGTTGTAATTATTCTATTGCTTCATGTCAAAATACATTAACATGTATTACATATTCGATGATTCAACATAAACGTTTCTAAATTTGTTAAAATCTATACTGATTTATTAAATATTGGAATATTTAAATCACATGCTTTAAGGATTCATTTTAATTAAGAAAGCTTTATTAAATATGGGAATGTCTACATATTAATCTACATATTAAATCCTGAACCCTTGCATCTGTCTCAATTTTTATTGTTGAGGGGTTCCGGCTACTAAAAGCCACGTAATTACGCGACCAATATATAAGGCCAATATTTCTTTGTATAGCGGGCCGCTACAATTTTCGATAAAGATAAGCAAAATTAAATGCTTACGATTTATGTGTATGATTGTGAGATAATCTGTCGATAGTTGGCATTTTCCCATCAGACTCTGCGTGGAGCACACATATTGAGCTAACGGATCTCTTCTATCGAGCTAGACATTTACCTACGGTAGTATCCGAGACAGCTCAGTACCAAAACCGACTCGAGAGAAATCGTGCAAACGAAATAGCGCGCGAAGATAATCATATTTAACTCAAATCAGGTTTACAAATTGCATTCTGCAAAGATTTCAAAACGGCAGATATCTGAAAATGTTTTATTACCTACAATTATTTTATCACCCTCGAGTACTAGATAACCATATGCAATGTTAAGAAACAAAATTTCAGATAAGACTAACCTTAACCACCGGAACTTTTAAATAAGCTCCAAAACAAACTTGTTTAAATAAAAGCCTGAAAAAAGCTTTTATAATTTCCAGGATTTGCATTTAAATGCAAAATGATATTTGCCCTTATTCATGTAAATCGATCAGCAACACGAACAACACGTATCGTTTTAAGGGAAAGCCTTTTCCTACTAATAAACTAGTCCAGTAGTTTGTCCATTATTGTGTACGCCGCTCTACATCTCCCCACGACAGCTGAGGCGTGACTGAGCGTGAGCGCAGGCGGAAGAGGATTGATGAAAGAAAGGTCGCCGTATAAGTCTGGACTTTGAGTAATTATTGCCGTGTCATCGGTAAACATGGCCAATGAGCAAGTTGGAGGAACAGAAATGTTTTGCATTAACACATTATATAGCAGAGGATCGAGGACGGATCCTTGTGGAACGCCTGCCCTGATGGTTTTAGTTTATGACAGGGTTGAATTTATTTTGCTGACAAACTTTCGCTCAGACAAAAAAGATGAGGTGATAATGACAATATACTCAGGGATTTTCAATTGTATCATTTTATAAAAAAAGACCTTTGTGCAAAACTTTGTCAATGGCCTGACTAACATCCAGAAATATTGCGGTCGTATATTGCTTGTTTTCAAAACCTTTCGTTATAGCATCGCCGATTCTGAGAATCTGATTATTTATGGGGTGCTTGGGTCTGCAGCCGAATTGGAATGGTAGAAGTATTGAATGTTGAGATGTGTAGTCATTACGGCAAACGTAGATAATTTTTTTGAGAGTTTTGATAGGGTACAGGAGGGGCTTATGGGGCGATAAAATGTTGGGATGTTTTCGGTTAGCCAGGTTTTTTGAAATATATACCATGTGCTTTTGTTTCCATTTGTTGGGAAAATACCCTACGGAGAAGCAGGCATTTAAAAGAAAAACGAAGTGTGATAAGCTCTGAGGAGTGAGATTCTTGAGAATTGCGTTTGTTATCAGGTCTGGACCAGGAGATTTCTTATGTGGTAGAAGGTGGATGAGACATGCAAGTTTTTCTGGTGTTGTAGTCACAATGTTGGTTGTGTTAAGAGGAAGATGTTGGCTTACACTTTTGTTGATTGTGCTTGTTACATGTACGTTGTCATCATTGATTGATTGATTGATTTTTACCACTCTCCACATATTTAGTTGGATCATTCATTTCTAGTTTACCAATGAACTGCCTGTAGGATGCGATTCTGTTATTTTCTAACTCTCATTTGACGTGTGGCGTTAATTAGGTGAGTTCGTTGCTACAGTCTTTTGGTATGGTACTTTTGACGTATTAGATTTTGAACAGATAACGATAGCATTTGGCTTGCTATCTTTGTGTCGGTGGTGCTGGTTGCTATTCGCGCCACTGTTATATGGATATTGTCTATGCCTCCAATAGTGTATAAGATAGGTAAAGCTATAAGATGTTTGTTAAGCTGGTACCTAAAAGTTTCCCAGCCTACTGTTCCATTAATTAGCTTTGGTGAGTTTTACAGGCAAGTGGTCCGAGTTTAACTCTGCCATTACCTATTGATGTATGGGTCTGGAAATTGTCGATATTGTCAACATATGTCCAGAACATCTGCTTGGTGGTCAAACCTATATGGGCAGTACGTTGGCTCATCAGGAACTGAGATTTGAATAAATAAATATGCTGTGATGGCGTACAAACGGGTGCGATTTCGATTTGTTATCCGGCAACCCCATGATACGTGTTTGCTGTTGAGATCCTCTAATATTCTTCTTTGTTCTTTTCCTTTTATAATAGGCAAGATGCATGTTTTTCTTCACACAACTTTATGGCGTGGACTCTGTTGATGTCCACCAGCTCTCTGCCTATCTTTTTAGTGGTCTTCCTGGGTTACGATGTCCTTGTGGTTTCCAGTCTCTGGTTATTTTAATATTATAGTTGGTAAACCGCTATCAAGTATTAGTTTCAGATCAAAGAACATCGATCGTAGAATAGGAGGTTGATAAGCAGCGACTGTTACTAGTCCACTGTTGTCATTTAGCATTACTTTAATTTCGGAAGCTTCCAAGTGTTGTAAATCTGGGAGAAGAATTTCGTGATGGTTTAGGTTTCTTTTAACCAGTACAGCAGTTCTACCAAAAGCGATTAATGATAAGAAGTCAATAAGAAATCCTCTTTGGTTTGAAATACCATTGGCGTTCAAGTTTTCCATGGTTAGATGATTGATACGTGTAGCATTGTTAAACGCCATTGGAAAAGATTAAAGTTGCGAGTTGGAATAGGAAGAATTTAATTTGTTCCAAATATGGAGTAATGATATTAATAATAGGTTGTATTACCAACCTAATTGGTTGCACGGCGGAGAACTGCGGATGCCGGTCACACGGTATTCAAAGTTAAGCACTGTTCGCTCTGGTCCCTACTCAGATGGGTGACCAATATAGAGGTATATCTGCAACCAACCGTGCTTCGGAGGGCACGTTAAGCCGTCGGTCCTGGTTGTCATACTAACCTCTTTGGCAATCGTAAACCATTTAGTGGAACCTCTTCTCCTTTCAACGGATAAGGCCAGCCTCCTGCCCGGCATACGTGCAAAGAGGGCTCACAGAACCCGCACTAATTGCGGCTATTAAACAGGCCATTGGCCTATAACAAGAGGAAGAAGAAGAGGTTGTATTAGAGAATTGGAAAATGTATTTGGGGTTGGGGAAGTTGAATCTGATTGATAATGGTTTATTCTATGTTAGAGTGCATTAGAGTTGACGCTGGGGGATATCTGCAGATTTTCTTTGCGGTTCAACTGTTACTACACAGTGGAATAAACGAATTATTTTGAGTATTTCTTTAGATTTGTCATCTTGTTGAAGCCGTTCCGCACGGGGTAAAATTGCAATTTTATCTTTGTTGCGGAAGCGAGTTGCGCTAACGACTTGAAATGAGTTCGTTCTTAACTTTTTCTTTTGCACTGAATATCGGTAAGTTTCTAGTACTAACTAATAAATTCGATTCGTCTGAGTTTTGGTATGTGGGATATTTTATTTTAGGTTGATCATAATCAGTTGTCAATTTTCGGTAATATTCGGGGCTACTTAGATTAATCTCGCGCATTTTATTCTCGTGTAACAATTTTTGGATGCCTTTAAAGACTTCCTGGTAGTTAGTTGCTTCGTGAAGGAAGATTGGGGGTATTTTAGCTTTTTTAGCTGTTGCAATTTTAGTTGGCTGTTCAAATGGAGTGATACGAACGCCTAAGAGCGTGAAATTTGTTTTTTGAAATGAGCTTATTGTGTTCGTCTGCAAGAAGAAAAGAATAGCCTTATTTGGCACTTTATGTTGTGAATTTGATATTGCTGGTGACTTTGGATCCTTGATAAATTAATATTGAAGAATTGCGGTTTAGCGGCATATGTCGTTGATAATGGAATTTGACAGGCGGTGAAATAAAGCAATTTTAAGTAAGCAACAATAATAAAGAAAGCGCAGTACGCAAATATGAGCGGCTGATAAGTACCACGCACGGAGCACAGCTGAAACGCTGCAGTGACGGTCGCGGCTTAATCTCGACTCTACAATGTTACTATATACAAGAATTTCTCCTGCCTTCTCTTTCTCCTCCTGTTCAACAAATGAAAACTGCGAGGTAAAAATAATTTCAGAATTTTGGACATTGTCAAACAAATATTGCTCAAAAACTGTTTCTAACTCTGTGAGCTTGTAGAGCTAGAGATGGGCTACAATTTGTTACTGTGCCGGTCCAGTATATTTTTAACCGACTTCAAAAAAAGGAGGAGGTTCTCAATTCGTCTGTATATATGTTGTTTTTTTTTTATTCTATAACGCCTTCTATGAATTTTTGAAACGTAAGTTATGTCCCTCTCTTTAATAAACAAAAGTCAATGAAAAATTACTGTTCAAGCTGAAGTGCTCATGAGTGATAGTAGAATAAGGTTTAGAACTTAATTCGTAGGTGCAGCAACATTTAGGGGGGTTACCTTCCCCTATCCTAATGTTTGCAAACAAATTTTTCAAAATCGATTTGTATACATATAATGAATTGTAGAGACAAACTTGTAGGGCTTGCAAAACACAACAAAGCAAACAACTTTTGTTAATAAATGTGTAGTCAAAGTGTTTCCTTTAGAAAATAGAGCCTCTTAAAGATTCTTTAAGAAGTACCTAAAAATAGGCAACCCAAATTGCATTTTCAATTATTTTGCACAGGTCACACGGAATTTAAAAAAATATATCTAGACATACATGCATTCAAATAACGTCATTTTTGACACATTTTAACATATTTTTTGACTTTTCTTGCATTTGTTTCTTTCTGTGCCTTTTATAATTCGTTTTTTTTTCGTTGTGATTTTTTTGATAATTATTTTCTTCGTTATTTTCGTTAGTGTATGCCACTCCAGTTGAAACTGTAGAAGAACTTACGCGCCGTATTCTTGCTGCATGTGAAGAAGTTCAACAGACTCCTGGTATATTTGGAGCGATGCGCAGGAATTTACTTCGTAGATGTGCTTCGTCTGTAGAAGCGTGACATTTTGAACATTAACTATAATTTTGTTAATTTTTCAAATAGTTAATTTTTGCTTTGTGATTTTGGTTTTTTCTATTGCTTAGTTTTGAAACATTTTGTTTTAAATTTATTTTAAATTTAATTTGAATTTGAAAAGTGGGAAAGAGGGCTTTATTTAACCTGTATTAATTTCCGTCGTTATGGAAACAAATAGTAGGTAGTAAATTGAGTTGCCTACATTTAGGCGCTTCTTAAAGAATCTTTGATAAGCTCTATCCTGAAAGGAAACACTTTTGACCACACATTTATTAACAAAAGTTGTTTGCTTTGTTGTGTTTTGCAAGCCCTAGAAGTTTGTCCCTACAATTCATTAACACCCTTATAATTACAGCAATCTCTATATAAAATTCAAAAAACTGAGGAACTTCTATTCGCGGTCTGTTACACTACCAACTTAGCTGCTTATTTACTATTTACTAATGGGTAGGGCATAGCCCACGGGAACCTCTAACTCAATAATTAAACAAACAAATTACATTATGGTAATTTACCAAACGTAAATATAGTAAATGTTGTAGTAGGAAATATAGCTTAATGTAAAAACAGTAGTAATTTTTCCATTATTGCTTTAATTTAAAAGCTTACTACAAACCATTTTCTAAATGAACATAAAGTGTTCCGCAGACATGAAAATCTCATAAATTAAAGTTAAAGAAGGAACAGTGGGATTCGCAGGAAACGCTGCCAACAAAATAAAACTGGATTTTATCGAACTTAATGCACCAGTTTAACGTCGTGCAAAGTATATAACTGCCAGACAGGTAAAAATGATATTGAATATAAACCTTTCATATTCCCTGCATCGACCGAATAATAACTCAATCATGGGCTAAATTTATTCAAAATTCAATACCCAAGCAGTAAAGCGTAAACTCATCAGTTAGCAGATCCAATTCCCACAAGACCGACACTGCGCTAGGAAAACATCCCGAATTTAAATTTTAATATATTAAGTTTTAAGTAGTTTTATTTAATCTGTTTTGAATTTTAGAATTCACTCTAATTTCCACCGCTTAATAAAACTTTATATCGCTATGTTTACACTGAGCTGAAGAATTCTAAACCGTTAAACAAGCCTTAAACGCTTCGAGTTTTAATATAAGCGAAAAAAACTAATTTTCTTCTTTCTGCTCTTATTTTGTTGCCGTTTTAAGTTGAATTTGTAACATAGAAAATAGCCCATGCCATGCCACGTTTTAAAGCAATGCATTGCAACATTTATACTGTAAATGTAAATTCAAACTCATTCTTGCAGAAATAATTGTGATTTGTAGATAATAGAGTTTAAATAATTACAAAACATAGGAAAGGCAACTCTGTTCCATTGAACATCTGTTTTAGACAATTATACGCAAACTCCTTTATTTATATAACAATTGAAAATTGGTTTAATTTCACTGTTGAAAACGGTCATCATCAGTCCCATATTTTAAGCCTACCAAAGCTTTTGTTTTATTCAACAAAATTTGTTCTCGAACTTAATTATCAACGCTTTGTAGCTCGTCTTCGTCATTAATATAAATAAAATTCGATAATTTTGAAAGCCGCTTACGAGTCTGAGCTAAAAAGGGGCCTTAACTCTTCTTGTTTTCCCGGAAATTACTGTTCTTTGATGTTCTACTTCAATCAGAGCGTAATGTACTCCCTAATAATACAATATTTTAACTTAGATTGCTTTGAACAACAATGAAGCTTTATTACCTTAAAAAATCAATGTTTTAATTTTGCTTCCTTTCATACGTCTGTCTCACGGTGAGAATTCAGTACAGGTAATGCCAACCTTATGGGACTGTCCTACATTACCAGTTGTAAGCGGTTGAGCGACAGTATAAGTTTGCTTAAATGAAGTATATCCAGAAGTTCTCAACAGTCCCTTGAGTGAAATGTATTGCGATTGCTGCTAAAAGATACCAGGTAAGTTGTAATAGTAGTTATCACCGATAAGCGGTCTGTACTACAAAGGGAGAATTAGGTTATAATTGACAGGTTACTTCAAAACAATTTGATGGAGAAGTTTTGCAACATCGGTTTCCATAAAACCCTTCTTCTTCTTGTGCTTCCATACTCATTACCAAATAAAAATTTTCTGACAATCCAATTCCTCCCTCTCCTTTGCGTTTAAACTTAAACTTTTTTGTCATATCTCATTTTGTAACCAAGCAAGGGTGCAAACTTTTAAAATTTTAGTACTTTTTGTTACTTCTTTTTAACTTTTCAGTAATTCCTACTATTTATGGGCTAGAGGTCTACTGAGGGAACAATTTGACATTTTCAGGTATTTCTATTGTTTAGGAAATACAGGTGCGGTATCAAATTTGGTACTGTAATTGCTCTAGAGGCACATATATCGAACTTCGACCATCCGCTCCGGAGCTGGAGCTCGGAAGGAACAACTGAAATAATGAACGCAGTTGAAACTCAATTGTTGGCGCCTGGCTGCAAAAGTGCGAACAGAGAGGGGGCTCTTAACGTGGCAATTCAGTCATGCGCCGACTGTCTGGTCCGATCTAAAAGAAATATTAATCGTAGGCTTCGGAGAGATGTAAATGAGACTGGTGTTGCGCTGTAAGTTTTTTAGGAGAAACAAAATTGATTTTTTTGATTTAATAAAAAAAGTTCCTTGTGATTAAATAAACAAAAAACCAAAAGACAAATTCGTCTGCCAAAGATTTGGTAAGAGGGGAACAGTAAACCCTCCTAAATATTGCCGCACTTACAAATTGTGTAATAATAGTGGCTGTAAATTTTCAATTAATAAAAATTCATAGAGGGCGTCACAAAGAAATTAGCGGGCTAGACCCAAAGAAAATTATAAATCATGTTCAACTCTACTAACCTATAAAATTTAAAAAAAAATGTGTTGCCAGTTTTTGAGCAATATTTTATTGAAAAAATTTTTAAATTTTGTCAAAATATTTTTCACTTCATACTTTTTTTTTACACTTTTGTGCGTAGTAACATTTTGTATCTATAGGGCTATTACAATAAAAAAATTTGATCCCGATTAACTCGTGTTTGAATAATAAGGCGTTAAATCCAAAATTTACAAAAACTCGTAGCAGTCGCCGGTTTAAAACTAGACTGTTAAAAAAGCGAGATCTTCTAACTGATTCCCTTCTCACTTTCAAAAAATTTGTTTTCCAGGGAAATACTTCCAAAAAATGGACGAAACAGGTCGCTGGTACCCATGCTTTTTACGTTTTAAATATTCTCGCGTCAAGAAGTGATAGAAATTTACATCTAATCTAGCCGGTACAAGCCCCCTGCAGACTCAAGGCGTTGGTTACGTAGGTACGGACCGCCCCCTCCTACTACGTAAAAGGCGCTAAAATGGCTAACGCGCTCACGAAAATGGTTATAACAACCTTATTTATAGAGTTATCAAAAATATGCAAAGAATGAAAAATATTTATTTTTATTAGAGCTAATTGATAAACGTAGTTAAAATCACGTAACTGCGGGAAAACACGTTGTTAATATTAAAAAGTATCGTTTTCTTCCTTAATTTTCAAAATAGTTAAAAATTGTCGCTGATTCTAATAAACTACTTCAAATAGTCTATCAAACTGATGAAAGTTTATAACGATCACCGTTTGCGTTTAAGAATAAAAAATTAATCAATTTCACAACTTTTACAAATTCCTAGAAGGCGTCAAAGTGAAATTTGGGAAATGAGTACAACAAATTTTGTAGTTCATTGCAAGCTCTATCAGCTCAAAAAATCAAAAAAAAAATGGTGAAGGCAGTTTTGGAGGAAATTTTTTTTGAAAAAATGCCAAAATTTTGAATCGCTAGTATATTTACAATTTTCATTGTTCCACAAATATTTTTACATTACTTAATTATACTTAATAAGAGCTATTAAGTAATATCATAATTTGTAGTGATTGGCTATTTTGTTTTTGAGTAATTGGGCATTAAAGTTAAAATTTTCAAAAATTCATAGCGGCCTTCATTTTGAAGATACAGCATTTGGAAAAATCGAATCTTATTTGTCTGCAAATGCACTACAACGCTATGTATTCAAAATTTCTAAATAGTGTTTAGAAAAAATCTATACCAAAAAAACAGGTCTAATTTCCGTTGTCAGTTCCGGTTCCGATTAGCGACCTTACAAAGAACTACTTGCAATTAAAAAACTTCCACACACCAAATCTTATAAAAATCGGTAAAGGGGTTCCGGAGATATAGGAAAACGAACGCACCCACCCACCCACGCACCAACCCACCCACAGACAGAGATATTTTAAAAACCCTTTTTTCGGTTCCTTGCACCCCAAAAAGCGTATTTCCGTTAAAATCTGAAATTTGAAAATTTGCCTGAAATCATAACTTTCCTTACTTCAGTAGAAGTATGAGAAAGTAAAAACATGTCTGATTTCCGCTTCCGGTATCGGATTTTTTTAAGCTTTGTTCCCCGCTGAATGTTTGGTACACTTCCGCATTCAAATGTTCATCGCTTCATCGAGCGCACGCACACCCACCGACAAACATTGTTTAAATACAACGTTTTTGGGTTTCTCTGTGTCCACAACATGTGTATTTCCGTGAAAATCTCAATTGCAAAAATTTTCAAGTAATCAATAATTTCTTATACTGAAAGTATAGAAAAGTAAAAATCGTTCCATGATTTCCTGCTTTTTTGATGCAATACTCATTGGTCCAAAGTTATAGGAAGAATACTTTAGGGTTGCAATATAAGCTGATTCTAAATAGCGGCACTCCCCCCTCTCCGGGTATCTTGTTGAAAAGTGCTTTTAACAAAAAAGTTCTTAATGAAAGTTGTTCAGAATGTTGTACTATATTTTATTTTGTTTTTTTGCACGCATACTGTTATTAAACATATAACATGCAGATTTATTGTTTTAAATTACAGCCGATTAATACATTTTTTTTGTTTATATTTGTAACAACAAACGTGTTCTTTGTATCTCACACGAACATTTCTAATTGTCTGGCCTGTATAAACCGAATTACAATGCGAGCAATTTAATTTGTAAATGCCTTATTTTAACAAACAATTTTTTTTTCTTTGGCAATAGACAAAATGTTTAAAATGTTTTTACTATATATTTACCTTTTTTATAATTTTAGCATTTTTTTCTCTAATTTATCCGATAAAATAATAGTTATTGTAGTTTTATGTTACTAACAATGTCAGAAGTACTTTTTTCAATTGTTTGGTTATTATTAAAGCAAAAATAAAACCGTTTTAATGTCACAAGCACTTTTTTGTACTCTTAATGTACATTTTGACTGCTAAGCAGTCATCGTCAGTAGAACACAAAAGAGATTAATCACAATGAATCTGAAAATTACCGCAACGAAGTAGAAACGTCTCTTAAAACTAATAAATAGAATATCGCGAATTGCCGATGAGCGGATCTAAATTTGTAGTTTGGGAATTGCTCCCGTCCCGTCGTGTGTTAAATTTAAACAACAAAATATTTGGAATCAGACTCGAGTTTTGATTTAAAAATGTTACTTTAAAATTTGCAGATAAATCTGCTTTCCCATGCGTTGAGTTCTCTGCTGTATTTTTACAGATTTTAAGAGTTGTAAATCATTCAATAGAATTAGGATGTTTTGAATCTAAAATTTGTGCTGCTACGCATTGTTTTTCTGGTCTGTTGAAACGGAAATGGAATAAGTGTTCCTTAAAAGGTGGGCCTAGTTTCCTTTTAGTTTGACCTATGTAGTGTTTGGAGCATGCGGAACAGTTTATTTAGTAAACCCCTGATTGACTTTCAATTGGTATTGGGTACTTGTGGTACAGTGGGCCGAAAACCTGCTTGAAATAAATTTGTAATTTTATTGTGAATAGGTGGATAGTATGTCAAAGGCGCCTAGTACTTTTGCGAATATGATCTGTCGTTTTTGTGTGTAGTTTTAAGAGAAACCATTTTTTTGGCGATTTCTTTGTGTAGGATGTGGTTAACTAATGAGGAGGAGTAGCTGTTAAATCTTGCTGTTTCGTGTGTGGATATAATCTAATTTCTTTCTTTTAATGTACCGGGAGATCGAGAAAGATTGTCCAAAAAAAACTACCTTCTAAGTAGTTATCAATGTTTCTTTCTAGTGTGATATTAGCGATACTGCGCAATACGTTTGTTCCGTCGTTTGTTTATGCTTGTTCCGTGTGTTTACGTTTCTTAATTTTACTGTATATTCTTGGACGCTGTTATTATTATACAAATAGTATTTTTCAATACTAATTAGGGATTGTTAAACGAAGTTTACAGTAAGTACAGTGTTTCCAATTAATTGAAAACGGTAATAGTTGTTTGTAAATTTAAGGTTATGTATTCCGTTGAACACAACAAGTTTATTATTGAATCTTATTTCCGCAATGGCCAACGCAATGAAAATGATGGTGAATGGAAATATTCAGTAAATTTGTGTGTAGATGAATTCGTTAATCGTTTCCCCGACGTCGACTTTGATTACGATAATCTAAGCAGGCATGTAAAGCGCATCGTACATCGTTTCCAAACAACGGGTAGTGTAGATACACAAAAATCTCCTGGAAGACCAACCCTTTTAACTCAGGACACATTAGAGGATATACAGACGCGTATCGAACGCAGCCCTAAAAAACCATTACGACAGTTAGCGCAACAAACAGGTGTGTATTTTGTAAACTATAAATTTTTGCATATAAAATTTATTATAATTTGTAATTGCAGGGTTAAGCTATGGAACGTGTCAAAAGGCAGTAAGACGAAAACTGCATTTACACCCATATAAAATTTTAGTAATGCAAGAATTACTTCGTCCCGATTATGAAAAACGTGTGCAGTTCTGCAATTGGTTCAACCAAAATTTAAATAACGATGAAATGCTGGATTCAAGTTTCTTTTCAGACGAAGCCTGGTTCCATCTCACCGGTTACGTAAATAAACAAAATTACAGGATGTGGTCTGCAGAGGCCCCTGGTGAATTTTTACAAACTCCACTGCATCCGATAAAGATTGGCGTGTGGATTGCCATCTCCAGAAGACGCATAATTGGTCCCATTTTTTTTTGAAGATACCGTAACAGCTGACCGCTACATCGGAATTCTAAACACATTTATAAATCAGCTTCACGATGATGAATTACGTCAGGGATATTTTCAGCAGGATAATGCACCTGCACATACAGCCCTTTGAACAAATCAATATATGCAACAATTTTATGACGATCGTATCATTGCATTTCCCCCACGGTCACCCGATTTGACACCCCTGGATTATTTTCTTTTTGGGCATTTAAAGAACACGATATATCAGACCCCCATGCTCACACTTGAGCAACTGAAGGATGCTATTACTGCCGCTACTGCAAATATAACTGTGCAACAGCTACAAAATGTTTTTAACAGCATGAAAAGAAGAGTAGGGTGCTGTATCAACAATAATGGGGCTCATTTCGAACATGAACTGTAATTACTAATTACTAATTTTGTTAATTTATTTTTGTAAAATTTAATATTCTAATTAGTTAATAAAACAAATAATGTTCTAATTAATTCCATTATTAACCGTAATTAAAACTGATTGCAAATAACTTCTTATTTTCATAATTATTTTGCTCTTTTGAATCTACCAGAAATTGCTAACTTCATTTCATACATGACAGCACCATGACAGGTGGAGGATGTAAAGATTGATATACTCTCTGTAGAAAGTAGTTTTTTTCGGACAACCTTTCTCGATCTCCCGGTATTTGCATCAGATGTGTTAATTAATCTCTAAATTAGTAAAGTAAATGCGGCACGTGCAGCTGTAATGAGTCGAGTAACGTATCTGTCGGTGTTGGTACTTCTGTAAGTATCAAGTTTAATATTTCCGTCACCGGTTCTGATAACTTTTAAGTCCAAGAACGGATATGGATATTTCAGAGTTAATTTTGAATGCAAATTACACTGCTGTTATCAAAACATTACAATTTAGGTATTTGCAACCTCATAAATGCCGACTGCCATTTGTTAATTACTACCATGTTAAAACTTGATTTCCCACATACGATTCTGTTACATACGCCACTTTACTCTAGTTATTGAAGTTCATATAACAAAAAAAACCTATTGAAGTGGTTTGCGTTCAAACTAAGCAACATGTGGTGGGTGTAAATTAATACGCAAGCAGTAACGAGAATAATATTAAAATAGTTTTGTAGTTAGTTTAGTGTGCTTGCTTGAATGAACATTGAACAGCCACAACTATTATTTCCCAGAAAATACGAATCTAATTTTCAATGTAAATTGGATGTTGATTTCCCCGAAGACATTAAAAACAACGTTTTGTGATACCATTCCGCCTTGAACTTTTTTCATCGCCACAACTACTTTAGAACGTTGTATAATTCTGAAAAACAACATGTTTTTACGTTAGATTTAAATATATATAAAAATAAAACTGACTTTGAAGTATTTCAAGGTTCAAGTGGTTCCATATTGGTTTTAATATGCATTACATTAAGTTGTGTATCGACCACTTCTTGTGCTATAAATACGAGAGTGTAATAATATACAAAATCATGCCTGAATTATTTTTTATTTTCTGTTAGCATCATCACAATCATACGTATGTATGTATCTAAAAAAAGAATATTATTAAAGCTAAAAATAAATAACAAATCTCAAACAAAGAAAAGGCTTTTCAAACGAATTCAGTTATTTTAATATGGTCGAAGTGAATCGCATTTGCTACTTTATTGCAAAATGTTAGATAAAAGTAATTGAGTTTTTATTATATTATTAAAATAAAATGACAAAATTCTCATTAAAATTAACGTTTTGTCCCCAAAGGTGAGGAACTAAAGTGCGAAAATTATTTACGCTGCCAACTAACGGCGCGGCAGGCGTAGTAAGAAAATCTTAGTTGGTCCCCACATTAAATTATTTGCGCGTATTTGATGTAGTTGTGTCTTCTTTAGTGTCATACCTTATTCAAAACGTTCGCGACCTCTCTCCCATGTCTGTGTTTGAAGCGCGGAGATCGATATTTTCCACAGACAGACATAGGGGACCTACAGTTTAACGTGGGCTCCGAACCACAGGAAGTGCATGCACTTCTTCTCCAAATAATTTTTCTGGGGGAAAATCTACGTCGCTGGTTTCTCGTTACCTTGCGAGGGAAAACGGCCGGGTCGGGATTCGAACCCAGGTCCACTACAATGGTAGCCCATACGCTTACCACTGAACTACGGCCGCTCTTATATATTTACTGGTGACTAGCCAAAATTTACAAAATCATTCTTAACTAAGTTTAAAATTTTAAGAAATAAATAAGTACGGCAATACGTATTTTGCAAAATAATTTGGAAAAAAACAACATAATTTACTTTTTTAATTATTTAATTTAACAATTTTTCTCTTCTTTTTGTACTAAAACGATTTCAATAAAACACATGAGCAAAGTATACTAACCGTTTATGTAATTAACAACACTATTACCACGGTTCCCAGTTAACTGGGCATGTATGCACGATTGATGATTGATTGATGTAGCTAAAAGAGTAGGAATTTACGCCTACCAACGCAAATTTTTTAAAATGTCTACCATTTTGGTCTATTGTTGAGGGCAACGCATGCGGTAAATAGTTAACATGTAAACTGCATCTGATACCAATGCAATGGGAGGTTTTTAGGCTGTTTCTTAAATCAGCCACTAGATGTCAGCAGGGCAACTGCGGTGTTAATTGTTGTGTGGCAGCAGCTAATACATACCGAAATGTCAATTTTTAAACGTTACTAATGAAATACGTCACCAAAAACGTAAAATGTACTAACAACTATGTTTTTTAACATTTTAAATAATAAAAAAAATTAAATCTTTATATATACAGGGTGAGTTATTAGTGCTAGATTGTTTTCTAACGTCTTTATTATAGCAGTTAGCAAAAAATTGTTCCGAGAAAAATGGTTGCTAGAGGTACTGTTCATAACCTAAAATTATTACCAGTTATACCGAGTGTTTAGTTACGCCTGTACAGCACATTACTTCGTTATTTTAATTGAAACACCCTCTACATTAATTTATTGTAAATAAAACAATTCTTAACTTTATCAGGTTTTTTATGTTAGTCTTATACGTATTTCGACATGTGGACATGTCATTTGCAGACAAATTAGCATTACCAGTTAGAAAATAATTTAAATTTTATTAAAAAAAATATTTTTTGCCCAAAGAAATTATTAATATGACTTTCTGCTTTGAATGTAGTGAAATTTTTACTAAGCGACAAACTATTTTATTTATAGATTTTAACATATACATACAGCGAACAAAACTTTAAAGTTGCGTACGGTGTCTTTAAAATCACCTTGTCTAATAACATATTTCTATAAAAAATTTGTATTTGTCGCACAATAATTTAAACAAATGTCTCGGAAAACGTAAATACCAGAACTAAAAAACGAGCACCTTGTAAATTTTCTGATTTTGTAAGCGTACATGAAAACCTTCACAGCAAAATTGCAAATACAGTTAACTAAAATTGAAATAATTAACCTAAAGCTAATATTGTGCTTGAAATTTCTGAAGTGACATGCCAAAAATTGTCTCCATACGACTGAATGATGGAAGTCCAAATATTGTGTTTTCAATTCAATAATATGACCGTGCAGCTAAGTAATTCCATTAATGAGAGCACTTTTTGCGAAATTAAAAACAATTTAAAGAGGAATCCAGGCTGCCTAGAGAAACCATGGCAATAAATCCCACACTAAAGAGCACTAATTGGCAGACGAGGTTTTCGTATATTGTTCATTAGTAAAATTGATATCGACAATACGCCATTGTTGGCAAGTTATCAAAAGCATTAATGATAATAGCATAACAGCCATCCTTCAGTGAAATATAGTATAAATAAAGTAGGAAATTCAAGATAAGATTAAACATTATTTAATTAATCTAAAGTATAAAATTAACACACAATTCCTATATATTCATAGTTGATTAAGTGCATTAGCCAATAGAAACGTTTATTTATCTACAAAGTGCATTTCGATGTTCCTAATTTTATTATTAAGTCGGCAAACTGTTCCAAAAAGGTAAAAAAAATATGTTTATATTGTTCGAATAAAATAATATAAATTACTAACGGAAACCTTTTAGTCTAGTTCTTTCTATATATTAAATCCGGATCCCCTCGACCTGTCTCAACTTAAGAGAAATACGGCTGTAGCTGAGATTATGCAACCCATGCGGCGCGCGTGTTTCCCTACAGCTATTATTGTACCAAATTTGATTCCTATCCGTGAACTCGTTTTTAAGTAATTAAAAGTTACAGTCAAAATTTTCTAAAATTCATAGCGGCCGCCATTTTAACGGTAGTATGTTCGAAAGCAAAGCATTCGCTCTGCCCTAAAGTCTTCCATCAGAATCCATTATTTAATTTAAAAATTTTGGTTTTTTAAAGCTTATTTTGTCCACAAACTTTTGAAATATTCCAAAGCTTATCGTGTATTTCCGTCAAAATTTCGAATTCATATTTTTTCATGGAATAAATACTAAAAATATAGCAAAGTAAAAACGCGTAGGGCGTAGTGTTTAGCTAGTTCTTTGTAAATGCGAGCTGGCTGACGCAGCAGTTTGTTAACTTATTGTTATTAATTTTTAACCTATTTTGAAACAACTCGGTTCATTTTCATCCCATAGCTGCACGTATACCTGAGATGGCCATATTTATTTGAGAAATTTATAAGATTGCTTGTAATGTAAAATTGTAATGCAGTTGCATGCTTTTATTTGTTACTTGTAATAAACAAACTATTCAAATTCACCAATCAGTCGTATTTTGGTATTAGTTATTTTGTGCGAATTAATGCGAATTTTACTGACAATTTTTACTAATATACAACCGCTGTTGCGCCAATGAGCCCACAGAATAACATATTTTGGTTTACAACCTGTATTATACGTTAGATAAACACTAAATCGTTTGCAAGTCTTGTAACTGCCTAAAGAAAGAAAATATTTCGAACATTTAAATAAATACAAATTAGAAATTTAGAGTAAATTACTGAATTGTTTTGATAACAGCTTTATCTTAATGTGAAAATTATGTACATTGTAATATTTAGATGAAATGAATAAAATAAATATACGGTTAAATTATGGCAGTACTCAAAAACCTAAACTGTAACAATTTGTTTTAGTTTGTATATTTTTGCTGCTATGAAAAAATTACAATCGGAAAGTGCCTACTTAACATTTTTAAAGTAATGCTAGGTTCTTCTGTTTGATAATGCAATGCAATTTTCGCACAGAAAATAAAACGTGCATTTCATTAATATCCGTGAATATTTTATCACTTTTCACTCACACATTTTGTTGAAATTCGGAAATAAGGCACTCGTCTTCGATTCGTACTTATTTCTTTAGCAATGAAAGCACTGGTTAGCGAGCAAACATTTTCGAAAATAATATTTTCACTCAAAACATCATAAGTAACTATTCAATTAACCTGTCACATGATATATTTTGCCAATAAAAACATAGAATTGGTAGTTTTTTGGCCAATGAAAAAGAATTATATCGACAATTCAACTGCGGTTTGAGCTACAATTTTAAGAACATTTGAAAGTATTTATTTTAAAAGAACATTTAATATATGTATAGCAAAATGTTGTTTTCTATCGTCACGGCAGTGAAGTCGCGCGTAATTCAATTTTATAAAAAATAATTGCAAAAATCATTTTCTGTTCAATAAATACTCTTTTGAATACTATTCGCACTGAAAGTTAAGTGAACAATTTTTATGGCAGTACCAATTATGATTTTCTTTTGCAATTTTTAACTTGTTTAAACAATAATGCTATGGCGGCGGACTATCCTGCAACTTGATTTCAATGAAACCTTTACAATTATACGAAATTATATTTTTTTATTCTTTAAATAGTCTATCAAAATAGGCACTTGTTACTAAATTGCATGAAAAATTTGTTGCCAACGCATTAACTGTGTCCCTTGCTTCAACATTGCGCTCGTGCCACGCACTCGTGTAATTTAAAACCAAACGAGGAACACACTTTGACGAAATTTGTCGACAGAATTTTGATAACTAGTGGTATTACTTAGGAAAATCACTTCTTCTATTACTGCAACAGTTACTCAACAAATTTTTGTAACGAATCATATTTCATGCAAAAATTTGTCCGCATTTTCTATTTTTTTTTGTTGGTATAATAATTTACTGTTTTATAAGACAAAAAAGAGGAAGAAGCGATATGAAAAAATATTAATAATATAAATAATTTATATTGAGTACAAGTAAAATCCTTTTTACTTCAATAATATTTATTTATTCAACCTTATACGTATTTCGGCATGTTTACATGCCATTGTCAAAGGTTGTAGAAAGTAAACAGTTAGTGTTGTTATAGCAATAGAACTTGGTGACTTGATCTCGGTAATCGTCTGCAGATAACTTGTCTCCTTATTTCAAAATGTCCAATATTGATAAATATAAGAGATCAATTTGCTCGTTCGTTAACGGTACAGTTTTTAAATGTTTATGAATTTCAAAAGCTTCTGGTGTATTTAATTAATGTTTATTATCACTAAAATGTAAACATTTTATAGTGTTATTAGATGTCTTTAAATGATTGTGTTTTAATAAGTGTTTAGGGAAGTGGATTTATGTGGGCGTTTCTATTTGTAACAACGTACGTGTTCCTTGTACGTAATATCAAAATTTTTAATTGTTTGTTCTATATAAACCGAATTAGAGTGCGAGCAATTTAATTTGTAAATGCCTGATTTCAGCAAAAATTTGTTTTAGATTCTGCATTAAACAAAGTGTTTAAAATGTTTTTAGTTGTTTTAAAAAACTTGCTTTATATTTATTTACTTTGTTTATAATTTTAGCAGATTTTCTCTGATTTGTGCCCAAAACATGGGATCGAAGTTTCATTCGATACCATTAAATATGCTTTGATCCCATATTTTGGTAACAAATCAGAAAAAATTGCTAAAGTCATAAACAAAGTAAATAAATGTAAAGTAGTAGTTTTAAAACAACCTAAAATATTTTTAACACTTTATTTAATACAAAATCAAATACAGATGAATTGCTAAAATCAGGCTATTACAAATTAGATTGTTCGCATTGTAATTATCTAGGTCAGACAATTAGAAATTTTGATATTAAGTATAAAGAACAGGTACGTTGTTACAATACAAATACAAACACTCACATAAATCGAACTACGCTAAACGCTTATTAGAACACAATCATTTGATGACATCATAACACTCTAAAATGTTCACACTTTGGTGATCATAAACGTAAATTAGATATACTAGAAGCATTTGAAATTTCCAAATATTGGAAAACCGTATCGTAAATGATCGAGCAAATTGATCTCTTAAATTCACCTCTATTTAGCATTTTGGAATAAGAAATCAAGTCGTCTGCAGACATAGATTACCGAGTGTAAGTCACCAAGTTCTATTGCTGTAACAATACTAACTGTTTACTTTTTTTTAAAGGAATCATGAGGCCGTGCACGACTCCATGATTCCCATCCCACCCCCTTACCCGGGCTCAGCGGACTTGCGCTCTTTCACCGGTCTAACATGCACCCCACCCCTGACAGACATGCAACCCAACATACACACCATCCATGGACACGCCGGATTTAACTTATTCAGAACAATTTCCGGCGGGCAGAGGACTCGAACCTACTGCCGTTGAGAGTCTAGTTTCAAAGCCTGGGACTTTAACCACTAGACCACCTACCGGCCCGTTTACTTTTTAATATAACTTTTGATAATGGCATGTAAATATATCGAGATACGCATACGGTTAAATCAAATAAATATTATTGAAGTAATAGTTATTTATGTTACTAGTGGGATAAAAGCGCTGTTAAAACACGGGTTTGAAAGTTGCACGACGAGGTCGTAGACCGAGTCGTGTAATCAAACGAGTGTCATAATAATGCATTATCTCACGTGTGACATACAAAATGTTATCTGCGACTGCTCAAAATTCATTAATAATCGAATTTTTGTGCTTGAAATGACATTTGACATTTCGCATTAATTTATTTTCAAATGTCAAGTCACTTTTGAAATACTTTTGTTTTAACATCAAAGGAACGAGATAGATTCGAGTTATTTAATACTATGGCAACCAGCCAGTTTTCTTATAAACAAAGCTTCAGTTTTGTTTGCGTAAATAATATGAGTTAGGTAATGAATCCATTATGTCACTAGTGAGATAATGAATTCCATTACCTAACACAAATGAATGACATAATAAGTCCTTATCCAAGCAGTCGTAGATAAAATAATTTATAGTCCATTTTTTACGAATTACAGAACATTATAAATTTTAGTAAAAAATTTTGTTGTTCAGTTAATTTTAACACCAGTTTTTTTTTTATTACCTCAATCAATTCTTGATGTTTAAAGTTACTGAATACTGTAAGCATTAAAATGAAATAGAAGCAAACTTCAAAAAAAGCAGAGGTTTCATAAGTTTCCTACAAAGATAATAATTCAAAGTAACTTCGACTTTGATTCGCAATATTTTCTCAACGCGCTAAGAATTTCAAACTAGTAACGTTAAGCCACACAATCAATCTATGCACATAAGAGATACTAGTAAAATCTAAACAACAATCACAATAATTACGGTCAGAAATGTTTGCTTAAGTAAAATATGTCTGTATTTTTTCGTATAAATTACATTACAAACATCGGCTGTACCAAATCATACCATGAGCTGCCTCCGTTAATATTTTCTTCAACTAATATAACCTTAACAATTATTTTACATAACAATTAAAATGCTTTATGTACATGCTTTATACAGACCTAATATGCGTTATTTCGCTGCTTTCTAAATATTAAATGCGTAAGCTTTAGCACCCAAACTTAAAACATGCATTTATTTATATTAAAAATTTAAGGTGAATTTAACCACCAGAAAAATAACAACCTTATTTTAAAGCAACTACGATCCTAATAGAAATTTTGATTGAACTTAACCATTTTTTCGGTATTATGTATAATGTACATTACTTTATTTCTATACATTTAAGCTATCTCCAAGACGTAACTTTGTTATTATCTTTTCCATCATCAATCATCATTTTATGAGATTATTTTATAAAAAAGGACATGTAAAATTTATTTTTCTAAAACAACTTCCATTATCTTTACGGCATATTGAATAACTTGTTTTGATGATTAAAACCAAAACTTCACAACACAATTTTTATGGCTTATGGAAACAGTAATTGAAATTTTATCTTGCTGATTTTTATTTTCTGCTTGTAGTAATTAAATTAAAGCCGGATAAATACAATACAAGAAGCAGAATTTGTATGTAATATGCCGCAGCAAATTAAATTTTTGCATGTAAATTAAACAAAAACTACTCTGCGTTTTAAGCTTGTTTCAAAATTATTTTTTAGCGTTACTTTTACTTTCTAATTGAAACAGAAAAATAGATCATAATAATGCCTATTAAAGCATCTCTACAGTTTAAATTTTTTGTGCAAAGTTCTCTGTTTTATGCAAATAATTGATAGAAATTGTTTCTTCCATACCTCGCACACCGGCAAGAACACTAAAAATTAAATGTAATTGTGCTTTCAAAAAGTAACAGTGAGAATCATAAAATTGCAATTTATTTGCTTTGAGGTAAGTACAACACACTGTTATTGCTATTATTAAAATTAAAATACGAACACAAAAATTATGACAACGCCGAGTGTAAACGAAACATGGTTTACCCCCTTTTGTTAAAATTCAATTATTTGATGGTATTAACAATTTTTTAACACTTCGGGTTTTAAATGCAACACCTTGTATACTTTTATATCTTTCGATTCTGAAGGAAATTCCGCATACAATAGTGTACTTTAATTGGCTTTTTGATAACTTTAAAATATGTACCTAATTTTTTATGTTTTGCGTGGCATGGCGGGTATAAAACTGTTTCTATGTTGCCAAGCGTTACCATAATAGTTATTTATGTATTAAGGGCGCAAAGAGGCTTTTATGGCGTAAGACGTAATTTTGAGCCCGAGGCGGCAGCCGAGGGCTAAGAATACGTCGAAGGCCATAAAAGCAAGTTACGCCCGTGGTACATACACAACTTTATGCACGGATGAAGATTTTTTAATTTTAAAATATTTCTAAACTAAATTGCAAATATTTATAAAATAAATTGAATTTTCCACCCACATCTAGCGTTGCTTTGATTAAATTTGAGATGTGAAGCGTAACTATGGTAGCGGGTAAACAACGGTGGCCATAATGCCTAAATGGTATATCTTTATTTGACGTATCATCATAGCCCATGGGCAATAAAGAGTTCCATGGGCTATAAAAAAACGTTTATGACAAAGAAATTCGTGTATAATTGTCAATTTATGATACATCCGTGCATAATAGTTATTTATGTATTAAGGGCGTAAAGAGGCTTTTATGGCGTAATACGTAATTTTGAGCCCGAGGCGGCAACCGAGGGCTAAGAATACGTCGAAGGCCATAAAAGCAAGTTACGCCCGTGGTACATACACAACTTTATGGGCGGATGAAGATTTTTTAATTTAAAAATATTTCTAAAATAAATTGAAAATATTTATCAAATAAATTGAATTTTCCACCCACATCTAGCGTTGCTTTGATTAAAATTGAGATTTGAAGCGTAACTATGGTAGCGGGTAAACAACGCCTAAAATCAAGTGTTTAAACTGTTTCTATTAGGTATTATATTGTTGTTTGACGTTTTATTATAGCCCATGGGCAATAAAAAGGTACATGGGCTATAAAAAAAAACGTTTATGACATAAAAATTCGTGCATAAGTCTCAATTTATGATACATCCGTGCATAAAACTATATATTATCGTTTGCTGCGCGTACCCGTCGATCCCGGGCGCTTTAAAAATTCGTTTTTCTGAGAAAAAAGCAGAAATTTCAAATAGAACTATATTGACTAATATTGTTTTTCGGAAAGAGGATTTCCTAACGGTTGCAACGATACCCATAACTCAATACTTTAATACATTTTAAACCAGTAAAATTAGGTTGTAATTAATTGTTAAACAAAGATGTAACTACAGTCGTTATGCTTCCAAATAAAAAAAAAAACATTACAACATTCAAAACAAAACAGGAATGCAGCTTAATAACAAAAACAAATACAAATCAAGTAGACAGTAAATAAACAGCAATTGAGAACGTTTTATTTATAGTAATGTAGAATTGAATTTTATGTTGTAATGTTGTTTTGTTTAAAAGTATAACGACTGTAGTTGACTATAGTTATGTCTTTGTTTAACCACTAACTAAAACCTGATTTTACTGGTTAAAAATGTAATGAATATCGAGTTGTGGGTATCGTTGCAACCGTTAAGAAGTCCTCTTTTCGAACAACAATATTGTGCGATTTGAAATTTCTAACTTTTTCTCAAAAAACTGTTAGCTGTATTTTTAAAGCGCCCGGAATCAACGGATACGAACAGCAAATGATAATAAAGTTTTATGATAACGTCTGGCTGCATAGGAACAGTTTTATACCCGTCATGGCACTCTAGACGCAAAACAAAAAAATTAAAAAAAAAATTGTCAAAGAAACAATTAAAGTACACAGTTGTATGCAGAATTTCCTCCAGATTCCAAAGATGGAAAATATACAAGGTGTTGCATTTAAAATAAGAAAGTTATGGTCACTTTTGGCGAAACAGGAACTGTTAAAAAAGTACTTATACCTAGAAATAATTTAGTTTATTATTTTACCCATACCAAATTTCATCCTAATAAATAAAAAAATAAGGGGGGGGGTAAACCATGTTTCGTTTGCGCCCGTACAGAGCAAATAAAAAAAAATTTATCATTTTTGCTGTGATTAGTGCAATATAAAATATTTAAATAAATTGTTTTTGTGTGCTACATAAATTCGTATTTGTTCGAGAATGTTATCTTAAAAAATATAATCAAAACTGTAAGCTTCCTGGAACTAATAAATTAAATATTTTATAGAATTTGCCATTTTCCGTTAAAGAAAATAAAGACAGTTAAATCTTAGAGATTGCTCGTTTCAATTACACCAAAAATCTACAGCATGTAAAATATATACAATCCTTTGATTTGGCAATAACGAGGCAGGAGCCAAAGCTCGAGAAAACCACCTGTTAGTTAAACGGGGGCTTCGCGACGTATAGTTCATAAAATAAAACACATTCATATAAGTACGTGAAATAAATTTTCAGATACAAATTGAAAATACGTGTTACAGTTAAGAGAAACATAAATTAAATGTTTACCATAGCAGTAAAACAATTTACATCATATAGACAGGAACCCACAAATAAAGCAGCTTGGCAGGAATTGTGGCCAAGTACGAACTGACGCTGTCTCAGGAAGTACAAGTGTCACGTAAAACTTCAACACAACGTGCAACTTTAATTAAAGCGTTAACTTATTGGAAACGTTAGCGAAAAGCTTTATTCTTAGGTTACAAAGCCTTTTATGCGTAAAGTTAATCGATATAGAAAAATTTAAATATTTAAATACATAGAAATCGTGTAACATAGAATTGTGGATTAAATTTTCAATTTTCGTAGGTGCTAGCTGCGGTTATACGTTAAATAATTATACATTATCTGATTTATTTAATTATTTTTTAAAGTACTTTTATTAATAAATTTAATAAAAAAATTATCACCAGCAATTATCATTAATATCTCGCTAAATATGTCAGAAAACATATTGTTGTGTGAAAAATTTTTATTTTTCTGAAATAATTGCCATGCAAATTTTATTAACGATTTCGTTCCAATAAGTCGCAATTATTAGTGTTTCTTTTTAAATTTCAGTTCTCAACTGCTATAATATTTTTTTGTTAACTATTAACTTTACTAGATCGTGTAAGTTTTCACTGAGCATTCGGCGTCTCATGCGAGAACCCACGTGCAATACGGACAACGGATTCGGCAAAACTAAGCACGAGGCGCCTCGACGCTGCACAACGTCCCGATGCTTATTTAACGAAGGTATCGAGGCGTCGACTCCGTGAGATAAACATCGCATTGACGTAGGATAGACAGAGATGTAAATTTCAATCGGCCCAACAAAAAATGGCGCATATGTAAGTTCACGCATGCACTGATTTTGATCCAGATTGAATTTGATGTTCCCCGTTGAATAATTAATATTCTTTTATTTTTAAATTTATATACCTAGTTCGAATTAAGATTTATTATTCTCTCTACAACTGACAGTTTTAAAATTATATAAAATATAATTCTAGCTGTCTCAGTATTCACATTCAACTACTTCATTAATGCATGTTGGAGCACAAATTTACCCCAAAAAACTTATTTGATAGTTCGCTTAATTTAATGATAGGTAATTAAAATTTGGCAAAAATACATGTACGAGGATCGTTCGAAATGTACGTGGCCTAACACAGAGATGGCGCTAATTCGGCGGAATTTGCATTACCATTTTTCAGAACCATCCTTTATTTAAATATGACAGTATAGAGCGATCTGTCAATTAGTTTGTGTTTGACAGTGCGCCAAAGTGACCGTCTCGAGTGATTTCGTAAATAATAGAAAAAAAACTGAGTTGAAAGGCATAACACTAACCGAAATCAAAGCAGAGTTGGATTCGACATTTTTGAAGTCCGCTCCTTCGTATTCAATGGTTAAAAACTGGGTTGCCGACTTTAAGCGTGGTCGTGTGAGCACAAAGGACGAACCTCGCAGTGGACGCCCAAAACGGCTACTACCCCGGATATGATTGAAAAAGTCCTCCGTATCGTATTGGACGAAAGTCGAGTGAAAGTGCGCGAGATAGCAGACATAATGACAGTGGGCACAGAATTTTAACTGAAGAAATTGGAAATGAAAAAATACCCCGCGCGTTGGGTGCCGCGTTTGCTCACACCGTAGCAAAAACTGAATCGTTTAATAGTTTCTCGCGACCTTTTGACACGTTTTCGTCGCAATCTGAAAGACTTTTTGTGCCGTTTCATAACCGTCGATGAAACCTGGGTCCACCATTACACTCCCGAAACCAAGGAACAGTCCAAACAATGGACACACAAAGTTTCTCCGCCACCGAAGAAGGCAAAAACGGTTTCGTCAGCAGGAAAGGTTGTGGCAACTGTATTTTGGAATTCTAATGAAATTATCTTCGTCGACTACTTGGAAAAAGGAAAAACAATAAATGGCTAGTATTACGCCAATTTTTTGCAGCAATTGAGCGACAAAATTAAAGAGAAACGGCCTCAATTGACAAAAAAAGAAAGTGCTTTTGCATTAAGATAACGCACCTGTACACACGTCTGCAATCGCCATGGCCCTATTCGCCAAATTTGGCTGCCAGCAGTTTTTATCTATTTCAAAACCTGAAAAAATGGCTCTGCGGCGAAAGATTTTCATCCAATTCCGAGGTAACCGCTGCTGTAAATAGCTATTTTGAGGACTTGGGTTCATCGACATACAAAGACGGCATTGCTGCTTTGGAGCATCGTTGGAATAAATGCGTTGAGCGAACAATAAACTATTGCTATGATATTCGGAGTTGTATGATTTGACCGGAGTATTGTGATTCCTGGAAGGCAATTTTTGGAATGCTTGTTACAGTTCAATTTATGATTGGAGGTTTGTGAAGACTGTAAGGTTTTGATATTCAAACTTATAAACTCAGGGTTGCGTATTATTGCCGTAATTTCTTGTTTGAAAATTCAAATAATGTGGTTATCTTTATATCATTTATATTTTCATATTTGTGAAGTTTTGTTTACACTGAAAGAAAGAAGAACACAATCAAATTGATACGATTATTGTTTATGCTAATTTTAATTATAATTTAGTTCAGAATTGTTTAAAAGGTTTAATTTATAAGAAGTTTTTAGACTTACTTGTTTGTGCATTGTGAAATGTCATTTGTGGGGGTTATGGATTTGAATGTCAATTTGACAAATGTATGAAAGAGTACTCATTGTCATGAGATTTATTTGTTTTTTTCAAAAAATGGGAATCAAGAGCGAAGACAAAAGAATGGAAAATTTGTTTAATTAGTACGGCTCGTCTTTGTAAACAAAGACAGAGGATTTTAGATTCTCTGAATGAATAAAGAAAAAAAACGAGTTTAAAGTAATATAAAAGTGATTTTGAATTTAAAAGAATCTATTATAAAACGGATACAAGTGTTTGTCAACGAATTGTGGAAAATCCAAAAGAATAAATAAATACAAAGCGATCCAGAACGAGTTTCCAGTTATGATAATAGAAAAGCCAAGTATAAATTAAGATAAAAGCAGTCCATTACATATTGGTGCTACAGCGGAGGAGGATTCTAACCAAAGGCGAGTGCTGTGGTTTTGAAAAGCCTGAAAACCAGAGAAGAGGGAGTTGAACATTCAACGATTATCGAGTGAAGGATATCTCAATAAGGAGACACAAAGCTAAGTGTTCGGTTTTAAGAACAATAGTATTTAGCAGAAATTGTTTGATTTTTTCAAAAATTTGATCAAAAAATTGATTTATTGAATAAAACCTTTTGTAACGTTGATATTGTTTTGTGTTTTTTTTTTATTCATGTTCAGTAATAACTGTACTTCCAAGCTTAATAACGACCCTGAGAAAGTTAATAAAGAGTCTCATAGAAAATATAATTTGGAATTGCGTGAATTGCAGGCATTTAGGAAATTGTTTTCTAGTAAATACAAAGCCACGCATATCATTACACTATATTGAAAACTAAAATAATTTGTTGCCCAAAAAACTTGCGTTTTCTCTGTTAGGCCACGTACATTTCGAACAATCCTCATATATAGAGAAAAATTAAAACCTCTTCAAAATTTATGACTGCAGTCATTCCTGGAAGGCAGTTTTTAAGATGCTTGTTACAATTTAATTTACGATTGGAGGTTTGTGAAGACTGTAAGGTTTTGGTATTCAAAGTTATAAACTCAGGGTTGCGTATTATTGCTGTAATTTCTTGTTTTAAAATTCAAATAATGTGGTTATCTTTATATCATTTATATTTTTCCTATTTGTGAAGTTTTGTTTACTCTGAACGAAAGAAGAACACAATCAGATTCATACGATTATTGTTTATGTTAATTTTAATTATAAATTAGTTAAGAGATGTTTAAAAGGTTTAATATATAAGAAATGCTAAACTTACTTGTTTTGTGCATCGTTAAATGTCATTTGTGGGGGTTATGGATGTGAATGTCAATTTGACAAATGTAAAAAAAGAACACTCATTGTTTCATGAGATTTATTTGTTTAAAAAAAATGGGAGATCAAGGAAGAAGACAAAAGCAAGTGAAAATTTATTGTTTAGTTACGGCTCGTCCTAAAAACAAAGATACAGGATTTTTCATTCTCGGAAAGAAAAAGAGAAAGAAAAGGAGTTATATAAAATAAATAGTGGTTTTGAATCGAATAGAAGCTATAACAAAACGGATACAAGTGTTTCTCAACTAATTTTGAATATATTCAAAAGAAGAATAATATAAAAGCAGTCCAGTACATATTGGTACTACAGCGGAGGAAGATTCTTACTAAAGGCGAGTGGTGTGGTTTTTGTGGAAGCAGCAAACCAGAGAAAATGAAGTTTATCATTCAACGATTGTCGAGTTAAGGATATCATTAGAAAGAAGAAACAAAAATAAGTGTTCATTTTAAGAATACTAGAATAAAAAGAAATTTCTTGGTCTTCACAAATTTAACTTCAAATTGACTTTTAAATAAAAAACTGTTGTAACGTTGATATTGGTTTGTGTATTTTTTTTGTTTGAGTCTTATTTATTAATACCATTTCTTCCCAAGCTTAATAACGACCCTGAAAAATTTTATAAAAGAGTCTCATATAAAAGATAATTAGTGATTGCGTAAATTGCAGGCATTTAAAGGATTGTTTTTCATATAAGTGCATAGCCTCATCTCATAGCAGTATATGTATACGTATATGTATATGTATACGTATACGTATACGTATAATTTTAGCAAAATTGCATTTCAACGAATAGTACAATTTTACTTCAGGGAACAGCAATTGCAGTATCAAAATTCAATAGAGAGAAACTTTGATACAATTTCCCCAAATCGTATTTGCAACACGTCTTGCCTCTCAGTAATGTAATTTGAAAACGGCGAAAACAACATAAGTTAGTAACTAGAAGCTGAAAACTTTTATCAAACTGGGAAATGAAAGGTTTTGCAGTCTAAAATAAATTAAATCAAAAAATCAACACAGGATTCTGATTAGTAACGTCAATAAGCTAATTAACAGTCGGTAACATTCACTGTTGATGTTAGTTATGAATTTGATAATAAACAATAACAGTAATCGTTCATGACTATTTTAATTTATATTCTTTGAGGCTGTCGCGGTTTCTCGGACTGTCAATATTACAATTTACTTTCGGCTCAGACCGCGTCGTCATTTGGGAACTACACCCAGCATAATCAGGTAAGGACCGACCTGTAGCTTGTCTGCCTTTACAAGCATTTGCTCTAGAAGTTTGAGCCATAGTTGTTTGTAGGCCCTGCCTGCCTAAACAGGGCCGTGTGCGTAGCTTATTTAAACCTTGGGGCGGACAAGGATTTGATCTTAATGTATTTTGTTTGTCAGGACAAGAATATACCTAATCGACTTATGCCTGTCAACTGTTTGTGGACCCATACAACTAACATTTCGCAAGACATTAGTATTTCTCCAACATCATTTTTCTGTGCTGTTTAGCAGCACTGTCAGTAGGTAAAGATAGAAGGGTTGGTGGTTTATTGGCTTTTTGGACACCTTTCTGTGCTTAGTGATTTCTCAGCATTTGACGCATTGTACAAAGGTAAAAATACAATTTCTTCATCAACCTACCTCCGCAGATTAAGTTTTCATTGGATACTGTGTAACAGAATATCACAGAACATTGTTTTACTCATGTAAAATTGTCTCTGTTTGATACTTTAGCTTCCTGAAGTCGGTATTTATTATAGCAGCACTTGTAAACGAATACGCGACCGCTACTGATGGCGAAACCGGACTTTGAGCAATAGACCTATATTCTCAGCCATGTTACGGCTTAACAGAATTTAAAGTAATACATGAGTAAAGCTATTTCTTTTAAAAAAATCGAGTTCTTTTTTATGCATAACTATATCGTACATAGCTCTAATGGTTTAGAAAATATTGTCAAAAATCTGTTTTTGGTCGCCATTTTTCCAAGATGACAGCTCGAGCTCACCCCTTACATATCAGGAGTTTTAATATTAAACAGAAGGTGCAACTAAACTTCTCTGCCAAAATTCGTTTCTGTACGATTTTGTTCCGTCGAACGCTGAAATAGCAATGCAATTAGAAATAAGCAGTTGTTAACTATCACCCTATAAATAAGCCCTCTAAAGAACAATCGGCACATGGCTCTTATCACATCGACTTACCGGTCGAGTCCATAAAACGTCGAGTCCCGTTTATATAAATGGAATTGCCGAATTTCAGCAGAGTGCAGTTAATACGAAAATCTGTTAGAACATTGCGGAAAATTCAAAGAAATGCGATATTTTTGTCATCATTAGCATAAATTTATCAGTCATATTTCACAATCAATCTGTTTAAATATGCTAATTCAAAGACGAGAACAACCTTTGTCTAATTTCAATATGGAAATTTTGAAATCGAATTCCGTAAGTGAATTAGTTTCCTGCAAAATACATCTTAAATTTTATTCCCGAACATAGCCAAATTATATGCAGAAGCTGAAAGTCTTGTATAATATCTTCCTGAAATGCGCACGTCAATTTTAGACGTCATAAGGATTAAGCACGCATGTTTTTGTATTACTTAGTAGAAATTTTGGAAAGCTTTTAGTTTAATTAGGGCTTTAATTATATTCTATTTACGATTACGATTTTCGCCAATTTCGTTTAATATTTTTTTAAATTTCTTATTTAGCTTCATGCGACAATGTGGACTGTTCACCTTAATTATAATATTCATGTTTTATTTAAACTGATCGCCACTTCGTGAAGTTATTTTATCGTATAATTTTCATAAAACAATTAATATAGATCAGATTTACCAAATTTAATTCACCTTGTTCGGCACAAGGCTAGAAGAAAACTTTGTAACGAGCTTATGTTGAGCTGTTAAAATTATTTTTGATTAATTCAATAACTTGTAAAATTTTGGTCAAAACTAGTTCATTAACCGTAGTATTCTGAGCTTGAACATGCACTCCATGATTTACTAAGAGTTCGACTAGCTCCCGCACCCTGCCAACCGCTCCCTAGTCGAAATCAGCAGAATTTTACAACCAAAGCATAAATAGTGAACTAGTGTTCCTGATCCCGTCTTATTGCAAACTTTCATAAGTTTGGAATTCTTTCCCAGATCCCATTAGAAGCTTTGAATTGTTATATGCAATCCGAAAGTTAGACTTTGCCGACCGTGCTGAAGTTACTGCGGATTCGAGCTATTGAGAAAACCACTGCTTGTCTGTAGCAATATTTATGAACTGAATTTGTTTCCAAGGTAAGCTATTGAAAAAGTCACTGCCCTTTTAAAACAATACTTAGAATGGATTGTAACATACCTAAGCGTGATTTCTAAAAATATCAATTCATAAATTTGGCCCTAACTTAAACTTTGAACTCCGTGAGAAAATTGAAAGGGTTTGTTCACTTATCAGGATTTGCCAAACTTGCTTCAAACCATTTGCTCAACAAAGCAAAACTACTGTGGTAAAACCAAGAAGTATTTATCGTTTGGTTATATTTCGACGAGAAAGTGTACTGGGGAACTTCGTACCATTTTTTTAACAAAATAAATAAAATATTGAAATTGTGTATTGAAATGCAGACAAAACTGTAGAAAGTTAAAAAAAAAAGTAGCGTTATCACTTGAATGCATGCAAATAACCCATGTGTCGGATTGTTAAACTTTAATAAAATTAATTTTTCTTACCCTGGTTGTTATTTTCATTTTATATCTCCAAGGTTCCGTATTTACGCAAGCACATATTAATAAATCGTATTTTGTTTATTCTTAATTTAGCCTAAAGTCTAGGGATTCGACAAGCGTCCGTGTCGACAGCTGTGTTGAGTCCTGTCAAAAACACGTCGCAAACTTAATAAATCCAGATACATGAACAAACTTTTTCTAGTTTCTCGGTATTTTAATAAAATCCTTTTAAATTTGCAATGAAACGTTGAATATAAAATAAAATTAATTTAAACGAAGTTTTGACTTATAGTCGGGACCTGGTACGTATTACAAATACCAGAGTTTGCAGTGAGGTTTCCTAAAATACGCCCTAAGCATTGTTTTAAGGAACATTAATTATCTCTACAGCCCAGTTTCGAACAATCTCGGCACTGTAATTTCTGAACATTATTACCAACGAACTTCGATTTCTACAATATTCACGCTACAATAATACATATTGAGCGCAGTTATTCAAGTCGGTTGTCGACGTGTTTGACGGGTTCTCTGGAGGTATTACAAACGAACTTTGATTTCTGTAACGCTCGAAGTTGTAATAAGACCAGGTCAGGTGGGCACGGCAAAGTTCAAATTTAAAGTTCCGTCATTTACGAGTGCAGAGCGCGTTTTAAAAGAAAAAGCTAGAGGAAGTGTAATCCGGGGAGCCGTAATCATGATCGAATGGGTACCTCAGGGTGAGACGGTCAATCAAAAATACTACATCGAGGTTCCGATCAAGCTGGCCGGCTTTTTTGGAAGCAGACTTTGGATTCTGCATCGAAACCATAATTATTTTAAAATTTTGAGACCGTGGTACTGCGAATTAATGTAGATTTTTGACCATTCTTATTAATTTTTTGACCGACTTTAATATTTGCTCCTTTCTCGCTTTATATTCCATTATTTTGCAAGCAATTAAGTATCGTAATTTCAGATTAAACACTTCCAAAATTCAATAATCAAAATGTCTTAGTTATGCATAGCTTTTTTCGTTTATAATAAAATTTTAAGTGCTGGCGTGTGCGAAAATGTTTCTGTCTGTTTTAGTGATCCCAATTCACTTTAGTTATGAATTATGCATAATAAAGAATAAACTCAAAGCCGGTGCCGAAATTTCGGATGTAAAACCTCATACCTGAACAACCTTTGTATCTCCAATCTGTCATCGTTATTACCGAAATTATCGCAACATTATGACAGTTGCACGAGTTGAACACCTGCTCTGTTCTTTATGTAATCTAATAATACTGAAAGCTCCAAAAGCGCGTTGGAGTATTTAGCAGGGGAAAACTCGGTAACCCATAAGCCACCTCAATTTTCTCTTTTCAGATAAATTAACATTTAGATTAATAGCCAAATTTTCCATTAATTAAACCAGCTGCCTACTTTAAACGTCTTGGAAATATTCTAAACAAAATAACAGCGCCCGCTCGACGTTACTGCAGCTTCAATTTTGCAAAAAATCTCGCTGTATTTTAAATTTATGTCAACATCACAGGGTCACCCACCCTTCCTTTCATTCCGCTTCAAAACACCTTACAACAAAAATTATACAACTTCCGAAGACAAGTGCACTGAAATCATTGTTCAGTCTTGCTGAAAAGAAGAAAAACAAAATGTACGCTGTATTCACCCTACACAGAATCCAACAAGTTAAATTGTCTGTTCGTTGAATGTAACAAAGAAAAGTAATTGCTATTTTTATTCAAAAACTGTCACAAAGAGACGAGTTTTTTTCACGAATGCTAAATAACACTTTCAATTCATTTGTGTCTGTCTTTTCTCTACATTTCATGACTGATTTTTTTTAGCTTATCAGAGAAAGTTTGTTTTTAAATGTAATAAAAGAGGATAGAAATGAAGCTGTTTTGCGAGAAAAATTTAAACGAGGCTCTATTTTGTTACAGGAAAATGGACGCTAAAGAAAGACAACGTGTTACTACAAAAAAAACGTAGTTCTAAATACATAATTTTAAATTGTTTTTTACATAAAAAATAGTTTTTCAAAAATAATAATAATACAGCGTGCCCAATACGGAACGTTACAAAAACAAACGGAAGATTTTACAAATATAAATAGGATTGCCTTTTTATTTGAGATAAATCTAGTAATGTATGAGTATGTTATACTACAAAGTGTACTCGATTTTTTTTGTTTCCAAACAAAAAAAATATAATTGCTCAATTCGGGAGAACATACAGGCCGGACTATGAGGCGCCCTTTGGGCCAATATCCTATAATAAACATAAAAGAAAAAAAAACACTTATTGGTAAATACAATATTTAACGTGAATTCAAATTTATCACAAGAAGAAGAAATGGTTTAAACTAAAATTGTTCTGCCAACAATAACAACGGTGATAGATGTCCCTAAAGAGACATCTATATAATGTACGGCGAGGTATGAAACAGCAAAATTACAATCTATGCAAAAATGCGTGGATTGTAGTTTTGCTACTTTATACCTCGCCGAACATTATATACAGGGTGGGCAACTAAGAATGGCCGCCGGCCATATCTCAGAAACCAATCATCGCACAAGTTTAGGAAAAAAAATACCTTAAGTAAAGTGACCCTGAAAAATTGCTGGAAAATATTTTCGAGTTTCTAAAATGGCCGCTAGGGGGCGTAACAGCTATGACCAAATAGAAAATTAGGTTTTTCTCCGTATTTTGCTGAATTAAGTGGTATTGAAAATATATGCATCGTAATCCAGGGACAATTTAGAACCTTATTAGTTTTACAATTTTGGTTCTATCTTTAAAAATAAAGTGGTGGGGGGATGCCAAAATATATTTTTTTTAAATGTCGTTTACTCCGATTAGCCTTAATGGAATTTAACAAACTTGGTCTCGTTACAAAGGGCGTTTCTTAGTCTATCGAGTGCGCTTTACGCTGTTTTCATTTGATTATTACCGTCGCCGCTAGACGGCGTTATCTGACATGTCAACAAATATCGCGCTTTTTCTAAAGAAATTTAAATGGAATGGTATGTTTATTTTTACACGGTAAAATAGAGAAAATTAAAAGCTTAAGATTTCAGTGAAAACCGCAACTCGATAACTTTTTTCTAGCAGTAGATATTAGCAAACAAAGTTGAAATTATGAATTATTCTCAGATCTTGGCGACGGAATTTGCAAAGTAGCTGTTGAACACAAGTAACCTGTGAAAAGGACACGCTGAAGAAACAACATAATGTGCCAAAAATATCAACTTGTCATTGTTGCTATTTTGTGTAGTATTGACTTTTCTAATTGAATTTGTGTCCAATATCAGGGTCGTTGGTCTATAAATGTGTGGTGCGGAATTCTAGATGGGCAAATAATTGGGCCTTTTATTTTCAGTGAAACTCCTAATGGAGAACGTTATCTAAATTTTTTAAGAAACGAATTGACACTATTTCTAGAAGACGTAGCTCTAGAATTTCGTCGTGATATGTTTTTCCAACATGATGGGTGCCCGGCACATTTCTCTTTGAACGTTCGGGATTTTTTAGACCAGACATATCCTGACAGGTGGATAGGACGTGGAAGTCTATTTCATTGGCCGGCCAGGTCCCCAGACCTGACTTGCCTAGATTTTTATTTGTGGGGGCGAATAAAAGATCTGGTTTTTGCCACCAGACCCACTACAAGAGACGACATGATCGAAAGAATAAGAAATGCCCTTCAAAGTATTTCGATGGCAGAAGTAGAGACTTCCGTTCAATCCACTCGTCAGAGAATGAATTCTTGCATCGAAAATGATGGACGACATTTTGAACATCTAGGGCGCCACTAATTACATTATAAATTTTTTAATGTGTTGTAATGTGTTTTTTGCGTTTACTTTTTTGAACGTTTGATTTGTTACATTGTTTATTGTTATTACCGTTAGATTTGTTGTTGTTGTTATTAATTACTAGTTTTTATATTATGTAATATATTAACATATGTTATTTCTTCAGTGTGTCATTTTCACAGCTTACTTGTTTTCAACAGCTACTTTGCAAATTCCGTCGCCAAGATCTGAGAATAATTCATAATTTCAACTTTGTTTGCTAATATCTACTGTTAGAAAAAAGTTATCGAGTTGCGGTTTTCACTGAAATCTTAAGCTTTTAATTCTCTATTTTACCGTGTAAAAATAAACATACCATTCCATTTAAATTTCTTTAGAAAAAGCGCGATATTTGTTGACATGTCAGATAACGCCGTCTAGCGGCGACGGTAATAGTCAAATGAAAACAGCGTAAAGAGCACTCGATAGACTAAGAAACGCCCTTTGTAACGAGACCAAGTTTGTTAAATTCCATTAAGGCTAATCGGAGTAAACGACATTTAAAAAAAATATATTTTGGCATCCCCCCACCACTTTATTTTTAAAGATAGAACAAAAATTGTACAACTAATAAGATTCGAAATTGTCCCTGGATTACGATGCATATATTTTCAATACCACTTAATTCAGCAAAATACGGAGAAAAACCTAATTTTCTATTTGGTCATAGCTGTTACGCCCCCTAGCGGCCATTTTAGAAACTCGAAAATATTTTCCAGCAATTTTTCAGGATCACTTTACTTAAGGTATTTTTTTTCCTAAACTTGTGCGATGATTGGTTTCTGCGATATGGCCGGCGGCCATTCTTAGTTGCCCACCCTGTACAGTGTACATGTCTCTAGAGACATCTATCACCGTTGTTATTGTTGACACGACTTAAGTGCTGTTGATGCTTGCATTTACAAACAGGAACTATACCTAACAAAGGAGTTCTGATAAGGACAAAACAGGTCTTAGATTGTTTTTTAACAAAAAAAACAATTTTTCTTAGTTCATTTAAGCAATCTGAATCTTTAACAAATTTTCTTCTCTTTTGTCAGAATTTATTTTTTTATAAAAGAGGTTTATTCGCCCCTGTACGCTTTGAAAACGTTGCGCTAGATATTAGCTGCATATGGGTTAGTAATCGCGTGGGCGCACTTTTCAGCTGTTGAATTTGAATGACGAGTTTAAATTTATTGTCATTTGTATTGTTAAATAATAAATAACGGTAAGTGCTTTTAATCATTAATATATATTTGATCACAGGCTGGCCGAATAAAATTGGAGTTAGGAAGTAGTACCTTATTGATTTTACTCCTAACAGGCATTTCATAGTCAGTGCTGGATACTGTTGTTTACAGTCATGTTCTAAATTGTTTTTCATTTATACAAGTTTGGTAAAACACAAAAAACATGAAGCGGACAGTTTGACGATTGTAGGCGTGCCAATAAAAAAAAGATGATCCGGATTTACTGCTATCAGTGACATGAGTAACCAGACTTTTAGTCCCAAAATAGCTACAAATTTCGTTGAAAATCCATCAAGTTATACGTGAAACATATTGCACGATTTTGCAATGTTCACTTTATTAGGCCAGAGAGGTTCTGTACCCCCCATATTAAAATAGAGGAACAAATGAAGCATTGTAAAACAGAGGAAGAAATGGTATTAAATGAAGAAAGTAAGTAGATATATTAAAATGGCAATATCATAAAATTATTTCGTGTAGTACTTTTAAAACCTGTGACCATTTATATTCTACGCTTATAAACCTTGCTTTTATTTCACTGGAAATTACACAAGGATCAGTTGCAGCTGACCAAATAAATAATACGTAACTAAACGAGCTCGCATAAGGTCAAACATATAGGTGCGATACTGTAATAACCACTTAGATAATTCGATTAAAATTGCATAGAAGCGACAACTATTATATTTACAAGAAATATGCGGGAATTGATTATTAATTTATTTCCCCATACTTTCAATACTGACTAAATACTAGACTAAAAGTACGGACACTGAACATGACAGTCCAGTATATTTTTCAAAGAGCATTGTTGTTCGGCCGCATTTATAGGCATATCCTAAGCCCGTGTGGCAAGAAATAAGAAAAGATTTGGTTTCAATTATGGCTAGAATAGACCACTACATGTTTCGTTCTTGTTTGAACTCATCAGGTGGACATAATTCTAACCATAATTGAGACCAAAAGCAAACAGGCATATATACGCCGGTTTGTTGCTTTGCAACTTTTTCTCGCCGCACATAATAGAGGGCGTTATTAGTTTAATTCCCTGTTAGTTATATCCTAAGCCGTCGATTAGGTATAGCATACTGGTTTACTTTACAAGATCAAGCGTTGCCTAACACACAACTATTCAAATCTTATCTTTAAAATGGACACGTTTTCGTGAAATATCACAAGGCGCTTACAGCACTTTCGCTATCAAATTCTGTGTTCCGCGAAGAAAAGTCGGTCCAGTTTTGTATAAGATCCACACCGCCGATTTTCCAAGTACGGTTTTGGCAAATTTCACTGGCAATATAGCTGCCTATCGCAACTAGAGCCTCTTTTTCTTCTTTTTCTTATAATAATGCGGAAAGCCGCATTGACCCATTATGCATCCACCGCTATTTCAAGGATTATCTTCATAAAAATCAGTATTCAGGCCAAAGACCTTGTTAATAGAGACCTTCTGTAAGTCATCTGGCCCAAAACCTCCATAAGTCTACAGAATCGTCTAAACCAAGTAGCGTAATGATTTAAAACATGGCATACTAGCGCCGGTGTCAAAAAATCTGTTCATGTCACTTTTACAGCCAAAAGAGACATGTACGCTTCTGTTCGCCTCTACAGTAATCTTTTACCAAAAAAAGATTTAAGCAGACATTTAACTTGGGATAAACAATCTGCAGTTAAGGAATTTAACTTTGGGAAGCAGGCATCAATTCCAACATTTCTAAACTATTATAGCGTTTTCAATCAAAAATACCGAGGCCGATAAGCGACGCACCATGGCTTGTACCGATTTACGTAATCTGCTGAAAACTCCACATAACCACGATTGAATAAAACATGCAAGCGAACAGTTCACATACCAAGACAGAGTTAGAATTAATTCAATTACGTCCAGCGAGTAAAGAGAATAAACGTCACAAACTAGTGGATCTGCCACAGCGCTTCTAAGCTGCCATCTATGTCATATTTTAATGTATTTCAGATATTTTACTAGTGTCCGCATGAACTGCTTGTAAAATTAATCTTGGAGTCGATACAAAAACTTAGGGGAAATATAGAAAGTTTAAAGAATTAATTAAATGCCGAAATGAATGGTGGTCCTACAAAACTATTAGCCAAGAATCTACTGGTAGTAGGCAATTTCAAAGACAGAGGGAGCGATCGAGGAAGGAACGTAGCTAACGAAGTTATAATTGACAATTTAAACCGAGAAGTACAAGACCAGTAGAATCCAAATACAGTAGACATCAAACCAAAAGGATAGTTATATAATTCTATAGCCTAAATTTAAGTGAAATTATACTGAAAAAGGGGTGGGGAAATGTGAATTCTGCAACAAAGAGAGAAGATGTGAAAACGGCACAAAAAATTCTGGACGATTTATGAAAGTGAAGTAAGGCGAATGAGAAATTTGCTGTAAAATAAAAAATAAAAAAATTATAATCGCAACTCAAACATTGTTTGTTTAATCTAAGCCTAAGGACGCAAATAAACATATTAATCAGCGGCGGCTCGTGGTGTGGTGTACTGGGAGACATTTTAGAGTATTATTTTGGAAAAAAATTGTTCTTACCCAAGTTTTAGGTAGCCTTATATTTCAACCCCATCCTTTGCGTTGGCACAATGATCTATTTTTACTAACATTTTCATTGAAGTCTTTAATAGACTTTCGATAAGCACTCTCTAATAAAATTGTGTTTGAATTTTAGTTTTTAAATGCTTGCAATGAATATCACACAATGAATTATCACAAAATAGCAGACAGCGGAAACATGTGAAAGCATTTTCTTACATGGCATTCACAATCCAAAATTATTTCGCATGTCATCGTACAACACTGTTTTCTCACTACTACGTCGTGTGCATGCGAATCCCGCAAATTAGACGGCTATTGGCATGCGCTTATCACGGACACCTAACAGCATAGTTCTCGGAAGTTTTGGGTTCGTGACCCTGCAGTCTTTAATACGCAGATACTTCTATCCTCCTTTAGCTTGCGTAATATGAATTTTACCGCAACGAGCTTTCTATTTCACTCTTATTCATTTGAATGCCTTTTAAGCAGGCGGCTGCATTCGGTGGCGTATAGCCGAATTGGGGACTGACAGCCAAATGACCCTCGCATAGAGTCGTTTAATGAGCGCGAAATACTCAAACATTCAAAGGTTTTCGGATCCTGCGGTAGCTCTTTAATAAACGTTTTCTCATAGAAATCTCATACAAAAGTTAACTATAAAGTATTTTTTAAATATTATAGTGTATAATATGTAATGTACTCAAACAAAAAGTAATTATTTATTTTTTGTTGTTTCATTGGGAGGTCAATGACCATTTGACCCAATGGAGAAACCGCCACTGATATTACTATAAGTAGAATATAATTAACGAACTGATCTCACATCCAGTGGTTCATATGTAGCAGCATCAATTGGTAGAACATTATTTTGTAATATTAAGTCTTAACAGAAACCAGTGACTTGTAGGTGTTTAATAGTTTTGTAGAATATTACAATGCTCATGCACACACACCCTCATATTATGTCCAAAGCAAAATTAATCCCTAAAGAGCAGGGAAGCGACGAACAGACACTCCTAATTCCTTTACTACACTATTTCTGCTGGAAATTCTATTATTTAACCCCCGGTGACCCTTGATTACATTTGTTTTTCTCTCCACTACACTATTAGCTTGTTGTGGCACGCTGTATAGTTTTACACCCTGCAGTGGCTTTTAGTTGGAGTAGAAAAGCAACAACTAATCTGGTATTAGAATCTTAATAGACGTCCGTTATGACCGCACTTCAAATTGTAAATTCCACAAGACTTTACGATTCACGTTCACATTCATTTATGTGGAAGGGTTACCGTAGGGTACCATATAGTACACCTAGCGGATAACCGAAATTACATACATTATGTTTAATTGCCGGTTTCCGAGCGTGCCATAAACGCCGGACTACAACCGAAAGCTGTTAACCATAGACAAAGAGAGCACACAAAACCTAACAAAGTTGTCATTACAACTTATACAAAGGACGATTTCAAAATTTTACAGAATAATGAGAGACAAGAGAAATGATCGTCATTACAATGAACAGCCGCAAATGTTGCACGTTACGAAGCTCGTGTAAGTACTTGAAACAAAAATTGCCGAAACATTAACCACTCCATTAAATTAGTGTTAGGTGGTGTTTTAAGTTGCACTCAACAAGCTTTTATATCATTACAAATTGCAAATAGAAATAAAGTTAAAAACATTATATTTGTTAAACGTCTTTCTTCAAAATTTTAAATCAGAAGAGTAAATTAAAATTTGAGTACACGTTTGACCTCATACTACTGAAGTAATTACATTTAATATTTTCTATCAAAATGTTTTAGACCTTACAGTTACTACCTACATAAGCACAAACTTCTTCTTCCACGCTCAGATGCTTTAAGCGCTAACTTTTCGCATCATCCCTTTTGGAACGCCTTAGAAACGGTCGCGCCGCCAGCGACAGTCGCTAAACGGCGGCCGTTGTCCACTGGTTTCTATGTTTACTTATGTATTTTCTTCTCGAGTGATGGTTGCTAGCGGCTCAGTCGCTGCAAGCCGACTAACCAGTGTTGCCATATGTACGGTAATTTCCGCCAAATTACGGTACACGGTCCAAATCCCATTAGTAATTAGAACACAATACTTAAATTTTTTTGTTAATAAAAAAGGTGTATCAATTCAGACATGTTTTTTAATCAAAAATGTCGTAATTTTTCTCTATTATTATTTATTTAAATATGGCAATAAATAAAAACAACTTCTATCTCTATTATTGCGCACCACCCACTCTTTACACTGCATTCTTAACGTGCATGAATAATAGCAGTATCTAAATCAGTGTTGCCAGATCTACGATAAATGTACTTTGCGTACGATGTACAATAGTGCAGGCACGTAGCTATGGGTAGACCAGAGTAGCCCGAAAAAATATTGGCCCACCCAACCTGCTAGCAACTAAACAATTAAATGGAACAATACCACACCAGCTTCAGGTACTAGTAGCTAGACTCGTCAACCGAGAGGGAGAATTAAACTAACATCAGTGCCAGTCCGCATTTAATAGTACAGTAAAATGTAATTCAGAATCATAAATCGATAAATACTAACCGTATTCCCTAACCTTAATACCTGAAGTCTGCTGTGAAGGGTTTCACGCGCTTCTACTCCCAAATAAAGGGTTAACTTAGGCGTTGAAGAATTTGAACTTAATTTGATCATTTTTCCGAATTCCCGTTAATTACCCAAGATTCCTAAAATGCGGTTAAAAGGTTTCAACGCACTTCCATACCGAATCAGCAAACAAAAGGGTGAATTTCGGAGGTCTCACTTATTTTGATCCGTTTTCCGTTCTATCTATATCTATATATCTATCTGCCTATAACAATCCGCATTGGATGTAGGCCTCTCCCAATACTTTCCATCTTTGCTTGTCTTTCACTTTCTGCATCCAGTCATAATTGGCCACTCTTATCATCCGTCCATCTCATAAAGGCTCTTCCCCTAAACATTTTTCCTTGTCTAGGTCCCCACTTCATTAAACTTATTACCTTAATTAATTAAAAGAAGTAAAGATCTTACTTGGTTCTGAAGGGTTTTCATAAAGTTCATATAATAAACAATAATTCGGAGACGCACAATGTTATTAGGAACAAACCCGTTAGCAGGAGACATTGAAGAAACTCCGTGATAACGATTCCAAGAATGTCGTATAATTTTAGAGATTCCCTGCACGAAATTTAGTTCGTGCAATAGAATTTTGTTAAAACTTGTTTAGTTTTGTAATTATTGTTATTTATAGAAGAACATACAAACTTTCTTAACGACAAATCGTCAGCTGAATTACGAAGTCAATCATCCCTATGATTACACTAACACGTGGAAAGATAAGGTAATCCCAGTGGTCCAATGCAATTTTAAAAGTAAATGGGCGGTGTAAACGTTAAAGAACTCGTCAAAAATTTATAGTATAATAACGTATTAAACTGTTTATTTCAGAATTGATTATTTGTAGCTAAAGCTAAGAAATATTTTATGTTAAATAAATACAACATTAGTTAATTATTTTGTAAGCAATAGGCTGAAATAAAAATAAGTTATAAGGTTGAGTGTGTTTTTCGAAACATTACACCGCTAATTTTTTTATGTAGCCCAAATTCCAAGTTCCAACGAATGACCACACCAAAACGTGTTTTTTTTAATTTCTTAATCGAAAATTGTTACGCAGACGATACTTTCCTGTACCAGAAAAATATGGGTAAGCCAAAAATTTCTTGTCGTTTTAGCTGGTTTCCAAAATTACCACTAATGAAATACTTTGCAAAAAATCTATAAAAAGTTTTAAAAAATATTAAACCGTTTATAAAACAGCAACTGCAATTGCTTTTCTGTGATGCGTAGAACTTGCCCTCAAAGTTTGTACAAACTTCTTCCACATTTTTAGAAAACACTCGGACAACGGAATTGTTCAGAAACATTTAATTATCTCGAAAACAATTAGATTTTGCGACTTTTAACGAGGGTAGAAAGTAAGAAAATCTTTAGTGTGTAAAAATACGTTCAGGAATACGTTGAGCACTCCCCGCGTCTACGACCCTGGTTGATGCATTTGAACAAAAACAAGTGACGTTGTAAATCATCACTATCAAAACATCCACATAAAATTTAAATCAAATATTTAAATTTATAGCTGAGATAATAACTTATTAAAAGGTGATTAGACTGTTTTACATTTGGGAGGCTGTAACTCCTTAAGGAAGTGATTTCCAACTTATATGCACCTCAACTTTTTATATCTTTAGGGTCAGTTGAATTAGATACCGTACTTTAGCTGTACCTTTCCCAGTCACCCTGTATGTAATCGTATATACAGAGTGGCCAGGCAAACCCCGGCCACTTTTCTTGCGGCGGTCAAGAGATGGCGCTTTAGTAAAGAAAAATTAAATTAACATACTGGCAACAACGCAGAATCCAAGACGTTTTAGTTATCAAATACGCCCCATATTAAATCAAAACAACTAAAACGTCTTGGATTCTGCGTTGTTGCCAGTATTTCAATTTAATTTTTCTTTACTAAAGCGCCACCTCTTGACCGCCGCAAGAAAAGTGGCCGGGGTTTTCCTAGCCACTCTGTAGTCTACTAATCTTAATCGCCTTGTATAAACTGGAAACTCATGTATAAAACTTCATACAAGTTGTTAAAACTTGTAGGGCATTAAGACGTCGTAAAAACGTGCAAAATTATCGTTATAAACGGCAGTTTAAGAAATTTTTGAAAATCATAAAATGTAGAGGGTGTTTTATTTGAAAAAGTAAATTTCATTTGCCACTGCTAGACGGAACACCCAGTATATGCTAAAATAAATGCAAAGTTACAAGTTTTCAGAATACAAATTTTTATATTTTTAATAATAAAGTCGCTAGCAAGGAAATACAAACCGTTGAGACACCCTGTATGTTGCAGCTACTAAGAATAATTCTATAAAAACTACCATCATTGTATCCAACAACCCGTATGTCCAGTGCGGTTGAATGCGGGATTCATTGCTTAATTACACATTACATAGCCTCTGGTAGCTCTTTTGTGCGTGGCAATAATAAGGGACACTTCAAATGAGAACATTTACAGCATTCCAAGCGTTTAAAATGACTTTGATATTAATTGTGTTACATAGTAGCAAATATTGCTACAACCCTTTGATGAAACATTAAATATGAATATAATAGATTTTGGTATAAATGTAATTATGTTGCTCTATTTTAGGGCTGAAGGTTTTCTTTATTGGCTATATAACTACACAGGGAGTTAATGAATCTTAAGGACAAACTTCTAGGACTTGCAAAACACAACAAAGCAAACAACATTTGTTAATAAATGTGTGGTCAAAAGCGTCTCCTTTCATGCATAGAGCTTCTCAAAGATTATTTAAGAAGCGCCTAAATGTAGGCAACCCAATTTACTACCTACTATTTGTTTCCTTAACGACGGAAATTAATACAGGATAAATAAAGCCTTCTTTCCCACTTTTTAAACTCAAATTAAATTTAAAATGATTAATTAACAAAATGTTTCAAAACTAAGCAATAGGAAAAATCAAAATTACAAAGCAAAAATCAACTATTTGAAAAATTTACAATAACTAATTCAAAAATTAACAAAATTATAGTAAATGTTCAAAATGTCGCCCCCCCCCCCCAGCTTCTACACACGAAGCACATCTACGAAGTAAATTCTTGCGCACCGCTCCAAATATACCAGGAGTCTGTTGAACTTCTTCACATGCAGCAAGAATACGCGCGCGTAAGTTCTTCTACAGTTTCAACTGGGGTAGCATACACTAACGTTTTAACATGACCCCACAAAAAGAAATAAAAAATCCAAAACTTCTTCCTTCCACCGTTCGGCTTGTTCTGGTAGCTCCACAGTTGTGTCTGTTGACAACGAATGTACCTTACTCCAGCAGGCGACGTGAAACTACACTAAAGGCCTTGTGCGATGGATGATTCCTATTCGGAAAATGTTCTTGGTACAGGCGAGCAGCTTTGCGTGCGTTACCCCAAGCAGTTCCATACATGAACATCATGTCATGCTGGTCGGCAAAAGTATAATTCGCCATAACACAAAAATACGAAACACAGAATTAAAATAACGAAGAAAATATTTTTCAAAAAAATCACAGAACGAAAGAAACGAATTACAAAAGGCACAGGAAGAAACGAATTCAAGAAAAGTCAAAAACTATCACAAAAATATCGAAATGTGTCAAAATTGACGTTATTTGAATGCATGTACGTCTAGAACGTTTTTTTTTTCAAAATTCCTTGTGACCTGTGCAAAATTATTGAAAATGTAATTTGGGTTGCCTATTTTCAGGTACTTCTTAAAGAATCTTTAAGAGGCTCTATTTTCTAAAGGAAACACTTTCGATCACACATTTATTAACAAAAGTTGTTTGCTGTGTTGTGTTTTGCAAGCCCTAGAAGTTTGTCCCTACAATTCATTGGCACCCTGTATAATTTGCGTAATAATTATATAAATAATATGTAAGAGGTTATTAATTTAGGTCCGCTAACAACACGACCTTTTACTTTCCTATACTTTTAGTATAGGGAAGTATTGTATTCGTGAAAATCTTCGAATTCGAGATTTTGACGGAAATACATGTTTTGGATCTCCAGGAACCCAAAAAAGTGGTTTCTAAAAAAGGTCTGTCTGTGGGTGGGTGAGTAGGTACGTTCCCTCTTATCTTTGAAACGGTTGGTCCAATTTTGATGCGCTTGGGAATGTGGGAGTATATCAGAAATTCATCGACAAATAAGCTTTAAACAAATTCGAAACCGGAAGTTAGACATGTTTCTTTTCTTGTGATTTGGTAAGAGTAGAGGTGGTTAAAAAGCGCTTCCCAGTCAGAATCAAGTGGAATTTTACAATCGAACATCAGAAAGTTAACTATCTCTCCTGAACAGGTCTTATTGTAAACTTTCATACTTTTGGAATATTTCTCCGAATTCCGTCAGAAGTGACCTTTCCAGAAATTGCGCACTACACATACACATACTACCACTAAATTGTTCGCAGCTCATTATCCGTCAGGAATTCTGCTTATATCGCAGCTAACCATTATGGTCGTTTACCGTGGCAAAGAGGGGAGTGACTTATTAAAAAAGCACATTTAAATTCATAAGCTTGTTAGTAAAATCGGCAAAATTTTGATTTTCTTAAAAACCGCTTGTTTTTTTTATTCTTTTTATTTAGATATTGTTAGGTAGTATATTTGTATATCTTCGAGTTAGCAACACTGATTAAACTTTAAAATTTACTTATCTAGGTAGTTTCCATCTGTTCACACCAAAAGGCAAACGAACATATGACTTAAACTTGTTTAAACAGCACGTACCGCAGTAGTGAACAGTGGCGTAACTACTATGGGGCAGAGGGGTCAACGGCCCCCGGGCCCGAGACCTTAAAGAGCCCGCCACGAGCCACGAGTTTTTATTTCTCTATTACGAAGTTTTTTCAATAAAAATTTTAATTTTCGACAGTCTTTATTTTCATATTCAACAAAAAACAATTGAAATTCCATGTAAGTAAGTATGTACATATACAATGAAAAATACTGAAGTGAGATTATATTTAATAATAACACAACACCCACACTTTTTGGTACCGACCCAGACACATTAACTTCAGAAAATTTAAGATTTGCTTATCTTAATTAAACACGGCTTTAATATATTTATTTCATTTACTAGACATCAAATACTTTTTTCCTGTTGAAGAAATTGTTCTTATTATCAATTACTTTATTATTGAAGTTTTTTTTAAAAATGGGGCCAGGGCCCTTCGGGTATCTTGCCCCCGGGCCCAAAAGCTGAAGTTACGCCACTGGTGGTAAATGAAATTATTTAAGAATTTCATAAAGTGCCTGAAAACTAATGAAGTCCCCACTGGATGGCATAAACTTGGCAGACGCATAATTTTTTCCAATTGTCTTTAAATATTTCTTTTACTAATCTTTTTCTTTGTATTAAAAATAAATATAACTGTGTCCATAAAGTAACCACCCCCTCAACTAACTTTTGAAGGACTTGATATTTTTCTACAAAATTTGGTGTGCTGTAATGGGAAATTAAATACTATTATTCAGACCATATTAAAATAAATTGTGTATCATCCAAAATGGCGACTGGGCGCCATTTTGAATTTTTTTTTTAATGGAAAGGGGGGTCGAGTGACACCTCATTGGAAAGGTCTTTTAGTTCTGCGTCTGATCGTAAAGAAGATAAAGAAGTTTATTTAAAAAAACTAAGAATTAAAGCTTAAATTAATTAAATTAAGTGTTCGAAATGTTTACCATTCACTTCTTGGCACATAAAAAGTCGGTTATGAAATTCCTGCCTTACATTTTCATAAGTTTCTGGAGTGATAATTCTGCAAACTTCTGTAATGCGTTGCTCCAGTTCTTCAATTGTTTCTGGACGGGTTTTGTACACTTTCGATTTCAGATATTCCCATAGAAAAAAATCTAAGAAAGTTAAATCTGGGGAGTGAACCGGCTATTCTACAGGCCCCCGCCTAACAATCGATCTGCCAAAAAATTGTCCGTTGAGGAAGTCAGAAACAGGCCTATAATAATGAGGCGGCACACCGTCTTGTTGGAACATAACGTTTTCAATATTATTTCAAGCCACCTGAGATATTTCTGGGAAAATTTAGTCCTGCAAATGAAAAAGTGGACTACTGGATAAGAAAATCAAAACAATTTTGAACTGAGTGAGTCCATTGGTTTACAATCCGCCATTTTGTTATGGCTCAATATTTTTCTTTGAAATTCTAGGATCAAACGCAGAACCAAAAGACCTTTGAAATGAGGTGTCACTCGACCCTGGATAAAAAAATCAAAACAATTTTGAACTCAGTGAGTCCATTTGTTTAAAATCCGCCATTTTGTTATGGCTGAATATTTTTCTTTCGAACTCTAGGATCAGACGCAGAATTAGAAGACCTTTCAAATGAGGTGTCACTCGCCCCCCTTTCTATTTAAAAAAAAATTCAAAATGGCGCCCAGTCGCCATTTTGGATGATACAAACTTTTACTATAGTCTGAAAAATAGTATTTAATTTCCCATTACAGCACACAAAATTTTGTAGAAAAATATGAAGTCGTCCAAAGTTAGTTGGGGGGGGGGGGGTTACTTTATGGACACAGTGTATAAATACGACTTAATCATGTTTGCTTTTACTATCATTTATTGAAATAACTGTACAATATGGAATTTTTCTGGTTTAAATATAAAAAATTATGTTTAACTGTTCTAGTCCAAGTTTTAAGCTATAAAGTTAAAAAAAAAGACAAATAAACAGCTAATGCTAGCAGTATTAACTGTGAGGAAATTTCAGCTCTAAATGCCCTGATAATAAAATTTAGGCCTCTCATACAGCATGCAAAAAGACTCGCATAAAAATTGAGTTCTCAACTTTTTCCTGGAGAGACGCCTATAAAGAAAATTAATTACTCTCCTGGGACATCCCTGTAAATCGATTCTCTTTTAAAGCATTCCTTTGAAAGGCGATTACACTCCTTTTCTACAGAAAAACTAAGTTCTCTTCATGAAATACCCTCATATCAACGGAAGACGGGTCCACTTAAATATATGAAAACAAAATGCGAAATTTATATAATACCAAGAAATTTATGCAAAGAACGCTCTACTATTTGTTGATGATGATTTGTTCGTCCCAGTTGTCGAGACGCTATCAAATATGATTTGCCAGCCTCTTCATTGCACCATTTTCCATTTACATAGTTGACGATGTAACAACCAAACGAATCTTTCGTATCATCTACAGAAACCGAATAGTAAAATTTTCAAAATCTTTTCGGATAGTTTAAAACGCAACAGTTAATCTTCAAACAAATTAGATAACATAAAAAGACTGTATTTTCATAGCACTGCGATAAATACTTCAATTTTGGTAATTAGCCATCGGATAATGTTACGTACGCAATGACGCAAAAACGCAAGGACAAAAGAACGCCAAGACGCAAGGACGCAAAAATTTAAGGATACAAAGACGCAAGATTGCAGAGACGCAAGAACGTAAGAACTCAAACGCAAAGATGCAAAAACTTAAGGACACAAAAACGCAAGAACGCAAAGACGCAAGGTTGCAGAGACGCAAGAACGTAGAAACTAAAAAACGCATAGACGCAAGAACGCAAGAACGCGAAGAACGCGAAAGACGGAAAAAACGAGAAAGATGGGAAGATAAAATTACCTAACAATTTAAATAAAAAGGTACAAAATTCCTTCATCTAAAGCATACAATCGCAAGTGCTGTACCAAAAAAACAAATTTAATTACAAAGTGGTGTAGTTTACTTATCAGTTTATTCCGAATGTTAAAAATAATCTCTATTACATCTTATTTATTGCATTATCTAAGAACTTGTGCATGGTCTTAATTTTTCCTTTGCAAAAAGGAACAGAATACTGTCGCGCCATAACTAGTAATAACTAAATTAAAGTGGAACTGTTATTTATAATTTGTTACAATTTGACGGACGCGTTACATTCAGAAACAAACTAATTTATTCGGTACTGTAGTACACCAACGGTGTGACATCTAGTGGCAACTCTCGGTTCTACCTAAACACAATTTTTGAGCATTGGAATGTCTTGTAGTGTAAAACGTCAAACGTTTTCAAAAACTAACGCAGGCGACGTACAGAACAAAGAAACGAGCTAAATTATAAAACAACTCTACTACTATTTCGTTGCTGATAAAACAATACAATAACGCGAACATGGCTTATGCTTTTTGACTATATTTTTCGCATTTATTTAAAAATGACAAATTCACTGTAACGTTACTAATTCAGGTAATTGAATTACCTTTTAAGAATTTTTAAAATTTACATATTTTATAACGTTTTGCCGTATTTGTCAAGAGAAACAACTTGCTTATAATGATTTTAAAAGCGTTTGCTTATAATTAATTGTTAAAGTAATCTTGTTTGTACATATACTATGATTACTTGAAAAGGCAAGCAGAAAAGACGTGGATAGAGTTTCCATACTAGCTTGTAAATACCTGTACATAAATCCAATGCAAACGCAATAGTATGAACATCAAAGCGGAAACAGCCCCCATAAATCCATTTTATTTGGCTTCATACTTGGTTTCATTCTTCGTTTTTATTCTGAATTTTATAACAGTAGTAAATACCTTTACTGTCTACGAAGCATACAAAAGAATAAATATGGCTAATACTGAAAAGCATCTACGCTATTTTCTGTGCTTTCCAAATTTGCCGGTTTTCAAGACTAGGGCTGGGAATACTTATCGATATATCGATAATATCGATATTATTGATAATATCGAATAGGTATTATCGATATTATCGATATAATTTCATTATCGATATTCGATATTAAATTTTCAATATCGGCCAGCCCTAAACACAACACATCTTTTGCTAATATTACATCCCAACAACTTCTAACATTTTCAAAAAGTAAAATGGTCGTTTATCTCTGTGTACAGATTCTATTGGTAGTAAACAAATTTTAATTTTTGCTTACCAAAAAGGTCCCAACGAATCCCAAAATTTCAAAGAATGTCAGCAATGATTGCACCAACAACAAACACTGACACTAATTCATTTTTTAAATCATCACGAATTAATCGGAACTGTATTATTTAAAGTTAGAAAACACCCCGACATTAAGCAAACACACGTACCTTTATAACTTTCGTTAATAAGAAATCGGAACTTTACGCTCGTTTTTATTTGTCCCGAAAATAGTCGAATGCAGTAATTGAATGCACACCTGTTACCACATTTCGCTTTTTCAATTAATGTAAACAACTCTTATCAAGTGCTATTAGAGATTGGACATCAAATAATCGTTTAGTAGAGATGTGCTCGTGGAAAATTGTATTTAATACAGGGTGAACTAATAATTTAAAACAGCGAATCTAACACGTACTAATTTCAACAAAATTAACAATTATTACGATGGTGTCTTCGATATTATCGGTATTATTATGGATATTATCGATATACTGATATTGTCGATATAATTTCATTATCGATAATTAATATTAAATTTTTAATATAGCCCAGCCCTATCCAAGACCACTATGTTTTTATGGCTTGTTCCCTAATCTGTATAACTAAAGTTATATTCTAGAATAGTTTTCCTCAAACTGGGTCCGCGGAGCCCCAAAAATCCGCAAAGGTCTTACAGGGGTTCCCTACTTTTATATGAAAATTAAGAATGTCCAGTTTTCTTAATAAATTTTATTTTTATTGAAGAGTGGCTAAAGGCTAAATTGCACAGGAAGCGTGCAAGCTCGATCTGTACAGATTTTTCATATCAATGCCATCTAAAGCAATTTGGTGTTCTACACGCATTTATGACGAATATCAGTGGCGTCTCGTAAAGGAGGCAACGTGAGCGACACATAAAACGAACAACATAATAATACTTCACTTTTCTAAAACGTATAATACGGTTTAAGGTTTGCTACAGGAGAGCAATGTTTTTATGAAACATAGAAATGCGGCGAAACTTCAGATATTCGTCTTAGAGCGAGACCGCGGCTACGTAAACAAACTTCTCCTCTTTGTTCCATATTTTTGGTGTTCGTCCTTTACTAATAAAGGTCCCTACTATCATGTGGTGGTCAAATCCGCATTCCGGTTGTCTATAAACTCTCACGTCCTTCGTCATTGCCGTTCTTCCTCTTTTAACAATTATCAAGTCAATAATCAATTTCAAGATGGCCGGTGAGAACGGTGATGTTTCTGTTGCTCCGACTTTGTGCGGTGTTTGTCTTAGTAACGCTGTTAATAAACGAGTGCAATGTGTTACATGTTTAAAATATTACCATAATAGTTGTGTTGTGAAACTAAAAACTAAAGTGTTAACTTTAGACAAAGGTAAAATAAATTGCTGCTCTAACCTAGAAAATACAAGTGAACTTGACCCCGGCCTTGCCGAATGCGCAAATACTGAAATTATCACTATCTCGTATTTAAAAATGCTTTTGCTTGCCAAAGACGATCTAATTGTTCAACTAAAGGACAAAAATGCTCTTTTGGAGGACAAAATTAAATACTTGGAAGTTAAGTTGTCTAATACTCCGGCTACTTACTCCGAGAAACTAAATCAGCAGCAACCATCTCTTTCTCGAAAAACGATTGCTAACCACACTTCAAAACCTACCGGTAGTGGCTTCTCTACCGCTCCTCAAAATTATTCGAAAGAAGACAAAATAGATAAAATTCCTACTGCACCCATTCTTGAAATTCAACATTTAAAAACCGCTTTAACTGAAGCTGAAATGCTAAGTAAAATGAACAAGATTATAAGTTTAACCAATGAAGAAAAGAAACCTGATTATTTTCAAACTACAACACACCGAAGAAGTTTACAACAGCATCGGGCTTCAAAAAATACCGTTTTTGGTCAAAATACAAGTGCAGATATTACTGGCATTGAAAGATTAACTTATCTGTTCGTATCACGCGTTCAGCCACAATTTAATACAAATGATATACCCGCATTTTTGAAGAAAAACTCTATTGACATACAATCTTGTGATTCTTTACAGACTAAATTTGATAGTTATAAATCCTTCAAGATAGGCGTTAAACAAAGTGAAGTGAATAAAATTCTTAATCAGAACCTTTGGGGGTCAAATATTCTTATAAAAATCTTCAGATCGAAACGTCAAGAAAACAAGGATTTTCCGAAGCAACCGACAAAGCAGCTATAAATAGTGCTGCTGCTTGTAACTGTGTTGATATTGACTGTCAAAAACAACTTCATGTTAATGGTGACAAAGTATTGCAAAGTAATACTATCTATTAATTTCTTTCATATTAACATACAGTGTTTAAGTAACAAAGTGGATCAAATTTCCATGTTTCTGGACAAGTATGATTATGACGCTATTTGTTTGTCGGAGCACTGGCAAACCGAGTCAAATTTAAAATTAATAAAATTGCCAGGTTATAAACTTGTAAATTATTTTTGTAGGTCCACCTTCCAGCATGGTGGTGTATCTATTTTCTTAAAAAATAACATTAAATTCAAGTCTCTAAATCTCGATTCATACAATACTGAAATTAATGCCGAATTCTGTGGTGTTGAATTAGTAACATCCAAAATTATAATTATAACTGTGTACCGCTCCGGAAATGGAGATTTTAGTATATTTCTAGACAAGTTAGAGAATGTACTAGATATGTATTTTGCTAGGACAAAAAATACCATACTTTTAGGAGATTTCAATGTCGATTTTAGCAGTAACTCTGGAAATTTAAGAGATCTTATGTGTTTAATAACTTCTTATGGTCTAAACCCTATTATAACAGATTTTACTAGAATAGGAACCACTTCCTCATCCCGCATTGACAACATTTTAACAAATTTAAATGTTAACAAATTTTCATCGGGTGTTGTTGATCCCTGTTTTTCTGACCACGGTGGGCAGTTTATTAAAGTCATTGCGACCGCAGATGCTCCAAAACCAACATATAGGAGAAAGATAACTGCACGTGGCATAGCAAAATTAAGAACGGCCTTGTTAGAAATCGATTGGACCATTTTTTGTGATCCCGACTTAAATGTTAACCGTATGTCTATGTTTATGGTAAATACTTTTACATCGCTTGTACATAAACATTTCGCATTAAAAAAATGTACTAATATAAATAAGACAGTTGTTCACTGGTTCAGTGATTCACTACGACAGCTAAGGGATAGATTATCTTGTGTCAAATTAGTTTATAATGTCAGTAAAAATCCAGATGTTTTAATTAAGTATAATGAATTACGTAAACAATATAGAATTGAAATTAAAAACGCAAAAAAATATGCGTACAACAACTATATTGTAAGCTCTGACAACAAGGTAAAAAACAGTTGGAAACTAATTAACTTTGAGAGAAATAAGGGATGTTCAGTTAAACCTGACCCCGATATTTCACCTGATCTTTTTAACGATTATTTTGTTACTATAGCCAGTAACTTAATTGCGTCACTTCCCCAAACTGAATATAATCCTACTGATTTGCTTGGACCAGTCCCAACGCCAACTTGTTTGTTTAATCTTGAGAGTGTTTCACCTGAGGAGGTTTGTGATGTTATAATTTCTTTAAAAAATTCAAGTTGCATGGATTTTTATGACTTGAACAGTACAATCATTAAAGCAGTAATAGATATAATTGCTTTTCCTTTATCCAAGCTTATAAATGCTTGCTTCAAATCTGGTGTTTTTCCTGAAGAATTCAAAGTCACAAAAGTGATACCAATTTTTAAGAAAGGCGACGTAAATATCACTGACAATTACCGCCCAATTTCTATTATTCCAATTTTTGCCAAGATATTTGAAATAATTTTAAAAGCTAAACTGGTGCAGTATTTTGAGGATAACTCTCTCTTCAATCCATGCCAATTCGGTTTTCGTCGCAGCAGATCTACAACCCAAGCTGTTCAAAACGTGGTTAACTACATAGTTGAGGGCCTTGAGGAAGGTAAACACACGGCTGTTACATTATGCGACCTCTCCAAGGCCTTTGATTGTGTCTCGCATGAAGTCATTCTGCAGAAACTAAGTTTTTATGGTGTAAGAAATTCATCACTCTCACTTTTCAGATCTTATCTTCAAAACAGACAACAGTGTGTTACTATGAACAACCAAAATTCTGTTCTCAAACAAGTAGTGCATGGTGTTCCTCAGGGCTCTGTCATAGGTCCTCTTCTATTCATTATTTTTATAAATGACCTTTATCACTACATGCTTCCCAAAAATTGTGTGTTATTTGCTGACGACACCACTTTATTGTCTTCTGCTAAAAACATCGATAACTTGGCTGAATTGTCTGTCCAAAGTGAGAAACAAGCTGAAAATTGGTTTTGTACCAACAAACTCAAACTTAATCAAGACAAAACTCAGAAAATTACCTTTTCTTCTGTCAATAATTTAGCATTTACAGTCAACGTCAAGATGCTAGGTGTAGTGCTTGACAGTTCTTTAAACTGGTCATCTCACGTTGATTATCTAAGTAAAAAATTATCGAGCGTTATATTCTTGCTTCGAAATTTAAATCGACTTGTAACCACTGACATTCTAAGACTGTCCTATTTCTCATTATTTCATTCTCTCATCAGTTATGCCATAATTTTATGGGGAAACTCAACACATGCGTTACGAATTTTCCGTCTTCAAAAACGAGCAATCCGAATTCTTGGAAATGTAGACAGCAGGGAACATTGCCGTCCTTTATTTATAAAGTTTGGTATAATGTCCTTACCATCTATATTTATGTATGTTACCTTGCTCGAAATTCATAAAAACATTGATTCTTTTCCTGTTAATAGCGACTTCCATAACCATGACACACGTTCTAGTAACGCACTAAGGAATTCCCGTTTTAGACTTTGTAAGTCAGAGAAAAATTCACTGAACCTAAATTTTTACAATCATTTACCTGCTGTTATTAAAACTTTGAATTACAACTGTTTTAAATCCAAGATGAAAAATTACTTTACCAACCGATGTTTTTACAATGTTGAAGAGTACTTAGATACTCCTTTTTTATTGCCTATTTTGTAATTTTTTGTGTAATAAGACTGATGTGAAGTACTTTTTAATATACATTTTTATATTAGTGTATAAGTGTTATCTATATCTATATATCTATATCCGGACGTGCTGCAAATGTATTCAATATGTAGAGCGGTTAAATAAAGTATCTTATCTTATCTTATCTTATCTTATCTTATCTAATTGATCTGAGCTCTAACGTTGGATGTCGCCATATACAGGATGTATCAAATGGCCTGTTAACTATGAGGATCTCGCTTATTTGAAGAGAAACGACGATGGTTAAATTAGAGAAAAGTTTTGGAATTTTATGCCCATTAATAATCTGAAAAGAAATTAGAGCTATCTTACTTACAACAACACATACAGCAACAGTAACTAAGAACGTCAAAATAAAAAATTAAATTTGGAAAAGGACGCCACTACAAAACAATTGAAAACAAGCAAACAATACCATGTTAAGAGCGCCGATTCCCGAAGACACCCGAGCAATTCCGACTAATTCAGTGTTACCAAAAATGCGTCATAATTAATGTGAGTGATATAGTCAAGACGAATGCGATGGGTGATACAATCTGAAAAGAAATTAGAGCTATCTTACTTAGTTTATGAATAAACTAAAAGAAACTGAAATTTTGAATTTTTTGTTTTCGGCTATAACTCATTTATATTACATATTTCTAGTTAAGGCATTATTAGGACACTTTTTTATACTGAATTTAAATTTTTTATCAGATTTGGTATAACTGTTACCATTGCTCATTTTCGACTGTCAACTTTTTTTTAATGGTCGGTATTTTAATTTTTTTCGTATTTGAAAAGAGTTTTTAATTCTGATTTTAACGATCTGTCACACTTTGCATTTTGTTTAAGTTTGAGCATTTTATTACAGAAAATAAAAGTTGCATAAGAGTGCCATGGAAAGACCACGACATTTATTTTATTTTGAATGAATTCTAATAGGCCATGAACTGATGGAAGTAAAACAAAACACTACTTGTATTTAATTTGGCCCTTAGATACATGAGGTACGCGAAAATTTCAGGAACTTTGTTTTGAGCGTAGGCAGCAGGTTAAGTTATTTTTTTACAAAAACAATTGAATGACACAGTTACTAACACGCAGATTAGAGAGTTTATTTTAGACGAGCTTCTGAGCATGTTTTACAAAGGTGTCAAATGTTTTGAACATTTATTTAATGATTGTTTGTATTAGTGCAGTTCTAATGTCATCTGTTGTATTTATTTAACCTGTTATTCAAATTTGTTATGTCATTTGCAAACATAAAAACTGCAAGTGGAATTTTCAGTAAATTGTGTATGTTAGAAAATTTGTCATTCATTTGTTTTATTATAAATAACATAACCTGCTGCTTAAGCTCAAAATAGAGTTTGCTAAAATGTTTGCGTACCTAATGTATCTAAAGGCCAAATTAAATAAAAGTAGTGTTTTGTTTTACTTCCATCAGTTCATGGCCTACTAGAATTTTTTCAAAATAAATTAAACGACGTACTCTTTCCATGGCACTCTTATGAAGTTTTTATTTTCTGTGATAATATACTCAAAGCTTAAACAAAATACATCGTTGAAATTAGAATTAAAAACTCTATTTAAATATGAAAAGATTTAAAATGCCGACCATCAGAAAAAAAAAGTTGACAGTCGAAAACGAGCATAACAGTTATACTGAATCTGATAAAAAATTTTTATTCAGCATAAAAAAGTGTCCTGATAATGCGTTAACTAGAAATATTATAGCCGAAAACAAAAAAACCAAAACCTCAGTTATTTTTCAGAAACTAAGCAAGACATAGGTCTAATATCTTTTAAGATTATTAATGAGGATACAATTCCACAAGTTTTCTCTAATTTAACCATCGTTGTATCTCGTCAAATAAGTGAGATCCCCATAGTTAACACGCAATTTGATATATCCTGTATACTATGCTATACAGAGAGAAATGTGTAGAATATAACAAGCCTCTAATCCTGATATTCGTGGACTATGAAAAAGCATTTGATTCGATAAATCAACAAAAACTCTTCCATGCCCTCTCGCAATGCCGAATAGACTCCAGATACACAGGTCTACTAAGATACATACAGGGTCGCTATTAAAAATGGAACCAAAGCTCTCCTGCTAAAACTATTTGAGATATAGATATGAAAATTGGAAGGCTTCCATTTGAAATTATTTCGCATATTTTGAGGTTAAAAAAAATTTTTTTGACACATGATTTTTGAGCGCGGCCGCCATCTTGAATTTTTTTAAATGGCAACATGGACTTTGTGATACATCATTAGAAAGCTTATTTTTTTCTCTTTCTTACTACCTTAATCATGTATGGTGTTAAAGTAGAAAATAATGCGTTCTGTTTCTGTCAAATGGTCCATATTTCACGATATTAAGGTTTATTTGTCACGTAATACAATAGTTGTAAGGAAACAAACCATATGTACTGTGTTTTTTGTCACTTATTAAACCCCTACTGATTGTTTTTTGTTTATTTTTGACGTTTCGTTATTGCAAAGGTATCTAGATTTAAAGTGCAATACATTAGCCAGCCATTTTTCTGCATTATTTTCTACTTTAACACCATACATGGTTAAGGTGGTAAGAAAGAGAAAAAAATAAGCTTTCTAATGATGTATCACAAAGCCCATGTTGCCATTTAAAAAAATTCAAGATGCGGCCGCGCTCAAAAATCATGTCAAAAAAATTTTTTTTAACCTCAAAATATGCGAAATAATTTCAAATGGAAGCCTTCCAATTTTCATATCTATATCTCAAACCGTTTTAGCAGGAGAGCTTTGGTTCCATCTTTAATAGCGACCCTGTATATAACCACGCAACCGCATCAGTAAGATTACACGAAGACACCAATACATTTCCAATAGAGAAAGGGGTAAGACAGGGAGACGTCATATCCCCTAAATTACTTACAACACTCTTAGAATATATGTATAAAAACCTAAATTGGGAACAGTGTGGAATCAACATCAAGGGCGAACTACTAAACCACCTAAGATTTGCGGACAATCTCGTCCTGATCACAGACAAAATAGACGAAGCAAAAACAATGCTACAGGAACTCAAAGTTGCCTCAATGGAAGTTGGACTTGCTATAAATTACTCAAAAACAAAATATATGACAAACCTGGTCCTCAGCGACAACATTTGGGTAGATGATATGAAGATCGAACAAGTATACTCATACAAATACCGGGGACATGAGCTAACCATCGGGAGAGACAATCAAACCCACGAGCTTAAGAGGAGAATAAATCTAACATGGGCAGCCTACGGAAAGCTGAGTAACATCTTTAAATCAGATATCCCGGTATGCCTGAAAAGAAAGTGTTCGATCAGTGCATACTCCCTGTCCTTACGTATGGAGCCGAAACACTAACATTAACCGAGAAAACCATAAAGAAAATTAGAGTAACACAAGCAGCAATGGAAAGGTTAATGTTAGGAATAACACTAAGGGACAGAATACCGAACGCCACTATTAGGCAGCGAACAAAGGTCAAGGATGCCGTGTCGAGAATAGTTGAGCTGAAATGGAATTGGGCGGGGCACGTGGCAAGACTGAAAGATGAAAGATGGACAAAACGAATGGTCGAATGGAGACCCAGACAAGACGCACTCAGAAGTAGAGGTAGACCACCAACGAGGTGGGCCGACGATGTAAAAAGAGTTTCAGGAAATTGGATCCAGATCGCACAAGACAGAAGTAGATGGAGGGGCACGAGGGAGGCCTATGTCCAGCAGTGGACGACTTAGGCTGGGAAAGAAGAAGAAGATGCTATACAGGGTGGCGTTTTATTTGTTCGTTTATGCTAATTAACGGCGTGTCTCTATATGTACTTCAGCAATCGTCTGGCTTCCTGCATTCATGAAAAACCCCAATCCACACATTATTAAATGAATTAACAATCCCCCAAAGGAGGAAGAAAAAGATTAAGCCCTAAAATAAACAACGACAATAAATTCTTTCTAAAAAATTTCTTACCTAGAGTCTTCTCTCTCAAACATCCTATAGTTTTGAAGTTTCCATTAAAAAAGAACGGCTTACACCTACCTCCCTTGAGAATAAAATCTTAAATTGTAGAATAATGCTAATCTCTTGTAAAAATTGTCAAGATAATTTAATTCCTATACAAAATAAGCTATGCATATAGACATTGTTTTGTCAGCGGATAAAAAGCAATGTAGAAAGTGGAAAAATTCTATTTTTCTTTCGCCATATAAACGATTTAAGAAATACCAAAATGAAGAGATTTTTAAACAAATAATTTTACCGAGTACCTACTTCGTTCTGAATGACCTTTAGCTGGTCCGGTTGTCAGAAGAACTTCAGGAAATTGCTGGGCGAGAACAGCGGCCATTATGCATTTACCCATCTTTTTGAAGGTGGATTTACCTTTAGCAGGATGGCTTGTAGTAGCAGGATGACTTGTACCTGCGGTTTCCTTAAGATTCCTTAACCGGTTTGAATGGTTTTGCGGGCTTCCTCGGATGTGTGCCATTCCTTTATCGGCCATTTAAAACGCTTCCTAGCTGCTCCACTTAACTTCATGTTTTGCTCTTCTAAGCCAAGACGATCTAACGAGACTCCGAGCTCAGACTGATTGGACACTTGGACAGTACTTTGTCTCCCTCGTCATTTCACGTCCTCAGTTTCCGTGACAGGATTCTCAGGTGCCTGTTCCACTTCTATATCTGATACCGATTAGAGATCACTGCTGTCCTCTCCCATAGGAATTGTTTTGTTTTTTCTGGTTTTTTCATGTTTCCACGAGTAAAGGGGAAATAAACGGTCCCCTGCAGCAATGCCACAGAAAGGCTATTGAAACCGGAGGTCGCATACTAGCGACTAGGTTTTCACCTAGCCATGCAGTCATTGAAGAAAGAAGACTTGAAGAAATTATTGAGGTTTCCATCCCACTTGGCCGGCCGGTTAAGGCAAGCCCACACATGCAGCAGGCTCTTCCTCAGCATCCACCGACCTACTACACACGGTTTATTTATACTGGGCAGGTCTCTACGGGCATTAGTCAGCAAGCACAGACCCCTGGACATAAAATCCAGTTGATCCCAGGAGTCTCAGCAGCACCGCCCTCCACGCTGTTGGACCCAGTATTGCAAAGAAGAGGGTAATTAGAGTGTAACGAACTTATTTTGTGCATTAAAATTATTTTGGTTTGTTTCAGTGACCTTTCGATTTTAACGCAAATTAGTCCTTTGACCTCTTCTCCCTCTATATTCTCTATTGAATTGAACGCGCACCCCGAGATTTAGTTGAGTAGTCGTAGTTCCGTCTTCAGGCTCTTTTCACTATAAAACGCTCTCCGCGCTCAGAAAGTCAAGAATTCTTCTCCCAAACTTGACAGAACTCACTAGCGCTCCCGCTCCGATCTTATTGCAAGGCCTTTGAATTTGGATTTAATTCCGAAAGTTTAACTTTACCGTCCGCCCGTGATTTACAAACTCTTATACGTTTTTAATATTTTTCGCGACAGCCCGTCAACTCATTGAATTTATTCTGAAAGTGAAAGACTTTACCATCCGCTCGTGATTTACAATCTTTTCTAAGTTTGTAATATTTTCCCTGACAGCCTGTCAATTCGTTGAATTTATATTCAATCCGAAAGTCAAAGACTTACCGTCCGCCCGTGATTTACAAACTTTTATACGTTTGTAATATTTTACCCGACTGCCCGTCAGAACCATTGAATTTGTATTCAATCCAAGAGTTACCGACCTTGCCGTTCACCTGAGAAATTAGAGTTGCCAAGATATTGTAAAGAGTTTCTCATTTGAACAATGCCGAATTCACTTGCCCTCCCGATCTGATCATATTGCAAACTGTAATAAGTTAGTAATATTTCCAGAGAACCCGTCAAATAGTTTTTAAAGTTTTTTAATTATTTTTTGTTTTAATTTAAATTCAATTTTATTGTTTATATTTGTTACTAGAATCAAACTGTACATATTAATTGATTATGGGTAGATAAAATACTTAATTACTTCCTTCAACAATATCTATTTACTTTAAACTTATACGCATTTCGGCATGTTTACATGCCATTGCAAGGACTAGCGGGTGGTCTAGTGGTTAGAGTCCCAACATCTAGAACTAGACTCCCAAAGGCAGTAGGTTCGAATCCTCTGCCCGTCGGAAATTTTTCTGAATAAGTTAAATCCGGCGTGTCCATGGACGGTGTGTGTGGTGTGTATGTTGGGTTGCACGTCTTTCAGGGGTGGGGCATGTTAGACCGGTGTATAGCGCTTAGTGTACTGAGCCCGGGTAAGGAAGTGGAATGGGAATCATGGAGTAGTGCTCACACACGCCCCCATGATTCTTAAAAAAACATGCCATTGTCAAAGGTTACATTAGAAAGTAAACAGTTAGTGTTGTTATAGCAATAAAACTTGGTGACTTGATCTCGGTAATCGTCTGCAGATGACTTGATTTCTTATTCCAAAATGTCCAATGGATGACAATTTAAGAAATCAATGCTCATTCATTAAATGTTTTTAAATGTTTGTGAATTTCAGAAACTTCTAGTATATCTAATTTACGTTTATCATCACAAAAGTGTAAACATTTTATAGTGTTATTAGATGTCATTAAATGATTGTGTTGTAGTGTTTAGCGTAATTAGATTTATGTGGGTGTTTGTATTTGTAACAACGTACGTGTTCTTTATGCCTAATAAAAGTCAAAATTTCTAATTGTTTGGCCTATATAAACCGAATTACAATACGAACAATTTAATTTGTAAATGCCTGATTTCAACAAATCATCTGTTTTTGATTTTGCATTAAACAAAGTGTTTAAGATGTTTCTAGTTGTTTTAAAATTTACTTTACATTTATTTGTTTTGTTTATAATTTTGGCAATTTTTCTGATTTTTCACCAAAATCGAGGATCGAGGCATATTTAATTGTATCGGATGAACTTGAGTATTCAAATAAATTGTTTGAATGGCTAATTTATAATCTTTTTCTATAATTAATGTATCAATAAGTTTAATATTATAACCATTACTATATGCAATTTTTTAGGCCAATTTATAAATACTTAAGTTGAGTTTGTAAATAGTTAAAAACCACTATATTGTTTGATTTGAGTGTTTGTGAGTTGTTTAGAGAATTAATGTTTGCTGTTGGAGATATAAATCTACACCTGGACACTTTTTATGCTGTTAGCTTTGCGCAACACCAAAGGACCCAGTGGCGTACACAACAAGACGTCGTACGAAGTAACTTTTCTTTTCTGGAATTTAGGTTTTATTGAAACAGGAATATTCGTGGCGACCTTTCTTTTGCAACCAGGTATTTCATTAAGTGAAAATACGTCGCAAGAGATGTGTGGAAGTTAATTTAATGGTAAGAGGAAGGATAAGGTGATTAGGACAGCGGACAGCTGCTCCCTTTACTCGCCTCTTACGACAGGTGGGAAATCCCGTGGTGCTATTCTACAGCCGGCGACCACACAGATAAAGACAGGTACTTAATAGGTAGCAAAAAAAAAAAGTCAACAATACATGAGACATCCAACTACTACATTACTATTTTTCCATTTATTTAAAGAAAACAAATACAATCAAAATTTTATATGGCTACAAACCTACAATATGTTTGCATATTCGGACGTTTGAAAACAAGTAAAATTTCTGTGATAGAGTAAGTTTCTGAGAAATCAAAAGTAAAAAAGGTTTTCCCTCTTTTCAACCTCGTCCGTGCACGATGTGTGTATCAACTTTCTGCACTTAGTGTTTTGTTAAATTGTTGTTTTTCTTGGTAACCAATTGTTTATTCTGGTTCCTAAAATAACTAAACTAATGTATTAGCAATGCAAAATAAATCTTTCTCTCAAATTGATAATCTACTACTAAAGGCATAACAAAAAACTATTTATATCTTTTCAACATTTATTGGTTATATTATAATCTAATACATTATCACAAAGTATGCAAAATGTAGGAATATGTGCTAGAAGACTATTGATAAATATAATATGCGTATCGTATAATTTTACAGATTACTATTAATCATACCATTCAATAGAATACTTACCTAGTCTGTATTTTACGTTATGAAATTACATTAAAATATCCACAAACAAATCCAATATCACAAATCAAAATGGAAAATTTTCTATATTGTCTTAGTGTAACATTTCAACAGTAATTACGGACACGTTTTTCCAATTCTAAATATTGCTGTAAATACAATAAAAAATAAATATTCCATTTGTTTAATTAAAATTTTAATCTAAAATAGCATACACTGTTAACACCAAACAGTTCGTTGAAAGGAATATTTTCTCATTATCTAGTTTAATTATCACCAACAGTTTTTAGTCAAAGTTGGCACTCGATGCATAGAAAAACAACAGTAGATAGAACTATGTAATTACTAATGATCGTTAGATGATTTAAGAAAAATTGTGTTTGTGCGTGAATCAAATGAAAAATAAATAATTTCTCAAAATGTAAATAAATAAAGAATAAAATGCAATTTGTGTGTTTTCAATTACTTCCTATAACTATTAACTGATTATTAGGCAGTGATATACTAAAAATAATAGAAAATAATAAATAGTAACCATACAATCAAAAAGCAAGTAAGCAACAACACATTCACTCAAAAAAAATTTAACCCAGTTCTATCACATCAACTATTTATAATTCCCACGAAACCAAATACACAGTTCATTCGTTTTTATTTCATGTAAAAAAATAATTTGACTTGGTGTTAAATGCAAATTAATACTACATACATACATTAATACAAGCAATTAAAATAATTCCAATAAACAAACCTGCATCAATAATTACATTAACGCAGATCATTTTCAATTTTCCAAAAAAAAACTTAAAATTGCAATGTCGTCTCTTTAAAATCTTCCATCCAGATACTAATCATTACAAATATAGCAATCCGTCTAAAACATTGCAAGAATATATATATTTAACGTGCAAACAGAATTTATATATACTATAGTTATAAATTGAAGAAATTGTTGGTATATCAAATAACAAAGTCCAGTCATTGCAAGTAATTTATTGTATTAACTCGACATAATTTGCAGGAAACAAACCGTATGCGCCATCAGGACCTAAGCCTTGCCACCAGCCTTCATCCACTTGGTCAATGTTGGTGATGACGTCGCCAGGATCAAAAGTTATTTCCGTATCATCAGCTGAAATGCACACAAGCTTTTAAATCCATTTGCATATTATTAATACAGCTAAATCAAACAGTAAAATGCTAACAGTTATATTAATTTTTTCAATTTTTACCTTCTTCGCTATACGAAGTACAGTACAATTTCAGTAATCCGGACAGATAAAATTTTTACCCAGTCCGGATTTGCAAATTTTACGGATTATAAAAATATTTGAAAAAAATACACAAATCGAGCAAGAAAGAGTTTTTTTAATGAATTCTAACTATTTTTATAAACAAATAGCAAACATTCAAACACAATCATTTGTTTAATATTAACTATTTTTTTGCTGCTCTGTTTTCAAAAACTGGCTTTTCCTTTCAATCTTCTTAATAAACAAAAACATCAAGCATTGGAACGTTATTTTCTTCTTCCCATTGAATGCACTAAAAAAATGATTGAACAGCACCTTTCTGCATGATTTTATTACAAGATTCTTCTACAAAGTACGAATTACTTGAGTGTCCAAGTTAACGCATGTCCGGATTATCGAAGCTGTACTGTAAGTGATTAAACCCACAGTAGCCGGATAATCGCTCTTAGTCTTAAATTAACGCGTTTAGAACTGATGTGCGCTGACTTTTGAGTATATTTATTATTTAGGTTATATGAACCAAAATCTTAGGCCAAAATAATGTACATAACCTCAAAAATTGTATGAAATACCACTTAAAGATATTTCTCCAAAACTATCCATTTTTTACAACAACACATACAGCAACAGTAAATAAGAACGTCAAAATAAAAAATTTAATTTAGAAAAGGACGCCACTACAAAACAATTGAAAACAAGCAAACAATACCATGTTAAGAGCGCCGATTCCCGAAAACACCCGAGCAATTCCGACTAATTCAGTGTTACCAAAAATGCGTCATAATTAATGTGAGTGATATAGTCAAGACGAATACAATTCATGATACAATTTTTCTTTGATAAAATTGTGATGTATGTTAACGCGTGCTAGTTACGGTTTACGTAATTCCATCTTAACTAGCACTGATGAACTTACACCACAATTATATCGAAAGATCGCAATCATGCGTATTATTTATGTTAACATAATTTACGTTGTATGTTGGTTGAATAAATAAATATTTTTATAGAATTATTATAACCTAGCTTCAGGCACCAATAAGTCGTAAAAACGTGCAAAATTACCGTTATAAACGGCAGTTTAAAAGGCGTTTAAAAATCATAAAATGTAGAGAGTGTTTTATTCGAAAAAGTAAATTTCATTTGCCACTGCTAGACGGTACAGTATACCCAGTATATGCTAAAATAAATGCAAAGTTACAAGTTTTCAGAATACAAATTTTTATATTTTTAATAATAAAGTCGCTAGCAAGGAAATACAAACCGTTGAGACACCCTGTATGTTGCAGCTACTAAGAATAATTCTATAAAAACTACCATCATTGTATCCAACAACCCGTATGTCCAGTGCGGTTGAATGCGGGATTCATTGCTTAATTACACATTACATAGCCTCTGGTAGCTCTTTTGTGCGTGGCAATAATAAGGGACACTTCAAATGAGAATATTTACAGCATTCCAAGCGTTTAAAATGACTTTGATATTAATTGTGTTACATAGTAGCAAATATTGCTACAACCCTTTGATGAAACATTAAATATGAATATAATAGATTTTGGTATAAATGTAATTATGTTGCTCTATTTTAGGGCTGAAGGTTTTCTTTATTGGCTATATAACTACACAGGGAGTTAATGAATCTTAAGGACAAACTTCTAGGACTTGCAAAACACAACAAAGCAAACAACTTTTGTTAATAAATGTGTGGTCAAAAGTGTTTCCTTTCAGGGATAGAGCTTCTCAAAGATTATTTAAGAACCGCCTAAATGTAGGCAACTCAATTTGAAAAATCTACAATAACTAATTCAAAAATTATCAAAATTATAGTAAATGTTCAAAATGTCGCCCCCAGCTTCTACACACGAAGCACATCTACGAAGTAAATTCTTGCGCACCGCTCCAAATATACCAGGAGTCTGTTGAACTTCTTCACATGCAGCAAGAATACGCGCCGTAAGTTCTTCTACAGTTTCAACTGGGGTAGCATACACTAACGTTTTAACATGACCCCACAAAAAGAAATAGAAAATCCAAAACTTCTTCCTTCCACCGTTCAGCTTGTTCTGGTAGCTCCACAGTTGTGTCTATTGACAACGAATGTACCTTACTCCAGCAGGCGACGTGAAACTACACTAAAGGCCTTGTGCGATAGATGATTCCTATTCGGAAAATGTTCTTGGTACAGGCGAGCAGCTTCGCGTGCGTTACGCCAAGCAGTTCCATACATGAACATCATGTCATGCTGGTCGGCAAAAGTATAATTCGCCGTAACACAAAAATACGAAACACAGAATTAAAATAACGAAGAAAATATTTTTCAAAAAAATCACAGAGCGAAAGAAACGAATTACAAAAGGCACAGGAAGAAACGAATTCAAGAAAAGTCAAAAACTATCACAAAAATTTCGAAATGTGTCAAAATTGACGTTATTTGAATGCATGTATATCTAGATCGTTTTATTTTTTCAAAATTCCTTGTGACCCTGTGCAAAATTATTGAAAATGTAATTTGGGTTGCCTATTTTCAGGTACCTCTTAAAGAATCTTTAAGAGGCTCTATTTTCTAAAGGAAACACTTTCGATCACACATTTATTAACAAAAGTTGTTTGCTGTGTTGTGTTTTGCAAGCCCTAGAAGTTTGTCCCTACAATTCATTGACACCCTGTATAATTTGCTTAATAATTATATAAATAATATGTAAGAGGTTATTAATTTAGGTCCGCTAACAACACGACCTTTTACTTTCCTATACTTTTAGTATAGGGAAGTATTGATTTCGTGAAAATCTTCGAATTCGAGATTTTGACGGAAATACATGTTTTGGATCTCCAGGAACCCAAAAAAGTGGTTTCTAAAAAAGGTCTGTCTGTGGGTGGGTGAGTAGGTACGTTCCCTCTTATCTTTGAAACGGTTGGTCCAATTTTGATGCGCTTGGGAATGTGGGAGTATATCAGAAATTCATCGACAAATAAGCTTTTAAAAAAATCGAAACCGGAAGCGGAAGTTAGACATGTTTCTTTTCTTGTGATTTAATAAGAGTAGAGGTGGTTAAAAAGCGCTTCCCAGTCAGAATCAAGTGGAATTTTACAATCGAACATCTCTCCTGAACAGGTCTTATTGGAAACTTTCATACTTTTGGAATATTTCTCCGAATTCCGTCAGAAGTGACCTTTCCAGAAATTGCGCACTACATGCTACCACTAAATTGTTCGCAGCTCATTATCCGTCAGGAATTCTGCTTATATCGCAGCTAACCATTATGGTCGTTTGCCGTGGCAAAGAGGGGAGTGACTTATTAAAAAAGCACATTTAAATTCATAAGCTTGTTAGTAAAATCGGCAAAATTTTGATTTTCTTAAAAACCGCTTGTTTTTTTTATTATTTTTTTAGATATTGTTAGGTAGTATATTCGTATATCTTCGAGTTAGCAACACCGATTAAACGTTAAAATTTACTTATCTAGATAATTTTCATCTGTTCACACCAAAAGGCAAAAGAACATATGACTTAAACTTGTTTAAACAGCACGTACCGCAGTGGTGAACAGTGGCGTAACTACCATGGGGCAGAGGGGACAATGGCCCCCGAACCCGAGGCCTTAAAGAGCCCTGCCACGAGCCACGAGTTTTTATTTGTTTTAATTTCTCTATTACGAAATTTTTTCAATAAAAATTTTAATTTTCGACAGTGTTTATTTTTATATTCAACAAAAAACATTTGAAATTCCATGTAAGTAAGTACGTACTTATGCAATGAAAAATACTGAAGTGAGATTATATTAAATAATAACACAACACCCACACTTTTTGGTACCGACCCAGACACATCAACTTCAGAAAATTTAAGATTTGCTTATCTTAATTAGACACGGCTTTAATATATTTATTTTCATTTACTAGACTGCAAATAATTTTTTTCCTGTTGAAGAAATTGTTCTTATTATCAATACTTTATTATTGAAGTTTTTTTTTAATGGGGCCAGGGCCCTTCGGGTATCTTGCCCCCGGGCCCAAAATCTGAAGTTACGCCACTGGTGGTGAATGAAATTATTTAAGAATTTCATAAAGTGCCTGAAAACTAATAAAGTCCCCACTGGATGGCGTAAACTTGGCAGACGCATGATTTTTTACAGTTGTCTTCAAATAGTTCTTTTACTAATCTTTTTCTTTGTATTAAAAATAAATATAACTGTGTCCATAAAGTAACCACCCCCCCAACTAACTTTTGAACGGCTTGATATTTTTCTACAAAATTTGGTGTGCTGTAATGGGAAATTAAATACTATTATTCAGACCATATTAAAATTGTGTATCATCCAAAATGGCGACTGGGCGCCATTTTGAATTTTTTTTTAATGGAAAGGGGGGTCGAGTGACACCTCATTGGAAAGGTCTTTTAGTTCTGCGTCTGATCGCAAAGAAGATAAAGAAGTTTATTTAAAAAAACTAAGAATTAAAGCTTAAATTAATTAAATTAAGTGTTCGAAATGTTTACCATTCACTTCTTGGCACATAAAAAGTCGGTTATGAAATTCCTGCCTTACATTTTCATAAGTTTCTGGAGTGATAATTCTGCAAACTTCTGTAATGCGTTGCTCCAGTTCTTCAATTGTTTCTGGACGGGTTCTGTACACTTTCGATTTCAGATATTCCCATAGAAAAAAATCTAAGAAAGTTAAATCTGGAGAGTGAGCCGGCTATTCATTCATATAACAGTTGTCTGGATAATATATTTGTCAATAATAATATCAGCCTGATACATAATTCAGGAACTATTGATTTGCATCTCTCTGACCATAAGGGTGTATATGTTGAGGTGGAAGATCAGTCAACAAATTGCAGTGAGGCCATTACTTTTAGACCCTTTCAAGAAAGAAATATTTGCACTTTGATAAACAAACTGGAATTGGTTGACTGGGGTTTTCTCACCAATTTAAATATCAATCTAGATTACAAAGCAAATATGTTTGTCAAGGTAATAACTGAAGGTATTGATTTTGCTATGCCTCGGAAAACTAAAACAGTAAAAGGAAATTCAAGACAGACACCGGTATGGTTTACCAACGAGATCGCACAGATGCGAACGAAATTGGAGGCTTTACGCACTTGCCATACAGTAAAGCCTTCACCTGAATCACTACATGCATTTAATGCCTACAGGTCTCGTTACAGAGAACTGATAATCAAAAATAAGCAAAATGCCTATGAGCGCCTTATTCGTAATTCCAAAAACCCACAAAAATCATTATGGCAAATTATAAACTCCAACAAAACAAACCGTGCCAAAGAAACTACTACTGAAAATCCTAGCGCAGATGAATTTAACAACTTCTTTGTAAATGTTGCTAAAAATGTAATAGACCACCTACCTAAGCCAGTTGGGAAAATGAGAATTATTGAAAATAGTACTACAAATAATTATTTATGCCAGAACCCTTTTGTATTCAGAGAGATTAGCTTTAATGAATTAAGGGACCTAATAAATAAAATGCCAAACAATAATAGCAAAGATAAATTTGATATGAGTGCAAGGTTGATCAAAAAAATCAAAAATGTGATATTAATTCCTCTAACTAAACTTCTCAATTTATGCATCAAATCAAATTATTTCCCAAAAATATTTAAAGAAACAAAAGTCTTACCTATTCATAAGAAAGGACCCCTGAATGAACTTTCAAACTACCGCCCTATATCTCTGGTACCCATTTTAGGCAAGGTACTGGAAAAAATCTTAAAAAACCAGATGACTGAATTTATTAATGATAATAAATTGTTAAATCCAAACCAATTCGGTTTTAGAAAAGGATGTTCTACATCCGCAGCCATTGATAAACTGTGCTCTATTGTGGTTGATGGTATGGAGCAGGGAAATTTTGTAGGAGCCACTTTATGCGATCTTAGCAAAGCGTTCGACTGCGTATCGCACAGTATTCTTACTGAACGCTTGGGTCGCCTCGGCTTCAGTGAGAGCAGCTGCACACTGATAAAATCATATCTTGATGAAAGGTACCAGTTTGTTAGCATTCGTGATACACATTCCAACCTAAAGAGAATCCAGCATGGTGTTCCTCAGGGCTCCGTACTGGGACCTACGCTTTTCCTTCTATACGTCAATAATTTACATGAACAATTTTCAAACACTAGTGTAATACTATTCGCAGATGATACTACGCTAATTACACAAAATAAATTGGAACCTGTGGTTATAAATAAATTAAGTGAAGCCCAGTTGCATGCTAGAAATTGGTTTGCACAAAGTATGTTGTCTTTAAATCCTGACAAAACCCAAACACTTATCTTTAGCTTGAGACAAATATCTCACCCTAATCCCGAGTATGTAAAATTTTTAGGTGTCTACATTGACCCCCATCTTAAATGGAATTATCATATAAATTTCATTGCCACTAAGTTTTCTAAGCAGATTTTCCTGCTGCGCCATCTCAAGGCAAGTGTGGGCGTTCGGGCTGCACGCACAGCTTACTTTGCTTTTTGCCATACCTCGATAGCTTATGCTATCCTGAATTGGGGTCATGCACCATCTACTAGTCGCCTATTCGCGTTACAAAGAAAATCAGTACGTGTGCTCGACGGCCTTCACTATAGAGATGACTGTCGTCAATCATTTATTAATTTACAAATCTTGACTTTACCGTCGCAATATATATACACATGCTTAATACATGTAAAAGAAAAAATTAATCAATATACTCTAAACCAGAATATACATTATCATTACACCCGCTCGGGCCCTCATATCAGGGTAGACTTTGTACGACTGTCTTGCAGCAAGATAGGCTCAAATTACTATGGCCCCACATTTTTTAACATGTTACCAATGGAAGTTAGGAACCTTCCTCTACCTGCCTTTAAAAACACACTGAAACTGTGGCTTTTAAAAAAGGCCTACTTCAACATTTACGAATATATGTCTGACAATTTTGTATAGTTGTGTTAATGTACTGTATTTGTATTGCAATTATTTTGCATTTGTATTGTATTATTACTGTATTTATATGGATACCACCATACTGCTGACCTGTGTAAAACATTTGTTAAAACACCAATAAACTGATTTGATTTGATTTGATTTGATTTTGATATTCTACAGGCTCCCGCCTACCAATCGATCTGCCAAAAAATTGTCCGTTGAGAAAGTCAGAACCAGGCCTATAATAATGAGGCGGCACACCGTCTTGTTGGAACATAACGTTTTCAATATTATTTCAAGCCACCTGAGATATTTCTGGGAAAATTTAGTCCTGCAAATGAAAAAGTGGACTACTGAATAAGAAAATCAAAACAATAAATTTTGAACTGAGTGAGACCATTGGTTTACAATCCGCCATTTTGTTATGGCTCAATATTTTTCTTTGAAATTCTAGGATCAAACGCAGAACTAAAAGACCTTTTAAATGAAGTGTCACTCGACCCTGGATAAAAAAATCAAAACAATTTTGAACTGAGTGAGTCCATTTGTTTAAAATCCGCCATTTTGTTATGGCTGAATATTTTTCTTTCAAACTCTAGGATCAGACGCAGAATTAGAAGACCTTTCAAATGAGGTGTCACTCGACCCCCATTTCTATTTAAAAAAAAATTCAAAATGGCGCCCAGTCGCCATTTTGGATGATACAAAATTTTAATATAGTCTGAAAAATAGTATTTAATTTCCCATTACAGCACACCAAATTTTGTAGAAAAATATCAAGTCGTCCAAAGTTAGTTGGGGGGGGGGGGGGACTTTATGGACACAGTGTATAAATACGACTTAATCATGTTTGCTTTTACTATCATTTATTGAAATAACTGTACAATATGGAATTTTTCTGGTTTAAATATAAAAATTTTATGTTTAACTGTTCTAGTCGAAGTTTTAAGCTATAAAGTTAAAAAAAAAAGACAAATAAACAGCTAATGCTAGCAGTATTAACTGTGAGGACATTTCAGCTCTAAATGCTCTGATAATAAAATTTAGGCCTCTCATACAGCATGCAAAAAGACTCGCATAAAAATTGAGTTCTCAACTTTTTCCTGGAGAGACGCCTATAAAGAAAATTAATTACTCTCCTGGGACATCCCTGTAAATCGATTCTCTTTTAAAGCATTCCTTTGAAAGGCGATTACACTCCTTTTCTACAGAAAAACTAAGTTCTCTTCATGAAATACCCTCATATCAACGGAAGACTTAAATATATGAAAACAAAATGCGAAATTTATATAATACCAAGAAATTTATGCAAAAAACGCTCTGCTATTTGTTGATGATGATTTGTTCGTCCCAGTTGTCGAGACGCTATCAAATATGATTTGCCAGCCTCTTCATTGCACCATTTTTCATTTACATAGTTGGCGATGTAACAACCAAGCAAATCTTTAGTTTCATCTACAGAAACCGAATAGTAAAATTTTCAAATTCTTTTCGGATAGTTTAAAACGCAACAGTTAATCTTCAAACAAATTAGATAACATAAAAAGACTGTATTTTCATAGCACTGCGATAAATACTTCAATTTTGGTAATTAGCCATCGGATAATGTTACGTACGCAATGACGCAAAAACGCACAAACGCAAGGACAAAAGAACGCCAAGACGCAAGGACGCAAAAATTTAAGAATACAAAGACGCAAGATTGCAGAGACGCAAGAAGGTAAGGACGCAAGAACTCAAACGCAAAGATGCAAAAACTTAAGGACACAAAAACGCAAGAACGCAAAGACGCAAGGTTGCAAAGACGCAAGAACGTAAAAACTAAAAAACGCATATACGCAAGAACGCAAGAAGGCAAGGACGCAAAAACGCAAGAACGCGAAAGACGGAAAAAACGAGAAAGATGGGAAGATAAAATTACCTAACAATTTAAATAAAAAGGTACAAAATTCCTTCATCTAAAGCATACAATCGCAAGTGCTGTACCAAAAAAAACAAATTTAATTACAAAGTGGTGTAGTTTACTTATCAGTTTATTCCGAATGTTAAAAATAATCTCTATTACATCTTATTTATTGCATTATCTAAGAACTTGTGCATGGTCTTAATTTTTCCTTTGCAAAAAGGAACAGAATACTGTCGCGCCATAACTAGTAATAACTAAATTAAAGTGGAACTGTTATTTATAATTTGTTACAATTTGACGGGCGCGTTACTTTCAGAAACAAACTAATTTATTCGGTACTTGTAGTACACCAACAGTGTGACATCTAGTGGCAACTCTCGGTTCTACCTAAACACAATTTTTGAGCATTGGAATGTCTTTTGGTGTAAAACGTCAAACGTTTTCAAAAACTAACGCAGGCGACGTACAGAACAAAGAAACGAGCTAAATTATAAAACAACTCTACTACTGTTTCGTTGCTGATAAAACAATACAATAACGCGAACATGGCTTATGCTTTTTGACTATATTTTTCGCATTTATTTAAAAATGACAAATTAACTGTAACGTTACTAATTCAGGTAATTGAATTACCTTTCAACAATTTTTAAAATTTACATATTTTATAACGTTTTGCCGTATTTGTGAAGAGAAACAGCTTGTTTATAATGACTTTAAAAGCGTTTGCTTATAATTAATTCTTAAAGTAATCTTGTTTGTACATATACTATGATTACTTGAAAAGGCAAGCAGAAAAGGGTACAGGACACAACGTCCAATGGCCACATCGCCCACCATGTATTTTGTAGGTCCATATCGCCCACCGAGGACACAACGCCCACCCTGTATATTGGCCGCAACGTCCACCGTGCCCACAACGTCTACCAGTGAAAATGCCCATAACGTCCACCGCGGACACAACGGCCACTCATGTCTGGTGGCCACAAAGCCCACTTTAACACCATACATGGTTAAGGTGGTAAGAAAGAGAAAAAAATAAGCTTTCTAATGATGTATCACAAAGCCCATGTTGCCATTTAAAAAAATTCAAGATGCGGCCGCGCTCAAAAATCATGTCAAAAAAAATTTTTTTTAACCTCAAAATATGCGAAATAATTTCAAATGGAAGCCTTCCAATTTTCATATCTATATCTCAAACCGTTTTAGCAGGAGAGCTTTGGTTCCATCTTTAATAGCGACCCTGTATATAACCACGCAACCGCATCAGTAAGATTACACGAAGACACCAATACATTTCCAATAGAGAAAGGGGTAAGACAAGGAGACGTCATAACCCCTAAATTATTTACAACACTCTTAGAATATATGTATAAAAACCTAAATTGGGAACAGTGTGGAATCAACATCAAAGGTGAACTACTAAACCACCTAAGATTTGCGGACGATCTCGTCCTGATCACAGACAAAATAGACGAAGCAAAAACAATGCTACAGGAACTCAAAGTTGCCTCAATGGAAGTTGGACTTGCTGTAAATTACTCAAAAACAAAATATATGACAAACCTGGTACTCAGCGACAACATTTGGGTAGATGATATGAAGATCGAACAAGTATACTCATACAAATACCTGGGACATGAGCTAACCATCGGGAGAGACAATCAAACCCACGAGCTTAAGAGGAGAATAAATCTAACATGGGCAGCCTACGGAAAGCTGAGTAACATCTTTAAATCAGATATCCCGGTATGCCTGAAAAGAAAAGTGCATACTCCCTGTCCTTACGTATGGAGCCGAAACACTAACATTAACCAAGAAAACCATAAAGAAAATTAGAGTAACACAAGCAGCAATGGAAAAGTTAATGTTAGGAATAACACTAAGGGACAGAATACCGAACGCCACTATTAGGCAGCGAACAAAGGTCAAGGATGCCGTGTCGAGAATAGTTGAGCTGAAATGAAATTGGGCGGGGCACGTGGCGAGACTGAAAGATGAAAGATGGACAAAACGAATGGTCGAATGGAGACCCAGACAAGACGCACTCAGAAGTAGAGGTAGACCACCAACGAGGTGGGCCGACGATGTAAAAAAAGTTTCAGGAAATTGGATCCAGATCGCACAAGATAGAAGTAGATGGAGGGGCATGAGGGAGGCCTATGTCCAGCAGTGGACGACTTAGGCTGGGAAAGAAGAAGAAGATGCTATACAGGGTGGCGTTTTATTTGTTCGTGTATGCTAATTAACGGCGTGTCTCTATATGTGCTTCAGCAATCGTCTGGCTTCCTGCATTCATGAAAAACCCCAATCCACACATTATTAAATGAATTAACAATCCCCCAAAGGAGGAAGAAAAAGATTAAGCCCTAAAATAAACAACGACAATAAATTCTTTCTAAAAAATTTCTTACCTAGAGTCTTCTCTCTCAAACATCCTATAGTTTTGAAGTTTCCATTAAAAAAGAACGGCTTACACCTACCTCCCTTGAGAATAAAATCTTAAATTGTAGAATAATGCTAATCTCTTGTAAAAATTGTCAAGATAATTTAATTCCTATACAAAATAAGCTATGCATATAGACATTGTTTTGTCAGCGGATAAAAAGCAATGTAGAAAGTGGAAAAATTCTATTTTTCTTTCGCCATATAAACGATTTAAGAAATACCAAAATGAAGAGATTTTTAAACAAATAATTTTACCGAGTACCTACTTCGTTCTGAATGACCTTTAGCTGGTCCGGTTGTCAGAAGAACTTCAGGAAATTGCTGGGCGAGAACAGCGGCCATTATGCATTTACCCATCTTTTTGAAGGTGGATTTACCTTTAGCAGGATGGCTTGTAGTAGCAGGATGACTTGTACCTGCGGTTTCCTTAAGATTCCTTAACCGGTTTGAATGGTTTTGCGGGCTTCCTCGGATGTGTGCCATTCCTTTATCGGCCATTTAAAACGCTTCCTAGCTGCTCCACTTAACTTCATGTTTTGCTCTTCTAAGCCAAGACGATCTAACGAGACTCCGAGCTCAGACTGATTGGACACTTGGACAGTACTTTGTCTCCCTCGTCATTTCACGTCCTCAGTTTCCGTGACAGGATTCTCAGGTGCCTGTTCCACTTCTATATCTGATACCGATTAGAGATCACTGCTGTCCTCTCCCATAGGAATTGTTTTGTTTTTTCTGGTTTTTTCATGTTTCCACGAGTAAAGGGGAAATAAACGGTCCCCTGCAGCAATGCCACAGAAAGGCTATTGAAACCGGAGGTCGCATACTAGCGACTAGGTTTTCACCTAGCCATGCAGTCATTGAAGAAAGAAGACTTGAAGAAATTATTGAGGTTTCCATCCCACTTGGCCGGCCGGTTAAGGCAAGCCCACACATGCAGCAGGCTCTTCCTCAGCATCCACCGACCTACTACACACGGTTTATTTATACTGGGCAGGTCTCTACGGGCATTAGTCAGCAAGCACAGACCCCTGGACATAAAATCCAGTTGATCCCAGGAGTCTCAGCAGCACCGCCCTCCACGCTGTTGGACCCAGTATTGCAAAGAAGAGGGTAATTAGAGTGTAACGAACTTATTTTGTGCATTAAAATTATTTTGGTTTGTTTCAGTGACCTTTCGATTTTAACGCAAATTAGTCCTTTGACCTCTTCTCCCTCTATATTCTCTATTGAATTGAACGCGCACCCCGAGATTTAGTTGAGTAGTCGTAGTTCCGTCTTCAGGCTCTTTTCACTATAAAACGCTCTCCGCGCTCAGAAAGTCAAGAATTCTTCTCCCAAACTTGACAGAACTCACTAGCGCTCCCGCTCCGATCTTATTGCAAGGCCTTTGAATTTGGATTTAATTCCGAAAGTTTAACTTTACCGTCCGCCCGTGATTTACAAACTCTTATACGTTTTTAATATTTTTCGCGACAGCCCGTCAACTCATTGAATTTATTCTGAAAGTGAAAGACTTTACCATCCGCTCGTGATTTACAATCTTTTCTAAGTTTGTAATATTTTCCCTGACAGCCTGTCAATTCGTTGAATTTATATTCAATCCGAAAGTCAAAGACTTACCGTCCGCCCGTGATTTACAAACTTTTATACGTTTGTAATATTTTACCCGACTGCCCGTCAGAACCATTGAATTTGTATTCAATCCAAGAGTTACCGACCTTGCCGTTCACCTGAGAAATTAGAGTTGCCAAGATATTGTAAAGAGTTTCTCATTTGAACAATGCCGAATTCACTTGCCCTCCCGATCTGATCATATTGCAAACTGTAATAAGTTAGTAATATTTCCAGAGAACCCGTCAAATAGTTTTTAAAGTTTTTTAATTATTTTTTGTTTTAATTTAAATTCAATTTTATTGTTTATATTTGTTACTAGAATCAAACTGTACATATTAATTGATTATGGGTAGATAAAATACTTAATTACTTCCTTCAACAATATCTATTTACTTTAAACTTATACGCATTTCGGCATGTTTACATGCCATTGCAAGGACTAGCGGGTGGTCTAGTGGTTAGAGTCCCAACATCTAGAACTAGACTCCCAAAGGCAGTAGGTTCGAATCCTCTGCCCGTCGGAAATTTTTCTGAATAAGTTAAATCCGGCGTGTCCATGGACGGTGTGTGTGGTGTGTATGTTGGGTTGCACGTCTTTCAGGGGTGGGGCATGTTAGACCGGTGTATAGCGCTTAGTGTACTGAGCCCGGGTAAGGAAGTGGAATGGGAATCATGGAGTAGTGCTCACACACGCCCCCATGATTCTTAAAAAAACATGCCATTGTCAAAGGTTACATTAGAAAGTAAACAGTTAGTGTTGTTATAGCAATAAAACTTGGTGACTTGATCTCGGTAATCGTCTGCAGATGACTTGATTTCTTATTCCAAAATGTCCAATGGATGACAATTTAAGAAATCAATGCTCATTCATTAAATGTTTTTAAATGTTTGTGAATTTCAGAAACTTCTAGTATATCTAATTTACGTTTATCATCACAAAAGTGTAAACATTTTATAGTGTTATTAGATGTCATTAAATGATTGTGTTGTAGTGTTTAGCGTAATTAGATTTATGTGGGTGTTTGTATTTGTAACAACGTACGTGTTCTTTATGCCTAATAAAAGTCAAAATTTCTAATTGTTTGGCCTATATAAACCGAATTACAATACGAACAATTTAATTTGTAAATGCCTGATTTCAACAAATCATCTGTTTTTGATTTTGCATTAAACAAAGTGTTTAAGATGTTTCTAGTTGTTTTAAAATTTACTTTACATTTATTTGTTTTGTTTATAATTTTGGCAATTTTTCTGATTTTTCACCAAAATCGAGGATCGAGGCATATTTAATTGTATCGGATGAACTTGAGTATTCAAATAAATTGTTTGAATGGCTAATTTATAATCTTTTTCTATAATTAATGTATCAATAAGTTTAATATTATAACCATTACTATATGCAATTTTTTAGGCCAATTTATAAATACTTAAGTTGAGTTTGTAAATAGTTAAAAACCACTATATTGTTTGATTTGAGTGTTTGTGAGTTGTTTAGAGAATTAATGTTTGCTGTTGGAGATATAAATCTACACCTGGACACTTTTTATGCTGTTAGCTTTGCGCAACACCAAAGGACCCAGTGGCGTACACAACAAGACGTCGTACGAAGTAACTTTTCTTTTCTGGAATTTAGGTTTTATTGAAACAGGAATATTCGTGGCGACCTTTCTTTTGCAACCAGGTATTTCATTAAGTGAAAATACGTCGCAAGAGATGTGTGGAAGTTAATTTAATGGTAAGAGGAAGGATAAGGTGATTAGGACAGCGGACAGCTGCTCCCTTTACTCGCCTCTTACGACAGGTGGGAAATCCCGTGGTGCTATTCTACAGCCGGCGACCACACAGATAAAGACAGGTACTTAATAGGTAGCAAAAAAAAAAAGTCAACAATACATGAGACATCCAACTACTACATTACTATTTTTCCATTTATTTAAAGAAAACAAATACAATCAAAATTTTATATGGCTACAAACCTACAATATGTTTGCATATTCGGACGTTTGAAAACAAGTAAAATTTCTGTGATAGAGTAAGTTTCTGAGAAATCAAAAGTAAAAAAGGTTTTCCCTCTTTTCAACCTCGTCCGTGCACGATGTGTGTATCAACTTTCTGCACTTAGTGTTTTGTTAAATTGTTGTTTTTCTTGGTAACCAATTGTTTATTCTGGTTCCTAAAATAACTAAACTAATGTATTAGCAATGCAAAATAAATCTTTCTCTCAAATTGATAATCTACTACTAAAGGCATAACAAAAAACTATTTATATCTTTTCAACATTTATTGGTTATATTATAATCTAATACATTATCACAAAGTATGCAAAATGTAGGAATATGTGCTAGAAGACTATTGATAAATATAATATGCGTATCGTATAATTTTACAGATTACTATTAATCATACCATTCAATAGAATACTTACCTAGTCTGTATTTTACGTTATGAAATTACATTAAAATATCCACAAACAAATCCAATATCACAAATCAAAATGGAAAATTTTCTATATTGTCTTAGTGTAACATTTCAACAGTAATTACGGACACGTTTTTCCAATTCTAAATATTGCTGTAAATACAATAAAAAATAAATATTCCATTTGTTTAATTAAAATTTTAATCTAAAATAGCATACACTGTTAACACCAAACAGTTCGTTGAAAGGAATATTTTCTCATTATCTAGTTTAATTATCACCAACAGTTTTTAGTCAAAGTTGGCACTCGATGCATAGAAAAACAACAGTAGATAGAACTATGTAATTACTAATGATCGTTAGATGATTTAAGAAAAATTGTGTTTGTGCGTGAATCAAATGAAAAATAAATAATTTCTCAAAATGTAAATAAATAAAGAATAAAATGCAATTTGTGTGTTTTCAATTACTTCCTATAACTATTAACTGATTATTAGGCAGTGATATACTAAAAATAATAGAAAATAATAAATAGTAACCATACAATCAAAAAGCAAGTAAGCAACAACACATTCACTCAAAAAAAATTTAACCCAGTTCTATCACATCAACTATTTATAATTCCCACGAAACCAAATACACAGTTCATTCGTTTTTATTTCATGTAAAAAAATAATTTGACTTGGTGTTAAATGCAAATTAATACTACATACATACATTAATACAAGCAATTAAAATAATTCCAATAAACAAACCTGCATCAATAATTACATTAACGCAGATCATTTTCAATTTTCCAAAAAAAAACTTAAAATTGCAATGTCGTCTCTTTAAAATCTTCCATCCAGATACTAATCATTACAAATATAGCAATCCGTCTAAAACATTGCAAGAATATATATATTTAACGTGCAAACAGAATTTATATATACTATAGTTATAAATTGAAGAAATTGTTGGTATATCAAATAACAAAGTCCAGTCATTGCAAGTAATTTATTGTATTAACTCGACATAATTTGCAGGAAACAAACCGTATGCGCCATCAGGACCTAAGCCTTGCCACCAGCCTTCATCCACTTGGTCAATGTTGGTGATGACGTCGCCAGGATCAAAAGTTATTTCCGTATCATCAGCTGAAATGCACACAAGCTTTTAAATCCATTTGCATATTATTAATACAGCTAAATCAAACAGTAAAATGCTAACAGTTATATTAATTTTTTCAATTTTTACCTTCTTCACTATACGAAGTACAGTACAACTTCAGTAATCCGGACAGATAAAATTTTTACCCAGTCCGGATTTGCAAATTTTACGGATTATAAAAATATTTGAAAAAAATACACAAATCGAGCAAGAAAGAGTTTTTTTAATGAATTCTAACTATTTTTATAAACAAATAGCAAACATTCAAACACAATAATTTGTTTAATATTAACTAATTTTTTGCTGCTTTGTTTTCAAAAACTGGCTTTTTCTTTCAATCTTCTTAATAAACAAAAACATCAAGCATTGGAACGTTATTTTCTTCTTCCCATTGAATGCACTGAAAAAATGATTGAACAGCACCTTTCTGCATGATTTTATTACAAGATTCTTCTAAAAAGTACAAATTACTTGAGTGTCCAAGTTAACGCATGTCCGGATTATCGAAGCTGTACTGTAAGTGATTAAACCCACAGTAGCTTCGGATAATCGCTCTTAGTCTTAAATTAACGCGTTTAAAACTGATGTGCGCTGACTTTTGAGTATATTCATTATTATTTTAATACAATTTTCATTGCTTGCCAGAAGTAAGTATCATACTTATTTATAACATATTTTAGAACTTAAAAACAATAATTGGCTCTGTCGTCCACAAGCAAAAAGCAAAATACAAGAAACGTTGATGGTAGCCGATGATAACGAAGTCAACCAACATGAATCGCGAGTGTTCAAATCATGATTGACCCAAATTTTAGTGCACACCTATTATAAATATAATAAATAACATGCTAATAAGCATTAAAAAACATAAATATATATTTACATTAAAATTGTATCTTGTTTGACAGGTTATATGAACCAAAATCTTAGGCCAAAATAATGTACATAACCTCAAAAATTGTATGAAATACCACTTAAAGATATTTCTCCAAAACTATCCATTTTTTATAACAACACATACAGCAACAGTAAATAAGAACGTCAAAATAAAAAATTAAATTTAGAAAAGGACGCCACTACATAACAATTGAAAACAAGCAAACAATACCATGTTAAGAGCGCCGATTCCCGAAAACACCCGAGCAATTCCGACTAATTCAGTGTTACCAAAAATGCGTCATAATTAATGTGAGTGATATAGTCAAGACGAATACAATTCATGATACAATTTTTCTTTGATAAAATTGTGATGTATGTTAACGCGTGCTAGTTACGGTTTACGTAATTCCATCTTAACTAGCACTGATGAACTTACACCACAATTATATCGAAAGATCGCAATCACGCATATTATTTATGTTAACATAATTTACGTTGTATGTTGGTTGAATAAATAAATATTTTTATAGAAATATTATAACCTAGCTTCAGGCACCAATAAGTCAAGATCCGTCACTGCTTATTAGACAGGGATTGCTACACAATTTATACGAAAAATATTTTATCAAATGAAACTCAAAAATGTCCAAGTAATTCAAAATGACCATAGCTACCATAGCTGAGAATGTGAATATTTTCACAACCCTTCTTTATATTTTATAATTAGCAACACAAAACACTAGCGTGAGATCGAGATTTGCATTGTTAAAGCCGATTTTTTCATTGCCAATAAATCGCATTCAATAGAAAACAACAAATCCTTTTTTTTTAATTTATTACCAGACTTGCGTGTTAGTATGCCGTCAATCAGTGAGTGAATGCAAATTTGTCTTTGTATTTTTTCTTTAAAAATATAACTGCTCTTAAGAAATAACCTCGTGTAAACAGCAAAACGCAACAACAGTGTTTAAAAAAAAAACTATAAAATAAAAAAAAAATTTTGTCCCAACCGGGATTCGACCCCACAACTACTTATGCAGTAAAAAAGCAGTAAACCCGAACACACCCGCATATCTATCTGTGCCACTACAAACTCGTGGTTTACACACATTCCAGCTGCATGCCGAGGAGGTGCGCAAGTCATGCGAGGTAGAATCGGCTGTAAGCCCAAGCGACTAGGCATTATTACACAAAACCTCTAAATAATACTAAATAAAACAATACAACCCACCAGCTTGATAGTCATAAAGAGCTCTAGCCTGTAATCCAGGGCCTTCGCTAAAATCTTGATAGATCACCTCATCCACGAATTGTTGCTCAGTGATATGTTGCATATGCTGGGATGTGTTATATTTGTTATCTTTATAAACTGTAGTCTCTTGGTTGTTCATGGTGTTTTTAATGTTGTCTTCTTGTGGTTCGTTGGCTGTTGTAAATTCAGACTTTTTCTCGATGTCCCGTGGAGACCGTTTAATGGTTGAAAATTGATCAGACTCATCGTCGCTCTGTTGTTCTTCAATAAGTTTGCTCTGTACCACATGTTGCTCCTCTACAATTTTCCTATAATATACAGAAATATGTTTAAGTGTAGCACAGACATTTGTACTCTTACTCAACTGGGTTAAGGCATTTCACACAAATGAACAAATGTGAATTGACACTGTCAAACCGCCATTCCGTCAAAGTTAACAGTCTACCCTGTCAGTGATGTGAGGCAGAAAATTGTGCGCTTATAAAATACCCTTATCTGAGGATAGATAATACCCTGAATATGTGGCGACAAAGTGCTTCAGTTGAGTCTACCTTGTTAACAACGACAGTCGTTAACATCAAAACAGAACTGATTCATTAATCAAATAGTTACAGAGCGGGAACTTAAGACTCCCAAGCAGGTGTTATTACAGCCAATTTGTAAAGATTTTTGTAGTACGTTTTATAATTTGTTTTTAAAAAAACAACAGCCAAAAAACATATACAGGGTGTCCAAGGTAAGGGCCCCATGCATGGGGATCTCGTGAACGGTAAGAGATTCGGTTAAATAAAACGAATTATTCAGCACCTTAAGTAGTACTATGATCCACATTCAAATCCTAGAATTTTTGCTCGATTTTCAGTACAGACTAAAAAAACTAAAATTTTCAGTTTTCGCTTTTTGTGTTTACTTTGAATATTACCGAAGATAGCGCGAAGTGATTTAACATTAGTAAGACACTTTTTTACATAGAACTTAAATTATTGATTTAAACCTGATTTAAATCAAATTTATTTTTTTTTAATAATTTAAACTGATTTAAATCATTTTTTTTACGTGAATGCCCGTGTTTTCCAGGTTTGGAAACTAAGGCAGGGGTTTAAAAAAAGCAAAATTAGTTCTTACTAATCAAAGAATTTGTTACAAACTTAATTTAATAATTATAAGAAAGAAACTCTATTTTTCATTTTTATTACTGCAAAAAAATAATAAAATATGTTCATTAATAAGTTCCAGCTTTACTTCGTTAAAGTTCATATTGATATTAAATAAAATACTTTATTACCTCAACAATAATTATTTATTTTAACCTTATACGTATTTCGGCATGTTTGCATGCCATTGTCAATGGTTATACTAAAAAGTAAGCAGTTGGTGTTGCTATAGTAACAATAGAACTTTGTGACTTGATCTTGGCTATTTATGTCTGCAGATGACTTGATTTCTTATTCCAAAATATTCAATAGAGATAAATATAAGAGATCAATTTGCTCATTCATTAAAGGTATATTTGTAACAGCGTACGTGTTCTTTATATCCAATATCAAAATTTCTAATTATTTGTCCTATATAAACCGAATTACAGTGCGAGCAATTTAGTTTGTAAATGCGTAACTTTAGCAAATCATGTGTTTCTTTAGCATTAAACAAAGTGTTTAAAATTTGTTTATTAGTTTTAAAAATTACTTTACATTTTTTGTTTTGTTTATAATATTAGCAATTTTTTCCGATTTGTCGCCAAAATATAGAGTCGAAGCGTATTTAATTTTATCGGATGAAGTACATGAAGTATAAGGATAAAGTTTTTAAATAGCAAATTTATAATGTTTGTCTTTAATTAATGCATCAATAAATTCAGTATCATAACCATCGCTATATGCAATTTGTTTAATAATCGAAATTGCTCTATTATAATTAATTTCATCTAAAGGAACTGTTAAAGTACTGTGTATCATGGACCTGTATGCTGCTAATTTATGTGTTTTATGATAACAAGAATCGTGTGGTATTTTAACGTCTATTTGTCTAAGTTTTCTATAAACAGAGTATTCAAGTTTATTAGTTGAATTAATTTTGTTTAATTTTAAAACGTTATTGGACCTGTTTGTTCGGTTTCTAGTGTAAATTTTATGATGGATGCAAGCTGTTAATAAACAAAATTTTCTGGAAAACCCACGTCACTGATCATAATTAATTGTTTTGATGTTCAACCGTTACTTGAACTGGCAAAAGGTAAAAAGTATTTGTTTTTTTCAACGTAATAAAAGAAATGATTTTTATTTAAAAATTGCCTGATAAAATAATGACAGAACATTATACCATCAAAATTGTAAAGTTACGACTATATCACAACCTAGGAAATATAATAAGCAAACAAATACCACTTACTGTACAACCGTAGCCTCCTGTTTAGTTTCAACAGTATTTTGTTGCGCCTGTGCTTGTGCTTTAAGCAGAGAACTTCTAACAGGTTTTTCTGGTGTTCGTTTGATCTGTCCAGCAGATGTGTTCTTTTCAAAAATAGATCTAGCATCTATTGTCCTTTGAGCAATCAAGTCGTGAGCCTCCTGGTTTCTCTGCTGGCGCAACACATCACTCTGGTTTACCTTCACCATATTATCTTCTGGATAGGTATCTACGTCTTGCTTTTTCTGGTGTTCAACAGCCATTTTTTCAGCCTCCTTAATTTGTGCAATTTGATTATTACGAACTGTAGATTTAGCTTCTCGCTGGGCACACTCAACAAGCTCTCTCTGCTTAACCTCCTCTTCACGTTGCAATCGTTCGGCTTCTTTACGTTTACGTTCCTCTTCAAGTCGCTTTTTCTCTTCTTGCTCTTCTTTCAGCCAAAATTGGTCACGTTCTTTGGCATTGATTTCTTTGACAGGGTTGACGCGCTGATAGTTGGAACCCACCGGACCAGTTGGACCGGAAGTGTCACTCCTGGGAGCTTTAAAACTATAAGCTGAACCAGATTTTGATACCTTATCTATAATTAAATCTGATTCAACCTCGTCTTCATTTCGAGCATTAATAATTAAGTGGGCGCCCAAAAACAACTTTTCTACATCACGCAAATGATTAGCGCAGATACCTTTTCGGACAGTATTTGCTCCCTCGCCTTGCCAATTAATCAGAACAAATTTTGGCAGTGATGTTTTAGGATCATTGATTCTAACAAACGCATACATTATTTTCCCACTATTTAAATCTTCAGTGAGTTCTTCGATCCCTTCGGATCCCTTGCTAACGACTTTGAGATCATTTGTCTGGCCCTCGTATCCAAACAAGGCCCTGAAGGATAAAATTTATATACTATAAATTTAAAAAGAATAACATAGAGGTAAACTTAATGATAAAGACAAAACTGTAAAACAATTTTAATATTTACAAGAAAATTAAATGAAAACATAACCTCACTTTTTTATCTACTTACCAATTTGTATCAGTCTTATCGTCTAAAACGTCTTTCCAGGTTTTTGTAAGCGAATCTCGATATTTATTTAAATTTATGGCCATTTTTATTGCACTTTTCAATATACACTTGAGAAACTACATAAAACTATAGGGCATTTGCCCACCTGTGATCTACAAAACACGTCTCACTTCCACTACATACAATAGCTAGTTTGTATTAAAAACTTCCGGTCTCTGCCCTCGTAGTTATAGAAAGTTTGCAGTTATCGTTATAAGTGGGAACATAATTATCATTATTTATTATCTATAACATTTACAGCTATTATATACTAGGTATAATAGCTACTACTACAATTTCAACAAGAGAGATGGATAGGGAAAGACAAACACTTTTTAATTTTGGTCAGTTTTTAATATCTTTTTGGCTTGCAATTTTTGGTTTATGTTTGAGATATTTTGTGAAAATTTCTACATAATTAATGGTAGGCACCACGACATTCTTGTTCTTGAACGCAAGAGAGAAAATGAAGCTTCTGTTTCGCGCTAAATTTTAATTCTGCAAAAAAAATTATTTTTATACTGGAAGAGTTCCATTTGATATTTCTATTTTAGGATCGCTATTTCTATTAATTTATAATTCATTAAATTTTTCCTGTTTTACCCTCTTAATATTTAAGTTTAAAATTTGAGACTCAACGACGGACTGGTCGAGGTCCGGAGGGCCTTTAAGTTTCGGCACCTTTTAGCCCTCGAGCAAAAGAATAAAATTGTTAAAAGTGCTAGATTTTTTGTCGATATTCTAGAAACGCCACACAATATATCTATTTCTAAAACTGCAATGCAGATAGTCTACACACATAAAAAAATGAACGCAACACTTCTTCTTCTTTCACTTTCCTATACTTTAGATATTGTTACTTATCATGCATAAGCCAAAGCTATTTATTTGCGGAAGCTAATCAGGGCAAGTTATAATTATTTTTTTTCTCTTTATTCAGACGTCGCGTCATGAAACACTAATACTAATTTTGCACGGTCTATTGCAACCGGGAAGCTGGTGCTGTAAACCCAACAATTTGTTACTAGAGCGTTTGTTGTTGTAACTGCAGGTCTCAATATCTCGGGCAAGTTAAGTTTCTGGTTGTTAATTCTTTGCCTATTTATTTTTAAACACGAGACTCACATCGTCTATACACGATAAACATAATCAAATTGTATTTATAAATTCTAGCTTTACTTCGTTAAAGACCATATTTAATGATTATCTGTATATAAAATACTTAATTACTTCAACAATACTTATTTATTTTAACCTTATACGTATTTCGGCATGTTTACATGCAAACATTTAAAAACTGTACCGTTAATGAATGAGCAAATTGATCTCTTAAATTCTCCCGTGTTGGACATTTTGGAATAAAAAGTCATCTGCAGACGATTGCCGAGATCAAGTCACCAAGTTCTATTGCTATAACAACACTAACTGTTTACTTTTTCATATAATTTTTGACAATGGCATGTAAACATGACAAAATACGTATAAAGTTAAAATAATAGTAATAACATCCGAGGTAGGCGAATACGAGCTGAGGCGGAGCCGAAGCTTGTCGCCTGCCGAGGATGTTATTAGTCGATACGTTCCGTGTTACTTATTAAATTTTTCACGCTACCGGCAATGTAAGTAGGCCTACAGTTAGAAATTTAATCATATTTTTAAAAGTTCGTTTTGACAGCTGTCATCGGAATTATTTTTTAAAAGCCCCATTATTCTAAGTTGTCTGTGCTTGTTACCATATCAATGAACAGTTAAATTCAATCTTATTTTCCTAGGAATGTAAGTGACACTATTAAGTTCCGTCGTCAAGGGTAACTAGTACACGAATGTTATCAGCCATTTACGATCCCTGTAGCTATGGATGTAAGGCCTACTTACATTGCCGGTAGCGTGAAAAAGTAATTAAGTATTTTATATACAGATAGTCATTAAATAATCAAATTGGTTCATGTTATCTCATAGCTAAACCCGAAGGGCCGTATTTATTTTACATATTTATGAGCAAAGATTGCACCCACATTTTTAATTCAAGTTTCTGGTTTTGTCAATGATTTGCATTTTGCAGTGAATTTTCGTAATATAATTGTTTAATATTTATTTGTTCAATTAGCGCTGTTACTTGTACATATTTCCGGATACAATCTACGTACAGGATGTTATTAAAATACGTGCAACTATTTTAACCTCTAATAGACCCCACCAAACTCAACCACTTTTCTATTAATTATCATTTTTCCAAAACTGCGTATATTTTTAGCATCCCCCCCCCCCCTTAAATTTCACAAGCCGTTCAGTAAGTAAATTAAGTTAAATGGACGAAGAGAATATGCAAACACTTTAGGTATAGTTTTTTGCCTTGCGCAAAGCCTTACTTACGATTATCAGTTTTTAATGGACATGATAAAAAACCTTACCTTCAGAACAAGTGTAGTTCATTATTTTCCAGGCAAACGGGAAAAAAATATCGGATTTCCGCGAGTTTTTTCTGTGGCATTTGCTCTTAGTTCTTCAAGGGTATTTACAGGGGTGGCATACACCAATAGTTGCATATACCCCTACAACAAAAATCGAATTTAAATCCGGCGATCGGGCCGGCCATAATACCTACCGGCTCATTTCGGCCATTCCATTTGTCCATAAAATTATTATTCAACCACACTCGTACTTGACGAGAATAACGAGCTGGTGCGTCATCATGGAGGTACTACAATGGCCTTGCGTACAGCTAAATGCGCTTCTTCTGAAAGTTCGTTTAAATTTTCAATAAAGAAATCTTAACTAGTCAATGCCATTTAGATGAGGTAGTAAGATTTAAGGTCCAATTACACGTTTACCCACAATTCCAGCTCACACATTTACATAAAACTTTTGTTGGCGGCGGTGTTCCCGAAATGCATTAAGATTTTCATCCGGCCAGATGTGGAAATAATGGACATTGAAAACTCCATCTTGTGAATATTCCGTTTCGTCAGTAACAGCAAACAATTAAAAAACTTTGGCTGCTCCTCAACTTTCCTCGAAATCCATCTACTACATACATCACGACGTAGAGGATCTCCTGGCTGTAGTGTCTGCACCAGTATGATAACGGTGCAAACCCTGTTCCATTAAAGTACGCCAAATTGTAAATGCTGATAATCCAATGCGAAATGCAAGTATTCGGACACTAACAGTGAGAACCGTTTCTACTGCTTCTAAAATTTGCGGTTCGGCATCCAAAATTAGACAGGTTCGTGCCCTTCTTCGATATTGCACTTGAGGTGTAAACGAACCATGAACACGTAAATGTTGAACCGCATTTGTAAAGGTTCTCGCATTGGATATTTGGCGTAAAGTACCCTAGTTCTGGCAGCATTTCCGCCCACTTCGCCATTAACAAGGACGATGTCTGTTAATTCATGATTGTAAAAATCGCCATTTTATTACTGAGTAGCGAATTTATTGCATGCGATCAAACACGTACAGTCGTACAAATCAAACTAATTCACCGCTAACCTACCTCAAATCGCAGTATCAATTACACAACCATTATCAGTGTATCAGTATCAGTACTGCATTAAATTAAAATACAATTCTAAAGGCGGACACCCACATTTTTAGTAAAAATGTTTTTGATTTGTAACTCAGTTTTGGGGAGGTTTTTCGCAAAAATGATAAAGAGAAAAGTGGTGAGTTCTACAGCACAACTTAATAAAATTCAACGTAAATTCATAACGCAGTTGCATTGGGGACCGAGATTAAAATGGGCTTGAATTGAAAGTAATTTATTTTTAAATAAAAACACATGTGATGAAAATATGCCAAACTATTTAATAGACAAAAAATATGTAGAGCAGTGAAGCCCTGAACGCCGTTATTTGACGACTCGCGGTATCTATGCAATGTTTTCGGAAATTAACTTTGATATGACGCTGTCGCTATCAACAGATTATGTTCCAATAATACAAACAAATAGTAGAATCCTTAATTTGCTTATCTGTATCGAAAACTATAGCGGTTTGCTGTACAATGCAATATGCGCCTTATATAATGGACGCGTAAATATGTGCATTTTCTTAGCGGGGATCTCTCACTACTAAAAGTTGAGACAAGCAGAAGGCATCCGCATTTAGATCCAACTAAAATTATTGAAACCAGAGACGCTTCTAACTGGACGGGCGGTTATTTTTGTTAGAAAATTTTTAAATAATTTTCTTGCCAGTTTGAGGAATTTGATTATACGTTAAGAAATACTTAAGAATAGGACATAACTCTTAGTTTGTTTATTAGAACTAGCCGTGTACCAGAAAACTCGGTTTTGTCACTTTCTCCTTCAGAATGAGACGAAGTCGTTTTTACGTATTGCTTTTGTAATAACTTTGAAACCATAAAATTTAAAAGTAGGTAATAAACAATAAAAACCTTATTAACAAACTAGTAGAACCCATGGGCTACGCCCCCCGCTATCTTTGTTTATTATGTTGGTAGCGTAGCGAGCCGCGGATCGAAATTCTAGTCTATATATTCTACATAAAATTTGAATCCCTGCCCCCTGTCACAACTATAAGCGACCGCGCATTCAGTAACATGTCGTACATCTTGACAGAGGTTATATCATTATATCTCTTTCAATAAATTTGCTAGACGCAGACCACGAGTTTAGCTAGTTTTATAAATTAATTTGCGATTGCAGTAATTCTTGTAAGCCTAAATTTTAGCGTTTGTTATTTTAACTAAAGCTCCGAATATTTGGGTCAATGAAGTGTCAATTTTGTAAACATGATCGTCCACTCTTGCAGCTGCCAGACATGCTCACAACGTTCTAAGCAAAATACATTTAAGTTGTTTTGTGTACTGTAAAGACTCGCTTAGTTTTGGTAGTACAAACAAATAGACAGACAAGCATTATATCATAGGAACAATTAATATTCTGTTCTCGTTATAAGTGTTACAATTCGTTGGTTTAGTTGTTATTTTGTTGCTTATTTGTTGGCCTATTTGTTTTGTCCTATAACTAATTATTTGTCCAATTATTGCCTTTACTTGTCATATCAGTTCAATCATACTCGTATTTGTATTCACACAACTCGCGATATACAAATGTTTTTTCTGATAAAAATGTGTTGTGTGCAATGCCTGTATTGAAATAAATTATATCAAATGTGTTGTACGAGATTGCCGACCCGATAGCATGAAAGTAAGCCATAAATGACTAAATTATAGCAACAGTCGTGACAGCAACATAAATATTCGCCGAAAACAATCAATAAACTGGGCGGAGATGTAAGGGCCCTTAGTCGTGTTATAGGTGATACTTTTAGTCGAGATACAAAAATCCGCTGTCGTGTTATGGTGAGACAGTTAGGGATTTACTACAGAATAATAGTTATTGTCGTCCAGAAACCTCCATTTTTAACGTAAAATTCGATTGCGGAATTACATTAGTAAATAATTTGAAAATATAAAAAATTGGTTTAGATAATTTTTGACGGATGCTGTTTTAAAATTTTTACTCTTTCAAAACCTAATTTTAATTTTAGAATACTTATAATAACAAATTTTAGTTTAATTTTCACATTTCTTTAGGCTTTTCTTAGCAACCTTTCGTATATGATAATCACAAATAGAAAAAGCAGAAAGAACATTAAGACTAAAGTTGGATAAGTAACGTCTAATATATTGGTCAATCTATATTCGTTATCCGTATCTCAGAAAATATCAAAAATCAATAGCAGATAGCTGATTGAGTACTTAATTCCATTAAGGTATTCGCTGATCTGATGGATTTGAGCGATCTTCTGTCCTGTTCTGTTCGGTGCAATTCTCTCTGGGAGAAATGTAAAAGAAATACTTGCTACATATTAAACTTGCAATTGAATACACGGAACAGGTTTTAAAAGAATAATCGTTTTAATTTTTTTATTTGTTAAAGCGCACATTACAGATTTCTTGGTTTACAACATAGCTAGCTTTATTTTAGAGATCGGGTCTGTATTATTTTGATTTAAGTACAACACGAAGGTTTTCAGAATTTCTAACTTCAAAATGTCCATATGAAAACTACGAAATTGTCATCGCATCCATGTAGCAAAGCGCAATTTTTTAAGTGAAAAATGTTAGTTACTATTATTCAGCTCTAATGGGAGATTTGTAAGGCTATTTCTTAAATCAGCCGCTAGATGTCAGCAGGGTCAAATTCCGTGTTAAGTATTATGTGTCAACGGAAAATTTATAACGTTGTTAATATAGAATGTAATACCAATTACGTTTTCTCATTCTAACATCTTGCTGCCCTCTAGTAACGTAGTAGTAATATTTAAACAATCTCCCATTGAAGTTCGTCAGATGTTTACATACAAAATACGTATCGAATTTTATGAGTTTTAGCGAAATTTGAAAGCACAGGGCCGCTATAATTACATTTTTATTTTTTAGAATACGAAAAAGTGAGGGAGTGTAAGAAAATAATACAATTATTATGAATTATGATGATGAAGAAGCACCTTTTTAGTTGTCACAAGAACGATTATTTGTGCATTACGTAAGAAACAAAAAACTATACCGAAGTGTAAAAACAAACCGAAGCAGACATGTAACTTACGCCTGGTGATAAGTGATGATAAGGATAACAGTTTCTAATTTTTTGTATATACTTAAACGTTTTTGCACTTTACGTGCCATTCATACAAAATTCATTAGTACGTTTACGTTACAAAACCTGCGTACACGTTCCAAATGCGTGAGGCTTTTCTTCTCTAGTGCCATACCCCATTCAGGGAGTTGGAAACCTCTCTCCCATGTCTGTGTTTGGTGCGCGGAGATAGATATTTAGCACAGACAGGCATAAGGAAGCTACAGTTTAACGTGGGCTCCGAACCACAGGAAGTGCATGCACTTCTTCTCCAGAGAGGTTTTCCTACGGAAAAATCCACCTAGATAGTTTCCCGTTGCAATGAGAGGGAGAGCGACTGGGTCGGGAGTTGAACCCGGAAGTAGGTTATTTTGGACAGTTCTGGATCCACCCCCCACTCCTGGCCTTGAGTTCAAGGTCAAGGACACCCCCACTCCTACCCCCACCCCTGGCCTTGAGTTCAAGGTCAATGTCAAAAAAATTTTTCGGCCTGCGGCCGGCTTGTCCTGCGGACGGCTGAGATTTGCGCCCCCCCGTCTGGACTGGAGCATCCCCCCACTCCTGACCTTGAGTTCATGTTCAAGGTCACGGTCCAAAAAAATTTTTTCGCCTGCGGCGTGTTGGGGTGTAGTGATTTTCCTCGAGGTGTGCGGTCCATGTGGTCGCGACTCTCTTTGAGGAAGTTCCAGCAGTCCAAAGCTAAACTCTGTGCCTGTTCGCAACCGAGCGCTTCCACCAGCTCTGAGGTTAGTAAAGCATTACCTATAGAATCGACCAATAAAATCAAAATTTTGCAAAATGTAATTGTTCAAAATGCAAAGCAGCTAAGACCTGAAAATAACCGCCAAGGAGAACAACGATTGACTCAGGACGTAGTGTGTGAAAGCATTTTGAGGAATTACTTGTTAAACAAAATCAAAAGTGTTCCGCGACCTAAATTGAATTTTAATGCTTCAGTGCAAAATGTTGCGAATGAAAATCATGCTGAAATCTCTGACCATTTCGAGCAGATTTCTGCAAATAATGTTGAAATAAATGAATGTATTTTGCAACCGAAATTTAATTTGGCAGAATGCGTTGACCAGATGCTGAACGGCGTCGGGACGGATAATTCAAATAGTTTATATGAGAACATTTCTGCAGCTAGCACCTCAAATTCTAAAATTAGTAGAGAAAGTAAAAATGTGGATGCACTAAAAAAGAGTATTGCCGAATTCTTACTATTTGAGAACAATCACCAGAAGAATAATTCTGTCATTAGCTGCAATATTGCGAAACCTGCAACAATTATTGAAATTTCTTCTCGTGATTGTTCGCAAGCAGTTAATAACTTTTTGGATGGAAGTTTTGATCAGGGGGATATATCTATAGCTAGCATCCAAAATTTAATTAGCAAGGATTCAAAATTAGATTCAAATGTTATTTATGAAAAGCCCCCCTTGTCTCAAAATACCGCTAATTCACAAGTCGACTCGGATATTATCATGACCCCTTTGGACCAAATGTTAAATGGTGTCGATTCAAAATTAAATTCAAATAATAAAAAAAATTTAAATTTTAGTTCTGATTCCGAAGTGCATTCAAATACCACAGAAATGTCTCCTTTGGCTCAAAAGCTCGATTGGAGCACTATTGAAATGTCTCCTTTGTCACAAAATGTAAGTCCTTATTCAACTTTCAATTCCCATGTTATTAAAGCAATGTCGACACAAACCTTTTACCAACAATTTACACAAAACAGCATTTTGTCCCGAAATCGTTCTCGAAATCTGAAAAAAAGTTTGAACATTGATAACTCTTTTGAAGAAACATTTGATTACTGCGATTCTCAGGGTAGTGTTTTAGAACATGGGTTGAGTTTGGCTGCAGACATCAGTTTGGCTGCTGACACTCCACAAATTACCGCCGCAACCCATGAGAAAACATCCATGGATCTTTCTGATAGTGCAGCTGACCCAACCCCCGCAGGTACTTCAGTTTCTCCGCCAACGAGTGATGATTCAGCTGCACCATCACAACGTTCCACGCGAGAAAGTCAAAACGATGGTTTTGAAGATTGGTGTGCAGATGGAGTCCAATTACGCGCCAGCGAATTTCTGAAAACGGAGATTCTCAAAACCATCGAGATGCTTGACGCTAGCGGGCGCAAGCTGAACCGTTTCCAGAGAATTATTTCAAAGCACCAAGATAACCTTAGGAGGTATAACTACAATCATACTATCCGCCAACTTAATAAGACACGACGGTTGTGCTTGAATGAGCTGGCCAGAAAGTTGAGGTTATCGAAGGTGCTTCGGGTGCAGCAGACGCTAATTGCTTAATATGTATTTTTAACAATCCAATTCCATAGTAACATTGTTGAAACCTTCCCGAAAATCCTTTCCAGACTGGAGAGTTCAACGTCCGCGTTCGTTCCAGTTGGAGGTCTACACCGAGTCTAGTAATTTTTTTATTTAAATGCTCTCGGTCTAGGTTGCCAAGAACAAATAACAAAGTTCTGCTGCTAACATTTGTTTATATCCTTCTGGTGTTGGTAGGTGTGTTTAGTCTTTAACTACTAGCCAACTAGCATGTTCAGGTGCGACAAATGCAGCAAGTTCTTCACCAGATCGGATGCATTGTACCGCCACCGACGAGAGAGTTGCCGTCAGGAGTTGGGTCACCCATCTACGAGCGGTAAGTTGATTTGCTTCTGATTAATAACGTAAAAAGAATATTCGATTTTGCGGTTTTCAGGCAACGGTTTGGAGGCTTCGGCGGCAACCGATGGTGAAGGACCCTCCACAAGCAAAAGAGTTAAAACAAATCCTCCTAATGGTAAGTCGAACTGCCGCGTTTCAGATGTTTAGAGTAATGTGTTTTTCTTTGTTTCAGATTCTCGACCTTCTCCTATGCGCTACTGTGATGTGTGTGACGAAAACGTTGCCCGCTCCGGGTATGTAGGACATCTCAGGAGCAATCGCCACAACAGCCGATCTGGTGTAGCAGCCTTTGGAGAAGGAGTGGTGATCCGTCAGACCGCCTTCAAGCAGCGCATTGTTACCTACAGAGTAACTCCCGTTAACAATTATATAAAAGTTGCGGAATTTATGGACGAGATTAAACATAAAATTGTAACTTTAATAGAAAATAAAATGGCGACATTTAAAAGCGTTAAGATCAATTTGGAGCTATTTGGATTGTTTGTTTTGGAAAGTCAAGAAATAGAAGATGTAAAAACGTTTCAGACGGTTAATGAAACTGCAACAGTTGCGACCGACTTGAATGACTTATGTGATCGTTTTACGGGGATGCTGGACGCGAAGGTGTCAGAATTTCAGGAGCGAGATTCGGGTACATATATTTGCTTTTCTTGTCTTTTGTATCGATATTTATTGACCATATCTTTTTACAGGGTGGCGTTTGAAGCACCTAATGTATTTGGATGTAAATATTAACAAGTACAATCCGCTTCGAGCCTCGTCCTACATCCCGCTCCCAAAACAGATTCAGAACAAGAAAGCGGTTGTAAATGTGCAAAATGAGGATGAATGCTGTTTCGGCTGGGCGGTGACTTCCGCCATTTGTCAACCGACAGGACCTTCCAACCGAACCAGCTCCTATCCAGATTGCCGGCAGTTATTGCGCTTCGACGGCATCGAATTTCCGGTGAGATTAAGCGATGTTTCTAAATTTGAAAAATGTAATCCACAACTTTCTATTAACGTGTACGGTGTTGAAGAAGTTTTTCGAAATAATGTTACGAAATACGAAATTGTAGGACCCCTGCATTACACCCACAATAAAAAATTTATTCATATCAATTTACTGCTTATTACTGATACGGTGGGTAATAGTCATTACTGTTGGATAAAAGATTTGTCTAGATTAGTTTCGCAACAAATAACGGCTAGAGATGGCGCAAAACACTTCTGTGACGGCTGTCTCCATTACTTTCGTACTGAACAACAGTTACACATGCACCTTCGTTTTGACTGTAATCACGTTTACACAAAATTGCCAACTACTGACTTGATAACGAACAAACTGGGAAAAGTTGCGCCTCAAAATATTCTTAAATTTGAAAATTATCAAAAACAATTAAAAGTTCCCTTCGTAATTTATGCTGATTTTGAAACCATTTTAAAACCACTTGCTACGTCGCATCCCAATCCTACAAAACCATTCACGGTAACCGTGTGTGAACACCAACCTTACTCTTTCGCGTACTTTATTAAATGTTCTTATGATGACACTTTATCCAAATTCGAAATTTATCGTGGTGAAAATACCGTTGATGTGTTCATGGAGCGTTTAGAAAGGGACGTTCAAAATTTATACTCCAACCATTTAAAACATGTTGTGCCCATGAAAGTTTTGACCGCAAACGAAATTCAAAATTTTAATGATGCTCTTTCATGCCACATCTGTAGTTTACCGTTTGATGACGATGGGCAAGATAAAGTAAGAGATCACTGTTATCTCACAGGAAATTACCGAGGAGCCGCCCATTCCAATTGCAATCTAAATTTTATTCTTCCAAATTTTATTCCCATATTTTTTCATAATTTAAATTATGATTCCCACCTTTTTGTCAAACAAATTGCCTTAAAAAACGAACAAATTGATGTTATTCCACAAAACAAGGAAAAATATATATCTTTTAGCAAGCACTTTTTAGTTGATGAAATTCAAAATAATGCTGGCAAGAACGAGAAAATATACATCCATTTGCGATTTTTAGACAGTTTTCGGTTCATGAACAGTTCTTTGTCAAGTTTGGCTGAAAATTTAAATTCCGATCTGTGTTTTCAAATACAGAAAGAATTTGGCAACGGCGTTAAATTTAATCTTATGAGGCAAAAAGGTGTGTTTCCATACTCCTACGTCGATTCGTTTTCCAAACTACAACAGCGCGATCTGCCGACAATAGAACAATTTTATGATACTTTGAACGAGCAGGAAATCTCGGTCGAAAATTATAATCGCGCTGTTGATGTGTGGAAAACGTTTAAATGCAAAACTTTGGGCGACTACTCTGACATCTATCTAAAATCGGACGTACTACTTTTGGCTGACGTATTTGAAAATTTTAGAACTCTTTGCCTACAGCATTACCTACTAGATCCGGCCCATTATTACACGGCTCCGGGTCTAAGTTGGGATGCTATGTTGAAATACACTGCTGTGGAATTAGAGTTGCTAACCGATTTGGATATGCTACATTTTTTTCGAAAGGGAATACGCGGAGGAGTCAGTACTTGTGTGGGGAGGAAAGCTATTGCTAACAACAAATTTGTTGAAAATTATGATTCGAAAACACCCACTTCTTTTATCATGTATTTAGATGCAACTAATCTGTATGGCTATGCCATGCGACAGTATTTGCCGCAGCGCGATTTTATTTGGCTAACCGCGGAGGAAATTGAAAACTTTGACGTTTCCAACATTTCGGACGAATCGGATACGGGCTACGTTTTGGAAGTTGACTTGCACTACCCACAAAATTTGCACGAATACCACAATGAATTCCCATATTGTCCCGAGTTGCTAGTTCCGCCTGAAGGAAAATTTAAAGATGCAAAATTAATTCCAAATTTATTTGATAAAAGCAAGTATGTTATTCATTACAGAAATTTAAAACAATGTTTAGATGCCGGTTTAATCTTGACGCGAATTCATAGAATACTGAAATTTACCCAGTCTCCGTGGTTAAGATCTTATATTGATTTGAACACCAAATTTCGAAACGATAGTAAAAACGACTTTGAAAAAAACTTTTTCAAGGGTATTAATAACAGCGTTTTTGGAAAAACAATGGAAAACGTGGACAAAAGGGTGAACATTAAATTGCTTAGCCATTGGGAAAAAATTGGTAAAAGAGTTGGGGCCGAAAATTTAATTGCAAAACCAAATTTCAAAAATTTATCTATATTTTGTGAAAATTTAATAGCCGTTGAGATGAACAGAACTTCTGTTTTCTACAACAAACCGAGTTACGTTGGTTTCTCTGTTCTGGATATATCGAAAACTGTCATGTATGATTTTTTCTATAATTTTTTGAAACAAAAGTATGGTAATAACGTTGTTCTTCTATATTCCGATACTGACTCCTTTATATTGCTAATTTACACTGAAAATTTTTATGATGACATGAAAGAGCATTTAGATAAATTCGATACTTCTAATTATAAAACTCGGGAACACGGAATGCCGCGAACCATGTCTGTTGTTGGCAAGATGAAAGACGAATATGCTGGTACCCCTGTTTTAAATTATTACGGAACGGGTGCAAAATCATACTGTGTAAATGCGCGCGATAAAACAGATAGAAAGGCTAAGGGTGTGAAGAAATGCGCTATCGAAAAATCTCTTACGACGGAAACGTATAGCGCAGTAGCTACAAACATGCAGTCTAGAGTGTTTTGTATGATGACCGTTTTTCGCTCTAGTTTGCACACTATGTACACCAAACTGGTTAATAAAGTTGCGCTGTCTTCTTACGATGACAAACGTTTCATTATTCCCGGTTCTACCAATACTTTAGCATGGGGACACAAGGATATTCCTAGCGTTGGCAGACTTAACGATTTGGTGGATTTATTAGAGGCAGCCGTTTCAGAACCAATTTAAATTAATTTACAGTTGTCGCGAGTGAGCAGTACTGGTTGTTAGTTTACTGCAGGAGTCCTACCATAATCGTTTACAGAAACTTTCTTGTACGTTATTACTCATATTTGCTTTGCGCTTTGTAGTTTTTAAGTAGATTGTATTAGCATTATTTATATGTGTATATATATTATAATAAAGTAAAACAACTAAAAAATGTGAGAAAAATGTTTATATTTTACGTGACTTCGTTGAAGTCTATTTAATATCAATTATTTGTAAATGACAATCTAAAGAACAAACACGTTTGTATAGCAACATAATTAAACTAAATACATATTAAAAATTATTTTATTTCATCATAATTACAGTTCAGAAAATTATACAAGATCTGTTTTAGATATCCATGAATTATGCCTCTTATCTAAACCTAACCATTTAACGAACAGTTGATTTCCTTTTCTCCGAACCACTTTTTCCACTAGGAATATATCTGGGTGTTTAGTTTTCTGCAATTCGTACTCGTAAAATCCTCCTTTTATTTGTTGCTTAGTTTCATCTTCCAATATGTAGGTTGTTGGGTTAGTAAGACGAACTTTTCCAATTTTAAATATTTCGTTGCTCCAGCTGGGGGTATATCCTTTGGCAAATGCAGCTCTATATTTGCTCACCCGAACATGATCGCCCAAGTGAAATTTTTGTTTCTTAGGATCTACCGTTTTGGTATGACTGTATACAGATTGTAAAATTTGAGGTGCGTTTTTGTTACTAACATCTTTTGGCTTAAACCCAGTTGTGCTGTGTTTCTTTGAATTATACGCTTTTACGATTTTTGGTAAAAGATCTAACCATTTGTAGGTTCCCTGAAAGCTGAACTGCTTCCACATCATATTTTTTAGAGTTCTATTACATCGCTCAACTATGCTACTTTTTAGATTTGAATAACTACTGTAATGGTTTATGCCGAATTTCTTCATCAAATTTTGAAATTCTGCATTATAAAACTCTTTTCCCATATCTGTTTGCAAATTTTTAGGCTTTTGTGTTGCAGCATTAAGCGCTTTCTTCATAGCTTCGGTAACTGCTTGACCCGTCTTTCGCTTGACGGGGTATGCCCAAACGTATTTGGAAAATGCGTTGATCACAACTAAAATGTATCGGTATCCCTGGTTAAGTTTTGCGTAGGGTATCATTTCTACCAAGTCAGCTTGGAATAAATCGTTTATTCCCTTGACAATCACGCGTCGCCGCTTAAAATTTTTTCTAGCTGGTTTGTGCAATTCTTCGACAACTTCATGTTTAACGTTCATGTTAGACTGGAACCTTTTCCTGCTGCAGTGAACATTTAAGAACTAACTGCATCGACATGAGAACATCCTTTCCACCATCGGGAAGCTTAAGTCGGAAAGCATCTCCACGTTTCAATGTTTGACCGATCAGATTAGTTACATGAACATTGTTGAGATACACTTCCACGTTTTCTATAGATTTATTTGTTTGTAAAACAACAGCCGACGTTAACGGAAATATGTATTCTGTTTGCCCCTTTCCGAGTTTGAAGAATCCCGCTTTGTCAGTTTTCGATCCAACGATGTGTAGAGGGACTTCGTAATACAATTCCGATATATTTTTGACTTTAAACAAAACATGAGTGGGATAGGCTCTATAACGAGAATCGTGTAAGTGTCTTCCAAACTTATCGATCGGCATTTCGTAACTATGTGATGAGAAGTCAAGCTTGGGTCTCTATTTAACCATCGGTTTGTTTATTTAATAATTTTTTCTGTTTTTAAAGCGTCAATGATACTAAGAATTTCGTTATTATGTCCGGTATGACCTGCCAACTGCGAGGCTATTAAAATCTGTAATCTGTTTACTAACGTGTTCGGATTTTTCCAGGGAACAAATTCAATCTGCTTGTTATTTAAATTTAGGAGTCCTTTACCTCGTCGCTTGGGTTCAACTAAACGGCGAACAACGTTTTTGTACTTTTGTCCTGCATTACCACTTATTCGATCGTTGGGATTGTAATTTTGCCGGTTGGCTGCAGACCGATTAACGATATCTTTATAATTGTCTTCGTCAGCTTTACTGTAACCTATGGGTTTCTTTTTAAACATTAACTCATACATTCCAGGCGTTCCTTTGTAAACCACCCTATTTGCACCATCCATTATGACCATGTCTTCCCCATCAAAGTCTAATTCTTTATTGCCTATAGAAAATTTATTGCTCTCAAGATCCCATCGTACTCCGTAGTGCATATCAAATTCGTCCTGTGTGTCATGTATCATGTTTTCGATATATTGCCTAGCTAATCCGTCATACTGCTCTAAGAACTGGTCCAAAACTTGAGACTGCATCATTTGCTGTACGGTTTTATTAGCTTCCCGGATGCTTTCTTCATGCACTTCATCTTCTGCGGTTTGTTCTGATTCTACATGATCCTGTAATTCTGTTTCTGGTGAAATTTCTCCAATGTCCTCTAACTTTAGAAAATTTGGTTGGGGAATAATAGGCTTGGGTGGAGAGGTCGCATGCTCAACTTTACTTTTTATATCAGGAGTATCTACTCTTTCAGTTTTTAGAGTTGATATTAGATCCTGAAGGGGTTGGGAAATTGGTTTTAATTGTTCCGCCAACTGTAACTGCGATTGAGCAATGTCTGACCTTAAACTTTGATATTTCCTTTTTACGGCTTTTCTCGTTTTAAGCAGTTCGGCAACTAAACGTTTATCCATCTTGCGTTTACAGTTGTTCGCCAACCACTAACAGTTTGAAGTAAGTTTTAATTATTTATGTGGAAATAGCAATCAAAGCCTTTCCGGTATCTTCCGGAATTTATTGCACTATCTTTATCTATAACTAAAAACCCGTAGTCCTCCTGCCAACAAATAGAGCACAATTCCTTTAACTGATCGAACGACATGTCCACAATGACGTGGTCGTCGTAAATGTGTTTGAGATTTGTTTTATCTTGTTGAAATACTATTATCAGATTAGCATTGTCTCTAATGAGTTGTTTGGGAATCGATGAATACGTTTGACATAGGTAAAAGCAGTCGATATTTCTATGACGTCCGAAACAATAGTAATTTTCAATTATATTTTGATTTTCTCCGACCACATCGTCAAAAACAATTACAGAATTGGGTTTTGCGTTCATAGGTTGTGGGACTGCAGCCCCATCTTCGTATTCCTCGTAACCAATTTCTTTTATCGGAGTTAATAAGTTCTTAAGATATGCATACTTAGGCTGATCTAGCGTCTTACAATATAAATAAACATTTTCAAATCGTAGGCCGTTAGGGTGTTCTATCAAAGTAACCATCACGCTTGTTTTACCGCTGGCTGAGCTGCCCACGAAAAGCCCTCTTTTACAATTCTTCCCTAGTAAAACACTATGCCTTTGAAATGGTTTTACCAATGACTTAGCATCGTGATTTACGATCGGTAGGGTTACATTTTGTTTTTCAATTGTAATCCTTTTCATTTCGACACCGTTCTCTCCAGTACACTCGCTAAACACTAAGCTAAACCTAACCAGTGATCAAGTTATATATAAGAACAAGTTTTAAAGAAATGTTTGCAGTTCAAACTTTGCAATCGATCGCAATAGTTTAATATGAGAGTTTACGCGCACAAACCAGGTATTCGTCGACGAACCGTGAGAAGGAAAGGTTGTGGTGTTTTAAATACGCTTATAAATAATTTGCCAGTGGAACTACATGTGCCTGGATATAAGTATTGTGGTCCAGGTACTCGCTTAAAGAAAAGACTTGCTAGGGGAGATCAGGGAATTAATCCGCTAGACGAAGCGTGCAAAGAGCACGATATCGCATATTCTCAACATCAAGATCTTCAGAAACGACACGAAGCTGACAAGATACTTTCCGAAAAGGCGTGGCAACGTTTTCGTTCAAAAGACGCTAAATTTGGAGAAAAAGCCGCAGCACTAACCATAACAGGTATTATGAAAGGAAAAACCAAACTAGGAATGGGTGCTCTACGTAAAAAGAGAAGTTCAAAAAAAGTGAGGCAAATACGTTCTGGTGGAGTTATTAGCTTTACCGGTGCGGTCACGCGTGCGCGAAACCGTATTAAAGGTAATAAAGGATACGATGTAATGAAAGCTGCAAAGCTAGCTTTAGCAACCATTAAAAAAAGTAAAATTGCTCAGCCAAAAACTAGAATAATCAAAATCCCTAAAACTGGTGGTATTTTACCACTCATACCAATATTTGCCGCTTTAAGCGCCCTAGGATCCTTAGGAGGTGGAGCTGCAGCAATCGCCAAAGCAGTGGGAGATGCTAAATCTGCTGCAAAGGACCTTAAAGAAAAGGAGCGACATAATAAAGCGATGGAGTCGGTTGCTCTTGGAAAAGGTCTACATTTGGGACCCTACAAAAGAGGATTTGGATTATATTTAAGACCCTACCAACCAAAAAACTAACTGTGAAGCTACCGCGACGAGCGTTAACAAACGTTGATTTAGCGAAGTATGCTAAAATATTAAAAATTCCGTATTTTAGAGGAGTATTCATGCGCAATGCTTTGCCATCTAGAATTCATGAAAACGAATGCGGTATCGTAAATCTCGACGATAATATAGGTCCTGGCACCCATTGGACTGCCTACGTGAAGCGTAGTGAAAACGTAACATACTTCGACAGCATAGGGCATTTGAAACCTCCTCTTGAATTAATAAAATACTTTCGCAGCGACGGTAGCAAGAATAACATCGCGTACAACTTTGATAGATATCAGAACCTAAATTCCTACAATTGTGGTCATCTGTGTTTGCAGTTTTTATATAGCTACGTAAACTGACATGTACCTGCAGTGCGCTTTGAGTTCTTGAATAAAGTACTTCAGAATGTCCACCATTTTTACTCTTACCGGTAACTCATCAGTATTAAGTGCAGATTTTAATCCACCACTTTTTTTGGAAGAAGACAGCGAATATGTAATGGGTTTACTTAGTTTTGAGTCGTACAATTCTATTCCCAATATATCACCACCGAAGAACGTCTTCAAACTTACTGGGCGAGAAGATATTGTGATACCCCAAGGAGCTTATGAAATTAACGACATCAACGACTACATACAAACTAGCCTGAATCCAGCTAACCGAGAATACGTTTTAATAAAAGGTAGTAACAGCACGCTGAAAACGATGATTAAGTCGTCGCACGAAATAGACTTCACTGCGGATAACTCGATAGGAGATTTACTAGGATTTCTACCTCAAAAATATAAACCCAATGTGTGGCATTCGTCTGAAAATATAACTAAGATAATGAAAATAAATTCCATATTAATACATTGCAATATATCGTTAGGATCTTATAAGAATGGGGAAGCAGGTCATATAATTCATCAATTTTTTCCTACTGTACCGTCTGGATACAAAATAGTTGCGTCTCCAAATCCAGTCATTTATCTTCCAATCAGCACTAAAATAATTACCAACATAACAATTAAAATACTCGACCAAGAGGATGTTCCTGTCAGTTTCAGTTCAGAAACCGTGACGGTCAGTTTGCATTTGAAGAAGCTATAATGGGTTTCAGATTCAACACCACTTACAGCAATTTTAGCTCAGACACATCATCTACAGCTCCAAAAGGATATAACATGAGACATACCAAACGTTCCGCAGTCAGTAAGAGGTCGTCAGCCGATCAGTTGACAAAGAAGAATAAAGCATTTCTTAAATCGTTAGGTTTTCAAGTGTTACAATGAGTATTTTAAACATTAGTGAAAAAGTTCTTGTTGACAATTCAATTGTTAGCAATCAAATACATACCCATCAACCCTATACGAATCGCTTTGAAAATAATGACGAAATCCGGATTCCGATTCAAGAAGATATGTCAACACTACCCGGTTTAAGTTACTTGTATATACAAGGAAAATTGTTAAAAACAGCTGGAGGAGCTACAAACGCAACATTTGTTAACAATGGAGTTGCCCACCTATTTAGCGAAATTCGCTATGAAATGAATGGCGTTGTAGTTGATTCGGTAACGAAACCTGGTATAACATCTACTATGAAAGGTTATGTTTCCTACAGTTCTAACGATATTAAAAAGCTTCAAAACGCTGGATGGCTTCCCAACGCAACAAGCAAAATAGTTGATGCATCTGGTAATTTTAACGTTTGCATACCCCTCAGCATGCTGTTGGGCTTTGCGGAGGATTACGGAAAAGTGGTACTAAATATCAGGCAAGAATTGGTGTTAATTCGAAGTAATACAGATAACGATGCGATATATAGTCCAAATATAGATGAAGATGTCAAAGTTACAATTGAAAAACTTTATTGGAAAGTTCCCCATATTACAGCAGGCCTTGCTCAAGAATTAGCTCTAACAAAATACATAGATAAAAATATCGACACTCAAGTACCGTTTAGAAGTTGGCAACTTCATATAATCTCAGGACTAAATCAAGTTACGCAACATTCTCATGCGATTGCCACCAGTACAAAATTACAGACTCCGCGACAAGTTATACTGGGTTTCCAGACAGATCGTTCTGGAAAAATCGACAAAAAAATGAACGAATTTGATAATTGTAGTATTACAAATCTTCGAGTTTACTTAAACACCGATAGATATCCATACGATAATTTGAATATCGATTTCGCAAATAATCATTATGCAACTCTATACGAAATGTATTCACACTTTCAATCAACATACTATAACAAACATAACGAACCTCTATTATCCCTAGAAGAATTTAAAAAAATTGCTCCTCTGATTGTTGTGGATTGTTCGAATCAAAAGGATTACTTACAAGCTAATGCTGTTGTGTTTAGACTCGAATTTGAAACGGCAGTCAACATGGCGGCCGATACAATAGCGTATTGCCTGGTTTTGCACGATCGCGTGTTTACATACAACGCGCTAACAAAAGCAGTTAAACAGCTGTAAGATTAAAACCAAATGGTTAGTTTAATCAGTGCCTTAGGAGCAACAACATGTTTGTTATAATAGATCTCCAAGGTTTCATGATTTCCGAAAAAAATTTTTCACCAAAAGAATTAGCTGCATACGATGGAAACACCATTTCACATTACATTTTTAGAGCTCCGTTTCATTTTTCTGCGTTACCCCAAAATTTACAACAAAAAGCTAACTGGTTGATGAAAAATCATCACTCTATTAATTGGGATGAAGGATTCACGCCTGTTTTCTTATTTCCAAAAATTTTGATGCGACTTGTTCAAGATGCTGACGTAGTCTACGTAAAGGGACATGAAAAAGCTACATTTTTAAGAAGTTTCATCGATAAACATATAATTGAAATTGAAGAACAACCAGCACTGAGTGTATCAAAACCATCTTGCATGCATCATATGAAACCACTATGTTATTGTGCATTGTCTAATGTTTATATTTTATACGAACACTATGTAATGCAATAATTTTCAAATAAATTTTTTATGTACTTACTAGTTTTATTTAATAAAATACAGGTTTCGTTAAAACGATAGATATATTCGTTAATAATACATTGTAATGCAAAAACATTTCTAACATACTACAAGCTATCAACATTATTAATAGTAATACATTTTAATTTCTTTATAAAATTATGCAAAGCGTTCTAAGTATATCTTATTTCTATGGTTCAAACTTAAAACTTTCACAAGCGTTTTATGTGTATCTTCAATTCTTCTTTGAAATCTACATCGATCTACAGCTACAAATTCCCAAAACTTAATTCTACTTTGCCGATATGCGAAACTCCATACTATCATATTGTGGATTTTATTTTTTGACATATCAAACTTCACTTGGCGAACCATTTTATGGCATTTATGCATGCACTATAAGGGGGCTTTGCAAAGTTAACGTCAACATCAACGCTTGGTAGCTATTCTTTATATTATATATAGCTGTAATCTCATCGTCTACCTTCAGGTCTACTCCAACCAAATCAGTGTACTTAATTTCTTTGTCGTTAATATAAAGTTTAACTTCCTTCACCGAGATTCTTACATTTGTAATGGTTCCCCTTATTGGACACTTATACACGCGTCTGTCGCCTTTAGCTTCATCTCCAAGAAAAACAAAATTGGCGTTCTCATCGGTCCTAAGAGCCAGTAATAATAAATTAGATTCGCTTCTTAATTCCGCCTCACCCATTTCTGCAAGAAAAATTTGAGGGTCATGATGACTATGCAAGTGTCTTCCAAATTTATCGATCGGCATCTCAACACCTTATAGAACTTTCACGTAATGATTGCCTGCTCTTCAACTGATCGTTATATATCAGGTTTTAATCTTTACCCACAAATATTTCAACTTCAGCAGTAAACTCCTCTAAATCAATATCGATTAGACTTTCCAGAAGGAGCTTTCCACATATTCGGTTCTCCAAAAATTTCCGACATAACTTGACCCCCTTCTGATATTTTTTTTCTAACTCCTCAAGCTCGCTGATAGTTCCGAATCGTTCAAACCCATACACGCTTTCGTGTCCAGCATCGAATGCCAAGTCTTGAAGCAAACTCTGAAGAAGTATAACTGCTGTGTGTAAATCTGTAGCCACAGGACGCGATGCTGCAGAGTATACCATCCACATTCTGACACCTTTTGTTAATTAATCTTATTTGCAAAGTTTTCAAATTCAACGTCACATGTAATTATTTGTTCACCAAATTTTAACATCTCCAACATACACACAACATTTTCAGACTTTATATTTAAATTCATCAATACGCTATGAATGTTGCTTTTTATGTCGCCAGACATACAGGCAACCCCTTTGATAACGCTTGTGTAAAACTTTTCAAACTCCAAACTTTTTAACAGACCCAATCGACAATCAATTAATGCTAGGAGTTCCCATAATTCCACAAGAGACTCCAATCCCAAATAAATTTCAGATGCACCCTGGTCCTGTATGATTATCACTTTTGTTTTTGCAACAGTTTGGAAGGAAATGGTTTTTGAAGGACTTATGCTCACTGGTTGAACTTCAAAATCTCTTGAAAAGAAATAGTTTGTTATCACCCCTTGATTCGCCAGGAACACTTTCCATTCTTCTTCATTGAAACTTATCCAGTCATTTTTACAACCATACAGTTGCACTACAGGCCAATGCGGTGTATAACTTGACAGACCAACCGCTACAAACTTGCTTCGCGATTTATTTAGAGGATAACTTCTGCAATGTATCAATATTGGATACGGTGCAGTTTGTTTAGCATTTACACAACTAACAATCTCCCCCGATTTCATTCGCACTTGGTTTTTCACCTTTTCGATACTTTGTAATAAATTATCCATCACTTTTACGAACTCGATCTTCTTTCGCGAACTAAACAAACTCAACTAAATATCGAAACAAGCATGCTCTTTATATTGCAATCAGTCAAGGTCGCACTTTGTAGTGGTGGTGGTGGAAAGGGGCACCCATAACCTTGACTTTCACGGCCATATTTCACGAAGGTTGCGTATTTTACTTTATATTTCGTGTAGAAGCTTTACAGCATCAGTTATCGTCTGAGTCTAAGTCTGAAAATCATGTCACTTTACAACTTTTCCGACGAAGATGTCTTCTTCCAACCCCCAAGGACCAGTCACTACCAACGGTTCCAGCAGTTTGTGGAAGAGGGGGGAAGCTCCTTCGAGGGTAAGAAAGTGTATGCGGTTGCCACGATCGAGTACGATCTAGATCTGCAAGGGGAACTGCTTGCCGAGTTTGCAAGACTAAAAACGTTGGAGGCACCCTTGACGAAACCCTTGGAGGAGTGGTACAGAAACAACGTGGTTCGGCAGGTGCTGAGCTTTACCTCACGATATAGGAACGGGGAACTGTTGTATATTAATTATTATTGGCAATAAATATTTATACTTTTTAATTTTAATTCTTTATTTTAAATGTTTAAATCCTCACAACCTTGAACCTATTTAGCCTTGAGTTGACTCCACCCATCCCCCACTCTTGTACCTGGGATTATATAACCTTGTTTGCAAATCCAAACTTCAGTTGCACAGTGTCAAGTCTGTGAAGATGTGGTCTAACCCGAATTACCAGTCTTATGTTAAACGACTAAAAACATTCGACAATTGGCCTGGTGAGCTAACCCCAGAATCGCTTGCTGCTGCCGGTTTCTACCACATCCCCACTGGTGTTGACGATACGCAATGCTTCTGTTGTGGAATTAAAATATATTTATGGGAACCCGCTGACGACCCCCTGTCTGAACACCTTCGATGGTCAAAGCATTGCTCATTTGCGAATCTTATAAAATCCTTGAAAACTACAAAGGGGCTACTTGAAGAGACGAAGAAGGCTTTCGATGGTTTGGAAAGGCTAGTTAAGTTTGATGGTGTCGATGTTGCTGGAAATGGTGTAGAATCCGAAGACATTTATGATCGTCTATCGGCAAAGAAGCTACTACTACAATTTTTCCATTCTTTGTAGAGCTCGCGTGCAGTTAAAATACACATCGCACATATTTATTTCCCCATTCGCAAGTTTGACATACTCGTATCAACATGGTGCGTGAAACGTTGACTCTTGAGTACGTATTAGATGAAACAGCAAGCCAAGGTAAATGTTTCAAGTATGTCAGTGAGAAACTCAAGCCGCTAGTTATTAGTAATATCGATGAGATGCAATATTTCTCACATCAGCATTATATAAAAATTAGTGGTAATGCAACATTTATTCGGAATAGTGTAGAAAAGGTTATTATTCCCGTTACCGAAGTAAATTATCATACAAATTTGCGTGAGTGGTACGAACACAACATATATAACATTTGTGTTCCGACGGATCACTTGACTAGTTTATATCTGGAGGTTACTGGAGATTTTAAAACTACAGACTTTCATGGTGTCAACAACTGCAAGAAGATCCGCTTGATTTAAATTAAAATTATATATTGTATATGTGCAAATATTATGTAATGTAAAAACTATAAAATTTATTCTTTTAATTTTGTGTACAAGAGTACAGCTTTTCTTTATATATTGGTGAATTAATTACAATATGTATATTTAATTAATAAATATATTTGAAATCTATTTGGTGTTTTCTTTTGGAGCGACTAAGCTGGTGGACGGCGTGGCCGTCGGGTAAAGGAGGAGAATGGTCTTGAGATTAGAAGGGGCTAGTGAGGTTATGCTGCGAGCACTTCTTCAGATAGGACTCCAACTATAAGCGTTGTTGTCCGCAGGACAAGCCGTCCGCAGGACAAGCCCGCCGCAGGCGAAAAAATTTTTTTGGACCGTGACCTTGAACATGAACTCAAGGTCAGGAGTGGGGGGATGCTCCAGTCCAGACGGGGCGCAAATCTCAGCTGTCCGCAGGACAAGCCGGCCGCAGGCCGAAAAATTTTTTTGACATTGACCTTGAACTCAAGGCCAGGGGTGGGGGTAGGAGTGGGGGTGTCCTTGACCTTGAACTCAAGGCCAGGAGTGGGGGGTGGATCCAGAACTGTCCAAAATAACCTACTCCCGGATCCGCATGCCTTGGTAGTCCGCGCGCTTACCACTGAGCTACGGCCGCTTAGACTTTTAAAGTAGCAATATTTGTCGAAATACAGAGCCGCATCAAAGTAAAATTTAATGTAAACCCTTTTCGACCTCTATTCCCATTTGAAATGTTAAAACTCAATAGATAAACATTTAAAGGCCCGTGGTCGATTACATTTATTGTTTATTACTCATTTCGCATCTTATAATCACTGTAGGCACCTTAATTTTGCACAGAAATTGAATTATCTCGTAAAACGTTGACTTTCGACAATAGTATCTTTTTGTGTATGGACGGCAGAATAAGATCTTTAAGACAATTAAGCAATAAGCGTAAAGATTCAAAAAAATTGTAAGCAAAGATAACGTAACTACCCCATATGAAACACTTCTCCCATATAGCACATGGATAGGATAAGACGTTTTAATAACATCCTTCATGGATGTAGCGGATGTCCATAGAACATCTATTGCAGTTCGCGATGACATCCTATGAGCGTCCACTTGTAGACCGTTTGGTTTAACAATGGACGTCCTTAAGACATCCGCAATGGATGTCCATAATATGTGCACTGCATAAAACCATATGAATGTTATTATCCTCGTAGGCTCCTCCTGTAGAGTCGTATAAACTAACACGAAGATCTGGCACTAGCTCCGGTGCGGGATAACTCCTTTCCACAGGGCAACAAGCTCTGAGGCAAAACAGCTACTCGCATCTTCCCATGTCCCGACGAAACGGCCTTCAGTACCATGAGCCCTACTGGCACCCACCACACCCTGACGACCACAGAGCAATACCGGAAGACTGATTACGGCAACAGCTGAGCAATTTTTTCTGACTTGTCACCAAAATATGGGATCGAAGCATATTTAATCGTATTGGATGAAGTTGGGGTATTCGAATAAATTATTTTTAATGGCTAATTTATCATCTTTGTTTTTAATTAATGTATCAATAAGTAAATGTAAATGTAAACATGTCGAATTACGTATAAGGTTGAAATAAATAAATATTGTTGAAGTAATAAAGTATTTTATGTATACTCAATAACTTACTCAGTTATTTATTGGAGCGAGAATAATGTTTGTCATACAAATACCTGCCCGATTGAGTAAAAATATTGACTTATGGGTATCATACGAATCGCACAATTGTTCTTTTAAAAGAACATAACGAGCCAATATTGTGCAATTAGAAAATCGATTTAAAAAAAAGCTCTTTAATAACTTTTCTCGGCCAATAAAAGGGAATAACATTTTTTCATTTTTTAAATTTTTAGATTACAATTTTACTAATTACGATTTTAAATTATCTTTGAAACGGGTAGAGCCCGAATAGAAATTTTTGTATAGGGCAATGTCCCTTAATACAGCACTGGACAGACCAGTTTTGCGACTGCAAAACGTACGATAGTTATTTTAATTGTTCCACCCACACATACGATGTTTTCTGTAATGTTTTCATTATATCTCTTTCAATAAATGTGCGAACAATTGTTTTAAAAGTACTTATCAAAGAAAACGTGGAGCATAGCCCACGGGTTCTGCTAGTTCTATTTAAAAGCAAACGGAAACATTTTTTTTTTAATTTTAAGCATCGGGGATTATGCTGGGGAGGTCTCGTGGCGGTTGATTGACAGCTTTTTCCTATATCTTGATTCGTTTCAAAATTAAATAGTTGCGAATTTCTGCTACAGTTGCAGTGGGCACAACAGCATTGTTTTTTTAAATTTTATTTCCTTATTTTACTGGCGAGGCTGCCACGAGCAATGAGCCACGAAGAAGCGGATCCGTATTCAAGAGTTAAAGACTGTTAATTACAAATCCACTATCTAAATGATAAAATTCAAGATGGCGAATTAATTCTACATTGCAGATGTTATTAAACAATATTGAATACAGACGTAAAAGTTAAAACTACAAGGAACCTAAAACTAAGATTATAAAAACTAGATAATAATAATTACATATATTAAGTTTTAATGTAACCCACTCACGTGCTTTGACGTATTTATAGCGAGTCCTACAACCTAACTCGAACATGACATAGATACGCGTTTTAGTTTTTTGTTAAATCATGCAATTCGAAATACGCTTTCAGTGAGAACACGCTAAGAAGCTTCACATAGAACCTGCCTGCTTGGTACACATTTCTTTTTTATTTCTTTGAGCTTTAAATAATGATATTTATTAATACCTTGATTAATACTCTTTCTGATATTGAAAGTACACAAAAGTTAATGTTTTCTTATAATGTCGAATTTATATACCGATAATAATGAAACAATTGTTTTTATTTCTAATTTTTAACTGCTAAGTAAGTTATTATCATCTGTTATTGACCTACAACTGACTAGGTCATACATTTAATGCATTTTTCAATTACTATCTCACACAGTAACGACGGAAACAAAAAACAGCTTGACGATCCCACTTCCGTTGCAGAAGTTTACACAGAACGGTGAAAAGTTGAATGGGAGCGTCGCGCAGAAGCACAATTCCTGTTAGTTACCATTGTTTGTTGTTTCCTGCTGCGCGTTTGCAGGAGCTTCGTCGTGCCGCAGGAAAATACGACCAATTTTAGATGTTTTCCACCGCAACACGGTTGAGTGGTCGATTTTTGATACAGTTGGTGAAAAGTCCGAGCAAACAACATGTTCGTCCCTGTTACGGAAAACGAAAAATACGAGTTCTTATCGCGAGCTTCCGGTAGTTTTATACCAGGGTATGAAAGCGCTTTTTGAATAATATTTTTTAACTAAGTGTAGATTATTCCAAAATTATTATTAGTCTAATTTTCACCAAGTTTAAATTTTACCCAAAATGTAGATGATGCTTTATTTATGGGAAGATCAATATGAAACTGAATATATAAGTTAAAATATTAAAATGAAATAGCTGCTATAATTTTCCATATATTTATTATTATTTTACCTTCTAATATCGAAACCTACAAAAAATTATTCGGTTTTATTTCACCAGATCATAATTAAATATAACACAGTTAATAACAATAATAAAAATTTATTAGTTTGTTTTTAGTTTCTAATAATTTGATATAATTAACGTAATACATTAAGTCTGTGTAGTGAAATGGTAAAAAGTTGAAGTAGAAATTGTAGTTGCTACTCAATTTTCTTATACAGCCTGAGTCAAAAGATACAGGTTTTAACATATTTCTGCTATTTAAGACGATAAGCAAAAAAATTATTAATAAAAGTTTTGCGAACTGACACGTACTATAAGCTGACATATAAAAATCTTACACAGGGTGTTCCATAAAAACATTATTCTTAAAATAATACTTTTTTTAAATAGAATGCCCCATATTTTTTAACAAAAAACCTAACTAACTTTATGCACGGATATATCATAAATTGACAATTATACGCGAATTTCTCTGTCATAAACGTCTTTTTATAGCCCATGGCCCTCTTTATTGCCCATGGGCTATAATGAAACGTCAAACAACGATAGCATACCTAATAGAAACAGTTTAAACACTTGATTTTAGGCAATATGGCTACCTTTGTTTACCCGCTACCATAGTTACGCTTCAAATCTCAAATTTAATCAAGCAACGCTAGATGTGGGTGGAAAATTCAATTTATTTATATAAATATTTTCATTTTATGTTAGAAATATTTTTTAATTAAAAAATCTTCATCCGTGCATAAAGTTGTGTATGTACCACGGGCGTAACTTGCTTTTATGGCCTTCGACGTATTGTTAACCCTCAGCTGTCGCCTCGTGCTCAAAATTACGTCTTACGCCATAAAAACCTCTTTACGCCCCTAATACATAAATAACTATTTTTATGTATATGACATAATTTTTGAGAAAAAAAATAATTCCATTGATATTTTCATGCAGCTCGCGCGCTTCACAGGCAAATCGTGGCCCGCGATGAAATACAAATAAAGTTGACAAGTGTCAATTCAAATTCAATTTAATTACATAAAAGTCTTATTTTTACTTTATTATTAGCAGTTAGTTAATAAATATTAAAATACCACACTAAATATGACATTTATGTAATAAAACACACCTATCAGTTTCATTTGTTTTCCATCGCGCGCCAACATTCCCTTATTTGCGTGTGGACCGTGAGCGCGCGAGCTGTATAACAATATCTATGAAATTATTTTTCTTCTCAAACACTATGGCATTTACAAAAAAAAAGTTATTTAGATTTTTGGTTGGGAATTAAATGGTCTTACCATTAAAATAAATATACACTGTGTCCATAAAGTAACCCCCCCCCCCCAACTAACTTTTGAACGACTTGATACTTTTCTACAAAATTTGGTGTGCTGTAATGGGAAATTAAATACTATTTTTCAGAACATATTAAAATTTTGCATCATCCAAAATGGCGACTGGGCGCCATTTTGAAATTTTCTTTTTATTAGAAAGAGGGGTCGAGTGACACCTCATTTGAAAGGCCTTTTAATTCTGCGTCTAATCCTAGAGTTTCAAAGAAAAATATTCAGCCATAACAAAATAGCGGATTTTAAACAAATGGACTCACTCAATTCAAAATTGTTTTGATTTTTTCATCCAGGGTCGAGTGACACCTCATTTGAAAGGTCTTTTAGTTCTGCGTTTGATCCTAGAATTTCAAAGAAAAATATTCAGCCATAACAAAATGGCGGATTGTAAACCAATGGACTCACTCAGTTCAAAATTGTTTTGATTTTCTTATCCAGTAGTCCACTTTTTCATTTGCAGGACTAAATTTTCCCAGAAATGTCTCAGGTGGCTAGAAACAATATTGAAAACGTTATGTTCCAACAAGACGGTGCGCCGCCTCATTATTATAGGCCTGGTTCTGACTTTCTCAACGGACATTTTTTTGGCAGATCGATTGTTAGGCGGGGGCCTGTAGAATAGCCGGCTCACTCCCCAGATTTAACTGTCTTAGATTTTTTTCTATGGGAATATCTGAAATCGAAAGTGTACAGAACCCGTCCAGAAACAATTGAAGAACTGGAGCAACGCATTACAGAAGTTTGCAGAAATATCACTCCAGAAACTTATGAAAATGTAAGGCAGGAATTCCATAACCGACTTAAACGTAAACATTTCGAATACTTAATTTAATTAATTTAAGCTTTAATTCTTAGTTTTTTTAAATAGACTTCTTTATCTTCAAACATTGTCATTTTGTTATGGCTGAATATTTTTCTTTGAAACTTTAGAATCAGTCGCAGAACTAAAAGCCCTTTCTAATGCGGTGTCACTCGACCCCCCTTTCCATTAAAAAAAATTCAAAATGGCGCCCAGTCGCCATTTTGGATGATACAAAATTTTAATATGGTCTGAAAAATAGTATTTAATTTCCCATTACAGCACACCCAATTTTGTAGAAAAATATGAAGTCGTTCAAAAGTTAGTTGTGGGGGAGTTACTTTATGAACACAGTGTATATAAGGCATTCTAAGTAGGAAACGTATTATTTTATGATTTACTTTTATGAGACACCCTGTGTCAGTTTATGGTACGGGTCGGTCCGCACAACTTTTTGACTTGTCTTCTCAAATAGCAGAAATACATTAAAAGCTTTATCTTTTGACTCAGGCTGTACAAAAAAAACTATTGAAGATAATGTTTGAACGAAACCTTTCATGCGAAATTAATTGGTCGTAGAATGTAATAATGACTGTCACGTAAAACATTGAAAAATGTTATGTTTTCATGGTCGACATGAGTAACACTTTACAATAAGTAATTATTTCCACCATATCTATTGCCCTTGTAATTTCATAGCTGTTATAAGCGTTAACGAAGTCAACGATCTAACTCTAATAAGAAGTTCCTGCAAAAAATTTTCAAAAACTTCGTGGTAGAATCTGTTTAATTAAAATTAGGGCTAAAAAGTGTTTGTTATTAAAATTAGTTAAATTTCAAAGTTTAAACCAGTGCGTCCGATATTAATACATTTTAATTTGCTTAATTAATTTGTGTACTATTTTAGTATTTATAATTTTGTTATTTACATTTGCACAATTTGCAATTCAATTACAAACATAAATATAAATGTGTGAACATTTGAAACTTTGTTTTTATTATTTTATAAAGCTAATGTGTTTCTAATTCAATCTAAAAATACACAATGTTGAAATATTTATGAGCTTCTTTAAGCCAAAGTACACATAACATAATTGAAAAACAGGTTTTTTTCATATACCTCTAATAATAATTAATAAATAATAATGTACTTAGATTTCAGTTTAGACATCTATTAAATTTTTACCAAAAGCACGGTGACACTTCCAACTCTAATATTAAATAAAATACTTTATTTTACTTGAACAATAATTATTTATTTTAACCATATACGTATTTCGGCATGTTTACATGCCATTATCAAAGGTAATATTAAAAAGTAAACAGTTGGTGTTGCTATAGGAACAATAGAACTCTTTGACTTGATCTTGGCTATCAGTGTTTGCAGATGACCAAATTCTATTGATCGTAGCGCAACACTTACTGTTGACTTTTTAATATAATCTTAGATAATGGCATGTAAACATGTCGAAATACGTATAAGATAAAAATAAATATTGTTGAAGTAAACTTTAAGACACCTTCGTGTTAACGTTGAAAATAAAACTTAAAAAATGCACCAAACACTTCGCCTGGACTTTCCTATACTTTAAAGTTTTTACATTTTATATTTCCAGAAGTATTTCTGCGCAACGTTATAGTACTACCAACAGTTGCTTGATTAAGTGTATTTTAATAACTCGCGTCTAGAATCTCCAATGTTAGTGGCTCCAAAACGTAAAATATGCACTGGTTTAAAGTTTTATACATCTTTATAGCAAACAAAAATAAAACAAAAAATGAAATAATATATTATACCATATTAGTTGCAACAAATACAATGCCAATAATGAAGCTGTAGTGTGGAATCATACACAAAATTTACTAGCAGTAAGAACCGCGAAATTAAATAGCACCTAACAAAACACGTCCAACCACTCAACAGCTTTTATGCGGTCACAATGTTACCTCTGAACGCAACAATGATTAAGCTAAGCTATTAAAGTCGCCCGGTCGACATCTGTAGATGGCCTTGTACGGCATTATCCGCCTTAATTTAGAAAACCAAATTTGTCATGAGAAAAAAAACAGAATTTGTTAATCGTAGATTAGGTGTTAAATAAAACCCGAGACAACACAAAAAATTCATCAGCCAAAAATTAGGCGGGAGGGAGTAAATTAATCCATTTAAATATTGCTGCACCTACAAATTAAGTTACGACTTTCATTCTATTATATCACTCAAGCAATTTAGCATAAACGGAAATATATTGCGCCCGTTTATTAAATAAAAAGGCATGAATTTTCAATTTAAAAAAACTCATAGTAGGCATCACACAAAAATAACGGGCAAAGATACAAACCAAATTGTAGCTCGTCTCTACCTCTATGATACAACCACTCAACAGCTTTTATGCGGTAACAATGTTACCTCTGTACGCGACAATGATTACGATAAGCTATTAAAGTCGCCCGGTCGACATCTGTAGATGGCCTTGTACGGCATTATCCGCCTTAATTTAGAAAACCAAATTTTTTATAAGAAAAAAACCAGAATCTGTTGATTTTAGATTAAATAAAATCCGAGACAACACAAAAAACTCATCAGCCAAAAATTAGGAGGAAGGGAATAGATTAATCCATTTAAATATTGCTGCACCTACAAATTAGGTTACAACTTTCATTCTATTATATCACTCAAGCAATTTAGCATGAACAGAAATATATTGCGCCCGTTTATTAATGAAAAAGGAATGAATATTCATTTTTCAAAAATTCATAGTAGGCGTCACAGAAACAATAACGGGCAAAGATACAAACCAAAATTGTAGCTCATCTCTACCTCTATGATCCTTTAACATCTTTAAAAATTGTGTGGCCAATTTTGGAGCAATAATTTTTTGAAAATGTCAAAATATTAATTAAATTTCACTTAACAATTTTTGTAAATCCAATAGTAGCTCGTAACATTGCATATCCCTAAGGCATTTACAATATGAAATTTCATCCCGATCCGAAAACTCGTTCAGAATAAATAGACGTTAAAGCCAAAATCTTCAAAAATTCATAAAGGGCGTCACAGAGAAATCAAAGAACTGAGACACGCACGAAATTGTTGCTCATTGCAAGTTCTATATGCCTACAAAAATTAAGACTCAATATTGTAGGCAGTTTTTGGGCAACATGTTTTAGAAAATTTCTTAAATTTCGAAAATATTTTCAGAACATAGCTTCTAGCTTTTTGAAAATTTTTCTACACATTAACATTGTTTATTTATAGGGTTAATACTTAGAAAATTTATACCCGATCTGTGAATAATAAAGCGCTAAAATAAAAATTTTCAAACCATTGTAACCATTTTAAAGCTAGAAAGTTCAAAAAAAACGTTGTGTTTGTCCTAAAATCTTCTACAAGATTTCCGTTTCAAATTTATAAAATCTGTTTTCCGAAAAAAAATGCTACCAAAAACCGTGTCTAACTCCCGCTTCCGGTTTCCATTTTTTAAACTTATTTCCCAATGAATTTTTGATTGTTTTTTTCACAAGCTCATTGAAATCGGATCATCCATTTGGGAATTATGGCGCGCACAGACTCGCACATCCATCCACCCCTCACCCAAACCGACTTTTCTTTAAAACCACTTGTTTGAGTTCCTGGAGTTCCAAAATATATATTTCCGTCAACATCTCGAATTCGTAGTAAATATTTAAAAAACTTTTATTGTTGATGTATTTTAAATATTGTTGAAAAATACAGAGTGGCTAGGAAAACCCCGGCCACTTTTCTTGCGGCGCCGCGGCGGCGGTCAAGAGATGGCGCTTTAGTAAGAAAAATTAAATTAAAATACTGGCAACAACGCAGAATCCAAGACGTTTTAGTTATTAAATACGCCCCATATTAAATCAAAACAACTAAAACGTCTTGGATTCTGCGTTCTTGCCAGTATTTCAATTTAATTTTTCTTTACTAAAGCGCCACCTCTTGACCGCCGCAAGAAAAGTGGCCGGGGTTTTCCTAGCCACTCTGTAGATGTCTCTCTCGTTTTCTCTTCCTCTTTCTCTAAAAACTACCCTTTAAAGAGCACCAAAAACGTTATAAATATTTTTACTGAATACCTCGGTCGCACGATTTATATAACAATTTTTTTATCCCATCTATCTAGTTTCAGTAGTTTAACCGTAACAGATAGCGCGTGGGTAGTCTGTTACAACCCCTTTTCTTTATTTTAAACTTTTGTTTCGTGAATTAAAAACAAAAAGAGTGTTTTGTTTTTGATTATTCTATATGCTTAGTTTACGAATTTTCTTTCCATGTCGGTCTAGGCGGTATACGCGAGGTTAGGTTAAGTTTGGGAGCAGCTCTCATTCGCAGCTCTCATTCGCGGAGAAAACATTCGGTATAAGCGCCGGGTATGAAGTTACCAAAAACATTCGGGGGCGCAGTTCACAAAATCTGCTAGTTTCTATGTAAAGCCCTTTATAAAAAACTTCAAGTTTTGTTTTGGTTTAAGTCTCATGAGAAGTGGGAAGCCAAACAACACTTGTATTTTTAAAGACAACGGAGTGATAAGTCACAGTTTGCCATATCGTTCAGGGTAAAACGTTGATGTAAAATAATTCATGAAAAATAAAAAAAAACGGTTAATTTGATTGTTGTTTTAAGCGGTAAAAATCGCCTTGAAAATAATTCTATTTGTTCACATCGTAACGTCACCGTACCTTTTTTCAGCTGTTGATATTAATTATTCTTTTGAATTAAACGCAGGGAGAGCAATCCAAGGTTCAAAGGTGCGTTCGTATAAAGTGAATTAAATACAGAAACCAAACAAACCAGTTGTATAAATACCAACCAATCTGCTCAGCTTGGTTGCGTTTGTGATTTTTAAAAAATAATTATTATTATTTATCCAAACGGTAGCTACATTTGAAAATATGAGCACAATTTTTTCAATTTAATATTGTGATGGTCGAATTTATAGCCAACTTTCCATTTTGTTTTTTTGTTTTTAATTTTAAAATAATTAAATGAAAATGGGAAAATAACTTTTCCTGAACCTTCTCATGCTTTATCTTTTCATTTGTTTTAAAGATTTTAAATTATATGTAGCTACCCAGGTCGTGATTCACAGTACTTTTTTAAACTAAAGACGCCTATAAGAATACAAGCGTATTTAGAAACCCAAAGTCAGCACTCACGAAAACGTTCATAAACAGGAACAATATCCATTCTTTAATTTTTGTTAAATAAAACTAGTTTGGGACTAAATCAATTTAGAAACCAGTAAATCAAATTCGTCATTTATTTCTAAGCAAACAGGCGTTAGAGTCTCAACGTTCAAAATCCACTATTTTAAAATTAGACTGTTTTTCCATCACACCCTGTATTCAAATATGTAAATTTTGTTTAAAAACAACCATCCTTAGGAAATAGGTTTTCCCTTTTCAATTTCGTACATTTTACGATTAGACCACCTGCGGTAGATAAAAAGGAACAAACACGCTACCCACCCATTTAACGGACAAACATTGAACAAAAAACAAACCTTTTTTTTTCTTTAAGATCTTGAAATGAAAATGTTTATAAAATCAATGTCTTTTTGGAATGTTTTTGTTTACTCGATACGAATTTAAACACAACTAGCAGAACTCGTGGGCTACGCCCCCCCCCCTTTTTTTACAACTTTTCGAAAAACTCAAAACAAAGGCAGAAAAAGCAGCGCCGTAAAAAGGAAAGTAAAACTTCGGAAAGATATCCCCCGGAGAAAACAATTTCTTAAAGAAAAGGAAGGAAAAAAGTCAATTAAACTAATTACTTGTACCTCATTCCGGAGAGATACTGACGTTCTCGCGGCAGTTGCCTGACAGGTTTTTAATAATAAGTGCCTAAATGTCGTAGCCCTAGTATTGGATCCTGTTTGTAATAAAATTTTAATAGGTAATGTTTTGTGTGCAATGCTATTATTCTATTAATTTTCTGTTATTGAGAGAAATTACATAAAATAAGCTGTGCAAAATGCTACGTCAACGCGATAAATACACATTTCCAACCCGCTAAAATTAAAGTAAGCCATAAATAACCAAATTATAGCAACAGTAGTCAATAAGCTGAGTAGAAATGCAAGGACCTGCCATCTGATTATTGTGAGACAGTTACAGATTTACTATACTGGGTGTCAACGGAATCATTCGACAGCCCCATTTCCTAGAGTTTTGGAGATATGGCAACGAAACATAACATAGGTAATACGTACCCAATAAAGCACGTTTTTGCATATTTAGTACATTTTTTTCACTTCCGGTTTCACCGGAAATATATTTCCTATCCAAAATTTTGCTTTTCCTATGTTCAAAAGTTTTATCCACAACATTGTAGCACCACAACAGTGGCAGTAGAAAATCAACGCACACTGGTATTACACCTCAAATCGCAAATATACTGGAGTGCTCAAGTCAGCAAAAGACGCTTAAAAAATTATTTCGTGGGCACTTTAATTTGGAAATGTTTAACCTAGCCCAAGTTGTTCTTTATGACCTAAGAAGTTGAAATCCGAAGTCGTTAAAAGATCGTCCTGTACATAAAGGCACCAGATAAAAAAATTCGAGTTACTTATATGACGAAATCCGTAAAACATTATAGAATTATTTTCAATTATACAGAGAGTTGCATATAAGAGTAGCATATCAGAATTGTATTTCTGTAAATAGAACACCCTGTAATGATTGCGTTGACACCCAGTAAAGTAAAGTAAAGTCGGTGGCACTACACGCCAATGACGAGTTTGTGTCACCGGCCAATCGCTTGACACCCAGTATATTAAATCTCTAACTGTCTCACAATAACACGACGGCAGGCCCTTGCAATTTTACTCAGCCTATTAATTGTTTTCACCAAGCGTTTATGTTGCTATCATCACTGTTGGTGTAGTTTGGTTATTTATGCCTTACTTTAATTCTAGCGGGTTGGAAATGTGTGTTTATCGCGTTGCACAGCACATTTTATGTAATTTCTTTTAATAACAGACAATTAATATAGCATTGCACGCAACACAGTACCTATTAGAATTTTATTACAAACAAGATTCATTATTAGAGCTGCGATATTTAGACACGTTGATTATTAAAAAAATGTCGGGCAACTGCCGAGAATTTTTCTGTTATGTTATATATTTTGCTATAAAGCAATTTGATGCTATCCAAAGAAGTATTTCATCAATTTGTTTTTTTTTATTATCCAGTTTAAGTTACCAAAGCCTTTTATCCGATAATTTAATTTTTCAAATTAATATTCTTTTAGAATATGCAAAAATGCACAGGGTGTTCAATTTTAAGCAAACTCTGTTCAATGGAATAACTCAAAAAGTAGCAATGAATTGTTTCTTGTGCACGATATCTTCATCAGCATAAAAGTAACGCTGCATTCCCCATTTAAATAAATTTGTAGCTGTCAATATTACAATTTACTTTCGGCTTAGACCGCGTTGTCATTTGGGAACTACACCCAGCATAATCAGGTAAGGACCGACCTGTAGCTTGTCTGCCTTTACAAGCATTTGCTCTAGAAGTCTGAGCAATATTTGTTCGTAGGCCCTGCCTGCCTAAACAGGGCCGTGTGCTTAGTTTGTTTAAACCTTGGGGCGGACAAGGATTTGATGTATTTTGTTTGTCAAGACAATAATACTTAATCGGCTTATGCCTGTTAGCTGTTTGTGAACCCATACAAACTAACGTTTCGCAAGACATTGCAACTTGCATCTTCAGAGTGAATAGAACACTAAATTCAAATCCGGGAAACGGAGGTATTTAAACCTCTTTGAGCCAGTCGAGCAGAACGGCGGAGTTCTGGTTGGCTGTCACCGTTGGGCAAAGACGGATCCGGTGCTTAGGAGTCCTTAGAGGATAAACTACCGGAGCCCAAGCTTTACTGAGTCTAAAACCATCCTCCCTGTTTATGTTGTCAGGTTGTTTCTCAATTTCAATTGCTTCACGTATGATACGAGGGAAGTAATGAGGTACTCTGGCGAGTACCCGAGCATTGTCAAAGTCCATCTTATGCCCAGTTAAACCAGTATGTTCAGCCACGGCAGATTTTGTGATGCGTTTGTGTTTGCAATCACCTTTGTGCTCTCGCAATCTTAACTCACTGGAACGACCAGTTTGTCCAATGTAGTTTGAGCCACATGAGCAAGGGATGTTGTAGATCCTGGCTGATTTTAAATTTGATATTAGATCCTTTGCGGATCTGAAACAGTTCCCCAAAGTTTCATTAGTCCTAAAGACTGTCTTTATGCCGTACCTTCTAAGAACATGCCCAATCTTATCAGTGATTCCTTTACTGTAAGGTAAAAAAGCTAAGCCTTCCGGAGGTGCCAGTTCCTCCTTAGGCAGACAGGGCCTACGAACAAATATTGCTCAGACTTCTAGAGCAAATGCTTGTAAAGGCAGACAAGCTACAGGTCGGTCCTTACCTGATTATGCTGGGTGTAGTTCCCAAATGACGACGCGGTCTAAGCCGAAAGTAAATTGTAATATTGACAGTTCGAGAAACCGCGAAAGCCTCAAAGAATAAATTTGTAGCTCTTATGGTTTAAGAGCCACCACTTTACAAATAAATAAAGTTTGCTAATAGAATTGGTAACATTTCATTATGTTAATTAATAAATTTATATCCTTCTATATTTATGTATAGTCAAGGCTTATATCGACTGAATCGGTCTAAAATTAAACATCAACCTTATAGAGGTATTACCTAATTATCGTAGTCCATACGTGGTAATTGATTTTATAGGTTCCGTTACATTCAACACAACTTTAACTTTATTTTTAGACTAAATTCGTCATCGATAATTTTTTTAAATTATCTACAATATTAAAATGTTTACAATATTCTCAAAACGTAACTATAGTTTATGATGCAAAAAATCGTTTAATAGTATATTAAATTATTTACGTGTTCTGCTAATAAACTTTATAGCAAAATTAGAAAAATAACGAGGTTTCAATCCCAGAGAGCCTAACAATAATTATACCGAATTTGTATACTTTCTAAGCCAATCTAAAATGCTCTGTTGCACATCATAATGAAGGCTCTCAATAATAGACATAATGATTAACAACATTTAATGAAACAATTAATTTTATAATGAACTGTTAATTAGACAAAATAAACCACAGAGGATTTAATTTAAAAACTTACATGGTTTGTTACTTCTTCATATAAAAAATCGTTAAATTAAAATTTTTCAACTTTGTCGTAGAATCTGTTTCATGAAAGATGTATCAAGATTGCAATTTCATCTAACGAGAAACAAAATTTCAATTACTGCTGTTTGGGCCATTAAACATTTCAGTATTTTTGCATTTATCGAAATGTATACAAATTGTGCAATAATAAAACACTAACTGTCGGAAAAAGATACTTTCCCCATTCTTTTTAGTATTGATTTGAATAAAATTTTCGAAATCTAGATGTTAACGAAAATAAACGAATTTGGCTTTAAATAAAAATGCCTGTCTGTATGTGGGTGGGTGTGTGACGCCTCTAAAGGTGAAAGTACTGGACCGATTTTGATGAAATTTCAAATCAAGAGGTATATCAAAAATTATATTTTCAGTTAAGCTTTAAAAAAAAATTCGAAACCGGAAACGGAAGTTAGACAGTTGTCAGTTGTCTTCATTTAAGATATCGTTAAGGTTTGTGTTTGTATTTAGTTTTACTCAGAATTGGGTCTACTTTAACTTTTCCACATAACATTTTTACCTAGCATGCCCAGAAAACAAATATTTCACAAAAACTAATAAGTACATTTTTTGGGGAAAATAGTTTTTTTTAAAGAATTATGAGGCCGTGCGTGAGCACGACTCCATGATTCCCATCCCACCCCCTTACCCGGGCTCAGCGTACCCCACCCCGCTCCCACCCCTAAAAGACATGCAACCCAACATACACACCACACACGCCATCCATGGACACGCCTGATTTAACTTATTCATAAAAATTTCCGACGGGCAGATGACTCGAACCTACTGCCGTTGGGAGTCTAGTTTCAAAGCCTGGTATTTTAACCACTAGACCACCCGCTGGCCCGGGGAAAGATAGTAAATTTCGAGAGGCCGCATCTCGAAAACTATTTAAGCTAAGGCAACTTCGGACCTATTACGGTTAGAAAAATGCTTTATTTTTTAGATTTGCAGAAAGGTGAGTCTACTTTCACTCATCTGTAAACCACTTTTTCGTAGGATGATCATGATCAGGAAATGTCCAATTTTATAAAATCCGAAAAGTGCGTTTTTAGCCATAAATCGCGAAAAAGGGCCACATTTGGGAGGCCATATTTCGAAAACTGTTTGAGCTAGGACATTATTTCTTTTAGTTTTGTAGAGAATTTCGTATGCTTTTATTTGTCTAAGAACCAGAGCCTGCTCTAGGGCGGGACTTGTCCCGGACGGCACTTTCAGGGGGCGGCAATTATTTAACATTAATAGAAGTATTTGCTCATCAAAAATTCAGCTAAAGAAAATATTTAAATAATTTTTTTTTTAATTTTTAGCTATAAATATGAAATTGTAGCAAAACACAATCATATTACAAATCTTATATTATTGAAAAGAAACTTAAAACGTTTAACACAGTTCAGCCGAGCGAGCCTAACAAGATTCAGTTACAAAACAAAATTTGCGATAGGAAAGGGTCGTCGTAGATTAGGTGTCGTAAGTGGATTAGGTGTCAAAAAACTTATTTTAGTTGGAGTTTCTAGATTTGCATTTCTTAAGTTTCTTCGAGAAACAACGCAAATTTATGTGTCGTTTTATTATAGAAATAGCAAAAAACTATACTTATTTGTCTATAGTAAATAAAAAAGAACAATATTTTATTATTTATTAAGTAAGATAAGTTAAAATTTGTATCAATTTGCGTAAAATCTATGTTTGTGTTAAAAGGGGTGGCCTAGGAGACAGCAATATACAGAATGTATCAAATTGTGTTAACTATGGAGATCTCGCTTATTTGAAGAGATGCGATGACGATTGAATTAGAGAAAAGTTGTGGAATTTAATGCCCACTAATAATCTAAAAAGATATTAGACCCATCTTGCTTAGTTTCTGAAAGAACTGGATATATTTCTAATTAACGCATTTTCAGAACACTTTTTTCTGCTGAATCTAAATTTTTGATCAGATTTGGTATAACTGTTACCATTGCTCATTTTCGACTGTCAACCTTTTTTTTTCTTATGGTCGCCATCTTTTCATATTTAAATAGAGTTTTTAATTCTGATTTCAACGATGTGTCACACTTTGCATTTTGTTTTAAGTTTTGAACATTGTATTACAGAAAATAAAAATTTCATAAGTGTGCCATGGAAAGACCACGTCATTTAATTTATTTTGATAAAATTCTAGTAGACCATGAACTGATGGAAGTAAAAAAAACACTACTTTTATTTACTTTTACGTTTAGTTACATTAGGTACGCGAAAATTTCAGCAAACTTTGTTTTGAGCGTAGGCAGCAAGTTATGTTATTTTTTACAAAAACAAATGCATGACAAATTTTCTCACATACACAATTTACTGAAAATTCCACTTGCAGTTTTTATGTTTGCAACTGACATAACCAATTTGAATAACAGGTTAAATAAATACAACAGATAACTCTAGAGCTGCACTAATACAAACAATTATTAAATAAATGTTCAAAGCATTTGACACATGCTCAGAAGCTCGTCTAAAATAAACTGTCTAATCTGTGTGTTAGTAACTGTGTCATTCATTTGTTTTTGTAAAAAATAACTTAACCTGCTGCCTACTAGGGATGCAACGGATATTCGGTTTTTATCCGTTATCCGGCCTATCCGGATATGAAATATCCGGCCGGAGATTTTTCTTCGAGTAAAAGAGATTATCCATGCAATTTGATTTGGAAGTATAGACGAAAAGAATTGAACGTACGAGAGCAAAAACCCCATAAGTCCAGTATTTTGCAGATTTGCATAAACTTACTAAATTTATATTATTGAGATCGGCATTTATGCAAGTTAAAAATCTGAAATGATTTCAAACCACATAAATAAGTATTATTTGTGAAAACCACGAAGTAATATATGTATGTATAACGTAAGAAGTATGCATGAACCGCCTGTTGCTATGATATGCAAGTCTCAATTTTGCAGTACATGTGACAGAGAGATCCGAGACAAGGAATCTATAAAAAGCACTCGATCGTCAATCGTCAATATTTTATTTAAATGTCAATAAAAACCATATATGTTAGGTTATGTCGGTTGATTTCTTGATGGTGTCGGATCTATCAGGACAGAATACGTTTTAGTTTTAACATTTGTTGAAAATTATTAATTCTTGTGATTACAATCAATTTCGTTGACATACTTTCAATCTTAATTGTGAACAAAAAACAATATTTGAGCGAATCAGCACATCCTTGAAATATTACATTTAGTAGTTTCCATGTCTCGGTGCTTTCTCTCTAAAACACTACAGAATAAGACCATAGGATTCGTGCGTTGCATACGCTTTAAGTATATATTATGCTCTGTGATTAAAACCTAAATTTTACAGCATTTAAGCTGAAACTACTTCAAAAGTAAAAACTATGCCGGATAATCCGGTATCCGGCTATGCGGCTGAGCAACCGCATACCGAATATCAGTTATCCGGCATTTTGAAAAAGTTCTGCTCGCTGCATCCCTACTGCCTACGCTCAAAAAAAAGTTTCCATCAAATTTTCGCGTACCTAATGTATCTAAAGGCCAAAGGAAATAAAAGTGGTGTTTTGTTTTACTTCCATCAGTTCATGATCTACTAGATTTTTTTCAAAATAAATTAATTGACGTGGTCTTTCCATGGCACTCTTATGAAATTTTTATTTTTTGTAATATAATGCTCAAAACTTAAACAAAATGCAAAGTGTGACACATTGTTGAAATAAAAATTAAAAGCTCTATTCAAATATGAAAAAAATTTAAATGCTGACCATAATAACAAAAAAGTTGACAGTCGAAAATGAGCAATGGTAACAGTCATACTTTGGTATAACTGTTACCATTGCTCATTTTCGATTCGATTTCAGATTTGTCTGATCAAAAATTTAAATTCAGCATAAAAAAGTGTTTTAATAATGCGTTAACTAGAAATATATAATATAAATGACAAATGAGTTATAGCCGAAAACAGAAAATCCAAAATTTCAGTTTTTTTAAGTTTATTCAGAAACTAAGCAAGATAGCTCCAATTTGTTTTCAGATTATTAGTGGGCATAAAATTCCACAACTTTTCTCTAATTGAACCATCGTCGTATATCTTCAAACAAGCGAGATCTCCATAGTTAAAACGCAATTTGATACATCCTGTATAGATTTGCCCCACCAGCATTTGCTGCTTGAGCCGGCCCTGCTAAGAACTACTTTTGAGAATGGGTGCATGAAAAGCGAGCTGTTTTGAAAAAACTGATTTTGCACCTATTTTCCAAAATCTAAAAGGGTTGCAGGGCTCGGTTGAAGTCAAAGCCTTTATTATTATGCCAAAATAACGGGTTTAGGCGAAAAATCTATTCCTAAGTTATTTGCACATATATTGGATTTTTTCGGCGTATTGGCTGGATTACTATTAATTTAAATGTTTGTAGCTTTTATTTTTGTTTGTCATTATTGTGGCGAGGATTTTGGAAAAACGTCAAACAAAATACATCGTTTTCATATTTTAATTTTTGAAAACAATTTAGGAACTACTTAATATTATACTTTCTTGTCTAAGTGTTTTTATTTGTGTTTCGGTTTTGCATTTTTAACCAGAAATTTACAAACGAGGTTCTTGTAGAACTTCCGAAACCAATTTTATCAATACAAGAACTGTTGTAGTATTTTCGCACGCTTAATTATAAAATTCCCACAGAAAAAGACAATGACTGTTATTTTTCACATTTTTTACGGTACATTCTATACTTCAATTGCTATAAAAATATGCGTTCGAAGAATTCATTGTTCATTTGTTCAAAAGTGAAAAGTATTTCCGTTAAAATGACAAGTGAAAATATTTTCCTTTGTATTTTAAATTAGACCCAAGAAAGCAGCTAGGTATCATTATTTTTGTATTTAATTTGTGGAAAGTAAAAAGGCCGAATTTTGTGAAAGAAATCACTCAATGGAAAAAGAAATCAAGCAGAACAACATCTGTCCAGCATTTTCGAATTTTATTCTACTTAACAACTCACCTGGTTCAGATCCAAGTCTACGAGATATTTACCTCTAATAGTCGTATTATTAACTGTAAACTGCATTTTTTAGGAGTATTAACCTCATTTGTCTACAATTACTGCAATGTTTCTATTTGTCTTAATGTTCTTGAAGCTAAAACTAGAACTAAAAAATAGACATAGCAAATGCATTAAATTTAACACTTATTTGAAAAAAAATTTAAGTTTGTGTAGCAAAAAATATAATTAAAGTAGGCAAAACTCTGGTTAGATATTAATGCCAGGATAAATAATTTTTGTAATATCTTAGTGACTTTATAACTGACTAGTGTTACTCCGCCGAAATTCGACGACAGACTCAGCGTTCACCGACCCGGCGAAATGCTAAGTCACGTGATGCATTAGTTCCAATAATGAGACGCGGCGTTGGTGTAGATGTCGCCTCAAGTGAAGTGCGTCCAGCAGACTTTCATATATATTATAAATTAAAATAATTATTATTGAAAAATCGACGTAGAATAAAAATATAAAATTGTTTCATGTTCCATCTGAGGATAGAGACCTTTCATTGAAAAAAAAATGGTCCAAATTGGTGAAGCGGTAGCCGCTGGAGGAACCGGAGAAAAAAACCCTTTGAGCTTTTATATATGTATATGGATTTCACATTATTATTCGACCAGTGGCGGCTCGTATGGTGAAGCGCAGCTTCATACAATTTTATTTTCGTTTATTTTCATACTAGTAGTATAATAATATGACTATCAACAAAAGTACAAAAATAAATATAATATCAATAATAAGTAAAAGTAGCTCGGGTTCGCCGTTCATGTGCAAATATGTAAAATGTTTCCCGTAAACGACAGTATTTGTATCTGACACGCAACTCCTTTATCAAGAATAAACAAAGATGATAGAAAGGAAGTTTTAAGGATGAACAGACAGATTTCAACAAAAACAAACAGTGACTTGGTCGCTATTTCACTTGAAAAAAAATGACCTTTTTTAGGCCTATGAATTAATTGTAACGTTCAGCATTAAGCGTTATAGTAGAAGTAACAAAAAAAGAAGTATAAATCGGTATATCTATAAGAAATCAAATTGCAGAGAAAACCTTTTAATAAGTTACAAAGATTTTATTTAATCAGCAAATAAAATTTTATATACAGGGTGAATTAAAAGTATGGAACGTCGATGTCACAGCCTTAAATAATAACTTTACGAAAATAAGTTAAGCGCAAAAGTTGTTTGGTAGACAGTGCCACATCATTATGTAAATTAATTTCATTTATACAAAGTATTTACTTTTCAAGGTCCAATAAGCAATTTTGTTATTTTACGGAACACCCTGTATATTATTACATTTTTTAGTGTACAATTTAATTATCTATAAGATAGTATAAAATATTCCTATGCCTAAATTTCATGGTTGTTGAGTTATTTGCGATTTTTTTTAAATTGACGTTTGTCGGCCGAATTTAAAATGACTAATGAAATATTTCTTTAATGCGATTTTTTCCAGCGTGTATGGACATGAGCCAATGTAATAAATGCACCGCTGAAAAGGTTTTTGAAGTATACAGGGTGGTTTGGTTTTAGAAGTAACTTTGCACGAACAACATCACATTTTCTTTTAATACAACACTCTGTATATTATAACATTATCTTACGAGAAATTGAATTTCCTTGCAAAATCAATATTTTCAAGACCTATTAGGTTGTAATCAAGATTTTGTTTTTCACAAAAACCACTAAAATCTTCAAAAGATAATTATTTCCAAAACAACTAATTTCAGCTGTAGAACATGGTTTATGAAATTGGACGAGAATTAAATTCCTCGTAAAATACAGAGTATTTTATTTAAAAAAAACTGCGATATTGTTTCAAATTTGTGCAATAAAAAACCTTTCGTTAATCAGTTATTACTATTTGTAATTTGACAGGCAACTATCAATTTAAGAACAAACCGCGGATATCTCGCCAACCGTACATTTTAGATATAGAAATAACTCATACCGTCTTATAGAGAGTTAAATTTCGCATTGAAAAATGAAATAATATACAGGGTATTCCAGGTAAAATAACAAAGTTGCTTATTGCACCATGAAAAGTAAACACCCTGTATAAGTTAAATTAGTTTTTAGTGGCGTGAAACCGTGTACCAAACAATTTTTGTCTTAAATTTATTTTCGTAAAGTTATTATTTAAAGCTGTGGCATCGATATTCCATACTTTTAATTTACCCTGTATATTATTTACTTTTCTCGTTGGTTTTGCGCCGATTTTTTTATTTTTAATGGAACACCCTGTATATTTCTACATATTTAGATAGACGTTTAAATGTGCTTTACAGCCATGTATAATACTTACCCAATAACTTTTAATTTTGGTCGCTAGAGGTCGTTGTCAAAACAATTTGTTTTAAAAAACGCCCCCTGGCGGACAAAATTAAAAGTTAATGAGTAAGTATTGAACATAGCTTCGAAGTAAATTTAAAAATCTATTCAAGTATGGAAAAATATACAGGGTGTTGCAGTAAAAATAAAAAATTGCTGTCACTTCCGGTTAAACACTGGAAGTCCAAATTAACATCGTTTTACGTCGTAATATGCATTTTTATGTGTATATTAACAACAAAAAAAGAAATTTTTTTTAACATAAAAATTGAGAAATTGGCCGGTTGTTATATGTTCTGGTGGTCACATGGTATATTCTCGGACCTTAAAACGGGCATATCAGTCAAAAAATCAAGAAAAACGTCAAATTTGCTCTACTTTGAGCTCGCGATTAGGGTTACGGGTTTTTATTTTTCTATTTACAAGAAATTGAGTGTACTTTAACTCATCTCTGAGCCGCTTTTACGTGTTATCATCAGGAAATTTAAAGAAATCTGAAAAGTACGATTTGTACGCCCAAAAAATGGGGTTCTTTGAAAAAGTGTATTTTAGAAACTGTATTTTAGAACCTTTTTATTTTTTTAGTTATACGCAGAGTTTTATCAGTTTTTTTTTCTTGGGGGCTACTTTTAACGTATGATGTAATGGAAACGAACAATCCACGATTTTAAGGTTTTTTGCAAACTTTAAAAAAAAATCTCCAAAATCCTGGCCGAGTTAGAATTCACAAACTCAGAGTGTTTTTTTTATTCCTAAATAAAAGGCTTAAGCAAAAAATCCATTCCTGAGTTATTTCCCGTCACCCTCGATCTTTGCGACGTGATGACTAATTTTAAACATCTCTTTTCTTAAAGAAATTGAGTTTGAAAACTGGTTTGAAAATAAAATTTTCTCGTTTTGTTAATACTGCGTTGAGCTTTCCAATCGATTTAGAACTGTACAGTAACTGCTAACTGTTATCGCCGATTTTCGTAGCATGAAGGGCTGCTCTTTATCTTATTAGAATGTGTCAGGTTGGTGGTGGTACGGTTGGTTTCATTAAAGCAAGGCTCCCCCGTGCTACTAAACCCATCAAAGGGATATTTTTACGTAATGGTGCAGATAGTTTCGTACTAATTATTACTACAATTTAACTTTGTAGAAATTTACATAAGCACTTACGTATGTAATGCTGCACCCTAAATTTTATTCCCGAGTTCTTGTACCTTACTGCTAAATGTGTCAGTCACGCGAATTATAATTTAGGATTTTATAGCGTAATTTGCAAATAGTTAAACTTTGAAACACTTATATAGTAACATTATCATTAATTTGTTGATTTTTTTTTTAAAGGAATCTTGAAGCCGTGCGTGAGCACGACCCCATGATTCCCATCCCACCCCCTTACCCGGGCTCAGCACACTCAGTGTTATACACCGGTCTAACATGCACCCCCCCTGAAGTCATGCAACCCAACATACACAACTACATACACCATCCATGGACCCGTCAAATTTAACTTGTTCAGAAAAATGACCGACGAGCAGTGGACTCGAACCAACTGCCATTGGGAGTCTAGTTTCAAAGCCTGGGACTTTAACCACTAGACCACCCGCCGGCCCTATTTGTTGGTTTAACTCAGTACCTGTAACCTTATAACCTTAAATGTGTAATGGGTAGTCACTGTTTATAAATATGTTGATACTGCAATTGTAATGAATCACAAAATAATTTCTAATAGAATAGAATATAAAAGTAAAGGCGGGTCAGCGGGTGGTCTAGTGGTTAAAATCTCAGGCTCTAAAGCAAGACTTCCAACGGCAGTAGGTTCGAATCCTCTGCACGTCGGAAACAGTTGAATCCGGCGTGTCCATGGGCGTTGTGGAGCATGTTAGACCGGTAAATAGCGCTAAGTGCGCTGAGCCCGGGTAAGAGAGTTGGACGGAAATCCTCGAACTCACGCGCAGTCCCATAATTCTTTAAAAAAATATATAAAAGTCTTTATTTACAAAAAACAAAACAGAATTTCCTCGTACAATCTGCTGAACTGAAACCGGTTAAACGATGTCGTTGTAGACGTAAAATCTATACAGTAGCCACGCTTCTTGGAAATTGGTAAAAAATTGTTAGCTACCGGGACAAGAAGAAGATACCTAGCCCCTCTGCAGATTTGCTACAAATTTAAAAGTAATCTAAATTATTATAATTGTACGTACAAAATACCTTTAAGGTGACAGAAGTCTAACATAAAATGCTACTACCGGCAACTACACAATAATCTTGAGCAATATTCAATTTTATGCTACCATCTTTCTGTAACACGTATTCAAGACATGTTCGGATGACCTAAGATATACCATATTTTGAAGAAATGGTTAAAAATGTTTTTTTTTAAATATTGAAAATATTCATTGTTGAGAGACTTTTTAACGTATTTAACTGTAAATTAAATTGTAAAAGTTTAATTATACTAGGCGCCTTCTATAAAACTTGAAGAAATTATTGCTACGTGGTTTACTGAAAACACTTAAGTATTAAAGTAAATTATTGTATAGTTGCGCCTTCCCATAAGATCAATATTAATTTGCTTGTGCCGCCAAAATTAATAACCCAAACAAGATGCAAAACGTTCAGCCACTTTGGTATAGACGGGTAGACGCTAGCACGCTCTTTAGGTTGTAACCGTTGTTTATCAGCAATTTCGCCAAATTGTGAATTGTTTTGTAAACAGTTTCCCTTGAACTGCGATGTTTAGAATAAAGTGCAAATACAAAGGCGTTATTAAAAATGATAAAGAAAGACATACGTGTTCGTATATCAAACGTGGGGTTATGTTAAGAAAGGTCAAGGATGCGAGATAAAGCAAAATTAAGCAACAATAACTTACTATGTTGTATAAAGTATTTGACCGTCGCGTCACTCAGAAGTTTTGTCAGTATTGTTTTGACAATAATGTTAAGTCAGTTTTAAATAAGCAATTATACTTTCGCAATATTTTCATGAATATTTTGCTACAGAACATTTGAAAATATCAGGCTAATAAACATTTAGCAAATTACACAACAATAAAGTCTACTAAAACAAAGTTGTCCTCAAATAGATAAAATTCTGCAAATCATTTTCAAAACATTTTCTTGTAAATTTTGTCTACAACAAAATATTTTATTCAAATAAGTTTTTTCGCAAATATGCAGGTAAGCAGCCCAGACAAAACCTTGGTAAATTTTAGTGGAATGGATAGGGGGAAGCCTAAGATTGCATTAAAAAGTAGTAATACGTAATAATTTTCCTTTATTTATAAGTACATTTTTTAACATAACCTTTGATAATGGCATGTAAACATGTCGAAATGCGTATAGGGTTAAAATAAATAATTATTGTTCAAGTAAAAAGTATTTTATTCATAGCTCATACACAATAATAATTTTCCTGTTCTTACATAATTATATAGTGGGCCATTTGCGATGGGATTGCGGGTTTTTTGTCTCGCTAACCATCAACGATAAAAAAAAAGAAATTTCGTTGGACACGGATCTTAGATAATTATGTTTTTCTATTAGAATTGGAATTGAGCAATATTGCAAATTTAATATCGAATATCGATATACAATTTATACATATATACTACAGCTAATATCGATAATATGATAACAGGAGGTTCTGCAATAAGAGTTCCTATTGTCATTAAAGGTGTTGTTGGTTTTCGCCACTATTTCAGAGAATTTTATACGGCGATTTGCATTGATTAAAGCTGCATGTTTAATGACAGCAGAAATGATCCTTGTTGTAGTTGAACCTCCTCTTTCTGGATTGTCATGAACAGTTTCACGGCCATTTATAAAACGGTTAGCCTATTCAAATAATACTTGCTGGGTGTACTTTCTTGAAACTGCGAACTGAGTCTGCGTATATTTTTATCCAGTTTAACGGCTTCATTAACGAGAAAACGGATGATAATACGGTGGTTCGGGGAACAGTTGACATTTACATGGGCCATGCTGAATTAGAAGTGCACGGTTTTTATGACAACTATTATGTATTATTTTCTGCTTCCTGATTATAGAAAAACCAATCTAATCCATTTCTTTAATCTAGGGAGTACAGTTTGTTCAAAAAAACCTTATAATCAACGACTTCTTCTTTCAACAAATGATCCATTTCATCTTCGTTGCAAAAACGCCTTTTGCCAACACTCAGGATCGTATCTTGCAACTCGCAACTTTTCTGTGGTCAAAATACCTATGATGGTAAACGATTGATAATAATTCGTGGCGTGCACCATTAGACAAACTTGTCTACCTTAGTAACCGAATCTGCATCTCCCCCCTTATCATTTCAAAATGCTTTATGGGTACAAACCGTCGATGTTGCTGAAAGTACCCAATTTTTGAGTGGAATAACACGAATCCTTGAATTTTTAGTCGCTTCATCTTTCGGAAAAGCAAACAATAATTCCATTTACTCGTACTACCGTAATTAGGTTAACCCTCATCCGGTTAAGTGGTTTGAGTGAAACATACACAATGTTTTTGAAAGTTTCTGATACAACAGAGAAACAAATTTTATAAATTCAAATGTACTTGCTCCTTATATTGTTTAGTACCACAGGAAGTTAAAATTTTGTTCGCGTTTGTTTATAACAAATTGACAATGACAATTGTATAGATATGTAAAAATTTGCTTAAAAAATATAACTACTAGATTTATTAGAAATTATTAAAATAAAGAAAAAATTTTATTTCACTGTAGAATATTTTACCTACCAAGGTATTTGGTACCTTTGGCTGTTTAATCACTGAAATAACAAAAAAAATGATTTTAAATCGTACATTCATCGTGAAGGTACTTCATAGTGCTTGTAAAATAATTATGTTGATTCCAATACGCCCAATGATTCTAATATGTTAAAAATTGCTGTAAGTACTAAATGTTTGGAATTTTTTATTTGCCAATAAAATGTAGAGCTGCCCCATCTTGTCTGTAAACTTTTTACGATCCTAGAAAGCATAAAAATTGTTTTTTATAAAAGTTATTTAACATATATACATTACATAGAATATTAGGAAAATCTCATGAAATTTTGTAGAATAGCAATAACAGAAATTAGACATTCGATTAGTATTATTTTATGTAGTAAATTATAACAACTTTTTATCATAGGTATAAATACAATTAATCTGTAAAAAATGAAAAAAAAAACTTTTTTTTAAGTTTTTTGTACCTTCGGCAACTATTCAAATTGTGAAGGATCTACTTTTAAAATGCTCCTAACATTGTGGAGGTACTCCATCTTACTTATAAAATAATCGTGTTGACCTGGAACAGCACACAAGAAATAATGTTAAAAATTGCTCCGAGTAATAAAACTTTTTAATTTAAAAACTGGCGATCAGCTGTTTCTTTCGTTTGTAAGCATTTTACATTCCTGAAAAGTACAAACATTTCTTTAGTACAAATATTTCTACATTTGTGAAGTAATTTTTTATGTAATTTTGTACATACCAATAAATAAATTCAACGTTTATTGTTTAATATTATTTTATTTTAGTAAACAGTAACATTTTAATTTAACAATAGTAACAGTTAAAATTAATTATAGCTATAATAATTAAAAAATAGATTTGCAAGGTTTTTGGCACCTTCAGCAACTAGGTTTAATCAGTGAAACCGTGGAACGATACTTACAGACCTTAAAGCTTCTTTGGGGTTTCGAGTGATGAAAATGATGTACAAAGAATGCTTGTAATTATGTAAAAGAAACATACAGCAAAAACTGTTGTAGATTAATGTAGGTACCTAGCTGTTTTATAACATTTAGTAAATATCAGATCTTTGGTAGTTAACACTTATCATAATTTATTACAAGACTTCAACCTGCAACGGCAAACACTCGAGAAAGATTGAATCAACATTTTGGTTTGTACATACCTTGCTTTCAACTTAAACGTGTGTCTTTGAGTACACACAACGCAAATGTAATAATTTATTTAATCAATTCCTAATTATGAGATCTGGCCTTGGATGCTTCTGCTTTCTACTACACCCACATTAAAAACACAAAACTATAACAATGTAGAAAGAATTTTCATGTAAATAGGAGAAAAAAATGTAAAAAACACTTCAATTTAATAACACTTATTTTGTTCAAGTAGCATTTCCCGCTAATTTTTACGTAATGAAAAACACTTTTAACTGTTCGCAACAATCCTAAAATAGTACAATTACTAATTATCTTAATTTAGGCTGAAATAACTTTAAAAATGTATTTAAAAATACAACATTGTTAATAAATTAATTACATAACCAATAAATTTATAAATTGAATAAATCAAAGCCACCTGTCGGTCGTCGGATCTCTTCGGAACTTCTTCTCTGTTTAACGTAGTAAAACAGAGATCGCAGCTTGAATTTACCCATTTTCCATTCGTCATTGCTAATAATGAATGGGGAAAGGGCGTGACCCTGGAAGGTCGTTTAAGAAAGTAGTAAAAGTTGTAACATTTAAAAGGAATTTCCATTCTTGAATGAATATTTTGGAGAATTACAAAAAAATTAAAGAGGATAAGGTATTAATGGTATATAAATGATTAAATGATAAAATTTATAGAGAAAAATAAAATTATTGTAATTCAAACGTGTTATTGAATATAATTACGAAATATTTTGTTCTAATTACAAAAAATAATAATAATTTGAGTTTTTATTAGTAGAATTTTTTTTAATAAAAAGTTGTTGAGAATTCGAGTGTTGGGGAATTTTAAATATTGATAATATAAATTTCCAAAATAATTAAAATTATCAGCTGTTTTTTAAGAAATGTTGTGCAAGTTATATCAGTGCAAAGAACATAGAAGTATTGCGTGAAAAACTTCAAAAGGATGCATCAGATTCAATCGTAATGTAATTTTTAAAGGCAGATGAAGGAGTTGCATTGCAAAATAGTGTATTATGCAAAGAATCTGTACCTAATGATATGATAGTTAATACACGAGTGAGATTAATTTAAACGAGTGTATTAATAACCATTATATAAGATTTGCATAATTACATTATTTTTTCTAGGAAAAGTTAATTAAAAAAAATATTCATACAAAATGTATTTGAACATTATACTAAAAAAAACCAAATTGTTTTGCGATGTTAACTGAGAAATGTCAACAACTCTTGTAACCATGGTTACCAAAAACAATGCTTTGCTGCTATTGGTCAGTTTGGGTCATTTCATAATGAAAATCTGTATCGTAATGGGTATCATTATAGCATAGGCAGCGCACACTTAATAAATAAATTAAAACATGGGAGTAGAAAAAAATATTTTTGATATTAACAAATACGTCTGCTTCAAGGGTTTCACGATGTCGAATTTAAATTTTGTTTCAAGCTTACTTTCTGAACTTTACTTTCGAAAATATCCATGCTTTCGGATTATTTTAGAAAATTGCTAATAATAATAAATATAAGTGTCACTATCATTTGTTATTTACGAGGACATTCCAAAGGTTTGAATTTAAGTTGGAATGCTAGGAAAAAACATCTTCCGACCCTGCACCTTTGGCGGTTACATATAACCTTATTCCATGTCCTTTGAAGTATAATTACATTCTCTGGATAAAGAAGTAGCATTGCTAACACCAACAATATTAAAAATTTGAATATAAACGTATTGCTAATCTGCTTCCCGATGCCAACTAGTACCCTACTAAAAGTATTGGCGTAGGATGAGCGCGGCAATGGGAAAGCAGTGAGAACTCGTGACTCATATATGTGGTGGTAGCTATGCTGTAGATTCCAGTTATTTGCAACTCTTTTTATTTATATTATGTGTGTGATTACTACATTTTGCAAAATTTTGTAATTTACATCATCAGAATTAGCACGAATCAAGCTACAATTTATCAACAAAATTTTTTTTTGTAGCCGCAATACTTTAGCAGATATAACGGTGTTAACAACAAAAAGCTTGAAAATAATTAGAATTTTGTATAAATTCGAAGCGAAAAAATCGCACTTCAAAAATTTTAGCTCCGTAAGGGGCCGGGTATTTTCAAAAATTTAATTTTTGTTTTTAAATAAAAAAACCACAAGCATTTATAATATTGAAATTTCTCGCTGTACCGCTAACTCTAAAATTTTGTCTAACGCCCTTTTGCACAGAATGATTTTTTGACAACTTGCAGATTTTGAAAGAACATTTTTTGCAAGGCTGTAGCTTTTTACCTCTCACGTCTCCCGACAGGCAAGATAACGTTCGCTTTGCATTCTATTATAAAACACTGGCTATACGATCTTTTATTTTAAATTGTGTACACTAATACAGCTATAGATTATCTACAATTTAGTTCGTGTTCCAGTCCGCTAATTTTTTTGTGAGGCTTTCTATGAATTTTAAAAATCAAAAATTACAGCCCCTTTATATAACATAAACGGGGCTTGATATAAAATGTATGTTTATGTAAAATTGCTCATGAGTGATAGTAGAATAAAGTTCTCAACAGAAACTTCGAGTACAGCAATATTTGGGGGAAAGGGTAATTTAGCTGCCCTACCCAATTTTTGGTGGACAAATTTGTATTTCCCTTTTTTGGTTTTCTTTAATCGTAAAGAATTTTTTTCTATAAAACCAACAAATCCATCTTTCCACACAAAAACTAGTCAGGTACACGGATCCAAGCGACTAATTGCCCATGCATTCCCGTCTTTAATAGTGCGCTCTGCGCTCGCGTTACAGTGTAACCTTAACATTATACAAATATACCTTTGCAAATACGATAAGCAACAGTTTCTAAAGTATTGCCCACTTTTCCTTTAATGCGCGATAATAATACATTTACAACCTAGTTAAATATGTTTTTCTAGCTTAATTTCTTAAAATTGGATGCCTTATTAACATTTCTTACTTCCAAGATAACTAACACAAAATTTTAGTATTGTAAACTAGAGAAGTCAGATATTAAACTAAAATTGTAGATACTTCTAAGACATAAATAACGTGTATGCAGTGGTAGCTGCTTCGGACATATTATAAATAGAATGATTGGCTTAAAATTATGCACGAACAGAGGACATTCAGTAGTTTAATTCTGCCTTCCTCTCAATTCTCAAGTTCCTTGAGTTAATCAGTAATTATTGCTGATTTGTATTTAAATCACACGCTTGCCTTGGCCAGTTATCAATTCAACCTACTGCAAGCTACATGATAACACACTAATCTAAAAATTAAACGGGAAATTCCAAACATTCTACCTGATTAAAACTTCATATCTAAAATAAAACCTGATTTTGATTTGATTTCTCTACACAATTTAATATGATTCAAATTTTCATAGATACACCGGTCACTGTCCAACTTTAAGATTCCATTTTGGAAAATGTTACGGAACGAAAACAAAAGAAATAATGCAGGTATGTTGTATATTCTACTTCCAATTAATTTTTAAAATTCAACGTCCCATTTTATTTTAAGGATTTACGAGATAAGGGGGTATATAAGGAAGTGGAAAGGGACCCTTACAGAGCTAATGACCCTGGAAAAGCCGTACTTACACCGATTGAACGAAGTAAAGGGCAAACCAAGAATTTTGCCGCAGATCCTTTTAACAGATGTCCAAAATATATTCTTGGTTACACAGGTTATTGAAGGAAATTTAATGAATAATTTAAATCTTTACCGAATTTCATTTATCAGGTTTTATCCCAACTATAAATTTTCGATATGGAAAATCGTTTGGACGAGCAGCAGATGACAGTGTTTCTGATTTTAAAACTAATCAAAGGCGAATACGCCAAAGTCGAGACGAACTCGATCGGATGCTTCGAGCAAAAAGTGCACCAAGAATGACCTCTATACGGCAAAAAGACGAAGTTGCAAGAACTTTGCGTGACTACGAGGAGCGAATACGATTTAACGGTTTTAGCAATTTAAAAGTATTTTGTAATCTTCATAACACAACAATATTTTGCAGAAAAGGAAATATCTCCTGACTGTCCTCCCATCGCTGGTTATACAGGACATATACCAAGGGTTAAAGGAAACGAAGAATCTCTTTCGCAAAGGTACAATACTGTAGTTAAACGTGGATTTTCTATATTAAGAGATGAGCGAGAGAAACGACAGGAATTAATGAAAGCTAAACATAAGATCACGGAGATATTCCAGGAGGGCGAAGGAAAGTATAGTTACAACAAAGATATTTGAAACAGTTGAGCTTTTTAATAACTTAGGTTCTTCACAATATTTGTTACGATATTGTGCAAGATACACGTTTTTTTAACTATAAATTTTTATATTTCACTGGAAATTGTACGTGAAATATGTTAAATTTATATTGTTATGTATATACAGCAAGGGGTTACCCAAGGGGAAATAATTTTATTGGGCATGTACGAGTCATTTTTCGAAAAGAAAGTAAAAAACTCAATTTTTCGTGATAATAAACTTGTTTTGTTAGAAATAACGTGTTCGGCATAGAATGTTTATTCTAACCATTTTAATTATAACTTTAAATAATAAATAATGATATTTATATACTCAAAGTTTTAGGCAAACTACTATTATTCTACTTGGTGATGGAATTTTTCGAATGAAAATAATCGAACCATTTGATTATCGAAATATCACAAGATATCTCGCAAAACCATTCGAATCATTTTACGATTTAAAAATTTTCGAGTTTATCATTTAGCAAGCGGGCGTTGAATCAATTCCCCTTTACAGTAGGCAACTGCAAATGCCCAATGCAAATACATGATACGATGATTACCACCGGTCGTGGTATTATGATGCGAATACACAAATGAAGACAGAATTTCTAAAATGCGATTCCATAAAGACGAATTTTCCCACGCAAGCACAACGAGATACAAATGTTTTGCCTTGTACTCTATTACGAATAGCAAAGACAACACTTTCTACTGCACTGTTTTGTTTCTCGTGGTCATTTTAACACAGGGTCGTAATTGAAAATTTTAATATTGTCCTACAAAGTATAAATACACAAAAATGAAAGTATAAAAAAACTTATTTAGAATAATACTGCACTACCGTTGATTATTTATATAATAATTATTAATCGGATATTGTTTTCGTCTCTGGTTTCATTTTTAAAACATAATTGATTTATAAAACAGAAAAATGTATCTACTTTCGCGGTCTAGAAATATTATTTAAAAAAAACAGGGCGTAATTAGCGATGAAATGTGATGAAATTAATAAAAATACTATTCGAAGCTGAAGGCTTACGCTGTTTTGCTAAGCGGCTCGAGAAAAGACGAGGAGAATGAAAATTCCTTCATAGGAGCATGCGAGAAGCAAGCGGAGGGCGTTTTTTTCTATTTTTAACCGAACAGAAACATCCGAATGATTTTGTCCGAATGAATCATTCGATTAATAAATCCTTACGAATGTGTATCATTCGGTTATAAAAATCATTGGATTACGTCCAATACTAATTTTACCGATTATGTTAGGATGTTCCCGAGAATTCGAGTTAAAAATTTTAAAAGCTAGTTTCATTTACAAAAAGTATACCTAACATAGCTGCACAATTTTCATTTTGTCACTTTACACAATTATGAAAATTGTTGATTTAAATTTCAAAATGAAGGTGGGTATGGAACGCTGTTTACTTTTTAATGGAAGCAAATTTCAACAAAATGAAATTATATCTTGACATGTTTTAAAAATATTTTCGAAATATTTTTAATTCATTATAAATATCTTAAAAAATTATGATTATGATTATGATGAAATTAAAAATATCTAAGATATTTTTAATGATTTAAAAATATCTCATGTATTGTTAATTATCTGTTTAGAAATATCCTATAGATATTTTAATTAAATTTATTTTCCCAATATGTTAGATATATAAAAATTAATCTATTTCAAAATATTTTAGATATTTTAAATTTGTACTACGAGCTACGTCTGGCAACGTTGCAACATTCGTGGTTATATCCATTATGCCAGCATGACGTCACACAAGCCAAACCATTATGGCGGACGTAGGGCAAACGTCAGCGTCGGCTGTTTCGTGTTATCGTGTTAAATAAACGTTGTTTTCTCAAGTAAAACGCGTGAAATTAAAAATGCCAGCGTTATGTTGTGTTATGATCAAACCAATATGCACAGGAAACACCTGACCTTCGATACTTTGACAACTCCCTTACGTTGGCCTTCTTGGTATGTTACGTGTTCTGAAATGATGGACAATAACCTCATTAAATAATTCATTTATTTATATGTTACCTCACAGAAACTGGGCCGCTAAGTAATAAAAATTATACTAATGGTGTATGTTTTGTGACTGCAACAACAAATTACAACGATCTTGTTTTGCAGGTTACGTACACTAGCCATGTGTAAATTTAAACAAACATTCTATTTCCATCAGCGCGCACCGCCGCGTTCAAGTCTGCAGCGTCCGCGTTCAAGTCTGCAGCGTCCGCGTTCAAGTCTGCAGCGTCCGCGTTCAAGACTGCAGCTGTTCACTGTTGCCAGGTTTACGATTAAAACTTAGAGAACGTACGAACTTTATATAATGTTTTAAAATATCTAAGATATTTTAAAATAGACCAATAATTCAAATATCTAATACGTAAACATCTAAACACATTTTTAATTATTTATTAATATTCTATAGACAGTTTTAAAACATTAAACATTTGCAGACGTTTTTTCAAGTAAAATATTAATAGGTATCTAAGATATTTATAATATAAACGACTGAAACAAATTAGTTGTAAACGTTTCAGACATGTTTAACGACATAGAACTACTTCTTGAATAATTTTATTAACAACGAAAACATTTCAAAAGTATTTTGAATTAATTAGTTTACAAAAATCTTACAGATATCTAAGATATTGCTGATACGTTTATTTAAAATATCCAAATGAAACTTTTAAACAAAATAAAAAATATCTTAAGAGATATTTTAAATTTAGGTACAATAACAAACACACGTCGACTATTATATTATAACACGAGCGTGTTTTAAAATTATTTTAAATTATCTCCAAGATATTTTCAAATAGGCAATTTATTAATATTTCAAAAATATATTTAAATATTTATGATTATCAAAAATAGTTTGGAATAATTACAAATATCTAAGATATTATTAATTAAATACAAACATCTAGGAGATATTTTTAAGTTTTGTAAATTTTTGCTTTTATTCTGTAAAAACCGCTGTCAATAAAAAGTAAAACGGCGTTCCATAGGCGGGTCGTAGATGCATTAGAAAATATGATCCTACATTTAAAATATTTATCCTTACAATATTTACACCCAAAAATTATATTTGTTTCTATACAAAACGATTAGTGCGTCAGTTTTTCGCTATTTTTAAGTTTTCCCCAACTAACCAACCTTGCTGTACATGCAAATATAATTCCCTGTTAACTCAAAGACTGTTACAAATGTACATTTTATAAATTAGTAAATAAGTAGGTTTAGTAATTTAATTATTTTATTATATCAATTTGAAGCGTATTATTATAAGTAGGCAGGCAGTGATAAATTGTAGTAGTTACTGTCATTTCAAATTTGTACCTAATTACGTTATAGCTTTTATTTGTATAAAAACGAATAGATTATTACGAATATATGAAATGGCCCCTTTTATTACAAATGCCTCAGAAGCAAACAGAAACAGTTTGAAATATTGCAAACTAAATCCATTAACCATCTTTAAAAAGAAAAACTTTAGAAAGATATGCGGAAATGTATTTCTTCAAAAAACTTTAAACTTTTTTGACAAAGTGTGTACTAACTACAAAAGTAGATGTTTGCACGACTGCGTTAATATTCTTCTTCCGTTTGAACATATAAACGTCAAGAGGATCTGCCAGTTTTTAGCTAGTCTTGTAACTACAGTACTTGATATTATGACGAGCAGAATCGCTGTAGACAAGCCTACAGTAAAATGGTAACAACAATTGTAAATTCTTTAAAATTTTCTTATGTACGAGGATCGTTCGAAATGTACGTGGCCTAACAAAGAAAACGCACATTTTTTGGGCATAAAATCATTTTATTTTTCAATATAGTCTCCTGCTCGCTCAACGCATTTATTCCAACGATGCTCCAAAGCAGCAATGCCGTCTTTGTAGGTCGATAAACCCAGTCCTCAAAATAGCTATTTATAGCAGCGATTACCTCGAAACTGGATAAAAATCTTTTACCGCCGAGCCATTTTTTCAGGTTTGGAAATAGATAAAAATCGCTGGGAGCCAAATCTGGCGAATGGGGCAAATGAGGCACTAATTCGAATCCCAATTCATGAATTTTGGTCATGGCGATTGCAGGCGTGTGTACAGGTGCGTTATTTTGATGGAAAAGCACTTTTTTTTCGCCAAATGAGGCCGTTTCTCTTTGATTTTGTCACTCAATTGCTGCAACAAATTGGTATAATACTCGCCATTTATTGTTTTTCCCTTTTCCAAGTAGTCCACGATGATAATTCTATGAGAATCCCAAAATACAGTTGCCATAACCTTTTCTGCTGACAAAACCGTTTTTGCCTTCTTCGGTGGCGGAGAACCTTTGTGTGTCCATTGTTTGGACTGTTCCTTGGCTTCTGGAGTGTAATGGTGAACCCAGATTTCATCGACCGTTATGAAACGGCGCTAAAAGTCCTTCGGATTACGGAGAAAACGTGCCAAAAGGTCGCGAGAAACAATCAAACGATTCAGTTTCTGCTACGGCGGTGTGAGCAAACGCGGCACCCAACGCGCGGTGTATTTTTTCATATCCAATTCTTCAGTTAAAATTCTGTGCACACTGTTATTTGAGATGCCCACTATGTCTGCTATCTCGCGCACTTTTACTCGACGGTCGTCCAATACGATACGGAGGACTTTTTCAATCATATGCGGGGTTGTAGCCGTTTTGGGCGTCCACTGCGGGGTTCATCCTTTGTGCTCACACGACCACGCTTAAACTCTGTAACCCAGTTTTTAACCATTGAAAAAGAAGGAGCGGACTTCAAAAATATCGAATCCAACTCTGCTTTGATTTCTGTTGGTGTTAAGCCTTTCAAATGAAAGTACTTTATCACTGCTCGTAATTCAGTTTTTTCCATTATTTACGAAATCAGTCGAGACGATCACTTTGGCGCACTGTCAAACACAAACTAATTGAAAGATCGCTCTATACTGTCACATTTAACCTAAGAAAGGATGGTTCTGAAAAATGGTAATGCAAATTCCGCCGAATTAGCGCCATCTGTGTTAGGCCACGTACATTTCGAACGACCCTCGTATACCTGATATAAAAATGATTAACAGCAGTTGTATGAATTTTTAGTACAACACATTGGCCTTCACAGGAAACACAAGCTGATTTTATTAAATTCTTAGAAACCAACATAGCAAAAAAATGTATATCATATTTCTGGATTCAGCAACCTAATCAAGATGAACTTGCTATGGAAATTTAACCCACAGTTGCATATGTACCAAAACTGTTTTATTATCATATTCGTACTAGTAATTCGTAAAAAAATTAATAACACTCTTACTACATTCTTTTTCTGTATTGCATTTATTTTTTTCTTGACTTCCAAGTTACTTCGGCCCTTGCTGCGGCGCATTCTTTGCATGTTGTTATTAGAACTGTAAAATGGCTACCTATACCTTGACGGTGTTATGTTTGCAATTTTTACCTTTATCTCTAGAGATAAAAAATAGTGTGGCTATATTACCATTTTGTTAAATTAAATAAGATAATCAAATGAACTTCGCCCCTTTTCGTAAAAGAATAAACCAATAACAAAAACAAAAATAGTATTATCTATTAAAGGACCAAAAACAACCCTTTTGTACATTCCATAAAAGTAAGTTTTTCGAAGTACAAATTAAATTTAATAGAAAAAAACATTCCAAAACTATCTTTATCCTTTAAACACTAAACTGTTCGATGATTAGATGTAGGTCTGGTAATTAGATCTAGGATTTAAACAAGATAAACTAAAAATAATCTAACGGGGAGTTAAACTAATAACGCCCTCTATTAGTTTAATTCCCCGTTAGTTTTATACTTTCTGGCGTATATATGCCTGTTTGCTTTTGGTCTCAATTATGGTTAGAATTATGTCCACCTGATGAGTTCAAACAAGAACGAAACATGTAGTGGTCTATTCTAGCCATAATTGAAACCAAATCTTTTCTTAAAAATAATCTGTTTGCCCACTTTACAGGGGGTGTAACGGACCAACCCACGCACTATCTTTTACGGCTAAACTACTGAACCTAGATGGATAGGATACAACTTTTTTTAGATAAATCACACACGAGGTATTCGGTAAAAATATTGATAATTTTTTTTGAAGCTACGGAACGAGTAGTTTTTGAGGCCGCTAGAGGGGTTTCTAGGCATTTTCAAATACAAAAGTGGGTCAACTTATACCCCATTTAAAAGGTCTTTCTAAACGCAACAACTTAAAAAAAAAGAAAATATCGTTAACTCAATCCGTAATTTTGTGACATCAATACTTTCCTTTACTATTGAAAATACATATAGAAAAATAAAAATATAGTACATCAAATGCAGGTAATTAATAAGCACTCCTTTACTATTTTGTTTTATTCTATAAACTGTATGAATAATCACACAATATATTTTATTTTCTAGTATAAAAAACAGCACATTAACACATACAAAATTATTATGCACGATGGTTTTACTTTTAAACTTAGCTAATTTTTAGGAGGCAGCTAGAAGGCCCAAATTTACTCAAAAAATCATATAAATAGTCCAGAATAGCTTTATTTTACAGATAAAAACCTCTTTATACAGGGTGTCCAAGATAAGAGCCCCGTGCATGGGGATCTCGTAAACGGTAAGAGATAGAGATTCGGTTAAATGAGAAAACTGTTTTCTTGTAGTAGGCTGAAAATTAACGGGAAAAAAAAACAGAAAGCTACATTTGTTTCCATTGAAATTTGACCGGTTTAGCTTCCGAAATAATAAAGTTATACGTGAGGAACTGTTTTCTCATGATAGACTGTGAAATAACAAAAAAAAACACCTATATATTTAAGGGAATAAAACTATAAACAATGTATGAAGAAATGAGTACTGTATTAAATTTGTTTTGGCAATATCAGCATCTTTACAGGATCTTATTCAAAATTTATTCTAAAGTATTTGAAAGTTAATGTCTTTTGATTGTTATACAAGCATACATTTTTAGTTTTATTCTCTGAAACATACACATGTTTTTTTTTATCACACCCTGTATACAAACTCTTTAGAAATCATCGAAATGATCAAATTTTCTCCGAAATTGCCTTCAAAATTAGAATTCATCATTAGATTAAAATAAATATTTTATACAGAAAATATGTACATAAACTGCTAAACTTCACTGAAACTATCATCTCACATAAATTTCTACTTAACTTTGCTAGTTAGGGCGAGTAAAAAATAACGTATGTCTGTAACTTCGTAAATATTAATTCTACTACAAAAGTGGCCGTAATAAAAGTTGTTTGTTAAATTCCAGCGCATACATTGTCGACATTTTTATACGTTTAGTTGTTTGGTTGCTATGATAACGAACGTTTGTTTTTTTGAAATGTCATTCTGTATTTTCTTTTACATTAATGAGTTAAGCGATTGTTTGTCTTTCTGGTACAATATTTTTTCGACATTGAAAAATTTATTTACCACAACAACCACATAAAAAAACATATATAAAATTGGACAACAACAAAGTGCACCCTAAAATATAACAAATAACTTTTATTGTATCGAGAGAATAAACATCAATAGAAGAACAAAAACGCTGACAAATTGGCAACCAAAAAGTAGAAGGTTAAGTGGAAGACCAAAGAAACGATGGAAGGATTGTGTCCCTAATGATCTGAATAAGATAGGAATAAGAAACTGGAACATGCTAATAAAAAACAGACCAAAATGGAAGAAGATTATTGAACAAGCTAAGACCTATTGAAGGTTGTAATTGCTAAAGGAAGTAGAAGAACTTTTATTGTTAAAGTTAAGAATTGTTTTATTTACAATAAATTTTATTAAGAACATTTTTCATAGAAATAATATTTAAGAAGTTAGACATTATGTTAATGTATTAGTGTTTTTACTCACCCTGTATAGTTTTGATTTTTAAATATTTCTATACTTAAATAATATAATAATTTCAGTAGTTTATTAGAATTTGAGAGTTACGCATAGTGAAACTTAACATAACCAAAGGTTTACAATATCTAATCTCTCAGCATTTCCGGATCCGTACTGCCATAATATAATGCCTCCTAGATTGGCTAGTAAGTTCTCAAACATTAATAAATTTTTTTAAATCACAACTACGAAAGCCTTTTCTTGCGTTCTTCTTCTAAATCACATGCCTTCTTCCAACAGATACCATCCAAGCTTGCTTTCCCCTCTGATAAACAAACGAGCCTAGCCAAAACAAGAAGTTGATGTAGATCATCAGGAGTTACTGCCTTTTCTTGTCTCATTCTAACAAATTCATTCTGAACCAACTGCAAAATTAATAATAAATCAAATGGGTACTCTAAGAATACACTTAATTAATTTAACAAATTTACCTCTTGTACATTATCAGCAAGTTCATACTTGCCATGTCTAGCTAATGTTAAATAAATTCGTAAATCATTTAACAATTCAGGTTTAAGAAAGTGCTTGGCTGCATCAACAATTTCATTAAATGTTGTAATACAAATATCATCTGGTTTTAATGGTACTTGAAAATCGCTCTGAAATTACAATAAAAATCGAGTAAAATGCACAAAATTGTTGATTTTTTTTATTTCTACGAAATATACAAACCGGCAAAAGACTCTTTCCCTCGGACAAAATCAAAAAGGGAATGTCGCAATCAAACTCCATTGGATAGTAATTAAAATCATAAGTGGTTTTCTGTGTTTTAATAGTAGTAGAAAGGGCAGTTACCCCTCTGACACCGGCTTCATTCAAGTGACCGGCAGTTAGTTTGGTTTCATCTAGGACTATATGAGTATTATTGCTTAGCTGCAGTAGACCGCTTGTGATTCTGTCACATACGTAATCTTTTCTGAAAGAACTGTAAGTTAGAACAAAAACAAATCTTGTGAACAATACAACGTTCTCACGATGTATTTACTATTTTAGTTTAATAAATCCTTTCCCGACTTACTAATTCCTAAACCCTTTACTAAACCCTTCTTTGCATTTAAAAAAAAAACAAAATTTCTTTATATTCAAGATGAGCCTCATTTTTTGATATAAATTTAATAATATATACAGGTTATCCCACAATAAGTGTCCCAAAATTTACCAGCTGCTACGACATCTAAAAACAATTCCGCCCCCCCCGAAACTTTAACACCCTGTCGGCCCATGTTTACATGAAACTTTCTGCTTATTTTTGAATGTTGTATCAGCTGGTGAATTTTAGGACACTTATTGTGGGACACCCTACCCTGTATACTAAGACCAACTAAGGAACCGAAAGCTTCTCGTTTATTTTAACGTGGCGGCACCTACCCATAGGATGCCCATCAAAATAACTACATATTGAGGTATGCTCAATCATTGCTTGCTCACGATGAGACAAGACCAAGCTACCAGTACGGCATCCGACTGCAAGCGCTACTCGCAATAGGCGAGAGAAAACTACTTAAAACTTTGATTATGCAGATCAGTAACCGAGCTATAAAACACAGCACATCCGTCAAGCCACACCAGCACCAGAGCTGCAGTTCTCTCACCAGGCAACCTGGTCCACGTGGTACCGGTCAAACTCACCGGTTAGACTATTTGGAATCCCACCCTCCCAGTATAAGCTGCTCATAGTCCCAATACTGGTGAGCTACGCACGGTCCACATCAGTTCGTAGTCTGTTTGATCATAATAGCCAGTACATTAACAACATTGAGAATGTGAACCCCTGGGTCCACACTTTGATTATGGCCACGGGCGGGCGAAGCAAGAACACACTCCTAGAGCCACTCCTTCCTGGGTGTTCACCTAAACCTGCTTATCCATAGCCTCCAAGAACCCAGTGTATCGCCTAAGCAAATTAATAACCTGTACGGTCAACCGAACATAGTGACTAAGACGTAGAAAAATTTACAGCCTCAGCTAGGGAGTGGGAATGCTATTCCAGAGCGACGTACTACCACTCAGGTGTTTGGCACCCATGCCAGAAACTAACAAACACTCTACCTTGTGAAGTTACTCACTCCCCTAGGTCCCAATTAAGAAGACCTTGTGAACCTCTACGTAAAGAGGTGAAATTGCCTAAGTGACCATTACAATGCCTGCCCGCGCAAGCTGTTTTTGTTCACGCCTCTCACCAAGGCGAAGGTCCTTAGTCATCCTGCCTATTATACAGGGTTTGTTATTAGTGCGACATTGTTTGTAATGTTGTTTATAATTTAAGGTAAAACATACTTACTTTGGTGTGAAGGTAATTTCATTCATGTTCTCTAAAGTCATAGGTAAATAGTGACTTTTGGGTACCAAAAGTTTAATAAATTCATACAACTGTTTTCCATAGTCAGGAACATCGGCAGTAGGAATATGTGATATATTCAATGTAAATTTTCCAAGTGGTAGCAGTTCATTTCGTAAGTAACTAAAAACTGTACAAATTAGAATACAATAAAGATGATTATACTTAACGAAAACAGTTTTCAGTTAAACAAGATTGTAAAATTGTGCGCAAAGCTATACACCATTAAAACAAAATCTTGAAGTTAATGGCACCTGGTTTACACATTAGAATAATATAGGCTTTCTGTCTAAGCTAATTTCAATATGTAAAACTAGCTCCAACTAATGCCATTCGACTTATTGCTAAATTAAATGAAATAAAAAATTAGCTAACTCAAATTCTACATACCATAATTATACTTACATTTTAGAAATGAGATGATAAATAAAATACTCGGCAGCAACTGAATCACCCATAAATAGCTGTGTCAAAACTACATGCAATTCCTTTTTTAAGTTTTGAATTTTTTCCACTTCGAAATTCTTTTCAACCAGGGGGTTATTATGGTCCATTTTCTTCCACATGACGCAGTGTATTCTAGGTATGAGTGAAGGCGGGGGGTTATGAGTCTGAATTTCCATTTCACTGTCACATTCATCATGATCAACATCGGTGAGAATTGGATCAACTGACAAGAACCCTACGATTTCAACCAGATCATTTAATTTTAGTTTTTCGGCACCTTTGTAGATTTTAACATGGCATGCTTTTCCTGCACGCTCAGGAAAGGGAAAATTTAATAAGTGTTCTTGTGAAACGACTGTGTTCGATGGAGGTTTAGTGTCTATATTAACACACTGTTTCTTATTATTTTGACTAGTTGAAGCTTGTAAAGCGTCTAATGATTCTGTTTCCATGTGTTGATCTGATTCTAAAGTACGTTTTTTTATTCCATTGGGAGACTCGAAGTGTCCGTTTGCTACGCTTGGTTGTATTTTGTACTTTTCTTTTTCTACCTGTTTTCATTAAGAAAAACATTACAAATTAAAAACTGTAAAACTAAACAAATTAGTTATTGTTAAGAATTTTACATAAAGGATACGTTTTCTACCCATTCATTTAATCCTGGAGCAGATATCACTACCAACGTTTGACGTTCACTTGTGACGTTATTAGCACTACTATGATCAAGAACTTCGGTATCCTACAAAATTTATATTTGTTCATAATCGTTAAAAACCAAATTCTACAAACATCACCTTGCACTGGGTAACATCGCTATATTTACCATTTCTAATAGATCTATCCATAGAACTCTCATCAACGACTTCATATTTTTCATAAAAATATTCAGGATTGAACATATCTTGAACCATGCCACGAAACTTTATCAACCTCTTATCTTGCAAATCTTGCACGTCGTTAGCATTTAATAAAGGTATCTTTAAATACAACAGTAATAATAATTCCATTCTTAAGTGAAAGCTCTTTTACACTGCTTTCTAATGAAAAATCTAATAACTTACTGAATTCCAATGTGAATCACTGGTTAAGCGCTGGAGACATTCCGTTTCATTTTGCAGCCATAAATCAGGTGTTATGTTTAACAAGTTCATTTTACCAACTCTTTTAGTTAGTACAAATACAAATGAAAAGATTTCGGAATAAAAAAATATTACAGTACCGTTAAACTCGGGAAGCCACAAAAGCCCGGGAAATAATAGACGATGCGCAAAATAGAAAGGTTATGTTTTATTTTCATGTTTCTCAACATCCGTTAACGTTAAATTAAGGAAATAGAAAAATGTCCCCGTCAAACAATAAACTGTTATTACAATTATCCCAATTTAGTTATAAATAATTTTCTAGAGTTTTAAAACTTTTATTGTTTATAAATGTTAAATTTATAAATAAGATTATTAACAGTAGCTAAAACTTTGCAAAACCTCTGCATATTACCAAATACCAATCTCTTAGAAGTTTGTGTTATCTATTTATTAGTTGATGCCATGATTTAAGCAGTAAGCATAGCTTACAGGAAACTATATACTGATACTGTGATATAAGTATTATATAATAGTTAATACCAACATGCATAGATTAGATTAATATAGACCTGCCGCATCAGGAATTGTTTAACGTTCTCCGCGTTCTGTAAAGGCTCTAATAATCAGTGCATCATAAATGTCACATCTGAAATTAACCTTATAGTAGATACGTATATGCAAACAAAAAATCACATTGCATTATTTGATTTATTCCAGTTGTTATAAGCAAAGAAGCGGCTTTTAACGTCAAGTGATAAGTACGACTACCTGATTTAAATATATCAATTTTCACCGCAAACTGCTAGATGACGCTGCCTGCCACTGCGTGCAATTTAAGTGTGCCATACATCCAATTGCTGCCGGTAGTGGGAAAAATATAATGAACAACATTTTTCGTCTGTAATAATGACATTTTCAAGTACACTGAAGTGAAATAAGCACAGCCAAACGCTGTAAGTCTAATTAAATAGGAGGGAGGGGGGGCTTAAAGAAGATAGAGTGGTGATGAGTTGCTCAAAATGTAAAATTAAAAAATATTTTACACTATATGTATATAAATGTAGAGCAACAATACAACTTCAAAAAAATTAACAACAATATTCAAACTTAAGTAGAAACGATCAAGTCAATACTGTTCATGACATATAGCGTTTGGCTGCGTTTATTTCACTTCAGTGCACTTGAAAATGTCATTACTGACAAAATATGTTGCACAACTAAACGGTTTTGGTGAAATTTATGACGAGTTTTATTATCTAATTCAAAGTAAATATGTTTCACAGGTTAGAAATCTCAAACTTTAAATTTCTCACGTATTAGCATTTGCTATAAACAGACGTGGTAACGCAGTTGAAAGCGGGTACAGCATTTAAGCCAAGGTTCGTCGGGGGGTTAAAGCTCCCATAGAATTTACTTTTATTTTTAATTTTACTGTTTTTTTTAATACTTACTGCACACGAATCTTTAATGGAGTAGAAGAAATCATTAGTTCCCATAAGAACAATTTAGAAATGCAAATGTACATTTCAACCGCTAAGCGGCCATCTTCGGCGCAATTAAAGAACAACGAAGAAACGGAGTTACGACGCGACGTTGCGTTACCAGCAGGTGAATTAAGAATCACTTGTGCAGGTTTTTCAAATCTATTATTAGTTGTTCTCATAGCTCTACATCAATTCACACAATTGTTAATTTTTTTAGATAGTGGAATTCTACTGGTTATGCTCCTTAAAATAATTTTAATAAACTGAGCGAGCCTAGAGCGTAGTAAACGGCGCTAGCTATTAGCGCACAACCATTCAAAAATTCATCACGTCATCTAACGCCTACTCAGTATTCATATCCGCCTTCGCAGCTAACTATAGGAGGCGCTACGTTTAGTAGGGAAAATTTTGTGCACGTCTTTATATTACAGACTTCTCACCCTGCACTCTGCACTAGATGTAGTTGATATTACAATTAATGCAAAAGTTTATCACTGGCGGTTCATGCAAGGGACTCTGATCACTTGGGCCCATAAACGACGTATGCATTTATCTTGTGGAAAATTGGAAAACCTTGTATTTCCTGGTATACGAATTGTACTAGAGTACGCAACAGAACATTTTCGATTTAGACACATTTTTCATTAAAAAATGTTGAACAGAAATAAAATATTAATAAATAAACTCACTAAATTCGTATCAGTGGCGCAGTTATCATATCGCCAATAAATAGAAAACAATATTTTTTGAATGTCAAACTTCGCTTAATCGGCATTAAGAACGAATCTTTTCTTTTTACTTGATTCATGAGTCACGTTGGTGATTCGTTTATTTCGAACGAATCGCTCACAAACTACAATCTTTACTACGGTCCCTTTGTCGCGACTCTAGTCAAAGGTTTAATGTTCTGTGCTCTACTAGTCAAATGAAAACGTTACCGAAATGTCAATTTTACCTTTGACATTTCCTATATTACAGCTGATTTTAACTTGCGGCGTTTAAAGTGAAAAATGAAATAGAAATTTCCTAACAACATTTTGCCAATATATAATTTATTCTTACGTACAGAGATGTGGGTTTATGTTAAAAAGTAATGAAAAAATAAAAGGAGTTGCAAATTTATAGCGAACATTTTTTACATTTTATAATTAAGCAAAATGGATAATCAGGCCCTTCATGTTATGACAATAGCAAACAGTATTATAGGCGTTAGCATTATTGCAATGCCTTATTGTTTCAAGCAGGTAAATTGCAATAAATTACCTTTTCAATGACAATAAAATTTATTTGCTTTTAGTGCGGTATCATTTTATCGATGCTAATCTTAATCGTTAGTAGCGTCATTTCGAGACTGTCCTGCCATTTACTTTTAAAATCAGCTATAATGGCAAGAAGGCGTACTTTCGAATTTTTGGGTAACTATTAATATGCATCAATGAATTGTGGATTAAATTATTAAATAAATTTTTAGCATTTCATGCGTTTGGACCTTTAGGAAAATTTGTAGTCGAAATTGGACTAATAGGATTTCTTCTTGGTACCTGTATAGCCTTTTTTGTAGTCATGGGTGATTTAGCTCCGGCTATTGTTACTAAAATGACTGGAACTAGAGCTACTGACACACTACGAACAAGCATTTTAATGGCATTGGCACTTTTTTGTGTTTTACCGTTGGGATTGTTAAGAAATATTGATAGTTTAAGCAGTGTTTGTACAGCTACTATAGGTTTTTATTTTTGTTTGGTTTTAAAGGTACTTGTAATTAATTTCCTGTCTTAAATATAATTGCACTGTTACTTTTAGATAATGATTCAATCCATTCCTCACATATTTTCTGGTGATTGGATTGATAAAGTGGAATTGTGGAGACCAGCTGGGTTTTTACAGTGCTTGCCAATTTTTTCTATGGCCCTATTTTGTCAAACGTGAGTTAAAAAAAATTAACTGTACATTCTTTTACGAGGGGTGTCTCACTACGTAAAATTGTGTATACCTATTGCCGTCATTGTCTTGATTGCCGACGTGATTACAGTGATTTTCGGCTGATTGCCTAGTTATTGCCGCGATTTCCGACGTTATTGCCGCGATTTCCGACGTTATTGCCGCGATTTCCGACGTTATTGCCGCGATTGCGAACGTTGTTGCCGAAGATAGCTGCGAATTTCAATGCATTTTCAATAGTTCTCGTGATATTGTATATGCTGCATTAGTGGACAATGTTAGTATTATTAACTTTTCAGTCTTAAGCCCTTGCTTCGTGGATCATAAACAAAAATTCGGTTTTCAAACATTTCTAAGTTCCACTTCCGCTTTCGTATTTTGTCGATGAATTTTGGATACATTCCATGTATTCCAAAGCGCATCGAAATTGGCCCACAGACGAGCATTTGTAAAACCCCTTTTTTGAGAATATGAAAATTTTTGTTGTAATCAATACTTCGCTGTAACACCAAATGTATAGGAAAGTAAAAAATTAAAGTGTGAGAAAATTGGTGAAGTTTAAATTTGCCTAAATGGTTAAAATTTATCCTATTATTGGATATTCTGATGACAATCAAATTTAATTTAGCTCTGTTCAATGCAATTTTTTTCCGAACACATTCTGCTCGTTGATCACGCACGATTGTTTTCGAGCTTGCTTCATGAGCTCGGGTTATACATGACGTGTTTTGCCTACTGGCGAATATACCTCTATATTTTTGTTGTTACCGATTTAGTTTTGTTTATTGCCGTTGATTTCCGTTGTATTACTGTGATTGCCGAGAGATTTCCCAGATATTGCCATGATTGACAAGTTATTGCCGCGATTGCTGAGTTATTACCATGATTGACGAGTAATTTCCCAGCTATTGCTGTGACTGACGAGTTATTGCCACGATTGCTGAGTTATTGCCGTGATTGTCGAGTGATATCTCAACTATTGTCCTAAATTTATACACCTATTGCCGCTAGTGAGACACCCCTTGTTCTTTTATGTGAATATTAATCTGATATAAAACAAATTCTAGGCAAATTTTTGAAATATACCAAGCCATACCAAACGCGTCCCTGGAGAAAATGAACGGTCTTATAAGGCTGGCAGTTAATATTTGTACGGGTGTTTACATTTTTGTTGGAATATTCGGATACATAGCATTTAGCAGCCAGACATTTACTGGAAATATTTTAATGAGCTTTCCGACGTCGTTAATGTCTGAAGTAATCAAAATTGGATTTGTTTTGTCAGTGGCTTTTAGTTTTCCTCTAATCATATTTCCATGCAGAGCCAGTTTGTATTCCTTACTATATAAACGAGTAAGTTTATTTTGTGTATATTTAAAACAATGAAAATTCATTATTCTTAGTTGCAGACATATTCCTTGCATGAAGGAACTGATAAATATATTCCAGAAGGTCGCTTTAAAGGACTTACTTTTATGATAGTTTTTGTATCGCTTGTTATTGGTGTAATGATTCCCAACATTGAACTTGTTTTGGGTTTGGTTGGTTCTACAATTGGAATTATGATTTGTGTTTTATTTCCTGCCATGTGCTTCATTTGCATCTCTACAAAAAATACTAATGAACGAATCTTGGCCCAGGTAAAAGGAAAACTGTCTTGTAACTTCTTTTACTAAAACGTTTTGTTTTACAGCTCATGTTATTTATCGGCGTTATTGTTATGGTGCTTGGAACATATGCCAATCTTTATGCCATAGAGGAAATGACCACAAACCCTATTACAGAAAAAGTGATGGTTCATGAACCTGAAATTTTGCAATTTATTCAAAAAGACCCCGCTTTGAAAGTTATAGACATACCCAATACATGTTAGTATAAATTATGCTTTACTCTTAATTTAAAGGTGTTAGTTTATTATAATATGATTTTTTTAGCAAAAGCTCCCATTGAATGGTTACCTAAAAAAGAAGCTCAGAATCAGCAGGAAGCTGTGAAAGAAGTGAGACATGAACCTCCACAGCCAGAAGAACCAGCTGAAGTTCCTGCAGCACCTCAAATTAAAGATCCACCTAAAGAACAAGTCAACCTTCTCCCAAACTCTGCCGATAGCCAGCAAAAAAATCAAGTTGTAAAAGAATTTGATAATAACAAGCCAAAGGATTCAAATCTTGAAAAACCTATTGGTGAATCTGTAGATAATGCTACACATAAGAAAGATTCTGAAAACCCAGTATTGCAGCAACCTCCCAATGTTGAAGGAAAAGAGCCTAATCAGCAGCTAAAGGATATTAAAAAATTCCTAGTTGTGGAAATACCTATAGAGAATAAATTGAATGCTGATTTAAAAACTAGAGAAACTATAGCAGATACCAATAAAAATGTTCCGGGTGATTCACCTTCAAAAGTATTGCAAGTAAAGCCACAATTGGCTAAACCGGAAAATATTGCTCTCAACAAAGCAAATGCATTAGAAGTTGGAAACAAATCCAATGGTAAAAAGGCAGATGAGGTTGCCAAAGAAGCTATCGAGAAAGAAGACAAAGAACTTTTAGAGCAGGAGAAAGAAAAAATAAAAGAGGAGGAAAAGAAAAACTTGGACCTGATCAAAAGTCTGGAAGAACACAATAAAGAACAGAAAAAACTTGTAGAGGAACAGAAACAAATTTTAGAAGAAATTAAGCAAGCACAGCAAGCTTTGGAACAAGATCAGCAGCAGAAAGAAATTGACAAAGTAAAAGAAGAGAAATTGAAAGCTGTTGTGCAAATTGAAGAAATTGCTAAAAAGGCCATCGAAAAACTTAGTGGTGGTGATCAACAAAATGATCAAGAAAAGGCTCAACGAAGTAATGCTAATGAACATCCACATGAGAGCCAAGTTAACTTAAACAAGAACACCGAGCAGCTTCAAAAGGTCGACTTGAATGCTAAAAAAGCAATTGAGAATCGTAGTAACGGTGATAAACAGCTTGATATAAAAAAATCTCAATCGTATAATGCTGATAAACAACTAAAAGATGTACAAGTTAATGTAAACCAAAACATTGAAAACCTGCAACAAGATGATTCAAAAAAGCAAAATAAAATCAATGATTTAAATTTGAATAAGAATATACCTCCAAAAACGGATTTTGATAACAAGATAAAACAGCCAGATTTCAAAATCAGACTAACCAAAGACAATTTAGTCCCGTTACCAATAGCTCTATCAAGCAATCTTTCCGAACTTTATAAGAACATGGTAGCAGCAAAAAAAGACTTGCCAAAAATAGTCGTCAGAAGTGACATTCATGAATTACCAAAAATAGCGGATGCGCAAGCCAATCTTGAAAAAGTCGAAGCTAAACAAAATAACGAAAAGCAGACTGATACGAAGAAACAAGAAGTTGCAAATAAAGAACGAGATCAAAGGAATTTGTTTGAAGTTTTAAGAACAAAGGCAGATAAGATTCCCAGTTTAAATGCAGAAAAACAAGAAAATGTTCTTTTACATAGAGAAATACGCAGTGTGGATAAAGAAACAGATAATGTGCCCGTAGATATTGAAAACCAACAATTTGATAAAGCAAGTTCTATGTTAGAAAAGTCCGAAGACAGTTGTGACAAGGATGATAAAATTGTGAACACTAAGAAAGTGGAAGGAGCTAGGTCTACAGAAACGTCACTGATAAAAATGATTACTAAGTTGTCCGAGCCAGAGTTAGTTAGCCTAATAGTACCTGTTGTTGATAATTTAAATGTTGATTCTATTTTAAAACCAATGAAAAGAGATTTAAAAAGTTATAAATCTAGAAGAAGAAAATAAAATATTTATTGATAATTGGTTATTTTTTTAACTGCATGTTATTTTTTTTAAATTATTTATATACTTTTTCATCTATTGTTTCTAGTATTTTAATGCTGTATGACTAGAATAAAATTGGGAGATTCTCACATACGAACTTAATTAGATAAAAAGTGTTTATTATCATACTAAACCTAAGGCATTAAAAAAAACATTTAATTAAATGCACTACTCAAAACCGTACAGGAATATTTTGAAACATAAATGCAAAAATTGTAAAAAGTAAAATATATTTAAATATTAGTTTGTCAAACAATAACCCCAATCGTTTTTAATATTATAGCGTAACCACTGGTTATTCTTTTGTTTCTTGTACCTTTTATTCGTAAATGTTATAACAACGAGTTTTATGTTTTCCACCCACTAATAGAAAAACACCGTTTTTTTGATTTAAAATTACAGTTGAATTTAGTGTTAAACTTGGTTTGTTCACCAATGGAAAGGCAACATATATCCCGAGAAAAAATGGTACGTACTGTGCCGTTACGCTCCATATCCCTGGAACGGCTGGACCGATTTTGATGTGCTTTGGAATGAGGAGGTATATCAAAAATTCACCGACAAAATTAGCTTTTAAAAAAAACCAAAATCGGAAGCGGCATTTTTTTCAGAAACTGAATTTTGGAATTTTAATAGTGGAGATTAAAGAAGACCTTAGGACAAATCAAACGATTTTTTACCGAACTCTCTAGCTTTAAAATGGCGGCCGCTACGAATTTTTGAACATTTCGACTTTAACGCCCATTTACTCAAAAACCAGTTATCTAATTGGAATCAACTACATCTTGTTTGGCAGCCCTTCAAGGGTACTATACCATGAAATATAATTAATTTTGAAAATATAAAAACGATCGCAATGACATCACTCCAAAATTTTGGAATTTTTCAAAAAAATATTTCTCAAAAACTGCCGACACGTTTTTGTTTAAACTTTTTAAGCTGATAGAGCTAGGAATCTTCTACAATTTGTTTTATTGCGCATTGCTATAATTTCACTGTGACGCCCACTATGAGTTATTGAATATTGGTACCCTTTTATTTATTTAATGGGGGGCAATGTTATTGTGAAATAGCTCACCATTGATAGCAAAATCCGAATATAATAATATTTTTTCGATAATTTCATATTTAGGGGGGCTACTGTTCCCCCTCCCCCCAAATTTTTTCGATAAAAAATTAAAAATTTGGTTTTTTGTTTTGTTTGCTCTAGGAGAATCTTTTTACAAAATTTACTCGATTGTATTAAAAAAAAACTTGAGTTTCCAATTTTAATATGGCGGCCACGGTAAAAAATAACTTTTTGTAAATGGAAACATGGCATTTTGGCTTTAAAATCAGAAAGGTTTTGAAATTCTAAATACAAATTAATAAGTGTAATTTCTTGCCAAAAAAAAATACTTCTCGAGTTATTAATATATTTACAAATATCAATTTCCACGCTTCCGTTGATTCAGTCCGAATATTTTACCCAACCTTATGCTTGCAGCGCAGCGGTCGGTCTTTCTTCAACCGCTTCAAGATGTTACAACTTATAAGAACTATTTACTTTAACTAGTTGTGTCTAGACAGGTGTATATCGAAAGTGTTGGAAAATATAAAACAATGTATAGGAAAGTCCAGGCGAAGTGTTTCGGTCATTTTTTAATATGTCCCCATTACATTACCACAATATTTGCCTAAATTTCCTTGCAAACGGAAAAAATACCTACGATCAGTGCGGCTTTGTTTTACTTTCTTAATAACGTTTTGTTCATAGACTAGTACCTACAAATGTTTTTAATATAAAATATATGACATAATACATTCTAGGGCAGTCACATACCTTTTAATTATAATTATTTTTTTAAAGCCTAACATTTAAACAAAATGAAAGGTGTACAATTATCCCATTGTTGTATATCTTCAAATGAGGAAGATTCCAATGATGAGCTTCCAAAAACGCATATTTTTTATATTTAATTGTAAAAATATGAAAGCAAATGTTGATAAAGGACTTAAAAACATCTCACAAAACTGGCCACAAACTAATATACAGTTATATCTTTGGTTTTTTTCCAATCCATAATTTATGTGGCGGCTTCTACGAAATTTTAAATTCAAAATGAATGTCTGTATTCCACGAACGATTAAGTTTCATTAAAACAATCGGTGTTTGGGATAAGTTGCTCATCGCTGATAGCAGAATAAGTTTCTAAACTTATTTTGCAGATGCAGTTATATTTAGGGAACTATTCTCCCCTCCCAACACTTTTTGGCAGACAGAATTATATCTACTGCACTTTCTATGGAATGGTGACTCAATTTTATTGATTTGTTTACAAAGGAAAATTATTATTTATTTAACTTGCATAACGGAAAATGACAAATATAAAGCCCGTTTCACATGCGACTGATGATCAATTTTGACGGTGAGGACCATCTTGCGCATCAGTTTAATAATGTATCTGAATGGGAGTAGACAGAGCGCCGTTGCCGCTATTTGATTAGATTAATAAACTGCAGGAAACAACAGAAAAAGATGTATACGGGTACATCCTATTGCTATAAAAAGATTTCAACACATTCAGGCCAATGTGTGTACCTACCTATGTTAGTTTCACAGTCAAGGTTTTTTTTAGCAAAACATGAACAAGTAGATCAACATTTTAACAAACAGTACATTGAACAAACTGAAGACTATACATGAATAATTATTAAGTACGGTAAAAAAATCACAAAGATAATTCACAACAACGAAACACGTCCTCTAAGGGATCAACGCACGTACACTACGTAATTCGCTGATCAACAATGGCTTTCTAGGTCGTATATCTAGCGAGCGTCGGGCAGGAAACGAACAGATCCTGCGGCTTCTCTCTACGGTTGCTGTGAATATTGCAGAGTTCGGAAAAGGAGCGGGATTAACTATTTATTTTGCAGCTTTGAAAGTAGCTAGATGCAGTAGGATTTTGTCTGTGTAGGACCGTTAACTTGCGGTCGATCAAGCAAAAGCAACAGATGTTTTTACTAGTTTTAGTTTTTGGACTGTATTTAGAGGTTAGCTCCGGTTCGATTCTGAAAACGAACTGAACAAACAAACAAACAAACATTTGTAGACGTGGCGACTGTAGCAGAGAACGGGCGGGCGACCAAGGACCCTCACTTAAGTGAGAAGGGTCAACAAAGACACCTTACGCGGGGTCGGCGTTGTAACGGCCTCTCCGGTGATTTCAATTTGGTACGTTCAGCTCCATTCAGAGAGGTTCAAGGTTCAACTCAATTGGGACCATAGAGAACCGGGCTAGTGATTTCACCAGGTGAAGTGTTACTACCCTCAATACAGGTGTCTAATACCTGAGCGGCAGCGCGTTTTCTGTAACGGGATCCCCGCTTCTTGGCCATAGCTATAAATATGCCTGCGTCGCAGTCACTACGTCGGGGTTACCCTGCGGGTTATAAATTTGTCCAGACAATATACTGGGTAATTGGAGGCCAATGATATAGACAAATGAAGGTGAGCTCCAGGAAGATGTGACATGGCTGCTGGCATTAAAAACTTCGGTCCTAGGTGTGAGGTGCACTTTGCCTGCTCACGCGCACTATCAAAGTGTCGACCCAGAGGACGCGTGCATCTGCACATCTGCCGCTGTTGAGGTACCGGTCACTCAGATCAGACCGGATACCGACCAATTTGGGCGGTGCGTAGTTAACCAGTACTGGGTACTGCTAGTTGCCCAACTGGTAGGGGCAAAAATCCAACCAGTGACATTACTGACCGTACCACAGGGATTAAGTACAAGTTCCCGTCCTGGTCACGGTGTAGGACTCGTGGTAAACTTATGCAGGCTAGGGACGTCTTGGTGTGGTTTGACGGGCGAGCTGCGTTTCAGGTTGGGCACTGATCTGCCGAATCAATAGAGATTTAGGTAATCTCCTCCTACCAGTAAGAACCTGATGTCATGATTGTTGCTTGTTCTCGTTCAGCCGTTGTTAACTTGAGTAGGTGCGTTGATTGTTCGTAACTCAATCCGGCCCGAAGAGGGAATAGCTTCCTCACAGTGACTATATTGCAGAGAAAGGAAGTCGTCTGTTGCTTAGTGACGTACAAAGTAAACAAACCTGCATGTTTGCAGACGTTTTTAACTAATTTTGGTTTGAAATGGGAGAATGTGAGTTACAGATGGTCGAGGGCAGAATTTACGGATCATGTCAATGTCTATAGCAGCCGCTTCTTCGTATGCCTTATTTTTCAGGTCTCTACTTTTTAAATTTCTTCCGAAGAATCCCAAATAGATCTTCGCTTTTGGATCACCGCAATTGAAATTTCGGTGTCAATAAGGAAATTGTTGCCCCTATTATTACTCATAGTCTCATAAATTTTAACAAATCATAAAATGCACGTGCTCTGTTGCAACACTGTAGAGTTGTCTGGAACAAACCGCCAGGATACATGTGAAATAGCTGAATTAGAAATAGCTCATAAATGTAATGATTTCCGCATATACTGACGGTACGTCGTACGGACGGTTTATCCTGACGGCTCTGCCAACGAGATCAACGGACGCAGTGGCGGAACAAAAAGTAACAGGCACTCCCTGCAAGAAACTCTCATGTTTTTTTTAGTTACTCGTATCAACGTTATTTGGATTTAGATATTAATAGCCTAGTAGGTATTTCTAAAAAAACAACATAAAATGAACCAATCTTGGTTGAATTAGAACTTATCATATTTAGTTGTTAACTGCAACTTCTCCTTCGGATTTTTACACATAACTAATGTACACATATTTATAAATTATAAACAACGATAATAAAAATATTATAAGAAAAGGCGTCGTTCTTCTTAAGTTTTTTGTGGCAATGTTTACGTTTCATTTCCATTGTTAAGCCCTTGTTTAATAGAAATATCAAGATTTCAACTTGGATCTACACTCGGTCACTATCTATATTTTATATTTAGTAAATTACTGATTGTATAATTAATACCGTACCGATCCACGTTTACTGTGCAATACAGTATACTAATGAACATTCAAATTTTGTTCTCCTGCAGTGCAGTTTTATAACCCTTAAAGTGTAAAGTCGTATAAAATAATCAGAAGTGATGAAGTAAATGAGCCTCTATTTTTGACAAACAATACTGAAACACCTTGTATATAATTGCTATTTTTTAAAATATCAAGATTTAGATTAAGTAAGGTCGCAGATATCTTCAAATCCGAAATTTTTTTTTATAACAAGCCGCGTACCAAACATAAACACCACCTTTATTATTAAAATTCTAATAAAACGGTTGGCATTATGTCATTATCATTACACGATGTCCATAAATACGCATCTTGTCCCACATTTGAATGCCAATATTATTCTGTTAGACGCGTCCAAGTGGCTGGGCCCTGGCCCCCGGCGTCGGCGTCGCGGTGCTGAAATACATCAGTAAGCTCGAGGTCGAGGCGCTTTACCAGCGCTTAAATCAAGTTTTAATTCATTTATTGCTAAAATATTTAGTTTCATTCTCGCCGCAGTTATTTAATTTTCCATAAAACCTGTGTTGTTAATTAAAAGATGTTTATACGGGAAACTCCGTAATATATACTGCAAGAAAATTTAAAAAGTTAGTGCTTCAAACGAAAGTGAATGTGTAGTTCTCGAATTATTTTCGGAAGAGTGCGACAGAATGCGAAGAAGCTGCTGATTATCAAGAATAAAGGTGCGTTGTAACAATGTGTTGGATTTGTGTAAGGGTGTGACTTTTATACATTAAATTTTTTATCAGAGCTTAAACAACCCGACAACTTGAGTGGCAATGGGAAGTATCACTAAGACGACTTTGGGGGGGAGCATACATAGAACTCGAGAATTTGAACTTGAAAAGGTAAGCACAGTAATCGGAGAGGCCCGAGGTGCATTGTTGTCTGAGCCAAATATATCGTTTATTCAGTTGGGTTTGGATATTCTCGAACAAAAAAATTGCCTATTCTTATTTGAGAAACTATAATTTTCTTGAGTAATGTTAACGTTGTTATAAATATTTGTAGATAAACCATCTCAAAATGTTTTTACTTTTAACTAAAACTTAATTTAAAATCGCTTAATTCAAAACATGTAATAGGAGGAAATTTAAATAAAAAATGACTATTCAACTCAAACATCAAAAACTATTCAAATCCACCAATCATATTTTTTAGTATTTGCGTTTTTGCACCAATAAATAAGAATTATTATGACAATACTCACTAGTGGAATTTCAGTGACAATTATTTTGTCCTCTTATGACAGTATAAAAATTAAAAACTACGATAAACATTTTAAACCCCAAGCATTTATTAACTGAAAAATTTAACAAAATATCATAGTTTTTACTACGATTCTTACTTATTTCCACATAATAATGGCATGGAAAAAAATGAGCGAAACACTTCGCCTGGACTTTCTTATACTTTTAAATATATTGTTTTATATTTTCCAACACTTTCGATATATACCTGTCTAGACACGACTAGTTAAAGTAAATAGTTCTTATAAGTTGTAACATCTTGAAGCGGTTGAAGAAAGACCGACCGCTGCGCTGCAAGCATACGGTTGGGTAAAATATTCGGACTGAATCAACGGAAGCGCGGAAATTGATATTTGAAAATATATTAATAACTCGAGAAGTATTATTTTTAGCAAGAAATTACTCTTATTAATTTGTATTTAGAATTTCAAAACCTTTCTGATTTGAAAGCCAAAATGCCACGTTTCCATTTAAAAAAAACTATTTTTTACCGTGGCCGTCATATTAAAATTGGAAACTCAAGTTGTTTTCTTAAATACAATCGAGAAGGTTTTGCCCTACAACTTTGCTCTTGGGTTTGCGAGTCTATCTATTAAAATAAAAAAGTTAGCCTACACTGAACATTGAACGACTAGTACAAGAATACAACTACTGTAGAAAGTATGTGAAATTCTTCGAAGCACAAAAAGATTATTAAGAAGCAAAGATTAGATTTTTTGTAAAAAGATTCTCCTATAGCAAACAAAACAAAAAACTAAATTTTTAATTTTTTATCGAAAAATTTTGGGGGGAGGGGGAACAGGAGCCCCCCTAAATATAAAATTATCAAAAAAATATTATGATATTCGGATTTTGCTATCAATGGTGAGCTATTTCACATTAACAGAAATATTTTACTGCTCCCCGTTAAATAAATAAAAGGGACCAATTTTCAATTTTCAAAAATTCATAGATAGAGGGCGTTACAGTGAAATTATAGCAATGCGCAAAAAAGCAAATTGTAGAAGATTTCCAGGTCTATCAGCTTAAAACGTTTAAACAAAAACGTGTGGGCAGTTTTTGAGAAATATTTTTTTGAAAAATTCCAAAATTTTGGAGTGATGTCATTGCGATCGTTTTTATATTTTCAAAATTAATTATATTTCATGGTATAGTACCCTTGAAGGGCTACCAAACAAGATGTAGTTGATTCCAATCAGATAACTGGTTTTTGAGTAAATGGGCGTTAAAGTCGAAATGTTCAAAAATTCGTAGCGGCCGCCATTTTAAAGCTAGAGAGTTCGGTAAAAAATCGTTTGATTTGTCCTAAGGCCTTCTTTAATCTCCACTATTAAAATTTCCAAAATCCAGTTTCTGAAAAATATGCTACCAAAAAAACATGTCTAACTTCCACTTCCGGTTTCGTTTTTTTTAAAAGCTTATTTTGTGGGTGAATTTTTGATATACCCCCTCATTACAAAGCACATCAAAATCGGTCCAGCCGTTCCGGAGATATGGAACGTAACAAACATTGTATTTTTATCAGTGGACAGCTAATAATATCTAAGATATTTTAAAATATACCAATAATCAAATATCTAAGATATATTAAATTAAAATCGTTTTATAATACCTACAATATATTTAATTATGAAACTTTGTAAAATATCTATGAGAAAGATAAAATAGCTTAAAAGTATCTAAATAGTTAAATTCGAAATATCTTAAACACATTTTTAATTTTGTTATTAATATCCAATACATATTTTTAAAACATTAAAAACAAATTAGTTCTAAACGACTAAACGTATAGAATAGTATATTAAAGTATAAGTGGATAAAAAAGTCTTTAAAACACGCGCGATTTTTCGAGCACGACGGCGCAGCCGGAGTGCTCGAAATAGAGCAAGTGTTTTAAAGACCAGTTATCCACGAATACTTTACGCTATTTTTTTTTATTGGTGCACTTTGAAATGATAAATACTGGTATTATTACTACAAAAAATGGAAATAAGAACTAATAATGTAAAATGGTTGAATTCGTGATGTGACATCAGTATACCTTTCGCTGTCATGGAAATGAGAAAAACAGAAATTAATTTGCAATTTGTTATCAAAGATTAATTGTTGTCACCGCACTGCTTAAAAATGAATTCTAATATCGATTTTTTAAATAGTAAAGCAGAATTGCGGTTAACACCGCAAAAATCTAATGATGCGTATAAAAAAGAATATGACAAGTTCATCAAATGGATGGAAGAGCAAAAGGTAACAGATATAAATGAACGAGTTGTGCTTGCTTACCTTCAGAAATTTGTTAGTAATATTTTATTTGACGTTACAAGGTACTCCTGTCAGATCAATAATCAAAAAATTGTCATTTAGACTTCACGTTTCTCGAGTTGTTGATGTTGCCATGGTAACTTTAAAAAACGCGCGTTTTTGAAAGTTCGATTTAAACACGCTGAGGCGTGCTTTAAATAGGTAAAATGAGGCACCAATAAAAAAAATTTTGAACAACATAGGACTACCTCTTGACTTATTTTATTAAGAAAAACATTTTAAGAATATTTAATTAATTAATTTACAAATATCTTATAGATATTATTATTTTTTTAATAACTATTCTATTGTTAAAATAAAAATTGGTCTAAGATATTGCTAATGTGAAAATATTACAATTTACTTTCGGCTTAGATCGCGTCGTCATTTGAGAACTACACCCAGCATAATCAGATAAGGACCGACCTGTAGCTTGTCTGCCTTTACAAGCATTTGCTCTAGAAGTCTGAGCAACATTTGTTCGTACTTGTCCTGGCAAACAAAATACATTAAGATCAAATCCTTGTCCGCCCCAAGGTACAAATAATCCAAGCGCACGGTCCTGTTTAGGCAGGCAGGTCCCACCAACAAATATTGCTCAAACTTCTAGAGCAAATGCTTATAAAGGCAGACAAGCTACAGGTCGGTCCTTACCTGATTATGCTGCGTGTAGTTCTTAAATGACGACGCGGTCTAAGCCGAAAGTAAATTGTAATATTGACAGTCCGAGAAACCGCGAAAGCCTCAAAGAATATACATATATTGCTACTGTGTTTATTTACAAAATTCCAAATAAAAGCTTAAAAAAAAATACCTTGGAGATATTTAAAATTTAAGTATCATAGTAAACATACGTCGACTGTTATTTAATATAATACGAGGGTGTTTTAAAATGATTTTAAATTATCTCTTAAGATAGTTTCAAATGGGCAATTCAAAAATATTTCAGATGTATTTTTGAATATCGATGAGAGTTTGCAATAATTACAAATATCTAAGATATTTTTAATTAAATACGAATATCTATGAGAAACGTCCGAGTGGTCCAGTGGTAAGAGGATCAGGCTCACAATGCGTGAGCCCTCAGTTCGAATCTCGGAAGAAGCAGAAAATTTTTCTGTAATTCCGTGGATCGGTATCGAGCTCGGCAACCATTCGACGTTGGGTTACAATTAACGGTGCTTACCTTGATTACTGACTCACCAGGATAAGTAACAAAGTCATAAACAACATAAAAATACAAACAATTAAACACATGTGTGTGAATGACATTGAAAGAATGGGCATGAAGGGTGGCATAAGCTTCAGCAGCGTAGCGGTCCAAAGGCCAAAGGCCCCACTACCTCCCATTACACAAGCGAGAGCCTACCCAGAGTGAAAGTCCTCGACACCTTCGGGTATAAGAGGTGAAAGATAAAGAAGAATATCTATGAGATATTTTCAAATTATGTACATTTTGGATTTTGTTTTGCAAAAATCGCTGTCAATAAAAAATACAACGGCGTTCTATAAACTTGACTTGGCTGGATTCACAGCCTCGGCTATGAAACGCCAGCCGCGGCAGTAAATCTGCTACTTTTTTGCCTAGTTAAACAAATTTAGCGCACGCTGCCATGGGCAACGTCGATAATTTCATTTTCGTTTGCAATTAAATTGAAACGATTTTACTTCGATTTATTTTATTTGAATACAGTTGTAGAAAAAATAGTGTGTGCAACTCGTGCGAGAAATGCCTTTAGCGCCTTTAAATGATTTTTTAGTCGGCTTAAGCCTTGTCAAAAAACTTTCATTATCGTGTGCTAACGTATCATTTCGCGCACTAATTAGACAAATAACTATTTATATTATTAAAAATATTTCAGTAATAAAGTTACTACACAAAATCAGAATAGTCTTAACATGTCAGACTTTATTTTTATACGAATCAAGACAAACAAATGATTATTTATTTTTGCGGAAAATGGTTTTTTTAATTCAAGGAAAACCATAATCCAAAAAATAAAATTCGTAGCCAAAACATTTTTTTTTACATGCGCAGTATTGATAGTTTTTATAGTTTCAAAAAAAAGTTTATGTGTACAGTACACATTATGTGTTATTACAAATATTACGATACCAATATTTATGACAGGCTATGAGGCTAAGCCCCACCTGGCTAGGGGCAGGTGGGGCTTAGCCTCACCTACGACGCTATCAAGCACCACCTGGAAAATGTTTATTACATTTCTTACCAGATAATTAAAAAAGAATTTCTAGGTCTAACTAATCAAAAGAAATATACTTAGTTAATATCAAATTAATACAAAAATTATTTTTTTAAGACCAAGAAAAGTGTTAATTCTCAATAAATAAAGATAACAAATAATTCTCGCTTCGACTCATCGCGACAAATGACGGCCTACGCTTTCGCCTGATGCATGGCGCTTTGGCCTGACAAATAGCAAGCGACGCTTTGGCGGTGCACATGCTTGTACTGTGGTAATAATTAGCAGGCGTCGGCGTCTTCCAGAACTTTACTGGATGCTATACAAGATTGTATAAAATCTGGCAATTTTAAATATTAAATATTATATGCATAATAGTGTTATTTAATTTTGAGCCCCATCTAATAAAACTATAGCCTCTTCCACAAATTTCTGATGTTTGGTTACGGGCCTGATTTATGTCAATTTGACAATTAGTCATGATTCAGAAGCAGTCAATAATGGAAAAATTTTTAAACCTCTTACCGGCCGCTAGTTTGAAGAAAAAGTCATTTCATTTGTTATATCTAACAGATTCCGATTCTGATTTACAAAATTCTAAAAAGCGTTATACAAAAAAAATCTTTTTTACTACAGACCAACGTTTTGCAAAAAAAAAATTGAATGTTTTCAGCCTCATCGTGTGTTTTTCGTTATAATCTCGAATGGGAAAATTTATTGAACAACTAACAGTAACGTGTTTAATTAATTAAAATATTTTTCGATTAACTGGCATAGGTCTGATCACCGTGGCGATTGACAAATTGTTATTGCTTAATTACTTTCTCTATATTTTAAAATACGATAGATTTATATATAGTTACACTATTTTTTGCAAAAAAAAAATTGAATGTTTTCAGCCTCATCGTGTGTTTTTCGTTATAATCTCGAATGGGAAAATTTATTGAACAACTAACAGTAACGTGTTTAATTAATTAAAATATTTTTCGATTAACTGGCATAGGTCTGATCACCGTGGCGATTGACAAATTGTTATTGCTTAATTACTTTCTCTATATTTTAAAATACGATAGATTTATATATAGTTACACTAGATAACAAAAATTGAAACCAGACGCCATTTTCCTGAAGGTCAATGTCAGCTTGTGATCTGTCACAAAAATGTGTTTCGCATTTTAGCGTCAACAAAGATTATTGTATACAATTTTTAATTGCAAAAGCGTGGTGTGCAGTGCAATTGGTTGCAAAAATCTTCAGAGAAAATAGACCAGTTTGCGGTTTTCTATGTCAACTTTAAAAATCTATTTGTTAGGTATCCAATTATTACAAAATTATGGTAAATTTATTATTTTTGTGTTATAATGTATTGCAAGCCTTTTCATAAAACAAAATTGTAAAAAATTAACTGCTTTTAAAAGCAACAACAAATTGCAATTTTTACATGTCCACTCAGTACAAACATCAGACTCACCTCCACTGCGCACTGCTGCCAGGTCGTGACAGATTTGCTTCGGGCATATGTTATTATTTTTATTATTAGAACAACGGATATCGTTAAATTAGGAAAGTAGAACTTGTTATGCTGTTTACAAAAAACAGTTAAACGTTTGCTTTTCCAGTTATTTCATAAAATAATTTTGCTTAAAACTGAACACCTTGTGTATTTTTGCATATTTTGAAAGAAAATTTAATTCTGCATAAATAACCTCAAATGCAATGAATAGTAACGTAAAATGGAAAATCAAACCGAGCGGAGCGGATCTATTATGTGTTTATTACAAATCATTACTTGATCTTTGCTGCCATCAATCGGTATCAGAACAGTCACCACATTTACATTTCATTGATAATATAATATTATTAAATGATAACGAATGGGCCCCCAACAGTTGCCTACTTTGCAAGTCCGTAGCCAGGGGGTGGCCAGGTGGGATGTAGCCCCACCTACAACGTTATCAAGTCTCACCTGGAAAAATGTCCATAATATTTCTTACTAGATGATTGAAATAAATAATTTCTAACTAATCAAAAAAAAACCAAGTATGTAATAATAAATTAATACATAAATTAATTATTTCAGAACCACGAAAAGTAAATACTTCTAAACTTCATAAGTATAGGTAATAAATAACGATCGACGATTCATGGCGCTTTGGCGCGACCAATAGCGGGCGACGATTTGGCGGCGCACATGTTTGTACTGTGGTAATAATTACCATGCCTCAGCGCTATCCAGAATATAAAAAGTATACAAAAACTTGCAATTTTATAGGAAATATTATATGCATAATATAATATTGATTAATTTTGAACCCCATTTTATAAAACTATAGCCCCCCCTTCTATTTCTGATCCCTAGATACGGCCCTGCTACTTTGCCTAGGTGAAAAACAGACCTTGTCTTTGCGATAAAACGGAAAAATCTTAAAAGTAATGCAACAGAAAATGTAATCAGTAATATAGCACAAATTATTGTATTTGAAATTTTAAGCTAAAGTTTTCAGTTAATCAGTTTTAGAGCAATAGAAGTGTAATAATTATTTTAAGTATTTATTCGACAAAATACTTACACAAATGTAGAAAAAAATTTGAGTATGCGAATTTTTGATTAACATTATAAAAGTTGTAGTTATTTTTGTTCACGGATTTTTAGCATGCCAACATTTGCTTGCCTATCAAAAAAATTTAATGCAAGATAAATATCACTAAATTTCACACTTAGTTCATGCCAACAAGTATGCTGCCAACATTCGGTTGAATTGAAACATTACTCCTATCAATCTTTTTTTTAATAATATAATTTGTACATTGGCCAAACCTAATTGATGTTCATTGATGGTTGTTTTCCGTTGGAAATGTAATTCTGGTTTTATATTTATTATATTTTTAAATGCAGAGTATGTTTTTTTAAACATATTATTCTGTTCAATTTTTTGTAAAACCTTTGTTATGTTTTAAGTTTTTAAAAATAAATATACAATTAAAAGTGTGCTGAACCCTAATTCAGTTAGTAAATACACGTTTTATTTCTGAATATAAAAATTACTCGTTGGAATGCGTTAAAATAAACACCCTAAAATTTATTTATCTTACTTAACTGCTGTTGATGTATAAATTTTCATAGGTTTATTTGAAAATTATTAGCAGACCAATACATAAATTTTTAATAAAATACTTTGCAGAATTGAAACATTTCAGTGGGTTTTATAATTTCTTACAAATGTCTCTTCAAAGAACAAAATGCTCAGAAATTTAACATTATGGAAACGCTTACAAATAATAATCATTATTATTATATTAAGAACACGCTATCCACCTACGACTAGGAAGTGAACGTCTAGTAGAATTGGATATGATCCAAATTGCTTAAAACTGGTCGAAAAATTTAAAATTTTGTTAGTTGATGCAATTACAGGGTGTAACAAAAATGGTGGGCTGGCTATACATGACGTATTGTACTCGCTGAAATGATCAAAAAAGTTTATGTAAATTGTATATGTCTTAAAATGCTTCTGAAGGGGACGAATAAAATTTAAGTTTTAATTAATATCTCAGACGCCCTTTATTATAAAGTAATAAAACATGGCATACAGTTTAGTACTAGTAACTACAGAGCCTTCATTAATTACTATACCCACGTGACCACTAAATATAGGCAACCCAACTTACACGGTTGGTAAGGCTTTTAACCAAAAATTTCCAGGCCGTTTATTAACTTACCAAGGCTTGCTTGTTTACATACATAACCTCAATTTGAGTGTTGACAGTGACACTTACAGGGAATTTTGTTATCACGAGTACCAATCCTGAACTGACTTCAACATCTAAATCTAAAACTCCCTAAGTAACTGCGGACCAAAGGTCACGTGGGTATCAGTAATTAACGAAGGCTGTGTATTAACAAAACGCAATTCTTACAGTTTTTAAACAATAATGGTTGTCACTTTTTGGTTAATTGGATTTTTTTCTGGGAAATGGCTATAGTCGTACAAAATATCAAAAGTAGCGTTTTTACGAATTTTTTTAAGTAAAATCATATTATTGACTCAAATTTGTAAAAAAATCGAAGATTACAAAAATAATGAACAAAAATAACTCGCCCCCTCCCCAGTTTGGGGCGCCTCTGGTTTAAATAATTTTATTTGGATAGTGCTACATACTAGCACTTTCTAGTAGTAAACCGTGTGCCAAATTTCATTACTTTATATTGAAGGGTGTCTGAGATATTAATTAAAACTTTAATTTCATTTTCCCCCCTTCAGAGGGCCTTTACTCCCTTCAGAAGCATTTTAGGACACATGCATTTTTTTGATCATTTCAGTGAGTACAATACGTTTATGTACAACCAGCCCACCATTTTGCTACATTCTGTATATAAATATACAGGGTGTTCAAAATTATCGAGGCATCATTGCTAACTTCGTTATTATTGGAGCTACGAACTCGGCTAAACTAGCAAAGTAATACAGTGTTTTGCTCTGATTATGATGCTTTGGTCATAAAAACAATTGAATGTCGAGTTTACGATTTATTCATAAAAATAACATTTTTTTAAAATTGAAACACTCGGTATGTTTTAGAATATCATCATCATTATCATAGTCTATAACTTCATATACTCGAAAGTGTCGAGGTCTTTCACTCCGGGTAGACTCTTCGCTTGTGTAGTAGGAGGTAGTGGGGCTTTGGCCTTTAAACCACTGCGCTCCTGAAGCTTATGCCACCCTATGTACATTCCTCAATGCCATTCATACATCATGTGTTTATTTGCATGTTAATGTTGTGTTTGGCTTTTTTACTTCTCTTGGTCAGCCAGTATTTAATTTTAGAATATCATGATAGAAAATTGAATTCCGAATATAAAAGTTTGTATGCAGCAGTAACCGAAAGTGGATAATAAAAACGTTATCGGCGATGATTTATGGCGTTTATTAAGAAATTGTTTCTTCACAGCCTTTATTAATTTATACCCACGTGACCACAAAATATAGGCAACCCAACTTAAACTGTTGGTAAGCCTTTTATCCAAAAATTCCCAAGCCGTTTGTTAACTTATCAAGGCTTGCTTGTTTACATACATAACCTCACTTTGAGTGGTGACAGTGACACTTACAGGGAATTTTTAGTTACCACGAGTACCAATCCTGAACTGACTTCAACATCTAAATCTAAAACTCCCTAAGTCACTGCGGACCAAAAGTCACGTGGGTATCAATAAGTACCGAAGGCTCTGTATGTATGAAGCAATTTGTTGCTGGCCATAAAAGAATTTTCCAATAGCTTTTTTATTATCCGTTTTAGGTTACTATTACATAAGAACTTTTTTATTCAGAATTAAATTTTCTTTCAGAATTTGCAGAAATATACAGGATGTCAATTTTAGGCAAAAATATTTTATGGAATATATCACTTATTGATTTTTGAATACAGCATCGTAGTCAGCGCAAGCAACTGCAATACTTTAGTAATTTAACCGGCTTCGTAGCTCCAATAATAACAAAGTTAGCAATGGCGCCCCGATAATTTCGAACAACCTGTATTATTATCATTGGCAATGTTTTCATAGCAAACTTTTAAGTTTAAGGTCACTTGTTTGAAATCATTGCCTTTTAATTAAAATGGTTTTTAAAGGCAACATACATGTGAAATCGAGAACTTTGGTTTTTGGTTAAAAATAAACGAAAGAAAAGTAACAACCAGTTTTGAATTCATTATAAAAATTATAATTTAGAAACGCCTTAATATTTTTTAAAGATTTGGAAGCGATATTGTATTATTATACGTTATAATTTTCACAAATTAATTTTGCTATAGTAACGATGGTAAAGCAGCTGGCAAAAAATCGAAACTAAATTCTCCATTTTTGTAGGATATTTCACTCGACTGAGGCTTTGTGAAGTCTCTTCTGGTTGCTATTAAGATACCAAAAATACATCTACTCACTGATATAAATAGATTCCTTGTAGTAGAAGCTGAATGTTTTATTTTCTTGTCAATAAACAGTTTTACATTTACATTTAATTAATTTAGAAATTACTTATTTTTGTTTGCGATTGTTAATGGTTTATCCCAGATCCATTGTCTGCCAAAACTGGTACTCGAAAATAGACGAAATATTTGGCTCACTATACAGTTTCAGGGTTAAGGTATTTTTGTGCATAACATTGATATATACTTTTGTACTTAATTAATGCAATGTTTATATTGTTAAAAGTGTATCTATTTATAAGTAAGACATAGACAAAGTCAAAATGACCTTTAAATTTGATTAATTGTACTCGACAAGGTCAGAAGCTAAAATTAGCTGAAGGTCTAATGCAAGAAATAATCGTTAAAATCGTTTTAAAAGTATATTTCAGAATTGTATTTTCCATGAAATTTACCAACCAGAAACACGCGAAAATTCGAGCAGGTTAATTAAGTTTACTATAGGTCTAAATTTAACCTAAGTTCGTTTATCTTTACATCAGAGCACTGTCTATACAACTGTTGTTCAAAAACGTTCCTAGTGCTAGATGAAACATGTAGGAAAAACCTAAAATGCAAAAGATCGTTTTATAAACATTTAAAAACAATTTTAGTTTGATAGAGATTTGTTGGAATTGAAGAAAACTAACAATGATAGGACAAATTCGTCCGCCAAAATTGGGGGAGTGGGGGAAAACTAACCTCCTCTTATTTTTGCGACACATAACAATTTACTTGTAAACCTTATGCTACTATTACTCACGAGCAATTTAGTTTGAACAAAATTTTTTATCGCCTTTTGTTTATTAAATGAAGGGGCTTAAATTTTCGACTTTAAGAAATTCATAGAAATTAGCGAACTTGGGCATATACGAAATAATAGCCTATCCCTCTATGGGCTTACAAAATTTTAACGCAGTGTATAGCGTTACGGTACCGGAACTTATATCCCGTTACGGTAAAACATCTTTATTGGCCTCTATAGGCGAAAGTACTGGACCGATTTTGATGAAATTTTAAATTACGAAGTATATCGAAAATTGTAGTTCTAGTTAAGCTTTTCAAAAAGACCCGAAACCGGAAACGGAAGTTAGACGTGTTTTTTGTAGCGTTTTTTTCCAAAACTACATTTTGAAAATTTGAGAACGGAATCTGAGAGAAGAACTTAAGGCAAATGGAAAACTTTTTTACAAAACTTCTAGCTTTAAAATGGCAGCCGCTACAGTTTTTTGCAAATCTCGACTTTAACGCCCATTTACTCAAAAAGTAGTTGTCTGATCGGGACCAGCTACCACTTGTTTGAGAGCCCTTTCTAGGTAGTATCATTGACTATACCCTTAAAGGTATATAATCAAAGGTAGTATACAATGAAATAAATTTAATTTTAAAAATCCGAAATCGATCGCAATGGCGCTGCTTCAAAATTTTGAAAATTTTCAAATAACATTTTCAAAAACTGCCCACACGATTATTTTTAAACTATCTGAGCCGATAGAGCTTGCAATGAGCTACAAATTCAATTTTATTTATCTCCCAAATTTTACTCTGACGCCTTCCAGGAATTGTTGATAAATTTGAAATTGACTAATTATTTACTCAAAAACGCAAACGCCGATCAGTATAAACTTTTATCAGTTCGATAGACTATTTTCCTCGGCCGACTCGTAAATATATTTTGTATCTTCCTCCACTGGCTCTCTACATTATCTTCTGTTCTATCTTCTCCTGATAGTTTCTTCGACAATCTCTTCCCATATAGTTTTCGTGTGCTTCCGTTATGCAAGGATTCTACATTGTACTTTTCCTGATATATTCCCACTTTTCTTGTTTTATACGGGATCTCCATTTTCAGTTTGCCAAGAACGAGATTTTGATTAGTTTCGATATTAGCTGAAGTCAAAACTCTCTAAGATCTAATATTTGCTCTGGTGTAAATGCTCTTTTGGTTATTATAAAGATAATCATTGATTTTTAACCTCGAATGTTGTTAAAAGTATATCTGTGTTGCTCCTTGTTTGCGTTTCCCACTATATATAAAAGATGCATTTCTTTGACCTTTATTTTTTGTTTCCGTAGGACTAGAAATGTCTATTTTATGTTTCTTCATTTCTACGATAATTTTCTGGTCGCTTCCAATTCAAGATGTTATATTCCAGCAGGCTAGTCTGGTGATGTTTTGATTTCGTTTCCATTCTCGTTTCCTGTTCTTAGCGTGGGTCGTCCAGCATCCGAAACATTGTTTTCGTTTCTATGAACCTGGTAGTTTTTTTTACCACGGGCAGGTAGCTGACCTTATCAGTGAATTCTCTTCCTTTATCCGGGTTTGAGACCGGCAATGACGCCACCGGCAGTGTTGGGTAGTATCTAGATACATGTATCTAGATACTGGATCTAGATACTGTTCAAGTATCTAGTATCTGTATCTAGATACGTTTATAAAATTGTATCTTGTATCTGTATCTAGATCCTATTAAGCGGTATCTTTTTTTATTAAACAATAAAAGATCCTAGATACATTCAAGAATTATAATTTATTTTATGTAGTTTTCGAAGTTTATTAAAACATTTCTTCAATTTAAAATTTAGAACATTTTTAGACATTTAAATTTTAGCATTAATTACTTTTGCAGAAAAACCCAAATACGTCTTAAGATAGGTAATGGTAATAAATATTCAAACATCCCCATTTTCAGGGGATAAGAACTGTAAGAAGCTTAAGGTTTTATGTATACATTTACCCATTGTGGCAATACAATAACCGCCCTTGCTGTTTTGGATATTGGGAATTTCCAAGTAAATCTCATAACCAGAGCGGTAGGCTTGTCTTGACAAAACTTGAAGTGTCCTCAGTTTAAATAGAAGTAGTGGACAAGTCCAGAATCAATTCTTGTGCTAGTCTGCTAGTTATACCTTGTGATTACAATTAGAAGAATGAATGATAACGAAAGTGCTTTTTTGGAAGTGCCAGCGATACTGGATGGCGAGTTTTTTAAGATAGTAGTGTTGCGTTGTGATAGTAAGGTTGTCACACAGTGTCGAAACTGCCCCTCAAAGATTCAGGGTGATGTAACTTCAAGTGGAAACTTTATCAAACATCTTAAGGTGTGTAATGAATTTTTTCATTTAAACTATTAATTAATATTATCATGGTTTATGCGCGCTTTCATTTCTGGAAATGTAATTTTTTAATGTGGTATCTAATTTGTATCTGAGAAGGATCTAGATACATTTAAAAGTATCTTGTATCTGTATCTAGATACACTTAGCAAAATGTATCTTGTATCTGTAACTAGATACACTTTTTTAAAAGTACCTGTATCTGTATCTAGATACAAATAAAAAGTATCTTACCCAACACTGGCCACCGGGCTAATCAATCCACCCAGCACCAACCATGGCAGTTGGCGGAGTACTAGTTTACGTTCTAAGAATATTTGTTCATTATTTCCGTGGAGTGTGACCGGAAAAGACCAGTTTTTGGCGGGGCCACTCTAAGGGTACCTGGCAATTCCTTGCGCCGAAAAACGTTCGGAACCTCTTCTCACAATCGGGATAGTGGATGGAGCACTGGCCTGCTACCGAAGGGTTGGTTCTAGTTTAAGATTCTGTTAGTAAAAAATTAAGAGAGTTAATTACGAGTGACGGTGGGACTTTATTTCAGAGACCGTGGCTAAAGCTTGCCCTGCGGGAGTTGGTGCTAGCAACCGGTAGCTTCAGTACCATCTTAAGCTCTTATATCAACTTATGACTGGTCTAATTATTCGATCTGAAGATAAAGACCCTTTTCCGAAAGATACCCGGGGCTGTGATGCAAAGGACGATAAGAAGCCGTTTGGCTCGGTCACGGTTTTTAATTCTAACCGTGTAAGAAATTGTGTTATCGTACGTTATTACATAATATTGTATAATGTTGTGAGAGAGCAGGACAGAATGTGCGCGTAAAGCAGAGGAAGAGAGATACGAAACGGTACTTAATTTCCTTTGCGATGTTACCATCTATCCCTGCTGTGGCCACGCCCACCAGCCGCCGTTATTATTTGTTTGGCGATACTCATAGGGTGCACATCAAGTTGCTTTCACAGCTTTTGACTTTGTAATGGAATTCGTATTCATGTCAAGCTGGTGTAGACGTCGCGGGCATTTGCTGTTGAATAATGTCTAGCAAATACGAAACAGTTAACAAGGACGGCCATGTCAGGAATATTCTGATCTTTGTTGTATATAGTGGTACCTGTAACGTTTGAATATAACATGTTTTTGACACTATAAAACGTAATTATATTTGAAGTACGGGAAAGTTCAGGCGAAGTGCTTTGCCCATTTTTTGCTTTAATTTCGAACTATTCCAGACCCGTTGCTCTTCAAAGAAAGAATTTAATAGATTGCGTGAAATAAATTTATATAGTTCGTTTGGTAGTCTTTGTTTTAAATAATAATTGATTATTTTTACTTTGCACATTTTGTATTAACTAACAATATTCAAAAAACTTATACTGTCTGTTTTATAGGTGAATCTTGCTGACGAATTCGACATCTTGCAGATAGTGGGCGAAGGATGGTTTGGAAAAATTCTTCTTGTAGAACACAAAGCAACAGATACAGAAATGGTATTAAAAGCTCTTCCAAAACCATACACATCGCTACGCGATTTTTACAGAGAATTCCATTATGGGCTTCATTTAAGTGCTCACAAAAACATTATTACAACTTACGATGTTGCATTTGAAACTCCAGGATTCTACGTGTTTTCTCAGGAGTATGCTCCATTAGGTAAAAATAATAACAACACTTTGTCAACTTTGTCTTCATTTTTGTCATGTTAGGGGATTTAACTTCAAATGTATCCGAAACTGGAATTGGAGAGCTTCATTCGAAACGGGTGGCAAAACAGCTCGCAGCTGCCCTTGAACATCTTCACTCAAGAGATTTGGTTCACCGCGATGTGAAGCTGGACAATATTTTAGTGTTTAAGTCGGACTTTTCGCGTATAAAACTTTGTGATTTTGGTGAAACCCGAAAGACTGGTTCTGTTGTTCTTCGAAGGAACGAATGGCTTCCTTATGCACCTCCTGAAGTTTTACAGATTCCAAATGATAAAAATTACAAGTAAGGGATAGATAAGAGATGAAGTCAGAAAAATACTTTCTTTGCTATTTCTAGGGCTGACACCTCACACGACGTTTGGCAGTTTGGAATCGTAATTTTCGTGTGTTTGACGGGTTGTTTACCTTGGCAAAAAGCAGCTCCAGATGACCCTCGTTACGTTCGTTATTTATCGTGGCACTCTAGCACGATGCCTATTAAAAAACAGCCAAAACTTTTCAAACTGGTTTCTTCCAAAGCTCAAAGACTTTTTAAAAAGTTTTTAGAACCACGCACGGAAAAAAGGCCAGCTGGCTTGGCAGATGTTTATAGATTCTTAGACGATCGATGGATGTCCAAAGGAGGAGCAGAAAAAAATAATGGTGTTGCAGCGGAAGATGATGGTTTGTGCCCTTCCATGTACAGTTTTCACAGTAGTCCAGAAGAGAAGAATAAGCTTCTTTTTACTTTAACACAATATGGAATAGAAACCACTGTTGATAGAAGCGCCAAAAAAGATAGAATACGGCAATGGATACAGTCAAGTGTAATTGAAGAAGAAGATGAAGAACCAAGAAACGAAGAAACAGATGAAGATATTAGAATTAGAGATAATCAAACGGGACCCATTGGTGAAAGGGTTCGAGAAAGAGGACCCGTGTCTGAAAGCAGAATAGGAAAACGTGAGCGGCGACTTTCCACCATCAGTAGAAAACCTGACGTTTACATTCCTCCAGTTGATCCTAGAATTCCACTAGAACAACAAAGAAAACGAAACAGCACTCCTCAGCTATCCAATGGTATTCACCAGCGACAAGAATTTCCAAACGGGATTCTTGTAAATAATATTTCTCAACAAGAAACGTCTCATGTCGTCAATGGTAATGGGATGACCACAAAAGAAAAGTTTGTGCACTTCAGCATACAAGCGGCGTTGCCACTACAAAACCTACAGGTAACGGAAAATAAAAATGGAGAAAGCAATACGATGACTGCCCCAGTTAAGCATGGCATCAGCGTTCAGATACCACAATCATCTCAAATGTTTAATAATTATAATGGGCAGTTAAGTCCAAAACCTCCAGCACGTGAAAAATCGGGTAAACTTCAAAATGGCCATATTGTTCAAACGAATGGCATTAAAAATGTAAATAGTTCGCCCGTGATGTCGAGAAAAAGAAATTTTTAGTACTTGTATCAATTGCGTAATTTATGAAGCAATATTATAAACTATTCAACAAAATTAATTGACTGAGTTAAGTAAATGTTTTGTTGTATGTTTTTACTTAAATGTTTGGTAATTTTAATGCTAGAATAACTTAATTTGTTTTAACAGACAATTTTATAAATTACTGAAAAAAAAATAACTGACTGACTTGAAGTAAAAATTTTATAATATGTATGTAGGTATAGATTTCTTGCTATTGCATTATATTGCTAAGAATGTATGAAAGAATGTATATGTGTACCTACAACTAGGTCAAATTTGTAAAACTCGGTACAGCAATATTCTCCAAGTTGTAGCTTTTACCAAAGATTTTACTGTTTAAATATGAAAATTGACAAACTAACTTAAAAGTTAAAACGTGTTACCGCTGTGCAAAGAAACAAGAGAAAGTATAGAGAAGGGGTATAAAGACACTCTCATTTTCCAATTATGATTGTTTGTTTTCTGTTACTCTATCAAATAAAATTATAACTTTTGGAATAACCATTAACCATTTGATTTGATTAACTACTTACGAACGGATTGTAGATTTAGAAGAAATAAAATTATAATTGTGCCACTGCATTAGCTTTTAAAACCTAGATTTAAATGTATAGCATAGTAGCTATATAAGGTAACTTATTGTTTATTCCATTTTTTGTTTTTCAATGGACTGAATGAAATGTTTATTTATACATTATACTTTAATAAATTTGAACACGGTTTAATATACTTATATTTTTTTCTTGTCACAATTACGATGTAAGTAGATAAGGGCTGAGCTGATACTTTGTTTCAGATACCGATACTTCCGATGCCCTATCTGATACCTGATACTGTATCTGAAGTATCTGAGTTTCAGATACTTTGCAGTTTTCATTTGAATTTCAGGTTTTAGGTTTGCATGAAACTGAAAATTAACGATCTGCCAAACTTCAGAAGACATTTTTTCGTGTTTGTACACAAACACTAAACTAAATCAAGCACGAGGTAGCGCAATTTTGCCGCAAGATGTTACTAACCTAACCAGTCTTGCAAATAGCAATAAATGATTCGCCCCACCTCACTTTAAAATAGATAATAGCCTAAATTTACAAGAACAACTAATTTTATGACACAACAATGACGTCATTCAGTAAGCCCGGTGCGCCATTTTAGCAACCAGCTTCAGAACAGTTGCAAACCAATAATACCAACTAACTACAAACTCAAACTCCTGCGATGCATTCTCAAAACAAAAATACATATGAATATCAGTCGAATATTTCACCAGAAAATGTAGATTATCAATGTTTGTACATATAATTCCTTGCAAGTAATTACAAGAATAAAATTGATAAAGGGACGTGTGAGTTGTAAAAATTATTATTATATATGTATAGACATATGCAAATCTATTTTGCAATAAGTTATATCAGTGCGCTACTGATTCGACTATTTTTAAATAATTTAATTAAAACATTATTTATAATGAATTTTCAAATAGATTGCAATCAAACGATGTAAACGAATGTTCGTTATTTTCCCATTTAGGGTTACTGGAAGTAATAAATTTTTTTTACGAAATAAACAGAGTATTTCAATTTTGCCTGTTAATCGACCATGTTCCACCTGATTTGGAATTCACTGTATGTATGATATAATAAAATTATTTGACGCTTGTAACCAGTGTGTATAATAAACGTTTGTATAAATAGAAGCCAATATATGCTGTGGTTAGTTAAGTCGTTCGGAATGTTCCGAGCATTCTTTTACTCTCTTTTGTGTCTATTAACAAACACAGATAAGAGAGATAAACAAACACCCGAAGAGCACCGAACGCTGAAACCGAAAGCAGCTAATAGCGTATTTATCAGTGACGTAACTCCTAACCTTACATTTTCTTTCGCGTGATTTTATTTAACACATTTTGCGTTGTTAATATTGAAATCAAATACACTTTATAACAATTCTTTGCAAATATGGGGAAACTAAATGCGTCGCTTTTGCGTTATTTAACGAGCGAAGATTTTCGCGTTCTTACAGCGGTAAGAGGAAATATTGCTGTTTATTTTTGATTATACAATAGGCTGTACATGTAATTTTGTATTTTAAGATTGAAATGGGATCGAAAAATCACGAATTAGTACCAGCTGCCCTAGCAGCAACTATTGCAAATTTACAACATGGTGGCGTACATAAACTACTCAAAGAACTTTGTAAACATCGTCTACTCAGCTACGAAAGGGGCAAAAAGTGTAAGCTGTTTGTCTAGCTATAAGCAGTTAAAAGTTTATTTTTATATTTTATGTTTAATTTACAGTTGATGGATATAGATTAACAAATATGGGTTATGATTACTTAGCGCTTAAAACTTTAGCTAGACGTGACGTTGTTAGTTCTTTTGGTAATCAAATCGGAGTTGGCAAGGAAAGTAATATTTACATCGTTGCAAATTCGGAAGGTGAAGAGCTATGTTTGAAATTACACAGGTTAGTATATTAAACTCGCTGAAGTTTTCTTACGTCATACATTTAAAAATGTTTTGTAGATTGGGACGTACATGCTTTAGAAACATTAAAGACAAACGTGATTATCACAAACATAGAAAAGCAGTGTCGTGGTTGTATTTATCGAGAATATCGGCCACAAAAGAATTTGCTTACATGAAGGCACTGTATGATAGAAAGTTTCCCGTGCCTAAACCGATTGATTTTAACAGACACTGCGTTCTTATGGAGCTTGTTATGGGGAAACCTTTGTAAGCACTTTCGGTTTTTAATACAAAACATTATAGTAATGATTATTTTTATATTTAGGACTCATGTAATGGAAGTGAGTGATGTGGAAGCATTATATGATGAATTAATGAATCTAATTGTTCGTTTTGCTGACTCGGGAGTTATTCACGGCGACTTTAATGAGTTTAATATAATGTTAAATGAAAATGAACAACCTGTGGTAATTGATTTTCCACAAATGGTGTCTACATCACATCCAAACGGTCAAATGTATTTTGATAGAGATGTAAAATGTATTAAAGAATTCTTTAAGAAGAGGTTTAACTATGAAAGTGAATTATACCCCAAATTTAGTGACATTGAAAGATCAGATAACCTCGATACTGAAATAGAATGTTCTGGCTTCACCAAAGAAATGGCCAAGGATATTAATGTTGAATTAGGAATTGATGGAAATGATGAGGCTAACAGTGATTCGGAAGAAAAACAAGATTTGGAAGTAAGTGATAACGAAAACCAGAAAAAAATATTTAGATACACGTTACAAGTGGCAGCTGATACTTATGAAGAAGATGAATTAATTGAAGAGAATGGTGCAAAACTCTCCACGCATAAATCTGAAACACGATATGAAACAATAGATAATGTTGTCGAACAGATTGGAAAAGATGATTCTACTGATGAAGATACAAGTCGTCCTTGTCTAGATTCGGTGTCCTGTTCAGATAATTCCGATGATAGATTTGAAAGCGGAAGTATAAGATCGACAGCTACAACCATAGCTCCCGAAGAAGTTAAGAATAGAGTAAGAAAACAGATGTTACGTAAAGAAAAAAGGATCCAACGTAGAAAGTGTGTGGCTAAAGGGGAAGCGAGTGCTGTAACCAGAATAAGAAGAGAAAATAATGATACTATTAAACAAAGTAATGATATTTGGGGTTAACTTATATAAGAAAAAAAGAAATATTTTTCTAGGTTTTGCATTATGAATTTGTTTTATTTCATTGTTAATACTAAGTATGAATAAGTAACATGTTTTTTCCTTAACTTGTAATTTGTTATTTTAAATTGTTATGAAATAGACTACTTCAAAAATTACCCTTGCTTGTTTGCAAAAAAACATATTTACTATTTAATTGCAGGCCACACCCCACTGTTTTGTTATAAATATAGACAACTACGTCCTGACTCTGGTAAAGGTAAAACTTTTAGGTACCTATGTGGACGCAAATCTCAATTGGGAAGCCCAAATTGATAGTATGTGCAGTAAATTCTTTGGCCCATTCGCATCTCTCATATAACATCTCATCTTGGGGCTGCACAAATAATAGCAGACATGTGTATACTTCAAAAACGTTTAATACGATTACTATTTGACATTCCACGCAGAGAGAGATGTCGAGTAGCTTTTGTATCAAATAATATTCTTACTGTTCCTGGTCTTTACATATGTATAACATGTTACAATTTGTTTAAAAACAAATTAACCAATTTTCTAACCCTGGTGACAGTCGCCCCCACAATACTCGCCATGGCCATTTGCTTAGTATCGACCAACATAAGACTTCGCTTTTTGAAAACTCACCCTTCTTTGCGGGCGTAGCTACGGTTTTATAACAAACTTCCGACTAATATCAGAAACTGTAGCACCTTCAACAAATTAAAAAAGGTATGTATTGAAGAATTATCTAACAAAACAATGTTTATATTTAGTTGGTGAATTTAAATAACTATTTTTATACAGGGTCGCTATTAAAGATGGAACCAAAGCTCTCCCGCTAAAACGGTTTGAGATATAGATGTGAAAATTGGAAGGCTTCCATTTGAAATTATTTCGCATATTTTGAGGTTAAAAAAATTTTTTTGACATGATTTTTGAGTGCGGCCTCCATCTTGAATTTTTTTAAATGGCAACATGGGCTTTGTGATACATCATTAGAAAGCTTATTTTTTTCTCTTTCTTACTACCTTAATCATGTATGGTGTTAAAGTAGAAAATAATGCAGAAAAATTAGAAAAACCTTTGCCGTATGCGTGGCTGGCTAATGTATTGCACTTTAAATCTAGATACCCTTGCAATAACGAAACGTCAAAAATAAACAAAAAACAATCAGCAGGGGTTTAATAAGTGACAAAAAACACAGTACACGTGGTTTGGTATCGTTGGCCAGCATATTGTTGGTCCTTTCTTTATTGAAGGAAACCTTAATTCCGAGAGATATCTCCAGCTGCTACAGGAAAATGTGATTCCTCGTATTATGGAACTCTTTCCAAATCCTCTTAACGCAATCGCAGTCAACGAAACCATCTGGTTTCAGCAGGATGGTGCGCCTCCTCACTATGGAAAAGCAGTAAGCAATTATTTAAGCAACATTTTTCCTCGAAAGTGGATTGGGAGAAGAGGAACTGTGGAGTGGCCCGCTAGATCTCCCGATTTGTCTCCTTTGGACTTCTTTTTGTGGGGTCACTTAAAAAGTCGCGTATATGTAAACAGACCTCATAATTTAGATGAATTAAAAGATCGCATTCGTGCTGAAATAGCTGCTATTCCTAACAATTGGTTGCACAATTCCATAAAAAGTTTTATAAATCGAATTCATCACTGCCAAGAAGTAAATGGGGAACAGTTTGAACATCTTCTTTCTTAAATAGTTTTTTAGTTAATGGTTTTCACAATTAAATGTTGTTATAATGATTGAGTTTTCATTAGAAATGTTTCTATTCTTGTCACATTTTAATGTACTGATTGTTTATAATTGATGTTTTTTTAATTCAAAGGTATCTAGATTTAAAGTGCAATACATTAGCCAGCCACGCATACGGCAAAGGTTTTTCTAATTTTTCTGCATTATTTTCTACTTTAACATCATACATGATTAAGGTAGTAAGAAAGAGAAAAAAATAAGCTTTCTAATGATGTATCACAAAGCCCATGTTGCCATTTAAAAAAATTCAAGATGGCGGCCGCGCTCAAAAATCATGCGTCAAAAAAAATTTTTTTAACCTCAAAATATGCGAAATAATTTCAAATGGAAGCCTTCCAATTTTCATATCTATATCTCAAACCGTTTTAGCAGGAGAGCTTTGGTTCCATCTTTAATAGCGACCCTGTATAATACCAGGTGACTAGAGAACATGCAACAACCGGCCATTTTCTCAATTTTTAAATTATTAATTCATAAATTTTTGTAGGGTAATATTCACATAAAAATGCATGTAACGACGTAAAACGGTGGTAATTTGGACTTACAGTTTAACCAGAAATGATATCAATTTTTTTTTATTTTTAATAGAACACCCTGTATATTTTTGCATATTTAGATAGACCTTTAAATTTCGTTTACAGACATGTATAATATTTACCCATTAACTTTTAATTTTGGCTGCCAGAGCGCGTCTAGCTATTTTTAAATGAGTACCTATGCAAATATGCAAAAATATATAGGATGTTCAATATAAAATAAAAGAAATTGCTATCATTTCTGGTTGAACCGGAAGTCCAAATTAACACCGTTTTACGTTGTAATATGCATTTTATTGTGTATACTGCCCAAAAGAAATTGAAATTAATAATTTAAAAATTGAGAAAATGTCCGGTTGTTAAATGTTCTCGTGGTCACCTGGTATAGTGTTAATGATTACTTGTACTAGATTTCTCTTTTTTTGACGACCACATTTATTTTTGTACAAAAATAATCACCTGGTATAGTGTTAATGATTAGCTGTACTACATTTCTCTTTTTTAAACGATAAATAAATGTGGTCGTAAAAAATCTAGTACAACTAATCATTAACACTATACCAGGTGACGACGAGAACATGTAGCAACCGGCCATTTTCTCTATTTTCAAATTATTAATTTCAATTTTTTTTGGGCAGGTTCACATAAAAATGCAAATAGCCAAGTAAAATAAATATTATTTCTATTATTATAAAATTTTGACGACCACATCTATTTTTGTACATAGCCAAGTAAAATAAATATTATTACTACTATTATTATTAAGATAAAATTCTTCTAGAGACATAATATAGACCTTTCCAATTTTGGCATGTTATTCGACCATTTTTCACTTGATTTGTTGTTTTTTCTCCAAAAGAAGATGTAAAACTTTAATATGGCGTGTATACAAAGTAAAAATCAAGATGGTGGATACTACGTATTACCCGGACAGCCGGAGTACTAACCGCCTTTTTGTGAAAGCTACGGAAGTCGCGTGTTATGTCCCATTATGTAGCGTTTGCTGTAAGTAGCCTGGTAGCTGAGTTGAAAAATGCGTATACGACGTCGGTAGCCACCAGATCGAGGTCTGGCAAAGGTCAACTTTTTTTTAAATCTTTTTAATTAATAATAATTAGTAATTATTTTTTATTGTGTACATTGTAGAAAACTACTGCTTTTGCTCCCTAGGATGTTTTTAGCGATAATGGAAGCACGTAGGCGCAGCCCAAGGTTATCTTGGACGCAGCCAAGTTGCCGACTGTCGTAGATTTAACAAGGCGGTTAGTACCCCGACCGTTGGCATGATAGAGTGTAGAGGACTGTCAGGGTACTGTTATGTTCAGGTTCAGGACCCTAAAATCAAATAAAATTTTGGCAATACTCACGCCGCTGATCTGATTGTTTTACATTCAAATACGAAATACCAATTTTCATTAAAAAAGTCTTGAACAATTTGACAATACTAAAAAAACGGGAATTTTCAGAACATTTGAGGGACTTACGGAAAATCAGCTACGAAATTATTGGTATATGTATACACGGTCAACTCTAATTCAAGCTACTAGGCATTTTATGAAGGTATTTATTTATTATATACTAAATAATCCGGATCCCTTTCACCTCTCTCAACTTTTAGCAGTAGCTCTCGCTCACTCTCTCGCTACTAGAATCCACATATTTACGCGTCCATTATACAAGGCCCAGAATCTTTTGTACAGCGAACCGCTACAATTTTCAATGCCGATAAGCAAATTTGGTTTTATACTATTTGTTTGTATTATTGGAATATATTCTGCTGATAGCTTTATTATTACGAAAACAGAATTCAAGAGGAAACACGCAAGGTGAAAGGCCGTGCTGATGTTTATTTTAAAGTCACATGTGCTGACTTCCCAGGGCCGCGAGACGGAGAAAGCTTGTGTAGAATAGTCCTTCAAGATTGCCTTCCGAGTTCTGTTATTAATTTATAGAATTTCATACGCCTTTACGCAATAGTAAAACTATTTATTATAGTGCGCATCAGCACTGCAAATTTGCTCCTGACCACAACCGTCTATACAGCTGTAGTACAGACCACTGCAACGGAGAAATTCTAGAAAGCGGCAACTGCTTCTTTATTCTGCAGATCCCTGTGCTTAAATACTTCTACTTAGCAACTTCCACATAACTAATATAGTTGGATGATCATTTCTCACGCCAATCCGGGATAAAAACTTTTCTTGGGGTCATTTCTGAAGTAAAAAAATGACTTAACAAAAACATAAGCTTTATAACAAATTTGCAGATATAAAAATTGTAAATAAATGCGCTAGCTATACCGTTTTTAATAATAACAGAGAAGTGCAAAATCAATTGAGTAAAATAGTCAGTTTTTACATTACACTCAAAACTAAAACAACTGACGTCTCTGTTGTAGTACGTAAGACACCCGTGTTTAAAGTATTTATGTTATTTACCTCTTTCGATGCTTCTTGTCGTTAACAAGTTCATATCACCCCCGAATCCTCTATGTCAGCAAGTCATAATACATAGCGTGCGCTGGCAACTGACGACAGTAAAGAATAGACGAGGGTTTAGAGCAATGTTGCCAAATCTAACTCGCCTTGAGAATTTCACGCAGCAATTTCGAAAAATAAGATTGCGTATAAAAAACGGCACAGTTTTCAAAATCTGCGGACGTTTTCTGGGACACAGTCCGGGACAAATGGTTACCCTAACTTAAGGTCTTAAAGAAAAAAAAATCAGTAAAATGAAGAGTAGGTATTGAGTAACATAATTAATTGATTACATCATACCTGCGTATCTGCGGTCCTATTTTAACACTTAAAAAGGGGAAGTCCGTAAAAGCTGCTGTTTGTTTGCTGAATTGGCTTTCATTGTAATTCTACTACCCAATTAAAAAACATTTTTACTTGAGGGCCTTTAGGCGAACTTCAAGTTTATTACCTCGTGCTTTTCGTCTTGATTGTGCTCTTGTATGTAATTCAGCTTCCAAAGTGTGCCAAAGGCGAATAGTACATTGCAAAATGATGTCGCCCAAACAGTCTGGAGAATTCATTGCTAACAGTGCAATGCATGTGAAAATCCAGGAAGAGGGAATAATTAATCTTGGCAAAATTGTAAGTAATACTGTTGTACATTTAGGTAAAACATGAAATTTTAATACTTTCTTTGTAATCAGCTGATTGAAGAAATAAATAATGGAAAACTGTCTTTGGATAATTTTGTTCAAAGCACATTCAATCCAAGATCAGATGATCCGCATGCATTGGAATGGATATTTGTAGTAAGCTGCTTGAACTTTAGCCTTTGGCAAGACAAGAATCAGATACCCTGGATGGTGGAAAGAAATAGGGGATGTTATGGTCTTTATGCTGCAATTAATAGGGCCATAAAGGTAACATTTTAAATTTTATTTAATAATTAGATGTTTAAGATTATATAGTGAGTGCATTTTAGGAAAAGGTAGACATTCTAAATCCACACTTCTACTCGAAGATAACAATGCAAGAACTAAAACATGTGTTACGTGGGGATTTAAATAAAAAAATTCCACTTGTAATTGAAAGAATGATATTCCTAAAAGATTCTGGTCGTACCCTTATACAACGTTTTGGAGGTTTATTTCGAAATTGCATAAAAGAGGCAGACCATTCTGCTCTGAAGCTTCTTAATATAATCGTAGAAAATTTCATTTGGTTTTGAGATGAAGCTGAATATGAAGGTACTAAAGTTACTTTTTACCGAAGAGCTCAAAGGTTGATAACTAATATTTGGATTTGTTTCAAAAATGAAGATATTGGTTATTTTCATGACATAGATGAACTTGTAGTGAGTGCATGTTACCGTATCCCTCAAACGTTGTTATATTCCGAGTATAAAGTACTTCAGTATAGTGATGAACTTGCGCGTAAAATCAGATCAAGAAGTAAGCTGCAGAATGGAAGTAAAGAAGAAGTAGAAATACGAGGTTGTACAGTTCATGCTGTAGAGCGTTTAAACACATATGTGAAAGAGAGGCTTCCGGAAGGCAAAAGGGTGAATTGTATATTAATTGATCTATTTCTGTTAAATAGAAGAAGAACACTGCAGAAAAAAATCAAGGAAGAGGGAATTCTTTACCACGAAACGAGATCCGTTTATTACTAGTAGCAAAGGGGTATAATCGTAAATGGAATATGTAAAGTCCTTGTTACCTTAACTAATCTACGTAACTTGAAAAACACAATCGTATTTTTAAAAAACTTATTGTGATGTTAAACTTGGTAGCTGAACATAACAAAATTATAAAAACGTTAGCGTAGTGAGCTAGTTCCACACAACATGTCGCTTTCGAATTTCACAGAATGAGTAGAACAATGTAAGTGCAGTTTGGATATATCTAAGTGTTACATGCAAATTTTAAACATATATTGCAATACATATATTATTAGTTTTAAAATAACACTTGTAGATTCAACTTTCATTTTTCTAAATGAATATTTATTCGATAAATCAGCTATAATTTTATGTGAGTTAAGTTCAGCTATGTACCAAATGATTTTACATATAAATTACCATTTTCTTTTGTATTAACCCTGCTGCTATAATTTTATTTTGTACCTCCTTATGCAGAATGTTTGTTTAGTTATTATTATCATTTAAAGCTATGCCAAACTGGATTTAAAAGTATAATTCATGTTCTCGCAGGTTTTAGTATATGTGTTGTATCAAATGGCCCAATGGGTATAGGATTTATTGTGGATTTCCTGATGATTTTTGTTGATTGTTACATTTTACTAAAACCTGTTAAAAACGTAACAATTAATATTATTAAATATTTGTTTTTATTAATGATTATTGTAATTGTTCAACGCCATATTTGTTCTTGCACAGGTTTTTGACTACTTTACTATCAGTTTTGTATAAATTTTAGTTATAATACGTATTCGAGGTTTCCTAGTTGATTTTGGTAAAAATAATAATTGGGGTGTGGCCTGATACAATGAAATAGTAGCTGTTTTAAGAAATTTTAAACATGTATCAAGCAAAATATGTTCATTTTGTAAAATTTTTTAATCAATAAATAACCAAGAACAATATGTATGTATGTTACTGTTTTCCATGGCATGGTATAACTCCCTTAAATATAATTGAATAACTTAAAGTTAAGCAGCACTTCACTAAGTAACTTACTAAGCTTATTTATTTATTCAACTTACATGCAAGGACAAAGTTTGTATATTATACTTTTTTTAGTTTTTTTTATCGTATTGTCATACATGTTTTCCTCAGTCATGCTTCAGCAAAAGCTTTAGCTTGGTATTAGGAGAAAACTGCCTATGAAAGCCTAATTATAGGTTTAACATGGTTTAACAACCGTCGGATTGGTCGGGGCGCTCAAATACCAATTCAATCTTGGTCTCAACCTTAAGTCTCTGGTTTACAGCGTGCCAATCCAAAACGAGGAACATCTTAGGAAACACACCATAGCTGGATGTCAAACCATACGTAACACACTAGGTATTTTGAGCGTGTACCTAATTCAATAAGATGAAGAGCTGAGACATTTCGGGGGTCATTTCGAGTAGTTTCTTTGATTTTTATGCACAGGTCTTCTGAAAACTTTGTTTTATCTTAATTTTAATGTAATTGATGTTTCAATAAACAATAAAGTTGCTAGGACCTGGTTTCATTTGTTTGATTTTTATCGAAAATGGCTCATTGTAACAAAAAAACGCAAGAGGTATTTTTTGTAGGGTTTTAATCGAGGAATTAAAAAAAAAAGTCATAACTGAACAAAAATGCAGTGGCATATTTTCATATTCAATCGTGCAAAGGCGACTCATGTGCACGCCACTGACGAATTGAAAAATGTTTCACCAGCACAAAAATATAGACCTTAGCACCCACCACCGCATGTGCGCACACCAATTAGAAATTAATATCCTAACAAATTTTTAGATTACGATTATTTCTCTCGACTGATTCACCCTGTATTTCAATTACGAAGAACTTGCGGACACATGTTGATTAAAAATTTTTGTCTTAAAATAAGCCAACGAAAATGCCAGTTAATTTTCTACACCTGTTTTAGGAATGTATATAGAATAGTTTTATTTTTAAAACAAACTATTTTTTAAAAATTAAATGTTTCATACAAAATTATATTTCTTTAAATAAATGTTTTGCAATATTTGTATAATTTTATGCAGATGATGTCTGGGCAAGGAGCAAAAATACTTTCACTTATAATACCACAAGTAGTCAAAGTTATGTCGACTATTTTTGCGAATGTCAATTGCGCTTGGATATAATTAGGACGAGTGCACTACCATCTTGGGTTGCCTAGTCAGCAGGAGTATTTTTAAAATTTAATATTTTTGGCGCAATCTGTAAACTCTGCTTCTTCTTCGTGATTGGTCGGCATGAGGCAGAAATTAATGTAACCTATGTCTAAATCAATTTTTAGGTTATCTGAGATGCAGAAGCGATTCACAAAATAAGTTTTTGGAAAAATTTTAATGATAACAATTTTTCCATATGTTGCAAACATTTTGCATATCACTGTATACGACAATTTGTAGAGCAGGATAAGTATAGTTCAGTGAGTGAAACAGATTAGTAGGTACAACAGCCTCCTCGATTAACATCGACCTGTCACATTTCTTTAGAATGTGGCATCATCTATTGGTTTGCGGTGAAAGAAACAGATTAGAAACTCAATTATTGAAGTCAGACAACTGTATTTATCAGTTCATGCAGGAAGTCGTTTTTTTGCTCATAACAACTGCAATTGGAAGTAAGGTGGAACACAAGTTTTAATGATTTTCCACATTTACGCTAACCAATGACTAATTTAACCTTAAATATGACATTTTTGCTCAGTAGCTAGCACCTCTGCAGCTCGCGGAATATGTGTGAAAATGCCTGATGCAGCGGGCTGTATCGGGACATCGAATCAATGTTAATACAGAAGGCCATGGCTGGGATTAACAATGTTAGAAACAAATGAAACTAACCCAATTTTTGATAACGATTCTATTACACAATTTCAACATAATTGCAACATTTGAATTTAAATATATTACTTACATTTTATTGTCTAGGTCTCTGTCTACTTACAATGAATTTATGCTAAAAATTTTTAAAAAAATAAAAATTAAGTAGACCTATTAACAAAACAAGTGATGCATGCACAACATACGGTGAAATTAATTATCAGCTGCCAGTAATACGTAATACTCACAAATTATTTATATTTATTAAGAAATTCCTTATGGAATGTCTGAAAATTGGCCAACATACTTTTTAGTTTGTCAGGCTGTGGTAGTATGGTAGTGCGAAAGTGGAATGTTCCTGGTTGCTGACCAAATCCAGATCCTGGCACTATACAGACGCCAGTGTTTTCGAGCAATTGAAATGCGTAAAATGCATCAGGAGCTTGCTTAGCTTTCTTTGCAGCCTCAATTGCTTTTGGTGGTAATTTAATCTGAGGAAATGCGTACATCGCTCCTTGCACTTCATTGCAACTGAATCCTTCGAAGGAATTAAACGCATCCACAACCATTTTTGCTCGTAACTGAAGTAAAAGAAAAGTAATACACTTTGCTGTAAATATTTCATTGTTCGCTTAAATAGGTACTTAAATAATAATTAAATATGTCATACATGGGATTTTACTTTGAAAGTTTGAACTGCTATAAAATGGCCGACAGACTTCACTTATTTGAATGTTTACAAGCTGCAAATTCATCCTCGTGCACCCCCATGTGGACAATTTAATACTAAAGCAAAACAAACCTTTAACGAATCCAACACTGCCTGCTTTTCTTTCATGAAGCCTTCATAACTTGGTTCTCCTTTTACTGGAGGATGTACAACAACATCTAGACAAGCTTGTCCCAAAACGGTAGGACATAACATTGCGCTGATACATTTTAAATACATCGCCTTCACTTTAGGATCCATATTGATGACCTCAGCATATCCACCACGTAAACCACATTCGCCCATGTATCCCTTTGAACATGACATGAAACTCGCCAACTCCATTTTACTGTAAGGTTCGCCCATTTCTGTTAAAACCTAAGAAATACGAAAAAATTAAAATTAAAATATTTACTGATTATTCCATTCATAATATATCGACCAATCACTGTGTCGCATTTGCCGTTTCAACAGCCAATAAAAATATTTAACCCGAATATTTTTGACGTACAAACTTTTATCGCAAATAAATTTAAGCAAACTACTCATTTGTTTTACTTGCTAGTTTTAAAGTTAAAATAATTTGAAAGTTCAATAGTGATATTATTTTAAAAGTGGCCATAGGCCAACTGTTTTATTTGAACATATAGCACTATTTATTATAAAACTATTATAAAACAATAAAAAGAAAAGCTGTTGGGCATAATATTGAAAATATTCATAATTTTCAGATTTACGGTAATTTCAAAAAATTTCAAAATGTTTACAATTTAAAAACTGAAATATTTCAATTAATTTCAAGAATTCTTGGAATTTTTCAAAATTTTCAGATTAAAAATTTTTGACGATTTTTTTAGAAGTTTTGAAAATGTTGGGAACTTATGAAAATTTTCAAATAGTTCAAAAAATTTTATTTTTGGAAATTTTCAAGATTTTTATTATTTGGAAATTGGGAAAATAATCAAAATTTTAGAAAATTTTCAAAATTTGAAATTAATGGAAAATTTAAAAAATTTTGAAATTTTTTGGAAATTAGAAAAACAAATTGGAAAATTTTTTGGAATTTTCAAAATTTTCAAGTTTTTATAATTATTGGAAAATTAAACATTGTTAAAATTTTGGACATTTTTCTAAATTAAAAAATTTTTTTTTAATTGAGTTTTTGTTAATTTTTTGAAAGCGAAATGTTTTGATTTTTAGGATTTTCTAATTAAACTGTTCAGGTGACGACCATAAGAAAAACTATAAATTGTTGTTCCTATGGTAATTTAACATGTTGATATCAATTTTGAAGCCGAAATTGGTACAATTCTGAAATATCGAAACGAACGGCCATTCTACACGCTTTGAATACAAATCGAAGACTCATTTTCAAGAGCGTTTATATTAAAGTAGAACCCCCTACCCTATTTTTTAGAAGTGTCGCCTAATTTTATGAAATTTGGTATTTTCTACTTGCAACTAATGTTTATCCGTAGAAAACTCAAAATATCAAACTCAAATTTGTACATCCCATTCTGTGATAATTTATAAAAAATATTGTTTTTTTGTGACAGCCATCTTGAAAACGAAAATTTGAATTTCTTTCGTTATTTTTCTTAGGAGGTACTCGTCAAATTTGCTTTGAGAACTAAATGTCTATCTGTTTAAATTCTTTTTGAAATGAATAACACTGTATTGTGCGAGAAATAATCCACTCATACACAGGGTGTTTGAAATTATTGGGACACCATTGCTAACTTCATTTTTATTGGAGTTACGAGGTCGGTTGAATTAGCAATGTATTATAATTTTTTACGCTGATTTTAAGCAAAACTATTTTAGGGAGTAACTCAAAAAGGAGAATATCGATTAATTTATCTTTAATACAGATCGTAATCAGCGCAAAAAACTAATACTTTGCTATTTTATTTTGCGCATAACTTTTCATTTCATTTAATTTCTTTGAATTTCCCGCCAAACCTGAGGTCACGTGACCTATGTCTAAATCAATTTTTAGGTTATCTGAGATGCAGAAGCGATCCCAAAAACAAGTTTTTGGAAAATTCCTATATTAAACATTATTCCCATATGTTGCAAACATTTTGCCGGTAGTTGTTGATATTCAAAACATTCATTGAACCTTAAATTTGAAAAATTCGATATCGGAAAATAATTAGACTTAATAATTAATATAGTTATTGACTTTGAGTGAGGTTCCAATTAGCTGATGAGATAGTTCATCACAGCCAAATAAATGTTAGAAAATGACATACAAAAATTAAAAATATATTGCAAACTTGAAAACTACCTATCTATATTTACTCTTACTTATCTGAAAACAAATTTTAAAGGTGTGATGAACAACACATAACATCTAAGTAATAAATAATTAGCATACTCTACACAGAAAATATATAATTGTGCCTATACATAGCAACTACTTCATTTACAAAAATAAATTACTGCCACCATATCGTTAATTAAAAGGTATAAAGATTAAATATTATTAGAAACAACAATACACGAACTCTTCTAGTTACTGCTACTATGGTATAAACGGCCGCAATATACAGATTTCTGTAACAACTGGTAGCTTCATGGCCCAATCACCCTACGTGATTTTAACGTAAATATCAGAACCGGCAAACATAATTAATATCTGCTCGACATGATAATGAATGCGTCGTCAGTAAAAATGTACTTCCTACAGATGCATCTAGAATTTGTAGTAAATAGTTTTGTAGTAAACACTTCGTAATGATAAGGAAATTTTGGAAATTTATTTTTAATATAGCTTTTAAAAATTTTTGCGCACAGTAACATTGTGTCTCAAAATGGCTATTACGATCTAATATTTGAACGTGATCTGTCACCCTGTTTTTGAGTAATAAGGCGCTAAAGTTAAGATTTTCAAAAATTCGTAGCGGCCGCCATCTTAAAGCTAGAAAAAACACCTTTTTGCGTTCCTTGAGCCCCAAAACGTGTATTTCCGTCAAAACCTCGACTTCGAACATTTTCATGAAATCAATATGCCTATACCCAATATACCCCCTATACCTAAGGAAAAGTAAAAATTGTAATTTTGATTAAATCTATTTTATAGTTTTTAAAACTTTGCTTACCTTTTTAAACGAATGGAATTTAGAACCCTCGGCATAAACATTGTCTTGATACACTTCATCTGCCAACAAGAAAAGTCGTTCTTGTTGAGCAAATTTGATGATTTCCTCTATATTCTGTCTTGAAAGAACCTGTCCAGTTGGATTACCAGGATTGATAACAACAATAGCTCTTGGATTACACGTTTTTCGGGCTTCACTTATTGATCTCTATGAAAACAAGTAGCTGGTTAAGAATTCGAACGACATAAATAAACCCGCAATCCTTTAATATTACACCTTTAATTCAGCAATGTCCAGTCCCCACTGTCGGGATTCATCCAAGTAATATCCAACTTGGGTCATGTTAAATTCCGCCAGAGAAGCAGAATAAAGAGGGTATTGTGGAATAGGAATCATTACCCCTGGTGGTTTTCCATTTACATCACATATTAAAAGTTTGAGTATGTTCTTGATGCCATCACTGGCACCTTAAATAAGATCAAATAAAAAAAATATATTTGATTTCATGGTAATACCCACCAGCACTGAGTATAATATTTTGCCAATCGGAAGGAATGCCACCATCTCGTTTTGTAATGTAATCCGCCGCATGTCTTCGAATCAATTCGATGCCAGGGGAGTCGGTGTAAGAACCCACCGAGCCACCTCTACATCCTTTTAAGATACCACTTGCCCTTTCTTTTGCATCAGCTGGATATTTTGGATCTTGAAGTAACTCGGGAAAAGTCACCAGAGCTAATACTTGTCGAATGAAGGTAATAGGAACTTGCCCCATAGCATGACAGTCACCAATGTTGGCTTTGATAACTTCCCGGAACGGTTTTTTAACACCCTGTTTAAAAAAAAACTAAAATAAAAAAAAATTTTGGTCCCAACCGAGATTCGACCCCACGACTTATGCAGTGAGAAAGCAGTACACCCGAACACACCCGCATATCCATCTGTGCCAATACGAACTTGGCGGTTATCGCTAAAAAAGTGCCAATTGAATGCGTGCGCAATAGAAATGCACCAATAAAAAGTCTGACCTTGGTGGGATCGATTGTTGGCAAAGAGACTAGACGCTATTAAATAAAAATGCTTGTGAAACGTAAAAATTCTTGTGAGAAATAACAATCTTTCTCATACATAAATTTGTATGTTCTAATTTTAAGTAACAGATGGAGTGATTTTGGGAATACGTTTTACTTTGCTACTTTTGGCAACGTTAGACAGCAGACTTGGCGCCCGCCGGTTTCTGTGCCTGTCAAAACTTGAAGAGGTCAATGCTACAAGTACAACCTTTTAGGAGAAATTCATAACTTTGTAAATCGATTTCACTTAAAAACGTGTACCTATAACCTTCACCACTCAAGGCACAGAATCAGGCGCCGACCCTGCTGACCACTTGTGATCGTAACACCGTTGCCAAACGTAGCAAAGTAAAACGTCATCTCGCCATCTGTCGTTTTATATTATAACGTAAAAATTAATTTATCAGAAAGGTATTTATTTATCATCAAAATTGTATCGAAAGAATTTTTGTTTTTCACAATAATTTTTGATTTATTGAATATATATAAAATACCTTTTATTTCAACAAAATTTATATAATTTAACCTTATACGTATTTCGACATGTTTACATGCTATTATCAAAAGTTATATTAAAAAGTAACATTTATTATTATAAAAAAACTAGCATGAAATTTGTATTTATCATAATAATTTTAGTGGTTTTCGAGTTCAATGACTTTTTCAAAAATTTTGGCATTTGTGGACTACTATAATTTGATTAATGTTTTATCATCCTTATTTGGCACAGACTATTACCACATTAATAAAAATTCAGCGGTATGTGCAAAACAGCAAATTATTGCATAGGATGTTCATAATTTTATGTCCATTTTACAAAACTTCAAATTTCAATAATACTTTTGTTTTTTTGTGTTTTCTTGATTTTCTTTCATAAATTTCAAATTAAAATAGGTATGTTATGAAAACAAAACCAAAACTTTTATTTTTTTATATTTAGAAAGTGTCGCCCCTATGCTATTTTCAAAAATATTGAGAATATCATTCGCTCTTTTTTAATAATAGCCGTTTCATAGTTCCTTAGGAAATAGTAATAAAAATCAGTCGTAACTACCTATTCCATTTATGGTAAATTTTGTAAATGGCTCAATGGGTATATTCATATTATTAGAAATATTGTTAGCGAGCTAGGAAAATATATTTTACTACCTATCCCATAACAATATAACATTTACACACCTTTTTCATTTTTAATATTTATTTGTACCTATAATCAAGATTATCTGATATTGTAATTGTGTTGTACACTCAAGGAAAGTTAGATTCATTGATACAGGTAACTGATTGAAAGAATTACGTTCAAATTATTGTTTCTGCTAACTTCTAAGGAATACTCTCCCATGTTGAGGGTCAAGGTCATAATGCAAAAATGCAGTGGTAAAATATTTAAATATATTTTAAAAACTATGTGTAAAGTGTAACCCACTTTTAATATAATAAATGAGATCAAGTAGGTCACCCTCTGCATATGCTACCCTCTATAGGTGTGGTGATTAACTCTTAACCTAACATTTATATTGATTTTCCTTGTATGCATAAACAGAGGAAATATTTATTATACAGGCCAGTGTATTATGACCTTTTAAATTATACTAATGCAAAGCAGACCTAATTTATACAGTGTGAACTTCATAACACAGAGAACAGCTGTTACCATAGCTACCCTAGACGCTAAAAGAAAAAAAAAGTGCATAAGTACCTTCTCTAGTTCCTTTTCTATTTCTCCAGCTCTGGTGACCAGCGGTCCTCTAACCGCATATTCCATTACCTTAACACAGGGATTTAGATCATCAAGAGTAAGGGTGGGTTTGTATTCTGTAGCCATGGTTCGAGCCGCAATCGCCGAAGATAATACCCTATGGGCATCAGCTGACTTATCCGCACTAAACGACGCGAATGTAAAGCGGCGCACCCGAAGGCCATGCCTATTGATAACGGGAGATAACAGTCTAATTGTTGACATTTTTGCTTACAATTAGGTAACAACACCCCGATGGTAACAATTTCGTTGAATCTGCGAGTTTCGTACCGAACGCCTCGATAATTATGTTGAAACTAACGCAGTTGCAATTTTTGGCTCAGTTTGTATGCGAAGTAACGCGATTTAAAAATAAATACCGAGGTCGAATGTACACAGAAAACGTACAGTACTGGGTCCCCCGGTGATATAAATACATGAGAGATTTGGAAAATTTGTGGTTATCAGTAAACGAAACAAACAAAATAATATAGAAGTGTTTCTAAGTTAAATATTGTACTTTGAACTAGTATTTTACGTTTGAAATCAAGAAGATAAAATACGCTACGATCAAATCAATAATGCTCTGGTTTCTGGTATTGACGTCCCGACCTTGAAAAATATACTTATTAATATTTTCATTCTACGTGATTAACGATTATTATTAAAACAAACCAGTAGACCACGAAGATAAAATGTTCAAAGATCAATTCAACAATAATTTATACATTAATTGACACTAAAACTAATTAAAATTTTAATTTTTGCATGAATGAAGAACTGAAAAATGTGAATGACAGATGACGTAACTACAGGGGTTAGGTTAGCATTAGTATCGAATTTAATTCCTAGGATAGGCTTAGGCTGCTAGATAACACAGGGTCATACAATATACAGGGTGGTTCAATTTATTGCCTACACACTTTAACTGTGGCACAGATTTCTAATAGTTTTACTAGTTGGTACGGCTCCAGCTTCTGAACAATGAAATAAGTGAAGCCGGTCGGCCATTTGGTAGGAGGTCAAAATGTCAGAATAAAATCCATTGTAGCGCAATTACTTTAACGTGGCAAATTAAAGTACTACTATCCATACTTTTAAGATACTTGTTAGTTGTTTTTACATATAAGTAATTGCTGGTTGTAAAAGGATTGCTGCAAAAATCCATATAATGTCTAGGTTATATTTCTATTTCAAAACAAAAAGGCAGACGGAATAGGTTGTTGAAGTTGTACTTGTAACGTTTCTTGCTTTCTAAATAATTCTTGTGGGGCATACGAGAATAATTTTATGTTAACATTGAAATGTTTAAATTTGTGAAATGTCACAAAATTGACTTTGACCAACTACAAAATGGCGCCTGGCTACATTTTTTGTATAGCAGTCGTGCATCTGGTAAAACTATTAGAAATCTGTGAACTGTGGTAACTCTAACAACAGTGAATAAGTAAAGCCGCCATTTTACCTCCAAAATGACAGTTAATCTGTATATATTATTTTTTTTCATTGTCATATAAATTTGGGGCCGACTAGTGGTCGATTTTTTTTTACTATTACTACGTAGAGGGCTGCAGGGCTCAACGCGGTTTTAGTTAGCTTTCTGATTGGCTGACATTGCGTGTGCCATCTAATGATTTATTATAGTATATTTTGATATCAATTTTTTTTTATTATTTCAAATCTTAGAAAATATAATTGTTATTACATTTTACATTAATTGTGACATATTTTAACAGTAACGTTTAAAACATAGTCTGTAAATATTATCTGTTGACACATAATAATTAGCACCGCATTTGGCTCTGCTGACATCTAGCGGTTGATTTAAAAAATAGTATAAAAAACCTCCCTAAACTTAATTCATACAGTTGCAAACTTCATTAATAATAATTTTTTTCGCATTTTTGACAGTAATGTGACATATTGCTGTCAAAATCGTACAGTAATCGGCCACTTTACAGCATAGCAACCATTAGTGCATAGCAACGTGACTGCCATTAAAACACAATGTTTATTTACATGGTGTTACTATTATAAATTTTAAAAACACAATTATTTAAATGGGAAAATGTTACATTGCCTGAAACCTGTTGTTGAAAACTGAAAACTGGTTTGGTTCAATACGATTTCTGAATTACCTTCTCTGATTGCTTCTGGTTGTGCTTGACCAAATATATTTTTTGACGTTTTCACCTTATTAGCAATGCTATCAGATGTTGCTATACTACTTTAATGTGCCTACTATACTTTTATCTAACGGTCAAAGTAAATAAAAGTAGTGTTTTGTTTCACTTTCATCAGTTCATGACCTACTAGATTTTTTTATAATAAATTAAATGACGTGGTCTTTCCATAGCAATCTTATGAAATTTAATTTTTTAATAAAATGCTCCAAACTTACACAAAATGCAAAGTGTGACACAACGTTGAAATCAGAATTAAAAACTCCATTTAAATATGAAAAAATTTAAAATGCAGATTAGAAGAAAAAAAAATTGACAGTTGAAAACGAACAATGGTAGCATGTTCTACCAAATCTGCTAAAAAAATTTAGATTCAGCATAAAAAAAAGTCTCCTAATAATGCGTAAACTAGAAATATGTATTATAAATGACAAATGAGTTGTAACTGAAACAAAAAATCCAAAATTTCAGTGTTTTTCAGTTTATTCAGAAACTAAGCAAAATAGCTCCAATTTGTTTTTAGGTTATTAGTGGGCGTAAAAGTCCACAACTCTTCTCTAATTTAACCGTCGTCGTATCTCTTCAAATAAGCGAGATCCCTATAGTTAACATGGAATTTGCTACATCCTGTATATGTTATTTATTTACTAATGACGGTTGTTATGATTACCACGTTTGTAACATAACATTGAGGTTAGATCAAGTGCTTAGTGCGGGCGGTCACAGAGGTTTAAAATACTGCATTGATCTGGATGTGATATAGTAGTGTTAAATGTAGACTCATTACAACAGATAATTGTAAATTTAAATATTTAAAATGGATAAGGAAATACAATACGATTCCTCACTGGGGGGAGACCAGGAGTTGCTTCCTAGAATTAACTTGCTGCGCTTTACATCAGCTCGAGCCAAAGAAATTCAGGCAATGAAACAGGCTTTGAACGCTACAACTGGTACAAAACTGGCATTTCAGCGCTTACCAAAACACATGAGACGAAGAGTAATGTCACATAATGCTAAGCGTTTGCCCAGACGTTTACGTGAGATTCATTTGAATCAACTTAAGAAGTCAGGAATGCCACCGAAACAAAAAAGGCCATCTCGCAAGTATAGAAGGAGACCTCGAAATCTTCTTGATGATCATAGTCGCAGGCAGCGAAGTCTTACATGGTTGGAAACGCACATCTGGCATGCAAAACGGTTTCATATGGTTAAAAAATGGGGCTATAAACTTGCAGCTAGACCGTGTGATAAGGCATTTCGGGCATGTTATCGAGCTACTTCTAAGCATTGTCTTATTCAAGATTTATCATATTTTAATTGTGTAGAAATTAGGGGACCAATTGAAGTTTTAATAAATGGTTTCAAAACAATTTGCGACTGTAATGTAAATTTAAGTATTGGTGCTAAAGCTTACATTCGTGGAAATAGAGAGGGTCAGTGTGAGTTATTTCACAACAAATCTGGCGTTAAGGTGGCAATAGGTACGATTTATTTTCACTGGAAACCGGTAATTAAAAGCGAAACTACACCAGTACGTATTTTATGGATATGGGTGCATGCAGCGTATTACTTAGAAGTGTTAAATGTGTTGGTGGATTGCTTTATTTTAAAACCTGATGAAGAATGCGAGGCATACAAAAATGAAACTTCTGAAGTACAGCTCATTGAATTAAAGGAGAATTTGAACAGATTTAGATTAACAGGCCCGTTATCACTTGCTCTGTTAAATAATATTTTAAAAACTCCCGATCCAGCAAATGCACATTCAAGTCAAAATAGTAGCTGGTTTAAAAACTATATAGAAAATACTGAAAATTTAGATATTTTTACAAAACAGTGTGAATACTGGAAAAGTATAAGAAATAAATCAACAGCTGATCTTTCATCGCATACCGTTTTATCTTTAACAATAATTGATCCAAGATTTAATTTACCGAAAACAAAAACAAAGGCCATTTCAGAATGGCACCCTGCACCAGCTGGATACATTGAAACACCAGAAAATGCAGCTTTCGGGCCAATTTGGGACGCAAAAATACGGAGCAACGTTAAGGAAAATAAAATTTCAAATGCCAAACTTGCTGATGTAAGATCCGAGTTGTTAGTTCCCGGAAGCGATGTTGAACAGATTGGAGGAATATTGCCCGTTATGATAATCCAAAGACCTGGTAATCGAAATAATTCTCTAGGTCAGTGTTACTCAACCATTGATTTGTTTAATTCAAAACTAATATTCACATTCAGTGTTTTGACATTATTGTAGGTTACAGCAGCGGATGGGATTTAATAGTACCCTCTGGTTGGGGCAACACATTTTGGATATCATTAATAATGTGGGGAGGAAGAGCAGGAGGTTTACGAGAATTTAGCTCTATAAGATTCGAGAGCGGTCAGACACCTTTTTTAGCACCAGATACCCAAGCTGGAATGGAGGAAGAACAGGAAGTTACAGAACTGCATAAACATAAATTTTTTAATTTACCCCCAAATAAACGCCCAAATTATGCAAAATTTGGAATTACGAAACCCTTTATTTTCAATTGGAAACTTCTTATGCGCGAATGGAATTCATTGCCAAAAGATGATTTTTTTGTATTGCGCGATAAAACAACATTGACAAAAATTCAGGTAATTTTGCTGGGGAATTGAATCAATATTAATACAGAGTGAGTCATTTAAATGTCACCCCACTATTATTTCCTAAACTATTAAGAATATAATTTTTTTTCTTAATAAAAGTTGTTGCTGTATAGCCTGAAATTATTACCAATTATACTGAGTGTTTAATTATGCATGTAAGAGTGTGAAAATTTTATATCATTGTAACAGGAACAAATGTATCTTAACGCACTAAGAAATGATGTATGTTGTCAGTTAATAAAATTATCAATGACGTCACTGGGCAGTAACATGACAATACAGAAAATTTTTGGAATTTGGCAACCAACCACTTTTATTAAGAAAAACATTGATTTACTCAACAGTTTTGAAAGTAGTATGGGGGGTGACACTTTGTAAGTGTAAGAAAATAAGAGTTTTGGTTTTGTTTTCATAGCACACCTAGTTTTCTTTAAAATTTATAAAAGACAAAAAAAAGGCACAGTAATTTAAATATTTGGTATACCAAACCCTATATCGAATTTAAAGAGATTTTTATTCCACATGGAATGGTGTTAAAAATACTGGGTGTTGCATTTGAAAAACAAAAGTTATTCACATTTGAAGTTTTGCAAAATGGACATTAAATTACGAACGCTTTGTGTAATAATCTGCTGTGTTGAACATGCCACTGAATACTTAGTGCTGTGTTAATAGTCTGTGCAAAATAGCGATGGTTGAACGTTTTTGGTATCTAAAATATTAATTTTGTAATATTAGGCCATAGACGTCAAAAATTTTGAAAAAAGTCAGATAACTCGAAAACCACTAATTTTAAGATGGTAGTACCTTGACACTTTTAGATCAAGAATTAAATATAGAACCTAAAAATGCAATAATTTACAGAGTATTCTGTTTGAAATAAAGCAATGTGTCGTTCAGGCATAATTAAACACCCAGTATAATTAGTAATAATTTCGGGTTATGCAGCAGCTAATTATCAACACCTTTTATTCAGAAAAAAAATTTGATATTGTCAATAGTTTAGGAAATAATAGTGGGGTGACACTTACATGACTCACCCTGTATAATATCCATTATTAGTCGTTAATTTTCAAATCAAAAATTCACAATTATCCGTAGTTTTAACACACTGTTGATTATAGGAATTGTTGAAGACACCGAAACCCTCTGAAAAATTGAATGGCAACTACAATATGAACTGCATTGTACCAGTACGGATCAAATTGGAACATAAGGGAGCATTAAAACAGTTTGCTCGAATTTTTTTGGCAGAACCAAATGATTTAGTGCTTAATAAAGAACCAGTAGAACCTTTAAAAGAGGACCCAAATCAAGAGATCAGAAAGCAAATGAGACATGCTCATAAGAAGTTATTAAAACAATGGAGGCGAAGAAGAGTTAGAGCAAAGCAAAACGGAAAGGTGTGGTAAACAATTGCTTTATGCAGGATGAGTCAGGAGCTCCCTGATGTTCGATATCTTCTTTACTAATAATTAATATCTAAAATGCAGAAAAAATGTTTAAATTTAAGCTGTAGGGGATCAAGATAACCACATTTTAAAATTACTTTTACTTATAGAGGGGGTTCCATGTTTTTTTTTTTAATAGAACACCTTGTATAATTTTTCATATTCTTATTTCGTTTTTAAAATGTAGTGGTTTTGGAGTTGTTATAGACAAAAACCCTAAAAATTTCAAACTTTTAACAGTTTTTCCAGTTTTTGGGCGCAGCATGACATCCAAAACAAAAGAGGAAAGCAGTTTAATAACAAAAACAAATACAAACTAAGTAGACAGTAAATAAACAGCAATTGAGAACGTTTTATTTATAATAGTGTACAATTGAATTTTAAATTTAACGCACGAATCAGTTTAAACTATTTTTCGTCTTTTGTTTGTTCCAATGTTTTAAACTGATTCCCGTGCTAAATTTAAAATTCAATTCTACATTACTATAAATAAAACGTTCTCAGTTGCTGTTTATTTACTGTCTACTTAGTTTGTATTTGTTTTTGTTATTAAACTGCTCTCCTCTTTTGTTTTGCATGTCCTGTTGTTCTTTTGTATGAAAGTGTAGTAGCTGTAGTTACGTCCTTATTCAACAACTAATTAAAATCTAATTTTACTGGTTAAAAATGTAATAAAGTATCAAGTTATGGGTATCGTTGCAACCGTTAGGAAGTGCCCTTACCGAAAAACATAATGAGCCAATGTTGTTCCTTTTGAAATTTCTGACTTTTTCTCAAAAAACTGTTTGCTAAATTTTTAAACTGCCCGAGATCGACGGATTGGGACTGCAAACGATATAATAAACAGTTTTATGGTAACGCCTGGCTGCAGAGGAACAGTTTTATGCCCGTCATGGCACTATAAATGAAAAACAAAAAAAATTAAATAAATATTTTAATGATGTCATAAAAACAATTGAAGTACACAATCATATGCAGAATTTCGTCCAGTATCCAAACATGTAAAATATACAGGGTGTTGCATTCAAAATAAGAATGTTATGGTCACTTCTGGTAAAACCGGATGTTAAAAAATTGCTAATACCATCAAATAATTGAATTTTGTGGATATGTAACCCATACCAAATTTCATTCGTTTATATTATTAAATAAAAATAGTAAAAGAGATATCGATCACCACAGCCTCATTGACTCATCTTATATAATTATTACTCATTACTAATGCTAATACTACCATTTCAGACAAAAACAATAGATATGGAAATATTGAAAAAATATAAGGAGCAAATGAAAAAACTTTGGCTGCCAGAACAAAATCAGTCTATCCGCACATCTTGTTCAAGACAGATAATTGGTTTTGTGACCTCCGGAGATTTTAGTTTCGCTCAAGCGCATAGTTGTGGTATTGGTTATATAGCTATGGGTGCTATAAAGGCTTTAGAGTTAAAATCCAAGAAAAACAAAGTTTTAGTACGCAATATTGCGAGTAGACAATATCGAGTTGCCACTTTGGAAATAATTATATAATATTTGACTGAGTTTTATACATTTATGTACCTAATAAAGTGATATAGAAATCTTTCAATATTTATCATGATATTTGTTACGTAACTATGGACATTTTATTACGCTTTTTTACTTTACTATGCTTTTAGTATAGTAAATATAGTAATATAGTATTAATTTCATACAAACTGTTGAATACGAATTTTGATGGCAATACATGTTTTGGACATCCAGGAACACAGAAAAAAGCTTTTCAAAAAATGTCTGTCTGTCAATGAATGGTCTCCATAACTCGCAAAAGAATGGTCCGATTTCAATGAACTTTGGAATGTGATGGTGTATCAAAAATTCATCCACGAAATAAGCTTTAAAAAAAATTTTAAATCGGAAGCGAAAGTTTAGCAAATTTTCTAAATCTGAAATCTTATGAAAGATGTTAGGGCATATCAGACGTTTTTTTCCAGAACATTCTAGCTTTAAAACCACGGCTGCTACGATTTTTTTGTAAATTTTGACTTCAGCGCCGTATTACTCAAAAACAAGTTTACAGATTGGGTTCGAAAAGCTAAAAGCCACAAAAAAAATATTAAACAATTTTGCTAAAAAACTAGCCCCAACATTAAAAAAAAAATTTGTAAGTTCGTACAGCTGAAGATGAGCTACGATTTGGTTCATATCCCAGCCCGCTAATTTATATGTGACGCCTTCTATTAATTTTTGTTTTTAAATAAATAAATCTTTATTTAGCTAGAAAGCTAAAAATCAAATTTTAGGGGGACGAACTTGTCCTTCTGCTTTTGGTTTTCATAAATCCCACGAAATCTTTTCCCAAAAGATCAAAAATCGTTTTCTTTCTGAGTAAATCAATAACACGTCCCCAGACAGAGTATAAGTTTAAGTGAGTTAACGCTGTATGCTTGGTGTTAGCAGTTTGCTATGCTCGTGATAGGTGCAAGGAGAAGAATGCATGGCTAGTTCCGTTTGCTTGTAGTAGACCGTATATACACGATGCAGTGTTAATTTATATTTGAGACATAAAGGACTTTACCATGTAGCAATAAACTATTGCAAGTATTAGCTTCCCTAATCATTTTAGAGTAGAATAGTAAGAAGAGAAGTAATTTGTTCAGCATTAAAAACTATGTCTAATAAGCAATTTTTATTAGATACTGCAGCAATAAAAATGTGTAAATCGTTTAAAAAAATTAATCAGATTACTAGCGGAACGTCATGACTAACCAATCATTGTTATGATGTCTTCTTTACATCACTGTTATGATAATAAATAATTATTACAAGGGTATAATTTAGTGTTAAGCAGAGTTTCTGAAAAATAATCCTCGGTACATTGCAAACTGTAACCTTACACATTTTTATGAAGACCTTGAAGTTCAATTTCCAATAATACCTAGTGCAGGCAATACAAGGTTATTGGCCGAAAAAAATCGAAGTATTTTCTATCTTGTGAATTTTGTGTCTTTATTAACATACTCATTTTATTACCACTTAGCTTTGTTGTTCACGCCGCCATATTGGAAAAATGGTGTCGAAAAACGAAATATCTTGTTTCCTGTGCTCCCTAGAGTAATAATAGGCCAGGCAATGGGTACACAGTAAAAAATATTTTGCTAATTTTACGAAACTGTAAAGAGTAAATTCGTTCTAGTTAATTTTAACAAATATAATTAGCAACATCAACAACTCCTATATTTGTTAAATGAATGAGTAGTAACTCTTATGTTATTAGTTGCAAAATTTACTTTATAAATTTTGTAAATAATTGAAACGCTATTGTAACTACGTTAAGTAGTAAATTTTACAAATAATTCTTTTAAGATGAAGAATTTGGTTGTAAGATCAATGATTTACTTTGATAACTTTACATAACAAACGTTGGAAATTACTACTGGCTTATTTGATTAATGTTACTACAATCATAACTACAACCGCATTACAGTGTTCTACAATTAACCACCATTTTTGTTCTATTTAAATGGGAAGAAGTTGGGTTTACAAAAAAGTTGCAGTTTTCACACAATATTTTGCTGACACCTATAAAATTATTTGTATTATCATTTTTAGAATTATAGTTGCGTCAGACCATCGGGTCGGTACGTTACAAATCGGCAGCAATCAAATCCTAAAATCGCTTTTGTAGGAGTCTTTGTTTAAAACAAATCCGTCAGCATTGCACATACACGCCGCCTATTTAGTGGTGTAGTGTTGATAGTTTGTGATAAAATGGTAAGTACTTCAATTCATTCATGTTCGTTTATAGTGTTTCACTTTGTGGAAGTTAATGTAGGGGCATCGATCAGATCATTTGATTAAAAATTAACCTAACTAAAATTTTACACAAACGTAACTAAACAATTCCTTTTGTAAAAAGTGTACATAAATTGACAAGAAATCATGGAAATTGGTTTTGCATGATCATCGTTCCTCATATTTTTTAAGGACAATGTAACAATACATTATTGTCATTAAAATTTTTATGACTAGCATAGGGGAACCCCCTGGTTGTGCTTGTAAGTACAACTTGTTTCACGTAAGGAGAAATCCAAGCGTAGTTGCGCCGCACCGTTTCAAAACCATGAGTAGCGCGCGTCTCTGTCTTACCTCCCGCTTGAGTAGTACGTGTTTTAAACTACAAATACAAAATACGAAGTAGCTTTTCTGGCTGCGCGGGTTGGTTTCGTTTTACGTGAAATAAGCTGTTTGTCCTTGACGTTGTCAAGGCATATATTGCTAACTAATAAATTAATTAATATCGCAATAATTAGCAGTTTAGGCGCTGATTGAAATATATTCAATCAACGGTTTGGCCAGAGTTCTTACCTGTCATGGATTCCCCGTACTTTGAAGAAATTGATCCGCGACCGGGATTAGTTGTCATCGTGACACATTTTGACCTTTTTTTTTTGAAATTTCAATTTTTTCGTGTCACTGCACAATAAAATTAGCAGTTCAAAAATAGAAAATTTTAAATTTAAATTTAAGGGGAACGTTTTTGCTTGTTTTTTTGTTTTCACAACTTTAGCGTTATGACGTGTAGAAATTGTACCTCACGACATGGAATGAAAACACAATATGATATTTGAAAATTAAATACAAGACTACGGACTATTCTTCCCAAATCTTTTGTGGTTGGTGGGGGAGTAGATCCGTAAATAGTATAATACGTCCCGTTTTTCTATATTCAAAAAATGGAAACCCTGGTTTAAGGTTGGACTACTTACGCACCCAAGATCCGAGTATCGAGTATCAGTATTCCCATATGTTTTTGGTTTTATTATACCTAAATTTCATATTCATTATACAGGGTGGCCAAAATGTTTACCGTTTTGATTTTCGTATAGCTCTCTATCATTTTATTACCGTGTTCAATCCGTTCCGTAATGTAATGTAAAATGACAAAAAAGTCATAGACTACCTACTTTACTTGTGAATTTTCAAAATTTAAATTGTAGACTCCTGAATTTATTTCCAATGAGCTAGAAGCTAATGGAAATGTTTGTGAGAATATTAGTCAAGCATCCTCTCCAATGTATCACGTCCGTTTTAAACATAAAGACAGATTGGAGTGGGCTATATTGATCTCGCCAGAATACGATCTTATAAAGAGCACAGGTTTGTATTTACAAAAATTCATAGCATGATTATCAACTTTTATAAATTTTATTATTTTATCTTAAATGTTATCTTTTAACCATACATGTCTGATTATTTAAGTATTTTTAATTTTTAGCGTACCAGACATTTCCTGAACTTCTTGGGCAAGATATAGAATTTTATGATACAGAAGGGGCAATAATAAGACAACTTTATTAAATCATTTTTAAACTTTTCTCATACAGGAGTCATTTTAAAAATAGTAACTGCAATAGATCACATTTACGATTTAGGTGTGTTATATTTGATTATTATCTAGTTATTACTTATTAAATCTGCATCTTATATTATTGCAACCATTCAATATAATTAAGTATATGTGTTATAAAATTCAGGGACATCGTCATTACCTGGACCATCCTCAACTTCGCCCGCACTATCATCATCTCCCATTTCAACTTACTCAAAAGCCTATACAGGGGGTACCAGTACTTGTAGTACTGATACTATATATAATCTCTCTGTTAGTTCCAACACGTCATGTACAAATTTTGACGATTCTGATGATGAGTGTTTACCTTTTTGTTGCATAGCTAAGAAAAAGATAAAAACTGCCGCTGTAAATTATAACAAAATAACAAATGAAGTAAGTCAATATCTGTAATCCACTAAGTGCAACATTGTTTACACATCCTGTAAAAAGTGTTAAAAACAGATTTCTATATTTTTTTTGTTTCAGGTTTTAAAAAATTATATACTATCCCATCCAGGAGGAAGGGAAATTATAGCTTTCTATAAAGAGCACAAAACCTTGGATGACCCAAACAGAAAGAAGCTCGTTAGCATAGTAGTTGAACATATGTTCCAATATATGCCACCAGATCTTCTCCCTTCTCATGAAACAAAAACTGATTATGCCCGAACTATAACCAATTTATTTCCCAAAGTAATAGACTTAAACAAATTACTGCACTTTGCTTCTTATGATCTACACCAACCTACACAGGAACATCTTAACGTTATTGTTCCTAAATTTGAGTTAGTTTTTTAAGTACCTATACATAATATGTTGTTATTCATGTTATTTGCGGTGTTATTGAAATAAATATTGTATGCACCTAACTTTTTTTTTCTTCCCATCTCCTTCAAACACTCTTACTGCGAACATTGATATTGGCTAATTTAATAACATTTAATTTTTTAAAGTAAGAGAAAGTATTTAAGTAGTAATAATCATAATTGGTGCAGGAATGTAAAAACTTGTGTTGACTGGACGTCGATCTAAGAAAAATGGTAGATACCTAACAATTTTGGTTTTTAACCACAACTTTCTACCAACCTATCAGCTATAATAAACTAAATTGTTTAGGTACAGTATTGTGTTGCTATGCAATTTGTACGATTTACAAAAATGAGTTGTTACCATGAGAGTACAGTATTGTAAATATAGCAACAACTTTTTGTAAGATAAACAAAACATTTAAGTCTACATAACAAATGCAATTCGCAATATCTACAAAACTACGTTGCTACCTTAAGTGCACAATATTGTAAATTTAGTATTTCATAATCGCTGATTAAAAAGAAGGTGTTTAAAAAAGTATCGAGAAATTTAAGGGCGTATAATAGTACTCGCTTAAACAAGTCTTAGTAAACATATGTCCAAAAATGCTTCATTACTGAACTATGCCTGCTCAAAGAGACGCCACTTCTTGGTCAAAAACTCAAACATTGTTTTGCGCTAATTATTTTAAATTTGGTGTGGAGGCATTGTTATTGAAGGTTTACTTTCTTACTTATTTTCGTTTACATACGTCAACCACTGGGGGGTTACACCATATCTTTTAACTGTAAAAGTGTAACCCCCTCTTCCTGGGCAACCCTTGGTTGTCGTATGTAATTAAAAATAGGTAAAAAAGTAAATTTTCAGTAAAAATGTCTATACCAAATTTCAAATAATTAGCGCAAACAATGTTTGAGTTTTTAACCAAGAAGTGGCGCCTCTTTGAGCAGGCATAGTTCAGTAATGAAGCATTTTCGGACATATGTTTATTAAGACTATTTACTGTGTAAGCGAGTACTATACGCCCTTAAATTTCTACTTTTTTAAACACCTTTTTTTTTAATCAGCGATTATGAAATACTAAATTTACAATATTGTGCACTTAAGGTAGCAACGTAGTTTTGTAGATATTGCGAATTGCATTTGTTATGTAGACTTAAATGTTTTGTTTATCTTACAAAAAGTTGTTGCTATATTTACAATACTGTACTCTCATGGTAACCACTCATTTTTGTAAATCGTACAAATTGCATGTATTAAGTAGACATAAATGTTTTGTTACTCTTTACAAAAAGCTATTGGTGAACTTACAATATTTTGATCTTAAGGTAACAACGCGTGTTTGTAAATCTTACAAATTGCATTTATTAAGCATACATAAATGTTCTGTTCATCTTAACAAAAAGCTGTTGCTAAACTTACAATACTTTACTCTCAAGGTAACAACGCATGTTTATAAATCTTACAAATTGCATTGATTAAATAGACATAAATGTTTTGAGCATCTTAACAAAAAAATGTTAAATTTACTACTTAATTATTAATTCTATCCAACTAAATAATTATAAGTACTCTTGCATTGTTGTAAGTTTTGCTGCATAAATGATAAAACTAACTTTTATTTCTTGTCAACATTTACCAAATAAAATTCTTTAAAAGTTAGTAATAGGCTGTTTGTCAATGTTACTAAAAACAGTAGTGGACCTGCTGGAACTAAAAATTTTAGTCAATCTAACAAAAAATTTCTTACTGTGTAGGTTCTGACTTACAAAAGGTCAAGGAGAGTTCTAATTTGGTAGATTTGTACAGTTTGGTGTCCTAATTAATATTCCGAGTTTGCGACCTTGAGCGACCGCCGCTCGCGCCGCCATTTTGGAAAAATGGTACCGAAAACCAGTTTTTCGAGAATATCTTCTTTCCAGCGCCACCTAGGTTAAAAATAGCTATTACAAAAATTATAGAGCATAAAATTTCCTGCAACTTTTGTAGGAAACATTTTTCAATCAGATGAATAGTTCACGAGTTACAGCGGAGTCAAGCTCAGCAAATTTCTACAATTCGCAAAATCGCTACATTTTTTCTCGAAATTTCAGTAAATATCGATTACTTAATATGTACCACCGTTTTTTACTCATTTAAGTACCACCATGAGGTAGAGTGAGAGGCGCGTTTTTTTCCATGTGGTATCCCCAGTAGGCCTAATCCACGATTCGTTATTTACTGATGTCTTTTCTTCCGTTTCGATGCCCTAGATGGTCCAGGCTCACTGATATCAATATCTTCTTGCAAATTTATTTTCTCCTCTTCCAAGTTTTCATCTTCGTTGTCTTCTTCGACCTCGTGTGCTAATAATTTCGCAACGGTCAGGTCTTCATTCTCGTCGTCTTCTTCTCCAGAGCCCGCAAGAATCTCTGCGCTGTTTTCACACGCGTCTCCATGGCAGCATGTGCAGATAACAGAACACTTCAAGCCTGTTTTCCTACACCCACAGGCTCGACCGCACCCCTTCTTGCACTTGCACGAAATGAATTTCAGGAGTGCTTCGGGTGCCGGATCTTTTGTTGTTTTCACTGGAGTAAAGCCAATCTTGCTTCTTTCCCAACCCCATTGCTCTGGACTCTCGTGTATATCATACCAAGCCTGAACTTGGTGGTAGGTCCGAAGGGAATGTTGCCGTGCAGCTCCTCTTGTAGGGGGTAATGCAGCAAGATTGAATTTACTCTTCGTCACGGATCTTGCGAAATTTTGATAACGTAGGGAGCCCAAAGTAATGGTGTTTTTTTGGAAACGCCGTAAAGAGCGATAAAAAAGCTTCTCGCCAGTGCTGTTAGCAGAACGAGAAGATCTATATCTTCTCCTAAGAATCAAACGATGCGGACATACTGATCGCCGTGTTAACGATCAATGTGTCAGCATTTTCTGTAGCCTGTTTTACTGTGAAATTAGAATTCTCAAATACCGTCAATTTGTTGCACGGAAATGAGTAAAAAACAAGTAATCGATATTTACTGAAATTTCGAGAAAAAATGTAGCGATTTTGCGAATTGTAGAAATTTGCTGAGCTTGACTCCGCTGTAACTCGTGAACTATTCATCTGATTGAAAAATGTTTCCTACAAAAGTTGCAGGAAATTTGATGCTCTATAATTTTTGTAATAGCTATTTTTAACCTAGGTGGCGCTGGAAAGAAGATATTCTCGAAAAACTGGTTTTCGGTACCATTTTTCCAAAATGGCGGCGCGAGCGGCGGTCGCTCAAGGTCGCAAACTCGGAATATTAATGAGGACACCAAACTGTACAAATCTACCAAATTAGAACTTTCCTTGACCTTTTGTAGCAAAAGCCCCCTTTTATGTCTTCATTGCCTGGACTATAATACTTCTCATCAATATGAAAGGGGATTAAATTCTCAACAAATTATGCCTTACACATTTTTAATGTGAAATCAATCGTTTCGATGTAGCAGATAAGTAAAGGGAAGAATATTCTTTCCGCTTGCTAAAACTCGTTTTTCATTTGTAATTTCCTAATTATTAGTTTCAAACAACTCTGAAATTGTCCTACGATAAGATTTTTTTTTGGACATGAAGGACCTCCCTCGATTAATGTGATTTTTCAGTTGTATAATGCACCTATCTTAGTTTAACTACTCTACGCACCTTGTAAAGTGGAATAGGTGAAGTATATAATTAGTTCTTCGTGTTTAAAAACAAATCTTATTTTAGGACAATAACTGCTGATTGAAACTGATAGTTAAGAACTTAAAAAAAAAGGAGGTAAATTGGAGTAGAAAAATGAGAATACGTAAGTTCCAATTCATAATTTATTGATTTAAGACAAAGTTAAATAACTTTTTCAAACAGAGAAATGAAAATGTTATTAGCGCTTCTACTTAGTACCTATAGATCATTTCATTTACTTTAAATTTGAGTATTACCATCTACATGCTTAAAAATTCACACTAATGATTATTAATTAATGAAATACCTACGAAAATTCACACACCGCATGGTACACTTGTGTTGGAACTATTTTAGAATGAATCACAAGTAATAATAAAAGCAACTGTAAAAATTATATTACTTTTTTGAGCACAATAATAAATAAATGCTATAAAAATAGTTTTACTACAGTTTAGGAAAGGATACCATGGTGTATTAAATAATGTTGTAGGTAACAATTTGTCATCAATTTAATTGCCATTATGCAGTTTAAGCTCTTACAAACATTGCATAAAAACCATAATAATAATCACAAGTTGCTGTCACGACAAATAGCATATAGTTTTAATTACTAGAAATTTATAGTTAGTTTGATATCTGTAGCGCAGCGTTACTTTTGGCCACTGCTAGCTGTTTAGTTTTGGCTTTGATTAATACACAATAATTTTGGAAGCAGAGTTAACACATCGTAATTTTTTTACATCTTTATGCACTATGCTGTTGTAAAAGAGGGGGAAAAAACCGCTAGCAATTATTACGAAAATATTGGGAGCCACAAACGTTGCAAAATGTTCTGGTAAATCAATTCATTGTTGTTGGAGGATAGTTTTGTTAAAATTGTTTAAAAATCCGGGTAACTTTGAAACGCCCATTTACGTAACATACACCGAGTATATTGGGCAATTTTACGACCACCCGTCCCAAGCACAAAAGCAGGGCTTCCAGTGCAAAAAATTTTAAATAAGGTGAATAAGTGAACATTTATTATTTATTATACGTGACATGTAAACCATCATACAGGTTCGTGACAATTTAGGCCCAAAAAACATCGGTATGTCAATGGACCTAAAATGGATATGAATATATGGACGCCATTTCATATTTCCTGTAGTAATTTCTACAAGAACGGAATATTTAAAAAAGTTGGAAGAGATCAAGCCAATCAAAAAAATCAAGTGCTTGAATATACGTATATATTACTTTTTAAATAAGTTATAACCTGATAAATAAATTTGATGCTATTTAGATTTCAATATTTTTAATTTCATTAAAATATTTTTTTAGGCTTACGGATGTCCATAAAACTTTTTTGTAAGATACCCATAGAACATCCTACAATGGATATTCTTTAAATTTACAAAGTTGTAATAAATGTATGTATATGTACATCCATATGACGTCCACTGTACTTAATATGGATGTCATCGATATATCCATTTACACAGTGGGATATTCTGTGAGTATCTTATGAATTGTACTATATGAAATGTAAACATCGGGTGTCTTATGTTATATTTGAAATTCTAAAGTCACATTTAAAAGTTTTACGTGTCATTGTACAATATTCGAAATTACCGTTAAAAAAAAAGTAATTGCAACATAAAAATTCAGTTGTTGAACTGAATTTTTGGTGGGCCATCATATGAAAATAGGTGAATTAAGTGAATATCTTATAAATCAAGTGAATAAAACCTTTTGAAGTAATTAAAGTGAATCACCTGGAAGCCCTGCCAAGGGTGATGTGAAGAAACATTTAGTAATTTTTTAAATGAGAAGATACCCTTCTTAATCTGAATTAAAATGTAGCTAATTTTCACTATTTTGATACTGTATATATCTGCCTATAGTTGGGGTATGCAGTCAGCCGACGAACGTCAGAGATATTTGATGATGCCACAATTTTATTGCATTTATACTGAAATGTTAATGTACTTTTTTGCATCATAATCCTAGAGTAAATAATACATTTTATTTGCCCTAAAAAAACCAACCGAGATCAGCTAAAAATTTAAAATATAAACGCAATAAATTTCGTGATCTGCATTAGCCGACTCTGCCCCAACTAAACAACATTTTTGCCGATCCTGACCAGTATTTTATACAAGAATGACACAAGTTTAAAAATAATAAATAATTCAGCAACTAAATTTACAGGGAATGTTTGTAACAAAAAAAGTATATATATAGTTCATAAACACTACTGCACCACAATATCGACTATTCTACGAGGTACCCATTTTTAATGTCAATGTACTGATTGTTCTTATTGACTAGATAAATATTTATCGACAAATTCTTTTACATCTTTTAACTCCTCATCTGCGGATGTATGCATCATTCCTCGGTAAGTCTTAAATTCTGGACTTTTTAGAAGAGTTTTCAGTATAGATGCTGTCATCTGGCCCCATTTATATGGCACTACCGGATCACAGTCACCATGACATTGGAGTACCTAAAAATTGTAATTTTAGATTGATATCAAAATGTTTGAAGTTCAACATACGGGAATATCATTGGGACTTTTCTGCATTGCAGGAAAACTTTTACGGAGGGGCAGCCAGCAAGATAATGCAACAACTCCGGCTACTCTCTCGGTAAAGGTCAGGGCAGAATATAGTGCCAATGCACCACCTTGCGAAAATCCGCCTAATAAAATTCTGTTAGCTGGAATGCCCGCCTTAATTTCATTTTCTATCATGGCATGAACTGATTTTGTAGCTTGTTTTATACCTGTTAACATAATACAATTATTTAAATATTTACAAAGGTTAACGACTTGTATTTAAGTACCGTCCTCATCTTCCGGACCGGAAGCATCAAGAGTTTTTAGGTCAAACCAACTGGGCATACGGAAACCTGCATTGAGAGTAACCGACATGGTAGGCGCTGTTGGACATATAACTTTTACATGTGAAGGCCGCAATGTTCCAATTGCACTTGCCCATCCTTGACTAAAATTAGGTTATGGTAAAACTTAAATTGAACTAAGAAATTTTAAGTGAAACTCACCCAGTATCACCTAAACCGTGGAAGAAAATAAACTAAAACCAATGATTTAATTAAATTAGTACAATCGTGTAAGCTACAACCGATATATTAACTTACAGTGCCCGTGTGTTTGGCAGTGGCCCCTATAATAACTGGTGAAGCCATAATAAACCAAAATTCCTGCGTCCGGGTAATCGACTATTATATAATTTACCACTTTAATTTCCGCTTTACCACAATGACGTTTAAATGAGTTTCATTGAACCACTTATCATAGATAAGATAAACTTTCAACAATTAATAGCTACAATACAAAACGCCATAAAAATCACCATCGACATTAAATCTAGTGCTTTTTTGTTTTTGATTCTTGATGTTTGTTTATTTTGAACTTGACCACTAGAGCGCAGTACGACAAATCAATTTTTGCCAGTGTGCCAATTAGGTTAATGCATAAATTTTTTTTATGCTGAATTAAGTAAACTAATACTAGTTTATAGGTACTGTATGCTTTTTAAGTATAAAAAAAAGAAATGATAATTTAATAAAGTTTAAAATATTTCCCTGTAGCGGAAGCTCCCGACGCCTATCGGTATTATCCGATTGGCGCGTGACGTCACTAGCTCGGAGCTTTTGGCACCTGGTTTCAAGTAATCTGTGCGGTGTTGTTGACGTTTACGTTTAATGACTATGGAAAATATAATCAAAACTAGGTGCTATAAGTGGTGTTTTGTGCCACAGTGCACAAATACAACAATAAGTACGCCGGATAAAATATTTGTTACTGTACCAAGAGACAAATCTAAAAGAAAATTGTGGTTTACAAGTGCTAGAAGGGATGTTGCAAACATGTCTAACTCGGACTTGTATTGTTGCCAAGACCATTTTGAGGTAGGGATTTAAAAATAAGTTCTATTGTTTTAACTACAGTAAGTTGTTTATTTTATCTTTTAATAAATTTTTAGCTGGAGAATGATTTAGAAAATTTTATGTATCATAAATACATGAATGTGAAAATTAGAATTAAAGCTGGTGTAGTGCCACACATATTTGATTGTCAGCGAGACAGAAAGCGTGCTTTTAGTAGCACCCTTCGATCAGCTGTTGAAAAAAGATCAAGAAAACAGTTGGTTGAAGAAGCCATTGCATCTTCTTCGGAGAATAAATTAAATCAAATTCAAGCAACGACAGTAGGTACAAACACTTTTGAAGAATCTACAAGCACTTCTTTATCACCAGAACCAGTAATAAAATCCGAAGAAGACGCTTCTAAAACATTTAGCAATAAAGCAGTGCATATGAAACCATCGCATCGAAGCAAATATGTGTCCTGCAATATCACTCCGAAAATGGTTACAGCGGCAACATCCCCCATAAAATGTCTACAGCTTTCAGAAACAACTGAACCACCTTTACAGGTTTTTACTGTAGATGAAAAAGCAACTTCAAGTTCATCTCATAAAACCTCCGAGGATGAAACGTTCGATTCTAGTACAAGTTATGAGCCAAGTGAAACGAATTCAAATAGTACATCAGACATGTCGGAAGACAGCGACAATGAAACAAAACAGGATATCTTTAATTTAGGAAGACATAACATGACGGTAGAACTGTGTAAAGAGAAGCCGAAACAATATTTAGGAATTCCAAAAGATTATTTTTGGTTAATAGATCTACTGCAAATAAAATCTCAAAGTAAACTAAGCCATAGTAATATTTTATTCACTTTAATGAAAATCAAATGTAACGATACGTTTGATCGGTTAGGTGACCAGTTTGGAATGTCAAGCAGCAATGGTAGTAGAGTATTTGGCAAAACCATCCCAAAATTGGCTCATCTCTTAAAACCTTTTATTTACTGGCCTAAGGGAACAATAAAAAAAATTTTACCAATACCTTTCAGACCTGCATATAGTCATGTAGAAGCAATTATCGACTGCTTTGAAATTGAAATCGAGAAGCCAACGAATCCTCTTACACAAGCATTAACATGGTCAGACTATAAAAAGTGCAATACGTTAAAATATTTGATTTCTTGTACCCCAGATGGCTTTATAAATTTTATATCTACAGGTTATGGTGGAAGAACTGCAGATATTTTATTGTTTGAACACTGCGGCTTTCTGGATAAGATTCCACATGGTTGTGGTGTCTTAGCACATAGAGGATTTAGACACATAAAACAAATTTTGAAAAATAAAAACTGTGAACTTATAAAACCTCCTAGTGTGTCCTCATCTGCTAAACCGTCCAAGGAAGAAGTGCTAGAAACCAAACGAATTGCAAGCTTATGCATTCATATAGAACGGGTAATACGAAGGGTACGAGAATTTGGAAGCCTAAAACCACATGCAGTAATCAACCATAGCATGTTAGCTTATGCAGACGATCTTGTACTCATTGCATGTGCATTAGTGAATATACAGTCACCTATTATAAAGACAGGTCTTTAATATTCTCAATACTTCCTGTAAAAATAAAATGCTGTATTTTATTAAATAAATATTTATTTTTTACAGGTTTTTACGTTACCCACTTTTTTATTTTTAATTTAACTTAGGAATTTGAGATTAAAAATACGAATTCATTTCTGAAAGTTAGTTGGGTAAAAGTATGTATTAATAAAAAATAATAATTTCTGTATTGATATAATATCCTATACTTTCAAAATTTGAGGTTAGATGTTACACATCATTTGCGAATGTTGTAATTTAAAATCTATTTTCATTAATAAGTATTCTTAAAACTATTTACATGCAGATTGAAAAATTTTCATAAATATACATTGCTTCCAAAAATTGTTAGCTTTTTCAAGCAAATCATTACACAGATTAGCATCATAATCTACCCAAACTTCATAAATCTTCCTATTCGTTTCAAAATTTGCATCAGCAACACAAAACAGCCCTTTGTCTTTTTTAGCTGCAAACATTTGCAATTGAATTTGTGATAAATATTTTGATGCCACCACACCGTTTTTTATATATCGTTCCAAAGACTTATCACTAGTAGGACACTTGACTTCCACAACGAAGTTATCAGTAATGGCATCTGGTGAAGCTCCAAGTATGGGGTGATTCTGCAATAAGTAGCAACCGCACTTGTTAAACTTAATTTCCAGTTTCTCTTCCATCACACGTATCACTTCGCCTTCTAGTCTTCTACCACGTTCCATTGCTTTGGTGTCCTTTATCTTCGATGCACCAATCAACCGATTAACTAGGGACCCGTCAGTAGTCTTACAGTGAGCTGCCTCGTACAACTTAGAAGCTGTTATTCTACCATATCGTAACTCGAACCAAAGAACTTCGTCACTTTGTCCCCTCGTTGAAATTTCAGCTTCTGTACAAAGCTCTTCAGACATATTTTCTTTACAATAATTTAAAAATTCGTCAACGGAAGTGCCACCTCTCTCACAAAATTCTAGCATTTGCTGGTAAATTGATAATACAATTAATTTATTTTTCTTTGCAGCGAAAGAATGCCTCGAAATTTGGCTTTCGAGCTGTTTGTTTTCAGATAACAGCAAAAATTCTTTTAAAATGGTACTGTTATCTGGCAGATCCGTTCCCCTTTTCTGTTTACCCAATGCTTTCGCTTCAATAAATTTCATCGATGTACCAACCCTAGATAATGTCGATTTTTTCCAATAGCACGTCACTTCGGTTGGAGCTGGGTCTTCACTTCGGCGATGAAGCCACATTAAAAATGCTAATGCATGCTTACAACCACCTATTGTTAGAAGCATTATTAAAATAAGAAAACAAAACATCTTTTAAATTTTCTTACCTGCTGCAGCAGCACAGCTATGGCACGCAATTTCCACTACCTTTTCCTGATCTTCATCGATGGTCAGGGACACAAGGTACATTGAACTACGTACCTTATGTTCTGGACAAATTTTTGCTTTTATATGGCATTGATGACCGTCCCTTTTTAATTGCACATATCCAATCGCATTATCGTCGTATGACTCACACGAAGACCTACAAAAAACAAATTATGTTGAATACAATATTATTTGGGAAAAATTCGCTATAAACTACCAATTGCGGTTAGTATTATGTCCATTTTACACAAATGTTAGAAATGTTAATACAGCCAGCTAATATGAAAAACATTTAAATACAAATATCAGTTTATACTTACATAGCAGCTTTAGCACCTCGAACCTCGGGAGCACCAAAACAATCGTCTGTTTTTAAATATTCTGTTACCATAAACATATCCACACGTGGTAAGTTGTCTGATTTGGCTTTAATAAATCCAACCTCAATCATTATTACTTTAATTTCAACTATAGTATAGATCACGTCTAGTCAGCGCGTCAAAACAATTGCATGTGATACCACAGTGATACTTTCAATACTCACCTCGAATGAGTGCAACTTTAACGTAAGTTTCGATTCGATGCGACAGTAAAATACACGGTCGAGTTACTTTTTAAGGGGCTTAAATAAAAATACATAATTTTGAAAATTATACACTTCTGTAATTAACTATATATGTACAAAAACCACAATCAAACAAAAATATGTCAAATTAAAATAAGCTAAATCCATAAAAATATATTATACATTAAAAAAAATAAATTCATTATTTCCATTTAAAATAAAAGTGTTTTAGTCGGATAGCAATTCGTCTGACTGTGAGCTACTGTCATTATTATTAATATTTATAATTAACGGTTCAACAGCGCTCTCCATCATATTGTCCAACACCCAAAATTTTTCTTCAACTTTGTCAGTTACATGCTTTACACAATTTAACCATTTTTCTGGTGTAATCGCATTAATGGCATCGTGAAAAAGATCTTTCAAATCTGCAAATTTAAAGGTCTTGTTTCTGTCCGCTACATATCCTTTAACTTGAGCCCAAATCAACTCTATCGGGTTTAGCTCGCAATGATATGGTGGAAGACGCAATACCATCATGTTTTCCTTTTTCGCCATTTCGTCAACAACAAACTTGTTGTACAGCGGCTTATATTCATTTACAATTTGCAAAAGTTCAACCTTGAGTAAACCCTCTTCATATTGAATATTTTTTATGCTTCTTAAATATTTTCGCCGCCATACTTGAATTTCTTCTTTATCGCATAATGCACTATTTCGCCCTCGTTGTACATGTTTAAAATATAAATGTTTTAAAAGCGCACAAAAAATTGTTCGTTTAAAATTTGGCAAATCTGGATCTTCGTTGACGGCGTGCAGTACTTTTTCCACTGTTGGCAGCTCATTACGAAAAAAAAATTGATGTACCTTTCTTCTTATTGCAGTTCTGTCAAAGCCATCTACCTTGTCAATTAACTTCTTACGAGCCTTTTCTCTTTTAGGTGATGATAAAATACCATTTGCACGGTATTCACGCAGAATACGATATACAGACCTTAAAAAGTGTTATTGAAAATAGAATCTCTACAACTTCCTGGTTTAATATCGTCTTACCTTTCGCATATTCCCGTGCTATTAGCGACTTTTTTGGCCACTTCCGATATTAATGCATTTGGATTTGACTGTAATTCTACTTTATAAACATTAAGTATCATACTTTTTTCATCTTTACTTAAGGGGCGCTTTTTCTCACGCTTTTTGGGGGGTGATGCTTCTGGCATATGCACATCAACAGACTCCGTGGAGCTAGACATTATACAGAATATTGCTGTTCAAAAACTCAAAACTTTAAAACGCCGAGAACGTACTGTTATAGCTGCCAGCGTGTGACTGTGCCTTTCCTGCATCTTTGCCAACAGCGAGAATGCAAGCGAACACGCTATGATCACGCGCTCATCACGATGGAGTATTTGTTTACCTCCACTGACTAGACTCCGCGACACTAGTATACAAGTGTCAACCACAAGAATAAACAACGATAATTTGCACTTGTAAAACAAGAAGACGTATCAAAACGCGACAGGTTGGTCCGAAAAAGGACTCTTTGTAGTAATAAAGAAACTTTACACTTAAAAAACAAAAGAAATTAACAAGAAAACGTAAATCAACAGCGGTTAACCCAGTTAAACGTCAATGGATGAGTTCAACTTACAAATCGATTGCAGCGCGCACGGGTGTTCGGTGAACTATGCGGACAAACAACGTGTAAAAGGCTATATATACAGCGTAGTAGTAGGCATTTTAATAGTGTGAAATTGTTTCGTTTCACAATAAAATCATTAAAATGAGGTGTGCGTATGCATTGTGTATTAGTGATTCGCGGTATAAGCATAAGACGTACATGAAAGATGTAGAATTTATACCGTTTCCAAAGCCGGACCACTGCCTGTCAAAATGTCAAACATGGGTTCATGCTTGTGGAAGAGAAGGTTTTACGGTGAAGAACATTACCAGAAATACATATATATGTACAAAACATTTTGTTGGTGGTAGAGGTCCAACAAAACTGAATCCACATCCCGTGGTTTTTTGTAAATAGAGGTAAGAAGGTTATTGTAATCTCAGCATGTTATACTAGAACACAGCTGAACAAATTATTAAGTAACACAATATTTGTAGGCACAACCACAACAAAGAAGACGCATTGTACGATATGCAAATAAAGAAAATGTAGCCCCAGAAAAAGCAGTAATTGCTGAGGAAGTAGTAGCGGATGAAGATTCTGACCGAATGTCAATCGATGCAGACGAGCCCCCCAAAGACATACTGCAAGATGCAAAAGCAGTGAATACGCAGGGTACGCAAACATTGGGGATGTCATATGTTCGAAAACTTTTCCAGAACATAGAGGAAAAGCGAAGTGTAGTGTGTGACGATGCGAAATTTAAAATGTCATACAATATTTGTAAAACCGATGATAAGGCATTTAAATTTTTTGGTGTGGGTTAAGTGTCAAAAATTTTAATAATCTATTTGACTATCTTGGGCCACAAAAAATGCCGTACTTAAAAAAAAAATTCGAATATCAACACCAAAAAAGATGCGATTCAACTCGTTCTCGTATAAAGATAGACTTTTTCTTACGTTAGTAAGAATTAGACGAGGTTTTAATTTTAAACAACAGGGAAATACACATTCATCGTACAAGCATTCTAATACAGTTAAATTTCTTGTCGGTATTTCTACTTCGGGTGCAGTAATTTATGTAAGTGATGCACTTGAAGGTGCAATATCAGATCGAGAAATATGCACTCAATCCGATTTTCTAAATTATCTGGTACCTGGTGATAAAGTGATGGGTGATGGTGGATTTAATATTACAGACATTTTAGATGTGCGATTAGTTAAGTTAGTTATATCACCATTTTTAATGGGGAGAAACAAATTGTCAGCGCAAGAAGAAATTTTGACAAAGCAAATAGCTAAGGCTAGAGTACATATTGAACGTGTAATATTAAAAATTAAATGTTTCAGGTTGCTGAGCAAAATTATTCCTATAACACTTTTGCCATTAATTTCACAAATATTTTATATTGCTGCACTACTGGTCAATTTTGAATATGCTACAATTACCTAATGTGTCTTGAAGATCAATAAAATAACAATTATTTATATGTAATACTAATAAAAGAATTCCACATCATGACATCAATATTTCGTATTTATTTATGTAATTATGTAAAATTAGAAATGCATTTAATAACTATTAAACGATAAATCCCTGGTTTTGTAGGTAATAAATAAAATCAACAGCATATACAACTTACTGATGAGACCTTTCGGTTTGTAGAAGTCACGTTTCATCTTTACACATAATGTGTAAAGATGTATTTATAACCAAACCCAAGAATTTATCGTTTAATGAATTTTAAAAGGCCAAGAAACTGTATAAGAAATTACATTCAATATCTGTACCTATTTGTAAATAAAAAATATTCAACATTACATGCATGTATGTATTATTTATATTGTAACAGGATACAAATTTCTTGTTCTCTATTAGTCAAGATTACCGAACCACCAATTCAGCTTTTTTGCCGGTTTTTTTAAACCACGGCATGCCAACCACCTCTGTAATTCCTTAACGCTGTGATCGGATATATTTTCTGAAATTTTGCTCCAGGAACATCACATTCAGTTAACTTCACTAAATTTGCCATGCTTTTACTACAACAAATCTCGTACGAGCACGTATGTTTATGCTAAACTTAAAAACGTGTTTGTACTCATAGTTCAATATTCACCGATAGATGGCGCTGCTTCTGACGTCATACTCGAACTCATCCATTGGACAGCAAATTCCAACCGTACGAGCCAGTGACGTTAAACTGCGCTGATTGGTTGCCACTTTTTTTAAATTATTTTAGCGGCAAATTTGAAAAATTCAAAGTTTGATAATTTTTTAAAAATCACCTAGAGGTTTTTTCACGACAAATTCAAGGTTAATAGGTTTCGTAAGCTGAAATGACGTACGAAATATGCAAAAATAGTGCATAATTTTTTTTTGCATCAACCCAATTATTCAAATAGCTTTGCCAATTTTCCAAAATTTCTAAAACATTATATTATATTAATGTTTAGTAACTTTTGAATGCACATTTTGCTTGTGCTTTGTTGCAACTATAAATTAAGAATAATGCATTTACGTAAATGATATGAAACACGGCCTTTCGTTTATACATTTTCAAAATCGTTTTAAACATAATCCGCGAAGCCCACCTGCGATAGATGGCGCTGCTAAATTTAAAATGGTCGACTATAAAAAGGAAAACAAATCGTTTGCGATAAGTTGAGAGTCATTTCAAATGTATTAATTTTTGAAATTTCACTTAAAACGAGTGTGTTGCATCTAATGGCCAAACACTTTCTCTTCCTTCCGATTATAGTTCTAAATTTCACCGCCAGACGTCAGCCACTTTGTTGGCGATCGCGGATAAACTTTTATAGAGTTTGCAAATTGCTGTCGAAAGTTTGTATGTTGATTCTACACGAAAAAATAAAAAAATGTCCGTCTGTGGGTGGGTGCGTTCGTTTCCCTATATCTCTGGAACCTCTTGGCCGCTTTTAATAAGATTTGGTGTGTGGCAGTTTTTTAGTTGTAGGTAGTTCTTTGTAAGGTCGTTAATCGGAACCGGAACCAGAAATTAGACCAGTTTTTTTGGTATCAATTTTTTTCTGAACTTTCTTTTAAAATTTTGAATACATAGCGTTGTAGTGCATCTAAAGACAAAAAAAAATGCCTTTTTCTTCTAAATGCTGTATCTTCAAAATGAAGGCCGCTACGAATTTTCGAAAATTTTAACTTCAATGCCTGACTACTCGAAAACAAAATATCCAATGAATACAAATTATCATATTATTTGATAGTTGTTAATAAGTATAATTAAGTGATGTAAAAACATTTTAGGAAATTTGAAAATTGTAAATATACTAGCGGCTCAAAATTTTGGACATTTTCAAAAAAAATTTTCACAAAAACTGCCCACACCATTATTTTTAAACTTTCTGAACCAATAGAGCTTGCAATGAACTACATATTGGTTTTTTAGTTATCTCCCAAATTTTGCTCTGACGTCCTCCAGGAATTTTTTAATATTTTGAAAGTGATTGATTTTTATTCAACAACGCAAACGCCGATTGTTATAAACTTTTATCAGTTCGATAGACTATTTGTAGTACTTTATTAGGATCAGTAAACTTTTTTAAAATTAAGAAAGAAAACGATACTTTTTAATATCAACAACGTGTTTTCCGGCACTTACGTGATTTTAACTACGCTTATCAATTGGCTCTAATAAAAATATTTTTCATTCTTTGCATGTTTTGATAACTCTATAAATAAAGTTGTTATAACTATTTTCGTGAGCGCATTAGCTATCTTAGCGCCTCTCACGTAGTAAAAGCGCGCTCCGCCCGTAAGTAACCAACGTCTTCAGTCTGCAGCAGGCTTGTACCGGCTAGAGATGACTATCTTTCCATCACTTCTTGATGCGAGAATATTTAAACCGTAAAAAGTATGGAAGAGTACCAGCGACCCGTTTTGCCTATTTTTTGCTTTTATTTACATGACAAAATCGTTCTACAATATTATTCTACTGTGTTTCTGATGTGGGTGTAGCAGCAATTAAAAAACTGTAAGCATTAGTTGTTCCAATGCAAGAAGAATTCAAGGCGAGTCATGATCCCTAAAATTAGGAATTGATTAAATAAATGATTACATTTATGTTGTACGTACGCAAAGAAACATGTTTTAAGTTCAAAGAAAGGTATGTACAAACCAAAGTGTTGATTCAACCTTACTGAAGTGTTTGCGATTGCAAGGCGAGGTCTTGGAATAAATACACGGTGTTAACTGCCAAAGATCTGATATTCACTAAATGTTATAAAACAGCTTACGTAAATTAATCAACAACAGGTTTTGCTGTATGTTTGTGTTACATAACTACAAGCATTTTTTGTATGAATTAAAACCTAATTTTACTGGTTAAAAATGTAATAAAGTATCGAGTTATGGGTATCGCTGCAACCATTAAGAAGTGCTCTTTCCGAAAAACAATATGAGCTAATATTGTTCCATTTGAAATTTTCTACTTTTTCTCAAAAACCTCTTAGTTGAATTTTTTAAGTGCCGGGGATTGACGGATATGGACAACAAACAATAACAAACAGTTTTACGATAACGCCTAGCTGCAGAAGAACAGTTTTTTGCCCATCATGGCACTCTAAACGCAAAAAAATTAAATACAAATTTTAATATTGCCAAAAAATAGTTGAAGTACACAATCGTATGCAGATTCGGAACATGTAAAAATATACAATAATTAAATTTTATGGATATATCACCCATACCAAATTTCATTTGTTTATCTCAATAAATAAAGAAAAAAGAGAGGTAAACCTTGTTTCGTTTACACCCGGTACGAATTGATCATTCAGGTTTGTGATCGTTTCAAAGAAATTATTATATGTCCGACTAAATTATTAGTTCACTTTTAAGAAGATCTCGGGGAATACCCACCTCAACTTAGGTAACCTTGTTGTGTAAATGTACAAAAAATAAAGACTTAACAAACCAATATAATTTTCATTATAAAAAAATTAGAAAGTACAACTTGTATTGCTGCCATTTTAGCTCAAGCAGATTCTGTAACAATATTGTATTTAGTTTCAAATAAATAACTCAATTCTTTAGGTATTGAATCTAATGCTTCTTTTCTAATTCGTTGCACACATTCGTTAAGGTCCGGAATGCCTTTATTGTAATGTAAGTAAAACTGAATATAATTAGTCCACACATCAACATCTTCCTTTCCAAACTGTTCACATGCAAATTTATGAACTTGACCCCAGGCCTCAAAATTGAAGTCTATTTGAATTGATTCTAATTTTGACATCATGGCGTGCATATCTTTACAGTACGGCTTTTCTACTGCCAATCTCATGTAGACTTCTCGTGCATTATCAATTCCTCTTGTTAACGCCAGCCATTCTAAATATTGGGGTTTGAGCGTCTCTGAAATTTCCTTGGATTGTTTCACACCATCTTCGTATATTAGTTCAATGTAATCATCATCTGACATTAAATAATGGTAACGTAAAATTGATGACCAAAGCGGTAAGGCTTTTTCCTTTAACGCCTTTATCCCCAATTTAAACACTTTGTCAACTTCTGACGGTATATCTTTGATAATCTGTAAACGAAGCCGTGCTTTCCATAAATCGACGGACTGCGGAATTGCATTGGTACCTAAACAGAAAGTTTTTAACGTGTTTACTTGAGGTTGCATTACATTTACTCACCTCTTTCGGCAATTTCTAAAGCTTCTTTGTCATTTATCAACTCCAACCATGCCATGTAATGGTTTTCCGATAAATATCCTGCCTGCGATACTTCATTTAAGGCTGCCTTCAAGGTTTCCAGTTTCAAAACTGTTCCTGCTCCATGGGACTCTTGTTGCAATTTTAATAAGAAATCTAAATATAATGACCACAATTTTGGTTTACGGGAGTGTGGTACTGTAGCAAGTCCTTGTCTGTATTTAGCAAAGCAGGCTTCTAAACGGGCTTTAGGAGTTCGTTTCTTTGTTTTAGTTGATTCTGCGCTTTCGTTGTTTTCAGTTTCTGTGTTTGCATCTTTGTAAGTATCAGACCCATGATAAATATCTGTAATAATAAGTTTATGATAAATCAGAACTCGATAATAACTGGTCGCCTATTTCATTGTGACTTTTTCGCTTTAGCTCATAATATACTCGCATCTTGCTTCGGCAATAGAAACGCCTATAATTAGAGTGTTATGATTTACAGAGTGTTTTTAAATATATGTACAAGTTTTTCAAAAAAAGGGCCAATAGTTTTTACTTTCCTATACTTTCAGTATAGGAAAATATTGTTTACATGAAAATTTTCGAATTCGAGGTTTTGACAGAAATACATGTCTGGGAACCCAAAGAAGTGGTTTTAAAAAAACGTCGGACTGTGGGTAGGTGGGTTGGTATGTGTGTGGGCATCATAACTATTGAACGGATGGCTGGATTTCGATGAGCTTTGGAATGTGGGAGTATATCCAAAATTTACCGATAAAATACGCTTTTAAAGAAAATTTGAAAGCGGAAGCAGAAGTTAGACTTGTTTTTTTGGTAGCATCTTTTATCAAATAAAGAAATTATAAATGGAACTAATTTTCCATCATTCTCACATAACCAATTTTAGCTACAACAAGCAAAAGTTTGAAGATAATTTGAAGTACAGTTTTACCGTGTAATAAACGTGTCTACATAATACATACCTTTCCGTTCTCTTTGTGCTAGAACATGCCATACATTTTCGTCATCTGAATAATCTTTTATCAACTGTTCAACTATAACTTCTTGAATTTTTATGGTAAAATCATGTTCTTCAAGCAGTTTCAGTAGATCAATATAAAAGCTACAATCTTTTACGTTTTCCAAAACTGACGTTATAATTTTTTCTAGTTTCTTCACGAACAATTCTTGTTGTGCTGTGGTTTCTTCTCCTCGTGTAGTTCTTTCAGCATCAAAAAGCCCTATTTGTATCATTTCTTTATATAACTTCTGATTGTCTTTGTGTATAGCAACACCTTTCAGGAGCATTATCATAGCTGTATTTGTATCTTTGCGATCATATGCATGCCAGCTTGCAGCAATATGCCATATTTGTGGGTTATCCGAGTGTTTCTATTAAAAATAAAAAATTAAAACTACTCTTGGTATAACAGTAAACACGAAATAAGGTAATCAAACCACATGGAATTATGAACCATTAAAATATGAAACTGTGTGTTACATTTTGTGATTACAAGTGTTTTGAGTACCTTATTTCATATTCATTAGTACTTATACTGAAAACCGGTTTTTCAATTTCATATTAAACAAAGTTCATCAGTAAAATAAGCAATAACAGCATTACTTATTAAAATAAACTAAGTTTAAATTTGAACTGTTAAAATATTATTACACCTATAAAACGTGCCTGCCCTAGAATGCTGTTATTATACATTTTAAGTCCAATAAACTATATATCAGATTAAATATCACTCAGAGCTTTATCTTTCGTTGTTGTTCATTTTTTTTACCTTCAACTGTAAAAATTGCATGGTATATATATTTTTTCCATTTTCACGTAGAGCAGTAATTTATTTTTTCGACCATATGAAAATTTAACACATTATAGTACGATCATCCCAATGCAATGAGTAATCACATGGTAAAGTTTGGGTATGTATTGTTGAACAATGCAAAAAGTTTTTTCTTGATCATATTTCCACAAAGAGTACATAGGAAACAAATTTGATGTTTAAGTTTAAAAATAAAAAATTAGCGGAGCATTTTGCCTGGACTTTCCTATACTTTTATATATCTAATCACAACAATTACAGTATATCTAATTAAGACATGTTTTCAGTTGTAGGTTATTTAAATATAGAACCCTGCTAATTACTCATTGCAAGAAAGACAACAAACATAGTCATAATTCATAAACTACCTGAGTAGCAATTTTGAAAATTTTTGTGCACAGTAACATGGTGTTTCTACAGGGGTATTATAATAAAAAATTTGAACCCAATCTGTCAATTTGTTTCTGAGTAATAAGGCGCTAAACTCAAAATTTTCAAAACTTAATTAATTTATTAACCGGTGCGCAGCAGCCGATGTCTGTAGTCACGGCGAACGAAGTGTTCCAAAGGCACTTTTGATAAATTTCTACAGCACAAACCATTTAATTTAGAAATATACTTCCTAATCTCGCATGATAGGAAATTTTGCGCTCAACTTTTCGATATCTATCTTAGTTTTGATTAAAGCTCGAGCAACAATTTAAAATCAATTTTTACTGAAATTAATTAATTAGCCAATTTCTCTGCCATCATTTTTACCACAAACGTTATTCATACGGTATAGAAGCTGGTAAACAACAATTTTTGACTTTATTTTTTACACTCAACATTATTTGTTAAAAGCATTGCAGCCGTCATTTATACACTGGACTATATCAATAGTGCATCAGTATTACCTAAGTATTTATCATACCTATATGTAAGCTATCCTTAGAAATAATTTTCTCAGCAACAAGCTAAATTGATTTGAAGAGTAGGTACTTTGTATCGAGCAAATTAAACAAGTAAAATTGAAAGAATACGCTGTCTATCAATCTTTGGCTGTTTACGTCATTATAGTCATTTAAGCTACATAGTAGAGTAAAAAGCTTCTTCTATCGTGTCATCCCGTTTGCACTTTGTTGCTAAAATGTAAGATCCACTTCAAATCATTCCCCATCCCTTAAGAATGCAAAATCGCCTGGTCGTCCAAAAATCGTCCTGTGCAAGGGGTGGCGGGGGGTGATTTTTGAAAAATTTGCAAAAAAATTTGTTTGCGTTTTTTACATCCACGTCACCTGGGCATGTATCTGCTAAAATCTTAAATCAATATTTTAATCAGAAATATATTTTTTTTAATTTTTAAAATTACCATATACAATGCTTTCATATGGAGCGCCTTAATGAATAAACGCTCGCCCTGAAACGCCATAACTGTGATATACTTTAACTTGTCTTAAGTCGAGAACCTTTTAGTTAATCAAAAAAATCGTTTCTACAAACGTTGTAGATCGAAGATCGAGAATTACATTGCTTTTTGCAAATTCTTAATCCGATGGCTAGTTTCGTAAAAAAATTGAAAATTGTAACACCATGTCGTGCCGATCGCGGTCGGGCGTGGAGACGCTAGGAACGTTCAGATTACCGTGGCTTATGCAGCCGAAAAACGACTCTATGTTTCAGGGCGCATATAAGGTTGATACTCGCCTATTAACGTGCTATTTCGGCGTCTTGGACGATTTTAACGCGACTTTCTTAGTAAATCTTTTGTTCAATGAATTGAATTTATTACTTTTAATGGTAATTAGATTTTCTTTTGATTTTTTCAATAATAATAATTGTAAATACGGAAAAAATATAGAGGTAAGTACCTACATCAGTAAGCAGTGTAAAAGTTTTATTGAATAAGTATGAAGTTAACAATAACAAAAATAATAATATTTATTGGTTTACAGTCCAGTAGATTTAAAATCAAAAATACCGGGGTAGAAACTTCCTCCTGTTAGATACGAATACCTAATTAATTAATAATAGTTAATTATTACAATAAGAAATTTTATTTACCTACAGCTATTATCCAGAGTCCGAACTTGTTTCATTGTCAGATAACATATCATCAGGGGCAACTATACGGCGAGTATTTCTATCGCCCTTATTATAGCACATGTTAATTGGGCCATACATTTGCAGGGGCCAATACAAATAATTCGTCTTTTTTTACAGGAACACAGCGATCCTGTACACCCTGAAATAAAAATTTGGTAATTTAAAGTTTAAATAATATATTATTAGGTAGGTACCACTACAAGAAGTAATTTAATTACCTTTTTTACATTTGCAAGTGTTCAGTACAGAAGTATCCTCTGGTAATATTGCTTCAGTTGTCTCCTGGTGAACTAATATTCCCAGACCAATATGTTTTGGAGTATATTTTTTTCCATTTGAACATGCAAAAATTATGTCTTGACAAATATTAAGTATTTGAGTTTCTTTTATGTCACTGCTTGATTCGTTGCAAACAAGAATACTAATAAGAAAGTATAAATTGTTTGGTATATACTTTTTAAATTCATTAATGTTTAAGTTTTTGAATTCAACGTGTGTAGGTATTTGATTTATTTCCGTTTTTATACTTTGGCAAATTTTGGTCAAAATGTGTAGTTCTGACGCACCACAGGATAAATTGGAAACTTCGCTTTCAGTATGCTGAAGTACTGTTTCAATAGCTTGTTCCTTGGAAAAATGTTTTAAGAACATTCTTGGATCGATTTCACTAATTCAATATCGTCGACAAAATGTTCTTTAATTTTTTTAACTAGAAATCGATCACTCAACTCTAAATTTCCACCGATTTCACGATATCTTTTGCTAACTGATGTTGTGGAATAACCTTTTCCCTTTTCGAAACCTTTCTCCATTTCACTAAATAATTGTTGTAATGCTTCATTTTCCATTTACCATTTTCTTTTTCCACTTGCGCTAGGTTTCTCCTTTGTATTGCGTAATTCTGTAGAAACGCATGAGGCATGATATTTTATTTCAGATGCGATTAAATCATTTTCGCCTATTCTGAAATAAAATAACGAATTGTTTCGCGATATAGTTTTAATTTTGTCTTTTATGTTCTTGGTCATGACCTGGCACAGTTTTTGATTTCTTAAACGTTTTTGGCAAAACACGCACTTATGCACATCAAATGAAATTGTCCGTAAGGAACGTTTTTGAGATGTTTCCGCTTGGAAAAGATCAGTAATTATTTTCGCACATTTTAATTTGTATGAGGAAATATTTTTGGAACTGGTATAAGTTTTGTAGCAGTTTTTGTGCCATTGCAAGTAATCTCGCTCTTTTAAATCATTCAAATTTGTAAATATATGCAACAACCTGGCATCTTCTCCTTGGCAGATATTTATACGAACTTTCGTGCATTCAATAAATCTTTGTTTGGATATTTCTTTTGATATTATTAATTTTCCTGTTTGACGCATACTTGATTAATTTTCTCCCGCTTTTTAGCAGCTCCTTTTTTAATGAGTCTCAGTTTAATTTTTGACTCTAGTTCACTATCCGAACTCGTACTGCTTTTAATATCCATTGCTAAATGGATCTGTAAGAAATGCTGCATAGAAACTGTACTACCTACGTGCTATAAAGAAAATCTTACCAAGGTAATTAAATTACTTCTTGTAGTGGTACCTACCTAGTAATATATTTAAACTTTAAATTACCAAATTTTTATTTCAGGGTGTACAGGATCGCTGTGTTCCTGTAAAAAAAGACGAATTAGTTGTATTGGCTCCTGCAAATGTATGGCCCAATTAACATGTGCTAATAAGGGCGATAGAAATACTCGCCCTATAGTTGCCCCTGATGATATGTTATCTGACAATGAAACAAGTTCGGACTCTGAATAATAGCTGTAGGTAAATAAAATTTCTTATTGTAATAATTAACTATTATTAATTAATTAGGTATTCGTATCTAACAGGGGGAAGTTTCTACCCCGGTATTTTTGATTTTAAATCTACTGGACTGTAAACCAATAAATATTATTATTTTTGTTATTGTTAACTTCATACTTATTCAATAAAACTTTTACACTGCTTACTGATGTAGGTACTTACCTCTATATTTTTTCCGTATTTACAATTATTATTATTGAAAAAATCAAAAGAAAATCTAATTACCATTAAAAGTAATAAATTCAATTCATTGAACAAAAGATGTACTAAGAAAGTCGCGTTAAAATCGTCCAAGACGCCGAAATAGCACGTTAATAGGCGAGTATCAACCTTATATGCGCCCTGAAACATAGAGTCGTTTTTCGGCTGCATAAGCCACGGTAATCTGAACGTTCCTAGCGTCTCCACGCCCGACCGCGATCGGCACGACATGGTGTTACAATTTTCAATTTTTTTACGAAACTAGCCATCGGATTAAGAATTTGCAAAAAGCAATGTAATTCTCGATCTTCGATCTACAACGTTTGTAGAAACGATTTTTTTGATTAACTAAAAGGTTCTCGACTTAAGACAAGTTAAAGTATATCACAGTTATGGCGTTTCAGGGCGAGCGTTTATTCATTAAGGCGCTCCATATGAAAGCATTGTATATGGTAATTTTAAAAATTAAAAAAAATATATTTTTGATTAAAATACTGATTTAAGATTTTAGCAGATACATGCCCAGGCGACGTGGATGTAAAAAACGCAAAAAAAAATTTTTGCAAATTTTTCAAAAATCACACCCCGCCACCCCCTGCACAGGACGATTTTTGGACGACCAGGCGATTTTGCATTCTTAAGGGATGGGGAATGATTTGAAGTGGGTCTTACATTTTAGCAACAAAGTGCAAACGAAAATCTTTTCTAGAAGGCTTTTGGCGGCTGGCAAACTCTACTAACAAGGAATGTTATATCCTTACATTACGTGTTGCTTATTATATTTTTCTCACTACCGGCAGCAATTACCCCTAAAATAATAAGAAAACATTTGTAAAATGTGGGGATATTTGACATCTGTCATCAGAACTAGGATCAGAATTTTGTTTTAATTATTTCTATTTCGCAAGTTAGTTGTAAATCTGTCATGACTATTATTTTCCTAGGAATGTAAGTGACAGTACTGTAAAATCACAGTTCTTAACAGTTATTTAAGTATCAAGGAATGTAAGGGGACGTAATAACATCCGAGGTAGGCGAATACGAGCTGAGGCGGAGCCGAAGCTTGTCGCCTGCCGAGGATGTTATTAGTCGATACATTCCGTGTTACTTATTAAATTTTTCACGCTACCGGCAATGTAAGTAGGCCTACAGGTAGAAATTTAATCATATTTTTAAAAGTTCGTTTTGACAGCTGTCATCGGAATTATTTTTTAAAAGCCCCATTATTCTAAGTTGTCTGTGCTTGTTACCATATCAACGAACAGTTAAAATCAACATTATTTTCCTAAGGATGTAAGTGACACTATTAAGTTCCGTCGTCAAGGGTAACTAGTACACGAATGTTATCAGCCACTTACGATCCCTGTAGCTATGGATGTAAGGCCTACTTACATTGCCGGTAGCGTGAAAAAGTATGTTCGATGTGGTAGAATGCTCACAGGTTCCGTATCTAAAGTAGCTGAACTTGACGAAATAAAACACAGTAGAGGTTTAATACATTAATTAAATTTCTCCAAAAGTAATTCCTCAAAAGGATTGCGGCTGCGGCCAACTGACAGTTATACAGCGAACCAGCGCAGAAAACCAGGTGTAGGAGCCCGCAGAGTCTGGCAGACGAGCCAGCGCCAGCGATGGTCAGAAAACAAGGACTTGGAGAACTCGGCCAGTAAACCACCCCAGAAAATCAGGTGGAGGAAGGCAGAGGCTGCCGGAGGAGCCAGCGCCAATAACAGATGTTTCACAAAATAAAATCAATTTAAGTTATTCAAATACGATGCAGTATTTATAAACAAAATAAGCTATTAACGCTCCCGTCCCATAAGAATTTATACCCTAAAAATTGAGAATGCAAGATCTGATTGGGCAATCATACTAAAAGCAAACAGGGAAAAAAATTAAATGAATGTATAGCGTACTTACATTGCCGGTAGTGGGAAAAATTAATTTTATCACCTCCCTGATTAATTTAGATGTTAAATCTACATTGCTTACCTTTATCATATTTGACACAGCATCGGAAGCAGCATTAATATAATTTACTTTCTTACAAAACTTCAGAAAAGATAAAAACAACGGTATATCATTAGAGAACCGCTGAAGAGCAATTTCATACAGCACTTTAATTCTTTTAATTATTTTGTGTTCGATACTTCCTTTTTTCTCTCCAACTTTGAATTTGTTTCTTCGCAGTCTGATATCTTTCAGTAAATACGACTCATAACTTATATAATCGGTAAAACTATTTAGATCTTTCGTAATTGCATGTATTTTATATTCAAATCCTTTTCTTTTCGATAGGATATGCCTGTAAATTATTAAAAAATAAAATTTGTAAACAGTTCTAGAAAGTACAAGTAAAAGTACCTTCAAAATAATTTATGATTTGAATTACAGAATACTCACCTAGTTTCATCCCTAGTAAACAATTTTGTTCTTTGCATTTCTTCCAACTCCTCCGTCATCAATTCTAACCGTTTTTGTACTACCTCCGTCATTTTTCTGTTAAATTAGAACACTAATGAATATTATTAGAGAAGTATTTATTCTTGTCGCTACACTAATTTAGTTATTTTGTTTATAACATAGGTTAAATTAAAGAGCACGCTGTAAACTGTCAGCTACACACTTCATCTGTCAAAAATGAAATTTGACTGACAGACAGCGTTTTAGTAATATAGGAATTTCACATGTCTAAAGTTGGTAGTGTAATCGTGATCCATGTTTACATGAATGAACCGTGCCGCTCATATTTGAAACTCATAAAGTAGTAATAAGTACGCGAAATATAACAAACTGGTTCCAAAACAAACACAATGCTGCCGTTTTGGTACATTTGGTTCACAAACATTTTCGGAAGCTTTTTTACTATTTTCATGTTTTCTTTTATGTAGATATTACCAATTTAATAAAAAAGAATACAGTTTATAATAGTATTTCTGTCTAAATATAATTCTTATGTTTAAAATGTGTATTATTACTATTGTTAATAAAAATTGATAACATTTATTTATGCTAAATAATATAAATACATTTTTTGCAACGTTCAAAAATTGAAAGTTCTAGTTTCTCCCAAAAATTTAAATTTTGTACCTTTTTTTACTTTTCTATAGCGAAGTGGGGATTGATTTCATGAAAATGTTCGAAATCGAGATTTTGACAGAATAACACGTTGTGGACTTCCAGGAACCCAAAAAATGTCTGCCTGTGGGTTTGTGGGTAGGTATGAGAGTATGTGGGCGTGTGGTGTATTATAACCACAAAATTATGATCTGTGATCATAACTATCGAACGGACGGATTTCGATGAGCTTTGACATCTGGGGGTATACCTAAAAGTTTTTACTTTCGCGTTTTATTACTCAAAACCAGGTTGACAGATTAAGTTAAAATATTTTATCGTAATAGCCCTATAGAGACTCAATATTACTGTGCACAAAAATTTCGAAAAATTAAAAGATATGAAGTGAACGAAAATTTCAATATTGCGGAAATATTCAAACAAATATTACTCAAAAACTGTCCACACGATTTTTTTAAATTTTGTAAGCTCATAGACCTTGTGATGAGCTACAATTTGGTTCGTGTCTCAGCCCGCTAGTTTCTATGAATTTTAGAAATTTTGATTGTTAACGCCTATTTACTGAAAAACGAGTTATCAGATCGGGAGTAAATTGATATTTGGGAAACACTTGCCTAACCTGGCAAAACCAATTTGATGCAGCCAACTACGATAACTTGACGTATGTTACAAATCAGCTACTAATCGATGTTTTTTTATATTTTTACATATTGTAAAATGGCAACTAAAAATAAACTCAACTTATAGAATCACGTTTTGAGCTAAAATATTTAACTGCGGAAATTGCACAAGCCTTTTCTGTCATTACTGGCAACACTTAAGCTTTCAGTACACCTAAATTTTAATTATTTGTTGTAAACTAAAATTATACCGGAAATGATTACAGATGTGTTATTTTAAACGAAACACCTGTATATTGTTGGCGTTTTTGCATTCAGAATAAAATGTTACGTATTGTGACGCTCTTTGGTTACCTGGTTGGTGTTGTGGGGGGCATTATACCTTAGCCTGTGCATCCAACCTCGATGAAATGCTTTATAATGAAGTGTTCCCTCCAAACCGGCTTCACTGAGCGAGGGCTTTTCTCTAGTAGAATTGCGCTTTCGAGAAAGGTTTTTCTCCAGTTTGATTGCACTTTTGAGAAAGATTTTTCCCCAGTGTGACTGCACTTTTGAGGAAGGCTTTTCTCAAGTCTCCAGGAGTCTAAATAGTTTTACTTAACGAAACCTTTCGTGCTCAGGTAATGTTAATAAACGAACAAGCAAAGCAAAATATGAACAAAAGCAATACGGGGCAGGCAAAATACGGAAGCGGTACGGTAGCAATAAGGTGGCAATGGGGTACTAATACGGTAGCAGATAAGATACGGTAGTCTAGGGTAGCAGTGAAGATACAATATTCTACGGTAGCACACGGTAGCAGATAACTAACTAAGCAACAATAAGACGTTCTGGTGCAAACGCTAAAGAATTTAAAATCATGGGTAAGACAGGTATAGCGGACAAACGGAATTGTGACGAATATAAAAAAGAGAAAAGTACTGCCTCGTGTCTAACGTCAGCGGCAGTCAGAAACCAAGAGAGGAGAACGACATTGTCAGACACTATCGAAACGAACATCCGTCGGCACTGAATAACCAGCTCTGAAGTAAACTTAGAAGACAAGTTTAAAGTGCTCACTGTGCGAGTGTGTTCGACACTCTTCCTTTCTTGTTCCATAGTACCAACGAGGGCAGCGTCCAAGCTTTTCTCAACGCAACCTCCTCAAAGAATTCGAGGAGAAGGAGGCGGAGGACAGCTTCCATACCGCCGTGTTAGTTGAACGCATAGCACTCGTCACGGAACGACACACACACACCATTTTACAATAGAACGTAATGTAATAAATTGAATCAGAGAATAGGAAAAGAAATCAGCAGGTGCATACGAAGAAGGTTTTGTGGCGGTTGCCCTACAGTTGTGATATGACATTTTCTTCAGTACTTTGAGTATTAAAATAGAGTAAATTTGAAATATGATATAAAATGCTCTTTGCAAACCGAAACGCGTTTATTGAGAAACACTTGCAATAAAGCGGCAGCTTTTATTATATTAGGGGTTGTAAATCGCAACGGCTATTGCCCTGTAACGGAATCCTAGTAAACACGGAAATGCCTGCGACGCGCCATGGGACAATCAATGACATGATAAAGTTACAACACAAAAAAATTTTAAAATTTTTTTGCAAAAAAAATCTATTTTTGAGCTTTTAAAAAAGATTCGCCGATATTAAATTAAACCAAAAACGCAAGGACAACTTCGTTGTCTTCCCCTTATTAAATAAAGATGCACGAATTTTTGGTTTTCAAAAATTCATAGAAGGCGTCACAGAAAAATTAGAGAATTGAGACACGAACCAAATTATAATTCAATCCAAGCTGTATTAGCCTATAGATTTAAAATCAAATCGTGAGGGGCGGTTCCCTACCAGGCGCGTCCCCAGGTGGCGGATAGGGGAACGACCTTTGTGGATGATCGTATATGACGCAAAGGCCAGTGCTGATGATAGGTCGCTCGTCAAGTGTAAAACTATGACTGGTAGCGACTAAAGCGGCACCGCGGACCAAACCACCCCAGCCCAACTGTCATGTCGTGGTTAAGGGCCTGCACTGGGTTGAAACGGCGTCGGACAGTGCTTGCACTTCCGTCATACCGGGCACTCCTTCCGCTGTCGTGGTCATGTCTCGCGGGCAGAAGGACGTGCGTGGGGGTCTTGGCTTAACCGCCTGGACCAAGAGGAGACAACCTCAATAAAAATCAGCCTCCATGGCCAAACAACCCCGTCTGGTTACCGGGGTAAGAATAGTCCCAGGGAACCCCCTGCCGGTCGTAGAAGGCGACTATCTGGGGCACTGGTCCCAATCTTATCCATCATACCTTTACTATCCCGTCTCTCCTTATTTCATTATTTATCATATCCTATATCCACATCCTCTTCTATCTAGAGGAGTAAACCTCGTAAATAAATCCCAAAGTTAAGGTGGAAGCCATCGTGCTGAGAACTGAATGGCACTAGGGTTATAGTGTCTCGAACGATGCCCTTGGGGAACCAGGCGAAACCCCATTGTATTTAGCCTTACACCTGTGTAGGGGCTCCGCAGGTGCTGACCACCCTTTCCCCATTACTCGTGGGACTAACATGGACCAAAGTAAAAACAATTTTGAAATTTTAGGGGAACTTCCAACCGAAGAAAACCCTACAACCATAGGACCAGCTACGGAGGAGGTGCCACCAGTTGGACCAAACCCTTCTGTTCCCATGGAACTTGGAGAGGAAGCCTCGGCCAGCCTCCCAAAAACAGCCTCTCCAAAACCCCAGAAAGACAAGAGACTATCTGGGGCTCAAAGGAGGAAAATGAGAATCCAGGAAGCGATAGCTGCTGGGGAACCTGTAAGACCCAGGATTCGAAAAACTAAAACAAAAGATCATAAGGGTAAAGTGCAAACTGAAGCTGGGAGTAGCCAATCTCCCGCGACAGGGAGCACTCCAACCCCTTATGTAAAGAGAAATCGCTCCGATGGCAGTACACCCTCTAGCAGTGGGGCCCAAACCATCAAAAAACCTAGAACTGATGCTGACAGAGGGAAGGGTGTGCCAGCAATGGCAGAAACTTTCAGTGAAACTCTGAAGGCAATGAAGATGGCAGTAGTTCTAGAAAACTTTCCTGATGAAAAACTCACGGAAGAACAGGCTCAAAAAATCCAAACGGAGCTATTGGGTCAAGTGCTCAAATGTGCGGAGGGAACTGGACCACAGTTCAAGAACTCCCATCTGGAAAAGGGCGCACTAACAATCACCTGCGCCAATGAGATGTCGTCAGCTTGGCTAACAAACCAACTGGCTAACCTCAGACCATTACAAGGATTAAATCTCAGGGTGGGGACCGCAAAGGAAATCCTACGCACTACGAAAGTTCTGCTGTGGGTGCCCAAGCTGCTCTCCAAAACAAACCCTGCAGAATTACTCAACTTCCTAAAGACCCAAAATCAGGGGCTAAAAACACAGGAATGGCGAGTCGTGAGCAACCGAGTGGAGTCATCTGGACAGACACTGGTGCTGGAAATCGACGAAGAGTCTTTAGCGTCTCTAAAGGGCAGCAAATACCAGGCTTTTCTGGGACTATCCCAAGTGACGTTCAAGCCACTAAACCTGCCTAAGGATGCTCCAACTCCTTCAGGCCAACCTACAGCACAGTAGGGGAGCTTCGGCGACCCTCTCACGTCTGCTAGCTTCTGGCAAAGTCAACATAGCCCTAATCCAAGAACCCTGGGTCTCCAAGGGCAGGATAATGGGGCTTGGCCAAACCGGAGGTAAGTTAATCTATGATAGATCAGTAGAAACACCTAGAACCTGCATCTATGTGGGGAATGGAGTTAACACCTTACCCATGACGGATTTCTGTTCCAGAGATCTAACTACGATAAGTACGAAATTTCAGTCAGAAGGGAGCACAGTGAAGCTTATCCTAACTTCCGCCTATCTCCCTTATGACTCGCCAACACCTCCACCATCACCTGAGTTGGAACGACTAGGGAATTACTGCAATGAAACCAAGACCGAACTTTTGATAGGAGCGGACTCAAACTCTCATCATATAGTCTGGGGCAGCAGCAACACGAATAACAGAGGTGAGTCTTTATTAACCTTTATTTGTAGTAATAACTTACATGTAATAAATGTGGGCAACGAACCTACCTTTGTAACAACTGTTAGGAGGGAGGTCATAGACCTAACCCTAGGTTCCTCCAAAATATGTAGGAAAATAACAAAATGGAATGTTTCTAGTGAGCCATCTCTCTCAGATCACAGGCACATTCATTTTGAAATATCCGACGTGGAAAAAACAGTGCTTACGTACAGGGACCCCAGGAAGACCGATTGGGAAGCCTATAGGGAAGACCTAAGGGCAAATATTGAAGCCAACATCAGCACTGTTCATAATAATAGCTTTGAAATTGAGGCTGTAGCAGATCAACTACAAAAATCTATTCTAACCTCATACCAAAATAACTGTCCACCAAAAACTAAATCCACTAATAAGGTGGGGTGGTGGAACAATGACCTCGCCAAAAGGAGGAACAATGCTAGGAAACTCTTTAATAGAGATAAAGCAACAGGCGATTGGGACAGATATTCAGAAGCCCTCACCGTATACAATAAAATGGTAAGAAAAGCTAAGAGAGATTCGTGGAGGAGGCTCTGTCAAGATGTTGAAAACACATCTGAAGGAGCAAGACTCCACCGCATCTTGGCTAAAGAACCTTTAAATCCTGTAGGCACTTTAAAAAACCCTACAGGAAACTTTACTACCACTGGTAAGGAGACCGTGGAGCTTTTGCTCCAAAGTCACTTTCCGGGATCGGTAATAATAACTCAGCCAAACCCAATTCAAAACCCTAATAACTCTTTTTCTAGAGCTGTACGGGAAAATTGGAAGATAGCTAACTGCGTGATAAATCACGAAAGAATAAACTGGGCTATTAACTCTTTTAAACCCTATAAATCTCCGGGACCCGATGACATCCTCCCTGTAATGCTACAAGAGGGGAAGCAAGTTCTGATACCAGTGTTATGCAGGCTGTATCGAGCCAGTTTGGCCTTAGGTCATGTACCTCAAGCCTGGAAACCTGTTAAAGTGGTCTTCATACCAAAACCGGGTCGTAACTCCTACGCCCAAGCCAAGGCATTTAGACCAATAAGTCTATCGTCGTTCATTCTGAAAACGATGGAAAAACTGGTAGAAAGGCATATAAGGGAAGGGGCACTCATAGAGAAACCCCTACACCAAAACCAACACGCCTACCAACCAGGCAAATCTTGTGAAAGTGCTCTTCATAACCTTGTTAATAGGATAGAGCGCTGCTTACAAAACAAGGAAATCGCCCTAGGTGTTTTTCTTGACATACAGGGGGCTTTTGACAACACCTCCTTTGAATCAATGATTCAAGCGGCTAAAAGACATGGTATTGACGACACCTCGTGTAGGTGGATAAAAAACATGTTAAAAAGTCGACAAGTACAGGCCACAATATGCGGTGAAAAGATGGAGGTGTCAGTAACTAGGGGATGTCCACAAGGAGGGGTACTATCCCCCTTACTTTGGGATCTGGTTATAAACGAACTCCTCACAAATCTGAATACCGAGGGCTACTTCACCCTTGGTTATGCAGATGACATAGTCGTTCTTATAGAAGGTAAGTACGGCACCATAATCTCAGAAATAATGCAAAATGTTCTGCTTAAGGTGGAGACATGGTGTAACAAGGAAAACCTTACGGTAAATCCTGCAAAAACCAGTCTCCTACCATTTACTAGAAAAAGAAACCACGGAGGCATAAACCCACCGAAACTCTTTGGAGAAACTCTACAAATTAAGGGGGAAGTCAAATACTTGGGTGTAATTTTAGATACCAAGCTGACTTGGAACCAGCATTTACAGAGAACTACCAATAAGGCAAAAACATCCCTGATGATGGCAAGAAGAACCTTTGGAAATAAATGGGGACTAAAACCCAAAATGGTCCACTGGCTATACACAACAGTGATAAGACCAACAATAACCTACGGTTCACTGGTATGGTGGCCAAAAGTAAATCAAAGACAGACAATTAACCAGCTTCTTGGTGTTCAAAGACTGGCCTGTCTCTGTATAACTGGAGCATTCAGGAGTACTCCGACAGCAGCACTGGAAGCTCTTCTGCAACTTCCTCCCCTAGAGCTAATAATCAAGGGCGAGGCACGCATGGGAGCATACCGCTTAAACTGCACGGGCAATTGGAGAAGCAGCCAACAGATATGGGGACACTCCAAAATAACAACTGTAGTATCCGACCCAATGCTAGACATGGGTACGGACTACATGTTAACAAAATACTCCTTTCATAAACCATTTGAAGTACGGATAAACCGTGAAGAGTGGCAACAAGGAGAACCACCAGACTTACAAAAAAACCTAGTATGGTATACAGACGGTTCACGCACAGACAACGGAACCGGAGCTGGAATATACGGTAGCAACCCAAGATATAGTACCTCTATTCCATTGGGCCAATCTACCACAATATTCCAAGCAGAAACATATGCAATTTTAGCAGCAATAGAAGAGAACATAAGAAGGGGGTATATGAACAAAACCATCCTTATCATCTCTGACAGTCAGGCAACTCTAAAAGCACTGAACTCAAACCGGATCAAGTCAAAGCTTGTCTGGAACTGCCTTTGTAGCCTCTTGAAACTGGCAAACTCTAACAAGGTAAAACTTGTGTGGGTGCCGGGACACAGAGGCATAGAAGGAAATGAAAATGCAGATAAACTAGCAAAGCAGGGATCTGAAACACCATTCACAGGGCCTGAACCTGTGGTTGGCACAACTAAAAAGACAGCGAGAGGAGCAGTTAAAGAATGGATGTCAACAAAACACTCGGAACACTGGAGACTCTCACCTCGACAGAGACAAAGCAAAGCTATGATGGGCAACCATCCCCATAAGCTGACTAAACCAGTCCTGCAACTTAGCAGGACTCACATCAGAATAGTGACAGGACTCCTAACGGGACACTGGCACTTCAGAAAACATCTGCATAACATAGGGCTATATAATGAAGATCCAATATGCAGACTATGTGGTGAGGAAGAAGAAACAGCCTCCCATATAATATTCGAATGCGAAGCCCTAGCTCGCAGAAGATTCCAAATCTTTGAGGGCATCAAACCCAATGAGATACAACCGCCAGCCAGTCTGATCAACAAACTCCTAAACCTGCTAAAGGGGACGGATCTACTTGACAGTGACTAGCGACCGAAGGGGATACACAATAGGCCCAAGAGGCCGCAGTGTTATAGGGCATATCAAACCCTCCCCGTTTTAAATCAATCAATCAATCAAAGACAGGTATAGCGGACAAACGGAATTGTGACGAATATAAAAAAGAGAAAAGTACTGCCTCGTGTCTAACGTCAGCGGCAGTCAGAAACCAAGAGAGGAGAACGACATTGTCAGACACTATCGAAACGAACATCCGTCGGCACTGAATAACCAGCTCTGAAGTAAACTTAGAAGACAAGTTTAAAGTGCTCACTGTGCGAGTGTGTTCGACACTCTTCCTTTCTTGTTCCATAGTACCAACGAGGGCAGCGTCCAAGCTTTTCTCAACGCAACCTCCTCAAAGAATTCGAGGAGAAGGAGGCGGAGGACAGCTTCCATACCGCCGTGTTAGTTGAACGCATAGCACTCGTCACGGAACGACACACACACACCATTTTACAATAGAACGTAATGTAATAAATTGAATCAGAGAATAGGAAAAGAAATCAGCAGGTGCATACGAAGAAGGTTTTGTGGCGGTTGCCCTACAGTTGTGATATGACATTTTCTTCAGTACTTTGAGTATTAAAATAGAGTAAATTTGAAATATGATATAAAATGCTCTTTGCAAACCGAAACGCGTTTATTGAGAAACACTTGCAATAAAGCGGCAGCTTTTATTATATTAGGGGTTGTAAATCGCAACGGCTGTTGCCCTGTAACGGAATCCTAGTAAACACGGAAATGCCTGCGACGCGCCATGGGACAATCAATGACATGATAAAGTTACAACACAAAAAAATTTTAAAATTTTTTTGCAAAAAAAAATCTATTTTTGAGCTTTTAAAAAAGATTCGCCGATATTAAATCAAACCAAAAACGCAAGGACAACTTCGTTGTCTTCCCCTTATTAAATAAAGATGCACGAATTTTTGGTTTTCAAAAATTCATAGAAGGCGTCACGGAAAAATTAGAGAATTGAGACACGAACCAAATTATAATTCATTCCAAGCTGTATTAGCCTATAGAATTAAAATCAAATCGTGTGGCTAATTTTTGAGCAATATTGTTTTGAAAATATTCAAAAATTCATAGAAGGCGTCACAGTGAAATTAACAAGCTCAGACACAAACCAAATTGAAGCCCATTTGAGCTCTATAAGCTTTAAAAATTAAAAAAAAATTGTATTGGCAGTTTTTGAGCAATATATTGTTTTGAAAATATTCAAAAATTCATAGAGGGCGTCACAGTGGAATTAACAAGCTCAAACAACAACCAAATTGAAGCCCAGTTTTAGCTCTATAAGCTTAAAAACCCGTATTGCCAGTTTTTGAGCGATGTAGTTTTGAAAAGTTTGTAATTTTTTCCAGCTCATAGCTTTATCCTTTCAAAAATTCTAGTGTACGGTTACAATGAGCCTATTACGATAACATTTTTGAACCCGATCTGTCAACCTGTTTTTGAGTACTAAGCCGCTGAAGCTAAATTTCCAAGAATTTGTAGCGTCCGCAATTTTAAAGGTAGAAAGTAAAAAAAAGCATTCGATTTGACTTAAGGTCTCCTGCTCCTGCCAGATTCTGTTTAAAAATAAACCTTTTCTGGAAGAAATGCAACAAAAAAACATGTCTAATTTCCCTTTCCGGTTCCGGATCAGGATAGTTACGCTTGGGCATAACAAATTTCATTAAAATCGGTGTAGTTCCTGAGATTTTGCGTCATACACACACACGTTCAGACAGATATTTTTTAAAAACAACTTTCTTTGTGCACCTGGAGGTCCAAAACATGTATTTCCGAAAATTTCAGAATGTTTTTCCGATCTCAATACATCTATACTGGAAGTATAGGAACGTAAAAATGAAAGGGATACTTTACAACGACTACTACCACTTAAGGACCCCAAAGAACTGTTTTCCTTAACTGTCTGTATGAGCTTTGAAAACTTATGAGCTTTTATTTAAATAACACGAGAGAATAAAATAAAATATTTAAACTGCTCATCGGTGATAGTAGAATAGAATTTTAAATTTGATTTTTAGACTAAGCAATATGTGGGTGTTTTAATCGTAACCTTTTAGCCCTATATTTGGATGATTTACTTTCATATTGGTCTTTGATGTTTCTTTAATTCTCAGGTATTTTTTTTTCCAAAAATCAAAAATTTTTTTTCTCCCAAAAATATTCTAACTAGAGTACGCCATGTCAGACGCGTTGCTAGCTTTTGGTTGTTTTATCGGAAATACTAATTTTGTTGTGATTGTGTTTCTTTTAGAGTTTTTGTTTATAAATTTCAGTTTCGAAAAAAATCCGAGACACCAAAGAAAACTAAACGATCAGTACAAGTTTAATTTTGATTGAACAGCATTTCTGTGTTCAGAATCGTATCTATTTTGGTTGTTTGCGTTGGAGCGAGTGAGAATGCCGTCCCAAGCGGGCCGTTCCGGTTCCTGCCTACACTGTTGCTCGCAGCTAAATTCGCATCACGGCCCCAAACCCCTACGACGAACTCTATTGCCCTGTTCCCTTTACTAGCCCACTCAGCCCTGCCATGTTGTCCCATTCCCTTTACGACAGCTCTGCTTCGGAAACACTGGGACCGCAGCCGAATACCCCGACCATGAAAAATTTAATCTAGAATCCCCGTCCTTGTTGAAACTGTCGCATCGAGTCGTGTCCAATTTCTGCATCCGTTAGCTATCAAGTGGTGTCCAGGCCCGTTGGGGAACGCGGCGGCCTCTCTGCGCTCTGCATCACAACATGCGACAACTGTCATGAAATGTCCTCTTTTCGCCGGCAACGAAATATTCTGACAGTTTAATTGCAACTTCATGTTCATGTTTTGAAAGCCCTCCGTAATGGTCTGGTTCAGTTTGTTTTATTTCAAATTTAAATTTTTTACATATTTTTAAAATTAGCAAAATTTAACAACGAAATTGGTATCAACAGGTTACTCTCTGGTTTTGCATAAAAAACCTTCTAATTTTACACAATTACACAAATTTTAAAAAAGATTTGGGATTTATGCAAAAATAATAATCAATAACAAATAAGAATGAGAAAATTGAACGGGAAATAGTGGGGAAAAAGGAGGGATGGCAAAAGAATGACATAGTAGAGATCAGTGGCGTAGTTAGCATTTTCGGGCCAAAAAGCAAAAATTTGTGGTAGGGTTCCCAATGTACAACAATAATTACTACCTTTTTATTGCTCAAAATAAAGGGTGATGCTGATATTGCAATATTTTAACTGCAGATAGCAAACTAAAAGCAATAAAAAAGTTGCTATAAACATGAACCTGGAAACGTTTCCTTGCAGAGTTGCAGCCTCCAGAGGTGTCGTATATGGAGATCCACGTAATACTTTTTTTTAAACATTTTAGATCTTTTAGATTTTAGTTATAAAATATTATTCTCTATACAAAAATACAGAAAAAGGCACTACTTTTCAAGGTAATACATGGTTTTTGTACAACCGAGTTGCCATGAAGGTCTAAGTACTTTCTCCAAATTCTCAAATAATTTACACAAACATTGGGCGCTCCACATATCACAGTAATAAAAAAAGTTTGGATAAACATCGGTCCCGAAACAATTCGATATCAAATTACAGCCTCTGGAAATGAGAACAGTTTCAACAATTCAGGCTGTTGCCTCTTTTTGAAGGCTGTAACTTCGTAAGAAAGCGTGTCCAGACCAAAGTTTAAAGGACCTCTTTTTATTGCCTTGATGTGTAGAACTTATCTTCAAAGTTTGAACGAACTATTTGTGCATTTTCAGGAAACACGCGCTACTCGGACTTTCATGGCAACTAGGATAGGTGGAGAGCGGCGAATGGTGTGGTACTAGAACCGTAAATCTACGGGGGGCGAGAATCTGGTGGTTCGCCGGAGGCGAGTAAGCTACTCGGGGGTAGCGTACCTCAGATACTCCGTGAAGAAGGCGGCGTAGTGTTAGGGGCGGATGGTGAACTGTAGCCTGTCTCACTTGGTAAAAGCGTGGACGGCAAGGGTAAGGGTAGGCCCTGGTTATTTTATGGTCGGAGATGGTTTTCGTCCGTAGACCTGCACTAACCCACGGTAGAGGTCGTCGGCGAGGATGCGAAGAACGCGGTGCAAGCTGAAGGGGTTGACGTCCAGAAGCGGCGACGTGAAGGAGACCGTGACCAATGCTTGGAGGCGGGACGGCGAGGTTCGGACCAGGAACGAAAACAAAACCGATGGCGGCGTGTAGTGCCGTAGCGTGAGGGGTCCTGGATGCGGCTCGTGGAGTTGCTTCTGATGTGGTGGCTTTCGGCGGTGTTGATCCTGATATGGTCCGTTTATGCTCACTGTAGCAGGTTTCGGCAGATTCTCCCGGGAGTCGGCTTCCTTTTATTAGAGCGGTTCGCTGGGGGAGGCAGCTTGGCTGCTGGTGGCTGAGTGGTGGAGATGCTGTTAGTAGACGTCGGAGAGAAGAAGTGATTGCTTGCAACGTATATTTCGTGGTTAGGCGGAGTACCGAGAATAATTTCCATACCTGCTTCGTAAGTAGACTTGCCACTGTAAAGAAAAATAAATTACAAATTTGTAGGTCGGAAGGTGTTACGTTACTTAAGTGAGTTTCTCTAAAATCACGGAGGGAGTAGGACCATCCCTGGTCTCTTTTGGCGGTGTACTTTGTCCTCGTTGTAGTCTCCTAGGGTCCTGATGAGTGGGTTGTCGTGGTCTTGTATGGTCTTGTAGAGCTTGGTCGCGGAGTCTTGGAGGAATTCCCTGATCGTTGGAAGCTGGGCGCCTTGGTAGAGTTGTGTGTTTCTTACAAACCAGAGAGTGTACAAAAAAATAGTAGCGTTTTGTTTCGAATCGTCTGGAGCTTCTTCATGTGGCAGTTCGCGACGTAGCCCCACACTGTGGCTGGTATGTCATGATCGTTCTGATAATGGTCTTGTAGATTATCAACTTGTTCTCGACGGAGAGCTTTCTGCGCCCGTTAAGTAGTGGAAACAGGGCTGATGTTGCTGCTTGGGCGAGTTTGGTTTAGGTGCTGACGTGGCGGCTCCAGATGAGTTAGGTGTTCGTAGTGACTCCTAGGCTACGTTCTTCTACGGAATCGGTCTGTCGAAACGTCTTAATATGCCCGGTGGCGTCGTCTGCTGAAAAGGATAGCAGCGTTCTTCTCAGGACTTCGATCTTTTGCCGATTGCTTTCCGTTTTTGGCTCGGTTTATAAAGAGTTAAAGCTCTTTGTGTAAGGGTTAATCTTGAGGTTTTCGTTTTCTATTGGTTGGCCCTTAGTTGGCAGGGATGGCTTGTCTTGGTTAATTTTGTTTTAATTTCCACAAAACACACGGAGTAATAAGTAGTAGTGTTTTCGGTTATAGATGGAAGTTGTTTATTAAATTCCACGTTTTCTTTTTATATTAAACACATGTTGTTCTTGTTGGTCGTGGATGAAGTGCTCCAGTGCTGCAAGGTATTTATTAATTTCCGCTGGTGTGTTGCGCAGGTAGGGTTGGGTATGTCGCGTGAATATTGATCTACGTGTTTCGTGGTATAATAGTGACTCGTGTTTGTAGGTATAGTGCGATTAGTGCAAGCACGTATTAAATGTGCTGTTACTAATTACTAATAGTGATTTATAGGCGTCTGGGGCGTCTGCAGTTAGCTCTAATTATGCTGGTTTCGAATTGTTAGTCGAAATCGCTACGCAGGTAGCGCTGTCGGTGATATGCTAATTTCTTTAAGTTTAATTTCCTTTTTTCTACTTTGTAAATTGCTCAGGTTTGAGACGTTTGAGAGTTTTTGTTGGTTGCTTGTCGGATTTGAATATTTATTTCTTCAAATCACTAACATTTATCTTTTTAGAAATTTTCTATTTTGCAATAGAAAAATAGTTCTGAATTATTATTTTTATATATAATACCTTAATTATTAGAGTAAATACCCGCTGAAGTTATTAATTATTTTATTTATGATATATATTATTATGAATTTCAACGAAGTCAAACTTGAACATATTAATACAATTATTATTTTATTTATATGTTATTAATTTGTAAATATAGGCATACTACAAACAGTAGCAATTAAGATACAGTAGCTAACGGTAGCAACTAATTAATCTTAAATACAATCTTTAGACCTCCACTGCCTTGCTTCCGGTTTCATATAATAGTGGCGGCGGCAGCGGCACCTTCAACCAGTAACTAGTAAATCAATGAAACAGCAGCGTTTTAAAATTTCTTAACCACAAGGCTAACTTTAGGTTAGCAGCATCGGCAAGCTTGAACATATTAATACAATATTATTATTGTATTTATGTTATTAATTTGTAAATATAGATATACTACAAACAGTAGCAATTAAGATACAGTAGCCAACGGTAGCATACGGTAGCAATTATGATACAGTAGCTAACGGTAGCAACTAATTAAGCTTAAATACATTCTTTAGACTTCCACTGCCTTGCTTCCGGTTTCATATAATATTGGCGGCGGCAGCGGCATCTCCAACCGGCTAACTAGTAAACCAATGAAATAGCAGCGTTTTAAAATTTCTTAACCACTAGTCTAACTTTAGGTTAGCAGCATCGGCAAGCTGCTGCCGCCACCGCGGTTCCATCCCCGCCCAACACTGTGTTATAAAACTTTTATATATTATACATTTTAAACAGTTTGTAATGGAATAAGACCGTACACCATCGACTTTGCGCCCATTTTGAAAATATGATTCGACCATAAAAATGTTCCGTTCTTGCAACAAGCCATAACTACAATCTATATAGGTTAGTTTTGCAAGAAAACTCGTTTACTTCTGAAAGAACTGTTTTTGTCGACATTCAAAAGAAGAACAAAGATTTAAAAATTAAGAAAACGTTACAAAATGTAAATTTTGAAGTTGTAAACTGTTGTAATAAAAATTAAACAATTCTTAATACGTTTTTTAAAGTACTTGTTAAAAGTGCAAGAAAACGTACTGTTTTTTTGCTCACATGAGCTAATAATTTATACGTAAAATTATTTAATTGTCAAAAATGGTTTTCAACAAAATATCCCCTTTTTTGCACGAATAACCACCATTAATCGTTTTATTATTACGCTGCAACTAAATCAAAGTGAACGCGAAGCCCGTTCGTTTTTCTGAGGTTCCGAATCAACAGTCGGGCTCATTGACGCTATCAATGTCCCATAATAATCGGCCTTTGTGCACGAGGATATGAATGTTATATATCAATTTAACTTGGTTCACTCAATGGTAAATGTGATAATATATCACGACGCTAGTCAGCTGCACCACCGCCAGATCAGCTCTGCTGCCCCCATTGTTGTATATACGTGAATATCTGAAAAGTCAAATATTTACACGAGGCTTAACAATGAGTTCACGGATCAACAATGCCGACGGGCCGCTAATATTTCTTTTGTTCCCTTTTAATAAGCGACTTTTAGTGAAAAGTTTGTTAATGTAAAACATATCAAATAAACGAATAATCTTAAGTTTTTTCATACTTTTAGGGGCCATCACGCAAATTAAAAATTAGAGCTTTGATGAAACTGTTTTATTATTTAATCTGATTTTGGCAATCGGTTCTGCTTTATTGAAAACCTAAAAAACGGAAAATAAATGTATTTTGTGATTCCGGTTTAGCGGGAAATTAAAAAAAAATTGACGTGAAAGGTGGACAAAACAGGTTACTTGCGACAATTACAGAAAAAAGTACAATTAAAAAGTGTTCAAAATTTAGATTAGGGGCCATTTGAAAATGCAAAGCAACAATAATTTGTTTAAATAGCAGTTTTTCCAAAATTGGATTTTCTTTAAGTTTTTTAGACATACTTTATTAGACAAAACCCAAATAAAAAATAACATTTTACAATCGTTATGGACAAAATTAAGATAATTAATTTCAATAGTGGACATTGGTGTAGCATAGGGGTGTTTGGAAGTTCTCCAAATATTATCGCTAAAGTATGGTAGTCCTAATTTGTTTAAAAATATTAATTACAAAAACTAAGTTACATCTTAAATTTAAATTATCATTTAGAAAGAATCACGAGTAAAATATTTATATATTGTTTTATTGTACAGAGTGGCTAGGAAAACCCCGGCCACTTTTCTTGCGGCGGTCAAGAGATGGCGCTTTAGTAAAGAAAAATTAAATTAAAATACTGGCAACAACGCAGAATCCAAGACGTTTTCGTTATTAAATATGCCCCATATTAAATCAAAACAACTAAAACGTCTTGGATTCTGCGTTGTTGCCAGTAATTTAATTTAATTTTTTTTACTAAAGCGCCATCTCTTGACCGCCGCAAGAAAAGTGGCCGGGGTTTTCCCAGCCACTCTGTAAATTATGATTTATTGTTTATTTTTTCTTGAAAATTTGCAGATAGCCTGAAAACTAAATTCTGAACCCTTTTTCTTATCTCGTTTCTCGTTTTTTTTTTTAATTTTCGCATACAACTCGTTTATTCCACATATTCTTTACAATATATTATATTTTTTGACAGATCGAAAGTCACAAAATACATGTATTTTCCGTTTTTACTTTCCCATACTTTCGGTATTATAGGAGAGTATTGATTTCATGAAAATTTTCGAAATCGAGATTTTAACGAAAATACACGTTTTGGGGTTCAAGAAATCCAAGAAAAGTGGTTTTTGAAAAATGTTTCTGAGGGTGGGTGGGTGGGTAGGTGGTTTTGTGTGTGGGTGTGTGACGATCAATTGCGAAGATCTCAAGAAAAGAAATCTGAAAGTAAAAGTCTTCTTCTTCTTCTTTATCTTTCACCTCTTATACCCGAAGGTGTCGAGGACTTTCACTCCGGGTAGGCTCTCGCTTGTGTAATAGGAGGTAGTGGGACCTTGGGCCTTTATACCGCTACGCCCCTGAAGCTTATGCCACCTTTCATGTCCATTCATTCAATGTCATTCGCACACCTGTGTGAATTGTATGTTTTTATGTTGTTTATGACTTTGTTACTTATCCTGGTCAGTCAGTAATCAAGGTACTCGCTGTTAATTGTAACCCAACGTCGAATGGTTGCCGAGCTCGATACCGATCCACAGAAAAAATTTCTGCTTCTTCCAGGATTCGAACCGAGAACTCACGCATTGTGAGCCTGGTCCTCTATAACTGGACTACCCGGACTCAAAGTAAAAGTCAGAAAGACAAAATCCATGACTATTGGTGTGGAAGACAAAGTACACAGATAAAGGTGGACGGAAAAGATTTAGAACAGGCGAATGACTTCATCAACAAACTTGTTTTGGTGTTAGCCCCAACATATGCGTTCGAATTCGAACAATAACAAAAAAGAATAAAAGTAAAATACATTATATGGAATCAGATATTTGCAAAAAATAGGAAACAAATCCAAAAAAGAACCAATCAGAAACTAGACTATTAGCCAAAACTTAAAAACAAAACCGCTACGCCCAAAAGTAATGGTACTAAGATGGTTCGGCTACGTCAAGAAGCTAGAAGAACATAGAACAACAAAAATGAGATGCAAAGCGAGAAAAATAAGCTGGAAAGAGAAAAACGAGGAAGGCCCAAGAGGACGTGGGGAAAAGACGTAAGTGCTGTAGTGAGTGAGAAAAGAAGTACTTGGAGCAGTGCAAAAGTAAGACCCATGAAGGAAAAACTGGAGAAAGTTCTAGAAAAAGCAGGAGCTGCAAAAACAACAAGATAACTTCTACGTCGAAAGGTAGGATTCTGGATTCTTGATTCTGGATTAAGAATTGAGAGTGTGAGTTACCTCACGCGCACTTAGGTCACAATAGGTGGGCCCATTGTACTACCTGCCCAGCAGCTCTCCACATTGGACATCACCCAAGCCATCCAACCTTTTGGATGTACTTGAGGACATCCGCAATTAGAGTGTTGCTGATTTCGGCCTTGTTAGGCCAGAAGTCTCCCAGCATGGATCCTCTGGTTGTTGCAGTGACATAGGACATGTTCTGCCGACTCGTCCTCCTCGGTGCATGCACGACAGTTTGGGCTGTCCGCCAGTCCTATCCTGTGCATGTGTTTGCTTTAGGGTGCAGTACCCAGATAAGATATCCACAACTAGTCGCAAGTTCTTTCAGAACAGTTGCACACAGTATTTGGCTGTTTCTGGCCAAGGGTGCCGCAATAGCAGCCCTTGTTTGACGACAGCTTTGAGTGTTAACCCATCTTCGTGTGAAGCTTTTTAAGGTTTCTTGGTATAGCATAAAGCTTAATGTCTTCAGGTATATGGGAATTACGGGTTCTGGCCCCTAGAGAGGTTGTTCGGCCAGTCTCGCAATCTCATCAGCCTTCTCATTACCGTAGGTGCCGTCATGTCTTTTCACCCATACAAGGGAAACGACATTATCTTTTGAGATATCGTCGAGAGCTTCACGACACCGCAGTACCACTCCTGAGGTAATTTTGCAACTGGCTAGGGCTAGTAAAGCGGTTCTGCTATCACTGTAGATACCAATACGTTGGTTCTTGATTTGTCGTCCAAGAATTGCATTTGCACCATGCATTATTCCCACTACCTCCGCTTGGAAGACAGTGGCAATTTTGCCTAGTGGTATACTCTAGCCTAGGTTTAAGTCGTCGGAGAAAATTCCGGCACCCGTTCCATGCCTTGTTCGTCGAAAGGTAGAAAGAGTAGCGATCAAGTAAAATAACGTAAAAAAATATTAAAGGGTTCTTAATGCATTTACTAAAAACTCACTTTTAATCACCGCTTTAAAGCTACGTCTTAGAGGGCTATAGTATACAAAAGATGCGGATGGCAGGCACACCTGGACGAGGCAGTAATAAATAGTTCATTTCCTTTTGGGTGCGGTGGTTGACTGCTTCCCTCTTAAGTATACTTGTAATCGACACTTCAATGTATATGTGAATGCTGGGGAAACCCATTATTTAGATATATCCTTCTTTACTGATGGATCCAAAACAAGGCATAGAACCAACGCCGCATTTTTTCGACGATCTAACTTCGCCAAAGTATACCGCTAAGAAAGCTCATCACCGTCTTGCAAGCGGAGGTAGTGGGAATAATGTATGGTGCAATTGCTTTGAACGATAATTCAAGAACCAACGTATTAGCATCTTCAGCGATAGTCTTAAACAGCCGTATTGGCTCTGAGTAATTTTAAAATTACCTCTCTCAGATGTCTCCAGACACAACGTTGTTTTACTCGTTTGGATTAAGGGACACGATGGTAATTGAGATAATGAGACTGGCCGCTGAACAACTTCCTTGGAGGCCGTAACCTGTAACCCCTATCTTTCCGAAGATATTCAGCACTATGCTATAGCAACAAACCTTAAACAGCTTTATCACGAGAAGGTGGCTTAATATTCAAAGTTGTGGCCAAAAATGGACTGCTTTTGCAGCACCCTCACCAAAACTGGCCAAATACTGTGTGGAGCTGTCTAGAAAAAATTTCCAACAGGTTGTAGGAATCTTGATTGGGCACTGCACTCTAAAGAAGCACATGTACAGGATGGGCTGGTATATAGCCCCAATTGTTGTAAATGTAACTTAAAGGACAAGACAGCAGAACACCTGCTATACCACTGTCCTGCACTTACAACAATTGGAGGATCCATGATGGGGGACTTCTGGCCTGACATGGGCGTCATCACCAACCCCCCCCCCCCAATCGCGGACGTCCTTAAGTCTATTAAAAAAATGCGTAGCTTGGGTGATTTCCGTGTTGGGGAGCTGCTGTGGAGGTAGCACAAGACCTAAGAAATCACCTTCCGAAGTTTGTTAGTGTATTTTGGCAACAATTTGTATAATAGTAGTGATGTCTGACGCTGTAAAAGGGTTGAAAATGACAACTGACTTGTAGAGATATCAATCGAAAAGCTAGCAATAATGTTATTTTGATAGCATAGTAGGTGTTGTTTTGACACTGACAATTACATAATTAAAATTAGTGTGTGATATTTCTAACTATAATCTTAAATTTTGTTACTAAAATATGGCGAAAAATTCCAGAAAAGCTCCTAGCAAGGAAAAACGTAACAGGTCTAGAGCATCAAAAGCTTCTTCGAAAACATGTTCACGTAGTACCGTCAGTATATCAGACCTTCCAGATGAAATACTTAAAAAATTTCTTCCTTATGTGTCAGAATTTGACCTAATTTTCATTATTCCTTTAGTGTGCAAACGCTGGAAAAACTTAGTAGGAGATATAAAACTTTCTGGTACAAGTCTTTATGCGTGTAGTCGCGTTGCGTCAAAAACTTTGTTGAAATGTATTTCAGTTGCTCCAAACTTACAAGATTTAACCCTGTACAACCGAAAAGATACAAATATGATTCATTCGGCAGTAAAGCTTAAATGTACTTTTAATTTTAAAATTCTACTTAAATATTAATTGTTTCAGGTAGTAAAATTTGGTAGAAATCCGGTGCTTGTAAGAACATTTGATGGTACTTCTTGGAATACTGAAGTAGTACGACCACAGGCTTGGTTGAACAGGAATAACTGGACGCGTGAGCAGTCGCCTAAACAACCAAAGTGTCCAATTTTATAAAAGGCTTCATTATAGTACTTCATTTACTTTAATTTGAAGATTTTGCACAATACATACAATATACCAACTTTGAGTATGGTTTTTATTATAATTCAAATTAAGATGCCTTTTAGTTAAGTATAAAAAAAATCTAGAAATATTGTTTGAATTATATAATTGTTAATTCAAAATTTAACTTATAATCTCACTATCTATTTCTTTATTTTTATCAAATGTTGCTTATTTCTTGAAATACACTCAATAAGGAAATCATTCAGTTGCATAGCGGGGAACTGCGAGTACCGGTCAAACGGTACTCAAAGTTAAGCAACGATCCATCTTGTCACATCTTAGATGGGTGACCCATATAGTTGGTAAACATGCAGTTTGCCGTGCTTCGGAGGGCACGTAAAGCCATCGGTCCCGGTTGCCCATGGTAATAACTAGGGTAATCGTTAAACTACGGTGTGGGACACTACGAACTGCAAAAACCAATGGGAAACTACACAGTTTACACCAAAATTATCCTAATAAAAAAGGTGTACAACGCCACGCTGTTTAAAAATGTGTAAGGGTATGGTAACTGAAAAAGAATTGAATTGCATTTGGTCACTTGCCCAATACCAAATATTTGGCCCGTCTCTCACGGCCTAATTTACTAGAATTTGGCAAATATTCGGCAAAATCCAACATGACAAATGGCATGTCAAATACATCTACCTACCCCTTGGTATTAGCTGATCTGTTGGAGCTGTCTGCTGAACATCTTGGAAAAAATAAGGAAATTTTATTGTCAATTCATTCCCCATGAAGGGACGGGCCGCTATAGGGGTCTTTTGAACTTCGCACAGGAGTCCTATGCTTCTCGTCACCCGAAAAAGGATGTTAAGGATGGGTTAAAACAAGGAATTTTGATAAGGGATTTTTTTATGGATATTACTGTCTCTGTATTCGCCTTATGGCCCAAGAAAACTATGAAAAAGTCTGAGCCATGACAGCCGGTCTGGCCGGCGAATCGGAACCAGTGTCTCCCGAATGGAAGTTCAGTTCAGTTTTCATAGTACTTCTTCTTCTTATTCCTTGTTTAAGGAATACTTCCTGTTTATTCAACCTCTATTCTGTGGACGACGAGAACCAATTTTGGGCTCATCTCTTGGTCGGTCGTCCTGGTTGCCTTTGTCCAGTTGGTTTTTGTGTTTTACATATTTTGGTTATTCGATCGTCGTGCATCTTGTCTATATGGTCATAAACTTAATTTATATAAATTACAAATCAAGGGCCGCCATAGAAGCTTGTTCCTCTTCAACCTATTGTTACATACTGTATTAAAAAAAGTGAAGAAAATTAAACAATAAATACGTTAGTATTGATATATATCTAAAAAAAGTAATTATGGATACAATATACATATTACTATACTATTTACATTGCTGTTGTTTGTGTCTTTTTGTCAATTTTCTTAAAGTTGTTTGCGTTAGAATCTTGGTTGTGAATTTTCGTTGTTGCGGAACGATTAAGGGGGGTAGTATTAAGAAACCTCAATCAATCGGCTTTTTCCCTCGTTGGTTGGTGTTTCGGCTAAAACATATTTTAATGATATAATGGCTTAGGGGGCGTAAGCTTTCTTGGTACATGTGGGACAACGCATAGAAAAGGCCATATGGTCTCTCTTGCCGTTGCGGGCTTGCACGAGGCGATTTTGTAGCTGACTCCGTAGATTCCGCAGGTCGGCTTCTTCTCCGTGGACGGCTGCGTGGTCGTACTTGAGGCAGTGGCTAGGTTGTGGTTTGTTTGGGTAGGAAAATGTACAGGAGTACATGTGGGAGAACATACGAAATCCGTGGTTCAAGAAGGCATCCAACGAGGCTTGACAAATGGTGATCACTCGTAGTAGTTTCATGTCGCGATCAGTTGCTTTAGAGCGAATTTTCCACAGGTTTATGAAAGAGGGTAAGAGTTTCTTTTACGACTTAGTCTGTGATGTTCAGTTCGACCCACCGGACAACGCAGGAGAAAAACGGAGGCTTAGCGGCGGTGGCGGTTTGGCGTGGTGTAGTGCGGGTGGTGAAAATCCTTAGTGAAGTCCTCATCTGGTGTCCAAGGCGATGAGTTTCTCGCGGAGGTCGGAATGTAGTGCAGAAATACTGGCGATGCTATTAGGGAAAACGGCAACGTTGGGGGGGGACCAGTCCAGGGATCCTCTTCATGGCCTGGTTTAGGGCTTTGGCATGGTCTGCGTAGCTGCTGGAATGATTGGAAGCGGCGGAGTGGTTGGAGATGGCAAGCTATGGAGTTGGTTCTGGAGCGGTGATGCACGATTACTCTTTTGGAGGTAGTGGTGAAAATGCTGTCCACGCGGATATAAGACAATGAGATATATTTGGGGAAGGTGAGAGGGTGCTTGCAGAAATACCCAATGCGGCAAGGCTTTCTGCGGTAGGATATTAAATGCGGCGTCGGTGTTTTTAAGCGTTTTCTTCTTACTTCTCTTGGCTCGCGCCTAGACCGGAGAGGGCTGGTCGGGTAGAAACTGCTACTCCTTCTCCTGGTTGGCCGACACGGTGAGAGTTTTGTATTCCTTTTTGAAATCTCGGAAAATTATAAGATTTTCTAAACGACCTGAAGGTTGTTGATACTGATAGTGCTGGTTGGTAGGTGATGTTCTTGATACGAACAAAAATGACTCCCAAATAAAAAGAAAAGAAAATCGACGTCGGTTTATTCTCTTTAAAAATTGTAAAAACTGATTGGAGGCGGCAGAGTGGTTGGAGATGGCAAGCTATGGAGTTGGTTCTCGAGCGGTGATGCACGATTACTCTGTTGGAGGTAGTAGTGAAAATGCTGTCTACGCGGATATAAGACAATGAGATATATTTGGGGAAGGTGAGAGGGTGCTTGCAGAAATACCCAACACGGCAAGGCTTCCTTCGGTAGGATATTAAATGCGGCGTCGGTGTTTTTAAGCGTTTTCTTTTTACTCCTCTTGGATCGCGCCTGGATCGGAGAGGGCTGGTCGAGTAGAAGCTGCTGCTCCTTTTCCTGGTTGACCGACCTGAAGGTTGTTGATACTGCTAGCGCTGGTTGGTAGGTGATGCTCTTGATACGAACAAAAATGACTCCCAAATGAAAGGAAAAGAAAAACGATGTCGGTTTATTCTCTTTAAAAATTGTAAGAACTTTGTGAAATATTTCAATTAAATTGTTTAGGTAAACGACAAAAATGAAAACACTCAGTGATGTTTTTTCAATGGAAAGTTGTTCCTATTGTTAGTTAACATGCTCATATCGATTTTAAAGCCAGAATTTGTAAATTAAAAAAAAAACAAAAATATCTACGGTGGGGGTGGGGGCAACGGCGTCTATTTTGACATATAGCGCCCCCTTTCTCTCCTTTTATTAGCCGACTAATCTCATTTTCTTGCGGTGTCATCTTATTGCAATTATCAATAAGACAAATTTGGTTTTTCTGCGTTAAGGCTGTAATGTGTACACAGACACACAGACACTTATGCAGAGTCCATTTTATCGGTCTCCCAAGGCCCTAAAACCTGCTTATTAGTCAAAATGTTGTAAAAATGTTGTTGTAACGTTTGATAATTTGATAATTTGAAGTTTACTTTTTTTAAAAATCGGTTGAAGTATCATTACAATTATTTAATACACGTGTGCTACATACTCTAAACAACATACGAAATATGACTTACCGTATTATTTTCACTTTGATACATCTAAAAAACGATCCACTATCACAACACAAAAGTAACTTGCTAACCTCTAATTTCATTTGTCACTAATAAAACCTGCAAGTCACATCCTAGCGGCGAAAATTTTACTACAAATGTTAACAAGCGATTGTAGATGTCGCTGCAAAATCCTCGGCGCGAAATTTTATGTTGTAAATACTAATATTGGGACTGTCTCATACCTCCCCCGTCTCAAACCTCCCGCACTTCTTCTAGGTGTACTGACCCAGGCGACTAATCCCCAGGTATATCCCTGTTTATTAGTGCGCTTTGCGGGCTGCGCTCGCTTTGGTAAAATTTTAAACAATAATACAATTGTACACACGGTAATTAACAATTAACAATTAACACAGTATGGAAAAGTCCAGGGCTTAACTAGAACTACAATTTTCGGAAGCATTATCCATTTTTTTAAATTTTATTTAGCACCAATAAAAACAACCACTCGCGTCACAATAACAATGGTATTATGCAAATTTTAGTGCTAGATGAAAACCCCAGAGTAAAACATAATTACAAAATTTCTCCTAAGCAAGTAGCGACTTTGTAACGAAGCATTTTCGTACTTATGTACTGGGTGTTTCAGACTATTGGTAGAATTCGCTAATAAATTTATTGCGCATCTTTCTGGAACACGCTGTATATTTCGTATTTAAATAGTACCCAAAATTTTATAATGTAACTTTGTAATTAGTTTAAGGTGAAGCTCATGTTTAGGCTCACGACATTTTTAACAATATACATTTCGTCGTTGAGAGTAAAATTTCAAGTTACACACTATAAACATTAAAACAATTTAATAATGCATACGTCGTTTTATTGCACGGTTCAGCTCCGTTATTTGCATTTGTACAACTACAATTTCACCTTGTTACGTCAGAAGAGACCGCAGTCTAAACATAAACTCCACAACTGTATTTAATAGCAGCCCGTACCTAAGGCTTAATTTACATGGACAATTGAGTTGCTTAAATTGTATATGAGGGCTTAAGTAGTTATGGAATAGCGTAAATTTGTAGTTATAAACTCACTGTACTTGAGATTAGTTTAATTGCCTTAGCTGCTCTGCCACAACAAACTAGTTGCGTTTTGCATGAGCTTATGTGGGCTAAGAAGAATCCCTGCATAATCATGCATATGAAATTAGTTTATTGCTCGGAAAATCAGAACAAACGTTTGCAACTACTTTGAAAGATTATAATAATATATTATATACAGGGTGTTAATGAATTGTAGGGACAAACTTCTAGGGCTTGCAAAACACAACAAAGCAAACAACTTTTGTTAATAAATGTGTGGTCAAAAGTGTTTCCTTGCATGAATAGAACTTCTCAAAGATTCTTTAAGAACCGCCTAAATGTAGGCAACTAACTTTACTACCTACTATTTGTTTCAATAAGGACGGAAATTAATACAGGATAAATAAAGCCCTCTTTCCCACTTTTCAAATTCTAATTAAATTTAAAATAAATTAATTAACAAAATGTTTCAAAACTAAGCAATAGAAAAAACCAAAATTACAAAGCAAAAATCAACTATTTGAAAAATTTACAATAACTAATTCAAAAATTAACAAAATTATAGTAAATGTTCAGCCCCCCAGCTTCTACACACGAAGCACATCTACGAAGTAAATTCCTGCGCACCGCTCCAAATATACCAGAAGTCTGTTGAACTTCTTCACATGCAGCAAGAATAAGTTCTTCTACAGTTTCAACTGGGGTAGCATACACTAACGTTTTAACATGACCCCACAAAACGAAATCAAGTGGGGTCAAATCAGGAGAACGCAGAGGCCACGCCACATGCCCTCCTCGACCTATCCATCTGTTGGGAAAAGTGTTATTTAAAAATTTATTATATTTATGAAACCTAAATAAAATGGAACAAACGCGAGCTAGAAAAAGCTGATGTATCAACTTCGAGTGGACTTTCCCATACTGCAAGCTCTATCGGCTCAGAAAATTAAAAAAAAAACGCGTGGGTGGTTTTAGACAAATATGTTTTTAAAAAATTTTCAAAATTTTGAAGCAGCGCCATTGCGATCGTTTTCGAATTTTCGAAATTAGTTTTACTTCATCGTATACTACCTACAAAGAGCTCTCAACCAAGTTGTAGCTGATGCCGATCAGACAACTACTTCTTGAGTAAATGGGCCTTAAAGTCGAGATTTTTAAAAAGTTGTAGCGGCCGCCATTTTGAAGCTAGAGAATTCGGTAAAAACGTTTTCGATTTGCCTTAAGTCTTTGTCGCAAATTTCCAAAATTTAGTCTTGGGAAAAAAACCCTATCAAAAAACATGTCTAAGTTCTGTTTCCGATTTCGGATTTTTTTGAAAAGTATAACTAGAAATACAATTTTCGATATACCGCTTGATTTTAAATTTCATCAAAATCGGTCCAGTACTTTCGCCCTTAGAGGCATCACACACCCAGACACCCACTCACCCACCCACTGGAATGAAACCGCAACGATATGAGGTTGGTCCGCCAAAAAAGGAGATGTTCTACTTCAAAACAGACGCGCTCGGAAAAGAACTTTAAGTTCGTATTTTATGCATGTCCAATAGTCGTTCTGCGTAAACGCAATTTCCCCGTCACGCCACGCTGCCCGGCCCTCACCAACGATTTTTTGTTTTTTATTTCAAAAATGTACAAATTTCGGCTTTAAAATCGGTGCAAAAATATGTCAAATGACAATAGGAACAATCTTCCATCGAAAAAGCACCTTTGGGAAGTTTCATTTTGGTCGTTTACTTGAGAACAATGTAATTAGATAATCGCCAAAAAACAACTATATCATCACATTATGAAATCGATTTTAGATTTCAAAGAATAAATATTGTTTGCAATTAACAAGTACTAAAATCAAAAATCTTATAATTTCAAATTCAACTCAAAATTTCTTTAAATTTTTAAAAATTTTCAAAATTTCATAAATTTCGTAAATTTATAAAATTCTAAAATAACTCAAAATATTTTTAAAATTCCAAAATTTTTAAAATATCTAAAAAATTTCTAAATATTACAATGTATCAAAATTTTATAAATTATTAAATTCTTTTTGAATGCTTGAAATTTGGTGATTTATAATACTTTGAAAATTTCAAAAAGTCCAAATTTGTCATAATTTTTAAAATAAAATAAAATAAAATATTGGAAATTATTAAAATATACAAAAAATTTCAGTTTCAAAAATTGTCACGATTTTGTCAATCTTAATACCAAATTTTCCAATAGTTTCAAAAATTTAGATTTTCAAATATTTTCAAAATTTTGTAATAACAAAAATTTATAAGAATTAAGAAAATGTCGGTAATTAAAATTTTTAAAAACAGAAAAATTTTCAATTTTAAAAAACATTTGGTATAAAATATACACTGTGTCCATAAAGTAACCCCCCCCCTCTCCAACTAACTTTTGAACGACTTGATATTTTGCTACAAAATTTGGTTTGCTGTAATGGGAAATTAAATACTATTTTTCAGACCATATTAAAATTTTATATCATCTAAAATGGCGACTGGGCGCCATTTACAAATTTTTTTTTAAATAGAAAGGGGGGTCGAGTGACACCTCATTAGAAAGGTATTTTAATTCTACGTCTGATCTTAGAGTTTCAAAGAAAAATATTCAGCCATAACAAAATGGCGGATTTTAAACAAATGGACTCACTCAATTCAAAATTGTTTTGATTTTTTTATCCAGGGTCGAGTGACACCTCATTTGAAAGGTCTTTTAGTTCTGCGTTTGATCCTAGAATTTCAAAGAAAAATATTGAGCCATAACAAAATGGCAGATTGTAAACCAATGGACTCACTCAGTTCACAATTGTTTTGATTTTCTTATATAGTAGTCCACTTTTTCATTTGCGAAACTAAATTTTCCCAGAAATATCTCAGGTGGCTGGAAATAATATTGAAAACGTTATGTTCCAACAAGACGGTGTGCCGCATTATTATTATAGGCCTGTTTCTGACTTTCTCAACGGACATTTTTTTGGCAGATCGATTGTTTGGCGGGGTCCTGTAGAATAGCCGGCTCACTCCCCAGATTTAACTTTCTTAGATTTTTTGTATGCGAATATCTGAAATCGAAAGTGTACTGAACCCGTACAGAAACAATTGAAGAACTGGAGCAACGCATTACAGAAGTTTGCAGAATTATCACTCCAGAAACTTATGAAAATGTAAGGCAGGAATTTCCTAACCAACATTTTATGTGCCAAGAAGTGAATAGTAAACATTTCGAACACTTAATTTAATTAATTTAAGCTTTAATTCTTAGTTTTTTTAAATAGACTTCTTTATCTTCAAACATTGGCATTTTGTTATGGCTGAATATTTTTCTTTGAAACTTTAGGATCAGACGCAGAATCAAAAGACCTTTCCAATGAGGTGTCACTCGACCCCCCTTTCTATTTAAAAAAAAATTAGTAAATGGCACCCAGTCGCCATTTTGGATGATATAAAATTTTAATATTATCTGAAAAATAGTATTTAATTTCCCACTACAGCACACCAAATTTCGTAGAAAAATATCAAATCGTTCAAAGGTCAGTTGGGGTGGGGGTGGGGGGTGGGGGGGTGGGGGGGGGGGGGTTACTTTATGGACACATTTGAGTTTTTTAGGAATTGTAAACATTTTTCAAATATCTTTAAATTGTCACTTTTCCGAAATATGAAAATTTTCAAAATTTTTGGAATAGTTTGAAAAAGTTTCAAAATGTTAGTAATAGCAAATATTTATAAAAAAAATTTGATTTCCATGAATTGTTTTTTAAATTATAAAATTGAAAATATAAAAATTTTTAAAAATCTTAACAAGTTTGTAATTTTGAAAATTATAGAAAATTTTGAAAATTTCTGAAAGTTCACAATGTTTTGGATTTTTTGAAATTACTAAAAATGTTTAAAAATTAAAAAATTAAACTTTGGAAAATTGGGGGCATTAAAGAATTTTAAAAAATTTTGTAATTATGAATTTTTTGTAAAGTTTTGGGAATTCTAATAATTTTGAAAATTTATTAATTATCATACACACTACTTTCTTATAAAAAATATCACCAACCTACCTCGTTAAGAACCGATTCCAGAAGATCAAAATATTACGTCATTTGTTGCGGTGTATTGAATGTCCTTAACAGAACTTGAAAATTTTGTCGAGAAACCACACTGTCAGGCTTCTATCGAATGGTCTGACTTATCGATTGTAGGAAATTTGTAACCTACCGCGACGCGACGTTGATTAATTAGCAATCACCACTTTGTCGACAAGCACATTATTAATAAAAATCGATAGTATGAACATTCAGCAGTGTCTAACTTTTCTAGAAACACGAATTTAAAAAGCTTTCGCGCAACCGCAACGGGACCTTCCTCGCATTTATGGAAGTTTTAGAAAATTTAAATTTTATTTTGAAAATTTTGCCAATTTTATAGAAGTTTAGACTATTTTTAAGATTTTCGAAAAAATTTTGATTATATTATACACCGTTTTTTAAAAATTTAAAAATTTTTCTTGTATTTCAAAATTTTTATAAAATTTTGACTGAAATTTTTTGATATTTATAAAATAAAAAATTCTAAAAATTATTGAAAATTAAAAAAATTTTGAAACTGAATATATTGGAAATTATGAACATTTTTGTAGATTTTTCACATTAAAAAATTGAAAAGTATTGACAAATGTTAAAAACTTGAAATTTCGAAAATTGCGGTTAATTATAAAAATGATGAAATTATAAAAAATTTGCAGGTTTTCGCGGCCGTTGTTAATAACATCTAGGCTTCCGGTTTGGAGCCGCGTCATCGGTGCTTGAACTGCCGACGTTTCGTCCTCGGTTCCACGGGACATCTTCAGGGCTGTGGTCGCTTTGGGATCTGGAACACAACTGACACAGTTGATCCCAAATCCAGATCCCAAAGCGACCACAGCCCTGAAGATGTCCCGTGCAACCGAGGACGAAACGTCGGCAGTTCAAGCACCGATGACGCGGCTCCAACCCGGAAGCCTAGATGTTATAAAAAATTTTAAAAATTTAAAAATGTTGAAATTAATTTTGAAAGTTTTTAAATAATAATGTTTGTAAATGTTGAAAATTTGTAAAAATTATTGAAAATTAAAGTGTTGAATTTTGAAAATTACATAAAATTAAAAAAAGTTTTTAGTTGAAGTTTTTATATTATTTTATTATTTTTTGAAAATTTTGAAGGTTTTTATAATCCATACATATATAAAAGTACAAAGGGTTTTTTCTCCGGTTCCTCCAGCGGCTACCGCTTCACCAATTTGGACCATTTTTTTGTAAATGAAAGGTCTCTATCCACAGATGGAACATGAAACATTTTTATATTTTTATTCTACGTCGATTTATTAATAATAATTATTTTAATTTATAATATATATGAAGGTCGGCTAGACGCGCGTCACTTTGGGCTCCATCTACAAAACCGTCGCGTCTCATTATTGGAACTAATGCATCACGTGACGCATTTAGACGGGTCGGCCAACGCGAGTCTGTCAGTGCATTGTGCGCTGGGGGTCTCACTAGTTTTTTATAATTTTGAAATAAGAAAGTAAAAATACGAGTACAATCGACAATGTGGATATTTTGATGATTCCTATCCTGTACAAACAGGAGTTTGGCATAATATTCAGGTAAGGTACTGCGTTTATTCCCTGTCGTGGCGTCGGTTTTAAGCCTTAGCAACGAAATAGGCCGATTCGACTGTATCGTCTATGTATGTTATTTCATCCCCTAGAGGCCTTTCTTATTTCAAATGCTAGTTAAAACGTTTATTATTTTTTTCACTTGATTCCAAAGAATTCTCATGCAGACAGAGCGAGAATAGAACAACAACTAGTGGACCACCTGTGCCCTCTTACTAATTACCCCTGCTAATTAAAACACACTCGACACACGACCGTCTTTGTTATGAACGCGCCCCGGCGCCGGCATCAGCAGCACATGTGTTCAAGTAGCTCCAGAGAATATTATCATTAACGGTGATATTGTTTTGATGTTGTCTCCAATCATGCCCGCATTCATTACTTTTGTCTGGGGAATTTTTAATTGCGCGCTTTTTTTTTAATTTACAGGTTTTTGTTTTCGCGATTGTGTTGTGCTTTCGGCAGTGAAATGCTTTTTATTTGGCCTTAAAAGAAATTAATTATTATGAATTAATTTTTGATTAAACATTTCAGCTCTATTTGTTTGCTTTTGCCCTAAAACGTAACATTGACAAATTTCTTAAAATTTTTTCGTTTTTAATTTTTGGTGTATTAACTCATAATTAAGACCCTTATTTAAAAAACCAACCAACAGCTGGAAAATTTACTGCTTTAGCGAAAAACGCAAAAATCAAGACACATTTGCGATTTTTAAAAAGAGATTTTAAAATAATTTTAAATGTGCGCTTACATTTTGTAAAGTCATAAATTCAGTTCAGATGTCTATCTATATTAAATCCCTAATTGTCTCACCATAACAACACGACAGGCTATTGCTTCTCGACAAAATTTATCACTATAATACGACGGAGGCGGCCTCTTGTAACTCAACTCAGTTTATTGATTGTTTTCGGCAATTATTTGCAACTGCTGCCACCGTTGTTGCTATAATTTGTTTATTTATGGTTTACTAACGATAAACTCTAAGTTGTAAAAATTTGCCTTTTGCACAACAGACAAGACAGAATTTTTTTGTAGTTGTTTAGACTTGATGTTTCAAATACCAATGAAGGTCGACGTCGGAACAAATAAACAGTAGTATATCCTTAATTAATTCTAATGCAACTTAAAAACTTCTGCATGTTTAAATTAATACATTTTCGTTTGTTTATTAGAAATTCCGCCGATTCTGATATCGAATTAATATTCCGATTATAGAAGTCATCCTAATACTAACATTCAGATTTTTACAATCATTCGATTTTTCCCATCACTACTATTACGTTTATAAGAAAGAAACAATTTGCAACTTTTGCACAGCGCACATAGGACAATATCTAGTATTTATTGCTTTATTTCTTAATTTGCTGATTAAGCAGCTACTATTAAATTTTGTTATGGCTATCAACTTTCACAGACAAAACAATTTTGTAAGGAAAAGATGCAGCTACAGCAACTCCAAAATGTCAAATGTGGTTCATAATTAATTTCTGTCTTGACCATTGAATTTGCTTCAAAAAAATGTCTCAAAAACGTGCTATCTGTTTTGCTCTGGCACTGCGGATACTGAAATACCTCCTGCTTCCATCGAAATCGCCACACCTTGTACATAATTATAAAGAAAAAAGAGTACAATGTATTTAACTGTAAAATGTATTAAAATACTTATGCAAGAGCCTATTATGCTTAATAAAGGTTATTGGTTGTTTCAGTAGCGCTCTGATAGGCCGGTCTCCCTCTCCCTATCTGAACCAGTTTGCATTCGTAATCAGCCTTTACGCCCCACTGCTGGGCACCGGCACTCTTCTCTGCCACGTACTCTCCTTAGCGCTAAGGTGGAGTACGGGGGACCTACAGTTTAACGTCGAATCCGAACGACTAAATTCCAGAGAAGGTTTCAGGCATTAAGACCCCACGGCTGCCTACACCGGATTGGGGAATGTGAGTGGCGGGTTGCGGCATAGATTTTTATTGTTGCATGGCTTCGGCGGGGAATCGAACCCTAGACCTTCAGCGTTAGAGACTGAGCGCCCAATCTCTGAGCTACCACCACTCCAGTTTGCATTATTGCTACCAAATACCACAACATTACTGCATATACGAGTATTAGTGATACTACCTGCATCAACTTCATAAAACGAAAGATCTTTTTCGACATTTCACTGATTAAAAAATTACTTAAACTGTTTATCATAGCAGGTTCAATATTCCTTTATATTGAACGATGTCACACATTTATAGCTTTTATTTTCCTAAAAAATTTTGATTTTTTGAACTGCTTTATTAGGTCGAAAAAATTTTGTCCGCTTTCCAATGTTCTAGTCCATGTTTATGTGACACATTGATTTATGACATGACCCTAATTTGCAAAATAAAAAATAAACATAGAAACTCGTTCGATTTATGAACTCTTCAATATTCTGTTATTAAATATGAGCGTTCTACACAGCCTAAGTTAATAAAAGTCAACGTAAATTTGTAATGCAGTTGCATTGGGGCGCGAGATACTATTCCATTCTTCTAGTAAACAAAAGAAAATGTTTCAATTGTGAACCAGGCTTAATTTTTTAAATTTCATTTGAATACATAGATGACGTAACAAACACCCCACTTTTCTCGTTTCGAAATTGTTTGGGGTTACGGATTTCCGATTTACAAAAATGTAATACCTACTGGAAATTCAAAATTATAACTAATTAATGTGGCACTAACTGTATATGTTAAATTGTGGAAAATTAATGTCTGTTTAATTATAAAAAAAGTAAGAGTTCTGCATTCTTAGTTGCACTTGATTTAAGGAATAAATTCTGAAATATGCTTCTGTTATTGTGCAATATTCATTGTAAACCAATTTTTGTAAAATATGGCAGTTATAAGGTAACTGCGATCAAATCGATCGTTATTTTTAATGTTTTTCTAGCACCACCTCTACGTCCGTAACGCGTTGGAAAAGCAAAATTTAATCCAAGACTAACAGAGAAAATTCGAATTTACGGCGAGATTGGATAGCGAGAGGCAGCGTATGTTAACCCTTCTAATCGCTTTATATGGGAAATTAAAATGTAATTATAAAATATGAGCTCGAGATCATCTGCCATAACAGTTACGGTCGCGTTCATGAAATTAAGCTGGTGGCGATTACGGAGCTGTTCTTTCACGACTTGAATTTGCATTTGGCTTGGCTTAATCAGCTTTTAGAGCGCTCCTATGGCAGCCTTTGCGACCCTCCGGCCGGTAACTTCTCTCTTACTTAGTGACATTACCATAATCCCCTTCCTTCCAATGGAGAACATTTAAATGGAAATGCTCGCTATGCACTCGCGCTATGCAGTTATTATAACACTAATAATCAAGGTAGTTTAACGCCATTTAATTGCATGGTTAGTCCTCCGCGAATCTACGCTGCTTAATATTATTGTTGATCTAATGAAATCACTAAATCCATATTCTGTTCGCGTCAACTTTACTCCTTCTCTTTTCAATTTTACCTGAGAATCACCGCTAATTGTATCTTCTCTACGAAATTTATCATAGAGTAGCTCTTTCTGCTAACTTCAGCAAGACTCAATTTAGGTAGATTAGGCCAAGCACACTTAACGTACATCAAGACTACTATTAAGCAATCAAAGAAAGGAAACAGGTTTACTAAAGCAAAAACTTTGAATGGCACACATGCAATCGACATCACCAGCATCAGTATAAAGAAATATTGATTTAATGAAAATTTTCGAATTCGAGATTTTACATGTTTTGGTTCTGCATAAACCCAAAGAAGTGGTTTTCCAAAAAGTCTGTCAGTGATTGGGTGGGTAGGTGTGTGGTGTTTCATAGCCCTCTAACGATAGGTCCGATTTATAGGTCATATGAAAAATAAATTAAAAGAATAAGTCTGTAAAAAAATTCTAACACCAGTAGCAGTGTTTAGGGAAAATAAATTTTCTAAAGTTGAAAAAGGAATCTTAGGACAATCCCAAGGCGTTTTTCACAATTTTATCATGTACGCGAGTTTTTGAGAAAATGATTCATAACTGGGCAACGATAAAAAATTACTGTTTAAGGTAAATTGCTCATGGGGTGATTGTAGAATAACATTTGCAACTTAATTTTTAAGTGGAGTAATATTTACCTAGAAGTTTAATTTTTACTCTTCCACCCAATGTTTGTGTTTTAGGACTTTTGACTGGTTTCCGGGGGAGTTGCTCGCGAGGACAGTTGTTTGCCAGTCGTTTAATACAGCAGTTCTAGAATAATTTCTGTTTTTGAAAGTATTTTTTTCCACAGGACTTTTTTCTGCAGGATTTTTTTCCAAGAATTTTTGCCAGTATTTTTTTGAGAGGAATTTCTCTATAGGACTATTTTTTGGTAGGATTTTTTATCCACAGATTTTTTCTGACGATTTTTTTTTCTATACGACGTTTTTTCAGCAGAATAAGGATTTTTCCTTAAGGATTTCTTATCCAAAGATTTTTGCGATGATTTTTTTTGAAAAAATTTCTTTCCATAGAATTTTTCAGGAGTTTATTGAGTACCTATTTTTTTCCATAGAACTTATTTTCTGCAGGATTTTTTATTCGAAGTTTTTGTCGTCGATTTTCTTCTAAGGGACTTTTTTCCGCAAGATTTTTTATCCAACAATATTTTCCAGAATGATTTTTTGCAGAATTTGTTATTCAAGGATTTTTTGTGACGATTTTTTCTATAGGACATTTTTTTCGCAGCATGTTTTCCAAGAATTTTTTCCAGGATTTTTTCCGACTACTTTTTTTTCGCACGATTTTTTCCAAGTTTTTTTTAAGGATTTTATTGAATTTTTTTTGTTTCTATAGAACTTCATTTTTGTAGAAATTTGTACCCAAAGTCTTGTTTTTGTTGAATTTTTTCCGCAGGATGTATTATTATCCAACAATATTTTCCAGGATTTTATTGAAAATATTATTTTTCTGCAGAAGTTTTTATCCAAGAATTTTTTCTGACGATTTTTTTCTATACGATATTTTACCGTAGGATTTCATCCAAAATTTTTTTCTAGGAGTTTATTGAGTATTTTGTTCTATAAGACTTTTTCTGCAGGATTATTTATCCAGTCCTTTCCGACGATTTTCTTCTAGAGAACTTTTTTCCGCAGGATTTGTTTACAAGATTTTTTCCAGGAACTTATTGAGAGAATTGTATCCAAAGGAGTTTTTTTCCGCAAAAGATTTTATCGAAGAATTTTTTCGTACGATTTTTGCCATAGGACCTCTCCTCCCCAGGAGTTTTTTCCAGGATTCTTTTTGAGGATTGTTTCCGACAATTTGTTTCTATAGGATTTTTTTCTGCAGAATTGTTTAAGGATTTTGTTGAGTTTGTTTCCATAGGACTTTATTTTTGAATTTTTTTTTCCAAAGTCTTTTTTGACGATTTTCCTAAGAGGACTTTTTTGCGCAGGATTTTTTTCCAACAAGCTTTTCCAGGATTTTGTAGAGAATATCTTTTTCTGCAGAATTTATTATCAAAGGATTTTTCTGAAGACTTATTCCATAGAACATTTTTTGCCGCAGGATTTTTTCCGAGAAATTTTTCCGAGAATTTTTTCTAGGAGTTTATTGAGTTCCTTTTTGCTATAAGACTTTTTTCTGCAGGATTATTTATCCAAAGTCTTTTTAGACAATTTTCTTCTTCTAGAGGACTTTCTCCGCAGGATTTGTTTCCAAGAATTTTTTCCAGGAGCTTATTGAAAATATTTTTTCTATGGGACTTTACTTTCGCAGGATTTTCTATTGAAGGATTTTTCCGACAATTTTTTTCATAGCGCTTTTTTCCGCAGCATTTGTTTTTATGAATTTTTCAAGAAATTGTTTTTGGTAGGACTTCTTTTCTGCAGGATTTTTGTTCAAGTATTTTTTCCGAGGATTTATTTTCTAGAGGACTTTTTCCGCGCGATTTTTTTCTAAAATTTTTTCCAGGATATCTTTCCTAGAATTTTTTTGTGATAATTTAGCAACGGAAATATGCTTAAAGCTAAGATAAAATTGAAGTTGATGTATGGAAGTGATTTTATCGAAAAATAACAAAAAATTCGGGAGATATTGGATTTGTTTCAAATTTTATCCATACACTGTATGTATACGTTTTGAGCAAGCAACTGTTTATTGTTGTTATTCCAAAAGTTTATTATGTTACACCTATATCTTTAATTATTTTGTAGCTTTTAGTAATTAAAAAGAAAATAACGTTGGTTTTTGTTTTGGACAAATGAAATTTACCTTAATTGCCTTAATGATCCTAGACAAGATTTGTTTTTGGGAACGTTTTAACAAAGTTGTCGTATGACCTACAACTACCGAGCAAATTTTCCCCGTTCTAACTTATAATAAAAGCGAGTCGTTGAATAAAACAGAAACCTGGTAAAACTATACCCAGTTGGCAGGACATAAAAGCGCTTTTTTGCTTGTAATAATAATAACGTTTTGTTTGAAGAAACTTTTTAAGTCAGCTCGTTACATGCGACCCGCGAGACTTTTTAAAGTTTTTGTAAGGTACACATCATCCAGATTTCCTTTTGCTACTTTGTCCTTTATTGCATTTATTATGTAATGTACATATCTTTTAGAATACAGCGTTTATGCAGCTGCTTTGTAAAGTTCTCTGCTTACTTTATGATAAAATTACACTTTAATTTAAGACTTGCTCAAGCTGAAAGAATTTTTCGTTATTAAAAGGAAAATATTAAATTAAATATTCGTAAAATATACCCAACATAAATAGGACAATTTGAAAAATTTTAGAGGACGCTACAGAGAAATTAAAGCATTGAAATAAACCAAATTATAAATCAAAAAATGTTTTTCTAACAGTTATTGAAAACTAATTATTTGAATGGATTAAAAAATTTTGACAAGCTTTATCAGTATTTAAGGTCTCGAAAATAACTTCATATGACAAGATGGCTTACAAGGCACGGAACCTCGTCTTGTATTTATTGTAAATTTGAATAATTGCGCAATTACAGTTAGTTTGTAATATTTTCTCGAAAACCCGCCAAGCACTTTGAATTGTATATTAGTTCGAGCTTTCCTCCGTTGAAGTTCATTTCAATTTATTGTAAATAAAACAATTCCCAACTTCAACAGGTCTTTATTTTAGCCTTATACGTATTTCAACATGTTGACATGTCATTTTCAGAGGCAAACTTTAATAATAGAGTAATCATAGTTCGTTTTTAATATTCACTCAAAAACTTGTCAAACATTTTGAATTGTTATTCAAACAGAAGGTGAAACATTACCAGCCACCGTTATCGAATTTATTGCGAACTTATATACTTGAAAAATAATAGTTCAAATTTATGCGGACTCGAATAATTGAGAAATCACTGTTCGTCCGCATTAATATTTAGAATTAAGAATTTCCTAGATTTTTATTTATAATTTAAATGTTTATACAAACTCGTGAAAAATGACAAAAGTCTCTTCACCCATTAGGTTTTGTTAAATTTGCTTTCGGCCCTGCGCTTCAACAAGGCAAAGTTTGTTTAATAAAACTAAGAAATATTTGTCGTTTCATAAAATCATACATTGAAACGTACACAACATAATATAAATAACAATTATTTGTTTTATTTATTTATTTAACCAGTTACCATGCAGAAAAATTCTAATTACATGGCACTGGGAATACCAGTAGTTTTAATCTTATCTTATAAATTTATCAGTATTACTATTTGCTTGAGCGGATGTTAAAATCTATCTACCTTATTCGCTAAATACAGTTTATTTATGAATATTTTATATATTGAACTGATTAATATCTCTTGTCGTTTAAATAAGCTTTTTAAAAAACTAACGGCATACGACACTTGTTAATACGTTAATAAATATAGCAAGTCGTTTGCAAGTCTTGTAACTGCCTAAAGAAGAAAATACCTCAAAAATTCAAATAAATATAAACTACAAACTTAGAATAAATCACTGAATTGTTTCGATAACCGCTTAGTATTAACCCACAAATTATGTAAATTCATAATTTTTAGATCTAATGCAACAAATTAAATAAGCTATATAAACTGCATCAGTTGCGCTATGATGTAAACGTTGTAAGTTTTCAAAGAATGTTACATGTACAACAAGATGGCTTCATACAACAACATGAACTTTGTTTTCAAACGTAAAAATGCCGAAGTTAACTAACACAGTGTTAATAATAGTTATTTTAAAAATGAAAATCGCAAGTAATCAAAATAATTACATAAATTAGGAGTTTAAAAGGATATAACCTCTAAAATTTGATAAGTAAATCCGTACAGGTAAAAACAATAAATAAATATTACAGACTAACTAAATTTATGGAAAATCGGTTACAGGTAACTAGCAAATATAAAGAATTCAAATATGTATAACCAGAACAGTAAATGTTAATCTTAAGGAAGCTCGATTTATTTAACGGAAAACCAATATATTCACTAAGGCAGGTAAAATACTGTCCAAAGATCTTGACAACTTGGCTTTCAACTGAACCTTTCTTACAGATTTATAGAGCCATTTTTGGTAATCAAAACATACGCAAAATGTGCAATATTTTACGTACAGAATTCAACATTACCAGTACCACAGCGACCTCAGTACCGGATCCAAAATATTCCACAAAACAAGCATGTACGTAGATACTTTGATACATACGATAAAATGTGCACAAACCATTGATGAACGTGTAAAAACGGCCATAAGCGGCAGAGCTAAAGAAAATAGCACAGAAACCCGTATAAAATTAAAACTTACTAAAATGACCTTGGCGCTGGTGCCCTGCTAATTGGATAAATGAAAGCTTCTAATAAATAATAATTGGCTTTAAATTACAAGTACTCAACATTCAACAACCATGCGGTGTTCGAAGTTTACAAATAAAAAAAAAAGGTCTCTGAGACAAGATCTACTAAAAACTCAAATTTTCAACGATATATCGTCTCATAAATGTAAGGAAATTTCTGAATTACTCCATAAAAACTCGATGATTAATCAAAAACTTTCATAAAGACTCCTGAAACCGCAACCACCTATCTAGACATTTCAAGAATCAAAATTAAAGTGGAAGTAAAGAGCTGATTACCAGAAACTTTCAAAGTATCTTTGGCATAATCAGGAACTCATAAACTACAAAATAAAGCTAAAAACCACACTAGAAAATCGTAAATTACTAAACGAAACAACCAAAATAATGCAACATGTATAACGGGTCACCTAACTACCAGGAGTGAAATTAAGCTAAAAAATGAAACGAATTTCATGAAATCGCTAAAACTAGAAAATACGTGCTTTAGGTCATTCAGCTAATTCAAAGTCATTTAAAAGTGCATTGGCTGATAGAACGATATGTTAAAATAATGCTAATTGAACACCCATAAGCAAGAAAATATATTCACATTACCATCAATCGTCATCGTGTTTGCTTATTGCGTAAAATGTTTTATATGAAACTGACAAAATGATAAATAATCGTGCAAATTACACATTTTCTCCTAGAGCTAGAGCATCGCAAACGGAACACGCATCAAATATAAGCGGAACACGGTCACCCCCAACAGGAAACGGACACGGCGAAATGACGAAGCGCGCAAAAAGTTTGCAACGTCAAGCTAAAACGGATTTATGGTTGTAATCTTGACGAAACCGAGGAAAACAAGCCCATTAACGTTAGACATACGCAAAAATGTCCCGGAGAGAGCACGAGAAAATCTCATTTCTTTAAGAAGTTTTCTCGATTCGTGTGCAACTCTGCATGAATTTTGTGCGAGCATTTTAGTGCAGTCATGACAAAATGCAGCTACGAACATAAAAAAAAATATAATATACATGGTGCCTTTTTGTTGTTCAAAGAACAACAAATTTTACTCGCGAGTACTACAAAACATAAAAACAATATTGTTTATTTATTAGGAATTATTAATGACGATTATACACAGGCAGTTATTTTCTCATCTTGTAAACAATTTTTTCACTTTGGAAAAACAGTTTGAATTAAATTTCAATAAAATGATTAAACTATCTATAAGCCAAATATCATGGGAAATTACTTAATTGATTTGCCGAGAGTTTAATTACTGGTAACGAAAATCAGAAGATATTCAAATTTTCTATAAAATATTAGAAATTTGAAGAGAAATTTAAACATGAAAAATGACAGCTCGGTAAAATCTATTTGCACATGTAAATTTTTCGTGCGTTTTATATATTTTAAGTTTAAATAACTAAAAAAAAATGTTTAGCTGTGTTGCATTTTTGTTCAGTTTACAAAATTCAAGATACTGTTAAACACCTCGCTTCTTTATTAAGTATCATTTTTAAAACTGAGCAAGCCATTCTTTTTCATCGTTATGTATTTGCAATGATTTTAAATGAATGTCGGAATGACCAGATATGGACTAGATATGGAACAGAAATAGATCAGAACAGAAATGGGTCGGAAACCGGCTAGAAATGGACTAGAAATGGATTGGAAATAGACTGGTAATTGCCTGGAAATGGACTAGAAACGCACTGGAAATGGACTGGAACTGGGCTAGAGCTATAACTAGAAATAAACTAGAAATAGACTAAAAATGGACTAGAAATGGACTTAAAATGAACTAGAAATGGTCCGAAATGGACTCTAAATGAATTAAAAATAGACTAGAATAGTCTAGAAATTGACTAGAGGTGGACTAAAATGGATTTAAAATGCACTAGAAATGGACTTGTAAAGGATTAGAAATGAAATAGAAAAGAACTGGAAATGGACTAAAAATGGATTAAAAATGGACTGGAAACGGACTAAAAATAAACTGAAAATGGTTTAGAAATGGACTAGAAAAGGATTACAAAACATAGAAACAATATTGTTTATTTGAAGGAAATTATTAACGACGATCGTACACAGGCAGTTCTTTTCTTATCTTGTAAACAATTTTTTACTTGGAAAAGCAGTTTGAATTAAATTTCAATAAAATAATTAAACTATCTATAAGCCGAATATCATGGGAAATTACTTAATTGATTTGCCGAGAGTTTAATTACTGTTAACGAAAATCAAGGAGATATACATATAAAGAATTATTACAACAATAAAAAAAGTTTACATACAGGGTTGGGCAAATGTACGGAATAATGCAAATATCTTTAATACGGCAACCGAGATTTTGACAAAATTTTTTACATGAAGGTTCCGATATACTGCGGATACAATGAAGGTGTTAGCGGTTTAAAAAGACTTCCAGTTTAGCCGGAAATAATATCAAATTTTTATTTTAAATAAAACACCCTGTATATTTTTTGATATATCGATAGAACTCGTTTTTGTGAGTTCAGTGATATAAGGTTTCATGTTTTTATTTTCAATAATTCTAAAGATATTGAACAATAATGTTTCGTAATACTTATCTAGCAGCTCATATAAACAAAAGAATGTGAGAAGCCTAAACAGTTCTGTAAAGTTGTCAAATATGCTTGGTTTGTGTTGTGTTGTTTTGATGTTTGATAGATTGAGCAGTGCAGTTGCAGTAATCAATTAATTAACTAAAATTAATTAAGACTGCTGAATTTAATATCAGAAATGGTTCAATTAACAGAAAAAAAAACGAATTTAAATTTTAATTATGGTTGGTTTTGGTGAGCTTCGTAGAACTCGGCAAGAAGTTTGTACTTTATTTAACAATTTGCAATCTTTCTGTTAATTAAACTATTTCTGATGCTGAATTCAGCAGTTTTAATTAGTTTTGATTATTTAATTGATTACTGCAACCACACCGCTCAATCTATCGAACATCAAAACAACACAACACGAACCTTAAGTTTAAGCGTCTCATACTATTTTGTTTTTATGAGCTGCTAGATAACAATTACGAAACATTATTGTTTAATATCTCTAAAATTATTAAAAATAAAAGGCATAAAACCTTATATAACGAATTCGCCAAAAAGAGTTCTATCGATATATAAAAAAATATACAGGGTGTTCCATTTGAAATAAAAAAGTTGATATCATTTCCGGCTAAACCGGAAGTCCTTTTAAACCACCGATACTTTCATTGTATCCGCCGTATATCGGAACTATCATGTAAAATTTTTTGTCAAAATCGCAGTTGCCGTATGAAAGATATTTGCATTGCTCCGTACTTTTGCCCAACCCTGTATAAGGAAACCATCAAAATTAGCATACCATAAAATCACGTATACAATACACATGTGTAAACCATAGAATTAAAAATATCTTAAACGTTCCACAGAAATTAGAATAACAAAATAATTCGTATACCATAAAAAAAAGTAAACCATCAAAATTAGTAAACCATTGTAATTCGTAATACAATCACATTACCAAAGAAATCAGTATGTCAAAAAAAATTCGTATTTCGTTAGAGTGAGAGAACCATAAAAATTAGCAAGTCATTGAAATGAACAAACCATAAAAATTTTAAGATTTTTTATTAGAAGTGGTTTTTTATAATCTGGAATAGATGAAGTCCCACCTGGGCTTTCCGTATTTTCTGCCTCCAGACGTCCCGATGTCGTGCTGTTGTTTTCTAATATTAAATTTGCAGTATTTGTCTGCTTCCTCTTCTATGTTGTTTACCCATCGCTGCCTTGGTCGTCCTCTACCCGTTGCACTTTCCATCTGTCAATGGTATAGTGTTTTTGGGATTCGATCCTGGCCCATTCTTTTTAGATTTATTGCCCATTTCAATGTTTGGAGCTTCACAAATTCGACAATATTTGGCTGTTTGTTTATCTTCTTCTTTCTTCTTTGTTTAGCCGTTTTCTATTCGCTGGATATAAGCCTTCCTCAAGTTCTTCCAACTTTCTCGGTTTTGTGCGACTTCGTACCAGTTTAGTCCTGTCGTTCTTTTGATATCGTCGCTCCATCTCATCTGGGGTCTTCCTACTTTTTGTTTTCTTCCCATGGCCTCCATCTGATTATCTTTCCAGTCCTTTGTCTACTCCTCTGGTCACATGTCCTGCTCATTCCCATTTTAGTGACGTTACCCTTCTAATGACATTCTCTATTTTTCTTCTTTGTCTTATCCATGTGTTTGTCTTATGATCCTTCAATGTGATTCCTATCATTTTCCTCTCTATTGCTCGCTGCTGGACTTTTATTTTGATTAGTATTTCTTTTGTAAGGATCCAAGTTTCTGTTCCGTACGATACAACTAGCAGTATACATTGATTGTATAGTTCCGACTTTAAGGAGAAAGGTATTTTCATAGCCATTATGTCTTTTAACTTCCCATATTCTGCCTAGCTCTGTCTTGTTCTTTTGTCTATTTTTAGTCCTTGATTTCCTTTCCCAATTGTTATGTTGTTGTTTATCTGCTTTACTTCAAAGTTGCATCGGATTGTCCATGTCCATGGAGGCTGTGTTGTCTTGCGGTTGGGATGTAGCCTTCTTTCTTATCTATTTTAGCCTTTAGATCTCCCATTATTAATTTGGTATCATTGTAATGTGTTCCACACAGTTCTCTTTCTAGATCATACTACCTGGTTGCATGTTAATTATACTCTTTTACACAATCTATATTTCGAAAAAAACATTTTGTAAAAGTCAACCTGCGGACAACAAGATTTGTTTTGTTGTCTTGGTTTTTCAAAGACGCACAGGTAGCGCTTCAAGTAGACCCCAACGCGCCGAGTGATCGCGCTGTAACGCCGTTCTTCGGATAATCTCGCCTCACATCTAACTTTCCTCCACATTTCAACTGGTATAAATCACAAAGGCTTGCCCATAATTAACAATTTATTAAATTTATTCAATTGAATCCTGACCTATTATACCAGCTAGAAAATTTTTATTTGAAAAACTCAACCTGAACTTAACCGCCAAAGTTTTAGAATGTTATGTTAATTTTGACTTGGGAGAGGGGAGTATCGTAGTTTAGCTAAACATATTATTTGACCGAAGTTTATGTTGTTTAGTAAACCTGAGCGGTAACCCTTCTTGGTTTACTCACATCATAAACTTACCAGCAGTTTATTTAATTTAATTTCTTATTTTGACTTGGGAGGACAGACCATATTGTTCAAAATTAACGAATTGTTTTCCAGAAGTTTTATTTTAGTTTTTTGACCTGTGAGATGAAAATATAACGTCAGCCTGACCTTCAACTTAGCAAAATTTTATTTGATTTTTATTTTTAACTATCCCATGTCATCTTAACGACTGATTTTCCAGAAGTTTTCCACGAAACTACCCGACATTTTTATATCAACTAGAATCATTCAAAAGTGGTTTAGAATTTATTTTATTTTTATACAAGAAGATTTCATAAACCGGTTAAAATTGGTCAGAATTCATTTTCAATATCTTTTTTTTTTAATTTTACGTTCAACGTAAAATTACAACACTGAACGCGGCGCGTTTAGCACAAATCTTTGTCAAGCCGATTTATTATAAATTACTCAGTCAATTCAGGTCAGTTAAGGATACAATTTAATTACTTATCTGCTCAAAATCACTCGAAAACGTAAGAACGTAAGAAACTAATTTTTTCTAGATAGTAAACATTACTATTTAATTACTTTTTGTTATATTACAGGCAGTAGCAGACTTTCTTCGGAGTGCTTTTGCTTTTGAGTGTTAAAATTTTTTATTTATAGAAATTTTAGACTGTCAACCGTTTTGTGAATAGGGCATCAATCGATACTTCGTTTGGCAGTACGACTAGCTGTTCCGCCGACATCGGAACAAAAATCTATTCTGTCCTCTAGTGACGCACCATTTTGGAGGAGTCATTTTGTTTTACTGTTAATTTGGTAAACAATCGAATAACTTTAATTACATGAAATACACACAGATAATTTAGAAATGGCAAATATAAGAGTAAAGAAGTCTTCTGTTTATTTCCTACGAATCCTGGCTTCTGAGTTATCCAGGGTTATTCAACTTCTCTATTACTTTAGTTTAGAGAATGGTTGACGTATTACAATTTATCATATTATTTATTTATCAGATTTTTTATTTCCCATTCCGTTTAAATTTCATTCAATTTATGGCTGAGATGTTAAGACTGTAACTACATAAGGAAGCGTTTTTAGACGTTTTCTATTTAAAATGCTAACGTTTTCTCTCTCTTCCCAATACGCATAATAACAATATTAAGCGATATGTGATGACCAGCTATAAACAACATCACCGACATCATCTATACACTACGTATATTCGAGGAAGAAAAGCAATTATGTTATTAGTTTCTTATTACGTTTTTTGCCGTTCAAAAGCGGTTTCCAGTAATACAAAGTGATATTAGGTAATTTCGCATTAGGCGATTTCGAGAATGTATTTAGCTTTTAGAGAAATTTTAAGTTAATTTCGTGTGATTAAGTACTTATGAGTCATTTTTAAAATTCTTTTGAATATTTGTACGAGCAATCATGAAATAGCAACTTTTATGTATGCAAGTTTTTGGAATAAATATACGAACACAGCAAGAAATTAGGGTCAGGGTGAACCGAATAGGGGAAAAGTTTCTCTGAAGTTTTTATCATTTATTTACGTCAAGGGGCTCCGTGATATTAAAATCTTTATATGACAGCCTTCACTACTAGTACACAAGGCATGTATTTTTAACTTAATACGTTTTTTTTGTTACAAAGTCGAGCTTTTAGTAATTAAATCGAGATAGTAAATGAAACCAAAAATAGTTATTTTTGAAAAACACGCCCTGTTTATCTAAGCTTAAATTCATTATGGATTCCGAACAATTAGACCTGTTGATCTATTTAAGCTTGTATTCAGACTGTTGCTCTGTCACATTACAGTCTGATGCATTGCAGCCGGAACGACGGTATTCTCGAATCCGAGTCTCCGGGGACCTCTGCTTCACTCCGGAATCACTAAACTACAGTTGCACATACAATACAGTACAAAACAGTAAAATTTACTGCAGAAACTACTATATTTCAAATGTTCTAGAAAATATTAGAATTTTGAAGAGAAATTTAAACATGAAAAATGACAGTTCAGCAGTTTTATACATTTTAAGTTTAAATAACTAAAAAAAAATGTTTAGCTGTGTTGCATTTTTGTTTAGTTTACAAAATTCAAGGTATTGTTAAACACCTCGCTCCTTTATTAAGTTTTATTTTCAAAATTGAGCAAGCCATTCTATTTCATCGTTATGTATTTGCCATGATTTTAAATAAATGCCGGAATGACCAGATATGGACCAGATATGGAACAGAAATAGGTCAGAACAGAAATAGGTTAAAAATGGGTTAGAAATGGGCTAAAATGGATTGGAAATAGACTGGTAATTGCCTGGAAATGCACTAGAAGCGCACTGGAAATGGACTAGAGATGGATTGGAATTGGGCTAGAGCTATAGATTAGAAATAGACTAGAAATGGACTAGAAATGGACTTGAAATGAACTAGAAACGGTTCGAAATGGACTCTAAATGAATTAAAAATAGACTAGAATGGCCTAGAAATAGACTAGAGGTGGACTAAAAATGGATTAAAAATGAACTAGAAATGGACTTGAAATGGACTTGTAAAGGATTAGAAATGAACTAGAAAAGACCTGGAAATAGACAAGAAATGGATTAGAAATGGACTAGAAACGGACTAGAAATAACCTAGAAATGGTATAGAAATCGACTAGAAATGGATTAGAAAAGGACTAGAAACGGAACAGAAACGAAACAGAACAGAAACGGAAGAGAAACCAAGCAGAAACGGAACAAAAACGCAACAGAAATGGAACAGAAACGTAACATAAACATAACAGAAATGAAACAGAAACGGGCCACAAATCGGTTAGGAACGAGCTAGAAACGGGCCAGAAACAGGACAGAAACGGGCCAGAAATTGGCCAGAAACGGACCAGAAAAAAAACCAAAAACGGAGCAGAAACGAGTCAGAAACGTACTAGAAACGAACTAAAAACTGACTAGGAACGAACCAGAAACTGATCAGAAACGGTCATATTTCTCCAATTTTAAGAATCAAAATAAAGAATTCATTTTTAAAGTAAAATTTCTTTGCTGACACCTACATATTTCGTAGGATTAAAAATCGTTGGTGGAGATTGGAGACGGAGACAAAGACGAAAATGATTCACGCTCTTATCAACAATCTACACATCTAAGCCCTAAAGGAAAGAAAATATCTCTTGCAAAGTTGTTGTCATATTACTTGTGATTGTTACACTACCATTTTCATATTTTTTATCGTTAATAATAAACTTAAAAACAAAATAAATATAAAATGCTGGAAACATGACCAAACTCCAGAGCCTCGATCAGCCTCTGAGCCGCTTCTGTACATTTCTTTTATAGTGTGCGCACGCATTGACGTTTTACTTCACTGAACGGGGGAATCGTATTATCTATGCTAGCCAACAGTGACTCGCAGTAAGTAAGTAATATTTATTTGTCAATGAAAACCGTACCACAAGAAAAGAGTGTAGACATTGTCAGTTACAATCAATTACAATAAGTATATAACTAGAATTATTACTTAAAATTACAGAAAATACCATGAAAAACAGTAAAGATAAAATTGGTTCATCTGGGTGGCTTATCAGTTAAGAGAGGCAAGGTTTTGTCTAATCTAGGTAGCAACGATATAGTATAAATTGTGATTATGGTAAGCATATTATACTCCTTAAAATAAGGCCGCAGGACGGTCTGGGGAAATCCTAAAAATATTTCTGTTGTAACTTGAAAATTCGATGTACGTCAACCACAAAGCACAGAATAGAATATACACTTAAGAGTATGCACGAACCCTGGTTCTTCTTGTAGTGCTATAAACTATTCAGGGCGTTGGCTACCTCTCTCCTATGTCTGTGTTTGGTGCGCGGCGATAGATAATTTGCACTAACAGACATAGGGGACCTACAGTTTAACGTGGGTTCCGAACCACAGGAAGTGCATGCACTTCTTCTCCAGAGAGGTTTTCCTGGGGAAAAATCCACCTCGCTGGTTTCCCGTTGCTTTGCGAGGGAGAACGACCGGGCCGGGGATCGAACCCGGATCCGCTGCATTGGTAGCCCGCGCTCTTACCATTGAGCTACGGCCGCCCTGGTTGCTGTGGTCTTATTCTGTAGTATTTTAGAGAGAAAGCACCGAAATAAGAAAAAAGCACTAAAGTACTATTTCAAGAGCATGTTGATTTGTGTTAATATTGTTTTTTGTTCACAATTAAGATTGGAAATCTATCAACGAATTAGATTGTAATTACAAAAATTTATAATTTTTAACAAATCTCACTTACAATGCAATTTGTAGTCCTGATTTGAGTTGAATATGATTATCTTCGCGCGCGGCATTGTTTTGAATAATCTGACTTACATTTCTCTCTAGAGTCGTTTTCCGTACTGATCTGCCCCGGATCCGGTCGCAAGTAAAAGGCTTGCTGCTTCGTGAAAAGGATCAGTAAGCCCAACATGTGTGTTCCCCGCAAACTTTGTTGTAAAAATGGCAGATATTGACAGATTATGTTAGAATCACATACATAAACGTTACACATTAAATTTTGATTATCTTTACCGAAAACTGTAGCGGACCACTGTATAAAAGAATATGCGCCTTATATAACAGACGCGTAAATATTTAGCTTCTAGTAGCAGGCACTTCTTACCACTAAAAGTTGACACAGGTGGAAGCGATCTGGATTTAATATAGACAGATATATAATGGAACTGTGGGCTATGTCCACCGCCTTTTTGTTTATGGTTAGTTAACAACAAATAAGCGAATGAAGTAATAAGTGGTATGGCGGGCCGCAGATCCAAGTCTTAGTTTTGTTTAGCTTAGTCTAGATATGAAATCCGGATTCCTTTTCCTTGTCTCAACAGTAACATGTCTGACATCTCCATACACTTAATTTATTGTTAGCGATTTTGATGCTTCTGTAAAAGTCACGTAGGGTAATCGGAGTCATGAAGCTGCGATAACGGAATGTATTAAATTATATCAGTTTTAATAAATTTGCTAGTAATTGTTTGTAAAGAAAAGCATGCGGCGTAGTCCATGGGCTCTGCTAGTTTTATGAGCTAGCTTACGCATGTTTTATAAAATACTTTCGAATATTTGGGAAGTGTCGTCAAAATGTGACAAATAAAATTAAGTCAGTATAGCCGCAAGTAAACCAGAGCAAATATCGCTTGTAATGTAATATGGTTCAATATCTAGTTACCAATTTCTTCTTTGCCTCGGATATATTTCCGGATGTAATGTTAGGAACTAATTATTATTCAGTTAGTAAAACTATATAAAATCTTTTATTTTACACTAAATTGGTGGGTTCACGTTAATTTACAGCTCTTGTTAAATACGAATGATTAATTGTTTTAAAGCATTTTTTTTACTTTATTAATTTTTGAAGAAGCGACACTTTGGAGCCTCTGTCGTTTGTAGAAATACCGTAACGCACTTATTTACACAGCATGAATATATTTATTTAATAGTATAGTACAGTTTGAAATTACCGCAGACATCCTACATTGCCGAAGTTTTAATTTCATATGGACGTTTTCGCATTTTGCTACACTGTAACACAAGCATGTCCTGTAAACCCACTGGCCAATTAACATTTAAAACTGTAGTGGTCGACCAGACAGAAGCCCGTTCAAATATGTGCTTTATTAAATACATGCGTGCAGACCTGGCTGGTTTCGGCGGGGTATTCGGTATCTATTTGTCCAATTATTGCTTTTGCTTGTACATATTTTAAGGAATTTTTTAGTTTCCAGTAATATTATATGACACATTTTTGTCAGTGTGTATTGTAAGCACACGATTCGCTGGTCACCGAATTTTGCAGACTGGCTCAATATGCGTCCCGCCGCGAAGATGTGTTTGGTAATTAAAGATTTTTGTTAGCGCTTGCATTCCAATCATCCAATCATACACTCTAAACCTAATTTTTTAGTAGCATTGCATATTGTACTGGTCCTATATATACTAGTGTATAGAAATATTCGGTTTATACAGAGTGATCCACAACGTATTACGCGCGTATTTAATTCTGAAATGAAAAAAAGTAAAAAAAAGTGTTGAAAAAGTTTTTTGATAATGTTGGATCTACCAGACACTTAGCTAAACGTGAGATTTATCTTTCTGCATACTTTAAAAAATATCTTAACCAATGGTGCTTATTCAATAGATTTTGTTATTTTTTTCAATGGTACAAAGATTCTACAACATTACAGTTCTGTAGAATTGAAAAAATGGATGTCTCTAAGGACCACAAAATGTAGAGAAGACATCGGTGTAACACAGGTGGTCTTTCAATAATGAAGAAACTTTGCACTACCTTACAGCAATCTGTTCTGAATCGATCTATTTCTTATTTATGCCAACGTCTCTTTGCAAATACCTGTTCGATAAATAATCGAAAGACAGCGTGAATTCTGCACCAGATGCACTCCTAGAGGAATAGTATAACTTATTTACAAGTGTCCTCGTTTCGACCATATCCGATTTGAATAAATATTTAAAAAAATGTATGTGTGTTGAGAAGAAATGTATTTAATTTCAGATACTAAATATTTTATTATTTTATATGTTAAGAACAAAAATGCGAATCAAAGTAAGAAATCTCAATTTTTATTGTCGAGCACTAAGGGTGATAAATTAAGGCAATTTAAGAGTTGCCGGTAATCATCGCAACGTGTTACACACAGTAAACGAAAAAAGGTCCTCGGTACCATAAATAACATAATCCGACCCGGAATCCGGTAAAATCGTGATTGGAAAAAGTCCAATTCTAAATGAACAGAGTTAGGGGCTGAGCCCTCATATAACAAGCAGATCAATAGCACCTGTAAACGTAATCATGCGAAACTTTCAGGGACCAAATTAAATTACTCAGGCTGCATGGCCGCCGCCGCTAACTAGCCCTAGCCCTGTGTAGGGCTGGTACGTTCGCCGCTTCTCCGCTGCTTTGTGCTTCCTATATCCCGGATTATTTCGAAAGCGCTATCAACCAACCTGTTTCATTTGTTTATGGGCACTGTTATTATACCTTATGCCGCGTTTAAAGGGTTTTGCATATATTAAGCAAAAATTTGACTTTTAAAGTGAAATTTTACCTTTTTATCCCTTGCGTCGGTTTTTGTTGAATAGTGAACAATTGTGAGTAAACTTGAAATCCAACAGCGTAGAGTTTGAGTTAAAATGTGAAGCAAATTAATGATCAGTATAACATGAAAGGCTTGTATCGTTACACAAGGATATTATGAAACCAATCAGACCTGTGTCTGAGACGCAATAAGTACTTACAATAGTATGGACTGGTATAGAACTACTCAGAAGATTGTAAAATTAACAGAGGCAATGCACGATCTACACAAATGTGTTTTATTAAAAAAAGCAGTTTCATAACATTTTTTTTTCAAGCTATGTTGAGTGCGCCACTAAGTTAGATGGTCCATGAAGCTGAGGGTTTACGTAAAGAATACAAGAACTCTCCTATTTTTACATTAAAGTGGCGGTACCTACCTTCCGATGTAATTTGCCACGGTATTCAATTGGCGAAGGGTTGGAGGTCAATCAGCACGCTTATTCAAAACGAATTAAGGGCAAACCTCCAGTACGACGTCAGGCTACGAACCTCGTCCCCGCTGGTTGCACGAAGACTATCTAAATTGCAACTATTTTTTTAGATTAGTGCCCTAGATGTAACGCTTTTTATTCGCTGCGACGGCCCTTTTCCTGCACAGACTACACCTCAAGTTGGTTGCATGGCGGAAAACTGCGGCTACCGGTTATACGGTATTCAAAGTTAAGCACTGTCCGCTTTGGTCCCCACTTGGATGGGTGATCAATATGGGGGTATATCTGCAACCAACCGTGCTTCGGAGGGCACGTTAAATCGTCGATCCCGGTTGTACTAACATCTTTGGCAATCGTAAACCATTTAGTGGAACTGTTTCCCCTTTAGATGGGTAAGGGCAGCCTCCTGCCCGGCATACGTGCGAAGATGGCTCTCAAAACCCGCACTAGCTGCGGGTATTAAACAGGCAATTGGCCTATAGCAAGAGGAAGGAGAAACTACACCACTACCACCACGATGGTGTTCTTGTGGCGATCTTAGACTCCGCGGTATCATTGAAAGTTACTGCTTGGAGTTTTTAAAGTAGCAAAAGCTGCCTTTCCAGTTTGAGCTACTCGCTGTCCTTAGTACTAGCTGCACCGCCCAGATAGGTTGGTAGTCGGCCTGATCACAGCGGCTGTTTATTCGCTGCGACGGCAACTATAAATGCTCTTCTTCTGCACAGGCTATATAATTACTACCACGATGGTGTTCCTGTGGCTATCTTAGATCTCGTGGTATCATTCAAAGTTACTGGGTAAAGCTTATAAAGCAGCAAAAACTGGTCTTCCAGTTTGGGTTACTCACAGTTTTTAGTACTGATTGCACCGCTCAGATAGGTCGGTAGTCGGTTTGATCATAGCGGCTGTTTATTTGCTGCGACGGCAACTATAAACGCTCGCTTCTGCACAGGCTATACCATTACCACCACCATGGTGTTTCTATTTCTCTCTTGAACCTCGTGGTATCATTCAAAGTTACTGGTTAGAGCTTATAAAGCAGCAGAAGCTGCTCTCCCTTTTAGACTGCTTGCAGTTTTTAGTACTGGTTGCACCGCTCAAATAGGTCGGTAGTCGGCCTGATCATAGCGGCTGTTCATCTGCTGCGACAGGAAATGTAAAGCACAGGCTATACCATTGCCATCATGATGGTGTTCCTAGCTCCCTAGCTTTTAAAACAGCAAAAGTTGCCTTCTTAGTTTGGGCTACAATCAGTTCTTAGTACTGGCTGTACCGCCCAGATAGGTCGGTAGTCGCCCTGATCGTAGCGGCTGGTACTTGAACAGAATTGGGTTGACATTTTGATTTATAAGCGTTAGAAGGTTAAGAAAAACCTCACCCGTAAGTCTCGGGTCTCTAATGCCAACACCCTACTTCTTTCTGAACGACACCGCCACCTCCCTATTAATGTTCTTTATTCAATACAGTGCTTAGGAAAATTTATAATTCGTTGGGTTTGCTTGACAACCAGTGAATGGGACGCAAGCAAATTTATAGTGGAAATACGGAAGCAGATGCGTCACCATTCTATACCGAACGTACTGTCGCTTACATGTTAGGTCTTATTTTGAAAAATCGGTGAACGTTCCACCTTGTGCAGACACTTACTCCTTCATGGTTCCAAATAGAAGACCTTGAATCCCCGAAGACGGATTAAGTTGAAATCACCGAGGTGACAGCCTCAACATGAACGCAACCGTCGTTTTTCGCGTGTCTTACCGAGGTGAGGTTTTTTTCCCCATCGGTAAACACTAAGTATCCATGGTTATGTGTACAACGTCTCTCATATTTGGCCATAAATGCGCTCTGTACTCTTACTAGTTTTGATTATTTTGTTAATGACCTTCGAAAAAATCGAAGGACATCGTAAGCTACACTCCAGTAACGTTGTTTTAATATTTAACAATATTTTATTAATTATATACCGCTAAATTGGTGTTTTTGCAGGTAATTTCGATAAATTTTTACTGGTATTATTTAAGAAACAAAGACAGAAATTGGGAGGAAATTTTACATCCTTTTAAAGTCTTCTGTCTTTTATATTTATATGCAGGTTTTTGACAATTTTCATTCTCTTTTACAGTTCGTTTGTTGCCTTCGAAATGTCGTGTTATGGTGCGGTATCAAACGCTGCCTTTAAATCTATGAAAGTCCGGTACATTTTAGTGATGGGCATAATCAAATAATTTTCATGTTCGAATGATTGTTATTCGAGAGCATTTAATAATCGAATGATTCATTCGGATAAAATCATTTAGATGTACCTATGCGCTTTCTGCTTGCTTCTCGAATGTTCTCATGAATTAATTCTCGTTCTCATTGTCTTTCCTCGGGTTGCTCGGTAAAAACAGCGTTAACTGTCGGTTTCGAATCGCATTTTTAATCCCATCACATTTCATCGCTAATTCCGGCCTGTTTTTTTGAATGATATTTCTATAAACCACTACAATGGATACATTTATTTTTATAAAACATTATTTTTTATAAATGAGACCAGTGACAAATACCAATAGTCATATAGTCGCCATTGCTTATTTGGCCTTAGGGTTTAGCTTCAGTCTATTTTATTTAAAACAATGCTAATTTCTTACAGTATTTTTAAATTTCATCACAATTTATCGTTAATTTCGGCCTCTTTTTAAGTAATATTTGTGTTAACCGCAAAAGTGGATACATTTTTCTGTTTTATTAATAAATTATTTTTTTAACGTGACCAAGGACAAAAGCATTATTCGAGTGTTCAAATTCAAATATTATTAGTTACAGAGTGTCGTCTTAATTTTTATGCGTTTGCATTCCAGGAATTATGTCTGCATTAGTGCATTCCGCATTCTTATCGTCACAATGTGATTTGTGCGCATCATGACTATAGGTATCGCTTAAACGTTCGCTTTCAAAATAAACCAAACAGAAAATTTTAAAATGCAAAATCATTCGAATGATTTCCTGCTACCTCTCGAGATTTATCGAGAATTTTTGATAATCGAATCATTTTCACTCGAAATATTCCATCAATAGTACATTTCCCTGTTTTTATCTAGGGTTTTTTCTTACCTTTGGGGTACTGGTTTATAGTGTCGGTATGCCGCTTGTGCTTCTTATAGATTTATTTTTATATTTGTTTTAATATTTGTTTTGATAATTGTTATATCTCTTCTGGTTAGAGATAATTCAAAAAATAATTAAAAATGTTGTGTAGATAAATAAACTCCCCTTTCCTTCCTTTATGGGTTTTTTCCGCATTTTCTCTTTCATTTTCCTTAAAACCGTATAATTGTTTTTTGTACTGCAGTTATAGTCAGCTGCTTTTATTAACTGTTTGATATCATTTTTATTTCACAACATATTTCTACAGACTTATATTTTTCTGTACTTTGCCGTTCAGTTATTTATGTTTCTTTCACTTTAATTTTGGTTTAGCTACATACATGTTTAAATTTCTTGTTTGTTACAGTTATTTGTGCTATATTTCTCCTTATCTTTCTTAGCAACGCCAACGGTACAAAATATCAAAAATTTATTGCGATGCTAATTACACTAAATTTTTCCTTATAATTTCACCATCTAAATATTAAGTTTTTCAGTCATCTTTTATTACACAAAAAAGTCCGAGTTAATAATGTGACGTAACATCAGCCTTTAATTTATTATTCAAATTGCTTGGCCCTCTACAGGTTGTGTTCGGAAATTGCTATAGGAGCGTGAGGGTTTACAGTTTGGGGGTGGCAAGGTGGAAGGGTGAAACGTGATGGACTCGCGGGGAAATACGGGGTTGTAAATCACTGCCACTATCTGGATAACGCGCGTGCCAGCTTCTATCAGATGACCTGCTAGATCCCCTTCGTGATGAATCAAACCTTGCACCCCACACCCTCCCGGAACTGAAATAACTACCTGCAAACAAACGAGAAAACAAAAATAATTAAATGAATTAAATGGATAACGGAATATTGGTAATTAGGGCAGTTGCTGTTATCGATATCCCCAGATCATGTTACTATCCACGGTTTATAATTAATGATAATGGTTATTGGTGAATCCAGTAATTAATGCTTGTTTATGAAAATAAATATGAGGATACTAAGATAAAATTGAATTAAACTTGAAACTTTACATTTTATTATTAATTGAAAACGGTGGTTGCTGAAATACGTCAAAAGTTAGTTTTGTTTTAGTTCAGTATTGTTTGAAAATTAATTAAGTGAAGACAAAATAAAAAGCTTAGTAGCTGAAATGCGAATTTAACGTTAAGCTCAATGAAATAAAAAAAAAGTATTTTAAATTGTTTCCATACATTTTTCATTTAATGTCATATCTTTTTGTAATTATACCGCATGACAAATTATAATTAAATGGGCGGTTCTTTGATAAAATAATTAAACACGGTTGACTACCGAATTTAAATCCATTTTAATCGCACTGTAGGTTTACGTTTGCTAGGTATACGCCATCTCCCACGCACACCTGTTTAATTCATTTAAATAATTGAGTGGGCAATCTATTGCTGAATTAATGAGTTCGCGCTTTTGCAATTTCTAGTTCAATTTTGCATGCAACTGCGCCGACGGTTCAATGGTCAATTTAGCTAGCAAATACAATTTTATGTACAGTATATATGTTTAACTGTTTACTTAACTTAAATGCATTTTTGTTTTAGATTTTCTACTTCAAATTAATTCTAATAAATAACAGTTTAGTTATTTACACCTGTTTATAACAATAACAGTGCAGTGTCTAAAATTTCCCACACTTAAAAAAAATGGTTTATATATTTCTAAAAGTAGATTTTGTAACACTGTTCTAGCCATAACAGTTACAATACTTCTAACAATGAAATGCGCGCATGACTGTCAGCTGCACTGACTGCCCTGGCCCACTGCCATATTAGGTATTGATGCCCAGCTGCAGTTAATTTACTAAAAAGGAAATAAATTTTGTATTTCTGCGGAAAAAAATTGCTTGAATTTAAAGAATAAAATATAATAGAGTTTCTTGCCAACATATATTTACATTTCAACTTATAAACCAAAGTGTCCCTATTCCTGTTTCCTTCATACAGACGTGCAGCTGAACCAATAAAACAAATTATTTGCTGGAGAAAGGAGGTGTTTAGCCTCCTTAAATATTGCTGCATCTAAAAATGGAGTTTTAATCTTGATTCTATTATTATTGAGAGCTATTGAAATTAGACAAAAATGTTTGATGGTTTCTTGTTTAGTAAATAGAAAGCCATTTACAAAAAATCATAAAAAATAGCACAGAGAAATTAGCGCCTTGCGACACTGACGTCCTCCTCCTTCTTTTTCTTCTTCTTCGTCTGATCAACAGCGGTGCGGAAAGCTGCAGCACGCAGGCCTAATTCGCAAATTGTGCATCCACCGTTATTTCAACGATTCTCCTCATACAAACCAGTACTTAGGCCAAAGGCTAGTACCTTGCTGGTGGAGATGAGTCTGTATTTCCCGTGGCTTTGAAAGCGGGATGCCGATGTCAGAGTCTCAGTACCATTACTCTAGGGTAACAGGTGAGAAAATGGAGGAAAGATGCCTCTTCTTCTCCACAAAACCTGCACATGGGGTTGTTGACTACGCCCATTGTGCTAAGGTGCTTGTTAAATATACCATAATCAATGAGAAAACCTACCACAATCTTGATGTGTTTTCTACTTAAGCGTAGGAGTTATTTTGAACGCTAAGGTAAAGGTTCTCAAATAAGCAGCTTCGACTGGCACAACCCTAGATGCAAGGTCTAGTTTATTTTAAACTGGGAGCAAGCCTAATTCTTAATCTCCTGCCTCTAAAATAGTCTTGGGAGTCTGAGAAACGGCTCTGGGCCAAGGAAGGGCTTCTAAGGGCCCTTCCTGGGCCAAATCATTAGCTTCCTCGATTTCACTGTTATTGTAACCGGGCATTTAAAGTAGCTTGACCCAGTTGTGTGAGTCAAGTCTGCTTAGGACCTCACGACAGTCTTTAACCAGCAGTGATTTGGTTATAATAGAACCAAGAGCCGTTTGGGTATCGCTACATATATAGATATGCTTACTAGAGTAACCCCTACGTTGGTTCTTCTAAGCACAGGTTAAGATAACAAAAACTCTGCCTGGAAGACTGTGGCGAACTTGATTGATTGATTTGAAACGGGGAGGGTTTGTTACGCCCTTTAACACTGCGGCCTCTTGGGCCTATTGTGTATCCCCTTCGGTCGCTAGTCGCTGTCAAGTAGATCCGTCCCCTTTAGGAGTTTGTTGATCAGACTGGCTGGCGGTTGTATCTCATTGGGGTTGATGCCCTCAAAGATTTGGAATCTTCTGCGAGCTAGGGCTTCGCATTCGAATATTATATGGGAGGCTGTTTCTTCTTCCTCGCCAGATAGTCTGCATATGGGATCTTCATTATATAGCCCTATGTTATGCAGATGTTTTCTGAAGGGCCAGTGTCCCGTTAGGAGTCTCGTCACTATTCTGATGTGAGTCCTGCTAAGTTGCAGGACTGGTTTTGTCAGCTTATGAGGATGGCTGCCTATCATAGCTTTGCTTTGTCTCTGTCGAGGTGAGAGTTTCCAGTGTTCCAAGTGTTTTGTTGAAATCCATTCTTTAACTGCTCCTCTCGCTGTCTTTTTAGTTGTGCCAACCACAGGTTCAGGCCCTGTGAATGGTGTTTCAGATCCCTGCTTTGCCAGTTTATCTGCATTTTCATTTCCTTCTATGCCTCTGTGTCCCGGCACCCACACAAGTTTTACCTTGTTAGAGTTTGCCAGTTTCAAGAGGCTACAAAGGCAGTTCCAGACAAGCTTTGACTTGATCTGGTTTGAATTCAGTGCTTTTAAAGTTGCCTGACTGTCAGAGATGATAAGGATGGTTTTGTTCATATACCCCCTTCTTATGTTCTCTTCTATTGCTGCTAAGATTGCATATGTTTCTGCTTGGAATATTGTGGTAGATTGGCCCAGTGCTATATCTTGGTTTACTACCGTATATTCCAGCTCCGGTTCCATGGCGAACTTGCGGAGGGCAATCAAAATCTTTGCTCTACGTTTATTGCTATAAACCTTCTGCCGTTTTTGACCCGTTTGTGAATCAGGCTAGGTTTACTGACTTAAGAAGGTTCTCCGTTCGGGTTCAGTCTTTTCTATTGGGGATGACAGTGGTAAATGGTTTGGTAAAGAAAAGTACAGGTGGCATGCAGTTGCTTCTCGCCCCGAAGAGCGCGTGCGTCCATATCGTGTGAGATAAGACACGGACATGCTCCAAGAGCCCTTCCTCGTTTTTCCACTGGCACTTATACTTCAGCCAGTAAGCTGCCTTTTGGGCCTCCGCCTCAATCAGAATATGAAGTCGCACAAGGTCCAGAAATACCTCCAATGTCGCATTGCACCTGTGGCTCCTAAACAAGCCACTGTTTAAAGTTGAGCTAATCGTAGTTTGATGCATGACTGTTAGAGTGCGGGCAACAACACCTACAACGCAGATGTGATCATTGGTCTGACTATGGCAGAGTAAATCCATCTTGTAACGTTGGAGTTTAATCCCTAGGTTTTTCCAAAAATTTCGCTACAACCTAAAAACTTGCAGTAATTTTTTGTATTGTCTGTCGACATGTTCCCTCTAAGATAGCCAAGCGTTTAGGGTAACCCCTAGATACCTGACTACTCCGGAGAAACGCAGCTTAGTTCCGAAGAGCTCTGGTTTAATGAAACTGTCTACTCTCCTTCTTTTGGTGAAGATGACTAAATCGGCTTTTGAGAGGTCGATTCTAAGTTATTGGTCAGGGCACCATCGTTGTACAATCTGCATAGATCTCTCCATGGAAATTTATTTGAAGTTCAAGGTCATTTGCAAAGCCTTTCGTATATAGACGGGCATCTTCGAGTTCCGCGAGCAGACCGACTAGGACGAGACACCACGGTAGAGGTAAGAAAACTCCTCCCTGAGAACATTCTCTCCTGACTGACGTCCTAACTGCGGTCTCATCGATCGCAGCTACCACTTCTTTCCTTACCAGCATGGCTTTGACCCACCTAGTAATGGTGTTGTCAATGCCATGTCTGGTAGCGGCTGCGCAGATATAATCGAAAGAAGTGTTGTCCAAAGGTTCCTTCGATGTCAAGGAACATCCCGTGGCAAGCTCCAGCGCTTTCCCAGTCTTGAAAACAACGAATGATGTGCCGTCTTCGTGCAACTAAATCCAAATTTCCTGTGACAGTTTACGAAAAATTTGAATATTAAAAGAAATGCATGCTATTTATGACTTTTATGCGAAATAAATTAGGCATTTGCAAAACGAGAATTCAAATAAAATGCTGCATGAATGGCGTTGACATGGATATTTGTGGTAGTTACGTGTACCTATTATTATTTCTAATTTTCCAAATAACTGATTTATTTTGACTTGATGCAAATAAGAAAGCCGCCCCAGTATTAGCAAATGATTTATTATCCTCTTGCAACTCGAACCCTTATAAATTATCGACTACAATGAGGGACCGGCATTTCTTATTCGTCAAAGAAAAGTATTAAATTCTGTTTTTCTAATTTTGAACGTTGATACGAATCTGCTAGTAATTTTCCATTAGCCTAATATAATACATTTGTTTTTGTTGATATATTTTTACTTTTCAGTACAAACAGTAAAAATTTAAAAGTTTATTTTTTGAAATGAGAAACGGCAACCAAAGAGAAAATGTTAATTGATTAATTGTTTTTATTACTTTCCTCGTTATATGGAGTATAGCTAGAGGCAGGTATTGTATTCATCAAACTTTCCGAAGTTGCGATTTTGACGGAAATTCCGTGTATTGCAGAAGCGCCACTAACCAGGAGGGGTTGGGTGTCATCAAAATCAAAGTAATATTTGCGGTTAAGTTTAAGAAAAATGTTTGAATCACTTTCTTGTTCTATTTTGATGCATCTTTTTACATATTACGAACTCAAGTTGGTAAAATATTTAAGATTCCAAAAATAATAAATAAAAATGACTTAGGCTCCTCCTCCCCTAGTTTAAAACCGCTTTGATTTAAATAATTTTATTGGGATGCTGCTAGATAGTAGCACTTACAAATACTAAACCGTATGCCAAATTTTATTACTTTATATTAAAGAGTGTCTACGATATGAACTAAAATTTAAATTCCACTCGCCCCTTTTAGGGGTCGGTACTCGGTAGTAGCTCCTTTCAGAAGCATTTTAAAACACATGTTTATGAGAACTTTCTTTTAAAGTAAACTTAAGAATCACCTCTCGAAGTGTGCCATCGTAATTTATGTACCATACCATACTAGGGAAGACTGGAGCATCCATAACCACAACCTCCTCTAGATCCTAAGGGCTTGGTCTGGTTCACAGACGGGTCAAGGACTGAGGACGGTACAAGGGGGGAAATGTTCATAGCGATACACCTACAGCAAGACGTTTTTTCCTTCCTGGACAGCCTGCCACAGTTTTCCATGCCAAGGTACGAGGATCGCTCGAAATGTACGTGGCCTAACAATGAAAACGCAAGTTTTTTGGTCAAAAAATTATTTTATTTTTCAACATAATCTCCTGCTAGCTCAACGCATTTATTCCAACGATGCTCCAAAGCAGCAATGCCGTCGTTGTAGGTCGACGAACCCAAGTCCTCAAAATAGCTATTTACAGTAGCGATTATGGGAATTGGATCAAAATATTTTACCGCCGAGCCATTTTTTCAGGTTTGGACATATTTGGCTGGTTGCTGGTTGCCAAATCTGGCGAATAGAGCAAATGAGGCACTAATTCAAAGTCCAATTCATAAATTTTGGCCATAGCGATTGCAGACCTGCGTACAGGTGTGTTATCTTGATGGAAAAGCACTTTTTTGTCAAATGAGGCCGTTTATCTTTGATTTTGTCGGTCAATTGCTGCAACAAATTGGCATAGTACTAGAAATTTATTGTTTTTCCCTTTTCTAAGTAGTCGACAAAGATAATTCTATGAGAATCCTAAAATACAGTTGCCATAATCTTTTCTGCTGACAAAACCCTTTTTGTCTTCTTCGGTGGCGGAGAATCTTTGTGTGTCTATTGTTTGGACTGTTCCTTGGTTTCGGGAGTGTAATGGTGGACCCAGGTTTCATCGATGGTTATAAAACGGCTCAAAAAGTCCTTCACATTGCTGCGAAAACGTACTAAAAGGTCGCGAGAACAATCAAACGATGCAATTTTTGCTCCGGTGTGAGCAAACGCGGCACTCAACGCGCGGAGTATTTCTTTATTTCCAATTCTTCAGTTAAAATTCTGTGCATTTGAGATGCTATGTTTTGCAACTAGGACTCAAGCAGGCGAAGCTTTTCATTGAAGGGATTTCGCCACCGGAATCCCAACTGCTTTTACAAAAAAGTGATAGGCCTCTTAACAGGCCCTTGTTACCTCAACACTTAATAGGATTGGCAAGATTATTTGCTCACATTTGCTTAAAACGAAATAAGTAAATTCGTTTATCATTTTATGGCCCACCTTGTAAATACATACGCAATTGTAAAATTGTATCAAAATCAGCTCTTGAATGAACAATTGAATTAAAAATTTGTAAAATATTTACTTACAACGGTGTATCAGAAAAGTATGGAAATAGCGATGTTGACGTGTCATCTCTTCAGATTTCGTCATCGAAGAGTTGTTAAAACCATCTGTCGCAAGTGAAACTTTTCGATTTTGAAGTAAACTTTCGGCTATAGCATGCATGTTCTAACATTATTATGCATACAACATACAAGAGCGGCAACAGAATAACGCAGTGTGCGGTAAAATACGATCTACAAGTCCTATACAGAATGCAAATTCTGAAGCGGGCAAAACATACTAGCCGAGTGACAGCAGGAGATAGGAGTCGTCATATTTCACAGCATTTTCATCTGTTGGTATCACGAGTTGAGTTTCCCATTTGTTATCGAGTCTTTCCACTTGACATTTGGCTTCTGTACATACATAACGATTGGATTCCTTGCTAAGTTACGTAACAGCGCAATTTATAAATTTTGAAATACACAGCTGTTTTTGAGCTTATTTATTATTGTTAACAGTTTTAATTTTTTAAAATATTATTATAAACTTTTTCATTTGTTTGTGGACAAAAAAATAGTAACTAGTTGTTTTAAACAACAATTTCAAATTAAGTAGAAATTATGTTTTGAAATCAGTGAATGAAACTTCATAATAAACATAAATCAAATTATAACATTATTTATAAAAAGGTAAATTTTAAAAGAATAAAATGAATTATGTATATTTACTGGTGCAACTCAAATTTATTTTTGAAGTTAACTTTTAAGTTAAAAGGCTTAAATTTCTCTTAAAGACGAGAAGACCCTATAGAGTTTAAACGAATCTTCCAAAAATTGGCGAGATATTTCCCCTGGACATTCCTGTACTTTAATAGTTACCTTTTTGTGTCCAAAAACAAAACAAGACATAAATACAGGTACCAGATGTAGTCTAAGAGTCAACTACTACGTAAGATCAGGTGGTTCCGGCATCCCATGCCGCGGCGTCAGTCGCTACAGTGCGCGTTTCCTCCATCTTGCACGGAACGCATTTTAGTCATAACACGGCAGTGCTGTAAACAGAGAAACTGCTGATATAGATGCGATATCGTTTTAACACTAGCTTGGGCTTGGCACATTGGCAATTCAAACGCCGTTAGACTTTATGCTTCAATTTGTGAAATATCTTTCACAAGCTACAAGGAAAAATCTTAAATAAACTGGTTGTGCTGACTGTGCGCTAGGATTTGACCAGGAATCTTGCATGGGCATAACAATAGTTACAAACTGAACATTTTTGTGTTTTTATTTTTTGCTAACATATTTTTTGGGATCAAAGAACATTAAAAACCCGACTGTTAAAATACTTTAAAGATAGCTGTCCTCTGGCAGATATTAAAACGATGAAAACTATCCCCTGGTGGGACTGAAATCTCAAGGCATTACGCAAAATAACTAGACGGCTTTTCAACAGACTTAGAATTAGCAACAGTGCGGCAGATTACAACAACGTCATATTTGCGGAACAGCAGAAAAAAGTTGTGGGAAGTCTTTTGCTTTCGAGTGGAAAAACTCCCCGAAACGACTAGGCTATACCAGACTTCTAGCAAGAGCAAGAGATTTTCCTGGTAAAGTGGGCCGTGAGCCTCCTTTTTATGAACTGTGCGTCTCCTGACAGGAAGTCTTTGACCTTTATGGTGCAAAGCTACTTCTCAAGATCTGCTATGATCGGACAGCAGCTGGAGAAGATTTCACGTCTTTGGGTTATTTAAATGAGTTGGGGAACGGCCTCTATAGCCATCAACCACTAAACGATAAGGTAGGCAGTCTTTTGATTTGACACCTACAAAACAGCCGAAACTCATGGAAGAGATATCAATTCCTGGCAGCTTCTCTTTATTAGATGTACCCTATTTGCCTGGCCGTGGCCTATATTCCAATTAACCTGAAAACTGCTGAGAGCGGTATTTCTGCCAAAACACACATCTGCTTTCGTTTCTTAGTTTTACAGATTTTTTGCTCCCTCCGAAGCAACTTGCATACCAGTCCAGCAAATCTGTTGATATAGCCTTTTACAGTCTTACTATAAGAATCGAGAGGTTGCTGCGTCACAAACAGGTAGGGCTGGAGATCTTCCTGGACGTAGAGGGTACGTTTGACAAGGCCTCTTAAAGCTTCGTTTACATTATAGCGAACAAAAGCGAACGAACGAACGAACGAATGGATTCGGTCGTTTGGTAGGGTTCACTTCTTCTTGTTTACACTTAGCAGAGCATTCGCAGTTGTTGATGATCCATACATTCGTAAGCATCATGTGGGATTCGTGTTGCACTTTTGCAAGGAACTGCCGAATGCTCCTCTACGTATTTAAACTGTTTACACAGAGCACGAATTTTCTTTGATGATTCGCTCATTTACCGACACCGGCCGGAACATGGCCGATTGCGAACGAATTCGTTCGTTCGTGTACTATTCACCGTTTACATCTAGCGAATTGCTTCGAACGAGTTCGTTCGTTCGCTTATGTTCGCTATAATGTAAACGAAGCTTAACATTCCATGTGCAATGCTGCAGCTGAACTTTCTTAGTACAGCGAAAAGTTAAAACGGCGTTCTGAGAGACAGAGGCGACAGTATCGTTGTCGTGAAACGAAGCTCTTCTAAAGAAAAATACTTTCGTCCGTACTGTGGTGCCTCGTTATTGACAGTTAATTGATTGCTTCAATGACGAAGGTATACACAGAAATATGCAGATAACCTACAGCAGGAAATTGTTCTGGCACAGTTGCAGTAGCGGCACAGAGGACCCATCGCACCGTCGAAGAATGGTGTAACGAGAACCAGCCAACGGCCAACCCGAATAAGATCTATATGGTTCTACAAAAAAGAGAACGATGTCAAGATAAAGAGACTACGGGCACTTATGCTCAAGTATTTGATCGTAATCTCGACTCAAGGCTGACTTGGAAAAATTACGTAATTTCAAACAAACTACAAAAAGCAACTACAGTATTTTGGGTTTGCAAAATCATGTTCGGCTTCACAAGTTCTACTAACAGTACTGCACTGGATTTACACGTTTCTTTGGTGTAGTGGTCTAGAGCTGCAACTCTTCATGCAAAGATTAGACTTACTTGGATGCAAAGATTAGCTTCTATCAGCATAACCATGCCACGAAAGCTACACGGACTGTGGCTATGGAAGTTCCCTTGGGTTTCACGTCTCCACATCTATTGGTGAAAATAAGGCTGCAATAACAGTCTACAGGGTTTGGCGACTGAGAAACAGGAGCGCCGTTTGGCACAGTGTGATTTTACCCACAATATTGATATCAAAAGTTGGAAACATCGACGGGAACTATAGTCTTTGGACAGATAACCAGGGCGGGACTCTCGTACTACACCCTTGAGGCACATATCACGGTATTAGAAACATTCTTAAATGTTTTATGTGTGCCCGGTCTTAGCCACACTCCGAAACGCGCACCTGGATCTTTTCTACCCTAAACATAAAAACATTCAGAACCTATCCCCTAACGTCATTTTGGGCTTCTACAAAGCACCCCGTATGATGGATAGATTTTGAAGAAACAGGCAAGGGGTGATATAATGAGCCATCAACAACAGGAACAAGAACAACACCACCACCAATTTTTGGGTAAAAACCAAATGATTAAATTTTATATTTTGTAAAAATTTTTGTTTACCTGAGATGTAAGTAGTTCCTATACAAAATTTACAATTTTGTGGTTTTGAATTAAAAAACCCAAAGGGTGTAAAATTAATTTAAACGAGCATGTAGATGATTCCCTTTCCAATCGTCATATAAAACTTTAATTTTGTCTGAGGATAGCCAAAATATCTTCCTTATTATCACAATAGATGTGCTTGATTGTTTTTGCTTGATAAACTGTGTAGATATAGAGAACGAAAGTCGTTAAACTTAACATTAACCTAAATGTTCTAAATGGGGGTAATTAAGCCAAACTTAAATGTAAATTAAGAGGAGAAAAAGCGTTTTAAATTTATGTAAAAAAGGACAACGAAAATACGGAAACACTTGTAATGTTGAAGTTGATTGTAAAATTGTAATCAATTCCTTCTCTGCGCCAGCTTTGTATGTCTTTAGCAAATAAAAAGGGGTCAAAAATACAAAAGCACAAATCTAAACGAGAAAATTTAAAATTTTCTCACGTGCTAGCTAAGGACGGTGGTGTTTAGGAGAAAGAAAATTTCCAATTTAGAAGAAAACAAGCAAAAACAAAGCGAATTAGATTTGCGATACGGGTTCGTGAATACTCAAACAAAATTGTATGTCGTATAGATGTGAGCCATTTCCGGGATTTATTGTGATAGCCTCTCCACTAAAGCCGCAATCGGATTTGGTTTGGTGGCGAGGCTCCGGATATCGCGACCGAGACCGCGCTCTAAGCTCGCCGCCTGCCTAGTTACCACTTTTATTACATGACCTATATTCAAAAATTACTTTTATTCTCTACTTTATGCGACCTTTTTGCAAGAAATTCGAGGTTCTTTTCATAACATCTCAGGACTTTTTCTTTCCTTAAATCGGCCATAGCCACTTGATGAGTCAACAACATCCGAATTTGTATTCAGAGGGATTTCTTCATGTTCAACAGTTTCTCGAAATGCTAACTTAAATTTAACATTAAAGTTTTCACTTGGATCGTTTGAAGTCTTTTATATTTTATTACGTTTAGACCATTTCATTTCTTTATTTGTATTTTATTTTATAGCATTATTTACGTAGATACAATTGCACAGTTGTATAAAACATATAAAATGTAAATAAGTCCGCAAACTAAACCGAAGACGCAGTTACAGACATCGATGTTTCGGAGTTATAGCTCCTCTTCAGTGTAGCGTAGCTGGGAGGAGAAAATTTGTACTGCTTTAATTAGACAAAATGGTTTATTGTGTTACGTAAAAACTTGAAGCTGAAGCTGCACAAATGTAAGCCTGAAATTATTTCCACTTTGGTTTTCAGACGCTGACGATTTACGCAACTAATAACTAGTTCCAACTGTTCCAACTAGTTCCAACGGGCCTACAGCATTACCTGTAGGCCCGTTTTACATGCAACTGATGGTCGGTCCTAATAGTCAGTTCTGAAGCGTAGGACCATTTTGTACATCAATTTCATATGGTACAAATCGGTCAGTTTAAATATGTATCTGCAAGGGAGTAGGCTGTTACCGCTATTTGACGACTACTTCAATAAACTGCAGAAAACAACAGAAAAAAAATGTATGCGGGTACATCCTATTGCCATAAAAAGGTTTTAACACATTTAGGGCAATGTGTATATGTTAATTTCATAGCCAAGGTTTTATAACAGGACATGAACAAGTAAATCAACATTTAATAAGCAGTACATTGTACGAACCGAAGATGGGTAATTATAAAGTACAGTAAATAAATTACGTAAACGAAACTCACGTCCTCTAAGGGTTCAACGCGGGTAAACTATATAATTCGTTGAGTAACAGCGGCTTTCTACGTCATATGTCTAGCGGGCGTCGTCGAACAGGAAACGGGTAGGTCTTGCGGCTTCTGTCTAATGCTGCGGTGGTCTGAAAAGAACCGTGAGTGTTGCAGGGTCGGAGAAGGAGCGGGGTTAAATATTTTGCAGCTCTAGAAGGAATTGGGTGCAGTAAGTCTTTGTCTGTGTAGAACCCTTCTATCTGGAAGCAGTTTTAATTGTTTTACTTTTTGGAACACTCTTGAACCTGAAAAGTAGGTAGAACTGTTTGATTGCGCTAGATCGAGCAGCAGATGTTTTTGCTAGTTTTAGTTTTCAAATAGTATTTGGAGGTTAGCTTAGTTTCAGTTCTAAAAGCAAACTAATACAGGGGTTTTATACTCTTTTTTGACCTTCACCGCATAACAAAATAAACAAACATTTGCAGTCGCCTGTTGCTTAGTGACGCACAAAGATACAGACCCTCATGTTTGATGTCATTTTTTTCAGTTCCACAAAATGAGCTCTGAGAAACGGCTGGTGCTGTCAAACTTCTGTTTTTTTTTTAAGATAAATCTTTTGATTTTATGGACGAAAGCAGAAAAAACCCTTCGCAAGCTTAGGTGCAAAATTTCTGAAAAAAGTGACCACAATGAATGGAATATATAAAAGTTAGCCCGTAAGGTATTACAATTGGATACTTGCAGTGAGAAACTTTATTAGGATCTAAAATATTTTAAAAGATGGAGGCATTGAATACATGCTGGGCAGGCACCTGAACCAGCATCCAATAGAGAATGTTTTTGGACAAATTAGAAGCCAGGTTTACAAAGCCAACTTGTTCTGCTTTTTTATTGGAGCTGTTAATGCAGTTAATACGATGTTTCAGCTACGAGTCAGTTCTACCACAAAAAATTGATGCCAAATTTGCGAAAACGAAATTATCAAGCAATTATGTCGCTAGGTATATTTTACAAAAATAGAAAAACTTGTTGCGTCTTGTAAAGTATGAAAAATTAATATGCCTTTGACGAAGTTGGACGAAGTCAACAAATTCGTCAAAGACAAAGACGTCAATAGGAAACGTTTCGAGAAAAATGCAAGACCATTTTATGGTTCTGACGTTTTAAACAGATAGTGAATTAAGTGAATTAAGAAAAGGGATTTTTTGCAGCAACCAAAAGTCAGCATAATATGTGAATGTTACAATTTATTCTCGGCTTAGACCGCGTCGACATTTGGGGATTACATCCAGCATAATCAGTTAAGGATCGACGTGTAGCTTGTCTACCTTTACAAGAATTTGCTCTAAAAGTGCGAGCCATAGCTGTTCGTAGGTGTTGCCTGCATAAACAAGGCCGTGCGCTTAGATTATTTAAACCTTGGGACGGACAAGGATTTGAGCTTAATGTATTTTGTTTGGCAGGACAATAATACTTAATCGGCTTATGCCTGTTAACTGTTTGTGAACCCATACACTAACGTTTCGCAAGACATTGCAGCTCGCATCTTCAGAGTGATCAGAGCACTGAATTCAAATATGGGATGCGGAGGTATTTAAACCCCTTTGAGCCAGTCGGACAGAATGGCGGAGCTCTGGTTCGCTGGCACCGTTGGGCAAAGAAGGATCCGGTGGAGCGTGATCGTGAGATCGATGATGCTTACGACTCTTTAGAGGATAAACTACTGGACTCCAAGCTGTACTGAATCTGAAACCGTCCTCTCTGTTCATGTTGTTAGGTTGTTTCTCACTTTCAATTGCTTCACGTATGATACGAGAGAAGTAATAAGGTACTCTGCCGAGTATTCGAGCATTGTCAAAGTCCATCTTATGCCCGGTTTAATCAGTATGTTCAGCCACCGCAGATTTTGCGATGCCTCTGTGTTTACAATAATCTTTGTGCTCTCGCAATATTAACTCAATAGAACGATCAGTTTGTCCGATGTAGTGTGAACCACAAAAGCAAGGGATGTTGTGATCCTGGCCTGACCGTTTCCTAGAGTTTCTTTAGTAGAACTAGCAGGGGTTTGGAACTCATGCTCAGATGTTAAAAAAGCTGGTGGTATTAGTAAAATCCATTATGACGGAAGTAGACGGTATATCTTATTTGCTTGCTTGTTTATCGACGAAACTATGTTGACGCCTGACCTCTGCTCGAGTTTCTCTTTTCTTTTTTGAGATTCTTTATCTTTAGGTACTTGTCTACACCAGTCATGCTGCAGCTCGGTATATCTTCTCGTTGCATTTAGAGGTGTGTTCTATCCTCTTCATTTCTCATCATTTTCAATGCATGCTTGCTTGCTATGCAATGCTATGCTAAGCTATGCTATGCTATGCTCAACAATATCTTTTTTGAAAAGCTCGTTTTTCATGCAGCAGCTCTCAAGATTTATTTTTCTGTACTTCTTAAAAAAAACATTCTTCTACAAGCTTATTAAGTGTCCTCTTAGCAGCGTCAATTTGCTGAGTAAAAATCCTTGTCCTTTCTCTAATCTTCAACACAGCTGTTACTGTAGCTCGAATACTCTTCTTAACAGTTTGGTTCTTTTTCAGATGGTGAAGATGGATCCTTCTAACGAGACCTTTTTGTGGTGGAAGTCTCGCCGTTAAACGGGTTTCTATTGGTTTTCCAATTAATCACACTCTAGGCTAAAGTTCCTGTCCACTTGGTAGTACTAGTGGAAGGCATAGTACCGTACCTAAAATGTTTGTTTTAATCTGTGCAGATTACACTGCGCAGGTAAAATTGTACCTCAAAATGAAATTAAATTTTCCAATTCTATTTAATGATTTTATTTAAAAAAACATAGCAGCCGCTAAATATGTGTCAAATTGACTACTTTTTGGTATTTACACTTCTTTTAGGTAATGGAACAAAGGCAAGGTTAAGGAGAGCAATTACAATTTTTTTATTAGGATTGGACCACCCCAATAACCAACTATGTCTGACAGACATGTTTCTATAGTTACTTATTGATTAAAAAAATGAAAAGATTGCAGATTTATTTTATTGAGATAGGTGCAACCCCATTTTTTCTCCAAACCCCCCAACAAGAAAGAGTTCTTAATTATTTTATGTTTAATACCTATTATTATACACGATTCAGCTTATGAGTTGGGTACAAAGTTGATACGCAGAGAAAGATGTGGTGAAAATTTTCGATAACAGTAAACAAGGCGAAAAAGCGTCTACGTTATCTTATTTAAAGAAGTCGTAAAATTTAGTCTGTTGATAACATTTGTAACACAATGGAAAAATTAACGTCGCAATATAACTTTAATTATAACCGTAATGGGAACACGCTCTCGGCAGAACAATGAGCTCCGACAAACAATGGATTCATTACTTTGAGAGAGCTTTTGTATTTATACTATTAAATTAATCGATTATCAATACCTGTTACTAATCAGTACGTATTAAAATAAATAAAACTTTATAATACATATTTTTAAAATATAATAAAATAAATTAAGTTACATTTATTTATTATATCATCTATCATCTAAAAAAGTGAACCAATAAACAATCCGTTTCGCCTATAAACCGTTAAAAATTAAAACGATGACGCCGCTACAGACATTGATGTTGGACTTTAAGCTTATGACACCCTTCATAAACATTCAATGTCATTCATATAATGGGTTTATTTATATGTATAAGGTTATGTATGGCTTTGTTACTTGTCTTGGTCAGCTAGTGATCAAGGCAAGCGCCTCTAATTGTAACCCAACATCGAATGATTACCGAGCTCGATACCGATCCACAGAAATACAGAAATATTTTCTGCTTCTTCCGGGAATTGAACCAAGGACTCGGCATTGTGAGCTTGATCTTCTTACTGCTGCACCACTTGGACGTATACACAGGGTGTTAATGAATTGTAGGAACAAACTTCTAGGGCTTGCAAAACACAACAAAGCAAACAACTTTTGTTAATAAATTTGTGGTCAAAAGTGTTTCCTTTAGAAAATAGAGCTTCCTAAAGATTCTTTAAGAAGTACCTGGAAATAGACAACCCCAATTGCATTTTCAATTATTTTGCACAGCTCACACGGAATTTTGAAAACAAAAACAACGATCTAGACATACATGCATTCAAATAACGTCAATTTTGACACAATTCGATATTTTTGTGGTATTTTTTGACTTTTCTTGCATTCGTTTCTTTTTGTGCCTTTTATAATTCGTTTTTTCGTTCTGTGATTTTTTTGATAATTATTTTCTTCGCTATTTTCGTTCTGTGTTTCGTATTTTTGTATTATGGCGAATTATACTTTTGCCGAACAGCATGACATGATGTTCATGTATGGAGCTGCTTGGGGTAACGCACGCGAAGCTGCTCGCCTGTACCAAGAACATTTTCCGAATAGGAATCATCCATCGCACAAGGCCTTTAGTGTAGTTTCACGTCGCGGTCGGCTGCGGGAGGAAGGTACATTCGTTGTCACCAGACACAACTGTGGAGCTACCAGAACAAGGCGAACGGTGGATTTTGAGGAAGAAGTTTTGGAGAGAGTGGCTCAAAATCCTTCTACTAGTTCAAGAGCCATCGGTCATGAAATGGGAGTGAACCATGTTTCAGTATGGGAGGTACTACATGAGCAGCAGCTACGTCCGTACCATCCTAAGAGGGTACAAGCCATGATTCAAGCAGATTTTCCCAGAAGGGTAGAATTTTGCCAGGAATTTCTGCGGTGGTGTAATGAGCATCCAGAATTCTAAGTAAACGTTTTGTTTAGTGACGATGCATCTTTTACGAAAGAAGGAATATTCAACAGTAGAAACAGCCACATTTTTGACGACGAAAATCCCTATGCTGTTGCTCAAAAAGGATACCAGCAAAGATTTTTAGTTTTGGGCCGGGGTTGTTGGCGATAGACTCATTGGACCATATCTGCTACCCCAAAGGTTAACAGGAGCTATTTATTTAAATTTCTTGCGCCCTGTTCTAGCTGAAATTTTGGAAGATGTTCCACCTCAAATGTGGCTGCAGCACGATGGTGCACCTGCTCATTTTTCGGCGAAAGTCAGGGCATTTTTAAATAACATTTTTAGGTCGAGCAGGGCATGTGGCGTGGCCTCCACGTTCTCCTGATTTGACCCCACTTGATTTCTTTTTGTGGGGTCATGTTAAAACGGTAGTGTATGCTACCCCAGTTGAAACTGTAGAAGAACTTACGGGGCGTATTCTTGCTGCATGTGAAGAAGTTCAACAGACTCCTGGTATATTTGGAGCGGTGCGCAGGAATTTAGTTCGTAGATGTGCTTCGTGCGTAGGAGCTGTGAGGCGACATTTTGAACATTTACTATAATTTTGTTAATTTTTGAATTAGTTATTGTGAATTTTTCAAATTTTTGTTATTTAATTAATTTTAAATTTAATTTGAAATTGCAAAGTGGGAAAGGGCACTTTATTTATCCTGTATTAATTTCCGTCGTTATGGAAACAAATAGTAGGTAGTAAATTGAGTTGCCTACATTTAGGCGCTTCTTAAAGAATCTTTGAGAAGCTCTATCCCTGAAAAGAAACACTTTTGACCACACATTTATTAACATAAGTTGTTTGCTTTGTTGTGTTTTGGAAGCCTTAGAAGTTTGTCCCTACAATTCATTAACACCCTGTATATAAAAGGTGTATAAGCGTGTATAAAGATGTATAAGCGGCAGAGCTAAAATATCAAAAAAAAACAAAATCAAAACTAACTGAAACCACTAAAATTCAATTTACTTTTGATGTAGGTGCGCATGGAATTAGATGATTAAAAGCTTTTAATAGATAATAATTGGTTTAAAATTACATGAATTTATAATTCAAGAGGCCATGCGGTGTTCGAAGTTCACAAATCTCAAAAAAAAAGGTCTCTGAGACAAGATTTACCAAAAATTTAAATCTCCAACAATATCTCGTTTCATAAATGTAAGGAATTTTTATTGATTGGTCCATCAGACTAGAAAATTAATTAATTCCTTTTAGAAAATTTCCAAATCTTCAGGAGACCATCGGAACACTTTAAGAATCAAAATCAAAGTGGAAGTAAAAGCTGGTTACCAAAAACGATACAACGATACGCAGTAGCAAAAGTGGTAGGGTAGGCTTAGGGCTCATTTGCATCGTACTGCCTAGCTGTGAACATCAGGTACAGTCTAGTGAAAAGTGAGCGCAATCAACAAGCGCGCTTGCTGTCGTGGTGATATACAATACAACTTCCTATGCAACGGAGTGCAGCATTTGAGCGATAGCATGGCCCGAACATTAGTTTTGGTTCCTCCTAGAGCTCACTTTTTCACACACGGCGCAGCTTTACATGCAAATTAATAACTGTCAAGCTATAGTTAAATAAATGAAAAGATTACCACTAAGTTCATACTATTTTTATTATATGAAAGCTTTAGTATGATGTAGTATGTTCTTATATTATTACTATTATGCAGCTATGCTCTCGGTACAGTAGCAATAGTAGAGGGATGTTATTGTAGTCAGTGTTAGAGCGTAACACGTTAATAATAAGATAGTTTTGAATATATGATAAGCAACAAAATCTAAAGTATAGCAAAGTTCAGGTGAAGTGGTTTGTCAATTTTTGTGTTTTATTTTGGTTTTTGTACAATTTACTATTTAAATTCTATTTAATATTTATGCCTAACAAAAATATCATAAAATAAAATTCTAGCAATATCATCTATAGGGAATGAGACTGGTACAACGAGATTAATTACAGTAGCTGACGTTATTATGTGATTTAGATGTTTTTGTTAGTACGTTTATAATTAAAGTTTTGACTACAAGGGCACGCGTGTGTCGCATAAAATACAGTAACCATAAAGTAAAGCATAACCGGATTATATGAGGGTATTTATTTTTTCTATGAATATAAAATTCGAATCGCTCCCGAGCTATTTTACAGCTGGTAGGGCTGTTGCTTGCATTTTACTTGTTATAAGCTTTAAATTTAAATAACTTCCGACTATAATACGTTGTTCATCAACTCCAGCGTGTTTAGTATTCCGTTTAATTTTAAAACTTTCCTCTAGTTTTAAACAAAAATAGAGAAAATTCTTTAATTAATGGTAAACATTTCTACAGTTATTTGCAGTGCAAGTAGTAGATGAAACCAAAAATGGAATCCAACCGTTGATGCTAGTTTTATTAATCTAAAAATTTTACAACGTTGAAATAATATTTTGATTTTTTTTAATTTGAGGATTGCATGGATATATTTATTTATATACTTAATAAAGTTTTTGATTAGGACGGTAATACGAGTCTTACGTAATCAAAAAGTATATTATATTTATACCGTCTGTCTATAAAGTAAGCCCCCTTAACTAACTTTTGAACGACTTGATATTTTACCACAACATTTGGTGTGCTTTAATAGGAAATAAAATACCATTTGTTAACCAAAACTTAAATTTTGTAAAATTCAAAACGCCGACTGGGCGCCATTTTAATTTTTTTTTAAATAGAAAAAGGGGTCGAGTGACACCTCATTTGAAAGCCCATTTAGTTCTGCGTCTGATCCTAAAGTTTCAAAGAACAATATTCAGTCATAACAAAATGGCGGATTTTAAACAAATGGACTCACTCAATTCAAAATTATTTTATTTTTTTATCCAGGGTCGAGTGACACCTCATTTGAAAGAATTTTTAGTTTTGCGTGTGATTCTAGAGTTTCAAAGAAAAATATTCAGTCATAACAGAATGGCGGATTTTAAACAAATGGACTTACTCAATTCAAAATTGTTTTGATTTTTTTATCCAGTAGTCCACTTTTTCATTTGCAGGACAAAATCTTCCCAAAAATACCTCAGGTGGCTGGAAATAATATTGAAAACGTTATGTTCCAACAAGACGGTGCGCCGCCTCATTATTATAGGCTTGGTTCTGACTTTCTCAACAGACATTTTTTTGGCAGATCGATTTATAGGCGGGGGCCTGTAGAATAGCCGGCTCGCTCTCCAGATTTAACTTCCTTGGATTTATTTCTATGGGAATATCTGAAATCGAAAGTGTGCAGAACCCGTTCAGAAACAATTGAAGAACTAGAGCAACGCATTACAGAAGTTTGCAGAAATATCACTCCAGAAACTTATGAAAATGTAAAGCAGGAATTTCATAACCGACTTTTTATGTGCCAAGAAGTGAATGGTAAACATTTCGAACATTTAATTTAATTTATTTTTGCTTTAATTCTTAGTTTTTTTAAATAGACTCTTTATCTTTAAACATTGTCATTTTGTTATGGCTGAATAGTTTTCTTTGAAACTCTAGGATCACACGCAGAACAAAAAAACATTTCTAATGAGGTGTCACTCGACCCTCCTTTTATTTAAAAAAATTCAAAATAGCGCCTATCGCCATTTTGGATGATAAAAAATTGTAATATAGGCTGAAAAATAGTATTTAATTTCCCATTACAGCAAACCAAATTTTGTGGTAAAATACCAAGTCGTTCAAAAGTTAGTTTGGGGGGAGGGGGGTTACTTTATAGACACAGTGTATATATACAGGATGTATTAAATTACGTGTTAAATATGAAGATCTCACTTATTTATAGAGATACGACGATGGTTAAATTAGAGAAAAGTTGTCGAATTTCATGCCCACTAATAATCTAAAAAGAAATTGGAGCTATCCTGCTTAGTTTCTGAATAAACTAAAAAAAAACTGAAAATTTGTATTTTTTATTTTCCACTGTAACTCATATGTCATTTATATTACATATTTTTAGTTTACGCATTATTAGAACATTTTCCTATGCCAAACCCAAACTTCTTATCAGATTTGGTATAACTGCTACTATTGCTCATATTCGACTGTCAACTTTTTTTTCTTACGGTCGGCATTTTAAATTTTTTCATATTTGAATAGAGTTTTTAATTCCGATTTCAACGATGTGTCACAGTTTGCGTTTTGTTTAAGTTTTGAGCATTTTGTTCAGAAAATAAAAATTTAATAAGGGTGCCGTGGAAAGACCACGCCATTTAATTTATTTGGAAAAGATTCTAGTAGGCCATGAACTGACGGAAATAAAACAAAACACCACTTTTATTTACTTTTACCTTTACATACATTAGGTAAGCGAAAATTTCAGGAAACTTTGTTTTGAGCGTAGGCAGCAGGTTAAGCAAAAGTTAGGTCTTCAATTAAGCGAGATCCCCATAGTTAACACGCCATTTGATACATCCGTATACAAGGTTGGGCAAAAGTAGGGAACAATACAAATATCTTTAATACGGCAACCGCGATTTTGCCAAAATTTTCTACATGAAGGTTCCGATATACGACGGATACAATGAATGTATCGGCGGTTTAAAAGGACTTCCGGTTTAGCCGGGAATAATATCAACTTTTTTATTTTAAATGAAACACACTATATATTTTTTGATATATCGATAGAAGACTTTTTCCGAGTTCAGTGATATAAGGTTTCATGCCTTTGTTTTCTAAAATTTTAGATATATTGAACAATAATGTCGTAATTGTTATCTAGCAGCTCATGAAAACAAAAGAATGCGAGAAGCTTAAACAGTTATGTAATATTGTCAAATATGCTTCGTTCGTGTTGTGTTGTTTTGTTGTTTGGTTGTTTGATAGATTGAGCAGTGTGGTGGCAGTAATCAATTAATTAAGCTAATTAATTAAAACTGCTGAATTGAAGATCCGAAATGGTTCAATTAACAGAAAGAAAACGAATTCAAATTTTATTTATGGTTGGTTTTGGTGATCGTCGTAGAACTCAGCAAGAAGTTTGTACTTTATTTAACAATCTGCAATCTTTCTGTCAATTGAACCATTTCTGACTGAAACGTCGACTCTCCCAAGATGTACTGTTAGGTAACAGGCGTGACTCCGAATAGTGTTTTAAACAAAACTTCTATTTAAAACGTATCAGTAAATTTAGTTCACTTAAATGTAACTTACTTATTTAACTTTATATGGTACTGCAGTCCTTGTAGAAGCTTGTCCTGCACCACCACTTTCTTCCATTCGTCTGTGTCTACTGGTTCTCTACTTCAACCTTCTTACGCGCAGTTTCCTTCAGTTCTTCTTCGATGTCGTTTAGTAATGTTTTCTTTGGTCTGCCTCTTCTCTTCTTGGTCTCCATCTTCAAGAGGCTGTAACTCCGTAAGGAAGCGTTTCTGGAGCCATGTGTATGGGAACTTTAGGATTGTTTTAGGGTTCTAAATTTAATCCGAAAGTCGTTCCACATGTTATGCATCATCCTGTATGTAATTGAAATCTTTTAAGATTTAATGGAATGTCATCTCCGTTTCGTTTCCTTTTTCCATGTATAAAAGAAATAAATATGTAGGTCAATTAATAGTTACATGTAACACAACAAATCAATAAATGCTGAACCTGCAGAAATTTCCAATTCAGGTCGTGCTCCGTTTTACGTTTTCTCACAAACTGTTAAATATTTATAGCTGTAAAGTCCTGTATTTGAAGTTAAAGATGGAGTCAATTGCAGTGTTTTAATGACAATGATGAGTAATTTTGCCTTCAGTGTACGATTTATTAAACATTTTTAAATAATAAATAATTTAAAATAAAAATAAATTTTAAATAATAAAGTAAGAAAGATTTTGTGGTTATTAATTACTTTTCAAGTTAAGTGAAAAGCGGTTTTACAATGAGAGCTTTTCTAAAGTAATATACCGTACAAAAACCCCAGAAAATAGACAAATTTGCTTGGAGCTCTTGAGCAGACGTAAAACAACATTACAGCAGAAAATTATCATCAGTACAAAAAACAACAACTGCCATTTTTACTGCTTAATTTTATTTCTTAAGTTCGTGTTAGTAAAGTCAAGAAAGCTTGCATTCGTGCTTATCGTGAAAATAATCGGGAATTTTAAGTGAACTACAGCTGATTGTGTATGTTCAATGCGCAACAGTCACGTATAAAAAGAAATACCCAACAAGTAAAGACCATTTATTTTTAAAAAGGCGTTTTAGATTATACACTTTTAATGTAACTCTATAAATATTTCTACGTGGGGTTCCTAATTAAATTTCTACGTTTATTTAAAATTAGGTTTTGGAGTCAGTTTAAATGTAGGTTACTAAAGCAATTAGGTATTTATTTTTGAATTCTGTTGAATAGGGACATGGGCAAAAGCAATACAAGTATGAGAAGACAATGAAAAATAGGGAGTGGAAGAATTCCTAACCATGGAATTACAAGTAAATGCGAAAATAGAAAGGGCGTAAACAAATAAGACAACCAGCAATGATAATAAGGAATGGACCAACCACCGGCCGACCACCATTTGATTTGAAAGACTAGGACAGCACCCAGCAATGAAGCATATCGGTCCCCCCCCTCCAGGCGGTGAAACCCTTAGGGACGCCATGATCGAGGTACGCTCGATCAACGCGCTTGCCCTCAATACAAGAAAGAGCACAGGCTACCAGTCCTGGCATCAGGCTGCGAGCCCTAAGCCCCTACTGGTGGAGGGAGACTACCTAAATCTCTACTGATTCTGCAGATCAGTGCCCGAGCTGAAACGCAGCTCACCCGTCGAACCGCACTAAGACGGCTCTAACCTGCACTTAGGCTATATCACTGCCACCACGAGTCTTACTCCGTGACCAACGACGGGGGGTGTAAATCCCCCGCGGGATCGGATTTGGTCCCCGTGGTACCAGTCAAAGAAAGTCACTGGTTGGACTGGTCGGAGCAAGCGCATGCCAAGCAGCGCTGCCCATCCTAGTTAGGACCTCGTAGGTCCTGGCACTGGTAAGCTACGCACCGCCCACACTGGTCGGTAACCGGCCTGATCATAGTGGCCGGCACCTTAACAGCGTCGGGTGTACACAAGTACGAACCCTCTGGGTCGACACTTAGATAGTGGGCGTGAGCAGGCAAAGTGCGCCTCCCCCCACGGCCCTAGTCCCAAGTGCCAGCTGCACAACGCTCCATCACCCAGTCTCCGTGGTCCCAATTAAAGAAACCTTGAACCTCTCCGAAGAGAGGTGGACGTAGAGAAGTGAAAAATACAAGTTCGGGCTATAGAATGGGAAATAAATAGATAAAGATCATATGTTATACTGATGATGCAGCAATAATATCAGAAAACGAGGATAACCTACTATGTCTAATGAATCAATTTCAATCTACGGCGAAGAAGTACAATATGGAGACAAACACAGTCATAACCAAAACTTTTGTGGTATCCAAAGAACCTATTAGATGCAAAGTGGTAGCTAACGACAGGTCAATAGAACAGGTCAGAAAATTCAATTACCTAGATATTGAGATCACCAGCAAAAAAGATTTGAGCAAGCAGATCAGTAAGAGAGCATCTATCTCCTGCTCTATGAAACAAATACTTTAGAAAAACAATTATATGGATATAGATAGCAAGGTCAGGTTACACAAAACGTGCATAAGACCAATAATGACGTATGGTATCAAAACGCGTACTCACACGAAAAGAACGAAGGCACTGTACAAATGTTAAGAATGATTGCAAGTAAAACACTATGAAACAGGGAAAGGAATGAAACAATAAGAAAAACATGCGCAACGCAGGATGTAGCCAGATGAAGCAGACAAGGACGTAGAATGTGGAGAGAGCATGCCCAAAGAATGGTTACAGACAACCAGCACGACCGCCAGAAAAATGGAAAGACAGCTGGTCATCTGAATCGCAAGACAACATAAACTGAATACTCAAATAAACAGGTCTTTGACCTATATGGAAGAAAGAAGAAAAAGAAGTTATCATAAAAAATCGTGGGGCGTAAACCACGGGTTCTGCTAGTATATACACAAATAGTTGAATAAATTGACTGATGTTTGATGTTGTTATAGCAATAGCACTTGGTGACTTGATCTCGGGAATCGTCTGCAGATGACTAGATTTCTTATTTCAAAATGTCCAATAGAGGAAAATTTAAGAGATCAATTTGCTCATTCATTAACGGTACAGTTTTTAACTGTTTGTGAATTCTAAAAGCTTCTAATATATCTAATTTACGTTTATCATCACAAAAGTGTAAACATTTTATGGTGTTATTAGATGTCATTGAATGATTTTGTTCTAGTAAGTCTTTAGCGTAATTGGATTTATGTGGGTGTTTGTATTTGTAACAACGTATGTGTTCTTTATACCTAATATCAAAATTTCTAATTGTCTGGCCTATATAAACCGAATTACAATGCGAACAATTTAATTTGTAAATGCCTGATTTTAGCAAATCATCGGTTTTTGATTTTGCGTTGAACAAGGTGTTTAAGATGTTTCTAGTTGTTTTAAAACTTACTTTATATTTATTTGTTTGGTTTATAATTTTAGCGATTTTTTCTGATATGTCACCAAAGTATGGGATCGAAGCATATTTAATTGTATCGAACGAAATTAGGGTATTCGGATAAATTTTTTGAATGGCTAATTTATAATCTTTTTTTAGTATTATAACCATTACTGTATGCAATTTGTTTAATAATTGAAATTTCTCTATTATAATAAATTTCATCTAAAGGGATCGTCAAAGCCCTATGTATCATGGATCTGTATGCTGCAAATTTGTGTTTTATGATGACAAGAATTTAAGTTGAAAGTTTCAATTAATTTGTTTACAACGACAGAGAAAAATGTTTATTTCTTTTTTGTTTTCTGAAGTTCTACAACATGTATTTTCGTCAGAACCTCAGAATCAAACCGGGTCATTAAAAACGTAAAATTTTGGATTTTTTTAAGTCTTGTAATTTATCATCTTCAAACTTCAAAGTTAATACAATAAATGTGGTAATACAGATTATAGTAGGACTGCTAACTCTTGTCAAACCTTACAATTTAATTTAATTTTATAATTTAATATACGGTATTAAATGCATTCAAACGTAGGTGTAAATTAATTTCCTGTAAAGTTTGAAACATAGTTGCAGATCTCTGGAGGGCGGAAGTCGTTCTCGGCCTATCACGCGACTCTATGTATGTATATTTAGGTATTTCGATCAAGATTTTCGATGAATTCCGAAGCGCATCCTCGCCCCAGAGCATTTCGCATTATATCCAAAGCACCTTCTGACACGATAGACTGCATTTATGACGCATTTGACCCTAATAATATAAACCAATACTCATTCAGCTAATGAAGTATTATCTTGCAGAAATGCGAATTCTCGGGTCGTTGACTATTATAAATTAACAAAAAAGAATTTTAGCATAGATGTCATTATAGGCGCTGAGTGCTCTGAGAAAAATCAAGAGGGTTCTTAGCGTTGCATGAGCAAAATCAAGTGGGGTGGAATTTCTAATTCCAGCAACAGTCGGTAAATTACAATCTTCGCGAAAATTCTGGTAAAATCTACGTTCTAGACAATTCTCGAATAATCACATGTGTAAAATTTATAAACTTGCAACAAAATTATCGCAGTATGCGTTCAATAAACAAACATAAATAGATGTCTGAAAATTTCATGATTCCATACTCTAAACACATTTATTATATATTAAATCAGATGCCCTTCTCCCTGTCTCAGCTTTTAGTGGAGGGAGGTCCCCAGTGTTAGACACCATATAAGTATGCGTAAACTGCATACGGTTCAAATTTCTTTGTACAGCCGACTGATATTGCATTCGATAGAAATTTTCCAACTTAGAAGTCGACGGTTTGTGTCTATGATTCTGCATAATCTGACGATAGCTGCACATCACACGCAGCGGAGAGAACATATGTTGGGCTGATCACTTTATCGGCCTCCGTTCCAGCGCAGGACAGAGACCTACAATTATTTCATTACCTTCAAGTAAAGCAGTACCACTGACAATTAAAAAAACTTTACACAATTGCCAATAACAGGGATCAAAGACATACATTTATTTCTGTCGCTGAAAGAGTTTCAAATGTTACAATTAAAATTTAAAATACGGGGCCAATCGAAAGGAAAAGTAGGTCCATTTATTTTAAAGACTATTTGATGTCAATCACGAGGGCTACGAACGTTACTACAAAATAATAAACATTCGCATTACGCATGTTCAGTTCGGTTGCCAACTTTGCGGATTGCACTGTATATAATACCGCGTGAAGCTTTCGGAAAATGTCTTGCACCTCGAGAGTTTAATTATTATTTTTAAAAAGGAAGTTACCAAAAACAATAGTCCGAGTGGTCCAGTTGTAGAGGATCAGGCTCACAATGCGCGAGTTCTCGGTTCGAATCCCAGGAAAAGCAGAAAATTTTTCTGTAATTCTGTGGATCGGTATCGAGCTCAGTAACCATGCGACGTTGGGTTACAATTAACGGCGCTTGCTTTGATTACTGGCTGACCAAGACAAGTAACAAAGTCACACACAACATTGTAACATGCAAATAAACACATGTGTGAATGGCAATGAATGAATGTGCATGAAGGGTGGCATAAGCTTTAGGAGCGTAGCGGTTTAAAGGCCAAAAAGGCCTCACTACCTCCTATTACACAAGCGAAGAGCCTACTCGGAGTGAAAGATTTCAACACCTTCGGGTAAAAGATGTGATAGATTATGATGATGATGAGTTACAAAAATTTCTTTTACTAACAAAATTAATATAATACTAGCTGAAACGGTAACCACGCCCCACGCGTTTATCTTTATACAAATTGTTAGAGATTCGTTGAAAGAAATAATGATATAATTAATACATTCCGCAAGTACCGCAGGTACAGCAGGTTTATGGGCTTGACCACCCAATTGATTTTTACATAAACATCAGAACCCGCAAACATAATAAATAACTTGGTCGAGATGTAAGACATGTTACTGAATGCGCGGTAACTAGATGTTGAGACAAAGAGAAAGGATCCGCATTTAGTATAGAGATACTAAATAGCCACTGCATAGAAAACATTAATAAGATTTTATTAGAAAGAGTATTTATACCCATACGTATTAAAAATAGGGTATGTTAAATGACAATAGCAACAATTCTCCATTGAGAAAACACCTCTGGATGATTTGATTTTGGTCTTTTACCTGAACAGTTAAATTAGATAATCGCCAAATAAAACGACAACCATTAGATTATGAAATCATTTTTAGATTTCCACTCATAAATATTGTTTGCAATTAGGTAATGTTTAAAATTAAAAAATTCCAAAATTTAAAAACAGCTTTTTCTATTTTTCCAATTTAAATTATCTGTATCTTAAAAATTAATATTTCCAAATTTTTAAAACATTCAAAATTTTCAATATCTTTAAATTTTGAAATAATTGTTTCAGAATTTTGTGAATTATAAAATTATTAAAGCAACTTTTAATAAATTTATTAAAATTTTTAAATATGTTAGATATTCTTAAAAATTTTAAAAATATTGAAAATGTTCCAGAAAAAAATGGGACGATTTTTGGATATTATAATTATTTTTGAAAATTGTTAAAAATAATTTTTTTTGAAAATACTTAGCCTTTGAAATTTCAAAAATAGCTGAGTACTTAAAACTATGACATTTTAGCATGTTTTAATAGTTCATTTGATTTAATTAATGAATTTTTAATTTTTATTAACAGCTTGCACCCAAACATAAAATTTACACTAGAAACTGAACAAAATAAGTCCATTAACTTTTTAGATTTAAACATAAAAATTAATTCAACTAATAAATTTGAGTACTCAGTTTACAGAAAACCTACACAAACAGACATTACAATACCACACGATTCTTGTCACCATAAAACACATAAATTAGCAGCATACAGGTCCCTGATACATAGGGCTTTGACGGTCCCTTTAGATGAAATTAATTATAATAGAGAAATTTCAATTATTAAACAAATTGCATACAGTAATGGTTATAATACTAAACTTATTGATACATTAATTAAAGAAAAAGATTATAAATTAGCCATTCAAAAAATTTATCCGAATATCCTAACTTCGTTCGATACAATTAAATATGCTTCGATCCCATATTTTGGTGAGAAATCAGAACAAATTGCTAAAATTATAAACAAAACAAATAAATATAAAGTAAGCTTTAAAACAACTAGGAACATCTTAAATACTTTGTTTAATGCAAAATCAAAAACAGACGATTTGTTAAAATCAGGCATTTACAAATTAAATTGCTCGCATTGTAATTCGGTTTATATAGGCCAGACTATTAGAAATTTTGATATTAGGTATAAAGAACACGTACGTTGTTACAAATACAAACACCCACATAAATCCAACTACGCTAAACACTTACTAGAACAAAATCATTCAATGACATCTAATAACACCATAAAATGTTTACACTTTTGTGATGATAAACGTAAATTAGATATACTAGAAGCTTTTGAAATTCACAAACATTTTAAAAACTGTACCGTTAATGAATGAGCAAATTGATCTGTTAAATTCTCCTCTACTGGACATTTTGGAATAAGAAATCAAGTCATCTGCAGACGATTACCAAGATAAGTAAAAAAGTTCTATTGCTATAACAACGCTAACTGTTTACCTTCATATAACCTTTGACAATGGCATGTTAACATGCTGAAATACGTATAAGGTTTAAATAAATAGAAATTGTTAAAGTGATTAAGTATTTTATATACAGATACTCATGAAATAATAGTAATTTACCAAATTCTGATAAATTTTCAAAAATTTAAATATTTTTAAATTTGTTAAAAATTTTGTATATTTCTGAAGAATTTGAGAAGTTGCGATAATTTTATTCATTTTTGAAATTATAAGTTTTGGCCGAGAATTATTAAACTTCCAAGAATTTCGAGAATTATTAAACATTTCGAAGATTTTTAAAAAATTTGAAAATTTTTCGATATTGTAATTATTTTTGGAAATTAAAGAAAAAACATTTTGTGGAAATAAATAGTTTTTGAAATTTTAAAAATAGGCAGCAAAAAATTAAAACTATTTTGTGTTTAAAAAATTAAATTTTTTGAAAATTTAAAAGTATTTATTATGAAGTTTGTGAAAATTTTTAAATTTCTTGATATTTTGAAATTCTTAGAAAGTATAGTAATGTACAAAAGTTTGAAAATTATGGTAAATTTTGAAAATTTACGAAAATAAATGAAAATTCACGAAAATTACAGTAAATTAAAAAAAATGTAGAATTTTTTTTATAATTTTAATTATTTGTTCCAAATCCTACATGACGATTACGATACGTTCCTCTATAGCTGTAATTTGAATAGCGAGGAAGGTAAAACGTGAAATTTGGCAAGTGAAACCTGATATTTTCTGCGCTTCAACTTTGCGCCTTTACTGCTCCCAAAATACGGTTTTTACTAAAAAAGATGCATATTACTTTTTTTTGTAGAAAATTGTATTAGCTTTGATTTCATATCGAGTTATATTTGCCGTACGATAAAGATAAAACGAGTTATTAGTGAAAACCCAATTTTTTGTATCGCGCTTGCTAGCGCCGACCTCGGGGCAGGGGAAAACTTAAAATTTTTCCAATGACATCAAAATGAAGCGTTTAAAACCGCCAACATTTTTACTGCCAAACTTACTTGCCGCCTGACCTAATGCTCATACTGTCAATATTACAATTTACTTTCGGCTTAGACCGCGTCGTCATTTGGGAACTACGCCCAGCATAATCAGGTAAGGACCGACCTGTAGCTTGTCTGCTTTTACAAGTATTTGCTCTAGAATTTTAAGCAACATTTGTTTGTAGGCCCTACCTGTCTAAACAGGGCCGTGTGCTTAGTTTATTTAAACCTTGGGGCGGACAAGGATTTGATCTTAATGTATTTTGTTTGCCAGGTCAATAATACTTGATCGGATTATGCCTGTTAGCTGTTTGTGAACACATACAAACTAACGTTTCGCAAGACCTTGCAGCTTGCATCTTCAGGGTGAATAAAACACTGAATTCAAATCCGGAAAACGGAGGTATTTAAATCTCTTTGAGCCAGTCGAGCAAAATGGCGGAGATCTGGTTGGCTGTCACTATTGGGAAAAGACGGATCCGGTGGAGCGTGATCATGAGATCGATGATGCTTAGGAGTCTTTAGAGGATAAACTGCTGGAGTCCAAGCTTTACTGAGTCTAAAACCATCCTCTCTGTTTATGTTGTTAGGTTGTTTCTCAATTTCAATTGCTTCACGTATGATACGAGGGAAGTAATGAGGTACTCTGGCGAGTACCCGAGCATTGTCAAAGTCCATCTTATGCCCAGTTAAACCAGTATGTTCAGCCACCGCAGATTTTGTGATGCGTTTGTGTTTGCAAGCACCTTTGTGCTCTCGCAATCCTAACTCAATGGAACTACCAGTTTGTCCGATGTAGTTTGAGCCACAAGAGCAACGGATATTGTAGATCCCGGCTGACTTTAAATTTGATATTTGATCTTTTGCGGATCTGAAACCGTTTCCCAAAGTTTTATTAGTCCTAAAGACTGTCTTTATGCCGTACCTTCTAAGAACATGCCCAATCTTATCAGTAATGCCTTTACTGTAAGGTAGAAAAGCTAAGCCTTCCGGAGGTGCCAATTCCTCCTTAGCCTTGGGCTGTTCCGCATTGCGGATTGCTCTATGAATTTCTGTGGCTGTATAACCGTTAAATTAAGATCAAATCTTTGTCCGCCGTAAGGTTTAAATAATATGAGCATACGGCCCTGTTTAGGCCAACAAATATTGCTCAAACTTCTAGAGCAAATGCTTGTAAAGGCAGACAAGCTAGAGGTAGGTCTTTACTTGATTATGCTGGGTGTAATCCCTAAATGACGATGCGGTCTAAGCCGAAAGTAAATTGTACTATTGACAGTTCGAAAACCGCGAAAGCCTGAAAGAATATACTAATACTCATAGTCTCAATGTAATAAACAACTGGTTTTGCCAAAATATCAAATACGTTCATTTTCATAATTATAGAAAAAACATTAGAAAACTGTACTTACCATTATCAATCACTATACAGCTAACATTGAGGTGTTGATGTAGGAACATTAAAAAACGAAGCCAGATTAAAAATATTTTTTATTGCTTTCTTGAGATAAAACTGAATAGGATATAATATTATTTAACTCTAATACATGCATACGCTATGGCTACCTTACTTTCCTACATGTGAATGCAGAAACAAAGTTTTTGTTTAAATTTATTATTTATAAATTCTGTTTTAAATTTTATTGCTTTCTGTACCAATTTATGTTCGACTAATATCGCGCAAAAAGTTAAAAGCCCCTCTACACGAATGTAACTTTAAATTTCAGTCAAGCTTTTCTTAAACAGTCTATTCTTCAAGAACTCTATTCGGCAAACGCAATTATCGATTGAAACGATCAGCAAATTACCTGAACCGAAAATGTTTATTTTAAATTAGCAATTTTAATGATCTAAACAGCTTAGTTTGCAAAAATTTAATTCTGTTTTGCAAATATTGATTCGACGTAGGTGTTTACGCGATTTGCTTTCACTTTCACCCCAACACCTACGTACTTAACTGTGCAAGGTTTTAGTTTGCGTGTTCCGAATAGGGTGGATGAATGCGATATAGCAATCTTTCAAGCTGTGAAGTGACCTATGCTAGTTTTACGTGAACAATTTACCAATCTGATAAAGTTATATATAAATATTTGGTGTATTTTATTAAGGCCGCGACTAATTCTTAGCTTTTACAGCCATTTTACTAATGGGTCGCGCCGTTTTACTTTCTAAACCATAAATATCACCGATTTATGCACTCTACGCTACCTTACGTAATAAAAATTATTACGAATATCATACGGTACACATGCATAATATTGCTTTTTAAAAATAATTTTGTCTATCACCCATCATCCGAGCCTATTTATGAATATTATGCTCTAATAATTGATCTGTTTTTGAACTCTGGTTAGTCTGACAGCCTCGCAATTTATATTTCTCCCAGTGGCGTAGCAAAGGGTAAAGTAATAACATCACTTTATCCTCAAATCTAGAGAAAATCAGATTATTACTATTAAATTTAAAATTTTTACAGTAATTGTTTTTTTTTAAATCTAAAAACGATAATATTGTAGTTATAACCATTCTAAAGCTCCCACGGAAAGAATTTACTACTTCTAACCCATTTTTTCAAATTCAAATCTATATGCGACATCAGCAATATAAGTGCAAGATCAACAAATAGTAAAAAGTCTCCAAATAAAACTTTTCAAGAGCTTTAAATGCAGCTCTTAATAAAGTACAACCTTATACCATTAAATTAAGTTGAAAGTAACTTTGCCTACCTCAAACCCTTTTTTTTGTAATTTAGTGAATTAACCGTAATTTAGATCTCAGCATTTTGAATTTGTGACCTCTTCAAGCTTTTAAACTTTAGACCATATATAAACTTCAAGATCACGTGATCTGTTTCAAAAGTGTCTGTAATTTACCGTTAAAAGAGAATTTAAATTTAAAATAAATTATATAAACATTTTAATTTAAATGTTGTAAACAATTTAAACCGTGCGCTATTTTTTTCTGTTTATGGTACTTAAACCGTGTCCGGATAAGTCCTCATGTGGGATTAGCCATGAACTGAGTAGGGGCTAGTCACAGCCCCATGAGGAACAGCCTGGGTGGGAGGTCTCAACCCCGACACGACGCGTTCCAATGGCTGATAGAGGAAGTTTCTGAAGATATGCAGCACAGGTACGAATACGGTTTACCAAATAAGTACCCGCAGATCAACTGAGGCACTGGTGCAACGTATGACCCCGATTGGGCGGCTGTATCAGCAACATGACAGAGGGCAGCAGTATCCGTCATTACAGGGATCGGCACGGCTTAATACCAGGATATCATAAGCAAGGTCCAAAGGGGATCCCAAAGGTTATGATACTGCGATGAGGAAAGCGACGAAAAACCACCTAATTACTGGTATATTCACCATGGCTTAAAATTTAATTATTACGGCCCTCGGTTCCCTGCAGGCCTTAAATGGCCAGAGGGTGCGAAGAATCCCCGGGTCATCAATGAGGATTAGTACGTGGAATGTGAGAATGTAGTAGCCGAAATGCAAAGAATGCAAATAAATATTCTTGGAATTAGTGGAAATGGATAATGTATAACAGACAATGGAACCATATATTACTCAGGTACCAATAATACTAACCACAGATACGGAGCCGCAGTTGTAGTAGATAAAGAAGTCAACAAATCCATCACAGATTTTACACCAGTATCTGAAACAGTGATGATGATACAGCTACACTCGCATGTTGGCTAAATAAGTCGGTGGCACTACACTTCAATGAGGAGTTTGGCCTGCAATACGGTGGGTCAGAGCCACCGGACCATCGCTTCCGATACCCAGCCGTGTGTGGTAAGCACCACGGCTTAGACGGCTGCCTTACTTTCCTCACCCCTCGAGGAGTTTGGTTCCCAATTTTCAAAAAGCGACTGGGTAGGCCGCCCGCCAGGCATCTAGTCTCGGATTTGAACCCAAAACCTTCCGCGTAGCAGCCAAGTGCCCTAACCACTCGACCACTCTGAAGAATTTTATGATAAATTAAACACCTTGCTTAAAATAACTAAGAAGAAAGAAGTCACAATTATTATGGGTGCATTTGAAAATCCCAAAAACGAGCACATATGTTGACCACAGCGATCGTGTTGGCATACACGGTGACGTCAAGGACCATCTGCAATGTTATGGAACCAACTTTTTCCATTAGTGGTGTTCAAAATTTTCTAAAAGAAGGATAGGCGAATGTGTCGGTAATCACGGTTTCGGTGTTTTAAATGAGAAAGGTGAATTTTGCCAGATGGAAGAACTAGTTCCGAAGATCCAAAAAGTATAGTTGTAAATAATAAACCTATTAATAACTTAAGGTACGCAGATGACACCGTGATACTGGCAGAGAACATTGAAAACCTGCAAAGTATGGTAAACCAAACTAATAAAATAAATAAAGATTATGGCCTGAAATTAAATTTGAAGAAAACAAAATTTATGATTTTTAGCAAGTCACGAAACACACGAGGGCGGGATGATAATTGGTTAACCTCCACATATGTGGCGCTAGCATGTAAAATATTCATACACAATTTTAAAGTTCCATCTTTTAGTTGACAACACTGAAAATATAGAGGCCATCTGTCAAATAGTTTGTTGTTAGCAGCTGTTTAGAGAAAACGTGGTTTGTGATTTTGTAACAATGGAATATATTGAGCATGCTTGCTGTTATTAAATTTTTGCATTTAAAATGCTTAAAAGGTGCAGAAAATTTTGAAGAGATGTAAAGTGTATTGGGTGAAATTGGTTGGCTGAGTTCAAACGCGGTCGTACGTGCATCCAAGGTGAACACCATTCTGGACGCCCAAGAAGTGTGAATTGGCTGAAATAGCTAATGTTGTGAGCATCTTAAAAAAACGAGTGTTCAATATTTTAATCCAAGAATTGGGTATGAAAATGCTATGGGTGCCGCGTTTGCTTACACTCGATCAAAAACGTGTGCGAATGCAGATTTTCCAAGAGTGTCTGTACCGTCTTATGAAGAATACCACTGATTTTGTTCGTCAATTTGTCACCACCGATGAAACTACTATACGCCAGAAACGAAACTGCAATCAAAGCAATGAACAGAACCTGGTGGCTCGACTTCAAAGAAAGCAAAGACCTTCAAATCAGCTGGCAAGGTCGTGGCATCAGTGTTCTGGGATGCAAAAAAGATTTTGATGATCGATTATCTTCCAAAAGTAGAAACGATAAATGGCGAATACTACGCTAACCTTTTGGACCAGCAACGCCAAAATATTCACCAAAAAAGGACAGGCGCGCAAAAAAAATCATTTTTCAACAAGATAATGCTCGTCCTCACACCTGTGTTACTGCCATGGCTAAAATCAACGAATTGAAGTACGATTTGCTTCCAGACGCACCGTAGTCGCCGGATTTGGCTCTTTCTGACTTCCACTTATTCCCTAAGCTGAAAATTTTCCTAGATGGACAGAGATTTTCATCCGATGAAGAGGTCAAGACCGCTGTTGACGCCTATTTTGCAGGTATTGAGGAAAATAGTCCGTGATGGGATCAAAGCCTTAGAGCATCGTTGGACAAAATGGGACATTATGTTGAAAAGTAAAAATTATTTGAAAACATATAATCGGTCTTTCATTGCTAGGCTAACCAATTATCATCGCGCCCTCGTACAAGCCGATTTATTAGTGGATAATACCCTAATTGAAAGAAAAAAGACCTACTACACATAATTGGGAACGAGGATAAACGATGAAAATGACCAAAGTCAAGAAATAAGAACAAGATTTGAGATGCTAAGACGCGCTTTTCTTAAACTGAAGCAAATATTTTGCAACCGAGACCTTTCTGGAACTCAGAACTAGAATACTAAGATGCTATCTGTTCTCGATCCTGTTGTATGGTGTGACAACATAGACAGTAAAACAGATAACCTCCAAGAAACTGGAAGCCTTTGAAATGTGGTGCTATAGACGGACGCAGAGAATATCCTGTACATACAGGGTGACAAATGTTGAGGTTCTACGTCAAATGAACAAAGAATTTGAAATAATAATTATAATAACAACAAAGAAAAGAAAATTAAAGTACTTTGAAGACATTGTGAGCGTCGGAAAATATGCCGTACTTCAACTAATAACGCAGGGAAAAATACAAAGAAAACGCAACGTGGGTAGAAGACGAATATTCTGGTAACGGAACTTACGTGAATGGTTTGGCTGCAGCTCAACTGACTTGTTTAGAGCAGCAGCGTACAAAATAAGAATTGCTGTGATGAGAGCTAACCTGCGTTAGGAAACAGCACATCAAGGAAAACGTACTTAAAAGTCATTAAATTGGTTTGATAAATAACATGTTAGTACTTCTGAACTTCTGGTTATATCAGAACCGACACCAACTTACTGTGGCTCGGCCTGTGTAGGTATAACAAGAGCAATGCCGCGTACCCCCGACAGCTGCGTTAAAAGTACTCCTAGATGTTCTTTTCTTACACTTACGGGTGAAAGCAGAGGCCAGGCTGGGGACGTACCAACTGAAAACAAATAGTTATGCAAGATACTCCGGTTACACCGGAGATCATACCGATGTCATTAGACATATAAAAAACTTTATCCTTCAAAGGAGTTCCGAAAACAGTTTCAAGTAATCATACTACAACGGGACGAATAGAGCACTGATAAAGCAATTACCCACTCAAACGCAGATGTCTGGTTTACAAACGGAACAAGATTGGAAAACAGCACAGGTCTGGGCATTTACAAAACTGGGCCGGGAATGCTATCAGCATAAACACAGGCCGCTTTGCTACAGCGTTTCAGACTAAAATTACAGCAATTCTCACCTGTTCTCAGATGATGTTGCACAGGTTCCACAGAAACAGGAGAATCTACATCATGAGTGACAGCCAAGCCAATTCAATTTAAAATTGGCTTTAGAATGACAGAGAAAACTGGTGGTACTGGAAAACCACAACAAGCGTACCAAGCTACTATGTAGTACCTAGTAATGAAGAAGCAGATCGGAGAGCAAGAGCCAGCGGAGCAGAACAGCCGATGGGCCCGGAGCCAATCTGCAGCATTGCTTGTAGCACTGTCGGGGAAGAGACCAGAAGCTGGTTACAAAACAATCACCACAAGAACTGGGTCAAACACACAGTTATGTGGCAATCAAAATCTCGCATCGGAAGGCCATCCAAGAAAACGGCAAGAAATTTCCTTAACCTTAGAAGAGGAAAAATAAGGAATGCAACAAGGGTCGTTACGGGACACTGCTGTATGAACAAACACCTACACATTATAGGGCTGATAGAGAACCCGCTTTGTAGGTTCTGTAAAGAAGAAGATGAAACTCCCATTTACTGTCTATGTTACTGCAAAGCACTATCGGTCCCCAGACAAAAGTACTTTGGATAACCAGATGTGGAACCAGAAATTCTTATCAGCTATACATCAATTGAAGACATCCTAGACTTTTTCGAAAGAATAGAACTGCTACTATGAGACCAAAATTAAACTGGTTCGGTAAGGAATAAAAAACGAAACCCCTCCAGTAGCAGAAATAGCAGTCATAGCTGTACTGGGTCAAGTAAATTTAACTTCCGTTCAAAAATTGGCCGCAGCTACAGAATTTCCCAGAGTCGGCAGTAGCTTAGAGGTTGGGCGCTTAGCCTGTAACACTAAAGGTCTGGGGTTCGATTCCCCGCCGAAGCCATGCAGTAATAAAAATGTATGCCGCAACCCGCCACTCACATTTCCCAATTCGGTGTAGGCAGCCGTGGGGTCTTAATGCTCGAAACTTTCTCTGGTATTTAGTCGTTCGGATTCGACGTTAAACTGCAGGTCCCCCGTACTCTACAATTAACAGCACACCCGTTTTTAGGATTCTGAAACATGGCAAACTATCTGATAAGGAGGAAACTTATTTCCTCCTTATCAGATAGTTTGCCACCAACAACAAGGTCAAGATGATTTTGATCGCAGAATTAATTTTATGAAAAGATGTAATATGCTTATCGACAGACCAAAATGACTTAAAAATATCTGCTTTAGTGATGAAGCAACATTTTCTTTAATAGGTAAAGTCAGCAGACGTAACTGGGATATTGGGATACAGAAAATCCAAATTTAATACATTAATTTGATATACAAACATTAAAGGTATCTATAGACAGGTATTTTTGGTGATCGCATTGTAGGTCCAATATTCATTGACGCTAATCTAAATGGTGCAAAATATCTAAACACGCTAGAAAACACCATCGCTTCCATCATGACGGAAATGATTGAAAATGATTTTAAAGAAAATGTTCCAGCAAGATAGAGCACCTCCCCATTATACTTTATCGGTGCTTAAATTTTTGGACAGAACTTTTATCAAACGTCTGGATTGGTTGTAGAAAATATAGTGAATAGCCAGCATGGTCTCCCGACTTGGCATCACTAGATTTTTTCAATAAGGTTACATCAAAAACGAAGTTTGCATTACCCAGCCAGAATCTTTACAAGAACTTCGCCAAACAATCGTTTATCTTTGCAAAACAATAACACCAGAAATATTGCATAATAAACTGCCTCGATATTTGTATGGAAAAGCAGGAGAAACACTTTGAACATTTAATTGAATGTGTTTTATCTAATAAAATGTTGGAATAGTTATATTACTGAAACTAATCGTTGTAAAAAATTTTTCAACCCGCCATTGTATTAAGTGTTTTCTATCTTTGTTTTCATAAATCACAAGCGGTACGTGCTAATTTTTAAATTAGAGTTGGCGGGAGTGGGGTCTGGGGTGTGGATTCTCTAGATCGTTAAGTACTCCCTCTCTTTTATATGTTACCGCATTGTTCCATTTAAATAAGTCTAACAGTTTCCAAAATATTTTCATACGAAGTTTTCAGTTTGACACCCGGTATATAATTCCGCCGTAATCGTGAGCGCGGGAATCTTGGGAGGGCGAGGAGATTAAAATCTCGTAAAACAACCTAGTTTTCGACTGTTAAAAACCAATAAAGGTCTATGGTTACAGGTAAAAACCGATCAACGGTGCTGTGAGGACAAATGAGGATGGAGAGAACCACAAAACAAATACCAGACTCTAAAGGCTAGAACGTCAGTCGGTCTAAGCGACGGAAATCCGCTACAAAAACCCAGAGCCAAACTAGATCCTCAAAAGCGCAGTTCCACTACTAGTTTTACCTGCGACAAGGGTGGTATCTTGTTCAGGAAAATAATTATATTTCTCAAAAGAGGGTACAAAAGTAGACACATCTATATCTGTACCAAGGGTCAAGCGGCCATCAAAACCTTGGTGTCCCTTAAGATTGGGTCACGACTGGTTCAACAATGTCGGCAAACCCTCACAAAGCTATCTGGTAAGAACGTTGTGAAAATTATATAGGTTCCCGGCCATAGTAAAGTTGAGGAAAATGAAGAGGCTGTTGCTGGGGCTAGGGAATTCCTGATGGGTTTAGAACCGGCCTTCGGAATTTCCCCCAAATGCGCGAGGCACGAGATATGTAGCTGGACGTTGCCACAGCTCCAATCATCTCGGACCTCTCTCAAACACCAAGGCAATCCAGACCCTTTATTAAGGGTCCTCTGTCCAAAACGACGAAAATTCTTCGGGGCCTAAACGGAAGACAAGTCAGAATTGTGACAGGCCACTGTCACCTGCAAAAACATTTCTACACTATCAGGGTTGTCAATAGACCGCAGTGTAGAAGTTGTAAAGCCCGTGAGGAAATCTTCAAACGCATACTCTGTGAGTACGCCGCTTTTTCGGCCCTCAGGTACACAACTTTAAAGCTAAGTGAAGTACAGGATATATCATTAAAGAGGATCGGTTTTTTTGCTGAAGCAACCAATCTGGCACAATAGGCACTAGTAGCCTAAGTGCGGGGGGACGCTTGCCCCCCGACCCTTTGCCAATCATCATTTTCTTGCGACAAGGGTGGTATCTTGTTCAGGAAAATACTTATACTATTATTCATCAAATAAGGAACAAAATAGTGGAAAAACAAATAAATTACAAAAAAAGAAAATTGACATAGCCTTATTAACAGAAACCAATTAAACTTAGCGTTGTACCACTAACGGAAGATATCAGTGGTGCAACAAAAAAGACATGATATGACGTGTTGTCAAAAGGAGCTAAGCTATAACTACCACCTAACTGATAACCGCCAGGTTTAACAGTAGTTAGTCTTTTTTTATACTTTTTTTTGCCAGAAACTACAAAGAAAGGTGTAGCATGGTTATGTCGATGGAACAAGAAAATAATTCAATTTCTAATAAGCTAAAAATAAATGCCCCTATACATTCGACAAAAAAGAAATGGTTTCACCTTCGCCGTCGCGGCGTCGGTGAAAACGGAAGTCGTGACATGTTGTTTATGGACTCAAACTTACAGGTTTTTAAGTACCATTAACCCATGCAAAAATGTTTTTTTTGTTGTTAAAAATTATTGAATTTTCAACTTGAATCAGCTGGTATTGTTATAAACAAATAACAACGCGTTATTCATATTTATTTCGATTACGATTATTGCTATATTAATAGATCTGTATTAATAGATCAGCGTAGAAATCCCAAACCCAACAAAATTGCTGTTTTTTTGTAAACAATATCAATATTGTTACTAGTTTTCACTTGCATAAACGTGGCTTTATACCGTTAACAGGAGAAACTATTTTTAAAGGAATTTAGCATCTTACGGATATGAATAAATCATCCAACTTTACATAACAAAATTTAAGTTAAGGTTCGTTTTAAAGTTCTTGAAGAGGCACTTCCGCAATTTTTCTTAACCCTTATTACTTATATCGCATATGCAATTTGTTTTTGTTAAAAGGTTTAAACCTTTTAACAAAAACAAAATGTTGTGGACTAATTTTCAGGGCTAAGCCACAGTTTAAGATTCTACTACTACGTTGACTTGAATTTTAAAGAAAAAGTAAATTTTTGTAAACAAGGCATATTTCATTTAAACGTTAAAATGCACTGCTTTACCCCGTGTCTACGCCACTGACTCCTGTTATTGATTTTTATTGCATCTGAGTATCAAAACATATTCCGTTCTGGAATAACTCCCGACTTGTTGATATTGAGTGGTAAACAAATAATTCAGAGCGGACATTCTGCGCTTTTATGTGTAGTAGGCGTGGGTAAGGGAAAGGTCTAATACAAATAACGTCGGTGTTTGTGTAAATGGAAGGACAAAACAGTTTGTCCCAACATTAATCAACAATAAAGGACTCGCATTAAAATGGCTGAATTTGTGGACGTACTCACAAGTTTAAGCAAAGAAATATTAATTTGTTTTATAAAACTAAAGCGATTCATAGTTTCGTCTAATTTCATTCTGATTTTGTAGAATAAGTTTTTAAGTACGGAAATTTTGTATAACTAGAAATATTATTAGAAAATGTGCATGAGCTTGATTAAATGGCGTTGTTGTAAAGCAATTCCTTTAATGAATTGCAATCTAAAAATCATTATAATATTTTGTCCGTATTTTACAAGAAATTTAATGAGTGAGGAAATAAGTGGGGATTCACGTATCCATGAAATCTTCTAATTATTTTCAACAATTCCGTTACGATTTAAAAGCATCTGTAGATACGTGAATCCCCACTTGTCCGTGCACTCAATTATCTCTCACTTCTTGTCGTACTAATTAGTTAGCTAGTACGAGATTTCCAAGTTAGGTGGAACATGGCAGATTAACATGCAAAACATAAAACAGCTGTATTTTATGTTCCTAGAGGAATTTTATTTTTTGCAGCCACCCTAAAAGGCAAGGTAGTTTTTTTTAACACTTTGTGATAGTATTTTCATGAAAAATTTAATACAAAACAGGCTTTAAATAAATTATTTAATAATAAATAAGCCACTTGTGCAGTGATACGCTGTTGCAAAGTTGATGTTTAAATGTCTCCGAACGTGGAGGTAGACACTTTGCTTTGCAAGAAAGAGGTTATCAGTTTAAACCTAGGTGAGATCTACAATTTTTAATTTTTTTTAATTACTGTAAAAAAACAATCAGGATTATATTACATATTATTTAAAACAACTAAACATATCAAAATAATTATTTAGTCAACATATTTTACTGCTGATTAGGTAGAATTGAAATCATTTATGATTATAAAATATCGATGCAATCTATGGGCTTTAGTACCTACTATTTTTGAGATGTAGGAAGTTCATCGTTAACTATTTACGTTTAACCCGATTCATTTTGTTTAGCTGTGGTTTGTTAGACAATGGAATTATGCATCATTAAACAATAACAATTATACATTTTAAATAAAGTAATATAAACCTGATTGTTTTATAGCAATTAAAAAAAAAGTAAAACATCAAGATTTGAACTCATAACCTCTCGTTTACGAAGCAAATCCTCTATCTGTGTAACACGGAGATATATCAAAATCGACTTGACAAACGTTTATATCAATGCATTTGTGGCTTGACTATTATTAAATAATTTATTTAAAGTATTATTTTTAATAAATTTTTAATTAAATTGACATCAGGTTATGCAAAAATTGTTATCTTTTCTGGTAGAGTTAAAGAAATTAAATTTTTCTAGGGACATAATATACAGTCATTTCATTGTTTGCATGTTAATCTGCTATGTTCTATCTAAACTGGAATTCGCTGTGGGTTTCCAGTAAAATAATAACAATTTGTTACTAAGAATGACTTTGTTCTAGAAAATTCTACGTTAAAATTATATTTGCGTACAGGCCAAAACTGTATGGGAGTTGTATAGTTTATTTAATGTATTTTTTATGTATGTTGAATTTTAATTTTTAATATAGGTAGGTTAAGCCAACCAGACAGAAATATTGTTACCATGTTCATAAATTTATTCAATTTCATAAACGTTTTTTGCAGTTAGATATTAGGTTTTTCAATTTTATTAATTTTTTTTAATATTAGGGCTTTAAATATTTCTTTTAGGTGTATCTGAAACTTGAATTAAAAAAAAACAAATCAGCCAAAAATCTAAATTCCTACACAATTTAGTAAATATTGCTTTCCAGTTTTTTTTAGTAGTTTCAATTGTGCAATAAATATATCTTTTTTTAAATCTACAATTGTTACATACAAATAGTTAATAAATATGATTTTTCTTGACTTTTCGGTGCTAATTAAAAAATTAAAAAAAATGTCTTCCTCGATCGGGATTTGAACCCGAAACCTCTAGCTATATATGCCACCTCTTTACCAACTGAACCACCAAACAGCGTCAGAATGTCGCGTTTAGCCAGCATACCTAGAGGTCTCGGGTTCTAATCTCGACCGAGGTAAATAATTTTCTGATCATGAACGAAGAGACCAAGTAAAATTACATTAATTAGTATTAATAACGATGAAGTAAATTTAGTTTAAGAATATGTTACTTAAATAATACGGTAATACATAAATTATACAGGGTGGTTCAAAGTTTACCTTTCAAACTTCGGTAGGTAATTTTTTAGGCCATTTTAAGTAAGGAAATTCCCATAAACACGTGTCCGAAAATGTTTCTGAATTCTGAAGAAATTTTAATTAATATCTCAGACACATTTTGATATAAAATAATTAGATTTGGCATACAATGTAGTACTAGTAAGTGCTACTATCTAACAGCATCCAAATGAAATAATTTAAACCAGCGGCGTCCGAAATTGGGGGAAGGGGGCTGAGTCTTCTTTATTTATTATTTTCGTAATCTTTTTTTTTACCAATTTAGGTCAGTAAAACGGTTTTACGTTAAAAAATCTATGAAACCTTGATTGCTTTCGTACAAGCCATTTTCCAAGGAAAAATCGATTTAAACATTTATTTTTTTCAGAATAAGATTTATTTGCTTCCTACCTATTTATTAACTTTGCATCATTTTACAGAAGAGCGGTACGTTTTATGAAAAAAATAGAATAATGTTATTTTTTACAAAGTACTGGTTGAGTTTACGTTTTGTTATTAGTGAGTAGTTAGTTGCTAGTTAGTACTTTTAAGTTTTGTGAACCTAAAGTTAATAAATACGTACAAAATAAAAAAAAGTTTTTTTATTCATTCTGAAGAAGAAAATGTTAAAATCGATTTTTCCAGCAAATGACTAATCGTAGACAAAAAACTAAAAGTGTTAATTTTATACAATTTTTAACATAAAACCGTATTACTGACTCAAATTGGTAAAAAATTAAAGATTACAAAAATAATAAATAAAGATGATTCAGCCCCTCCCTCCAATTGAAGACGCCTGTGGTTTAAATAATTTTATTTGGATGTTGTTAGATAGCAATACTTACTGGTACCAAACCGTATGCCAAATTTTATTATTTTATATTAAAATGTGTCCGAGATATTAATTAAAAATTAAACTTCTTTCGCCCCCTTCAGTGAGCCGTAGCTCCCGTCGGAAACATTGCGACCAGCCTGTATACTGAACATTTTGATTTCAACGAAAGAGTATTACTTTTTTCAATAAAATTGTATTTGAATACAAACGTTTACCTAAGTTCTTATTATAAATTTTGACTTATTTGGAAAATATTACATTAAACTCAGTTTTTTTGTTGTTACCTAAATATAATTGTTAATTTTTCATTGCATCCTGGAATTTGTAAATTTATGATCATGTTTTATCAGATTTTGATTGGAATGTTAAAAATTCGTTTTTTTTTAAATATCTCTTACAATGCATTCATTATTAGAGAGATTTCTTAAGGGTCAGCGGGTGGTCTAGTGGTTAGAGTTCCAACCTCTAGAACTAGACTCCTAACGGCAGTAGGTTCGAATCCTCTGCCCGTCGGATATTTTTCTGAATAAGTTAAACCCGGCGTGTCCATGGATGGTGTGTGTGGTGTGTATGTTGGGTTGTATGTCTTTTCGGGGTGGGGCATATTAGACCGGTGAATAGCGCTAAGTGCGCTGAGCCCGGGTAAGGGGGTTTAATGGGAATCATGGAGTCGTGCTCACGCACGGCCTCATATATCTTTAAAAAAAAGGGAGTTTTCTTTAAAGTATTAGACTTAAATTTGAGTTTTAGTAGAAAATGGCTTGTTATAGTTGAATTATGCGAATATTTTGATACCCAGAAGCAATAATTACATAACGAAAAATGTGTAAAAGCTAAGCAAGCATCAATACCATAAATTTTAATGTAACACCAAAATACGAATAATGATGGAATGAGGCAGCAGGCACGTCGTGCCACCACCCTTTTTTTCTCATTAAATTTAAAATAACCTGCAGTGAAAGTCAATATTTTATCGAATCAGAATATTGCAATAAGTTTGAATGTATCTTGAAAATAACTTTTATAGCTGTGCAATCAGTACCAAATATTCTGACAGTCCGATCGTATTTCTGCCGGCTTTTCAATTTCATTCAAATATGAAACTGTCAGAATGATTGGGTGACCGTCGTTTCGCCAACTTTATTAAAAATCTTGTCTCTTTTCAGTCTCTCAGAGCGCGCTTCTGATTTAAATATAGAGTATGCATGTTGGTTGTTTTTTTCTTACGTATATTCTCGGGCAACAAATGGAAAAACTTTCCTAATTATACAATGTACGAATAGTTGTACAGGTTTATAAAAAACATCGCACGAAAAATCATTTTAGGTTACAAATAACACAGACTTGCGTGACTAGATAAACAAGTAAGTACCTAAATTAATCAATCTTTAAATACCACATAATATTATTACAGATATGAAAATATAAGAGGGAACATTAAACAGTTTGACATCTTCTATTTTAGCATATAAATTTTCTAATATAAGTTACACTGTTAACATGGATTATTATTGTTATAACTTAATGGAATGTGCTGAGCGACATGATAACTGCTAAAGATATACAGAAAAAAAATTGTAGTCGTTATTCAAAACTGCAGATAAACATTATGGTCTAAAACCGTTACATATATTTTAAATATTAAAAAAAGACACCACCTTTGCTGAAAGATACTCGTATCTTAGCTGTAACGGTTCTAATCAAGAAAGGTATTTCTAAAGAAAAATACGTCACGATTTGTTCAACAATTGTACCACCAAAGAATTATAACATAATCGGGTTATTCAACTACGAATACTTGTTGCATATCAACTACCTCATGATTAGCGTTGCAATTAATATGCAACACGAACGCCTTAAGTAAAATGCTCTTAATCAAAACAAACATGAGTTGCTATGCAGGATGTTTAAGTAATTTACCGCAATCACTTTTCAACTCATGAGTGGTAGATATGAGTAGAAAAAAATTACGAATTGTCAAATCAATATGATTTTTAAAACTATCAAGTAAGACAAATATGTGGTTTGCTTCAATTTTATAGCAATACCATTTTGTACGTCAAAAATAATCGGATTGAGCTATTCTATTGGCTGCTGAAACTGCAAATGTGATGTTGTGATTTTTTGAAATTAATTTAAAAATAATACTATACGGAAATATTGGGTATTGCCCCACCAGTGTCTACTTCCACTACTCCTCCTACCGCGTGACATGACCCGGCCTGCTCAACCACTAAGAATGCAGGATTTCCCACTCCTGTAGTTTTAAGAATAAGCGCAAAAAACTCAAATTTAATATTAACAATATCTTATATTTTTTCAGGCTTGCAACAGTCTTTGCGTGGCTTTTAAACAGCATTGAATAACTTTTAAAAATATATTCTTTGAGGCTTTCGCGGTTTCTCGAACTGTCAATATTACAATTTACTTACGCAGTCTAAGCCGAAAGTAAATTGTAACTTTTAAAAAGCTTTAAACAATTTTAAACGGCTTTAAAACAGCTTTTACACGGGTTTTGAACGGCTTTGAAGAGCTTTTGAACAGCACTAGTTTAAGAATCGCGTGACTAGGCCCCGCCTCTTCATCCACTGAGAATGCAGGATTCTCCACTTCCGTAGTTTAAAGAAAAAAACTCAAAATTAATATTAACCAAATCTTAAATTTTTACAGGCTTGGAACGGCTTTTGCACAGCTTTAAACAACTTTACAAAAACTTTAAACGATTTTGAATAGCTTTTATCCGGCTTTTGAACATAATTGAACAAATTTTGAACAGCATTAATTTAAAAATTGCGTAAATAGACTCCGCCTGCTCAACCAATAAAGAAGCAGGATTTCCCACTTCTGTAGTTTAAAGAAATATCGCAGAAAATATAAAATTCATATTAACAATCTCTTGAAGCGGCTTTTGAACGGCCTTAAACAACTATTTAAAATTTTTAAGCGATTTTAAACGGCTTTTAACCTGTTTTTGAACATAATTGAACTAATTTTGAACAGCACCAGTTTAATAACTGCGTGAATAGACTGCGCCTACTCAACCAATGAAAATGCAGAATTCTCTACTTCTGTAATTTAAAGAAAAATCGCAAAAAATTTAAAATTGATATTAACATAATTTTGAAACGGCTTTTGAACGGCTTTGTACGGTGCTTTTGAACAGCACTAGTTTAAAAATTGCGCGAATAAACTTTGTTGCTCAACCAAGAAAAATGCAGGATTCCCCACTTCTGTAGTTTAAAAAAAAATTACAGGAAATTTAAAATTAATGTTAACAATATACAATATGTTTTCAGGCTTGAAACGGCTATGAACAGCGCTTTTGAACAACACCAGATTAAAAATTGCGTGAATAAACCTATCTGCTCAACCAGTAAAAATGCAGGATTCCCCAGTTCGGTAGTTTAAAGAAAAATTGCAGGAAATTCAAAATTATATTAACAATATATTATATTTTTTCAGGCTTGAAACGGCTTTTGAACGGCTATGAACCGCACCAGTTTAAAAATTGCGTAAATAAACCTTCCCGCTCAACCAATAAAAATGCGGAATTCTCACATCTGTAGTTTAAATAAAAATCGCAGAAAATTTAAAATTAACATTAACAATATCGTATACTGTTACAAGCTTGAAACAGCCTTAGAACGGCTTTTAAACAGCTTTAAATGACTTTAAATCGCGTTAAACAGCTTTAAACGCCTTTTGAACGGCTTTTAAACCGCTTAGAACGTCTTTTGAACAGCACCAGTTTAAAAACCTACGGGTGCTGTCAAAAGCCGTTCAAAGCTGTTTAAAAGGCGCTTAACAGCCGTTCAAAATCGCTTAAAAGCCGTTCGTTTAATGCTTTTAAAAATTCCTATAAAACTGTCCAAAGCCTGGAAGAAATGTAAAATATTGTTAATATTAATTTTATCGCTATGAATTTACTGCGCTTTTTACTTTAAACTACAGGAGTGGGGAATTTTGCAATCGCATTGGTCAATGAGGCGGAGCCTAGTCACGTAGTAAGTGGAGGAGGGTAGACACTGGTGGGGCAATACCTAGTAACACTAGCCTAAAAGTATATTTCAGATGCAAGTAAGAAATGATGTTACCATATCGCTTAGCAACGTATGTTGAATGAATTGTTTTGTTCCATCTTATTGTAGTACATACATACATATACAAAAAGTGTAAATAAAAAGGTTGACTTTATAAAACAATAACAGCGGTACGGTGTGGCGCATTAGTAATAAGCTTAAGAAGCTTTAAAAGCTTTCTTTTCCCGTTGTGTTGCTTTTTTGTGCCATTTTAGAAATGGCGGGCTATTATTTTTATTACATTAGCAGATGAAGACTTTTAATTACAAAAATGGTAAAAACTATAGATTTTTATAATGGGTACAAAAATTATTTTACTACAAGTTTTAATAAAATGTCGAAAGTATTTCAAAATGGAACCATCTGGAAGAAGAAAGCTTTTAAACACAGAAAGATGTTTGGTCATTTTAACAAACTTTATTGGTATATTAGACTGTTAGATTCCACGTTGTGTATCTTAAGAGTGGCATTTAAAGTTTGCAATTTTGTACAATCAATATTGACATATAAACACTACAACACAATACATACAAATCCTTTCGTTGTATAGCGTTGGCCTCAACGGTTAAAATAACGTGTTCATTTTAAAAATATATATATTATACTTTCTTGAATATTTTTTCTCGTAATGTTACGGCATATAAGATATTAAATAAAAAACTACGACTTACTACATAATATCTCACTTTTTAAAACTCTTAAAGAATACGGAATGACTGTCGTAAATGACTGTACAGGAAGTGGATGCATACGAATTTGAACCTACGTCTAAAAAAGGGGTTCGTTGCAATATTAAATTCTATCGGTTTTCGTATGAATCTTAAGCGTTATCAATAGCGAATATTGCTTATTATTGCCTGACTACCCACCCTAGCGTGTCTGTCCTACGGTTTGCTCGATTTCGAGGTAAATTCCTGAAAAATTTACATAACATATATCAACTGTAAAGGTTATAACGATTATTAACCGGTATCTACCTTATAGTTGAGCATTTTTTATTTGATCGATTTTAAAATTTAGTCACTGGGTGTTCCCAATATTTTTTGCACGTTCGCTGCCACCAGGTCATTGGGATCGTCGGGATCGCTCTCTTTATTGTAGTCCCAGCACGCAGACTCCTGGTGTTTATTAAGGTACGATTTCAAAGCAAAAGTTTTCTTGCACTTGGGACAACGGAAATTTTTATCGGTGGAATGAGTCTGCATGTGAGCACGTAAATTCGAGCGATCGGCGAAGGCTTTCCCACAGTGAGCGCATCCGTAGGGTTTTTCCCCCGTGTGGGAACGCAGATGCCCTTGCAGCAGCCACGGCCGGGAAAATTGTTTTCCGCATACACCGCAACCGTGTGCCAGCTTGTGTGTGAGCACGTGCATTGCTAACGCCGGCATGCTGACGTAGGCCTTACCACAAGTCATGCATTTTTTGGCCGATTGAGAATCCAGGCTTCGGTGTGTCTGTCTGTGTCTGGATAAGTTGCTCGACGTCGCGTATTGTTTGCCGCAGTCCATACAAATGTAACGGCTGGATTTGGGAGACTCTTCTTCCGCTTCTAGCTTTGAACTTCCATCTGATTCCCCTGGTACTACTTTAAAGAACCTCTGAAAAAAAGTTATGGTATTAGATCTCTTGGTGGTACAGAATCAATACTAGATGCTAAATTTTCGGGACCAACAGTTAGAATAATTTTCTGTTTTTATATCTATACTAAAATGATACCCATTTCGATACATATTTTCATTATGAAATGACCTAAACTGACCAATAGCAGCAAACCATTGTTTTTGGTAACCAAAAACTTTTTAAATGAATATTTATTTAAATTAACTAGTCCTAGAAAAAATAGTGTATGCAACTCTTATGTAATGGCTATTAATACACTCGTTTGAATTTAACTCGTGTATTAATAGCTATCATTATAGATTCGTTGCATAATATATTATTTAGAGAAATATTTCTTTCTCGCAATGAGTCCTCTCATAAAAATATTTCCCTCTTAAAATAATCTCCCAAAAAATTTTCTCTCTTGAAAATTGTTTTTTCTCTAATTCTTTCATTAAAATATTCTCTCGGGAAAAATGTTTCTCCAATAAAAATTTCTCTCTTGAAAAATGTAACTTTTAAAAAATAATTAAATTTCTTTCTTAAAAAAAGTTCTCTCAAAAATATTTCTCTTGAAAAAAATTTGCTCCAAAAAATTTATTTTCTATATAAATGTTCTAATAAAAAACTCTCCCTAGAAAAATGTAAGACTTTTTTTTAAAGCATCGTTTCAATTTTTCTCTTGAAAAAAGTTCTTTCATGAAAATATTTTTCTCTAAAAAAAAGTTCTCATAAAAACATTTTTCCCGGAAAAATATTTCCCCAATAAACATTTAAATTTTTCTTTTAAAAATGTAAGAAATTTTTTAAAAGAATATTTAATTTCCTTTTAAAAAACAGTTTTGTCATAAAAGTATTTCTCTCTTTGAAAAGTTTCTTTTTCCTTGAAAAATGTTATCGGTAAAAATTCTCTTTGGAAAAATGGTCCTCCAATAAATATTTCTCTTTTGAAAAATGTTAGAAATGTTTTAAATGAATATTTTAATTTCTTTTTTGAAAACGGTTTTCTCATAAAAATATTTTTTTCTTGAATAATAAAGTTCTGTCAAAAAATATTTTCACTTGAAAAATGTTCTTCAGAAAAATTGTTTTCGTAATAAACGCCTTTTCATAAGAAAATTGTACTCTTGCAAAATGTTCTATCGTAAAAAAATTTTTGTCGGGGAAAATATTTCCTCAATAAACATTTCTCTCTTGAAAAACGCAAGAAATTAAAAAAAACATATACTTTGGTTCCCTTTTTAAAGAAACTTTTCTAAAAATATTACTTTCATGAAAAAAGTTGTCAAAAAATATTTCTCTCTTGAAAAATGTTCTCATAAAAAATTTTCTCTCAACAAAAAGTTCTCTCATGGAAAACGTTCCCCTATTTCTTCTTTGAAAACGTTCTCTCATAAAAATAATACTTTTCTAGAAAAAAGTTAAAATTAAAAACGCAACTCTAATAATCTGAGTAAAATGGAAATAATTACAGAGACTCGTAGCATGCGACGCGACGCGGCAATGGAACCTATAATTGAATGTTATTTATTTCAATAGTAATCTAAAATTATACACCAGTATGTTAGTCCCTCACATTATTATAAGCGAACCCTTAAAAAAAATTATTTAGGTTATGTTCTGTAACTTAAAATTAAAACTAAAAAATTTTTGGGTTCAAATTGAACAGATTTATTTATTTATTTATTATACAGGGTGTTTTCAAGTATGAGTAGAAAATTTACTGGCATTTTCCTTGGTTGAATTTAAGACAAAGAGTTTTTATTAATACGTGTCTGTAAGACTTTCGTTTTCGAAATACAGGGTGATGAAGTTGAAAGAAAAAAAATGGTAATTTTTAAAATTTTGTAAGCCCATTGGGATATTAATTTCTGATTTGGTAGTGCGCACATACGGCGCCAACGACTAATTTTTTGAGTTAGTAAAAAAATTTTCAATTCACCAGTGGCGTGCGCATGAGTCGCCTTTGCACGACCGAATATAAAAACGAATACGCCACTGCATTTTTGTGCACTTTTGACAATTTTTTTGAATTTCTTGGTTAAAACTCTTAAAAAAATGCTTCCTGCGTTTTTTTTACAATGAGCCATTTTCAATAAAAGTCAAACAAATAAAAACTTAGTGTTGGCAACTTTTTTGTTTATTGAAACATCAATCACATTTCAATTAAGTTTTCAAGAAACATGTAAATTAAAAATCAAATAAACTGCTCAAAATTACCACCTTCAGACACGACGCACGCCCCAGCTATCCGTCTCATTAAATTACATAGACTCTCAAAAATACCCGGAGTGTTACGTATGGTTTCACATCCAGCTATGATGCGTATTCCGTAAGTTGTTTTTTATTTTAGATTGGCACGCTGTAAACTAGAGACTGAAGGTAACCCCACAAGAAAAAATCCGAAAGATTTAAATCGGGAAATGTTGGGGGCCAAGATTGATTTGGTATTTGAGCGCCCCGACCAATCTATCGGTTGTTAAATCTTGCGTTTGAAAATTCACGAGCTGTTAAACTAAAATGCGCTGGAGCACATTCGTTCCCTCAGTGCAAGTGGAACATCTTTAAACAGGTCGGGTAATAAAACATAAAATATAAGAAACTGGGGGCCAACCAAAAATCCCCAAAACAATAATTGATAGAAGCATACTCGATACCAAAAAGAAATCCAAAAAAATTGTCAAAACTGAACAAAAATGCAGTGGCGTATCCTTTTTCATATTCAATCTGGCTAAAGCGACTTATACGCACGCCACTGGTGAATTGAAAAATGTTTCACCAACACAGATTCAACGGGTTTTCACGATTGCTTTCTCTCAACTTCATCACCTTGTATTACGAAAACGAAGGACTTGCGGAAACATGTTGGTAAAAACATTTTCTCTAGAAATCTTCTTCTTCTTATAGTGCTATACCCTATTTACGGCGTTGGCTACCTCTATGTCTATGTCTATGTCTGTGTTTGTTGCGCGGAGATAAATATTTTGCACAGACAGACATAGGGGACCTACAGTTTAACGTGGGCTCCGAACCACAGGAAGTGCATGCACATCTTCTCCAGAGAGGTTTTCCTGGGGAAAAATCCACCTCGCTGGTTTCCCGTTGCCTTGCGAGGGAGAACGACAGGGCCGGGGATCGAACCCGGATCCGCTGAATTGGTAACCCGCGCGCTTACCACTGAGCTACGGCCGCTCTACTCTTTCTCTCTAAAAATAAGCCAAGGGAAATGTGAATTTTCTACAAGTACTTAGGAAACACCCTGTATAATACTAAACTTTATTGTCCTCCTTTTCGTTTTATCCGAAGTTGTAAAACATTAATAAAACTAATTTGACGTAAAATTTTCATTTAATTCAAATTTAATTTTGAACTAAAGAATATTTAATCGAACTTTCTTACCGTTTTATTCCTTTTCGAGCTCGACGTTGATCCAGAATTTTTACTCGTCCGACTTCCATTATGATCGACAGTCGTGTCATCATTATTGTTGATATTTTTAGAAGTCTTATTGATTTTACCAGCGTGTTTGCGCATTCGTCTATCTGGAATGTTTAAATGTGCAACAGCCGTGGATGTTATCACCGATTGTTGTCTAACAGGGGCTGCTTTCGCTTTGGTCGGGCTAACGATGACGCTTGTAGTGGGTTTCGGCGTTTGGTTATCAGGCTCAGGAGACGGAGGAACAGAGTTCGTCAATTTGGTCGCAGTGTTCGGAGGTCGATTATCAGACTCTGGAGACAGGGGGAGGATGAGAATATCGTCATTGTTAGTTGAAAGGCTTTGAATAGAAATGGTGTCCTGTTGTTGCGAATTATCGTCGAGGCTTATTTGTAAGGAATGATTTTCGGTGTCTGATGAGCACTCGGATATAGGGGGTGTTGGGGCTTGAGGAATTTGTACTACGTATACTATAGGCGGCTGATAGTTGGGAACGGCGACGGGTACGGGAGACGATGTGCGATAGCTCGGTATCAGTTCGGGGGAAAGGGGTCGATAAGATCGCGTTGGAGATGAAGGCTCTTCTCCATGGGGGATGCCCTGATGTATCGTAACCACGCTTGGTGGAGGCAGAGGTGGAAGGCTTTGGGACAACGACAACAAATCATGTGCAGCCTCGGTTTCTTCCGGGCTGCGTATTCTGTAAATGGGAATTCCTCCATCTTGATGGTGCGAGATGACGTCTTCTGTTCTCAGAGGCGGCGACGTTCTCTCTACGGATCCGTTCGGAACGAATTCTTGCTGGTAACCTGAAAACTAACTGGATTACAATCCGTCGCTCGACACAGAAATTTCTCAGATGTTATTGGTTTTGCTTAGAGTTAATTGAATTACCTCGACAGTAATAGCGCTAAATACATTTAGGTGAAGGAATTGATAAATTAGTTTAGTCGAACACATTTATCGCTCACTTATTTCGTAATGCTCATTACGAAGGTAGGTATTAAACCGATATCTACATTACGATGGATTATTTAATAATAATAAAATATTCAATAACTGCCTATCAAACTAATAACATGAGTTTAATAAGAATTCGTTATCGAGTCGCAGCTATAATCTTATATTATTATTTATAAATTCTAGCTTTACTTCGTTGAAGTTCATATTTAATGATTATCTGTATACAGAGTGCCCATTAAAACTCCGAGCCTAATTTTTTTTAAATAGGCAACACACAATGCAACCCCCAGATCACTATGCATTTCTACCATTTGTTTTTAATTGCGACCAGAGTTGTTTTACAGTACATGTATCTACTAATGATTAAGTACAAATTTAAGGTTACTTTAATAACTCAAATTTAATATTTGACAACAATAACTACAATCATTTAATAGGAACATAGTACAAAAACTAACGAAGCAGGTGTTCAAATTGCCTTCTCCCTTCGTTTTCGCAGAGTATAATTCTTCTACGCATCGAACCTCTAACACGACCTAACATTTCCGGTGTGATAGAGCGACAACATTGAATTATCCTTTCGCGTAGATGTTCTTCATTTCGAATGGGCACTTCATAGACATCATTTTTTACTTTGCCCCACAAAAAGAAGTCTAGCGGAGTCAAATCGGGACTACGTGCGGGCCAAGGATGCAATGCACCTCGTCCAATTACGCGTCCCTCAAAACGTTGGTTAAGATCATTTCTTACATCCCTATGAAAATGCAGACGTGCACCATCATTTAAAAACCACATGCTATTCCGTACGTTTTGAGGAACTGTTTGGAGGAGAGCCGGTAGTTCATTAATTAAGAAATTAAAATACATTTCACCATCTAAATTTCCATTAAAGAAATGTGGACCTATTACAAAATCGCCAATAATACCGCACCACACATTAAGAGAAAAAATTCTCTGAAAGTGAGTTATCCTGATCCAGCGGAGATTGTCTTGGGCGTAATAGTGGCAGTTATGTCGATTAACCATGCCGTTGTTTAAAAACCTCGTTTCATTACACAATAATACCATACTTAAAAATTCCGCATTGCCGTTTAATTGCCGTCTAAGAAATTGGCAATACTGAACACGATGCTCATAATCTCTATCTTCAAGATGGTGTATGGTATAAACGTGGTAGGGGTGAAATGAAAGCACTCGCATTTTTTCGACATTCACCCAGAATTAAAAGCATGTCCACTTTGTCAGCGTTGGAATACATTTTGCACCAAAGATTAGTGATCGATAATCTCTGTTTTGCACAGAGTTCAAGTAATGTGGCTTAACGAATTTGATTAGTAAACTGTCAAGTTAATGCAAACATGATTGCCCTGATCTTAATTATAGAAATATTTTGTTTTAAAATAATAGTCGGCAGACTTGTATTGTGTGTTGCCTATTTAAAAAAGTTTAGGCTCGGAGTTTTAAAATGAGCACTCTGTATAAAAACTTAATTACTTGAACAACATTTATTTATTTTAACCTTATACTATCTCGGCATGTTTACATGCCATTGTCAAAGGTTATATCAAAAAGTAAACAGTTAGTGTTGTTATAGCAATAGAACTTGGTGACTTGATCTCGGTAATCGTCTGCAGATGACTTGATTTCTTATTCCAAAATGTCCAATAGAGGTGAATTTAAGAGATCAATTTGCTTGTTTATTAACGGTATAGTTTCTAAATGTTCGTGAATTTCAAAAGCTTCAAGTATATCTAATTTACGTTTATCATCACAAAAATGTAAACATTTTATGGTGTTATTAGATGTCATTGAATGATTAGATATACTAGAAGCTTTTAAAATTCACAAACATGTAAAAACTGTACCGTTAATGAATGAGCAAATTGATCTCTTAAATTCTCCTCTATTAGATATTTTGGAATAAGAAATCAAGTCATCTGCAGACGATTACCGAGATCAAGTCACCAAGTTCTATTGCTATAACAACACTTACTGTTATAGCAATAGAAATTGGTGACTTGATCTCGGTAATCGTCTGCAGATGACTTGATTTCTTATTGAAACACCCTGTATAAAATACTTGATTACTGTAACAATATTTATTTATTTTAACTTTATACGTATTTCGGCACGTTCACACGCCATTGTCAGAGGTTATAATAGAAAGTAAACAACACTTACTGTTTACTTTCTAATATAACCTCTGAGAATGGCGTGTAAACATGCCGAAATACGTATAAGGTTAAAATAAATAAATATTGTTAAAGTAATTAAGTATTTTATACAGGGCGTTTCATTAATAATTGCCCACAGAGTAACTGGAGAATGCTTGACCCAAAATATGACGATTTAACCTAAAACACTTAGATAAAATATTCCTCCTAACCGAGATACAGGGTGTTGTATTTAAAAATACAACGATTAAAGATAAACGTATTTAGGTTAATTCCTCATTATGTTTTAAGTAAATTAATATTGTCCTCTTGTCTATTGATAAAGGTGTAGTAGCCTGATGTTATTTTTTATGTGCTGCGAATTTTATTCGAAATCAACCAAACATATTTTTAAGGGTTAGGACAAATTTTAACAAAAGAATTCAAAAATGTATTGAAGTCAATGGAGTCCATTTGGAAAATTTATTTTAATATTGTTGATTATTTTTATTTTGTGTTACAAATACATGTTTTATGAAACCTAAATACGTTTATCTTTAATCGTTGTATTTTTAAATAAAACACCCTGTATGTCGGTTAGGAGGAATAATTTTATCTAAGGGTTTTAGGTTAAATCGTCATATTTTGGGTCAAGCATTCTCCAGTTACTCCATGGACAATTATTAATGAAACACCCTGTATACAGATAATCATTATATTATTATTATTATTATTATTAGTACAACAATCTACATAATTATATCACCAGATTTTTATGGCATGTAACACACTTTTGTGAGAATCGAAAGGTTTTACAAGACTAACTGAAACATAACTTTTGCAGAATTTGCGACACTCTTATACTAATATACCTATACCAACACAGCCCATGGGCTACGCCCCCGAATTTTTTTGAAGACTTGATACCCGGCGCTCGCCTCTCCGAATGTCTCCTCCTACACCGCGTCGGACGCTAGAATGAGAACTGCTTCCGGAAAAAAACCGAATAAAAAGCCGGAAAAAATGTTCAAAAATGAAAAACCTTCGTCATATCTCCAGGAAAAACATCCGACGAAAAAATTCTCATCATAGTCCCAGGACCAATTTCTTAAAAACGCTGTCGGGCAACCGCCACGAGACCTTCCTCGCGTAAGCCTGCTACGTTCTTCCTTTTCCTCTATTTTAAACTGTTACATTTGAATTAAAATTTTAAAAATCTTAAAAGCTTTCTAATCTTTTATTTTTAATCTTGAAACATTTAATACTCTCATAAATTACGAAAATTTTGCAAATATTGAAAATGTTAAAAACTGAAAATTTTTAAAGGGCTGTGTAGAAAGATTAATGAACAATTACTACCTGTCTTAGGGTATAGTTAAACAAAAATAATCTTAGGTACATCATCCGCATAATTATTATTACTAACGACCATCGTGATAAATATAGAACATTCCCAAAAAATCATCACCTCTCGTGGTATTACCCTTGATTATTTTACGCTTACTACAGAACCATCAAAATAATAAAACATAGTCGCAGATGCTTTTGAAAGAAGCGCAGCATGTCTTTTATTTGTTTGCAAATCGTGTAGTTATTATCATAGTTGTGCGGTTTGTTATTATGCCGTAATTGTTCATATTCAACATTTAAACAAATAAGCTATGTAAATTATTTTTAATATTTATTATTTTTATTTTACCAACCTACATGATAAATGTCCGTTGGTAACCGTGACCCATTTAAGTCCCATAATGGAAGAAATATTAAACAACATCGACATGTTGGTTTAGCGGCAAAGGCGTGGGGTTGTAACCTGGGGCCCTAGTTCAAACCCGTAACAGACCTGTTTTTTTTGTTTGAAGGTTTTGAAAACAATAAAATCGAGTTTGTTTATAGCTAGGAACGAATGGACAACATTTTCACATTTTTGTGACTTTTGATTGTGTTCTTACTTTTCCCGTTGTTTGATGTTTTAACTTTAAATTTAATTAAAAATATGAAAAAATTTAGAAAAACAACAGGTCTACCACGGGATATGAACTAGTGCCGCAAGATTACACGCCCACGCCTTTACCAATAAAATTAAACGTTGTTTAAATTGTTTTCTGTTAGGTAGGTCACGGTTGCCAACTGACATTTATCTTGCTGTTTTGTAAAAATAATGTTACCAACGCTCCTTTGTTAATTGTTTAAAAATGTTAATTATATGAGCAACTGCAGTAAAATAATAAACCGCGCAACTATGATGATAGCCCAACCCTTCGCAAACTAATCATCGACATGCCCCCCTTGTTTCATAGGCGACTACAATTAAGTATTTCTTTATTTTATAACTGTATCAAAATCCACAATTTGTAAAATATCTGCCAATCACATTCGTTATTAATTGGCAAAACAGCAGCGTGCCGTTTTCAAATAAGAAAACGGAGCCTTGGACATAGTCTCCTTTACTTACAAACCGGAGCTACGGTATAATGGCAACACCGCACTGAAGGCTGTAATAAAACTCATATTTAATACAGACATTCTGCATTTAGATGTGAACTGTAATTTAGCAAACAATGGCTGTCGCAATATAAATTGGAAAATGTTTGACTTTGTTAAATTGTCGACTTTTCTACTGTAATATACGTAGCAGGTTATACCGTTGAGAAAACTATAAAACAAATAAGTAAGTTTTGTCAAAGTTTGCTTGTAGAAGATACCCTTGTAAATTACATTTGCTTTGAAGTACTTCAAAGAGAGGGTCTCAGAGTTCTCTTCTTAGAGAAGTAGTTCTGTATAATATACGTAATTATAGTAAATATTTTTTATTTATTTGATGGGCATAATCGAATTATTGCTATTCGAAAACATTAAATATTCGAATGATTCAATCGGATTAAATCACTCGGATGATTATGTGCGTCAAAATGACTGAAAACGCTCTCCGCTTGCTTCTCAAATGCTCCTATAACGGAATTTTCGTTCTCATCGTCTTTTCTCGGGCCGCTCGGCAAAACAACTTAAACATTCAGCTTTGAATAGTATTTTTTTTAAATTCATCACATTTCATCGATAATTTCGGCCTCTTTTTTGAGTAAGTGGATACATGTTTCTGTTTTATAAATAACGATTTATGTTTTTTAAATAAAACCAGGGACAGAAACTATCCAATTATTAATTATAGCATTATTCTTAATATAATAAATATCTTTATATTTAGCAATATTAAAATTTTAAAATACGACCCTGCGTTGAAATGACCACGAGAAACAAAACAGTGCACCGTGTTTGTTATTCCTAATAAATACTAGGTAATGTTCAAAACACAGCATCTCGTTGAGCTTGCGCATTGTATTATCTATGGCTTGCGCAGGAAAGACGCAGCGAAGGTCGCTTTTAGTGTATTCGCATCATAATACCACGACTGTTGGTATCATCGTATCATGTAATTGCATTGGGCACTTGCAGTTCCCTACTGTAAAGGCGTATTGCTTCAACGCCTGCTTCTGAAATGGACAAACCCGAAAGTTTAATATCGTAAAATCATTCGAATGGTTTTCTGTAACCGCTCGAGATATTTCGATAACCAAATAGTTGCATTGATTTCGTTCGCAATATTCCATCACTATTTTTAACCATTGAATAAGTAATAATAAAACTCTATGTAATAAATATCTTTATATTTTCATATCTTTTATTATTTATACTTTTTAGAGCAATATTAATATTTTCCAATACGACCCTGCGTTGAAATAACCACGAGAAACAAAACAGTGCAGTGGAAACTGCCGTGTTTGTTATTCTTAATAAATACTAATGTTCAAAACAAAACATTCTTATCTCGTTGAGCTTGCGCATTGTATTATCTGTGGCTTGCGCAGGAAAGACGCAGCGAAGGTCGTTTTTAGTGTATTCGCATCATAATACCACGACTGGTGGTATCATCGTATAATGTAATTGCATTGGGCACTTGCAGTTCCCTACTGTAAGGGCGTATTGCTTCAACGCCCGCTTCTGAAATGGACAAACCCGAAAGTTTAAAATCGTAAAATCATTCGAATGGTTTTCTGTAACCGCTCGAGATATTTCGATAACCAAATAGTTCGATTCTTTTTTGTTCGAAATATCCCATCACTGGTTTTAACCATTGAATAAGTAATAATAAAACTGTACTTATGTGCCTGTCAACAATGTATATTGAAAATCAGGATGATTGTAATGAATATTTTTTAAGTAATAATGTATGTTTACACAATGTTTAAAAAATTTATATGTATATCTTCAAATGTTAGTAACGTAGCACGATGTGGCTTTGGTTTACACCAAAGTAGCAACAAAATTTTGCTGCGTTAATTTAGTTGATTTTAAATTTGCCGCCACCTTTTAGGTCCCCTATTTATGATATGTGCAACGTTGCCATTTTATGATTTTGGCTTGTAAGTAAAGGAGAGGCTAGGTCGGTAATATTCTAACGACTGTGCCAACAAAACAAGTGGATCATTGCAACACCGAAGAATTAAACAAGCAAAAATTGTAGCGTGCTCGCTTAATAGCGCCATAATCTATCCAAATACACTTCGTAATTATAATTTCCTTAGAATAAATTTCAAGAGTATCGTGACGTAAAGTTTTTTTCAGTTAGTGCACTAGTTGCGACGTTTAGAATTTTTTTCAATAGTAATTTTTTATGCTGTTACATTTGCATAGATTATTACTAATAATGGCCATAATCGAATGATATTCTTACTCGAATGATTGTCATTTGAATGGTATCAATACTCGAATGATTCATTCGAACAAAATCGTTAAGATGTACCTATGCGGTGGAAAGTAGTAAAAACGATTTCCGTCTGCTTCTCGAATACTCTTGTGAATTATTAATTTTGGTTCTCATTGTTTTCTCTCGGGTCGCTCGGCAAAAACAGCGTCAACTTTCGGCTTTGAATCGAATTTTTAATTTCGCCACAATGCATCGCTTATTCCGGCCTCTTTTTAAGTAATATTTGTATAAACCTCAAAAGTTGATCCTTTTTATGTTTTACAAAAACTTGTATTTTAAAAATGAGACCAGTGACAAGCATTATCCGAATGTTTACATTAAAGTATTCTTATCTCGTTGTTCATCGCCGCAGGGCGCCGCCGTCGTTATCTTTGTGCGTTTGCATTCCAGGAATCATGTTTGTATTAGTGCATTCTGCATTTATATCAGCACGTAGTAATTTGTAAGCATTATTGATTCTACAAATCGTATGTATGCAAATTTTGACCACTCCTAATGACGTCGTATTATGTATTTGCATTAGGCGTTTCCAGGTAGCTAATATAATGGGAATGGTTTCAACGTGCGCTGCTTCCGAAATGAACAAAACATAAAATTTAAAATTGTGTAATCATTCGAATGATTTTCTACTACCTCTCGAGATATCTCGAGATTATTTGATAATCGAATAATTCGAAAATTTTCATTCGAAATATCTCATCCATTTTAACACACACTTAATAGATGAACCAAACTGTACAATATTAATTATTATCGCATCGTTAAATTATTGTGTGCCCCGAACAAAAAATCGGGCAGTTGATTGGTTGTTAAATTTCATTATCGTTATTTTTAATGCATGTACCTATGATAATATGGAAATAATCGTCTTATCAATTGCTCGTGTCAGTTGCTAAGCAAAATATTGCTTAACAACACCCACGAATTTTATTCGACTAAATTATAATCACTTATGGTAGTATTGCAGAGAAATTCAACCTTTTGTCGTGTATTAAAGAAAAACTTAGATCCATCAATCATAATTTGACGCTAACTTAAAGACAATAAACCGTAAATAACAATTGAGAACCTGATAATGTCGTGTAAAGAAGTACAACAGGTCTGTCAATTTTGTAAGCTTGTTGGTATTTTAACAGTTCACAAATTTTGATTGTTTTTATCTGCAATTGAAAAAATTTTAAATTGCCGTGGAAATCGATCAAGTTTAAGATTTGGTGCGTTTTTTCTTTGATCTTTGTAGATACCCATTAGATGCACTTAATAATCGCCGATCTTGCGTAAAATTCAAAAGGGAAAAAAGAGTACCGTGCAGTGCACTTAAATCGGATATTCGGATGTCAGCTTTAGAAAACTCGGCAAATATCTAAAAGAAATCGGTAATCGATAACGTCGTGTTAGATTCAACACCTCCCACGAGGGTTCTTGTAACTTGAAAACTTGGCGTTAGAACCGAGGCCGCGGTAAGGCTATTCAGAGACGCAACAAGAAACTAAATTGAACGGAAATTTTGCCGTGCCTTTAATCGAGCGCGGTAAATGCCAACAGTTCGAGGTAGCGACGCCAGTTTCACCGCTTCCGCCTTTCTTGTTTCGTCTGCTTTTGTAGCTTTACCCGAAGCAGCTAGAAATAATTGCAAGCGACGGATTTACCCTCAAATAAACTATCAACTACGCTAAAAATCCCATTTAAACTATATTGCCAGCTTAATTATTTTAAATGGAAATTTGAGTGTACAAATTTAATTGAATTAGAAAATGTCACAAAATTGATAGAAACAATTATTATAAAAAATATTCTCTAACAGTAAACAGACGCTGTAATAATAACTAGCAGAACCCGTGAGTTACGCCTCCCGCTTATTAAGGTAACTTTATACTATGCGCGCGCATCTCGGGAATAAACCCAGTGAATGAGCGAAAGCCATTTTTAAATATACTGGGATCCGCCGGCAAAAATGATTTAAGCCGGTGGGAGTTTTTTCATCAATGTGTTTGCTGGTCCGTCCTATTAGGCAAGGTAGGCAGTGCCTACCTATAACTTAAAAAGAAACAAATTCTAACTTTAAATAAAGAAAAGTTACTTTTACACAGTTTTTACTTTTTAACATTAAAAATCAGGTGCCAAATAAATTGACCGTTGCCTTTAAACACAGTTTCGCATACGGGAAGTCCGAGCTTATCGGGCCGAATGATTCCAGCTACGACACAATCAAGCAATCTATATTCTTAATATTTTTGCATGAACATTGATGCAAATAATGCAATGAACGGAGAGACAGATGCAAAAAATTGTAGAGATTTCAGAACGCAATAAGCACGGCAAAAACACGGCCTCTGTAGTTTTTACTTTACTTGCACCGGTCAGCGGCAGTTAGTTGCAGCGTGCATCTATTGTCTGTTTATTTATTTTATACGTAGTTTGCAAATTTGCAGTAAAAACTGAAAATTCTCGGTGACCAGCTTTTAATTTTAAAAGAAAAATTTAATGGATACTCTTACGAAAAACAAATAGAAATAAGAAACCATAGGCGATGTACTTCACAATGACTGGGGCCGTTACAGACAGACAGTAGGAAGACATCTAGATAGATTAATACTGAATGGTATAAAAGAATGGAGCGGCTAAAATTGGTAGCTACATTAAAAATAGGCTATTTTGTTGAAATCGCTTAGCAATTTTATCTATGTATACCTAACCCCTTAAAAGTATAGTCTGGAACAAGACACTTTGTTAAAAACAATTATATTATTGTTTTATTATTAATCGGTTCTATAAATCTGAAGTGATTTCTGAAGTGACCAAAAAAATCTCTGGAGACGTTTGCATATAATTCTAAACTAAAATTCGCCCTTATTTACATGAATCGATCATCAACAAAAAATAACACATATCGTTTTCAGGAAATATACAGTGGTTCAGTGTTATTTCTATCATTGTTTCACCCGGGAATGTGTTTTGTGAGTTTTTCACGAACGTTGTCTCTCTAAACCGAAACAAAAACAAAGGTAAACGCCACGATTGTATAAATAGCTGTTTGTTATGTTTATAAACCATAATATTGACGTAGATCAGCACCCGTTGCGTTGATGCGATGATGTAACGTATTTACGCTGCATGAATGCGTATTAATGAAATGTCTGCGACTGATTCTCCCACAAGGCTACGACAGCCGTGGCGAGAATGAGCTTGAGCGCAAGCGGAACGGGATTAATGAAGAAAAGGTCGGTCGCGCACGGCAGCAACCGAAAACTAAGTCAAGCCGAAGATAAGTTTTTATTATATAGATAGATAATGTTAGATAGGATAGGAACTTGTAGAATTTGAGGTAGGACATGGCAGCTTAACATGTAAAAATTGAATTAGTTGGATATCATGTCCCTAGAAACATTTTAACGCTTACAGTTATCCTAAATAGAAAGATAATATTTTTGTCGTCAATTTGAGGCAGCCATTGCAGCTAACCTCTATAGTTTAACGTGGAGACACCCAGCGTGAACCTTAATTCGCCACATCCCCCTTCGGGCCGGATTGAGTTACGCTCAATCAGTGTGCCTACTCAAGTAAACAACGGTTCTGAAACAGCTGAAACGCAGCTCACCCGTGGAACCGCACTAAGAGGGCCCTAACCTGCATGGGTTTACCACTGCCACCAGGAGTCCTACCCTTTGAGCAAGACGGAGATTGCTATTCCCTTGCGCGCTCGGACTTGGGTCTCGTGGTACCAGTCAGAATTACTGGTTGGAATTTTCGGAGCAAGCGCCTACTGAAGCAGTGCTACCCCTACCAGTTTAGGCTACTCCCAATCCTTAGCACTGGTCGACTACTCACCGCTCAGAGTTGGTCGGTAGCCGGTCTGATAGTGATCGGTACCTTTACAGCGTCGGGTGTGCATAAGCACGAGCTCACTGGCTCGACACTTTGATATTGGGCGTGAGCAGGCAAAATGCACCTCGCTCCCAAGGCCCAAGTTCCTAATGCTATCAGCAGCGCCAGCGCCAGCTCCTTCCTAGAGCTCACATTTGCCTGCCTAAATCAGTCGGCCTCTAATCACCCAGTACATTTGCCTAGGCAAATTTTATAACCCGCAGGGTCACCTCGACGTAGTAGACCCATACTGAGGGCGAGGGCTATCAACACCTTTCCTCGTGAAATCATTCGCCCAGTTCTCCATGGTTTCAATTAAGGTAAATCGTCAACCTCTCCGAAGAGGAGTGGACGTACCAGAGCTGAAATCACCAGAGTGACCGTTATAACGCTGACTACGCAGAAGTCTTTGTTTACGCTTCCCACCTAAGTGAAGGTCATTGACCGTCTCGCCATGTGTATAATAGCAATGAAATTTATAGGCCTTTAGTCATTAATATTCCTACCTACTTTTTTTAGCTGGAAAAAGTTTATCGTTAACACTTTGTTTCCCCGGATTAATTTTGTAAATTGCTGTTCGTTAGAAATTGGAGTGCACAGAGTGAAAAAATAGAATTATTTATTTTGAATAAAATAATATAAACCTGATTGTCCTTTTACAAAATAAAAGAAATTAAAAAAAAGCATACCGCATCAAGGTTTGAATCCACAACCTCTTGCTTACAAAGCAGAATTTCTATATGTGCGCCACCGAGATAGCCGATTATTTGTTTCGCAAGCGATATTGTCAATACACTACGAGCGTGATTATTATTAAATAATTTATTTATTGTATTATTTGTATTAAATTTTAAACTAAATAGCTGTCGTGTGATATAAAAAAATATCTTTCCTTTTAGGATGACGGCAAGCATTAAAATTCTTCTAGGGTCATAATATACAATTGATTCCGTTTTTACATGTTAAACTGCCATGTTCCACCTCATTTAGAATTCGCTGTACGTATTTCAGTAATCATAACTTATAACCTGTTTTATATTTGAAAAATTTTAATGCGTCAAAACAAGGCGGTTTACCATTGTCTAAATGACAAGGTTAAATTATGATTTAATGCACCATTCGTACATAAATCATATTTTGACTTTCTCATTAAACAAATAAATAAAAGGCATACTGTAATGTACTTCATGCAACAGTATGTATCTGGATCGTGTTGGAAACTAAACAAAGCATTAGACAAGGTAAGTGAAATGAAGTTTCCAAACTACACCACTATCATAAAATTTAATTTGGCAAAACTTTAGACAGGATCTGGTCAAGAAGTTTGTGACTTTCGGGTAAACACAACGTTCAGGGATAATTTTCAAGTCATTTGCTCTTGTTATCATTAGAAACAGAGAACTATCCAAGGGAGTTGCTTTCAAAACATTCCAGAGAAACAGAGCAGCGGGTTATAAAAGCAATTAATTTCTAATTTACATAGTGCATTTTATTTCACTTAGAATTGTATAAAAGTAATAAAAGATTTTATACAAGATATAAAATACCAGCAATTATACCTAACGTAAGTTTAAGAAAAATTCACTGTTTGCTAGTGAATGGCGCATTTTGTGATCTTTGCAATAACGTCGCTATTGCACTTCATTTACGATGTTCATTTGCACATCATTATTCCAAGTGAATATAAAATTCGCTGCAGTTGAAAGCTTTTTCGCGAACAAACAAGTCTTGAAAATGCAGCCTGTGAATCTACCTATGCATTTATTAGAGCGTGCATAATCTGAGAATAAATGGTAAATTTTATATATTTAGGCGGTATTAAATTTAAACGTTGAGTGAAAGAGTTCCTTTACTCAACTTACTTAAAATTTTATGTTAAAATTTTATCTCGTTAATTGTAGTGTGACTAATTATGTTTTGCTATAAAATAAACGTACCAAAAAACACATTAAATAAAAATGTTGCTGTAACTAATATTTAAGTTCATAATCTTATTGTACTATCACTAACTTAACGAGACATGAATTTTCAATTTTCAACAATTCATAGAAGGCGTGGGAATTTAGCGTATATATACGACTCCAGCTTCGTAACTATCAAATAAGTGAAGACGGGCGCCATTTTGTCGGAGGTTAAAATGCAAACTTGAATTTCAATGAAAGGCATATAAGAATACAGCTGGAATGTTCGAAATTATGTTTGGTTTAAACTGAAGCGTACCAAAAATTAAAACATTCGTTAGCCAAATTTAAAATGCTGCTGTACCCAATATTTAACTTAACAATCTTATTGTACTATCACGTGCTTAACGAGACATGAGTTTTCAATTTACAATAATTCTTAGATAGAGAATGTAGCGTACATGACTCCAGCTTTTTAAAACATCAAATTAGTGAAGCCGTGCGACAATTTTGTAGAAGTTAAAAATGACCAATTAAATTGTAATAAGAGGCATATGCGAATACAGCTGGAACGGAGTCATTTATGAAACGTAGAACATTGGTTTCAGGACATTGTAAATAAATGTTAGGTGTAAAATGATTGGTACAAAACAACCATATACTGTGTAGGTTTAAAATCTTTTCTCTTTACAGCTCCTATCTATATTTAAGGCATTTATGCTCCTCATTTTTTTTAATTTTTAAAATTTCAAAATTAAAAAATGAGCGAAACACTTCGCCTGGACTTTCCTATACATTTAAATACATTGTTTTATATTTTCCAACACTTTCGATATACACCTGTCTAGACACGACTAGTTAAAGTAAATAGTTCTTATAAGTTGTAACATCTTGAAGCGGTTGAAGAAAGACCGACCGCTGCGCTGCAAGCATAAGGTTGGGTAAAATATTCGAACTGAATCAACGGAAGCGCGGAAATTGATATTTGAAAATATATTAATAACTCGAGAAGTATTATTTTTAGCAAGAAATTACTCTTATTAATTTGTATTTAGAATTTCAAACCCTTTCTGATTTTAAAGCCAAAATGCCACGTTTCCATTTAAAAAAAAGTTATTTTTTACCGTGGCCGCCACATTGAAATTGGAAACTCAAGTTTTTTTCTTAAATACAATCGAGAAGAATTTGCCTTGCAACTTAGCTCTTGGGTTTGCGAGTCTATCTATCAAAATAAAAAAGTTAGCCTACACTGAACATTAAACGACTAGTACAAGAATAACTGCTATAGAAAGTATGTGAAATTCTTCTAAGGACAAAAAGATTATTAAGGGGCAAAAAATTCGATTTTTTGATTTTTTGTAAAAAGATTCTCCTGGAGCAAACAAAACAAAAAACCAAATTTATAATTTTTTATCGAAAAAATTTGAGGCGAGGGAGAACAGTAGCCCCCCTAAATATTAAATTATCGAAAAAATATTATTATATTCGGATTTTGCTATCAATGGTGAGCTATTTCACATTAACAGAAATAGTTTATTGCCCCCCGTTAAATAAATAAAAGGGTACCAATTTTCAATTTTCAAAAATTCATAGAGGGCGTTACAGTGAAATTATAGCAATTCGCAAAAAATAAAATTGTAGAAGATTCCCAGCTCTATCAGCTTAAAAAGTTTAAACAAAAACGTGTGGGCAGTTTTTGAGAAATATTTTTTTGAAAAATTCCAAAATTTTGGAGAGATGTCATTGCGATCGTTTTTATATATTCAAAATTAATTATATTTCATGGTATAGTACCCTTGAAGGGCTACCAAACAAGATGTAGTTGATTCCAATCAGATAACTGGTTTTTGAGTAAATGGGAGTTAAAGTCGAAATGTTCAAAAATTCGTAGCGGCCGCCATTTTAAAGCTAGAGAGTTCGGTAAAAAATCGTTTAATTTGTCCTAAGGCCTTCTTTAATCTCCGTTATTTCCAAAATTCAGTTTCGGAAAAAAATGCTACCAAAAAAACATGTCTAACTTCCGCTTCCGGTTCGGTTTTTTTTAAAAGCTTATTTTGTCGGTGAATTTTTGATATACCCCCTCATTCCAAAGCACATCAAGATCGGTCCAGCCGTTCCGGAGATATGGAGCGTAACGGACTCACCCACCCACCAACCCACCCACAGACAGACATTTTTTAAAAATTACTTTTTGGGGTCCATGGACCGCCCCCCGACTATTTCCGTTAAAATCTCAACTTTGAAATTTTGCATGAAATCAATACTTCCCTATACTGAAAGTATAGGAAAGTAAAAATATCGTTAAAATTTCTAAAAATTTCCCAAAATTTAAAAATTAACCAAGAATTTTAAAATTTACAAAAATATCCCAAAGTTTTAACAATTTTCAAATATTTTCAAAAAATTCAGTTTTCAATAACTTTTAGTTTTACAAATTTTAATTATTTTGAGTTTTTAAATCTGTAAAAATTATCAGAAACTTGAATTTGCGAAATATTGCAAAACCTCCAATATTTCAATATGTGCGAGGAAGGTGTCGGCCGTAGCGGTTACCCGACATTTATAAACCTATATAAAAACATGTGGTTTTACAGAATACTGCCAAGATTTCAATGATGTCATCTATACAGGGTGTGTATAAATTGGCGAAACAACTGCACGTGGCGATGTTGGTCATAAAATTCTGAGTCGAAAATCTTAATAACAAAATGTTGGACAATGCTTCCTCTGTTCTTCTCAGGAACCATTTTAAAGGAACGTACATTTGACAACATTGGATCCACACACCACAGGTGTTTTGTTATAATGCACGGTAACTAAGGATCATTCAACGTAAAATCAATTGTTAGTGAACGAATATTGTTTTACAATGCTGCCATATGTATTTTTTACAATAATAAGTTAACGAAGAAATGTTTAAAACACGCTTTTGGGGCTGATAAACAACATCTATGAAAAAATATTTATTACAATTCTTATTTCTTCTAATTTACAGCTCTTTCTGTCAACAGATAATGAATTAAAACACTTATTGAAAGACTCCATTTTCAAACTTTGAAGATCTCGTGCATACCCAGGAAGCATGGTACAATATTTTGGTATTAAAATTTTCGACTCAGAATTTTATGACCAACATCGCCACGTGTAGTGCTTTCGCCAATTTATACACACCTTGTATATTGTCCTTCATATGACATGATTTACGAATTTTATGTACTCAACCTCACTTTAACCACATCAACAATTAAAGTGATTAATATCAAACCTTGTCGTTTAAATACACCAATGTTTTATATAAGCTTATAAAAAAATAACGGCTTACGACACTATTAATACGTTAATAAATATATCAAATCGTTTGCAAGTCTTGTAACTGCCTAAAGAAAAAAATATCTCAAACATTCAAATAAATGTATATTACAAATTTTGAATAAATTACTGAATTAGTTCGATAACAGCTTTTTGATGTAAAAATTATATGAATTTAATTTTTTTAGATCTAGTGCAACAAACTAAATGTACTGTTAACTACGTCAGTTACGCTATCATGTAAACATTGCAAATTTTCGAAGAATATCAAATTAACTTAAATACCAAATGAAGTAACATTTCATAAAAAAAATCAGCTTTAACCTATAAATAGATCAAAAATGCTTGAAAGTAACTAACACAGTGTGAATTACGATCATTTAAACAATGCAAATCGTAAGTAATCAAATTAATTTAATAAATTAAGGTTCGAGGCGTAAGCTCAAAAATTATACAATCAAAAATTGTTTAAGGACAAACAGCAAATAAAAATCAGAAATTAAATAAATTCATGAAAAATTGGCTACAGGTAATTAGCAAATATAAAAAATTCAAATATATACCACCAAAATAGTAAATTCTGACTTGACAAAGCTCGGTTTATTTAATGGAAACCCAACATATAATGTCTCAATATCTTCAAAATTTGGCTTCCAACTGAATTCTTTTTACAGATTTATAGAGCTTCCTCTGGTCATGAACACCTACCCAGAACTTCCAATATTTTATGTACAGAATTCTAATGTTTATGTACAAAACAGCAATTTCGGCAACGGAACCTAAGACAAATTTCACTAAAACAACTAATTAAGTGGATAATTAAGGACATACGATAGAACCTGCACACGCTGTGTACAAAGGTATATAAGCTTGTATAAGCGACAGAGATTCGGTGTAGGTGCTCTGCAACTAGATTAATAAACTCTACCAATAGATAATAATCGGTTTTAAATTACAGGAATTTACGATTCCAGAAGCCATGCAGTGTTCGAAGTTCACAAATCCCAAAAAGGTCTCTGAGACAAGATTTTTCAAAAATTCAAATCTACAACAATATCTCGTCTCATAAATTTTCTAAGTAGGAGGCTTCCGCGGCAGTTATTAATAACATCTAAGCTTCCGGGTTGGAGCCGCGTCATCTGTGCATGAACTGCCGACGTTTCGTCCTCGGTTGCACGGGACATCTCCAGGGCTGTGGTCACTTTGGAATCTGGAACACAACTGGCGAGACCGGTGCTGCACCGGGTTTATAAGGAACGGGTGGGTAACAAGGTGTGACTGGTGGGTCTGTGATTGGCTGTCGGGCTGTAGCGGTTGAGCGGTTGAGGGCGGGGCTTGGGTTTAGTCGGAAATAGTAGTTTGTAGGCATTGTGGAGGGGATAGCTGTGGTCTCGGTTAATATTGTTAGGAGTTTTGTGTATTTCTATGGATTCACGGATCACACGGTTGAGGTAGGTGGAAGAACGGGCTAGAATTTTGGTCTTGTCAAATTGAATGTTATGGCCTGTATCGAGTTTATGTTCTGCGATAGCCGACTCTGCGGGACGTTTCAGTCGAGTGCAGCGCTCGTGTTCAGAAACTCGAACGCTGATCGGCCTCTTCGCCTCACCGATGTAGGCTTTCCCACAGGAGCAAGCTACACTATACACACCGCAGGATTGGAGGGTAGGTAACTTGTCTTTGGTCCGAGGAAGAAAATTGGAAAGTTTTTGAAAGGGTGCAAAAACAGTTTTTATGTTTTGTTGTTTAAGTAGTCTGCTGATGCGGTCGGTCGTTTTGTGTAGGTAAGGTAGAAATGCTATAGAGATAGGTGGTGTAAGAGTATTGGTAGGTTCTGTGTTTGCGGGTTGGGCCTTTTGAGTAATAGCGTGTTGGATGTCTCGTTTGTTGTAGCTGTTTTGGGAAAGGACAGTCGTAATGTGATTGAGTTCGTCCTTCAGGTAGGATGGTTCAGAAATGGCAAAGGCTCGGTTAACTAAGGAATTGATGACAGAACGTTTCTGGGCGGGATGATGATGGGAATGTGCGTTTAGGTAGCGGTCTGTGTGTGTAGGTTTGCGGTACACGGAATGTCCTAGTTTGCCGTCAGGGCGACGACTCACCAGGACGTCGAGGAAAGGAAGGTTGTCATTGGATTCAATCTCCATAGTAAAATGGATGCTAGCATGTTGGGAATTTAGGTGTGACAGAAAGTCGGAAAGGGAATCCCGTCCATGAGGCCAGATAACGAAGGTATCATCGACGTGAACCAACATTTAAGTTTTAAAGGTGCGGAGTCTAGGGCTTCCTGTTCGAATGCTTTCATAAAAATGTTAGCAACGACAGGAGAGAGTGGGGAACCCATGGCAGCACCCGACACTTGTTCGTAATACTGTCCACGGAATAGAAAATAGGTGGAAGCTAGGCAATTTTCTACTAGGAGGGACAAGTCAGTGGGTTGGTTGTGTAAGGAAAGTATGTCCTGGATTAAAGAAATGGAATCAGGGATAGGAACCTTAGCGAACAGGGATTACTTGATGATTAATTAAAAACTTTCAGAAAATTTCCAAAACTTCTTGACTTCTTAATAAATATTTAACTATTAAAAATTAATTTTATTATTAAACTATTAATTTTTAGTAGTTAAATATTTATTAATAATGTTTCACCATGCGCCTACCACACAATCAATTCAAAATATTCTTGACTTCTACTTAAGATTTTTGAGATAATGTCTTTTGAATGTTCCCGCTCCTTTGAGGAAGAGAGGAGGTACTAGCATTTAGTTTTTGTCCTCATGTGGTACATCGTTGGAAAGCTAGTTTAATGGACTTTAAAAGTCACTATTAATTTCCTTAGTACAATAGTTCATGTGCGGTTGGGAAAGGTTTATGTAATGGCCGCATTTTTTATATAATTGGCGCCATTTTAAAACGGGGTTGAGCTAGCAATATTTTCTTTTTTTATGTTGTTGGGTTTAAAAAGACCTTTTAAACGCGGTATATGTTGACCCACTTTTGTATTTGAAAATCTCGAAAAACCCTTCTAGCCCCCCAAAACTACCCTTTCCGGAGCCCCAAGAAATTTATAAATATTTTTACTGAATAATTCGTGTACGCTTTATATAACAAATTTTTTATCCCATCCGTGTAGATTCAATAGCTTAGCCGTAAAAGATAGCACGTGGGTGGCCTGAGTTACCCCCTGTATATAAATAGAAAGTTTCGAAATGTGATTGTATCGCAGAATGTTTAAAATCTTGTGGGTTGATAGAGTCAGAAATGAAACATTTTTATCTTGAGATACTGAACACTATCCACCGTCATAAGCTAAAATATCTAGGTCATGTGTTGCCCAATGAAAAATGTTACTTGTTCCAACAGATTGTACAAGGAAAACAAAGCTGAGGCGGGATGTGTACAGTACATTCTGGTTAAGAAATTTAAGCGATTTGACACAGCACAATTTCCCTATGGAGAGCTACAGTATTCAAAGTCCAGATAGCCATTTTGGTAGCCAATCGTAGATAAAAGGCGGCACCCTAAGGAGAAGAAGTTTTTGGTATTAAGGATCAATTAATGTGAATGGCTTTCTAAATGCTCTAATAACATACTCTACGTAAATTCAATTAATTGCCGTATCGGTTCTTAAAGTTTTCGATACGGCACTGAAAAGCAATTGGATTTTTGAAAAGCGTCTCCTTGTTAAGATGCTTACAAAGATTAAAGTTGGAATAAAAAGAGAAAGCTCTTAATTGTAGCGGGACGACGTAATCCTCTCGCTGCTCCAAAAGTAACTATAATTCGTATAATATAAAACAACATCTAGGTTCTTAAAGAGAATGACACCTCGTTATCTTTATTACTAAGAGAAAAGCGGCCTCCACAATAACAGGACGAGTACAAACGACAGTCTTATTTTGCTCCCGGTGGAATACGTAATCTAATTTGGTAAACCTACTCAAAGCTCCTGACGTTATATATTTCATAAGCGTTTGTGCTGAATACATTGTATATTTTCTGAATTTTCTATTCAGAATTCCTTTTATTTAATTTTTCTGGAAAATGTTTAAACTCGTAAGTGGTTCGTAATTGGAATTTATTTTCTCCACGTATTCTTTTTTACCTCGCAATATTATTTAATTCAGTATTTGAGAAATTCACGATTTACCTTCATAAAAGTTCTTTCAAGGCTTTTATAAACCAACATCGCGACGCTTTTATACAAACAACTTTCGAGATGAAACTGCATTCATATTTCCTTCTCCTGACTGAAACACGCACGGATGCATAATCGTTCTTTACAAAACTGCTGCAACGAAATTAACACTTCGGTAATTTCCGCTTTTCACTGTTTCTTGTTGCGAATATTGCATTTTCAGTAGGGGATGCACCCCGAATTTCTCCCCCTTCCGCCCTGTTGTTGCTGGCGGCCATGTTGAACCGCTTTACCGCAAGAGCAACAAGTAGGCTACAGGACCTTCGCTTTATCGCATTATTCATCCCATTTTACTTCACAATTTGCTTACACAAACAACTAAAATTAAGCTTTATTCATTCAATGCGGTCTTGATCAACCAACGGAGAAATTAAAATTTCCGTTTTACTGCCTTTCGCCATTCCCTCGCCTTAAGTTATTTATAAATAGGTCCATAAATGGAATGGCTCAGTTTTAGTCGAAGCCAAAATAAATTTGGGTTTATTTCAAAAACTTGTTGCGTCTTGAACTTCTACTTCGTTTTGTTTGTCTCAAAAAGGAATCAGACAAAACAAAGATATTTTTTTTTCTAGCATTACTTCGTTCAAGCTCGCATTTTATACTAAAAATAATTTTGCAAACGTCTAATTGCATTTATTTCTAACATAAGTGTGCCGAGTACACAAGTTTTAAGTGAAACTCACTGAAAGTGTATTTTGAAAACGAAAACGGTTGTGTGTCATGTTCTAGTTAGTTGTAGGACCCGCTATAAAAACGTTATGCGCGCGAGTGAGTTAAATTAAAACTTAATATATGTAATTATTATTATCTTGTATCTATCTTAGTGCAATTCGGATAACTTTTTCAAACAATTCTGCCACATTAAATATGCCGTCTTCACTACAGTGTGTTTTACGACGTTGTTTGCGGTATTATAATAACAAAATAGTGCGCTAGTGTAGTATCAAAAATTTAGGAAAGTAATTACCTGTCTCTCATTGTATATCCAAATTCAGTTTAAAGGTCTTTCAGAGGGCAGCACTTTCGTCAATTAAAGTTTAGTTGATGAAAGCACTACTATTTCTTAAGGTTTTTGAAGCTATCATTTTATATTACGCGTTGTGCCAATCTAAGACCAATACGGAAGCGTTTAATTCTTAATAGGTAGGCGAAATTATCAATGAAACTTTATATAGTATGACCAGTAAAAAACGATAAAAGTGACCATGGTAATCTGAAGCGATAATGTGACACATACATCGATAAAATATTGTTATAGCTTACAATATTTAAATTTTACTGCAGACGCTTTTGTAGTGGTCTTGAAAGCCTCGTTTTCATTATTTTACGACAAACTTTTATTATTAATTAATCTGAAGAACAAAAATTTTATACATTCGGATTTTTATGCTGATTTAGGAACTTAAACATTTAGTACCGATATTTATTTAGTAGTCATTTACATTACAATTTAAATTTGCCTAAACAAATATTAAGAAAGCAAAAGACAAAACATGTTTGTCGTTTTTTAAATTCCTAGATTTTGTTTTAAAGCGTATTCGATTTTGACTTAAGCCCGGAGGGGGGGGGGGCAAGCAAAGGAATTATCGAGTTTAAGTTATTAACGAGTTGGTTTTTGATCGAAAACAACAAGGCTTGGTTGTTTATATAATAAATATTTAAATTTCCAGAAAGTTTATGAACGATCATCTGTGAGCGCAACCAACCGTCCAATATTTACACGTATTGGAATGATACTGACAGATCATAGAAGATGCTCCATGTGCTAGCTGGCAGCTGCTAGAATAAACCAGTAATGGCGCGGATTAATACCCGTGTCGCAGTTCCGTTCTATGCGTTCACAAATTACACCGCCGCCGGCCGCCGCTAAAGAAGTTTCACTTCAAAAAAATATTTATATCCTCTTACCTTAAGAACATAATTTTGGGGTTAACACCAATTATTAATCTACAAAGCATTAAACTGCTCCTACCTACAAGATTATTTAAAATTCAAACAATTTCATGGACATTCTAATGGAGAACAACTACCAGATTCATTTTTTAACCGAACAAAGCTCTACTTGTGTCCCACGTCGACAAAAGTTTAAATCAAATTATCATTTCCAAATCCAACTAAAATTGGAAAAAATTCTAAAGCAAATAAACGAAATGATAGGATTTTCCAGTACATTTATGTAAATTTTTAATTCGAAAAACCAATTCCGACTGTATTAAAGGATTAAGAACTCATTGTTTCTAGCACCCGTCATTATTGTGACAGTGCAGCATGTGGATTCTAGATGGGAGTAAGAAGAATCGATATCAGACATTGTGTAAAACAGTTGCGTTTGTTTGGGGAAACTAACAATTGAGCGTAACCTAGGGGATGTTTTTTAAAAGTTTCACACCACACCAAGCAATTTTGAAGCAAAATCATACGTGCTTTTGTATGTTCGCTTTTTAATATCTATTTCAAAATTAAGGCAGCTAACTTAACGAAATTGGAAAAATAATTCCTAATATTTGCAAACACGTTACAATCTTTGAAATTAGAAATACTAATTTTAGGTGAAAAATGCAATAAATGTGAAGATAGAAGGGCGTTTGCAATGTCGTAGCCTGGCATGGAAGCAATTGTTTAATACAATGCATTTATTCCAGCGATGTTCCAACTTTACTATGTCCTTTTTGTTGGTCGATTCGTTGAAGTCCGCAAAATAAGCGCCTACAGCCGCAATGACCTCTTCATTTGATGAAAATTTTTGTCCTGCCAAGTGGTTTTTCAAGTTTGGACACAAATGGTAGTCGGACTGGGTCGATTCTGGAGAAATACGGTGCACGGGGAATCAATTCGAAGCCCAGTTCTTCAATTTTGGAGGTTGCAAAACAGACAAACTCAGTCTTTTTTAAATAATTTTTGAACTAAAACTTCTTTAACATTAAAAGAGAATTACACTAGTAACGCCCTCTATGATGTGCGGCGGGGAAAAGTTGCAAAGCAACAAATCGGCAAAGTTGCGATCGGAACCTGCTAAGCAGGTATCTGCGATCGCACCGGCCTCTAAGCACAAAACACAGAAACGCCACACAGGCGTTAAAGTTAAAGTTAAAACTTCTTTGCCGGAGCCCGGCGGAGGTAACCACGCTAATGCAAGACGGAAGTCATAACGGAAATAATGATGGAAATGATGGAAAACGGAAGAAATGAGGTCGCCTAGATGCAAATCTAAGCGTTCAATGTTCAGCTATGCCATCACAGCTAAGGAACTCTAAACGAGTGTATTTTGTGGCTTTGTTTATAAACCCACCCCACGAATAGCACATCATGGGAGCGATATGATTTATAGTTTATTTAATTGTATTGAATTTCATTTGTATATGCAAATGAATTAAAAATTCATGAAACTTTCATGTAAATTCCGTACATGGTAAAAGTCGCTTTTTTCATAAAAGAAATTTTTTATGCGTAAAGCTAGATCATATCGACAAAAAAACTTGTAGTGTACATTAGTTGCTATACAAAATAGCCATTTACGTTTTTTTGACCGGTACCAAACCTTTCTATTAATAATAAAAATGCCCAAATCGCTAATTTTCAAATTAAGCGTTTTTTAACAAATATAACGTAATATTTCTAGAAGTACTTGGCATATCAACTTGATTTTTTTTGTTTAAAAGCAGATGCATTAGCGCTTGTCTGGTGAAATTTGTGCTTTCGATATGTGAAATTTTTACTAAGGGAATGAAATATTATATATATGTCACGTATTATAAAAATAATGACGTGTAAATAAACGCACAAAATTTTTTTTAATAAGTTTCGTATGTTTCTAAGTCAGGATATTTAAGTAAACTTACAAAAATATTGTTACGACCTTTATAATTGCATTCACTGCAGCATTTCAGTCCCTCTTTTGGGGCTGCAAGAGACAAGCGTTATTTCATATGTGTTTGTTTAAATAGGGGCTTTGGTATGATTTCTATTTTTTTATGATTTAGTTTTTTTGTGTACATTTATAAAGTTTTAATTTAAAAAAAATGATTAAAATCAGCTTAGTAGAACTGGGAATAGACGAAAAAAATTACTACACGTTATAAATATATAGACACTTTCATAATAAACGGAAGAAAAGCGGAAAAATCTTGAACCAGGGAAAGAAAGCTAGCACGCACAGAAAAACAAAAGATTTAGGGTCAAATCAGAAAAAAGGAACAGGAAAAAATAACTAAACCCAAGAACTACCAGTACCAAAAAGACCAAACCTCTCAATCATTTCAAAAGGAAGACAAAGAAAAGCGAAAAGGAAAACCAAGTGTAATGTTACAAGATAAACTGCCTACTGCCGGGCACTTAGCAAGATGGACAAAAACAGATGGGCAAGTAGAGCAACAAACTGGACAATAGCAAGCAGCAGATCAAGGGGACGCTTAAAAAAAAGATGGAAAGATGAACTCTATAACAAGGTAGAAAAAAATTTGAAGACCATGGGGAGGACTTTGCTCGACCGTAATCCGTAATAATTTAGGCTTACTAGCAAGTAATTACTAAGAGATGTATGAAACCGTACATCCCAACAATAATAAATGCGTCTATGTAGTGTTTATGTATTAATTGTGTAAACTAAAGCAATCTGTGAGAACTGATTCACCGAAGCAGTTCGCTGGCCCGTGGTTGGGTTGGAGCCAGCTTATCTAAGCACCGGTCGTTCTACTGGCATGCCTCGATTCTGTTCGCGTTTTGGGACCTATCAGCAGATTATGTCACAATAATCACTGTGACTATATTTCTGCCGGCCGACTCTTGCACTCTACTGTAGACTTCCGCCGTACGGCGGATTACATTAAACGAAAATCTGTTAAAAATTAAATTCTTTGCCGATGTGCAGCGGATCTATGTATCATAAACTAATGGTACCGCCGTTTGGCGATGTTTTGCCGGCGGGACACCAAATTTTCAGAAAGACCGCTGGACCAGCACCGGATGGCGGCAAGATTAATTTCTAGTGCATTGTTTTACCGCACCTGCCCGTATAACTAAACTTTCGACGGATTTTCGTATATTGCAATAGAAAACCCACGGTACGGCAAAATTACCGCTTGCCATCTATGACGTATAGCCACAGCGTACAGTAATGCAAATCATTATGAATGCGTCTAAAATTAGATTATATTTTTAATTCGCCACACGCGGCTTCGTCTTTAGCAACAAACAATGTATTATCAAAACACGGCCGATAAACATACCTTATTGCCAAAATACGGCCGATAAACTGTGTTGAGATTTAAAAATCCGTCAGCATGCTATGGTGAGACAGTTATGAATTTAGATATATTGTTAGTTTATTTATTTTGGCCGAATGATCGATTGGGTTGGTAAGTTGATAGTTCAATATCTGTCCATTCAATTATTGTTTTTACTTGGACATATCTGAAAGAATTTCCTAATTATCACTAATATTGTACGACATTATGCAACACTTTTTGTATGTATGTATTGCAAGCGCACATGTTTTAAAATCCCTAGGCAACGAAACGTTCGCCGCGGATATCGGTCTGTTAATGAAGTAAAGGCTATCAGCGCGTTCCGCTCCAATCATCCTAACAAACAGCGCCAACCTAATTTTCCTACTAGTATATACGCGCAAAGATGTGCCTTCTAGTAAGAGGAAGAAGGGGAAGCATTCGTTATTAAAATTTGAGACAGGTGGACGGGATACGTATTTAATATGTAGATTATTATTAATTATTTTTAACATTATTTTTTTGTTATTACTTATGTTTTCTGACAAATTAATTGCAAAGGTTTAGTTACGCAATGTGCAATAATATCGATATTTAAATCATATTCTATTAAATTCACGTCATTATAAGTTTTTTATGATAACATTATTGGTGTATAGTTTGTTGCAGTTTCGGCAGCCTTGTTTTTTTATATAAAAACGGGTATACAGAAAATTAGTAATACCGCAAATCAAATTTCAATTTTGTGTTTATTAAATATTAAACCACACATTTTTGGTTTCTCGTTCTATAGAAACGTCTAGTCAGTCTGCATTCTATTAAATAATAATCTTGGCAATGGCAATACAAAACGAATAAAGCATTATAAGCTTGGTATGAGTCACTTTCCGTATTTCAAAGGTTTCTGAAACCTTATATTTGTGGAGAAAACCGTCGCAAGTTGAATGTTTGAATCTAATAAGACGATAGACCTCTTCCAACAGCTGCACTTCTAAATAATTCAAGATAATGTAGGTGGATGCGCACGGTGAGTGGGTGTCCTTTCTTACTTGCATGCATTATTTAGATAGGCACTTGATTTATAGGTTTGTTTATTTAGAAATTTGAAAAAAAAAAGATAAGTCGTTAGACGTATAGAGGCAACATACATTAAATTCACTAAACATCCATAAAATCAAGTAGTTTTAAGATGGCTGGGCAATCATTTTTATTGAAAATCGATCGCCGTAAATATAGTACGGCGCATAAAAATAATAATAAAGGTGAATATGTGGAGTAACTTTTATTCGCATGCATGTTTATAGGACTGTGCCGTACTTTTATGGATATTGGGCCATTTAAGATATTCGTAAAATTATTTTCAATGAAATTGGATGATAAACCACGTCTAATTTTAAGGGAAAATATATTTTTATTCCATATTAAAGTTTTACTACACAAACTCAAAGAATTAGAAAATAAACGGGGAAATACGTATAAGATTAAATAAATAATTACATATTGTGCAGAGTGATTAAATAAAAATTTAATGACAGTTGCCTTTGGAACAAACACGTCATGTCGATGATTAGTTTGCAGATCGTAAAGCTATTATCATAGCTGAGCGTTTAATTATTTTACCGCAATTGCTAATATTTAACATTTATTATTTTTATTTTACGAACGTGCATGGTAGATGTCAGTTGTAAACCGTGACCCATTTAACACAAATAATAAAGAAAATAGACTGCTGCTTGGTTTAGCGGTAAAGGCAAGAGCTTCTAATCTGTTACCTCAGTTCAAATCCCGCGACAGATTTGTTTTTTGAGCAATTACGGTGGAATAATAATCCACGCAACTATGATAATAGCACCAATATTTGGAGACTAATCATCGACATGACGTGTTTGTTTCAAAGGCGACTGAAATTAAGCTTTTATTTGATCGCTCTGTAGGTTTTATTTGTTTCATTTATATATTAATTATTTTAACTCAAACTGTTTAACTATACTTTTTGTAATTGCAATATTTGCGCAAAATGCAAAAAGAATTTTTAAATTTTTTGACATTACTTCTGTACAATTTTATACCTAGTGTTTAATTAACAATACCTATAAATGTTTTTAAAATGTGCTTAGAAGATCAATAAATAGCAACTAATGTTTGCTGTTTTACCTGCCACTTTGACAAATAATATTTATTTTAATTAAAAAATAAAACTTATAATAAAGTCAAAATGTTTTTCTAAATTTTCAGCTATAGTGCAAATTAAATAAAATTATTCAACAGTTGTATATAACAAGTGGTGCTTTTCTAATTATTTTAAATCTTGAAGTTTGTTTGTCCGCGGGACGTTTTCATTGGAGCATGTCTTTACCGGAGCCTTGTTTGTGGGCGGATATTCTTTCCATCAATGTTTCTTCCAGATAATTAGTTCTCGGAATTTTTCTAGAAATGTTTTCACCGTAAACCGCAAATGGCCTCATGAGCAAAAGCTTTTATTTTTGGTGGCATGTTATGTATTAGTGTGACCGCATTTCGAAAAACGTAATGTTTGGTTTAATTCGTGCCGGCCGCCGACCTGGCATCTCGGAATGTCAACAGCCTGGAACATTGAGAGTATTTAGCGTTCTTTTGTGTTACGGAATATTGTGTAACCCAATGAATCTTTGATGATAAGGTTGGCCTTGTTGTTAGTAAAATATGATTGTATGATTATTGTACTAACGGAATTGCGCGCGGCTTCGTATCTTTAACACCAACTCTTTACAAGCTTTTGAAATCAAGCACCCTAGCCTTTAAATTAAACAGCAGAAATCTGCATGCTTCATCCTCTGTGTTTTTGTTCGGAATGAGAACAGCAGATTATGTTACAGTACCGCCATTGAATACTGCACACTACGGTATCCTGTTGTTATGTTATAACGCATCGGGCTATAATTGTGCAAACGAATTTGTGCTTTCTGTAAGCAGCGCCTAACCATGAGGGTTTTGGTTGCGGGGGTCTCCCACCACTAACAGATGAGTTCAAAGATACTGGTTTTAATATGTTTGTGCTATTTAAAAAAACAGGTAAAAAAGTTATTACTAACAGTTGTGCGAATTGACACGCTTTATAAACTGACTTACAAAAATTTTATACAGGGTGTCCCTTAAAAATGTTATTCTTAAAATAATATTTTTTTTTAAATTACCCTTATATTTTTCATCTTAATGGTAAGACCATTTTAGTATTAATAAAAAAATCTAAATAACTTTTTTGTCATTGTTGCAGTTTTCAAGGAAATAAAACAATTTCGTAGATATTGTCATTGATCTCGTGCGCGCACGTGAATAAGGAAATCGTGGCGCGCGATGTATAACAAATGAAGTTGATAAGTTTGTTATTAGGTTTTATTGCATAAATGTTATATTTTAGTGTGACATTTTAATTAACTAACTGCTATCAATAATATTTCACAAAACACAGACACACCATACGAACGAATGAAGCAAAAATATGACATTTATGTAATAAAAATGACTATACCACTTACATTTCACTAATCCAAAATTTCCCTTTTCATAAAATGAACCAATCGCGTTTGTTTATACTGATTAAGCTGCATGGTGCTGTTTAAATAAGCGATTAAACCCACAGTAACGCGGCTAAAACTGATGTATCAAACTTTTGGTTATAATTATTATTAAAGTAATATAGTTTTTCATTTCGTCACAGTAACAGTGACCATAAAAAATTAAAAATGCAAAAGGACGCCACTAGAAAACATTTAAAAACAAGCAAACGATACCATGTTAAGAACGCCGATGTCCGAACACACACGAGCATTTCCGACTAATTTAGTGTTGCCAAAAATGCGCCAAAATGAATGTGACTGATATGGTCAAGACGAATAGGATTTTTCTTTGATAAAATTGTGGTGTAAGTTAACTTGTGCTGGTTAAAAGCTCTTAACCAGCACTCGTGAACTTAGACCACAGTTTTATTGAAAAATTGCAACTTTACTCGTTGTATTGTTTATGAATAACACATCTGTCAACTTTTAATGTTTTCCATCGTTCGCCACGATTCCCTTATTTGTGTGTTGCCCGTGAGCGCGCGAGCTGTATGGCTGGAAATTTTTTTGCTGGAAATTAATTTATCTTACTATTGAGATATAAAATAAGGCATTCTATTTAGGAAAAAAGATTTATTTTACGAATAATTTTTTATGAGACACTGTGTACGTATGTACAAATTTTCATTTGTTAGTTTTTAGTACGAGCCGGTTCGCACAACTTTTATCATAAGCTTTCTTACCCATCTCCTCAAATAGCAGAAATATATTAAATCCTGTATTTTTTGACTCAAGCTGTAGATGGGTGATATTCTCATCTATTAGCTTAGTCTTCATGTAAAACAATTTCGTGCTTTCTCAACCATTTCATGTAAAATATGTTCATGCAAATGTTCTTTTTTGCTGTTATCCTAGCTACCACGCCACGTCTCCTAGCTTTCACAGTAATTTTTGAATTTCCATTGGTATCATAAGCATGGCATTCATATTCGTTGTGCTATATTCAAAGTAAATTTCCATTTTGTTTGTGATGTAGAAAAGCCCCATGTTGAATTAGGAATTGCAAAAATGCTATTGGTCATATTCATTTACGTTATTTCCATACCTAACGAAAATTATCTTCTATATAACCGGAAGTGACATTGAATAGACGTTGTCAGCTGTACATGAGACTTCTCGTGTTATTTCGTATCCTAGTATACTATAAAATCAATACTTACGTAAATAAGTAGTAAAGCTATTCTGAACGTACTATTTTAGCTTTCCAATTTATATTACGAGTATATAAAATAATTAAATCAAAAGCGTTTCGCGTTAATTTTAGAGAACTAATTTCCGAAATATTTAACAATATTTGATTGTAATATCTTACGGAAGTGATTTATGTTTATTTAACCACATAAAAGACAATAAACTTTAAATTAAAATATATTAAAATTTTAAATTAAAACAAGAAATGTGTGCCGAACACGCAGGTTCTTAGCGTGTTCTCACTGAAAACGTTTTTCTTTTTAAACCTTAAGGCATTTATTAGCTCTTGACTGCAAAGACGGCGCCTGGTCTAGCCCAAAAAATTGCATTTGTGTTGAAGAAGGTGTAAAATGTTGAAGGGAAGTAGATGTAAAAATTGTAAAAACGCGCAAGTAGACGAGGGTAATATTATGGAAGAACTTAACATTATTTTGTTTTGTAGCATTTTTAGTATTTTTTTCAGCTGAATGTTTACTGCGATATTAAATGATTGCTGATCTGCACGATTACGTTTCTTAAACATATATTCGCATCACGTGAATGATTTCATGTTACAACAAGATAACAATATACGTACAATTCTTGCTCTTCCAACGCCCAGCAAACTCTATAAGTACGTCCTTCTCGCACCCATGCTTTGACTTTTGACAATAAGAACAAGCCCAACTGCAAGGGCTCTAGCGAGGTTAGTCTTGAAACGCGACTATACATTGTATGTATGTTCTTCAGATTTTAACAAAATTTTGCATGTAAAAAAAAAATTAGTTATAAAGGGTATCGCTATATAAATTTACCAGAATTAATTTAGAGTTTGTAAAAGTTTACCACAAAATTTTTTTAACATACTTGTATTTATTTATATCCTACAAATTATATATCAAAATAAAGAGCAATTGATGGACTACAGATTCAAAGAAATCCAAATTAGTAGGTCTTTTAATTGTTAACCTAGAGCTTTGAGAGTGTTGCGGGCAAAGTATTCCTTATTCCTTTCTTTCGTCTACGTAAACGTGTACAACCCAGTTCGCGATCATGCGCGTACTGACACCTATCGGCTGCTGGAAGCTTAAATAGTTTGTTCTCGAGAAGATGGGCACCGCTGCGTATCCGTTACATTACATCCGTTATGGTGTGTAATCCCACGATTGTATGTAGGGTCCGCCCGCCGACAAAGAAGTTTCACTTCAAAAATTTGGCAAAAAATTCTTCATAATGTTACATCCTTGCTTTGTAGTGATATTCATGGCAGTTCTGTTGCTTTATTGTAATTCGTCTTTGGTTATATGATCAGTGATATGATGAAAAGAAAGGTATCGGCATGTAAAATTAACAGAATTAATTTAGAGTTCCTAAAAGTGTACAACAAAAATTTCTTTTAACATACATGTATTTATTTATATCTTATAAGTTATATATCAAAATAAATGGCGATTAATGGGCTACAGGTTCAAAACATCCAAATCAGTAGGTCTTTTAATTATCAACCTAGAGCTTTGAGAGTGTTACGGGCAAAGTATTCCTCATTCTTTTCTTCCACCTACGTAAACGTGTACAACCCACTTCGCGATCATGCGCGTACTGACACCTATCGGCTGGTAGAAGCTTTAACAGTTTATTTCCAAGAAGATGGCCAGCGCTGCGTATCCGTTACATTACATCCGTTACGGTGTGTAATCCCACGATCGCATGTAGCGTCCACCCACCGGCAAAGAAGTTTCACTTCAAAAATTTGGTGAAAAATTCTTCATAATCTTACATCCTTGCTCTGTAGTGATATTCGCGGCAGTTCTGTTGCTTTATCGCAATTTGTCTTTGGTTATATGATCAGTGATATGATAAAAATTTTATTCCTGCACTTATTCGAATAAATACCATTTATTTTGTTATGTATTTGTACTAGGATTACAATAATCGCATTCAAAATATCTTTTTAGATGATGTATACTATGCTTCGTAATGAATAGGTCACTATTTTATGTACAAATATTGGTCAAAATTTTAATTTTGTTACATCAAGCATTACCATCTTAACTTCTAGTGCTTTGCGTTTCAAGAACAATACATAAATAATAATTAATTAAAAAGTAAAAAAAATCAAATATCTTTCGTTGAGAGATCTGTTGGGATTCGTTAATTTCCACAAACGAAACTTGACTGCGGAAAGTGGAATGAAGAACAAAAGGATAGACTTAAATGGAATGGGTCTGAGTTCTGTAATAACTAGTTAAAATGCCTTTATGTTTCTAACTATAAAACGATTTCTGGTAAGCTAGCCGAAAAACGTAAATATTTTAAAAACCAAAGCTTTTATTACATTACGACATTGTACAGGGTGTTATTGAAAAACGTGCAGATATTTTAACCTGTAATAAAACTCACCAGAACCACTTTTCTCTTTACAATTTTTTCAAAAAAGTTAAAAATCGAAAACGTTTTATTGAAAGTGTGGGTACCCGCCTCTGAAATTGTATGCAGCACAATAAAACCGTTTGATTAAAAAGCAGCAAAACGTAGGTACATACTGATACATTGTTTTGTAATTGATATTGCGACTTGGCAGTTGCGGCAGGTTAGTGGTGATGTGTAAAACTGAACTTATTTGGTCGCATGTAATAAATTCGTTACTTAGTCATTAAATGGCGATTTTTTTTAATAATGAATTTAACGGACATCGTCCTTATGTATCGTAAAGTGGGCGGAAACGCTTCCCAATTGGCGAATACTTAATGCGAGAATTTTTACAAATGCCCTTCAACATTTACGTGACCATGGTTCGTTTAAACCCTTAATGCAGCATCGAGGAAGGACACGAACCCGTGAAATTTTGGATGCTGAACCGCAAATTTAAAAAGCAGTAAACGCGGATCTTACCGTTAATGCCCGAAGACTTGCATTTTGCATTAGAGTATCAGAATTTGCAATTTGGCGTACTTTAAACGAACAGGTGCAGGCAGTACAGTCAGGAGGTCCTCTTCTTTGTGAAATTATTTGTAGATGAATTTCAAGGAGCGTTTAGAAGCAGCCGAAGTTTTTAAATTGTTTGTTGTCTACCGGAAAAGCGGGATTTTTACGAGATGGAGTTTCCACAATATCCCACATCTAGCAAGACCACAATCCTAATGCGTTTTGCGAACACCGCCATCTACAGAAATTTTGTGTAAGTGTGTGGGCTGGCATTGATGGTGACTGTTTAATCGGACCTTATATTTGATTACATCGTTTAAACTACATTGGCAATTTAAGATTTCATAATCAAAATGTAATAGCACGTTTAGACGAAGTCCCCTTAGCTGTACCACTCCACCAGCTCAATATTCGTGCCAAGTACGATTATGGTTAAAAAATAATATTTCCGAGCAAGTGCATCGGTCAAAATAGGCCGGTGTTATGGCCTGCGCGATCACCGGATTAAAATTCTTGCAATTTTATTTTGTAGGTTTGTATAAAACAATTGGCATAAGCCACCTCTGTAAATACTCTTAAAGAACTAAGAGCACGTGTAGAAAATGCCGCAAAAATTATCCGCGATAATCCAATAATTTTTGCCAGAGTTACGAAGAGCTCGTCCTTGCCTGGAAAATAGTGGATTACATTTTAAACGCATGTTTTAAAAGTGAGTTTGGGCCAGCGGTCTAGTGGTTAGAGTCTCAGGCTCTAGAGCTAGATACCCAACGGCAGTAGATTTGAATTTTCCGCACCTCAAAAATTTTTTTGAATAGCTTAAACCCGGCGGGCGTGTCAATGGACGTTGTGTGTGGTGTTGCATGTCTTTTCGGGATGGGTCATGTTGTACCGGTGAATATCGCTAAGTGCGCTGAGTTCGAGTAAGAAAGTGAGACGGGAATCATAAAGTTGTGCTCACGCACAGCCCCTTGATTCTTAGAAATAAGTAGGTTTTTTTTCATGTTAATTAAAATATTGATAATCGTAAGGAAACCTTTGTGCAAGACAAAAAACTACACAGTGTTTGCATAATCTCATTTTGTCCTTTCACATTTTATTTAATCTATTTACTGAATGGCTCGTCAAACTCAAGGAGGGGTATCATAAAAAAATATGCTATTTTGGAAAAATGATAACAAGAAAACTGGTTCAGTTTGGCGAGTTCTTTTTTAAAGAATCATGAGGCTGTGCGTGAGCACGACTCCATAATTCCCATCCCACCCCCTTACCCGGGCTCAGCGCACTTCAGCGCTATTCACCGGTCTAATATGCCCCACCCCTGAAAGACATGCAACCCAACATACACACCACGGGCAGAGGACTCGAACCTACTGCCATTGGGAGTCTAGTTTCAAAGCCTGGGACTTTAACCACTAGACCACCCGCTGGCCCCTGGCGAGTTCTATTAGATATTATCTGCACGTATTTCAATAACACCTTGTATACATAATTCTAGATTAAGAAAATACGTACTATTAGAGCAACTGGAAAGAACTGTAGATAAGTGAAACGTGTATTTTAGTATAACACGCTTTTAGAAATAAAAGTTTAGTTCGTACCAGTTCAATCGATAAGAGTTAAATTTATTTTGAAAGAAGTACACCCGAAGGACTAGCAGGCGCGGAAAGAAATACGAGACAAGAAGAAAAAAGTATGACCTCATATTATGTTCTTTGAGACTATCAGCTAGAAATTTTAGTATAACCGCTATTGAAAGCATAGGCGCCGACTTTTCATTTTCACCAAAGAACAGAGTAGTAATATACAAATGCTTACTTGCGTCTACACGAAGCAAATCTCCCCGTTGCGCCTGTGGTTGTAAGTAAATACGTCATAGTGTCCTTTAATTAAATTAGCTTACTGAACGCCAGATTGGCTCATTTATTTCTGTAAACTAATAAAATTTAAATTCAAATCATATTTTATTTGATGTTGACTGTGTAAGTGTGTAAAGCACATTACAGTGTTTCAATCAAAACCAGCAGAACCCGCGAGCTACGCCCTACGCTGTTTTTTGGTAATTTTTTTAAATAATAGATAAGCGGTTTTTAGCTGTAAGACATGTACTTAAAGTGTGCACGGTGGCGTATCTGCGCCAATGTTGCCAATGCCATTGCACAGGAACAGCTAATGTAGGTAGAATAGGCCTAAGTATTCAAACGACAACAAATATACTGTTATTGTTTGTAGTTTAGTGCGTGTATTGAACAAATTAAACATTAGTATTATAATCTCACACAAAATACAAATTATGTAATATATTTAAAGGTATTTTTAAATTTGGACCATTCTCATTCGAATAATAAGTAACTTATAAATGCGTTTTTTAATAAAATTTTATTAACTTTCTAAGTGAGTTTTTTGTTATTAAAAGAGATTATTATGAAATTGTTTTACGGTTTATACTTGTCTCATAAATACCCAGGAAAAATAAAATAAATAAACAAAATAAAACGGGTAATGGAAGAGTACTTAATAGGTGTATTGTAAATAGAACAATTATTAACTTTAATTGGTGCCTATTTTCCAACGTTACGCCACTGTGCGTGCAGCAATATTAAGTTAATATGTGTCCTAAAAAATGTTTATTGGTTTGGAGAAATCTGCCCATGCAAAGCTGTAGTAGTTCAGGACCGCTTTAAAAGCATTTCCGTTTTGTCTGTAGTACACAAGGAACCATTTTATTACAACTTGGAGTTTTCGTTAGTAAACCATAAATATCCAAATTATAGCAGCAGCGGTGACAGCAACATAAGTAATTGCCGAAAATAATAAATAAACTGAGTCCGTCGTGTTGTATTGGTGAGACAGTTAGAAATTTATTATAGGTAGATAGATACAGTTATTTATTTGTAAAATGCTTGTATAAAATTATCAATCCTCCAAGCATTTAAGGCATGTTACTTGTTGATTTAATTAATATTTAAAAATCTTAAATGCAACAAGTACCGTGTTTTAAATTATTAAAAGTTTAATGATTTCCTACATAATTTCCACAAATAAATAACTGTATTTAAAAATAAAAAAGCATAATATTTAATAAAAGTTTGGTAAAAAAATAATAGTCAATTCTTGCGACTTAAAACTTTATATTTTTCCAAGTTTTAAAAAATTAAGGTACATTACTATGTACATTATTTTTAATTATTAAAATTTTCCACCAAATGATAAGTCACTCGACAATTGTTCTAATAGTCGTATTTTATTTATTAATTTTATAAAAAGTTAAACTGTTTGAGAAATCAATAATAAATCATTGCCTACTTGACAGAGTTCAATGTCTAAGGAGATATACTTGGCAACTCTTCTACGCTTATTTTATAGTTAGTTGTTTTCACCCCGCATACAACTTTGGCTACCTCGCTTATCACAGAAAAGCTAGGTTTTTAACTTCCTCTCTATACGGAGTATAGCTAAAGGACGGTATTGTGATCATCATGTAGAGTTTAGAGCAAACCATCATAGGGCTTTTATGGCAAAGAGTTTTTACCTTAACATTTTGATTAATAAGCATGTTTTAAGGGTCATGTTTTGTTAAAACCCCGGTTAAATATTAAACGGTCCTTTTCAGCAACCGCACCTGGTGTATATTGCCGTCTTCTATTTTTTATCAACTCTTTCCAAGTGTGACATGTTCAGAACCTTAAGTGTCTTTACAATTATTGTAAACTCACCGTAAATTTTTGTGCCTTTAATCAAAATGAGGTATGCTCTTAGAAACATGTTAGGGTGATGTATTGAGCATTTCTGAGAATCTCGCAGATCGACAAGAAATTCTAAAAAATTGTGAATATTAAAAATGTATATACACTGTGTCTACAAAGTAACCCCCCCCCCCCCTAACTAACTTTTGAACGACTTAATATTTTAGCACAAAATTTGGTGTGCTTTAATGGCACATTAAATACTACTTTTTAGCCAATAATTAAATTCAGTATCATTCAAAATGGCGGCTAGGCGCCATACAATTTGGCAACTTTTGCCTCAATTTTACCAACTCTCTATCTCTTCAAATAAGCGAGATTCCCATGGTGGGGCTCGAATTTGAAACAGCCTGTATATATAAATATTGCTACGATATTTAGAGGTGTTTGATTTGTCTGGAGTATTGTGATTCCTGGAGAGCAGTTTTTGAAATGCTTGCTGCAATTCTATTTGTTTATGAACACTGTAAGGTTTTGATACTCTAACTTTTAAACTCAGGGTTGCGTATTTTTGCTATAATTCTTGTTATAAATTCTAATAATTGTTATTTTTCATATGGTTTGTTTTTACTGAAAGAAAAGAAAAACACAACAGATTGATACGAATTTTATTTATGTTAATTGTAATTATAATTTAGTTCAGAATTGTTCAAAAGGGTTAATTTATAAGAAGTTTTAAACTTACTTGATTGTGCATCGATAAATGTCAGGATGGACGTCAGTGTCAACATGACAAACATATAAAAGGATACTCATGGGCATGAGATTTATGTGTTTGTTAAAAAAATGGGAATCAAAGAAGGAAGAAAAAAATGGAGAATTTGTTTTGGTTAGTTACGGCTGGTCTTTGGTAAATAAATACAGAGAGTTGAGATTCTCTGGAAGAAAAAAGAGGAAAAACGAGTCTAAAAGCTATATAAAAGTAATTACGAGTATAAAAAAAGGAAAATACAACGAAGTAACAACGAATTGGAGAAAAAAATCCAGATGTATTACAAATAAAAGGTGATCGAGAAAGTTTCTTGGTTTGTGATGGTGGTATGACCAAGTTGGAAATAATATAAAACAGAGCAGAAGAAGATGCAGATTAAAGGCGAGTATTTGTGGTACTTGAGAAACCAGCAGAGCGAAATAGAAGTTGGACACTCAGCGTTTTGCTCGAGCGAAGAGTATCCTAGTGGGGAGACGCTAAGATAAGTGTTCTATTTTTAAAAAAAGGACGATAGTAATTAGTAAAACTCATTTGATATTTTCGGAAACCACATTTAGAAATTCATTTATTAAATAAAACTTTATTTTGTAAAGTTGATATCGTTGTGTGTGTTTATTTCTATTTAAAATTAATTTAAATAACTTATTTACAAGATAAATAACGACCCTGAGAAAGGTAGAAGAGTCTCATAGAAAGTTTAATTTAATTGCATGAATTAGACAGTTTAGGGAATTGTTTTCTAGGAGTCACAAGACCACGCATATCATTGCAATATATACAGGATGTATCAAATTGCGTGTTAACTATGGGGATCTCGCTTATTTGAAGAGATACGACGATGGTTAAATTAGAGAAAAGCTGTGGAATTGTATGCCCATTAATAATCTGAAAATAAATTAGAGCTATCTTGCTTAGTTTCTGAAAGAACTGGAAAAAAACTGAAATTTTGAATTTTTTGTTTTTGGCTATAACTCATTTATTATTTATTTTACATATTTCTAGTTCACGCATTATTGAAACACTTTTTCATGCTGAATCTAAATTTCTGATTAGATTTGGTATAACTGTTACCATTGCTCATTTTCGACTGTCAACTTTTGTTTTTCTTATGGTCGGCATTTTAAATTTTTTCATATTTAAATAGAGTTTTTAATTCTGATTTCAACGATGTATGACACTTTGCAGTTTGTTTAAGTTTTGAGCATTCTATTACAGAAAATAAGTGTTTCATAAGAGTGCCATGGAAAGACCACGTCATTTAATTTATTTTTAAAAGAATTCTAGTAGGTCATGAACTGATGGAAGTAAAACAAAACACTACTTTTATTTACTTTGACCTTGAGATACATTAGGTATGCGAAAATTTCAGAAAAGTTTGTTTTGGGCGCAGGCAGTAGGTTAAGCTATTTTTTCAAAAAAAAGTGAACGGCACAGTTACTAACACATAGATTAGAGAGTTTATTTTAGACAAGCTTCTGAGTATGTTTTACTAAAGTGACTATGAACATTTATTTAATATTTGTATTAGTGCAGTTCTATAGTGTTATATGTTGTTTTTATTTTACCTATTATTCAAATTTGTTATGTCAGTTGTAAACATAAAATTTGCAAGTGGAATGTTCAGTAAATTGTGTATGTTAGAAACTTTGTCATTTACTTGTTTTTGTAAAAAATAATTTGACCTGTTGTCTTCGCTCCAACGAAAACTTTCTGAAATTCTCGCACACCTATTGCGTCTAAGCTCAAAGTAAATAAAATTAGTGTTTTGTTTTATTTCCATCGGTTCATGGCCTACTAGAATTTTTTCAAAATAAATTAAATGACGTGGTAGTTCCATGGCACTTTTATGAAATTCTTATTTTCTGTAATAGAATGCTCAAAACTTAAACAAACTGCAAAGTGTCATACATCGTTGAAATCAGGATTAAAAACTCTATTCAAATATAGAAAAACTTAAAATGCCGACCATAGGAAAAAAAAGTTGACAGTCGAAAATGAGCAATGGTAGCAGTTATACCAAATCTGATAAATAAAAATTTCATAAAAGTGCCCGCAAAGAATATTAATATAAATTTTGTAGCCATATCGGTCAATCCAATCGCTTGGATGTCCTTGGTAGCTCAGTGGTAGATCACTAACTCGGATACTTGGATGTCTCAGGTTCAAATCCTGATCGAGGAAGATATTTTAACTAAAAGATTTAAACAGTCACAATTAGAAAAATGAATAAATATGAGTAACATATGCATATGCTGCGAAATATGCACTTATTGTGTTAAAGTAGTACCAAATATCAATATATTTAAAATTTTATAACCCTCAATTAGCTAGGAAACTTGTATGCTAATACATATAAATACGAGGAATTTACTTTAAGGTATCGAAGGCTAAGTGATTTATCAAAATTTATTAAATTATGCAGAATAATCCATCATTTATGTATGCACGTAAAACATGTAAAGTCATTTTTTAAAACTTTTTATGTGTTAAATTAACATGTGCCTCTATATGTAGTACTTATCAAGGAAATACGCGTGCATTAATTAACGGCTTCAAAAATCTTTTGTAGTTATTTAGAGTATACGTGGTATAAATTTGAATCATTTCCGTTTTTATACGGCGGCCCATTATTGCTTCCGTACGAGTGCTGGGACAAACGCTGACTCAACGTTTTCGTTTTCCCACAAAAGCTCGCGTGTGTCAAACCACACGCCAGGCGTTCATTAAAGGGCTTTTCCTCATATTCTTGCTCATGCTATACGGTATAATCCCTGCATGCGTCAAATCCGATACTTACTGGACTGTTTGGTTGGCGGGGTGTAGTACGAAGGGGCCACGCAGGCCTCCGTGGGACTTTCTGGTGCTCCGTTGGTAGTGGTCGAATCATCCCAGTAATCCCTAATCGCAGCTTGATACTTGTTGCTTTGCTTCTTTACCATGTAGCAGCGCGGCATGATGTCGTCTAACGCTGCTGTAGGCGTATTGATTTATCCCCGGGTATGTGTGTTTAGAGAGAGCGTATTGCTTGTGTTATTTATTGAGGAGTATTTGTAGAGCGGAATGCGGTGGCAGGTGGTTGTCGCGGAGGAGGAACAAGTGGAGATGGCGGCTGAGTGATGCCGGTATAGGTGGGTCCGTGCAACAAGTAGTAGCGACACGATGCCGGCTTATCCAACAGGTAAACAACTTTCTGTGTTTGCATCCGAGGTTGCGGTCATTCGGCCAACAATCTGAGCCTGTTCGGGATTCCGAAAAGCCCTCCGGCTTGCAAATTTCGTTAGCTGCGGAAAGGCGAAAAAGGAAGATCTCGTTTGTCGTTTTCTGGCGGTTTACAGCAAAATATGTCATAAAAAGAGTATCTTACGGGTCTAAAAGTGGACGGTTTCTCTTTTTTGTTTTACAAATTGGTACAATGTCTTGTGTTGTGTTTATAAGGGTGCACTCTGAACGTTTTTACTGTTTCTTGTTGTTGTCCGAGTCGTGTCCAAGGGTTGCATTTTCTGTCGGTCGGTATGGAACAAGATTTACCGAATATGATTCAACATTGTTCACTGTCACTCACTAGCACTCACGAACCCCTGATGGATGTACAAGTGAAGCGGACTCACCACTCCCTGGTAGCAAGTGCTCGCGTCGCGACGCCAGGCACGGGCGGGGTGACGCCATTCGCGCAGGCGTTCCTCCTCCGCGTGCAAGAATCGATCCGGGACCGACACCTGTTACCGAATCCGTCAATTCCCCTTCCTTATGTCTTTCTCTCTCTCTGCCAGAAATGCACCCTATATTGGATGCATATACTTCTATGTGTATATGTGTGATATGTATCATAAACTGGTGCTGTACAATCATTGTCGGAGAAGGTTTTTGCAGCTCGTGGTGGAGCTTCGATCTACCCTAAACAAGATAGGTTGTGATTCGAAGCAAACTGGAAGCCTGTTATCGATGTACTAATTAATATTACTTACTATCTACCTGTGCTATGTTAATAGATTTACATTACTTCACAAAAGGGAAATATCTTAATTTTGCAAAATTTAATGAAAAAATTACTGACCTCAGAGTGAAATTACTTTAAGAAAATCACAAAATAAAAATAGCAGATAAAAAGGAAGTAATAATGATGGTAAAACAACAAACAACAATTGTGTGAAACCGAAAGGCATAAAAAGTAGCAAAAACTACAACTGCAAGAAACAATTTGTACGCTGTTAAGAGAACAACTAATATACAGGTTGAGTATAAATTCAGGGCCGATTGATTTGCTCATTTATTATTGGCGATAGAAAAAAAATGTATAAGCAAAAGTAATACAGTTTATGGTGATGAGTATTTTGGGCATACAAGACAAAATGGTCGACGTTAGGATTAAGCAGAAGCGACTATAACTTTGGTTTTTAAAATAGAACACCCTGTATTTCTTATGCTAATTCGATTGTAGGATAAATTCTGTTTAAAAAACTATGACACAACTGTAAGCCCAAAGCTAATAATAAGCGAGATATTTTGATTTAAAGCAACGTATATAATCAATGCTATTGATTCTAAATTATTCGATCTTAGGAGACTGTTAGCAAGAAAATGATTAAAACAATGAAGATACGTGCAGCTTATGTTAAATAAACATTAGCTGTTTATTATATTTTAAGAATATCCAAACATAAAATCCATAAGAGTTAGGTCAGGCGATCTAGGTTGACAGTTAAAAGCGTCTTGATTAGCAAATTAAAAGAAAAGTGCCTTAGTTTATTTACAAGCGTTATTGTGACAGATATTAAGCGTTTGTTTATCGTTTTTATTATTGTCCTAGCAACAGCTTAATCAATTGCAATGTAATTATAATCATTACCATTGGTTACATAAATTGTTTTAAATCAATATATTTCGCTTGTTACTAATCATAGGCCTACAGCTGTAGGATAGTTTCTTACAACAGAATTATCATAAAATCGAGTTAGCCTAAAAACTACAGGGTGTTCTATTAAAAAAATAAAGATGTAGTCGCTTCCGCTTAAACATGAAGTTGGCCATTTTGTTTTGTATGCTCGTCACTGCAAACTGTCTAATTTTTACGAATACAATTTTTTTCTATCGTCAATAATAAATGAGAAAATCGATTGTCCCTGAATTTATAATCAACCTGTAGAGAAAGAAGACTAAGAATGAATTGAATCAAAATGTGAAACAGGAAGAAAATTGGAAGCGGATAGAAAGACTGAGAAAACCCACCAGGTGGTAAAGAAGCAGACTATAAAGCAGGAAATATCATTAAATTAAGTAATTATAAATACAGGGTGAGTCAACAACGTCACAGTGGTCGGTATCTCTTTGACTATTTAAAATGCTGAAAAATGTTTCAAATAAATGTTAAGGTCAGAAATGATTGATTATTGTATGTATTTGAATTCATTATATTTGCTAGTTACCTGTAGCCAATTTTTCTTAAATTTAGTTATGTTGTGATATTTATTTGCTGATCTCCTGTAGAGATGTGTAATAAATTTATAGGTTATAAACTTTAAAACTTTAATTTCTTTAAATAATTTGAATCACTTTCATTATTAAAATCACTATTATTTACACTGTGTTAGTTATCTTTTAAACTATTTATAAGTCAAAACTGATTTTGTATATAATAATGCCGCTTCACTTTGTATTTAGGTAAATTTGGGAGTGGGTATAGTTTACAAGATTGCTAACGTCTGTAGTTTATACAGTTTATTTAATTTGTTGCATTAGATCTAAAAAATATGGGCTTACGTAATTTTTACATTAATACAAAGCTGTTACCGAAACAATTACTAATTTATTTAAAATTTGTAATGTTCATATATTTGAGATATTTTTTCTTTAGGCAGTTACAAGACTTGCAAACGATTTGATATATCAATACAGTGTCGTATGCCGGTATTTTTTTATGAGATCATACTAAACATGGGTTTATTTGAACGAAAAGGGCTTGCTATTAGTCAATTTATGTAAAATCTTTACGTTTTGCTAGTATTTTTGTGTAAGCAGCCGAGTGACGCTTGTTATTGTTCTCTTCAAAGGACCAATACAAAATTTATATAACAAGGGTGTTCAATTAAAAAAACATAATTTTACTTTGCCACTCTTATATGGAACACCCTGTGTAATTGAGTGATGTGGTCCTTATTGTTCCCTAAAGCATTTATTCGATACATTTTTCTGCGTTTTAAACAGTAAAGAAGATATCGATCACTGCGGTGTTGTTGACTCACCCTGTATAACACTGAAAGTGAAATGAAGAATAATTGTGAAATAGAAGTAAATAAAAAAGCAATACGAATACTGTTATATCATACATTGTGAGGGATTCATAGAAATTGTGTTTTGTTATTTTCTTATACTATTTAATATGTACAAGGTGCTAAAGTAATGTCGTAAATAGTTGTAGTGCAACACACTTTTCAGGCAAATGGAAACAACGACAAACGTTGTCACAAAGCATTTGTTGCTTTTTTACTCTTGCTGTTACGTTGTAACAACGTTTGCGCGAAAAGTGTGTTGCCTATATACGACTACTGGTTGCGACATTACTTTTGCACGTTGCTGTACATTCTACACGTACTTAAGAGACGAGCATTAAATACATTGTCTTGTCAGCGGTGACTACAGAGATTTATACTTAGTAAATTCACCTGTCTCCGGACAGCGGTTTAAGGTTGATATAATTAATGATCAAGACTTTGAAGGATGATGAGTACACAGAAGCAAAAGAATTGCCTACGCCCTCTTCTGGGAGATGCGGTTACTAAAACATAGCAACACTGAAAACGTTATCTAAATTTTGAAATACACCGTGTCCACCAATTATTGACTACACAAAGTTTTTTTTTATTGGATAGAACAACTGAAAAATTTACGCCATTTCAACGTGAGCGCCATTCGTTACAAATAGCAATTCCAAACGATTTGCATGTTCACGTCATGTGTTTTCTAGCATATGAGGCGTCATAGAAACAATTGCAACCCTGATTGTTACGCGAAGTTCAATCAAGTTTACTACAAGTTCACGATACATCTGATTTTTAACATATTATTATAGAAAAAAACTTAATGGAGTTAAATCTGGCGAGCGAGGTGGCCAGTGTAATTGCTTCCACGTCCAGTCCATCATACTGTAAAATTTTTGTTGGGACATTTTTATAAGCATCTAGCATCTAGCCTCAATTTTTTTTAAATTACAAAACTACGTTGAAAATATTAAAAATTTTATAATTTGTGCGTTTCAAAATTTTTAAATAAATTTTTTAATTTTGTGAATTTTACAATATTTTGAAACTGTTAGAAGTATGTTGAAAATATTCAAATTTTATAAGTTTATGAAAATTGGTAAAGTCTCAATTTTTGAAAATAATGTAAATGAAAAATATGCAGCTTTCGATCATTTTAAAAATATGGTAAAATTTTAAAAACCATTTATTCTTTTGATAAACCAGAAATTTTAATAATTTTTTCGACAATTTCTGGTAATCTCGAAAGTTATTGGAAATTTCCAAAAAGACATTTAAAAACGCTGAGAATTTTTAAATAATGCTTAATTTTTGGGAATGTTAAAATTGGATGGAACTTTTCAGTGTTTTATTTGTATGAAATTATAACTTTCTTTGCTTCAGCAAAAGTATGGAAAAATAAAAATTAAAAAAGATTATGTAACTAGTATGCAATAAAGTTTAGGAATTTTTTTCATTTTTGAATAATTTATAGTTTGGCCGTTCCTAAGTACAGTCCTCCCAAAGGCTATTTATTATTAATTTAAATCATTACTTGTGCTTATAAATACCTAATTTTACGCCATACTACCAATGCATGTCCGACATTCTTAGAAAAGGATACTAGGAGCACAGAAGCACCCCGTTGAGGTTTGAAAACTAGTATTTGTTTACTTGTTCGCCAAATTCTTATCACCTAACATACCCTTCAAGATATATGGAGCGACGTCTTAATAAGATAGGTTTCATGCCAGATGTCTAGGTAAAACGACAACTTTGAAGTAATTAAAGATAAAGTAAAAATGTCAAAACAAGAAGTCAAAACAAGCTTCAAAATATTTAAAACAAAACTGCCAAAAAAACATGGATGTATTATATTACATACCGTTGTTAGGGACTTATGGGTCGGGGGGGTGGGGGATACCCTATTTGTACTTTGCACCGCCCTACAACTGCTTATAAAAAAACTTAGAATTATACATAATTGTATATAAAATATATGTATAGTAGTCTAGTGCCCTCCCCCCCCCCAGTTTTCTTATCCTAGCGACGCCCCTGCTTCTTCGCCAGAGTTTTTTTCATAAACAAAATTTTCAAAATTGAGCACAGGATCCGAGAGGCGAATCAAATTTTTTTACCGAACTCTCTACCTTTAAAATGGCGGCCGCTACGATTTTTTGAAAATCGCACCTTTAACGCCCGTTTACTCAAAAAGTAGTAGTCTGATCGGGATCAACTACAATTTATTATAGAACCCCTTGTGGGTGATATATGATATACTGGGCGGTTGGAGGCCGATGATATAAGCAGGTGAAGGTGAGTTCCAGGAAGGAGTGGCGCTATTGCTGGCATAAGAGACTTGAGCCCTAGGGGAAAAAAGCACTTTGCCTCCTCACGCCTTCTATTAAGGTGTCGGCCCAAAAAGCTGGTGCATCTGCACTCTAAACGCTGTTGAGGTATCGGTCATTAAGATCAGACCGGCTATCGACGAATCTGGGCAGTGGGTAGAGGCAGCTTTGCTTGTTCCGAAAAGTCCAACCAGTGACTTTATTCTCTGGTACTACGGGGACCAAGTCTGAGCTCGCGGGGAGAATTGAAGCTCCCGTTTTGGTCACGGGGTAGGACTCGTAGTAAGCCTAGAGGCTAGGACCGTCTTGGTGTTGTTGAAAAGGCGAGCTGCATTTCAGCGCTTGGACACTGATCTGCAGAATTAGTCAAGATTTAAGTAACCTCCCCCGACCAGTGGGGACTTAGGGCTTGCAGCCTGATGTCAAGATTGGTTACTTGTTCTCGTTAAATCGTTGTTAACTTGGGCAAGCGCACTCAATCCGGCTCGAAGAGCGACGTGGCGGATTAAAGATGACGCTAGGTGCCGCCACGTAAAACTAAAGAGGTTAGGCTGTAATGGCCGCATTATAGTAACGCCATGTCTACTAGACCAATATGGTCGCCGTGTCCAAGGTGGCTGTTGAGTTCAAGCAACGGTGTGGTCATTGTGTCCACTAAACCAATGTGGCCTATATGAGCACTCAATGCGTTGAGAGCATTATAGGCTACCCAAAATGCGAACTTAGTTTTGTAAGTTTTACTTACTTATGTTATAGATATTGATAAATACCCATAATTTAATACCGTCCAGTAGCCCAATGAATTTGGGTATTAATTAGTTCGCAGTGCATTGCGGAAACAAATTGGGTCACTAGCCGATTTTGCCTTTTGGGCGTAACATATACATATCTGTCCATTAAACATTGCCATTAGTTAATGTTTCATTATAAAACCATCTATACAGCATTTAAAAGACCGTAACCTAAATAGCTTTTTGTTAAAGACTTATCAGTCTGCGTCTAGCAAAACACTCCAAATATCTTTTATCTCGATCTGTAGCTTCTGACGTATTCGGGTCACAGAGAATCGTACAACTTGTGGAGTATGGAGCAAGTGTGCTGGAGTAGGTCAATACCAAAGGTTGTGAAAGGAGAGGGTTAAAAAGAAGGAGAAATGCGCCTTTTAAAGAAAGAGCAAATATGTTTACGCATTGATTTTAATAAAACTACATGTAAAGGCAACATTACAGTATTATTTAATGTTATGTACAATAAAAATGAACTACTTTTTGAATTAACGAATATTTTTCAAAATGGTACATACTTTTCTAATTTTCTAATTAGTTATTTCTGTAAAACCGCCGTTTACACATACCTATGGAAAGCCGTTTTGCTTTTTATTCACAGCGATTTTTGCAAAATAGAAGAAAAAATTTACGTGATTTGAAATACCTCATAAGTATTCCTATTTAATTAAAATTATCTTAGATATTCGTAATTATTTTAAACTATCTTCGATATTCATAAATATTTAAAACTATTTCTTAAACATTTTTAAATCGCCTATTTGAAAATAATTTGAAGATAATTTAAAATCATTTTAAAACACCGTCGTGTTGTAATTCAATAGTCGATGTGGATTTAATATAGTACTTAAATTTAAAATATCTCTAAGAAAATGTTTTTCTTTAAGACTTTTAGTTAAAATTTTGTAAATAAACGTATTAGCGATATCTTAGATATATTTTTATTTTAACAATGGTTTAGTTATTTTAATAAAAAAAATAATATCTATAAGATATTTGTAAATTAATTAATTAAAAATACTCTTAAAATGCTTTTGTTGTTAATAAAATTAGTTAAAAAGTAGTTTTTGTCGCTAAAAATGTCTTACACATTACATTTAATTTGTTTCTGTCGATTACAAATATCTTAGATATTTTACTTAAAAAAATCTCTGAAAATTGTTAATGTTATAAAAATATCTATAAGATATTAATAAATAATTAAAAATGTGTTTGAGATACTCCGAATTTAACTGTTTAGGTGTATCTCAAAGATAATGTAGCGAAATCTTATTTATTTTCTAGATATTTTAAATTTTTTTATAATTAAATACATTGTAAACATTTTAAATTAATTTTAATTCAAAATATTTAAAATAAATAAAATATTTGTATCTTAGCTCTATTGGTCTATTTTAAAATATCTTAGATATTTTAAAACTTAATAAAATAATTGTTGAATATCAGATATTTTAAAATTAATTTCAATCTGAAATCTGGCAACAGTGAACAGCTGCAGGCGTGAACGCGGACGCTGCGCACCGATAAAAATAAAGTGTTAGTTTTAGTTTACACATAGTGCACATAACCTGCAAAACAAGATCGTTGTTGCAGTCACAAAAAATATACTATTAGTCTATTCTCTCTTACTTAGCAGCTCAGTTTGCGCAGGTAACACATAGATAAATTTATTATTAAATTAGGTTATAATATACCAAGCAAGTCGCGACGTTGTCAGACGTAGTTTGAGTTAGCGGTAGTACAAACCTTATAGATTGCGGTAATTTCAGAATACCTTAGATATTCGACAATTTTTTTATTTTAGAAAAGCCTGGGTTGTTTCAAAATACATTTATTGTATCATTTAAAATTAAAATATCAGACATTTCGAAATAGAATAATTTTCAAATATCTAAGATATTGGAAAAATAAATTTAAAATAAAAATATATAAGAGATTTAAAATTTAATTTGCGTTTAGGTATTTGAAAATATTTATAGAACATTTTTAAACAAATAATTAAAAATATCTCAAATTTTTAAAATATTTAAAAATATCTTAGATATTTTTAATTTAAATATTTACAGAACAAATTAATAATTCTATAAAATATTTACAATAAATTAATAGTATCTCTGAATATATATTTTAAAGCATGTCGACATACAATTTTATTTTGTTGAAATTCGCTTCTACTTAAAAGTAGAACGGCGCTCTGTACATCTGTGTGACTCTGTCGAGAGAAACTTTAATGAAGTTATTATATAACAATGTAAGTCGCAACGTTGCCAGTCGTAATTTGACATAAAGGTAGCTCGAGCATTATAAATTGTCGTAAGTTCTGAATATTTTAGATATTCGACAATTCTTTTATTTTATAACATCTAAGATATTTCAAATTACATTTATTGTGTCATTTAAAACTAAATATCTAAGATATTTCTAAATAGAACAATTTTTAAATAACTAAGATATTGGGAAAATAAAATAAAATTAAAAATATCTAAGATATTTAAATTTAAATTGCGTTTAATTGTTTTAAAATATCTGAAGAATATTTTTAAAGAGATATTTAAGAATATCTTAGATATTTTAAAATAATTAAAAATATCTTAGATATTTTTAATTTGAATATATTTACAGCACAAAGCTATAATTTTTTAGGATATTTATAATAAATTAATAATATCTCTAAAATTTTTTTAAAACATGTCAATATGTAATTTTATTATATTCTAATAACGGCGCTCCATACATTTGTGTGACTCTGTCGAGGGAATAGTTGTGCACGTTTGTTTATTTTACCAAATATTATAAAATCTGGGTGTTGTATTGGCAACGTATTCTTTGTGTTTCTAGTAAATTCCGAACAATAATTACCGAACGCGAACAGAATTTGCCACTGTGATATAATATTTAAAACTGTTTTTATTAATCAACACACCCAAAACAGTGATTGGTTTTCGGTGAAACAGCCCGTTATGTTTCCCATTAACAGGATGCTGTAGTGTAACCCCTGTAATAAAATTAACCGAAAGGAATAAACAGATTATAATTTACCTACATGACGTATTACGCCTTAAAGCTCGGACCGGTTCAGGATGAGCTTATTAATTCCGGAACGATCTATCATCATTACAGGCAAATCCTTTAATTAACTGGATTGCTGTCTAACTTTATGAAATGCTAAAAGTTGGACGAACAGCAATTTTTCATTTGGTCGTTTCAAATCGCGCGAAACTTTTTCAAATAAATAGCTGTGTACTGCATCCGTGCTAACTACAAAACTTTCAACTGAAACATGCACCCCCAACAGCGAAGCACCAAATGCATTTACGGACTTCAGTGTTATCGATTTCGACGGAGAATTAAATGTGTCCCTAGTGAAATTTTGGTTAACGACACACTTCTTCCATTACCTATTGGTTCTGACAAATCTATTTTATTTATTTGTATTACCTATACTATAAAAAAATCTGAGAATATATTTAATTGAAAGAAAAGCTTCATAAATAAATCTAATAATTAGTAAATTTGTTTAAAAAAAAATTTCAAAATAATTTTACTGTAAGTGTTTTTGCAACAACGTTGTAAGGTCAAAGGGTACTTAAAGGTTAACTTAGACTGACTTAAATTAACACAGTACCAGCTGAACCCGTGAGCTGCTAATAAATTATTAAGCTTTAAATAATTTCAGTCACTTTCTTTGAAGTAAAAATTCTTATTTACTTTATTTATATTTTAAATCGGGATCCCTTCTACCTGTCTCAGCTTCTACCTCCAGCTGGCCCTTGCAGCAACAATCCAGGTCTGCACGCATCGACATGGCATATACTTGCATGTGCATGTCAAGTTTGATAATAGCCGCTACAGTCGTCTCCGAACTCAATTTATAAGTCATGTAACCAATTTATTTTGCGTGCTAAAGTTATTTGGTTTATTTCAGTGAACTTTTGGTTTTAATGCAAATTAATTTGTTGATCTTTTTTTCCTTTATTCTATTCTGAGATTTAGCGCGCACTCAGAGATTTACTGAAAGTAGAAGTAGTTCCCTCTCCAGGCCCTTGTTACCATAGTACGTTCTACGGTCATATTTCAAAACTGTAACAAGTAAGTAATATTTCCAGAGAACTCGTCAAATAGTTTTAAAAGTTTAGAAAAGAAAACTACCCTGCTCGTGCCGTATTTCACTGCTAATTTGAATATTGTAGTGATCGAAGTTTGACGGTTGTACAATACAGAAACAGGAATTCTAAGATTTGTTTAAAACAATGGTTAGAGCGTTATCTTAAGATACCTCAGTGATGTAATCAACTCTGGGAATTAAGAGAAACGTACCTAAACTCCGCAAATAAGTCACAAGCTCTGTATAAAGTAATTTTAATTTATGTTATCTCTCCGAGTGGCTTATTGCAAATCTAGAAGTTGTATCATATTTTTATTAAAATTAGGAAAGGTTTGTTCACCTTACTGGATTTACTAATTTTTATTCCGATTCTGTGTTAAACAATGCAAATTTAATATTGTTACATAAATCTAATTCGTATTTATTGTTTTATGATAATTTGACGAGAAACGAACTTTTCGAAAAGACGATCAGTTTGATTAAAACAAATACTTGTTTTAGTTGAACAAACCACACGAAAGCATTCTGAATGTAATGCTTTAACATTTAATAAAATTTCCAAATAAGCTAGCTTATCAGTTATTCGCAGCAAATAGGTGGCGAAATCGCTATACTTATTTAAAAGTTAAAATTTTACTTACTTGAAATTCTTTTGTATTTAGTTCAAATCGTTGGAGTTAGTAACATTATTATTTGGAGAATGAATGCTTACTGTTAGATATAACCCCGCACCTGGCCACTGTTTACGTTGTTAGCTTTGCGCAACATCGAAGGACCCAGTGGCGTACACAACAAGACGTCACGTAGTACCGATATAATTTTTTTCTTCTGGAATTTAGGTTTTATTTAAACAGCAAAATTGCAGTGTCGTCGTTGCTTTTGCAATCATGTATTTTTTGAGGCCGAAAATACGTCGTATTCAAAATTCACTTTGTAATGAGTATATGTATATAAAATACTTAATTACTTTAACAATATTTATTTATTTTAAGCGTATACGTATTTCGGCATGTTTACATGCCATTGTCAAAGGTTATATTAGAAAGTAAACAGTTAGTGTTGTTATAGCAATAGAACTTGGTGACTTGATTTCGGTAATCGTCTGTAGATTCCAAAATGTCCAAAAGAGGAGAATTTAAGAGATCAATTTGCTCATTCAGTAACGGTACAGTTTTTAAATGTTTGTTAATTACAAAAGCTTCTAGTATATCTAATTTACGTTTATCATCAGAAAAGTGTAAACATTTTATGGTGTTATTGGATGTCATTGAATGATTGTGTTCTAGTATGTGTTTAGCGTAATTGGATTTATGTGGGTGTTTGTATTTGTAACAGCGGACGTGTTCTTTATACCTAATATCAAAATGTCTAATTGTCTGGCCTATATAAACCGAATTACAGAGCGAGCAATTTAATTTGTAAATGCCTGATTTTAGCAAATCGTCGGTTTTTGATTTTGCATTAAACAAAGTGTTTAAGATATTTCTAGTTGTTTTAAAGCTTACTTAATATTTATTTGTTTTGTTTATAATTTTAGCATTTCTTTCTGATTTGTCACCAAAATATGGGATCGAAGCATATTTAATTGTATCGAACGAAGTTAGCGTATTCGGATAAATTTGTTGAATGGCTAATTTATAATCTTTTTCTTTAATTAATGTATCAATAAATTTAGTATTATAACCATCTCTGTATGCAATTTGTTTAATAATTGAAATTTCTCTATTATAATTAATTTCATGTAAAGGGACCGTCAAAGCCCTATGAATGAGGGACCTAATTGCTGCTAATTTATGTGTTTTATGATGACAAGAATCGTGTGGCATTGTAATGTCTATTTGTGTAGGTTTTCTACAAACTGAGTACTTAAATTTATTATTTGAATTAATTTTTATGTTTCAATCTAAAAAGTAAGCTTAGTTTAATGAAATTTGTGAAATTTGTATTTGAAAAATATTGTTTGACTTTTCTTGATGTGCTAATAACGTTTTTTTTTACACATTTCACGTGGTAAATTGTTTTCGGAGATTTTAAACACATCGAAGCGTACAATCCATTGTAATGCATCATAAAGTTAGGTGCGGGTACGCAAATCGAGCTTTATAGCCGCCTACTACTTGAATCAATAAATTTATAACACGTCCACTTAAAATAAAAATGTGACTAAATAAACCAAAAATCCAAAATACACCTCGTGTAATTAAAGAAATAGTTATTACATAAAGAAATAATTTACTACGTTAAAAAATGTTTCGTAATCTTTGTATGTTTTTTTTAACCAACTAACTACATAATAAATATTATCATTTATCAAGAATTGAACAAACGTTCTTTTTCAAATTACAATTTTAGTGTAATTAAATGAAAATTTAGAAGTAAAGTGCAATACGTTATCGTTTAAGCACTAAAAACAGCTGAACATTAAGCAAGATTTTTCAAGGTGATCTAAAAACACTTAGAAGCGCATAAAAAAGAATAAAAACGCAAAAAAGTGATAGAAATGTAATTTTCAGCGAGAACGAGAGAAATAGAGTATTTATTTTCCGTTCAAGTTTAAGCGAATATATAAGTGCCATTAAATAGCGAAGTATTTAGCGTGCTATTCTAATCTGTCCTACAAAAGCGAGGTATATAACGGGTGTAAAATTGTATTCCGAAACGTAGGGAAATGCATGTCATTTTCTGTATATACGTTACTTGCTATTTCTGGTAGAACAATGGTTTACTTAGAACGAAGTAGTAATATTAAATTAATGTTAAATAATTAAAACAATGAAATAGTCTTTGCTGAAAAACAGAAACCAAGGATAATCGCGCAAAACGCTGTTTTGTACAAAGTTACTATATTTCATTTTATTTCTGATTAAATAAAATAAAGTACAAAAAGGTGAATGTTATAATAGACATAACAATAAAATTTTTCTATGGCTCTTCGAGCCGGATGAAAGAAGGCAGCTCGGTGAGAAGACGAACACAGGAATTTGACATGGTCCTTCGAGCTGAATCTTGGTGCAAAGACTAATAAGAGGAATTTGTTCATGGTCTGTCCAGTCGGATGGGGGAAGCAACTCGGTGATAAGATTACTAAGAGGTATTTGTTTATGGTCTTTCGATCCGGATAAAGGAAACAACTTAGTGAGAAGACTAATAAGAGGAATTGGTTTATGGTCCTTCGATCCGGATGAAAGAAGCAACTCAGTGAGAAGTTTAATAAAAAAAGTTTGTTCATAGTCCGTCGAGCCAGATGGAGAAAGCAACTCGGTGATAACATGAATAAAAAATATTATTTCATGGTCCGTCGAGCCGGATGCAGGAAGCAACTCAGAGAGAAGACTAATCAGAGAAATTTTTTCATGGTTTTTCAATCTGGATGGAGGAAGCAACCCAGTAAGAAGTCTAATGAGAGAAGTTTGTTTATGATCCGTCGAGCCGGATGGAGGAAGCAACTCGGTGATAACATTAATAAAAGGTACTTGTTCATCATCCGTCGAGCCGGTTGGAAGAAGCAACTCGGTTAGAAGATTAATAAGAGGAATCTGTTCATAGTTCGTTGAACCGGATTCAGAAAGAAACTCGGTGAGAACACGGGAATTTGTCATGGTCCTTCGAGCCAGATGGAAGAAGCAACGCGGTGAGAAGTCTAATACGGAGAATTTGATTAATTATAGTGAAAATAAAGTATCTGGTTTCTTTTGTAAATCGTTTTTATAGAAACCAGAGAGTGATCTTAACGGCATAATTTTAAATGCGCATTTTTGCAGAACATTATGCGGCATAAAAACGCTGGCATATTGTCAATAGAAACCACAACTTAAGCTTACGCAGACGTTTCACGTTTACAGCTGAATACGGGTTTGGAAGGCGTCTGCATTAACAATTTAGTATTCGGTGCTGAAGCTTATCTGTTTTTCTATATGATTAAGTTATTTACTGATCTAGTGTCTAATCAATATTTCTTAAAAACACTCTAAATTATTATTTGTTACATTACTTTGATATTTTTTGCACAGAAGCCTGTTAGAAACCACGAAATCATCTATAAGTAATTAAATTCATTACTACTGCATCATGAGCAGAGGAGTCTAGGGTTGGAGTTCCTCGACCAGAGGTGGGGATAACACCTTGCATTTTTTAAGTGCGAGTGTAACCCTAAACACGATTCCGAAAAGAAACTGTGTCGGAAAGGTTTTGCATGGTCGAGCGTCCATATGACCTGTTCTAGTTGGAAACAATGCTTGATAGTAACAGTAAGCTCTGTCTGGTGTGAAACGGGGAATTCGCCGAGTCGTTTGTACCTCGTCCGTTTTATTCCATAGCTCTTGTACTACTAACACATGAACAATACCAAAACTGAAGTGTAAAATCAAGGAAGAATTGAAGACCAAATTACCGTTGTAGAAATGGTTAGAATAGTGGAAAACCGAGCAAGTGGTGTGTAAAGCTGGAATCTTTGTTTCTGTAACAAATAGAGGTACCGTCGATTAAACATTGTATGCAGAAACGGATACCCATAAAAGCTTTTTTACATGGTTAGGCATCCGCTAATTTTTGTGATAAGTGTTCTCTTGTCTTCATGATCATCATCATCAATATCATCTACCAGGTTTAAACCTTTAAGGTTTGTTTCTCCTCTCTTATGACGGATATATGGTAAGTCTAATCTTACTTTAATTGTCCAAATTTAATTTACTCAGCTTTATTATTAATAATTAATTAATTATACGAGGATCGTTCGAAATGTACGTGGCCTAACAAAAAAAACGCAAGTTTTTTGGGCAAAATATTATTTTATTTTTCAATATCGTTTCCGGCTCGCACAACGCACTTATTACAAACAATGCTCCAAAGCAGCAATGCCGTCTTTGTAGGTCGATGAACTCAAGTCCTCAAAATAGCTATTTACAGCAGCGATTACCTATGAATTGGATGAAAATCTTTTACAGCCGAGCCATTCTTTCAGGTTTGGAAATAGATAAAGGCGCTGGGAGCCAATTTTGGCGAATAGGGCAAATGAGGCACTTATTCGAATCCCAATTCATGAATTTTGGCCATGGCGATTGCAGACGTGTGTACAGGTGCGTTATCTTGATGGAAAAGCACTTTTTTTCGCCGTTTCCATTTGATTTTGTCACTCAATTGTTGCAACAAACTGGCATAATACTCGCCATTTATTGTTTTTCCCTTTTCCAAGTAGTCGACGAAGATAATTCCATGAGAATCCCAAAATACAGTTGCCATAACCTTTCCTGCTGACAAAACCGTTTTTCCTTTTTTTGTTGGCAGACAACCTTTGTGTGTGTTCATTGTTGGGACTGTTCCTTGGTTTCGGGAATGTAATGATGGACCCATGTTTCATCGACAGTTATGAAACGGCGCAAAAAGTCTTTTGGATTGCTGCGAAAAAGTTCTGTTTTTACTCCGGTGTGAGCAAACGCGGCATCCAACGCGCGGAGTATATTTTCATTTCCAATTCTTCAGTTAAAATTCCATGCACACTGTCATTTGAGATGTCCACTATGTCTGCTATCTCGCGCACTTTTAGTCGACGGTCATCCAATACGATACGGAAAACTTTTTCAGTCATATCCGGGATAGTAGCCGTTTTTGGGCGTTCACTGCGAAGTTCGTCCTTTGTGCTCACACGACCACGCTTAAATTCGGCATCCCAGTTTTTAACCATTGAAGACGAAGGAGGGCACTTCAAAAATGTCGAATCCAACTCTGCTTTAATTTCGGTTGGTGTTAAGCCTTTCAATTGAAGTACTTTGTCACTGCTCACAACTAAGTTTTTTCCATTATTTACGAAATCACTCGAAACGGTCACTTTAGCGCACTGTTAAATACAAACTAATTGACAGATCGCTCTATACTGTCATAGTTGCCCTAAGAAAGGATGGGTCTGTTCTCCAAATTAGCGCCATCTCTGTGTTAGGACTCGCACACAAACATTTCGAACGATCCTCGTATTAATGCTTTTCTGACAATGTTATAATTTGATACTTTACAGTAAACTATTACTTTTATAATAAGATAGCAGCGATTTAAATCGAAATGGAAAATAAACGTATATGCATAAAATTAGACTCGTTGCGCTAAGTTCATAAATAAAAGTGGACACGCGGTATAATAATAAAATTCGACATCAGTTTGATGATGCAGATCGTCTTCGGGGAATATGGAACTTGAGGGGCAACGGCGGAGTACTCGCGCTCGAGTCTTCCCAACTCTAATACTAATTTAATTTTCACCTTACCCGTGTCCCATATTAACTTTATTGAATTAACATAACATCTCCCGGAGGGTCTATGGTCATCAAACTAATCAAATTACGTTGTTCATCGTTACCAAATCAATTCGTATACGTAACTGTTCTTAAATTGCATTTCGAAGGAAAAACAGGTAAAATTATAGCTTGGAAATTGTTCCAATAAATAAAAGGTTTTGTTATCACCACTTACTAAACTACAGTTAAAGTAAGTTTTGTAGCACAAGTTATGAATGTAAATTCCAGCAAAAAAACGAATACTTAAAATAGAAACAATTTACTATACGAAGTAGAAACCATTACGCATTTTGTACATCTGAATATAGTGCTATGATATCTTGAAGCTGGGTTGTTTGGACTGGAATATTGTAATTCCTTAATGACAGTCTTTGGAATGCTTGTTGCATTTTATTTTACAATCACAGATTTGTGAAAACAGTTATTGGTATTCAAAGTTTTAAACTCTTATTCTTGGTATATTTTCTTGTTTAAAATTCACATAACGTGGTTATTTTATATAATTTATACTTTTTAGCATCTGTGGAGTTTGTCTTCACTGAAAGATAGAGAAACACAATCAGATTGGTACGATTTTGGTTTATGTTAATTTTAGTTATGAATTAGTTTAGAAATCTTTAAAAAGTTTAAGACTTAAGAAGTTTAAACTTACTTGTTTTGTGCATCGTTAAATGTAATTTTTGGAGGTTATGAATGTCAACGACATTTTGATACTTTGACAATTGTAAAAAGGAACAGTCGTTGATCATGAGAGTTATTAGTTTAAAAATAGGAGATCAGGGAGAAAGACAAAAGAAAGAGGAGTGTTGGTTAGTTACGGCTAGTCCTGTAAACAGGGAGAGGATTTTGTGATTTCTAAAGAAAAGAGAAAGAAAACCAGTTTTATAAAAATGAAAATAGTGTGTTCTCGTTGAAAAAAGCTATGACAAAACGAATAGAAGTATTTAAAAATGATATTGGAAATACTTAAAAATAAGATAGCAGTCTAGAACGTGTTTGATGTTACATTGAAGGAAGGTGCGAATAAGATTAACGATTTTGAATTAATACATGGTAATTAATGAGATTGTTATCGGAAACGAGTGGTGTGTTTGTTTGTAAATGATCCAACCAGAGAAGAGGGAATACATCATTCAACAGTAATCAAGTCAAGGATACTAACAGTAATTGTAAAAAAACAAAGATAAGTTTTTGTTTAAGAAAAGTAGAATTTAAAAATTTCTTGATTCCTTATAAACTAATATAATTTGAAATTGGCACCCTTGTAATGTGGTATTTTGTTGTTTGTTTCTGTTTTATTTATCTTATCCTATTTTTCTGAAAGCTTTATAACGACCTTCAGATTAAAAAATTCATTAAAAGTAAAGTTCGATATTTTAGATCATTATATTATAAATAAAGCTGATTGTGAGATACAAGCATTCTAAAATTGTCTTCAGGTAAGTACTTTGAAGCTGTATTTTGTAGGCTTATATCATAGCAATAGTTTAAGGTTAACCTATTAAAAAAAGTAGTTAATTTTCATATTATTTATGTTTGCGTTTTAGTTATACACACACACATCTTGAACTGAAACATTCTTATAAGGAATGTAAATTTCCTTCAGAAAGCTAGGCTTTTAAGATTTATGAAGGGTTGATATGCATCAAAGCGCTAGTATTTAGAAAAGCTGTAAAAGCACAAAGTTACCTTAAAATTGCTTTTATGTTAGATTCATTCTTGGTTCGTGTCTTGACCTACAGTATCAAGGCAACGTCAACCTTTTCCAGCATAAGGGTGAAACAAAGTTGCTCGAAAAGTTTCTTATTAGCGCCAGAGTAGAGGCGAATGGCGATAACTAAGTAAGCTCTTATAACTTATTTATCCGGTGTATGTTTGCATTACCTACATTTTGTGTTCGGAATTCTAATTATACTTGGGATATCGGTTTAATTAAAACGTTGTATCGAATTAAAGTGAAATTATGGAATTTTAGCCTTCGGCATTTCTCTTTAGTCTGGATAATTTTTCATTATGTCGCCTTAGCATAAGACTTTTAATTTTTTTAACAATTAATTTTTGCTGAGATAAAGCTATTTGTCTTTTTATTATACGACGCACTTTGTTGCACATCCGATTATTTAAATAATTAGTTGATTGTACTTTATACGCTCACCTAAATTTCATATAATTACACTCTTCTGCGGTCCTGCAAGCATGAATTTTGCCGGTACTTTTACCTTCCTAGCTATACAGAACATAGAAGCTTATAGCATTTAGGGCAAGTATAAACATTTTGGCCATGAAATTTCGCAGAATAGGGGGCGTAGGAAAATAACTTAAGAATGGAGTTTTCTGCTTAAACTCGTTATTTCCCAAAAAAAATTTAAGTTTGCGATTTTTAACTCAGTCTGAAACCCAAAAAATTGTTTTCAAAAAAGTGCAAAAAATCACAAAATCGGGGATTGTTCGTTTCTATTGCACCCTACGTTAAAAGTAATTCAATTAAAAATAAAGCTGATAAAACTCCCAGTAAAACTAAATAAAAAAATGTTTTAACCCTAATACTTTCCAAAATACTCCCTTCCAAATAACCTCATTTTTTTTTCTTTTTTGCCTTAAAATCGTACTTTTTTGATATCTTGAAATACCATTGTCCCTGCTGATCATACGTAGTCTAGAGATTAGTTTAAGTAGGGGAACACGGGGCGGAACGGGGATCAATGTGTTTGGGGCATTTTTTAAGGGTGTAAATGAAGAGGTAAAAATACAGTACAGTGTGAATTAATTTATTTAAAACTTATTTTAACATGTCCAGTGTTCAAAATTGAAATTAACAAACACTTGTATTTTTTAAAGACTACAAAGAAAAAAATGGTTTTGCCCCGTTCTGCCCCATGCATGGGGCATAACGGGGTATTTATAAAAAGGTGAAATTAAATCATGGTTCTTGGCTGGCAAAGTTCACAGGTGAGTTTTGATTCATCGTCATCACTGTCAATGCCGGCACAGAAATTATGGGCCCATTTTTTACACTGTATGCATGATATCCACTCTTCACTCGATTTTGAGTAGAAGTCTTCGCAATATAAACAGGTCGCATCCTCTTCTTCTTCGTCTTCTTCGAAACTGTCTGTCATTTCCTCTTCCGTCTGATTCCACGTGTTGTTTCTGGGTATTTTTCTTCCCTTTTTTGTTAACAGTTTTCTGCGTATTTTCTTCCCTGTTTTGTTAACAGTTTTCTGGGTATTCTCCTTCCTTTTCTCGTTATCGACCAACGGTTTTCTCTTAAGTCTATCTTCTTTGGCTTTCTTGATCTTAGCATTATTAGTCGCTTCTTCGAGTTCATCCTTATAAGGGAAAGCTGTCAGGATCGCCGTTTTGACTCGTTTCCTCGTCACTCGCATTTGTCCCGGCTTTACTCTGGGGATGGGAAGTATATGTTCAGGCGATAAACTCGGAAAACTGGTAGAAGTAGGGCTAGCCATTGTTACTTTAGAATTTGCAGGCGGCTCGCGCTCGGACATTTACGAACATCCGGGTCTTGATTCTGGCTCTTCAGCTATTGTTGATTTTAGTGTCATGGATTTAGTTGTCGCAGTTTTAGGAGGGAGGGTTAAGATTCCAATATCAAGAAGATTAGAGGAAGGGTCAACAGGAGGGTTGACAGGCGGATTATCAAACAAATTGGCAGCAGGGACTTCAGCCATGGGAATATCCGTTGTTTCTGACGGTGAAAAATCAACGTCAGTGAAAACGTTAATATCCGTTGGCCAGATGCCGGTCTTCTCAAACCCATTTGTCGCGATCTTCATATTCGCAGAATGCATATAAGCCGATCCAAATAAGGACGATATTTGCCAAAAGGTGACGACTTTTCCGGGGTTTCTTCTAAGCCATGTTCTCACTTCGTTCTCATAATACAGGCTGAGAGGCTTCATGAACGCGACATCCAACGGTTGAAGTCGGTGAGAACAGTGAGGCGGGAAGCAAAGGATGATGACACCGTTGTTTCTTGCAAGATCAATGACGTGTAGGTTTTTTGTATGAGAAGCGTGGCCATCAAGAAGTAACAGCGCATGCTTTTCTTTAGAGGCGTTAGAAAAATTTATGAATGTTTTGAACCACTTGCAAAAAGCTTCTGAAGTCATCCATCCTGAGTCGTTGGCTTCGGACCAAGCTGCTGGTGGCAAACCGAGTTCAAATTTTTGTTGTTTCTTCTTTCTCGGAAATATCAACATGGGGGGCATGAAAACTCCAGACGCCGAACAACAAATTCCCGCCGTAACTGTTGTCCCACGTTCCGCAGAAGTCAGCACTCCTACTTGACGCTCACCCTTGGAAGCTATAATTCTAGAATGTTGTTTCGGCACACAAGAAATGCCTGTTTCATCACAGTTGTATATTTTTTCTCCGGTTATATAATTTTCGTAGATAATTTGCGTTAACAAATCAAAAAATTGGCTAACAGCGACTTTGTTGAAATCCATGGCACGTGCGCCAGAAATTGATTCAGGTTTTCTGAGAGTCAGTTCTGGAATGGCCGTAATAAAAATCCAGACATCCATGCTTCACCAGCCATTTCCAAATCCCTGTCAAATCTATGCTTGCATTGGTTGCGCTGCGCTAATTGGTATGCCAAGTTACGACACTCTTTCTGAGTCAATCCAAATAATCGCTTTTGCATGTTTAGAAGGTAATTTGCTAGTTCTGCTTCTTGCTTAGTTGTGAAAACACACTTTATTTTCCAGCCGTCTTATCATTTATCGCTTCGGCATCATTTCTGACTTTTTGAACGTATCTTTCCAAGGTGGTTTGTGGAACGTTATACTAATCAGATGCTTTTTTATAGCCCATCGTCCCGCTAACAACAGCTTCGACAGCTTGTTGCATGATTTCCGTGGACCACTCTTGTCTATTTGTCTTTCTAACGTAATTTCGCACCATCTTGAAACACAAAAGAAAAGAAATTAGATTGCTGAAAAATAAAAAAGTATATTCGGGGCGGAACGGGGCAGGACCCCGTTCCGCCCTACCCCGTTATGCCCCAAGTGTTGATAAACCAAACATCGCATGGTCAGCGGCAACCATGTTACTTCTCCAGAACATCCTACCAGGCGAAAAGACACTTTAAACACGCTTAATTCGGTAGACTAAATGGGAATGACGAGAAGTAATGTGAAATATATCTTACCTTGTTTTGAAATTTTCAGAAAGTTGTAAGAATATACAGATTTCAGTGGGGTTTTTAATTAACTAAGGAGAAACACTTAGATATGCCGCAACTAACGTTCTAATCACTGCACAGACGCATACTGAAGGTGTATAGCCAGTTGCAGCAGACTTCAACGCTCCTAGCGATAAATAAACCCCCTTCCCCATTTCGCCCCAATCCCCGTTCCGCCCCGTGTTCCCCTACACCCAATTTTCTGTAAATCTAAAAAAACAACTTTCTAATAGGTCGTGAGCTATCACCTCTCAAACTAGAGCATTTTCTACTATTTTCGACCTTGTTTTATAGGGTTGCAGTTTTTCGAAAACAGCCCTTTTTGTGTGCATCGAATGTAAAATTGAGCTAACTTAAAATAAAAGGCGATAAAATTCAGCGTGAGACTGAAAACAAAAAAATGTTCTAGCCTTAATAGTTACATTTATGAGAGGAGACATTGTTGGAGATTTGGATTTTTGTTAAATCTTGTCTCCGATACCTTTTTGGGAATTGTGAACTTTGAACACCGCATGGTCTCTTGAATTTTAAATTCCTGTAATTTAAGGCCGATTAATATCAATTAAAAGTTTTCATTCATATAATCGCAGGAAACCAACATCGAAGGTAATTTAACTTTCGTAGTTTTAGTTAGTTTTGTTTTTATATGGTTTATCTAACCTTCTTCGGTGAATATGTTGTTTCTCGTTAACTAAATCAGGTTTCCTTAAGGTCAGAAACTTACTCTTTATTGTACGTAGATGTATTTGAATTCTTTATGATTGCTAGTTACCTGTAGCCAATTTTTTATGAATGTAATTAATTTGTAATATTTATTTGTTATTGTATAATTTTGAGGTTAGGCCTCGATCTTATAATGTAATTATTTAATTTGAATTACTTACGATTTGCATTATTGAAATCACTATTGTTTACACTGTGTTAAAAAATTTCAAAATTATAAATTATAAATAAAATAATTATAAAATCATTTTATGTCATTTATAAGTTGAAACTGATTTTGTTTACGAACCGTCATTTTATTTGATATTTAAGTAAATTTGACAGTTGGTACTGGCCAAGAGATGTTTTTTCAATTTTGTAGACTAATAGAGCTAGGGATGGGCTACAATTTGCTTTGCGTCCCAGTTATATAATTTCATTGTGACGCTTCCTATGAACTTTTGAAAATAAAAAATTTATGCATTCTTTTTAACTAACGGCTGACGACAAATTTGTTTTTTCGTTTTTGGTTTTAATAAATGCCGCAAAATCGTTAAAAAATTTAAGAATTGATTTTGGTTCTGAAAAAAACTTAAAAAGTTATCGGTTGTAACTTAGTCAAGTAGATTGGTCCGTGCACCAAGCATTTCTTTGTTTACTAATGTGCTCTGCGGTTTAAGCTCTCTTTACAGTGAGGCAGTCGTTGAGATTTACAACCCCTAATATAATGAGAGTTAACAAAGAGTATTTTGTTCCATATTTTAAGTTAACTCAATTTTTGCTTTGAATACTAAAAAGAAGATATAATAAATGTGGGAAAAAATGTGCTCGTAGGCGGTTTAACGTTTGATGCGTTTTCTTATATTAAGTTTGCAGTTTTCTCCCACTTTTGCTTTTGTTTGATTTAGTGAAAGCTAAGTTGAGCCAACATGTTGGTTTCCGGAAACAACATCTCTGGAAAAAAACAACCCCGGAAAAAATCCCTGAAAAAAACTGCCCAAAAACAAAAACCCAAAAAAAAAATTCCCCGTAAAAACATCCTCGAATAAAAACATCCCCCAAAAAACCTCCCTGGTAAAAACATTCCCGGAACAAACCGTCTTCTCACAGTTTATGACCTACCCACACACAGATAATACATTTATCAAAACCCTTTTCTTTCAGTTCTTGAAGTTATCAAGTCCAAAACAAGTATCTTCTTTGTATCGGGAATTTTCTTTCGGGCCTTCTTTCTGCTGGGGCTTTTTTTACTGTTTTTTGGGGCTTTACTTCCAGGGTTTTTTGTTCTTCTAAGCCTTTTTTTGGGTTTTCTTTCCGGTGGTGTTTTTCGGGGGTTTGTTTATCGGGTCTGTTTTTTCAGGAATGTTAGCGGGGGAGGGGGGAGGGTGATAACTTTAACATTCCATATGCTGTAACCGATATATTTTTAGTTTTCAGTAATAAAAAAGTTGTTCATTCCAAGAAAATTTTCGAAATCGAGATTTTGATAGAATAATATGTTTTGGACCTCGAGGAATCCATAAAGGGGTATTTAAAAAATGTCTGTCTGTGGGTGAATATGTATGTATGTGTGTGGCACATCAAAACTATCTAACGGATGGTCAGATTTCGATGAGCTTTGGAATGTGGGAATACATCACAAAATTCGCCGAGAAAATAAGCATTTTGAAAAATTCCGAAAACGGAAACGGATGTTAGACATGTTTCTTTGGTAGCATTTTTTTTCCAAAACAGATTTTATTAAAATATAAAATTGGAATCTTATAAAAGACTTTAAGGTAAATCCAACGCTTTTTTTCCAAACTTTTTAGCTTCAAAGTGGTGGCCTCAAAAGCGGGTCGACAGATCGGGTTTAAATTATATATCCTAATCGCTCTATAAGGGCACAATGTTACTGTGCACAAACATTTTTAAAAAGAGTAAGAGCGTTGATGTAAAAAATGTTTTCAAAATGTTGGTAATTTTCAAAAAACATATTGCTCAAAATCTGGCCATACGATTTTTTTTTCAAATGTTGCAAGTTCATAGAACTTATGGTGAGCTACAATTTGGTATAAGTCTCAACCTGCTTATTTTTTTGTGACGTCTTCTATGAATTTTGGAAAATTTGTGTTTTAACGCTTATTTACTGAAAAACGAGTTATCAGATCGTGATGAAATTTGATATAGGAAATGCCCTAAGGGTACGCAATGTTACAAGCAACCAAAATTTTCGGAACTACTAAAACTGTGATGTAAAATATCAATTTTTGACTTTTTCGAAAACATCAATGCCCTTCTCTTTAATAAACTGGAGACGAAAAAAAATTTCTGATTTAGTTAGAAATTTTTCTTGAGTAATAGTGGAATAATATTAAGAATTTTGTTTTAAGGTGCAGGGATGGGGGCTAATTTTCCACCTCCCTCCCTAATTTTGGCGTAAAAGTTTGTCAATGCGTTTTTGGTATTTTTACCAGGGGAATCAAGCGCTTCTGCTTAGTTTCGCTGTTTTTGTATGAATTTTCAGTTTTACAGGTTACGTTTTTACCACTTTCTCATATTGCATGTACGAATAAAATAATTTTTAAACCTTATTACACTAAGGAAAAGCAAATAAACAATTTCAAACATTAAACAGACATTTGGAAAAATAAAAATTAAAGTGTAAAATAGCCTTAAATAAATTTTAACATTTAAGAGCGAAATGACCGAAGTAAATCGTCAGTTAGAGAGGGGTTTTTACTCTAAATGTACGACCCATACGACCCTAGCACCAGGTAACTAACCGTTGGGATCGTATCATTTACTCGTATCTAACTTAATTTCCCTCCAGACACGCTGTCAGTCCGGCTTGTGCCCTAAACACATTTTAATTTCATTCCCAGAATGTGTGGGAACTGCTTCGCTGCTTTTACTACCGCTTGAATGAAATCATACGTGCGTGATAAAAGTGTGTTTTGTAGTGTAAAATATGATCGTATCGCTTAACTAATTTTGCCGCAATTAACTTTTTAGTAAGTCGGTTAACTTTGTTTAATTATCAACAATTTCGCACTGTGCTGTTTTGAGAATTAGGCAACCCTAATGTTTGAAGAAGTTTTTGAAGCAGCGGAGCTTTAACTGTATTATATTCGTAAATATTCATATTTTTGGTTTTAGAACTTAAGGAAGTTTATCTCATAGTTTGCTTTATTAGAATAAGAATTTAGTAACGAAAGAGCCAAAAATTTCACTTTATAGATGCTTCCAAATGGTAATAACTGTACTTAATTAAATCTTCTAGTTTCAAAATTCTTTGTTATTTTAAACGTGCAGATTTAAACCTCTCATTCTCTTTCAAATTAAGAAATAATTTAAAAAAATACCATTAAAATGTACCATTACAAACATTTGCTTAAATTGTTTCAGCTATAGTGGTGGTTCCTGGGCCCTGTCTGCCTAAACAGGACCGTGTGCTTGAATCTTGGGCTTATGCCTGTTAGCTGTTTGTGAACCCATACAAACTAACGTTTCGCAAGCCACTGCAGCTTGCATCTTCACAGTGAATAAAACACTGAATTCAAATACGGGATGCGGAGGTATTTAAACCCATTTGAGCTACTCGGGCAGAACGGTGGAGTTCTGGTTGGCGGTCACCGTTGGGCGAAGACAGATCCGCTGTTAGTTTTGTTTTTATAAGGTTTATCTTACCTTCTTCAGTGAATATGTTGTTTCTTGTTAACTAAATCATGCTTCCTTAATGTTAAAAATTTACTCTTCATTGTACGTAGATGTATGTGAATTCTTTATATTTGCTAGTTACCTGTAGCCAATTTTTTACGAATGTAACTAATTTATGATATTTATTTGTTAATGTATAATTTTAAGGTTAGGCCTTGATCCTATAATGTAATTATTTGAATTCCTTACAATGTGCATTATTGAAATCACTTATTGTTTATACTGTGTTAGTTAATTTCAAAAATATAAATTATAAATAAAATAATTATAAATTTCATTTTATGTCATTTATAAGTTGAAACTGATTTTGTTTACGAACTGTCATTTTATTTGGTATTTAAGTAAACTTGACAGTTGGTACTGGCCACAAGATTTTTTTTATTTTGTAGACTAATAGAGCTGGGGATAGGCTACAATTTAATTTGCGTCCCAGTTCTCTAATTTATTTGTGACGCTTTCTGTGAACCTTTGAAAAGTAGAAAATATATGCATCTGTTTTTAATAAACGGCTGACGACAAATTTGTCTTTTCGTTTTTAGTTTTAATAAATGCCGTTAAATGTTTAAAAAAAAAATTTAAAAGTCGATTTTGGTTTTGAAAATAACTTAAAAAGTTATCGGTTGTAACTTAGTCAAGTGAATTAGCCCGTGCGCCCAGCCATTTTTTTTATTACAGTGAGGCAGTCGTTGAGATTTACAACCCCTAATATAATGAGGGTTTACAAAGAGTATTTTGTTCCATATTACAAGTTAACTCGATTTTTATGCTCTAAATACTGAAAAAAAAATTATAAATGTGGGATGTGTTTTTTTCATAATTAAGTTTCCTGTCTTCTGATTAGAGCACTTAATTCAAATCCGGGATGCGGAGGTATTTAAATCCGTTTGAGCCAGTCGGGCAGAACGGTGGAGTTCTGGTTGGCTGTCACCGTTGGGCGAAGACGGATCCGATGGAGCGTAATCCTGAGATCGATGATGCTTACGAGTCCTTAGAGGATGAGCTACTGGAATTCAAGCTTTACTGCGTTTAAAACCATCCTCTCTGTTTATGTTGTTAGGTTGTTTTTCAATTTCAATTGCTTCACCTATAATACGAGGGAAGTAATGAGGTACTCTGGCGAGTACTCTACCATTCTCAACGTCCATCTTGTGCACGGTTAAACCAGTATGTTCAGCCACCGCAGGTTTTGTGATGCGTTCGTGTTTGCAATCACCTTTGTGCTCTCGCAATCTTAACTCAATGGAACCACCAGTTTGTCCGATGTAGCTTGAGCCACAAGAGCAAGGGATGTTGTAGATCCCGGCTGATTTTAAATTTATTTGGTCCTTTGCGGATCTGAAACCGTTTCCCAGAGTTTCATTAGTTCTAAAGACTGTCTTTATGCTGTACCTTCTAACATGCCCTATCTTATCAGTAATGGCCTTATTGTAAGGTAGAAAAGCTAAGCCTTCCGGAGGTGCCAGTTCCTCCTTAGCCTTGGGCTGCTTTTTGTCTTGTCTGTGATTTTAAAGCAAAATTCCACATCTTTAATCTGTTTGATGTTTTTTGCGATATTTCGTTTAAATTTAAACAAAAATAGTTATTGAGTCTATATTATTTTAAGTTACTATTATAAGGTAATGAAAATTAATTAAAAATTTTCATTATTTTTTATCCGTTAGCTATTGTTATTTCTGGTAAAAGTAAGTACTGACAATATAAAGCAAAAGAAACATATAACGAGTCCAATCAAAACACATTAGCATATTTTAGAAGCTTTTAGACTATAAACCACAAATTACGAGCCATTTTTCGGTGAAATTAACGCTATTGAAAGTCTTAGCGTGTAAAATAGCGGCACCTCCCCAGTATAAATTCTATATCATTATTCATGTCATCATCCATCAAAAAATATCGAACAGCCGTCGATTAGTGTGCCATGCTCGGGCTATTAGTGCTGAAATATGGCCGAGGGTGGAGCCGCCACTTTATTTCTTTAATAGAACAAATTCTGCTTTGTGTCGGCTCGAATGTGAACCTATACAAAATTAAACTTGTTTGAATGGCGAAATCACTTCGAGAAAAGTTAGTTTGGGTTTGGAACTTTGTCAAACGCCTGTTGAAGCGCGCAATTATGAGTATTCATTCAAAAATACATTACACCAAGCCACACCATCGTGTATTGTATAAAGTTTGCGAGAATTTCTTGAGTCATTCGTACTCTCGCGTTACGTGTTCTGAATAAAGTCAAACGCCCCCCAGGGACTGGACGCCAGAAAATTCCGCTCTTTTTCGGCGTGTCATGTCTGAACGGTGTCATTACGCAGAGGGCGCAGCTCGAGAAAAGTTTGATTTGAAATCGAGATGATTGGAAATCCATCACCTAATGGCCGCCACCCGCTACCCGTCGTTCTGTCAAGACGTAGAATGAAAAATGATTCTAAGATTAGTTCGTGTGAAATACTTTTGCACTTTAAAAATGTTTACTGAAATCCTGCCGCAGGATCTTATTTCAGGATCGACATGTTTCTCGGACTAAACTTTCAAATACTGATTTTTTTGCGTATTTAAATCGAAAGAAAGAAAAACAAAGTGAAAATACGTTATTAGCTTGACCATTAATACATAATAATGTCGAAATATCAGAATTTCAATTGAACTGCCACAAATTGCAAGAAGTGTCAATTTTACATAAAATTTTTAACTTGTTAATTGCAGCGAGGCTGTCTTGATGCAAAAAAAGAAGCCTCAAGACGAAGTAGTCGGAGTTTCTGTAACGTTCGCATGTTATAAACTGGTTCGCCAAAGTAGCACGAAAAGCTTATAGAAATCAAAAAAAAAATTCTAACAATTCAGGAAGAAACGTCTTGGAGAGAATAAAAGTATGTTTTCAGGAAGAGCGATGGAATGGCGATTGAAGCATTTTTTAAAAGAATAAGGCAGAGACAGCAAAGAACTATCACGCAAAATATTGCAAGCAGAAGATTTCGGTAATCACTCTGGTTAAAATATTTGATAATACGATATCGAAAAAACATTTAAGATAAAAAGTCTTGAAATGTGCTAAGAAACGTTCGAGTATTGTAAGAGTGCATATGAAAGCACAGAAAATTAACAAAAAAGTTCTAAAAATATTTGCGAATTTTGAAAATATTAATTAAGTTAGGTAATTTTATTTATTTTGAAAATATTCAAGTTTTGGAAAATATTTAGAAAATTTTGATTATTATAGAAATATTTAAAATTTTAAATATTTTTAAAATTATGAAAATTTTGAGATACTTAACAAAACGAAAGCGTAAGCATTCATCCGTTCTTACAAGAAAAATCGGAGCGCTTGTAAGCTTGACGCTTTGCTTGCCTTTCCGTTCGCAATTAAGCGCTTATAACCCATGGCCACATTATCTTCGTTAGTGAGAGGTAACTCGGCGCGTGGGTTGCGTGCATCTCGGCTATGTGCATGGCGCTATGCGGGATGACCGGTAGAAGGAACGGTGTTTTACAGTCTTCCCCACAATATCCTTAGGCGTCTCGCCGAGGATTTTGGACTGGCCATGATTCCATAGGCAGCTGTCTTTATTAGCCTGCCTCGTCTTTGTTTTGGTTGGACAGCTTCCGGGACGTTATCCTTGGAGCCGTGGTATGGGCGCAGAGTGGACGTATGGTGGTCCTGTGTTCTATGTGCTAGTGACCTCGTAGGTCGTAGGGGATCTGGCTTGCACAATCCTGTTTATTTTGGAGTCGTGCCTTTGTTTGCATTGCTGAGCGTATATGAGGTGACCCAGACTAGGTTTCCTGGTTCGTATTGGTGTCTTGTTCATAAGCGTATTTTTTCCTACCGTCTTGCTGTTGCTCCTAACAGTTTTGCTTCTCTCAGGGTGTCTGCGAGGCGGAGGATATGAAGAGTTATCTTAGGAATAAACAATTCTGACTAGATGACGGCAGGTTGATCGCGGGTGACATCGACCGTGGTTCGGAGCTCTCTTCCAAAGGAGAGGTTCGCTGCTGTACACTCAGTGCTTTGGCACTTGGCGGTGTTTTTGGCAAATCGTGGGTAGTTTAGAAGGTCAGCTGTTGTGCTCATCTTTTACTACGATGGCTAACTGTGGCTTGAGATCCCTGTTTTTTCTCTCAACAGGGTTGGCTTGGCAGTGGTAAAACGGGGTCAGCGTTTGTTTGATGCCTAGGCACTGCATGTTTTTGCTGACGAATTGTCGCTACTTATACGGCGTGGTGTGCCGAAACGTAGAAATATTTTTGTTATCAGCATAGAGGAGTAGAAGTGCTGCTTGAGCCGGTTCTGGGGTTAGTACTAAGCCGACGAATTTATGTAGCTAGCTTTGTCTTACAAAAAGAAGCGAAGCGCTTGGGAGCTTGAGGCTTTGCTTGCTTTTCCATTCGCAACTAAGCGGTTATAACCTATGATTACATTATCTTCGTTAGCAAGAGGTAACTCGGCGCGTGGGTTGCGTGCTTCTCGGTTATATGTATGGTGCTATGCGGGATGACCAGTAGAAGAAACGGTGTTACAGACTTCCCCTCAATATCCTTAGGCGTCTCACCGAGAATTTTGGACTGGCCATGATTCCATAGGCAGCTGTCTTTATTAGCCTGCCTCGTCTTTGTTTTGGTTGGACAGCTTCCGGGACGTTATCCTTGGAGCCGTGGTATGGGCGCAGAGTGGACGTATGGTGGTCCTGTGTTCTATGTGCTAGTGACCTCGTAGGTCGTAGGGGATCTGGCGTGCACAATCCTGTTTCTTTTGGGGTCGAACTTGCCTGTCGTGCCCTTGTTTGCATTAATGAGAGTGTATAAGGTGACCCAGACTAGGTTTCCTGGTTCGTATTGGTGTTCCGCCTGACGATGTTGATCGGCGTATTTTTTCCTAGCGTCTTGCTGTTGCTCCTTTAACAGTTTTGCTTCTCTCAGCGTGTCTACGAGGCAGAGGAAATGATGAGTTATTTTAGGAATAAACAATTCTGACTAGATGACGGCAGGTTGATCGCGGTTGACATCGACCGTGGTTCGGAGCTCTCTTCCAAAGGAGAGGTTCGCTGCTGTACACTCAGTGGTTTGGCACTTGGCGGTGTTTATGGCAAATCGGAGGTAGTTTGGAAGGCCAGCTGTTGTGCTCATCTTTTACTACGATGGCTAACTGTGGCTTGAGATCCCCGTTTTTTCTCTCAACAGGGTTGGCTTGGCAGTGGTAAAACGGGGTCAGCGTTTGTTTGATGCCTAGGCACTGCATGCTTTTGCTGACGAATTGTCGCTACTTATACGGCGTGGTGTGTCGAAACGTAGAAATATTTCTGTTATCAGCATAGAGGAGTAGGTTTGGGCATCAGTTTGAATCAGGGCGAATAGTTCAACCTATCTGAATGAGGTGCTTTCTATTACGAAGACGCATCTTTCTTTTACTGGGGCTTTAAGTAGTAAATTGAAAAGGTCGATTGCAGTGTTTGAAGTGCTGCCGGTTCTGGGGTTGGTACTAAGCCGACGAATTTACAAAAAGAAGCGAAGCGCTTAGGAGCTTGAGGCTTTGCTTGTTTTTCCGTTCGCAACTAAGCGGTTATAACCTATGAACACGTCATCTTCGTTAGCAAGAGGTAACTCGGCGCGTGGGGTGCGTGCGTCTCGGCTCGGTGCTGCGTGCGTCTTGGCTATATGCGTGGCGCTATGCATGGCGACAGGTAGCAAGTAAAAACGCTATTCCTATAATTCGACATATGGAAAAGTATAAAATTCTTTTCTTTTTCCATAGAAATCACACTCTATAATATTTATTCTAAAAATATTACAATTTCAAGAATTTTTTTAAACACTTTGATGTACCCTCCGTGTTAATAAAAAAACGATGATGTTGAGATTAAATGTTACGCTTCTTTTAACACCGACATTCCTGTCGATTTTTGTTGTAATTGCTGATGGTTCGTTTTAAACTTTATATAATTCAAACTAATTTTTTCAAGTAAAGTAAAAGACCATTAATTTTGATTCACCTCTGTTGCATGCCTGATTTGATTTCCCCAAAAATTAAATTGAAAGTGTTAGCAATGGAGAAGATTGTACTAGATGCTTTAGGGTATATTAATTAAAAATATTGTAGAGTGCACATAGCATCTTGGAATACGTAATAAAAAGAACGTTAAAAGTTCTTGAAGTTTTAAAATGGTTAAAGTTTGAGCAAGATTTTGTAAATTATGGTGGCGTATATCTTGGAGAGCAGGGCACGTGACACCTATTGCGAGAGCTGACGTCCGTCGTCTGTGGATGTGCCTGCAGGGCGTTGGGACGCAATCCAGCTAATGTACCCTGTCGGGCGTCAGTCGCCACAGATAACCGCTATCTGTAACCTCTCCACTACGACCTCGCACACATCAACCGATCGAACGCGAACGATAAGCACTACTACCCTCTTCGATTACTACTACCACTGCATGCGCTATCTGCAATATGAACAGACTTTGCATACAAATTGACACACTTTTCGTGCTGCGGCTCCTTTCTAGTATGTGTGTATTAACGTTTCAACAGTTAAATTGAAAGCACATTTTTTAAACGACAACAACAATAAAAAGATTAAATAAATTTATTTTTTTGCGTTACTCTAACGCAATCGAATAAAAAGCTTGTGCACCAGAAGAATTTGCACAGGAATTAGACGTGATATATTTATATTATTATGTCCAAATATAGTTCTGACTTTGACAAAACTATTCCTTCTAAATCTGTTTTTATTGATTATTAATCGCTTACCAAAACTTCTTGACAACTAACTAATTTATAATTTTCTTTAGAGAAGTTTATTTCTGCCTACTGGGGTTGACGCAACTCAAAGTGTAACTAACCCCTAGTACCATTTAATATTTTATGAGTTACTCGTGCACGCACATCTAACTACATCAATGAAGTTCCGCTTAAAACGTTCCTTTAGTATTTTCATATCCTACAATTTATTACCGCAGTAATATCAAATATGTAATAATATTGAAACATTAATAGCTGAACAAACGCAACATATCTACTCGCTTTTTATGCTGATGGGTAGTACAGAAGTTGAGTAACTTCGAACAGCAAATAAATTTCCTTTGAGGGCTCGTTTATGCATATCACGTAAACGTCAAACCGAAAATATTAATTTACAAGACAATTACACTTAATTTGAAAATCTTTAAATCGATATACATTTCCCATTTGAAATAGAAGTTAAAAAGTCTGAGTTCGAAGCAGCTATTGTATGTAGTCGTAACATTAAGTACTCCAGAATTTCAACATTAGCTTTAAATATTCTACAAGGTCTTGACGAGACCAATGCTTTGATATGGAAGCAAACGTTGGATACTGACGCAAAGTCAAACAAAACGGGTCCGCGCAACAGAACTAAAACTTTTAAGATCCGTAGTAAGGTATACAACAACGAAGAAATCTGGTGTACACGGCATAAGAAATCTTTGGAAAATCTAAGGAAATTCAGGGAAACCTAAAAAAATCCAGGCAAATCCAAGGACATTCAGGAAAATCCAAGGAAATCAGGAGAAAATTCAAATAATTTCGAGGAAATTCTAAGAAAATCCAAGGAAATCCGAGGAAATCATGAGAAATCTAAGAAGATTTCCAGATAATATAGAAATTAATCGTGCAAAATTTAAAGTTTGGAGCTCTCTCTAAAACAAAATAGTAATTTCGCCACTGCCTCGAATTGTATTGAAACGCATTTCTTAGGGAACAAGTGGTAAGCTATCTGTTAGTGTTTTTATCTGCTAATGCTTTGTATGTGCAATAAAAGTGAGAAATAAAAGTGCAATAAAAACTAATGCCAAATATGAAGTAGTAAAAGAAATATTATAATGATTGTTCTGTTTAAACTAAGAATTTTGTATTATTTGTTTAATGTTTCTATCCATTATTTAGAATTGTCTAATAATTTGCTTGTTTCCCATGTAATAAAACATAATTCTTTTGTCCGATGTATTTTCTTCTTTTAATATGTTTTTTAAACCATTTAAGCCCTCTATTTAGTATTTATTTCCAGTTCTATTTTTTAGGCATTAGATAAATGTACTATGTTTTAGGGTACAAGAAAACCATGGAATTTCTTGCGAAATCCAAGGAAATCTCCAGGAAAGCCCCATTAAATTCAAAGAAATCCCGAGGAAATTCAAGACAATTTGAGGAAATTCAAGGAAATCTGTGGAAATCCAAAAGAAATCTAAGGAAGTCTGAGGAAATCTATGGCAATCCGAAGAAATCTAAGGAATTCCGAAGAAATCCAAAGAAACCTCGAAGAAATCATAGAAACTATCAGGAAATTTAAGGAGATCCAAGAAATCCCGAGAAAATTAAAGACAATTTAAGGAAATCTGTGGAAATCCAAGAAAATCTAAGAAAACCCAAAAAAATCCTCAAAAAATTCAAAAAAATCCCAGGAAATCCAAAAGAAATCTAGGGAAGTCTGAGGAAATCTAATGCAATCCGAAGAAATCCAAGGAATTCCGAAGAAATCCAAGGAATTCCCAAGAAATCCAAAGAAACCTCGAAGAAATCATAGAAACTATGAGGAAATTTAAGGAAATCCAAGGAAATATAAGAAAATTTAAGGAAATCCTTAGGACAATAAGGAAATTAAAGATATCTCGAAGAAATCCAAGGAAATCTGCAGAAATCTAAAAAAATCCGAGGAAATCTAAGAAATTCCGAGGAAATCCACGAGAATCTCGGGGAAATCTATGAAAATATGAGAAAATCTATAAAATCCAAGAAAATATGAGGAAATCCAAGGAAATCTCCAACAAATCGAAGGAAAATTAACATATCCCGAAGAAATCCAAGGAAATCTGCAGAAACCTAAAGAAATTTAAAAAAATCTAAGAAATTCCGAGGAAATCCAAGGAACTCCCGAGGAAATTCAAGAAATTTCGAAAAAATTCAAGGAAATCTCGGAGAAATCTAAGGAAATCTTCATAAAGGGAAGTATGGTTACACAATTTATGGCAGTGATTTACCCCTCGTTTAATTGGCTGGCCACTACAACCTTGTAATATCTCCTTCGTCAAGATATTCTTCGACAGCAACGGTAGGATGGGTCTCGCATTTTCGTTCATGTAAATAAAACCGCCTACTTCACCCCGAAACAGACGCACAACAGGATCAAGGACGTTTTGAATATAACAGTTTCCCGTCATGGTCTCTTCGATGGACCAGTGGCGTGCGAACATCTCGCATTATGCCAGCCCAAAACATAACGCTGCCACCTTGAAACGGGAGACGAGACTGGGTTGTGCATAGACGTTCTTGCTTTTCTGGACTTCTCTAAACACGTATACGTTTTAAATTGCTTAGTAGGCTAATTCTGGTTTTATCCAAGAACAGGACCATGTTCCAATGTTGTGCCTTCGCCGTCATTTCTCGTGCCCAACGCAGGCGAGTTGTTTTGTATAGCTGAGTTAGTCTCGGCACAAAAAGAGGTCTTCGAAGATGTAAATTGTTCAATTTCAACCGCTGACGGACTGTGTGCCTTGAGATATTCATTCCTTTCATTCTTAGGAACTCCTTCTGCATGGCACTGCGTGACAGGCTGTAGCATAGTAGCAAGTTACTAACGCCTCACGCCTGCTTTTAATTAAAACATTGCTCTACGCGAAAGATCACATGCGTGTCGTAGTGTATTCGCAAAACAACTTTTGTATAAAAAATTAATTTTTTATTTTCTTCAAAAAGATTGCTGGAGATTAAAGACAATCAGGGAAGATGCAGCAGATTCAAATTCACGAAATTTAGGTTGGAAACAGAACAGTAACCCCCCTAAATATTGCTACGCCTAAAATATAATTGTAAACCTTATTTTACTATCACTCATGGGCAAGTTAATTTAAACAGGAAGGATTTACCGTTGATAGCATTGATAGCTCGCGCTTACCATCGAGCTACGGCCGCTCTATATACACTGTGTCTATAAAGAACGACTAGATATTTTACCACAAAATTTGGTGTGCTGTAATGGGAAATTAAATACTATCTTCAGCCCATATTAAAATTTTGTATGATCCAAAATGGCGACTGGGCGCCATTTTTTTGTCAGTAGAAAGGGGGTCGAATAATACCTCATTGGAAAGGTCATTTAGTACTGCGTCTGATCCTAGAGTTTCAAAGAAAAATATTCAGACATAACAAAATGACAATGTTTGAAGATAAAGGAATTTATTTATAAAAAACTAAGAATTAATGCAAAAAGAAATTAAATTAAGTGTTCGAGATGTTTACCATTCACTTCTTGGCACATAAAAAGTCGGTTATAAAATTCCTGCCTTACATTTTCATAAGTTTCTGGAGTGATATTTCTGCAAACTTCTGCAATGCGTTGCTCCAGTTCTTCAATTGTTTCTGGACGGGTTCTGTACACTTTCGATTTCAGATATTCTCATAGAAATAAATCTAAGGAAGTTAAGTCTGGGGAGCGAGCCGGCTATTCTACAGGTCCCCGCCTACCAATCCATCTTCCAAGAAAATGTCCGTTGAGAAAGTCAGAAACAAGCCTATAATAATGAGGCGGCGCACCGTCTTGTTGGAATATAACGTTTTCAATATTATTTCCAGCCACCTGAAGGAAAGGAAAGTCCTGCAAATGAAAAAGTTGACTACTGGATAAAAGAATCAAAACAATGTTAAATTGAGTGAGTCCATTTGTTTAAAATCCGCCATTTTGTTATGACTGAATATTTTTCTTTGAAACCCTAGGATCAGACGCAGAACTAAAAGACCTTTCAAATGAGGTGTCACTCGACCCTCTTTCTATTTAAAAAAAATTCAAAATGGCGCCCAGTCGCCATTTTGAATGATACAAAATTTAATTTTTGACTAAAAAATAGTAGTTCATTTCCCATTAAAGCACACCAAATATTGTGGTAAAATATCAAGTCGTTAAAAAGTTAGTTCGGGGAGGGGGGTTGCTTTATAGACAGACGGTATAACATAAGGGAGAACATAGTGTGATAATCAGTTACTTACAAAACTTTCCCCCTAGCGATGAGTAGTAAATATTAATCATCCCTTTAGTGTCATCACGTACCTTTCATTCTAATATCGACCAAGTTTTATTTAATGAACCTACAAACTGAAACCTCTGTAAACCCATGTTGTACACCAATGACTAATGAGTATTTTTTATATTATTGAACAAACACAACAAGGTCAGATAGTCCACGCGCTTTCTGCGTACATAGTTAAATCAACAAGTAAGAATGCGACGCATAAAGGATGGACAGACGTAGGCCTTTATTAACGTTAAACATACTTGTATTTATTTTTTGTTGGCACATGGCAGCTGCAGAACCGTTACTACTACAAATCGCTAGTTTATTATAATCTTTTCGTCGGTTTCTCGTTTTGGGTAGTTTTAGCCCAGGGAGCAAACACGCTCAGTCGCTCATCCTGCTTGTCAGGTAATAGAGACAATAGGGTAAATCAGGAAGGGTGACCTATATTGTACACTGTATCATCTGCTTGTATAAATTTAACCCGAAATTGATTTGTTAAATTGGTTTCCATCACTTCATTAGTTTTTGCAAGTTTCTGGTTGTTCATCAAATTTTTTTTGGTTAAAATTAATTTTCTTTTTTAATCGAAGTAATATTTAGATTCTGAAGTGGTGACCGTAAAAACATTTACAACTTAACGTCAAAATTGAAACAATGGTAATTAAGAATTTACTAGCAGAACTCGTGGGCTAGGCCCCTAGATTTTTTGCTAACTTCCTGCCCGCCTCTCGCCGCTGCAAATGTTTTCTCCGCTGAATCAGTCTCGGGTATGAGCGCTGCTCCCGAAGAGAAAACTCGTAAAACAACCAAAAAGAGAAACTTGCTAAGCAGCCCCTAAAAAACCCCGAAAAAAAATTTAAGAAAGAAAAACTTGACGTAGAATGTTTAAACAAACAATCTCCCAAAAAATCATAGCGCCAGAAAAAAGAAATGTGTGCCGAGAACGCAAGTTCTAAGTGAAACTGTGAAACTTCTTAGCGTGTTCTCACTGATAGTGGTTTTTTTTAGATTCTATAATTTAACAAAGACCGAAAACATTTGAGTCATGTTCTAGTTAGCTGTAGGAAACGCTATAAAAACTTATGAAATACTTCCGATATATTAAATCCGCTATCTTGAATTCCGCCATATTGAATTTTAAGATGTAAATCTTAAATTCGTAATTAGCAGCTTGTCAAAACCTCCCGAATACCAATTTTTATAAAAATCGGATAACTTTATGAAAGCATTCCACTATATTGAATCGGCCATCTTAAATTTTGTACTTTAGTTCCTGAATTCGTAACTAGCAGCCCCAAATCTTTACAAATACAAATTTTCATATAAATCAGATGACTTTATAATATAATTCCGCCATATTGAATTTTAGAATTTAGATTCTGAATTCGTAATTAGCAGCCCCAAAACTTCTTGTATATCAATTTTTATAAAAATCTGATATATTTATGAAATAATTCCGCCATTTTGATTCTGCCATCTTGACTTTTATAATTTAGATAGTGTATTTGTAATTAGCAGCTCTAAAAACTGTCAAATACCAATTTCTATAAAAATCGGCTAACTTTCTACGAAATACTTGCGTCATATTGAATCCGCCATCTTGAGCTTTATAATTTAAATTTTTAATTTGTAATTAGCAGCCCCAAAACCTTTCAAATCCCAATTTTTATAAAAATCGATTAACTTAGTGAAATAGCTTCGCCATCTTGACTTTTATAATTGATATCTTCAATTCGTAAATACCAGCCGCAAAACCTTTCAAATACCAACGCTTATGAAAATCAGATAACGTTATCAGATATAATTCCGCCATTATGAATCCGCCATCTTCAGCTTTATAATTTGCATTTTAAATTTGTAATTAACAGCCCGGTCAAAATCCCTCAAATACCAATTTTCATGAAAGTCGAATAACCTTATAAAATAATTTCGCCATATTGAATCCGCCATCTTGACTTTTATAATTTAAATTCTGAATTCGTAGTATTAAGCAGGCCATTAGCCTATAATAAGAGGTAGAAGAATTCGTAGTTAGCAACCCCAAACCCCGCGAATACAATTTGTTTGAAAATAAACATATACCATTGACCTAGCTCAGTTTAGTTAGCGCGGGGTAACACAAAAACAAATGCATTATTAAATGAGGTTATAATATAACAACGCAAGTTGCAACATTGCCAGACGTAGTACGATTTAGCTGTAATTCAAACTTTATAGATGGCGGTAATTTCAAAATATCTTAAATATAAGATATTTTGAAATAGAATAATTTTTAAATATCTCAGACATTAGGAAAATAACTTTAAATAAAATTATTTATCTAAGATATTTGACAATCAAATTGCGTGTAAATATTTATAATTGTCTATAAAATATTTCTAAACAGATAATTGAAAATATCTCGGAGATATTTTAAAATAATTAAAAATATCTTAGATATTTTTAATTCGAATATATTTACAGTACAAATGTAGAATTTTATAAGATATTTTTAACAAATTAATCAGATCTCTAAAATATTTTGAAAACAATTTATATATAACATGTATATTAATTTAAATAATAATTACTTTAAATAAAATTTTACAGTTAAAAGTGACAGATATTAACAATACAAAATTTAATTACTAATATCAGCAAATGATCTTCGATTTTGACGCGTTAGACCAGAGTCATTTTAAATTTTCTGCATATTTCTTTTTTGCATTTGGGAAACTTCAAAATGCTGAATTGAAATGTTTAATTTGAATTGTAAGCTAAATTTAGAGCTGTTTAACTTTGTTTGGTTGATATTGTGCAGGAAGGTTTTGAGGTTTAAATGCGACCCGCTAATTCATACCCGGTAACAATGTAAACGTTTTGGTACAAACTGGAACATTTCTTGTTGCGGTTTATCCCGGCGCTGCGTATGCGTATCAACAGTTGGAGGGGAAGTTTCGCGGGGCGGCTATTCGAATAATATTGGATTTTCCTGGATTTTCAGATAATACTAAAGGGATTTTAATTAAAAAATGATAATGAAACCTAATACGAGTATTTGTATGCGGATAAACTGACAACGGCACTTTTATTATTCCTATGTAGATTTGACGAACCACTTTTATGTAAATATATAACCGGCCACTATACGATAATGACAGCACAATCTCACGGAATACTGCGGCGTTACAGGGCCGGATTAGTGATAATCTGACTAGGTATAGTGCCAGCCTTTTACAGTTATGCTGGGCGGGAATTATTAGGAATCCCAGTTAATTCCCGATCAAAATTGTAGAATTTTAAATATTTGCATTTTAGAAAGTTGAAAAGGACTCAAAATCTTAAAGAAATTCAATAATTTTTAAAAGGCAATTTCCGGAAGTGAATTTTTTTGAAAGGCTTTTAAGCAGCGAATCTAAATCTGCGCTTTACAGCTCAATATTGAAGTTTCTGAACACATTTTTGGACTCGAATATAGTTAAGAATTTTCTAGGTCAATTTTCCAAAATATTTTGTATAATAACGGTTGCAACAGGGACGGATTAACAGAAAATCTGATTTGACGCTGTATTAAAAAAAAGATTTTGTAGTAACTGACATGGTTCAAGGGAGCTTTCGAATTAACTTGAATTGAAATTCTTAGTTTCGTTTGCATCGTGCAGGTACCATTGATGTTATTTAAAACTTTAAGTCCGGGCTAACCTAATCCCGGCCCTGTTTCGCTTTCAGCGTGCAGCCCCATTGTAATATGAATTGCATAAATTTACCTTCAGCGAGAAGTTGCGGACATGGTAGGATAAGGATATATCTGGCGGAAGCTGCAACCCGACACGGGGAAGTGGATTTCCTTGTGTGGCGGGCCAGCTGCGAGCGGTATCACAGGTGGTCGTCGGCCAGGTAGCGCACGTGGCCCCCCTTCAAGGTCCGTGTTTGAGTGCGGCGGGTAATGATCTCTCGGCACGCGTCCTAATGGTAGGCCACGTGTTGGAGCGCAGGGTGAGGCCGAATTTCTACCCCTTCGGTCGCATCGTAGTGTTCTGCAGGCTGCAATCGATGCGCGGCCCGAGGGGTGCGCATGTAACGGAGGGGCCGGGGGTGTTCGCAGCCCCAAAGCTCTCTCCCCCACCACAACGGATGGAATATAAAAGCGCCGCGAGGGTAAGGGTGGTCTTTAAAGCCACGAGGGGTCCGTTTAGTTTAGTTTGTTGAGTTCGCTCTTTCGGTCTTCTCTCATCCTGTCCTGTCTTCTTGCTGCTCGTCCTTCTGTTCTTCGTGTGTAGGTGCGCGAGTGGGATGTGGGCACGCCGCCGTCGTCTGTGAGGAGTTTAGCGCTCCGGATGATTAATCCGAGTATAGTGGTGGAGTTCGACTGCAGCTGGAGACCGCCGAGGTGTCGCCGTCGTGGTTGTCGTGGTGGCTCGCGATAGCACCATGCCACGCTGCCTCATGGCCAAGAAGTGGAAGGCTTATCCGTGGCCGGAGCGGCCGGACCCGCCGGAAGAAGAGGAAGAGGAGATTGACGTCGTGGGCGACTCTTCGGCCGCCTCCTGCTGGGGACCGTCCAGTCCTACGGCGGGGGCGACGGCCCCCAGCCCGCCGCCTACCTCACCGCACGGTACCACTCTGCTCTACAACGGTGAGTTTCCCATTATTCCATTACGTACAAGCACAATCCAATTATTCCAAACTGAAAGGAAACAGAGCATAAATTTGAACGGTAGCAATTATAACCGCTTATAAATCAAACCAAAATTGTGTTCCTAAACGCAACAGAATATCCCTTTTGTTATCGATTTGGCACATGGAAAACAAGAAAAAACCTTACCATCCGCACCAACAAAATGTCTGGGTAATTCTTGACTCGCTGGAATCTTAACGAGTTTCGGTTTTGCCGGTGCATTTTGTCGATGATCGTAACGTGGGGTTTTACTACTTAGAGTTTCTAACGTGTCTCCTGCGTCAGCTGCTAAAACGTGTCGGTTTAATTAAAAGGGACCCGTTCCCTGTTCATCCCCAGCTGTTACAGTTTCTACTATGCATATTATCTATCTTAAGAGTATTACCTTTCGGTTCGGGAATTATTTGTCTCCCGACTTTCATCTTCTTTCGCAACGAATTTCTACCAATCAATATTTTTTGACTTTGAAAATTGGAAAATAAGCTTCCTATTTTGGGCTTCCGAAATATGCAACAAAAGTATGCGATTTTTACTTTTTAAAATTTGCAATTGGTGAAGTTTTGAAATTTTTAAAATGCTTTTACAAAAGATTACTTTAGAGATTTTTCACAAGTAAATAACAACATTTCCAATGCATTAAATTGAAGTTGGAACCGTTTTACTCGTTTTGCTAAGCTTACTCTATTTTTCAAACGGTGTAAATGTTACAAAATTAACTGAACATTACCTATACTGACAAAATCTATAATTTACAATGCACAAAAAGTTGACAAAATAAAATCAAATTCAAAATTTGAGTGTAAACTTTCAAAGCTATAATGTTTGTGGATGAAATCCTTTAAAATTAAATCGGAAGTCACCAAATTTTCATAAACAGGAAAATTCAGTGTAACAAGTTTGAGTAAATCTTAATATTTTAGATATCAAATTAAAATTTTAGTGTGCCCCTATAAAATTTAAAACACTTAAGCAAAAATACCTTTGCTGAAGAGGGTCAAAAATGATTGTAACAGAAATTAAATTTGAAGTTAACATTAAATTTTGGTTCTAAACCAACGGTTAGTAAACAAGACTAATTTCAAATTGTAATAATCGGATTTTCTTTGAACATAAAATGGCATTTTTCAGAGTAACATTTAAAAGTATGATAGAGTACTGCGTTTAGGGTTTAATTTTAAAACCAGGGTTGTAACTTTACGCATAGAATATTATTTTCTACATTACACGTAGAAAAGCGTGTAGAATACGTAGAATATAAAAAATATGTACCGATAGATTCTAGGAAAAAACCTGCATTAAAATATTGTGTTTACTTTACTAGGTAGACACATGCGTGTGTGCATAGTAAAGGAGGGGACTTGTGACTATCCAACGGTACGAACGCGCCGCCTTTTTTCCATTCAAACGTGCCAAATGTTTTTAATTGTCAGCGACAAATCAGTTGGCTTTATAAAAAAGTATCCAATAAAATTGTGCTCTTTAAATCGATTCGTCTGGGGCGTACCGATTGTCCTACCACTGATCGCAATTGTTTTACGCTTTTAGTCATTTATTATTTTGAGATGTTTTGTTATTTTACTTTGGTGTAGAAAGAGGCACTTGTTAAGTTATATACGTGTTTATTTACGTTTAAGATCGAGAAAGGTAGGCCTGGGTTGTATTTCCTGTCCTGGTCGGTTGTTATGGCTCAGGTTTTTTCGTGGTTTTGCTGGTCCACAAAGTAAATACTGGGACAGTACTATACAGGGGAATTCTTCCTTATCTCAATTCCATGCTTTAGCCCATCCTTTCTCGGCTGAAGAGGGGCTTAGGACTCCGGTGCGGAGTCCGAAAGACCCCTATAGCGGCCAACTCTTTCACGGGGAATATACAGACAATGAAATTTCTTTTTTATGTACGTTTAAACTGTCTGATTTTGCATCAGTATTATTCTGCATGTAGAATATGCAGAAACAGAGCTTAATATTCTACATGCAGAATACACTTGATTTTATCTGTAATTGCTACATGGAAGTTATAATTTTGTAGGGGAAACAAGTCACACAAAAACATCCAGGCAATAAATAATTTACTACCTTTTTTCAGATTACAGTTTACTTTTTAAGCTAAACATTATTACAAAATTCAGCTACATTGAATGGACTATTTTTAATAAGTATGGTTTTTATTTTATTTAATAAAATTTAACCTTGTTCTCACCTTTTACGTTATTTGCGAGTAAATTGTAGTAAGCTTTCTAAGCTTTTTTTCATTTTACTTGATTTAGACCTCTTCCGTTTTAGATTTCGAAAATGTTTTGATAGATTTTGCTGATATCAAAATTAATCTTTTGTCGTTTTTGAATTTTTCAATTACCAAATTTTTATGTTTATTTATTGAGTATATCCACACAGTACTTACGTTTATATTACATTTTGGTTTCAAAACATTAAGTGATATTAAATCACCCTTCAAAAAACTTGTACCTGGTGTCAGAGTATAAATTCTGTTAGCTAATACCTGGGGCGTCGTTAGGATAAGAAAACTGGGAGGGCGGAGGTGCCGTAAACTATGTGCACGTATTTCCTATAAATATATATATTATTCTGCGTTTTTTCAATAAAAATTTTGGGGGCGCAAATTAAAAATAAGGGTGCTAGCGTCCCCCCTTAAGAACCCCCTAACGACACGCCTGGCTAATACGGTTTCCAGTTTCCATAAATTAAAATTTAGAATGCCTTGAAAATGTTTTGTATTAAAATTTAAAAAATAGTTAGGTAAGCAAGTGGTGTCAGGTGAACTAGTTATGTATTATACGAAAATTTGTTACTTAAAAATGTAAAACTCTTAGTTATGCTTCGAATAGACACAAAGAAATTTCGTTCTTTTCAAAATTGAATTTCGAATATGGCTGTTTGTGGATAGTTCTTTTGTAGGGAAATACTTTGGAATAAAAGTGCTCGCTTAACCCTTTATTTGAGCATTAAAACAAACCTAGGCTTTGTAAATTCTAACTTGGTTGAGAAGGCAGAAAAATGTTTCATAAAAGGTGCAAAAATCACAAAATGGTTCGATTCCATTGCATCCTACCTTAAAAGTAGTCGTAAAACTAGAAAAAAATATGTTCTAGCCGTAATAGCTTCCAAAATACGTCCTTCCAAAGAATCCCAATTTTGCCCAAAAATCGTACTTTTTAGGTTTCTTGTCCCTGAAGATCATTTAGAGACCTTTAGGTGGCGGTCACGTTTTTCGTATTTCGAAAATAGCTCTTTTTGAGTGCATCCAACCTAAACATGAGCTAAACTATTTTTGAAATACGAAAAACGGTAAGAATTGCTCTAATTTGAGAGGTCATAGCTCGCGACGTTATAGGGCTAGAGTTTGTTTTTTTTTGAGATTTCCAGGAAATTGGGTGTACTTTAACTCGTCTTTTACGTATCAGGCGCAAAAAATTTGAAAAATAAAAATTTTGGGCCAAAAATTTAAGGTTTTTCTTTGGAAATGCGTAATTTGGAAACTATTAGGGTTCGAACATTGTTTTGTAGTTTTACGCAAAATTTAATTTTTTTTTTATTTTAGTGCATTTAGTTTTTAAATTGGATGCACTCAAATAGAGATATTTTAGAAAAACTGCAACCCTGCAAAACAGGTTAAAAAAACGGTCGAAAATGCTCTACTTTTAGAGGTCATAGCTCGCGAATTAATACGGTTAGAGGTTTTTTTTTATTTTAGATTTTCAGGAAATTGAGTGCACTTTAATTTGTCTCTGAGCTACTTTTGCGTATGATCAATAAATCTGAACACGACGATTTTTAAGCAAAAAATTTAAAAAAAAATTGTGTTTCTTTGGAAGGGAGTAATTTGGAAAGTATTAGGGTTCACGCATTCTTTTTTTTAGTCTTACGCAGAATTTTAATTCCTTTTATTTTAGTTAATTTCATTTTTAAATTGGATGCACTCAAATAGAGATATTTTAGAAAAACTGCAACCCTACACAACAGTTTCAAAAAACGGTCGAAAATGCTCTACTTTTAGAGGTCATAGCTCGCGAATTAATACGGTTAGAGGTTTTTTTTTATTTTAGATTTTCAGGAAATTGAGTGCACTTTAATTTGTCTCTGAGCTACTTTTGCGTATGATCAATAAATCTGAACACGACGATTTTTAAGCAAAAAATTTAAAAAAAAATTGTGTTTCTTTGGAAGGGAGTAATTTGGAAAGTATTAGGGTTCACGCATTCTTTTTTTTAGTCTTACGCAGAATTTTAATTCCTTTTATTTTAGTTAATTTCATTTTTAAATTGGATGCACTCAAATAGAGATATTTTAGAAAAACTGCAACCCTACACAACAGTTTCAAAAAACGGTCGAAAATGCTCTACTTTGAGAGGTCGTAGCTCGCGACTTAATACGGTTAGAGGTTTTTTTTATTTTAGATTTATAGGAAATTGAGTGCACTTTAATTTATCTCTGGGCTACTTTTGCGTATGACCAATAAATCTGAACAATACGATTTTTAAGCAAAGAAATTAAAAAGATGGTGTTTCTTTGGAAGGGCATAATTTGGAAACTATTGAGGTTAGATTAGCTTTTTTATTTCTCCGCAGAATTTTATCCTCTTTTATTTTAATTTATTTTATTTTTAGTTTGAATGCACTCAAAAAGAACGATTTTCGAAAATCTGCAACTCTACGAAGCTGGTTGGAAAAACGGTCAGAAGTGCTCTCTACTTTGAGAGGCAATAGCTTGCGACCTAATAGGGTTGAGGGTTATATTTTTTGGGGATTTACAGGAAATTGAGTGCACTTTAGCTTATTCCAAATCATTTTTGCGTATGATCATCAGGGACAACGGTATTTCAAGAAATCTTAAAAGTACGATTTTTGGGCCAAAAAATTAGAAAAATTGGGATTCTTTAGAACAGCGGAGTTTGGAGACTATTAAAGCTAGTAGAACATGCTTTGTTTTTAGTTTTTACGCAGAATTTTATTAGCTGTTAACGTAGGATTTACCGAAAACGAACAATCTACAATTTTATGATTTCTGCACTATTTCAAAAAAAAATTCTGGTTTCTCTACCGAATTAGATTTCACAAACTCAAATTCTTTTTGAACGTTAACGGACTTAAGCAAAAAAATACCACTTTCGAGTTATTTCCTCAAAGTACCTTATGACTGTGCATCTACTCGCCTGGAAGTTCTGGAAAAAGCTTGAAAACGCTTGAATTCAAAAAGTGCACTAGAAAAGCTTAAAAACGCTGAAATTTGTTATTTGTCTCAAAATTTTTAAATTCTTTCCTTTTACAATTCAATATGTTCTATGCAATGTAAAAAATTTAGAGTATGAATGTTTACCGCCCAAAAATTCGTTCGTGCTTGTTTATAATCGGCAAAACGTCACTTTGTATTGTGTCAGAATGCGCTTAACCACACAACAAACCCCGAAATAATGAAATTATTCTGCAACTTGCAGTTATTTTTGTTAATACGCATACGTAGACTTGCTGTTGTGTTTGTTAACTGTCATTTAACATAACTTTTTTTAAGTGACACATTTTTGTGATTTTATGTTTTATTACATTTACTAGGCTTTGAATGGAATTTACAGACACAAACTGCTTCGAAAATAGTTATAAGTATGGATATTTTCATGCGTCAAATATTTTAATACAGTGCCCTTATACAGGGTGTTCCGTAAGCAATGGGACCACGTTTAGGTATAGTTTCTGGGGTCAGAGCGATATAACCAACCTTAGTAAAAAGTGCTTCTTTGAGATGTTCTAGAGCCTTAAAGACAAAAACTCTTATGTTGTTTGTGACCAAAACAAAAACTACTAATCGGATGAGTTATAATTCTGTTTTATAGGTTTACAAACACGATGGTGTTACTGTTAATTTTGCTGTTTGTAGAGGGCGCTAGTTACGCCACTTTAGTTTGATGTTTTGGCACATAACTTTTTTGCTGTTAACTTTTTTAAGCTTTGGATAAGAAATTCTTATGTAGAATTTAATTTTACATAAAAAAGTACACTTGTTAAAAGTTGATAAAATGAACCGTTTTCGAGAAATACTGTTTAAAAGTTTCAGTGCACGTCAGAAAATACAATCACGAAATGCATTTTATCATGTAGGTATGTCATTTTAAGTAAGCAAAAGCTAAATGATGAATGTATAATTAGACTAATAATACCATTCGAACAGCAATCGTTCGATTAAGTCCATCACTAATTGTTACTACTGTTATTATTTATTATTTATGCAATTGTTAATGTGTTCATATTATTGTTGATTGTTGTTCTTGTTTTCTGTTGTTGTGGTTGAGAATTGATTAAGCCCGGCGACACAGCTAGCTATTTTCTTGGAACTTTGTAACTAGGCGTAGAGATATTGAAATATCGCCACCTGGTTAATTTAAAGAGTATTAACCAGTATAGATTAAAGAATCTTGTTTATGACGTACTATTAAGCGAGCGGGACTTCGACTGGTGAAAACAATGACATAGATTAGTATTTCCATTGATCGGGTAAAACGATATTCGACTAATTACAGGTTCTTGCGCTGAAGATATTGTTGCGACACACTCAAACAGTTAACTGCCAGAGGCTACGTAAGATTTCCACGAAAAATCCTGAAGTAATATATTTTGATCATGCTTTGCTAAAGTCGTAATATATTTTTCATTATTTTTTATGTTCCTACTGGTGATATTCTGAAAGCTCAATGTTTGATGTGTCCATAAGCAAAATATTTGCGATAAGTGCGTAACTTGAATAGTCTAGCACAGAGTTTTTCGAGTATGCGACTTGGCTGCATTGGTTAATCTGTTAATATTAACTGTGAATAAGTATTAATTTAAATTCTTACGTTATCCGGGCGTAATACTTCAAAATTGCCTTACCAGAGCGGTTAATCGGTTTTTACTAGTGATGGACATAGTAAAATGATTTTATAATCGAAGGTTTTCTATTCGAATACAATTGATAATCGAATGATTCATTTGGATAAAATCATTCGGAGTAGCAAAAACGCTCGCTACTTGCTTCTCGAATGCTCCTATGGGGGAATTTTCGTTCTCATCGTCTTTTCTTAGGCCGCCCGGCAAAACGGCGTAAACCTTCAGCTTCGCTAATTCCGGTTTGTTTTTTGAGTAATATTTCTATAAACCGCGAAAGTGGATACATTTTTCTGTTTTATAAATCAATTATTTTTTTAATAAGAGACCAGGCATAGAAACAATATCGGAATGTGTAAACAATCAAGCTATTCGTATCTCGTCGTTTTCCGTGTTTGAATATAAACGCTCGTGCACCATCGACTACTTTGGAATTCGCGATTGGATAGTTTGAAATTTTCTGAATCCTGATGCGCATTCATGCAGTGATGCACAACTAGTTGCATAGTGAGCAGTGGCTACGCTTTATGTGACCTCGGGATTGCTGCTTAGCTTTATGCACTATCTCGTTTATTTACATACGCAAAATAAATAGTACACTAATTAAACAAAAATAAACACGTATACAAGTATAAAAAAGTACCCCCCTCCCCACACCTAAGTAAAATAAACAATACTAGCAAAACTTTTGGGCTACGCCCCAACGCTTTTATTGAAGGTTTTTTTTAAAACAGGTAAACTTTTGAAATCAAATGCAGCACCTACGCCGTACGTGACTGTTACATAAATATCGGTACCTGCAAACATAATAATAAATAAGCTGTGTCGAGATGTAGGAATAGTCCGTTGCCATCAAAAGTTGAGACAGGGTACAAGGATTCCGATTTAATATAAAATGGGGCTCCAGTAGACACCCGGATAGATAAATTTTTGATTTTGTCACTAAATTATTTAAATGGAGGTTAGTAGGAAAATGCATAACTGTTCTCATGTAATTAAAATATTGTTAAATCTCACGAACATATTTTTAGTAATAAAATTGTTACTGCACGAATTTTAAAGTAGTATAATATATAATTGGACTCATATTCAACAATATTTTGAATAGTATTCTCGAAACAGATCAACGAGGAAAAATTTCAAGCGCATTTGTAAATAATGGGCACTGTACACAATAGCCGGGGAATGAATTGTTTGGAGCATAGAATGGCGGTGCTTAGAGCAGAGTAGTTATTCTTACGAGGTCGGAAGTGACTTATTGCGGAAGTGTAGTTGCGCGAGTATAGGGAATGGAAATACCAACAAGAGCTATTATTGTGTAGGGCTACGCGAAATTGGTTTTTTATTTTAACGTTATTTAAAATTTAATTTGATAAAAGCATCTCTTACAAGAAACTTTTAATTTGTAAACCTGTAGTTTGGAAAAACTCACATAAAGTTATAGAATAATTCGCCGCTATATTACAAAAGCCACTAAAATGTCTCTACGTTTGGTTAACGCTAAAAAATTGTAATCGAAATTTCAACGTTTAGAATTTTCACTACCAAATTAATTAATTAAGCAAACGCTTGCCACCTACTGAGAGTTCGTAACACGTTGATAAATAAAGATAATTATAAAGTTGATAATTAAAGTTGCATTGTTGAATAATTTTTCCAAATATTACTCGTGACAAGAATTTTACGCTCGCGGGTGGTGTAGCGGTTAGAGCCTCAGGCTCTAAAGCTAGATTCCCAACGGCAGTAGGTTCGAATCCTCTGCACGTCGGAAATCTTTCTAAACAAGTTAGACCCGGCGGCGTGGCGTGTCCATGGACGTTGTGTATTTTGGGTTGCATGTTATTTCGGGGTAGGGCATGTCAGACGGGTGAATAGCGCTAAGTGCGCTGAGCTCGGGTAAGAGAGTGAGACGGCAATCGAAGAGTTACCTTTACGGACAGCCCCATGATTTTTCGTTTAAAAAAAACGGCAAGAATTGTTGTAAAAAATATATTGTCTTTGCCATACAAATTATTGCAAATTTCACTCAACAAAGTCACCCACTTGAGCTGATTTTGTTTCATGAAATTTTGACGCAACAATTTCCATTAAAATACGTTAGCTGTTGTCCAAGTATATTAGGCCTATTTAAATAACGTTATTAAACACAGTAGATGTTTTCTTTGAAGAACTAATGATTGTGGAAAGTTTCACATAAAATTATAGAGATAGTTTATTAAAATTTAATAAGTTTAAAAAATAAGCCATGCACATATTTTTGTACCAACGTTTTACATTACTCCCAGTACTCTGATGAGAGCCTACAAAAAGCTAATTCAGGGGACAGCATAGCAGCCGTAATGGTCAGCTGCTTACCATACTATAACTAACTAAGGCTTTTCGAAGAAAACAAATAATTTTTTTCAAATTTTGGATACGTTTTTGAGATTAAAGAAAACCAGCAACCAAAGATAGCAGGGAGAAATTAATCCCCCTTAATATTAACCTAAAAATCAAAGTTGTTAACCTTATTCTACTATCACTTATGAGTAATTTAGCTTAAACACAAAAAATAATTAGCGTCTTCCGTGTATTAATACAGTGGCATGTATTATTGATTTTCAAAAATACATAGAAGGCGTCACAGAGAAATTAACGAACTAGGTCACAAACAAATAGTCATCCGCGAATTTTGCAGGATAATAATTCAGGAATGGAATTTTTTGTTTAAAATCTTTATTTGGGCGTCCAAAAATAAACGCCGAGCTTGTGAATTTTATCTTGATCAAGAAACCAGAACTTATTTATGAAAAAGTTGCAAATAATCACAAAATCGTGGATTGTTCGTTTCCATTGCATCTTACGTTAAAAGCAGCTCCTAAAAACTTAAAAATTCTGCACAAAATTAAAAACAAGAGAATGTTGTAACCCTAATCATTTTCAAAATATGCCCTTGCAAAGAACCCCATCTTTTAAATTTTTTCCAAAAATCGTACCTTGTTTACACAATTTTTTGAAAATCACCACTTACCTTCCGTTAGGGTTTAAGGGTTGTTTTGTTTTGTATTTACAGGAAATTGGGTGTACATACTTTAACTCATCTGTGGACCACTTTTACGTAGGTTTATCAAAGACAACGGTAAACTACGCTTATTGGGCCAAAATTTAAAAAAAAATGGGTTTTTGGAAGATCGTATTTTGAAAAGTATGGCATTAATTTTTTTCAGTTTCTTTTTCGTAGGAATATTTTTACTGTGGGATGCAACGCAAACAAACAATCCACGATTTTGTGACTTTTTGTACCTTTTTCAAAAAATCTTTCTGGGTTCCCGACTGAATTACAGTTCACAAGCTCAGGGTCTGTTTTTGGACGGTCAAAGATAGGGTTTGAGCAAAAAAATTCTATTCCTGAGTTGTTTCCCCTATTTTTACGACAAAAAAAAACATCGTTTAGCCACTTTTTGGCCAATGTTATTTGAAATCTTCTAAAATGTTGTAAATACGTTTCATTTCACACTATTATTGTTTTCGAAAATTCGCGATGAAGGGAATATTGTGTTCCTATAGGCAGTGGCGTAACTTCAGATTTTGGGCCCGGGGCAAGATACCTGAAGGGACCTGGCCCCATCCTCAAAACTTCCATAATAAAGTAACTGATAATAGGAACAATTTCTTCAATAGGAAATAAAAATATTTGCAGTCTAGTAAATAAAAATAACTATATTAAAGCCGTGTCTAATTAAGATAGGCAAATCGTAAGTTTTCTGAAGGTAATGTGTCTGGGTCGGTACCAAAAAGTGTGGGTGTTGTATTATTACTAAATATAATCTCACTTCAGTATTTTTCATTGTATAAGTACCTACATATTTACTTAAATGGAATTTAAAATGTTTTTTGTTGAATATAAAAATAAAGACTGTCGAAAATCAAAAATTTGTATTGTAAAAACTTCGTAATAAAGAAATAAAAAAAATAAATGCTCGAGGCTCGTGGCAGGGCCCCCTAAAGCCTCGAGCCCGGGGGCCGTTACCCCCTCTGCCCTATGGGAGTTACGCCACTGCCTATAGGGCTACACCTAATAAAGCGTTAAAGTAAAATTATTTAAAAAATCGTATCGATCGCCGTGTTGCACCTAGAACTTTCGAGAAAAACGCGTTAGATTGCGTCTAAAGTCTTCTATCAGATTCTGCTTAGAAATTAACAAAAAAAAACGTTCTGACTCTTGCGTCTGGTATCTTTTATTATTAAAATCGTATTGTGTTGAATTTTAAATTTTTTCTGGAAAAGGACTAATGCTTTGTGTTTAATTTCATCATATTTTTTGTCCATTGTGAGATGGACCCAAAATTTAAATCTAAATCTAATTGAGTATTTAAAAATAATTTATAACGTTTTTTAAACGCTTAAAATACCTCCTCAAAAATATTTAGTGTGGAAACACCCGAGTTTTACTGTGTTATAATTAAATTTATTGATCATTATTGATATCTTCTTTTCGTTTACTTATAGTTCTACGTCATTCTGACGTACTCGTGATTGTATTTCTTGCCTGAAACAATATTATTACTTTGCCCAGCACAACTGTTCTTATTATTACATGGAAAAAGACGAAATGAAACATTTTTCAAAACGACGGCGGCTCCACCAAAAACGCTTAATCATTTCGATTTAACCGATATGTCTTTTTCCTTTATGAAATAATTTAAGATTACAAATTTTTCTTAAATACAACTTTATATAGCAGTGGTAAATAATTGGTTGCAGTTCTTATAGAAATAATTTATTCCGCCGCTCCATGTTAGGGTTTAGTTTTATTTCAATACTTATGAAAATTCGTTGTTTACTATTATTGCTGTGCCTACAATTTTATGTATTTTTGTTTCAGGCTATCTTCAGGAACTCTCTCCCACAAACTATACAACTACGTTTATTCAACGGAATGACCACCAAGTTGCCGTTCAATCACACCAGCCATCTTATGCTACATTAAGAACGGTGACAGAAAGTCAAGATTTACGAGCCGAGTACAACATTTCACCTGTACCTCAACGCGGTCGCAAATCGCTGGCGATGTGCTTCACTAGCACCGGAGCCGCCCTTTCACTTCCTCCTAAGAAAAAAGACATATACAGACCTTACTCCTTGGACGACAGGCCGCCTCCACCTCCTCGAGTACCTGCCGAAGAAGACTTGCACGCAGCGCACGCAATACTCGATTTAAGTGCGTCGACAACGGTATTTTTACCGCCTCCTCCTCCACAACCATTACAAATCGTCGAGCATAATCAATCTCAAAGGGAGGCATCCCCATCGCCGCCACCATTAAAATCGACGGAACTAACGTCGTCGTTTCAATCAGCCAAGACGGTAGCTTATACGTACGAGGCGTTTTTCGTCAGTGACGGACGCTCGAAAAAAAGGGTGAGCGTCGATGAATCCGTGGGTGTTGTGCAGAAAACTAACATCCCTCCGGATAAACAAAAGTACACTTGTTGCGAATGCGGCAAGCAATACGCGACATCGAGTAATTTGTCGCGTCACAAGCAGACTCATCGGAGCCTGGATTCGCAAGCAGCCAAAAAATGTATCACATGCGGCAAAGCGTACGTCAGCATGCCCGCCTTGGCCATGCACGTGCTAACACACAAGTTGCTGCACAAATGCGGGGTGTGTGGTAAGCAGTTTTCCAGGCCGTGGTTGTTGCAAGGACATCTACGGTCGCACACTGGGGAGAAGCCATATGGATGCGCCCACTGCGGAAAAGCTTTCGCTGATCGTTCCAACTTACGCGCCCACATGCAAACGCATTCTGCGGACAAGAACTTCGAATGCCCGCGTTGCCACAAATCATTTGCTTTGAAGTCGTACCTCAATAAGCATTTGGAGTCCGCCTGTTTGAAGGACGAAACGGGCAGCGGTTCGGAGGACGGAGGGTCCAGGGTGGTGGAGGGTCCTCTGCCGATAAGGGTGCACGCGGGTTGAGAACGCGCTTCTAGTCCTTCTTTCTAGTCAGTCTGTCCCGTTGTAGTTGGCAGCCGTGGCACGTCCCGGCAGCGTTCCAAACCGCGTCACGCCGCCTAGATTAGCTATGATTTATTCTGCGCGAACTGGAGCCCCTTGTAAATATCCCTCCTAGTAAGGTAACACATCGCAACACGTCCATTAAGTTTAGGCCATAGATATAAGAAGCGCTACCTTTTAGAACACCACACGGGATGTAAATACGCAGCCAGAGTAAGATGTTATCGGCACCCTAGAATAAATTAAGTTAATTAAAACGCGACATTCCAAATGTTCATTGCGAACAAAAGCAAAGTTTCACAAACAACGAAGTTATGCAAATATTTCTTCTAGTGTTATATACTTATATACATATTTAGAATTAAGGCTGAATAAGCGCGATCGAGAGGCCGAAATGTACTATTATCGACTTTTAAATTAATGCCCAAAAAATGTCAGGTAGCAATTTCCAAAAACTATGCTGGTTCGGACATGTTCTTTTGAGAATTTAGATGTGTCTATCAAATTAAATAAATTTATAGGTCCTACATCTTTGTTGAGAGGTATTGGAAACCAGCCGCTAGGCGTTACGTAAAATTTAAAAATTTCTCTTTTGGCCATACCAAAAAAAATAGATTGCCAATTTTAAAACTCCAAAAAAGCGTCTTAGTTACGAAGGTAATTTTTTGCTTTATCTTGAAATAAACTAAAGATTGCTTTTTACCTGTTGATTAGCAGATCAAATTTGTTAAAGTTTCTGTCAGCTGCTACCGCTACTTGGACATTAATTGGGAAGCTGATTTAACGCATCTAGTCACATTTTTCTAGTCTTGGTCACGCATAGAGTGCAGACGTCCTAGTCCCATTTTTATATAGTCAATTATATTTTTTTCGAGTATTTAATAATAAAGCGTGTATGCTTAGAACACCTATTAACATTCCAAAATTGTATAGTGTAATTTATAAACGAATACAAAGTATAGTTTTGACAGTATTTTTGCAGATATATACATGCGATAAGAAAAAAAATAAGAAAATAATTAGCGATATAACTGCATGAAAGGGGAGAGTGTTGCTTAGTTAATTAATTAATAGTGGGCTAGTGCAATAGGCCCGAGCGCCGAAATAGGCGAGTGTGCATCTAGTCATTAGCCAATATGTAAGCAGTGCCGGGCCCATCATAGTTAGTTCATCAGCCAAATAAAGTGTTAAAGAAAAAGATGAAGAAGACAAAGGGAAGACGTTTTAATTTGAACCAGTCACAATTTACATAGAGAATTGCTTAGGATTGAGTATTGAAAGCCAATAATTATCTTTTCCTAGTCTTCTGCACGTTTCTTCTATTGCTTTAAACTAAGGCTGATGATGCCGCCGATCTTAACAAGAGTTCTGCGTTGCTGGTGCCTTAGTCGAGCACTCGATGACAACGACTAATCGGCCGAAAACGAACCTTAAAGAATAATACAAATATACAACGAAGAAATTCATATACATCGATCGATCCACCTCGAACTCTTGTTGTTGAACGCCACGGATGTAGCGTAGCGTAGAGCTGCACAGTTGTAGGGGTGAGAGGGCAAGTTTAGGAGTAGGGGTTATTTATTTGATATACATATATAGTTTATATTAATATTTCTGGCAATTCTGCTGGGGAGTAAAACGCGAGCCCGCGACAGCCGCAGCGACTTACGGCCCCGAATAATATGCGTTTCGTTGAAGAGAACGAAGAAAAAGAAACGCGAATAAAACAATGCATAAGTTATCAAAGAAAACACGAATAGCATGAATAATTCAGAAGTGGAATCAGCCAATGAGGCAGAAGAGGGCAGTAGGTTTCTGCGGATCCGGCCGGGCTCGGGCCCCGGGATGCCGGGTATTCAAAAGCAATAAGCACAGTAGTGGGTCGAGGGGTAAACCCCTTTGCCCGAGGAACCATAGCAATATAGATAAACGAATATTTAAGTAATAATAGCGTATAAGATCTAGACATCGATCAGAGAGCGCAACGGAGATGGCGTTTGATTATTATTATAAATTCAATTATAATGAGAGTCAATAAGTTTTGAAGTGATGAAGACATTTACAACAAACGCCGTCCCCTTGTATAGTATAGAATGCCTGCCCATTATTTATAATATGATAGCAATAGCGACAGCAATAGTTATACATCTATTTATATTAAATATAATCAAAGCAATACCATTATACTCTATTTATCTAGTGCTAGATAGAGGAATTTAGACGAACTTAATATAAATTCAACGAAATAGCGCTCTAGCGTGATAGCACGCTTCGAGTAGCAGTCTTGCCAAAGCTCCGGAGATATTTATAACCGTCAGTTGTAAAGCTCCGAACTTTGGAGAGCGCAAAGCTTGCAGAACCTGTACACTACTTGCAGTCCAGTAATTGACCACAATATTATTATTATGTAACACTACATAGTAAGTTTTGTATTATATTTTCATAATAAATAGCATAGAAAATAATTTAATTTGCCTTTTCTTACTTATAAGTATGCATAGTGTTAACCAGTTGCAACAGGGTCGGATTTGCTGAATTTTAACATTTGGAAAAATTCATTGATTTTGAACAAAGTACCAAATTGCTACCAAAAAAAACAGACACAAAAATTAAGCAACAACTTTTCAATATTTTAATTTATAATTGTAAGTAGAAATCTTCTTTTAGGTACCTACTACTGTTTTCTACTCACTTTTACAAATAAATAAGGTTCCGTAGCTGCAAATTGTAAATATTTGCAATTTTAATACAAATTCATATTTTAGAAATAATTTTCGTTGTATCATCATCAAATATATTTCTATATTTGTTCTTTTTTTAATGTAAATACGTGTTGCAACATAGAAGTTCTTCAAGAAGTTAATGCATCGGAGTGGTAAGTGGTCCAGAAATTGCAACAAGGTGTAACAAACAGTATAGCGAATTTTCTACGAAAACTACATTGTGGAAAAAAATTGAGTTTTGGTACAGTTATAGGAGACCTCTAGACATCAAAGGATATCCAATCCAAAATGGCTACTTTTTGCAAAATGGCTACTTTTTGCAAAATGGCGGCTTATTTGTAAAACTCATATTTTAATCTATTTCTGACAAAAGAGTATCTAAAACTAAAATACTTTTTAATAAAGGTTATTCGCTTGATTACATATCTGTCAACAAATATTGCAAAAAAATATTATTCGCAGAGTGGTCTTAAATAAAGACACAAAAAAATATGTCATTTGATACGTCCCAGATAAAACATTGTTATGTAATGTTACCGTTAAAAGAATTATCCATGCATAAATGTTAAAACGATTGACTTTTTGGTTTCTATTAACGCCAGAAATTCGATGTTCTGGTATGATGCACGAGTAAAGTGCCTCATTTAAAGAAATATTTAAAGAAGCTGTCGGGCAATCGCCACGAGACCTTCGTCCATTTAATAAACGTTTTAAGATTTTTAAAATAATACTAAAGTTTTGAAAATATTAAAATTTTTTGTGTTTTTGGCAATTTTATTAAAATTTTAAACTTAAAATATTAGAAAATTTGTTAATAATGTTGAAAATTTTTAAAACTTAAAAAAATAAAAAAATATGTAAATTAAAAATGTGAAAATCTCAAAATTTTCTTAAATTTAGAAAATTAAAATTTTTTTTTACCATTTAAAAAAATTAGAATGTGGTTAGAAATTTTGTACATGTTAAAATAAATAATGAGAAGCTTATTTAAAAAAAAAATTAAATTGTGGATTATTTTTTAAAAATTGTAGAACTTAAAATAATTAGAAACTTTTAAAAATTCTTGATATTTTTTTAAAAACTTTTGAAAATTTATAGAAATTTTGAAATTATGCAATATTTTCAAATTTAAATATCTTAAAAATTATCAAAATTTTTAAAATTTAAAGTTTTGGAAATTTTGTGAATTCAGAAATTCTATAAACATTTTTAGTTTTGCAATTTTTTGAAAATTTTTTAAAATTTCTAATTTTTGAATTATTTGAAAATTTGTGACCCTTTTAAAATTTTCGGCGCCAGAGTGGTCGAGTGGTTAGAGCACTTGGCTGCTACGCGGGAGGTCTTGGGTTCAAATCCGAGACTGGACGCCTGGCGGGCGGCCTACCCAGTCGCTTATTAAAAATTGGGAACCAAACCCCTCGAGGGGTGAGGGAAGTAAGGCAGCCGTCTCAGGCGTGGTGCTTACCACACCACACCGTACTTCATATAAGAGTGCGAGACGGCTGGGTACCGGAAGCGATGGTCCGGTGGCCCTGACCCACCGCATTGCAGGCCAAACTCCTCATTGGAGGAGTGTAGTGCCTTCGACTTTACTCTTAAAAATTTTCAGAATTTTAAAGTTTCAAAAAAGTCAGAAAACTCATTTACAATTTTTGTTTGTAGTTAGTAATTTGTTAGTAATTTCTAATCGTAAATAATATTTATTTGTTAAAATCAATTTGAAACTGTTTTGCCAAATAAACTGTTTAGGAAAACAAACAAAGAGAAACCTCTCAGTGGTGTTTTCTCAATAGAGTTTACGATTTTTTAAAAATTTTAAAATTTATTAGAAATTTTCAAAAGTGAAAATTTTGAATAGTTTTAGAAATTTGAAGTTCTTAGTATTTTTTAAAAATTTTGAAAATCCATCCATCTATACATATATAAAAGCTCAAAGGGTTTTTTCTCCGGTTTCTCCAGCGGCTACCGCTTCACCAATTTAGACCATTTTTTTCTATGACAGGTCTTTATCCTCAGATGGAACATGAAACATTTTTATATTTTTATTCTACGTCGATTTTTCAATAATACTTACTTTAATTTATGATATAAATGAAAGTCTGCTAGACGCGCTTCACTTGAGGCGACAGCTACACCAACGCCAAGTCTCATTATTGGAACTAATGCATCACGTGACTTATCATTTAGCCGGCTCAGTCAACGCTCAGTCTGTCAGTGTAGTGTGCGCTGGGGTAACACTAGTTATTCTTAATATTGAAAAAATCCAAAATTTACAAAAAAGTTTGAATATTATTAATATAATAATAATAATTTCGAATTAGAAAATGTTCATCAAGCCGATACTTCCCTATACCTACAGTAGTACCTACAGAAAAGTAAAGCAAGTTATGACGAAAAGCCGTTTAGAGTTACCTGGAAAGCTTAAATACGAATTTCAAAAAAGATTATCAATTTGTTTTTCTGTTTTGCATTAGATTAAAAATCTCAAACCGTTTTTATTTCTTTTATTTAGTTTGTTGTTAAGTGCCTTTATGATAATAAACGTTCGGATGTCTCTTATAACTTTATATAAATTTAAAATTGCTTTCCAAAATGCAAATATTTTTTATGCATCCGCTTTTCTAATAAAAGCAAATAAATTTTGAACTCTTTGTTAGACGTACATTATGATTTAAATTGCTATATTCATCTCGCCTCCATCTAACAGTTAAACTGAGATGGACACAAACACCCATAATGATATCGGGATTTGAACCCAGAACTGTTTGGTCGTTAAGCCTACTAAGCTACTGCGGCTTTCAGAACATTTGTTTTCAATTTAAAAGTATCTTGAACAAAATATTAAATACATTTTCGCCAAAATTACACATTTGTGACTTGATATAGAAATATACAAAGTGTTAATAAATTAGTGTGCGCTATTTTGAGAATCGATTCTTTTCGCCAAAACGTATAGAAAGTTTCTAATTAACGTGAGTCCGGTAATGCATCTCTTTGGAGATACAGGGTGTTAAATTTATAAAAACCTTTATTACTTTAGTGCAATATATCACAAAAGTGGCAAGAATCTTGTCTTAATCAATTTTGTATTCAATAAGCATTGACGTATTATACAAAAGCAATTTTCTGAAATTAATCAGTAACTAGCGGAACGCGTGGGCTGCGCCCTACGCTTTTTTTGATAACTCTTAAAATGTAATAAATAAGCTTGTGAAATACGCATAGTCAACGACTGAACTGAACGTGCTTAACTATTAAGTAAACATGAGAATGTTTATTCTTTTTTAGCTACATTCCTACCCAGCGTAATCAACATCAAATAATCTTTAAAATGAATATACCAACTTTTCATTGAAATTGGTCCCCTTTATTTGTGTTTTATATTATTATATTCACATTTAACACGCATTTGAAACTGTTGAAATGAATGTCTGTCTTTGTTCCTATTAATGGTGATTGCGTATGGTAGTTTGCGTTAGGTAAAGTAAGTATTGTCTGAAATTTGTTTTTTTTTAAACTGTAAATGGCAATCCAGTACCCAAAAGTGATAAAATCATTGTAAGTAATAAAGCTACATTTTCAAATACCTACCCGCTTGAAATCTCAGCTGCAGTGGAATTTGTTAAATATAATTACATTCGTGCGCGGCGTCGTTTGTTTGATCTAACCTAAATCTCTCTCCAAAGTCGTTTTTAGTACTGAGCTGTGCTATAATCTGCCGTGCAAGTGCAAGTCCAGCCCGATAGAACGGATCGGTAAGCTCAACACGTGTGCTCCCCGCAGATTATAATGTAGCAATGTGAGTAATCGTTCCAATCATATACACAAATCGTAGACATCTACTCTTGTTTATTTTTTACCAAAAACTGGTATGTATGTGGGTTTTGCTGCTAATGCATAAATTACGTACGATAATTGGGGCCATAAAACTCGATTCCGCCGGAATCTATTTTGGTTGGAAGTCTTTTTCCCAGTTGAGGTACACGCTTGCCTCGTACCTAGGTGAAGACCTCAGCAACTGCAGTGAAGTTGATGGTATGCAGGGGTTTAACTAGTTTTACTTATCAAAACTATTGGTGCACAAGTAGTGTTAGTAAGAAAACAAATGCAGAATTAAACCATGTCTATTGTTGAACAAAGCAAAAGGTTATTTACATTCTCAAATAAATATTACACTACTGCTCAAGGTATTACACAACTATCAAAGCAAAATATATATAAAAGCAAATACGGTAGCAGATAAAATACGAAAGCAAATCTGAAACAGAAGCTAACAGTAGCAAATAAAATATAGTAGCAAACGGTAGCAATTAAAATATGGTAGCCAATGATATAGGGTAGCAGTATCTGATTAAGCAAAACTAAGACACGTTACTAAATTTAAATTTTAAGGGACAAGACAGGTCCAGAGCGAACAAACGGGATTATGACGGACATAAGAAAGCAAGAGTAAGACAAAGAAAGAAACACTGCCCGGTGTCGGTCTCCGTGACAGACTTCAGAAATAAAGAGAGAGAAAGAAGAACTGTTCCGTGTTAATTTCTCGCAACAATATTCAGAAAGAAAGAGATTGCCTCGTGTTAATTCCTCCGTGAAAGGTCTCTAAAATAAGAAACACCAGAATATGCAAATTATTAATCACTCAGTATTTCTCTGGTTCGGCTACCTCGGCTGATTTCCTGGTTTTTGGTTGTTCGACTAGACACTTGAACTTGCAATGATGAACTGTGTTTACTGCGGTCTAACTTTTGATAGCCCACCCGCATAGTGGGACTAAAATATTTCAATTCCTACTCTATTCAATGCGCGCGTTAACTACGACCAGTGAGTGGGGACGCGGCTCGCATCTCCGCGTCTTCAGCAAGGTAGTGCGTAAAGTTCAATTAAAAACTACGTTAAAACTTAAATAAAATACATTTCAATTAAATAAGTTCTAAAATAAATAGTGCATCTTTACATAGTCATTACAAATTAATTGGTGATTGCTTTGAATCTCATGATCGACCACTTCAATGCGAGCTTTAACTATTGCTCCCAATATTTGAATCAGTGAAGTGTTTTTTTAATTTGTAAACATGACCTTAAGATCGTTAAAACACGATCAAATCGGTTCATTCAAATCTTATAGCTGCTTTTAAACTCGAACTAGCTGATTTATTTTGTACATTTATGAGCAAAGATTGTTTTTGTAATGTTAACAAAAATTTGCTTGTCTAATTATTGCTTTTACCTGATCATATCTTAGGGATTGTTCTATTTTTCAGTGATAATGTATGACATTTTGTAACACGTTTTTATAAGTGCGTATCATCTCGACGGCCTAGCAGTAAAGCCAGTCCGATGACTAATAAATGTAGCTCGCGGCCATGATGCGATGCATCTTCGTCCGAGTTTGTTTTGGTAATGAGTTATCAGCATATTACGCTGCAATTATACAAACACGATATACACTATATATTGTGGTGACTGCAATTGATCCTAAGAGTAATTTACAATTTCAAATTGATTTTATTATAAAGTCCTATATGTATAATTGTACGGCATAAACAGTTTAGCTGTGGCGAATATATATTATAATAGTCTGTTTCAAACAGGAATCACTAACAAACTTGTGTTAATTATTCCTGTGCCGACTAAATTGAAATAGGTGTAGGTTTTGACCCATTTTAGTCTAAATGCTTGTTGTCTTGTTGATAGCTTTTTGAAGAAACAAAAAATTAGTCAGTTATAGAGCTTTATTAACTTAAAAGACGAACAATGCTAGCGTTTCAAAACAGGTTTTTCGTTAAAATTTAAAAATATTAGAAATTTTCATGAAATAACTGTTCTTGTACTGAAACTATGAGAAATGTTTGGTTATGCCTTGTATATTTTGTAGATACACGAAGCACTTTTTTTATAAAACAAATCGTTTCTTCTACGCGACTAAAACACGCATTGAATGTTTCATGATAAAATACACGAGAAGAATACAGCGTTTATTATTTAAAGTACATTATTTAACAGGAACATAATAAAGTCTACTTATGTTATAAAGACTTCCAGGAACTTATAATTTTCATAATTTACAAACGTTAGGAGCTTCCAAACTTTTTTAACTTAAGTCGCTTTAAGTACACCGAAAGTAGGGCACGTTTTGCTGCTTTTAAGTGAGGATTTTATCCAAATTTAAAATTGTTATCAACATTTCGTCGTTCGGAGTTTTATTGCTCACTCTGCGATGCTATAAAATCAAATTTCAATATTTCTTCTTCGCTTCGAAAAAAAAAACATCAAATACAACCGGGTAACATATTAAACGGAAATCGAGGCGAATGCGATGTTACGCATCCCTCGTAATAGAATTATGTCAAATTTCTACAAAAAAGCTGTAGCGAACTAATCTACGTTAATAAAATCGTTCACGAACTTTTTACAAACGGAGTAACTGATTAATGGTGATCTGCTCTCGTGATTGATATATTAATTAGCAGTAACAGAGGATTTATGAGCTTGACGGTTGATGGTTAGTTGGCTGTATCTAGTTGAAGCACATATACGAAATTTCATTAAATGTATATATATATAAGCCGGTTTAGAACGTCTTACGACGTTGTCCGACGCCTATTCTCCACCCTCTTCTGTCTTCACAGTCTTCTGGTGTTAAGTTTCTATCGCTCATCGATTTCTGTATCGCTTTTTGCCATTCCAACCTGGGTCTACCTCTTCTCCGACGTCCAGTTGGTTGCCATTCTAAAACTTGTTTAGGTAGTCTTGTGTCAGGCATACGCTGTACGTGGCCATACCATGTCAACCGTTTGTTGTCTATGTCGGTTACTATACTTCCTTCAATCCCCATCTGTTGTTTTACTGTATCGTTTCTAATGTGACTTGTTCTTGAAATACATAAAGATCTTCTCATCGCATCCATTTCTACTGCTTCTACTTTTGCTTTATATTTCTCCGTTATCCTCCAGGTTTCAGCGCCGTACAGAAGAGTGCTTTTTACCATGGTTTCATAAATATTGAATTTTCTTCTTTTTGTTATTTCTTTACTCCAGAATATACTATTGAGACATGTAAGAATTTTCCTTGCTTGTACTATTCGCTTTTCTATCTCTTTCGTGTCAGTACCAGTATCATCGAATGTAACACCCAAATAGACGTAGTTCTGACAGTTGGAGATTTCTTGTCCGTTTTCAAGATCCAATGTACTAGGTTCCTGTCCTATGCATAAGTACTGTGTTTTTTCGATATTGACTGATAACCCCCATTCTGCGTATTCTTCTATCAGTTTTCGCATCATGTATTGCATGTCATCTTTATCATTTGCTATAACCACCTGATCGTCGGCGAATTGTAGGGTGTACATGCACCTGTCATTAAGTTCAATACCCATGCCATGAACCTTCCTTTTCCATTTTTTCAGAGCTGCTGCTACGTATATTTTAAAAAGGGTTGGGGAGACGCAACACCCCTGTCTCAGTCCCTTGGTAACCAGAAACTCTTGCGTGACGTATTTACCTATCTTTACTCTAGATTTTGAGTCTTTATATAGTTCTTGTAGAGCATGTATATAGGTATGATTGATGTTCGATTGTTCTAATACTTCCCACAATTTAGAAATAGGAACTGTATCGTAAGCTTTTTGGAGGTCTACGAATGTAATATGGGTTTCTATGTTTCTAGCCGTCCTTTTTTCTATGATTTGCTTAAGACAGAATATATTGTCAGTGCATGATCTTCCTGCACGGAAACCGCTTTGTTCTTCTTCTTCGTTCTCCTTGACATCATTTTCAATTAAATCTCGTAATACCCTCCCATAAAGTCTACTCATTGTGCTAGTTACTGATATACCCCTATAATTATTACACTTCTTTTTATCTCCTTTCTTGTAAATTGACGAGATATATGCTACTTTCCATTGTTCCGGAACCGGATGTCCATTCAAACATTTGTTCATTATATAGGTTATCATTTCAAAAAGTTTTTGTGTTCCGTTCTTCAACATTTCGGCATATACCCCTTCTGGTCCACTAGCTTTACCGTTTTTCAGGCCCATAACAGCTCTTTTCACTGTATCCATCTGGATCTTCACTTCTTCCCCATGTATGTGTATCCCTTGTGTTAAAGGTTCGTTAAGGTATTCTTGTCTTGTCTCCTGTAGTAGCTTCTTGTAGTGTTCATTCCATTCTTCTGGTTTAATAATTTGTATGTGGGCTCTATCTTTCCCTGGGTTTTTTAAATTCCCTATGAAACTCCATACTTCTGAGCATTTTCTTCCGCCTATGTATGTACTTATTTCCTGGCACTTTTTGTCCCACACTCTGTTTTTCTCTGCACTTATTAGCCTTCTCAGTTGTCTCTTGGTTTCTTTATAAGCTTGTTGATTTTCCTCTTTTTTTGTGTTCAGCCACTTCAAGTAGTTTTGTCTTTTCTGTTGGACTAACATTTCAATTTCGTCGCTCCACCATACTTTTTTGCTTACTTTGTGTTTTTGTGTTCCGATCGCCTCTTTTGCTGCTTCATGTAAGCTTGTAATGATATTTTCGTATATCTCTGTGAATGTTTGTGTTTGTGCATTTATTAGTTTCTCATCTAGTCGTCGTTGATATAGTTGTCTCGTACTTTCATTCCCAAAGCTATCTAAGTTGTATTTGGGGAGTTCAATTGTTTCTAAATTGTCGGGGTTTTCAACCTCTCTATCTTTGTTGACTTTTTTAAAAGGGAATAGCACTTTAGCTCTTACAAGATGGTGGTCGGATCCACACGTAACCCCTCGCAAAATTCGTACGTCATTCCATTGCAATGCTGTTTTCTGTTCACTGATGACATAGTCAATGATTGTTTTCAAATTACGTGTATTTTGGGTCCAGGTATATCGATGAATGTCTTTATGTTTGTAAAAGCCATTCTTAATCTTTAGATTATGAGTTTCGCATAAATGTATTAGACTTCGGCCATTGTCGTTGGTTGTCTCTTCTCCAAATGGACCCACTATATTACTATTTTTTTCACGCCCAGTTCTACAGTTCTACATTAAATGTTATTGAATTTTGTCTACAGCTTGATTAAAATTAATTATCACTTAAATATTATATTTAATGTAATTACATAATTTCGCGAATTAAAAAAGTATGCTTGTCGTTTGGTGTTTTTGATTATTTTACTGAATTAAATTTAATATAAATTCGATGTTGTTTCCTATCATTATACATGAACAGGTTTAAGGAAATCAGACCGCTTATCCTGTCATTGTTAGTTCTCATCAATTTTTGTAATGTTATAAAGTTGCTTGGCAAATAATTGCACGAAATAAATACATAGATATATAATACTGTGAAGGAAAACTACAGATAAACAACAAAGAACTACCAAAAAACATTTTATGTTTATGTGTTATTAACAAAGAATGTGCAAATACACTAAATGGATATTTTATTGAACTTGAATATCGAGTAAACACACCTAAGAGGTTTCAACATGAACTCCACGTCGTTTAAGCAAATACTAACGTTGTAAAGGGTCATTATTTTAAGTGACTATATATTTTTTATTTTCTGCGGAAAAAAATTGGTTGGTAACCCAAAAACAAAAAAAAATTGTCAACAGAAAATGGAGGCAGAAGGGCTTGTTTATCCTTCTAAATATATTATTTTGTAACTACTGTTAATATCACAATTAACATTCGGCTTAGACCGCATTGTCATTTGCGGATTACATCCAGCATAATCAGATAAGCACCGACCTGTGGCTTACCTGCCTTCACAAGAATTTGCTCTAAAAATTTGAGCCATAGGTGTTTGTAAGCCCTGCCTGCCTAAACAGGGCCGTGTTTCTTGTTTGTCAAGACAAGAATACTTGCACTGAATTCAAATCCGGGATACGAAGCTAAACCCCTTTGAGCAAGTCGGGCAGAACAGCGGAGTTCTGGTTGGCTATCAGCGTTGGGCGGAGACGGATCCGGTGGAGCGTGAACGTGAGATCGTTGATGCTCACGAGTCTTAGGAAACGGTTTTAAATCCACAAAAAACCAAATATAAGGCTTAAAATTAGCCGAGATCTACAACATCCTTTGCTCTTGTGGTTCAAACTACATCGGACAAACTGGTCGTTCCACTGAGTTAAGATTGCGAGAGCACAAATGTGATTGCAAACACAGAGGCATCACAAAATTTGCAGTGGCTAAACATAATGGTTTAACTGGGCATAAGATGGACTTTGGCAATGCTCGAGTACCTCAATACTTCTTCCGTATCACACGTAAAACAACCAAAATTGAGAAACAACCTAAAAACATAAAGAGAGAGGATGGGTTTAGATTCAGTAAAGCTTGAACTCCAGTAGTTTATCCTCTAAGGACTCGTAGGGATCATCGATCTCACGATCACGCTTCACCGGATCCGTCTTCGCCTAACGATGACAGCTAACCAGAGCTCCGACGTTCTGACCTAGCGGTTCAAAACGGTTTAAATACCTCCGCATTCCGAATTTAAATTCGGTGCTCTGATCGCTCTGACGGTGGTCTTGCAAAACTAAAGTTTGTATAGGTATACTAACAGATAAGAGACATAAGCCGATTAAGTATTCTTGTCCTGGCAAACAAAACACATTAAGATCAAATCCTTGTCCGCTCCAAGGTTTAAACATTCTAAGCCCACGGCTCTGTTTAGGCGGGCAGGGCCTACGAACAATATTGTTAAAACTTTAGAGCAAGTGCTTATAAAGGACGACAGGCCACAGGTCGGTCGTTACTTCATTATGCTGGGTGTAGTTCCCAAATGGCAACGCGGTCTAAGCCGAAAGTATATTGTAAGATTGGTAGCTTAGTTTATTTAGTTTGCTGCATTAAATCAAAAAAAATTTAGTTTACATAATTTTTACATTAATGCAAAGCTGTTATCGAAATAATTTATTTCTATATTTAAAATTTGTAATTTATATTTATTTGAATGTTTGAGATATGGTTTTCTTTAGGCAGTTACAAGACTTGCAAACGATTTGATATATTTGATACCGTAACGTAACTATTATTCTTACGCTAAATTATCCACATTATTATTTTACAGTTCTATGTTATAACACAGTTCTGCACCGTCATAATTAACTTTATCAATAGATAAATTTTTGACGTATTTACATTTTCTAAATTTCATTAAAATTGGTACTGTGGTTGGTATGACATTGAGCATTACATAAAGGCGCAGGCTTATGTTTTTGTAAAATCATTTGTGGATTTCCTGAAACCCAATACAGGTATTTCCATCAAAATCTCATAATCTAACTTTTTAGAATGACAATATACTTCCACACTAAAAGTATGCAAAACTAAAAATGTTATCAATAAAAAGTTATTGACAGAAAATCGTAATTGATTTTTACGTCTTAAGAATGGTTTTCATTTCCGTGAAGACATAAACGTTTACGTTCTTTTGTCTTTTTTAAACACTTTTAGTAAACTTAAGGTTTAACGGTTCCATTTAAAAGAGCTAAAACGACCAGGTTAAATTGGTCTGTAGATTATTGTTACACATAAAACTGGGTTTAACATCTTTTAAAATAATAGGGCTTCGAAAATACGACACCCTCGATTGTATATGTTCATGCATGCTCGTGCTCGGCACGGTAGCTATCGACTGGTTTTTCAGCAATTTGATAAATTTACAGTGGCGAATGGATTTTTCGAGCCTTGGGCTCAGGTTTTTTGAGAACTCTACATATTTTTTGTGATTAAATATAAACATAATGTACCTTACCAATAGTATAACTATTTTTTATCAGTAACATAAAAATTATTTACATAACTTGAATTTTGCACAAATAAAATAATAATTTTCCGCTACTAATACTAAAATTGGAATGTTCGACATCAAAATAATGCCAAGAAAAATTGAAAACTTTTCACATCTTTGGGAGCGGCGCGCGACAGTTCTTACGTTTTTCAAAGCAGTAAGGCGTAGCCCACGGGTACAGTCAGTTCTTCCCTAAATGCGAGCTGGTAGTGTAAACGCAGAAGTTTGTTCCTAGCGCGTTTGCTGTTGTAACTTCATCTATCAATATTTAGGTCATACTTAGTTTCTGTTTGTTAATTCTTAGCCTATGTATTTTTACGCATGACCGTAACTTCGTCTGCATAGGATAAACAAAATCAAATCTGTTCTTTACATCTCATAACTAAACCTGAAATGGCCGTACTTATTTTACAAATGTAAGAGCAAAGATCGCTTGCAATGTAATTTTCTAATATCTGTTTGTCCAATTATTGTTTTTACTTGTACATATTTTTGGATTTAGTAGAGATTAGCGTCGCTTTTAGCACAACTTAATAAAATGCAACGTAAATTCGCAATGCAAATGCAAATGAGTTGGGGTCTGAGATTAAAGAGCTTGAGTTCCCACCGAGGTCGGCCCCAATGTACTGTTATCGGAGTATGTATTCGTAATGGCGCTATTGATATCAGCCGATTATGTTACAGTAATACAAGGAAATAGTAAAATGTCAAATTTGCCTATTTGTAGCGAAAACTGTAGCGGTCTGCTGTTAAACAAATATGCGCCTTATATAATAAAGTGTAAATATGTGTGTTTTCGTAGCAGGCGATCCTCACCATTAAAAGTTGAGACAGGTAGAAGGGATGCGGATTTAACATATAGATTGCAGGTAATAAATTCAAACATGGTAAATGGGTTTTTTGCATCCATTTAGACCTGCAAATTCTAATTCAAATGTAATTGAATTTCAGTCCGATTTAAAACTTAAAATTTGAGCAATAAATTAAATTTTAAAGCAATAAATCCAAACATGGCAAACGTTTTTTCTGCTGCATCAGTTTACATTTTCACGTCCGTATTTAAATCTAATAAATATTATTAGAATTGTAATAAAAACTTAAAGTTTGACCTTTAAAACCAAACTACAGAAACTAAATTAAAAAGAAAACATAAACTTGTTTTCGTTATATCAATTTAGATATTTAAATCCTTATTGAAATGTAATTAATATCAGTAATGATTAAACTTTAAACATTGACTTTAAATTGAATTTTAAGTCCGAAATTCTAAACTCTACAAAGTTTTTTTTTTCTGGTGCATCAATTTAGACTTTTAGACGTATCCAAAAGTAATTAATTTCAGTCCGATTTAAAGCTGAATATTTAAGTGTAAGCGCAGGCGGCATGGAAATACTGAAGCAAAGATCGGCCTCGCATGCAGGCACCCGAAAGCTGAGACAGCTTTTAAGGTATAGATTGATAAATAACTAGATGACTAAAATAACTAATTTCAAACTCGGGCCACAATAATAATTCATATATGAATTTTTTGTGAAAGTTCTCTATAAAGAAATTCCAAAATATTCTTAATTAGTCTTAGGTTGTGCCCTTATCATTATCCGCCCATGGTTGTATAATAGCATTTTATAATACTATGTTTCTTTTTACTATTCCCAGCAAGAAATGTTTAACTTCAATTTCAATGTAATTCTGCATTAATTTCCATGAAACCATTTTCCAAAAAAAAATCTGAAAGCAGAAGCGGAATATAGTGCAATGATATGCTTGGTCTTGTGACTACTAGAATACAATCCCTAAACTGTCTGCAATTCACGCAATTAAATTTAAACTTGCTATGAGACTCTTCTAATTTTCTCAGGGTCGTTATTAGCTTGTAAATAAGTTATTTAAATTAATTTTAAATAGAAATAAACACACACAACGATATCAACTTTACAAAATAAGGTTTATTTTATTAAATGAATTTCAAACTGTGGTTTCCGAAAAATTAAATGAATTTTTATTAGTTACTATCGTCTTTTTTTATTAAATTAGAACACTTAACTTAGCGTCTTCTTATTATGACATTCCTCGCTCTAGCAAAACGCTGAGTGTCCAACCTCTATTTCGTTCTGTTGGCCTCTCGAGCAACAAATAATACTCGCCCTTAATCCGAATCTTCTTGTATCTCTGTTTTATATTCTTTCCAATTTATATTACCACTATCACAAAACGAAGAAACTTCCTCGATCGCCTTTTACTTATAATACTTCCGTACTTTTTACAATTCGTAGATAATCACCTATATTTTCTTCTGATCTATTAAACATCAGTTTACATTACGTTTTAAACTCGTTCTTTCTGTTTTCATCCAGAGGATATCAAATTCTCTGTCTTTTTTTTCAAAGACGAGCCGTAACTAATTAAACAAATTTCTTTATATCTTTTGTCTTGCTTCTTTGATTTTTATTTTTATAAAACAAACACATAAATTTCATGTCCAAGAGTATCCTTTTATATGTTTGTCACAATGACACTGACATCCTAACTGACATTAGTCGACGCACAAATCAAGTAACTCTAAAACTTTTTATAAACTAAACCTTTTTAACAATTCTGAATTAAATTATAATTACAATTAACATAAATAGCCTTCGTATCAATTTGTTGTGTTTGTCTTTTCTTTCAGTAAAAGCAAACCATATGAAAAATAACAATTATTAGAATTTATAACAGGAATTCTAGCAAAAATACGCAACCCTGAGTTTATAAGTTAGAATATTAAAATCTTACAAGTCTTCATAAATCTCCAAATGTAAATTGAACTGTAGCAAGCATTCCAAAAATTGCCTTCCAGCAACCACAATACCCCAGTAAAATCAAACACCTCTAAATATCATAGCATTTTATATGTTTTTTTATCTTCCTTTTCGGAAAACAAATTTTCTAAATTTGTAAACGAAATGTGATGGAAAACCTTAAAAAAAACCTAAACGTATTTTATGCAAACTTTTTAACTTAAAGAGATAGCGACCGCTATGATTTTTTGAAAATTGTTGTTATCGCTTGGTTATTCAAAAACGAGTTAACAAAACGGCACAGACATTACTTATTATAATAGCTCTAAAAGAACGCAGTGTTACTATGCAAGAAAAATTTTTTCAAATAAAAATTCGAAAGTGAAAAGTTTTCTTCAAATTTTGAGTTTAACCAAAAAAATAGTGCTCAAAAACTGGAACGCGATTTTTAATAAATAGTAAGTTTATAGACATAGAAATAGACTGCAATTTAGTTGTGGTCCTAGTCTATTAATTTCTCTGTTACGTCTTCTCTGAATTTTTGCAATCTTAAATTAACAACCTTCTATTTAATTACACGGAGAACAATTAAGCATTACCGTGTAAGCTAAATTGCTTGTGTGATAGTGATAGTAGAATAAGATTTACAACCTAATTTTTAGGTGCAATAGTATTTAGGGGTGCTAATTTTACGCTTCTTACCAAATTATGCCTGATGAATTTGGTGTATCGTCTCTGATTTTTCTCAAACTCAATTTTTTTGTAACAAAGAACCAAAAGAATTTTTGTTTTTAAACACACTAGTGCGCGCAGGTGCGCTGCTTCGCTGGAGCTACGGGTATGTGAGAGTTAGCTATACTTTTCGTCTTCCTCAGACGAGAAACGTATTACCGTAATCAGTGTTGGCGCGTAAAATGTCTATACAAAATTACTTTTTTCAGCAACTTTCAAAAAAAGTAACTTGTTTATGTTAGTTTTTTTTGCCAATTTACGTCTTTTTTAACGCTGTTTTTTTAACGTTGCCCATAGCAGCGTAAAAAAAGTAATGTTTTTAACGTTGCCTATGGCAGCGTGCGCTAATAGCTATTTGCTCAACTAGGCAGAAAAAGTAGACGATTTACTGCTGTGCCTGAGGCTGTGGATGCAGCCAAAGCACTATGAAGCACTATCAAGGTTAACGCTTCGATGCGGCACAGAAATTGCGCGGCGTTTTATAAAAAATTCATACCATCATGGCCAAATGATATATATTTTGTATATACAAATGATTATTTATTATCAACTACAAACTCATTTCAAGTTTTAAATCAAATTTGGCTTTAGTTTGAAACTCAAATTGTTCAAAATTCTGCAAAACTTTCAATTTGTGTTAGATTTATTAAGCATTTTGGTTAAAATTCCCATTGGTTATGAAACATTTAACCACAACTTAACCAAAATTTAACTTGCATGCACCCCAGGCAAAGAGGTGCAAAAACTCGAGTGGTTAGCTAATAACACGATCGTAAAGTTAAACGTTTCTTTGTACCTACTTGCATTTGGCGATAAGCATACCGATACCGGTCCCTTTGCGGTTGCAGTTTTTATACACTCAACTTGAAATTTTACAATCATTAGTGTCAAAATAACACTTAACACTAAATTTCGTTGGTTTTCAGGTAGAAACTTTGCACGTGTTTTATATAAATGCAGACGTTAAGGTTGAGATCAATAAGGGACAAATTTGTAAACTGTGGTTTTAGGGGTTGTATTTCTAAATAGTTTTTCAGCTTCAGAATTTAAAAATATTAGGCGATTAGTGTCAAAACAACACTTATCACCTTATTAAGTGTTCGGGTTAAGTGAAGAGAAGAATAATATTATATAGCACAAGTTTTATAAATAAAATATTAAATTTAGTTTTTAAAAATAAACCGTCGAAGGAAGGGGAAAAATTGCTACTATTATTAAAAAAATTTTAATGTTGTTATTCAGAAATTAATGCCGTCTCATATTTAAAAAATTATTAATTCTAGATTTTTCATAAATATATTAGGTAAAAGACGTGAAATTCGACTTCCCATGGCTTAGAAAACCAAGCATGTCTGCATGGTATGGTGGAAAAGGTAAGAGACGTGCGACTATCCAATGATACGAACGCGCTGCCTTTACTATTTCCTATTAAAAGGTACCGCACTGCAAATTTTTTAAATTGTCGGCAACTATCAAACGACAAAGACTTCGGCTCCAAAAAAAATTCTACAGTAAAATTGCGCCCTTTAAATCGTTACGTCTGGGACGGAAGCCTCTCTCGCCCTCCCCTAATTCCGGCACTAGTCGCAGTTATTTATGGGTTTTTAGTTTTTTACCATTCTGAAATGTTAAATTTTAATTAAATAGTCTATCATTTAGCGTGAGGAGTCTCCGCTGCTAGAAGCCATATATTTACGCGTCCATTACATAAGGCACAGACTCGTTTGTACGTTGGATTTAATAATGCAGATAAGCAAATTCAGGTTTGCAAATTGTTCGGTTTATTGGGAGCCTGGCTTTTTTAGTGCGTATTTAGTAGTTCCAAAGACGTTTTGAAATATTCTGTCAAGGCACTCACCTGGAAATGGTAAAAAATGCTAAGTTTAATTAATTTTTATCCCCCCCTTTTTTGCAGCAAAATTTTTCTGGTGATGTTATGAGAATCATTTTGAAGGATTTTATTCCGGAGGTTTCTCTTTCTTAGAATTTTTTGGTGTGTTATTTGACTTTTTATGGAATTTTCTTTCCAAGAATTGTTTTCTAGATTCCTAGACTAGAAGGTTCTTACAACATTTAACTAAGCACTTGCGCCTTTGACAACCAATCTATCTGTAGGTATATAAAATCCGAATCCCTTTACCCTGTCTCAACCGTTGATGACGACGGACCATGCTCTTACATCTCACCACAGTTTATTTATTATGTTTGGCTGTACCGATGTTTATGTAACAGTCATGTGAGGCGGCGCGGCACTAGCTTTCAAAAGTTTGAGTTTTTAAAGTAGTCATCAGAAAAGCGTGGGGCGTAGCCCACCAGTTTTGCTTAAGTTATTTATTTTGCTTAGTTCTATGGGGAGGCGCACATTTAGTTGTATACATGTTTATTTACGTTTTAACTGTCTGATTTGCATCTGTATAATTCTACATGCAGAATATGAAGAAAAACGGTACATGCAGAATAAGCATATTTCTATTTTTTTTAATATTTAAGTGTAATTTATTTAGAAAAACAATATTGCAGCATTTATATCAACAAACATAAGACTCATAGATGATTGTACTGAATTGTTACTCTGACATTCTTATATTATTATATATCAATATATTACATATTATTAATAATATAAAAATTTGTTGTTTAGTAGAAAGTTCACGACATCTAAAGCAAAAAGTCATATTTTTAATTATTTTAGGCACAAAATAATTGTTTCGGAAATTACTTTTGAAATCTTGGACGGCGCTGATGCATCTGGTCTTAAACAAAAAAAATCAAGTAATTCTCGAGATATTACGTTATATGTGTTGAAAAACGCTTAGTTTGCAAATTGGCGATTTGGGCATTGTTTTATTAATCAAAAAATTCGCAATAGGCGAAAAAAGTTGTTATTATAGCAAATAACGTACTTAACACAACTATCTTGGTTTGATTTAACAAAGAAAATTTTTTTGTATGCACAATGCGATTTTTGCCGTTTATTTTTTTAACATAAAAATTTCATCATTGTCAAATTTATTTTCATATACAAATGCTATTAATGTTTTAAATGTCAATATTTAAATTGAAAATGATAATTTTTTTGTTTTTGTAGACAGGAAATAGTATTCGAAAGTAATTCAATCTTCAATCGAATCTATTAAAATTCAATCTCTCATTATATGTGCTGTTCGTGGGATGGGTATATAAGCAAAGCCACAAAATACATTCGCTTGGAGTTTCGTGGCTGTGATGGCACAACTGAACATTTCAGGTTGTATCTAGTCGACCTCACTTCCGTCCCTTTATTTATGTTTCGATACACTTCCGTTTTATTACTTCCGTCTCGCATTCGCGAGTTTACTCCTGCCAGTAGAGAAGTTCCACTTTAAAAATACAAACCAGACAGCTTAATACTCTGCTGTAATCAAAGAGTATTTTAAAATACTGAGTAGTAAGTTCAAAATTTTCTGAAGTTTCTAATACAAAAGGATTCATCGAAGTAAGAATAATAATGTTAAACTGTAAAAATATAGTTTATTTACACTATTTGCAAGTTGTTTTTTCTGAAAACGACTATAATAAAAGGCAAAACATCAACAGAAACCAAAACTCTTTTGTTTATTTAAATCTATAAATATTCGATGCGACGTTATACAACGCACGTTAGAGAGAATTGTACGGTAGAAAATTTTCAAAGTAAAACTACACTGTAATAATGCACGGCGTTCATATATTTTCCAATTTGCAGCGCTAAACTGGTTCGCCGCAGGGTCGCTATGCATAACGAACTGCACACGCACATGATTTATATAAATGTTAATTCAGAGAGCACACAGCCACCGAAGCGGTTCTTTCAAAGCTGCTTGATTATTTAATTCGCCATCTGCTCGTTACACACCCCGTAACAACAGCTGTCCGACGCACACCTCTGGTGCGATACTAATGCAGGGGGTATTTTTCATAATTCAGCAGTTTAATCATGGAATAAAAAGGATATTGCTACCTTTTACACGCTTCTATTACTTTCTCATAACAGACACTGCGTATCTATCTGTGTGGGTAACGAAAATTAGAATATATGGGCAAAAAACAGTTAGTTAGACTTTGATGGGTACAGCCATTGGCCCGCATACCTAAAAAATTTTGTGAGGATAAAAAGGGATTTCTAATTTTTGCAAAAATAGGTTTGGTTGGACTTAAACAATACAAGTCAGCAAAAAAGCAAACGATTTACGCTTATTATGAGCAATTCAGCGTAAGTGTAAATAATTTATCGTCTCGTATTTATTTCAAACTTCAAAAATTCATAGAAGGCGGTGTAGTGAAATTAGCGCATTGGGCGCATAGCATATTGAAGCTCGTCCCTAGTGGTATGAAACTACAGAATTTAAAAAGCTATCGGGCAACCGCCACGGGACCTTCCTCGCATTCAACAAAATTTTTGAAATTTATTTAAATTTGGTTTTTAAAATTTTTTTTCTATGACAATTCTATGAAAATTTAAACATTTATTTTAAATTATTAATGATTTTATTATTATTAAATATTTTTTAAAATTTAAAAACGAAGTTTTGAAAATTTAAAACACTAAAACTTTTTTACAATTTTGAAAATTTAAAATAATGTCTTTGAATTTTTTTAAATTTCGAAATTTTTAAAAAATTTATAGTTTCCTTCGGTTTCCTATTTCTTAAATACAAGGACAGTCATTTGCAAATTTCAAAAATTCACAGAAGGCGTCAGCACACTGAAACTAACGCATTGGGGGCATAGAATACCGCCACGGGACCTTCCTCGCATTTAACAAAATTCTTGAAAATTTTGGAAATTGTTTGAAATATTTTGTTTATGACAATTTTATAAAAATTTAAACAGTTGTTTTTAACATTATTGATAATTTTATTATTACTAAAAATATTTAAAAATTTAAAAACAAAGTTTTGAAAATTTAGATAAAAATTTTCTAGTTTCCTATTTCTTAAATAAAGGGGCAGTAATTTATAAATTTTAGAAATTCACAGAAGGCGTCGCAGTGTAGTTAGCGCATTGGGCGCCCATCCCTACTGGTACAAAACTAGAAAATTAAAAAAACCGTCGTACAACCACGGGTCCTTTCTCGCATGCAACGACATTTTTCCAATGTTTCGAAAATTTGAAAAGTTTTTGAAATTTTTTGTTTATGACAATTTTATTAAAATTTAAACAATTTTAACATTATTGAAATTTAATTATTGATCAAATTTTAAAAAAAATTTAAAAACATTCAAATTACAATAATACAAAAGACAATTTTGAAAATTAAGACAGTGGTTAAAAATTAGGTAGGTATGTTTTAAAATGAACTTTTTGAATTTTTTTAGTTTCAAAAATTTTAAGACATTCTTAAGGTCTTTTAATTATTAAATAAAGAAGCATTATATTTTCAAAATTCAAAACTTCACAGGAGACGTCACAGTGAAATTAGCGCATTAGGCGCATAGCACATTCAACGCCATCCCTAATGGTACGCAACTACAAAATTTAAAAAGTTGTCAGGCAACCGCCACAGGACCTTCCTCGCATTTAACGAAATTTTTGAAAATTTTTAAAATATTTCGAAAGCTTTAAGAATTTGTGAAATCTTATAATTTTGAAATTTTTTGTTTATAACAATTTTCTAAGAACTTAAACTGTTTTTTTTAATTATTGAAAATTTTATCAATATATAAATTTAAAAACATTTAAAAACATTGAAATTTTAAATATTCTAAAAATTTGAAAATTTGAACAATTCTTTAAAATTTAAAATATTAAAACTTTATTACACTTTTAAATATTTAGATAATGGTTACAAATTTTGCCTTTTTTAAATTGAACTTTTTGTTTTTTTTTAATTTCGAAATTTTAAAAAATTTTTAAAAGTTGGTACATTTTCCGAAAATTTAAAATTTTGAAAGTGGTTTGAAAATTCTTGAATTTGTGAACACAGTTTGAAATTGTTTTAAAAGTTTTATAAAACTCGAAACTTTACCGGCAAGTTAACAAAAATAAATGTATTGATAGTTTTAAACACCTATTTTTCGGCTTTGCATGTAACTTTTTTAAATTATGCTGTTTTAGCCAGGACAATTTTGGGTAGATTTAAGATTTATAGAATAAGGAAAAAATGCTCTACAAATCTGACTACTTCATGCCCATGGAGGTGAAAAAAAATCTTTCGAGCACCCTTTTATTGCATTAAATAGTATTAGTTGAAAATTTAAAGAACTAAACATACGTAATGAGGTGAATGGCAGGTGGTAGGGATATCGCGCTTGCGCAGAAGAGTTACTTGGTGTGCACATATTATTCAACTTTATTTTTTCTAGACCGTTTATATATATTAAAATACTCAATTTTTTTTTAAAACCAACCTCGGTATTTCGCAGTGACATCCCAGTGTGATTAACCACCATTTTTAATCTAAATTGGGTATTCTGAGTTAAGTTGGCTGAGTTGTAGGCTAAGTAACGTGTCTACATTCGAACATACACACAACAGATACACATACGAGGGCGGAGTGAGAAGTTTGGTAAAATTGCAACAGAGGGCGACACAATCGCAAATCCCAGATGACGTTTGTCAATACCATCTGTTACTAGGCCACAATAAAATTTTCCGACAGATTTGTCATCGAGTTCAGTTTTGACAGTCATTGATAGCAGACAACCGTTCGTGTTTTTGCAAACATGAAAAAAAAATTTCGTGTGTTAATTAAACATTATTGTTTTGCGTCGAAAAACCATTACGCAAACCAAAACACAGCTTGATAAATATTACGGGAACTCTTCACCATCGATTAAAAAAGATTCACAAGGGGTTTACGGATTTTCGTTGTGGTCGTACTGGTGCCGAACGTTCAAGAGGCTCAAATGAGGTCACTACACCAGAAATGATTGACAAAATCGGTGATATTGTATTGCAAGACCGCAGAGTGAAAGTGCGCAAGATAGTTGAGATTTGAGCGCAATATATTACACAAACATTTGGATATGAAACAATTATCCGCGCGATGGGTGCCGCGTTTGCATACAATGGACTAAAAACGCACATGTGATAACCTTAGAGGCAGGTTCGGCGATGTTCTAGCGCAATAAAAAGAAGTTTTTGCGTCGTTTCATAACTGTGGACTTAACATGGATCCATCACTATACACCGGAGACCAAGGAACAGTCTAAACAGTGGATTTCTACTGACGAACCTGCGCCAAAGAAGGCTAAGGCGGTTGTATCGGCCAACAAGGTCATGACCACAGTTTTTTGGGATGCACGCGGCACAAACCACATCGATTACCTTGAAAGGACTAAAACAATCAACGGCGAGAAACAAGTTGTCTTCCATTACGACAATGCACGGGTGCACTCATGTGTAGTTACCATGGCCAAAATCCATGAGTTACGCTTTGAATTCTTTCCACATCTACCATATTTTCCAGACTTAGTCCCCTACGACTATTTCTTGTTTCTGAACTTGAAGAAATGGCTCGGAAGAAAGAGATTCGGCTTTAATGAGGAGGTCATCGATGCAACAAATGCCTATTTTGAAGGGTTGGAGAAATCATATTATTCGGAACGGATCGAAAAATTGGAAAAACGGCGGACTAAGTGTATCGACCTAAAAAGCGACTACGTTAAAAAATAAATTGTTTTTTGACCAAAAAAATTAATCATTGTTACATTTTTACCAGACTTCTCATTCCGCCCTCGTACACACACAGAGACATCCTGTTTTTACGAAATTCTCGGATTAATAACGTGCTTATCCGTCAAAATTTCAACTTTGGAAATTTTGACGAACACAATATTAGCTTTTAACGATACTCCGTATAACGAGGAAAATAAAAATCAGTTTGTTTCAGCATTCGTAATGAACTATGTATATGTATCGGAAAAACCTAATATACAACGGTTGCATAATTTACACTCGCCTTACTAAATTTATTGACGTCTACATGTATTAGGTAAACATTATTACAACAGTAGCTCGTTCAGCACAGTTTATATTAGGGTGCAGAAAATGATGATTTATTACTTTTACGTTTACGAGTAAATGACGTGTGTAAATAGAATTTATCACATCAAGATGGCGGTTTATATTATCTATGTACAAGTCACCTGCATGTTTAAATGCCACCCACACTACACCTGTTTACGGCGTTTTCCTTTTAACATAACGGGCTCACTGAATGTTTGCCATTACAATAAGAACAAGAATCAATATTACACACAATAAGAAATTAGGAATTATTCTACTCAAATAACTGGAATTGTATGTTTTTGCGTAGCCCGTCACTACTCGCTTGTTTCATAGAAAAATTTTCATCTGACCAGTTATGCTTCAAGATTCCCATTGCGGAAATTTGAAAGTTTAGAAACTTTTTATATCATAAACTTTCTTACTCCTAATTAGTATGTGACCTTGAAATCCTGTCGGAACATTTGTTTATACGATACCATAAACATGGGTATTTCATTATTATTATTGTGGTTGAGGGCTTTGGCCTTAAGATCCTTTCATCACTTCGACCCTTAATAGTTCTTCTGTAACTTGTAAGCCCTTATCTTGTTTAGAGAAGTTGAGTATCTTATTTTGGTAGATGTACCAAAAATGTTGTCTACGGCGACAGGCAGCATTGAATACGCATAGGATACGTTCTGCTGTTTCTGCTGCATCAGTACAAAAACGGCAGATTTGGCCTTCAGCCTTACCAATCTTGAAGAGATGGTATTTTAGTGATGTGTGACCTGTGAAAAGGCCAGTAATGTTTTTTAGTTACATCTTATTGAGAAAAAGCGATTTTTGCTTTCTTTTGGAAAATAGTTATGAACTGTTTTGTTTGGCGTTGTCCTGGTGTGTTTTCCCAGTACGACGACCTTATTTGTTCCTCCCATAAATTGACCCCCTGTTTTATGTGGTTTTTCTGTATTCCACAGCAGGGTTCAGATCATGTATAAGACGTTATTGCTTCGCGTCTTGCGAGTTCTTTGATCTTTTCGTTGCCTGGTATACTCTCATGCCGTAGAACCCACCATAGAATAACGTGAGTTTGTTTGCCGGTTGTTTGAAGTTGCTCAGGCACTTCCAGAAAAGCTTGGTTTTGCACGTGCAGGCTTTTAAAGCCTTTACTGCTGCTTGGCTGTCTGTTAGAATATCAATTGTAGCCCATTTACAGCCTTTCCTGAGGTTTATTCTTGTGCAGAGGTTTATAGCTTGGCCTCAGCTTAAATGATGGTAGTTCTGGTACTCAAGAGCTTAGACATGCGGCAGGCGAAACCACAGACGCCCGCTCCAGTCCCTCCTTCTTCCATTGTCGAACCGTCTGTATGCCATTGGATGAATCCTGTCTTGAAGGAAGGTTCTCCGAAAAACCATATTTCTCGGTCTGAAATGTTCACTCTAAAAGGTTGGTCGAAGTTGTATTTTATTGGCATAACATCCGATACGGTGTAGGTCGTTTGCTCTAAGTGAGCGGAACTTATCTAAGTGGCTTGTTAGGTCTCCTGGTTCAGTTTGTGTGTCCTTCCTAGCGTGAGCCAATGTAGCATTGCCTCTTTTTGCGGAGTAGGTGTAGAGGTACTAATTCTAACATGGCTTCCATAGCTGCAGTTAGACAGGTGCTCAACGCAGACAGGCAAGACGTTGTATCTTGTTCAGTTTTTGGGCACAATACAAGTGATGTATGCCGGAAATCATGAGTTTTACAATAGCCACATATGACCAGTGAGTGGTTTTAAACTCCAGTTTCTTCGCAGAAACCTGCGGCATGTTTGAGTTGCTACCGCTGCCTTCTTCTGCAGTTTCGTCATGTGTGATTTTTACGTTAACTTCTGGTCTAATGTAACTCCTAAGTATTGAGCTTCATTGTTAAAGTCGATGGTCGTCCTTTCTAGCACGGGAGCGTTTAAATCCAGCTCCCTTTGTTTAGTAAATAGGACAATGACAGTTTCTTTGACTTCGAGATCAGCCATGAATGGTACCAAGACCTATTTTCATACGTTGTTACAAAGCTGTGTTAAGTTTGCCACGGACTACTATTTCAAGGTCGTCGGCATGGCCTTGTATTTTGAAGTCGTGTTGTGTTAGCACTGAGAAGATCATCAACCACTACAGACCACAAAAGAAGCGACAAAACCCGTCCTTGAGAACAACCTCTAGCAGTCGTTAGGGTAACTGCCTCTCCTCCCAGTTTACTGTAATTTTTTGACTCTCCATCATTACTTTAATTCATTTTGCAGTCAAAAAATCGAACCCTTTTTTCCTGGCAGCTCTTTCAATAAAATCAAAGCAGGTTGAGAAGATCATCAACCACTACAGACCACAAAGGAGGCAACAAAGCCCCTCCTTGAAGACAACTTTTAGCAGTCGTTATGGTAACTGCTTCTCCTCCCAGGTTAGCTGTAATTGTTTGACTCTCCGGCATGACTTTAATCCATTTGGCAGTCGAAGGATCGAAACCTTGCTTCCAGACAGCTCTTTCAATGGAATCGAGGAACGTGTTATCAAAAGCACCTTTAATATCGATGAAGGCACAGAGAGTTATTGTTTTTGCCATGTGCGTCTTCTCCAGTCTTTTAAAGAGACTGTGTCGAGCCGTAATAGTCGGATTTGTTTTTTGATAAGCATGTTGGTCGGGGTGAAGTGGTCAGTTTGGAACAATTTTATTTCCTAAGTACTGTTCAAATATCAAACATGGGGTAACAACGCAGACAAAATTGCAGCAGGAAATAGGCCGACGTAAATAAATATTAAAATATAATAACCCTGTTTGTTTCTGCCTCCCACGGCTGGCATAAATCCATCTGATAAAGTAGTGTATGTTTGTTTCTCGTTAGTTTACATAACTTCTGTTTACGTCTAAAAACAACGGTGCCAATATGAGGCGCGCATATATGAACCTTCGCCATAGTGTAATTTATATATTACTAGTAAATCCAGATCTCTTTTGCCAATCCCAGGTTGTAACAGTGTAAGACCCCTACTACTACAACTCTCATATTTAAGTGGTCTGTATATAAACACCAATTTTTCTTGTACAGTGGACCGTTATAATATTCAATGGAATTCATGTAGAATATTTTTTTGTCTTATTGTAGCACAATCTGCTGACAGCCTTTTGCTACTAAGATCTTTATGAGTGAGTAGCTAACGCAGTCAATCTTAGTACAGTAATTCCAATTTTTTATAGTAACCGTTATGACTATAAATTTCGTAAATAAAAAAAAATACTAAACTGACTTTAAACAACAAGGCTTAGTTTATAATAAACGTCTTTTAAATCTATCAAATTTTACGACTGAAATTTGTTTTTCCTACTTTTTATTTAAATTACATCCATAAATATTTCAAGAATTAATTTGTTTACCTACCCTAGAGAGACGGATGACATTATGTAAATTGATTGTTAATATTCTCTTACAAACAATGTCAACAACTGACGCACCAAACAAGCTTCCAACATATATTTCCGCATCAATATTTAGAATTCTAATATATTGAATTCGGTACGGTACAACACCAAGGGGTGGCCCTTGATTCAAACTTGTTGCGTTGTCGCGAGGGGTGAGTTCAGCTGTGCAATAGCACCTGGCGAATTCAACAGCTGACCGGACATCTGTTTGTGTCACAGACCGCATTATCAAAACACCCCTGAATGGAAAAAAGAACTGTAAAGAGACTTCCTTGCTAATTAGCACGAAATCAAAATACGTCAACTGTTCAAAATATGTTAAAGTTGTGTTAAAGTTTTATAGTAACATTTTGAGACTAACATATTAAAGACAGTTTAGAATTTTAATTCTAATGCGAAAAAATTGTCTGTTTTGAAATTTATGTACATAAAATCGTAAAAATCATTTCGGACGCTTGCTTGATGCAATGTACATAAAAATGGGTAAAACAGTTTCAAACGTATTTTATATCAACGTTGTACGCCAACAGTTACTATAAGATCAAAATTATTTTAACATTGAAACTCGTAGTACTATGGCTTATGGCGTCACCTGTTTACCGCTACTTCCACGCCTACACAAATACAAGTGTAGTTAGACTCAAAAAGACGGGACGGCCAAGGACCCTCACTTAGGTGTAAGTTGTGAACAAAGACAACTTTTGCAGGGTCGATGTTGTAACGGTCACTTCAGTGATTTCAACTTGGTACGTCCACCGCTTTTTTCGGAGGGGTTCAAAGTTTACATTAATTGCGACCATGGAGAACTGAGTGAGTCTAAACTGGTAGGGGTAGCACTGCTTTGGCAGGCTCTTGCTTTGAAAAGACCAACTAGCAACTTTGACTGGTGCCACAAGAACCAAGTCCGAACTCGCGGGGGAATAGCAGCCCCCGTCTTGGTGACGGTTTAGGACTCGTGGTGGCAGTAGTAAGCCTATGCAGGCTAGGGCCATCTTTAGCTGCGTTTTGAGATCGGACACTGATCTGCAGAATCAGTTAAGATTTAGGTAATCTCCCCCAATCAGTGGGGACTTGGGGGCTCGCAGTCTGATGTGAATACTGGTAGCTTGTTCTTGTTGAACCGTTGCTAACTTGAGCACGCGTTCTGATTGAGCGTATCTCAATCCGGCCCAAAGAGAGACGTGGCGGATAAGGCTCACGCTAGGTACCGCCACATTACACTAAAGAGGTAGGCCGTAGTGGCCGTCTCGCGTTGACTTGATATGTGAAGAGTCGAGCTGACAGTTGCGAACTAAGACATGTTCGTGCAATACAGCCGAAGAACATGTTGCCAAACAAAATATTGCAGCTTTCAAACATAACGGCTCTCATGGCTAGTTAATGAGTCACGATTTTGCAAATTGCGTCACCTTGAAACGAAATTATTGGTCAACCCTGTACAGAGTGGCTAGGAAAACCCCGGCCACTTTTCTTGCGGCTGTCAAGAGATGGCGCTTTAGTAAAGAAATATTAAGTTAAAATACTGGCAACAACGCAGAATCCAAGACGTTTTGGTTGTTTTGATTTAATATGGGGCGTATTTAATAACTAAAACGTCTTGGATTCTGCGTTGTTGCCAGTATTTTCATTTAACTTTTCTTTACTAAAGCGCCATCTCTTGACCGCCGCAAGAAAAGTGGCCGGGGTTTTCCTAGCCACTCTGTATAACCCCACTTCTTAGGACGGAATCTGTGTCACCTTTGGACAGACATTTTTATTATTTGTAGAAGACTTTGTTACCTTTGAAATTTTATTTATCTAATCTTTGAAGAGAATTATTTTGGTCATTTGTAGACAACTTTCTTATTTTTTGCTAGAGTGGTTAAATTTTCTTCCTTACACGTTTACTTTTTTTTTAATTTTGAAATATTTTAGAAATTATAAAAATTATAACAGAATATATCTGCCAAGCAGGTCTGTCATTTAAAATAGAGATTATTAAAAAAAAAGAATATCAAATTAAAATTAAAAACAAAATTAAAAATTAAATTTTTAATGCTTAAAATAATGAAACTAATAGAAAATTTAATGTATAAAATTTCGGAATATTTTCAAATAAATTTTACTTGAATTTTCAAAATTAAATAGTGTTATATGGAGTTATTGACGCTTAAGGGGAACTTGGAACAAACTTTCGGTCATTTGAAGTTTAAACTAAAGTTAACTGCGTTAGATAAAGAGGTGCCACAAGCAGATATTAGCGAACCGAAGTCGTCTGATGTAGAATTATCATTCAGGAAGCCATTAGCTAAATGACGTGATGTATCTGCTGATTACTTCCACTCCCTGCATCGGCCAGATCACAGCCAGCAAGGTGGAGCGGAAATATCGGACATGATACCTTAACCTACCCATCCCCTTACTTATTAATGTATTTTCTCAGATCCGGCTTTACGACAGCCTTGGATAATATCCTCTATTGATGTACATGTACAGTTTAGACAATAATTTCGGTTTGTTTTCATAAATGTATAAACGCATTGACGCAACAAAATATTAAAATTTTATTTATAAATTCCAGCTTTACTTCGTTATAGTCCATATTTAATGATTATTTGCATATAAAATACTCAATTACTTTAACAATATTTATTTATTTTAACCTTATACGTATTTCGACATGCTTACATGTCATTATCAAAGGTTATATGAAAAAGTAAACAGTTGGTGTTGTTATAGCAATAGAACTTGGTGACTTGATCTCGGTAATCGTCTGCAGATGACTTGATTTCTTATTCCAAAATGTCCAATAGAGGATATTTTAAGAGATCAATTTGCTCATTCATTAACGGTACAGTTCTTAAAATGTTTGTGAATTTTAAAAGCTTCCAGTATATCTGATTTACGTTGATCATCACAAAAGTGTAAACATTTTATGGTGTTATTAGATGTCATTGAATGATTGTGTTCTAGTAAGTGTTTAGCGTAATTGGAGTTATGTGGGTGTTTGTATTTGTAACAACGTACGTGTTCTTTATACCTAATATCAAAATTTCTAATTGTCTGGCCTATATAAACCGAATTACAATGCGAACAATTTAAATTGTAAATGCCTGATTCTGATATTAGGTATAAAGAACACGTACGTTGTTACAAATACAAACACCCACATAAATCCAATTACGCTAACACTTATTAGAACACAATCATTCAATGACATCTAACAACACCATAAAATGTTTACACTTTTGTGATGATAAACGAAAATTAGATATACTAGAAGCTTTTGAAATTCACAAACATGTAAAAACTGTACCGTTAATGAATGATCAAATTGATCTCTTAAATTCTCCTCTACTGGACATTTTGGAATAAGAAATCAAGTCATCTGCAGACGATAACCAAGATAAGTAAAAAAGTTCTATTGCTATAACAACACTAACTGTTTACTTTTTCATATAACCTTTGACAATGGCATGTAAACATGTCGAAATACGTATAAGAATAAAATAAATAAATATTGTTAAAGTAATTAAGCATTTTATATACAAATAATCATTAAAATATTAAAATTTGATAAAATGGTCATTTCCAAGGGTTGTTTTTGCAATGTAGTCTATGCAATTTGACGCTATAAACAATCCATACAATTGTTAAATATTTTTAATTGCAGGTGCAAAAATTGCATAAATTAATCATATTCTGTAGTATAAAATATTACGTCGCTTCCATGGCATTAACTCGATTAATAATAAATAATATCAGGTGATGATGTAAATGAAATATAATCCCGACACGAAGTTATTCTATATTCTAACTGTTGTAGTATTGTTGCATGCTGAAACGTAATTCCGTAATGAAAAGTTCTGTATCTCGCAGTATAACATAAAAATGTATCGTGTGTTAGTAGTGAGAAGTTTAATCCCCAGTGGAAATAATGTGACGAAATTGGAGTGGAAGGACTTGGGAAAGAATTGTGATATTGTTGAGATTTTTACGGTTCGCCCGTGCCCTTGAAAATACAAAAGTTATTCTGTACTTAAACTAAATTATAGATGCATTCTAAATGCAACAAATTTGTATGGGAAATTTGAAAGAACTGAGCTGGAAGTATGTGTTCTAAAATTGTGGGTTAGTAAATAATAAATTATGTTTTAGTAGACTAAATATTTATGTCCCCTAGATTCCGTTAGTAATAAGTGCTAAAAGTAGAATGCCATAATATTACAATTTACTTTCGGTATTACACCCAGCATATTCAGGCAAGGACCGACTTATACCATGTTGCTCTAAAAGTTTGAGCCATAGTTCTTTGTGGGCCCAGCCAGCCTAACCAGGAACGTGTCTTAGATTTGATCTTAATGTATTTTGTATGTCAGGACAAGAATACTTAATCGGTTTATGCCTGTTAGCAGTTTGTGAACCCATAGAAACTAACGTTTCGCAAGGCATTGCAGCTTGCATCTTCAGAGTGATTAGAGCACTGAATTCAAATCCGGGATGCGGAGGTATTTCAACCCCTTTGAGTCAGTCGGGAAGACCGACGGAGTTCTGATCTTCTGTCACCGTTGGGCGGAAAATTTTGTGAAGGCTTACAGCTAATTTGCTTTAAAAAAAATAAATTTTGTTTCCCATCTAAATAGGTTTTTACACGTAACGCAAAATCGACCGTACATTCTGTAAATTATACGTTTTAACCTTTAAGGTTAAGGTTAAGATTACGAACAAAATATTTTTCACCTGATCTCCGTCTCTACACTTTACGATTTACGTGTCCTTATTTCAAAAAATTAATTTGGGTTCTAATGATAGGTTATCTGATAATCTCACTTAGACAAAACCGAGAAACTGCTTAACTAATTGCGAATGCAAAAAACAAACTTAGATTCGTAACCTACAATTAACAAGCAATAGATTAGCACAAGTACCATTGATTTTTCGATGATTTTCAATTTTCCGAACACTTCTTCTGAGGACAGCAATATACCGCATACTTCTCAAATTTGTTCTTCTTCTAGTGGCATCTAATACCAGGGCGTTGGGAATAGATATTTTTTACAGACATACATAGGGGACCTACAGTTTAACGTAGGCTCCGAACCACAGGAAGCTCATGCACTTCTTCTTCTAAGAGGTTGTCCTGGAGAAAAACCTACCTTACTGGTTTCCCGTTGCCTTATGAGGACGACCGACCGGGCCGGGAGTCGAACCCGAATTCGCTGCATTGGTAGTCCGCGCGTTTACCACTGAGCTACGGCCGCACCCCGCCGGAAATGCATACATCAGCAATCTCTAAATTTGACGTATCCATTTTTAAATTTGTGCGCGGCCGTTTAAGCACAGGGGTGTTTTGGTGCAGGGACGTTTCGACACGTGAGAATTTAGACGTTTCGGTGCGAGCATTTTGGCGCTTGAACGAATTGGGGCACCTGTACACGCAAAGCTACTATTGGTCAAACAAGACATAGATATACCTCTAAATTTCAATTGTGTAAGTGTTATCATGAAACACAATGCTGTACTTTTTCTTTAACTTTTATTAATGGGGCCGATTCAGTTGTTTTATCGATTCAATCTGTTAATCAAATTAGTTACTTTTTATAATAACACTCAATTTTCGACAAAGGTTTATAAAATAATTTATGCTTGCGCCTAAACGTCCTTGCTCTTAAACTTCGTGCGCCCAAAAGAGCGCACCCAAACTTCCAGATTTTTGCAGATATTCAAAAATCACCTCCAATGATTTTTAAAAAATTTACCTCTTGAAGCATTCAACACTATCTTTCAGGCTGACCGAATGGCTCATTTTTGTAAGAGGCATGAACAAAGACAGCTTGCACAGGTCGGCGTTGTAACAGTCACTTGGTGATTTCAACTTAGTAGTAGGTCTATCTCTCTTTGAAAAGGTTTACCGTTTTCTTCATTGGGAACAAGGACAAGATCCTACGTCCCAGTGTTTTTATTCACTCTGAAGATGCAAGCTGCAATGTCTTGCGAAACGTTAGTTTGTATGGGTTCACAAACAGCTAACAGGCATAAGCCGATTAGGTATTATAGACCTGGCAAACAAAATACATTAATACAAATCCTTGTCCGCCCCAAGGTTTAAATAATCTAAGAACACGGCCCTGTTGAGGCAAGCAGGTCCTACAAACAAATATTGCTCAAACTTCTAGAGCAAATGCTTACCTGATTATGCTGGTCGTAGTTCCCAAATGACGACGCAGTCTAAGCCGAAAATAAATTGTAATATTGACAAGATCCTACGGGTTGCAAATTTATCTAGCCAATACAATGGGTGGTTGGAGGCCATCGATAAGCAAGTGAAAGTGGGATTGAGAAACGTATGTCTGCTTGCATAAAAGACTGAGCTCTAGGAATGAGGTTTTATTTGACCTGCTCACGCCCGTAATTACAGTGTGGACCCAACTAGCTCATAGTTTAGACGTATTTAAGGTACCGGCATGATCTGCCTAACTATCAACATACTTGGCGCGGCGGTGCATAGTTGACCAGTAGTGGAACTGCGAGTAGCAAGTAGCCTATATTGTGAGGGCAGCTTCGGCTGTTCTGAAAAGTCTGACTAGTTACTGTCGTCAAGGTGTAGGATTCATCCTGGAAATGGTAGGTCTGTGCAGGCAAGGGTCATGTTTATGAGGTTTGACGACTAAACTGCGTTAAAGCTCGGGCAGAATCAGTAGTAATAGTCTCCCCTCACTCATGGGGAGCTGGAATCGCGCCTTGGCGTCGTATTGGTAGCATCCTCTTTTTTATCGTGTGCAACAGCCTTGATTGCGCGTAATTCAATCCAACTAGAATAAGCTTGTGGCAGATTAAGATTAACGCTAGGTGCCGCCACGTTAATCAATCGAGATGACTGTAATGGCTCTCCTCACCTTGACTCTGTATTCCATACTAAAGAAGTGGGAGCAATGCACTGCGCCATGGCTGTTATTGATTGCAGGATTATTGGACACCATGGTACAGTTTCAAACAACGCTAAATAATGAAAACTACATAAATATGGCTCTCTAACCTTAAATTTACTAATACCATTTTCCAAACATTTGTACCACTATTTTGAAGGCTAGTATTTCCAATAAAACTAGATTGGGATTTCTATGTCAAACTTTTATTATTATTAGCAAAACAAACTTCATTCTTCTAACATTTAAAATTGAAAACAAACAACAATTTTTGACACTTTAAAATGCGCATGTGTTCACAACAATGTCTACTATATTTAGTATGTTGATTAACTCAATTTCTAGAATATACAGTGAGTTTTTTTTGTATACATATCAGCTATTGTATACTTTTATAAAAAACATGTCAATGCATTGTTTTACTGCAATCTATAGGCAACCAACTGTACAGAAAATAATAGAGAGAGAGAAAGGCTATTCCTCATAGTGTGAGGTTATGTTAAATGAGTAGGTTTATGAATAAACGCAAAATTATTTAAATATCAAAAATTTTTAATAAAACTATCATTTTAAAAACAAAAATATCAACAATACACAAATTTTATACTAAATTCAAATAATCAAAACTAATTGCTATTAATTTGACATTAAACAATTTGATTACTGCTTCCACAGCAGACTATTTTTTTCAAAAATTGAAGCTTTGAAATTTGGTGTATAGTTGGTTGCCTACAGATTGCAGTAAAACAATGCATTGACAGTTTTTTTTTATAAAAGTATACATAGCTGGTACGTATACAAAAAAGAAAAACTCATTGTATACAAAAAGATAGTCGATTTACGGAAACGAATCAAGAGCATTTCTTTTAAACTGTTATTACCTGTCGCTGTTTCAAATAAAAGTAATGGTTTCACATAAAAAATGCCTTACCCACTAGAAACATTTTACGATCTACTCATATTGTCTAGTCACGTATTTGAAGTACTACTTTTAAAAAGTAAAGTAGGGAGCGATTAATTTTTAAGAAAAATGAGCAAACGTGTAATTACAACCATATCGATAAATTTCCACCTGTAAGATACACTTAACGAGTTTCTGTTACACGAGATAAATATTTCATGCCTTATTTTTCTAACACCCACGTTGTTATTGTCAGAAATGCGTGAGAACAGCACACCCTGTAATTATTATCAAGCGTTATCATCAGTAGCTGCCATTTGTGACAAAAACTCATAATTAGTGCTCATCGCTTATTTGGCAGCTTGTCATATTTTTACAGAGCCAACGACAGCCCATAATTAATTTATATTGTTATAAAAATGCTGCGATGTAGCAACTTGACAAGCTCTCTTTGTAAACAAAATATTCGGTTTAGATATAAATTACGAATGTGTTTTGATACCATTTTATGCTTCAATACGATTCTGCACGTTGTAATGTTCTAAAAAGTGCACGAATTAAGTTGCTTTTAACTTAAACTGTACTATTTGAAAGATAAATTCTATTGTCAGTAACAAAAAGAAAAGTTTGATTGAAAAAGACATGAACATATTTTCAAAACATAGATTAAGTTCAAATTAAAATTATACTAAAATGCTCTAAATAATACTCTAAAGCAAAGTAAAGTCGGAGGCATTACTCTTTATTGAGAAGTTTAGCCTGCAATGCGGTGAGTCAGGGCCACCGATCATCGCTTCCGAAATCCAGTTGTCTCGCGCTTCTTATCAAGTACAGGGTGGTTAGGTAAGCACCATGCCTTAGATGGGTTACTTTTCTCATCCCTCAAGGGGTTTGGTTTCCAATTTTTAAAAAGCGACTGGGTAGGCCGCCCGCCAGGCATCCCGGCAAAGATTTGAACTCGAGACCTTCCGCGTAGCAGTCAGGTGCCCTAACTACTCCTTCAAAATCAATCATGTAGCGAATTATTTCGTGCTAGCATGTTTGCAGTAGTTTGTGAAATTACCTTTTCTTTTCAACCCCAAACATTACCATTTTGGAATCAGCAAGCTTGTAGAATACTCAACATAGATATATTTTTCTTTGATATATGGGAAAATAACACCTAGTTTTATTTAAGTAAACAAAATACATCTTAAGATAAAACTTTATTCGTTAATTAGCAACAATAATTTTTACTAAACATCAATTATTAGAATACAATTAACTACTACTAAAACCCGTGGGCTACGTCCTCACTTGTTTTGATTATTTTGTTGGTAGCCTAGCGGGCTGCGAATCGAAGTCTAGTTTATAATAAATCTGGATTCCTTCCCCCACTCTCAACTTTTAGTGACTGCGCATTGAGTAGCATGTCATACATCTCGGCACAGGCTGCTCCATATTAACGCATTTACTGTCACCTCAATTTTTTTGGATAATATGAAGCGGCGACTGAAATCCATAATTATATAAAACTGTACATTAACCCTGGTAAACCCAAAACACTAGTATTCTGCTTCCCTTTTTTTCTCCTGTGTCTCTTTTTATTTCTGCATGTTTTGGCATACGGTAATTAACAAAAGATAAAAATACATAAAAGTTTAAATAGCATCTGATACAATTTTTGACCCAGTTTTAGGGTTACGAGGGTTAAAAGTATAAAATTTGCAAAAGCATTCTCCTGCGTTTTTTTGCTATGCGCAACCCTAGCGAGAGGCCCATGTAAAATGATCGTTCAGCCAGCCATGCCAATCGGTTTACTTCAATGACAAAATCAGAATAGACAGCACACACGGTATGAGCATAAACTTTAGCAGTTCTCACCTGTACGCAAATCATGTTGCAGAGATCCTACAGTAACAGGAAATTCTACTTCTTGAGCGACAGCCAGGTGGCACTAAAAGCGCTTATGTCTTGCCAATTCCAAGTTGGCTTAAGAATGCTACAGGAAACTGGTGGACCAAACACCAAAGAGCATATGGTGATGAAGAAACAGATCGGCAGCAATAGCCGGCGAAGCAGAACAGCTGATAGGCCCAGAGCCAACCTGCATCATTGTATATAGCACTGCCACGGATCAAACTAAAAGCTGGTTAAGAAACAATCACCGCAAATACTGGTCGAGGGGCCGTCCAAGAAAACGGCAAAAAAACTTCTTAACCGTGGGAGGGAGAAAATAATGCATGCAACAAGGGTCCTTACAAGACACTGCTGTATGAACAAACACCTATATATTATAGGGCTGTTAGAAAGCCCACTTTGAAGGGTTCCTGAAAGAGGAAGATAAAACTCTCCTTCACCGTCTATGCCATTGCGAAGAACTATACGTCCACAGACAAAAGCACCTCGACAATACCTCCATCGGAAAAATCCCGAGCTTTATCGAAAGAACAGAACTGCTGCTATGAGGTCAAAATCACACTAAGAGGTGCAATGAGTCTTTTAAGCCGCGGTGCCTGGGACAATATTTCCTGACACCAACTTTAGGAGAAAAAAAGGAGTCGCGTGTCTGGCAGCAGGAGAAAGATGTGTCCTAAGAGTTTTGCTTCCCGTTCTCACGCCTGAAAGCGGCGACCCAGAAGGCGTTTGTCAGATAACGGTTGCTATGATCAGACCTGCTACATCGACCTATCTAGGCGATGCGTAGTCGACCTGTACTAAAGACTGCAAGTAACACCAAACAGAGATGGTTAGTTTTTGCTACTTCGAAAAGTCTTATAATCAAGTTTAAATGGTGCCACGGGCACTTATACGAGAGAATGGCTGTCGGCCTGGTAACGAGCAGTTTCATAGTGGTGACGGTGCTAAAGTTGTGAAGGCAATGGGTTTCATTGTGTCTTCCAGATGCGTTTCAGCTCTGCACTGATCTACACAATAAGTTCAAATTTTAGTAGTTTTGCTCCAACAAGTGTGGGATAGAACTCGCAGCCTGATACCGTACTGGTAGCTTGATTTTGGTCGTTTTGAGCAAGGGTGCTGATTGAGCGTGTCTCAATCCCTAGTCAATGATGACTGCGGCGAATTAAATTAATAAGCAGGTGCCATCACGTTAAAATAAGAAGTTTCTTAAGTGACGTGGTGGTTGAAACATTCATAGTATATGACAATATAAGAGATGGAAAAATCTGCCGTGAAGGCGGAACAACTCACAAAGTTAAATCGTTGTTGCTGCTGCTGCTGGTGATGGTGATGTATTCTTAAATTTAAACAACAACAATGTAGTAGGTCAAAACCTTTTACTAATATTTCCTAGATGGACGACAATTGCAAAATTACATAATTAATTAGTTACATCAGAGTTTATACAGCAGTATTGACAAATGAAACAATCTAGTAACAAAGTGGCAATCTATTATTTTGCAGCTGACAATGTTATCCTATAAAAGTAGTCTATAAATCTCAAAATGCAATTTATATTCATACGGTTGCAACAGGAGATCAAGATTTTCATAATACGAGCTCTCTCCAGAAACCTCATTTTAATATGAGTGGCTTGAAAACATTATTATTATGCAATAAAAAATGCTTTTGTGGTTTTTGCATTTACAGTCAGTGATAAATTAAACCTTCTAAAAAGAACTAAATTAAAACTGAAATATAGAACTCTAACCTGGATAGCCATAATTTTCAAACTAAAATATTCAAAGCAAAACCGTACACTACTATATTAAATTATAGCAATTTTGTACGAAATAATAGAAACATCGATATAGCGTTTCTTATAAAGCTTACTCAATGTGGTGAAGTACCTATTTTATGTAGTAGATTATAAATAGATATTTAGTTGAATATTTAACAAAAAAAACAAATTATTTAAATACAGGGTTTAGGAAGCATTCATGAACATGTTCGAAAAGCTTAATTTATAAAGTTAACAAATAAAAAACTAATGTTGAAATAATATTCCTAAGTCTGTCAAATTAAACACAGTGCTACGATCTAAACTTATGTTGAAGTGTCTGACAACGTTAATTCAGGTGTTTAAGACGGGAAAATATAATTTCATGTTTGTTGCGTTATTGATTGTTAAAAGTAAAAATGTAATGACTTTCGTTTTCACAGGTAATAGGAAACGTCGTTTTACAGAAACTAATTAATGGATTTATTAAACAATAATATTTTATAACTAATTTTCTATAATGACATTTCCCAGCCTCTTTTAATTTGAGTTTTTTTATTAAACAATTGCGTTCACCAGTTAAGCAGCTCGTAGTACCCCGTCAACTTCGCACAGATTAGTCGGTAGCCGGTCTGAGCTTAGTGGCCGACACCTTAACAGCGTCGGGTGTGTATGAGTACAAACCCTTTGGGTCGACGCTTTGACAGTGGGCGTGAGCAGGGAAAGTGCACTTCACTCCCAGGGCACAAGTCCCTAATGCTAGCAGCCGCGCCACTTCTTCCTGGAGATCAGTTTTACCTACCTAAATCGTCGGCTTTCAACCACTCAGTTTATTGCTTGAGCAAATTTATAACCTCCAGGGTTCAACTTGACATAGTGGTTAGGACGCAAGTATATTTATAGCCACGGCCAAGAAGCGAGGATTTCATTTAAAAGAACACGCTGCTCCCCAGGTGTTATGCACCTGTACTGAGAGCTAGTAACACTCTCCCTCGTGAAATCACTGAATTAGTTCTCCATGGACCCAATTAAGGTAAACCTTGAACCTCTCCAAGGAGAGACGGCAGACATTGAAACCATCGTAGTGACCGTTACAACGCTAACCTCGCTAAAGATTACGCCCTTTCCTTGGCCGTCTATTTGGGTTTGATGGCAATTGGAATGTAGGGTATATTAAAAATCCATTCTAAAGATAAGTTTCAAAAATGCATTGTATTACGATCACGATTTTCTATATCTTTCTGATGGTTGTAGGTTTTCCCATTACTATCAAATTTCGTCTATTGTTGGCTTTTCTTATCCAGAACATGCAACCAAGAAGGATGTTCACCTTGATTATAATATTTATGTTTTATTAAAATTGACGGTCACTTCGAAAAGCTCGTTTAATTACAATACTCTCGAGGCGGGAGCCTGTAACCACTAGAGATTTGCAGATGGCAAATCGGGAAATGTCCTCCAGATATGGAGAATAGGAGAGAACTTAAATACCTCCCGTGGACCAACATGCCTAGTGGTGGACAGCTGCATCACTAGTAGCACCTTTCAGTGGAAGTAAAGCAAACCAGAATAGCATGCAAATGTCGGAGGGGAGAAAGAACAATTGTATGACGTCATAACAGCGGAACGGAAGGCAACGGAAAATCGCTAGTTCTAGTATTTTCTCAAGAAATCATCAACGACTGAGACTATTAAAATTACGACTTTCAGTCTTCGACAGGCTTTAAATGGCCAGAGGGTGTAAATAATCTCCTGGCCAACACTGAAGATTTTAACTTGGAACGTGAAAAGTTGATATAGATCAGGAAATTTAAGTAATGCAGTCAGAGAAATACAAAGATTAATAATAGATATTTTGGTACAAGGAAACCAAGATAGACAAGATCAGGAGAGCTTAATATAAATTATGTAAAAATATATTATTTCGGAAATAACAGCCAATCATTCTAGTGAATGATGAAATACAGAAATCGGTTACTAATTTTATACCTTTGACACATTGCTGATTTTAATAGCCTCGTTTCCTAAGGACATTAATGTAATATCAATGGTGAGAAGAGTGTTGGCAGAAGACGAACATCTTGGCTTAATAACTTACGTCAGTGGTATGGCAAAAGTGGAAATTTGGAAACATTGATTATCGCCAATCTCCGGTAGGAGAAAGCACCAAGGAGAAGAAGAATTTTTATATAACAATAAATACAACTTGGATTTACCAAAATTTAATTAGCCTTGTTCAACACAAGGCTGGAAGGAAAATTACTAAATGTAGAAATGTGAACAGGTTTTTCCTATTTTAACAGAAACTTTTATAAGACTTCTAAATTTGCAATAACTCGGCGATTTGGGGATGTTTAATATGAAATAAATTTTGCTTTTTCCGGGGTTGTGACTAATAAGCAAGATTTGGTACATATTCTGGGTGCCAGAGTTAAACACTGAGTTCTCTAAAACATAACATCATAGCATTGTTGTAAAGAGCAGTGATCAACTCGAAAGCTCAATTTTAAACAACTTCAGAATTCTAAACGTTCTAGATATTATTACTAGCGGACGTTTTTACAATATGCAGACGGGTTCTTCGGAAAAATATTACTAAAGGTATAAAAGTTTACAATCTATAGGCGAGCGGTAGAGTTTTTAACTTTCAAATAAAATTCAAAAACATTCAAAACAGTCTTTGACGGGTCCTCCGGAATTATTACAAGCAAGCTTCGTTTTCCCCATATTTGAATTTGGAATAAAACTGGAGCGGGAAAGCCAGTCAGCTCTTTATGTTCATGTGAAAAATTCTGCACTTTCTAACTGAGAAAACTTCCTACTCTTACTAAATCTCAGGGTGCGCGCTGAAGCTCAAGATAAGCTAGAGGAAGAAGGGTTAACGAACTAGTTTGCGTTAAAGTTTAAAGGTTAATGAACTAAATAATTTAATTTTAACAGCGCCCAATAAGTATTTTAAAAAACTGCCTCTGTTATTGATAAAACAAAACCAGGAAGACCTTAAATAGTAAGGGATATCAGTAGTAGAAGTTTCACGTAATAAGGTAGCAGGTAGCAGCTATTCCGGCCAATGTACTCGAAAATGCTGCTTATGGTATAGAAGAAAGGCTGCTAGGTACTTATTGAAGACAAAAATGGAAGATACATTTAGCACTTAATTATGCCAAATATAACAAATTCTATTATTTTACGAATACCAACGTATTTTGTATACATAGTTTACCTACTTTTTAGGGAAATTATGACAGTTTTAAAAACGAGCCTACTTTTGCTACAACTTAAATCTCCTCACCCATTTAAGTATCGGAAGATAAAGCGTAAACCTTGATATGGATTGATATGTGAATTGAGTGGTAACTTCTATCAGCTGTCATGTTAAACTGCGTATTTCTCTATTCTTCTACACGAAACGCCTGTTTCGATTTCCCCATGACGTGCTGTTGCGACACCGCTTTAAAGTGCACCTTGACTGATGTTAAAATACTAGTTTTATGTATTCGTTTATTGAATTGCACTTGCATGTCAGCACGACAGTTAGACGCCATCGATAATAGTTTTATTTTCTCTATTTAATCTGATGTGCTTGATACATTTTACGCTCAGATACACCAGTAAGTAATGCCCATACAAAAATAAAGAGAAAGTGAAACTTTTCTGCTATTAATCTCGTTTTCTTCTATAAATCATAATACAACTTAGGGTTCTTTTTCGACAAGACTCGAATGGATGTAGGATTGCAAGTACAGTGACATGAATGTTGTGTATAAGAAGAATAACTTCAACATTTGAAAGAGTGAAAAGTACAGAACGCTGAAGTGGAGGTTGACAGATTGCACGCGCTCTCGAGCGCTTCCTGACCGCTTGATGAAACTAGAGCCAAACGAGGATGTGACATATGATATCTCCATTAGCTGCTACTAAATCTACTCAAGACTGCGAGAAAAATAGCTTCGGGATTGGATTATGGCAATAGATTGCCGGCAGTATAATTTCCGTTCCAGATTTTAGTTCTTATATGCACATCTAAAAATATAATGTACAATTTATTTATTTTTCCCTGATTTTCAGTTGTCACGTAGTGTAAAAATAACGCTTGAATACAGTGTGCCAATAACTTTTGTTTTTAAAACGGAACACCCAGTATTTTTAACATCAAATGTGGAACTAAATTCTCATTCAAATTGATATAAGGTTTTGTATACCAAATGTTCAAATTGCTAACGCTTTTGTGTTTTTTTCTTAAATTTTTTTATAAATTTTAAATGAAACAAGGTATGATATGAAATCGAAACCAAAATTCTTATTTTCATAGAAAGCATTTAATTGCACGTTTGATGGTGTCAAAAAGTGTTCTATGCAAAAAACAAAAAAGGTTATTGACATTTGCAGTTTTACAAAATATACGTTAATATACGAATACCCTGTATTGTTTTAAACATACCGCTGAATACTTTGTACTGTTTTATTAATTTTTATTAAAAAGTAAAAGGCTATAACCATGCACAATGTTTCTTATGCCTCAAAAATTCAAATAAAATTCATCTGCAAAAGAACGTTAGGTAAAGTTGTGGCAAAAATTTCGTTTTCTTTGCATTTCTGTTTTTAAAACAATTATACAAATGTGACAATACACGGCCCTTACAGAGCCAAAATGTTTTAAATGCGATTCTTTCGCTTCCAAGGTACACCAAATTTTAAAAATTTGCAAGCTGTTTGCCTTCTACATTGTCATATCCGTTAAAGTATTGCTGATAAATTGTAGCTTGATTCGAGCTGATTCTGTTGATGTAAATTACATAATTTTAGGAAATGCAATACTTACACTAATAATATAAATAAAACTAGCTGCAAATAAATCAAATCTATAGAACGGCTACTACCGCATGTGCGAGTCACGAGTTCTCGTTTCTTTTTCCTTGTTACGTTTATCCCCGCGCCAACACTGTCGTAGGGTACTGGTTGGTATCGGGCAGCAGAAGAGTGACACGTTTATTTTCAAATTTTAATATTGTTGGTGGTAACAGTTCTACTTCTTTATCCTGACAATGTAAGTCTGTTTTAAAGAATATGGAGTAAGGTTACACGTAACTGCAAAGGTGCAGTAGGATCATATGATGTCTTTTTCTAGCATTTCAATGGATTTTGAACAACTTTAGGCACAGATCGAAACAACCTAAAACAAGTAACTACAAGAAAGAAACAAAGAAAGAGAGGGAAATTTGGGAAATAAACTAGTAAGAACAATAACAGAAGACCAAGTAAAAACTGCCATAAGAAAAACTAAAAAACAGGAAAACACCAGGCGTAGACAATATCGTCAATTAATTCATAAAACACCGAAGCGATCCTTTAGTAAAACAACTTAGAAAGCTGTTTAATAACATCATACAGCAAAACAAAGTACCATCAGAACACCATTCAAAAAAGGCTGCAAGAAAGACCTTTCGAACTACAATGGAATAACGTTATTAAGTCCTGCAATGAAATATTTTAAGTATACTAGCAGAGAAAATATGAGACAAATGAAATGATGAATGAAAAAGAACATTCGAAAAAACAGATCAACTATACTCGTAGACGCTATCTGCATATTTTGTCAAATAGCAAGAAAAAGTTGCTAGAATATAACACGCCAGCATATATTTGCTTTATTGATCTATCAAAAGCATTTGACCAAGTACATCATAGAAAGCACACACAACACCACCAAAATACGAGTAGAGTTACAAAAAAAATAATGACGCTAACTGGTATCTGTCAGGGAGACAGCCTCAGCCCCTTGCTCTTTATTCTCATAATAGCAAAAATCATAGACGCAGTAAAAGCAAAACCTGATTGCTACAGACTAGGAAATCGCCAAATAAAAATAACATGCGACGCGGATGATGTCGCTCTCATTGCTCAATCGGAAGACGAGCTCCAGCGACTGTTACACACTTTTAAACTGGAAGCCAATAAATATAACATGCTGATATCTATAAACAAAACCAAATGTATGACTATAGCAAAGAGTCACTGCGATGTGAAGTGGCTGTAGACAACAGCATCATAGAACAAGTTATGTCTTTTAACTACGAAACTCAAGCTATAGAGACTTAACAAACGCGATAAAACAACAAGTCAACAAAGCAGCATATTGAAAAATACCAACATAACAGAAGAATGCAAAAGAAGAATATACAAAGCTCGTGTACGACCGGTTATAACATACGCAAGAGAGACAAGAGCGGACACAGCAACAATTAAAAAAACTCTTAAGAACCATCGAGATGTAAAGAATAAGAATGATAACAGAAAAAACACTGCTCGATAGGAAAAGAAACTCATATATAAGGGAGCAATGCAAAATAGACGATGTAGTATTGTCACGGTACGGTTAGGACGTTTATATAAAAAAACGATTGTTCGTAAATGTGACTAATGTCTAGGTACTAACTACATTTATTAATTCTAATAGTCAGAGCCCTATGCATAGAGATATGAGAGCAATAGCTCTTGTTGATGATAAAGTCGAGTCGAGTAGAGAGTGAGTACGCTTTTATAGCTATTAATCTAGGTCAAGTATTTAAGTGATAATTAATAAAGTACATGCCTACGTGCCAATTATCATATGCATTGAGCCCCAGATTGTATCTAAAAATAAACATGAGGTGACCTACATCAATACTTGCATTCTGATGCAATCTTAATTAATTTCATAATTAGTTGTAATAATAATAAATATTCTAAGTGAGCCTAAGTCACATTAGTGACAGTATGATGGCTCAGGAAGCGACGAAGACAGTAAAATTAGCAAATCAACAGAATAACCGACAATAAGATGGAAAAAGTTGCAAGAAATGAAAACCCCCAAGGCAAAAGACCCCATAAACGATGGCGCGACGGTTGGCAAGAGCAAAACTAGCCAGCTCTGAATCCAGTAATAAACGAGCGCATCGTTTACAAAAAGAAAAAGAAGAAGAAGAAGAATCAGCACGAATCAAGCAACCATTAATTACTAACAATTCTTTTGTAGCCGAAATATTTAAGCAGATATGACAGTGTAAACGACAAAAAGCGAATTTTGTATACGTTTTTACTTTAGAGTGCCAGCAAGTTCACTTTTATAAGCGACTTTTTCAGCCGCAAGCACACTATACTAGAAGCAATTTTTTTAATGAACGATTTTATGTTTAATGTATGATTATGGGGCGCCAAGTGTAAAGTAAAAATTTGCTGTGCATTTCACGGTATTTAAGGCAATTTGTTCCAATATTTGTTATATATACACACACTTAGGTAAATGCTTTTTATTTAATAAATCGTTGTAGATTTAAATAAATTTTTAAACATTTGGTTTAAATATTCCAACATTTAATAAAGCATTTGAGATTTAAATAAATCTTAAAACATTTGCTTTAAATTTTCAACTATTTAGTAAATTTTTATGTATTTAGATAAATCTGCAATCTGTTTTAAATCTTTCAATATTTAATAAATATTTGCAGATTTAAATAAATCTTTACCGATATAAATAAATCCTCACAGATTTAAATAAATATTTCAACATTTAATTTTAAGCTGTCATATTTAATGTTAACTTGTCATATTTGTTTGACCTTGGTAGACCCAATTTACATAGAAAATCAAGAGCGTTTAAACTGGTGGTAACGTTTAACAATTATGAACACGTTTTCCGTGTTTCAAGAATTTGTACAATTAATGTTAGTTCAATCATTGATAACAACATATTTAACAACATAAACATTGCATAATTTATTATTCATACAATGAAAGTTTCCTACACATTCCCTTGAGAATGTACTACCGCACCGGTGCAAACGGTCTTGGTGTCCTAAGTCGGCTGGGCTCACCAAGGTCAAATAAATATGACAAGTTAACATTAAATGTGAGCTTAAAATTAAATGTCGAAACATTTATTTAAATCTGTAAGGATTAATTTATATCGGTAAAAATTTATTTAAATCTGCAAATATTTATTAAATATTGAGAGGTTTAAAACAAATATGTGCTGATTTGGCTAAATACATAAAGGTTTACTAAATATTTGAAAATTAAAAATAAATGTTTTAGGATTTATTTAAATCTCTAATTCTTTATTAAATATTGGAATATTTAAACCAAATGTTTAAAAATTTATTTAAATCTAGAATGATTTATTAAAATAAAAAGCATTTAGCTAAATGTGTGTATATATATAATAAATATTGGGACAAATTACCTTAGATACCGTGAAATGCACAGCAAATTTTCACTTTACACTTGGCGCCCCATACATATGATGGCACTCACTCTAATGATGTACAAATACAATGTATCGCAAAAAGTAAAAACAACTCCCTGCGCAGTTGTTTTAAAAGAATTTTGAACGATAAATTTAACATAGGAATAAGTTAATCAATAAAATTGAAGCTATAACATAAAATAACGGTAGTATCTACTTTATAACTGGGCTTTATTTTTATTACACATAAAGATATTGTAATGTACGCTATAACTTATAATATTACTTTCCAAACACAATAGATTACGTAAACATATCCAGTAACACAGACACGGACAAAACTTAACCCGCGTTTTGAGTTTCCGCATCATTTACTACCATTTTATTTGATATTTGGTGTTTTAACGACGATCATAAAATATTTATAGAACATTGTGACTGAATTTATGTTGATGTATTTATATAATGTACTTGACACAATTATTTTGCATCAGAAAAAAAAATTTACTTTTCCTCCAGAGCTCATTAATTTACATTCTAAACGAAGAGAGTCGTTTGTATCGAAATACATGTACAATGTCAGTTGGATATAATTGGATTAGTTAAAAAAGGGGGCGATTCTGCTCAACAAGCTGATTGCAAATTGCTCTTCAGTTGCACTCTATACAATGCTCGTGAGGTACTTGGACCGGTGACGTGACAAACTAAGGGTTCGGTTGACGAAGGCCTCGTTGCCTGACAAGTACGTGAAGCAAGGGGTGAAATGTAGTTTACATGCCAAGACAGGCTGTGTGAAGAGTAGCCACAAGTGGCTATTGAGAACTGCAACGCTTGCACAGCCAGAAAAAACAGGAACAGCTGATTTTTACTGGCGAGTCACGCTTGATTATGTAGCTTTTTGCAGAAAAATAAGCTAAACATTTTAAAAGTCATGCAAAAATGCAATTGTTTAGTTCCCTCGCAACTTATAGGGTGTTTCCATTTGGTCGTTTACCCGAACAGATTATTTAAATATTTGGCCGAAGTCCAGAAGGTGTATGGACATAATAAATCAATTTTGAGATTTCAACAGATAAACCAACTGGTTGCAACTAGAAAACACAAAATAAAAAACCAGGCGACTGATTCAAAAGATGGGGGGGGGGGGAGGGGCTCTGCTTTAATACAGACGCACACGAAAAAGGTTCGTGTTCTACATACAGTGAGTTTTTCGTTTTTGTATACATACCAGCTATGTATACTTTTATGAAAAACATGTCTTACATTGTTTTACTGCAATCTGTAGGCAACCAACTATACACTAAATTTCAAAGCTTCAACTTTTTAAAACAATAGTCTGCTGTGAAAATAGTAATCAAATTGGTTAATGTCAAATTATTAGCAATAAGTTTTGATTTTTTGAATTTAGCATAAAATTTTTGTATTGTTGATATTTTATGTTTTTAAAATAATAGTTTTAATAAAAAAAATTTGATATTCAAATAATTTTGCGTTTATTCATAAACATACTCATTGAACATAGCTTTACACTATGAGGAATAACCTTTCTCTCTCTATCATTTTCATTGCCATGTTTTTTTATAAAAGTATACATAGCTGGTATGTATACATAAAAGAAAAACTTACTGTATATCAAATAGCCGAACTGCGCAATTGTGATATTCCCTCCCCCGCAGTGTCCCCTCTGACGATGTTTTGCTATTTTAAAAATGTAGTAATTTCGGCTTTAAAATCGATATAAACATGTTGAATGAGAATAGAAACAACTTGCCATTGGAAAAACAACTTTTTGTTTTAGTTGTATACCAGAACAGAAATCTTCAAAGTCTTCAAAATTGTCTAAAACAGTAAAAAAAAGTATCAAAATTAAAAACTACTTTTCACATTAAAAATTTTTCAAATTGCCTAAAAATTTAAATATTTTTTAAATTATATTTTCTACACCTATTTAATTATATGACCATTATTAGCATTTTTTCGTGAAAAATCGTACCTATAATTCACTGTAGTGAATTATGGATTCATAATTCACTGTATCACAAACACAAATTCAAAAATGAGCGAAACACTTCGCCTGGACTTTCCTATACATTTAAATACATTGTTTTATATTTTCCAACACTTTCGATATACACCTGTCTGGACACGACTAGGTAAAGTAAATAGTTCTTATAAGTTGTAACATCTTGAAGCGGTTGAAGAAAGACCGACCGCTGCGCTGCCAGAATAAGGGTGGGTAAAATATTCGGACTGGATCAACGGAAGCGCGGAAATTGATATTTGAAAATATATTAATAACTCGAGAAGTATTATTTTTAGCAAGAAATTACTCTTATTAATTTGTATTTAGAATTTCAAAACCTTTCTGATTTTAAAGCCAAAATGCCACGTTTCCATTAAAGAAAAAGTTATTTATTACCGTGACCACCATATTAAAATTGGAAACTCAAGTTTTTTTCTTAAATACAATCGAGAAGAATTTGCCCTACAACTTTGCTCTTGGGTTTGCGAGTCTATCTATTAAAATAAAAAAGTTAGCCTACACTGAACATTAAACGACTAGTACAAGAATACAACTGCTGTAGAAAGTATGTGAAATTCTTCCAAGGACAAAAAGATTATTAAGGGGCAAAAAAATTGATTTTTTGATTTTTTGTAAAAAGATTCTCCTAGAGCAAACAAAACAAAAACAATTTTTAAGTTTTAACGAAAAAATTTGGGGAGAGGGGGAACAGTAACCCCCCTAAATATGAAATTATCGCAAAAATATTATTATATTCGGATTTTGCTATCAATGGTGAGCTATTTCACATTAACAAAAATATTTTATTGCCCCCCGTTAAATAAATAAAAGGGTACCAATTTTCAATTTTCAAAAATTCACAGAGGGCGTCACACTGAAATTATAGCAATGCGCAAAAAAATAAATTGTAGAAAATTCTCATCTCTATCAGCTTAAAAAGTTTAAACAAAAACGTGTGGGCAGTTTTTGAGAAATATTTTTTTGAAAAATTCCAAAATATTGGAGTGATGTCATTGCGATCGTTTTTATATTTTCAAAATTAATTATATTTCATGGTATAGCACCTTTGAAGGGCTACCAAACAAGATGTAGTTGATTCCAATCAGATAACTGGTTTTTGAGTAAATGGGCGTTAAAGTCGAAATGTTCAAAAATTCGTAGCGGCCGCCATTTTAAAGCTAGAGAGTTCGGTAAAAAATCGTTTGATTTGTCCTAAGGCCTTCTTTAATCTCCACTCTCCGTTTATTAAACAAGGAAGTAGAAATTTTCGATTTTCAAAAATTCATGGAAGGTGTCACAAAAACGTTAGCGGACTGGGACACAAACCAAATCATAGCTAATCCATAGCTCTATCCATAGTCTACAAAATTAAAAAAGAAATCATTTGTTTAGGTTTTGACCAGTATGTTTTTGGAAATGTCAGAATTTTGATATTTTTTTCACTTCGCAGTTTTAATAGTTCTAAAAGCTCTAGTAGCTTGTAATATTGTGTACCCTTAAAGCATTTCTAATGTCAAATTTCATTTTGATGTGATAACTTGTTTTTGAATAAATTGGCGTTAAAACTCAAATTTTCAAAACTTTATAGAAGGCGTTAGAGCGTAATTTGCAAGCTGAGGCGTAAACCAAACTGTAGCTTATGTTTAGGTCTATAAGCTTACAAAAAAAAAACGTGTTGCCAATTTTTTGTTATATTTTTAGATAATTTTTGAAATTTTGGAATTTTTTTCACTTAATAGCCTTTCACTTTTTGAAAAATTTTGTGCACAGTAACATTGTGCCTCTGCAGGGCTATTACAATAAAATATTTGAACCCGATCTGTCAACCTGTTTTTGAGTGATTAGGCGATAAATATCAAAATCTTCAACATTTCACAGCGGCCACCATTTGAAAACTAGGAAGTTTGGACAAAAAGCTTTGGATTTGCTCTAAAGACTGCTATCGGATTTCAAATTTATAAAATTCGGTTTTGGACAAAATTGCTAGTAAAAAAACATGTCTAACTTCCGGTTTCGGTTTTTTATGAAAACTTATTTTGTTGGTGAATTGTTGATATACCCCTAGATTCCAAAATTTATTGCAATTCGACCATACGTTTGGCAGTTATGACGCCCCCCGCCACACAGACAGACAGACATTTTTTTAAACCACTTTTTGGGTTCCTGGAGGTCCAAAAAATGTATTTCCGTCAAAAACTAGATTTCGAAAATTTTTTAGTTTCGAATTAACAGACATCTTCCTTGTGTATGATGCGGAAATGCTGCCAGAGCTAGGGCACTTTACGTGGAACGTTTTCCCAAACGCCGAATACCTAATGCGAGAACATTTACAAACTCGGTTGAACATTTACGTGATCCTGGTGTGTTTAAACTCTAAGTGCAGCATCGAGGAAGGGCACGAAACCGTCGAATTTTGGATGCAGAACCGCAAATTTTAGAAGCAGTAGAAGCAAATTCTACTAATAATTGTGTGAACTGGAATTGCGATCGACTGTTTAATCGGATTTCACATTTTACCACCTCATCTAAACGGCATTGACTTTAAGATTGTTTTAATAAAAATGCGAACAAACTCTTAGTAGTGCCTCTAGCTGTACACAGCTACATGTGGTACCTTCATAACACCAGCTCATTATTATCGCCAAGTACGAGTGTGGGTCGGTAGTCATTTTCGGAGAAAATGGATTGGTCGAAATGGGTCGGTGTTATGGCCTACGCAATCACCGGATTTAAATTCTAAAATTTTTTTTTGTGCGGCACACAATAGGTACATGTTATTGTGTTATTTTTACGTTTTTCGAATTTTTATAATATATAAATAATTTGAAATGTTTTTAGTTATTAATACATGTTTAACAATGTTTAACAGCTCGAATTGCTCGAGACGGTTTTTAAAATTGCTATTTTTATTTTATTTAAATGATACAATTTAGAACTTTTTGTAAGTAATCATCTAGCACTTAAATACTGTTTATAAATATTTTCATTACATTACATAGTGCTTTAAACATTTCTTTTAAATTTTGTTTTCTAGGAATCTTTTGGAACAAACAACCGCGTCATTTGCAGCAAGTGAAATTACCCAATATCTTTCCCTTAGATAGCTCCTGCATTGATGCGTCAAAAACCAGAGCATGCGAATCTTTGCCAAAACCTCTTTTTGTTTTCAACTTCCTGAAAATAAATTTTATTTTACTATTTCTGTTCACGGTGACAATGAAACATAACCTGGCCTTTATTTATAGTTCCTTTTAATTCTTCTATTCGTAGCCAAGCAAGAATGTGGCAACTTAATTTGAATTTATTGTATTTCACAGCGATTTGACGCTCAAGCCCTAATCATACTATTTATTATATTACAGTTGGTACTGTAAGTAACATATAAACTGGGACAGCAATATTACCTTAAATTAAACCGCAAAGATATAAAATCGAAATTTGTGTGCAGAGCATGACATTTATTAGCTCTTTGATGCGTAGCTCTCAAATCAAACCAAGTTTTTCGAAAAATCGAAATCACTAGCTATATTACTTGTGAATATTCCACTCACATTGTTGAATTTAATGGCAACATATTATTTCCGAGGTCTTAGCCAGTCACACGTAGACTGATCGCGATAATACATTTTTTTATGAAGCTTCGGTGTTATCGCATTTTTTTATTTGTTCTTAAAATTGGTTTCTCTTTGTTTTAAGGGAAGATTGCATCATCATCTTTCTCATTCTCACTTTTAAGTAATAATTTATATTTACAAGGCAAGAGGTGTAATAACCTATTTGTTTATAAAATGCATTATTTGAATAGCTAGAATTGACTCATTCTGTTAAATATTGTTTAAGTAAGTTAAACCGTTCTCGTATTGTAACTGTGAGCATCTTTTACTTGATTGTTTCCTTTTGTTAACAATTAATTTGTGATTATAGCTACTGCATTATTGAATAAGTTGGCTTTTTCAACCAATTTAAGCAGCTTTTCTCGTAGCTACTGGTAGTAATTTAATATCTGTTTTGATAACAAAGTTAGTTTAGTTTTGGATGTAAACGACCGAAGTGGCGTCGCCCAAATAACAAATTTTAATAGTTTGAAGGTTAGCACCCCATTTGATTGTCAAATGTGTTTTCATCATATTGTCTATATAAGCAGAAGGAGCTTTCAGAGAGCAATACATTACTATTACAAAAAGCTTACATTAATGGTACTGTATAAGCATTGTACATTTACTGTTTCCTGACTACTCGTCACCAGCTATGAACCCTTCTCCTCCAAGAAGTCTTGCTGCTCCAACAAAGTTCGTTCGTATATTGCGCTTGGTTCGCCCGGCTGTCTCTTCGGGCTTCTTTGCCTAATTTTCTGATTTTTGGCTGTGGATGGCTGCAATCTCCAAGTAAGCCTTATCTACACGACACTGGCGCGTTGTGTAACTGTTTGTCTCTGCGTCTTTCTCGACCTGGTTTTCTGCGCATTGGTTCCGGCGGATACCATCTCCAGGTCACATATCCTTTTATATGCTCATCGCTAATGCTGGGATCGCCTTGCTGCTTTTTAGGGTTTCTTTGTCTAGTTTTCTGCGCTTTGGCTCCCACCGGTTGCGATCTCCAGGTCAGCTGTCTTTTATCTGCTGATCCGTTTGCTTCTGCGTCTTCCTTGACCTGGTTTTCTGCGCTTTGGTTCCGCCGCTTACAATCTCTAGGTTACATATCTTTTTACAAGCTCAGCGCTGGAGCTTGATTTGCCTGGCTGCTCCTACGGGCTTCTTTGCCCAGTTTTCTGCGCTTTGGCTCCAACCGGCTGCGATCGCCAGGTCAGCTGCCTTTTATCTGCTGATCCGTTTGCCTCTGCGTCCTCTTCGATCTGATTTTCTGCGCTTTGGTTCTGGCGACTACAATCTCTAGGTCACATATTTTTTTATAAGATCACCGCTAGGGCTTTGCCTGGCTGCTCCCGCGGGCTTCTTTGTCCAGTTTTTTGTGCTTTGGCTCCAACCGGCTGCGATCGCCAGGTCAGCTGCCTTTTATTTGCTGATCCGTTTGCCTCTGCGTCCTCCCCGACCTGTTTTTTTGCGCCTCGGTTTTGGCGCCTACAATCTCCAGGTCACATATCTCTTTACATACTCACCTCTGGTGCTTGGTTCGCCTGGCTGCTCCTGGGGGCTTCTTTATATAGTTTTCTGCACTTTAGCTCTGATCGGCTGCGATCTCCAGGTCAGGTGTTCTTTATCTACACGTCACTGGTACGTTGTGTAACCGTTTGCTTTTGCGTCTTTTTTACTCTGGTTTTCTGAGTTTTGGTTCCGGCTTCAGGTCACATATCTTTCTATATGCTCACCGCAGATGCATCAGCAGCTTAGCTACCTCTGCTTTGTCCGCCTGGTTTTCTGCGCTTTAGTTTTGGCTGGCTGCAGTAATTACGTCATGTATGCTTTTTCTGCTCATCAGTGGCGCTTGGTTTGCCCGGCTGCCCCTGCGAGCTTTCGTCTAGCTGTAAATTTGCTCAAACTCATCCATCATCGTTCTCCAAGTTTTGATAGGATTAGTGCCCAATTTAAATTAATTTTCTAATAATATTAATGAGAAACACTACTCTGACTAGGTTTTCTGCAGTTTCCTTAGTTTTTACTATTGAATACGGCGGTAAAACTACGAAAATATATAAACGCATTAATAGTTTTATTACAACGCACCTCTTTGAGTTAGCTGTTTTTTTTTATTCAAACTTTTTAATTATATGTTATTAAAAAAATATTTTGGCGTACCTATAATGTTGTAAAACCGAAAACTTTTAGATTGTTTTGTACGTGTACTTTTTGTCTTTGACGTTATTGTATTACTTGTAGTTCCACGTATTTTTTCAATAATAGGTAATTTTACCTGATCAATGGAGTTAGGAAACAAAACAGGTTATTTATAAAATATTCATGTGTGATTCTATGTGTTGCTGCTGTTACTAAGCTTTTCGTGTTTTTGTTACCTACGTATTTGACCATATGTGCGACACCAATTGTTGGTTATTCAATAGTAGCTTTTACCTGCCGACCTTAGAAAAAGTACATAACTTGATTCAATATTTTCTGATTTCTATTGAAAGTAAAATACAACTATTATGTTATTCTGTTACAATATGTATGCTAATAAAAAATATAGTGTATTAAAAATAGGAACAAATATTAAAACCTACAGATTACATTATACTGGGTGATTTTTTTTAAAATTTGTTTATTCTATCACTTTTTTGTTTCTAGTGATACATACCGGGAGGTTACTCTCAGGTGTGATCATAGCGTATGTAATGGAATTTTTCATATGTCGCAAAATGTATTTTTTTATTTGTAATTAATGATGTTGTTGCTCGAGAACGATAATTTAAACTTGGAACTTCTTTAATAATACGTTTTTGTGGTAAATATTGAACATATTAAATATTTTAATTAATGTATGCCTATGTGAACTTAATATAATTTGTTTGGACGGTTCGAATCCAATGCACGACAACTTCTTTTTAATTGTGAAATTTTAAGTTTTATTAACTCAAACCAACCTAAACTCATTCTTACTATTTTTTAAATAATTTTTATAACTATGAAAATAAAGTGTTGCCTATTATTAAAATATGGCGCAGTAATAATACGTACTCCTAATTAACAAAACGTACAACGGCAAAATATTATTATTACATAAGAACAAGAACTTAAAAATAAAAGTATTAGTTATTGCGTGTTAGGTAGCACTTAATTTTCTTACATAACAAAATTATCAATAAAATAATAAAAATAAGTTTGAGTTTAATAAGGCATAAGCTTTCATAAAAAATACCTTAAAAAAAGTTGTAGTGGATTGGATTCGAACCATCAAACCTTCAGTTAGCAGATAGAAACTAGACCACTAAGCCACTGCGTCAACTGAAAAGAATTGTTCAAACAACGTATTTAAGTTCAGATAACCGTACTTAAATTAAAATACGTAATGTTTTTATTATTTACGCATTTATTTACAACAAAAACACGTTATTGAAGCAATTACAACTTCAAATTGTCGTTCTATAGCAACACCATGTCATAATTACAAATACAAAAGCAAATTTTTCAAATTCCTTGAATGTTCATATTCATGTACGAAACGGTAATGTTAAATAATATTTTTCTACTTTGCTACACCCATAACACTCACCGCATACAAAGCAAGCCGTGCGTCACCCAGCTAAGCAGCAACAGTCTGACCAGACCACCGTAACAGGGCAGCAGCGGCGTATATCGCTAACGAAGTTAATGTCGAATCTGTTGACATAGACCAAGAATTACTGTCAAATAGACCGTCTTGTATTAGAATATCTTCTCTTGGAGAAACATCTGACTACACTCGACTGTTACGCCTGCAGATTATTGTTTTATTGTGCTTTGTTGCTTATACATATATTTACTGTATTTTTGTGTTTGTCAAACTCTAAAACAGACTGAAAATACACACACAGAATTCTTTGAGTGGGAAAAGAAGGCTTTAATGGTAAAGTCACCTGAGAACCAAAAAATCTCAGAACCATTGCAACTAGATATTGTCCGCGAACTGCTGCACAGACGCATGCGCAAGAAGATACCGAAAACGCGTCTCGAGACATTTTCGACCATCTTCGAGGAACTATGAAAACTTGAAGACGACCCACCAGTAGTCCAGAAATATGCAGCTTTAACATCCAGGGGTCCGCACACGGTGCCACCTACAAAAAAGCAAGTACACCGGTCACACTGAGGATGAGTATCGAAAACACAAACGAAACAAGCAACGGACACCTTCCACCAGTACTCATAATCTTAGTTAGTAACGAATAAACAACTAGTTTTTGAGTAAATGAGCGTTGAAGTCGAAATATTGTAGCACTCGCCAATTTGAAGCTAGAAAGTTTGGTAAAAAATTTTTCGATTTGCCTCAAGCTCTTCTCTCAGATTTCGTGAATAAATGTCTAAAATTTAGTTTTGGAAAAAAACGCTACCTAAAAAACATGTCTAACTTCTGTTTCCGGTTTCGGAATTTTCTGAAAAGCTTAACGAGAAGCACAATACTCGATACATCTCTTCATTTAAAATTCTATCAAAACCTGTTAAGTACTTTCGCGTTTGGAAAGGACACACACCGACATGAAAATTGGAAAACATGTTTTTCGTTTTATAGATGAATATGAACTGGTTACATAAATGTATACCTTTATAACTGTATCTGTATCTGTAAGAATAATAATAGTTGTAAAGTAGATACATTAAAAAAAGCATCCCTTATACAAACCATAAAAGACATGTTTGTTAAAAAGCACCCTTAAGGTAGGAGACAATATTAAAAAAATTACCCAAAATTGTTTGAGTACTGCAAGACAATAACTAAATTTTGAGTTGAAAACATGCGTTATCGGTAGAAAAACCAAATCTGAAAAGAGAAGTAAGCAATGTACAATGTATTAAAGACTGGACTTTCAGTCGCAGAAGAGCAAAAAATTTCGTTAATTTCAATAAGTAAACTAAAACCATGGGCGTACTCAAATACGCGAAACATATTAGACAAGAGGACTAATTTTTCGGATGAAAATTTAGAAAAACTTGTTGTTGTGTACTGCGATTCTTAAATTTCCTATTCAACGGTGATTTTCTGTCCTTTATGAATGTTGACAGTCTAAACTTTTCTTTCTGAGAACTTTCTCGTTGTATTAATGAATTTACACGTTCTATTTTCATTAATTCGTGGTTGCTATTTTACATTTCAAAAAAAAATATTTTTGCAGTTTCATAAAATTGTTTTGACCATTCATATTCTACGCTTATGAACTGTTTCTATTTTATTTTAATATTACATAAGCTTCAATTCCAGTTGACCAAATAAATAATAACTACCTTCACAAGCTAGATTAAGGTCAAACATATGGATGTGTTATATAAGTCCGTAAATAATTCATTTAAAAAGTTTAGGTATGCGCCAACTAGACATCTAAAGGAATAATGCCAAAATTGCTTAATAATTGATTGCCTCATAATTTAAATACTGGCAAAATACTAGACTAGAAATCCAGACTATAAGTCAGTGTTCAATGTTGATGTAATGTAATGATGTACAAAGAGATTCTTATCATCTGCAAGATAAGTTTTCATGTTTTCGCCACCTAGAATATAAAATACAGCTTATGTAATACATTTTTGTAAAGTATAATTGCATTTTCTATCAATCTCAGCAGTTTTCAAACAAAGTTTTATTTTATATTATTCTATTTTTCAATAATTTTTATTAATTAATGGTACTACTGATACAGAAAGATATTTTTGAAAAACCACTTTTTTGGGTTCTTTGGACCCCAAAACACATGTTTACGTTAAAATCTGAAATTTGAAAATTTGCATGACGTCATAACTTTCTTTAATTCAGTAGAAGTATGAGAAAGTAAAAAATAGACGAAACAGGTGGCTGGTATTTTCCTATAGTTTCAACGTTTTAAATATTCTCGCGTCAAGAAGTAATGGAAATTTACATCTAGTCATTTCTAGCCGGTACGAGGCCGCTGCAGACTCAATGCGTTGGTTACTTACGAACGGCGCGTGCGCCTACTGCGTGAAAGGCGCTAAAATAGTTAATGCACTCACAAAAATGGTTATAACAAATTTATTTATACAGTTATTAAAAATATGAAAAGAAAAAAATATTTAATTGATAAGCGTAATTAAAATCACGTAACTTGCTGATCCTAATAAAGTACTTTAAATCGTTTATCAAACTGATAAAAATTTATAACAACCAGCGTTTGCGCCTTAGAATAAAAAATTAATCAGTTTCAAAATTTAAAAAAAAATCCTAGAGAGCGTCAGAGTGAAATTTTGGAAATTAGTAAAGAACAAATTTTATCGTTCATTGCAAGCTCTATCGGCACAGAATGTTTATAAATAAGGGTGTGGGCAGTTTTTGAGGAATTTTTTTTGAAAATGTATAAAATTTTGAACCGCTAGTATATTTAAAATTTTCAGTTTTCCAAATTATTTTTACATCATTTGATTATACTTATTAAGGGCTATCAAATAGTATAATAATTTGTATTGATTGGATATTTTGTTTTTGAGTAATCGGGCATAGAGTTAAAATTTTCAAAAATTCAGCATTTGGAAAAAAAGAATTAGATTTGTGTTTAGATGCACTATAACGCTATGTATTTAAAATTTCTAGAAAGTGTTGCAAAAAACTACCTGCAACTAAAAAACTTCTACACACCGAATCCTATTAAAATCGGTCAAGGGGTTTCGGCGATATAGGGGAACGAACGCAAATTTAAGAGTATCCACGGATACGTGAATCTCCACTTGGTCCGCCCATTATCTTCCTTCCCTGTCGCACGCTCGCACCCATTAATTGCACATCCCTTCCTTGTCGCACTTATTAGTTTTGCATGTAAAAACATTTGAAATCTTAGAGTTTTTGACAATCGGTATGAAAATATAAAGAAAAACTGAAAATATTAACGAATTTCCATAATTATTTTCAAACTCTCTTAGCTGGTTTCAAAAGTACGACTTTAAAATATATCGTGTAAAACATATTTTGCACTTTTCCACCCCTTCATATTGTGTATATTTACGTCCCTTAAACGATGCAATTAGTCTAACACGAATTGGTACTTTAAGTATTGCTGTCTCTCCTTTATTTTTGATATTATCTAAATCGATATTGTAATACAGATATGATTGTGCTAAAGCTATTTCCAAATGAATACGTATAGTCGTATACTAGTCGTTGCTATTGTTGCTGTTGTATGACAGACAGCACTGAGGAAAATTAAAATGTTTCTTGCACATAGCTTCTTTATAGTTCGTACTAATAGAATATATTTCCAGTTAACTAAATCTAAATATTAATTTTGCTAAATTATTCAAGTTTTTCTCCAGTTTTTCAAAGTTTTTTATTTTTTCGATTTCATGCTGTGCATAATTTGTCAAAACTAATTTAAATTAATTTTAATTGACTTAATAAATTTCTAAACAATTCGGAAGTTTATATAAGAAAATATAAAAAAAATTAACAGTGTTTGATATTTAATTATCTTATTCCAGAATTGTAGATTACATTTTGTTTGTAGACCCTATTTTTATTATAACTGCCTCCTTAAAGAGTAGTTTTAAATAACTTCTAATTCTTTAAAAATAAAGATTTCAAATATTTCTATAAACTCTTAGACATGACTTTTTGCATTGTAGTATTAATTAATAACTTCCATACTTTGAACATAGCTTATTGCGCAAGTAATCTTATGTGACAGTTTGTGACAATCTATATATTAACTCCCTAACTGTCTAACGATAACACGACGGCGGGTTCTTAAACCTCCACACAATTTATCACGATAACATGAGAACAGGTTTTTACATCTCCACGCAGTTTATTAGCTTTTATCGGCAAATGTTTATGTTTCAGTCACTACTGTTGCTATAATTTCTGACTTCGTGTATTTATCGCGCTGACATATAAATCTAGCACAGCACATTTTATATAATTGTTTTCAATAACCTGTGTCTAGATGTAAGACATGCTACTGAATGCGTGGTCACTAATAGTTGTGACAGAGGAAAGAGGAAATACCCATTGAAATACTGCTATCTCTTTCTATTACACGTTGTCGGTGTGAAACACAAAATTGATCAACAAAATCGTGTTGAAATTTACTTTAGAATTTATTTGTCAATGTGCCTCATGCCACTTTCAATTTTTTCCGAAATAATACACGATAAACTTTTGTGAACCAGAAATCTAGTGATATTATACATGTCTAACTGGGTATAAGATAAACACTATTTTATTCGCTTCTAGATTCTGGATTAAAATTAGAGGGTAAAAAACTCACGCGCACTTGGCCACAGAAGGCAGGCCCATTGTGCTACGTCCACAGCAGCCTCTTCCCCCGTGAGAATCAATCACTCAAGTTACCCAATAGTTGGAATGAACTTGAGGACGTCCGCGATTGGGGTGCTGCTAACGGCCAGAAGTCTCCCAGCAATTGTTGCAAAAGCCGAACATTGGCATAGCACGTGTTCAGCTGTGTTGTCCTCTAAGTTACATCATCGACAGTTGGGGCTGTTTACCAAGCCCATCCTGTGCATTTGCCTGTTTAGAGTGCACTGCCCTGTCAGGATTCCTACAACCCGTCGAAAATTGTTTTGGTACAACTGCATACAGTTTTTGGCTATCTTTGGTGAGGATGTTGCAGAAGCAACCCTTGCCTGGCTACAGCTTTGACTATTAGCCTACCTTTTAGTGAAGCTATTTAAGACTTTTTAATGTCTGGGAGGTGGAAGTGACAGGTTCCGGCCCCCAAGGAAGTTGTTTGGAGGCCAGTTCTGCGACCTCGCAAGATTCTTTATTACCCAATTACCATCTTGTTCCTTCACCCAAACGAGTGAAACAACATTGTCTCTGAAGATATCTTAGAGGATCCATCAGTAATAATGGATATATCTAAATAGTGGGTTGCCCCAGCATTTACATATGCACTAAAGTGTCGATTAAAGGTTCACTTGGGAGGGAGGCAGTCGACCACCGCACCAAGAAGAGAAATCTTTACGACTGCCTCATGCGCGTGGGCCGGCCACCCACATCTTTTGCATACTATAGCTCTCTAAGGCCTAGCCTTAAGGCAGTCTTCATAGCTGATTTCTCCACTACCAGCTTGAGGAGGGAAATACGGAGAATCGCCCTTAGAACCGTCGTGGGGGTTGAACGAATAGCCTCTGCAATACTAAGACAGGCAAGACATTGCACATGTCATAAGTTTGGTTGCAGTTGTAGCCTGTTTGACTCTCGGCCACCAGAACAGTGCTTCGTGGCATAGCAAAGGCCTAATAATGGCTGTATACAACTACAGGATAATTCTGAAGGTTAGCCCCTAGAATCTTCCCAGCGCGTAGCCACACTGCCAAAACGTTATTCAAGATTTTTCGATCTTAGTCTGTAAAAGGTTTTCACAATTCAGATGATTATCAAAATTGATTTCCAGGTATTTGACTCTGACTGATATAGATTAAGGGAAGTACCGAATACGAAAGGTGTACGTAAACGTCCAACCTTCCCTTTTCTTGTCTTCGAGGGGTTGGCAGAGAAGTTTTCTACACTAGTTTTGTATTATTTAAAGAGCCGTCTGCGTTAAGAAGCAGAACATGTTTTTAAATATTCCTGTGATAAGGACGGTAATAAATATCATCCGCATATCATCCAACAGGAGATAATGCAGAAAGTTATCTAACACTGTGAGAACAAAACGCCACTTAGGGGGGCAGACGTTTGTTACAACCCCTCTTATAGAACTGTCACCTACATTAACCTGTACTGCTCCCACCGCAAGGATGCGGTTTCAAACACCATGCCTGCGTAGGTTAGTGTTAATACCGTCGAAAGACGCTTTATCAGGAGCATTTTCAATGTCAATGAAAACTCTTAGGGTAGACATTTGATTGTCTAACGACATCTATTCGATTTGCCACAGCATAAAATGCGGATTCGGTAGATCTCCCAGAGATGTAAGCATGTTCATTTTGGTGTTGTAGATGTAGAAGTAGCACCTGCTCTTGCATCTTTTTGTCACATAGTGTCTCAAGCGATTTTAGCAAAAACGAAGTGAGACTGATTGGACGATAGGATTTGGTAAGGGAGTAGTCTCTACGACCCTGTTTCCGGTATATATCGGAAGGCAATACATGCTTACTAACTAAGCACCAGGTAAAGAAGTATAAGGCCCAGACCCGATTTAAGAAGTCTGGAAAAATACTGTCCAACCCAGTCGACCAGGTCATCTTGTCGCCTTGTGCGACCAGGTCTGTCACCTCCTAGACCACCTCAATGGGTGGTGGAATGTCAGGCCGTGGTCATACGTGTGGCGTCAAAATATAGCTTGGGAAATGGGTGTTTATTTACAAATTGGTTGTCTCTTCAGGGGTGATTGTGAAAGTACCATCCCCATGTTTAAGACAATATGGCTGTTACTTTGGTCTTTTTTTAAAACATGGTTTCTACAGAATTACATAATGTTTTCCAACAATTCTTTTGTCTGCGGCGATTTTTTTTTCTTCTGTAGTCGTTTTACTTAATACTGATTTCATCTTGTCTAGTTTCTTGCACCACTACGTCTTGTTAGATTGGTGACTGGGTAATTATTTGCTAGTAGTTCTTTTTTTTGTCGGTAGTGATAGGCGCAGGTATTTTTCCGATTATCACAGATATGGTAGTTTCAACCTGATTTTGATATGTTGAATATATGATATTATGTTTGGTGTTGTAATAGGCTATAAGAGAGCGGTCATCATCAATGTTACTTAAATTCATTTCTAACTGGTTTGTTTTTATTAATTTGGTAAATTCCTCTTTAGTATTTGACTTTATGTCCTGCACTGCTTCCTGAAATTTCATAACATTAGGTACAAAAGTATACGAAATCTTAGTCTTACCTGAATAAGTTTTCTTATCTGGCAGGGTGTCCTGTTGTCTATTTAAAACGGTTTTGCTTTGTGGAGGTAAGTAGTATTTGTTCTCTTTAAGTAACTGTCACAAACATAAACCGTACGAGTTTGTTTAAATCGGAAATTTAGTGCGAGTGCTTGTTTTGTAAAAGTTGCTGAGAATTCTGTGAATTCTGTGAAAATTCACCTCTGTGTATGATTGTTACCTAAGGTTCTACGTAGCATTCCATTTCTGCTGATATGTTCACTTATCGACCCAAAAAGTAGAATACTACATTTGAAAATGCAATTAAACCTCTGTTTGTATGGGGCGCCAAGTGTAGAGTGAAAATATGCTGTGTATTTCACGGTATTTAAGCAAATTGTCACAATATTTATTATATATACACACATTTAACTAAATGCTTTTTATTTCATTAAATCATTGTAGATTTAAATAAATCCTTAAACATTTAATTTAAATATTCAAACATTTAATATAGCATTAGAGATTTAAATAAATCTTAATACATTTATTTGTAACTATTTAGTAAATCTTTATGTATTTAGATAAATCTGCACATGTTTGCTTTAAATCTTTCATTATTTAATAAATCTTCACATTTTTAAATAATTTTATTCCGATTTAAATAAATCCTTACAGATTTAAACAAAACTTTACAGATTTAAATAAATATTTCAATATTTAATTCTAAGCTGTCACATTTAATGTTAACCTGTCATATTTATTTGACCTAGGTAAGCCCAGCTGACTAAAGCGTTGGTTACACTGCACTTTGTCTCGCCAGATTAGATCAGATTAGACCAGACCAGATCAGAACCGACCAGACCAGAACCAGCTGGATAGCTACATTGCAACCTGTCGGAGTCTGGACTGAGCACTCTGCTTGGTTTTAAAAACAGTGTTTAGCATGTCCTTCTCAGAGTCAGATGAAGAATGAGAGCTTTTCCATGGTGAAAACGCATACCATAAATTCAAAAGTAGAAGACGGTTTTGGGTATTTTCGAGCAACTTTGTCTATCTTTAAAAATATTCTTGACAAAATACGTGATAACATTCAGTGCACTGACGCTAATTTTCGAAAAAGCGTTGACCCAGCGGAAAAACTAGGTATTACTTTAAAACTTAACACACCCTGTTTCAAACAACAACGTAATAAAGCACGTGTAGAGCATGCATTTGGATACGGCTGGCCCGATTGCATCCGACACATCCAGACAAATCAAACCAACTTGTTCGATCTGGATCTGATATGGTCTGGTCTGGTCTGGTCTGCTCTGGTCGGGTGCAGTATAGCCGCCGTTATTTAACCACATACTCTTGTTTAAGCGGCCTTAGGGAACCAAGATCGTTTACACGGGTAGTAAGGCGCAAGGCTGTACATGGTGGTAGCGTTCAACGCTTTAACCAAACAGACTGAAAATTACATTCTCAAAGGAATGTTGAGGATACTTTCATTGTATGAATAATAAATTATGCAATTTCCATGTTGTTAAATATGTTGTTATTTACAATTAAATTAATATTTATTGTACAAATTCTGAAATACGGAAAACGTGTTCATAATTGTTGAACGTTACCACCAGTGCAAACGATCTTAGTATTCTATGTCGACACGGTCAAATAAATATAAGAGGTTAACATTAAATGTGACAGCTTAAAATTAAATGTTGAAACATTTATTTAAATCTGTGAAGTTTTATTTAAATCTGTAAAGATTTATTTAAATCGGTAAAGATTATTTAAATCTGTGAAGATTTATTAAATATTAAACGATTTAAAACAAATATGTGCAGATTTATATAAATACAAATTTACTAAATATTTGAAAATTTAAAATAAATTTATTAAGATTTATTCAAATCTCTAATGCTTTATTAAGTGTTGAAATATTTAAATTAAATGTTTAAGGATTTATTTAAATCTACAATAACTTCTTAAAATAAAAAGCATTTAGTTAAATGCGTGTGTACATAATAAATATTGTGACAATTTGCCGTATAAATAACGCGAAATGCACAGCAAATTTCACTTTACACTTGGCGCCCTATACGCCTGTGTCTGTGTCTCATAAGGAAGTATTAGTATAGCAAATGTGTATCATTAACTTTATTTTTCTAGAACTTGCGCTTTATTCTAATATTATTTTAGTTATTGCGCACAGTTCGTCCATTCATTGCAGTTTATATTTAAAACCTTTTTGGAAACCAAAGTATATCTTTTGTACTTATTTGATAAAATAGCTTAACAAACAAAGTTTATTTTTTAACAAAAAATAATGTACTTAGAAGAATGCATTTCGATTAGGGAAATGAAAATGCCTTATTTCTACTTTGTCGTGTTGGCTATGTTGGTTGGAAAAAGCTAATAACAACTTAAAACAAATTACTTGCGGATAAAGTTCTGGTCAGATAATATTCTAAGAGAACTTTTCTAGGTCAGCAGAATATTAAACGAAATAGGGTCGTAAAGGAGGTGTTCCTCTTGACGTGGTTATTTGACCGCCCTGTAAATACCGCGAAACTTGATACGAGCCGCAAACGTTGCAGAGCCCGAAAAGCTCTTTGGTAAGCCGGAACAAAACAAAGCCAAACTCAAACCTCAGTAAAAGCTGCAAAGCAGCACACGGCCGGCGTCGTCAACGTCGGCGTCGGCGCCATATAATCTGTTGAGTTTGAATTGTAACAGTTATAATGGGCCGACCGATGGTTTGTAAACTTTCAATATTATTCTTCGCCTTCTCCCCCAAGCCTAATGACTTTCCTTTCGCAGTTTAATTGCGACTACTGTAATTATGTACTTCCATGTAATTTCCGAGTTCGTTGAAAAGTTTAAATTACTTTATATGCCGGTCGAGCGAGCCCGTTGCGGCCAACATGTGGATGTTCTACTTGCTGCTTCTGCTGTTGCTGCGCCGCACTTCATCCCTGCGGATTATCCGCAGTTAGCTGCAACTGGAAGCCAAATTACGTGCTTTTGCTACTGCCAACATAAACGCTGTTGCACTTTAAATGAAACCCTAACGAGTTTGACCAAGTTTTCATGAACTGCAAATTGCACGTAAAATGTGTTGCTTACTATTCAGTTTATATTTTTAAACTTATGAAGTTTACTTCGGGAAAATAACGTTTAAATTATTCAGATACGTAACTGCAACACTTTAAAATTGCATTGTCAAAGTCGAAATATTAAGGTGTAGGTACTTATATGCTTATACTTAAAGGACGGATTCATATGCACTAAAAGAACTCAAATATTCAGGCAAAACATGCATTTACCAAGCGAAAATATGCAAAAAAAAAAGATTACATAAGAGACATTACACATTTGTATATATGTATTATACTTAGTTAACATAAATATACTATTAGAAATAAGATTATATACATAGTGGTTAAAAGTTGCATCCTAGATACTTTTTTGTTGGTTATAATGTGTTCGTATTTAGAGCACTATCACTTATTTTATAAACAGTGTTATGTAAACACGCCGTTGAGTTTGTCGAGCTTTTTCTCTAGAAAAATCACCGATAAGCTTGTAAAATCTAATAATATTTGTACACAAAACGAGTGACTATAAGAAAATGTTTTATTGCATGTTGTACTGTATTGTGAGGGCTCTTTTATGTATCCTGGATTGCAGGTGAGATTTTACGTCGGCACCAGATTTTGTGATGAAGGTTTTTCTCCAGTCGGACTTTACCTTGTGAGCGAGGTTACTCTCGAGTAAGACATAACTGTGTGCTGGAGGTTACTCTCCAGTAAGACTCCACTGTTGTTCCTTTGTACGTAGTGAAGGCCTGGCTTGCTGAAGTGAACATAACATACCAACCTTTAAATCTTGTAACCAATACTTCATATTTTTGAACAATACCAATAATGAAACACATGCCAATAGAAGCAATATATTACATACAAAGATTATTTACAAATTAAAGTACAATTAAACTACAGTGCAAAAGGTTACAACCCAAGCAAAGCAAATGAATTACAGTAGGTAAAGGTAGCAGATAAAATACGGTAGCAAACGGTAGCAAACGGTAGTAACTAACTGAGCAGCACTGAAACGTTCTGGTGCAAAAACGATTGGTTTGTAAACTAAAAGTGGTTGTAACGAGTAGCGAGAATGATGACAGGAATACAAGAAAGAAAGTAAGAGAATAATTAAAAAAAACGATAACTGCTCCGTTTAGGATCTCCGTTGCAGCATCTCTGACAGAGAAATGGAGAAAAAGATAGAAAAACTACCCCAAGTGGGATTTCTGTGACAGTTTCTAAAGAAAAAAACGAATAGGGAGAGAGAGATAAAAAAAGAAAAACTGCTTCGTGTCAGCCCACCGCGACAGCCTAATACAGTTTAATTTTTTAGATTAATTTTACTCTTGGTAGTTATGTGACCCGTTGTACATTTTGTGTTAATTTGGTTACTTTCAGTTTAGTAAACTTTGAATTTCTAGTGTGGTTTTCCCGCTTTATTTTGTAATTTCCTTGTTTTGTCAAGGATACTTTAAAAAATGTTTCTGGTATCAGCTTTTCGTAATCAGCCTTTACGTCCCACTGCTGGGCACCGGCACCCTTCTCTGCCACGTACTCTTCTTAGCGCTAAGGTAGAGTACGGGGGACCTACAGTTTACCGTCGAATCCGAACGACTAAATTCCAGAGAAGGTTTCAGGCATTGAGACCCCACGGCTGCCTACACCGGATTGGGGAATGTGAGTGGCGGGTTGCGGCATAGATTTTATTGCTGCATGGCTTCGGCGGGGAATCGAACCCTAGACCTTCAGCGTTAGAGACTGAGCGCCCAACCTTTGAGCTACCGCCAATCATCAGCTCTTACTTCTACTTTAATTTTGATTTCTGAAGTGCTGAGATGATTCTTGAAGTCTTGGATTTTTCTAAAAAATTTAAAAAAAATTTTTTTTTTGATTAGCCAGTAAAAATGCCTACATTTATGAAGCAAGATATTGTTGGAATATTGTATTTTTGGCGAATCTTGTCTCGGAGACCGGGATTTGAGATTTTGTACACTTCTGGCACCGCATGACCTCTTGAAACTTATACGTAGTAAGATTTTATTCATCTAATTGCAGGGCATGTACACTTAAATTAATCGTAGCTATTTCAGTTAGTTTCTATTTTATAATGTTTTCTTTGATATTTTTAGCTCTGTCGCTTGGACACGCTTCTACCCGTTGGTAAACGTTTGCACATGGTTTGTGCATGTTTCTTGGTATGTATGTAATTATCTACTTAATTACCTGTTTTGGTAGAATATTTTGGATTCGATGCTGTGTTGTACATAGACTATTCTGAAATAAATTATTGGATGTCTCGGGAATGAGTTGATGATCAGGCAAGGCTCAATAAATACTGGAAAAAGAATTCAGTTTGAAGTCAAATTTTTGAAAATATTGGGACATTATCTTACCTGCTTTGGATTGGTTATGTTGGTTTTCTGTTAACTAAATCAGCTCCGAGAAGGTCAGATATTCATTGTTGATTGTATATATTAAAATTATTCATGTTTGCTAGTTACCTGTAGCCAATTTGTTATGAATTGTGATAATTATTAGCTGATTTGAGCTGTAAAGATTGCTTAGTAGAGAATTTAAAGTTTTTTATATATTTATTTAATTAATTTGATTAGTTACGTTTGTATAATCTAAACCATTTATTCACACCGTGCTAGTTAATATCAAGCACATTTAAAACTTTTATAAGTTAAAATTGATTTTGTTTATGAAATGTCATTACATTTGGTATTTAAGCAAATTTGCTAGTTGATACCGTTTACATTATTGGCGTAGTTTATACAGTTTATTTAATTTGTTGCATTGCGTCTAAATATTAATTTTTACATTATATCAAATCCGTTATTGAAACAATTCAGTGATTTATTCTACTATGTATTTGAATGCTTGAAGAATATTGTTCTTTGGGTAGCTCCAAGACTTGCAAACGAGTTGATATTTATTACAGTCGTATACAGGTCGTGAGCCAAAATATTTTATTCTCTGAGCTCGTACTAAAACATTGGTGTATTTAAGCAACAAGTATTGTGAGTGACCATTGTTATTGTTACCTTCAGAAAACCAATACAAAATTTACGTAACAAGCCTTCGGAATAACGGGTAGGGAAAGAGAAAGAGAAAACAACTGCCTCCTGTTGGGTCACCGCGACGAACTTCAGAGTCAAAGAGGGAGAGATGGAGAGAGATAAGGAATGGGATAATAAGTAATTAACACAATAATAAAAGTGATTACAAAATAACTAGAATGTCTCAAGCCTTACTCACTCAGTATACATCCTAAGATCAATAACCTTAGATGGTCTTCCTGCTGGTCAGTTGTAGAGCTAATGAATAAATTTTGGAACTGTCTTGCTACGGCCTGGTATCTTCTTTTATAAGCCACGCGCATAGTGGGGACTAAATTTTACTACCTGCTCTACTCGATGCGCGCGTTAGTAGAGACAATAGGTAGGGACTCGAGCTCGCGTCTACTACGTCCTTAGCGGTCACGCGAAAATTAAAACATTTTGAATTATATGCTGCGGTAAAACTTGAATAAAATACATTTCAATACTTGAATAAACCCTAAAATAAATACGCTGTATTAAAGTATGTTGTAATGTATGTATGTTGTTTTGTGTTGTATGTTTTATGATAAGTTGTATCAGAAGTGATATCGTTTGTTGTATCGTTTATTGTATGTTATGTTGTGTTGTATTGCCTTTTGTAAAATATCTTTTATTGTATAGTTGTATATTGTTAGTTAGAAATTGATTTGCACTTTAAAGTATTAATTATTATTAACATATAAATAATGGAAATAGCAATGTTTCCTGTAAAAAATACTCATATTATTAAATAAAAAGTTTAAGTATTAATAAAATGTTAGAGATACAAATTGAAAACGGCATTCTTGTTTATTCTGCTTTCTTGGTTATACCATCTATCTACCAATGTGTTGTTTAGAAGATTGCCAATTTTTACACTTAAATTCGTTTTTATGTTTCTCTTTAGGAAGCAAAACTTCTTTACTAGACTTTCAAACTTATGTTATGCTACAAAAATAAACTGATCTTTGTCAATTGAGTGATTCAACTATTTAAGAAAAGTAGAACATGATTTCGTTGTTTTTGTTCTAGGCTGGTTTAAAGTTATTGTATCTAAAGGATCTTTCCCCATCTCTCTCTCTTGTTGGAGCCGACTGGCTTCGGTTTTTATAGAGCATCTTCTTTGAGCAGTACCAAAATTTGCATCTTATTTCCTTATTTTATTGATGATCAAAACGCTAAGTGCTACACTTAAGGATCTGAAAAATTAAAAAGTAAATATTTTAAAAGTTTTGAAAGAGTGACGCCAAGCTAAAAATAAAATTTTAAAATCTTTAGTAGAATTTACAAACTTAGCATCCTAGGTGGTAGAATAATAATATTTCAAAATGTCGTACCATTTCAATTTGAATTACCTTTTTTGGTCTAAATACGATATTTGAAGCGACAAAATTTATACGAAGCCATCGTGAGTGGATATTAATTTTGCAGAGTTGTATTAAACTTTCGGAGCTTAAATTTTCCCCACAACATTAGTTAAAAGGAATCGTTTTAATTGAAGCAGGTCTACCGTAAAGTAATTCGCCTTAAAATATAAAACAAAGTTTGTCTTGATTTTCATGAGTCGCTTAGTATATATTCGTATCTTAACGTACACAGCGCAATATATTTGTTTTGTTTTGCTTTACGAACAAAAGGCTTTTATTTCTCATCTCTTTTTGATGCTCTCTGTAGCATTCGATTGTCTGTTGGAATTGCTTCAAATTGCTTTTCCGACCGCTTCCATAATGAAGCAGGCCGCTTTCAGGTTATTTGATGGAATATTACTGTTTGCTTGTTGCAGTTTTGTACACTGTGCCAAATTCACGTTTCTGGGAAATTTTGCACAATGACTTGTATCTAATAAGATTTAAATTAATAGGTTTTTTATCCCTGTTTTGCCAAATTGCACTTCTAAACGATGTAGGGAAATCGTTTCTTGTCTGATTTTATTCTCAGACATGGACCTAGAAATCAAAATACAGATGCTAAAATTCCCAGTCACACCCTCGGTATGTTTTCCCCTTTTCGGTTACTGTAAGATGTATTTGTTTGCTTTAAGTTTAAAGAATATGGTTACGTTTAAACTTAGGGTATAGAGCTGACGCTGTTTGAGAATAGTCGACAGACACTTGTAATAGTAGTTTATATTTATAATATCCAAGTTGTATCTCATGTTTTTTGAAAATAGGGCAATTATCTATGGAACTATATAAAAACAACAGCAATTATTTTGAAATTGTTGGCTAATCACAATATGATTTTGCACGGCCAGCGGGTGGTCTAGTGGTGAAAGTCCCAGGCTTTGAAACTAGACTTCCAACGGCAGTAGATTCGAGTCCTCTGCCCGTCGCAAATTTTTCTGAATAAGTTAAATCCGACGTGTCCATAGATAGTGTGTGTGGTGTGTATGTTGGGTTGCATGGCTTTCAGGGGTGGGGCATGTTAGACCGGTGTATAGCGCAAGTTCACTGAGCCCGGGTAAGGGGGTGGGATGGGAATCATTGAGTCGTGCTCACGCACGGCGTCATGATACCTTACAACAAAAAAATGATTTTGCGAAAACAGATACTAGCAGAAATACGATAACCATATCCGTTCCGCGCTTTCAGTTATTCTTTATAGAGCAAATCAGATACATTAGATTCACAACATTGACAGATACATTAGATTGGTGTGTTTTCAAAAACAGTAGACAAGACCGGTTTCAAGGTTACCTAGTAAGTCACGTAGTGGTGAGTTCATCGGAGCCTGGAACGACCAGGAAGCGAAATGATTCATGATATAATGATACAACGGCGTTGAAAGGGAGTAGGGTGACAACTGTTCGCGTGCGTGGTTGAAAGTCGCACGTGTTCCTGGAGTTACAACCAAGACGATCATCCACTACCATGTCTCAACAGACCACCTAACTTACCAACAGTGCCAGTTGATCAGAAACGTCAGATCTTCTGTCCGAATTTGCCAAATTAACGTAGAAGGATTAAGTAAAAGTAAATCAGACCACCTTTCTAAACTACTCAAGGAAACACACTCAGAGAACGACCAACAATTAGCGTTAAGAGATAGTTTTATAGGTATAATATACTTGAATAGGAAAACCATCGTCACATGTATTGGAACGAATACAAACAGCATTGGGCGTAGAGCCTTAAGACAATGGGAAAATGGACTTTTGTATTATCCCATAAAAAAGTTCTTGATGTCGTACAAATGTACAGGAAAAGCAAATAGCTTGAAGACCAAATTTACAAACGGGCGTCCCGTTGACGACTGGTATATTTTGTTTGCTCGTCGAAACAAACTTACCATCAAAACCCCTTAGGCAGTATAACACTTCGCATGCTCCAAGTCAATTTTTTTGTAATATTTAGATTTCTTAATTACTAACCAAAACAATTGATAAGGTAAACCTAAAAGGCAAACCACAACAAATTTTTAATTTACATCATTTTGCCATCATTAAAAAAACTAAAGTAGTTGGTGTAGTAGTAATACTACCAGAATGATAAGTTTGGGAGGGAAAGAAAACACATTAGTATTAATCTGTATATCGGGTGTAGGGCAGAAATAGCAACCATTAGTTATTTTATATGGTATATGGTTTAGGCATATGTTGAAAATAGAGGAAAGAAGATGACCAAAACGGTTACTTCAATGAATACCTTCGGGATAGAGACTGCCCAAGGAAATCGTAGAGCGACAGTGTAAGAGATACCGCGAGAAATTAAAATCTGGAAGACGATGCACAAGGTAGAGAGGGGTTGCGCTTTGGTGTAGGAATGCGGCGGCTACGAGCTGTGTAATAATATTAATAATATAACAGAATCAGTCAAAATGTTAAGAAAGAGACAGCTCATGCAGTTTTAAAATGAGGATGTATGGGAAGAACCTTTTTTTACACACGTTCAAGAAATGAATTTTACTAAGTATTCCCCAAAAACGCACAGGACTTTATAATGAAGCACGTGAAATTTTTGGTCGTTATCCAGTAGATAAAGATGTAATAGAAGATTCCATTTTAAAGACAGATAATTTAAAGAGACCAACTAACCAACCACCCAATCAACAAACCCACCAACCACTTCTTCTTATATTGCCATACCCTATTCAGAGCGTTGGCTATCTCTCTCCTATGTCTGTGTTTGGTGCGCGGCCATAGATATTTTGCAGAGACAGACATAGAAGACCTACAGTTTAACGTGGGCCCCGAACCACAAGAAGTGCGTGCACTTCTTCTCCAGAGAGGTTTTTCTGGGGAAAAATCCACCTCGCTGGGTTCCCGTTGCCTTGCGAAGGAGAACGACCGGGCCGGGGATCGAAACCGGATCCGCTGCATTGGTAGCCCGCGCGCTCACCACTGAGCTACGGCCGCTCTACCAACGACTTAACCAACTAAAAACCCAATCAACCCAATAACCAACCACTTAACTAATCAACAACCCAATCAACCAACCGACCAACTACCCAATCAACCAACCGGCTATTTGACCAACCACCTAATTAACCAACCAACACCAACTACCCAACCACCAAACTGCTGTAGATTTGCCAGAAACGCAAGCACCAAATTTAGACATTTGAGTTTCCGATATTAGGCCACCAGCAGATCTGTTTGAGCCTCAATCTGAACCCTCAAGGACCTCAACTGGTCAAAATTTTGTGAATGACTACCGATTACAGTTCCGTATACAGAAGATCCGTTGGTTGAAGAACCTGCATTGCCATCTACAAATGGTAACCTTCAACCAAAAGTTTTTGAATATATTTTGTTGAGAAGTACTACTTCGCCTGCTTCAAATAAGCGTCAAATATGTTCTAGCGTAGAAATTATAACTACCAAAGCATACATAAAACTAGAAAACGAGAAAGAAGAAAATGATAAAAGGAGGAGGAGAAAAAAGAGAAAGAAGAAAGACAAAATTAGAGAAGGAGAAAAAAAGACAGATGGAAACAAGAGAGAAAAGCGAAAAAGGCAGAAAGCAAGTCGGTTTAACGCACTAAAGCTAAACGTACGATCTATAAATTATCTTCATCGAGTAGTGAAGGTGAAAAAGCAATTGAAATTCAAGGTGTTTCAGAAGAAGAGTTGGAAGAGAAGGTTTCCAACACCGTTTTAGTCATCCTTGACAATTATATTATTACGGTGACTAATACCTTGGAAATATGACATCCGTTGAAGAAAGACGTACATAGATGTGCAAAAATCAATTCATGGCTTTCGCCAGATAAAGAAAAGTTTTAGACTACGACCCTGAAACAATTATTTAAATAATTAAGTAGTCTGAAACAAGAGAACTACGTATGTCAATAAACAAACTTATACCGTCTGTCTATAAAGTACCCCCCCCCCCCGACCAACTTTAACGACTTGATATTTTACCACAACATTTGCTGTGCTTTAATAAGAAATTAAATACTATTTCTTAGCTATTAATTAGATTTTGTATCATTCAAAATGGCGGCTGGGCGCCATTTTAAATTATATTTTTTAGAAGAAAAGGAGGGTCGAGTGACACCTCATTTAAAAGGTCTTTTAGTTCTGCGCCTGATTCTAGAGTGTCAAAGAAAAATATTCAATTATAACAAAATGGCGGAATTTAAACAAAGGGACTCACTCAATTCAAAATTGATTTTTTTATCCAGTAGTCCCCTTTTTCATTTGCAGCACAAATTTTTGCAGAAATATCTCAGCTGGCTGGAAATAATATTAAAAACGTTATGTTTCAACAAGGCGGTGCGCCGCCTCATTATTATAGACCTGTTTCTGACTTTCTCAACGGACATTTTCCTGGAAGATGGATTGGTAGGCGGGGTCCCGTAGAATAGCCGGCTCGCTCCCCAGATTTAACACCCTTAGATTTTTCCCCATGGGGATATCTGAAATCAAAAGTGTACAGAACCCGTCCAGAAACAATTGAAGAACTGGAGCAACGTATTACAAAAATTTGCAGAAATATCACTTCAAAAACTTATGAAAATGTAGGGCAGGAATTTCATAACTGACTTTTTATGTGCCAAGAAGTGAATGGTGAACATTTCGAACACTTAATTTAATTTGTTTTTGCTTTAATTCTTAGTTTTTATTATTGATATAATATATATTATAAACTTTTTTATCTTTAAACATTTGTAATTTTGTTATGGCTAAATATTTTTCTTTGAAACTCTAAGAACAGACGCAGAACTAAAAGATCTTTCAACTGAGGGGTCACTTGACCCTTACTCTATTTTAATAAAATTTTAGATGGCGCTTAGCCGCCATTTTGAATGATACGAAATTTAAGTATTGGCTAAAAAATAGTATTTTATTTCCCATTAAAGCACACCAAATTTTGTGGTAAAATATCAAGTCGTTCAAAAGTTAGTTGGGGGAGGGGGTTACTTTATACACAGTGTATAGTAAATTTAACTAATTTGTTTTTTTAGAACAACGTAATCAATTATCTGCTTTCGACATAATGTAATTGTAAAACGGTGAAAGAAATCGCTATACAATGCTTACAATCAAGTAAATAACAAGTAAGTTTGCGTGAACTAAGATCGAACAGTGAGCACTAATTTCAAGTAAACGTATTGCGCGCTACAATGCTGACTGGTTAGTTAGCGATTGTTAAGAAGGGTGTAATGTCAGCACAGCTCATTAACGATGCGGTTTCCTCGTGTGTTCCTGCAACTCTTGCATCATTGCCGGCCCCTACAGTCGACCTTCTAGCAAATGTCGTGCTCTTCATGTGGCTTTTGAATTAAGTTTCGCACAATGCACTACTATTATTATACGTCTTCCCGCTATCACGGATAATAAAATCGAGCAAAAGAAATAATGAGGGTTATCTTAATTCAAGTTTGTAAAGCAGACGTGGATTGTCAAATGAGGTAAGCGAGATCGTACGTTGAAGTGTATAAGTTCGTCGTGGAAATGAATTTCAATCGAATTTTAACATTTAATTGCAATTCTAACTAAAGTTAAACGGAAAACCAAAAAAAAAATAACGGACAGAATATCAGTTGATTAAGAAGAGCAAAAAATTTCGTTAAAATTCAATAGGTAAACAAAAAGAATGGGCGTACTTAAATCCATTAAGTTATACGCGAAACATATTGGACAAGAGAACTAATTTTTCCGATTAGAATTTAGAAAAAGTTGCTGTTGTGTACTGCAATTCTTAAGTTTTCTATTCAACGGTGGTTTTCCGTCCTTTATGAATGTTGATACTCCAAACTTTTCTTTCGTAGAAACTATCTCGTTGTATTATTGAATTTACACGTTCTATTTTGATCAATTCGTGGTTCCTATTTTACATTTCAATTAAAAAACATATTTTTGCAGTTTCATAAAATTGTTTTATGAAGTACTTTTAAAACTCATAACCATTCTATTCTACGCTACCGAATTGCCATTGCTACTGTTCTACCGTTTAATACCTTTTGCTTCTGTTTGTTACCGTATTGTATTTTGCTACCGTTTGGTGCTATTTGCTACCGCTTGCTATCGTTTGCCACAGTTTACTACCGTTTGTTATCGTTTGGTACTGTTTGCTACCGTATTGTACAAAGCCATCATAAATGCTCGAAGACCATGTGATTAGTAACTTTTGTAGATTTAGTGAATTTTACTTTATTATGTTGCTTGTAAGCAGCGGTTTGACGTTTCTAAACATTGGCGTTCGTAGTTTATTGTTGATTAGTTTCCTTTATTGTTCGCGCTTTTGTTGACGGTTTTGTGTACGCCATTGTCGCTGCCACATTTAGTTTTCCAAACCAGTGGTGCCAATCTGTTAAATGGGTTGCCTATATTACAGTGATCACGTGGTCTTCGAGCATTTATGATGGCTCGTTAATTGCTACCGTTTGCTACTCTTTTGCTACTGTATGCTACTGCATTTAATTTGATTTCCTTGGCTTGTAGTCCAATAGCAGTTTACTGTAGAAACAATTTTTGTATATAATATGATGCGTGTATTAACAATATATGTGGTTTGCTGCTATACCTTTCCTATTAATAACACTCATTGCTTGAGCCTATTTAGTTTTTGTTACCAGACTTAAAGGTTGATAAGTAAACCTGGTTAGACCCCTGGACAGTTTATGTTACACATTTCAAATATTGCTCACATATTGCGTGTAATTTTAATTTTACTACGTTTAATTTGTCCTACCTATTCTATTATTTAAAAATTTGGCGTTTGTACATGTCATGGTACAACTTACTCTTCTTATGCTTGATCTGCCCTATCCTCAGACAACGTTAACGTTGGCCCATCTACTTTAATCTGCTACTGCTCGGAATAAGAAGAGGGATGAAAAGTTTGATCACCGCCTAAGACTAACTAATCAAATTAATTAGTTATAATAGAGTTGAAGGCTTAATATCCTCAACAAGTATACAATAACAAATTTTTCAGGTGAAAACTACAAAGAAATATCACAAATAACACCTAATTCATAAAAAAGTGGCTACAGGTAACTAGCAAATATAAAGAATTCAAACATAGACAACCGAAATAATAAATTCTAGAAAAAAGCTTGGTTTATGTAACGAAAAACCGACATATTCACCAAAGAAGGTATGATAATGTTCAAATATCTTCAAAATTTGGCTTCCAACTGGATCCTTACAGGTTTATAGAGGTTCCTCTGGTCATCAACACATACCCAGAACGCAATCTTGGCAACGGACCCCAAGATAAGTTCCACCAAAACACGCAATTAAGTAGATTATTAATACTTATGATAAAACGTGCTCAAACCATGTACAATCGTGTACAAACGGCAGACCTAAATTAGTAAAAAGAAACCTTTAAAATTAAAACTAAAGTCACTAAAATTAAAGTAACTTCGGTGTTGGTGCCCTGCTAATTAGATGATTGAAAGCTTCCAATAAATAATTGGCTTTAACTTAAAGGAATTTAAGACTTAGTAAGCTATGCGCTGTTCGAAGTTCACAAATCCTAAAAAGGTCTCTAAGACAAGATTTACCAAAAATCCAATTCAATCTCCAACAATATATTATCTCATAAACGTAAGGAATGTTTACTGATTGTTCCATCGAATTAGATAATTAATTAAACTTTTTAAAATATTTCCATTATTTTGACAATTTAGCTGAATAAGAATCAAAATTAAAATGGAAGCAAAAGCCGTTAACCAAAAACGTTAAACTGCAACAACTGATGCGTTTTACAATTACTGTTGGAAGCAGAATTTCTTTATTTTTTCGTTGCGGTCTTCTTCCACCTTTTAGAACTTCTCTTTCTATTTTATTTTTCACATTTGTCATCTTTGGTCTATTTTTTTATTTTTTCGCTCTTGCTGGCATACTTGGCCGCACTTTATTCTAACAGAATCTTCGTAATAAGATTTTAATCGTTTAAATCGAAGAGAAAATTCTTTCCATAGAACACTGTTTCGGTAAATTTAATTTTCTACCAACAAAATTCACATGTCCTGTGTTTGAAATTTAAACTCGTATATTTTACAAGTCGAAAACAAAATTTAAAACTTTTAATTAGTATACGCATCCACGATTGAAGAGAAAATATTTTCACCCACGTAACCGAAATTATTATTGGGCAAGGGGCAGGCAATAAATGACAGGCAGAGAGGCAATCTTGTTGCTGCTGCGAAAATGTACTGCAGGGTAATAAGTAAGACTAACCATTTGGCGTAATTTATTTTATAGGGAGGAAAGGAAAACAGAAGGGCAGGGATCAGCAGCAACCACAGACAGCGGACAGAAGTTGGAAAATGCTGCTAGCGATGCGGATGATTTCAATCTTCTGCCGTTTAAATAGGATCAGGCAGGAGGCAGAATTGGGATGCCGACTCATTTAAATGCAGCTCTCGGATAACGAGCGTAACGAGACTTTTTACTCTTACGGTTTATACGTCGAGAAATTGAACTGGGCTTCAACTTCATCCGATATCCACTTTATTAAGACTGTTTCCTATATATTGCATTTTTTGCATTTAAACGAGACTCTTGAAAATCAGAATAATAACAGTTACGACTGCAAGTGGAATGTAAACCATCAGGGTGTGTATTCTCAAACTATACCGCAGTGTTTTCCACAATAGTCGCATACCAAACTAAAAAAGTTTCACAAAATGTATGAAACTTCTCATAAACTACTAAATCATTTCAAAGACACTTATCTACCGTTGATTAAGTAGTTATCAAGTTTTTTTAAATTGTCCAAATTTCAAAACGAACTCTCTTATTGCCGGCCACCGGATAGGAGGTGATTATCATTCGCCATGTTGGAAAATGGCGACCAGAAACAGTTGTTTAGTATTTCTCCAAAACAATTAGTTTTTAGCTAAATATTTATACACAAAAATGTTCACTAAAAAATTCTGTAAAAACAGGTTTTTTTTTGTTTTACGTAGAAACAGTTGTTATGGTATAACTCCGGCATGAATAAATTCTATATTTATACTGGTTCCTATACCTTCCCAAAGGTAGAGCATTTGGTGCGTTGTTTTATGTGTGGTTTTCCCTGGAGGCTCAATCATCGTGACAGAATCTTACAACCTGAGCCTCAGACCGAATAGATACCGACAAATTCTTTCCCGATTTCCTCATATGGTAAGACCTTTTTTAACAAAAATGGAATGCGAAAACCCAAAAAACTTTTGTTATGCAGTATCTTCAAGAATAGGACGCCCAAGAACCTCGCTGCCATTAAGAATCTGATCTTGGTGAAAGGTGTAAAGAAAAGCGCTTGTGGTGGCCGCTTTGTTACGGGCACTTCGGTGGTTTCAACTCGGTACGACTACCTCTTTTTGGAAAGGTTCAACGTCTTTCTAATTGGGACCATAAGCTACTTAGAACTTTCGTTCCTCCTTCTTTCTCCCTCTTTCTCTTTTCTCTTGACTTATTTCCCATTACAGGTTTGCCGTCCTCAACCTACAATAGTGTATATCCTCCCAATCTTCTTCTCTTAATCATTTCTGTGTCATTATGTTTTGGACCGATGTTTTTTACTTTACTGCTGGTCGACCCCTTCTTCTTCTTCCTCTAGGCGACCAGTATAAAATTGCTTTGGGCCATTTTTCTTCATCCATCCTCTGAACGTGGGCGTACCATCTTAGTGTTTTGTTTTCCAGTCTTCGTGTAATTGATGTCTCCACTTCCACCTCTCTCCAGATCTGTTCGGTTCTTATTCTATCTCTTTTCATTCAAAATGAAATTCCTAAAACCAAAAAGAAGAGACCTAACATGTTATAAGTTTCCTAGACAATACACTGTGTAGTTGGAGATTGGAACTCTCGGAACCCGAGGCCTAGATGTACAGTTTCGTTTCAACTTTTCATGCATACAATCAAAGTGTCGCGCTTATCCACGATGCTGTTAAGTTCTACTGGTCGCTGTTTTCAGAATGGTTACAGACTAGCACTGCAAGTAATCTAAACTGGTAGGAGCAACTTTTGCTGCTCGAAAAAGTCTTACCAGGACATTAAATGCTAACACGGAGGCTAGGTGGCTCATACGAAAAAGCAGCAGCTTTCTGCCCAGCAATGGTCAGGACCATTGTGGTGACAGGTAAAAAGCGCCACCGTGCTTCCCGTCGGCGAGTGAGCTGCGTTTCAGTTACGACACATATTTTCATAAATTATGACTGACAGCCAGGCGGCACTGAAAGGGCTGATAACCTGCCAATTTAACTCTAAATTGGTTCTGGAATGCCACAGTAAACTGGTAAAACAGAAAGAACACAACCGGCTACGTCTGATGTGGGTTCTGGAGCACCAAGGAGTACATGGCAACGAAGACGAAGACAAGCTAACAAGAGCTGATGGTAAAGAACAGCTGCGGGTTAGACTACAGCAACACCAGAGAGCAAACTAGAAGCTGGTACTGGACGAATTCCCGGGCCAACACATTCCATGCCTCTTACTGAAAAACCGTCCAAGAAAATGCCTAAAAAACTCCTCACAATGAGTAGGGAAAAACTAATGCATGCAACAAGCATCCTAACTGAATACTGTTGCATGAAAAATCATCTGTACATAATATGACTTGCAGAAAACACGCCCTGCATGTTAGGTAAAGAAGACAATGAGACCTTTTTATTGCCTATGCTACTGCGGGATATTAACGGCCCGTCGATTAAGACAGTTTACAGTATCAGATATGAAACTTGAAATAATCAGCAAAATCTCCATAGACGACGACCTAGGCTTCTTTGAAGGTACAGAACTGTCATTGTGAGGTTATAAGAATTTTGGCGGGGAGCACTAGCACCAGGCTCTTTAGGCTGCGGTGCCTGAGAATAGCATTTAATACCAACCCTGAGAAAAAATATAAATTAGTAATAATTTAGGTAATCTCGCTCCAACAAATACGAGACTAGGGTTTGCGAATGGCGTCTAGTCTCTTCGGCCACAATCAATCCCACCAAGGTCAGATTTTTTAATGGTGCATTTCTATTGCGCATGCATTCAATAGGCACATTTTTAGCGATAACCGCCAGGTTCGTAGTGGCACAGATGGATATGCGGGTGTGTTCGGGTGTACTGCATTTTTACTGCATAAATATTTTTTTTTATTTTAGTGTTTTTTTAAACAATGTTGTTGCGTTTTGCTGTTTACGCGAAGTTATTTGTTAGGAGCAGTTATATTTTTAAAGAAAAAATACAAAAGACAAATTTGCATTCACTCACTGATTGGCGGCATACTAATACGCAAGTCTGACCTTGATGGTAGGATCGATTGTAGGCGAAGCGACTAAACGCTAGTGGGTTTGCGCGGTTATGGTAAGTTGGTTCATTTTGCGTAAGTGCGCTGATTGAGTGTACGTCAATCTATTTGTCAGTTGGTATTCAACTTAAAATAGTATTAAATGTAACAGTGAATAATGAACTAAGAACTATTGTGAGTTGTAGGGTATTTAAATACAAACCGCTGCTAATACCTCATTACAATAAAAATAATTTACAACAATAATAAACTGAACGTGTGATGGTTTTGGTATTAAGCAGCAATTCTGTAACCTTGCGACTATTATCACGGGATTATAATATGTTCATCTCTTATGCACTACGTTTTTCGCAATCTACTTCGCGCACTCTTACCTTGTCATTAAGGCTCGTATGCTGACTAATTACCAATGAAATGTTTGTTTATTTGGTTTTAAAAAAAGATTTTTTAGGGTTTAAAAAACCAAAAACAGAAAAACAAATTCGTTCGAAAAATTTAGGAAAAGTGAAAAAAAATAAATCTATCTTTAAATCTCAAAACCCTTACAGCAAAACATTCATTTCAGAAGAATCATATTTTGATATTGCTAGCAGGTTAGCCTCAGCAAAAATATAGTTTATGTGTAGGGGCATGAAATTTCGGTTTTCAAAAATTCCTAGAAGACGTCATAAGGAAATTAACAATTTCAAACATTTACTAAATTGTAAGGTGATGATCCGTAGCTCAATAAGCCTAAAATGTAAATATTGTGCCGCTAGTTTTTGTACAATATGTTTTTGATAATGTTCAAAATTTTGACAATATTCTTCACTTCACAGTTTTCATTTAAACAAAAGTTCTCTTACATAGTAACATTGTGTTTTCCTAGGGCTATTGTAATACCAAATTTAATTCCAACCTGTCGACTAGTTTTTGCGCACCCTATTTTGACCATGCCATATCCTTTCATAACACTTTAAGCAACCGTTTTCGCTTTAAACAGGGGGGGGGGGAGTCAAACTTTAAGATAATAACATACGAGAGGATTTGTCGAAACCAGGCAAAATAATGTTATAAGACACTTGTTTGTTCTGTTAAAACAACTTACAATTAAAGTTGTTCAAAGAGCCAGTACAGACCTGTCCTACTGGAAGTAAAGTATTAGGTAAAATTTACATAAGTAATCCGGGGATTAGCAGCAGGTAAAGGCTTGGGTCCACTCGAAACGAAGTGCTCCAATTCGCGGCAAAAAACTGTTCGTATTTCGATGAAATTGGGGTCGTTTAAAGTTTAATTTAGCCTCATTTGCTGTTCTTTTGCTTAACATGCCCGCATGCTTCAATCAGTCTTGTGTAAAATGCTTGAAAGATTGTCGAACTGCAAACGCGGCGTTCTATTACGTAATTTTCTCCCTTTGATACAATGGCAATATTTATTTTGTTGTTTTCGTAGATACCCAATCTGCTACATTAAAAGCCTTTGCTTACCTCATAAAGATATAAATAAATAAAAGCAAACGCAGTCTTTCAGAATTTGTGCGGTTTTATATAAAATATACTTTTACTTACAAATTTTTGAACTGACGTAAACTTGATAACCCGGAAATGACATGGGTCTATGGAATTTATAGTGCGTTTCAAACAACAAAACATGCGAGGGTGATAAAAAGTGGTCATCGAGGCATAGATGACATTAACTGAATCCTTCATCCTATACTCTGAAACCCAGTGTGACACAGTGTTACAAATTTTGCATTACTTTAGTTCCTTTTCATTCTTAAATTGTACGTGGGTGTACTTTCGAAGTTTAGTAAGTATTATGATCAGAGTTAAATCCCCCATTCGTTTCGTTTGCTAGAAATTCGTACATCACGCCTCTATACAGCCGCGTCTACTCAAATTAGTGACAATTCCAACCAAATGAAATTAGACTCTTGGAAAATCTTGGGTTTTACTGATGGATTCGTAAATAAATGGAGCTTCCCCTTGTTGACTTCTACGTTTGAAATTCTTTATACAATTGAATAAGTATTAAGCGCGACACAATATTCATATTATAAATAATTGTATTTTCAGTAAAATATAAAACCGTATTGGCTGAGAAAAGATATATTTTAAGTAAAAATGTATGTATGTACCATTTAATGGTGCCGCACCAACTGACAAGATCATATAGTACCCTCATGTAGCATATACAGTAAGTTTATCTTTTTTATATACATACTAGCTATGTATACGTTTATAAAAAACATGTCAATGCATTGTTTTACTGCAATCTATAGGCAACCAACTATACACTACATTTCAAAGCTTCAATTTTTGAATAGACTAATCTGCTGTGGAAACAGTAATCAAATTGTTTAATGTCAAATAATAGCAATTAGTTTTGATTTTCTTTGTGTGTCTTGTATTGTTAATATTTTATGTTTTTAAAATAATAGTTTCATTAAGAAAATTTTTGTTATTCAAATAATTTTGCGCTTTATTCACAAACATACTTATGATACTCATTGAACATAACCTCACACTATGAGGAATAAGCTTTCTTTTTCTATTATTTTCTATACAGTTGGTTGCCTGTAGATTGCAGTAAAACAATGCATTGACATGTATTTTTATAAAAGTATACATAGCTGGTATGTATACAAAACAGAAAACTCACTGCATATGTAGCGTAGCTTGAAAGGAAGTTGGAAAAGTCGAAGTCACGGGAATCACAAGGTAGGTAGGTTTACAAGTTCAAATTTATGCCATCGTGAGTCACACCTACTCTTTGCAGGAAGGAACGCCTATCGGCACGGAAGGAACGACCATGCCTAAGACCACGCACCGGGCAATGTATCTAATAACTCAAAATAATAGTCAGTAATTCAGCACAGCAAATAAAGAATCATTTAGTTTTGGTCCACCAGACCAAGTCTAATTATGGCAATGTACAACCTTGGAGCAATGCTTATGGAAAGTCTTCATGATTTCCTCATAGAGCGACTACACTGCCAAAAGGCCATGCGTGCTTTTTCGGTTTTCACCTGTACATGTCTTTTGCAGGTTTTTGTTGAATATAACGCCAAGATATTCGACCTTATCTAAAAGTTTGAGAGAAGTTGTAAAGAGAAATGCAATTGCATTTGCAAATAGTCAACTTTTTTTCCTTTGTGAACAGTACCATCTCCGTCTCAGTAGTGTTTACCGAAAAAGAGTGTTCTGTGCAGCAGTTTCCAGCTGATAGCTGTTTGCATTAAATTTCAGAGCATGCTTTCCATGAACCTGTTCGAAGGATGGCGATATTATCCTATCATCATACTATGTTCTATAGCAGTGATGACCTTTGCATACCAGCTCTCTAACGGTAGTATATCCGTTTCGCTACAACGTGCAGCGCGGATTTGGTGGTTCTCCCTGAGAAAATGCATGTTGATTTGGATGCAGTGGGTATGATGCCAACGTGGTATTCCGTAACCCTCTGTCACATGGCCTTGCAAGCACCTTCAGTAAGAAGAACGTAAAACTGAATTAAAATTAACCCCGTTTTGGTATAACCACAACTTTAACCTCCGTTCAACCTTCAGAAAGTATATACAAGGGATACGAGCCTGAAAGATACAAGTATGATATTCAACTCCTATTGCAGAAGTGCTGGAAATATACCGCTCAACCCAAAAGATATAAATGTTAGGAAAATATTGATGGTCCAGATTACTTAAGCACCCTCGACGATCGAATTTGCCAGGTTCCTTCAGAAGGAGGTTGGACACCATGCTGAATCGGGTGCCACAGTGCAGTCTGGGAAGTGATTTTTCATAAGCACATTGTCTGCTTCTTCGAGTTTGGTAATAAAAGTATACCATTCTCCACCTGGCTGTTGGTTAGGGTCTTTAGAGAAAACCTTTTTTAGTCGGGCAGCAGACTATACGAGTTCCTCTGTTTTCGGCGCAATTCCTCTGGATATAATCTTTAGTGCTCTTCATACGCTTCCCAATCAGCTACCCTTTTTGTGTTTTTTGCCTTGATAAACAACTTACCCACAGTAGATAGCAGGCTGCCAAGTGCGCTGCACCACCAGGATGTGATACTCCTCCTGCAGACTGTCTTTATTGGGCAAGACTGTTTAAAGAAAGTAACGAAGGAGTTCTTCAGCAAATCGACATATAAAACCACTAAAACAAGCATGCCCCAACACCTGTAATACAGCCTACTATAATATAAACAGTTAGGGCCTGTCTCCTATGCCTGTCTGTGCAAAATATCTATCGCCGCACACCAAACGCAGACATAGGAGAGAGGTCTCCAACGCCCTGAATAGGGTATGGCATTAGAAGAAGATCTAGTCAGACGAAAACAAACAACATACAACGACCTAACTAACAATTTAATAGATAAACTGAATGAAGCTTGGAATGAGCTATCCCAAAAATATGTAAATAAAACACCAACGATATGGAATTATACTAAAGAGTTCAAAGACTACAAATAACGGTTCCACCAATACGCAAACAATCAAGACCGTAAACCAGGTCAGAGGCTAAATCAAATTATTATAAAAGCAGAACAAGTTCTTCCGCAGGATTCCAAATATTCAAACTATACAAATTTAAAAATGTCTTGTACTCAAGCATCGATAACAATATGCAGCACCATGAACAATTTTAAAAGCGAAGCAGCGGCTACATCAGGTTTCGGCCTCGCAAAAACCACGCAAATTATCGGCTCGGTTTCTATGCAAACCACAACCTTTTGAAACTCTAGCCTGAGCCCCGAGTATTTTGTTCTTTAAAAATAATTTGTGTATGTAAAACTTGTTCTGGAGATGGCAATCGGGTGCGGATGTAACCGGCTAACCTGGGTCGGGTTTACAAAACAAGACCCGGTTAACGTGGAGTTGTCAATCGGATACGGGTTTGAACGGGTCACCCGACTGGGTTCGAAGCCGAGTTTAAGTTGGAAAGAGTCTTGTGTTGCCGGGTCTAGATTAGGTCGGGTACGAAAATCTGGACGCGTTAATTTGGTGGAATATTCTGCAAACTAAACATTTAAACACTTAATTTGTATCATTATTTGTTAATTTCTGACGTACGCTTTATTTAATTATAAAATGCAAAAATAAAAAAATGTTGTTGATGTGATTGCTATGGTTACAAAAGCGATAACACCGTAGCTTCCTAAAAAAAGCATTATCGCTGCCAGTCACGGTGCGATTGGTTAAGGGGCTGAAAATAAGCGGCTGCCATTGGCTGTTACAATGTGAACGGAATATTTACTCTAAAATGTGTTAATATGGTACATTGAATTAAGAAATTCGTAATTAAGATACGTGCAATAACAAATGTGTAAATTTAAAGTTTGTCTTTGTTAATTATTATTGTTTTAAATATCCCCCTACGTAAACATTGTTCCGCCACTGTCAACGTATAGTATCTGGCAAGAAAGCGATATTAAAATGTATGCGAGTTTTGTCGGAAAGTAGTAAAAGGCATAAAATAACAAGGTTTTATTGAACTTTTAGTCTTATATAAGCCGGAGCAGTGTTTCAATAAGGGATGAAGCGAAGTTAATGCAGAAGAAATACGGGCGCCCCAGAAATATTACCAGTCCTGTTGAATGTTATAGCAGGCCTGGATATTGTAACTCTTAAAAAATTCCTTGCCAGGTCCGTTTCACGCTTCAAGTATTTTCCAATAAGGAGAGAATGAAGGGAACTAAAGGGGATCCTAATGAAAAAGTGTCTTGCGATGGAAACATCGGGAATCAGGTGGCTCGCGATTGAAACTACCGTGAAAAACTATAGAGAGGTCGTGATTGTCCGACGAATTGCACATGGGTCTCCTTTGACTTTTCCTGGGAGAAATATAGCGGTTATAAGCCTACATTAGATTAGATCGATACGTCTGGTTTGACATTTTCTCTCGGGAACATTTATCACTCCCTTTGATTACAAAAAGAGTTGTGAGGGTGGGCGGAATTCTTAAAATTTAAACCTTTTTTAAGCTTCTAATGGTTTTTCACACTGAGCACGCAAGAATTTAACATTTTGCTGTGGTTAAATTGCTTCTTAAGAATTGTTTTAATAAAGACTGCTATTTTATATTAAAAATTACAAAAGAAAGATAAAAATGCATCACACATTTATTAAAACCAGAAAGTTACTAAGTTTGTATTGATTATGTTACAACGATTGGAGAGGTATGTATTGTTATCATTCTCATTTATCTCAAATTGTAGTTTTTACATCAGAATTAATTTAATTTGTCAGGTAGAATCATTACATCATATGTAATAGTTTTCTAGCTGTGTAAAAAAATTGGGAAAAAATAGATAAGTTTTAATTCAACATCTTCTATGTTGAGTTATAGTTGTCTCGGCCATTCCATTAAAAACATCCCAGAGCATAACCAGTCTACACTAAAAACAATAATAAAAGCGCACGTGTACCATTTTAAAAAATGAGCGAAATACTTCGCCTGGACTTTCCTATACTTATAAATTAACATTGTTTTATATTTTCCAACACTTTCGATATACACCTGTCTAGACACGACTAGTTAAAGTAAATAGTTCTTATAAGTTGTAACATCTTGAAGCGGTTGAAGACAGACCGACCGCTGCGCTGCAAGTATAAGGTTGGGTAAAATATTCGGACTGAATCAACGGAAGCGCGGAAATTGATATTTGAAAATATATTAATAACTCGAGAAGTATTATTTTTAGCAAGAAATTACTCTTATTAATTTGTATTTAGATTTTCAAAACCTTTCTGATTTTAAAGCCAAAATGCCACGTTTCCATTTAAAAAAAAGTTATTTTTTACCGTGGCCGCCATATAAAAATTGGAAACTCAAGTTTTTTTCTTAAATACAATCGAGAAGAATTTGCCCTACAACTTTGCTCTTGGGTTTGCGAGTCTATCTATTAAAATAAAAAAGTTAGCCTACACTGAACATTAAACGACTAGTACAAGAATACAACTGCTGTAGAAAGTATGTGAAATTCTTCTAAGGACAAAAAGATTATTAAGGGGCAAAAAATTCGATCAATGATGAGCTATATTGCTTTAACAGAAATATTTTATTGCCCCCCGTTAAATAAATAAAAGGGTACCAATTTTCAATTTTCAAAAATTCATAGAGGGCGTCACAGTGAAATTATAGCAATGCGCAGAAAAACAAATTGTAGAAGATTTCCAGCTCTATCAGCTTAAAAAGTTTAAACAAAAACGTGTGGGCAGTTTTTGAGAAATATTTTTTTGAAGAATTCCAAAATTTTGGACTGATGTCATTGCGATCGTTTTTAAATTTTCAAAATTAATTATATTTCATGGTATAGTACCTTTGAAGGGCTACCAAACAAGATGTAGTTGATTCCAATCAGATAACTGGTTTTTGAGTAAATGGGCGTTAAAGTCGAAATGTTCAAAAATTCGTAGCGGCCGCCATTTTAAAGCTAAGAGTTCGGTAAAAAATCGTTTGATTTCTCCTAAGGCCTTCTTTAATCTCCACTATTAAAATTTCCAAAATTCAGTTTCTGAAAAAAATGCTACCAAAAAAACCTGTCTAACTTCCGCTTCCGGTTTCGGTTTTTTTTTTAAAAGCGTTTTTTGTCGCTGAATTTTTGATATACCCCCTCATTCCAAAGCACAAAAGCACATCAAAATCGGTCCAGCCGTTCCGGAGATATGGAGCGTAACGGACCCACCCACAGACAGACATTTTTTTTAAATTACTTTTTTTGGGGTCTATGGACCCCCCCCCCTACTATTACCGTTAAAATCTCAACTTTGAAATTTTGCATGAAATCAATACTTCCCTATACTGAAAGTATAGGAAAGTAAAAAGGAAGTGGATTTTTAAAAAGCAAATCAATTTTGTGTAACTTTACATTAAATTTTCAAAATTTTGCATTTTAATAAAAATATCTAAATATAAAATAAGCTAACGACTGCAAATGCATAAGAAATTGAGCATACAATTAAGAAATATTAACACGTCTACATACTTGTAAAAACTATACGAAACAATTAATAAAAAGCTGTTAGGCAACCGCCACAAGAGCTTCTTCGTATTTCTATAAATATATAAAAATTTTCAAAATTTTTTAAAAATGTTTAAAATTTTTAAAATTAATAATTTTTTTGTAATTTTGTTAATTTCAATATTTTTGTAAATTAAAACAAAATTAAAAACTTTTTAAAAATTTTGAAAATTTACAAAATTTTGATAATTCTTGAAAATTTTAAAAATTAAAAACAAATAAATTGTTTTGAAAATTTGTCAACTTTCCAAAATTTATAAACCAATTTTGAAAACGGAAAACTTATAGAAAATTTATGTGAATTTTGAAAATATTCAAAACAGATCATTTTAAATAATAAAAACTTGACACGTAATTAATTTACTTGCATCTAATAACATAATCTTCAACATGACTAGTTTCGAGTTTATTGACTCATCTTCATGGTGTTCTACAGAAAAAATAACCAATTAAAATTCTTGTAGGACACCATGAAGATGAGCCAATAGACTCAAAACTAGTCGTGTTGAAGATTATGTTAATAAATACATGTAAGGTACGTGTAATTTTTTTATTATTTAATATCAACATGTATGTAGGTCTAAACCACCCTAATTCGGATAGTTTTTGTAAAATGTTTAGAAATTCTAATGTTTCAAAATTTAAATTTTTTTGGAAATATTTGAACATAGTTAAAAATTTATATGTGATCTATATACTAAATCCGGATCCCCTTCACCTGTCTCATCGCCCATGCTGCTAGAAGCAGCATGTATACCCGTCGTTTATATAAGGAGCATATTCGTATGTGCGGACCAGTACCGTTTTTGCTGGAAATAAAACAAAAAGTTAATACTACATGCTCAGATGAATGGAAGCAAACTTAAACTGTTTTTTATTGCTAGCACAAACTCCGCGAATACATGAGCGGAGAGATTAGTTCGTGGTTACGCAGTTCAATATCTTTTCCACTGACCTGGCCGACCTCACCGCTGCTTGTGTGCTTAGTATCGAATTTATCTCGGCAAAAAATGTAGATTGTGAGGACTTATTTAAAGCTAATCTACATGGTTTTTTTGTTTATCTGAAAACACTAATAAACAGGGGCAACTTAAAAGAAAAGTGGGTACATCTACTAAAAATATTGTATATAACGCAACGATATAATTTCAAAAAAATTATTTTATTGATTGTTTGATGTCACTTTTACTGGGTCATGGCTCATGATTTTACTCCAAAAGAATAACCTATTCGTCGCCACTTTTTTTGAAGTATCAAAAAATTAATTTTCTGTGAAAATGAGCATACCCAAATATTCAATACCTCATGCGATTTGATTTTGAATTTTATGTATTATGTTTCCCATGTGTTTCCCATGGCTCATATGAAGACTTTAAAGAATTGTTTAATTAATCTTCAAAGTCTTTATTCCCACCGTGTCAGACTGTAACTCATTTGAAATAAGCAAATAATAATATGCAAATGTTCTGGTACAAACCATAGGTTATATGTCAAACTACAGCGCTTGTGAGAGCAATCTGAATATGTCTGCTAGATGTCAGCACGATTTAAGTGTAGGTGGGACAAAAGTTTTTTTGGTCTACTAAGCTGAAATTGCAGCTGGGAATACGTATTCCCACGGCCCACTAAAGGAACAGTAACGTGTTTAGTTACTAGTAGCTGGACATATTAAGTTCTGTATTTATTTCATAATCGCCGACTATTTGCGTATTTGAGAATATACAATATTGCTGGATGCTTTAAGTACATATCTTACATCTTAATAAAATTTATTTGCCGTTTGTTTAAAAAGAACTTAAACAAAATCGTGAGGCGTGGCCCACTGGTTCTGCTAGTTATATTAATTTATTATACTCGGTGGATATATAGCAATTACTTGTGATTTGGATATACAATGCAGAACGCAGATCAGTTATATTATGTTAGCAGTTTGTGTGACGAATTATTATTTTTTGGTAAAATGTTTGTTTTTTGTTTTGTCCAAAAAATCCGGTGTTTATAGACGCTTAGAAAAGGGGGTAAGTACCCCGTTTACCATCTCGTGGTTCCGCCCTTGGATGAAACTGTAAACTTATTTTCAGATGCAGTAATTTGCAAGAAGATTTCTCTCTCTCAATCAAGTTTTATTTGTATTTCTGTCTATATTTTAATTTATCAATGCAATTTGAGTTCTATTTTAGCTAAAACAGAATCAGCTATATTAGAATTCACGGTATATACACTTCACTACTTAACTTCCTCAAATTGCAATGCTAATTAGGTAGCTCGTGGTATTGAATCGGATAAACTTACACATTTAATAGGATTCCGGAATTATGGGGTGTGTAACGTATTTCCTTTAAAGCCGTACGAAAGGTATAGAGTTTCGGCCACCGCACAAGAGTGCATTATAAAAGAAATGTAATCAAGCAACTGGTTGTGTCCATCAATGAAGCATTACAAGGCAAATGTGAATAGCACGTGCTAATTTTACACGTTAAGGAAGTTCGCCGATGTGAGGTGGCCAATTTTTGGTTAGAGCCAAAAACTTCTCTTTTGATTCAAATAAAATATGAAAATTATTAGTATATAAAATACTTAATTACTTCAACAACATTTATTTATTTTAACCTTATATGCATTTCGGCATGATTACATGCCATTGTCAAAGGTTATATTAACATAGCAATAGAACTTGGTGACTTGACTCGGTAATCGTCTGCAGATGACTTGATTTCTTATTCCAAAATTCCAATAGAAGTAAATTTAAGACATCAATTTGCTCATTCATTAACGGTACAGTTTTTAAATGTTTGTGAATTTCAAAAGCTTCTAGTATATCTAATTTACGTTTATCATCACAAAAATGTAAACATTTTATGGTGTTATTAGATGTCATTGAATGATTGTGTTCTAGTAAGTGTTTAGCGTAATTGGAATTATGTGGGTGTTTGTATTTGTAACAACGTACGTCTTCTTCATACCTAATATCAAAATTTCTAATTGTCTGGCCTATATAAACCGAATTACAATGCGAACAATTTAATTTGTAAATGCCTGATTTTAGCAAATCATCTGTTTTACAATAAAATGAAAATATGAAAATGTTTAGTAAAATTATTAATAAATGTTAATTGCGATTTTTATACTGAAATGTATTTAGTGAAAATACACAGTTGGGAGTGTCTCGTGAAAACAAAGTTAGGTATTGTGCTTTTTTGTAGATTTTCTCCAGAGTTTCCGGATTAATTTGCTTTAATTTACAAGAGCTTGAAGTAGAACGTGTAAAGAATACCTATTCTTAGCTGAAAATCTAGTTACGCTGAGACAAAAGGCGGTAAATAATTGAAAGACGTGTCGCCGGAGGAAAATGTTTGAATCCGCAAATTAGTAATTTCGTAGATATGGATTCTTTATGGAAATTACCCCACTCATTTGTCTCGCATTCTATAATTTAAACAAGCAGCAGCAACTCCCGCACTGACGTGAAATTTAATATTCGTCTGCATCGCAATTAAAATTAGGAGACGTACACATTTCCTCGCCTTGGGCGTTTCTCACGTAAGTTGCTCATTTTCTGTAGGACGCGATAACTTCTGATAACACAACCACTTAAACATAAACTTCAGTTAAGTTAGACAAGAAAGTGGGAAATATGAGAGGCAAAACCCACGCAAAATTGAAGCGCGAGCAACAGGGATGATGCAACTTGCTATCATAAAATACAAGTGTTACCTAACACGATAAAATCTCCTTTTAAGAGTTATGTAATAACATTATGAATATAAAAATTTATTTATAACTTCATAGCTAAACCCTTTTTGCGCGAGACGCCTCTGAATATACGACAAGGTATTATTTTGTATACGTGAGTTGAAACAAACTCGCAGTTACAATAACAAATAAAATTTATTCGCAAAAGTAATAGCAACGCAGATATGTATTATGTGACAATGCTTAATGTTTACTAAATTTAATTTAAACAATCTTATGTTTCTAAGAGACACAGATAATGCAATAATAATAGGAATAGAAAACAAACTCAAGAGGTGGGCTCAATACGTCAAAACACTATATCACGATGACCGACCACCTCCGCCCTCATTGGAAGATGTAAACGAATTAGGGCCCGAAATAACTAAAGACGAAGTATTACGTGCTGTGAAATTACAGAAAAACAAAAAAGCTGCAGGTCCCGACAACATCTATGCGGAAGTACTTAAAGTAATAGCAGAACAAGGTGGCTCCAGCTTAAAACTTCTTACAACAATATTTAACGCAATTTACACCACGGGGAAGATCCCTACTAGCTGGTTGAAATCTACCTTCATCACTCTGCCTAAGAAAAACCACTCATCCCAATGTGACGACTACAGAATGATTACCCTCATGTCACATGTACTGAAAGTATTCATACGAATAATCCATACAAGAATATACCAGAAATGCGAAAACCAAATAGATCAAACACAATTTGGGTTTAGAAATGGAGTTGGCACGCGCGAAGCACTATTCGCCCTAAACATCTTAACACAACGATGTCGAGACATGAACCAAGACCTATATGCCTGCTTTATAGATTACCGTAAGGCGTTTGATTGCGTACAACATGAGAAAATGATTGACATCTTATACTGATACTATTCAGGTCAAAAAGGGTGTCCGACAGGGTTGCGTGCTATCACCGCTTCTCTTTAACATATATTCAGAGACAATTTTTAAAGAAGCACTCGATGAAACATCAGGCGGAATGAAGGTTAATGGAAAAATAATAAACAAAATAATAAACAATAATCGATATGCCGACGACACAGTCATCATAACAAGCAATCCAAATGACCTGCAACAAATAATGGGAAATATAGTTCAACATAGTGAGAGATTCGGCTTATTTATGAACACAACCAAGACAAAAGTAATGGTATTGTCAAAAACACCGATAAACGTTGCCATATCAATCAATGGCAACATTATAGAACAAGTGACCAATTTCAAGTATCTGGGGACCATAGTGAACCAACACTGTGACAAGACAAAAGAAATAAAATCGAGAATCGAACAGGCAAAAAAAATATTCACTACAATGAGAAACTTCTTTGTTAGACCGGACCTAAGCCTAGAATTGAGAATTCGCATGCTAAGATGCTATGTGTTACCAGTACTCCTCTATGGGTGCGAGAGCTAGGCCCTTAACCCCTCCATGGAAAAAAGAATTGAACCCTTCGAAATGTACCTCTACAGACGCATACTCAAGATATCATGGATGCAAAGAGTGACTAACGTCGTAGTACTCAATCGCATGAAGAAACAAAAAGAACTACTGCTCACAATTATGGAAAGGAAAACTCAATATCTAGGTCACATCATGAGAGGGAGTCGGTACGAACTTCTCCAACTTATTATTGAAGGCAAAATCCAGGGGAAACGATCAGTCGGAAGGCGGCAGAACTCGTGGCTGAAAGATCTACGTCGATGGTTCGGCTGCACATCAATTGAAATCTTCCGTGCAGCAGTGTCTAAAACAATGATGGTTATTTGGATCGCCAACCTTCGAAGGGAGATGGTGTGAGAAGAAGAAGAAGAAGATGTTTCGTTGTTTGTAATTTTTCAGAAATATATTAATTTTATGACATTGCGGCTTCTGGGTTAGAACCGCATCATCGGTACTGCTACTGCCCGCTTTTCGTCCACGATTGCCCAGGACATCTTAAGGGCTGTGGCCTCTATTGCTGCTGAAATACAAAAACCGTGAAGAAGTTCCGTGCAACCGCGAACATAATGTCGGTACTAACAGTACCGATGAAGCGGCTCAGAAACCAAGACTTTCAGCTTTAGCTTTACTTCGTTGAAGTTCATATTTATTGAGTCTGAATAAAATACTATTTATTTCAACAATATTTATTTATTTTAACCTTATGCGCATTTTGACATGTTTGCACACTTTTGATAATGGCATGTAAACATGTTGAAATACGTATAAGGTTAAAATAAATTAATATTGTTGAAGTAATAAAGTATTTTATTCATACTCTATATTAATTTTATATCTCATCAGCGTTCTAAATGAGTACCTCTATATTTACCAAACGGAGTTTTATCAAAAATTTTTTCTAAGGCATAATTGCTTATTATGACTAGTAGAACCAATATCTAATGTTACTTTTTAAAAAGTTTTATATTTGGTGGGGCTACACGTCTCCCCCCTTACTTCTACTGTTTTAACTAACGAATTTATGATTTGTTTGGCTACTGTAGAAAATGTAAATTACAATATTTGTAATTTAAATAAAAATTTCTGAAGTTGAACAAGTTTTAACTTAGGAGCCAAGCGGCTTTAAAAGCTCTGTAGGGCGTAGTAATACACTCCAAAGTGAAGCTGTGACGACAGTGGCAGAACACAACAGAATAATCCTGGAATAGGTGCCGGGACACCATAACATAGAGGGAAACGAAAAGGCTGATCAATTAGCTCAGGGGGGGGGGGGAGCAAAAAAACTCATATGGATCCGAAACCCACATAGAGTGTTTCGTACCAGCTAGTGAAAGGGGCTGTAAAGACCTTTTACGGGAACAGGGAACAACATCGCTTACACTGGATGGGAATTCCTGAACTGAAGCAATTGTGTATGTTTAGGAGGGATTCATCTAAGGCGGAAGAAATGTTGCTATTACGCAGCAAGCAACTGAGAATGATAACACGACTTCTAACAGGATACTGTTGTCTCAGGAAACACCGCAAACTGCAGACTATTCGAAGAGGAAAATGAAAATTTTTAACACATTCTCTGCGAATGTCCTACTCTGGGGATCAAAACACTACGACATTTTGGGGTTCAATTCTGAGATCACGAAAAATAATTACTGCGCCAATCAGTAGAAGCTTGACGAAATGAAAATTTGTTTTTCTTCACGCTTCAGTGGATGACGATATCCAACTTTCTGCCCATCTTCCCATGGGTCTGCCTCGATTTCTTTATCTCTTGGCCTAAAACCTTGCTACCTCAATCAGCCTATCATTGTCTGCTCTCGTAACGTGGTCGTTCCATCTCTTTTTTCTATTAATTTAAAAAATCTAAATCTTAAAAAAAAATTGTTAATGGAAAGAAAACATCAAGGAATTGGCAATGAAAAGGAGGAAAACCGTTGCAGTATTAATAAAAATACTGGCGGGAGAGAGAGAAACAACTCTAAGAAATGAAGCAAAGACTTAACATCGTGAGGTATAAATCGGTTCAACGAAAAAGAAATAAGAAATAGAGTCAACGGGCAAATAACAGACCTGAAAAAAGAGTACCGGGAGAACATCTCAAAAAGCATGGAAAACGATTTATACGGTGGTCAGAAGAAGATATGGAATATGCTACGGAACAGAAAAAACCTATTAACGAATATGTCCAGACAACCGCAATTTCACCAGAGACATGGGTTGATTATTTCAAGAAATTATATGAACCAACAGGAATCAACGTGGAAGAAGGGTCAAACGACGATAATAGTAGTAGATAACTATGAAGAAGAGTTATCTAACGACAGAGAAAATACTCCTGCAATTTTAATAGATAACGTAGTTGCCGCCATAACCAAACTTAAAAATAGAAAAGCTGCAGGAATAAATCAAATTACTAATGATATGATCAAATATGGAGGCGAAGCTCCAACACAAGAAATAACCACCCTTTATCAAAACTTATCATGACGGGCAAAATACCTAATCAATGGCGCACAAATATAACCATTCCCATATTTAAAAAGGTAATTGAAAAGGATCCAACGAATAACAGGGGAATATGCCTTCTAAGTACGATCTCAAAAGTCATGACAAAAATCTTATCAGAAAAATTAATGCAACAGATTGAAATATGCGAAGCGCAACAAGGATTTCGCCCCAACAGATCCACGGTAGATGCAATATTTATACTGCGCCGGCTAATAGAAAAATCGATAGTATATAACAAACCACTGTTTCTTTGTTTTATAGATCTAACCCAAGCATTTGACAGGATTCGACTTACTGATGTCATCATAAGGGTGCTTGACACCAACAGTAAAACACGCATACGAACAAATAACGTGCTGACAGAAGAAGTGTCTATCTCTACAGGGATACGGCAGGGAGATAGTTTAAGCCCTACACTTTTTAATATAGTTATGAATAACATCATACGAAACGTAAACGATATGAGAGGAGGGTACAAAATGGGGAACAGTAGGGTTAAGATATTGTGTTACGCCGATGATGCGGTGATAATGGCGGAAAATGAGGACGACTTACAACGCCTACTTTATAAATTTCAAACAACCGCACACCAGTTCAACATGACGATATCAACTGAGAACACACAGTCTATGGTCATTGCCAAAGACCCAATTTGGTGTAAACTAGTCATTGGTAATAAAACAGTCACACAAGTAATGCACTTCAAATATCTGTGCGCAGAAATATCAAGCAGCAGAAACATCAAAAACGAAGTAAGAAATCAAGCAAATAAAGGCGCAGCTATTAGTGGCTATCTCCGTGACATAATATGGCGCAACAAACATATAACTACAGAAAGCAAAGTGTGTAAGGCCAATTCTGATGTATGGAGCCGAAACAAAAGCTGAAACATCAAAGACCAAACAAATAATGAGAACAGCCGAAATGAAAACGCTCCAGAACTATAACAGGTCACACTGTCCACGATAGCATAACAAATGAAGCCGTCCGACAAAGATGTGAATTTCAAGACGTCGCGAGATGGGTACGAAGAAGAAACTGGAGAGATCATGTCGACAGAATGGGAGAAGACAGATTGGCAAGATGAGCAGTCAGAGAAACCCAATTCAAAACGAAACCTCCCAAACAATGGCAGGAGAGCTGGACACCAGCATCTCAAGACATATAATGAGTCATTCCACCCCATTTATTGAAACGAGGCAAAAATGCAGAAAACAGGACATCGTCCTAACAATAAGAAGAAGAAGAAGAAGAAGAAGAAAAAGAAGAAGAAGTTTCATTTTAGTTCTTCGTATTTCGCTAGTTCTTTTTCATTTTTCATATTTTTAATTGTTTTTTTTACATTATTGCTGATAAATATGTGTTGTTTACGATGTTATTAGTAACCTATTTTTATTTTTTTTCTGTAGGTCAGTTTTCAATGGATCTACCACTTGCCGTTACTATTATTTACAATTCATTGATTTTAACGTGCAACCTTTGTCATTGTCGACATTATTCTGTTCAATTGCAAAACTATTAACTATTTTATTAGGCAAGTTAATAACTTGTTTTCCTACACAAATAACAAAACCATGTTTTTAGATATCACATAGCAAAATACTTTCAACATGTTCCCCCCACAAACTGACTTTTATAAACTTACTTCAGTTAACACAGCAGATTTTATTTTTAAATATTGTTTACATTAAACTTGTTTTAATAATAACGATAAAACTCACAACAATGTTGCGTCTAAAAGATGTGAAAGCAATCATAAAACTGAATTTTTTTAAACATCTTGATGAACCGGCAAACCCTTACCGAACAATGAGGGTTGTAATCTTAAAATCAGAAAAATGCTGACTACGTCGTCATTACCTTACAAAGAAGCTGTAATAGAGCATTCCGAGTAGTTAATTTTCTCGACTGCTTATTGCAATAATTTGCTGAATCTCGTTGAGGACAGTGAGACCACGTGACAGAGAAACCCAATTCAAAACGAAACCTCCCAAACAATGGCAGGAGAGCTGGACACCAGCATCTCAAGACATATAATGAGTCATTCCACCCCATTTATTGAAACGAGGCAAAAATGCAGAAAACAGGACATCGTCCTAACAATAAGAAGAAGAAGAAGAAGAAGAAGAAAAAGAAGAAGAAGTTTCATTTTAGTTCTTCGTATTTCGCTAGTTCTTTTTCATTTTTCATATTTTTAATTGTTTTTTTTACATTATTGCTGATAAATATGTGTTGTTTACGATGTTATTAGTAACCTATTTTTATTTTTTTTCTGTAGGTCAGTTTTCAATGGATCTACCACTTGCCGTTACTATTATTTACAATTCATTGATTTTAACGTGCAACCTTTGTCATTGTCGACATTATTCTGTTCAATTGCAAAACTATTAACTATTTTATTAGGCAAGTTAATAACTTGTTTTCCTACACAAATAACAAAACCATGTTTTTAGATATCACATAGCAAAATACTTTCAACATGTTCCCCCCACAAACTGACTTTTATAAACTTACTTCAGTTAACACAGCAGATTTTATTTTTAAATATTGTTTACATTAAACTTGTTTTAATAATAACGATAAAACTCACAACAATGTTGCGTCTAAAAGATGTGAAAGCAATCATAAAACTGAATTTTTTTAAACATCTTGATGAACCGGCAAACCCTTACCGAACAATGAGGGTTGTAATCTTAAAATCAGAAAAATGCTGACTACGTCGTCATTACCTTACAAAGAAGCTGTAATAGAGCATTCCGAGTAGTTAATTTTCTCGACTGCTTATTGCAATAATTTGCTGAATCTCGTTGAGGACAGTGAGACCACGTGACAGAGAACTCGTGTTGTTAATGATCAGTAAAAACAGATGCAGCTGAGATTAGGGACGGTTCTTGAATATGAATTGATGTAATGGCAAGGATTACTGTCCAACTATGCTAATTGTGACCTCGATGGCTTAATTTAGATATAATGTCCTTCAGGTCCTCCAGAATTAATGATATTCTCATGTCTTGCAGTTTAATGATGGCTAGATTAGAGCGCTATTTCTGGCCCTCTACAGTTTCAAAATTAATTGACCCCGCAGATGCTTATAATTTGTATGTCTTCGTATTTCAAACAATTTTGTGCAGCAAAAACTTGCTTTAAATGTACTGAAAAAACTGCATAGAAATGATCAAAATAACACAGTAAATAAATTTTGTTAACAGATTTTGTTGCTCTCTTGTAGAAATTGGTTTTATTAATAGGTAAGTTCCAGCTTTGCTTCGTTGAAGTTTATTTAAATTTATTGGAAATGAAACAATTCTTAATTTCAACAAGATTTTTATTTTAGCCTTATACGTATTGCGACATGTTGACATGTCATTTTCAGAGGCAAGATTAAAAGTTGATGTTGCTATAAGAACAATAAATCTTCATAGCTTGATCTTGGTTTTCTATATCTGCGTCAAGATGACTTGATTTCTCATTCCCAAACGTCCAATAACGTTGAATTTAAAAGATCAGTTTGCTCATTCAGTAAAGGTACAAATTTTAATAGTTTGTGAATTTTAAATGCTTCTATATCTATATCTAACTTACGCTTATCATCACAAAGATGTGAAAATGTTACGGTGTTATTGGATGCCATTGAATGATTGTGTTCTAATAAGTGTTCACATTAAACATCAAACAACGAAAGTTACAATATTTTGGGCACATTATGCGAGGACAGAAATATCAACTTTTGCAAGTTATTATGCAGGGAAAATCCAGGGAAAAAAGTGTTCAATGTAATTAGATTTATATGGGTGTTTGTATTTGTAACAACGTATGTGTTCCTTGAACCTAATGTTAAAATTTCTAATTGTTTGTCCTATATAAACCGCATTACAGTGCGAGCAATTTAATTTGTAGATGCCTGATTTTAGTAAATTGTCTGTTTTTTCTTTAGCATTGAACAAAGTGTTTAAAATGTTTTTGTTGTTTTAAAAGGTATTTTACATTTATTTGTTTTGTTTAAAATTTAGCATTTTTTTCTGATTTTATGCCAAAATATAGAATTGAAGCGTTTTTTGTTTTAACTAATGAAGTAGTTAGATAAACTTTCTGAATAGCTAATTCATAATTTTTCTCTTTAATTGGTGTATCAATAAGCTGTGTATTTTAATTATTATTGTATGTAATTTGTTTAATAATCAAAATTTCTCTATTATAATTAATTTTACCTAAAAGAACTGTTAAAGCTCTATGTATCAGAGACCTGTATGCTGCTGATTTATGTGTTGTATGTAATGTCTGTTTCATTATGTTGATAACATTTGAGCATGTTTTCATAGTTCGTTTGAGTTAATAAATTTTTGGTTTTATTAACAGCTTGCACACGAAAATAACATTTACACTAGAAACTGAACGAAGTAGGTCTATTAACTTTTTAGATTTAAACATAAAAATTGATTCAACTAATAAATTTGAGTACTCAGTCTATAGAAAACCTACACAAACAGACATTACAATACCACACGATTCTTGTCATCATAAAACACATAAATTAGCAGCATACACAGATCCATGATACACAGGGCTTTAACGGTTCATTTAGGTAAAATTAATATTATAATAGAGAAATTTTGTTAATTTCTTGAGTTCATTGTGTGGTAGGCACATGGTGAAGCATTATTAATTGTTTCACAATTTGTGAAACAATTACCAAGTGTTTTGTTTTATTAATAAACTATTAATTTTTAATAGTTAAATATTTAAAGAAATTTTTATTATAAACAAATTACATACAATAACGGTTAAAATACACAATTTATTGATACACTAACCAAAGAAAAAAGTTATAAATTAGCTATTCAGAAAATTTATCCAACTACTTCATCATATAAATTGAAATACGCGCCAATTCGATATTTTGGCAATAAATCAGAAAAAATAATAAACTAAACAAAACATGTAGAATAACTTTTAAAACAACGAGAAACATTTGAAACACTTTGTTTAATGCTGAAAAAAAAAAATAGACAATTTACTAAAATCACGCATTTACAAATTAAATTGCTCGCACTGTAATTCGGTTTATATAGAACAAACAATTAGAAATTTTGATATTAGGTACAAGGAACACGTACGTTGTTACAAATATAAACATCCGCTAAACACCCGCATAAATCCAATTACACTAAACACTTATTAGAACACAATCATCCAATGACATCCAATAACACTATACTTTATTTTACATTTTTGTGATGAGCATACTAGAAGCATTTGAAATTTACAAACATTTAAAAACTGTACCGTTAATGAATGAGCAAATTGATCTCTTAAATTCAGTATTATTGGACGTTTTGGAATGAGAAAACGAGTCATCTAGACGCAGATATAGAAAACCAAGATCGAGTTATGAAGATTTATTGTTCCTATAGCAACAACAACTGTTTACTTTTAATCTTGCCTCTGAAAATGACATGTCAACATGTCGAAATACGTATAAGGCTAAAATAAAAAACTTAAAGTTAAGAATGGTTTTCAGTAGTAGTAACCCAAGGATATTGATAATTGTTCGAAAAAATTGTATAACAGATTTCGAAAACATGTTGCTTGGAAACAGTTCGACGCCGTAGGCGGAGGTCTGTTGCCTATAAGCAACAAGCTTGAGAAAGTTGTTATAAAATTTTTGAGCATTTATCAATGTTCGAGGGTTATTCGGATAGAAATTTTTTTGCTAATTATAGAAAAAAATACAAAGCAAAAAAATTAACTAATTTCATTGGATTTTTACTTGAGCAAAAAATTCCATAAATGCTTTCCATACAAATTTTTTACTGTAAACAGTATTTTTTGGTATATTTGATTCGATAATTTCATCAATCTTCTCGTTAGTATTGCAACCAAATCGTGAAGTTTTTAAATTAATTAATATTTGAAACGTCAAAATCGAAATAAATCAAAATGTATCCATAGCAACGTAATAGAGTGAAAACAGCCCATGGAATCTGTTTTCAGTACAATGTTGTTCTGATTGGTTGTGTTCAATCAGATGACCTCAAATTAACTAATTTCATTGGATTTCTACTTGAGCAAAAAATTTTCTTTGCAAAAAATTACGCATTTTAACATTTTATACAACTTACGTTTGAAATGTTACAATAAATAATCCATCACTGATTTTTAACCAAAAAAGTTAGAAATGTGACAGGTGTTAGATTAAGCGAATGCATAGTTTCGAGCCAGTAAGTAATTTCAAATCCAGCATTAGTTAATTCTAGTATTTCACCAAATAAGACGTAAAAATAGCTCTCATAGTTGTAAATGATATAGCATTAAAGGCCATTATCATTAATTTGTGTGAAGCACAGTCGAGTAAACACATGCTAGTTCAAATAACAAAGCTGCGCCAGGACGGCTGGTCGATTTTGATGCGTCCCCAACAATAAACTCTTCCATATGGTGTTAAATAAAATATATCCGCTATTTCCCGGAAAAGTATACTGTGTGGTATAATTGATACGTATCGGATCATGATTATTGCTGCTACCTGATACAGGAAACTACGTTTGTAGGTTTAGGTTTCATTTGACTATGTTACAAAACCGAATACAGAGAAATTTATTTTAAATGCTAAACTAGAACATATCCATTACCAAACAATTTAAATGTTTTTTTATATTGAAGTATTGTTCAATATTGATTTACATTTTGATCAAATTACGGAAATCCTATTTTTTGCACTTCTCTTATTTTATAGAGGGAAAGAGAATGCGATAAAAAAAAGAGAGAGAGAGACCGCATCTTATCTCCTGAATCTTACATAGACTACAATTTGAAGCCCGAGGGCTACAAATACATCGAGGGAAAAATGGCGGTCTCTCCTGAGGTGTGTATACTATTTTTTCCACGATCGGGAGTAGAAACACTTAATTTCAAAAATAAAGAATTATAATAAATCGGAGCGAAATTACAACATTTAGAAGCCTTTGGGATGTTTCTATGCAACGTACCATGACAACAGACATTTGTTTACAAAAATAAATATGAAATGAAATAAATTGTTGTCTTATTTCGTCCCTAGAGAGTAAATGCTTTACTTCTGTCACAATTTTGATGCCATAGAAATGGACTTCTACTACCGGTCGTTGAAAAATTTTTAGTTTAACAAGAACTTGCAATATTAACTTGATCTCTAGCCCCCCCCCCTCCCCCCTCTCACAATTATTTTAATTTGGCTACTTGTTATGATAGCAGCCCTTAAATTGATAATTTATTATATTATGTCATGCTGCTACAAAACAAAGTGCTAATTAAAATTAATTTGCAATATTTAATTATCGCATGTAAGGCGATTAAATTTAGACTAGCTGAACCCGTAGGCTACGCTTTACGCGATTTTTTGGTAAGTTTAAAAAACTAATAATAAACAAGCTGTGTCGAGATGTGAAACATGTTGGTAATGCATGCACAGTGGCGTAACTAGTTCAAAGTATGTTTTTGTTAATAATAAAATCAAATGTAATTGAAACAGGCTTAAGTATTAATAATAATAATCTACCCATTCTTGTTCTACTATTTTTTGTGTTTTTATTATTTTTCTAATTTCTTTTCGTTGTTCTCTAATAATCTTTTATGTCTGCTTCTGCGCCCCATAAAAGTCAGATTATATACTTTTAGGAGAATCCTTCTTAGTATTCTGCTTTTATTCTTGTAATTTCGGCATTTACTTGATTTCTCTATTTTGTACTCGTCATATGCTTCATTGGTCTGTATTTGTTTATACTTTAGATACGCTTTTTTTGTCTTGTGTGAATGCTTCAATTTCTTTGTTGCACCATGATTTTTCATTGTACTTAATTTTCTTTATTTATCTTATTCTAGTGCCCAGCGCTCATGTTGCAGCTTCGATTAGATTAGATTCTGCTTTCAAGTTTTTCAAGTAAGATGTTTCTTGCAAACAGCTTTTTAAGATAACTTCATTAATATTATTATTTAAAATGCGTTAAGTCGGGGGATCTTGTAGGCTACTAAACCAAGCTAATTTAATATGTGCTGGTGCTCCATGTTACTGTCTTAACCGCTTCTAGTACTTCTAGAACACTTGAACACCTTTCAGTAGTAAGAACGTTACGGAAGTTTTGTATTAGTCCTCTAAAGGTAACAGTAATAAGGGTCACTCAACTGCTTGAGCAAATAGGATGAGTCTCGGTGGTACAATTGAACCATAAAAAGAGATGTAAAAATTTGTTTAAATGGGCACCAAGATCCTTATGATAACCTAGTAACGACCTAACTTTACCAGATCTGTATGAAGTTATTAATTTCATCAGACAAAACACCTAAATACACAACAATCGTAGCAAATAGCATATAGACATTTATTAGATAAGCCAATAAATTGTATAACAGAGTGTCATCAAATATATGTAAGAAAAATGTTATTAAAAACCAAATAATCAAATATATTCGTTTTTTTCTCAACAGGAAAATACTAGCAAAGCGTAAAAATGTATTGTCATCAACAAATAAACTGATTACCATCAAACCAATGGTTTGTATGAACTCACAAAAAAATAACGGCTTACGACGCTGTATTAATACGGTAATAAATATATTAAATCATTTGCAAGTCTCGTAACTGCCTAAAGAAAATAGTACCTCATACATTCAAATAATTATCAATTACAATTTTTTTTAATAAATCATTGAATTGTTTCGATAACAGGTTTGTATTATTATAATTTTTAAATGTAATACAACAAATTAAATAAACTGCATAAACGACGTTAATAATTATGCAATGATGTAAACGGTGCTCACTGTCAAATCTACTTGAATACCAAATTTTATACACAAAATCAGTTTTAACTCGTAAATAGCTTAAAAGTGATTGAAGAAAACCAACACAGTGTGAATAATAGTTATATCGATAATGTAACTCGTAAGTTTTCACTAAGTCAATTAAAACTAGTAAAGGATACAGTTTAAATGGTTACCTGAAAAGAGAGCTTAACGAGTGACCGCCAAATTAATACAATTAATTGAGAGAATCAAGGCTTAATAACCTTAAAATTAGACAATAAGAAATACCCACAGAAAAATCAGGACATAAAAATCACAAGTTAACTGAATTTATAAGAAACTGGCTACAGGTAACTAAAAAATGTAAAGAATTCAAATATATTCAAAGAAGATGAAATTTCTGACGTTACGAAGCTCGATTTATTTAACAGAAACCAACATATTCACCAAAGAATACAAGATTACGTCTAAATATCTCTAAAATTTGGTTTCCAACTAAATTCCTCTTACAAATTTATAAAGCCTCTCCTGATCATTGAAACATATCCAAAACGGCCAATATTTTATGTATAGGCTTCTAACGTTTATGTACAAAGCAGCAATCTCAGTAACAGACCCCAAGATAAATTGCATCAAAACATGTAATTAAGTATATAAGTAGGTACATACTAATGAAAAGTGCACAAACCATGTGCAAATGTGAACAAAAGTATAAGCGTGTACAAGGTACAAACGGCAAAGCTTCGATGTTGGTGCCCTGCTTATTAGTTGAATAAAAGCTTCTAATAGATAATAATCGGCTTTAAATTACAAAAATTTAAAATTCTAGAGGCCATGCGGTGTTCAAAGTTCACAAATACCAAAAAGGTTTCTAAGACAAGATTAGCAAAAATCCAAACTTCTAACAATATCTTGTTCACACATGTTAAGGATATTTTACTGATTATTCCATCGGGTGAGATTATTAATTTGAAATTTTCGGAGAAATTCCCAGAACTTCAACAATCCAACGGACCACTTCAAGAATCGAAATTAAAGTGGAAGTAAAGGCTGATCAGCAAAAACTTTTCAGGTATCTTTAACTAAACAAAGAACTCAAAAACTACAAAATAAAAGCGCGGCAAAACTCTAAACTCTTACTAATCTGAAAAGGACCAAAATAACGCAAAATGTACAACGGGTCACCTAACTACCAGGAGTAGAATTAAACCGAAAATTCAAGTGTAACAAGAATTGTCTCAAAAAATATTTATATTAAACTACATTCTATTAGAGTTCCTTTTCCATTTTGGTTTTAAGAAAACGACTGCGTATAGCTTCGCTTTAAAGCACCGCGTATATTGCGATGAAGCACATTTATGTAAAAGCATAAGTTTGTATCGTTGAATTTTTTTCTTTCCTATAAACATATAAAAGTTAATAAAGTAAGCAATATATTTTCTCCGCTCCAGCTTCGAACAATATAAAATATTGCGTCAGGATGCTGCTGTTTCCCGTTTCGAATCCGAAATAGCAGAAATAAACTGTTGCAAAGATTCACCAGATCAAAAGCACGAGCGTGGTGCATCAAAATAACGAAACAAACACTCATATACTTGCACTCCCGCATCCACAAGGAATGCAATCGACAGAGCGTCCCGGGAAATTGATGGGAGCAAGAAGGGTCGCACATAACACGTCGCGCGATCAACATTTTTATGAGCGCACCACGGTGTATAAAACAAATATATGAGAATGACGAATGAACACAATTGGCTGAATCCAAGCAGTTAAGTCGGTGGCGTCAGGATAATATCGACACTCGGGCTGTGTTTTATGGGAACCGGACCCCGGTTGCTGACGATTGCTGAATAAACTAGGTAACAGTCCGCGGCATTAAAACTATGAGGAGGGCCATGTGAAATGTGTGACTTGAAACCTTTTCGAAACGCTACTGTAATGTTTTACGCCACCCCAAGGAATTGTAGAAAATCCCCTTTCTGTTGCGTTGCAGAAAATACAGGAAACATTCGGGACGTTTGTCATACATTTTGAGACTCCATTTTACGATTTTACGACGTTTATACTATTCGAAGCGGTTCCTAAACGTGAACTAGAACACCTCATTTTTTTACGGATCTGTTAACGAAAAAAAAACCTTGAATAAAACTAAGTTATACACACAATTTTTTTTTATTGATACTGCTACTTTGTTTAAAACTTTATCAAAATAGGAATTTCTCATAGTAATCTTAGGTGTTTCTTTTTTTTTTAATTTCCTAAATAATATCAATAATTTAGAAAACAGCGTTGTAACGTTGTGATCTTGAAATTTTTACTTCAAGATTCTTCTTCTTCCTCTTGTTATAGGCCAATGCCAATGGCCTGTTTAATACTCGCAACTAGTGCTGGTTCTGTGAGCCCTTTTGGCACTATGCCGGTCAGAAGAAGTTCCACTAAATGGTTTACGATTGCCAAAGATGTTAGTATGACAATCGGGACCGACGGCTTAACGTGCCCTCCGAAGCACTGTTGGTTGCAGATATACCCCTATATTGATCACTCATCCGATTGGAGACCGGAGCGGACAGTGCTTAACTCGGAATATCATGTGACCTGCATCCACAGTTTGCAGAAAATATTGCCCAAGCCCATTACTCCCTACTATCATTTTGTTGTGGTGCAAAAGTGAAGCGCAATACATAACTTTTTCTTGACCAAAAGTCAACCTTATCAACTGTCCAAGAGAGCTTGGTGCTCTTGTTTGTATAACCAAAGTACATTTCGGGACCAATCCAGGAAAGTAGGGTCTGTCTGGAGAGTAAAAGTGGCAGTTTCACCATCAGAATCACGCGTTGAAGGTTAATCACCCACACTTCTTAAATTTAACTGATTAACAAAACTGATGACAATTGATGACAAGCTTTAATGCAAAGTCCAGGACAAGAATCGGATGCTAGAACCTACGAACGATGTTTGATGGAGATAGACTTGCAGAAATATCCAAGGAAACTGCATCGTATAAAGTAAGGGCGTTGGGACTTAGTAAGATCCCAATCAATTCTATTCCGACACCCAAACTTGACCAGGACCCACGCCTTGATCCCCACCCCATCAACCTAGCTATCAACAACCAAGAAATTTCTCTCTCCAGCCAAGTAAAATACCTAGGCATCACTTTCTCACATACCTGTTCCCTTAAACCCGACCTCCGAGAAACCCTGAAAAAAGTCCGAAACCGCTCCAATTTACTACAACGCATCCAAGGACGCTTTTGAGGCTGTAATTCCCCCATCCTCCTCCACACATACAACACCTTCGTCCGACCGGTAATAGACTACCGAGCACCCATTTATGCCACCCTCAAATCCCATCTTCTAGACCAAATCCGCTCTTGCGAAAGGCAAATCTTTCGCCGAATTTTCAGACTCCACAGATTTCATCCCAGCATCCTTGTCCATGAAGACACAGAAACCACTCCTATCGACCAACGTCTTATAGAACTACAAAAATCCTACATATCCCGCCCCTTAAACGGCAACAACGCCATCGCCCAAGACACCCTCCAAACTTCTCACAAATATTTAAACCAAAATCAAATCTTAAGAAACCGTGTCCCACGAATACCCCGACGTAAACTCAAACACCCCCCGACAGCCCTCTTATCTTCACTCTTCCACGATCTCCCCGACAACCTTCTTGACCTCGTTGAAGACACCCCTCTAACAATGCGTTAACAAAAACTACTACACTATTTTCTAATTCCAGACACACGACCAGCAATTAAATCCAAGAAACTCCGAGACGGACTCCAAGATCGACAACACCACAACGCAGATCACTTAGTAAGACCAGGGGTAGAAAGGACGCGGAAAACAACAAACTCAAAATGGTATGACACTATTTTTTTCTGGTAGAAAAAAAGATGAGAACCATCAGGAGGAAGTGGGACTCCTGTTATACAAAAAACAAAACATATTTTGCTGGAATGAAATCCCATACACAAACGAATCATCACAGCTAGATTTAAATCTCATATACGGAATTTTTCCAAAAAGACAGTGATATGCGCCCACTTAAATGGCAAAAAAACCAGGACAAAGAAATCTACTATTATCTTTCTATTCTTGGCTACCCAGGGCTCTTCTCATTCATCTGTATCCAGCGGTTTTGGTGATATCATCTTGGTTCCGTTCGCCTTCTTCCAAAAATTATCTTTCCTTTTTGCCATGTATAGCTGTTCAACTCTATTTTCATGTTTTTATTCTTTCTACTGCATCTCTATGTCTTAGACTTTTGCGTAGTAAATTGTACTTTCTAGTTTGTGTTTTTTATAGTGAAAGATTGACATTGAAGCTGTCACAGTAAACAAATTTTTGGGGTTATATATCATAATCCTTTTGTTGCCAAACGAGAAAATTTCCCCAAATTTGACAAAATTGAAAACCATGAGAACTACATACTTTCTAACGAAACAATCTAGAGACAACAATTTTAAAAATTATCAAAATTTTTGTTGTCTTAGTTTCTCATAATCGCGCTGGTGGTGCTTTAAGTGGAGATGAACACGCCGAGTGATCGCATCGGAGCGCCGTCCTTCGGAGATGCTCGTCTCCAATCCAACATCCCTCCAAAATTCACCCGGTATAAAACTCGCCCCAACCTTCTCAGAATTCGGAACTTCTTTAATTTATTCAAATGAACCCAGACCTCTTCTACCAGCTAGTAAAATCTTATTTATAGAACCAGACCAGAACTTAGAAATTGCCAGAATTTTATGCTTGATTGTAACTTGAAGCAGTAATTATCCCATTTGAATTAAACATTATTATACCGAAGTTAATTTTATTTGACATTCTGGGTCCGTCAACCTTCTTAGTATTTCAAAACCGTAACCGTACCAGAATTATCATTTATTTAATTTCTTATTTTGACTTGGAAGACGTAAACTATCTCATTCAAGTTAACAAATTATTTGTCAAAATTTATTTTATTTTCATTTCCTGGGGGTGGGTAAATTCTTCCAGATTTGCTTAACGACCTATTTTCCAGAAGTTTAATTTATTTTTGACCCACAAGTTTATAGAATTTTTCATTTTTTATTTACACGACACCGTAAAAGTTTTAAACTACCCGATATTTTTATATCGTTTAGAAAAAGGGGTTTAAAACCTATTTATTTTCACCCTGAACATAAACAGTTGAAATTGGTTAATTTTTTTTTCGCCGAACCAAACGTAAATTTTGACATTTCGACGTGAAAATTTCAAGCTTCATCTCGTTCATTTTGCACAAACTACATAGATATATAAAATTATTACTTTCTAAGTTATTTAAAGCCAGCAACTTTTCAAATTGTTTACTCACCAGATCAAAACTTTATAAGAAAACACACTACTATTCTTCTTCCTCACATCACAAAAATTACTTCTGAAAACCGAGCAAGAGTGTGGAAACAACAAAGCCAGCAAATAATGTATTACTACACACATTATTTTATTACAGACAGCAGTGGACTTTTTGTTCGAGTGTATAAACGATTTTTCTTTGCGAAACTTTGTTTTTGTTTGCAGAAAACGCAAAAATGGGCTAGCAATTATTTTGCCAATAAAACGCAGTTCGATTTGGCAACCGACCGAGGTACAATAATTTTAACCAACCAGCCAGTGGCGTACCGTTCCAGAGGGGAATTTTGGTTATATCACTATTTTATTATTGTAAACAATATAACACGATTTAATTGCATAGAGTACACATAAATATTTTAGAATTGTATATAAATAAGTGTAATAAAAACGGTATATTTTTGACGAACCCTGGCATCTGAGTTATCTAGGATAATTCAATTTTTCCGGGATCATCAGTTAAAGGGAAGGTTGACGTGTTACAACTTTGTGTAGAATTATACTTCTGCTCTAGCAAAAATATTACAAGAACACTAATTAATTAATTGTTTTTGAGATTAGAATATTATGACACATTATTTTAAATTAATTCAGGCAAACCACTTATATAGGCGTATTAGTTGTATTCTCTTACTAAAATTCTAGTATTGTCAGTAGCATCTCAAAATTTGAAATTTTACATGATGTTATCATTAATGGCATTATAATTGTACAAATTATACAATGATGTGTTATTAGGAAACACCAATTTTTTCCAAAAGTTTATTTTGTTACGAGACATTACCACTGGTTGTCTGTTAAATAAAATAATCGTTCTGTATAGGTAGTGCAATCGCAAGTTGTAGAAACTATCTTGACTATAAATCGCTCACATGTTCACGATAACAAAGACCACTTGTGGTGCACAGAACAACTAGGACAAAGCAATCCGAATATAGGACTGTGTACTCGAGAATTGTGCTGACTAAGTAGCATGATAAAGCTTAAAAGAGCACGTCTAAAAACAAGTACGAGTACGAGCTTGGGGATGGGTGGTCATTCCGGCTCTTCTATCCATTAGTTGCAATTTGTTGTAGCCGGCAGTCTCCCGTGCTGGAAAAATCCCCCTATTGATCCCACACCCGCGATGTGGTGCACAGCGGAACTGCCAAGTGCCATTCTCTAACCTGGGGCAATTCGATCATAGCTAAATCGTTACGAGACCGAATAAGCTGCTTTATTTATTCTGAGGTTTACATGCATGCTACGTATCGATTCTCGTAAAAATTTGATTGTTTCTGGGTACTCTAGTCTTCTTCTCCTCAAAACACGAATCGACAAGAGCGAAATGTTTAAAATTCAGATGTCGTTCGCAGCTCGAGAAATAAAGTTGGAAATCCTGAATGGGGGCAACATTTTGCTGATTTCTTGGGAATATAAATAATACCTAAACAAATATTTTTTATGGTGTAAACCAACCTTGTTTGAATACTGAAATTGGTAGTAAGACGTTCGCTCTCGAAAACAAGAAAAAATACTACCAAGCGATAAGCAGATGTATTTCAAACAATTACTAGAAGTGGCAGCAAGTAAAGCATTCATTTACTGACTTGTTAATCAAAAAATATTACTTCAGTTTATTTTTAAGTAAATACATAAAAACAGCAGTTTCTATAAACATGGGTCCGGAAACGCTTTTCTACGTTCGCAGTACTGGTTTGGTTTAAAATTACTACCTAGTTTTCTTTGAATAAAGGCACTGCATATGACTTACACATGAGAAGGGATTCACGTAATGTTTTTGTCTAAATCGCTTCGATCATTAAGAATTTTGAATATTGCTTTAGAAAATCTTATTCTCCGTACAAAAATCACAAGAAACCAACACTCTTTATAAGAAACAAAGATTTGGGTTCAACTTTGGCTCGGATAGATCACTGCAAGTTTTGTGTCAGGTAGACACAATCCTAGCCATAGTGACAAGCAAAATATATCAAACAGAAAAAATCATGTAAGAGGAATTACTTACAAAAGTAATGCCCTCTAATGTGCGGCGAGGAAAGCTGCAAAGCAGCAAACCGATATTTAAGTTTCTAAACCTATGAAGTATATCAAGCGGTGTCACTTAAATCTATACTGATATAAACTATTTTATGATAAATTTACAACCAACTTGTTCAGGTTCACTTCTAACTTTCGCTTATATTTTGTTTTTTTTTTCGCAAGCCGAGTATGGAGCTTACACGAGTGTTTCACTTTCCAGCGAGTTATGTACAATATTTTTTCCATGAAACTACAAAAAACAATCACTTTGAATTTACCACTTTCTTCTACTTTTATGTAATGATTGCAAAAATTTTGGTGTAATATTATTATTATTATTATTATAATTAGAAAAATAAACAGTTTGCGATAGCGTTTTTGGCTATTTAGGGTTTGCGATAAAATATTTTTAAATTGGTTGTAGATCTCTCGGTTCGCACACAAGTAGTTCTGATATCAAAGTCCTAGAAGATGATGGTTCGTTCACTACTTGCAAAATTTTATTTAATAATGTGTAATGCGAGTTGGCGAGTTTATAGGATATAGGATATAAAAAGGATAAGACAAAGAAGTGGGTAGGGTTTAAGTTGGATATGATTTTCCCCGGTTATAGGTGGTGGGGCAAAATCAAAAGCTCGCGTGGGCAGGACCGCAAGCCCTGAAGTAGATCTGTTCTCTACCGGGATTGTAAAGGAGTATCTACCCGCTACCCGCATTATAGTGCACATTGCAAAGCAAAAGTGGAGTCGGGCAGGTCACGTAGCAAAATTGAAAGACGGTAGATGGACAATGAAAATCGTTAAGTTACGACCAAGAGCCGATAAACGTAGTAGTGGAAGACCACTAACTAACCTGCACAGGCGACTTTAAAGGAATCTCGACCAATTGCAACTGTTTAGAATAGAAGAAATTGGAAGCATCTTAAAGAGGCATCTATGTCCAGCAGTGGACCAATAAGGCTGGTTGATGATGATGATTCTGGATTAAGAATTGGTAGGGTGACTTACCTCACGCGCACTTAGGCCACAATAGGTGAGTCCATTGTGCTACCTTCCCAGCAGCTCTCCAAATCTAGCATCACCCAAGCCATCCAACCTTTTGGATGTACTTAAGGACATCCGCAATTGAGGTGTTGCTGATTTTAGCCATGTCAGGCCAAAAGTCCCCCAACATGTATCCTCTGATTGTTGCAAGAGCTGGGCAGTGACATAGTACTTGTTCTGCCGTCGCGTTGTCCTCGTTGCATGCACAACAGTTTGGGCTGTCTTCCAGTACCATTCTGTGCATGTGTTGCTTTAGGGTGCAGTGTCCGGATAAGATACTCACAACTAATCGCAAGGTCTTTTGGGACAGTTGCGACAGTCTTTGGCAAGGGTTCAGTAATAGCAGCCTTTGCTAAACGACAGCTTTGAGTGTTAACCCATCCTTGTGTAAAACTTTACAAGGTTTTTTGGTATAGCATAAAGCTTAATGTGCTTAGGGATATAGGATTACGGGTTCTGGTCCCCAGAGAGGTTGTTCAGAAGCAAGTCTCGCAATCTCGTCAGTTTCCTCATTACCGTAGTTGCCGTCATGTCGTTTCACCCTACAAGAGAAACGACAATATCTTTTGAAATAACGTTGAGAGCTTCACAGCACTGCAGTACCACTCCTGAGGTACTTTTGCAACTGCCCAGGGTCAGTAAAAGGGCTCTGTTGTCATTGTAGATACCAATACGTTGGTTCTTGAAGACAGAGATAACAAATTGCTATGGCAATCAACAATCACTAGGTTACATGCCAATAAAACACAATTATTATGTTTAATTCCTACGACTGTATTCTACAAAGAAAATTAATTATAACCATTTGTTCCTTAGGCATTTTTAATGTGTGTATTAAATGACGAACTGGAAATAGACAAACATGTTATTTCAAATAAGCCCAGTTCACTTGCAACATGCAAAATTTTCTTACATTTTCGTTTATTATAAGCTTATCAGCAAATGATTTTAGGATATAAGTTGTTCACCGCAGCAGTCTTTGCCGATTAAAATTTAGCGTCTACCTTCCAACCCTAACCTTTAGCAGGTGCTTCGTTGAGACTGTATACGGCTGAAAAGGGTTAAGACAAACATTCAATTTTAGATATAGGTTAATACGAATTGATTGTTGATTTTCGATTGATATCATTTGTGTTTGCAGATGATTTCCAATAATGAAACTCAAATTTTAAAACAAGTTGCAAACATCTCAACGTAAAAAAAATTGCTTTTGAATTATTTCAAAATCATTTTTCTGGGCACATTAAAAAATAATAAAATTTTTATAGCACCCTTATTTTGTTGAGATTCCATCTATGTTTAATACCGAGATTGAAATGTCAGTTGACAACCCTTGAATGAGTCCTTTCCTTAAGTATCTCAGCTACTTCAACAGTTGTGACATATACACGTTATCAAGAGTTTCAACTCCTCTTGCCAAAGTAAACTCTCAGTAACACACGCATTAAATCCGTAAGAAAAGCTGAATAGGGTTGCTTTGCTATTGCCCGATAAAGTCCGAACATAAACCCCTCGGCTATTCAGGCAAAGATCAACACGGCGTGGTGTGCTATATTGATGTGCAGATATTGGTGGAGGGTACCGTTCCATAAAATATTAAGAAACTAAGCCTGATGCACATTCCCTGTATCATTATATATTCAAATCGTAGAAATATGATAATATTAATGTATGGCATCGTAAAAATGTCGAAGGGTATATTAAAAAAGTTGGTCGTCTGAAAGACGCATCACGTTCCTGAACAATTTGGATTTATTTTCCTTTATGTTCATAAAATCCTTCCCGTACACGTATGTACCACTAGATTCAAGACGATTTTGAGCTGTTGCGAAGAAAAGGTAAATATTTTATATTGGGATTTTGATGTTGCACGTAGTATTTATAAAGTAAACGTATTAATTAAACCAATCCACCAACGATATATTAAATTTTAAGTAAAAATTTCTGCTGTTATCTGATAAAGAAAACAAGATAATCTGCCATGTAAAACATTATAGCAGTATTCCACCTTACCAGAAATGTGGTAACGAACTTTTTACTTTATTTTACTACTATTTTACTTTAGGTCAATAACCTTAAAATTTTAACACAAACTAGTCCGTTTACTTCTTCTTTCTTTGAGTTATTTTACATCTGAGTACGGACCCTGACATTTTATGAAAAGTAAGAAAGAGTAGTTCCTTCCCCAGGTCCATTTACCTATAAAACGCTCTCCCCACTCAGAAAGAGAAAAATTCTTCATTTGAACTCAACCGAATTCATTGGCTCTACTGATCTGGTCTTATTAGAAATTTGAATATTGTAAAAACGAAGTTAGTTTCTAATATTTACAGAGAACCCGTAAAATGGTTTAAAAATTATTTAAAACCAAGAACTAATTTCCTTGGCCGTGTTGTATTTAAATGCTGGTTTAAGTATTGCGAAAACAAAGTTCGCTAGTAGTAATATCCAGAAAGTGTAGAATTCTGGTATTGTTTTAAAATGGATTTTCGAGTTGATCACTGCCCTTTGGAACAATGCTTAGATTATTTTGGGAGAGCTCAGACCACCTAGAATACGTACCAGATCCCAAAAAAAGTTCTTATCAATACTTTGGAAATCTCAAAAAAAATTTACATTTTGTAGGCACCTCATGATACAGAATGGAATTAAAATAAATAAATAAACTTGGATAAGCTAGTTTTGAATGAAACATCATGGTGACTAAATCATTTAAATTTTAATGCTGAATTTTAATTATATTAAATCTAAAAATCGATTTAAATAAAAAAAAAAGCGATTTCATTTTTGGTTAAAACTTAGACATTGTTCTCACTGTATTTTCAAAAATACATTTAAGAAACTTTAAAACGTCGACCGACTCTCAGGTCTCGTTAATCATTTCGTGCTTCGATTTTTGCTTTGCGAACATTTGGTACATAATGAATACTAACGCTGGAGTATTAGCTGAATAGTCCGGCATCCCTGAACAAGTTACACTTCGAGCTATTCTGAGAAAATATTTGATTTTTGGAAATAGAATTGAAAAACCAAAAAGGAAGGAAAAATTCGTGTCAAAACCCACCTTAAAACTAAGTTGTAAACAAGGTGACTCCCTATCGTCTATTCTTTTTAACGTGGTGGTTGATCAGACTATCGAGAAATTGCTGCCGCAAGTGGGTTTCAACATCGGTAGCCACGTCTTAAATGCACTCGCATTTGCGGACGACGTTGTGCTTTAGTCGTCTACGACTCGTGGATGGTAGAGAAACTTGGATATCATCTGCGTCAAGATGCGTAAGTCTGGGTTCTTGTTGAACCTCAACAAGAGCTGTGTCTTGTCTATGGAAGTCTCTGGACGAGACAAAAAAGTGAAGGTAGTCACCGAACTCACGTTCCATGAGGATGGTGGGTACCTTCCCCAGGCTAATCTCTTCCAAGCTTGGAACTATCTGAATATCGCGGGTTGTAGAGAATCGGGTCTCTTTGGCGGCTGATCTTGAGAAACTCGCCTGAGCTTCCATTACGCCTCAGCAGCGCCTGCATATCGTGCCCACAATTGTCTTACCCAAGTACTACCATTCATGGGTTTTAGACCGGGTAAGCTAGCTAAAAAGGCTCGATATTTAGGTGAGAACTGCCGTTCGATCCTGACTTCATCTCTGAAAGAACGTCCCCGTTGGCTACTTCCACTACCCCACTCAATCAGGTAGAATCAATGCTCAAGCAATTCATTCCTTTGATTAGGCTCCTACAATTCCAATCTATTAGTTTATCGCCCATGTCCGTGCATGCGCAATGACCGACATAGTGGATTCTCGGATCCGCTGGTGTAAGGAGCGCATCGCGGGAGTGGTCGACCCAGGAGCTGACACGTGGGCTTTTAGAAAAGTGTAAGCTGAGATGATGCAAGCAGCCGCTGATAGGAGGTCACTACAACAGTCGAAGAGAATGCCTTCGAGCACGGATTGGCTACGGTCCGTGACTCGTGCCATTCCATCGCGCGACATGATAAATTATTATCCACATCAACGCACTACCATCGCGTACACGGACCACAAGGGGCCGGGAACACTTAGATAATTTGTGCAGAGCAGGGTGTCATGTATCCCAAAGCCTTGCACATGTGATCCAGGGGTGTCACCGAACTCATGGGGGTCGTCTCAAGCGTCACGATAGTATTGTAACAGACCTAGCGACTGGTCTCAAACAGAAGGGCTGGAATGTTTAGATTCAGCGGACATTTGCTAAGGACGTTGGTGCCTGGCGCCCCAATACCGTAACCAAGCGCGACGATTAAGTATTCGTGATTGACGCGTGATTGACTTGATGAGGCACACAGACGAAAGATCACTTTTTACCGTAAAAAGACTCAACTTTCTTGAGTAGTTGCCGAAGAAGTGGGCGGCCCGGGCATAGCGCCTGACGCTGTCCGGTATATCAGTTTAATTATCTTCTGACGTGCTGTTGCGAGTGAGTCCTCCGCATTAAATTTTCGTGACTGGGGGCTGAAGGTGAATCTGTCAAACAAGATCACCACTCTTGTTCTACGAGGCTCATGGATAAATTGGTCCAGGTTCAACCAAGTGTTGGTTCCAGTGAAGTTCCTCCTGCCATAACCGTCAAACTTTGCAGGTTAACACGTCTGAATAGTTTAGAAGGTTATCTCATAGGACGCCATTTTGGTGCAAATTGATTTTCAAAGCAGCAAGATGGCTGCAAGTACATTTGTATTAGATGACCTAATCAATTATCCTAACCTAACTTATCTAGCGATTTTGGAAGCATCCAAGCCACCGCTTTATAGAGTATAGAGCCCTTGCATCAGTTGTTTCTTGCATGTGCATTGTTCTCTTTTGGTATTTTTTCCATTATTTTCTATTCCCGTTTTTCAAACCTTGAGATACGTTTACGCGTGGAAATCTGCAAGCCATTAGTCAAAATATATTACCTTGCCCTACATAGAACGGCAGTAAAAATTAATCCGTTGTGACATTATTTTGAACAAAACAGAGAAAAATGTTGGTGTAGGTACTTAATAACAACAGTTTCCTAAACTTATGCATAGTTGAAAACACATTATAAACAGAAATAACCACGAATAAAGTACTTTCGGTCGTGAAGCACGTCTCCCAACAACAAAACACGATGCTGCTACATCGGAAATACTTGAAGAGTTTCCGCAGAGTTTGTTGGAAATTCATATTGTTCGAGGCGGCGAGAAAATGTACGAACCATAATTTTGGCCACATTAATTATGAATACGACACAGTTCGTTCGCGAAAGTGCGGATGACATTCTTTGTATAAAATTAATGATTTGAACAGCGTGCGGTGGATGACATCAAGGAAATGTCGGCGAGCCGCGATGGCTGAATATTCTTTTAATGCTACCACTGACACAATATTTTTATTGAGCATCCATGATAAATGATCATTACGAAAATAATAAAAATATAAAGTATGAAGCTGACATGTTACATGCGTCAGTTTAAAAATTATAATATCGCCCCTCTTTTTATAACCAAGCCCCAAACGTTTGTTTGGAATTAGAATACGTTTATTACTGACTAAATTTTGTTTTGTGATATAGAACCGAGTATCGTAATATCTACTAAAATTAGTGACTATAACGCCGGTAATACAGGCAATTCGTATTTCAGTAGAATGTGAGAGAAGCATTTCGCCTAGACTTGTTTAATACTCGTGACGTGATTCACGAAATTAATGCCTCGACCATCCTTGAACTCCATGTCCAACTAGTATTATTTAAAATAACAATAACAACAGGTTTAATTATACAGAATGGCCAGGAAAACCTCTGCCACTTTTCTTGCGGCGGTCAAGAGATGGCGATTTAGTAAAGAAAAATTAAATTAAAATACTGGCATCAACGCAGAATCCAAGACGTTTTGGTTGTTTTGATTTAATATGGGGCGTATTTAATAACTAAAACGTCTTGGATTCTGCGTTGTTGCCAGTATTTTAATTTAATTTTTCTTTACCAAAGCGCCATCTCTTGACCGCCGCAAGAAAAGTGACCGGGGTTTTCCTAGCCACTTTGTATTATCCTATTTCGTAGATATTAAATTCATGTAGTCGATAAAATGTTTGTTTGTATTGTGCAAGCGTAACTAAGCAACAGTGGCTTCTGCTTTTTAATAAATTCCCCCTATTTGTAGATGTTTGTTTATATTGCTACGCATAGGCACTAGCAAGCTCCCGGCCCGACCTCTGCACGAACCATAACCTTCTGAAGTTTCAACCCGAGCTCTTTGTTTATTATTTTTTGATAAAGTTTGTTTATGCAACCCTTTGTTCGTCTTTCCTTATGAATATAAACCTATGTTATATTAATTGATGTAACTTTTAGCATTTTGAACTCGCAACTCGTACCCATTAACGTGGTAATCATCAGCTGTAACACTGTCGCTATGTTTTTAAGAGAGGGATCTGCATCAAACGGTAAGAGGGTGGGGAAGGATGCTATACTTTAACACAAACGCTCTCGAAAGAAAAGATTAGATTCGTGTTTTAAGCATGTAGAGTAACCGTTTTAATTGAATAATTGCCAAAAAATTTCATTGTTTTCGGCTTTCAGCGGATAAACATCGTTTGCAATTACAAAATACCAATACATAGCACAGGCAGATAACTAAACAAAAAATGACAATAAAAACCGTCTGCTATTGAACAATGATCTATATAGAGGTTTTCTTTTGATCGTTTACCTAAATAGTTACATCAAGCAACTGCCAAAAAAAATTGACAATAAAATTTTCAGATTTTTCGCGGATAAACATTGTTTGTAACCAGAAAATTCCAGAAATTATAAAACCAGATAACTACTTTAAAAAAATAAGGGGCGTGGGAAGAGATGCTTTACTTCAATATAGACGGGCTGGAAAAAGAAGCTTAGATTCGTATTCTACACCTATCGAATAGCCGTTCTGCGCACGCGCTGTTTTTTTACTACTCTCCGATCGACCCCACTATTGATTTTGTTTTTTTCTGCTGCGTGTGTTTTCGTCGTTTTTCTGAACAGTTTAATAAAAATAATCAAAAAAATGTTTAATTTTCTAAACTGCGATAATTAAAAGGTTTTTTTCTAAAAATTATGACAATTTTTTAAGTTTGTGACAACTTAAGTTTTCAAGAATTTTCAAAACTATTCAATGTTTTCAGTTTTGAAAATTTCTAATTTTTAAAATTTGTCAATATGTTTCAAAAATATTCACAATTTAAAAAAAATAAAGTTTAAAAATTTTCAATAATTTTTTTAATCTTTCCAAATTTATAATTAAAAGAAATAAATAATTAAAAATTTCGAAATTTAAGAAAACTTCTTAACGTTTATTTTAAACGGTACAACATTTTAAACCAATTTCAAATTGCAAATGTTTTTAAGAATTTCATATTTTTACAAATTTGAAAATTTTTAGAGATTTTGGGTATTTACTAAATTTTTAAATAGGTACTATAAAAGTTTTAAATTTTAATGAAATTATTGAAAACAAAAAATATTGTATGCGCATGAGATTTTTAAGTAAGCAAGCTATAATCTAAGTTGCAGGCTTCCGCGGCCGTTGTTAATAACAGCTAGGCTTCCGGGTGCGAGCCGCGTCATCGGTGCATGAACTGCCGACGTTTCGTCCTCGATTGCACGGGACATCTTCAGGGCTGTGGTTACTTTGGGATCTGGAACACAAATGAAGTGTTGTGTTGTGTTCCAGATCCCAAAGTGACCACAGCCCTGAAGATGTCCCGTGCAATCGAGGACGAAACGTCGGCAGTTCATGCATCGATGACGCGGCTCCAACTCGGAAGCCTAGCTGTTATTAAGCAAGCTATAGTTTATATTCTATGTTTTAGCGTTTTCCTACAAGATTCTAGGTAGCGCAGATGAGAAATGCGTGTAACTTTTGCTGCGTAGGTGGTTGTGGGAACTTATTTCGTACTGCTTTTTCAAAAAAATGTTGTCAGTCTACGTTGTCTACGCGAGGTTATGTTTGTGAAACGTTTGTTTTTCTTTCAGTTTTTAAAACTTTTAAAACTCCAAAAATTTTACAAAATTTTCAAAACTGACCTCAATTTTCAAGAATTTTCTTATAATTTTTTTATCTAATTTTCAAAAATTGTTTTAAATTTTAAAAATGTCGTCCAGTTCAGTTTAAAATGTACAACATTTTGAACTAATTTAAAAATTGTCAATACTTTTCAAAATTTCATATTTTTCAAAAATTCGAAAATTTGTAGACATTTTCTGTATTTACTAAATTTTCAAATATTTTAAAAGTTTATAAACTTTAATAAAATTGTCAAAAAGATAAAAAATGTTGTATGCGCCAACATGAGATTTTTGGGTGACTCTAGGTAGCGCAGATACAAAATGCGAGTACCTTTTGCTCCGTAGGTGGTAGTGGAGTCGAATCCCGGTGGTTTAACATTTTTTTGTGCTACTTTTTTTAAACAATTTTGTCGGTCTACGTGGTCTACGCGAGGGATGTTTGTGAAACCGTTGTTTTTTAGTTTTTAAAATTCCAACAACTTTCTAAACATTTTCTAAATATTCATAACATTGAAAAAATATTTCAAAATTTTCAAAAATTTTGATGTTTGAGGTTTTGAAAAGTTCATGTTGTAAATTTTCAAAAAATGATAATTTTTTTAACATTTTCAATATTTAGAAAATTTTAAAATATAGTTTAAAAGTTTGTAAATTTTAATATAATTGTCCAAAACATAAAAGTTTCAAAATTTTAAGATATTTTTATATTTTTCGAAATGTTTTAAAATTCCAAATATTGCCCGACAGCTTTTATCAGGACCTACAAACCAGGAGGTTTTGGTGAATGCTCGCCATGTGCGTCCATGCCAAAAACAATATTGGCACGATACGTACGGACATAAAGATTGACTAATTCAACTGGTTTAAGTTAATAGTTAATAGTTTTTCTATTAAATGATAAAGGTGGTTTGTAAAACGAGTAAAAATTCCTAAAAATAAACAAATTTTCTACAGTTATATAGAGCCACTTGATGCAAATACGAAGGTTTCCGAAGGTTTAGTATGTATCAAACCTAACGTAAATTTAGTAAAAAGATATGAAAAATGTTCCATCTAAAATCACAAACTGGTGGTGATACGTTACTATGAAGAGGGCAATACTTCCACAAGACAATAGTGCGGATAAAATATTACATATATGTTATTGCAAGAATAGAAGAGATGAGTAGCGGAAGCCCGTCATGTCTGCAGGGATGTAAGGTTGTCGATATATACGAGCGCCCACATAAACGCCGACAATAAATCATTAAGATTTAACGCGAATCGGGGGAATATCCTTCGGTAGCGGATATCCAGAATAAAAACTATCGCGAGCAAAACTATTCATCTTGAAATAATCTAAATTCATTCAAATATCCAACTGACAGAACGTGATATATGAGTGGATATTGAAAAGATGGTGCACCGATGCTCTTTCCACCGTCTTTTATACATTCGTTTTGCGCCCCAGAAATCCTGCGATATCGGACGTTTTAACTACCTTTGCTTATATATCGATACGGCCGACCGGAAATGCGATAAAGTGACGGTAAAAAATGAATGGGCAAGATTTATTTCGAAAGTCCGTTTTCTTTATAATTCCGTACTTAACTATCTTTTATATAAACATAAAAACTGTGCAAAGCGCTTTCTCTACCAAATGCTTTTTATTACGTAAATAGCGCGATTATATAGCCCAAAATTGGGGAATGTGCAAAGGCATCACAGAGAACCGAGGAGGCTAAACACTACAGGTGTTGTTTAGCAGTGGGTTTTTGATAACACCTCGGTTGAATCAATTGAATGAGTTGGTAGGTCTGTAAGAGCGCTATCCAACCGAATAAATTCATTTTTGGGAACGGTAACCAGAAGCGGGATTGGTTGCATGGCGGAGAATTGCGGATGCCGGTCGCACAGTATTGAAAATTAATCACTGTCCGCTTTGGTTTCCACTCGGATGGGTGACCAATATGGGGGTATATCTGCAACCAACCGTGTTTCGGAGGGCACGTTAAGCCGTCGGACCCGGTTGTCATACTAACATCTTTGGCAATCGTAAACCATTCAGTGGAACTTTTTTCTCCTTTCGACGGGTAAGGCCAGCCTCCTGTCCGGCATAGTGGGAAGAGAGCCTACAGAACCAGCACTAGTTGCGGGTATTAAACAGGCCATTGGCCTATAATAATAATAAGAAGAAGAAGAACCAGAAGAGTAAATGTAACCAGGAGGGAATTCCATCTCCTGCACTGTGGTGCCTAGTGTTTCAAGGGTTTCTTTGAGAATTGGAGAAGAAGGGAATATACGCGCAAGCATACGCGAATGACCTCATCATTCTAGTTTGTCAATAATTCGGAAGAGTTGTATCAAATGTGATGCAACTAGCTCTAAAGACCACAGAAGATTGGTGCACAAAAGAGGTCTTATCGGCAAGTCCGGCAAAAACCTCAGTCATACCGTTCACACGAGAGAGAAACCTTCAAGATTTGAAAAAACTAAGGATGTATAGACAAGACCCGCAAAGAGGGTTGCAGATCTAATACTTGATGGTCTGTTAGACACCAAGTTGACGTTTAATTCCTATGTATTACGAACAGAGCAACACGATTCCTACGAGCCTGTAGTTTGGATTAAGAATTGGGAGGGTGAGCTACCTCACGCGCATTTAGGCCCCTATAAACGGGCCCATTGTGCTACCTCTCCAGCAGCACTCCAAATTGGTCATTACCCAAGCTAACCAACCTTTTGGATGTACTTAAAGACATTAAAGACATCCTCAACTGGAATGTTGGTGATTTCGGCCGTGTCAAGTTAGAAGTTCCCCAGCATGGATCTTTTTGATCGTTGCGAGAACTGAACAGTGACATAGGACGTGTTCTGCCATCTCGTCGTTCTCGTTGCATGTACGACAGTTTGGGCTGTCCGTCAGTTCCATCCTGTGCATGTGTTGCTTTAGGGTGCAGATAAGGTACCCACAACTAGTCGCAAGTTCTTTCAAGACCTGCGTGCAACTGTTTCGATTTGGCAGTTTTTGGCGAGGGTGCAGTAATAGCAGCCCTTGCTTGACGACAGCTTTGTAAAGCTTGGTGTCTTCAAACATATAGGAGATACGGATTCTGATCCCCAGAGAGGTTGTCCGAAGACCAATCCCGCCAGCCTCCTCATCGTCGTAGTTGCCGTCATGTCCTTTCACAACATTCTCTTTGGAGATATCGTCGAGAACTTCACGGCACTGCAGTACTACTCCTGAGGTAATTTTGCAAATATCTAGAACCAGTAAAGCGGCTGTGCTGTCACTGTAGATACCAATGTGTTGGTTCTTGATTTGTCATTCAAGAATTGCATTTGCACCATGCATACCCACTACCTTCGCTTGAAAGATAATGGCAATTTTACCTAGTCGTATACTTTGGCGTAGGTTTAGGTCATTGCAGAACATTTCGACACCCGTTCCATACCTTGTTATACATCCGTCGGTAACTATATGGGCCTGTAGAAGATTATTTGGAAAAACGTGAAGACTTAAGCCAATGATGATGCACCGGTTGTATACTAAGGTGGTAGAACCCACAATTACGCATGCCAAATAAGTAAGTAAGTAAGAAAGTAAATAGCGCGACCATTTACAACAAGGCAACGAAAAAACAATTACTTTTTTTTATAAAATAAACTTCAAAATTAAATATTCTACAAAACTAAAAGCCTTGAAGGTTCCTTGGCTATTGCTACCTGAGTACAGGTTAAGATAGCAAATTTTCCGAAGGCTAACGTAAACGTTACATGGGGCTTATCGCCATAAATCCCTGCACAGGAACCTTCTGCCGTCTTTGATGCGTCTGTGAAGCAAACTAGGTCTGCTGACTTAAAAAGGCCTTCAGTTTGTGTCTACTCTTCCTTATTGGAAATGAAGACTTTAAAAGGTTTGGTAAAAAGAATTTAGCTGGCATACAGTCGCTCCTCTCCTCGCGTCCGTATCATAAGAAATAAGCCGCGTGAATGTTTCAAGAATCTTTCTTCATCTGTTCACTGCGTTATACATCAGCCTGTAAGTTGCCTTTCAAAACTCCGCTTCAATCAAAATATGAAGAAGCCCAAGGTCCAGGCCCAGGTGCCTGCAAGGCCGCAGTAGGTGCAGTGCGCATTGATTCTGTGGCTCCTAAACAAGCCAGTCTTTGACCTTTAGAGTGCGGCCCACCACATCAACGACGCATACGTAACCATTGGTCTAAGAATGGCGGTATAATTCTACCTAATAACTTTCGGGTTTAATCCCCAGGTTTTACCAGGATAGCCGAGTGTTCAGTGTTAGGTACCCCTAAACACTTGACTACTTCGGCGGAACGCAACCTAATTCCGAAGAGTTTCGGTTGAACGACATCTTCTACCCTTCTTCTTCCGGCGAAAATAACTAACTCGGTCTTGAAAGAGTTAACTCTAAGTCTTGGTCAGTGCACCATCGTTGTACCCCTTAAAGGATACTGAAAGGATGGTTTTCCTTGAACAGGAAGCTAAAGCTAATTAAAAGTAACGGAAGGTGATGAATCGTTAGTACGTATAATTAACTTCCCACCCCGAAAACCCCAACTTAACACTTCCGAGCCTGGCCCGGCTGCTCCCAATTTTTATACAAAATTGGCAACATCCAGGCCCGAACTCGGGTCGATCGGATAGGACTGGGAGTTCTTAAACCAAAAGCCTACCGCAATCGCCCAAAACAATATTTAAAACATCTACCCTAACTTTGATCTTAAGTATAAGAGTACGCAGTATAACTGGTGAGAGCGGCCGTAGCTCAGTGGTAAGCGCGCGGGCTACCAATGCAGCGGATCCGGGTTCGATCCCCGGCCCGGTCGTTCTCCCTCGCAAGGCAACGGGAAACCAGCGAGGTGGATTTTTCCCTAGGAAAACCTCTCTGGAGAAGAAGTGCATGCACTTCCTGTGGTTCGGAGCCCACGTTAAATTGTAGGTCCCCTATGTCTGTCTGTGCAAAATATCTATCGCCGCGCACCAAACACGGACATAGGAGAGAGGTAGCCAACGCCCTGAATAGGGTATGGCACTATAAGAAGTATAACTGGTATATTATTGAGTTGCTCTACCATTGAGCTGTAAGCTGCTTCGGAGAGCTATATGAATGTGTTTGTTAATTTCATATTTCTGACGGTCGGAGTGATAATACCGATAGCGGTCTTGTAGACAGCGTTTCTCAAAATAGATTGCCACTAAACACCGCTGAATAGTTTATGAGCTACAATCAATCAAAATTAGTGTATTACAATTTCCGTAGACAGAATTCAATAATCTTACATGAATAGGTTAAATTTTGCACTCTAATGCTGGGCCGATAAGAATACACGCAATTTTTTCAGGTTTGTCACTTTTGATCGAATAATATCGTGCGTGCTAGAACAAACCATATTAGCATTTTATTTTTTTTCCTATTCTATATGAAAATTAACAAACCTGATTTTATGGAACTTGGGAGAAGATAAGCATTTGAATGCTATTCCATATCACAACAATATCAAATTTGGTTCAGAATATTGCTTTCGTAACAATTATTTTAATGTTTGCACTATAATTCAAGGGGTAGGTTATCTAACCATATATTAAAGAATGTTTCGTGGGGAAATTAAACCAACTTCCGAAACGTACACGAACTCTCCAGAGTATTATAATTAAAGCTTTATTAAATAATTAAATCGCTTTTTCTACCATGGAATAACTACTACTGAATTAGACTGACATCTTAGTTAAACGTACATCTCTTTCTACGATTGTGAAATGCAATTTAAATTATTTTCTTTTGTAAGAGGGACGTGCGCATATCTTACCTCTTTGTACATAGAAAGTATTATGTATTTTGATAATCATACAGGATGCAGCAAAGAAAGTGTAACATGCTGATATCTGCAAAATCATATAAAATTGAGCTATAATTTTTATTTATTTTATGTGACGGAAGAGGCTAACAGTAAATTTTAAAAACACTATTCCATTTTAAGAAGTAGAGATAAGTTAAAAATTTAAAATAAAATGATAATAATTATCAATATTTTTCTAATATCCTCATCAAAATAAGTAGGGGAGACTGTTTAACCTTGGAACGCTTGTCTGTTTCCTAACGCTGTTGCCATCTATCGGAGTATAAGTAAACTACCTTAAAAGCGACCGCAAACAAAGCAAGAAACACTCATTTGCAGTTGCAGTTACTTTCTTCAAGATTGCAATTCGTAGTTTTTAAGTGAACAAACGTGTTTCCTTTCTATAACTCAAGATAAAAACTAAAAAGGCATTCCATAGATATTTATGACCATTGGATATGAGGGAAAAACTAAGGACAAAAAGAGACGGCATCAATCTGGAGAGAATGTGGGATGATAGCACATACGGGTGGTTTTTAACATTCCTATGGTTCTTTGTAGAGAATGTTAGCACCTCTTCGCTACAAAAGCCTACCACAGACTTAGGGCGGTTTCTATTTTGTAAATTGCCGTAATTTTTACACCTTGCTTTCTACACCACAGTGCTACGGCCGGATGCGTCCATAAATAAATTTTTGAAAAAGTTACCTTCCAGTAGCTTTATTTTGGTTGCGACGTATTTCTGTGCACATGGGAAAGGTATAGTTGCAGGGTCGCTACTGAAATATTTTTGACCAGAAAACTTCTATATCAGAAAAAAAGGAATTGAACAAAAAATCACATTCATTCATCTTTCCGGCAATATTCAAACTGAAAATTTGTCGCACCAACAATAAACAGCCGACTTCAAGTTCAGACCCGATTCTGAAGTGATAGCGCTATCTTTTAGCTTTATACAATTTTGTCCGCATTTCAATGCATGATTTTATAGAACGACTAATATTTCTTAGCTTTATCAAAGAAATTTTGCTTTATTAAAGCGCAGATGCGGAATCAACTCCAATAAAACCTGGTAGGTTAATAAACCATTTTAATTCGCTTACGGGTTTACATTTATATTCTAAATAAACTACAGGAAAACTTAGCACAGTGGTGAAGTTTACTTTCGGTTTGAATAAAATTCAAAGTGTTTGGCGCGTTTTGGAAATATATTAGCAACTTACCGATGATTTTTCAATTATTCAAATTTAGAATGAATTTAGTACGAGCGGTCGGTAAAATTAAATAACTGGCTTGAATAACAATTCAAAGTGTTTGACGGGTTTTCAAAGAAAATATTATAAACGAACTATGATTGCTCAATTATTCAAGTTTTTAATGAATTTAACACGATCGATGAAGTTTAAGTTTCGATTTGAATAACAATTCAAAGTGTTTGCGAGTTTTAGGAGTTATTACAATAATGAACTTCGATTGTCTCCAATGTTCATGTTTGCAAGTAAACCGGACAAAAAGGGTTAGTTATCTCTTTGAAGTTCAAGAGAGGAATTCTTGTTTTTATGATTGCGGAGCGGATGACCTGGAGAAGGAACAACTCCCACTTTCGGAATGCGCGCTTGTTCTCGGAATACTTTGGAGGAAAATGAGTTGAGTTAAATTTACCAGGTTACTGAGCTGACCAAAAATAATTTTAACGGTCCAAAATAAGTTCGTTACACGGTTCTGATGATACTGCTGCTTGTTGGTCAATGGGAGGTAGTTGATTTCTCTCTTTCCACCCTATTCTGAGAGGCATTCCCTTTTTTGCGAGCTGAGGACGCGCCCTTCAGGGGTTACAGGCTTCCTTGAGGAAATATTATACGTAAGGTAAATCAAATCAGTTTTTTCATAGTATTTTACTGAATTTCAACTAAATATTTTCACTGGCAGTTTTTACTGGAAGCTGGAAGTCACCACTGCATTGTAACATGGTTTTGTCTTGCCTTGTAAGCGATCTTGTCATATGAAGTTATTTTCGAGACCTTACACACGGTTAACATTAAAACTTGTCAAAATTCTTTAATCTATTTTAATAATTAGTTTTCAAATACTGGGAGAAAAAATTTCTTGTTGTATAATTTATAATTTGGTTTTTCCCCAGTCTTTAATTTGTCTGAACCGTTCTATCTTGTATTTTAAAGGCTTCGTGAGCTTTCGCAAATACGATACATTTAAAAAATAAATAATTATCAAGTACGAGAGTGTCCATTAAAGTTTTGGGGTTGTTTTTTGCTAGTAAATATTTATGCAGTTTAGAAAGCTCAGATAAGCAGCAACAGTTTGTTGCAGCGTTAATTAAATTTTAACTAAGTTTGGATTAGTCTGCAACAAGCTTTAATTCCAGCGCATTTTAGAAGATCGAAAGCCAGTTGTTTTAAGTTCGTACGCCTTGCCGTTAGGTCTGTAAATGCATGAATGGTTAAAAGCTTTAAATGAAGCACGCGTGAAGCTCGCGCATTCATCAACCTTCCTTCCAAAGCAAACTCATTACTTTGGGACTAAGCCGGGAAACTGATTCTACAATTCGTTATGTTTACGTACGAGGAGGTAATGCATCAAGGGTTTGCATTTTCTTTGGAATTGTAAGTCTCTCTAACGAACCTTCGTCTTTAAATTATCCGCACGTGATGGCTGCCGTCCTTGTCAACTGCTACCGTTACAATAAGGAACAGATTAGCATCCTAAATGGGTTTCTCGCGGACCACTTTGTCGCCTTGCACCAAAAACTCCTATTAAACATGACTTACTCTCCTATTAGTTCTCGCTAATCTAAATTTTCTTGGAACTTGTGTCTGTTGACATTAACGTCGCAACGAAAGTTGTGTTTTAATTAGTTTTTTGTTTTTATGTAACATACTGAAAATTAAATTACCGGATGCTGTATAACAGCGCTTCAAAAACTTTCATCGCAGAAATGTAGAAAAATAAGTTCAGCCTTTGTTTATAACCATAACGAAAAAGTTTATCGTCAAGTATTTACAGTAAGAATAATGTAATCGACTCTCTGTTTAATACATACCACGGTTTTATTGTATACTTAAAAAAATAAAAACACGTTGTGTCATGATGTTAAAAATGTACTCAATGTGTTCAGCAGTACTTTTTATAAACATGCTTTCCGTAAATTATTGTTTTCTGAAATAATACGACGGTATATTTCGTTGTTATACTTGATCATCCTAACTCCATTATCTCCTTCCTAATTACGAATATTATTACACTGGCCGTAAATTCACTATCAAAACTGACTGCAATTCTGCGAAACAGGCGATTAGCAAACAAACCATTGTACCACGCATAGCACGCCGGATGCTTTAGTTACAGGAGTTCAATTTCCAAAGTCTCTACAAAACCGGGTCTTAAATTAAACATGACGCGCTAAGCAAAAATATTGCTGAACTCCCTACAACAGAACAGACAACAGCATCTGATCTCTGAAAATTACTGGATTAATGACGCCTGAAATCAAGACCCTAACAGTAAACGTATTAAAGAAATTCTTCTCTCGAGGGCTATTGACAATAACCGATAAATTTTCAACTAATACGACCTTCGAGAAATATATTGCCTTTTGTCTTAACTGCTTATATGTCAAAGTTCCCGGTGGCAGGAAACTAGGGTTTCTGTATTCAATCCCAAAATATGCCAGACCGCACCACACTCTACACTTAGATCACCTCGGCTTTTTGTTCAATATCACATCGTTTGTAAGTCTTGTAACTGCCCAAAGAAAAAAATTTTTTAAACAGTCAAATAAATGAAATTACAGATTTTGAATAAATCACTGAATTGTTTCGATAACAGCTTTTGTGTTTATGCAACAAACCAACTAAAATAACATTTCATAGGGATAGCGGGTGGTCAAGTGGTTAAAGTCCCAGGCTTTGAAACTAGACTCTCAACGGCAGTAGGTTCGAGTCCTCTGCCCGTCGGAAATTTTTCTGAATAAGTTAAATCCGGCGGGCCCATTGATTGTGTGTGTGGTGTGTATGTTGAGTTGCATGTCTTTCAGGGGTGGGGCATGTTAGAACGGTGAATAGCGCCGAAATGCGCTGAGCCCGGGTAAGGGAGTGGGATGGGAATCATGGAGTCGTGCTGATGCACGGCGTTATGATTCTTTAAAAAAAACATTTCATAAACAAAATCAGTTTTAACTTATAAATGATTTATAAAAGTGCTTGAATTTACCTAACACAGTGTAAACCACAGTGATTTCAATAACGCAAATCTGAAGTAATTCAATTTAATAAAATAAATTGTAAGATTGGCGCCTTATGTTGATCTCTTTTACCCTCTTCGCCGAACTTTTTTTGCGACTACCCTGACTATCTTTCACTAAAAAATCAGATTTCTCGTTTTATTTGAAACTAATACTCTTCGTACGAACTTTACTGAACGAAAGCTTTTCTCTAGTAAAATTATACTTTGCGAAGAAAGTTTTGTCTTGTCCTGAGTTTGACTGCACTTTTGAGAAAGGCTTTTCTTCAATCGGTCGTCTGGGTTCTCTCGTACCTAGTTGAAGACCGGAATAACAGCAGTGACGGTCACGGTCTCTAGGGGTCTAAAAAGTTTTACTTCAAAACCATTCGTGTCTATGTAATGTTAATAAGCAAACAACTATAGCATTAGACCATATACTGTTAAATAAAGCAAAACGGTTAACTTCTAAAACTATTTACAAAAATAATTATTTAACTAAAAGCGCAAGGTATCGCAAGCCAAGCAAACCAAAATATAAGCAAAAGCAAATACGTCGGCAATATGGTGGCGATGCGGTAGCAGATAAGATACAATGCGGTAGCAATACGGTAGCAGATAATATACGGTAGCAACCAACTAAGCAACATTAAGACGTTCTAGGGTAACCGATACTGAATTTAAATTCTACGGGTAAGACAGGACAAACGGTATGGTGACGAATCAAATAAAACAAAAGTAAGACAAAGAGAAAAGCACTGCCTTGTGTCAAACATCCGAGACAAGAACTTTAGAGAGAAGAAAGTCTGTCTCTTTTCAAAATTCTGCGACAGATCGGAAATAAAGAGAGAAGAAGATCTGCCTCGTGTCAAACGTCCGCGACAGACTAGAAATAAAGAGAGAAAGAGAGAGAAATCTGCCTCGTGTCAAACACCTGCGACGGACCAGAAAGAAAGAAACAGAGAAACGAAACAGAGTAACAGGTAATCAACACAATAATAAAGTGACTGCAAAAATCGCCATAATGGCTCAAGTATTACTCACTCAGTATACCTCCTAAAATCGCTTACCTCGGTTAGATTTCCAGGTATTCGGTTGTGTTTACTACGATCTGAATTTTGCATTTATAATGACTAAAATATTTTCATTTACACTCTAAGTCGTACCTAAATGAAATACATTTCAGAAAAATAAATTTTAAAATAATTAATGGCTCATCTTTATAATAAATATTTTCCAGTAAAATCTGTTATTTTATTAGTATTTCCCTATTTTAAATAGTCTGATCATCTACATTCAATAATATTAATTTAAGGGCGTCTTACAATCTAACCCCTATATTTTATTTACGTAGCAGGTAATAAATATCCTAAATGGTTGAACTTTTGACATCTATGTAACTCTTTTAGATAACTCTGGGCTTGCTTAACAAGTTAAACGTTAAGCACACATGCAATGTTTTAAATGGCGTCTTAAGAAGGGATTAAGTGGGACAAAGTTTGCCATTAGATGTTTTATGGTCACACTTGTGAATCCGTTGTTTTTACTTTTTTCCTAGCTTTTGGTTACTTTTGATAGTATAAGGTGTCGCAGTATAGGAGAGACGTACAGAAGGGGCTCAGAGGCTGATCGAGGTTTTGGAGTTTAGTTATTTTTCCAACTTTTTATATTTATTTGGTTTCTAAGTTTATTATTGTTATCTATACAAATATAAAAACACAAAAGATTAGAGCGCAAAGCGAGGATTCGTAGAGGCGTTAACCCGACAATTAGTTTTCTTTGTTAGTAAGTAAAATTGTACATTTCGCGTTTGTAGTTTCTTATACGTTGCATAATGGCGCACAGACAAGAAAAGTCTCGCTCTGTACCATCTTTTCTACAAATTTGAAAACGGACTTGACTACTCTCTAGTTTCTAATTTCTAAAACCAAATTACTTTATTTTACAAGGCGAGGCTTATGACTGTGCCAATCGTATTATAAAAAATGACAAACGTTATTTAATAAAATACAAACATTTTCCTAAAAAGAAAAATACATAAATAAATATAGTTACAAGAAGAAAAAAAGTTATTTTATATCTAAACGTGTCTGACGATTTGCCTCCACTAGCTGTAAATCAACACAGGAAACCTTTGTGCGATTTGTATTTTTTATTCCGACCGCATTTTGTATTTTAGTCACGTCTATGTATAACAGTTCCAAACGGTGACTGAATTCTATTATATAAAGCTGAAGTGTACGAGAAAATCCCAATTTTTATCGAAATAACGTAAGAAAACGTAGTAAACGTTCAGCTGCGTTTTATTGAATTTTAATCCCATAGGTATTTGATATTATTGTGTTATGCAAAAGCTAAAAATAAAAACAATCTGTTCCGGAACTATCGAAAAAATTGTGCTTACAGGGTAATTTCCTAAAACTTGCAGATTTTAATTTAACTAACTGGTGCAATCGCAAGAGAAGAATATATTTATCTATATTTTTTTGTGAATAGCAAGTTTGTCTTAAATTTCGTTCATACCCAAAAATAAAAATTTGGGGGTGCACTTGAATGTACTAAAAATGGTTCCTTAGTGGTTTATTTCGCTATCAAATTTTAGACCTGAAAAGATCGTTACCCATTCTACAACTCCTTTCGTGTTATATTGTTCTTTATTTTCTAGATTGCAGTCGTAGCGACTGGTTGCTCTCTGCTAGCAAAGATGGCTCTAATAAAAGCAAAACGTGATCCTCATGCGAGAAACTCGCCAAGAATTCTAAATGGCAACAGGTTCCTTTCGTGAATTCGCCAAACAAGACTAAGTTTATATTGAATTTTGACTTCTATTGTTATTTTTACAGCGCCGGTGTTTTACATTTGATTCTATAAAAAGGAGATCCAGAATACTACAAATGAGCTTATTTTTTAACAATGAGAGAATTTGGCACAAATTCACAGAAATAGCATACATTTTCCTTTATAAAGTGTTATTCTGAAGTTAAATCACGGATATAAAATACTTTCCTTATGAAAAGAAAGAAAAAGAAACTTTTAACGACCGTAATGAAAAGGAAACATTTTACCTGCTGCAGCGAATAAAAGGAACAAATTCAGCAACTGCAGAACACACAGAATTATAGAGCTTAATTTGTTGGGCGGTTTGCTAAAAGAATACAAATTATAACTTTATACTTGCTTCAGCACAACTTCTTCTTTTAAACAACTGTTTTATGAAATTAAGTACCACACAGTAACTATTTGAAACACAATTTTGTTATCAAAAACATAAAGAGAGCAATTTATTTACAAGAAAAGTAATCAAGCAGATATTTATATAGTAAATTCGAACCTTTTTACTTATCCTAATTTTCAGCGATGAGGGGCTCCCTCTACTACAACCCACATATTTACGCGTCCATTATATAAGGCACAAGTTCCATTGCACAGTGGCCCGTTACAGTATTCTATAACGGTAACCTCCTTTGGGTGTACTCTATTTTTTGTGTTATTGAAACATAATCCGCTTTTTTTAAAGAACCATGAGACCGTGTGTGAGCACGACTCCATGATTCCCATCCCACCCCCTTACCAGGGCTCTGCGCACTTCAGCTCTATTCACCGGTCTAACATGCCCCACCCCTGAAAGACATGCAACCCAACATACACACCATACACACTATCGATGGACACGCCGGATTAAACTTATTCATAAAAATTTCCGACGGGCAGAGGACTCGAACCTACTGCCATTGGGAATCTAGTTTTGAAAGCCTGGGACTTTAACCACTAGACTACCCGCTGGCCCTAAACGTAATCCGCTGACAGATGACATTCATAAAACAAACCCAGACGAGTAAATACGCAAATAAAGCGGCTACGCCGATGTATTTAATAGTACCCTACTAAATGAGTTTTATTTATATGTAACGCAGAAAGAGAATGGCGAGGAAACGTTTGTTGTTCACGGCCACGTAAAACGACATTATATAAATATTGAACATCTCGACTAATTACGCGCGGTTTAGTGGCGCCTTATTTTGCCTTTGCTTGTGGGGGTCGTTTATAGTTTTTAATGTTTGCTGTAAATAACAATTGTACATGTGGCAACTGTGGAAATCATAAACAGTTATAAGCATACGTCGCATTCGCAGAAACAGTTTTGCCCAGCGTTGCCAAGTTTTATTTTTTTTGTCTTGTCCGAAGACCAAGCTTTGAAGGAACATTTTTTCAATCGTTTCAAATTTAGTTTTTTACATAGCCCAGCTAAGGACTATTTTCGCGGCATTTTTGGGACACCTATATCAGTTATTATTTCCGCATATTTTACCACACAGTATTCAGATTATTCGTAGAAAATAAACAGAAGGATGTAGATAAAAATTATGTACAATTTAATTATTTCTATTTATACAATTTTAAAATATTTATGTGTATTCCATGTAATAAAGGTTATTATAGTGTCTACAAAATTAAATTACAACACTTAATCAAAATGACCCTTCCAAAACGGCACGTCACTGGATTGATCGGTATTGATTATTTCCCGATGTTGGCCAAACAGTTGTTTGGACGGTCAATCGAAATAGTGATTGATGGGTTTATTCAGAAAATGGTTGACAAACTAATTTCTTTGAATAGATATCTTTTGCAATAAAACGCGCTTTATTCACTCCGAACAAAATCCACTGCTGTCTGCAATAAAACAATGAATATTTAAACAGTGATGTCAAGCTTTTATGTCAAGTGTGTGCAGCTATCGAGAAAAGAAAATTAGTTTGTTGCGTTTTCCAGTGATTTTGATCAGGTAAGCAATGAAATTGTTTCCTTTTACTGGCTTTAGTTGACTTGAAAATTCTGTAAACTCGTGGGTGTACAAAAATAGATAAAACTGCTGGAAAATCAGTCGTTAAAGTAACATGGGGTAATTACTGCTCTCAAGACACAAAAATCAATTAAAATTCTGGCTAAATTGAAGGGCTAGTTGACGCTGTTATGTTTTATCCCACAGATCAAAAAAATACTCTTAGATTTTTGGCAAATAATTTGTTATTTTTTAATAGAATAATTTCTTCTCCCAAGTCAAAATAAGACATGAATAAAGTATAATTCTCGTAAGATTAGGCTTTGTACAAACTAAAAGACTTACCGCCTAAGTTTATAAAATAACATAAACTTTGGTCAAATAATATGTTTAACTCAAATAGAATAAGTTCTTCTCTCAAGTCAAGCAAATCTTTGGGTTTTATACTCGTTGAAATTTGGAGGGATGTTGGGTGGGAGGCAAGAGTCTCCAAAGAACGGTGCTCCGGAGCGATCACTCGACGAGTTAATGTTTACTTGCAGCGCCACCAGCTCGCTTTCGGGATACTAAAACAGTTAGTTGCGTTTTTCAGTGATTTTGATCAGTTAAGTAATATAATTGTTTTCTTCTACTGGCTTTAATTGATTGAAAATTCTGTAAACTCGTGGTTCTACAAAAATAAGGAAAACTTTTAGAAAATCAGCCGTTAAGATAACATGGGATAATTACTTCTCCCAAGAAATAAAAATCTTATAAAATTCTGGCAAAATTAAAGGGTAGGCTGACGCTGTTATATTTTCATCCAACAGGTCAAGAAAATAAACTAAAACTTCTGGCAAATAATTTGTTATTTTTGAATAGAATAATTTTTTCTCCCAAGTCAAAATAAGAATATAAATAAAATAAAATTCTGGTAAGATTAAGCTTTGCACCAACTATAAAGGGTTACCGCTTCAGTTCATAAAATAACATAAACTTCGGTCAAATAATATGTTTAATTCAAATAGAATAAGTTCTTCTCTCAAGTCAAGTAAACATAAAATTCTGGAACATTGTCAGTTAAGTTCGCGTTAGATTCTTTGAATAATGATTTGCTAGCTGGTAGAAGAAGTCAGGATTCAATTCAATACATTGAAGAAGTTGTCAATTCTGGGCAAATCTTTGGGTTTTTACCCGTTAAAATCTGGAGGGAGGTTGGATAAAAGGCAAAAAAACAGAGCTCCGGAGCAATCACTTGGCGAGTTGATGTCTACTTGCAGCGCCACAAGCGCGTTTTCGGGGTACTAAGACAACAGAAAGTAAACAAAAACACCTTGGGCGTAGTCTACGACTTCCGCTAGTTTAGATTAAACATCAATGAAGGATTATTAACATCCCTAAGCAAGTAGTTCGAAGAACTATAAATTAAGAATGTGTTCCTTGTTAAAAATACAACGAGCAAAGGGTTGAGTAAAATAAGAAAAAGAAATTAAAATAATATAGTCTAAGATGCTCACATATCTGAAATAATAACTTAAAGACATAAAAACATACTTAACTTATATTTCAGTTTATCAGCAAAAATCTAAAGCCGTTTGATTACATCTTAAAATGGTTTATAGAGTTATAAAATTGTTATATACTACCTCATGTTTAGTACGGTTTTATTATTGAAAATAAATATGTAATAAAAAGTTTAATAATTCTTGGATCTTTTTCTATTTTGTAGTGTTACATTGCAACCGAGAAAATAAATCTTTATTTCTTTTTATATAAATAATTCAACGTATTCACATAAACCCCCTTAAATGAATAATGTGATGTGAAACAATATTTGCGTTACTTTTGCAAAAATTCCAAAATAACATTATTATGCGAAGATGGAATTCGAAAATAGAGCTCGCACTTCAAAACGTTAAAGCTTGTAGGTTTGCGTATTGTGTTTTGTATTATTCGTCCCTAGTTTCAAAACATAAACAAGGGCACTGTGCGGGTAATTTAGTGTATTTCTGAATTTATCGCTGCAGTTTCTAAAGCCCAACCTTAGAAAACCCAACAACAGTCTCGAGTAGCAGAGCTCAGTGTGCGACGAAATTACGACCTACTGAGCAGGAAATGGCTGACGGTATTAACGTTGTGCTTCAATACTTCCGGTATCGAGATTTCACTAGCTAATCTAAGTCGTAATGATGCGATCACCAACCGCAGCCATTATACGGTAACGACGCTGCTCAGCGTCGCTTCTAAAACTTAAAAATCTAGGGATACAGCTTTGCGCGAGATAACTACTGAGATTATTCAGATAATCATACGTAACGGCCGCAAAAGTTATTTTAGATAAAACAAAATAACTTTTAGAGGCTTTAAGCAGCAGGACAAGGTAGACTAAATTAGTGATACTTGGGTATTTGAAACAATAATGATTGGATAGATGCTGTTTTAAATAGATGCATAATTGCATACTAGCAGAACCCATGGGCTACGATTCCCGAATTTTGTTGCTGTACTCCCGAAAAGAAAATCTTGAGAAATTGCCAAAAAACGGTAAAAAACTAAAAAAAGACCGGAAAAAACGACACCGGAAAAACAGCACTGGAAAAAAGTTTAAGAAAGAAAACGCTTGTAAAATTTGTAGGAAATCCGTCCTTATTCATATAAATCGATCCGTATCTTTTTCAGGGAAAGCTATTTTTTCTCCTGGGTACGTCTACCCTTGGTTCCGGAGACACTGTAGCCTATAAGGCTTATTTTGTTCACCCTGGTAGTTACTCACACCCTGTCCGTAATATTGATTTCCTGTACCATTGCACACAAGTCACTCACGGGGTATGTGTTGAAGTCTTCCGGTTCCATGAATGGATGCATCACAGTTGCATAGAATATGCATTGCTGTTTCTGGTTCCTCACTGCAGGGTCTGCATGTGGGGTCTACATCAAATTTCCTAATCCTCCTGAGGTGGTTCTTAACAGTAGCGTGTTCTGTTAGGAGGCCCGTAAGGATTCTGAGCTGTGTTCTGTTTAACATAAGCAGTTATGTGGTTTTGTTTGTGCAAGGTCCGTTGATGAATGCGTTGTTATGAGTTAATCCTGGTTTGTTGATCCAGTAAATTTTATGTTGTCTGCAGATTTATTTGCTGATATAGCTACGAATTGCATTCCTTAATACTCCCAATGCAAATTCAGAACCGTAATAGAGCCCTGTGGATTCATGCTTTACGAGTTCATCAATTTTTTCATTGCCTTCGATCACACAGTGACCAGGAACCCAGAACAGTCTCAAAGTATTCTGCCCTGCCAGGTCATTGAGTTTTTCGTAACATTCCCAGACCAGTCTGGATAAGGCCTTAAAGCTTGAGAGTGCTTTTAGGGCTGCCTGGCTGTCAGATAGAATATAGATACGCCTGCCTACGACTTACGTTTGGAAAACGGATGCTACCTGCCAAGTGGAAAGCTGTAACTTTGCCTTGGCTTCACACCATATACTCCTGCTCCAGCACCTGTCTCGGTTATTGAGCCGTCCGTGTGCCGGATAAGGTTTCCAGGAGGGAAGTCCGGTCTCTGTGTTCCCCAATCTATTTGATCCTGGATTGTTACCTCAAAGAGAGAGTGTAGCTACTAGGTATTTTGACTTCATATGGTCCGTATTCATGTCAAACATGGGATCTCTGCTATCAATCAACCTAGTGTGCTCTGTCCCTGCACGTAGATTATGTGGTGAACTCTGTAATCTGTATAGTTCTATTCTAGCCTCCTTCTAATCACCAGGTGCAGGGAGGAAGGTCGAGGAGGGACTCCATCGCAGTGGTGGGCGTTGTTCTCATAGCCCCCATGATGCCTAGACAAGCAAATCTTTGAATCTTGCCTAGTCTTAGTTTGGTGGTTTCCTGCTTGGCTTTGAGCCACCACACCAAGGCTGCATATGATATCGCTGGTCTGACTACCCTGGTATATAGCCAGTACACCATGTTTGGTCTAAGACCCCCTGATTTGTTATAAGTGCGTCTAACTACCGCGAGGGTAATTTCCGCTTTTCTGATAACTTTCTCAGTATGCTGGTTCCAGGTAAGCTTGGAGTCTAGAATCATTCCCAGGTACTTCTCTTTTGACAGATTGATTAGTTGACCACCAAGGTGGAGAGGACCCAGATTTTCTAGATTCCTCCTCCTTGTAAATGGTACTATGATAGTTTTTAGGGAACTGAGCTATTCCTTAATTATGAAGTGACCTACCAACAAGCAAATACACGTGATTTTGTTTGGGGTATGTTTTCTTTGAGTTTGTTTCCTCCTGGGAATTATTTTACCGAGTTAGTTTGTTCCGGAGAATGATTTACTGGAGCATGTTTTGATCAAATCTTGGTACTGACTTTTTTCAGAAATGTTTTCCGTAAATAGTCCCCATAAGCAAAATATTTTTCTTTGGTAACATTTAATGTGACCGCATTTCGGAGAACCTAATGTTTGGTTTATCTCGGATAGTAACAACCTGGGACCTTGAAAAGATTTACGTTCTTTTGTGTGATGCAATAAATCTTCGATAATATAGTGGACGTTCTTGTTATCACGATTAGGTTTGAAAACGGAAGGTGGTAAAAATTCATGTTGAAGAAACAAGCGTACTTTGAAATTTTGTGATTTTGTCGCACATTCCAACATTTGTTAACTCACTTTACTTACCGACACTTAAACTCTTTTGTTAACTTCTAGCTTGTGATGATTTTGACCGAAGATCTCTGAAAGTCTTTGGTTTGGAACTCGATATTGTTTGGTAGGAAAACTGACATCAGCTTCAGGACAAGAAACTGATGTTTCGGAGTTATTGCTTCTCTGGTATTTATACAGAGCTTTCGTTAATTACTAATACCCACGTGACCTTTGATCCGCAGTGACTTAGGGAGTTGTAGATTTAGATGTTAAAGTCAGTTCAGGATTGATACTCGTGGTAACTAAAAATAAGTGTCACTGTCAACACTCAAAGTGAGGTTATATATGTAAACAAGCAACCCTTGATAAGTTAACAAACGGCTTGGGAATTTTTGGATAAAAGGCTTACCAACAGTGTAAGTTGGGTTGCCTATATTTTGTGGTCAAGTGGGTATCAGTAATTAATGAAGGCTCTGTAGTTAGTTGTGTAGGAGAGTGCTGTGTTTGTCAAGTGTTGGTATTCCACAGTTGGAGTGTTTTTACTGTTTGGTTTTTATTGCGCATGTAGTGCGGGGAAAATGATTGCATCTAAGCTAGTTCTATTTGTTCCCATTAACAGCATATCTATTTTAATGCGAATATTTTCTTCTATTAGTTTGATATGAGAGAAAATTATTAGGGCTGCTCTCGCCGGAATCTGAAATGGAAGTTAAATTATATGTGGGTTCGATTCTAGGCGACGCGGAGTAAGAAGAGGCAATTGAGCGCCATTTATAGTCGAGAATTCCCGTTTATACGGCAATCAAGTGTAGTTTTCGCCTGGCGTGTCGTAATAGAATTAATGTAATGGCACATTACCAAAAGGTGTGGTGCGGATAAAGGAAACGATCTTGGGCTTGTGAATGTTTATACTGTTAAGAGTTTATAGTAAGATGTTCTAGTAGCGTAAACGATATTAGATGTCATAAAGTGTTGCCGCCTCTCTTCTTAGACATTTAGTTGCACGTGTTGCTCGCTCAACAAAATATAATGTCGGATTATCGTTTTAAAAGCCCTAACAAGTAATTCACATAATAGCAACTGTTTAAAGAAATTTTGTGCTAATTCACTATTTAAAATGTTTCTGAAAATATAGATTATATAACGGACGTTTTATTGAATATGTGTCAAGTTAAAACTTTTGCACTTTTTTTTTGAATTTTTTCATTGTCATACCCACGATACTAATTTTTTTTTTTTTTTTTTTTTTAAATTATAATTAACTTTACAATCTGTCAACAATGGACAATTAGTAAATGTTTTGACATTATTACTTAATTAATAATATGGATACATAACTTGTTGGAAATAGTCCATTAACAATTTCCTTATCACTTAATTAATTTGACTATTTATAGCTATAACACTACACTCGCGGAGTCATTCAAAACGATTTGGTAGTTCACGATACTAATAATGCAAAAATTTGACTACGGCATTACAGAGTTTGCTAGTTTAAACAGTTTTTATAGCACTACTTTAAGAGTTTGTTGAGTGCACGAACCTTTGTTTCCGACCAAAACATAAAATAGTGCGAAAATATTTCACGCGGATATCAGAGTTCATTGGCTGGAGAATTATATATAAGACACGCAAATCACAAAATAGACGTGCTAAAAAAGTTTCAAATGTTTGTTCAATAATGTACCCGTTACCGTTACTGTTTTACAGACATGGGCGTAGCCAAAATTTTTTTTAAGATAGGTTACCCAAGTGTTGTAATAAAACGAGCCTCACCACTTCTCATACAATCGAAAAAACACATGTTAAATACCACTTAGGGCGGATTTACAGAGCAGCGACGACGACAGCGACACGACCCCTCGCCATTTATTAGTTAACTAATAATATAACTATTCTTTTGGTGTAAAAAATGTTTAACATTGGCGCAAAAAGTATAACCTTGCGTCAAAATGCAGCATCTGCATATATTTAAGGAATGTCTAATATTTGTACTGCAAGTGCACGTGTTTGCAAGGGTTTAGTCACAGAATTCCACTGCCCGGCTCAATATGCGTCCGCCCGACGCGGAGATTGCATTGTTAATGAAAGGTCAGCGGTTTGCAATCCAGTCATCCAATCAAACAATGTAAACTCAATTCTTTTATTCGCATCGAAAACTGTACTAGCATGACACACACCGGCACATACGAATATGCGCCTTATATAATAGTTCGCATACATATTTAGCTTCTAGTAGCGGAAGCCTGGAGGCAGTAATAGGTAAGACAGGTGGAAGGGATGGTTCGCAAACTCCTTCGTCGTGAAAACATTTATAAATATTTAATTTTTAGACATATTGTGACGTTAGTGAATGTCTAGACTCTTCTTCTTCTTCTTGTACTAGGCCCGTGGCCTATTTATTCCAATTATTATTCTTGCGATGTCAAGGTCCAGCTGTCCACCCATCGCTTCGGTGATCTTCCCGTCAGTTTGGTGGTTTCTGGTTGATTGTCCCTTGCTATTTCGGGTAGCTTGTTGTTCAGCATTCTCGTGACGTGCTCGTTCCATTCTCTTCGTCGTTTACGTGTCCACCTAACCACATCTTGTCTAGACTCATGGCATTTAATAATTGGAACTTGTCGCTTAAACCATATATTAACATCCAAGTTAAACAAGAATTTACATTTTCACGAGATACTGCAGCAGTAGGGTACAAGAGTAGCCCATGGCTAAAGGCTAAGTTTTAACAAAGCTTGTTGGTTGTGGGAATTGTAGTCGCTGTTGTAGGAAGATTTAGTAACTAACCATCTTACCAAGAACACCCCTTTTATAAGCCAACGCATGGCCTGGTAATCAGGTCATGTTCTCAATTCCCTGCATGTGTTACATGCAATAGTATATAGGACAGGAATTAATACTTTCATGTATAACCTACATTTAATTCTTTGTATTATATAAATTGTAGGAAATAATTTAAGTAAAATCAATACTTTCCTGTCGTATTGCGACAACATGGCAAACATGTATATAATTTGCGAATAAACCATCTTTGATATAATTCAAGTAATAAAGTGTAATAATTAGACAACACAAGAGATGTGTTATGTTTCAGGTACTTAAAACAATAAATTTAAGATGTATAAACTAAACAATCTGTCTCTTTAGCTTTTATCAATAAGATCCTGTACGAAATTCGATAGAATAGTTACCAAGACACAAATAGTAGACTATGAATATGTGTATATTCTTTGCTTGCATTCTATAATTATCGAAGCTAATATTCCCCAGTAAAAATTAAAAATATGTACGTATCTGATAAAGTTAATAAATCGTTTGAAAATACCCAATCGGGCGACAAGTCTGCAATTTACGAATATGTGAGCGGCCTCCACGAATACCGGTTTACAAATGAATGCCGCTAGCGTTTCGCGTTTCTGTAACCCAGTCGTCTACGTTTTACACAATTTGATCATTTGCCACGAAAACCGTACTGGTCTGCTGCTCCTTAGTGCATACGAATTTGTGCCTTATATAACTGATGTGTAAAAATGCGGCCTCTAGTAGCAGAGCCTCGGCGTCTAGTAAAAAAAGAAACAAGGGAATGAAATTCAGTTTTAATACACAGATAACTGCTCAAAAAAAATGTCACGTTACTTTACGAAAATAGAATATTGTTTATATCCAAATAGATTTAAGTATTTTTAAAATAAGAGCGCGATTTCTTCATTGTCTGCAAAAAAATATTTAGCAAAAGCAGTTTTCGCATAAACAAGTGATATTTTGTGAGGAAGCTCATCCTTCCGTTTTATTGTCGACTGGTATGAAGCGATTCTTTTAAAGAAACGTATCTTGGAGTACTAACAGCTGTCTATAACGTACTATCGTCGTCAATAAAAGCATTTAAACAGAGAAGAAGCGATTTTAGTTGTTATTCTACTACATAGTCCGAGGTATGTGGCTGGGGTACTTGGAATTCAGCCACCTTCCTTACCTAGAGTCTTCAGAAGAAACAGAGAAACTAGAGAACATGGGCCCAGCAAAGATAAAGTCGGAAAAAAACCCACATCCGAAAGAGATGATTGATTTATTCCAATGAGTGCTTTTCGTCAATGTATCACTTGCATGGTAACTGAAATAAAGCCAGGACAGCCAACATCGTTTTGTTTAATGTAGCAGCACCTAGCTTAAGCCGTTATGCTCAGCCGTTGAGCCGCACAAAAACTACCTGCACAGTTATACCAATGCTGCCACGCGTTCTAGTTCTTGACCAAGAACAAGAACTGCAAATCCCCAGTGGCACCAGTCAATAAACTCACTGGCTGAACTTTTTAAACAGCCAAAGCTGTCTTCACTGCTGGTTAACTATGCACCGCTCAGATAGGTCGGTAGCCGGTCTGATCATAACAAGGTCGAGATGGTTCGACACTTTGCTTATGGGCTTGAGCAGCCAAAGTAAAATTTCGCTCTTACGTTAAACTTTTTGGAACAGCAAAAGCTGTTTTCACTACTGGTCAACTACGCACCGCTCAGATGGGTCGGTAGCCGGTCTGATCATAACGAGGTAGAGATGGTTTGACAGTTTGCTTAAGGGCGTGAGCAGCCACAGTAAAATTTCGCTCTTACGGTCTAGATCTTTAAAATTTTAAAATTATGAATTTTAAAATTGCATTACGTTTTAATACATAAAAATGTAGACTTTTGTTTGTATTATTATCAAATCTAAGATGTATCATTTGACTTATCTTGACCATAACCGGCTACGCCCATTGGTTGCAGATCAGTTTTTTCACTTGCGTTATGTAACATCGATGTGAGCCAAGGCACCCCTACAAGCAGAACCAAATTTTAGTATTAATCAAATAATAGTAAGTAATGATGCGTTAAATGCGGCGGTTAGATAAGTAAGCGCTATCTTAGTTCGTATCGGTGAAAGCAGTGACAGTTCCTTTTAATCAAGTAACCGCTGATGATCGCATCAGTCACTGTCGCGTGTCCGATTGGTGCGGGCCCTAATCCTTATCAGTCGTCCGCTTCATTGGACAGGTCAGCACGGCCTCGTCTTCTACTAGATTACGACCTGTCCATAAATCAGCTGATGTCCTCTTAATGCATCTGGGATCCTCTAAAGTGCGCTCGCCTCTCAAAGTGTCACGGATATCACCCCCTATTCCATATGCAAGTGATTGACAACCACTTAGCTGGTGCGAAAAATAACATACACACACATTGAGTGGTTGCCATCGACGCATACCCACTTCCCATTACACGGTTTGAATATTTACTGACCCCGATGGAGGCTGAGTGCCAATTTTTAGGAATATTAGATGAAAATACCATCACTTGTTATTGAGAAACTGAAAATTGACTGACATTTACATATTTCCTCATCACTTGCGAACTATTGTTCCGACTTCGTAAACATCTTTTGATATACTTTTCTAAAAACAATCGCATTATATTAATACTAGATGGCGGACCCAATCTATTGAATTTACAAAAACAAACTAGGTGGCAGGTATTGTTAATTGCAGTTATTAACAGTACTGGTAAGTGTTTGGAGGGATTCGAAGCACATAAATACAAGGTGAATCCTAACATGTAAGACCCACGTTTAGGGTGAATTCTGAATCTGAAAACAATGAATAACGTTCAATTAACATGGGTCGGAAAATGCTAGTTGACGAATTTACAGCATCCTGAAGATGTAACAGTCTAATAACATTACGTCTACAACTATCGAAGTATGAGAAAGTACCAAGTGAGGTGTTTCGCCTAGTTATGTTTGATCTACACGTCTAAGTGTGCAACATAGAAAGATTTATTTGTTAATAAAAAAAATTACGTTTAGTTGGTTCAAAAAATGCTTATATAACAGAAACGATATTTACGGCAACGTAACGGAAACGTAACATTTAATATTTAAGGTAATGAAACCGAAAACTGAAATAGCATTGGTTTCGGTTCACATCCATGGTTTAAGTGCAACTAATGTGAAAATTGTAGACAAAAATTATGATTCTTTCATTTCCAGGTGGCTGTAACTCCGTAAGGAAGAGTTTCCGATTCATATTCATTTATAAATCCTAAAAACGTGTTATAATCAATATGTATATTAACTCTATGTTAACATTTTCGTACTTCAAACCGTTATCACATTCAGATTTCTTCAAAGTATTTAATGCTTCTTTAAATTTAAAGCGTTTTCTAAATTTTCTAGAACGATCAAGGGATTGGATATAGTTGAGTTAAGGGTATAAAAATAGAACAGAGCGAACGTATATCGAGCGGTAGCTACAATTTATTTTTCACACAATGTTAAAGTTTAAGTTGTACAGCAAAGAATGCATTTTATTTTAAGATTTCGTTGCCTTGAATGCAACAAAAATAAAAACGTTTCCACACAATAGCAGTGTTTATTCGAAAAATATATTTTTTTCCTTGCGAGCAACGTCATTTAAGGAGAAAGAGCGCACAACAGAAACTTCATCGAAGCAACAAACACAACAAAACAAACACACTCACAAGTTTCATTTCCTGAAATAAACAGCTATGATATTGTCCAGAACGAGCAATGCGACGCCATTTTACACGTCTCGACATTTTGTCTTCGGCTCTTGGTCTCGATAACAGACAATTCAGCCAAGTATTAAAAGAAATTGAAGTGCTTAAATAGGAAAGAAAAATGTCGCAGTTATTACGTGGAAATGTGTTTGTGCAGCTTTTGTATTTATAAAGAACTTTATTCTTTTCTGTTTATGAAGCTCATTTTAAAATGAAGCAATTTTCTTTTTTGTACGTTTGAATACATTAATTTAAAAACAAATCACAACTGAAAGGAAAAAAACAAGATGTTATAATTTCGAAGCGCACTTCAAACAAATCGTAGATATCAAACTTTATTGACGAACAGCTTTGAAAATAAAGAAACCAAGACAGTAGCGCAGCTCTGTTAAGACGTCGAAACCAATGAATTGAGATGAGATAGGAGCGCTAGTTCCAAGGATTCGATATACGGGCGTAATCTAAGGACATTACAGGCTCGATCCCTAATGCGCCTACTTTGATTCCTACACACGAGATGAGTCCACGTTATCTCTAACAACGCGCTCCGAGCCGATAAATACTGCGATTGTGGTTGTTAAGTTAATGGTATTTAGGATTTTCTACGTAATTACATTCCTTCTTCCCACAAAATATAAATTTTCGCCAATGGTCCTTAAGATAATTAAATTGCGCTGTGTATTGTAGAAAGCTTCCATGTGAAAAATAAAGAAAAATTATTTTTAACTAATACCACTAGAAACTGTTTACTTTACTGTCGCGCCCATAAAAGAGGACACCTTTTTGCTAAATAATAACAAATAATTTTATTGGAGGATTATGTTTTGTAACACGCTGTATATGTATAAGATTGTAGTACCTCGAAACTGCTCGGCGAAGCGTCTACGCAGATCTCTCATCAGACTTGGTTGCTTTTTGTATTTAACAACACTTCATGCTTACACGATAAACTCTTCACGCTACCACTATAGACTTACCGAAACACAAATATTAGTTTGTGTCAGCACAAAAGTGCTATGAAATCTACGTTGACTGTGGCTTTAAAAGTAATTTTGGGTTTTACGCTTTTACATCTGTTGGTGAAGATTTTTGCCAGCTTTATCGTGCACTGAGAAAATCGTACCGTTCTTATATAAACAAGACTGACCATTTTATCGTGTAACTGTTAGATTTTTTAGAATAGGCAACACACGTTGCATGTCACTTCGCTTTACCAATAAAATATAATTTTATAAACGAGGCCAACAGTTTGCTATGGGCATAGCCCATCTTTTTATTAATTAAATGTCAACCCAAGTTTTTTTATTAACAGCAAACGCTTGTTGCCATTTACAAAATTATATTTCGGAATACTCCGCCAAACTACCGCCTTCAAAATCCTACCAAAACCTCAAAGCTGGTTATTGACTGTTTGACAGTTCTTCTTTATCTTAGGCTGTGCGGAAAGCGGCAGCACCCAGTCCTAATTAGCCCGTAGTGCATCCTCCGCTTGTTTAAGGATTATCTTCTTACGAACCAGTAGCTAGTTCAGAGGCTAGCATATTACTGATGGTGATGTCCTGTAGTTCTTTTGGTCGAAGAAGGGTTTCCGAGGTGTCTGTGCCTTAGTACCAATAGTCCGGGATAGCGAACGAAACTACGGAGGGAAGATTCCTCTCTTTTTTCCCTCAGAACTTACACTTAGTGTTGACGTGTTTGTTGAGAGCACCATAGCCAGTCAAAATATTGACCACAATCGTAATATGTTTCCTGATTAATCGTAGCAGTCGATTGGAACGCCAAGGTGAAGGTTCTCGAATGAGATGCTTTGGCTAGCGCAGTTTATAGTGAGAGTTGCACCCAAAGAAGTTTGGCTTAATTATGTCAGCCAAGTCTGCTTAGGGCTTGACGGCAGTCCTCAACCAGCAGTGGTTTGGTCATAATAGAACCAAAACCCTTAAAGGTCGCTTGGCTATAGAAACTTATATAGATATCGTCCTCCTTATCACAAAGTAACCTAACTCAACCTTATAGTATTATGTTAGGTCTAATAGTACATTTCATCAATGTATCAGTATAATAATTAGGAAAGTATATACATTTCTGGATTAATAGAAATCCGGCGCATCAAGAAGGTTTAGTTAGTTTTCATATGGTGACTGCTAGTAAAACTTTGAACTACTCTTCTGAAAAATTGTTAGAATTCAGATACGCCACGATATGTTTGTTGGAAAAACTCCAACGTGGGTTTTTAGAACACTAGCTAAGATACTATAATTCTCTGCCTGGAACTCTGTGGGAAATCTACCAAGGACAAACAAAAACTTTGGCCCTAAGCTTCACGCCATAAACTTTAGTACCAAAACCTACTACTGTTATCAATCTGTCTTTGAAGCAGACCAGATCCACAAGCTTAAGAAAGTTCTTAGTTCGTGTTCAGTCTGCCTTGTTAAGGATGCCAGTATTGAATGATTTGGTAGAGGAGAGTAAAGGTGGCATTGAGGAGCGCGTGTGTTTTTATCGCAAGAGATAGGAGACGTGCATGTTTCAAGAAAAACTTTTCACCTTTCCACTGGCCATGATACTCCAGCCTGTAAGCTGCCTTCATCAGAATACGAGAGTTCACAGCTGTCTCCTGCGCCTCAGTACGCATCCACGGTTCCTAGGCAAGTATTTATAGTCAAGTTAGGTTAGTTGGATACATCCCAATACACTAAAAAGGCATACGTTGCTGCGTAGAAGACACTACAAAATATAGTAATAAGCAACAATGTAGTGCGTCACTAGATACCAGGACATTCTAGTGTTAAAGGTAATGTAAAACCAGATGGTCTGGCAAAAATAGACACGGAAAGAAAACCTCAGAGAGAGCCGACACTCGTTATTTCCAATAACAACACTGTCAAAAATAAAACACTCAGAAAACACTCTCTGTTGTGAGGCATTTGTTTAACACGAGGGCAACTAAGAACCCTGACCGGTCACAGCAATCGAAACAAACACTTTAAAAACATTGACAACAAAGCAATGCAATGCAATGCACGCTAAAGTGAGAGTTAGAGAAAAAAGCATCTCTACATGTCTTATACGTTGGTTGCACGGCGGAGAACTGCGGATGCCGGTCATACGGTATTCAAAGTTAAGTAATGTCCGCTCTGGTCCCCACTCGGATGGGTGACCAATATAGGGGTATATCTGCAACCAGCCGTTCTTCGGAGGGCACGTTAAGCCGTCGGTCCCAGTTGTCATACTGACATCTTTGGCAATCGTAAACCATTTAGTGGAACTTCTCCTTTCGACAGGTAAGGCCAGCCTCCTGAGGGCTCACAGAACCCGCACTAGTTGAGGGTATCAAACAGGCCATTGGCCTATAACAAGAGGAAGAAGAAGAAGAAGAAGAAGAAGAAGAAGAAGAAGAAGAAGAAGAAGACATGTCTTGTGCGATTGGCCGGCCTTATACACACCAAAACACACATAGGAGTTTGGTATACAAATCCCTAAGACAATTAGGATCTCTTCCTTAACATCATTCTGGGCTTCTACACAGCAATCGTATGACAGACAAATTTTGAGGAAGCAGCGGGCAGTAGAAAAAACCCTTGACGTCTAAGAAGCTGATCTTACCTTTAAAATTGGACCACCGCACACCAACAGCCACACTTTAAATATCTTTTGCCAAATACACAACAGACAAATAAGTCGTTTCATATAAAAACATTTAAAGTAAATTGTGTCAGCCATTATTTCCTAGATCAAGAGCCAAGAAAGAAACACTAGCTTGGTCTCGAAGCCTTTTATAAGTATTTGTATTTATAGCTACAGAAATTTATATAAAATTTTAAGCACTGATTTAAAAAAACGCATCTACTTATGTTACTGCTTCAAGTTCTAGATCATTTTTATTATACCTGAGAGTATTCAAAATTTCAATAAATTCTTGAGCATGCACACGAACACACGTATGGGCGCACGTACACAAATACGAGTGTGCTCTCGTCTACAGAACTATGAAATTGTTTTGACGCTCACAAAAATTTCTTAAAAACTGAAAGAATTAGGTTTGACTGAAAATAAGTTTGATTTTATTATTATTGACATGATTCAACAGCAAACGCCCGCTTGACACCAACTGACACCAACACTACAAATTTCGTTTAGATAGTGAAAAGTAGTTGAAAACATTAACCCCGTAGCAACTCGATGTGCACTCTACGATTGTGCGCGCAACGTTCATTCTGCGCTCCGGAGGGCGTGGTCACAGCAGTGATAGATCGTAACATCGCAAAAAAAATGAAGTGCCGATTCGTATGTCTCTCTTTTTCCCTGTCACTTCGTCACTGACACACTTTGTCCTGCTCTTACACAACATTTTACAAAATTAAGTAATGACGAACAATAACACAATGGCGGTAATAATGGTGACAGAGAACTCGTCACCCCTGGTAACGGAAGAGTTTAAAACAGACGCAAAAACTCCGGCAAGGCAGTGTTTACCTTCAGATCAAATAGAACGGGTCATAAGGTCAACACTCAGGTGGAACTAAAGCTACTGGTCCTGTAATCGATTTTAGCACCCGGTCACCAACAACAAGCTCTAGCCAAAATCCCGTGGTCAAGCTGCAGATACCCTCTGAAATAGAGTCTTGCCGTTATTTGTAATCTTTTACTAACAGAATCCTAAATTACTCAGTCCGTTTCTTCTACAGAATTGCCCAAGTCAAACCAAGGCGAAGTCAACCATCCCGAGCCAGAAGGCAAAACCAACCCCACAGCAGCAGGCCTGTAAGCTACCACTCCAATTAGGAGAAGAAATGCCGAACGCATTTTGGGGGCAAGTTATCACCGAGTACCCTTGGCGTAAACCTTCCAAAAACAGATCCACTACGCCCATGCGAACCGCGGGCCCCAGGTACTACGGCGAATTAGACGTCAGGTGGTTTTGTCCAGCATCTACCCCTAGCACGAGTGGCCTACGCAAAACCCTGGAAACCCAAAACCTTAGGAGTCATTACTTTGTGTTACCTGCCGAAAAACTGCAAAACCCCCAGTGATAATCCCCTGAACAAGTGATAAAAGTGTACTGAACAACATAAACTTTCCAATAACTTTGTCTTATATTTTTTGTGACCTTTTGTGTTTTACTGCTATAATTTCTATTTGTATTTTTTGTGTTGTAACATATACATGACATTTAAATGCCTGTGTGTACGTCTTTTCTGGTTAAATTGAAATAATTAACAAAACATTTTGTTCTGTAAATGAAAACATATTTCTTTTCTTCCTTAGCTTGCTTACTTATCATTGGTTGGAGTTATTAAGCAACAGGACAACATTATATTTTCCTTAAATTTATTTATCTACTTCCATCCTGTTCTGAATATGTTAGCCATTTTGTAATTTTCTCCTACACATGATGTTATGTAGCCACAATATTTCTTCTACTTTCTAAATTTGTATGCAATATTATTCCGCAGCAAGTAAAAGATGTGCCATGTGTGTTTTTAAAATTTGAAAGCTTAACGTGACCATTTACTTTCAGTTACCTAGTTGTATTTGTAAAGATAACATGAATTATTTTGACAGAGTTCTACTGTAGTTCAGTAGAAATAATTTCGTTGACCGAACCTGTTTGATTTGCAAATGTCACAAGGAGTAGGTACCCAGCTAATAATAACTGCAAGGTTTGAGAAGGCACGCAAACAAGTCCCGCTCTATCCCTAACAGATACTAATGTTTCATGAAGGCGAAGTGGAGGCGCCATGAATTATTGCATCCGAGTTGACTGGGGCAGACGGGGAACTGTAATACTGACTAGTAATTCAGTTATGAGATATGTATGTGGCAGGCAGGGTAGTTAGACCGAGTTAGACTCTGTTGCTCGTGTGCCACTGGTGGAACTGTCAGATGCAGGGGTGATCCGCAGATATATCACCGTAAAAGCAGGGATCGGCGGCAAGGGTGGTAAAGGGGTTGTCGATTGCAAAAACATGTCAAGCTCTCGATCATATAAGCCCCGACTAATCGGGCTTTGTGCAAGTAGTTGAACAAACAAGATAAGGTTTTGCTGGTGCATTTTCTTTGTTCCCGTTTCTGTACGTTAGTACCGTTGTCGTCACCGGCAGGAAATTATACGTAATATTTATATTTCATTAATTTGTTCTGCTCCGCGGTATAAAATTATTTATGCAACATTTAAGTTCCGTTATTTTACCAGGAAGTCGTCTCATAATTTATAGGCACCCGGTTACATTTAAAACCATGGAAAATTCTCGGTTTCCTATCTCGCAATTTTGCGTGCGCCCACTGCATTCGTCGCGATTATTATTTTAGAAGAATGCTGAAACGTTTGCACTGAAACCGGCTCAATTCAAACGGAATTCTCCTTTTGATTTTTGTTTGTTCCCGTTAGTAGACGGAATACTAAATTACCTACTTGCTCTACATATGTAATCATTCTAACGGTGAAACGATAACGTTTCTATACTTTATTGATAAAAAAGCCACCGACAGTTCACAACATAAACTAAACTAAATTAGTACTACTACTACAATAGTGCTATTACGGTACTCTTTTTATGAATTATGGAAACAGACAACATTATTCGTAATTTAATGTGATTAAAAAAGTATAAATTTTTATCTTCTACTTAAATAAATGAACTCATCAAATAATATTTTTTAAATAAAAACACTGCGTCTTACTCAAATAAATAATTGTACTTTAGTTTAAAAATAAACAAAAGGTTTTTTTGTAAGAAATATATTATTTTATTCTGAGCGTTTTCACCGTACTAAGTAGGCAACAGGCTTTTGAGCTTTCGTGTTTCATTTGCGTGTGATAAACAATAAATACAAAAATACATAACCTTTGTGCCAGCGACCACCTGTATCGATATACAAAGCTCGACCGAATAATTTCCAGTTATTGACGAACAGAGAGAACTAGAGCCGCATTGAAAACAAACAGGATATTGAGTTTGAGTTTATTATCAAACATTTGTAAAGGATCCAACCACAATATTTATTTTTGGAAGTCAATAAAGGAATGTAAAGTGACCACCTGTCAGACAAATAACCGATAGCCAATTAAATTACAAAGGAACGATTTGAAATTGAAGTCATTTTTAGCTACGTTTTCACAAAACTAACATGCATGTGGCTAGAAAAAACAGGCGCAGTACTGCACCTGAATTTCCTCTAAAATAATTACTTTCTATGTTAAAAAAAATACAGTTAGGTACTGCATAAGTTAAGAATCCTCTAGACATGTAAGTCATGTGTTTTCGCATCAAAACTTTGGTTAAAAAGGTAGCAAAAATCGAAATTTACAAGAAAAAATTTACAAATCGATTTTTAATTTTTGTGAAGAAAGATTACTTGGGTAGAATATTGTGAACGTTTAATGGAATTTTTTTTGTAATAAAACATTGGATTACCAGCGTGTAGGACAATTCGCCGTAGGCACAATTTGCCGTCGGCAAAAATTCATCCTAGGAAAATCAAATCGGCGACGGTCAATCGGTGACGGCGAATTGTCCTAGACCCTGGATTATCACACTAGGACTTTAAACGGTTGTTGCCTTAGAATAACTGATTATTTTAAAATTATTTAATTATTTGAAAGAATCATCCACCGTTTGATAATAGTACATCTTGTGAAAGCCGTAGCTTTAGTCTAGTTCGATCTGATATGTTACCTATGCTGCAATGTTCCGCACCAGAGCACTGACAAACATTTTTCGCTGTAGCATGTATAAATTTGTCTACAGTTTGATGTTTAATTCTCGCTGTAACTGCTCTAATGTGCCACTCGGCGTTGTCGCGATGGTAAACATGTTATTAATACATTCAGCAGTATTTTATACTCTCAATTATGCATATCTGTAAATTCGCTTGTGTCTTTCAATTATAAACGCGTATATATGGCGTCGTTTTTGTCTTTTACCTGTATGTATTGGTAACGAACTTATTTTGCGCATTAAAACTATTTTGGTTCATTTCAGTGAACTTTCGGTTTTAACGCAAATTAGTTTCTTGGCTTCTTTGCCCTCTATTCTATTCTGTTATTAAACTCGCACCCCAAGATAAAATTAGAGTAGGAGTAGTTCCCTCTCCAGGTCCTTTTCACTACAAAACGCTTTCCGCACTCAGAAAGTGGAGAATTCTTTCCCAGAACTTTAAAGAGCTTACTGGCTCCTTCTTGCAAATTTGTTGGAATAATTCAGGAGGACCCGTCAAGGCCTTCGTCAAAGGCTTTACCGTCCGCTCGTGATGTACAAACTTTTATACATTTCTAATATTTGCCCCGACAGCCCGTCAACCCGTTGAAATTTTATTCATTCCGAAAGTTTAACTTTACTATCCGCCCGTGATTTACAAACTTTTATATGTTTGCAATATTTTCCCGGACAGCCCCGTCAACCCGTTATATTATCGTTTACTCCAAAAGTTTAACTTTACCGTTCGCTCGTGATTTACAAACTTTTATACGTTTGTAATACTTTTCCGAGTCCCGTCAACCCGTTGAATTTATATTCAATCCGAAAGTCAAAAGCGGCACCGTCTGCCCGCGGCGTACAAACTCTTATACACTTGTAATATGTTCTTCATGTATCGTCAGAACTCGTTGAATTTATATTCAATTCGAAAGTCGAACATTTTATCGTCCGCCCGTGGTTTACAAATTTTTAAACATTTGTAATACGTATTTTCCCGAATCCCGTCAGAACTCGTTGAATATGTATTTAATCTGAAAATTAAAGACTTTACCGTCCGCCCGTGATTCACCAACTTTTATACATTTGTAATATTTTTCCCGAGTTTTGTCAACCCCTTGAATTAATATTCAATCTGAATGTTTAGCTATACCGTGTTATATGTTTGTAATATTTTTTTCGAGTCCCGTCAGAATTCGTTGAATTTATATTCAATTCGAAAGTCGAACATTTTATCGTCGGCCCTTGGTTTACAAATTTTTAAACATTTGTAATATATATTTTTCCCGAATCCCGTCAGAACTCGTTGAATATGTATTTAATCTGAAAATCAAAGAATTTACCCTCCGCCCGTGATTCACCAACTTTTATACATTTGTAATGTTTTTCCCGAGTCTTGTCAACCCGTTGAATTTATATTCAATCTGAAAGTTTAGCTATACCGTCCGTTTGTGTTATAAGTTTGTAATATTTTTTTCAGGTCCCGTCAGAATCCGTTGAATTTATATTCAATTCGAAAGTCAAAGATTTCATCGTCCGCTCGTGGTTTACAAATTTTTAAACATTTGTAATACTTATTTTCCCCGAATCCCGTCAGAGCTCGGTAACTTTGTATTCAATCTGAAAATCAAATACTTTACCGTCCGCCCGTGATTCACCAACTTTTATACATTTGTAATATTTTTCCCGAGTCTTGTCAACCCGTTGAATTTATATTCAATCTGAAAGTTTAGCTAAACCGTCCGCCCGTGTTATATGTTTGTAATATTTTTTTCAAGTCCCGTAAGAATCTGTTGAATTTATATTCAATTCGAAAATCAAAGATTTTATCGCCCCCCCCCCGTGGTTTACAAATTTTTAAACATTTGTAATACTTATTTTCCCCGAATCCCGTCAGAGCTCGGTAAATTTGTATTCAATCTGAAAATCAAAGACTTTACCGTCCGCCCGTGATTCACCAACTTTTATACATTTGTAATATTTTTCCCGAGTCTTGTCAACCCGTTGAATTTATATTCAATCTGAAAGTTTAGCTATACCGTCCGTTTGTGTTATGAGTTTGTAATATTTTTTTCAGGTCCCGTCAGAATCCGTTGAATTTATATTCAATTCGAAAGTCAAAGATTTCATCGCCCGCCCGTGGTTTACAAATTTTTAAACATTTGTAATACTTATTTTCCCCGAATCCCGTCAGAGCTCGGTAAATTTGTATTCAATCTGAAAATCAAAGACTTTACCGTCCGCCCGTGATTCACCAACTTTTATACATGTGTAATATTTTTCCCGAGTCTTGTCAACCCGTTGAATTTATATTCAATCTGAAAGTTTAGCTAAACCGTCCGTCCGTGTTATATGTTTGTAATATTTTTTTCAAGTCCCGTAAGAATCTGTTGAATTTATATTCAATTCGAAAATCAAAGATTTTATCGCCCGCCCGTGGTTTACAAATTTTTAAACATTTGTAATACTTATTTTCCCCGAATCCCGTCAGAGCTCGGTAAATTTGTATTCAATCTGAAAATCAAAGACTTTACCGTCCGCCCGTGATTCACCAACTTTTATACATTTGTAATATTTTTCCCGAGTCTTGTCAACCCGTTGAATTTATATTCAATCTGAAAGTTATGCTAAACCGTCCGTCCGTGTTATATGTTTGTAATATTTTTTTCAAGTCCCGTCAGAATCTGTTGAATTTATATTCAATTCGAAAATCAAAGATTTTATCGTCCGCCCGTGGTTTACAAATTTTTAAACATTTGTAATACTTATTTTCCCCGAATCCCGTCTGAGCTCGGTAAATGTGTATTCAATCTGAAAACCAAATACTTTACCGTTCGCCCGTGATTCACCAACTTTCATACATTTGTAATATTTTTCCCGAGTCTTGTCAACCCGTTGAATTTATATTCAATCTGAAAGTTTAGCTAAACCGTCCGCCCGCGTTATATGTTTGTAATATTTTTTTCAAGTCCCGTAAGAATCTGTTGAATTTATATTCAATTCGAAAATCAAAGATTTTATCGCCCGCCCGTGGTTTACAAATTTTTAAACATTTGTAATACTTATTTTCCCCGAATCCCGTCAGAGCTCGGTAAATTTGTATTCAATCTGAAAATCAAATACTTTACCGTCCGCCCGTGATTCACCAACTTTTATACATTTGTAATATTTTTCGCGAGTCTTGTCAACCCGTTGAATTTAAATTCAATCCAATAGTTTAGCTACACCGTCCGTCCGTGTTATATGTTTGTAATATTTTTTCGGACAGCCCGTCGTCAACCCGTTGAATTTTTATTCATTCCCAAAGTATAACTTCACCGTCCGTTCGTGACTTATTAACTTTTATACGTTGGTAGTATTTTCCTAGAGTCCCGTCAGAACCCGTGGAGTTTATATTCAATCCGAAAGTGAAAGGCTTTATCGTCCGCCCGTAATTTACAAACTTTTATACGTTTGCAATATTTTCTCTGGCCGCCCATCAGTACTATTAAATTTGAATTACCGACCTTGCCGTTTACCTGTAAATTTAGAGTGTCTAAGAAATTATAGAGAATTTCTCATTGAACTTCGCCGAACGCACTTTTCCGAGCTGGTCATATTGCAAACTGTAACAAGTTAGTAATATTTTCAAAAAACCTGTCAAATAGTTTCAAAAGTTATTTAAAACTGACACAGGGCGCTCGTGCTGTATTTTACTGCTAATTTGAATATTGTAGCGATCGATGTTTGTTGTTTGTAAAATACAAAAATAGGAATCCTGAAGTTGTTTAAGACAATGCCTGAGGCGCTATCTTGATAATAAATGTAAAAATTAAAAAAACAAAAACTTAATTAAAGCAAAGACTAATCTTCTCTTTCGTATTCGGGTTTTCAGAGGTTGTTTTTTAGGATAATTTCAGTATAAGTCCTCTTGGCACGGCGGCAGAAATCGCATTAGAATTGGTAACATGTCCACCTTAAAATTATTAAAGGTTGAACAAATTCTGCTAGACGTTCAAAATAGAGGAAAAACAATCAAGAATAGGAACAAACGATTTTTTAAAAGTATCACCGTTAATCGCCTATTTGTGGAATCCAACTAGTGATGTGCAAGCAAGAACGTTCCCGCGGGAATGATCCTAGAAGTGGGAACATTTTTCGGAAGTTTACTCGACCACACGGAAAGCATATAGCAAATGCTCTGTCTGCACTGCATCAGCATATCAATACCAAGTTTGTCGATTTACAAACATTAAACAGGAATTTCAAAAATTACTACTAAATGTTTAAGTGTTCCACAAACTGCGCAGTACGCGCAAATTTGTCTGGAAACGTTGCCAGTTTCTTTCCGGAAATTAGCTTTTGCGGGAAAACCCCCATCACTAATCCCAACCCTCTAAAAATTAAAATTTTTGAAAAATTTTAAAACTCATCTTTTCTTTAATAATATAACCTCGCTCCTTGAAACAACACACATTTTTCAGAACTATAACCTTAATTTTTCCCTAGAATCAGGCACCTCTAAAAATTTAAACATTTCTCAAATGTGTTATAACCTTTAAAATTATGGAAAAGTTTAGGACATGTACTTAGCTAATTTTTAATATTAATCAACCTTTAAGCTTTAACATATTTCTCTGTACATTTTCATATTCATTAATAAAACTGATAAGGTAGTTATTGCCTACTACCATAATCTGGGATCCGCTGCTGCAATAAATTTTTAGATTAAGCGATCCCGAATTCGTTATCAACAAAAAGCAGGCATTCAAGCTTAGGGTTTTCTCATTCACAATTTAAGAACGCTCTTTTAAAAGCCGTTATCCTAATTCCTATTCGTAATGATCCTCGTATGTCCTTTTGACGTAACTGTTACATACACAGATATCTTATAGCGAAAGCTCCCGCCTCCCTCAGATCCCAAGGGAGAATTTATGTCGTCGTTACTGTCAGGGGCTGTTTGGGTATTCCGGAGCCTCGCGGTAAGGCTGTGATCTCCCGGAGTCCGTCCCTTAGGTGTTGTGATCCTCAAATTACAATCTAGCTGCCGCCTGTCGCTCCAAACTGTTAGAAGCTGACCGGAATAATATCGGTTACTTCTCAGACCCAAACGCGCTCGAAGTCACTGCTCTCGACATTTACATCCGAAAATAAATTTTAGAAAGTAAATATGCAAAGGAGCCCATTGGCTCGTGGTATTGTTCCATTATTCATACAAGATTTAATTACAATACTGTAATGATAACATTACGTTAGCCAAATTAAGATCGGATACATTTTATTAATTTTTATGTCCTTGAGGAAATTTGTACTTTTTTAGATATGATAAATACCTTACCACCTGTTCTCTTTTCACTAGGGGTAACAAAGTGTAGTTATTTTCTATAGGCCGTGTATCATTAATTCCTAGATTAACAATTTCTAACTTGCAAATCCAGTAATCCTACCTTTCGAAAATTCCGTTTCCATTTCCACATGTAGCTTTCGCGGCAGTGGCAGTTCTATTTCTTCCCGCTCCGTGTTGTAATCAGCAGTTTGCGAATGGTATGGACTGCTGCCGATCGGATCGATTTTACACTTAACTCGCTGATATCCAGAGCTTTTCCAACTTTCATTCTGATGAGAGATGCAGATTTCAATGTGTAGGGTATAATGCACTGCGCTTTTTATCCCGCAGGAATTTATGCATTTTAGAGATAAGACCTATTATTGAGAATTTCTTTCACTTTACCTCTGATTTTCGATTTTAGTAACATTTTGCTGCTATTTAGTGTAATGATTTTAGTAGTATGATTTAAAAATTGATATTGATGGATGGAGTATTCTACAGGAATACAAAACACTGAAAACGCTGCCCCAGCGATAGGAAAAGACGAGAAGAACATCAGAAAGACTCTAAACATAAACACACAAGAAATTAACCGTAAAGAAATAAAAGACGTAATCAGGGAAATGAAAAATGGAAAAACGCCGGACATCGACAACATCGCAACAGAACTGATAACAGCCGACCCCGAAACAAACACAGATATGTTACATAAACTGCTAAACCAAATATGGCAAGAAGAGGAAATGCCACACGTGGCTCGTAATAAAACTTCCGTAGCAGGGAGACACTACTAAATGCAAAAACTGGAGAGGTATACCCTAGGATTCCTTCTATATATCTCACCATTTACTGCCGCCGGGCCCTCGCTACTAAAAGCGGCAGCTATATGGCGCGACGCGTCTATTATATAAGGTGCCTATTCCCTTGCATCGCTGTCCATCCAGCCAACACAATTTTGAACGCCATTAAAAAAATTGTGTTAACAGGCTACGGGTGGTTAATTAAGACTCGAGGCGCTGTCACAAATTTCATTTGCAAGCCAATCTTGACGGTGGCCGTATCGCATAAATTATTGAGATCTATGTATTATTATGTACTATAAGCAAATTATTAACACGCATAAAAGAAGCAATGAACGGGCACTAAGGCAAAACCAAGCAGGGCTCCGAATACATAAATCATGTATCCACCATATCTGCACACTACGAGTAATCATAGAGCAATCAATCGAAATGAACAACAAACTATATTTAAACTTTGTCAAAAAAGCATTCGATAGTGTAGACAGAACAAGAATGTAGAGAATACTAGAAACATATGGAATACCAGATAAATTCATTCGCATAATAAAACAATTCTATAACAACTATACAGCGAAAGTGGTTCATAATGGAAGTGCCTCAGACCCAATACAGTTAAAAAGTTACCCCACTTTTTAAGGGTGCATTCTGTCACCAACTCTTTTTCTAACATTAATTGACTGGGTCATGACAAGAACGACAAGGAACAGAACTGGAATACCCTGGACCTCTTTTACACATCTAGAAAACTTGAAATTTGCCGACGGCATATGCCTAATATCAGCAAAACAAGAACACACGCAGAACAAAACACGAAAAGTAGAAAGAGAAGCAGAAAAACTGAGATTGAAAAGAAAACAAGAAAAAACCAACAGTTTATGGTGCACAGAGCACACAAAGTGAAAATTCACGACAGACATGGACGAGGTGTACAGTTTCAAACGTTAGCTGACGAGCCATAGCAACAAAACGGTTCTTTTCACAACCACAACAATTTTCCCGAGAAGATTTTCTTTAAAAAACATTTCATAACCTCTGAAACTCATAACCTTGAAACTTAAGCAATCTGGTTTGTATCTTTACTAACGAACAATATATTATGGGAGTGTATCAGGGGGGGGGGGAGCTATATTCAGTACTTATATTAATTATTTAATTAAAATAGTATCATTTGTTTTTAAAATTGGTTCCTGTTTGTTGTTAGGTAGTACTGCATGATCAAAGGTCGTGTTCTTACTTTTAGGTGATAATATTAATTAAGAGGCAAGATATATAATAGCCTATCTGTTTATAAAATGCAACGTTTGAATAACTAGAATTGCCTTAAATCTCTTAAATATTATTTAAGTAGGTTTGACCGTTCTTGAACTGTAATTGAGAGCATCTTTTACTAGAGCTTTACCTTTTGTGAACAATCAATTTGTTATTGTAATTATTGTATTATTGAATAGAGTTGTTGTAAGTTAGCTTTTTAAGCCAATTTAAGCAGCTTTTTTCGTAGCTACTAGTAATAATTTCCAGTGTGTTTTAATAACAAAGTTAGTTTAGTTTTGGATGTAAACTAACTCCAAAGTGGCATCACCCAAATAACAAATTTTAATGGTTTAAAAGTTAGAGCCTTATTTGCTTGTTCTGAAGCAACGCGATACAAAAACTATGTGAACTTATTTTAAATGTTTTTTTATCATTTTGTCAATATATAAGCAGCTTACAGAGAAGCACATTATCATTGTTAATCTGACATTGATGTTAAATCGACCACTGTATGAACATTGCACATTCATTGTTTTTGGACTACTTGTCCACCACCCATTAATCCTCTATCTGCAAGAAGTTCTGCTGCTCCAACGACGTTCGTTTTTGTTCGTTTCTGGCGCTTGGTTCGCACGGCTGCCTCTGCAGGCTCTTTTGCTTGATTTTCTGAGATGTGAGTCCGGCCTACTGCAATCTTCAGGTCAGCTATCGTTTATCTAATCGTCACTGCCGCGTGGTTTAATCGTTTGCCCTTTTTCGCCCTGTTTTCTGCGCTTTGGCACCGGCTGCTGTAACCTCCAGGTCATATATGTTTTATATGTTTATCACTGGCGCTTGGTTTGCCCGGCTGCCTCTGCTAGCTTTCCTCCGGTTGTAAATTTGCTCCAACTCACTCTTCATCGTCCTCCAAGTCTTGATAGGATCGGTGGATAATATAAATTTACTTTCTAATACTATTTATAAAAAATAATACACTGACTAGGTTTTCTGCAGTTTCCCTAGTCTTTACGGTTTAATACCGAGAGTAAAACTAGAAAATATATAAACGCATTAAGTAGTTTTAATAAAATTGTATTTTATGTTTATATATTTTGAAATACAAACATGCACACATTTTTAGACAATTTTTGATTTTTGCTTAACGAGGTTTGGAGTCGACTACCTATTATTGTACATATACAGGATGGATGTCCGGAAATTCGCTAGTCAAATTGAGAGAAAATTCGAGCGCCCACAACAAGCTAAGGTGTTCCGGTAGACATGGGTTTTAAAAAATGTTGTTTGTGATGTATAACTATACAGTTTTAAAAGTAAAATTAGTTGTATTTGAAAAACTACAAACTGTTAAAATTTAACTATCGTTTGACCATGCGTTGTTACTACGAAATCTATGCTTAGAAGTTTTTTTAGTGGGAAGTTATCGGACAAGGAAGCTTTTACGGCTGTTGTTCTCTTGCGACTACAAGGGAGAAGTCGTGTCTTGCTAAAGTGACATGCAAAGGGTCGCACACAAACTGCACATATTGTTGAGGGGAAAGAAAATTATCTTTAAATGGTTGAAACTAAGTGAACCCAATACCAGCTCAAGGATTTTATTACACTTAAATCTTGGAAAACAACTGTGTGAAAATATTTGAGTAAAGTATTAGATAATATTAAGAGTCTACACTTTGAAACTGTTTTTTTTTCTTTGCAGATTAAGTTTGTCTTACTTCTGCTTCCGGTTTCGGACTGTTTTTAAATCCCCGGTAAATTTTTGAGACATTCCAAAGCTAACTTAAATTGGATCATCCTTTAGGGAGTTGTGGAAACCAACTAATTATGACAGGCAAACCGAAAACGAATACTCTGGTTAAGAAACATCAAGAATTGGGTCAAGTTGACTACACTGAAACATTTTGCGCGACTGAATGGCGACAGCACAGATGCAGCTGTAATTATTCCTTAATCGACTCATTTCACGTAATGGTGACATAAATTGGCCCACCAGATCTCCCGACTATACTACCTCTATTTTTTTTTCTAGGACGCGATGCTTTTTTAAAACTCGGAAGTAAGTATGAAAACCCTTAACGACAGCAATAAAACAAGATATTCGCGCCATTACGGCGGAGATGCTACGTGATATGTTAGAATTCATTGATCGTTTGGAAGAGTTTATTAATGAGGAAATAGGTTATATACTGCACACAATTTTTTGTTAACGAAACCTCGCGTTTTTAGACTGTTTAACTGTTTTTACCTAGTTTTTTGAAGTTTGTACATAAATTTTTATTTGACATTTAAATTGCAAAGTGACACATTGTGCCGCTACTTTAGCAACTGTGTGTGCAATTTTAAACTTATGTCATCGTTTGAAATCCAAAATGACTTGTTTATGCTCAAATAATACTGACAAGCGAGAACATATCATGACAGCTATTGTCTATTATTATTTTGTTAGAGTGTATTTTATTACTGTAGAATGTTATTTAATAATTTTTTATTGTTGAGAATTTTTGTGCTTCATATGCCGTTTTTGCAATTTAATAGTTTTTCCTTATTTCTCACTTTGTATTGTGCAAGTTGCGAGGACAATTTACAATTTATTGTATTACAATTTTATTATTCCTTACATTTTTACAAGCTTTATTTTTCTGGCTGTTTTTAGAGCCAGGGAAGATGGCAGGCTAATGAAAGTACTAAGGACAGCAATTGTGCCAATTGTCAGTACTTTGTGTGTGTTCTTTTATGCTCGAAATAAAATATCAGGGTTATGCCGTTGCTAGTTTAGGTGAAATATTTTTTGTATATTTCGATATTTTTCAACTATATTTCACTTTGGAGTGTACTCGTTTTAAAAATTGTATTAGAAAGTAACAAAGTACTCCTAAAGCTACCGGGTGATCGTAAAAAACATGATTCAGAGCAGGCCATGACCGAAGTGTTAAAGTTGGCAATACTTAATATAAGCCAATTGTCAAATGTTGACAGCTGTAAACATTTTTGGTTAGATACATTTAACTTAATTCTCCGGTGACTTTTTTCCGGGTGATTTTTTTCGGGAATTTTTTTCCGGAGGCTTTTTTTTCAGTGACTTTTTCCAGTGATTTTTTTCCGCTTACCGATGTTCACGAACGCAATTGGGCATTAGGGACCTTTTTTGAGCAGTGTGGTCCTATAAACTAATTGGGCGTTGCGGGCACATTAGGTTTTGTGGCCCTGTAGCAGTTTGGATGTTATGGTCATAATGGGAATTATGGCCCGCCTGAATAATTGGACGTTTGTGTCCCTGTCCAGGATAAAAACCATGTTAGAGGGCAGACAGATACAAGCTGACCTGGGAGGTGAAACTCTCAAGGTACTCGCTGCCAGAGGTTGTCCACAAGAAGGCGTTCTATCCCCTCTTCTGTGGAACCTGGTAGTGAAAGATCTTTTAAAGACACTCAATGATAAGGGACTCTACGCCCAAGGATATGCGGATGACATCGTTATCCTCATAAGGGGCAAACACCCTACAATCATTGCAGCCCTCATGCAAAGGGCGCTAAATATCACTCAAAGGTGGTGTGAAAGGGAAAACCTTAAGGTAAACCCGAGCAAAACAGCGCTAATACCTTTCACCAAGAAAAGAGACGTAGAGGCATTTCAAAACCTCACAATCTTTGGAGAAAGACTTCAGGTCGGCCAAGAAGTTAAATATCTGGGCATTACCCTAGATGCTAAACTAAACTGGAACGTACACCTGGAAAACATTACAAACAAAGCGAAAATGGCCCTGATGATGGGCAGACGCATGTTTGGAAATGGGGACTAAAACCAAAGATGGTTCATTGGTACTACATCGCGGTAGTTAGCCCATGATAGCCTATGGCACCCTATTGTGGTGGCCAAAGGTCGAACAAAAAACAGCCATCACCAAACTAACCAGGATACAGAGACTGGCCTGTTTGTGCATATGTGGAGTCATGAAAAGCACTCCAACTGCATCTATGGAAGCTCTTCTAGGACTAACCCCTCTAGATATATATCTAAAGTGGGAGGCCTGGATTGGCGCACACAGAATGAAATCCACCGGTAACTGGGACACCAACCATGCACGGTGTGGACACAAACGAATACAGGAGGCAGTCAAAGGCCAACCCATTCTAAAAATGGGTTCCGACTACACCCTCCCCCAATACTCGTTTGACAAACCATTCAGCGTGAGATACTCTCGCAATGACTGGGCCCAAGGAACCCCACCCTTCCTGTCAAAAGGGCTAGTCTGGTACACAGACGGATCCCGCACATCAGAAGGCACAGGGGCAGGAATACATGGCGTAAGACCAAAAGAGAACATCGGTGTACCTCTAGGTACTAAAGCCACTGTATTCCAAGCTGAAATCTTTGCCATAATGCAATGTGTTCAGGAAAATGCAAAACGTGGGTACACTAAACAACACATAAGCATCCTGTCAGATAGCCAAGCAGCCTTAAAAGCACTTGAATCACCTCGTACTAGTTCCAAACTAACGAGGGAATGTTTAAACCACCTGGCACTTCTATCAGAGAGGAACACAGTTCAACTCATCTGGGTGCCAGGGCACACAGGTGTAGAGGGAAACGAAAAGGCGGACGCCCTCGCGAAAACTGGTGCATCTACCCCGTTTATAGGACCGCAGCCTGTATTCGGTATACCCAAAAAAAGCATCCGAACGGCAATAGAAAAGTGGACCGTCACACAACACATTTCTCGCTGGGAGGATACACAGGGACAAACACTGGGAAAGGCAATAATTAGGACACCTTCCTCCAGACTAACAACTGACGTACTCCACTTAGGACGAACTCAGATCAGAAGGTTGGTGGGACTTGTTACAGGACACTGCCACCTGAAAAAACACCTCCAAGAAATAGGTGTACACAGAGGAGACACACTATGCAGACTATGTGAAGAAGAGGAGGAAACAGCCTCACACATAATCTTTGACTGTCCAGCGCTCTACCGCAAGAGACAGCATCTTTTCGGGGGAGCTCCGGATGAACCAACCTTCACACACGAGCACCTTGTAAGAAACATCCTGCAACTCGTTGAGGACACAGGACTACTTTACACAAAGGATCAGGGGGGCACAAAAGACCACAGAGTCGAAGTGCAAATCGGGCTCATTAACCTAACTATAACCCTGCTTAAAATCAATCAATCAATCAATCCCTGTCCAGCCATTGGGCGTTGTGGACATTTTTTGGGAGCCGTGGACTTTTGATAGTTGGACGTTATTGTCCCTGGACGAAGTGTCCATGCTCCTTTCAGGAAATTCCGTTTACTACGCAGAAATCAGTTACGTCACGGATTTTCCTCCCCTGTCTTTTTTTTCCAATTTTTAGAATTAATAATTTTTTTATTAAATAAACGAAGGTCGATAAAATATCCGCCGTCAAGCTGAATGACTGGGTGTCAATAGAATGGGATTCTAGATTTATTTTTAAAAATGCGGTAACAATTACGAACTCCAGGTATGCTGACAAATTTTGTAATCTGATCTTACAAAAAACAAAAAAACTTAATTCTTTTGCCTGTAGTTTGTGACTGACTTCTAGTTTCACTTGTTTGCTAGGTAGGCTTGTATTCTTATAGGCGTTTCACCGAGTACTGGAAAACTCACGATCTAACTACATAGTTGAGCATATGAGGAGTATTCTGATGTTAGAATACCTAACTGTTGGATCTAGAACTTTACGTTGTGATATAAATTATTTTTGAAGATATAAATAATAAAAATCTTTGATGTATAGGTATATGGAAAAGACTAGGCGTAAGAGTTTGCCTAATTTATATCAATGGCAGGCAAATTAAGATTAATTGCAATTTAAGACGGCAGCAAGTACAATAAAAGTAAAGTTGGTCCAAAACATTTAAAACAATACTTTTATTAATAAATATAAACGTATGAATGGCGTAAACTTATCAGGAATTCTAAACAAAGTACTTTGCCTGTCTTATATTTATCTACCTATAGCATATTTTATCTATATTGCGATTTTCATAGAGTGACTAATACCATATGTGAACAACCTTGCAGTTATTTTTATCTAACTGATAGTTTGCTTACTGATATTTGATGTTTGGTTTAAGCCGGGTGTTGTGAACTCCAGCAACCAGTTTTTTAGGTAGCCATCGATAAAACTTAAATATGAACTACTTAGTAAGTACCATAGTTAAATAACTACTGTCGGCGTGTAATTGTATAACAATAATATTAAACGCGAATTAAAAGTTTTATACTTACAAGATGATATGACTTATTACTTAGGAGGAAATTGCACAAAGTATTCACACTTATATTTTCCTTGTAGGTAAAACAGATATTACGTAGGTAATTTTAAATCATTTTTCTTTTTATTAATCTATTCGAGTTATTTTTGTTTTTGTGTTTTTTTTAAATAAATTTAGCACCTACCCATCTCTTTTTTCATGTCACGTATAATTTGTTGTAAAGTAGTACCCCTACAGGGTGCTCCAAAACGTATAATAAATGAAAACGGCCTTCTTACGTAACAAGATTCTGATATATCTAGATCTGAAAACCTTTTTGTTACGGCGTAACTTTTACGATATTTCCCCAATAATTTGAAATAATGATTTTATTTTTTTTATGAATATGCTATACCTTAAACAACGCTTAACGATGTTCAAAGGTGTTTATTAAAGGGCTCGGCTCCATTTTACGCCACAATCCCCCAAAGTTAATATTCAAGTTCTGTTTTTTTTTTGTTGGTCCGAAACAGCTCATTTCTTCATAATTATGAATTATGTTTTGTATTATTATTTTAGAATATTCTGGATTGAAATTAAAATTTTGTCCAAGAGTCCAACCATGGTTTAATTTTTTCTTCATAATATGTCGTTGATAAAAAAAACTGTTTTAAAGTAAGTACAGCAAATAATAATAAATTCGTTAATAACAGCTAGGCTTCCGGGTTGGAACCGCGTCATCGGTGCATGAACTGCCCACTGACTTGTCCCTCCTAGTAGAAAATTGCCTAGCTTCCACCTATTTTCTATTCCGTGGACAGTATTACGAACAAGTGTCGGGTGCTACCTTCGTTATCTGGCCTCATGGACGGGATTCCCTTTCCGACTTTCTGTCTCACCTAAATTCCCAACATGCTAGCATCCATTTTACTATGGAGATTGAATCCAATGACAACCTTCATTTCCTCGACGTCCTAGTGAGTTGTCACCCTGACGGCAAACTAGGACATTCCGTGTACCGCAAACCTACACACACAGACCGCTACCTAAACGCACATTCCCATCATCATCCCGCCCAGAAACATTCTGTCATCAATTCCTTAGTTCACCGAGCCTTTTGCTATTTCTGAACCATCCCACCTGAAAGACGAACTCAACCACATTACGACTGTCCTTTCCCAAAACAGCTACAACAAACGAGACATCCAACACGCTATTACTCAAAAGGCCCAATCCGCAAACACAGAACGTACCAATACTCCTACACCACCTACCTCTATAGCATTTCTACCTTACATACACAAAACCTCCGACCGCATCAGCAGACTACTTAAACAACAAAACATAAAAACCGTTTTTACTCCCTTTCAAAAACTTTCCAATTTCCTTCCTCCGACCAAAGACAAGTTACCTACCCTCCAATCCTGCGGTGTGTATAGTGTACCTTGCTCTTGTGGGAAAGCCTACATCGGTGAGACGAAGAGGCCGATCAGCGTTCGAGTTTCTGAACACGAGCGCTGCACTCAACTGAAACGTCCCGCACAGTCGGCTATCGCAGAACATAAACACGATACAGGCCATAACATTCAATTTGACAAGACCAAAATCCTAGTCCGTTTTTCCACCTACCTCAACCGTGTGATCCGTGAATCCATAGAAATACACAAAACTCCTAACAATATTAACCGAGACCACAGCTATCCTCTGCACAATGCCTACAAACTTTTATTTCCGAGTAAATCCAAGCCCCGCCCTGCAACCGCTCAACTCCTACAGCCCAACAGCCAATCACAGACCCAGCATTCACACCTAGTTACCCACCCGTCCCTTATAAACCCGGTGCCTGCACCGGTCTCGCCAGTTGTGTTCCAGATCTCAAAGTGACCACAGCCCTGAAGATGTCCCGTGGAGCCGAGGACGAAACGTCGGCAGTTCATGCAGCGATGATGCGGCTCCAACCCGGAAGCCTGCAACTTAGACCAATAAATTCGTTGTTTAATGAATCATAATTTTAATTTTACATTTCAGCAAACGAAGTAATGCTGTTCTGAATAAGAGGATGTCCTATATTTTTTTGATTGTCGAAAAAAGTAGATAAAAATGGCCGACTCTTCTTCAACTGTTCCGCTCACCGTAAGAATTTTTTCCTATTTTTTGTAAGTTTTGACGAACGAGGACCTGTGTTTCTTTATTTTTACTTTACTATACTTTCAGTAGGTATAGATAGGAAAGCATTTATTTCATGAAAATTCTTAAATGAGAGATTTTGGCGGAATTTCTCTAAATCTAAACATGGATTCTGATAGAACACCTTAAAGCAAATCGAATGCTTTCTTTGAACTTTCTAGCAACAAAATGGTGGTCGCTACGATTTTGTGAAAATTGTAAGTTTAACACCTTATAAGTTATAAGTAAAAAACGAGTTTACAGATTGGTATGCAACTTGGTATTATAATAGCCCTAGGGGAACACAATGTGTCACTGTAGGTAATAAAATTCTTGTACAAATAAAATATGTAAAGTGAAAACTGGTTTTCAGTAACGGAATTTTTCATAAAAAAATTGACCAAAAACTAGTTACACGTTTTGTTTTGTAAAGTTATAGAGGTAGAAGAGGTAGGCTACAATTTGGTCGGTGTTTCAGTTCGCTAATTTCTCTGGGACGCGCGCCTCTTATGAATTTTAAAAATCGAAAATTCATGCCCCTTTATTTGATAAACGGGGGACTATTACAATTTTGTTTAAGCTAAATTGCTCTTGAGTGATAGTAAAATAAAGTTCATACCTAAATTTTTGGAGGCAGCAATATTTAGGGGGCTTGATTTTCCCCCTCCTTAGTTTTTGGCTGATGACTTTGCTGTATCTTCTCTGTTTTTTTTCATACCAAAAGCATATTTGACAATATTTTTAGGTATTAACTAACTACAATCATAAGTTTATTCTTAAACCTGCCGAAACTGAACGGCATGCAGGCGCCCGCACTTAATTGCCATGCGCTGCAGTATTAGGAATAGGTAATGCAATCTTATAGTAACTGTTGGGGCTAAAATGTCAATAATTCTTTTAAAAATATGGTAATTAACAATATGTAAAGTATGGAACTTTTTTTTTCATTTCTATCAGTTTCATTTACATACAAATGTATTGAGTTTGTAAGAATTTAAACGATTCGAGAATTTGACGGAAATGCATATATTTGACCTACAAGAAATCAAAACAGTTCTTATTATTATTATTAAGAATTAAAAATTTAAAAACTTAATTTCTCCTCTAATTTAATAAATGTAGGCCGTGCCCCGAGCGTAAAGGGAAAATGTTTTGTCCTTTTTTACTTTCCCAAACTTCTACTGAAGTAAGAAAAGTTATGCAAATTTTTGAATTTCAGATTTTAATGGAAATACGCGTGATTTGAGTCCAAGGAACCTAAAAAAAAGTTTTAAAAAAATATCAGTCTGTAGGGGGGTGCGTGGATGGGTGCGTGCGTGGGTGGGTGGGTGCGTTCGTTTCCGCATATCTCGGGAACTTCTTGACCAATTTTTATAAAATTTGGTGTGTGGAAGTATTTTAGTTACAGTTCTTGGTAAGGTCGTTAATTGGAACCGGAAACAAAAATTAGCCTTTTTAGTGGTATTGAGTTATTTTAAACACTTTTTTGTAATACATCTAGAAACAAATTAAATTTTTTGTCTTCCAAATGCTGTATCTTCAAATAAAAGCCGCTACGATTTTTTGTAAAATATTAACTTTGATGCCCGATTACTCAAAAACAAAATGCCCAATTAATACAAATTGTCATATTATTTGATAGCCCTTAAAAGGTATAATCAAGTGATGAAAAAAATATTTTTGGAAATATGAAAATTGTATATATACTAACGGCTCAAAATTTTGGACATTTTCAAAAAACTATTTCTCAAAAACTGCTTATACCATTTTTTTATAACTTTCTGAGCCGATAGAGCTTGCAATGAGCTACAAATTACAAAATATCGAGGAATTTTTTTTTAATTTTGAAATTGACGCGTTTTCTGAAAGTTACGTGATTATAATTACGCCTATCAATTAACGCTAATAAAAAAAGTATTTTTAATTCTTGTAATACCTACGCACCCACCTACAGACAGACATTTTTTTTAAACCACTTTGTTTGGCTTCCTGAAGGTCCAAAACATGTATTTTCGTCAAAATCTCTCTTTCGAAAAATGTTCATGAAACCACTACTTCCCTAAACTGAAAGTATAGGAAAATAAAAAGGATAGGAGTAAGGATACGAATTAAACTAAACCAAAAATTAAATGAGGAAAACATTTTTGCGCATTTATTTACACCATGGCGACATCTATTTTAAGATTTTTAAGACAAATATGGTGGAGGAAATTTATTTAATTTAAACGGAGCTAGCGTAAAAAGAAGGCTTTCCCTGGATGTGCAATTTATCTAATGAGTTACTACTACAATATTCTGCAAGCGATTTATTGATATTATTAGAAATTTTAATTTTGTTTTCACCTTTTGTACATTTCTACAAACTTTGCATGTTGGTTTACAATTAATAAAAATATCATGTGAAATAAATAATCATTTTAATGAAATTTTTACAGAGTTATCCAAGACGTCCTGGTTTAAGCGATTCAGGCAAAGATTATGAAATTGGAATCACAGCTCTTTTATCTCTACGTTGTATTGCAATGAAGGACACAAAGGATATATGGGTGGGAAGCAACGTGGACCAAGTGGGTGATTTCGATGACATTGTATTGTACAAACAGAATTCTAATGGCAACTCCACTGCCTACATGATACAGTTAAAACATCAAGAAACTCCCAAGAACATAACTCAAAGTGACTTTTTATTTACATCAAAAAGTTCAGTTGGAAAAAGAAAAAAATGGAAAGAAGACTTTTCTCTATCTAAATATTGTAAAGGGTATCTAAATTTAAAAGGGGCAATTCGTAGTTCTATGGAAAACGCATCGGAAATCATTGAGCACTTACGCAGGGTTAATAAGATGGTATTTGTTCTTTTTACCAACAAGGGTGTAGGCAAATGTGAATTTTTATCAAATGTACATGACATCACTGAGTTGGATTTTTTAAATACTAGTGATAATGTTAAAGAAAATATTTATAAATTTGACCAGAGCCGTAGCAAGTTAAATTATGATGGTGACCTTTTACAATAGTTAGTTTTATTTACAAATCAAATCCATGTCAACAACGTAGATAAACTCATTAGAAAAGAAATAAAACAATTATTGGAATGTTCAAAAGGACGTATAGATTACAAGGAAATTACTAATGAATTTTTAGCCTTTATAAAAAGCTGGATAGGGGAAAGTAAAATAGATAGCGAAGATAAAGACACAAAAATATATGTTACACTCACAAAAGATGATGTAATTAATAAGTTGAGTGAAGTAATTTTAAAGCCATACAACATAAATCTTGGCAAGGATTTATCCACACCGAATGATTTTCCTCAAAAGCTCATTTGGAATGAATTAATTGCCGATAAAACCATAACGGTTGTTGATTCGGATGAAGCGGTTTCCGTATTTTTAAAACAATACATTGGAAATAAAGTCGGATGTTATTCTAATGGAAAAACTTGGAATGAAGATTTATCCAGGAAAGCTCAAGACCTGTTCTACAAAGAACACAACAAACTTAAATGGCAAATGCTTAAAATTGTTGGGAATAGTAGAAGTATAACCATGTTAGATATCTATAAATGTCTGTGGTTCAAAAAAAAACTTCCGTTGCTTCTACAAGTTGACAACGAGGAACACTTTAAAAGTATAAGAAAAATTCTTAAGTTATTCCAATACAATCTAAAAGTTATTATACTAAACAGATCACAGGAGTGTATGCTTAATATAACAGATGTGCCAAGACACTTTGTTACGCTAAAAAAATTTTAAGAATGAAGATCGAGTTAAGGTTCTAAATGTAAGTGTGAATTTGCAAGGAAGATATTCTATTTCGCTTGAGAGTCTTATCGATAAATCCATGTACGAGTACATTAAATGCAAAGACATAATTCATATTCTGTTAGGTGTTTTCAATATTGGAAACGTATACGAACCACTTCATGATTGTTTTATTAATAGAAGTTTATCTAAAGTCATCTACAAAACTAAAATATTTAAAAAAATTCAAGATGTCTTAATACCGGTGGAAAAGTAGGTTTTGATGACATAATAAACTTTTATATGAAATACATTGATATGAGTAACGCAACCAACATAATTTTAACTGAAGATAACAATTTTAATCTAAAACTTGGTAAAGAACCAGCTCATCGAGTAAGCAGTTGTTGTGATGGTTACCTTGAGTGGATAGAATCGGAAGGGTGTACAGAAAAAATTCGACAACACCAAATAATTGAACCAAAAAGCCTAAATAAGTCTTTAAAAATAAACAAAGAATGGAAATTTCCACAACATGTTGATGATTTTTGGATTGATTTGAACGACTTAATCAAAAGTGATTTGTTAAAAACTACACGTATTATAAATGCATGTCCTGGAATGGGTAAATCCATGTTGTTGGATTACATTGCCTTTAAGGCACCCCCAACCATGTGGATAATCAGAATCGACTTAAACGAAAACCAACATTACGACTATTACGATAAATTTCGGCGAAATTCGGGGTGGAAAGGTCTCGATCATATAAACCATTTTAATGATGTGATTTTAAACAAATATGGTTGCAACAACCTAAAATTGACTAAGGCAATTTTTCAAAGATTATTAAATCAAAAGAGAATTCTTATATTGTTGGATGGGTTAGATGAAATTTCGATTTCTTACAAAAATGAAGTAACTGACATTGCAAAAATATTACACAACGAGGGTTTAACTGTTTGGCTAACTACACGCCCAGCAATGAAGCAGCACTTGGAAGATTCGTTTGACATACTGTCGAACACTGTGAAGCCATTTTGTTCGGACGATCAGAAGAATTTTTTAATTAAATATTTTAGTCAGGCCACCATGGAACCTAATCGCTTAAACGGCATAACAGAATTTGTAGATAAATTATTGGAAGCTGCCAGAACCAATTTAAAGGATAGAGGTTGCGAGTTCACTGGAATACCTTTACAAACAAAATTGCTAGCGGATGTATTTAAAAACGAATGTAAAATTTCACTTAGCACAGGAATCATCAATTTCAATGATAAATTTGATCTTCTGTATTTGTACGAAAAATTTATTAGCGACAAAAATGATATACTTTGCAGTAAATTCGGTCATGGTGTAAAAGAGATGCGAATATTTTTTGAGAAACATCAACAACTTTTTGCATTGAAAACGATCTTTCATAACGATGACTTATGTGACTTAAACTTAGACGAACAACTGGCTCAATATTACGAAGATAAACAGCAAAAAATACAATTTTTACAAAGGGAAGGTGTGATAGTTGTTATATGATCTTACTTTTTCCCGGTACGGTCCTGTATATTCTAGAACATTTGCCGCCGCTGGCACTACACGCGCACAAGCGCCGCGCCGCGACGTCTTAACTTTACTCTCCCATACCCCGGAGACAGACAGCCTCCAGCTACTGTAACGTTCACACGTGTAGATCACACGCTCCCGTTTATCGTCTCGAACTCATGATTGAGTACCGTCATGTGAATTAACCAGTTTTGCGGCCGGGAATAATTGCAAAGTCCTTCGTGAGTGGCTTGCTCATTTTGTTTAAGTGTAACACGTCAAACTACCGAAAAATTATCGCTATTTGCGCTCGACTTGGTCGGTATCTTCACGCAACATTGAAGTGTTCACAAACGAAGAAAAAAGCTACATATTTGAATTTAATTGCCGTTTCCTGCTTGAATTCTATCGTCTAAGGACGGATCCAAAAGTCACTACAAGTTCTAAGCTTGAATCCCGAGCTGTTTCACATCTTTATCGCTCATCCCGTTCTTGCCGCCCCAACAATACCTGTTGAAATCTACAAGTTCCCGCCTGAAAGCACGTCAATCTTCCCCGGCCTTAACGTCATTGAATAAAGGCCTATTTTTTCACCAGGTGAACAACAGTACTGTAAGTAACTTTATACTTTACGAGTTATCGTCTGTGTTTTGGGCTACGTGAAGAAGCCAGTCCATTTGGGCTCAATATTTTTTTACTTGTTGCATGTTATATAAATTGATTTAAAGTTACTGTTTCCTTTTGTTCTCGAGGTCCAAGCCAATAAATAAATACCTTGTTTTGTTAAGGAAAAGTTTGTCGGCTTGGAACGTCGAAATTACGCAACGTTGCCACATTACCTGTGCATATATTTAATTACTTGTTCTACGATTTGCTTTTGATATACGCTGTTTTTCAATATTTTATTCAGCCTTTTGTTATACACACGTAACCTTATTGTTCAATATATTTAATCTGTAAACTATCGCAACGTGACGTATTTATTATCTACGTAATTAAGCTTTAATCCTACTTGTAAGCATATATTGTGTTGCTGATCTAGTGGAAAAGGCCTAAGGTAAGTCACGTCAAGATCAACGAGCCGCCCAGGGAGGATTTCCTGCTTCTCAGCCCCAGGACTAGAACCGCTCGCTCTCTTCTCCCTACCTCAACCATCAGAGCAGGTGGCGCCCTTAACATACCCTAAACTCGATTTCGACACCTCTTTTGCTAGTACGGAACCCCCTTGCGACCCTAAGCTTCGAACCACGCCGTCTTCGCCTCAGAGTCTTTAGCCGCCAGGCATACCTTTTTGCTACGGTGCCGAAAAATCACCTTTAGCCCGTAACATAGTAGTCGAACAAAATAATACTGGTGCCATAGAAAAATTCAATGTAAATTTTGTGCACCGCACATTTGCTGAATATTTGGCTGCTCAATGGCTTTCGGAGAACATTAAAAGTAAAAATGAGATAATTAACAAAACAGCTCGATTTTTGCTACGAGAAAGATTTCTGTACATGCACGGTATCTTGTTTAACGTCTTTGACCGGCTTGTTTCAAAAAACTGTCCTTTACATTTGGCTGTTATTAGTGGTCAAATAGACGAAGCTAGAAGAATAATATCATCTAATGCTGAAGCTATAAGTCAAGTTGATAAAGGAGGAAGAACTGCAATTCATATAATAGCACAATATGGAGTGCCTCATACAATTGGGTTCGTAAGAAATATGAAGGTGCAAGACCACATGGTAAATCTAATAGACGATATTCCATCTGACAAAATTACGAATACTAAAGATGAACTTCTAGATTATGGACCGTTAGATTACGCCATTGATAATCAATCATTTGCTGTTGCAAATAAATTGTGTGAAAAATCACAAATCTTAGATTTTCATGTATATGTTCAATTTACTCGTAAAGATGAGATCTTCGCATACTGTGATTTTTATGAGTATAAGTCTTCATTTAAACTATTATTACCGTACTTTGTTTCAAGGGATTTATTGTTAAAAGAAGTCGATCCAGACACAACCCTTATATCCTATTGTACTCCTGAAATAGATATGACTGACAATAAAAATATTCATGAATATGCAAAAGAACGTGGTGCAAGTACTCTACTTGAAAATTTTCAGTCAAAAACCAATTACTACAACGATCTACAATTGGCTGCTGCCTTTGGTACTGAAGACAATGTGCGGTCTCTTTTATCTGAAGATGTCGATGTCAATGAGGATGATGTACATTATAACATGCCAATTCATTATGCAGCAATTCACGGACGTTTAGGAATTGTAAAACTCTTGATATCGAAAGGAGCAGAATTTAAAGAACCAGGGGAAAGGGGCAATACACCAATCCATTGTGCAGCTGCAAATGGGCACGATGAAGTTATAAAACAACTCTTATCAAGGGGTGCCGATGTCAATCAGCTAAATTTGGATGATGATACTCCTCTAATCCTTGCGTTGAAGAACGGTGAGATAGAAACTGCAAAACTGCTACTTTCAAATGGTGCTGTTGGGGATATACAAAACGATCAAAAGGATTCAGCTTTAAGTTGAGCAGCTAAAGCTGGATACTATGAAATACTATCTGAGCTTCTCAAAAATGATCCGTGTAGCATCAATATGCAATGCAATATGAATACAACAATTTTGCAATGTGCCTTAGATGGAGCACGGGATAGCGATTCTATGGACTTAGAAAATCAGAAATGTATCGTGCATTTACTACTTGATAAAGGCGTGGATGTCAATTCCCAAGATGAAACTGGCAATACTGCACTACATGATGCAAGCGACTATAATGTGGAACGTCCAAAAGCCAATGATGATTTAAAGAAATTCTTTGAAGAAGTGGTACTTTTGTTGTTGAGTAAAGGAGCAGACGTCAACATCGAAAATTTTGATGGGGAAACTGCTCTAGATGTTGCCATTCAAAGTGAAACACCAAAACTGTTTCTGTACTTGAGAAGCTTACAGAGGCGTAGTAATTAATAATGTATTTCTTTAGCAACTCATGTAACAATTGTTAATATTGCGTTTATATTTAACAGTTTAACTCATCGCAGTTGGATTTTTAAGAGGAATAATTCATAAACTATTAGTTTACTTTAGGATTATGATATAGAACAGTACATAAATATTTCAGGATAAACGCAATAAAGTTGTGACGTCATTAAATGATTATGACTTTTAAGCTCGTTAGACGTCCTATACCCTGCACTGCTTTCCTTGACGCCTTCTAACCCCGCCACTGATTGGGAAAGAAAGAAAACGAATCGATGAACAAGGCAAATTAAACCATTTTGAAGAGTGCAAATTCTCATGATATTATTGCCAAAATAAAAAAAAAATTTGCGTCGTTTCCTAACTTTAATATTCTCCTTCCTTTTGTTTGGAGATGGGGTTTAAATAAACATTGTTATTAAATGCAAATATTTTGTTTGTCTGACATCTAAAATTCTTATAAGTGTATAGTACGTAACGTTTGATATTGTAAAATATATCGTATGTATTACAGTAGCTAATTGTAAACAATAGTATATATTTTTAATTAAATCATTAACGTACTCAACTTCAATAATGGAACCTAAACAGTTTCCAATTTAGATTAAAAATTAATGCAATTAGTAACCTATAGAGATTGTAACTAATTTCATGATAAAAAAACTATAAAACAGGTTGTTATCAAAAATTCCAAATCATATAAAACTGCATTAAGCAACTATTAATCTTTTAATGTAAATACATTCCTTTGTATCCCACATCCTCACTGGGGCAAAACACCACGGTACTCCAAGCGGAGATATTCGCTTTGGGAACCTGTGTCTGTGAGAATTTGAGAAGGCAAACCAAAGGCAAACCTATCCACATACTCACTGACAGTCAGGTAGCTTTAAAGGCATTAGCATCAAAGCAGATAAGATCTAGTCTGGGAATGCCTGCAAAACCTGAAAACCCTGGCAAAACACAACCAAGTAACACTGGTGTGGGTACCAAGTCATAAGGGCATAGCAGGCAATGAAAAAGCAGACCAACTAGCGAGGAAAGAATCTGAGGCAACCTTTATTGGTCCTGAACCAGTACTAGGTATCACAAAAAGCACGTGGGGTAATAACTGAGTTGATCAAACAACAACACCAGCAATATTGGAACCACGTGCAAGGACAAAGACACAGTAAACTGATGATGGGAAGACCATCTCAGACTCTAACAACTGAAATACTGAAACTCAACAGAAATAATCTTAGAATTGCGACGGGGCTACTAACCGGTCATTGCAGTCTAAGGAAACACATGCACAGAATGGGCGTATATACAGAAGAACCCATATGCAGACTCTGTAATGAAGAGAAAGAAACTGCCTCTCATGTAATCTTTGAATGTGAAGCATTAAACCGCCGACGTCACAACCTGTTGGGCGAAATAGACCCACAGGTAGGCATACCGGAAAAAGATCTGGTCCACAGGCTACTAAACCTAGTAAAGGGTCTTAACCTGTTCACCTAAATCAAAACGCAAAGGCAGAGAAACACAATAGGCCTTATTGGCCGGGGTGTTCAGGGACTCACAAAACCGTGCTCTGCAATTGCTACTACCAATAACCAATCCCACATCCTCATTCAAAAAAAAGGGTTTTCTGACATATCCAATTAATACAACGTAAGTATCGGTTATGCATACAATATCGGTATATTAATGTAAAAAAAACAATACCCTGAGTTACTCTTGAAAAAAGATTTTACACAAACCTTCACACGGCATACTGTTCCATTATAATAAAAAAAAGCCGTTCACTTTGATTGAACTTTCCCATACTAGATATTAAGAAAGTGTAATTCATAGAATTATAACGTTGTGCAGTTCACCGACTGTTAGATTTCTAAGAAAACAAACTGTAGAGGCAATTCTCCATTCTAGCCATACTTCAATCTTTATTACAGTTCAGTCAGTTCGTGACGTCAGCGAAAATGATGACGGCTTAGTAACCATACCTGCTCGGATGCTGTTGTCAAACTTGAAAAAATTTTGAATTTTTTTTTTAATTACAAATATTTGGAATTAACATTTTCTACATTAGCCAATCAAATTCTTAATCCGTCAGCCAAATAAGTACGGGGGGGGTGTAACCCCATCAAATACAAAATTTTCTATAAACTAACATTAGATTTTGATTCTACTAGTCAAAATGAGTAATTCTTCCTAAGCAAACGGTATAGTTATTGTTTCCCGTTTAATAAATAAAAAGGTGCCAATTTTTTGTTTTAAAAAATTCATAAAGGGTGCTACAGTGAAATTATAGTATTCATCAAAAAACCAAATTGTGGCCAGTGTTCGGCTTAATAAGTTTACAAAGTTAAAAATAAAACGTATGGCTAGTTTTTGAGAAATATTATTTTGGAAACTTCAACTATTTAGAGTTGACATTTTCTACAGTAGCTCCGCCAAGTATAAAAGTATCTAAACTTGGGTTCCTTGGGCCCCAAAATGTGTATTTCCGCTAAAATGGAGATTTCGGAAATTTTCATGAAATGAGTACTTCCTTATATCGAAGGTATGGGAAAGTTAAAACCGCGTGGCCAGTTTTTGCAGAATATTTTCTTGAAATTTCAACAGTTTGAAAATATCTTTCACTTCATACCTTTTATCTTTTCGAAAATTTTTGTGCACACTAACGGCAGCAGACTCAACTGTTGATTAAAATTCTGCTTAATGCTTAACGATTACTCAATTCAGAGCAGGCCATGACCGAAGTGTTAAAGTTGGCAATACTTAATATAAGTCGATTGTCAAATGTTGACAGCTGTAAAAATGTTTGGTTAGATAGGTACATTAAGTTAAATGTATCTAACCAAAAATTTTTACAGCTGTCCATTTTTGACAATTGGCTTATATTAACACTTCGGTCGTGGCCTGCTCTGAATCGTGTTTTTTACGATCACCCGGTACTACAAAACCAAAGTTTACGCCGATTTTAAAGCTCGGTTTTGAATAAATAGATAGTAGGTCATGTCAATACTTTCAAAAAATCATAGCGGGCGCCCATTTAAAGTTTAGGTATTCGCAAAAGAATCTTGGATTTGTGTTAGCGCCTTCTATCAGACTTGGTTCGTAAAAATTATTAAATTTCTGTTTTTGAATAAAATGATAACACAAAAACATACCCAACTTCTGTTTCTGATTCCGCATCGTTCTTATAATTTAAAAGTTCTGCTTTAAAAGATTGATACCAGTCACTTCCTATATTCTACTGTTAGTGTGCCTGCTGAGCGTGACGTTGGCAGGCTACTATATTTTTTTACTTATTCAGACATGTGTCTGTTTGCTGATATTTTATTTAAAACGTTAAAGAGCACAACAAAGCAGTGACAATTTTTCGTTAGTGCCTAAAGTGTACCTGCTAAACGTGAAGCTGTCAGGTAATTGTGTTATTTTTAATTACTCAAAAAAGGTGATTGTTTCCTGTTTTGTTTTGGTGGAAAACTAAACGGCACTAACAAAGCACTAGCTATTGTCAACAGTTTTTTATTGGTGCTTAAAGTGTACCTGCTGGCCGTGAAGTTGGCAGACAACTATATTTTTTTATTTATTCAGACATGTGTTTGTTGGCTAATATTTTATTTAAATCATTAAAACGAACTAACGAAGCACTAACAATTGGAAACAGTTTTTCTTTAGTGTTTAAAGTGTGCCTGTTGAGCGTGAAGTTGGCAGGCTACTATATTTTTTTAATTATTCAGACATGTGTTTGTTTGCTAAGATTTTATTTAAAACGTTAAAGAGCACAACAAAGCAGTGACAATTTTTCGTTAGTGCCTAAAGTGTGCCTGCTAAACGTGAAGCTGTCAGGTAACTGTGTTTTTTTAGTTACTCAAAAAAGGTGATTGTTTCCTGATTACTTTTGGTGAGAAACTAAACGGCACTAACAAAGCACTAGCTATTGTCAACAGCTTTTTACTGGTGCTTAAAGTGTACCTGCTGGCCGTGAAGTAGGCAGGCAACTATATTTTTTTAATTATTCAGACATGTGTTTGTTTGCTGATATTTTATTTAAATCATTAAAGACAACTAACGAAGCACTAACAACTGGAAACAGTTTTTCGTTAGTGTTTAAAGTATGCCTGTTGGGCGTGAAGGTGGCAGACAACTATATTTTTTTAATTATTCAGACATGTGATTGTTTGCTAATATTTTATTTCAAAAACATTAAACAGCACAACAAAGCACTGACGATTAGCAACAATTTTTCGTTAGTGCTTAAAGTGTGCCTGCTAAGCGTGAAAATGTCAAGTAATTGTGTTGTTTTTTATTACTAGAAAATGTGATTGTTTTTTGAATTTTTTGGTAGGAAACTAAAGGACTCTACCAAAGCACTCGCTGTTTTCAACAGTTTTGATTAGTGCTTAAAATGTACCTGCTGGCCGTGAAGTTGGCAGGCAACTATATTGTTTTTAATTACTCAGACGTGTGTTGTTGATATTTTATTTAAAACACTAAAGATTAGCAACAGTTTTTCGTTAGTGCTTAAAATGTGCCTGCTAAGCGTGAAGCTGTCAGGTAATTGTTTTTTTTAATTACTCGGAAATGTGATTTGTTTCTGATTTTTTTAGTAGGAAACTAAAGAGTACTAACAAAACACTAGCTGTTTTCAACAGTTTATTTATTAGTACTTAAAATGTACCTGCTGGCTGTAAAGTTGGCAGGCAACTATATTTATTTAATTTCTCAGACGTGTGTTTGTTCATATTTTATTTAAAACACTAAAGAACACTAACGTAGCACTAGCGATTAGCAACAGTTTTACGTTAGTGCTTATAGTGTGCCTGCTGGACTTGAATGTGACAGGAAACTATATTTTATTAATTACTTAGACATGCGTTTATTTGTTGATATTTTACTTAAAGCCTTTAAAAGCACTAACAAAACACTAGCGATTATCAACAGTTTTTCGTTAGTGATTGCTTGCTAAGCGTGAAGCAAACAGATGATTGTTTTTTTAATTACTAGGAAATGTGATTGTTTGCTGATATTTTGTTGAAAGATGTTAAGAGCACTAATAAAACACTAACGATTAGCAACAGTTTTCCGCTAGTGCTTATAGTGTGCCTGCTGGACTTGAAGGTGGCAGGCAACTATATTTTTTTAATTACTTAGACATGCGTTTGTTTGTTGTTATTTTACTTAAAGCCTTTAAAAGCACTAATAAAACACTAACGATTAACAACAGTTTTCCGTTAGTGATTCAAGTTTGCTTGCTAAGCGTGAAGCGGGCAGATGTTTGTGGTTTTTTTTAATTCCTCGGAAATGTGATTGTTTGCTGATATTTGTTTGAAAGATTTTAAGAGCACTAACGAAACACTAACACTTGGCAACAGTTTTTTGTTAGTGCTTAAAGTGTACTTGCTAAACGTGAAGCTAGCAGGTGATTGCACTTTTTCTAATTTACTTGTAAATGTGATTGTTTGCTGATTTTTTTTGGTAGTGCACTAAAAGGCAATAACGAAGCACTAAAGATTGGCGCAATTGCTGTCGTTAGTGCTTTTATTAACCTGGACGGTCCCTTACAGAGGCTATAACTTCTACAATGATACCACCTTCATTTAAAACGTTTTAAAAAGAAAACGCTTTTAAACACCCTGGAAACTGCAGTGAGTGGGATTCAAACCCAGTCCTCTTTGGCATCCAGAAACAGAGATTCTGACCACTACTCTACTGGCAGCCCCTCTTTTAATTTGTAATGTTTCTCGCGCTTCTCACTTTTTCTATTTTCTGACATGTTTTAAACTTGTAATATTATTTTACACAGCTAAGAACTCAAATGAAACACTAACAAGTTTACGGTATTTTCATAAAAGTTTAAAATCGTTTTTACTGAGAACTAATATTCATTCGAATAAATACGCGGCTTATAGAAAATCAATAAAGTTTCAGCAGGATATTTCCACCTTTATGCCGTGCTATGGTACAAAGAGCGAAACCAATGTAGTAGGTCCAACACCACCTGTCGCCTGTGGGAACGAGCAGCTATTAGCTGCTGATGAATGACCGGGAAACGAAGCCAATTTCATTGCGCTGTTGCGTTTCAATCCATCCACTTCATCCATTTGTCCTGGCGACTGCTTCACTCGCTGCCGTCACCGACGTCGTCGACTCTCACACTTTGTCTCATCAACCTACACACGAAACTACCCATGCTGTTCATGGTAATGCCATTCTAATGTCATGACATTTTTTAAACATTTCACACGAGAGGCTAAATAACAGAAAAAACATTTGACCTTTCTTTATTATATATTTTTATACTACCAAGTTTTAATTGGCCAAAATAAAAAAGTAGGATTTTGTTTTTAGCGGTTTTCATATTGGTTATCAAAACACTTGTGTAATGACAAAGTAAATGTAAATTTATAAAACTTGCAAAACCCACCTTAGCAAACAAATGTCACATTTTTTAGTAATATGCGTTTCAAACAACTTTGTATTGTGAAGCTCCAATCTATGGGACGCCAAGTGTAAAGTGAATACTAGAGTAGAAATCCATCTTTAAGTGGAATTGAATATGTTTGCCTTATTGTAAAGTGAAAATTTGCTGTGCATTTCACGATATTTAAGGCAATTTGTTCCAGTATTTATTATATATACACACATTTAGCTAAATGCTTTTTATTTTAATAAATCGTTGTAGATTTAAATAAATCCTTAAACATTTGGTTGAAATATTCCAACATTTAATAAAGCATTAGAGATTTAAATAAATCTTAAAACATTTACTGTAAATTTTCAAATATTTAGTAAAATCTTTATGTATTTAGATAAATTAGCACATATTTGTTTTAAATCTCTCAATATTTAATAAATATTCGCAGATTTAAATAAATTTTTACTGATATAAATACATCCTTGCAGATTTAAATAAATATTTCAACATTTTAATTTTAAGCTGCCATATTTAATGTTAACTTGTCATATTTATTTGACTTTGGCAAGCTCAGCCTACATAGCAGACTAAGACCGTTTACACTGGTGGTAACGTTCAACAATTATGGACAAGTTTTCCGTATTTCAAAAATTTGTACAATTAATGTTAGTTCAATCATCAATAACAACATATTTAACAACGTAAACATTGCATGATTTACTATTCATACAATGAAAGTTTCCTCAACATTCCCTTGAAAATGTAATTTTCAGTCTGTTTTGTTTAAATGTCGAACGCTCCCACCACGACCCTGCCTTGCGCCTTTGCGGTCTTGGTGTCCTAAGTCGGCTGAGCTCACCAAGGTCAAATAAATATGACAGGTTAACATTAAATGTGACAGCTTAGAATTAAATGTTAAAACATTTATTTAAATCTGCACGGATTTATTTATATCGGTAAAATTTTTTAAATCTGGGATAATTTATTAAATATTGAAAGATTTAAAACAAATATGTGCAGATTTGGCTAAATACATAAAGGGTTCACTAAATATTTGAAAATTTAAATAAATGTTTTAGGATTTATTTAAATCTCTAATGCTTTATTAAATGTTGAAATATTTAAACCAAATGCTTAAGAATTTATTTAAATCTTGAATGATTTATTAAAATAAAAATCATTTAGCTAAATGTGTGTATATATAATAAATATTGGGACAAATTGCCTTAAATATCGTAAAATGCACAGCAAATTTTCACTTTACACTTGGTGCCCCACACTAATCCTATGGACAAAACCAAATAAGATGATCAGCATGTCTTAAAAATTTGTCTAGGTAAATGTTTATAGTTTATAACAATAAAAACTTTGAACTTTATTTTAGGTAACATTTCTGAAATTTTCTAGTATTTTAAAAAAAGTCATGCCAAACCCGTCCGTGGTCTACGCCCTACGTTTTTTAATGTAACTCTTTTTTGACAACGTAGAAACTAAGCCCTGTTAAGATGCAAGACACGTACCACATGTGTCCTGCAGTATTGTATAATCTCAAATACGCAATTAAGTAAGTAACATGATATAAAAGTTTAAGATTGCAATGTTTTGTATGGTAAAAGTTCGTATGGGTTTAATTTATGAAATACTGTTTAAATCAGTTGTTATTAATAATATTATTCGGAAAAACATCAGGTTATGGGCCCAGCCCCTCTCGTAGACTACTTACTTCAAGCTCTGTATGGGAAAGCAGCGGATAACAATATTCACAAACTGCAGCAAAAGTTCTACGCTTATGTGTATAAGGTCGGTAACTCTTGGATTAAATGCAAATTCAATGGTTCGGATGGGCGGCTTGAAAGATATTACAAACATCTAAAAGTTTGTAAATCACGGTCGGACGGTAAAGTTACACTTTCGGAATTAAATCCAAATTGCAAAACATATCGCTGATCTAAAAGTTTGAGTCACGAACTGAAAATCTGCGTCGAAACAGTCAGTGAAACAATGGTTGTTAATAAAATTCCAATGACTCTTTCAGATAAATACAAACACTTCCCTTGTTAAAAAGTTCTAATGACTCTTCTACATAAATATAAACACTTCCATTCAGCTTGAGATACTTCTGCAACTAAAGATCTCAATACACGCGTTGTAAGGTTGATAACTGAGGACCAACGAATGGAAATTAGAGAAGCAGCTCAACAGAAGGTAGCAGGTGCATTCCCAGCAGAGAATACTAGATGCAACGTCTAATTATCATAAATACAGCTTAGATTTACCAAATTTGCATCGTTTATCACAGAGCCGAGTAAAAAATTGTTTATGTAAACAAATCTTTACCAATTTCAATACAAATATAATAAAACTTTCAAACTTGCAATAAGCCACTCGGGAACCGTGAAATAAAATTAAATCACTTTATACGGAACTTGTGTATTATTTGCGGAATTCCGGTACGTTTCTTTATTCCCAAAATTGATTATATCACTTAGGTACCTTAAAATAACGCCCTAAGCATTGTTTTAAACAATCTCAGGATTCTTCTTTCTGTATTTTACCACTAACAAACTTCGATCGCTACAATATTCAATTTAGCAGTAAAATACAGAAAGGGCAAAGCAGTTGGTTTCATATACCTTTCAAAAGTATTTGACAAATTCTCTGAAAATATTACTTTTTTATTTTATTTATTACTATTAAGTTATTACAGTTTGCAATATGACCAGATCGAGAAGACAAGTGAATTCGATGAAGTTTAAATGAGAAATTGTTTACAATAACTTAGATTAAATACAAGTTAAGGTTTTAACGGGTGGCGCGGTGGGGGGAAAATAATACAAACGTATAAAAGTTTGTAAACCACGGGTGGATAGTAAAGTTAAACTTTTGGAATGAATCCGAACTTCAAAGACCTTGACGGGTTTTTCAGAATTATTAGCAAACCAATTTGCAACAAGACTGGAGCGGTAGAGCTAGTGAGCTCGTTATTGAAGTTCGGGGAAGAAGTTCTTCACTTTCTGAGTGCGGAGAGCGTTTTATAGTGAAAAGGTTCGGGAGAAGAAACTACTCCTACTGTGGAAGGTTGGTTAGGTGTTTGGCTCAGGTCCGCGCCTAGCGGGGGTGCAAGATGTGCACAGCAACCGGTCGGCAAGACCCCAGAAGCGGCAAAAAACGGAATGCAAAATTATAGAAACAACATTGGTACTGTGTGTGTACTCTTCATAACTCCCAAACGAATATAATATAATATGAGAAATTCATCAAGAAAATAAGCTTTTAAAAAATTTAAAATCGGAAGCGGAAGTTCGACATGTTTTTTGGTAACACTTTTATTCAGAGATAAAAAATTTTATAATCTGATAGCAGACCTCAGAACAAATTAAAAGCTTTTTTCCCGCACGTTCTAGCTTTAAAATGGCGGCCGCTACGATTATTCGAATATCTCGATCTTAACACCTAATTACTCAAACACGAGTGGACAGTTCCGGATCAAATATTTTGTCGCAACAGCTCTACACAGACACAATAATTTTTCGAAAAAATAATAAGTATAAAGTGAAAAACAAATTCAAAATATTAAAAAAACACATATTGCTCGAAAACTGGTCACACGATCCTTTTTTAAGTTTTGTAGACTTATAGAGCTATGGACCAGCTACAATTTGATTTGTGTTTCAGTCCGCTAATTGTTTGATGAAACTTTCTATTAAATTTGAATTTTTGAAAATCGAAAATTCCTATCTTTTTGTTGTTAAACAGGGGATGATAAAAAATGTCGATATAAATTAAAATGCTCATGAGTGATAGTAAAATAAAGTTCACAAGTAAATATTTAGAAACAGCAATATTTGGAGAGGGGGTATTTTTCCCCTCCCACTCATTTGTGGGCTGACAAATTTTCTCTTTTGTCTCTGGTTTTGTTTAATCCCAAGGAATCTTTTTCCTGAAAATAATCTAAATTTATTTTTCACAAAAAATTTGAAAATTATTTAATTAATAATAATAATAATAAAATTATGTGCAGTCGTTTTTCCTAGAGCTGTGTGTACTGCAATGACTGATGTCATTGTCGGTGGATAGAACTTTGATGCTTTCGTAAATATGAGTTACAATTCTTAAAGTATAGGAAAGTCCAGGCGAAAACACAATAGATAATTATTTCTTAGTATGAGAAAATTAAGCCAAGTCTTTTTCCAATTTTTTAAAAACATACACAGTAAAATATATGTATACTGTTCTTAGAAAAAGTGAAAAAAACATGCATATCAAGGTCATTCTCCATATCGTTTTGCACTTCACATACTTCTTTCTTTTCTTCTGCAGTAAAAGTGTGAAATATGCTGACAGTTGTTTTAAATACATCTAAATAACATAGCAATTTTAAAGTATTTTTAACAGTTCCTTAGAATGATATAATTTTTTATTCGCTGTTTGTCCCTATGCCCTCTACTACTATGGGGCGCCAAGTGTAAAGTAAAAATTTGCTGTGCATTTCACGGTATTTAAGGCAATTTGTCCCAATGTTTATTATATATGCACACATTTAGCTAAATGCTTTTTATTTTAATAAATCGTTGTAGATTTAAATAAATCTTTAATCATTTGGTTTAAATATTCCATAATAAAGCATGAGAGATTTAAATAAATCTTAAAACCAATACTTTAAATTTTCAACCATTTAGTAAATCTTTATGTATTTAGATAAATCTGCACATATTTGTTTAAAATCTTTCAATATTTAATAAATATTAGCAGATGTAAATAAATCTCTACCGATATAAATAGATCTTTACAGATTTAAATAAATATTTCAACATTTAATTCTAAGCTGTCACATTTAATGTTAATTTGTCATATTTATTTGACCTTGATGAGCCCAGCCGACTTAGGACACCAAGACCGTTTATACTGGTAGTAAGGCGCAGGGTCATGCTGGGAGCGTTCGACGCTTAAACAAAACAGACTGAAAATTACATTCTCAAGAGAATGTTGAGGAAACTTTCATTGTATAACTAATAAATTATGCAATGTTTAGGTTGTCAAATATGCTGTTATTGATGATTGAACTAACATTAATTTTACAAATTTTTGAAATGCGGAAGACGTGTTCATAATTGTTGAACGTTACCACCAGTGTAAACGGTCTTGGTCTTCTATGTAAGCTAGGTCTACCAAGGTCAAATAAACATGACAGTTAACATTAAATGTGACAGCTTAAAATTAAATGTTGAAGCATTTATTTAAATCTGTACGAATTTATTTATATCGGTAAAAATGTATTTAAATCTGCGAATATTTATTAAATATTAAAAGATTTAAAACGAATATGTGCAGATTTGGCTAAATACATAAAAATTTACTAAATATTTGAAAATTTAAAATAAATGTTTTAGGATTTATTTAAACCTCTAATGCTTTATTAAATATTGGAATATTTAAACCAAATGTTTAAAGATTTATTTAAATCTACAACGATTTATTAAAATAAAAAACATTTAGCTAAATGTGTGTATATATAATAAATATTGGGACAAATTGCCTTAAATACCGTGAAATGCACAGCAAATTTTCACTTTACACTTGGCGCCATACTCTACCGGGGCACCCAAATACATTTATTCCCTATACGTTACCTTTACTTTTGATATTTTCATTTTTCAGATAACTTTAATATATATTTTAATATATGGGTGTTTAGATTCTGTTTCAGTTGCATTTCTTTTTACAATTAAAAAATTGTTATATTCATTACTCCTGAAAATATCCATACTAATGACGTATTTACCATATTATACGAAATATAAATATATTTACAATTTCCTTGAAAATGGTTTCATAACTACTTGAGTTGATACTGTGATAATTCAAATAACCTAAATGCAAATAAACGACGGCTTTGTATTAATTTAAGAACATAATCTAAATATTTGAATATTTGACGCGGGATTTTAATCCAATTAAGTCAGAGCCGTTAATTTATAAACTTTAAACACTGCATACGAGGCCCACCGTGCATATTTTAATTATTTTAATTAATCTCTTTTATTTCACTTTATAATTGACAACTCTTTTAATTCAGAAATAACTAGGAAAAACTTTTAATTAAACATGGCGCAAAAAGTAGTTTTCTATTTATATTTTTTTTCCGATCCATCCACGGCGTATGCATGTTATAATTGTCGACAGGAAGTGCAGTGGAACAATTTTTTTAGGGCAATAAATTTCAAATAAATTGTGCTAAACGTCATATCAGATTAAGGGCAAAATTTATGATGTTCCGTAGTTCAAACAAAATGTCAGATTATATCCAGTTGTTTACAGTGGAGCTTTGTCTCCCCTAAAAACACTCCCTCGGACCCCTACAACCCCTGATTCTCGCCGGCTCAACGACATTCTGCCAATTTTAAAGATCTGTTGCATTAAAAGCCAGTGTTTGTAAACATTGCTGTTGATTCCAAATCGATCAAGCTTTTATGTGCGATTCTAGATTTATATTCGTGTCATTAAATGTGTTGCGTTTTTCTCTCGCAGAACTCCTTTTCCACGATTGTATTTGCGAATTGTGATATAAACAAGAGAATAGAAGTAAACAGTTTTAATAGATTCATAAAAATTTGTTTTACACGATTACATACACGCAGATATATTAAAACATTGTTTTAAAAAATTATTATTAAGTTATTATTTTCTGGTACGCCTTCTACGATTATTTAAAATAAAAAAATCATGTCTTTTTATTTAGTAAACGGCAAACGGGAAACAAAAATCCTGCTTAAACTACAATGCCTATCAGTGATAGTAGAATAAGATTTACAACTTACTTTTAGGTGCACAATTTAGGTGAATTAATTTTCTTTTTTGACCCAACATTTGCTAGATGAATTTGTTCTTGCGTTTTAGTTGTCTTTAAGGCCCCAGAATGTGTTTACAAAAATAAAAAATAAACGTTTTTTTTGGCTAATTTCTGCCCTCCTACCCAATTTGTAGATGACAAATTTCTTTTTTTTTTCTGATTTTCGTAATCCTAGTAATAAAATAAAAACATTTATGATGAAAAAAACATGGGTTTCTAAATTCATTCAGATAATGCCCACCGAAGTCAACGGCAAATGTAGATCCAGTGCAGTGGCAAATAATGTGACCGCATAGAAGCTGGTAAGCTATTGCCTTTTAATGCGATGAAATGTCTCACCCTGACTGTTAGAAAATTTTGCGTACGAACTTAGTTTAGTCCGCAAAAATGATTTTGGTTTAGGTCTTGCAGATTTTAACGTAAACTAATCCGAATTATTTTACATCCGAGTGAGCACCCTGACATCTTATGAAGAGCAGGAGTAGTTCCCTCTCCAGGCCCTTTTCCTTATAAAACGCTGTTCTCACACAGAAAGAGCAAAATTACACATTTGAACTTCGCTGAATTCACTAGCCGTCCTGATCTGGCCTTATTACCAATTCAAATATTGCAAAGAAAGTCCGTTTGTAATATTTCCAGAGAATCCGCCAAAGAATTTAAACATTATTTGAAACCGAAAACCTATTTCTCTGGCTGCACTATATGTTATTGCTAGTTTGAATACTGAGAAAACGAATTCCAGTAGTAATACTAATCAGAAAGTTTAGAATTCGTAGATTGTTTTAAATTAAACCTTTGAGTTGATCACTGCCCTTTAATACAATGCTGAGAGCTTATTTTGGGAAACTACAGTGTTGATACGTTCCAGAATTTCGAAAATTAGTCAGTTTCTCGTACAGAGCAATTTTATTTCAAATGGCACTTCCTCAAACTTAGAAGTTTATTATTTATGTTAAATTAGAAAAGGTCTTTTTACGTGTCTGAACTTACTTTTCTTCCAGCCTTGTGCCGAACAAGGCAAATTTAATTATTACTAAATCTAACCCATATTTATTGTCATCATCATCATCATCAGCAGCAAGGTTTAGGCCTTTTGGCCTGTTCCGGCTCTTTATACATTCCATCTTTTCATAGGCCTTCCGACATTTCTTTTCCCCCTAGGTTTGTACTTCATTGCTTTTTGGGGCAGTCTGTTTTCTGGCATTCTCTCTACATGTTGTTTCCAGTTTTCTCTATATTTTCTTATAAGTTCATTTGCACTATCGACTTTTAATTCTGCTCTGATGTCTTCATTTCTTTTCATATCGTTTCTAGTGTATCCCGCTAAAGGTCGTAAGTATCTCATCTCAGCTGTCTCTATTCCTCTTTCATCTTCCTTTCGCATCACCCAAACTTCGCTCCCGTAAAGGAGAGTGGGGATAGCCATCGTTTTATATAGTTTTATTTCACTTTCTCGGTTGGCTTTTCCTCTTAAAGTTCTACGAATGGTTCCACATAATTGCTGGAATCTCGTGACTTTATGGTCTATATCTTCGTCCCTTTCGTATGAGATTGTACATCCGAGGTATTTGAAATGAGTCACTTGTTCGATTGCTTTATTGTTCAATATCAACTTTGTTCTTACGGACTGTTTTCCTCTGAATGCCATAGATTTTGTTTTCTTGAGTGATATGGACATATTGAATTCTTTAGCTATGTTATGTAGTTGGAATAATGCCATTTGTACCGTGTTTTCAGATGGTCCTATTATTAATTGGTCATCGGCAAAGAGGAGTGTTGTTATGTTATTATTATATATTTATTGTTTTATAATAATTAGACGAGGAATGATATTTTCGAAGTGACGATCAGCTTTAACAAAATATAAATAATATAATTTAGGAAGACAGCTTACATTGCCGCATTTCTAGTGGAACGCATTTGAATTTAATCAAACGAATAGGTTGTCACTTATTATACTTGCACGCATTACAGATGTGAAGTCATTGCACCTATTTAAAATTGTTATGTACTTACTTTAAATCCACTCAAAGTTATTTCAACTCCATGGAATTATCATTTGTTTATAATAAAGCCTAACTGTTTTATCGTGGCACAACCCTGGAGAAGTTTTCGTTACCAGTATTACTTTCCGCACATGCCAGCCGTATCGTTTAATTGGCAGTTCTATTTTTCTCTGCATCGTGTGTAAACAGAATTTGATTTTGGTTTTGTATATAGCTACTAAATATCAATACTTGTTTAATTTTGTAATTGAAATACCTTTTATGATTTGTACACAAGATATTGTTTTGCGTTGACTTCATTGTGTTTTGTTTGTTAAGAGATGCTAATGCTTACTGTTGAATATATAAATTCACAACTTGATTCTAAACAAAGCGCAGTAAGATCTACGGAGTCAAGGAAAACCCAGTGCAGTCCAAATCACGTCCAAATACAAAGTATTTATTTGCTTTGAGTTCTTCCGGATTTATGCAAAAAAATTCCAGGGGCGACCCTGCCGTTTACAACCGTTTATTGTTGAAGACACAAATACGTCGCAAACTAAAATGTTGTATTATTCCTCGTTTTAATTTTTTGTTTGTTTTTTTCGCTTAATATTTTGAGTTAAAGCAATAAGATCTACAATTTGATAACAATTTCATTTTGTTATACTATTTGTCAGGGTGGGGTTTAAGACAAGATAATTTGCGTTACTGTGAAAAATGTTGGTGTTGTAACGAACTTATTTTGGGCGTTAAAATCGTTTTGGTTCATTTCACTAAACTAACACAAATCCGTTGACCTCTTTGCCCTTTATTCTATTCTGCGATTGGGAGCGCACTCCGTGATTTAGTTAGAGTAGGAGTAGTTCCCTCTTCAGGCCTTTTTACTATAAAACGCTCTCTGCACTTTGTATTGCGGAATTCTTCCAATTAACTTCACAGAGCAAACTAGCTCTTCCGCTACGGTCTTCTTGCAACTTCTTTTTTAATAATTCTGCAGAACCTGTCAAAATCTTCGAATTTCAAATTTATTTAACATTCATACGTTTGCAATATTTTCCCCGACCGCCCGTCAAAACCAATAAATTTATATTTAATCCTAGAGTTACACCTTGCCATTCTTCCTTGAATTTCGAGTTGCCAATTTATTGTAAAGAATTTCTCATTTGAACTACGTGGTCACATACAAATTGAAACAAGTTAGTAATATTTCTAGAGAACCCGTCAAATAGTTTTAAAAGTTATTTGAAACCGACCGATCTGCCAGTACTGTATTTTAACGTAATTTGAATATTGTAGCGATCGAAGTTTGTTGGTTGTACATATACAGAAATAAAAATCCTGAGATTGTTTAAAACGACGCGTAGAGGGTTATTTTAAGATATCTTAGTGATATAATCAACTCTGGAAATTAAGAGAAGTACCGAAACCCCGCAAATAAGTCACAAGTCCCGTAATAAGTAATTTTATTTAATTTTACCGTCCCCGAGTGGCTTATTGCAAATTTAGAACTTTTATTATATTTTTAAAGTTTGTACATTTTACTCAATTTACTAATTTTTATTCCAGCTCTGTGTTAAACGATGGAAATTTAATATTGGTAAATCTAATGCGCATTTATTGTTTTATGATAATTAGATGAAGAATGAATTTTTCAAAGTGGTGATCGGTTTGATTGAAACATCAATACTTATTTCAATTAAATAAATCACAGGAAAGCAATCTAAATGTAACGCTTTCACATTTAAATAAAGTTTCCAGATAAGCTAATTTATCAGTTATTTGCAGCGACCAGGTGGTGAGGTCGTTATACTCATTCATAAGTTAAAATTTGATTACATGTTTATTTAATTGCACTTAATTTGTTATAATTTAGCGTAATACCGCACCATTTACCCAATCCAACCAGGGGAGCTGTTATATTGAACGGACTTGAAGAAAATTACGTTTTAATCCTCACCATTTTTGACCCCAGCATTAATTTATTGTGTATGTTTTTTATTAGTTTTAAATTGTACATATTAGGCTAATTTTCAAATACTTAAATTCATTTTGTAAATATTTAAAACCTATTATATTGCTTGATTTAACGTGTTTGTGAGTTATTGTATGGGGAACGAATGCTTGCTGTTGGAGATATAACTCCACACCTGGACACTGTTGACGCTGTGAGCTTTATGCAACACCGAAGGACCCAGTGGCGTACACAACAAGACGTCGGTCGTACTGAATTATTTTATTATGCTGGAGTTTAGGTTTAACCCTGCTTTTGCAACCAGGTATTTTTTTTTGTCGAAAATACGGTGCAGTGTAAACGTAGAACGTTAGACATCTTAAAATCTGAAAATGTAAAAAAATTTGGTGCTTCGATTTGTTTTGTAAAGTGCTAGTAGGCAGATTTTTTTAAATACAAAGCTGTACCAACGAGTAATTAATTTTCATCGCAAGTTAATGGTTTCTTTATTTTATTTTTCCCGTAGCTTACCATTATATGTAAAAACAGCTTTCACTGAATGCGTCTTGGAAAGAAGTTTTTGTTTTATTCAATTTAATAAAAATTCTATTTGGAAAGAAGAATATATACGAATTAAATTATATTTTGGAACTGAATTTAAAAGTATACAAATAAAAGGTAATGGGGAAAGGAACGAATGGAATAAAAGGCAGTAATGAAAAAGTTAAAATTGCATTCAAACCAATTTAAAGAAATATCTTAAGTTGGAGAGTCACTTGGAAGTTTTTCATGAACTAATCAATGTTTGGAAGCATTCAGCGTTCTGATCGTCGAACCACAACTTTGATAATTATACTTTTCAAGAAAAAGTTTCATATTTCGAACCCTCTATTTTATAAGTTGATAGAGAACGCTTGCATGTCGCGCTATTGTTAAGCGAAATAATCGTCCTGAGTGTTCCTAGACGATTTGCACGTATGAAATACGTCGCCAGTAACACCGTGCGGGTCGTATCATAATTATTATGCTACGCCGCAACAACGCTGAAAGCACAAACGAAATTTGGGAAAGGTTTGTGTACTGATAATAATATACGTCGTTTATTTTGGGTTTCAAAGTAATATTACACAACGAATTCATTTATTTTAATCAGTGCGTTGACAAAAGCACGTTTTATATAATAAACGGGATACAAATTGGTGTCATAAATTTAGTGTTATGTATACGTCTGCATTTGTGCAACATTTCTCATTAATCATTCTGTATTGTATTATGCCATTTGCAGCTTAAAATTGATATTTTTATTATTTACAACACATACGTTATACAACAAAGTGTCATTATTGTTATTAATGTCACAGCAGTTCACATTATTAATAAAATAACAGAGGATACGCATGTAGTATTTGAAGTTGCATGAGAATACTAATGTAGAAAGGTATTAAATAAAACCAGCAAAACCTGTGGGTACGCCCTACGTTTTTGTTTCTGACTTTTTTGCAAATAAGCGGAACAGATACCTTTTACTTTTTTAATATTCTTGCGCCAATAAATAAATGAAAAAAAATTGTTTTAACAAAAATTAGAAGAACGAAAAATGAATTTAAAAAAGGTAACTTAAACTTCCGACAGCTTGTGCAATACGATATAACTTTGGCTACCCGCATGTGATAGGAGCACCGCAAACCGCTGCCCTACAAGTGATTAAACCAAAAAACCGATATAAAAGCTTTATTTGAAGAGTTATCAAAAATATGCATGCAAATAGAATGTCGAAGGGCTTAAATTCTGTATAGATTGGTGTTTGCGTTTTTGAATAAATAATCATACAATTTCAATTTTTTTTTAATTTCCGGGAGGCGTGAGAATAAAATTTGAAAGATTAGTAACGAATAAATTTGAGCCCCATTAACTCACAAAGTTAAAAAAATAGTGTGGGCGGTTTTTGAAGATTAATTTTTGAAGATGTCTAAAATTTTAAAAAAGTTTGCATTTCTACAATTAAATATGTTTACTTTATTATCATAGTAATTACACACGGTGATTGTCTAATGTTTGGACTACACAAATGGATTTTTAGAAGCTGTATGTAAGTGCTATAATCGTATACTAACGAGCTCAATTATTATTTTGACACATTAGGATAATTGACAACTAATATTTTTTGTTTTATGGCTATTTGATTTTAAAAGGTTTAAAACAGTTATTTCCCAAATAACTCGGTTATTTTCAATGTTATCAAAAAAAGTTATATGGGCATTTTTGTTCAGAATTTAATTTTCTATCTATTTATGTAAAAACATACAGAGTGTTCCATTTAAAAATTAAATGTTTTGGTAAATATCTCGGAAATGCGATGCTCAATTGTTTCTTTGATTTCATTATCATAATCAGCATAAAAAATTCTACTAGTTTGTCCATTTAACCGACATCGTAGCTCCTATAATAACAAAGTTAGCAATAGTGCAGACTTATCTTGGAACAGCCTGTATACATTTACCAGTTAATTTTTCCATGCAAATAAGAAGCAGAGATCCCGTTTTGAGTAAGCACGCTTTGTTTATCTAATTAAAATTACAGGAATACCAACGCATTCTGTTTTTTAACAAACACATCTTGACTATAACTATAAAATAGTATAGATTAGTTACTACATTGACATCGCAAACTATTTCATTGATAAAAGAGGTACGAGTGCGTGCAGAATATTTATTTTTTCTATGAAAAACCATGCCTGCCTGTCTGTTTCTAATACTAGCGTTAATTTCACGAACAGAAGCGATAGTACATTTCTCAGTATTTACAAAATGGCATCTTGGGGGCTTACCAATACCCGTAGGGTAGTAATTCATAAACAAACATTAATTGTCTCAGATCGTTTGGAATACAGTTAGATAATAAGAATTATAGCAACTTCAAACTAATTTATAAAACTAGCAGAATCCGTGGACTGCGCTACACGCTATTGTTAGAAAACAATTGCTAACTGTAGCTGATTTTATTGCTAATATGATATTTTTTTGTTAAGCGCGTCTTAAACTTTACAATAAAGTGACAGAACCCGTGGTCTATGCCACACGCTTTCTCTGAAAACAATTGCAAAATGCAGCTGATTTTATTGCTAATATTATATTTCTTTGTTAAGTGCGTCTTAAACTTTACAATTAAGTAGCAAAAACCGTGGGCTACGCCACACGCTTTTATTACAAAAATTTAATAATAAATTTATTAGAAGAGACAAGGTCTTGGGTTCAAATCTGAGACTGAATGCCTGGCGGGCGGCCTACCTAGTCGCTTTTTAATAATTGGGAACCAACCCCTTCGATGGGTGAGGGAAATAAGGCAGCCGTCTATGGCGTGGTGCTTACCACACCACCCCGTACTCCATATAAGAGTGCGAGACAACCACGTTTTAAATAATTTAAATAAATAATTAAAAAAATATATTTAATTTATAATTTTAATTAATAAATAAACAAACAAAAAATTGTACACAAACACATTAATTGAAAGAACAAGGGGTTTGGGCTGGAACTTCAAAATGTTGTGGGACTCGTAGAGATCGGTCCGGAGGCTTGGAGGTAGTCTTTGCTTTGAGAAGAAGTTCGTGGGGCTTCGTTGAGACCTGGTGTAGCCGCTGCTTTGCCCTTGAAGAGGTTCGCGGTGCTGGGGAAGCAAGTTAGAGTTCTTGGAAGAGGTGGGATTTGGTTGGCTCGTGGAAGAGCCTCTGGGATGGCTTGTCCTGATGCTTGATTCTTAAGCAGAGTGTGGCTGTAGTAGGTTTTTCATTGGGACCGTTCTGATCGATCCTGGAGCGAAATTTTCCAGCTTGTTTTCTTTGAACCGTTGCGATCGATCCTGAAAAATAAACCAACTCTTGCTTGCAAACGCGCTTGATTATGTACCGTTTTTCAAGTGTTATTGCGTAGCAATATAAACAAACATTTACAGATGAGGAATGATTAAAATGAATATAAAAGAGAAGTTGCTTGGGCGAATTTAATATTTACAAAACTAAAGCCACCGTTGCTTAGCAACGTCTAATGTAATTAAACCTGCATAGGTAATAGCTGCTATTTTTATATTAAATAAATTTATTTAAAGTTGGTTTCTAGTTTTTTAATACAAATTCGTCATTGTTAATTTTATATTCGTAACCATTTAAGCATTTTCTGCTAAAATACTTTATATAATATTTATAATTAATTAGAAATTATAGGGTATGTATTGAGCTGTGTGCTAAGTTGCAAATTCCTAATCGCATAATATTAGTGATACTACTCTACTCCCTTTGTGATTATTTCAGTATTTTCTTAATTTAGGGGCACAGAAAAAATGCGAGTAAATATCTTTTGAGGATGAATACTTTGATGTAAACAAGGGTACAGCTTTAAGCTCTAACTGGATATACTACAAGAGAAATAATAAATATTCTAGAAGAGGGAATAAAAAACACAACAATGGGGGTATCTACCACCGAGGATACAGAAATAATCTTGGGCATAACATGATGACACAATTTATATAAGTACTTGTCGCACATTAAAGCGTCGTGAGAACGAAGAAGATGATATCAAGTGACATTGGGAACAGAGGGACGCACAAATCACGTCACGAACAAATGTTGGTAGAAATGCAACGAGAATAGAAATGCGGGCTTTAGCGGTGCGAACTTCGCGCCGCAGAATACTAAACTCTGTAAGAAATGTGTGCTTAGGACGGGAATAATTTCGCGAGAGAAAAATGCGTTCCGTTTAAAGGACAAGAGAGGGACGGGAAAAAATCTCTTGTGTTTCAGAGGGATCATCTATCACTTTTTGTCGAGATTTGCACGACGACGAGGGAAGGATACATCGAAGCGCAGAGTCGGTTTTACCATCATCTACCGCAAGCCTGGAGTGAGTTCAATTTTGCACTCCACGGAATTGTCTGCTCTGTGTGCTGTGTGTTTTCTGAGCACGGAATATGTAATCCCGAAATTGCATTGGGTAATAAAGAAAAGGTTATAGTCAAATGCTGTGTGCTCGGGCAATTGCCGCATATTGAAAAATAAAACTTAATTTATCACGTAGCGCCGTTTCTTGGTTTTCCAAATTGTTTTCAGGAAATAGAACATCGGGGTCTCATGCATTCACAGTATTTATGACGAAATGCCGCGATAAATTTTCAATTTTAACTCGTTTATAGGATTTTTGCGGCTCTATAGATGCAAATTCCTGTTTTAAATTTATTTTTATTGTAGAGATATATAGACATAGAGGATATTACTCTAAATCTTCTAACGTATTACGAGTTTTTTTCTATTAAATTTTAAATCCTGTACTATTTTAGTACTTTGTTTTCAGGCTGCCGAGCTACTTACACGTTTTTTTGCAGCTTCACCCTACGCATGAAGATAGCGTAATGTCTATTTACAGCTTTAATCGTAACATACGACTTACGATTAAAGCTGTAAATCGGGTATTATAACTCGATCACAGGAGAATTAAATTAACCGAAAACAAAACGGTATAAGTAAAGTTGTTATCGACAACTTTTTAACTGAACTTCTATACTTTAATAATTTTGAAAATATCCACTTAGACTAAACAATTAAAATTCGTAAGTTACAGAAAGGAATCAAATATGTGCGCTCCATAACACTCGAACGGATGATCCAATTTCAATAAGCTTTGGAATATGGGGGTACATTAAAAATCCATCAAGGAAATAAACTTTAAAAAAATCTAAAACCGGAAACGGAAGTTAGACATGTTTTTTGTAGCACTTTTTCCTGCAAAACAAAAAAAAGTTTTCACAAAAATATTGGTCAAAAACTGGCTATACAATTTTTTTTTAAATTGTTAAACTAATAGATCTAAACATCAGCTACAATTTGGTGTGGATCCCAGCCCGTTAGTTTCTCTATGACGCCCTCTGCGAATTTTTAAAAATTAAAAATTCATGCCTCTTTATTTAGTAATTGGGGGACGTTAAGAAATTTCTCATTAAGCTAGCTTGCTCATGAGTGATAGTAGAATAAGAGTTTCTATATGTTTTTCAAATGCGGTTATTTTTCTTTTGAAGAAACGCTAGATCTAATAAAAAAACCTTAAGGAAAAACGAAACATTTTTCAAACTCTCTAGTAGCTATAAAATTGCGGCAGCTGCGATTTGAAAATTTTTATTTTAACGCCTTATTACTCAAAAACGAATTGCCAGAACTGTAATAAGTCAACCTAAAAACAACACTTCAATAATTAACTTAAAAAAAAAAAGAAAACCGACTTCAAATAACATAAAAGTGACATAAGTTAACTAAAAAGCAAAAAATAAATGTTTTTTATACAACAGTTTAATACTTATTTGTTGTTCCGTTTAATGTAATTAAGAAATTGTTGTTTATTATATAATTATTAATTGTTTTATAATTTTTAAGTCGGTGCCAAGTAAAACATAAAAATTATATACCTTGCTGCAATAACAAATTACATTCGAATTTTTATGTTTTACTTGGCACCGACTTAAAAATTATAAAACAATTAATAATTATAATAAACAACAATTTCTTAATTACATTAAACGGAACAACAAATAAGTATTAAACTGTTGTATAAAAAACATTTATTTTCTGCTTTTTAGTTAACTTATGTCACTTTTGTGTTATTTGAAGTCGGTTTTCTTTTTTTTTAAAGTTAATTATTTTACAATTTTAAGTGATGGGTAGACCTAGTAAGGATGCTTCTCGAATGAGAAAATGACGGCTAGTTGAAACGGAAGATGAAATACGGAAACACTAAAAAGTCGGTTAAAAAAATAGATTTTGAGGAGTATCTTCGAAGTTCAAGCTCCAATACCAATGAAATTATAATGGGACCACCTTGGAACTATACTGAACCCAACACAAAAAAAATCATTAAAATCGGTTCATAAACAAAAAAGTTCTGCCCGAACATACATAAAAAAAAAATAAAAAAAACATATATACAGACGAATTGAGAACCTCCTCCTTTATTTGAAGTCGGTTAAAAAATAACCAAGATTTGTTTCGTTGTCTTAGTTTCCCAAAGACGGTGGCGTAGACATCAACGCGCGTAATCGCACCGGAGCGCCCGCCGTTCTTCGGAGAATCTCGCCTCACATCCAACCTACCTCCAAATTTCAACGGGTATAAAACCCAAAGGATTGCTCAAAATTAACAACTTTTTCAATTTATTTAATTGAATCCTGCCATATTCTACCCGCTAGAAAGTTTGTATTTAAAAAGCCCGAAATAAACTTAGCCGACAAAGTTCCAGAATTCTATGTTTAGTTGTCTTGGGGAAAGAAATTATTCTATTTGCATTAAACATAATATTTGACTAAAGTTTATGTTATTTAGTAAACTGGGGCGGCCAACTTTTTCGGTTTCTCTAAAGCAGAAACTTACCAGAGTTTTAGTTTATGTAATTTCTTATTTTACCTTGTTAGAGGCGACTATAACATTTAAATTCATGCATTATTTTCCAGGAGATTTAGTTTATTTTTCTGACCCGTAAAATAAAAATATTACGTCAGCCAGCCCTTTAATTTTTGCCCAAATTTTTTTGGAAGAAGTAACTATCTTATGTCAACTAAACAACTTTTTCTCCAAAAATTTACTTATACACTTTTATTTTTATCTACCACAAAACCGTTAAAAACCTAAGCTACCCAATAGTTTTACACCAACCAAAATCATTCAAAAAGAGTTTGAAACTTATTTAATTTTTACCCTGTACATTTCCATAAAGCAGTTGACATTGAGTAAAATTAATTTGCAACCGACCTTCAACTTTTACGTTCAACGTAAAATTACAACACATTGCGTTTGGCACAAACTTTTGTATACCTGATTTATTATAAACTACTAAGTCAATTTAAGCCGCCAGTAAAGAATACAATTTATTAACTTACCTAATCAAAACCATTGCAAAACGCAACAAACTATTTTTTTCCTGCACAGACCTCAAATACGAGCTGACGGGTGACCGCAACGTAAACAGCATACATCGTTGTATAATTACTTATTGTTTTATTACGACAGCAGTAGACTTCTTTCGGGGTGAATAAATTGCTTTTGTGTGCGAAATTTTATTTACAGAAATTACAGAATGTTAACCCTTTTATGAATGTACTCATTTTGATTAACCAATCGACATCAGGAGAAAATCACTACAGGCCTCCAGTGACGTGCCGTTTTGGAGGGGTCGTTTTATTTAACTAGTATAATTCAATTTTTTAAACAATCTGATAACTTCTATTACATGAAATACGCGTAGTTATTTTAGAACTGTATAAATAGGGACAATAACCATTGTATATAATTTTTATTTACAGTCTTCTGTTTATTTGCTACAAATCCTGGCTTTTGAGTTATCTGGGGTAATTCAACTTCTCTAAAACTTTAAATTCAAAGGAGGGTTAACCTGTTACAATAGTATGTTACATTTGAATAAAGCAAACTTTATTGTTTGTTTTATCAATCTACGATGAATTTTCCAAAACATATTGATTTCTTTCAGAACATTCAATTTTGAACGCGCTGTAATAGTATTTAATTACGTTTCAAACCATTTTTTTTTTCTAATTAGTGTTCAATATATTCCAATAGATGAGGTAAAAGTTATACACCTAAAAACTCAAAAGATGCATAAGAAAAGCTGAGAAAGTTTGAAACATTAAAACCTAAAACATAATTTAAATTGAATGACAACAAATAGTAAGAGGGCGCTGTAGCTCAGTGAACTAAGTGTCCACTTCAACTTTCGAGTTCGAGTTCCGGCTTAGTAATGGGTGTTTGTGTTTGTCGTTGCATGTTAGATCGGGGCTAATAATCCTAGCAGTTGACGCTGTAGTGAATGTCGAATAACGAAAAATAAAACAAAAAAAAATAGAAAGAAAAAGAAAACTTACGAAGTATGAAAACATTTTCAGACGTAATCATAGATCTGTTAGAAATTAAGATTTATATTACGGCAACGACACTGACAATTTAAAAAGCTCTAAATAAGTCAAAAAATAAAAAAAAAACCAAACGAATTCTAGAAAAAATTTTCTTTCATAACTAAACAATACTTAAAAATATTAGCAAATACAAACAAAAACCGGATACGAAAATAAGATGTCGAAAAATGCAGTTTCGTGGTGTAGTTAGGGAAGTGGGTGTCGAACTTTTCTCAGGTTACTAAGATTTTAAATTACGATAGCTGTCAGCAAACATCCCTGTCACATCAGCCGAGTTGCAGTAATACAGAGTGTTTCCACAATACCAAAGGTTCACATAAAGATGAGTTACCGCCTTTTGAAATTGAAAAAGTCTAACCACGCTTTAGGCCTTGAATTGGATAAGCTACTCGTGGGGTAGGGTATCCCAAGTAATCCGTGAAGAAGGCGGTATAGTCCTCGGGACTAATGGTGAGCTTTGGTATGTCTGTATCATTTTGAAAACGTGGGCGACAAGGGGGTGATACGCGGGTGCGGTGGGTTGTAGGTAGGCCACGGTGTCGGTAGCAGCAGAGTAAAAAACGGCGGCACTGGCCCCCTGATGGGCAGTGGGCTGATTAGTTGGGTTGAGGTGACAAGGTTCGGCGGTTGGATAGCCGGTTAACTCGGTTTTTCGACCGACTGCTGGAAGAGGCGACAGTATTCGGAGCTGGGCCATCAAGGACGGTGAGAATCCGGACTCGGGGCAGGGTAAACCTTGGTTTTTTCCTAATCGGACATGGTTCTAGTCCATAGATATGTATCAACCGACAGTAGGGGTCGGCGGAGATGCGAGAGGCAACGGTGCAAGTTTGCGGCGCCAATGTCCGAAGGCGAAGTGCTTTGATGCTGTACGGCGTGGTTCGGGCAGGGATCGGGAATACGGCGTATAGTAGCGTAGCGTGAGCAGGCCAGGATGAGGCTTGTGGTAGCTGCTGATGTGACTTTAGGTGGTGTTTGTCCTGAGGAAGACTGTTTTTGCATGCTGGGGTAGGCGGTAGGGTTTCTGTGTCGTCACTTGGAAGGTCACTTTCTTTTACTAGAGCGGTTGGATGGTAGAGACGGCTTGGTTGATTGTGGCGGAGTACTGCAGATGCTGCTGGTAGAATAAAGAAACTGATTTCTTGCTGCTTACAAAAGATTGAAGCTCTTTGCGTAAGAGTTAATCTTGTGATTCTCGTTTTCTATTGATTGGCAAGGATGACTTGTTTTGATTATTTGGTTATTATTCCATGTATCTTGTAGAAATTAAAAATTCTGGTGTTTTGGGTCATATAATTAAGTTATTTATTAAATTTCACATTTTTTATATCAACGTGGATGTTTTGTGTTGCTCGTGAATAAAGTGCTCCAGTGGTCTGTTGTGTTTGACATAGTATAAAAATAACAATACATTTATTATCACACAATCACGGTACCTAAAGTTTCCGGTTTACATTTTGCGTCGAGAGAGTTAAGTTGTGGATGTCTTCTAAAGTGCCGTCAAAAGCGGTATTTGGGCATTCTTGTAATACGTGGGTAATTGCTTGTTCCGGTGCTATACAGCACTAGTACAAAGATATTGGCATCGCGTGTGCTATGGAGCAAACGGCAATCTTGCATGTCGTTTCTTAAATTTGTTGCTATGCCATATTGTAGGTAGTTGATAGCTGCGATTTAATTGTAACCAGGAAGGTTTTCTCTGGCGCGTGCTTTTGCATCATCGGCTGTATGTGTTTCCTGCATAGTGATGACGTCGATCTGGTGTTCTAGGAGTAATTTACTTAGGTATTCACATCTGCTTCGGCTTATACGAGGGGCTGATTGTCAGGTGGCTCTGAAGAGAATTGAGTGCTTGTGAATTCTGTCGTAAGTTCATTTCCAATGAAAGTGCCAGATCAAAAGTTGAGTGTGACGGTCTAGAGATGCGAAACGCAATTGTTAATTACGGCTGCTTAATGTTTATTTAGCTTTAACCAAAAAGCACGTGTGGTCTTCTACCATGGACGCAAACAGCATTTACACCTTCCCCACTCTAGCGTGGTTAATAGCGAGCACGTGGTAATTTATTGTGCTGTTATAAATTACAAAACGTGATTTATAATCGTATGGAGTGCCTACGGTTAGCTCTCTAATTATGCCGATTCCGAATTGTTAGTTGACATCGCTACGCAGGTAGCGCTGACGGTGATATGTTAATTTCTTTAAGGTTGACTTTGTTCTGCTTACTTTTTAAAATGTTCAGGTTTGAGGCGTTTGTAGAGCTTTTCTTAACGTCGGCCAAACGAGATAAATGGTTTTGCGGCGTTTGGGTACTTTTAGATACGAGCGGGCTACTGGCTTTCTTTTAATGGCTTGTCAAATTTGAATATTAATATGTTTGCTTTGTTAAATAAATTTTAAATGTTTAAAATTTAGTTTGACTGTCGATCAGTGGTCACACTTTATAAAAAAATAAATGCATATGTGCACGTGAGCAGCCTTAATTATAAACATAACTGTTGTTTGTAAGATATGTTTTAAATATACTAGCAGAGCGCAGAAGAGGAAAGGACGAAGAGTAAAGCGAGAAAGCGGAGTAACTGCCTGAATTGGTAAGATTTTCGAAAGTAATAGAGAAGAACCTAATAAAATTACAGCTTTCCAAAAGGTAGGTAGTATTGTTCTAAACGGAGCCGGGAGACCCACCACAACTTTTTGTTCTAGCTACGCCACTGAGCGACACCACACACTGCTAGAGATGTTTTGACTTTTATTCTCAGAAAAAAAATAATGCATCAGTGCAACTGTAGTGGATCAAAACGGTGTACATATTGAAGATGCAGTCATTCAACCTTGGATCAAAACGGTGTACATATTGAAGATGCAGTCATTCGACCTTTTTTTTTTTCAAAAAAAGTTCTTAAATGTCGATTTAATAAAATTATATATTTGATGTATAATAATATTATAATGTAAAACAAAACAGTTCATTATTTCGTAGTTCACGCAGGTCTGCGTGTATATTTTATTATTAACAATAAATAACATAATTACGTAAAATATTGTAATATTTTATTAAAGGAACAACATGAAAGCTACATGGCGCATTTGTTATGAATTTAGCGCAATTCCACGCCTTTGATTCTACCGGCTCACGCTATTCAATCGAATTAGAATTATTTTGTAAACAAGATAAAACCAAATCAACAACAATTTGTGAAAGTCATTCGAATTGAAATCACATAAAGCATACAGTTGCTACTGCTGCTGCTGAACATCGTCGACGATTTCGCAGTATTTATTCTGTAAATACAAAGCTCCGGCTCGGGATAATTGCATTTGTAACGATCGCGCAATTAACGAATAAAATGATTCAGCACAAAATCACAGAGGACGACTTTTCCATCTTTAATATCTCTATTGGCAATTCTAACAGCTCAATTTATTCACAAAGAATGAAATTACGTTTTCGATTCGGCGTCAATTTGAAAATATTGATTAGCCACATTTAGACAAGTTTTATTTTTTGCTAATATTAAAATTTGCTCTTCGCTTTTTCAGTACATTCTTCTTCGTATTACAAATTTAAGAAAAATATATCAAATTTCTCTTGCACTTTATTCAAGCGAATAAAAGAATAAATTTGGTTGAATTTCAGCTAGCATTTAAATGAAAATTTGCTTTGCAATATTAAACAGCATTTGCTTTAAGAGATCTGACCGTTAACATTAAGACGATTTTTATGAAAATAACTTTCAAATGCAAAATACAGCGTCTCTACAGGATGTCTCGGATGTACCTCTTAAGGGAATTTTTTCGTATACAGGTTGCCCATTTTATCGTGCAACCCCTTGAGTTTTCACAGTAGGCAACACACGTCACATGCCATACGTTAAATAGTTCAAATTAGTTAAAATTACCTTTGATGTTGATGCCCTGCGAGTAGATATATGAATGAGCTTTAAACAGGTACCTAGTTTTAATTATAGATAGTCAAGATTGCCATAAGATGTGGGTAAGGTAAGAAATATTTTCTAAGTAATCCAACAGATTGTATGATTACTCAAATCTTTCAGAAACATTTAAAAGCCTTAACTACTCTTAACGCATCAAGAATTTGAATCAAAGTGAAAAGATGTGAAACTTAAACTATTCGAATTAAAGCGGCAAAAACACTTCAAAATGAAATCTCCAAGTCAAGGTTGTCAAGAATAACAAATATGTATGATGAGTCACCTTGTAACAGATCAACTCTCCTTTGAACTGAAGGTTCTGGAAAAGTTGAATTACTCTGGATAATATAGAATCCAGGATTCGTAGAAAATAAATAGACGACTGTAGATAAAACCTATACAATTTCACAACAGTGAAACAAAATGATCCTTCCAAAACGGTACGTCAATAGGGTAGGTAGGATAGTGTAGATTTTTCTACTAAGGTCGGCCGAACAGCTGGTCGCACGGTTAATCAAAGTGTCGATTACTGTAAGTAAAAATGTTTAGCGCACTAAAACGCTTTCTCTACTCCGAAAGAAGTCTGCTGAATAACTAAACAGCGATGTTTGCCGGTTACGTTGCGGTCGCTCGTCAACCGTTTATTTCAGGTGTGTGCTATTATCTAGGAAAGAAAATTTGTTTATGGCATTTTTCAGTGATTTTTATCAGGTAACTAAATAAATTGTATTCTTTGCTGGTTTTAATTGACTTAATAATTTAAAATACGAAGGTTTGTGCTTAAAGCACGGAGTACGGTGTTGTAATTTTACGTTGAACGTAAAATTGAAGTTTCTTTTATTGAAAATGAATTTTAACCAATTTCAAAAGGTTTATGTATTCTTCTGTATTCTGAGTCGTTGGCCAGTTGTCACGTGCAAACCTGCGCAGGGGTCATTACTGGGTGCTACCAGCCGGAATCAGCTGCACCCAGGTTTTTGACAAGGTTGTTGCTTCTTCTACTTACCCTTTTCCAACCGGGTTTGTGACAGGCTTTGACGCGTTTTCCAAAAATTGGTATTTTTGCAAATATTGTCATTTACACTGAATTGTAACATAAATTATTTTTCTGTGCCCAAATCTATTTATTAATATATTTTATTTGACACCACCTAATTCATACCTTGTTTGACAACCAGTACCTACTGTGGTAAACAACGCAAAATGGCAACTACGCCTAAAACTAAAAGTGCCCATAGTTGTACTATTAAAAGTCTTACGGGGCTATGTTTACTAACTATTATTTTAAGACTCAAATATGCTAAAGTGTTGCTTTTAATTCTCAAAATGTTTTGTGAAGTATTATGTCAAACTAAACACGTTTATGCTGAGAAAGTAAGAAGATGTACAAAGGACAACTCTACGAAGGCTATAAAAAATTACGATTCAAAAACCGATTACTGCATGATTGGATTTCGACTTTACCAATATACAGAGAAGTAACCATATTCACATAAACTTTGATCGCTAGTATTAGATCCTTTCGCAAGGCTGCGTAATAAGAAGCCACAAGTTACAACTTTCTCTTTATGCACCTTCTTCGTATCCGTTATAAAAAATTATACGAGATCCCAGAACTGCAATAAAATTTTACACATTTCTACTAGACGTTGATATGCATATAAATTTCTGAATTTCATTTAAAAATTATAATAAAAATAATAATTTCTTTACTTAAAACCTCACGAAGCATTTAAATCAAACCTTTAAAAGCGAATAAATTTATTTTAAATTTGTAAGAACGTCTTACATTTACAGTTCGGTGATATCAGAGAGAATTATGAATTGTCGTTTCCTTGATTATTTATCACTTTAATAATACCCATTTCCAATGTCTTCCTCATTGTCACATAATATATTGGGACACGCGGAGGCAATCAATATGGTGCCCTTACCCTTACCATTCCCATCCAACCCGTGCAACATTAGAGCAATAAGTCAACATGCATATAAACGTTAGTAGTCGCGATTACGGTTCGTTTAAATCGATGTGTGCTGTAACCGCTGTCAATTGTTGTCGATTAGTGATTACGAGTCCTCTCTAATCAGTGGTGGCTGGAGGCACTAACGAGTGCCACTATTGCATTTGACTATTGACTGAATTAATTACACGGTTTCACTGTGCACTCTGGGTCCCTTTTCACTGTTGCTGATTAATAGAATCCAAATCAGACGACTACATATTGTAAAGTTGAATGTACCAGATTGTTTAAGCTAAAGTGCAACTTCAAAGCCATAGCACTTCATAAGAATTGATGAGAGCGTGTTTATTGATAGATTTACAAAACAATTTCATTCAATTTAAAAAAAATGTAGGATTAAATCACTGTCTTTACTTCATTTCTTATTTTATTAACCAGATTTTTCTACTTTTACTATTCTGCTTACATATTGCTTTGTAAATTCCTTATACGAAGATCGTTCGAAATGTACGTGGCCTAACAAAGAAAACGCAAGTTTTTTGGGCAAAAAACTATTTTATTTTTTAATATAGTCTCCTGCTCGCTCAACGCACTTATACCGATGCTCCAAAGCAGCAATGCCGTCTTTGTAGGTCGATGAACCCAAGTCCTCAAAATAGCTATTTACAGCAGCGATTACCTCGGAACTGGATGATAATCTTTTGCCGCCGAGCCATTTTTTCGGGTTTGGAAATAAATAAAAATCGCTGGGAGCCAAATTTGGCGAATAGGACGAATGAAGCACTAATTCGAATCCCAGTTCATGAATTTTGGTCATGGCGATTGCAAACGTGTGTACAGGTGCGTTATCTTGATGGAAAAGCACTTTCTTTTTTGCCAAATGAGGCCGTTTCTCGATGATTTTGTCACTCAATTGCTGCAACAAATTGGCATAATACTCGCCATTTATTGTTTTTCCTTTTTCCATGTAGTCGACGAAGATAATTCCATGAGAATCCCAAAATACAGTTGCCATAACTTTTCCTGCTAACAAAACCGTTTTTGCCTTCTTCGGTGGCGGAGAACCTTTGTGTGTCCATTGTTTAGACTGTTCCTTGGTTTCGCGAGTGTAATGGTAGACCCAGGTTTCATCGACGGTTATGAAACGGCGCAAAATGTCTTTCGTATTGCGGTGAAAATATGCCGAAAGATCGCGAGAAACAATCGAACAATTCAGTTTTTGCTCCGGTGTGAGCAAACGCGGCACCCAACGCGCGGAGTATTCTTTCGTTTCCAATTGTTCAGTTAAAATTCTGTGCACACTATCATTTGAGATTCCCCCTATGTCTGCTATCTTGCCCACTTTTACTCTACGGCCATTCAATACGATACGGAGGACTTTTTCAATCATATCCGTTTTTGGGCGTCCACTGCGGAGTTCGTCCTTTGTGCTCACACAACCACGCTTAAACTTGGCAACCAAGTTTTTAACCATTGAAAACGAAGAAGCGGACTTCAGAAATGTCGAGTCCAACTCTGCTTTGATTTCGGTTGGTGTTAAACCTTTCAAACGAAAGTAGTTTATCACTGCTCGCAACTCAGTTTTTTTCATTATTTACGGAATCACTTGAGACGATCACTTTGGCGCACTGTCAAACACAAACTAATTGACAGATCGCTTTATACTGTCATATTTAACCTAAGAAAGGATGGTTCTGAACAATGGTAATGCTAATTCGCCGAATTAGCGCCATTTCTGTGTTAGGCCACGTACATTTCAAACGAACCTCGTAGTTATTTACATTCGAAATCGTATCATGTTACTGAAGGCAGTCAGTTTTTGAAACACGAATTACTTGTTATTGATGTCATGCTTCTTCCTCATATACTCTACAGTCTTGCTCTTGTTCCTTAGGACTGTAGTTTTATTATGTCAATGTGTCAGAAGATGGCTTGACTCTTTTTTCCTCCAACAAAATTTTTAACAAAAAGTTGATATTCTTCCTCACTTCTTGTTCTTCTATCTGTATTTACCTTACTTGATGTCACTATCGACGTTCATAACTTTCGAACGAATGGGTCAATTTTAATGCGCTTTGGAATGCAGGGCTACATTACAAATTCACCGTTTTGTTCGCAAACAGAATTTATCAAATTTAAAAACGTAATCTAATAAAAACTGTTATGGTAAATCCAACGCATTTTTTTCTACCTTTAAAATAGCGACCCCTGCGATTTGCAGCATGCGCATTTCTTTTTATTGTCCTGGCAAACAAAATACATCAAGATAAAATCCTTGTCCGCCCCAAGGTTTAAATAATCTAAGCACACGGCCCTGTTTAGGCAGCCAGGGCCTACGAATAAATATTGCTCAAACTTCTAGAGCAAATGCTTTTGAAGGCAGGCAAGCTACAGGTCGGTCCTTACCTGATTATGATGGGCGTAGTTCCCAAATGACGACGCGGTCTAAGCCGGAAGTAAATTGTAATATTGATAAATGCATCATTACAAAAAGCTTATGACTTTTGAGCATGCTTTCACCTAAATGTCCATAGATACAAATTTCTTCTAAATGGTTGTTTATATATAAAGGCTTAGAAAATCAACTTTGTACAAATCATGTTTAATCGAAAATAGAAAAATAACACAACTGTAACCACGGACACTGGTACAAGTTATCAACCTCGTCGTCAGACAGAGGTTCACTACCTGCTACAGAACTTATACATGAAAGTTTTTGGCAGTTTTGCCACGTGGCAAAGCATTTCAATCCAGATCTCGTACATTTACATGGTGGAGTAGGCTTCGGGCCATGCACACAGTTGTTAAGGTGTCTCCCTTCCTTATCAATTCCTAGTCAGTAGGGTTTAGTTTATTACTTTTCTATTGCTGAACCTGTAGATAGACACGGTATGAATGCTGGGCTGCGGCACTACTTGTTAGAGGCAAAGATTTAAGGTCAAACATTCTGCTGACTCGCTGTTCGGAAATCAGATGATTAAATCTATGGTACCGTAAATCATCCAAGCTAGTACTTTCTGATTGTCTATATAAACCAAGTAAACATTCTTCTCCTGCAGCAGCTACCTCTTTTTTCGGTTAAAACAAAATTGTTAAACATTTTTATACCTTTTCTTAGGTCACAGTCTTTCTGTAGCAGCTGCAAAAGTTTGTACTATCATTTTCTTAAACAGAGCAAAAGTGATGTCACAACTTGTTACTGCATGTGCAAACAAAAGGACTTCACCAGTTTCTCCCAGCAGGTTTTGCTGTCGTGGTATAGAAAACAAAAGTTTCTTGTGGTTTTGAACCAGAAGCAACGTCCAGGAACAAAATCTTGTCAGTCTCTGAAGCCAATAATGTTAACAGAGCTGGCAAATCTGTGTCTTGACCAATACCCACAACTACCTAGCCACCATGTGCCTTTTCTAATGATGTTGAAACAATTAGAGACTCAGCATCTAACTCTGTCAAGTGCACCTCTATGTTTGATGACAATTAATGTCTTGCAAGCAGTTTTATAAAAGTTTTTAAGTATCTATTGTTTTCGTAGAACTTAGCCTGAATTGTTGTTGTTGTTGTGTTACTTGCGTGTGAATTGTATCTGAAGCTCTTCTGGCAGCTCTTCTTTGTCGTTCACGGCATTTTGTTGTAGGTTTATTAGGGTATCTATCAAAAACCCACAAACAGTTGCTACTATGGTGAGATTTCATGTAGGAAATGTAACATTTAACTACTTTTCCATAGATGATAGGTTGGGACTATACTACACTGCGCAAGAATTTGAAAACTTTTACCAGAAACGATTTCACTCTTTTCCTTAGTGATACATCATCAAATAAAGAAGGGAGCTTTGGTGCAAGCTCAAATGTAAAACACTCCTTCAGCTGATGTGGTTCTTTCTTTACACATATAATTGTGTTGAAAAGCTGCTTCTTGTTAACTACAACAGTGTCGTTTCCAATCTTGATCGCAGAACTGACACCTGCCAAGTGGTTTAACTTTGTATTTATTTGTTATTGTAATTGTGCCAAAATCTTGCCTGCCTGAGTTTTCTTTTGTGTGATGCTTAGATGTCTAATGTAAAGATGCAAGCTGCAATGTCTTGCGAAACGTTAGTTTGCATGGGTTCACAAACAGCTAAAAGGCATACGCTGATTAAGTATTCTTGTTTTGACAAACAATAATAATTTAAGCACACGGCCCTGATTAGGCAGCCAGGGCCCTCAAACCACTATCGCTCAAATGCTTCAGAGCAAATGCTTGTAAAGGCAGACAAGCTACAGGTAGGTCCTAACCTGATTATGCTGGGTGTAATTTCCAAACAACGACGCAGTCTAAGCCGAAAATAAATTGTACTATTGACAGTTCGAGAAACCGTAAAAACCTCAAAGAATATAATACTTTTTTTTTCAGCAAATAATGACCGCCGCAATCCCCCTGTGTGCACGTACATCTTAAACACCTAAACTAATGTTTTGCTTCATTATTATATAACCAGAAATAGATTTAAGGTTTCTAGTGGATTGATGCCATGCAAATTTATGAATGTCTTTGTGTGGAAAGTATTTATTTAATATATTTGTAATGAAAACTGGTGACACCATTCAATAAATTTAGTCCCATTTTAATTTCTTCTTTCTTCGTATCGTCCTAAAATTGGTTATCTAATTCTTCTACCCATTCTTCCATCAAAGCTACCTAACATAATAATGTTTTTCCTCCTGCATATTTGACTAATGATTGATGTAAGGCCAGTTTCAACTTCATCTTTGATGTTTGTATCTGCATTGTCTGTAGGGGCGTATAAAGCCATATGTTGGGTGCTTGTTCTATCCGTGACTTGTTTCATAAACTTTCATTTTTGCTTATGGTGGCTACTGATACCCCATGCTTTGCTCTTTTTTCTGTGGGCACTCCGTTGTAGGAGTGTGGTGAATTTCCTTTTACTTCACTTTTGTTACTTTTCTTCTTAGTTTCTGTCAAAGCACCAATAACAATGTTTTTATAAAATAACTACTATGCTGATGGTGATAGAAGAGAAACCATCTTAAAGTTCCAGTAAACTTTTAAAGTATAGGAAAGTCCATGCAAAGTATTTTGCTCACTTTGTCGATTTAATACATCATCTTCTAGCCAGTTAACGCAGCATTTTAGTTTTATTATTTCGTTCTTTGTGCAATAGAAATAAAAATATTATTTATGTACTATCTTCAAATAAATGTCAACTGCTCATGTGCGTATTTTGCAAAATTTTAAGGTAGAAATTTGCAACGTCTCGCTTGTCGTAGTTTTTCAGGTGCTATACGCTTAACCACCACGGTTGCCCCTAGAGGCGATTTTATACCTTTCACCAGTTGATGTTTTTGCCGAGAAAGTAGCTGTGAGAACTGCTTTAAATCTGCGACTATAAAGGGGTGTGGCACGCAAGGGAGTCAGACATACCCGCATCTTAGTCAAGACCCCCCTTTTGGAGACTATAGTATAGTACCTTCCTTCACAATATGAATTTAATATACACTTTAGTGTTTATGCGAATGCTGGGGCAACCCAGCATATTCGCATATCCATCTTTACCGACGGATCTAAAACAAGGCATGGAACGGGTGCCGAAATTGTCCCCGAAGACCTACACCTACGCCAAAATATACCACTAGGCAAAACTGTTACTGTCTTCTAAGCGGAAGTAGTGGGAATAATGTATGGTGCAAATGCAATTCTTGTACAACAAATCAAGAACCAACGTATTGGCATTTACAGTAACAGCAGAGCCGCTCTACTAGCCTTGGGCAGTTGCAATATTACCTAAGGAGTGGTACTACAATGCCGTAAAGCTTTAGCCAATATCTCCAAAGATAACGTCGTTTCCCCTGTATGGTTGAAAGGACATGACGGCAACCACGGCAACGAGATTGCAAGACTGGCCTCCGAACAACCCTTCTGGGGGGACAGAACCCGTAATTTCTATATCTCTCAAGACATTATCCTGTATACCAAGAAGCCTTAAAAAGCTTTACACGAAGATGGGTTAACAAAGCAAGGGCTGCTAATACTGCATCCTCGCTAAAAACAGCCATATACTGCGTGCAACTGTTCCGAAAGAACTTGCGATTAGTTGTGGGTATCTTTTCTGGACACTGCACCCTAAAGCAACACATGCACAGGATAAGACTGGCGGACAACCCAAACTGACGTGCATGCAACAAGGACAACGAGACGGCAGAACACGTTCTATATCACTCCCCAGCTCTCGCAACAATCAGAATATCCATGTTGGGGGACTTCTGGTCTGACATGGCCAAAATCAGCAACAGTCCAGTTGCGGATGTCTTCAAGTACATCCAAACGTTTGAACAACTTGGGTGATGCCCAATTTGCAGAGCTGCTGGGGAGGTAGCACAATGGGCCCATTTATTGTGGCCTAAGTGCGTGTGAGGTAAGTCACCCTCCCAATTCTTAATCCAGATCCTGAATACAGTATCATCTTTTATTTCAAATATAATAAATGGGAATATAAAATCATGCAAATGAGTGTTGACCGCTCATGCGCCTATTTTGCAAATTTCTAAGGTAGAACTTCGCTCATGTACCTATTATAATTGTATCACCTTTTACCTGCATTAACGTCTAACTAGTCTATTATGTGGAGTTAGGTTCTATTAATTGACGAAACAACTACAACACAGCAAACTAGTTAGTACGCTATTAGATTTATATAGCGAATTAACTGCAAATCTGTTTAGGTAGTTATCAGTCCTGATGGACATTTACAAACTCATTAGCTAAAAGCATTCGAAAATTCGGCTCTAAATTCTGTATAAGCTCAAAAATTAAGAGTCGTAACTGCCCGTGCGACTTTGTCTTCCTTTTTTCCTGAGAAAAACAAAGATGAAATAAGCGTATTATGTAATTTCCAAAATACATAAATTAAAGCATATTTAACGGGAATGAGGGAGCCGAGCGCATCTGTTTTAAATTGAGGGGGTGATTAAAATTTAAAGGTTCTTATTTAACGTTATGCAGAGCGATAAGAGTTCTTTACATTTATTTTTTAATTATTTAAAAGCCTAAGTGTAGGAAATGAAAGCAGACGGGAGATTACACGAAGATTATGATCGCGGTTCAAATGGTAGTTAAAAGGTGTTTGTTGCTGTTACATAAATGGGTCACGGAAAATTTTGCTCTTAGCTTTTTCTTAACTTTTCAATGATTAACGGATGGCAGTACTGTTTGTGGTTTCATTTCCATTGTACAACCAAATGAATCTTATGTAATGTACGGTTAGGTTAATTTTAAGTCTATAGCTTAAACAAAACTTTTTAAATATCTAAAAGAGTTATCCTTGACGAAAACGCCATGCTTGGGGGAAGGATTTGCCCGTACATTGATTATACGATTTTCGTTGCGTAGAAATCCGTTCTATATTAATCAAAGTCAGCCGGATATCTGAAGTGGCGAACAAAAGAAAGACCTAAAAATAGCTAACATCATCAATTACCCGGTATACCAATTTCGATTGCATAAACAAAAGCTTCGTCTTGGGAATCCAAGGTCCCAAGGCAATCAGGCGCGTCAAGGATGTACTGATGTAGGCTCCCCCTCAGGACACGCAGGTAATGGAACGCAACAGTGTGTATACGACATTCTGAGAGACAAATAGTGCGAGCTGAGGCCAGCCTGTTGCTCTCACACTCGTGTGGACTAAGAGAGATATGAGTTCTGGATCGCAGGATTACATATCCTGGCGCTTAACGTGGGGGCGCATAAGGAGGCACGTTAGAGGAGCGTTAAGAGGGCAACCTGTGAAGATAGCGAGTGAGGACGCAAGGGAATTGCCCTTAACAAGCAGACGAACAATCGTCAATCAATACCACCAGCCCTGCGGGTACAGTGGGATGCGTGTTCACAAATAATGTGATTATCCTCAAGAACTCTGTACCCTGTTACAGTAGTCCCTAGTTTTCGCTTCTTTACGTTCCTGGTCAGCACTAGTCGGATACAAAAAGTTTCTTAATTGTTGTCAAAGTGGATAAAAAGTTGTAAAACCATCACGTAATTCTAAAACACTCCAAACAAGTCTGCCACAAAAAAACACGACGAGTACAGTGGCTTTACAAGAAATTCTTTGCCCTTAAAAAACTACGCTGAATCTTTCATGGGACTTTTTACCTGTTAATACGATTACAAATCGTTTCTAAAACGAACATCGTTGTAGCAGATCAGAAAAGAAGTTTCACTTCTGTGCGACTATGAATATTTATAAGTTCTTCTTCTCTACATGCTTTTTTCGTTGTTACGTTCGAGTGACGTCCGCTTGTAACCTCGCAACAAAGCTCTTATTGTAGGCAAAATAGCAACGCAAAATTGTTTCCATCAAAAAGTCAATTTTGATGTTTAGGAAAACATTTCTTTGAAATTAACGGACATCAAAGATCAGAAAATAAAATAAGTCAATAGAAACCGCAGGAGGAGCGGTATCCAGCTTTTCGAAATATTACTATATTTAACAATTAGGTAGAGAATCTTGTTTTTAAGTCCTTTGTGACTAACCTACCTTAAGCGCCGTTTTTTATCATGCTTTACGAATTTTAAAACTCATATAGGAAGTAAAAAAAAACGAGAGGAAGGGGAGACGAAACAAATAAATAATGTCACGGATACAATAATTTAAAATTAAGATTAAAAAACTAACTAAGCTCGCTATCCTTATCAAATATCAACAAACAACAAAACATGTGTTTGTCTTTTAAAAGTTGGTCTACGAGATTTTCCATCTTGGCTGCAATCGTGCAATCTACGTCTAAAATAAATACGAAATTGTTTGGTGTTGCCAAGTCAAAACTTTTAATTTCACATAACTATTAAATAAAAAACGTTCTCATCGGCTACTCATGGCTGTTGTTATACGTTTTGCGGGTTATTATTTAGGGGAATTACCAAATCTTATTTGTATCAAAATAATCCTGGATTCCCCAGTGGCGGATTAAGATCATTGTCGGCCTCAGGCGCAAATGTATTGCGCAAGAGGGCTTACCAAAACCTTAAAATGTATTGATGGTCTGCAGAACTGCATTATCTCACCAATGCATTATAAGCGTAGCGAGCCCTGACCGGATCTTTAACACTGTACTAAGCAAATCGCATGCTCTATTGTTTGCGTAGACCGCAGACGTATGCAGCTACACGGTACAAACTGTATATTATGGTTTGCTTCAAGTAACTAACAATAAAAATTTTGAAAATGAAAACTTGAGTCTTTTCTTTATGTGTTTTAATGACTCTGCACGGCTCAGGTGAGCGCCTGTGCGGTAATCCACCACTAATGGCTTTGTAAGCTCTCAGTTTGGTAATGTTGCGCCTTTTGTAAATGCTCCACTGCTGAGGATCTCATCCCAATAGTCGAAAGGGTTGGCAGATTAACAAATAACGCTAATTTTGAAATACTTAAATTATATTCTTTGAGGCTTTCGCGGTTTCTCCAACTGTCAATTTTACAATTTACTTTCGGCTTAGACAACGCGGTCTAAGCCGAAAGTAAATTGTTTTACTGACATAATTAAATTATTAAGTTATGATAAGTAAACTATAACGCAATAATTGAAAAATTACCAGAATTTAGTGTTTCCGCAAAAGTATTTACCAAACACCAGACCATTTTTCAATATCATCAAATCTGGTGATTTTTTGTCAGACCTGGCAACACTGAACTACACGAACAAGCGCGCCTATTTGATAGTTACTACATCCTGACATCACCACTATTTCTTTGCATCTGATCATTGTATTCGTTTACCAGCGTGCATGCAAACGTATTAAGAATAACAAATTGGTTGATTGTTTCGTGACTGCGAATTACTTGGAGCGTTAAGGCTCGCCTTCGCGTATGCAAAACAGTGTTTAAAGGCAACGGTCTATTTATTTCGCGCCCAATTTTTAATGTTACGGGGGGGTGTTCAAGTAAAAACTGTATGTAAAGTTATTTTTTTAATTAAATTTTTAATTTTAAATTTTATTTAAAATAATATGGGTAGACACTGCTTACCCTGACCAGTAGGGCGGACCGCCACTGAATACGTTCTCAGGCTAGAATTAAGAAAGGGGATGGTTGGGGCTATAGCCACCGGCCCTAAAATACCAGGGGCCACGGTCGAAGACCGGAGGTGCTCGAAAAATAAAAAAAAAAGATTGTTATTGCAATAAAAAAAATCTGTTACAAACAATCTATACAACTACTTGAATTTCGTTTGTGTTTTGCAGTATAGCCGATTTGTTTCGCTAATTCTTTTTTTATTAATAAGTTATACATTGATGACCACAGCTGCGACGCCTGAGACTAAGACGGCGTAGTCTTTGAGCGCTGACGGGCGCTACGCCGCTATTTTATTTACGATTGCCAAAAAATTGAAATCAAGGCGAACTTAAAAGCACGTAAAAATACTTTTAAAAATACCTCATATAAGAGTTATTTTACAAAATATAGAAAAGTTTATTTATAAATTGCAAACTAACAAAAGTTCCAAGAATTTTCCATATTTTCAAAAATTTCTTTCTAAATTATTCAAAAACTCATTTTTAAAAAAATTTTAAAATATTGCAAACTTTCAACATTATAAATTTACAAACATATTTGCATCAAATAAAAATAGTTTTTAAAATTGTAAAAATTTTCCAAAACTGATAATTTCATAACATATTGAAACATAGTATTTTTAAATAATTTTTAATCATGCCAAATGTATAAATTTGCCAAAAACCATCCGGTATAAAATAAGAAATTTTTTAATTTGTGTAAAATTTTATAAAGTTTTCTAAACTTGTATAAATTTATCAAATATGTAAAGAATTTCTAAAAAGATTCAAAACTTTCAAAATATTGTACAAATTTTCAAAAGTTCTTAAATGCGAGGAAGGTTCCGTGGTGATTGCCCGACTGTTTATTTATAGCTTAGGACATGGGTAGCAACCCATTTTACTTTCTCATACCTCCGGTTGTGATTTCATGAAAATTTTTGAAATCTAAATTGTAACGGAAATACACGTGTTGGGTATGGGGCGTCAAGTGTAAGGTGAAAATTTGCTGTGATTTCGCGGTATTTAAGGCAATTTGTCCCAATATTTATTATATATAGTAATCAGCCCTTACGCCCCACTGCTGGGCACCGGCACTCTTCTCTGCCACGTATTCTCCTTTGCGCTAAGGTGGAGTACAGTTTAACGTCGAATCCGGTCGACTGAGAGAGAAGGTTTCAGGCATTAAGACCCCACGGCTGCCTACACCGGATTGGGGAATGTGAGTGACGGGTTGCGGCATAGATTTTATTGCTGCATGGCTGCGACGGGGAATCGAACCCTAGACCATTAGCGTTAGAGGCTGAGCGCCCAACCTCTGAGCTACCGCCACTCTTATATTATATATACACACATTTAACTAAATGCTTTTTATTTTAATAAATTATTCTAGATTTAAATAAATTCTTAAACATTTGGTTTAAATAATCCAATATTTAATAAAGCATTAGAGATTAAAATAAATCTTAAAACATTTATTTAAAAATTTTCAAATATTTAGTAAAACTTTATGTATTTAGCCAAATCTGCACATATTTGTTTTAAATTTTTCAATATTTAATAAATATTCGCAGATTTAAATAAATTTTTATCGATATAAATAAATCCTTACAGATTTAAATAAATGTTTCAACATTTAATTCTAAGCTGTCACATTTAACATTAACCTGTCATCTTTATTTGACCTTGGTGAGCCCAGCCGACATAGGACACCAAGACCGTTTACACTGGTAGTATGGCGCAAGGCATGGTCATGGTGGGAGCGTTCAACGATTAAACAAACAGACTGAAAATTACATTTTCAAGAGAATGTTGAGGAAACTTTTATTGTATGAATAATAAATTATGCAATGTTTATGTTGTTAAGTATGTTGTTATTGATGATTGAACTAACATTAATTGTACAAATACTTGAAATACGGAAAACTTGTTCATAATTGTTGAACGTTACCACCAATGTAAACGGTCTTGGTCTTCTATGTAGGCTGGGTCTACCAAAGTCAAATAAATATGACAAGTTAACATTAAATATGACAGCTTAAAATTAAATGTTGAAATATTTATTTAAATCTTTAAGGATTTATTTATATCGGCAAAGATTTATTTAAATCTGCCAATATTTATTAAATATTGAAAGATTTAAAACAAATATGTGCAGATTTATCTAAATACATAAAAATTTACTCAATATTTGAAAATTTAAAGTAAATGTTTTAAGATCTATTTAAATCCCTAATGCTTTATTAAATGTTGGAAGAATTATACCAAATGCTTAAGAATTTATTTAAATCTAGAATGATTTATTAAAATAAAAAGCATTTAGCTAAATGTGTGTATATATAATAAATAATGGGACAAATTGCCTTAAATACCGTAAAATGCATAGCAAATTTTCACTTTACACTTGGCGCCCCATAGTTGGGGCTCAAGGAACCTAAAAAAGTAGTTTTTAAAAAACAAACTGTCTGTGGGTAGGTGTTTGTGTGTCTGGGTGGGTGACGCCTCTACAGGCGAAGGTACTCGACCGATTTTGATAAAATTTTAAATGTACTTTTTCATTTAATTTCCCACACATTCTTTTTTAACTTTGTAGGCTGATAAAACCGAATATTTGTTAAAATTTAGTTTTAGCTAAAAGCTATAAGTTCACTGTGGCGTTTTCTATGAATTTTTGAAAATCGAAAATGGGTACGGACCAACAATCACCGAATCCGTCTTGGCTGCTACAAAAAATTAGATTTTTATCCAGCAATTTATTGTTTAATATACTAGAATCAATAGTCTTATTGCACTATACTTAAACGTAAATAAATAATATTAAAGATAACTACTTCTATATAAATAAAATATAAGAATATTTATTTCTTTCCTAGAAAACCCTTGCATGACGGCTGCTAATCTGCAATTGAACTTACAACTCGCCTCGTTAATAATGCACAGAAGGAACGGCAAGCTAGAACAGCTATCAACACTCCGAATTGACACATCAGCTTCCGCAACTACCTCATTCAAAACAGTCATTTGCATACTGGTAGATAAATTAATGGCTTTTATTGTAAATAAAGCCACAACGGACGATTCCATCAAATACAGATGTGAGTTGTTAAAACGTAAATACAAAAGAGAGAATGCCTAACTCCAGCAAGAGAACCTACTTGATTTTAATACTCTACAAATTATTTTTAAGCAACAATTGTAAAATATCGGTCTTGTGTAAAAGTATGTTCGTTGATAATGATACTAACTACCATGACGTTACAACAATGATACTTGATCATTTTCGTAGCAATCTTGTAATAACATACTCGGCCTGTATAACGATAATGGTTGCAAGAAATAACCGTAATTTTACAATTTATTTCTTTCAAGTAGGATAATAACCGTAATTTTAAAATTAATTTTTTTCAAGCATTATTTATATTCAATCAGGCTAGTTTTATGTAATTGCAGAAAAATAAATTGGAATTATTTGTGTAAACTAGCCTTCGATTCAACGAGCACAGACCGGTTTAGTAAATGACCCAATTCTTTAATTAATAACATATTACCTACCTTTCGTCTCTTCTCTTTCTTTCTGCAAGTATTTCTCGTGTTGAATTTTTAATATTAATACTTTCTAGGGTAAAACAATGTTTATCAATGTAATTAATATTTCTTATTTATTGGTGGATCAATCTAGTATTTGGAATTTGTTTCTGTAAAAATTAAATCTGTAAGCTTGAAAATTTAATTTCCGAAATGTTGGGAAAGAAAAATTAAAACCAGTAGTTAGGGCAAATACGAGCTTAATATTAATGTATGGTAAATTTATCAAAAACAGCTTTCTCCTAACCTCCCTATTGTTCAGGAAGGCAACCAAAAGTTTTGACCGTCCACTCACGACTTACAAATTTGTATACATTTGTAATATTTTTCCTGAGTCCCGTCAGAACCATTGATTTTGCATTCAACCCGAATGTTACAGACTTTACTTTCCGGCCGTGAATACCAAACTTTTATACGTTTTTAATATTTTCTTAAAAACACGTCAAACACTTTGAATTTAAATGCCGAAACATTGCAAAAGAAATTCACATTATAAGTCTGTCGAATTCACTAGCCCTCCTGATCTGGTCATATTGCAAACTCTAATAAGTTTATAATATTTGTAGCAACCCGACAAATAGTTTGAAAGTTATTCGAAATTGACTACATCAATTTTGCGGGATTTTATTGTTAGTTCGAATATTGTAGAAATCGAAGTTCGTTCTGATACGATTAAGAAAATAAGAATTCCAAGACTGTTTTAAATCGATATTTTGAGGTAATCATCGCTTTTTAAAATAATGCTTAAAGCGTTATTTTGAGACACTCAGAAAACGTATCGGAATCCCGCAAATAAATCACAATTTCGTGCAAAGCAATTTTATTTCATTTTGAACGTATACGAGTGACGCAAATTTAGAAATTTTATTAAATTTTTATTAAAAATGGTAAAAATGTGTTGACGTTTCAGGATTTACTAAGCTTTCTGCCCGTTTTTGTTATGAACAAAGCAAATTAAATTTGGCAAATCTAATCCGTATTTATTGTTTTATAACAATTAGACGAAAAATGAGCTTTTCGAAGTGACGATCAGTTTGAATACAACTTAAAAGTTATATCTTATTGTATTGCGTTTAAATTTAAATAAAGTCGAAAGATTCTTTATGTTATCACTTACTTGCAAGCGACCGTATGTAAGGTCGTTCCACCCATTTAATATTGATAGTTACTTACCTGAAATCAAACCATGAAGCCCAAATACAAAGTGGTTATTTTTCTGCAGGAGTTTAGATCTTTTGCAAACGACAATATTCCAGGGGCGACCCTGCCGTTTATTTTGAGGACAAAAATACGTGGCAACCTTAATCGGTACTGCCCAATGGATAGTCCTGGTGAAATATGTCAGCTTATTTCTGCCGATGCTCAATATTCGTTAAGCTTTTAAGTTTGCGAGTTTGCTGAATTCATTCCAATATATCAGTATTTGCCTGTCTAACTGGCTGCCGTTCAAGCGTTTAACGGAGCCACCGTTAAAAGGGGTCTGGACCTACAAATGGAGTTTTGTCACCTCTTCTTGCAAGTGTGTCTGCAATTTTGTTGCCTTACATGTCTCGAGAGCTATTCCAGTGATACTTTGTTCCTCCTCGCGAGGTAATTAAGTTATCTCGGCAATTTCGTAGCAGGTTTGATTGTAGTTTTTACCTTTTATGACCAAAAAGAGCCGCTTTGCTGTCTGATAATATGCATATTCTGCCTGGACATCGGCTTGAAACACATTAAGAGATTTAGACAAGGCTTTCGAAATCCTTAAGCTAGGACTGGGTAGGCCTTTGCCCTTCCCTTTTCTCTGTTTTGAAACCATCTCTGTGCCAGACCTTGTTCGATTTGAAAGTATCTAGATTGCCATGCAGCTCCTTTTGGAAAGGTTATAGCAAATTAAACGAATGGTTATCAGGAGATTAATTTTTCCTACAGCCCTGTAGCCTTGTATAGTTCATACATGAGTCAAACATTAGAGAAGGACCAGGAGCAGGAGTCGATGGAGAAAAACCTCGAGTCGAACTTAAAATATCCATCCGTCTCCCAGGCTGAGATCTTTGCTATGTTAGCATGTACTAACAAAAAACCCAGAATAGGGTGTAAAGGTAGACATATCTACATCTGTACCGACAGTCAAGCGGCCATCAAAACCTTGATCTCTTCTAAGATCGCGTCACGATTGGTCCAAGAATGTCGGCGAACTCTCACAAAGCTATCTGCTCTAAGAACTATGTGAAAATTATATGGGTTCTCAGCCATAGTGAAGTAAGGGAAAATGAAGAAGCTAATGCTCTAGCTGCTGCTGGGGCTAAGGAATACCTAATGGGTCTAGAAACGGTCTTCGAAATTTCCCCCAAATGCATAAGGCACGAGATATGTAGCTGGACGCTTTCAGAGCTCCAGTCATCCTGAACCTCTCGTCAAACACCAAGACAGTCCAGACTTTTTATTAAAGATCTTACGTCTAGAATGAAAACATTCTTCTGGGCCTAAACAGAAAACAAACCGGGTACCCCATTCAAGGTGGGACATCTTAATTAGCTAATTTTTTTTTTTCTTGTGGAAGGTACTATAACTGTTGTGTGCGAATTGGTGTTCAATTGTTCCTCCATATACCGTTTATTTATTTTGTGACAGGCAAGATGTTTCTTCAAACTTGCCCCTAATTTCAAATACCAAGTAATTTGCGTAACCTTGTACGTTGAAACCCCCGTTACCTAGTGGTTTTAATAAGTCATCGACTATTAGTGCCCACGAAAAGTGATAAAAGTACCCCACCTTGTTGGCGGATATTAAAAGACATACATGCACAGAGAACCTACAATTAGGCTTAGGCTCGGAACCACGGGAACTATATTTATACTTCTGTTCTAAGAAAAACAGTAGTAGTGCGTTGTGCTTTGCTGGTTGCTCGATGCTCGTTGCAAGGAGAGGCGAGCGGATAAGCTAAGTTGGCCAATCAAACCGTGGAAGTACCACGTATGCGCGCTTGCACGTGTCAAAAAGTAAAATACACATACCGTTTGTTGAGAACTAAATTTTCAATATTGTCACAATAGTAACTTAGTCTTAATTAGGATATTTAATATTATTACAACTAATTATCAAAATAATTAGTGATTTCAAAATGTGTTACAATACATAGTATTGATCCGGTCACCTAATGTTTATTTTTAGAATCTAGGGGTTGTATGCACCTTTCCTTGTTGCACTCTTGTGAGACAATTACATATAATATTGATTGGTCTATTAATAAACAAATCTGGGTCTCAGATGCATACATGAAAATGTGCAGTGCACCATATTGATTATTAATAAAACCCCCAACCTGCTTCACAGAGTATAAAAAGACCAAAGCTTAGTGGTACTAATACAGTCTACAATCGAGCCGAGCTCGAGCTAGTTGGTCTAGTCCGATCTACCGTAGAGTCGACATTAGTCTCTACCATCTACCATAGCTACGACTCAAATACCTCTCGCATATTGGGGGCCTTGAGCCCCAGATTAACAAACTGTATTGTAACTCATGTAAGTACTTTTAGCTTAGTATTAAATAATATTGTAAACCATTAATTAAATATATCTCTGTTGAATTTTGGCTGTTCTAATAATATACCTAGACATTATGTCACAAGCTACGACCTCTTAACGTGACAATATCTTGGGCCCCTAAAACGTGCTTTTTATTAAATATCTCGACATCGATTTTTGTGCGAATGTAATACGCTTCCTCTTAGGTAAACTGCGTATACTGAAGTGGAAGGTAAAAATATAGAAAACTTTAGACTAATCCCCGCCAGCGCAGCGTGCGGATCACTTAAGTTGAATGAAGATAGAAATGGGAATTAAAAGTTTAACTAATCGCTGAGAACTCTTTTCGTTGAATGATCATCAGAGAGTAGCTAGCTTGCGCTAATTCCTTTGCATTGCTGTTTGGGGAAATTCCTATTTCCAATTAAACTTTCTCTTTGTGTTCTCTCGTTTCGACATGTAGGTATGTGACTGGTTATCCTTAATTCACGTACTAAAACAATATATAATCTCCTGGGAGTTAATCCGTGTAATAAAAATGACAAGAGCATAATTAGATATTGTATTTACGGGGTTAATGAGATTATTATATTGGGGAATCCTGGCTAGAGGTACAACGTTAACGGGAGATTTCGGCATAAATTCTAACGTTGTGATATTGGTGTTAATATAGGCGCATACATTCGCCAGGCCGTTTATGCGGTACGTGCTAATTACAATTGGAGATAAGCAAAACCGCAAGATAAATCAGAATATACACAATATAGGAGGGAAGCCGGGCTTTATTTAGATTTGTATTGTAGGGGGAAACCGACGCTATATCGATTGCTGGTGATAAAAAATATATCTTTCAGCTTCCCATATTGCTAAATTTAGCATTAGCAACACTGTACTGCTGCAGTACTTGTCTTCTAATCCCAGAATATGTAGTTATTATCCTCCATCCAATATGCATACATAGACATGAAAAAACCAATAACTACGCCGGAATTCAATCAAACTTGGGGCCAGTTTGGTTGCTAACTGGACACTTGGCCCACTGAGACAGCGCATATTCAAAAAGATTTTTATTTAATCTTCTGAAGTAAACATGTAAGAAAATGATATTGTTTGTCATTTATTATTAACATTACCTAAAACATATGTTTTTTTAGCAAAAACCTGAAAAACTCCTACATTTATCAAAAGTTGTTTACTAGATAGGTAATCGAGTTAGCAACGAGTGCTTTTTCGAGCCAAACTTGGTCCTATGAGGGATTTTTGCTCAAAATTGGTTTGATTATTTGATTTTGATAATGTATTTTCCACTGCCTTATATGTTTCTTCCGCGGCGATTATTTCATTAATGAGATGAGAGCTAAAATCTGTTGGCGTTCCAATACAGTGCAAACCTAATTTTCTTATTTTCATCGAAAACTGTACTGGTGCAATGCATACGAATTTATCTGGTTTCTAGTAGTCAGATCCCGTCTCAATAAAGTTGAGACAACTGAAATCGATACGGACTTAATATATTGCAATGGTATGCGGGGTCTTGTAACTACTAGAAAACAATTCCCTAAACTGTCTGCAATTCACGCAATTAAATTAAACTTTCTATGAGACTCTTCTAACTTTCTCAGGGTCGTTATTTAGCTTGTAAAATAAGTTATTTAAATTAATTTTAAATAGAAATAAACACACACAACGATATCAACTTTACAAAATAAGATTTTATTAAATAACTGAATTTCTAAATGTGGTTTCCGAAAAATTAAATGAATTTTACTAATTACTATCGTCTTTTATTTTTTAAATCTAGAACACTTATCTTAGCGTCTCCTTCTTAGGATATTCTTCGCTCGAGCAAAACGCTGTGTGTCCAACTTCTATTTCGCTCTGCTGGTTTCTCAAGTAACCACAGATACTCGCCTTTACTCGGAATCTTCTTCTGCTCTGTTTTATTTTATTTCCAAATTGGTTTTACCACCATCACAAACGAACAAACTTCCGCGATCGCCTTTTACTTGTAATACTTCTGGTTTTTATTATAATTTGTTGTTACTTCTTTGTATTTTTCTCTTTTATTCTCGCAATTACTTTTATATAAGTTTTAGACCCGTTTTTCCTCTTTTTTCTTTCAGAGGATCTCAATTCTCTGTATTTATTTACACAGACGAGCCGTAACTAACTAAACAAATTTCTTTCTATCTTTTGTCTTCCTTCTTTTATTTTCATTTTTATAACAAACAAATAAATCTCATGTCCATGAGTATACTATTCTTTAATACGTTTGTGAAACTTGACACTGACATCCAAACTGACATTTATCAACGCACAAATCAAGTAACTCTAAAACTTCTTACAAAATAAACCTTTTGAACAATTCTAAACTAAATTATAATTACAATTAACATAGATAAAATTCGTATCAATCTGTTGTGTTTTTCTTTTCTTTCAGTAAAGACAAACCATATGAAAAATAATAATTATTAGAATTTATAACAAGAATTATATCAAAAATACGCAACCCTGATTTTAAAAGTTACAAAATCAAAATCTTACCTAAATCTCCAATCACAAATAGAATTGCAGCAAGCATTTCAAAAACTGCTCTCCAGGAATCACAATACTCCAGACAAATCAAACACCTCTAAATATCATAGCAATATAGATAGACAAATGCTCAAAATTTTTTTAAAATGCAAATTGTAATACGCTCTTATTTCAGGTGTGTGCTGTTATCTAGGAAACAAATTGTTTGTTGCGTTCCGCAGTGATTTTAATAGGTAAGTAATTAAATTGTATCCTTTTACGGACCTTAATTGACTTAGTAATTTATAATACCTCGGGTTTAAAAACGCACATAGTTATCGTACGTTGAACTTAAAAAAGACGTTTATTGCAAATAAATTTTAACCAAATTCAACTGGTTTATGGAATTTTACAGAGTAGAAATTATTAAGTTCTGAACCCCCTTTAAATAATTAAAAAGGTTAATATATAAATATCGGGTAGTTAAGGACTTTTACGGTTTTGTGGAAAATAAGAGTTTAGAAGTTGAAAATTCTATAAACTCCTTAGTCCACAAAAATAAAGAAAACTTCTGGAAAATTCAGTCATTAAGCTGACATGGTAAAATTACTTTTTTCAAAAAATAAAAATCAAACAAAATTCTGGAAAAATTAAGGGGCAGAGTGATGTTGTGATATTTAAATCTCACAGGTCAGAAAAACAAACTAATTTTTTTGGCAAATAATTTGTTCATTTAAATGGAATGATTGTTTCTCTTAAGTCATAACAAGGAACTAAAAAACATAATATTCTGATAAGTTTAGGCTTTGGACAAAGGGCTTTGGAGAAGGGTTACCACCAGTTCATCCAAATAATATGTTTCATTCAAATAGGACAATTCTTCTTTCAAGTCAAAATACACATAAGATTCTGGAAATTTGTAGGCTAAGTTTAGTTCGGGTTCTTCAAATTAGAATTTTCTAGCTGGTAGAAGGGTTCAGGATTTAATTGAATGACTTGAAGAAGTTGTCAATTCTGGGCAAGCTTGTGAGTTTCATACTCGTTGAAATTTGGTGGGAGGTTGGATGGTAGGAGAGATTCTCCGAAGAACGGGCTCCGGAGCGATCACTCGGTGTGTTGATGTCTACGTGCAGCGCCACCAGCAAGCTTTCTTGACAATACCATAACAAACTAACTCATTCTGAGTTGTTAAAAATTTTTATCACTAGATTGACTTGTTCCAATATATCATAAAGAACTAACAGAATATATTTTGTTCTTACACCAATTTGATATTTAATAATTATTGATTTCCTATCTCAGTCTTCTTTTCTTCATATTTCTCTTATTCCAACTGTTTTAATAATATTTGTTCGTTATTTTTAACTACTAACTAAACTTATAAAACAAACTAAGTAAATCCATAGAAAACTGTATCTATATTTAGCTACACAAAAAATGTTATTCATGCATGCTGTCCACGCTATAGACGCACAAAGTTCTAATATACAGCTAACGAAATATTCAAAATGGCACAAAACTATATTCAATCAATCAATCTTTCTTCCAGCATATCCTGCGCTAGAAAAGATCAGTGAATACAGAAAAGAAACTTTTTCCACGCGTTCGGTGATCTGTAGAGACATTTCTAAGAAGCCAATAAATTTATTTTGCGTCCTTTTAAAACGATACCTGGCGGATGTTTTACATAACTTTCCTGAAAAGTCTTCGAACTGATTACAATTACAATGAGAAACCTACAAGTCAGCAATAAAAAAGTTACCAACAGAATGAGTTTGTTCAACTTGGGACTTAATTCCTGTATCGTCCATTTATCACTGTTTGCTATCTCACGTTCTTGTTGCTAAGTATAAATTATAGCTTAAGGTTGTAGTAACATAATTTAGAACATGCAATATGTCAAGCACAGTTAACGTTAAGTTTGACTTCGAGGAGTTGCAAGCTTGACAGGGGATGCAACAGTTCACCCTTGTGCTGCGGGCTGCACGTGTTTCGCCAAAATCCACTGAAACTTCAAGGTTGACAAGAAAATCCTGTCGGATCTCTTATGTCAGGTGGTCGCCTGAAAGGATTGGAAATCCGAAACGCCGCTTACGTGATAGCAATAGCCGGAAGTTCTAGCTATTTTAGCTGATTCAACCCATTTTAAGGATTTAGTATTATGGACCTTCCTTTTAGACATAAACAATATTGTATAAAAAAATAGTAAAGGGACAAAACATTTCTAAGGTGCAGATAGTAAATTACAAGAATCCAATTGCAGCTATTAAAATAAAACAATTTTCATTACTTCGTATTATTATTATTTCACCGTAAAACAATTTAGTAAGTGGAACTTACCAAAATTCAAAATAATTATGGATGTAGAACTTTAAATTAAGGCACGGCGGACATTCACTTAATAATCTGCCTAAGAATGATTAAATCGGTGCTAAAATTAAAAAATAAATGTTTTTCAACGGTAATATCCCGAGTGCGGTGGATGTTACTTGCATCTTCAAACATAACCATAATTAAACCTAAACCCCAAAAAAATGAATACTTTGTATTTCGACGTGATTCGGACTTTTCATGCGCTGTGTGGATTTGACAGAATTTGGCTGCGAGTTACAGAGCCAAGTCGTCAATGTATTAATTAAAGTGGGCTGTTCACCTTAAATAAATTATTAAATATTTAGTTTTTCACGCTACCGGCAATGTAAGTAGGCCTTACATCCATAGCTACAGGGATCGTAAATGGCTGATAACATTCGTGTACTAGTTACCCTTGACGACGGAACTTAATAGTGTCACTTACATTCCTAGGAAAATAATGTTGATTTTAACTGTTCGTTGATATGGTAACAAGCACAGACAACTTAGAATAATGGGGCTTTTAAAAAATAATTCCGATGACAGCTGTCAAAACGAACTTTTAAAAATATGATTAAATTTCTACCTGTAGGCCTACTTACATTGCCGGTAGCGTGAAAAATTGAATAAGTAACACGGAATGTATCGACTAATAACATCCTCGGCAGGCGACAAGCTTCGGCTCCGCCTCAGCTCGTATTCGCCTACCTCGGATGTTATTACGTCCTTACATTCCTTGATACTTAAATAACTATTATTCAAATTGATCGTCACTTCGAAAAACGCATTCTTTTTTATAATAATAGTAAATGCAGACACGTGAACAGACCGTTTCTAATTTAACAGAAATTCTTTGTGTTGCACAAAAAATTATTTTTATTGTGTAATAAATATAAACAAATACATTTAGTTTGTTGCACAAAAAATTTTTTTTAATGTTTAAAATAATTTTGTAAATTAAAAAAAATTGTATTTTTTTTTGTTTGCAAACACAGTTTATTTGAAATCTAAAAATATTATTTTAGTGTAGTCTAAAAATTAATATTTGTGAACATATAGCTTCAATTGAACGATTGCGATAGCATTTTCATTTTACCAACCACAAAGGAATGAAGAGGTTGGATCATAGACATTTTTTTTTTAAATTAAAGAAACAATTATAGCCAGTAGTTAGCCTCAAAGCACTTAAATATTTTGTTTGTCGACCTTGGTGAAAAGTAGAATTTTCGACTCTCATTTGGTGGTCAAAAGTTGACAATTGTTGCTTAGCGGGAGACAAAGTAACTTTGCTTCCCGGCAGGAAACAAAGTGTTTTTTTCCTCCCGCTTCGAACTGTACTAACTTTTCATGCGCTGTGTGGATTTGGCAGAATTTGTCTGCGCGTTACAGAACCAAGTCGTAAACGTATTAATTAATGTGGACTGTTCACCTTAATTAAAATATTTAGATGTATTCAAATTGATCGTCACTTCGAAACACTCATTCTTTTGTATAATAATAGTAAATGCAGACGTAAACAGACCTTTTCTAATTGAACAGAAATTCTCTGTGTCGCTCAAAAATTTATTTTTATTATGTACAAAATTTAACAAAAACATTTTTTTGGTCGCACGAAAATATTACTTTTAATGTTTAAAATAACTTTGTAAATTTAAAAAAAAGCTCTATTTTTTATAGTTTACAAACATAGTTTATTTTAAACCTAGAAATATTATTTTAATGTAGTTTAAAAAATAATATTTGTGAACATAACATAGAAATTCTCTGTGTCGCTCAAAAATTTATTTTTATTATGTACAAAATATAAACAAAAACATTTTTTTGGTAGCACGAAAATAGTACTTTTAATGTTTAAAAAAACTTTGTAAATTTAAAAAAAAACTCTATTTTTTTTAGTTTACAAACATAGTGTGTTTTAAACCTAGAAATATTATTTTAATGTAGTTTAAAAAATAATATTTGTGAACATAACGCTTCAATTGGTTTACACAAGGTTGCACGATTTCATTTTACCAGCCACAAAGGAATGCGAAATAAAGAGGTTGGATCATAAACATTTTGTTAAATTAAGGAAACAATCATAGCCAGTAGTTAGCCTCAAAGGACTTAAATATTTTTTCGTAGACCTTGCTGGAAAGTAGAATTTTCGACCCTCATTCGCTGGTCAAAAGTTGACAATTGTTGCTTAGCGGGAGACAAAGTAACTTTGCCTCCCAGCAAGAAACAAAGTGTCCTTTTCCGCCTGCTTCTAAATGCAAATTTTGTTTATCAAAAGTATCTTACCTGCAATATTCGATTTTAACACAACTGTCAAATTAAAATAATTTAATTTAGATTACTTTTAAAATGAATGTTTTTTGACAAATTTCTCGAATTCGACGAAAAAATCAGATGTAAAATTTGGGAAAAAAGTGTTTTTCCCTTTGTGTGCTTTATAATTAACAAATAAACGGCACACGCCGGAAAACAGGTATCACTTTCATCCCTTGTTACACAAATAACTATTATTTTTACTTTAATTTGTCTAATTGATCCGTTACAGTAGTTAAAATTCGGCATTTACACATCGAGTCCTGTGTTAGCTATCATTTCGATTTTACCTTGACTCCATGTGAGTAAAATGAAAATGCTAGCGCGACCGCGCCATCTCATGTGAATGAATATAAGTTTTATGCTCACAAATATTATTTTTCTAATTCTAAACCTTAAATAAGTTATTTTTGTAAACTTGAAAGAATTGCTAATTTACCAAAAAAATACGAAAACTTGTTGCATAGCAACGAGTGTTTCTTTTCCCTGGTAAAACCCAACGGAGAGGTAATTTAGCGGATTCCTTAAATTTAATAATGTTACTACAAATACAACCAGCTTCTGCTTTCATAAAAATAAAAATGTCTTACCAAAATAATCAATTTAGCAATTTATAGATTTTAATGACGTAATTTTGCGTTTGGTTATGAAGAATTTTAAAACATTCTATACCCACTATATAAATTTGAAAGCAAAAAATCTGTAGATGTATTATGTAGAAAATTTGTGTGAAAATGAAAAGCTCGAAAAGTATCTTTATATAATGGCTCAAAGGCTTTGCGTTAAAACGGTTAAAAGTGTTTGAAATAAAGCGTGTCTAATAAAATATTCACGAGAAGGTTTTCTTTTATTTAGCGAGAAATCTTATAACGTGAATTGAGACGCAGACTGGGGCGTTGGTGTCTGCAAAGACGGAGGAGCACAGAGTACTTTAGTAGACGGGAACGCGGTTCTCTTTAAAGCAACTCTCCTCTTTCACACACTAAGCCTGGAGATGCCTTATTTTCTTTCTATTTTTTCTCAGTGTTCGTGTGTGAAGAAGCTGGTGTCAACATGGGATTTTCTCGCACGAAGGGTGGGATTGCTAAGGGCGAAAATGCTATTCATTTTTATAGCGGTACACGTCTAGGAAGCCTTCTGTTAGTCCCTTGCAGCATTGGAATTCTTCGTAAGCACGTAATCCACGCTTCTCTGACAGCCAGTTCGTTAGGCACACGGCTCAGTGCCGTACGTGCCGAGGGATGCGAAATCAATGAATTAACATACACTGCTTGAAGTACAAGCTTCATCTGCACCCAGTATGCACGCTGACATGTTTCATATAAAAGTGTACCAACAAGTTTACAGAATATCAAAGAAACTATGTAGAAGAACTACATGCTGGTGAACGACAGAGGCGTTTACTATCTTTCCATTGGTTTCTTCAAACTAAAAATCAATTTGTACTTCTGGATTACTAAAGATTCCTTTCAAAGCCGACTACGTCATCAATCAAGCGTAAATACATGGTTTGCAATCTTTAAAACCAACCTTATCGGCCTTTTTTTCTATCACGGCAATTTGGCCGGAGAAACATAATTAGCGTTCAAGATAATTTTTCGTATAACGTTTCTTCAGATATTACAACCGAGTGTATGCCACCAACAAGACTCAGAACAGTGGATTTGTCGTAACTTATTATTTGGATGAAACGTTTAACTACAGGTGTATTGGTGCACACGATCCAGTTGAATGGCCTTCTAAGTCGCCTGACATAACCCCTCTTAATTATTAATTATGGAGTTATGGTTAAGATATATTATTTAAACACCGTTTTCAAGTAGATTAAGAACGGGATAGCGGAGATAAATGGTAAAGTCCGTAGAAATTTCATAAACAATTTAGTAAAAAAAATTCAAAAAAACAGTGAAAATGACTTTAAACAGTTATTTTAAAAATGTATAACAATATTGTTAATAAGCGTCTTACAATCTACATACTCAATCCAAATCCCTTCCACCTCTCTCATCTTTTACTGACGACGTGTCACCTCTACTACAAACAACACATTTACGCGTCTATTATATAAGGCGCATATGTGTACTGCTGTATATTGTATTAATACAGTATTCGATGCCAATAAGAAAATTAGGTTAACGGTGGATGCTCGCAATTGGCATTGCCAGATGCAAACGAAGCGGAGGGTTTTGATTTAGAGTTTACGTTACCTTTCAGAGGGCAGGTCTTTCAGTTGTTTTTTTCTGAGGCTGCAGTGCTCTGGAAGGAGCTGGAAACAGAAAGATTTAGACTGTCTAGGACCGTTAGCTTTGCGATCGATACAGCACCAATTATTTTTATTAGTTTTACTTATTGGACCGTTTCCAATCCTACGACCGTTAGCTTCCGGTCAATCCAACAGCAGCTAACCGTTTTAGTTTCTGAATTGTATTTGTAGGTTATGCTTTTTTGAGCCTGACAACGATCTGATGCTTTGTCCAAAGTGCAACTCTTTCTTGGCCCTCGTCGCATAGCAAAATAAACAAACATTTGCAAAGGTAGCGACTGTACCAGAAACCAGAAGTTGCTTGTTCTTTAGTTTTACATGACAATAGAAACAAACGTTTTCGGACGAGGTTAATCTTACAATTTGACAAAGCGAGAGAGTCGTCGTTGCACATCGAACAAACATTTGCAGACGTGGCGACTGTAGCAGGACACAAAACTCGCCTGTTGCTTAGTGATATTAGGCAATATAAACATAATAAATTCATCAAGATATTTATAATTTTTATCAGTGGCGTCTAACTTTACTTTTACTTATATGGTCAAATTTCGGTTTACAGAGAAAAGGTCCTTGAAAAAAGTCCCAGGGCAACATCGCTTGGAAAAATAACGCTACAAGATTTTCTCGAAAAAATTATCTTAAAAACCGCCGGTGAAAACATTTTCCAGTAAAAACAATCTTTAGAAAAAAACAACCCCGTAAAAAAATTTTCCGGAAAATTCACCAAAAAATTTATATAATAAATACGGATCCCTTCCCTCTGTCTCAATTTTTGGTGACAATGGGCTATGCTCTTCGACACAGCTTATTTATTATGTTTGCCGGTTCCAATAGGTATTACTTAAATTCAAAAACTTGCGTATTTTATTGAAAAAAGTTAACAGAAAATGCGTGGGACGTAGGCCACGGGTTTTGATAATTTTCGTTAAATTACTTGTTTTTTTTTTCTTAGAGTGAGGCAACGGTCTGTATTATTTTAATAAATGTTTTAATATGAGAAGCAGAAAAAAACATTCTTAATTAAATAACACCAGACAATTTGTGTTGAACAATTAAAAAAAACAGCATTTCATTGCTCAGAAACAGACGAAGGTAGAAAACATTAGAAAACTACGTGGTATACGCATAATAAACCGTTTATGTTATGTTAAAAAGCGTTTTTCTAGTACTTACAGTATAAAAATTATTGTAAAAATACAGATCGTTGCAGCACTCTGTTATAAATAATTTTAAGTGTCCAGTCCTAAGTGGAGAAAAGAAATAAAACTAAATGGAAGCATATTTTTATTTATATTAATATAATGTCATAAATAAGAACCAACTCCCCAAAAAAATTAAAAACTCTTTAAATCTCATCTCAATGCTGGCAACTGAAAAAAATATACAAATTTCCCTTGTGGTAAAAAAAATAACAAAAAGAAGCGAAGTAAAAAGGAGCTAAACAAAGAAAAGGTCGAAAATCATGTAACTTCAGAAGAAAAAAAAACAACTGTAGTTATTATTTCCTAAAAATTTCAAAAGAAAATACTATTAAACTGCAGAAATGGAATGGCAACAGGGAATCCAAGAAGCGATGCAGGTCAGAGGGTAAGAACCTGAGGAATGGTCGAAAAGGTTCGTTAACATGTCGGATTTACTAGGTTTTCTTCCAGCCGCAGCCTTGTGTATTTGGAGAAGGAAATTGGGAGCAGGAAAGAGAAGACAATCTCCATTAAAAAAACGGATAGAGAAGAAACTGCAGAAAAATACAGTAAACAACTAGAAAAAGAAAGTTTGATAGCAATTTCCTCGGTGAAATTTAGTAAAAAATATACGGGGTGTTTCAAGAAAGTTGAACTATATGGAAAATGCATGAGAAATTATATTTTTCCAAAATATTAGCTGTTATAAGTGCCGTTTAATAAAATTTAAATCGTTTTTATACTTAAAATTAAACAAAAATTAAAATAAGTAATTATAAATTCAAAATGTGTCTTCGTAGCGACGCGGTACTTTTGGAACTACTAAAACTGTGAAGTAAACAAATTCTAAAATTTTGACTTTTAAAAAAAATTATGCTCAAAACCTGGCCGCACGAAGAGCTAAAAACGATCTATAATTGAGTTTGAGCCTCAGTCCGCTAATTTTTAGAAATTTTTGATAATCTAATATTCACGCACTTTTGCTTAGTAATGGGGCATGACAGAAAAATTCTCATTGCGCTTAATTGCTCATGAGTGATAGTAGAATAAGATTTACAACCTATTTTCTTTGCATGAACATTTGGGCAGGTCAATTTTCCCCCTTACACTTAATTTTTGGAGTACCAATTTGTCCTCCTGTTTTGGTTTTCGTAAATTCAAAGAATTTGTGTTTTAAAAAATTGTTCTTTTTTTAAAAACGGTTTCTAAATATAAAGAGACGTTATCACGTTATGCGGCCGATGGAGGAATATATCACCCTGGCAGTTGGTGGCTCCCGTACGTGTAGGAGAAAAATACACATAAATATGTACCACCGAATAACCTTAGTTAGAATAGTCAAGAGAAATGTTTCAAATTTAACGCCCTTCTACTCCTTTGAGCTTTTTGAATGCACTATTAAAACAATAAATGTGCAGATTATTTTCTTTAAACATATTTTATGTAGCTTTACGCACCTAAATGTAATCGTAGATGCATGCAAATGCATACACACGCGCGCACATTCATACAGACAAGCACCAACATACATACAAAGGCGCTCGTGCGCCCCATTGGTATTCTCAACATTTTTCGTATACGTAAATGACGTCATTCCATATAAAACTACATGGCAATGACGTCATATACGAAAAACTTGACGCACGGGTCCAGAATAGGCTCCGAGGCTTTACTCTTTGCGAAAATAACCTTGGTTCGATAGAGGTCTATTCATTAAAGCTAAAGTGCTGTTATAACAAGATTTTTCGGCGTGAAGGAACGAGGACCCTCTTTAAAGCGCCCTAGTTAGAAATTTTTACTTCTGGTATTTGTTTTGATCCCTTAGTTGGCTTGGTGCGTCCCCGTAACGCATAAAGTTGGAGTGTAGCGGAAAGTTTGGAGATTGAGAGGGATTTGGTGGAGTTACTATCGCGGAATCAATTAGAAAGCGTCGTGGTGTGCGTGGCGCTGTAGGATGCGTGCACACGCACTGGCTTGAGTGCTCCGATAAGCGTGAATCATGAACGGGTAGACAGGGCCTGGCGGTGATCGGTAATGGGCCCGTCACGCGCCACCACTACTACATATTACTGCGCTCTACCCGCTCCGGATTTGGTATTGACAAATGCCATTGTTGGTTCATATAAATTGTACTTCGACTGACGTTTTGCGTGTGTCGACACGGTCCAGCCGCTCCTGAACAAATGAGTAATGATACCGCCACCGCCGACTGAGATCCGGGCTGAAATTCTTGCTGCGGCCGCCGGGGGCTCCCCGGAGTCGATAGGGATCTAGGTGGTATTTTACGATATTAAGGAGTGAAGCAGCTAACTGCTGAAGCACCCCACATTAGGAGGCTTCGTGTAAGCTCACACACCGCGATCGAGCGTTCTAAGAAGATTCTTACAGCTAAGGGTTTATTGCTTTGGGGTACGGAGATAAAACACACGGTTTTTCACACAAAACGGGAAACTACAGTTCGTCGTATAAAGAGAAGTCTTATTATGTATAAAAAATTTCTGATAAAATGGAACGGTGTAGCGCCCCCCAATAAGAACCTGAGAAAATACCATTAAGACTAAGTGATTATGCAATTGGGGGCTGATTTAATTATTTTTTTTATTGTTTAATTTGCTTAGACGGAACTTCTAACTACTTATATTTTCAACGGTCGGAACACTTCACACTGCAACAATGTTTCGTAAATTATTACAAACATACAAACTGTACATGCAAAATTGTAAAAGAGAAACTAATAAAAATGTGTTTAAGAGCTATAATTAAAACATTAAATATAAAAAAATTGTAAAACTAAAAGCCTAAACAATTTGTTTCATAACAAAATCATTTTCATTTTTATAACGTGTCCTAAAACAATTTGTTTTAGTCAAAAATAATAATAATAACGGTGGCAAGCATTTTCGTTGTTAATTGCTACAAAAATAAAACGGACGTGATGTGTGCAACAGTTACTTCACGCGATCAGTTTCGCTCGATTATGAACATCATCAAGATGTAAAAAAAAATGTTACATGAAAAAAACAAATTAAGATAAAATACTTAAACTATGTGGAGGGATTTTCAGCAACTTATAAAATGGCCATTTACTACTTTTTTGGCGGGTAGCAAACTTTCGTATTAATAAAATAATGCCTCAATGCCAATTTTCACATTAAGCGTTTTTTAACAAATATAACGTAATATCTCTGTAAGTAACGGGTGTCCAGAAAGTCTTTCAGTCCTGGGCGGCTATGGATTGTATAACGTATGTCTTTGGATATCTTTGTCGAAATTCTTGTTTACACGCATTTATGGAATAATTCCATTTTCCGTTTTCTAATTGTTGACCATTGCGAAAATAAGATTTCACAATAAAGGTTTTTTGTTCTTGCGTAAACATTTTATAACAAGAAATATGCAGAAAGTAAATAATTCAAAATGAAAACCTTTTAATTTAAATTGACTTTGAATTATGTCAAATAACTTACTTAGATATGACTAAATAAAAGACATGCGATATACAATCCATAGCCGCCCTGACTGAAAGACTTTCTGGACACCCGTTACTTAGAATGTCGATATTATTATATTTTGTTTAAAAGCAGATATATCAGCGCTGTCTATAATCTCATATTAATTTCAAAGAAAATATATTTTTTAGGCGACCTTAACAAAAAATTGAATTTTTAGTACTCAAAAGCAGTCAAAAAGTAACCGCTTTTTTGGCCGAGGACGAAAAAACACTTTTTAGCAGTGGTGCACACAAATGTTTTTAGGCGACCTTCATTATAAAATTTACAAATTTGTTAGATTTTTATTAATGATTTATTGATATAATTATTTATAACAACTGAACAATTGTACATATTTGTGACTCCTTCAGAAACGTTTATATTTTCTTTATTTACACTCGAAGTAATTTCGGCATGTATAGCTTCATTATTCGTATGAACAATTTGTGTGCTTTTTGATGTTGCCGCAGCAGTAATTTTATCTTGATTATTTTAAGTAAAAATCTAACAAATTTGTAGAAAAATATAAACGTTTCTGAAGGAGTCACAAATATCTACAATTGTTCAGTTGTTATAAATAATTATATCAATAAATCATAAATAAAAATCTAACAAATTTGTAAATTTTATAATGAAGGCCGCCTAAAAAATATTGTGTGCACCACCGCTAAAAAGTGTTATTTCGTCCTCGTCTGCTTTCTGGCCTCGGCTTCGCCTCGGCCATTAAACTCAGACACGGCTGAAAAATATCCACTTTTTGGCCTTGGTACACAAATAACTATTATTGTCCGCAGCAATTACTAATATAACTTTGCTTTCGATGTAGTGAAATTATTACTAAAGGACACATTTTTTTATTTGTAGATTTTAACATATACATGCAGCAAATAATATTAAAAATAAACTTTGAGAAATAATTTAAACAAAATACCTATTATGTGGCCCCCTGTTTTTGATGGTATGAATTTTTATCGGTACTAGTATTAGCAGCACACTGCGCTGTATTACTACATTCGCATATGTATGCACGATCTTGTTTACATCCGGTGCAACGCTTTTATAGCGATTCTTACAGTCTACTAAAACATGCCATAACCGTTTTCGTTTTCTGTTAAATCATAGAATTTAAAAAACACTTTCAGTGAGAACACGCGAAGAAGTTTCACTTAGAACTTTCGTGCTCGCCAAACATTTATTTTTTTTGTTTTAGGCTTATTGGCCCATATACGTGTTATGCCTAAAAGAAAGTTACTTTTATGCCAAACACTTTGAACCTAAACATTTTGATTAATAAGCAGATTTTAGGGCCTTGGGAGACCAATAAAACAAACGCTGCCGCAGTGTGTGTGTCTGTCTGTGTGTGTATTTGTCTGTGTGTCTGTCTGTATACACTTTACAGTCCACACGCCTTAACGCAGAAACCCAAAAGTGGGGCAAAGTTTGGTAATTGCAGTCGAATAAAACCGCATGAAAATGAGGTTGGTTCACAAAAAAGAGGGACAAAAGGTGTTTTACTTTAAAATATATGCACTCGAAAAAGAACCTTACTTTTGTATGCTACGCATGTCGAATAGCCGGTCTGCGCAAATGCGATTTTTTTATTAGCCCCCCATTGTTCGCCACCATCAATTTCTTTTTTCAAAAATTTACGAATTTCGGCTTCAAAATTGGTATAAACATGTTAAATGACAATAGAAACAATTTAGCACTGAGAAACGCCACTGAGAAGTTTCCTTTTGGTCGTTTCCCTGAACAGTTCAACTATTAAACATTAGCGACGGCACACATACAGCGCAATTGAATAAAGGTAACGTAAATACGTAATGCAGTTGCATTGGAGCCCGAGATTGAAATAAACTCAAGTTTAAAAGTAATAATATTGACTAATTAAAAGAAATGTAATGCAAGGAAATAGGTTCAACCGATACAAAATACGATAGTAAATCTTTGTTGATAAAACTCACGTCACGTTATTGTTTGTATTAGTAAAATATGTTTATAATTTTAAACTTGCCGCCCGCAGTTTCGTTTCTTTAACAAGTCTTCGCAAGCTGTCAAAATTAAGTGCTGCGCCAGCTGTTAAGATAAACAGCCGGGAGTTAGGGCGCAATGATTGATTCATCTTTAAAGTTTGTGTTTGAACTGTTAATAACAGATTTATATTCTAATAATACAGACAAAGCGTATACATTCTATTTGGCCATTTTCTATTGAATAATATAGTGGACGGCTGTACAAACAAATTTCAATCTTCTGTAGTGGGCGCGTAAATATGTGACTTTTAGTAGTAGGGACCCCTCACCACTAAAATTTAAGATAAGTGGAAAGGATCGGGATTTAATATATACATACAATTCCCGCAATCGCTTTATAAATAATTAAAACTACGATTTGTATTGGCGGTTCGCCGCGCTACGGACTTAATTAACTTATTTATTAATTTGAAAAAAAGGCAAAAGAAGTCTGAGGCATGGCTGACGAATTCGGCTAGTATTTTATTAAAATAAAAGTGTTTTAATTATTTGACCTCATAGTAACGTGCATGTTGTAACAAGTTTAGAATCAAGTACAATTTGTAAAGTTTCCTTCTTAGTTCTTGTTTGATAAAACTTCTAGGACTTTATCGAAAATCAATGCCTCCGAAAATTTATTATTAGCTCATCTATCTATTCCAAGTTTCCCTTTCATTTGGACGCAACGTCTAAAGGCGGGAGAATATGAGTAAAAGTTTTCTGACAGCTGGAATGTGCGTCCTTGAATAGAACTGCTGCAGTACTTGAATATTGTTAGCCGGAAGGTGTCACCGTCCTTGTAATATGATAATAGGGCTGTGATTAATCGCAAGACCCGCGACCTCCGCCATTTCCGAACTTTGCCTATTTGTTATTGTTGGCGACGCTATTTTACATAACGTCGACCTGTCCGTATACGCCTCTCATTACCTAAAAGTTAGATTGACAAAAGGGCGCTCCGCCGCCGCCGCCGGCCGCGCTCAGAAGCTTTCATATAAATGAATCTGAAGCGGCTCGATCCCGGTCCCTTTATTGGACAAATGCGTTTTCACGAGAAAGAAACGATAAAGTATAAGGAAAAGCGGTTCACTCAGGCGCTATATCTTTTGGAAGCCGGGCGAAACTGATTAGCATAAGATCGGCGGCCCTTGTCTGGAGCTGTTAATGTGTTCATCGGGAACACAGAAGTAAAATGTTTGAATAGGGAATGGGCACGAGATTGACTTGGATCGTAGCTCCCTTAGACGCTCGAAATAAAACAAAATAAAAGATTGCATTTAAGATTAGGGATAAAGCGCTCTTCTCAGATACTCCGGTAATTTTCCTGAATTCTAGATGTCCAGAAGTTTCTCATTATTTTCTATTCTGATGCATTCTTCGAGCTTCACTCTGAAATGCAAAAGTTTATAAATAGCTTTTCTTTTATTTATTTTTAATCGTTTTAATTCAATGGACAAAAGATAATTCCTTGGTAATATTTCAATTGCCATCTTTAATTAGCTAGCCACCCTGCTGCAGTACAATAAATCGGTTATTCGCCAATAACTCGTTTTTGCTTTGTCGTACGGCAAAAATAATGTGATATTAAATTAATGCTAATAAAATTCTCCACAAATAAGGATCTTTACATATTTTTTGTAAAACCTATACTTTGGGAGCAGTAGCCGCGCGAAGTTGATGCGCAAAAAAATTTGGTTTTTACCTACCAAATTCCACTGTTTACTCGTTGGAGCGACTGTTTCTCGCGTAAAAAATATGTAAGTAAATAAAGTTCTTGTAAATACACGATATAATGACCGTGTTTTATTATTTATAATAATTGAATGTCGCTTAAGCGATAATTTCGCGCGTCAATTCAAATTCCTAGTTAGATGGACATCCTACCAAATGCTTGTTTGAAAATTTTCTGCGCTTAATCAACTTCGCGTCGCTACTGCTCCTAAAGTATAGATTCTACAAAAAATGTATATATTTTTATGTAAAGAATTTTATGGGCTTTAATTTTATATAGAACTATTTTTGCTGTAAGACAAAGATGAAACGAGTTATATTCAAAAAACCGATTTATTGTACTTTTTCTGCATCACGGTGGCCAGCGCCGACCTCGGGGAGCGGGTAAATTTAAATTTGAATTTTGAATATAAAGTCTCTTCTTTTGCTGTTTCAGTGACATAATTCAACAGCGCGTGTCTGCGACGCGGATAAAACTCCACTGATCTGCAGCTTCGAATGTTACCGCTACGAATTGAACAGCTTTTGAAAATATCACGCCGCAGCAACTCGAAGTGAACACTACAAAGTTCAATCGGAAAATAAAACCACCAGCGTTTTTGCGCACCCATCAGCGACCCGGAGCGCGTAGTATGATTCCAAAACGAGTTACGCTTAGCGAAGGAAATGGTAGCCAATTCATATTTCTTGCTCTTCTTTCCTCTGCATTACAACCACGATTTGTCTCATTTTTCACAACATTTAATAAATTGCGTAATAACTAAAAAATAACCAAATTCGCCCTAAAGATGACAAATGCGCGGGATTAATGTTAAAAGAGTACTCGTCACCCCTGAAAACAAAAGGTATTATAAAACCAAACGCAAAAAAGCAGAAAAATTATTTTATCCTAAGTATCGAGTAAGATTGGTAACCGCTTGAGATATCGAGCTCCAGCTTTTGTTCCTAAAATCAAGCTTCAGCCTTCGGTTACCAGCACTATCCCCAGATCGATCTCCAGCCTAAGGTCACCAGCAACGCCGTCAGATCGAGCTGTAGCCTACAGTCGTACGAACTAACCTCCCCTCTCTATAGCAAGTATTAGCTCCGGTCCGGCGCAGCTCCTTTCTACAGGTTAATTAGCACTCAGCTCCGAGGTAATACAGCATCTTCGCAATCCAGGACTCGACTAAACGGTCCTATGGACTACGAGCACTACAGTCGCCCATCAGGTCTTAAAGACAACTCCTCAGCCCCACAAAGTCCGTCTCCAACTCAGCAGTAACTTCCAAGGATCACCACCACGAGATGGAAGCCCCAGAACTTGTCACTACGTGAAACACAGCCAGTTGAAACTTCAGCTAGATTCATTGCTTTTTTTATCTTTTCGTAAATGTTGTTCCACATTTTACACATATTTTTTATATCGACAGGTTATTTTTGATACCATATGCGGGCGCCTCTGAATACAGCCCACGAATCACAATATACCAACAATACGAGTGTAAACATTTTATGAGTGTTTTGATAGACTAGTTGTAACTGTTGGGGTTACATTGTTATTATATAATTCATATTTCCTAAAACATATTATATTTTGTAGTGTGGGATAAGTGCTTGGTTTATTTTTAGCTTCCTCGTCTTTACACAAAGTATTGCTGTAAAGGTTTAAACGTTTCTTCTTAATCAAAATTTATCATGAGTGGTAGCATGTAAGATTCACAACTTTATTTTTATATGCAACAATATTTAGCATGGTTAATATTCTAGTTGGTCTCTGGTTCTCTGTATCCTCAACGACTCGATTTTTGTCTCACAGCAAATTGCAGTTAGCTGCAGCTAACCATGCTCGCGGCTATAGTGCTCCTCGATGTGCCGTTTGTTCCCATTAGTATGTGAAACGTTAATACAAAATAACTTTTGAAATTATGAAAAGCAACAATTTTCAAAGCAAAGGAAAGTGCAAGAATAGTGCTCCGCGAATGTTTATTTTAAACTATGTTCATTATTTATTAGAAGATGACAACCTTGTTAACCGATTACAATTTTTTTCATTTTTAGCACATAATGTAAATTTCTTTTATCTACAACCATATTACCTCAACTGCTACAAAGTATTCGTTTACATTGATAAAGAGCGTGTTAAAGAAATTTGTTTTTCGTAAAAGCGTATTTTACACAAGAGCAACGTATACTTGTAGAGTTTAATGTGGTAGTAAAGCAGTAGTGTACAAGTAGTAAATCCATAATTCTGTTCATGAAATGCCTTCGTCTTCTATGCTAATGGATCGACATCGCGCCTTCGCGACCCTCAAAAGACGGAGCCACTTGTCATCTAGCAAGTAAACAGCCCGACTCGATGTTTGCTTACGAGCTCGCTATTTGTCAAACATTTTATTTTCTTTCGTAGTTTAGTCGGTGCAGACTTGAAGCGGATGACATATTGGCTCATTTAACGGGAGGCGAGACTTCTTGTGTACTTTTATCGCTGCAGATTACTTTGTCTACACAAGAGATTAAATCAAATATTTTTCATCCAGGAAGTACAGACGTTTACCTTTATTTGTGTTTCCAAATTAGGAGTTTGTTTTTGCCGCCCTTTCGTCGCTTATTTTGCCCTCTTAAAAGCTCGAATTGGAACGCAATAATCAACAGTTGATTTATTTTGCTCTTCAAATTGTAAATAAGGTGAGTTGTAGTACACAAGTTTTAAACTCTGAACGTTTTCAGATAAGAACACTTTTAAAGACACGAAACGCACAAAGTAAATCACGAATTTCAGAACTCAATTCAATGTCGTGTCTACAATCATATGAAAAGGTAAAGATAAGTCAAGAAACCATACTAAATTATTTTCTATTTTATTATAAAATTTTAAAGAAATTATAGGGTGTGAGCACAACTCTATGACTCCCGTCCCACCTTTTTACTCGAACTCAGCGCTATTTAACGGTGTAACATACCCCATCCCAAAACGTCATGCAAACCAAGATACAAACCACACACAACGTCCACTTCTTTAAAAAAATTTTGACATGTAAAGGAGTTGAACCTACTGCCGTTGAGAGTCTGAGACCCTAACCACTAAACCACCCGAGGGCCCTGTTGTTTTGAGACTGCTCAAAATCAAAACAGCCTCAAAGGTAGCTAAAAATTTTGCTGCATAAATTTACCCTATTAGAAGTCCCCTCCATTCTACAAAACGATAACGGGAAGGAATTCACTAATAATGTTATGTCTGAAGGTACTTCTCTTTGAGACGGAATCAAGATTGTCCACAGCAAAACGAGACGCTTACAAAATCAAGGGTTCATAGAAAGAGCAAATCAGAACGTAGAAAATATTTTGTCTACCTGGATGATAACAAATAAATTCACTAACTGGCCACGAAGCTTAAAGTTTTTACAGTTAATGAAAAACAGAGCATACCATGATGGAATAAAACAAACTCCTTGCAGGCTTTATTTGGAACCAAGTGAAGTTAGGCCTCGAAACACCAAACTGGCCAGAAAAAATAATTGCCTCAGTGCAATCGCAATAAGACCTAAATCAGATTATTGACATAGTCTCTGAAAGTACTGAAATTGCTGATACCAACAAAAATCATACTGAAATTGGGAACGAAACTGAACTGAGCTTTGAAAAATTACAGTTTACACTCGAATCTACATCGTCTGCTCATAAAAATACTGCTAATGCAACCGAAAATGTTGAGTCAGTCGTTAAAAAAGCAAAACTATCTATTAAAGCTTATCCGCCTATTATCAGATGACGAAAAAAAACAATAGTAGACAACATCGTTTACATCTTTTATATAATTAGAAAGAGATTTCAAAAATGTAATTGCACCCACGGTACCGAAGCTCGTCAGCTTATTGCACAACGCACGTGTTTTCTACCCCGTCAAGCTAGTCTCACTAATACAGTTTAAGATGCTGTTGAAAAACGCTGTAGCCAATCCTTCGGAATCTGAGAATGGAAACCCAAAGTGTCTTAGTTTTTTGACCCCCAGGGCAGAGCATTCACAGAAAGATCTCGTCTTCCTCTCCACATAGTCTGAAAGTTGGAACGTCCACTACCCCAATAGTGTTAAGGTGTTTCCTGAGGCAGCAGTGTCTTGCTAGTAGTTCTGTTACCATTCTCAGTTGCTTTCTGCTTAAAAGCAAATTTTTTTTGTTTTACTTTTAGATGAGTTACTCATAAACACCATCAATTGCCTCAATCCAGGAGTCCCATCTAGTGTAAAGGATGTTGACCCGTAGCAGGACCTCCACAACCCCTTTCACTACTCTGTGCGAAACACCACACAGAGGTTTTAGACCCATATGAGTCTCTTCAGCTTTTTTTTGGCTAATTAATCTGTCTCCTCGTTTCCCTCTTTGCCATGGTGTACTGGCACCTACTGCAGGGTAACCCTGTTGTGTTCTGCCAGTGTGAAAAATCATGTAATTTATATCATCATAATCAACACGACTTAAGCTACAATTTATCACCAATACTATTTATAACTTACTTATTATTTCAATGAGAATGGTTGAAGTGCATTTTTAGTAAACAAATAAAACACGGAATTCGTTTACTTCGGCGTAAAATGACCCTCAAAAACTGCAGCTTTACGTGGGCAGATTATGACAAAACAATAAACATTTTTAATACACATATTAAATAAATATTGCCGTACGCACAGTGGCGTAACGTCAGGACATAGTTACCAATTGAGGACACTTTTAATCGCCATTTTATTTTATTTATTTGTTTTTATGTTTTGTAAACATTTATGAGGCGAGTATAAAATATAAAACAATTTCATGCAGTTTCTTTTAATAACAAAAAAATTCATATAATACTAAATAAGAAATGCGCAAATAGAAGTATTATTACTTTAATGGGAACAACATTTATAATTTACTTATTATTCCAATAAGTATAGCCGAAATTTAAAATACTTGGGGTCTTCTCAATCACGGTTCCCAATATAACTGCATTGGTTGCTTTGGCGCAGTTACGTCACTGTGGAAAAGATTTAAGTTTATGTCTAACAGCCCGAAATCGCTTATTTATTATTTTATTTTAACTAATTACCAAAAGAAACACGTGTGGTTTAGCCCTAGTACAATATAGTGATTTTGAAAACGTGAAAAGTAATGTTATCTGTATATAAAATACTTAATTACTTTAACAATATTTATTTATTTTAACCTTATACGTATTTCGGATATTTACATGCCATTGTCAATGGTTATATGAAAAAGTAAACAGTTAGTGTTGTTATAGCAATAGAACTTGGTGACTTGATCTCGGTAATCGTCTGTAGATGACTTGATTTCTTATTCCAAAATGTCCAATAGAGGAGAATTTAAGAGATCAATTTGCTCATTCATTAACGGTACAGTTTTTAAATGTTTGTGAATTTCAAAAGCTTCTAGTATATCTAATTTACGTTTATCATCACAAAAGTGTAAACATTTTATGGTGTTATTAGATGTCATTGAATGATTTTGTTCTAGTAAGTGTTTAGCGTAATTGGATTTATGTGGGTGTTTGTATTTGTAACAATGTACGTGTTCTTTCTACCTAATATCAAAATTTCTAATTGTCTGGCCTATATAAACCGAATTACAATGCGAACAATTTAATTTGTAAATGCCCGATTTTAGCAAATCGTCTGTTTTTGATTTTGCATTAAACAAAGTATTTAAGATGTTTCTAGTTGTTTTAAAACTTACTTTATATTTATTTGTTTTGTTTATAATTTTAACAGTTTCTTCTGATTTGTCACCAAAATATGGGATTGAGGCATATTTAATTGTATCGAATGAAGTTAGAGTATTCGGATAAATTTTTTGAATGGCTAATTTATAATCTTTTTCTTTAATTAATGTATCAATAAGTTTAGTGTTATAATATTATATTATTATGAAAAGTAATTTTTTCGAGTATGAGATAATCTAGGCGAAGACGCCAAGTTTTTCGGTAATTTCTTACCCAAGTTTCGTGGCAATATTTAATTTCGGTCTGATATTTGTGTACCTAAATCTTTGGTAAAATGTTATTACTCTTAAGTCTCACACGGTATATTTCCCACAAAAGGAGTTTTATATGACACTAGATTTATCGAACTAAAATTTCATCACATCTTCCCGTCATTATTTCTTATATTGACGGAATAAAAAAGCACTTACTTTCAACGCCAATATCTTTCAGCAGGAACAAAGACAATGCGAAAACAAAAGCTTTATGAATTAAGGCAATGGCGTAACGAAGTTAGGCAGCCCCATCCCTGCGTCTATTAAGTGCTTATCCCAATAAACTGTCATCTCCCAGGGGGCTAAATCTCTCCGAGTTGACTGAGCCCCTGTAATTTACTCTCTCGGCCCAACAATGTAAATTCAGGAAAGACGTGAGGCACATTTTGAAATCTTCCAGTACTACATACCTTCAGCAACCGTTTGTTGCCTTATCTTCGTGTAATTTAAAGTCTAAATGCTAACGCATTGATTTTGTTCACTGTACGCTAAAATAAAGCTGGTGTTCGTTGTTTTTTAAAACCCCTTTCAAGCGTAATGTGTTTCCATCTATAGGCCAGTCGCCAAGTATTATAAAATAGCTGATGGCGGGAGCAATTCCGGACAAGCTGGAAATAATTTTATTTTGCTTGATTTGGTGTTAGAAAGCACGTATTAAATTTGCACCCCCGCCAAAGCCCGGATTTGGCCGCCATCTTGGAAAAAGTGGCTAAAAATGCATTTTTTTCCATTATTTGTGAATAACTCGATTCCTATCAACTTTAGTGCAAAATATGTAGTTATCAAAATTGAATAAGAGTAAAAACTCTATAAAAAACGTTCTATGTGTTTTTTCCGTGCGACTACCCGTGGCTAAGTTATATCGGCTTAAAAAAGTTCAATATATTATAGGCATTTATTATTTTCTCTATTCTAGACATATTTGTTTTCTACCAGAGAACTCTACCCCTGTTGTCTGCGGAATGTTTAACTCAAGGTCATGTACGATCGCTGCTCGACTACTCGAGACATACAAGCGAGTAGTAGTCGTCTGTTATTTGTTGCAGAAAAAGCTTGTGTTAAGTTGGTGAAATTTTACCGTTAGTAAGTGTGTAGCGTGGTGTTGTATGCAAAGTTCCGCCGCAAAAATGGATTGTCTCAATGCCCATTTTATCAAGTGTTTCGGAAGCAATTGAAAATTATTGTAATATTTCTTTACATACCACAGAACAGCACATAGATAGCAGAACTACAAGAGTATTAAGAGACAACACCGACACAGAGAAGTTCACAGATTGATTCTCTGAGCATCCACTTTTTCCATTTACCAGTGACATTAGGTCTATCAGTACCGGAGTTATTGGAGATGAGAAAGTGAATTGCCAAAACGCATATGAAATTGGCATTTCTGCTATGACAGATCTTCGCGACTCCAACTTCGGCAGTATCAAGTTTAAACGAAAGAATAGAGTATCGCCAATTGGAGTTACTAACTCAGGAGTAAAAGTGGGAAACAAGACGATTCCAATAAACCCCATTTTGCTTTTCCAGAGAATTTTATTTCTCAAGAAATCTGAGGAACAGTTAGAACGTTACTTTCAATACGAACTAGCTCCTTATCCACTTTCACTCTTCGACGAGATAGGGATGCGCAAAATCCAAAAATCTGCCCTATACGATGCCTTTGTGCCCAGTGAAAGCCAACTAGACTCAGAAAATACTCTTCATGTGATAGACGGGGGATTTCTACTTCATAAAATTGTCTGGCATCAAGGAGAATCATATTCTGCCATTTTAGATAAATACGTTGAGTATGTAAAAAGACATTACTCAGCAAATGCAATAATAGTTTTTGATGGATACCCCGAGGATGCTGCAGCAAAAAGCACTAAGACTGCTGAGCGACTTCGCCGATTAAGGATTGCTTTATCACCGGAAATTCATTTTGATGAAAAAATGACAGCAACAGTGTCTCAGGGAAAATTCTTGTCAAATGAGAGGAACAAATGTCGAATAATCTCAATGATGTGTAATCGTTTGACGAACGAGGGCTTCAGAGTGAAGCAGGCTGATAAAGATGCTGATACATTGATTGTCAACACTGCCATTGAAGAATCAAATCACAATGAAAAGGTAATTATAGTCGGCGAAGACATCAATTTACTCGTCATTCTTACTGCCTTAAATGGGTCTCGCTCAAATATTTATTTTCTAAAGCCAGGCAAGGGAAAGTCGCAAAGTAGAACTTATGCACCCCATAATATGAATCTAGATGCTTCAGTTATGGACAACATTTTATTTCTACACGCATTTAGTGGCTGCGACACCACATCCGCATTATACAGACAGGGAAAAATTAAATTCGTTAAAGTTTTACAGAAAGAAAAAGAATTACAGAAACCTGTACAAACGTTTAAAGACCCAAACGCATCCCCAGAAGATACAGAGAAAGTTGGAGAACAATTTCTTCTTTATCTATATGGATCCAAAAAATGCGAATCATTAAAAAAATACAGATACCAGTGTTTCGTAAAATCTATTACCAAAAGCTTACCAAACCTAGCATCATTACCGCCGACCAAAGACGCAGCTCGCTTGCACTCCTTCCGTACTTACAATCAGGTACAGCTATGGTATGGAAATGAAAAATCAGCTCTGGATTGGGGATGGAAAAATTCAAAGAATGGGTTGATGCCCATTACTACTTCACAAGATGCGGCTCCCCAAGAATTACTTAAACTTATTTCTTGTAAATGTGCCAAAGGTTGTAATGCATCTTGTAGTTGCCGCAAAGCAGGTTTGCATTGCTCGGTAATATGTGCACGTTGCCAGAGCAAATCTTGTTCGAATACTTTGGAGGTGGCAGAATTAGATGAAAAAGACTACGAGGAGAATTTTCCTATCGATAAAGACCAATCAAGAGGATATTCTACACGTTATGAACCAGATCCGAAATATGATACAGATGTTGAAGATATTCAGGATGATATTGAGGATTATATTGAACAACCGGTAACATCCAAAAAAACGAAGAAACTCTGATGAGCCTTCCACCTCAAAAGAAACTTAAGTTGGTGACATAGTGGATTAGGCCTATTGGGGAGACCACTAAAAAAAAACGCGCCGGGTACTTTACCTCAAGGCAGCAGCCCGAGAAATAAGGCCCTTAAACTTGATTTTCCACCAGTCGCGCAACAATACAAATTTAACCACCTTTTGCGGTCATAGTGAAAATTTTGTTTGCGTTTCTATGGAAACTTCAAGATGGCCGCAGCAGGTCTAATTTTCATTGTTATGCCAACCAGTAGCAAACTAAGTTTGTAGGCCTTATCTCTCGGGGATGCCGCTCAAGATGGTGTGGAAACAAGTACATTTAACCCCGGCTAATCGAACACGTATATTATATCGAACTTTAGTTTTGTTCCCTTAAAATTCGATACTTCGGGTAGTCGCACGGAAAAAACATATAGAACGTTTTTTATAGAGTTTTTACTCTTCTTCAATTTTGGTAACTACATATTTTGCACTAAAGTTGATAGGAATCGAGTTATTCACAAATAATGGGGGGAAAATGCATTTTTAGCCACTGTTTCCAAGATGGCGGCCAATTCCGGGCTTTGGCGGGGGTGCAAATTTAATACGTGCTTTCTAACACCAAATCAAGCAAAATAAAATTTATTCCAGCTTGTCCGGATTTGCTCCCGCTATCAGTGCACCTGCCGACTGGCCTACTAACGGAAATTAAATAAAATCTGGTCAGTTTTGATTTAAAAGTTCTTTTACGGACCAGCGGGCAAATGATTTTCATGAACAGGATTTTACAATCAAAAAAATAATTTATCAGGTTTTAATGATTTTGGATTTAAATTTTCATTTTATGTTCGCAATTTAATAATATTATAATTAATGTAATATTCTAAAAATTCTGTTAACAGTTGAAAGTTGTTCTGAAGTTGGGGTATCATATTTACTCGAATAACAACAAGAACCTCTGTACAATCGATGTAATTCCATTACCCAAACTACCGCAAACAATAATTTATGGCACTTTACTAGAACAACATGACGTTTAGCCCAGCAATATCTTAAATCAACAACGAGCCATCATATCCAATCTAATCTCCATAGCAATATACATTCCCGGGCAGTGGATGTGGAATCAGGACTAGAGGAAGCAGCGTATTGTTTAGACATGGATATTCAATCCAGCACTTAGCTGTCGTTTGCACAGTTTCGTTCTATTCTAAACCAACATTTCTTGATTTACTTGTTGCCGCATAATATTCACCACTTATTCTAACTAAAGAATGTGCCTTCTGTTGTTCTAGAATTTTGTTCGCTAACAGAACCTTCTAAAATTGGAAATTGTCTCGATTACAAAACATGTAAATGAAAATTTTATTCATATTGTAATAAAAATTCCGAATATAAACCAGCTAAACATATAAGTTCATGTCAGGTTTTATTAAGGGCTAATAAAAATTTTATGTTTGCGTATCAGTAGAAAACCAAATCTACATTCTAGCATACTCAACTCATGTCAACAAAATTACATTTAGAAAATGAAACTAACATTTTTCAAACAACCCGAAAAAATTTTTGACTAAACAAACATATTTGTTGAAGATGTTGATTACTTTATTCATATCCATTAACTTTTTACCCGAGTTTAATTCTCGCCAATAAAAAAAAATATTAATTTAAATTAATCGCCTTATCTAAAGTTCATTCCTTGTTGTTAAATGATTGAAATATTCCTTAAGTTGGAATTAATACTTTTATAAAATTTCTGGCTTATCTCACTATTTTATTTATTTTAATTTCAAGAATCAAAAATTTTACGAAGACAACTTAATTAAATTATCGATGACAAACTTTTTATTAATTTTTATTTGCAAAATTCTGGATTTATCAAGTAACGGCAACTGAAATTTCGCACTTTTCGTCCTTTTTCACAAACGCAATTTTTTCAGTTTTAATTATAATTAAATTAATTAAAACACGACGAACTTGCCTTTCCACACTTTCTAATAATTATACACAACTTTTTATGTACACTGTGTCCATAAAGTAACCTACCCCACCCCTCCCCAACTAACTTTTGAACGACTTGATATTTTTCTACAAAATTTGGTGTGCTTTAATGGGAAATTAAATACTATTTTTCAGACCATATTAAAATTTTGTATCATCCAAAATGGCGACTGGGCGCCATTTTGAATTTTTTTTTTAAATAGAAATCTGGGTTGAGTGACACTTCATTGGAAAGGTCTTTTAATTCTGCGTCTGATCCTAAAGTTTCAAAAAAAACTATTCAGCCATAACAAAATGACAATGTTTTAAGGTAAAGAAGTCTATTTAAAAAAACTAAGAATTAAAGCAAAAAGAAATTAAATTAAGTGTTCGAAATGTTTACCATTCACTTCTTGGCACATAAAAAGTCGGTTATGAAATTCCTGCCTTACATTTTCATAAGTTTCTGGAGTGATATTTCTGCAAACTTCTGTAATGCGTTGATCCAGTTCTTCAATTGTTTCTGGACGGGTTCTGTACACTTTCCATTTCAGATATTCCCATACAAAAAATCTAAGAAAGTTAAATATGGGGAGTGAGCCGGCTATTCTACAGGCCCCCGCCTAACAATCGATCTGCCAAAAAAATGTCCGTTGAGAAAGTCAGAAACAGGCCTATAATAATGAGGCGGCGCACCGTCTTGTTGGAACATAACGTTTTCAATATTATTTCAAGCCACCTGAGATATTTCTGGGAAAATTTAGTCCTGCAAATGAAAAAGTGGACTACTGGATAAGAAAATCAAAACAATTTTGAACTGAGTGAGTCCATTGGTTTACAATCCGCCATTTTGTTATGGTTCAATATTTTTCTTTGAAATTCTAGGATCAAACGCAGAACTAAAAGACCTTTCAAATGAGGTGTCACTCGACCCTGGATAAAAAAATCAAAACAATTTTGAATTAAGTGAGTCCATTTGTTTAAAATCCGCCATTTTGTTATGGCTGAATATTTTTTTTTTGAAACTTTAGGATCAGACGCAGAATTAAATGACCTTTCAAATGAGGTGTCACTCGATCCCCTTTCTATTTAAAAAAAAAAATTAAAATGGCGCCCAGTCGCCATTTTGGATGATACAAAATTTTAATATGGTCTGAAAAATAGTATTTAATTTCCCATTACAGCACACCAAATTTTGTAGAAAAATATGAAGTTGTTCAAAAGTTAGTTGGGGCGGGGGTTGGGGTTACTTTATGGACACAGTGTATTTTAACACACTTTTAATAACAATTTTTGATGAAAAATTCACAAATTTTCGGAATGGCCTCTTTGAGTTCTTAAGAAAGACTAAATTTACAAAAAAATTATCTAAGCTATGAAATGCAACCAATCACGTTGCAACATTTTTGAAATATCTGAACATCAATTTTTAACAACTAAATTTTACACAAATCATTAAATATTGAAATAATGTGCATAAATCCTTAAAAACTAACTTTATATTCAGACTCTCTAAATTTTTTTCATTATTTTGATATGCAAATTTTTACATTTGGAAAAATTTAATTTTTACACAAAAAATCCCCTAGCATGTCCAGGATCATTCATTTTAACAAAACGCAAGACTTACTATTTTAAATATAAAATTTTCAAATATTTTACATGCCACATAACATCACATTAAAGTTTTCATATTTTTTTATAGGAGTTGTATACAGGATGTATCAAATTTCGTGTTAACTATGGGGATCTCGCTTATTTGAAGAGATACGAGGATGGTTAAATTAGAGAAAAGTTGTGGAATTTTATGCCCACTAAAAATCTGAAAACAAATTTAAGATATCTTGCTTAGTTTCTCAATAAACTAAAAAACAACTGAAATTCGAGATTTTTTGTTTTCGGCTATAACTCATTTGTCATTTATAATACATATTTCTAGTTAACGCATTATTAGGACACTTTTTCATGCCCAATCTAATTTTTTTACTAGATTTGGCATATCTGTTACCATTGCGCATTTTCGACTACAACTTTTTTTTCCTTATGATCGGCATTTTAAATTTTTTCATATTAGAACAGAGTTCTGATTTCAACGATGTATCACACTGCATTTTGTTTAAGTTTTGAGCATTTTATTACAGTAAATGAAAATATAATAAGGGTGACATGGAAAGACCACGTCATTTAATTTATTTTGATGAAATTCTAATAGGCCATGAACTGATGGAAGTAAAACAAAACACTACTTTTATTTACTTTGGCCTTTAGATACATTAGGTACGCGAAAATTGCAGCAAACTTTGTTTTAAGCGTAGACAGCAGGTTATGTTATTTTTTACAAAAACAAATGAATGACACAGTTATTAACACACAGATTAGAGAGTTTATTGTTTATTTATTTAATAATTGTTTGTATTAGTGCAGTTTTAGTGTTATCTGTTGTATTTATTTAACCTGTTATTCACATTTGTTATGTCAGTTGGCAAACATAAAAACTGCAAGTGGATTTTTCAGTAATTTGTGTATGTTAGAAAATTTGTCATTTATATGTTTTTGTAAAACATAACATAACCTGCTGCCTACGCTAAAAACACAGTTTGCTGCAATTTTCGCGTACCTAATGTATCTAAAGGCCAAAGTAAATAAAAGTAGTGTTTTGTTTTACTTCCATCAGTTCATGACCTACTAGAATTTTTTCAAAATAAATTAAATGACGTGGTCTTTCCATGGCACTTTTATGAAATTTGTATTTTCTGTAATAAAATGCTCACAACTTAAACAAAATGCAAAGTGTGACACATCGTTAAATTATAATTAAAAACTTGATTCAAATATGAAAAATTTAAAATGCCGACCATAAGAAAAAAATAGTTGACAGTCGAAAATGAGCAATGGTAACAGTTATAGCAAATTTGTCAAAAATTTAGATTCAGCATAAAAAAGTGACCAAATAATTCTTTTAACTACTAGACAAATTAATTATTAACATCAAAATTATCTGTAAGGAATAGTTTATACTAAAATAATAAAAATACCACACAAGTATTCTTTTGACAAATTAGATAAAATAATTCAATTGAGGTCAAAGACCCATCTTGGTACAGATGTGTACAAAAATTTTTCTGCCTGGCAAATATTTTTAACCTTAGCCTATTTTAAATAAAAATCAATACTATTACTGAATACATGAAACTTATACCGGTGACATCCAAATTTATATACAGAGTGTGTCATCAATAAACAAACAAATATGTTGTTTTTACATTTTCAAATTATACAAACACTTATAATTGGTTAGACACATTAAACTAACATTACTTATGATGTTTATATACAGTTTGAGTCATAATAAAGTAACCAAGTATGTCCTTTTCATACTTTAAATTACACCAACACTTTTAAACGAATAACACCTTAAATTAATATTAAATTATACACAGTTTGTGTCAAAATTAATTATACAAGTATGTTCTTTCCATACTTTACATAACATAAATGTTTGAAAATGCGTAAGCACCTTACTTTAACCTTTAATGTGATCTTGTCACTTAATTTTACTAACATATGAATATTTCTTTTAGAAATCGTATTCTGGAAAAATATAATGCTAAAAATATAAGCATTTAATATTGAAGAAAACAAAGTCACAACGCTCATCATATTACCATCATCCAAGATAATGAAAAATTAAGAATCTAACATGACCACGAAGAGTACCTTCAACTATAAAAAATCTATATCCTTTTATAATTATTCATAAATAGTTTTAAATTTTAGTTTTAAACAGGAAAATAATTTTTACGAATTAAAATACAGTGTAAGTAGACGTTATTAGTATTACCAAAGCGATTCAAAAAAAAGCACTGAGGAATAAAAACGTAGGAAGTGCCCGCATGGAGTTGCAAGTTGAACAAAAAGAAGGATTTACGCCCGCGGGACTGCGAATAACGCGGAAACTTGTGAAACAAAGAAGCTCCGCACCTACCTATTGGATTTAGATCAGATGAAATAGCACACAATGCCCGCACGTGTGAAGTTCTCTTAAGTTTTCCGTATCCGGTGGTGCTACATTTAGGTTAGAAATTCTCTGAACGATAAAGTGCATAGCCTCAATTGATTCGCTATTACAAAGGCGCGAGACTGAGAATCCTTGGAACAATATATACTGGGTTTGTGAGGATGGGGAACAACTAAAATGATCCATAATAGCTGGTTCATCTCAATCTACATATTATGCATATATTTCTCTTTATTATTGAAAGCCTTTTTTGGCAATTTAGTAATGCAGCTACAAATACAAATAATACTAATTGGGCAGTAGCTACAAACAATCTATCAGCTCTTGAATGAAATAAAAAACATCGAAGATGTAGTTTTGGTATTAAATTTACAAGACAGTCGCGTTTCTATATTTTTAATGTAAAAGAACTCTACCGTGTCCGCGTTCGTGTTCGTGTTCGTGTTCGTGTTCGTGTTCGTGTTCGTGTTCGTGTCCGTGTTCGTGTCCTTGTCCGTGATCGTGTTAGTGTTCCTGTTCCTGTTCGTGTCCGTGTCCGTGTTCGTGTCCGTGTTCGTGTTCCTGTTCCTGTTCGTGTTCGTGTTCGTGCTCGTGCTCGTGTTCGTCTTTATGTTCGGGTTCGTGTTCGTGTCCGTGTTCGTGTCCGTGTCCGTGTTTTTTACGCTCGTTTCATGAATACTTTGAAAAACATTTATTTGTTTTAAATTTGTTTTTATTTATTAGTGTGTGATTCGTTAAAAATTGCAACTAGTTTATTATTTTTCATATGACTCGAACAAAAAATTGTCGACGTCATCAATGCTTGACGTGAAGATGACTTTCGCAGTACTGCGCAAACGTCAATTGCTGACTGATGGAACTGCGATTTTGTCAGTACCTTTTTAGAATGTTAAAGAATGTGGCGTAATTCTAAAATTGGCCGTTTTAGAACCAGGCCACAGGTACAATCTTACACATTTTAATATACAAGGTGATTGAATTCCGTAATTAAATTATTACTATTTACTGTATCTGCAAACTCTGTTATTATAGCAGAAAACGTATAAATACTAAAACCCAACAGATAAATTTGAGAACGACTATTTGATCCAAATTTTACAAAATTTCTTCAAATTATTTAAATGATTTGTATCTATATTAATACGATTTAATACAATAGAGGTATATATGCAAGTTTCAAAGTTACAACTTTACACTTACGGTCGCAATCGCTTTACGCAATACCTTTCACATGAGGGACTGTTGAGAACTTCTGGATATACTTCATTTAAACAAACTTACACTCTCGTTCAACCGCTTAGAACTGGCAACGTAGGACAGTAAACTTCCATAAAGTTTGCATTGCCTGCCATATCTTACCTGTACTAAATTTTCGCCGTGAGACGAGGGTTTAAAAATTGGCTATACCAGTCGCATGAAATTAAAAGAAAAGATGTGTCTGCTAACATATAAAGGACAGAGGTAATTTCTTAAAAATTAGTGGATCTGAAAAATAAACTACCTAAGTGTGATGTGATAACCGTATGTACACCATCGTATGTTTTTTTCTGTTGCATTTGATTTTAGTCGATTACCCGAACAAATTAACCGGTACCACTAGTATGAAAAAAGTAAAAAGCCAATTTTGCCATTTTACACGCAGTTTGAGTTACGAAAACAGAATAAATCAAAAATATTATACAGGGTCGCTATTAAAGATGGAACCAAAGATCTCCTGCTAAAACGGTTTGAGGTATAGATATGAAAATTGGAAGGCTTCCATTTGAAATTATTTCGCATATTTTGAGGTAAAAAAAATTTTTTTGACACATGATTTTTGAGCGCGGCCGCCATCTTGAATTTTTTTAAATGGCAACATGGGCTTTGTGATACATCATTAGAAAGCTTATTTTTTTCTCTTTCTTACTACCTTAATCACGTATGGTGTTAAAGTAGAAAATAATGCAGAAAAATTAGAAAAACCTTCGCCATATTTCACGAAATTAAGGTTTATTTGTCACGTAGGTAATACAATAGTTGTAAGGAAACAAACCATATGTACTGTGTTGTTTGTCAATTATTAAACCCCTGCTGATTGTTTTTTGTTTATTTTTGATGTTTCGTTATTGCAAAGGTATCTAGATTTAAAGTGTAATACATTAGCCAGCCACGCATACGGCATTATTTTTTACTTTAACACCATACATGATTAAGGTAGTAAGAAAGAGAAAAAAATAAGCTTTCTAATGATGTATCACAAAGCCCATGTTGCCATTTAAAAAAATTCAAGATGGCAGCCGCGCTCAAAAATCATGTGTTAAAAAAAAATTTTTTAACCTCAAAATATGCGAAATAATTTGAAATGGAGGCCTTCCAATTTTCATATCTATATCTCAAACCGTTTAAGCAGGAGAGCTTTGGTTCCATCTTTAATAGCGACCCTGTATAAATCTGTATAATAAAATAGAAGGTTGTGCTGCAAAAATTCTTTCGAGTTTAGGGCAATAACCGTTATGTTAACCTCTTCTCCCTCCAATTTAGTTTATTTCTAAGTGCGCACGTTGATAGGTGTCTAGAGTGAGAGTAGTTTTCCTTTAAAGCCATTTTTGCCCTATAAAACCCGCTCGGCACTCAGAAAAGTAATTTTTCATTTGAACTTCCCTGAATTCACCTGTCCTGATCTGGCCATAGTGCAAACTGTAACAAGTTAGTAATAATTCTAGAAAACCTGTCAAATAGTCTTGAAAGCTATTTGAAACTGACCGTCCGTGCTGTATTTTGCTGGTAATTTGAATATTGTAGCGATCGAAGTTTGTTATAAAGTACAGAAATAAGAATCCTGAGATTGTTTAAAACAATGCTTAAGGCGTTATCTTAAGATAGTTCAGTGATATAATTAACTCTGGGACTTGAGAGACGTACTGAAACCCCGCAAATACGTCAGAAGTTCCGTATAAAGCAATTTTATTTTATTTGGCCGTTTCCGGGTGGTTTCTTGCAAATTTAGAAGTTCTATTATATTATTATTAAAATTGGTAAAGGTTTGTTTACGTTACTGGATTTCCTAATTTTATGCATAATATTGACAAGCGATGCGAATTAAATATTGGTAAATCTAATCGGTATTTATTGTTTTATGATAATTAGACGAGGAATAAACTTTCGAAGTGACGATCAGCTTGATTAAAACAGAAATACTTATGTCAGTTGAACAAACCAAACTAAATTACGCTAAATATATTGCTTATTATTATTACATGCATATTTAATTGCATTTAATTCGTTATAATTTAGCGTAATACCGCACCGTTCCGAGAACCGACCAGGAAAACTTCGAGTCGCCTTCCAGTTAATTTGGACCCGCCGTGAAGACAAATTACGTTTTATTCAGCACCATTTTTGACACCAGAGTTATTTTTTTGTTCATGTTATTGATTAGAATTAAGTTGTACACATCAGGCTAATTTTCAAATACTTAAGTTGATTTTGTAAATTATATTTTGTGATTTGGCGTGTTTGTGGGTTATTATTTGGAGAATGAATGCTCGCTGTTGGAGATATAACTCTACACCTAGACGCTGTTGACGCTGTTAGCTTTACGCAACACCGAAGGACTCAGTGGCGTACACAATAAGACGCGGTGCCGTAGCGTGTAATTTTTCTTTTCTGGAATTTAGGATTTATTCAAAAAGAAAACTTAGTGGCGACCCTGTTTTTGCAACCAGGTATTTTTTAGGGCGATTATACGTGGCAGGGTAGGAAACAGTCCTTTTCTTTATACGTAGAAAAAATCAGATTTAAATTCAACGTTTACCTACAATCGGTTTTTTAATAATTTCAAAAATCTGTTTTAAAATTGGTATAGAAATATATCGTGTTTGTCGTATTTGAAAACGTTCCCTATAAGAAAAATATATAGCGTGCTCGTTATTTTAATGACCAACCTTGAACAGCTTAATTTAATTTCTAGTTTCATTAGGAAGAAACAAATTTTTTACCTACGTTATCTGAACCTCCATACGTCTGGACTTCCTTTCTACTCTGGGTGGCAATCAAAAGATCGTTACAAAACAGGTTATTTATTCGGTATGAAGCTGGATGATTACAGTGATCTCTGATTAATGGTGATCGAGAACTAACAGTTATATGGAAGCAGTAACACCGCGAGATAAAGCAACGTCTGCTTGATTAATGTGAACCAGCACGCAAATCATATTAACATATTAAACGGTTCAAGGGGGAACCGATGAATGTGTTTACTATCTGCTCCGCAATTATTCATTATTTATTGTCTTTACATTTGCAGAAGGAAATGTTTACGATGTTTCGAGCACTGCCAAATAATTTCGCACCGAAAATTATTGCAACCATTTTGAAAACTCAATTAAAATACGAGACACCCAAAACGGCAAGATTTATTATTTGCAGATGTAAATAAAGAAAGGAAATATTTTCTGCTCAAGCAGAACTCATATTTCAGCAATATTTCAATTTCTAAAACGAATATCGTGTGGATAAACACATAAAAGCGCAAGAAAGCCAAAACGTACATGTGGAGGCAGCAGAGCTGGAGCACTTTGTCAGGAATTTGATCAAGTTATGGTTAGATAAATGCATGGCTGAAAGGAGTTACAGTAAACGAATAATCGTAAAAGCCGCCTAAGTCGGCTTCTTGAATCGATCGTAAAATGAAACATTCATCTTGATTTGCTGCTGGAGAATGGCGGCACAATCAGTTGATAAAAACAGACACCACGGGATTTCGCCGGAAATACCGCCACTTCCGGTACAGCCAATGATGGCGCTCGCGTCCGGTTCATATTACACGGACACTAGTTTGATACAATAAGAAGTAGAAATTGAGGTCTCGATTGAGTTATTTGTTATTGCTCTTTTTAATCTTACATTCCTCTGAGAAAACCCTATTTATAACATTAAGCAACATTTTCTTCACTTTAAATGCTCCTTTTATTTTTTATACGGTATCTATTTCATTAGTTCCGTCTGCATTATGATATCTTAAATGAAATAAAAAAATAAGAAGTTTGACTTCCCACTATGCCACACTACGAGCCGCCACTAAACAAATGTTTTTTATTCAATTTTGCTTGTACTTATCGAAAAGCTTTTCTTCGATTAAATTTCCGTAATTATTTTAAGTAAATATAATTTTACATATTAGTGTTTTATTATTAGTCGGTACCCTGAAGCGAAAGTGCTTACTGAAGTGACCAAAGTTTTGTTTGTCAGGTAACGCTCTTGTGTTACGTGCTCGGTGTTGCGGGTGGAATTGTACTTTGGTATATGCGTACAACCTCGATAAATGCTCGGGCGCCAGATCTTATAATAGAGTTTCTGTTCCGAACCGACTTCACTGGGCTAGGGCTTTTCTCTAGTAAAATTGTACTTTTGAGTAAAGTTTTTTCCCAGTTTGACTGCACTTTTGAAAGAAGCTTTTCCCCAGTCGGTCACGGTCACGGTTACCTCGTACGTATTCGGAGACCTGGGTAACTGCAGTGAAGATGACGGTCTCCGAGGCTTTAAATAGTTTTACTTACCAAAACCGTTTGTGTTCAGGTATTGTTAATAAACAAACAACTATAGCATTAAATTGTATATTGTTAAATAGAACAGAAGGTTAAATACAGGAACTATTTACAAAAATATTTATTACACTAAAAGCACAAGGTATTACAAACCAGGCAAAACAAAATATAAACAAAACCAAAATGGAGAAGCAATACAAGCAAGCAAAATACGGAAGCGGTAGCAATGCGGTGGCAATACGGTAGCAGATAAAATGTGGTAGCAAACAAGATGTGGTAGCAAACAAGATACGGTAGCAGATAAGATATGGTAACATACGGTAGCAGATAACAAACTAATCAACGTTAAGACGTTCTGGTGAAAACGTTACTTAATTTAATATCAACGGGTAAGACAGGTATACCGAAGAAACGGGATTGTGACGGATATAAGAGAGAGCAAGAGAAAGAAAAAATACTGCTTCGTGTTTTAAAGTCCGCGACAGTCAGAAAACAGAAGAGAAGAAATCTGCTTTGTGTCAAACGGCCGCGACAGACTAGCGTGAAGAAAAGAGAAAGAAGATCTGTCTCGTGTCAAACTCCCGCAACAGATCAGAAAGAAGCAAAGAAGAGAGAAGGGATCTGCCTCGTGTCAAACGACCGCGACAGACTAGTTATAAAAAAAGAGAGAGAGTGAGAGACGAAATGGGGTATTAGGTAATCAACACAACAATAAAACGAAATGCTAAAATCACGACAATGGTTTAAGTATCACTCTATTTATAAGTTCGAGCTTTACTTCGTTGAAGTTCATTTTATGTTATTGTAAATAAAACAATTCCTAACTTCAACAGTTTTTTTTTATTTTAGCCTCATACGTATTTCAACGTGTTTACACGTCATTATGAATAAGAAATCAAGTCATCTGGACGCAGATACAGAAAACCAAGAACAGGTTATGAAGATTTATTGTTCCTATAGCAACACCAACTGTTTACTTTTAATCTTGCTTTTGATAATGACGTGTTGAAATACGTATAAAGTCAAATCAAAAACCTGTTCAATTTAAGAATTGTTTTATTTACAATAAATTAAGTATCACTCACTCAGTATACCTTCTAAGTAAACTGTCTCTGCTACGGTATGATATTTTGCTTTAATGTGCCAACGCGCATAGTGGGGATTAAAATATTTCAAAAATCTACTCTAAATCAATGTTCGTTTTAAACTCATTTTGAGCGGGGAATTCGCTTCGGTTGACGGCGTGGCGGCAGACTCGAGGTCATGCGTAAAATTCAAATACATGGCCAGGTAAAATACATTCCATTGCTAAAAATGAAATACATTTCCGAAAAATAAATAATACATTATTAAATTATGCTGCGGTAAAATTCATTTCAAAATAAAATACATTTCGGTAAAATAAAAACTAAAATAAATAATGCATAATTACAATAGAAAAAAATAAACAAATTTCCGGAAAGAACTGAAAAAAGCCACAAAAAAGTTCTCGGAAAAATTACGAAATTTAAAGAAAAGCTCTAAAAACAAATTTCCAGACAAAAATTGTTAAAAGAGCGTGTTAAAACAGTTACTTTAAATTTCCAAGATTTGCATAAAAACCCAAAATGCAATTTGCCCTTCGATCGATCAGCAACAAAAAAAGACGTGTATCTTTTTTAGGGAAAGCCTTTAATAATTGCTTGTGATAATAATTGTAGTAGCTAATATTGATGCAGTTAGACTAACAGAAATGCGATGTCATCATTCTGTACTGTTATAGTTTGTAAATAAAAGTTTCTGTTTTTTGTGTGCGTGAAATGTATTATTACTTACGCTAATATTCATGTTATTTATTTCCGTAGGGTGGATGTGTGGTACTTGAATGTTGATGTAATTTTACTTTACTTATCATTAAATACGGGTCGTATAGACTGAAAACCCGAATAAAATATGACTCAAGCTGTATTCGAAAAGTCGATATCGCGCTAGCTCGTAATGCGAATATAATGCGAATTATAGGAGCCTATTTCTATCTGCAACTCGATGTACAACAGAATGTAAGCTTTATGTATTTGACTCGTAAATATGTGTGTTGTGGCAGTGGAGGCCATACACAACATTAAAAGTTGAGACAGGCAGAAGGGATCCGGATTTAATATACATATTTATATTGTTATTGATAATTATTAATTGAAAAGTAATATTGTGCTCATCATTTGCGGAAATTTTAAATGTTTGTGATATTTCTAACAATGTAGACATATTTTTAAAATTATCGAGTTTTATTTTGTAAAACATGGGAATGTGATATTTTTAAAAATATGATGATGCAATGGTTTTAGAAATATAAGAATAAGATGTTAAAAATAAACTATTGCAATATTTTTAAAAATATGATACTGTGACATTTAAAAATACGCAAATATGACATTTTTGTAGCGGAATTAATTTCCTCGTGACAAAATCTATTTCAGCATATAGAGATATTGTTTTTAAAGTCATTTTTGGGACTTAAACCTAGTATATGCTCCCATGGCAACGTATTAAATTTTTATTTTTTCCGAAATTAATTTAAATAATTTAATTTCTGAAATTTACACAATTTCACAAAAAAAAAAGCTCTGGTAAGAGTTTCTCTGCCAATCTAGCGTTCCAGGTTGGATTTATTGAGGACTCTTCGGTATTTGTGAATATCCGTAGGTTAAAATCTAAAAGTGATGATTCCAGCAATAGACGCCCGAAACTGCACATAAATAAAATAACAAATAAGTTAAAATACCTTTACCTAAAATATTAAAAACCAGAACAGTGTAATAGTAAAAGATTTTTCCGACGTGATATCCCTTCAATCAACATAAATACTTAACAAAAACACAAAAGTTGAGGGAAATATGAATGAAGTGTGCAACCCAAAGTAGAGGAAAACTCGTAAGCTGTCGAATTACCTCGTGAAAATTTAAATGGACAGTGGCAGGGTTTATTTTTAGACGAAGCGCAACAGTGTCTATCCAACAGGTCAGGCGGGCACGCCTGTTTTATGATTACTAAGTTAAATCTGAATATATAAAAAATAATTTAAATGACAAATTTTGAACCTTTAAGATTTTGTGTAAAATGTCAGTGTTTAAAAAATTGTTTGTTAAATTAATGAAAATAATAATTGGTTGACTAAGCAAAGTCGCTTATATTCGTATAATCATATTAAAAAGTTGAGGCAATATGATGAGCCACAACCTATATAAGAGAATATGGTAAATAATCTATAATAAAAATTTTTGAAATTATATTATTTACAAATCTTTGAAGACTGCAAAAAATTAAAATCTCAATTTTTACCCGTCGATTACTAGTGTTTTTTTTTTCTCTAAATGGTAAAAACACTTTACCTTTTATTTTTAAGCATGTAAATAGAAGAGTATGATTTTTTACTTTTTTGCCAAAATTAGGAAGGAAGGTGAAAAATTAACTTCCCTAAATATTGCTGAACCTAAAAATAAAGTTCCTAATCTTATTCTACTATTACTCATAAGCAATTTAGCTCAAACAGAATTTTTTTATCGTCCCCAGTTTATTAAAGAGGGGGGCATGAATTTTCAATTTTCAAAAAATCATAGAACGCGTCAGATGGTAATTTACGAGCTAAGACACAAATAAAATGTTAGCTCATCTTTAGCTCTATGAGCTTACAAAATTTAAAAGAAATCGTAGGGCCAGTTTTTAAAGTACTGTTTTTCTGAAAATTTCCGATATTGTTTTCACTTCAAAGCCTTTACCTTTTTGATAAATTTTGTGCACAGTAACATTGTGTCTCTACGGGGCTATTACAATAAAATTTTTGAACCCGATCCGTCAATCTGTTTTTGAGTAATAGGCCGCTAAGTCAAAATTGTAGCTTAAAAATTCATATTTAAAAAAATCGTTTTCCGGAAATAAAGCTACCAACAAAACATGTCTAACTTTTGTTTCCGGTTCCGGATCGTATAAAAACTGTTTGGTTCGACAAAATGTAGTTATACCTACGTATACCAAATTTCGTTAAAATCAGTCGCAAACACGCACAAACGTACAAACGCACGCACAAACGCGGGCAGCCACCCACCCACCTAAAGATTCCTAGAAAGCGTCAAAAATTTGCGAACTAGGACACGAAACAAATTATGGGTCATTCTCGGCTCGATGAGCTTACAAAATTTAAAAACAATCGTGTGGCCAGTTTTTTAGCAATATATATTTTTTTTTAATTGCGAAAGTAAATTTTTTTCACTATATAGCTTTTAACTTTTCGAAACTTTCTGTGCTATAATAAATATTTGAACCCGATCTGTCATCCTGTTTTTTAATAATAAGGCGCTAATGTCAAAATTTTCCTTAAGTCGCCATTTTAATACTAGAAAGTTAAAAACATCGTTTTCCGGAACAAATGCCAGCAAAAAAAATATGTCTAACTTCCGTTTCTGGTTCTCGACTGTATAAAGAAACTGGTTGGCTCTACAAATTTTAGCTATACTTAGGCAAACACAATTTCATTAATTTATTTATCAATTCCAGCTTTACTTCGTTAAAGTCCATATTTAATGAGTATCTGTATATAAAATACTTGATCACTTTAACAATAGCTATTTATTTTAACCTTATACGTATTTCGGCATGTTTACATGCCATTGCCAAAGGTTATATGAAAAAGTAAACAGTTAGTGTTGTTATAGCAATAGAACTTTGTTACTTATCTTGGTAATCGTCTGCAGATGACTTGATTTCTCATTCCAAAACGTCCAGTAGAGGAGAATTTAAGAGATCAATTTGCTCATTCATTAACGGTACAGTTTTTAAATGTGCGGGTACGGGCAGCTTTTAATTCACTAATTCATAGATTAATCAATATACCTCTGACACAAATACGATACAACAAAGAATTAAATTATATTTTTGAAATAGCAAAATTCAATGGCTACTCCCCTTCATTGGTTAACAACATCCTACAAAAAGCTAATGCCAAGAAACAATTTTCTCTTAAAACTACACACACAAAAGACAGATCATATTCTCAAAAACATTGGACCCCTTTAACATACTTCCCACCTACATCTAATAAAATTACAAGCATTTTTAAAAATGCAGGTTTTCGGCCCATCGTTTCAACGAAAAATAGTCTCAAAAATCTACTAGGTAACACCAAGGACCCTTTGTCGACAGAAGACCAGTCAGGAATTTATACAATAAACTGTTCTACTTATCCCATGCATTATATTGGACAAACCAAAAGGAAATTAGGCACACGTTTTAAAGAACACCTATCGCACTTTCGTTTTACAGACCCGAAAAATCTTGTGTAGCAGCACATATTTTAGATTCTGAACATCCTATTTTAATATCGGATTTAGAACTCTTAAAATCCGTAAAAAACAGCAGAGAACTCGATGCATGGGAAAGTAGATTTATTTACAAATTCAAAGACAACATTTTAAATCAAGATTCCGGCCTAATTCCAAATTCATCATTACTTAAGTTCAACGCACGCACGGCAAATAGAACCAAGGATCCACGAAACCATAAAACAGGCGCACGCATCGACAATGCGTGAGTTCTGACTTACCAAGCACAAGGGACGTTTCTGCACCGTAACTGTGATTTCAGTTTTCGCTGTAGTTCTCCTTTTTGTATTTTTTCTACTGATGATGACTGCTTAGCAGTCGAAATGTACATTTAGAGTACAAAAGTTCTTGTGAGAACTAAAGGGTTTTGAATTTTCTCACAGTTGCTCATTTATATTTATTAACAATTTCTTAATTGCATTAAACGGAACAACAAATAAGTATTAAACTGTTGTATAAAAAACATTTATTTTTTGCTTTTTAGTTAACTTATGTCACTTTTGTGTTATTTGAAGTCGGTTTTCTTTTTTTTTTTAAGTTAATTATTATTATACTTATCTGAAAACAACGCAAAAAAGGATAAGAAGTAAATTTAGAACATTTTATATTCAAAGTAATAATAATACATCGTAATAGTACCAAACATGATTAACATTTCCATATGAACGATTTATTTATTATCGGCATTGTTTTATTTTCTGTCAGTTTTAAAAAATGTACTCTAAAGAAAATCCAGATATTCCTAAGAACATGTTAGACCAAGCGGCACAAGTCAGTGCTGATTTGTTACCAGCAAAATCCAGGTCGAGATATGAACACGAGTTTTTATGGAATGGTGAGATCTCAAAAAAGTTAAATAAATAAATATTGTTTTCTCTTATAATTAACTCTAATTGTATTTTTTATTTAGCGCACGGAAAAAAATCGGAGATCGGGAAACGTTTTCCGTGTGCTGTTCTGAAAATGCCACCTTTACGTCATTGTAAAAACGGATGAAAACAAGGTGTTTTCAGATAAGTATAATAGAATAATTATTTATAGTACGAGTGAGTAAAGTGGAACTTGTTTTGATCGAGCACAAGTTAATACCACGAGCGTCGGCGAGTGTTATAAATCTGTGAAATCAAAAAAAGACACTTTAGTCATGTGTTCTGTATAAAATTTTATCTACAACAGAATAATATGTACAATTTTTTCAAAAATATGTAAATTAACGTTTTAAAAAATGAAAGCATTGCATCACAATGCCTTTGAAACAAAACATAAAATTGCGGACTTGACGAATCGCAATTTGCATCGCATTACTTTGAAAACGAAAAACAAAATAAAAAAATTGCTGGATGTGATAGTAACAATACACAGTAAATAAATAATCTCTTTCATTTCTTTTTTGTATACATATCAGCTATGTATACTTTTATAAAAAAAACATGTCAATGCATTGTTTTACTGCAATCTATAGGCAACCAACTGTACAGAAAATAATAGAGAGAGAAAGATTATTCCTCATAGTGTGAGGTTATGTTCAATGAGAATGATTATGAATAAACGCAAAATTATTTGAATATCAAAATTTTTTAAATAAAACTATTATTTTAAAAACATTAAATATCAACAATACACAAATTTTACGAATAAATTCAAAAAAACTAATTACTATTAATTTGAGATTAAACAATTTGATTACTGTTTCCACAGCAGACTATTCTTTTCAAAAATTGAAGCTTTGAAATGTAGTGTATAGTTGGTTGCCTACAGATTGCAGTAAAGCAATGCATTGACATGTTTTTTTATAAAAGTATACATAGCTGATATGTATACATAAAAGAAAACTCACTGTATGTGCTATTTTATACTTTCCCAAGGAAACATCTGAGGAATGAGTGTGTCTATGTGACGGCTTTATGCTGGTAGACGGTGCGAAATCGGACACATGCAAAATTCAAGTGTGCGATAGGGCACGTTCGCTCTCAACAACACTCTTGTTAGCACCGAATCGATATAATATTTAATTAGATCCCTAGCATTGTGATATTTTTAACGAATGCGGGAGCAAAGAGACGGTAAGGTTTTTGTCCGTGTTCATTACGGGCGCGCTATAAATTCCCGTGAAAAAAGTACAAAGGAAGTCTCGATTTCACGGTGTTGCGCCCTGAATGCAGCTGACAAAGTGACTTTGCATTCAGCGCTATTGTCAGTGGTGGTCGTCTTTAAATCATCAAAAGTGCTGAGCTGGAGTTAGAGCCAGGTCCCAGCAGGCCCTCTCCGGCCGGATTAACATCGCGGCAAGGATATATGAGGATAATTCCAGGCAGTCGAGGCCCCATTTTAAAAGAAGATAAATGTTACGTTTTATCTAGGTAAATTTATGTGAAAACGCATCATAATTGTGAGCTGTTTATACGCTCCAATGCGAGAAGAGTGTCTCCATTGCTGGCAGGAGCAGCAACAGCAGCAGCAGCAGCAGCGTTAAACGAACTCTCCTCTCTATACCGCCCCATATTTCACTAATTTCACGGCAATATTAGCCCGAAATGTAATAGCTTTTCTTTCCCGCTCTCCCAGATCTGCGTAAACTTGTTTTTCTTTTCGGAGCGGATACGGGTTCGCGATGTTATCTACGCCGGCAGCAGGCGAAGGACGCGGCAAACTTTTCCGGAGGCCATTAAGATAAAATCATCCTTCCACTGCAAATTTTATCGGGGCGCGGTCAAACATCTCCGGGGATTAAAAATTGCGCCATTATTTTGATCCTTCTCATTAATGCTTCTCTACGTTTTTATTCCTCAATTATATTAATTAAAGGCTGAACTGAAAAGGCTGGCAGTTTGACCAGATGTGAGGAGGTTTCGCAATAGTGCAACTCCAAACATAAATATGTCAGGTTAACCGGCCTCTGCGCTTCCCCGGCCGGCCAACAAACAAACTAATGCGTATCCAAATAAATGTCCCCTTGGCCGGCGGCGCCGCGGCGCGTAGAGACGCGGGGCCACCCGGCGCCCGCGCTCTATGATTCATGGCGTCCGGGGGTCCCCCATATCTTGCAACCGGCACCTACTATCGGCTGATATGGTTTAATCTAAAACCGAAAATTATCGCCAGCTTCTCTGACCTTGAAACCCGAAGCTTTGCATGTCGTAAAAGCAGCAGCTCAATATAATTTCATAGATGTAAACTTTAGTGTCTCCTATGTTTTATGCATTGAATATTATTCTTGTGCTGTAATAAAACTGCATGTTCTTGTAGCTTCTTATAAAGTTTATTAGGGCGAAAGAGATACAGATATATAGACTATGTCTCTCCTCAAAATTCGTTTGAAGATGACCTTGACAACTTTGTTTAACAATTTGTCATATCAGTGTGTGTTGTGCAAGAGAAACTAGTTTTAAATACATTTATTTACAACTAGTATCACGATAACGTAGCTTCAGGCTCGAAATACTTGTTCAACAAGTTGTACAATGTGTCCAATTCGTAAGTAAAATAGCTATCTGGACTCCAAGCTACTTTTAATACCAATTTCACACAGAATCAATCGAAAATCACTAGGAGGGAAGTAGCATTAATTATACAAATTATAACAGCTAATAAATGATAATTTTCATGTTTTGATCTTTATGTAGATATTTCTTATAGACTACTTAATCAACAATACTTTATTGTAAAACGGTTGCTCCTAACAAAAGTTGTTTTTTTTCTGTAGATGTCTATTTCATCAGTAGTGGAACAAAACGTGACTTATGGGTCTGGTTATATCAAAAGTACTATAATTATTTTTAGTTGCAGCCTATCGGATATCGGAGCTTTGTAGCTGATCACTGTACGTGATTTAAACGTTAATATCGTAACCCGCAAACAAAACAAACATATAAGTTGTCTCGAGATGTAAGACATTTTACTAAATACGTCGTCACTAAAAGTGGAGCTCTTACAGAAGCATTTAGAATTTTGCAGTAAACACTTTTCAATAATAAGCGGAACCTAGTCGAGCTCTCAATTTGTAAGTAAATGAATCGTAGAATGCGTCTGACATTTATTTGTTTGTTGTCAGCGCGATAAATACACGTTTCCGACTCGCTAAGATGTTTAGAAAGTCATAAATAATCAAATTATTCCAACAAAAATGACAAAAACGTAAAGTTTCATTGAAAACAATCTAGAAACTGAGTCGATATGCAAATGCTATAGTGATAAATCGTTTCGAGATGCAAGATTTAGTCGTTTTGTTATAGTGAGGCAGTTGGGAATTTATTATACAGATTAAAATACTGGTTTGTTTATGTCGCATTGTCGCATGCGAGAATTAAATTAAGTTAATCAATTAATTCAATTATTTCGGGTACATAATACATTATAAAATGTCTGAGTGGTCCAGTGGTAAGAGGATCAGGCTCACAATGCGTGAGTCCTCGGTTCGAATCCCGGAAAAAGCAGAAAATTTTTCTGTAATTCTGTGGATCGGTATTGAGCTCGGCAACCATTCGACAATTAACGGCGCTTGCCTTGATTACTGGCTGACCAGGACAAGTAACAAAGCCACACACAACATTAACATACAAATAAAACACATGTGCGTATGGCTTGAATGAATGTGCATGAAGGGTGACATAAGCTTCAGGAGCGTGGTGGTTTAAAGGCCAAAAGCCCCACTACCTCCTACTACACAAGCGAAGAGCCTACCCGGAGTGAAAGACACCTTCGGGTATATGAGGATAGATTATGATGACATAATACATTATACTGGCTGAAGCCATAGGTTACGCCCCACGCTTTTCAGCAACTTTGTATGCCGGTTTTGATGTTCGTGTAAAATCCACGCAGGGCTTCATCGGGGCCACGTAGTAGCGAATTTCGGCAGATGGATCAGGGACGCCGCAATTAAAAGTTGAGACAAGTAGAGGAGATACGGATTCACTACCAATAGATAAAATAAAATTAATTTGTTCAAATTTGATATCTTTTATGTCATATTTATCTCGTTTAGAAGTTAAAGAAGTTAAAAAAATGTAGAGCTTAAAATTTACTTCCCTCTCGCAGCTTTCACACCCTTACTAGAAACCTCCTTAGTCATAGCGTATACAGAATGCTTTAAGAAGCATTTTAAGACTATCCACATATTGCCCGCATCAAACTGCCTACGGGAAATTTGTAACCCAGTTAAGCGACTGGAATAGTAATGACACAGATTTACAGCTAACTCACAAAATAGAAATAATTAAAGCAAAATTCTGATCATAGTTCTGATGACAGATGTCAAATTTTACAAATATTTTTTTTATTATTTTAAGATATACACTGTGTCCATAAAGTAACCCCCACCCCCCCAACTAACTTTTGAACGAGTTGATATTTTCTACAAAATTTGGTGTGCTGTAATGGGAAATTAAATACTATTTTTCAGACCATATTAAAATTTTGTATCATCCAAAATGGCGACTGGGCGCCATTTTGAATTATTTTTTAAATGATAAAGGGGGTCGAGTGACACCTCTTTGGAAAGGTCTTTTAATTCTGCGTCTGATTCTAAAGTTTCAAAGAAAAATAATTAGCCATAACAAAATGACAATGTTTGAAGATAAAGAAGTCTATTTAAAAAAACTAAGAATTAAAGCTTGAATTAATTAAATTAAGTGTTCGAAATGCTTACTATTCACTTCTTGGCACATAAAATGTCGGTTAGGAAATTCCTGTCTTACATTTTCATAAGTTTCTGGAGTGATAATTCTGCAAACTTCTGTAATGCGTTGCTCCAGTTCTTCAATTGTTTCTGGACGGGTTCTGTACACTTTCGATTTCAGATATTCCCATACAAAAAATCTAAGAAAGTTAAATCTGGGGAGTGAGCCGGCTATTCTACAGGCCCCGCCTACCAATCGATCTGCCAAAAAAATGTCCGTTGAGAAAGTCAGAAACAGGCCTATAATAATGAGGCGGCGCACCGTCTTGTTGCAACATAACGTTTTCAATATTATTTCAAGCCACCTGAGATATTTCTGTGAAAATTTAGTCCTGCAAATTAAAAAGTGGACTACTGGATAAGAAAATCAAAACAATTTTGAACTGAGTGAGTCCATTGGTTTACAATCCGCCATTTTGTTGTGGTTCAATATTTTTCTTTCAAATTCTAGCATCAAACTCAGAACTAAAAGACCTTTCAAATGAGGTGTCACTCGACCCTGGATAAAAAAACTCAAAACAATTTTGAATTGAGTGAGTCCATTTGTTTAAAATCCGCCATTTTGTTATGGCTGAATATTTTTCTTTGAAACTCTAGGATCAGACGCAGAATTAAAAGACCTTTCAAATGAGGTGTCACTCGACCCCCCTTTATATTTAAAAAAAAATTTTAAAATAGTGCCCAGTCGCCATTTTGGATGATTCACAATTTTAATATGGTCTGAAAATAGTATTTAATTTCCCATTACAGCACACCAAATTTTGTAGAAAAATATCAACTGGTTCAAAAGTTACTTGGGGGGGGGGGGGTTACTTTATGGACACAGTGTATATATCCAATGTTAGTACACCTTCTTTTACTTGATTGTGAACCATGTCCATATTTTTTGCATATATTACCTTTCGAATTATTAATTTTACGACGATAATAATCATCTTTTGTTTTGTTATTCGTCAATAAAGCCACAGAACTATAAAACGTGTATGGAGTGTTGCTTTTAAACATTTATCCTGCAAATCTGTACGATCACCATAAGGAAGTGTAACTACAATCGCAGTTCTGAAACAAAATATTCGTATTCGTAATACAAAGTTGAAAAAGTATTTCAATCGCATACAATTAGCAGATTGGCAATAGCAAACTTTTTCATTTCATAAGCATTTGTATGTATGCTCCAACAGTTATATCGAGTCAAGTAAATGTATTAAAAGGATTTGCAGATAAATAACGAGCACGGGGCGCCCTAAACTCCTGATCTGCTATAAATCCAGTCCCCTTTAAAACTCGCAATCAACATGCGGCCATTAGTGTGCTGTGGACGCGTATATATCAACCCCAGATCGGTGGGAGGATCCGCGTGTTATCTATCGCAGCCGTATCATGTATCCTGGCTATGTCCTTGTAGCTTGTATTGTACTGTTCTGTTTGCTGACTCTGCTTGCTGCCTCAGAGAGCTTAATGTGTCTTAGTGGGTCTCGCTCTCTCAAAGCTAATTTGTTTAATTAACGGAATACACCGTCCAGCCTAATACCAATTCCAGCTACCACAATGCGCTCGTGTACCCATATGTATAATTTCGTTGTATACATGCCCTTTATTGTACCGTTTAATTGCTGCAATCTGAGCCAGATATTTGTGCATACATTACTGGGACTCCGAAATACGTTATGTTATAAAGCAGAACAGTCGTAAACCCGCGATTTTTGATTTATGAATATTGCAAAAAAATGTTATAATTTCAGTTATCAAACATTTTAGCTTTTAAAGTAGAGTAGTATTAGAGTATTTTCGTATATGGGGGTCTCCGTTTTGAAAAGATACATTCTAAACACTACCCTTCACATCAGGGGGGCGCAATATGGCATTAAAATTGTTGACTCCCCACCCACCTATTCTTCCCCAGCCATTACAACTTAAAAATGTTAAACAGTTTAGAAACGGATTGTCCAAGTTTAATATCAATTTTACTGTTAGACAATTTATATATATTGCTATGATATTTAGAGGTGTTTGATTTGACTGGGGTATTGTGGTTGCTGGAAGGCAATTTTTGGATTGTTTGTTGCAGTTCAATTTGCATTTGGAGATATATGAAGACTTGTAAGATTTTAATGTTCTGACTTATAAAACTCAGGGTCGCGTATTTTTGCTAGAATTCCTGTTATAAATTCTAATAATTGTTATTTTTCGTATGGTACTGAAAGAAAAGAAAAACACAACAGATTGATACGAAGACTATTTATGTTAATTGTAATTAGAATTTAATTTAGAATTGTTAAAAAAGGTTTAGTTTATAAAAAGTTTTAGAGTTACTTGATTTTGTGCGTTGATATATGTCAGTTTGGATGTCAGTGTCAAGTTTCATAAACGTATCAAAGAATGATATACTCATGGACATGAGATTTACTTGTTTGTGATAAAATGAAAATCAAAGAAGGAAGGGAAAGAATAAAAGAATTTGTTTGGGTTAGTAACGGCTCGTCTTGGTAAATAGATACAGAGAATTTTGATCCTCTGGAAATCTAAAGAGAAAGAACGAGTTTAAAAGCTATATAAAAGTAATTTTGAATATAAAAGAAGAGGATACAAGTGATTGGCAACGAATTGTTGAAAAACCAGAGTGAATGCAGATAATGTACCACGATCAAAACTTAGCCTAAATATAGGTGGACCAACACTTGGATTTTTGTACTGTTATTCCTGTGGTTATTTGAGAAGCCAGCGGAGCGTAATAGAGATTGGATGCTCAGTGTTGTACACGAGCGAAGAATATCCTAAGAAGGTCACACTAAGATAAGTGTTCTGTTTTAAAAAAAAACGATAGTAGTTAGTAAAACTCTTTTTGATTTTTCGGAAACCACATTTAGAAATTCTTTTAAATAAAACCTGTTTCTTGTTTTGTAACGTTGATTTTTGTTTTGTGTTTTATCCTTTTCTTATTTATTTATTAAAAAAAACAAACTAAATAGCTAAATAACGACCCTGAGAGAATTAATAAGAGTCTCATACGAAATATAATTGCAGTTGCGTGTATGACAGGCATTTAGGGATTGTTTCCTGGTAAGTACAAGACCACGCATATCATTGCAATATATTGCTATGATATGAGGCTATGCACTTACCAGAAAAACAATCCTTTAAATGCCTGCAATTTACGCAATCACTAATTATATGTTATATGAGATTCTTTTATAAAATTTTTCAGGGTCGTTATTAAGCTTGGGAAGAAATGGTATTAATAAATAAGACTCAATAAAAAAATACACAAACCCACGTTACAAACAGCTTTTTATTTAAAAGTCAATTTGAGGTTAAATTTATGAAAATCAAGAAATTTCTTTTTATTCTACTATTCTTAAACTGAACACTTATCTTTGTTTCTTCTTTATAATGATATCCTTAACTCGACAATCGTTGAATGATAAATTCCCTTTTCTCTGGTTTGCAGTTTCCACAAAAACCACACCACTCGCCTTTAGTAAGAATCTTCCTCCGCTGTTGTACCAATATGTACTGGACTGCTTTTATGTTTATTAATACTTGGCTTTTGCTACTATGATAACTGTATTATTATTCTTTTGGATATTTCCAAAATTAGTTGAGAAACGCTTGAATCCCTTTTGTTATAGCTTCTATTCGATTCAAAACCACTATTTATATCATATAACTCGTTTTCTTTCAGAAAATGAAAAATCCTGTATCTTTGTTTTCAGGACGAGCCGTAACTAACTAATAAATTTTCACTTTCTTTTGTCTTCTTCCTTGATCTCCCATTTTTTTTTAAACAAATAAATCTCATGAAACAATGGGTGTTGTTTTTTTCCATTTGTCAAATTGACATTCACATCCATAACCCCCACAGATGACATTTAACAATGCACAAAACACCTAAGTTCAAAACTTCTTATATATTAAACCATTTAAACATTTCTGAACTAATTTATAATTAAAATTAACATAAACAATAATCGTATGAATTTGATTGTGTTCTGCTTTCTTTCAGAGTAAACAAAACTTCACAAATATGAAAAATTAAAGATAACCACATCATTTGAATTTTAAAACAAGAAATTACAGCAATAATACGCAACCCTGAGTTTATAAGTTTGACTACCAAAACCTTACAGTCTTCACAAACCTTCAATCGTAAATTAAATTGTAACAAGCATCCCAAAAACTGCCTTCCAGGAATTACAATACTCTAGTCAAATCAAACAACTCCAAATATCATACCAATATAGATTAAATTCGAATCCCTTCCACTTGTGTCAACCTTTACTTACATGTGTTTATGCCTGCTGAGCCACTACAGTTAAAAATATAGATTAGCCAATAAATTTACAGGGTATACTTGACCGACCGTGTAACGAGTTCAAGAAACATTTATTTGCAATGCGTCTCCACGGCAGGTGAACGCGGGCAGAATTAAACACCTTAGTTGCACAATACTGAAATCATTTCTTAAGAAAAGTAAAAGCAGTAATTAGACTAACAGGTATTTTATAAAATAAACAGGTTATGAATCTGTATCATATTAATTCATTACAAACACTTATATACGAACAGCTTTTATGACTTCTTATTATTCCAATAAAAATGATCAAATTGCATTTTCAATAAACAAATAAAACACGTAGTTGATGCCGCTGTTTTAACTAACATACGCTGGCCCAACCGCGAACAAAGCACGCCGGTGTTTTTCTTATTTGCCGTGTATATTCGATTAATATTTTCAGATCCCGCAGAATGAACATTGCCTAAGTACTCTAAATAGCATTTACGTTGACTGTCATAAGTTGTGCTGTGTAAAACGCAAACCTTTCATAATCCTAACATTAATCGACAAAATCTGTTTGTAATTTTGATGGGTTGTTAGGATGATCTCGTATAAACACGTATAAATCTCGGACATGTTTCAAGAGCACAAAAGAAATAAACATTTTCTAAATGAGTTGAGTTATTTGAGCCCAAAAAGAAGCATTTTCGTTCTGTAATCAAAAATTTTTAAAAAGACAGAATATAAACATGTAAGTAAACAGTAAGAAGAAATCAGTAATACAAATGAAAGACAGTTTCACAACCACAAGATAATACCAAATTTCGAACGTCTTCAAATAAATTACTTGGGTTTCTAACCGAGCATCATTACAATACGAAAATTTGAAGTATGAACTAGAAACAAGTAACAAGCTCCGTTTCTCACTCCGCAACGGAGATGTTTGCCGTGGAAATTCAGAACTCTCGATTGAACACATTGTCACCGTGCGGGTGCATATTCAATATCCACGTCTGATGTGTGTCTGCAGATAATGCTACACAATGAAATAGCAGTTTCTCGTACTACAAGATTTCCTCAACTCTAAAACAAATACAGCCCGACTACGTTGCTAATGCAGAACAAACAAATTTGATACGTAAGTCAATAATTTTAGAATTACAGTGCAAATAGCGAATTTAACCGGATATAGACTTTTGTTACACGCGTAGGTTGACAGTGGAACCTTTCGCCCATTAGTATTGTACGAATGAGAAGAAAGACGGAAAAATATTATTTCTGCCACCTCGAAATATTTAAATAGTAATTGTGAACTAAAAAGTAAAACTGATATTTCATTGTCGTAATTAAGATTTGCTACCTTTATACGTAAGGTAATGATTTTTAGATTCGACCAATTAAATATGCCTTGGCTAAGGAATTTCTTGGTACTCATAAATGACTGCTAACGAAATTATTTCGTCGAACCGATAATAATCAATTTAAGTTTGATGAAATACAAATGTTATGAACGTAAAGGAAAGCAAAAGGTACAGGTCTAATAATAAATAAGGATAATTTATCTGAATAAGTAGAACCACACAATTCGGAAATTAAAATCTTGATCAGGAAATGAACACAAAGCAGTAATTTAATCGTAGCTGACTAATGGTGCTTTAGATAATAGCCTTTAGGTGATTGCCATCAGGATTGTCAGTCTTTAAGATTTAAAAAGGGTCTTTTGTGTGATTTATTATCGCCATTTCTCAGCTGTCTCATTTGCAACTGTGGAAGACCGTGGCAAAAATACAATTGAAGTGTTCCACCATTCTTATCGGAGAGCATAAAAGCTCCCTGTTTACTGGCTAAGAATGCTCCATAAACATTATCTAGCCAAGAACCGTGATATGTAGGGAATAAACCCAGTTTTATTCACTACTAACGCCGTTGTTATGTGACACTTCGTTCCGACTCAAAATTTTATTTCTTATATATATTCATTCAAATTTCAGCAAAAGTGAACGTAAACAAATTTTAACCAATATTTAAAAAATTCAATTTTATTAACCTGTATAAGTATTTCTGAAGACTAGTAAAGTTTGAATTTGCGAAGCAAATGTCAGTACTTATAAATAAATGTTAGTAAAATATTTCAATTATCAAATATTGTATTAAATATTTCTATGTGAATAAACTGTTTCCTGCAGTGTAAATAAATCAAAATGAAGGTGTCACAAAATAAACGCATACAAAAACATTAGCTGAGAAAACTTTTTCTTCCTTAGTCCTCCTCTCATACTTCTTTTGAATGGTACCCATTGGAACAGTTGTTTCCGCCGCTTTACTTCAGGAACTCTGTTCCAATGCCCATACCATGTCAACTCTTTTAGGTGTAATCTATTCACTACAATTTCTCTAGTCTGCTCTTTCTTATACTTCAGAGTGCACCCATTTCTGTTTTTATATGTCCAGGTTAATGAATTGTAGGGACAAACTCCTAGGGCTTGCAAAACACAACAAAGCAAACAACTTTTGTTAATAAATGTGTGGTCGAAAGTGTTTCCTTTCAGAATAGAGCTTATCAAAGATTCTTTAAAAAGCGCCTAAATGTAGGCAACTCAATTTACTATCTACTATTTGTTTCCATAACGACGGAAATTAATACAGGATAAATAAAGCCCTCTTTCCCACTTTTCAAATTCAAATTAAATTTAAAATAAATTAATTAACAAAATGTTTCAAAACTAAGCAATAGAAAAAAACAAAATTACAAAGCAAAAATCAACTATTTGAATAATTTACAATAACTAATTCAAAAATTAACAAAATTATAGTAAATGTTCAAAATGTCGCCCCCCAGCTTCTACACACAAAGCACATCTACAAAGTAAATTCCTGCGCACCGCTCCAAATATACCAGGAGTCTGTTGAACTTCTTTACATGCACGTGAAACTACACTAAAGGCCTTGTGCGATGGATAATTCCTATTCGGAAAATGTTCTTGGTACAGGCGAGCAGCTTCGCGTGCGTTACCAGAAGCAGCTTCATACATGAACATCATGTCATGCTATTCGGCAAAAGTATAATTCGCCATAACACAAAAATACGAAACACAGAACGAAAATAACAAAGAAAATAATTATCAAAATAATCACAGAACGACAAAAAAACGAATTATAAAAGGCACAGAAAGAAACGAATGCAAGAAAAGTCAAAAAAATATCACAATAATATTGAATTGTGTCAAAATTGACGTTATTTGAATGTATCAAAATTCCGTGTGACCTGTGCAAAATAATTGAAAATGCAATTTGGGTTGCCTATTTTCAGGTACTTCTTAAAGAATCTTTAAAAGGCTCTATTTTCTAAAGGAAACAGTTCTGACCACACATTTATTGACAAAAGTTGTTTGCTTTGTTGTGTTTTGCAAGCCCTAAAAGTTTGTCCCTACAATTCATTAACACCCTGTATATATAGATAGCGACGTCGTCGTACTTGCTTTCAGCGGCCTATAAGCGTTACTTTGTTTTCTTTTTATATTTTCATATATTTTGCAGCGCTATTTACCATCTTTTGATTATTCCTACTTGCCCGAGTGGTGTGGTTCTTGGCATGGTATTCTCATCCAAGCCGATTGGCTATCAAGCCTGCAAATTAGTGTATGTTATTCATGAAGGCACATATTTGGGATGTGTGTTTTGGTTCTTTTATTTTTCCAACTTTTCCTGCCAACTACGCTACACTGAAGATGAGCAATAACAAATACAAAACATTGCTGTCTATAGCTGCGTCGTCGTTTTTGCTTTCAGCGGCCTATGGGCGTTAATTTGTTTTTTTTATATTTTCATAAGTGTATAACAAGTAAATATTTCATTATATTCACATATCACAGCACTGGTGCTTTCCTCAGCAACCATTCCAATCCAGGAAGGCAGAGTTGATAGATGTCTTCAATAGATCCGTCGTAAGCGGTTTCGGGGCAGTCCCTTACCATGTGGTGTGGTGTGGTGTATTGTTTGAATGAAGTGTCTGCGACTACATCTGGTTGAACTATTGACACCCCATTTATGCATCAAAGCAGCGCACCTTCCATGTTGGATGTGGATGCGGTTTAGTGTGCACCAGGATTTTCTATTTAAGTTAAATCGCGAGACTTTATGAGTAGGGTCATAGATCAACTGCTTCTGAAGGGCAGTAAATGTTTTCCAGCTATTTCGCCACTCTTCGTTGTGGTTTGCCCAAAAGGGTTTTCTTGATTTCAAGCGTTTTGATTTCATAAGCAAATGTTCGTGTATTGGTAGTTGTTGGTCTACATCTATTTTCAGATATAGCTTGTGTGCAGCCGCTGATCTTCTATGTTTTGGGAGTTTCTAGGTCATAAGAGAGTTTAAGAATAATAAAGAATCGGTTATAAATATAATTACAACGGAAATGCTAAAACATGCAATAGAAGAGCTATAGATCCGATTACATAACCTTACCTAGAGCATATGAATTGAGAAAGAAATGCCTAAAGTAGAAAATGATACCGGAAAAACGAGACATAAAAATGTGTAGCAAATATAGAAGAATAATTCTACTGAATGTCGTCTATAAGGTACTATCGATTATATTATATGATAGAGCACAATTTTCAGAAGCTAATGGGGTGGATTTTAAACAACCATTCGAGAAATGCTACGAGCACCATATAAATGTATGTAGCCTGTTAGTTGACTTTAAGCATACATTTGACAAAATACATACAAACACATTATGCTCACATTACCATCATTAGGCAAACCGAGGAAAATTATTAGTCTAGCCAAAATGACTCTGAACGGATCGCGAGCAAAAATTGCATCAACGTAAAAAACGGAGTCCGACAAGGCACTATCATCATTACTTTTTAATCCTGCCCTAAAGTTATGGCAGAACAGTAAATCTTAACAATGCCATCAAAGATACATGCTTATGCAGATAATATTGTTATATCGCGCCCTAAAAACAACACTCTAAAAAATCTTTAAAAAATTGCAAAAACAAGTAGGTTCAGTAAGATTAATGGTTAATACATAAAGTACGAAGTATATGAGAAACTCCAAATAATACATAAACAAGGAGGACTACAATAGATAAACAAAATTTTGAGAAAGCACCCAGGTAGGCGCCTTTTAAGGCCCTATATTTTCTTCCAATGCTGTCTATCCATCCATTTCTCTTCCTGAATGTTTCATTTCTTCATTGTCTTTTTTATCTCATTAATTCAGCTTGTTCTTGGCCTCCTTCTTCTCCTTTCTTATGGGGTTCAGTTCATTATCCTCTTCGGAATTCTATTTTCGGCCATTCTCTATATATGTCCATACCATTGTAGTTGTCTTCCATGTATTTCTTCTATTATGTCGTTTTCCATGTGAATACTTTCTTTAATTTCTTTATTTCTAATTTTTTCCCAACTTGATATTCCTTTCGCTCTTTAAGGGTAGTCCATTTCAACGGCTTTTACCTGTGTTTTTTGTCTTTCTTTCACCACACTTTCTATCATAGTCTTGTACATTCGCTTCTTCGTGGGTTTTGCTAATATTACGCCATTTTGAAATTATATTATTTTCCAACCTTGTGTCATTCTTTTTTCTATTTCTCTTTCTGGTTTCCCATCATTTGTAATTTTGGCGCCCAAGTATACATACTCATTACATGATGCAATGCAATCGCTTGTTTCCGTTATTAGTTTGTTGCTGTTTGTGCCTACCGGTAGGTATTTTGTATTTGTCATATTATAATCTAGTACCCACTTTATTATTATATTCTTGTACCAGCTTCCGAGCTATGTGTTCCATATCTTTCTGGTCTTTCGCAACAACACCTGGTCGTCTGCAAATTGCATCGTATATATTGTCCCTTACTGGTATTACCATTTGTCCGCATTTATTATTCCATTTTCTTAATGCCTCGTTAATAAATATCTTAAAGAGAATGACCATATGCAGCATCCCTGTCTCAGACTATTATTTACTTTAAACGGTCTACTGAGTTCTGCTCCCAGTTTAACTTTGGCATGTGGTCCGACATATAAATCAATCACGGCTTTGAATACTGTAGTATTACCGTTATTTCCTAGCGCTTTATTCAGGGGTACACCATCATATGTCTTAGTTATATTGATGAATAGTAGATGAACTTCTTAATCGGTAGTATTTGTAAGAAACTAAATAAGTTGTCCAAGAATGACCTACCAGCCCGAAAACAGCATTGTTGTTCTTCCTCGTTTTCTTCATATTCTTCCTCCGCCATGTCTCGCAGTGCTGAACCTATTAGTCACTGCTATTCTCGGTAATTATCATACTTCTATCGTTGTTCCTTTTTATGTATTGGTGATACGTATGAAGTTTTCAATTCTTCCGGAATAGACTCTCCGTTAAGACATTTCTTCATTCGGACCATAATCATTGTAATAAGTTTGTTTGTACCGCTTTTGACTAGCTCTTCCGGTATGTTTTTCGGCCCAGGGGTAGAGTTGAGCTACAATTTGTTCCGCGTCCCAGCTCACTAATTTCTCAGTGACGCTTTATATGAATTTTTGAAAAACATCAATTCATGCTCTTCTATTTAATAAACAGAGGACGATAAAAAAATTTTGTTTAAGCCAAAGTGATCATTAGTAATAGTAGCATCTGATTCAAAACTTAATTTTTAGGTGCAATAGTATTTAGGGGTTAACTTTTCCTGTATAGAATTGAAGATATATCTATAATAAATTTATAAAACTAGAGTGGAGCATAGCCCGCGAGTTTCGCTAGTAATAAGTTAAAGGTAAAAAAGTAGTCTCATTAAAACAACTGTTTTCATGTTAAAATCTCAAGAACTACAAAAGGTGTTTAAAATGACTACCTTGGACATGTATATGCAGGTCAATTTTAACACTGTTGCAAAGTTTTTCTGCATAATGCATACTCTTATACAGGATGTTCAGAAATTTAACGCGGATCGGTTTTCGGACCCTGGCCAGCATGTTCACCAGACGTAACACCAATGAATTTTTGCATTTACACAAATGCGTTTGATACGAGAAGAAGAAGTATGGTGTCGATTAGCAGACGAAATTCGCAGGTCTTCTACTGTATTAGATCACCATTCCGACGTCGAATGAAGTGACGTCGGAATGGTAATCTAATACCGCAAACTTCATTTGCTGTTCGACACCATACTTATTCTTCTCGTATCAAACGCGTTTGATTAAACACTGCAAAAATTCATTGCTGTAACGTCTGGCGAACATGCTGGCCAGGGTACGAGGGCCGGTCTGCGTAAAACTTCCAAACACCCTGTATAAGAGTATGAATTAAGCGGGAAAACTTTGATAAAATATGTACCAATTAAATACTTCATGCAATGGTGAACGTTTCCTTTTCCACGCATAAGATCCTGTTAACGACCAAGTGACGGCATTGTACTATAGGAAACAGAAAAATAATGGGTTGAGCTTTTAGTTCTGTAATGACAACAAATGATGTACGTAGCTTGTTTGGTAATGGTCTTATTATTGGTTTCTTGTCGTCTGAATTGGACCACGACAGTTCATGAGGTCCCATATATTCAAAGATGAAACGACGCCGACTAGTTAGAGCCGAATTATGCAATTGCAGCCTGGAAGCCAAAATGTAGCACTTTAAAATTGATAATTGAAAAATTTAGGTGAAAATTCAAAAGAAATCCATAAAAACCAAATTTTGATATTTTATTGATTTTACCGTTTCCGTAAATAATATAATCAATACAGATTTTTACCCACAAAAGTGCATATTTTGGCCAATTTTAGTGCGTTAAAATCCGAACGCTGTTTATAGCAAGGTAAAGCTATTTTTACAGACGAGAGCAAAATAGAAACCGCAGTATTGAAAGCCAACTTTATATTCTCCCCTAAATACTTTCCTGCTAGCAAAAAGAATCAGTAAGTATAGCACGGCGGGCGTTACCATTATTGGGCGCCTCATTCAACAGGAGATATAGGGCGGCAGAAGAGTGTGTAGCTTATCGCTTAATCCCGACTGTCCTCATATATCACGGGGTGGCCCCTAGCACCTCTCTCCCCCAGCAGCAGTAGCAGCCCGGTGTGCTCGGCCACCCCCGGGCAGCGGCAGCGGCCGCACACCGCCACCGCTCGACGTGTCCTATCTCCGGGCGACCGGAACCGCGGATAACGGAAACTGGCAAGCAGCCATCTTATGCATCTTTTTCAGTTTTATCTTTTATTCCTCTACCGCCGAAGCTTATTCTTATAGGAGCTGTTTGTGAAGCTTTCAAGACTTTAGGGACAGAAATAAAAATATTTTAAGAGGGCATAAAGTTGAAAAAGTGCTAACAAAAACGTTATAAAATATAACTAAGTTTTCATTTTTGGCGCTACTGGCCATTTAATAAATCGTAAATGGATGTTGGGAGTAGAATAAAATAAAATCGTGTCAAGGCCCTAAAAATGTATTGTCCTACGTGCTATCAGCCAACTGACCTGAACGTGACAACTTCGCTCTATTTCTAGCCCCAGAAAGTTTGTTTAACATATTATGAACCTTAATATTAATATACAGAGCCTTCATTAAGTTACGTCACAAGCTTTGTTTCAGAGGACAAACCTTCAAAGCTTTTTTTTCCATACCTTACTTGTAGCTACTTTAAACCAGATAACAATTCAACGAACTTGGAAACCCTTTCCAAAAAATGTTTGTAACTTCTGTATGTTTTGTGACTTTAATGTGGCAAAGTATTATCATTTTAATGTTTAGCATACTTTCAACATACATGTTTCTATGTATAGTTATTCAACTAAAATATATGCAAAAAGGATTTCAAAACTTATCTAAAGTACGACCTTGTATGTATAACTGCTGTTGATATTATTGTTGATTGTTCTTCTTATTATTATTGTTGGTGTTTGTTTTTGTTGAGAATTGATAAAGCTCGAGAAAACAAGCTTTTGTACTTTGGGGATCTGGTAATTAGGCTTAATTACTGAGGTCCCTCGACCTAATTGAAAAACATTAATCAGTGACCTAGAACGTATATACTGGAATGACCAGGAGGAGGTTAAAGTCTCTATTGTATTCCTTGGTATCACGTGCTTGCGGGGTAGCGTGGCAACTTCATTGATCGGTTTAACAATTGTTAACCGGTATCAGGCGTGATAAGCGTTCTATCTTTCTCTTACAGGTTGTTAGGGAATTAGGTATGTTGTGTAGGTGCACTGAAGATATTGCTGTAGTATACTGAAAGTGTTAACTACTAGAGGCTACGTGGGATAATGTAATATATTTGCTTTGAATTTTATGTTAATATTAGTAATATTCTGAAGGATGAATTTTTGATGCGTCGTCTGTAATTATATTTCGTCGACTAAATCAAATAAACTTTTCTAAATTTGTTTTTATTTATTGTTCTAGACTGTCACAAAATTTTCTACATAAATCTTGCTATTATTTGGTTGTTAGGTAACAAACATAAGATAGAACAGTCTCCTATCTACTACTGCTCTATGATGACCTAACAACTAAGTAGTAAGACTAGGCCTGCACGGTGTTTTTAAATGTTAATTTTTCTATTTTACTTATTTGTTTAAATAAATTGGTTTTTACCCACCCTCTATTCTTAGAGAATGAACTACTAGAGTCGAAGCTTTACTGCGTCTAAAACCATCCTCTCTGTTTAAGGCGTTAGGTTGTTTCTCAATTTCAATTGCTTCACTTATGATACGAGGAAAACAATGAGGTACTCCGGCGAGTACTCGACCAATCTCAAAGTCCATCTTATGCTCAGTTAAACCAGAATATACAGCCACCGCAGATTTTGTGATGCATCTGTGTTTGCAGTCACCTTTGTGCCCTCGTAATCGTAACTCAATAGAACGACCAGTTTGTTCGATGTAGTTTGAACCACAAGAGCAAGGAATGTTGTAGATCCCGGCTGATTTTAATTAGAATTAAACAAACATCGAATTGACAGTCGATATCTATCTATTATTTTACAATAGATTTACGTTTTCCAAAAAATCGATAACACATGTAATATTTTTAATCGATTTTATTTTATTTTATTTTTAAATTAAAAACTAGTGCTTACCAAAATCGGTTTTTATTTCAAACTCTGTCTTGCCCATGTAGATTTCAAGTTGTAGATTCTTCATCACAGAATTACAGACGAAGCAAAATGCTAATCTATATACTAAATCCGGATCCTTTTCACCTGTCTCACCTTCTACTGCCACTAAACCAATAAACAAATTGTGTTTACGCGCAACGGACGGATAATTAGGACGCGAAGCGGTAGTCTTTGATGCATTTATAGTCTAGTCTTTATGACGGACGCATCGCATAATCAGTCTACTTGATTTAATACTAGATTTTAAATCTCCAATTTTGGTGGAATCTTATAAGGATATAATTGGCAAATACATGTCTTTATCAGATACAGAGATTAAAGATGATCTGTTGGAATGGTACAGTTACAATGAAAAGTTTATTTTTTTATCAGTATCAGGCAAAAATACGTCTGTATTCAAGGAACGAGTATCCGTCAGAGCGAATATTTAGACGTAGTGGTCGTATAATTTTCTGATATACGAAGAGCGCTAGAAAACTTCGTTGCCTGACATAGAGATGACGCTTTCTTTCCATTTTTGTGCATTCTTGCGCAATTAGAATTACATTATGTAGTATGGGAAAACTTTTACGAATTTTTAAAGGCCTGGGTGTCGTATTTCAGCATCTACGATACGCACGCTTCTTTCGGGTCGCTTTTAAAAATCAGCCCCTCCTCCAATCGGCACCAAATTTGGTGTAGACTTGCTCACTATCATACGAAACATACTGGCACAATGTTAATTAAATTATCTAGTCTGAAACAATTTTTAAGAATTTTAGAGTAGAATTTTCAGTAAACATTGTTAAATTTAATATTTGCCAAAAAAAGTCCGATGGGTTGCAGGCCTATGCCATATACTTTCCCATGATGTTTGGAATTGTTTTTACTATAATTTAGGGCGTCTAATTTTGGCTGAAATTTCCACGACCTTGCAATTTTTTCAAAATATAGACTTTCTCCACATTTTTTAAGCTAACCACCAAACGTCAGCGCCGAATGCAACCAATTTTGTTGCAGCTTTTTTTGTTATTATTTTGGACATTCTTGAGCATACGGAACTAAAGTATACGGTCTGCAAAAACTTTTACGAATTTTCCAAGTCCTAAGTGTCGTGTTTGAGCATGTACGACACGCACGCTTCCCTTAGGAGATTTTTTAAAAATTACTCCCAACTCCAATCAGCACCAAATTTGGTATAAATATGCAAAATATTATTAAAAATAAACTGGGGCAATTGGAATTAGAGTATCTAATTTATAAAACTTTTGAACGAATTTTTAAAATCGAATTTTAGAAACTTTTTAAAAATTTAATTTTTGCAAAACAATTCACAAAGTTCGAACGGGTTGCAGGCGCCTTATTTTGTATGTCATATGCTTTCCTATGTTGTTTAGCATGGTTTCTTGCTATAATATAGGAGTGGTCATACGATTTTCTTACGATTTTTTCGAAAAAATAGACTTTTTCACATTTTTTTAGGCTAACTACCAAACTTCAGCGCCGAATGCAATAAAACTTAATGAAATTTTTTTTACTATTATTTTGAACATTTCTACGCACACGGAATTAAAGTGTGTGATCTGGAAAAACTTTTACGAATTTTCCAAGTCCTAGGTGTCGTATTTCAGCATCTGTGATACGCACGCTTCCCTCAGGAGAGCTTTTAAAAATTAACCCAGACTCAGATCGGCACCAAATTTAATGTCAAATTGCTGAATACCATGAGAAATAAAATGGCGCAATTGAAATTAGATTATCTAATTTAGAAAAACTTTTAAGAATTTTTAAATTCAAATTTACAGAAAACTCCAAATGGGTTGCAGGCTCTCTATTTCGCTTATACCATACGCTTTTCTATAATGTTTTATTACCACAAAATGGGGAAGCGAGTGTAATTTTGATCAAAATTTCCATGCCTTACGTTTTTTTCAAAACATAAACTTTTTCCACTTTTTTGGGCTAACTACTTTTCAAACGCTCCTCGTACGTAGAACCTGATACTCTAACCACTAAACCACCCGCTGTCCCCTAATCACATCATCTATTATAATTGTGGAAACAATGACAAAAACTAGATGCACTTCCAGTTTCAAGTTTTATTTAATGATAAACGATAAACATTGACATAGTTTTGCCTATTTGGAAAAATTTTTTAAAAGCGAATTCTCAACGCTTTTTTGTATTTTATTACAGCCTGTCTCTTCGTCATTAGACGTTCATAAAAAAGAATAAAGTGAAATATGAAAGAATGAAACGAAGTCTATTTTCGGTGGAAACTAATAAATGATCCTGCAGACGCGTGAAGATCAAGGGTCTAAACGAAAACTGTTACGTTATAATCAAGCACGGTACATCGCAATCAAGTTCGCGTGTAAGTGAGAGAGCCCTAATCCAGCCCTGTCTACGGTTCTAAATTAAATGGGAAATGTAGCTCAACATTTCTTATCCCAGAGTTAGTGAAACGAATGAGCATGTACTGCAATGCGCAATACAGTTCCCCTACAGCAGCACTAAAACTACAACCCTGCACAAGAGTTTACTTCACTACAACTCCGGTTCTCCGTGCCAATATCGACGTTTAGGGACATTACAAGCTCTGGATTAGATCATAAAAGCAGTTAGGCTGCGTGCTAACCGATAATTGCTTATTAAATTACCCTTAAAGTCTCGTAAATCCAATTTAAAGCACAAATATGAAAAGTTAAATCGCCGATATCAGCGATACTGTTAACGAACAGCTGTGTGTTACACCTATTTTAGAAGTACTTGTTGGTCGTTACCACTATTACTGTGTATCGACCTAACAGAATAACTATGTTATAAACGTCGACGATTTCTGCTATCGATTTATTACTATTGTTAATAGTTTATTCAGCTTCCCTCTTCCCAACTTCTACGACAGAAAAACATCAAACTTACTTCCAAACTATAATGCAATTCTATATGTAGAGTTGCAATAAAATATGAAGTTTGATTATTCAACAACGACGTACGACGTACGTTGGGGTATAATAATAAACCCACATGGGATGAAAATCTCTACGAAATGGTGGAAACAAGCAATGCGTTAACTTTCTTTTCGTTTTGGGTTTTTCAGCTGTATGATAGAATCTTTAATTCTTTATTCAACCATATAATTGAATTTTAGTTAAAGAGAGCGATGAACTAAAATCTTATTGCAGTGCTGTAACAAGTCAACCTAAGGATAATAATTTTTAACAATCACCAAGATTTGTTTTGTTGTCTTAGTTTTCAGAAAACGCGTCGGTGGACCTTTAAGTAGACCTAAACACGCCCAGTAATCGCTCTAGAGCGCTGTTCTTTAGAGAAGCTCGCCTCCCGTCCAACCTCCCTCTAAATTCGCCGGGTATAAAACCCAACGACCTGCCCAAGATTCAGGACGAGAACCGGTGCTTTCAACGTGGTTTGGCCGTTTTCCTCCACGGTTGACGTGTCCTCTTTTCATTCGGGAGACCCTGGGTTCGATTTATAGACCGGTCAACTGTTCCAGCTTAGGTTTTGTCTGCAATTTTCCTAGGCCAAAAAGGTGAATATTGAGATAGTGCTTTCCGCGGAAATCCTTCTTTATCCAAATTTCTTGTTCTAACCCATCCTTACCATGCTTGCTCGGCTAAATAAGGGCTTAGGACTTCGGTGCAGAGTCCGAAAGACTCCTATAGCGGCCCGCCCCTTCACGGGGAAGGAACCTGCACCGATTTTCCCTTCATTACCTTTTCCAGGATTCACAACTGCTTTAATTTGTTTAATTAATTTTTAACGTTTTCTTCCAGCTAGTAAATTCTTGTTCAAAGAAACCGACCAGAACTTGCCAGAATTTTGTGTTAATTTTTAACTTGGGAAAAAAGTATTTTTATTGCAATTAAACATATTATTTGGCCGAAGTTTATGTCATTTGGTATACTAGGGCGGTCGTCCTTCTCAATATTTCTAAAGCATAAAGAATTTTTATTTAATTAATTTTTTTAACTTGATAGACGTAAACTATCCCATTTAAATCAAGAAATTATTGGCCAGAATTTATTCGATTTCTATTTCCTGGAAAAAGTAATTCTTCCAGATAGTTTAACGATGGATTTCCAGAAGTTTTATTTATTTTTGTAGATTCACGAGTTTATGGAATTTTTCTACGTAAAACTATCATTTTTATTTCCACGATACCGTAAAAGTATTGAACTGCCCAAATTTTTATTTCAAACATAACCAGTAAAAAAGGGGTTTAAAACTTATTAAGTTTCGCCCTGAAAATACCGTAAACCAGTTGAAACCGACCTTCAGTTTGACGTTTTGACGTGAAATTTCCACGCTGTACCTCGTGCGATGGGCACAAGCTCCGTAGATACATTCAATTGCAAATTACCAAGTCAATTAAATCTAGTAAATAATATAATTCATTGCCTGCCTGATCGAACACTCAACAAACTAAGTTTCTTTCTAAGATAACCAAAATACCTGAAATTCGAGCCTGATAAAGTGTCACCGCAGCAACCGCCAAACTACACCATATAAATACTTTTCAGTTTATTACAGACAGCAGTAGACTTCAAATCCAGTGAAATTACTTTGTGTGCGAAAGATTATTTATTTATTTACAGAAAATAGATCGTCAACTATCTTGTCAAGAAAACGCATGTCGATAAAAGGTTCGATTGGGCACCCGACCAAGCTTCTCGGCCAACATCGGGGAAAAATTAATAGTCTATCCAGGCATTAAAGGACGCACCCTTTCGGAAAGGTCAATCAGTCCAGTGACGTACCGTTCCGGAAGGGTCTTTTGTATAATGGTGGTAATTCAATTTTATAAACAATATAATACAATTTAATTACATAAACTACACGCAAATATTTTAGAACTATTTTAGAGTTCTCCAGGGTACTTCAACTTCTCCCAAACCTTCAGTTCATCTCGCATAATAGAAAAAAAAATTGAGCGGTTTAGTGGTAAAGGCGTGGGCTTGTAATCTGGCGGCCCCAGTTTAGATCCGATGACAGACCTTGTTTTTTGTTCTTTGTAGTTTCAGAAATACGCCATACATCCATGGCTACAAGAGATGTAAGTGTCTCATGACACTTGTTTATTGGTTACAGTTGACTACGAAACTCAAAAGTGTCACTTATATTCGTATAAGGTTAAAATAAATAAATATTGTTAAAGTAATTAAGTATTTTATATACAGATACTCATTAAATAGTAATACAGATTTATAGCAACAGGCATAAGCTAACAACCTAAGAAATAGAAATAATTAAAACAACATTCTGAACATAGTTCTGATGACAGATATGCTTGGCTTCCTGAAGAAAAACTATCGCGACTAGTCAGGGTCCAATTGGTCATGAACCTAATAATAAACGGCTGCCATTGGCTGTTACAATGCGAGTAGAATATTCACCCTCATTTCCTTACTTGTTACATAAATATCTATTACCGTGTCGTGAAGAATAAAAATCATAGTTTATATGTGATAAATTCTATAAACTCGTGGGTTCACAGAAACAAAGAAAACTTCTGGAAAATCGACGTTAAACTGATCTGGGAAAGTTACTTCCTCCAGAAATTTTTGTCGGTTACGTTCAAGTCGGGTTCTTTGAATACGAATTGATCAGCAGGTAGAAGAGGTCTGGATTTAATTGAATAAATTGAGAAAGTTCCGAATTCTGGAAAATGGAAATTGATGCTAAAGATGGGTTAGAACAAATAATTTGAATAAAAGAGGTTTTCCGCTGAAAGTGCTGTCCCAAAATTCACCTTTTAGCTCAAGAAATCAGCGGAAAAAACCTGAGCCAGGACAGTCGGCCAAGCCGAGAATCGAATTAAAGGTCCCCTGAACGAAAGGCGGACGTGTTAACCGCGGAGTCACCTCTCTCGGTGCGAATTCTGGGCAAATCGTTGGGTTTTATATCTGTTGAAATTTGGAGGGAGGTTGATAGAGAGGCGAGCTTTTCCAAAGAGCGGTGCTCTGGAGCTATCAATCGGCGTATTAAAATCCACTTGAAGCGCTACCAGCGCTCCTTTGAGAAATTACAACAAAGTAAATCATTCTGATTTATAAAAATTGTTGTCAAAGATTGACTTGTTAAATTAATTTAGCGACTTTTAACACGGGTATCTTTTTTGAATACTTTTATATGCAAAATAAGTTTTAAAGTAAAAAAATATAAAATATATGTTAGGAAATACATCGACCACCTTCCGCATCTACGTCTCTGGTCGATGAATACTATAAACGTAAAGAAGTAAAATTATATATTATCACTATTAATATACTCACACAAAACTCAAACAACATATCTCGCATTATAGCGGCGATAATAATTAGAACTTTTTATCTCAGAGAGGCTGTACCTCCGTAAGGAAGCACTTCCGGACATATGTTGCTGGAAACTTTCTCTTTTAATAGGACCTAGGAAATCACCTACCGAATTTTAACTCTGTAATTTTGCAACACCCTGTACTTCCTAAAAAGTACTAGTACAAATTTTTTTACATTTCACGATAAATCCCTCAAGGGATAAACTTGTCAAAATAATTCAAGCACCATACAGTAATGATTAGGACATTCAAGTAATAAAAAGGAAATGTGCTTGCATTGCACGGAGGGTAAAACTAACGGGAACGGAAGTAAAAAGTATTATAATATCACTGTGAAGTCACGTGTGCGGCGTAAGCTAGGATCATCTTCACCAAAATTTATTACATCATAGAAAGTGTTAAATGACGCTGAAACATCTGAATTAGGGCTACCGCTGTTATATTCGTTCATTTTCATATCTGCCACACACCAATGTCGTCAGAAACGTGTCTCATAAAAGAATAGGTTACATTTTTTGATGCTTTCGATAACTTTACGGCTTTTGGATTTTAAATCTTAATTTCTAGTCTGTGATGTTCTTTAACTTAAGCAATTTTTGACCGCAAAGATTATAATATCGATTGTTTTTGCACTACACTTGTATTGTTGGTATATGCTGTACACTGTAGCTCCCAGTGGCGGTTCGTGGTGTGGTGTACTGGGAGGCATTTTAAACTATTTTTTTTTTGGAAAAAAATTGTTCTTACCCAACTTTTAGGTAGCCTTATACATATTTCAAACCCATCCTTTACGTTGGCAAAATGATTTATTTTTACCAACATTTTCAATAGACTTTCGATAAGCACTCTCTAATAAAATTATTATAAATTGATACCCACATTGCCAGTGTGTCAAAATGCACAAAATTTTAATTGTGTTTTACGATTAAAAATGTGTTTGAATTTTAGTTTTTAAATGTTTGCAGTCAATATCACACAATGAATTATCACAAAGTAGTAGACAGTGGAAACAAGTGGAAGCATTTTCTTACATGGCATTCACAATCCAAAATTATTTTGCACGGACATCGTACAACACCACTAAATTATGATTACACAACCAACAACTGTTTTCACACTACCACGTCGTGTACGTGCGAATCAAACAAATTAGGCGGCTATTGGGATGCGCTTATCACGGACATCTGACAGCATAATTCTCGGAAGTTGTGGGTTCGTGACCCTGAAGTCTTTAATACGCAGATACTTCTATCCTTTTTTATCTTGTGTAATATGAATTTCACCGCAATGAGCTTTCTATTTCACTCTTATTCATTTGAAGGCCTTTTAAGCCGGCGGCTTTATTCGGTGGCGTATAGCTGAATTGGGGACTGACAGCCAAATGATTCTCGCATAGATTCGTTTGATGCGCGCGAAATACTCAAACATTCAAACGTTTTCGGTTTCCGCGGCAGCTCTTTAATAAACGTTCTCGCATAGAAATCTCATACAAAAGTTAACTATAAAGTATTGTTTAAATATTATAGTGTGTAACATGTTATGTACTCAAACAAAAAGTAATTATTTATTTTTTCTTGTTTTATTGGGAGGTCAATGACCATTTGACCCAATGGAGAAACCGCCACTGATAGCTCCCTCTACGAAAGCTAATATTTTTCTCTTTATTGTACAAAATCCTTCCCACTTATTGGCGGTAAATTTAAAAGTTGTTCAGAAAAATGGCATAGTGGGAGAGCAATTTATGATAGTATGTAAAACACTATCAACAAAAAAAAATGTAAGTGAACGTGACCTATTTGAACGTGTTTTAAGAGCATACGATATTTAAGGGTTTCTTAATTGCAAGGTGAGCTTTACAAGATCAGAACATCACAAGGTCAGAAAATGATAAGGTCGCGTAAATTAGAATGGATGCGACTAGTTTTAGTTACTTTGACCTAAAATTAGTAAGCTTTTTGGAAAACCCCTTTACTTGAGATAATTAAATTGTCTGTAACAACATTTTTGAGATAAGGCTAGAGCAACACGAGGTCACAAAGATCATTAAGATTGCGACTGGTTTCAATTACTTGTCTGTAAAATTTTCTTGAGACTGAAGAAAACATAATAAATGCAAAAAAGTTTAAACAACATATTTATTATCAGTAATACATTCTAATTAATGCGAATACAAATCTATTCAGAATGCAGAAAATAATTCTTTTATCTTTTATGAAGATTGATTTGATTAAGGAATATTGTCTTGAAGCTGACTTCGGCTTACTAATAGCATTCATTATTGTCATAACAAATTCTCCAAATTATTAGTATTTCATAGTATTTGATGATTTGATGATGAAGATTCATATGAAGTATTGATCCGAGTCACCTCAGACTTACATTTAAAATAACCAAGCATTGTGGGCACACGAGCTAGATTGCACTATGCACTTTTATTGAATAACAATTAAATATGTTTGACTTACTTAGGTTTCCATATCAGCAATTTATACAAAATCAGTAGTCAATTGACAGATCCATCTCTACCAAGAGCTATTGCTCATATACCCATGTTATGGGGGCTCTGCCCAGATTACTGTTATTTACGTAAGTAGTTTCCTAGTTTAAGTGCTAGTGTATAACTTCTAGACAAATATATTATTGTTGCATTTTGAAGAGTTGTATTCATTCCTAGGCATAGTCACGAACTACGAACTATGATTTATTTAACATAAACAGTGACGTGAAAATATACCAGAAATACCAACGTATACAGAATTTATAAATACAATTACACCAAATTTATGACACATTGGTCGAGTGGTTAGGGCACTTGGCTGCTACGCGGAAGATCTTGGGTTCATATGTGAGACTGGATGCCTGGTGAGCGGCCTACCCAGTCGCTTTTTAAAAATTGAAAACTAAACCCCTCAAGGGGTGAGGGAAGTAAGGCAGCTGTCTAAGGCGTGGTGCTTACCACACCACCCCGTGCTTCATGTAAGAGTGCGAGACAGCTGGGTATTGGAAGCGATGGTCCGCTGGCCCTGACCCACCTCATTGCAGGCCAACCACCCCATTGGAGTGTAGTGCCTCCGACTTTACTTTTTTTAAGTAGTGTTTCCTAGTTTAAGTGCAAGGTATAACTTCTAGGCAAATATATTATTGTTGCATTTTGAAGAATTGTATTCATTCCTAGGCATAGTCACGAACTACGAACAATGGTGTATTTAACATAAACAGTGACGTGAAAATATACCAGAAATACCAACGTATACAGAATTTATAAATACAATTACACCAAATTTATGACAAATAATATTCATTAAGAATATAAATAATACTATAATAAAACATGCCAAAACAATAAAAAATATTATGAGTAGAAGTAATGTTAGAGATATATTCTTTGAAGCTTTGGTGGTTTCTCGAACTGTCAATATTACAATTATATTTCGGCTTGGACCGCGTCGTAATTTGTTGAATTACACCCAGCATAATCAGGTAAGGAAAGTTTGAGCGGTAGCTAGTAGGGAGACCCTGCCTAAATAAAACAAGGCCGTGTGCTTGAATCTTGAGGCGGTCAAGGATTTGATCTTAATCGACTTCTGCATCTCAGCTGTTTGTAAACCCATACAAACTAACGTTTTGCAAGGAGAGTTCAGAGTTATTAGAGCACTGAATTCAAATCCGGGATGCGGAGGTATTTAAACTCCTTTGAACCAGACAGAACGGCGGAGTTATGGTTGGTTGTCTCCGTTGGGCGAAGACTTGATCGTGAGATCGATGATGCTTACGAGTCCTTAGAGGATGAACTGCTGCAGTTCAAGCTTTACGGAGTATAAAACCACCCCCTCTGTTTATGTTGTTGGGCTGTTTCTTCCAAATACAAAAACTGTTCACTTTATTGGGACCTTTACAATGAAATTTCGCTTGACCCCTCGCCCCATTTAATATTTTTGAGATAATTTCTTTTAAATGTTTCCGCTCTTTTGAGTAAGAGAAGCGGTAATAACATTAATTTTTGTCCTCATGTGGTTCATTGCTGGAAAGCCAATTTAATGAACTTTAACGATCAATACCAAGTTTCTTGGTACAATAGTTCATGTGTGGTTGGGAAAACGTTTATGTAATGACCGCTTTTTTTATATAATTGTCCGCCATTTTAAATGGGTTTGAGCTATCGATATTTTCTTTTGTGTTTCATTCTTGTTGGGTTTAAAAAATCCTTGAAATGAGGTATGACGTTACCCGCCTTTATAAATTTCTAAATATTTTAACTGAATACCTCGTGTACGATTATATAACAAATTTTTTATCCCATCTATCTGGGTTTAATAACTTAGACGTAAAAGGTAGTGCATGAGGGTGGTCCGTTACACTGTGTTATAACATTTACTCCCAGTTTTCTTCTAATTGATTTTTTATGAATACTAAAACACAAGTCATATTTGCATATTAGTGTACTTGAAATGTGTAATCTCGAGAGTGATAATATAGACCAAAAGTCGTGTAGTTAATTCAGTTTATGGTCCCATAAAGACGTCATGTTAGCCCAGCGACCCACATGACGTTATCCTGGCGTGTGCAGCGATGTGTCCGGACGCGACGTCACACTCGAGTTGTACCGGAGTTAGCATTTAATTATCGTCCTCGCAATTAGTCAGGATTTACTCACGCCAGGATAATATTTCAGGGACTGTCAACGCAGCATTCACCATGTAACAGCGAAAGCAGCGGACGCAAAAAAAATTGACCACTTTTACAAAAATAAAAGTGCAAAATAATAAGCTGTGTAAGGTTAATGTGAAAAATGAATAAGTAGGTTTGCTTCATGTAACTAATTTTTGGAGGGTAAAAGAAATAATCCTTGTTCTACTTTTAGCAAATGAAAATAGTATAGAAGTCAATTTGTAATTTTAATGTTGGCATTAATTCTGCTTGAGTTATAAATTACAAAAACTACTTCGGAAACGGAAAGAATTAGTGACGTAAGCAAATCCGAATAATCGGAATAAATTATTTCTGTTATTCCTTAGGTTTTATGTATGTTATGCAAATAGAAAAAAATGTTAGATTTTTTGTAAACAGACGTAATGTAAAAATAGCAATGTAATAACTCTCTTTTAAATCCGTACTGAACAAGTAGAGCGAGTGCATTTTTAATATTATCATGACTGTACTGTAAAGGTGCGCCGCCCGGGAATAAATAATTTACATCTGATTTTGATTTAATTGTATTGTGTTATACGTTAGAGTGTGAGCTATATATTATATTTCTTTCAACAAATACAGACTTTAATTAACAGTGATTACTTTACTTAGCTAAATTGCTGTGATTTAGTTTTAGTTGATCTAAAGCAGGGCAGGTTCACACATTTTTGTCCACAAATGTAAATAAACCATGAGTGTAGAACACATGTTGACATGTATCAATGTGTTTGCCGCTTGTTAAGAGGATTATTGGACACAATCTAATGTTTTAAATTTCACGATCTCAAAGTTTAGGGATTAGGGTAAATATTAGGTTGTGGTGATTAACATAAATTGGGGCAACTTGACAGCTTTAATTAGAACAAGTGTTCAAGAAAGCTTGAGAGTGTGGGACAAAACTTTATTGATACTTCTTACCAATCAAAAATTAAAAACGAGTGAGGTTGTAATTTTATTGGGAAAATAAACAAGTTCAACTTCTTGGAGATTGAACATGAATTTGAATAAAAAACTGTTCCCTAAAGGAAAAGATCAATCTTTCTAATTCTCAATTCGCTAGAATCTTAACGTCAGTTTGGAAGCATTATTGCTAACATTTTGTCACAGTATTACAAGTCTGGGGCATGAAACTACAAAATAAAATATCATAATAGTGGGTTCTCAGCTACGAAGAGCACTTTGACAAAATCAAAGAGACTTGGGCGTAGATGCTTATTCTTGTCGGTATACCTGATTAGGCGTATCAAACGTGGCGCTATTTTCCTTTGGGAATTAGGCGTAACAATCGAGGCGCTTTTGCAGGAAAGCTGATTGGAGTGAGTGACGGCGCTATTTTCACTTTGATAGCGTCAACACGCTTGTTTTGCGTGTTGTTGTTACACATTTGTACGTAATCCATTGCTGTTATTGGGCTAGGTTCTCAGGCGTATTGGTAACCGGCGCTATTGCCGTTCAGGATTTAGGCGTAGCGGTCAAGACGCTGTTAGGATGAGACCTAATCAAGCTGAAAGTATTACGTACAAATAATTGATAGCACACGGCGTTCCTGTAAAGAGTACCCAGTTACCTGCGTAACCTGCAAAACACTCGACATTTATAAGCAGTCCCAAAGAGAAGTATCAATATCAGTAGAACTGGGGTACAAATTTGCATTGGCAACTTTCTTCCACACAATTAACGTGCAAAGTCTACATAAATGGTTCCCGCACTCATAACACCAACATTTGCATCGCAAAAATAAATATATATTATAAAAGGTTCACTGTTGTGTAAATCAGTTTAACGCCTTATCCTGTTTGACCTCGATAAAGACCGGGTAAATCAGACATGAGTAATAAGTAATACACAACGTAGGTCCGACACCGATTATCGCAAATAAATAATCAATTAGGCATAAACACTTGATTAATTTTAAATAATACAATTAAAATTTGTAAATAAAAATATCTACGACACTGCACGATCACAGTACCGAGGCATTCTTGAATTGTCATCTACAGAGCGGTGCTTGAATATAAAGGACTTTGGCGTAACATTAAAATCAACGTTAATTTTAATTGTAACAAGTTCCACTCGTTTCTTAATGAAGTTCGTAGACTCTTCAAAATCCTTCGACTATTAGGTACCAGTGAAAGGTTTCAAATGCAAATAATTGCAGGGTAAAATATATTTTTCTTTAATTAAAGTATCTTTAATTACAGTCGGGTATATCGAATTACTACTTTAAAATACTAACAGCTGTTGCCAAATATACTTATTTAGTAGTAACACAACGCTATTAAAAACAGAAATTTATTTTGCTATATGTAAAACATATTACGTGATTAAGGAAACGGCTAAGATTGTCAATAAATTTTACATTAATTAACAAAGTGCGAATTAACAGCAAACGCTATCAAAAATTACATCTGCATACTTAAGTCCCGTGTAGAACAAACACTGCATATATTAGCTGTATTTTATTTAGCTACGTCTAGCCGTGGAGTAAATTTTCCAAGGTACATTCTAATCTAGAGAACAAATTTATTGCAGTCTTGTAGTTTAAAAGGCCAATAAATTTCGCTAGGTATAGACATGTAAATAGAGTGCACGAGTGCACGTCCTGTGTGTATGTGTATGTATATCCTCTTAGCTCCATATTTTCCTTATTTCCATGAGAATCGAATTTAGCGTTGTTTGCTGGTAGACAACTAAGGCATCTGCATTTTACATAATACGAACTTAAATTCGAAAGAATATGTCGATAAATCGTATAAACCGAGCGACGTTACTAACATTGAGATGAAGAGCGCATTAAAAGAGCCATTTACCTTGAATCTATTCTACAGCTTCGGTTTCATTAATTATTTGCTGCATTACTGTGTAAAATTTTAATACGTCAACAATTTCATTTAAGTAATAATATTTAGCCTACATGTATTGTAGCAATTAAACAGGGTGTGTCAAAAATGACGTACAAACGATCCGTAGCGCTGTGCTGTAATGAAAACTGAATTTAAAACCAATGTAAAAAGGTTTTCATCGAAGCTTGATTTTCTGGTAAAATGCATATAATTGTAGGAATTTTAAGACGGAATGTTAAATAATATTGCACTCACATTGTAACAAACAATGACGGCCGTTTATTTTCAGGCTCTTGACCAATCACACCTCGACTTATCGCGATAATACATTTTTTTACGTAGCTCCGGTGTTATTGGCGTCATATAAACATAGCAACACGTCAACAAAACGTTTTGATTTTTGCATTTAATAATTAAATAATGCGTTAGTACGTTAGTACATAACAATCGCACTTATGAAATAAAGCACAACTCGAATCAGCACTGTTCGCATGCAGCTGCGTACCAGAGAGCCAATTCACGAGTGGGGACTCGTTCGCTTTTCGGCGGCCACATAAACGTCACACGTAAAATGGAATTACATGCTTAAATAAAATACATTTCAGTAATTGAATAAATTATAAAATAAATATGCATCATTGCAATCTGCAGCACCACTTTTGACTTAATCATTAAGCATTTGTTTTATTAATAAGTTCTAGCTTTACTTCGTTGAAGTTCATTTTAATTTATTGTAAATAAAACAATTCTTAACTTCAACGGGTTTTTTAATTTAGCCTTATACGTATTTCGACATGTTGACATGTCATTTTCAGAGGCAAGATTAAAAGTAAACAGTTGGTGTTGCTATAGGAACAATAAATCTCCATAACTTGATCTTGATTTTCTATATCTGCGTTCAAATGCTCATTCATTAATGGTACAGGTTTTAAATGTTTGTGAATTTCAAATGCTTCTAGTATATCCAGTTTACGTTTATCATAAACATTTTTTATAGTGTCATTCGATGTCATTGAATAATTGTGTTCTAATAAGTGTCGAGCGTAATTGGATTTATGTGAGTGTTTATAATTGTAACAACATGCGTGTATATTTCAGAAATTAAAATTTTCAAATGTTTAAACATTTTCATTTAAAAAAGTTCTATATTTTTCAACAATTATCACAATTTTCAAAATTTTTAATGTTTTCAAATTTCCCAAAATGTTGAACTATAAAAATTTACAAAATTTTATATTTTTAAATTTCAAAAAAGTTTCAAAATTTACATATTTTATATTATTAAAATTTTTTAGATTTCAAAATTTTTGAAATTTGTTAAAAGTTTTCAAAAATTTCAATAAATTTGAGGAAGGTCCGGTGGGGGTTGCCCGACAGTTTTTTTTATTAAATAATTTCACGTACAAGATTGTTTCTGGTAATTATGGACTTATGAAACTAAAATCGACAAATAATCCAGTCAGTTGTTCACCGGCCAACCTTTACAGTTTTGCTCCGTTAACGAGTTGCGACGTTGAGAGGACATTTTCAATGTTTAAAGGCATTTTGTCGGACAAGAGAACTAATTTTTCGGCTGAAAATTTAGAAAAAGTTGTTGTGTATATGAATTTACACGTTCTATTTTTATTAACTCATATTTGCTATTTTACATTTTAATTTAGAAAACAATTTTTGCAGTTTAATAAAATTGTTTCGTGAAAAACTTATAACCATTCATATTCTACGCGTATGAACCTTAATTTACTTAATTTTACTACTACACAAGCATCAATTTCAGCTGACCAAATAAATAATAACTATCTACACAAGCTAGCATAAGGTCCAACATATAGATGTGTTATTCTAAGCTCGTAGATAAATCGTTTACAATTTTATATATGCGCGAACTATATATTTAAAGGAATTACGCCAGGAATTATTGTTAATTGATTTCCACATAATTTAAATACTGACCAAATACTAGACTAAAAATCCGGACACTACTAATGGGGAAAATGAAAATGTAATAAAGCGGTTGATAGCGAGGCAAAGTTAAGGAATGAATAGGAAGAATAAGTAATAGAAAGAAAAGGTGAAACAAGTTGAGATGTATGCGAGAAAGGTGTCGCGGTGTTGGTGTAGCAGCTAGTTTTTCTTATTTTTTCAAAAATTAAACCAGTAATCAAACTAAAACGCTCCAACCATCAAAAACACTAACATTTAAACCTAAGGTTAAGAATTCCTGCAACTGAAAATTGAGAAATTCCGAGGAAAGTATGCTTCTTCTCCAACGAATTAATAGCTAGCATTCTAGTTCATCTACGGCCGAAAAAAAACTCCGATACTAAAAAAGGCTGATATATTAGACTTTCTGGTATCACACAAAGCGAGCAAAACTCGATTGACTGCAGTTAAGCTTTTACGATTTTGTTTATTTTCGGTGAAATTGTCAACAAGTGTTTCGATTGGCTGTGGCGTAACTACCGTCCACATAAAGTTGGAGTTGGAGTATGTGCAACTAATTTGCAAGTCAACAGTATTATAAATAGTTGAAAGCCAATAACAGTGTTTTGGAAAATAATGTTAAGGTGGGCTGCCCGAGAATAAATAATTTGTATTAATTTTGATTTAATTGTAATGTTTTATATTTTGAAGTGTGAGCTCCGGAAGACATATTGCACTTATCTAATAACTTTCATTTATTTACAGGAATATTATATTTCTTTCAGCAAATACAGACTTTAATTAACAGTGATCACTTGACTCAGCTAAACTGCCGGGATTTAGTTTTAGTTAATCTTAAGCAGGTGGTCGTTTTAGGGCAGCTGCACACATTTTTGTACATAAATGTAAATAAACCGTGAGTGTAGAACACATGTTGACATGTATCAATGAGTTTGCCGCTTGTTATGTGTATTATTGAACTCAATCTAATGTTTAACATTTTACGCTCTCGGATTTTCTGGATTAGGGTAAATATTGGGTTGTAGTTATTAACATAAATTAGAGAAACTTGACAGCTTTAATTAGCAGAAGTGTTCAAGAAAGCTTGAGAGTGTGGGACAAAACTTTATCGATACTTCTTACCAATCAAAAATTAAAAAAATAGTGTGGTTGCAATTTTATTGCAAAAATAAACAAATCCAACCTCTTAGACGTTAGACATGAATTTGAATAAAAGAGTATGTTCCCTAAAGGTAAAGATCAATCTTTCTGATTCTCAAAGGTTACTCAGTTCACTGGAATCCTAACATCAGTATAGAAGCATTATGGCTAACATTTTTTCACAGTATTACAAGTCTGGGCTATAAAACTACAAAATAAAATATCTTAACAGTAGGTTTTGGGCTACGAGGAGCACTTTATCAAAATCAAAGAGACTTAGGCGTAGATGGTTGTTCTTGTCGGTATACCTGATTAGGCGTATCGTGCGTGGCGCTATTGTCCGTCGGGAATTAGGCGTAACAATTAAGGCACTGTTGCAAGGAAACCGATTGGAGTGACCAACGGCGCTATTTCCATATTGTTGGCGGCAAGACGCTCTTTTCGCGTGTTGTTATTATCCATTTGTACGTAACCGTTCGCTGTTATTGGGTTAAATACTCAGACGTATTGGCAAGCGGCGCTATTGTCATTCGGGATTTAGGCGTAGCGGCCAAGGCGCTGTCAGGATGAGACCTAAACATGCTGAGAGTATTGCGTACAAATGAGTGATAGCACACGGCGTTTCTGTAAAGAGTACCCAGTTACCTGCGTAACCAGTACAATACTCGACATTTACAAACAGTCCCAACAAGAAGTATCAGTATAAGTAGAACTGGGGTACAAATTTGGGTTGGCAACTTTACTCCACACAACTGACGTGCAAATTCTATATAAATACTATTAAAATTTGCAAATAAAAATATCTACGACACTACACCATCACAGTAAAATTTACAGAAGGGGTTTTGTGTGAGTACGACTGTACGTTTAATCCGCATCATTCCATAATTACACAATGTCCTTACACGTGTGGGTTTAGTGTTGTCTGCTTAATATAGAACTGCAAACCGTTTAGAAACGGATACATCAGCTTTAATACAAGCACGAATTTGCCGAACAAATATAGTAAAAACAAAAGTATTAAGCACCTCCCCGACTTAATTACAGGTTTAGCATTTGAACAGCGTGGTACGAGTTTCTAAGCAACAGTTTTGGATTCAATGACACGGGCTTTCGTACCACTCACGGCCTGTTTTATAGCGCGGCCCCCGGTTATTTGTAAAATATGCGATTCTCTGACACTTATAACATGGGACTTGTATGCATGCGATGCGGCCATAACATTTTATATTGCCCAACTTGGAGGTTTTGCAGAAGGGAATGGATATGCCAACGCCGCTAATGAATACTTCTTTATCGAAGAAGTACGGTGTGTAGAATTACGGGGTAATTAGCATTCAATTTCATGTTGAACTGTGTGAATTTTCATTATGGTTTGCAAAATGGTTTAAACACACACGCAATGCTGTACATCATTCTATGTTTGCGTTACAACTAAACATTTTGCGTTAAAAAATTATGCATGTACAAGGCGGCCAAAGCAATTTGTCTTATGTTTGCAGGAAGTTAATTTGTTTGGTAAATAAACAACAATAAAGAAACAAAACGAATAATGTTACTGGGAAATGTACGTATTTAACAGAGGCGTAACTAGGGGTGGGCCCAAGCCCACTCAATAAAACATGTTGGCTCACCCACTGGTCCACTCAGCTAGCAACTAAAAAATCGCTTTACTTGGAAAAAATAAAGTTGGTTACTATTTATTAATTACTAACGCTCAAAATATATTTGGACTACAAATTACTTCTAAAATACAACAAACTATTAGTAGTCCGTGTGCTAGCTTCTAAAATTTAACAATTTGGTATAATTTTGGGGAGGGGTGGGCAAAATAATATTAAAACGAATTATCAATTAAATCACTAAAAGGCTGCGTATATTTCTCTAAAGTTGGGGGTTTCAATATGGCGGCCATTTCAAAATGGCGAATTGTCAAACTCTTAAATATTTGATATCTTCCAAACTAATTATCCGATTTGAATGGTTTTTTTTACTTTCCTCGCTATACGACTTATAGCTTATAGAGGAAGGTATTGTGATTGTCATGTCAGATTTGGAACAAATGGGTTCATTCGGCGAAGTGTTCTTCGCTTTGGGTTTACTGGCCGATATACGAGTTATGCCTAAAAGGAAGGTACATTTTACCAAACATGTTTAATATTAAGCAGGTTTTAGGGGCTTGGGAGACCAATAAAGCGGACGCTGCAGAGATGTATGTGTGTGTATCTGTCTGTCTGTATACACTTTACAGTCCAGATACGACTTAACGCAAAAAAAACAAATTTGGCTCAAAGATGGCTAACTGCAATAGGATAACACTGAAAAAAATTAGATTAGTTGGTCAAAATAAAATTTGGGGTTAGGAAGGGGAATATTAAAATAGACGCGCTCAGAAAAGTGCTTTATATTAGTATTCTATCACCCCCCACTGCCCCTCGCCATAGATTTTTTGTTTTTTCAAACATCGTACGAATTTTGGTTTCGAAATCGATATGATCATGTCAAATGACAATAGGAACAATCTACCATTAAGAAAGCAACTCTTAAAGGTTTCCATTTTGTCGGTTACCGGAACAGTTTAATTGGATAATCGCCAAAAAAGATTTTAAATTTCAATGAATAAATATTGTTTACAATATTAACAAATACTATAACCAAAAAAATTCAAAAGTTTTCAAAATATTTTCTCAAACTCAAACTTTTGTGAAAAATGCCAAATTTTTAAATTAAAAAAAAAAGCCATTTCAAAACATTTTCTAAATTTTCATTATTTCCATGTTTAAAAAATTTTTAATATCTAAATACGTAGTTTTTAAAAACCATCAAAATTATTAAAATTGCCAAATTATCAATTTCACAAATTACAAAGTTTTTTATTAAAAATGTTCATATTTGAAATTTTTCAAAATTTTCAATAATTATATTTGAAAAATTCAACTCAAAATTTAAGAATTTTCCATCATTTCACGAAAACTTCAGTTTTTCTGAATTATTTTTAGTTTTAAAAAGTTTTCAATTCACCATACATCTTAAAAATTTTGAATAATGCCAAAATCTTTAATATTTCAAAAACACAATTTTCAAAACTCAAAATTTTTATAATTTTCGTTTTCAAAATTATTAAATTTTTTTGAATTTTATTCTTTTAAAATTCAAAATTAATTACTCAAATTTTTTATATCAAAAATTTAATAATTTTTAAGATTTTCGATATTTTCAATTTCAATTTTTCTCTTTTTCACATTAATTTTCGCGGCCGTTTGACACGAGGCAGGTTTTTTCACTCTTTGTTTCTAACTGTCGCGAACGTTAGACACAAGGCAGTACTTTTGTATCTTATATCCGTCACAATCCCGTTTCTCCGCTATACCTGTCTTACCCGTTGATTTCAAAAATTCTTTAACGTTTGCACCAGAACGTCTCATTATTGCTTGGTTGGTTATCTGCTACCGTTTGCTGTCGTAGGCTGCCGTATCCTATCTGCTACCGTAAACTACCATATCTTGTTTGCTACCGTATTCTATCGGTTGCTGTATTGCCACCGTATTTACTACCGCACCGTTTCCATATTTTACTTGCCCCATATTGCTGCCGTATTTTGCTTTACTTCGCTTGTAATACCCTGCCCTTGATGTGTAATAAATAATTAGTATTGTATATAGCTCCCGTACTTAAGCTCTGGCTTTATTTTAACAATATATAGTTTAATGCTGTAGTTGTTTTGCTTCTTAACATTTTATGAGCACGAATAGTTGTGGTAAGTAAAACTATTTAGACCCCTGGAGACAATCATATTACCTGCAGATACCCAGGTCTTCCACCAGGTACGAGGGAACCGTGACGAACGACTAAGGAAAAGTCTTCCTCAAAAGTGCAGTCACACTGGGGAAAAGTCTGCCTCAAATGTGCTATTATGCTAGAGAAAGCCCTCGCTCAGTGAAGTCCCTTTGGAGAGTAAACTTTATTATAAAATCTGGCGCCCGAGCATTTCAGCGACCACGTAACAAAAGAGCGTCACAAAGACCTTAGGGCAAAGCGAATGTTTCTTTTTAACCTTCTAGCTTCAAAATTGCAGCTGCTACGATTTTCTGCAAATTTTGACTTTAACGCCTTATTACTCAAAACCGAGTTAACAGATCGAGGTCAAATTTTGCTGTTAAAACGAGTCGACCTTTGCTTCACTACTGTCTTTCATTGTAGTCAAATTTGAATAAATTAAAAGATTCTCATAAAGTTTATACTATTATTTTTACATCAAAACCTTACCTCACATTTTACAGGTACTCTCAACCAAGGTATTCTTGATTTAATTGCGCTACGACTGAATGTTTGAACAAGTAATTTATTTAAAAAATTTCATTTAGTGCATCTAACATTGTTGTGCTAAAGTGAACTGGGATGACAAATTTGTCAGTGCATCAAGGCACTGAAAGATGCGTTAGCCCAAACATAAGAAGGGCCTACTGGCAGATGATGTATTTGTAATCGATGCAGGACGTCGGGAGGCTACTTAACGGTGTCGTGTAAGAGCCAGCGGCCATCCGCAAACGAGCAAACGTCTTAGCGTCTTAGCGAGAGCAACCGCAACCGGATTATTTATCGCTTGTCTTCGGGTCCAGCCATTAGCTGCAGCCACACGGTCAACTGGCCTTAATAAAGCTATCATAGTTGAATTACTAGCCGCAGTAGTTACTATAGGAACGACGCCTGAGGCGGACAAATTGCTTCGTAGTTCGAAATCCGTATTATTGTCCGAGAAGGGTGTAAGAAGTCTCTGGTGGTTTTGCTGATTGCCTGCCTCACGCGCCAGTTATCAACAACAGTGCTTCCCAGGGCGGCTCGCTAACCAACTCGCTTTACTTTTGTGATGAATTTTCGGAAGCGGGATGAATACTAAAGAAGATTAAGAGTCTTCTGGTTAGATTGCAAAACAATATCGCGGCAAAAAAACACTTTTATATTTAACTTCAACATAGAATTGTGTCAATCTGGAGCCAACTTGGCGTCTCATATACGAAAAACTTTGATAGCTAACCAAAGAGCAGCTGCTTGACCCACTTGTACATCGCAAGTTGTTTCACAATAAAAGTAGACAATCTAAACGATTTTCGTTCACACAAATCGTCTGATAAATGATTAATCTTTTGTGTACGTTTCCAGCATCTGCAAGAAATGAAATGAAAATAATGGAAGAACATTTTCGTTAAACAAGAAAGTGAGCGTTTTGCTTCGCTGAAAGGAATTTGGACAATGTTTGTTGTCCCCATGATATATTAATTAATTTTTAAATTCAGGCTAGATATACCTGTAACAGTAAACAAAATTATCGATATTTTGACAGATAAACATGATTTAAGGTTTGTCTAAAAATTTAGTTTAAAGATTTTATTCTACAATCACCAATGAGCAGTTTAGGGTAAACAGAAATATTTAAATTCCCGTTTATTAAATACATTTCAAAACATTCCTGGTAGATCACAAAAAAATTATAAACATATGAAATTGTGGCTCTTCGCTCGCTCTATGATCCTTACAAAATTTACATGATACCCTGTATATATTCTATTAAAATTTTTTATCCTATTTTCCTAATTTTTTTTGCCGCAAAAATAATATCAACAAAACATGTCTTACTTCTCGCTTCTGGTTACAGATTTGTTTTAAGCTTATTTTCCAACATTGTATTTTACGATTACCAAATAATCAATGTGCGCAAGCGCAACATCCCTACCAACCTGCGTTCCGCTGACACCTACAATTATATTTTGCTCTCTTTTAAATTTTTGAATTGTGAATTCAAACTTGGCATGCAGATGTGAAATGACTACGGGAGTAACCTTGCATTACAAAAAACTTTTGATAGTTCAGCTAATCACCTGAACAAGTTAACCGAGAATTTGTCACAAGTGGGACGGATAAATATAGCTTTAAATCCAAAAGCACCAGCAATCTGAAAGTTTAGGGGCGGCAACTACATTTATGGCCCAAGATGATTCAAAAGCACGCTACCACTACGAAATCAAGCTGCAAGCTTTTGTCCCCACTGGTGGAAGGAGACCTAAATTCCTACTGACTCTGAAGGTTACTACCTCCAGCTAAAACGCAGCTCAACCGCCGAGCTGCACCTTACTTGCACAGCCATCACGAGTCCCTCCCGTAACTAAAACAAGGATCGGAGTTGTTTTGCCGAGCCAACTCGGTCCCCCTGGTGCCAATCAAACTCACTGTTGGGCCTTTCGGGACAGTTAAAACTGCTCTCCTAGTATAGGCTACTCGTAAGTCTCAGTACTAGTCGACTAAGCACCACCCCGATAGTTTGGTACTTTAAAGTTGTTAGGAATGTGAGCCCCTAGATCACTTTGATTAGAAGCCTGAGCAGGTCAAGCGACACCACCCTAATAACAGCAGACCAGACACTCCTTCGTGAATGCCACCTGCACCTACATCACCTAGGAAAATTTATACTTCCTTGGGTCTCCCAAACGTAGTGACTAGAACGCAGGAACATATACACGTATACAGCCTCGGAAAGAGAGCGGGAATACCATTTCAGATTGATGCGTTAACGCTCAGGTGTTGGGAGCTAGTACATACTCCACCCCGTGAAGTCACTCAGCCAGTTTTCTTGGTCCCAATTAAGAAGACGTTGAACCTCTTCAAAACGAGGTAAACGTACTTGCCCTACTATCATCAATCTTCTTCAGTCTTCTTCTTTTACAGCGCGGTTTATTAAAAGCTTTCCATGAATAGCCGATAGCTGTCGCATCCTGCTGAGAGAAATCAGCGATGTTTCCATTGAATTTGAAACATCTGTTACCAAATTTGCTGAGGCGTAGTCGTTAGTCTTACACACCGTCATAAAATGTGAACCGATATGCCTTCGCCGCATAGCGTGTAATCCTCCACGTCTCTTTTTGAGCCGGCGAGTTTGCCTATATTAACGACGCGACGGTTCAACGAGGACAAGCTACCACTCCTATCAGACTGCGAGCCCTAGGTGTCCTCTAGTAGAAGGAAATTACGTAAATCTCTTCTGATTTAGCAAAACAGCCCCAAGCTGAAACGCAGCTCATCCATTGAGCCGCACCAAGACGACCCTATTCTGCATAAGTTTACCATTGCCACCATGAGTCCTACGCCGTGACCAAGACGGGGGCTGCTATTCCTCCGCGGTCTCAGACTTGGTTCCCGTGGTACGAGTCACTAAAATCACTGGTTGGAGTTTTCGGAACAGCCGAATCTACCCCTACCAGTTGGGCTACTCACAGTACTCAGTATTGGTTGACTATGCACCGTCGGTAGCCGGCCTGCTCTTAGTGACCGGTACCGTGCACGAGCCTCCTGAATCAACACATTAATAGTAGGCGTGAGCAAGCAAAGTGTACCTCATAGCTAGGGCCCAAGTCTTTAATGCCAACAGCAACACCGCTTTTATCTGAAGCTCACCTTCAACCAACCACCCAATATATGGCTTACTCAAATTTATAACCCGTAGGGCCACCCAGCTTACTGTCTGGGACGCAGGCATATTTATAGAAACGGTCAAGGAGGATTGATCTCGTTACAGAGGACGGGCTGCGGGCTAAGTGTTAGGAGCCCATACCTCGTAAAATCATTAACCCAGTTCTCCATGGTTTCAATTAAAGCAAACTTTGAACCGTCCGAGGAGAGGTGGACATAGCAAGTTGAAATCACAGGAGTGACCGTTTCAATGCCGACCCTGCGGAAGGTGTTTTTGTTCCCGCTTCTCATCTAAGTGATGGTTCTTGGTCATTCCACCGATGCTTTGGGTGCAATGGGATGTTTATTCTTTTACACGCTTGGCTATGCAGATGACCTGGCAATCCTAGCAGTAGACAAATTTTGACGGGTAATGTGTGACACGTTACCAAAGCGTTCTCAGAATTTAGGAAAGATGATCCATAACTCACCGACTGTTGGACGATTCCAGAAAAACACTTCTTTTATTCATCTCCTCATTAAAACTTTTCTGTTAATGTTCCTACTCTCTTCAACATTTACTCTATATTTTATCTAACCATCTACAGCATAACCTAATCTTGAAATTTCCTCGAACGCTCATGTATGCCCCGCCCCTTAACATGTTATTAATCCATGTCACGATCCCACGTATAATTAACAAGAAGAATAGATTAAGATACAAACGTATACGTGCCAAATGAAAGTCACCTACATTTTTCAGTAATGTATTATGGAAATTTGAATTTTATTACCCCTTGCTATTATTAGTGGCCAGTGGGTGTGCCTGTTGATTTCGGTTCAAGTTGGTCCGATTTTCTTTCGTTGGGTTAATGGCTGATTTTACTAGGTTTTACGACGCAAATACGTTTTCGCGTGACCGTTGTCATAATTACAAGAGAAAAGTGCAATAAATATCGTGGAAATGATAAATGCCGCAATCGAACCTCTGCAACATGTGTCAAAAGGCAACGGGGGTTCAACACTGAACACCCCGGCTGACTCTTGCTGGTACAGAATGTTTTTTGGTTGTATTTGCAGCCTTACATTTGGGTTTTCCTTGTTGCTCTTATCTAAATATATCGTTACTGGTAGCCGCCTTTATGAAAGGGTTGTCATGAAAAGGGGAGCAAAAGTTAAATGAGTTTAAGTAACTTTGATGTGAAACGATATTACCAGAAAAAAATTCTGTCAACTGGAAAACGTTAGAAATGTATCTGAAAATTATTAAAGAGTCAAGTAAACAAAAAAAGAATACTAAGTGAATCAATGTTTAATGACAAACACATAAATTTTAATGTGTAACTTGTTCTTTATAGGTAGCAGAAATGTAATTTCGATATTTAAATTTTTAAAACAGTTCAATTTTTATTTGTGTAGTAAACCGAAGTAATCATAAAAACGAAACTAGTTTTCATATTGTGTATATAAAAATAAATACCTACAGATCTGACGTTTAAAATGAAAATAGGAAATAATTCTAAATTAAAACTAGTTCCGCCATCTGTGGCATGTTTTAGTAACTAAACATCGTCAAGCTGTTTATTTAGGTTTGAGACTGTATTCTATAAAATATTTTAAATCTAAGGAGAAACTGATATAATATGATTTTGATTGATACCATTGCAAGTACAAAAACATTCGTCTGAATAATCAATAAAAACGTATAATGAATCTGTACGAAGTTCAGTTTTAAATATTACCATAAACACATTCGTGCTTAGGCACAACTCGAGATTCTAGAACAACCTTTTATTAATAAGAGGTTTTAACAAGCTTTTTTTTTTACTTAAAACACTGTTTAACTCTCTTACATGTAACACCTAAAATGAGGGATTACATTTTTCTTTGTATGTGTACCTAATCGTCCTAATCCCATGCAAGCAATAGGTTTTGTTTCAAAACGATTCAAAAGCAAGCAAATACGTGTTTGATATTTATTTTTCATTACTAAATTTTAATTTTGTTTGCGTTCTAGTTTTATATACTTTCAGTAGTAAATAGTTTAGCCACAGAACAGTAAATCGTGCAGCGATTACAGAAGCTGCACTCCGTACGTTGGTACATTGAAATTCTTGTTTGCTTATTTTTTAATGCTCCCTTTTTTTCTACCATAAAGAGGCGTTCTCTTTTAACTCTGGTTGGTTAACGCGAATTTGAATTTCAGAACCAAGAGAGCATACTTGTCTATTTCTCTCTTCGTGCTGCTGGAAACATTGCTAAAAATATAGGGGAGACTGCTGTACCTTGGAACACTTTTTGACTTTTAGTTTTTTAGGAAAGTAAAATTAAGTTTTTCAAAAATGTAAAGAAAGGGTCTTAAAGTGTGTACAATGAAACAACAGGATACATTTTTCAAAGCAATGGGAGAAAGTACCTTCGAGCTAGAAACGTTTTAAAATATGTAAAATTTTGTTTGTTCTAATATACAACACGTTTATGTACCTTAAAACACACCCTCTTGTAACTTGAAACTGTTATATTTTTTAGTAAAAATTTACAAAAAAACGTTTTTTTTTTAAATGAAATATGAGGATAAATTAATTAGAACAGAATAGTTTGTATGAATGATATAATCCACAAAACTCTTTTCTTATTCTGGTGAAAAAACTTTCTTGATATCAGTTTTGACATTGGAAACAAATTTTTATTACCAATTTCTTTGAACTGTGAGTGACTATTTTACGTTGAAAACTTGACATGCTTCGCGGAGAGAAATTTTCGCTTTTCGCTATTCATGTGTTTTTGCGTGCCATAAAGGCAACAAATGTTTTTCCTATATTTAGTCAAATAATTATTCATAAAATAATTATTTCTTGACTTCTCACAAACCTCAAACAAAATCTAAGAGCGAGGAGTAGGGTGAGTACTTACAGTTTAAGGGACCCAGCGAAGCAGACTAAGAGTCACCATTTTTCCCTACCTGAACCGCCCTAAAGGACATCAAGAAATAACTAAGCTAGCTTACAGAGGCATTGAACCAAATTATTTTAATCAGGTCAAACCTGAAAAGTTTATTTGTATAATAATGCGAGTCCAAAATTAAGACAAAATAAGTCGCGGCAGCGTTTACATCATAGCGTAACTGACGTAATTTACACCGTACATTTGATTGGTTGCATTACATCTAAAATATTATCAATTTAAATAATGTTTACATTAATACAAAACAATTTACTGATTTAGTTAAAATTTGTAATTCATCTTAATTTGAATGTTTGAGAAATATTTTTCTTTGGGCAGGTGCAAGACTTGCAAACGATTTGATATATTTATGAACGTATCGTTAGCCGTTATTTGAGCGGTAAGGGTTTGTTATTAGTTTATTTATGATACAGTTTTCACGCTTTGCTAGTATTTTTCTGTTTAGGGGAAAACAAATCCATTTGATTGTTTGGTTTCTAATCATAGTTGCTTGCATATACAGGCTGTTCCAAGTTAAGTCTGCACTATTGCTAACTTTGTTATTATAGGAGCTACGATGTCGGTTAAATGGACAAACTAGTAGAATTTTTTATGCTGATTATGATAGCGAAATCAAAAAAACAATTGAGCATCGCATTTCCGAGATATTTACCAAAACATTTAATTTTCAAATGGAATACCCTGTATGTTTTTACATAAATGGATAGAAAATTAAATTCTGAACAAAAATGTCCATATAACTTTTTTTGATAACATTGAAAATAACCGAGTTATTTGGAAGTAACTGTTTTAAACCTTTTAAAATCAAATAGCCATGAAACAAAAAACATTCGTTGTTGTCAATTATCCTAATGTGTCAAAATAATAATTGTGTGTTAGTTTTTGCAGCTAAAGTAATTAAACGTTGTGTTTACTGTTATTTTCTATCTGAAAATGGTGTTTACACATTTACAAAAGTGTGATATGTTAGAAGCATACCTAGTATGTAATAAAAATGGAAGACGAGCCCAGGAATATTATAGCGAGATGTTTCATAAACGCGAGATTCCGGACCAGCGATATTTTTTGATTCTTTATAGAAGATTAAGAGAAAAAGAAGGAGTTTTCAAGAAAAAGAAAAAAAGTAAGCAGTTTATTTTCAATGAAGAAACCGAAATTAACGTTTTAGGGTATTTTCAAGCGTATCCAAATAATTCTACCCGAGATTTATCAAAAGAACCGGGTTTTTCTCTAGGCACTATTCATAGAATTTTGAAAAAACATAAATTTGTTCTTTACAAGTATCAACCAGTGCAGAGTTTACACCCTGGTGATAACGAAAGAAGACTTGTGTTCTCACATTGGTTCAATAATGAATGTCACGAAAATCCCAACTTCTTTAGACATATCTTTTGGAGTGATGAATCTAATTTCTCCAATAGTGGGATGTTCAGCAGGAAAACGCATCATTACTGGAGTCATGAAAATCCATTTCTTGTTCATCCTCGTAATCCACAAAATCGTTTTAGTTTAAACGTATGCTGTGGTATGGTAGGCTCTAGAATTGTTGGCCTATTTTTTATCGTGGATCTTTAACAGGACACCGTTATGTTGAATTTATGAGTGAAATCTTAGAAAACTTCTTGGATAATTTAAATTTGTTAGACCGACCACTTATCCATTTCCAACAAAAAGGATGCCCCGGCCCATAACTACCACGGTACAAATGAATTATGCGTCGATTATTTGAAAATCGCTGGATAGGTACAAATGGACCCATTCTGTGGCCTCCACGGTCACCCGACACGACCCCATTGAATTTTTAGTTATGGGGGCACGTAAAAAATGAAGTGTATAAGACAAGATATGCAGCAGTAGATAAGCTCCAAAATCCATGGTCATTAGAAATATTGATAGACGAGCTATTTTGAAAGCAACTCGTGGTGTTCAAAAAAGATTAATGAAGTGCGTGTTGAGCAGGAGGGCAACATTTTTGAACATGTACTTTAAATGATTATGATATTCGTTACCTGCTATCTCGTTCTCTTTTTTTATTGAATAAAACACTTATTTTCTATGTGTACCCCTATGTAATTTTATTTAAAAAATATTGTAAAATTAAGTCTATAACTTCTTTAATTCTGATTTTTTTTAATCATGTAATAAAATTATTTTGTTCAGAATCGAATTTCCTATCGAACTGTGATAAAACATACAGGGTGTTCCATTTAATTACTTTAGCTGCAAAAACTAAAGAGAACAATTATTATTTTGACACGTTAGGATAATTGACAACAACTAATATTTTTTGTTTCATGACTATTTGATTTTAAAAGGTTTAAAACAGTTGCTTCCAAATAACTCGGTTATTTTCAATGTTATCAAAAAAAGTTATATAGGCATTTTTGTTCAGAATTTAATTTTATATCCATTTATGTAAAAACATACAGGGTGTTCCATTTAAAAATTAAATGTTTTGGTAAATATCTCGGAAATGCGATGCTCAATTGCTTTTTTGATTTCATTATCATAATCAGCATAAAAAATTCTACTAGTTTGTCCATTTAACCGACATCGTAGCTCCTATAATAACAAAGTTAGCAATAGTGCAGACTTAACTTGGAACAGCCTGTATATTATATTATACAATATTATACAATTTAACGTAACTATTATTCTAACGCTGAATTATCAACACTATTATTTTACAGTTGTGCGTTATAATGTCTATATAATCTTTAATTATTTAATTATTTCTGTTCACATATATTTAGCAATAATTTTGTTATATTTATTTGATTTGGCTACAGAGTTTTATGTTGTGCTATTTGATTTAATGCAATATATTTAGTCTATTAATTACTTATACGATCTATGCGCTTATCTTGTAAATATCGTAATGCTGTTTGTAATTGTAGTTGTTCATTGTGGTGTTGTGTCTACTGAAAGCAATAACTTCATGCAGATCCGGTGAAGTTGTAGGAATTGGGCCATTGCTAGGTTATCACAAAGATCTTGGCGCCCATTTTAAAATTTATTATCAACTCTGTTTCTGGTTCAATTTTATCATAGACACCCACCCCATTTGCTTAAGCAGCCGAGTGACACTTGTTCTTGTAACCTTCACAGCACCAATACAAAACTTACTTAACAGTCTATTGGTGTGCGCAGAGTTAAAATTTTAGTTTCACATTCGGTGGAGTTTATTTTGATGTTCCACCGTTTAAACCACGTTAAAAGAACATCTAAAGATTCTTGGAGCACATCCGCTGCTGTTCCAATATTTGAATGATGCGTGATTACTGCTGTATCGTCGACAATAGGTGGAATATTACAGGCCCCGGTACTGATCCCTGTGGTACTCCGTCCGTAATATGCGTAACTTCTGAGAAAGTGTTTATTTTGACTTTGAAGGTTCTATTTGAGATAAGTAAAAATAAAAATTTGATTAATACAACATGTTGTGCAGTCATGGCTTGCAATAAATTTAATTATAATTAAGTAATTTTTGATATCATTAACCTTGATACAAAAGTGACAGTTGTTATACGGGCTTACTACAAGACTACGTTTTTGCACGCAATAACAAGAGATAGTGAATATTATGTTTAGTGTTCTTAATGCATATTGCAAGCATATATTGCAGTTTTAGTGCATAATTATTCTAAGCCTCTTTATGAGCTACAAGAAAGTAACCAATTTGACATTGTGAGTCGCAAATAAATGATTACATCTTCTTACATTGACTTTTGATTTATAAGTCTCAAAAACTTAATTAATAATGGCAATACCACATCAAACAGATAGTATATTAGCAGAAATATTGCCTATAACTATTTAAGTCTATTGTACAGTATTTTGACTTAGCTTTCGAAATATAAACAATTCTGCCACAAAAACTCCGGTTGCGAGAGATAAACCAATCGTCCACCAAATGAAACTTCCAATCAAATGATTTATAGTGAGAGCAATTTTCAATGAACTATCTTCAACATAATGCTGTGTTGCAGCATCAGACAATATTTTATGAGAAAACCCATTTTCTATTAATTTTCTTGTAATTTTATTAAATGTGTTCATAAAATAGTGTCCTTTTCGCATAGCTACCGTTTCTTCTACTGTTGCCAAACCTGTACCATGTTGTATTACATCGACCATCGTTTCTTCCGTCGGAAACAGTTTCAAATGTTGATATGTAACGATCATACTGCAATTTCGTTGAAAAGCAATGTTCATTACGATTTGAGTGGCGTTATATTCTAAAGGAGAGACATATATAGCACGAATTTGTTGTGAGTATTTCTCGGTAGTTCCATTCCAATTAATATTTTGGTTAATAAATGGAATTTTGGATTCTGCCAATTGTTTTAGTGTATTGATGGGTGCTTCAGTTGACGGTTGCGTCAAAACACTTATTAAATTCGCTTGAAATGAAGTAATAATTTGCGTGCCATAATATGAGTAAAATATGACAAGTAAGCGAAGTGTGGTGCTTACCGGCATGAGATTTGTGATACCATAAATGGTAAGCTCCAAAACAGCCAAAAAACACCTAAACATGTTTTTGAAATCAATTTTCTCAACTATGTACTTTGCAGTAAACCACCAAAGCATGAATGTTGTAATAAAAACCACAATAATCGCCTTCCATACGTTTTTTTCAAAAACTGCAGCAATTAGTTTTACATTCGGAACTAAACCGGCTTTGGGAACAACCCATACAACTACATCTTGATGTATAATATCACTTGAATCGCAGTCTGCAATAGTGGCTGTTCTCGAATATTGTGGTGTTAACACTACGCTTTCGCTAAGGTTGTATAAGATATGGATTCCATCTGCTGCATTAACATAGGTTATGTTAGTTTCTAAAAACTTGCCCATCAAATCGATCAATTGATTTGTTTTTCCAATTGTTAGTGACAACTTTAAATTTTTGATAAATGGAAACCCCGTTAGAAATTTAATTGTACAACCTTTTAAAATTCGATTCATTTCATTGAACATGTTTCCGTGGGTATTATGATTAGAAAATGAGTACTGTTCAAAATGTCTACCACAATTTTTTGATGGATTGGATACGTACAGAATCGGCAAAGTCATTTTGTCGTTGTATATCAGCATTATTATGTTTCTAATATCAAAATTCCATAAAACTTTAAATAAATTTTCCAAACCATTAGATACAGGTGCAACAACAAGATATTTTCCTCTGGGACTCTTACTATCGTCCCAAATATTACTGGCTTTGAGTTGTATCAAAGTTTTGTTTAAGCTGCTGGATCCTTGAGTGTAAATTAAGTAGTTGTGGTAAAATCTTAAAACCATTTTTGTTGGTTCATTCACTGTGATAACCATGCGCGGATTTTCAATTTCTGTCGGAAGAAGAACGTCTTCACGTATGTCAATAATATAATTTAACGTGTCATCAGCTAAAAATACTTCTTTTATTAATCGGGTGACATTATTTCTTACTTCATCTGCGTTATTTGGTGGCTGTAAGAATTGGTAAGCGCATTCTAGTCTTATTAAAGTTATTAATGCAAAAACAACCCATGATTTACATTTCATTTTTTCTTTGCTGCGTTGGACAATGAAAATAACAACACTGAATAATCTTAATGTGTCATCGATATTTGAAACAAAAGTGAATCTATAATTAATACATATATGATGAACAGAGTAACGATGTATTTTCTGCCCTAGGTACTACTTAGTTACTCCAGACAAAAGCAAAGTTTTGTTTCTAAACTATGCTAACATTTACTACATGAAAAGTATCTTCAATTATTAAATATTACATTGTATACCCAAAAAAGAAAACATGAATCAAAAAAATTAAAATGTTTTACTTAATTAAGTAAAAACAGATATGGTACTGCTATAAACAATTGTACAATTTAGTTGTAAGAGGTGTTAGGCGAGAAAATAAATCTTATTACAGCACAATATTCAAAAATAAGTTATTCTAGAACGATTTAAAAACATTAAATAAGTACATTTAAAAAAGTCAAATAAAAAAGAATTAGCATGCTATTTTATCTAAAAACAAAGATCTATTTGAGATTCTTCGGAATAAAGTTACAAAAATAGGTACCTGAAACAGTATGCATACGAAGAAGTGGCTGACATAGACATTGACACGATGATCCCTTGACCATCTTCAACTCACACTCTTCCATGATCAAATACAAAATAGTTAATACAAAAATGACAGGTAACATGCAGGTCTCTTTGCTTTGTACGTCACTAAGCAACAGGCGACCTTCGTTTCCTGCTAAAGTCGCCAGTTCTGCAAATGTTAGATCGCTAGGCAACGACGACTTCCTCTTTAGAAAATATTAAAATCAAACGTTTGTTTCTATGGACATGCTAAACTACACAACAGGCGACTTCCGTTTCCTGCTGCGGTCGAAAGCAATATGATTACATACCAATTTGTATCTTAATACTGAAATACCCGAGTATTTACTAAAACATTAAACCTTCCACTGATATAGGTAGTATTTAAATTATTAATATCACTTACTGGTACAGAAACTTCAATTATGCGCGTTTAGACTTGTAACACATACAACAATTTTTGATTTTCACGAAATCTTACTGGAAAATTTTGTATACGTCGAAAATATTAACAAGTTAAAAAATGTACGGTTCCACGTTAGATTATTGCCCATCAAGAAGGTTTAGAAATTCAAGAATATTTTTTAAGTTAAATATACTGGGGTTCTAGCAAATATTCAATAAGTATCTAGGTTGTTACCGCAACAAGAAATTACAGTTACCTAACGTTAATGGGAGAAGGCAAAGGGGTGGTACGAATAATGAATTAATATTAAAACGTAAATTTGATATATTCTATCTCGCCTCTATTTTAACTACCTTACATTTGCTCACATACTCTGAGGGTCTAGGATCTTTGGGCGCGGCCATTTGGGCGCAAGGACTTGTGAATGCAGAGACGTATGAACACGAGCAAGTTTGGCCACCGAGACGTAAGGACTTTTCTGTGCAAGCTATTTTGCGTAGATACGTTTCGGCGCAATAAGTAAAATTATTTAATTTTATTCCTTTCTTTAATTAATTAACATTTTAATGACCACTTAATTATGTATTACCATATAACACAGAATTCAGGATTTTTACATAAATAATATGCCCTTAGAGCAATTGCACCGGTACATCACAAAGCAACAACTGCCCAAAGTCAAACAAGAAATAAATAATAATTCCCTAATTTCAATTAAAGAGGAATAGTCTTTATTGCGCGCTATTTTTTAATACTTTTAATGGTTTTTTATATTGCATTGTTAACGAATTTTAATAAAAATATTGAGTTTTTTATTAAATACACAACAATAAATTACGCTTGCGTCCAAACGTCCCTGCGCCCAAACAACTCGCCCCAAAAAGTCCCTGCGCTTAAAAGTTTCTGCGCCCAAATTTCCCTGAACCGAAACAAATCTGCGCCCAAACGGTTTGATCAAAACGTCTCTGTGCCCAGACGTCCTAACGCGCAAACGTCCTTGCGCACAAACGTTTCTGCGCCAAAACATTCGTACACCCAAACGTCCCTCCTTTCAAACAGTTCGCGCCAAAACGTCCCTGCGCGTAAACGTCTCTGCACCCAAACTTTCCTGCACCAAGACGTCCTTACGTTCAAAAGTCATTGCGCTCAAACGGATAGCGTAAAACGTCACTAAGTCTAAACGTCCTTGCGCCCAAACGTCTTTGGGCAGACGTCCTTGTGTCTAAACGACTGTACGCCTAAAAGGTAGTGCACCCAAACGTCCCTGCGTTCAAACGGTGCGCGATAAACGTCATTATATACCAATTTCATTACGTTCTTTCGCCCAAACTTTCCTGAACCAAAACGTCGCTGCGTCCAAAAATTTCTGCTTGCAAACGCTCGCGCAAAAGGTTCCAGCGCCCAAACGTGTTTGCGCCCAAACGTTCTTGACCCATACGCCTCTACACATACACGGCAGTGCTCTCATACGTTCCTACCAAATTAGAGCTATTGCACTGGTACATCACAAAGCAACAACTACCTAAAGCCAAACAAGAATTGAAAAATAACCCCTAATTACAATTTAAAAGAAATGTCTTATTGAGCGTTACTTTTTTAAACCTTTAACAATTATTTAAATTTAAATCATTGTAAATTATATTAAACGCTTTACGGATATAATAATATCACTGAATTTTCTATTAAATAAACCATAATACATCATGCTTGCGTCCAAACGTCCCTACGTCCAAAAGACTCGCGCCAAAACGTTCTGCGTCTCTGCGCCCAAAAGTCACTGAGTGCACCCAAACGTCCCTTTGTCTAAACAGCTAATGCAAAACGGTGCGGCGCTCATACTTCCTCGCACCGAACCGTCCCTGCGGCTCTACGCCCAATCGGCTACTGCAAAACGTTCATGCACTCAAACGTCCTCGCGTCCAAACGTCTCTGCACTGAAACGACCGTGCGTCCAAACGTCTCTGGGTGCAAATGGAAGCGGAAAGACTTTTTTTAGTAAATGCGGAAAATGGCTAAGCTTTTCATAATACTATTACGATTTTCAACTGGATAACTTGTCAATAAGTGTCGAAGAGTTAACCAGGCGTTTTTTCACAACAATGTTGCCATCTCACTTTCACACATGAACGGTTTGGTGTATAAAAAAGTTCGGATATTATTTATTATTTTTTTTATTTGCAAAAAAATAGCCCATGTATGTTTTTCTTTTTCTGATAAACTGATTCAGATAAACGCTTTAGTGTTAAAAAATATAGAAACGCGTAATATTTAAAATCGGCGAATATTTATCATTTCGAAAAATACATTCAGCCTAGATAGTTTAGTGCCAAGTTCGATTGCTGCAGATACTGTTGAAATAATTAAACATTATTGAAGTAAAAAGTATTTTATTTATATTCAATAAATATGAACTTCAACGAAGTAAAGCTTGAACTTATAAATAAATTGTTCATAAAGTTTATTTGTTCCTTTGTCTAATTTTCTTGTTAAAATATGAGAATATAATTGGACACCAAGCTGCTGTATCTACGTCCATGTTAGTTATGGTTTGTAGACATTCTATAGTTGAAGTTGTTTTATGCCAGATGTGGATTCGTATGACAAAGTAGGCTGGTCCAGAATGTTGTTCAAGAATTTTGTAAATATATTTCTTTTGTTGGATCATAGGGCCAATGTGACTCCTGAATTCAACTCGAAGGACCAATGTGAAGGGCTCGAAAATCCACTGCGAATTATGCCAAGTGCTAAGTTACAATAATAAAGGTTGATTTTGACCAATCTAAGTGCTCTTTACCAGACTCAGCAAAGAATTACGATCTTGTAGTCTTAATGTTGAAACGTTTCGAAACAAAACCTTCGGCTTCTAGGTACCTTAGGGCCAAGGTACGATCGCTACAGATACTGCAGAAACAATTAGATTGGATTAAACCTTTTAACATAAATTTATTTTGTTCTGTAATTTACAACTCTAATTTATACTGATTTTATTTAACATTTCTCTACAGCCCTTTAGGGCTGACACCGTCTATACACTTTTTAAATTATAGTCACCTGTACTCCTAATCGCTCGTTGCAGGTACTAATAACTAAGGCCGGAGTACTGTCCTCCCACCACTCAGCTGCTGGTTTGGCAAAAAAAATTGCTACTTAATTTTACAAACAGTATTGTGATTAATTGCAAATATTTAATTTTTCATTAAACCCCGTCTATATGAAGTTCATCCTAGCTGGTCTGCTTATACTAGAAATAATTACCGAAGTGAACGTGTTTTTCCTTACTAATTTCTTTGTTGTACGAGTTGAATTTATATCTGGAATTTTGAATAAAATACAACCTTTAATAACGGTGCTTTTTTCAAAAAAAAAATTTCCAAGCTACTGCTGGCGGATTTGTACCTAATAACGTCGTGTGCCTTTGAAATTATTATCTCAATTATGACTGTTTATAGAAATTTTTCACACCCAAGTAAGATTTTTTACTGCTTTCAATTAATGAAAGTAATTAATGTAATTAAAGAAAACGAGATCAACGCGGGTTGAAATTCGTGAACGCCGCGGTTAACTCTTTATTCACTGGTTCGGTATGAAAGTGCGTTGAAACCTCTCAACGGCGGCTTCCGAAATTTTAACTAATTAACGAGGTTAGAAAAAGAGATCAAAGTGAATTAAAATCTTCGACGCCAACATTAACCTCTTATTTGAGAATAAAAGCGCGTGAAATCCTTCACAGCAGACTTCAGTTACTTCGGTTAGGAAATATTGTTAATATTTTTATCGATACCTCATTCTGAAAATTGTAATTTAGTATTAATGTTCAAGAATCTTGAACAGTTCAGACTGTATATAATTTTGCGTAAAATGTTTGCAAACAGTAATCAGTATTAAAGGTCTTTATTTGTTTTATGCTAATTTGATTTGCGATTCTCGGTAAAATATTCTGTTTTAACAATTCATACCTAAAAGCAAACACTAAACAGTATATCGTTTTAGCTTTCTAAATATGAATAATTCTGTTACAAAAACTGCAGTTGCGAAAGATAAACCAACCGCCCAGCAAATGAAAACTCCAATCAAATGAGTGACACTGAGAACAATTTCTAATGAACTTTCTTTAGCATAATGTTTTGTTGCAGCATCTGACAAGATCTTTTGAGGAAATCCACTTTCAATTAATATTCCTGCAATTTTATTAAAGGTTTTCATTAAATAGTGCCCTTTTCGCATAGCTATTGTTACTTCCATCAAAGGCAATCCTGTATTCTGCTTTAATATATCGACCAATTTTTCTTCCGTTGGAAACAGTTTCAAATGTTGACGTGTAAGGGCCGTACTGCAATTACGTTGGTAAGCAATGTTCATTATAAGTTGAGTGGCATTAAATTCTGAAGGAGCCATATACATCTTATGTAACAGCTGTTGTATATCTCCATCAACAGATCCATTCCCATGAATATTTTCCAAAATTATTGGAAGTTCAGATTCTCCCAATTCTTTTAGTGAACTGATGGAGGGTTGATTTCCCGGTTGAGTCAAAACACTCATTAAATTTGCTTGATATGAAGTTACAATTTGTAGGGCATAAAATGAGAAAATCAAAATGAGTAAGCGAAGTGTATAGCTAATTGGCAGAAGGTTTGTAATACCAAAAATGGAAAGCTGCCAGACAGCTAAAATACACCTAGAGGTGCTTTTGAAATCAACTTTCTCAACAGTACACCTTGCAGTTAACCACCACACCATGAATGTTATGGTAAAAACCAGAAGGATTGTCTTCCATACATTTTTCTCAAAAACTGCAACAATTAGTTTTACTTTTGAAATGGAACGTGCTTTGGGAACGATCCATATGGTTTCGTCTCGGTGTATCGGATCAGTAACGTCACAGTCTGGAACAGTCCATCTTCTCGTCAATTGTGGTGTTAATGCAACACCTTCACTAAGGTTGTATGCAGTTTGTTTTAAGTCTTTTACACTAACAAAACTTATGTTGGTTTTTAGATATTCACCTAACAAGCTCACAAGGTGAGTTGTTTTTCCAAGCGTAACGGATAATTTCAAGTTTTTGGAAATTGGAAAAGGCGACACAAATTTTATTGTGCAACCTTTTAAAATTCGATCCATTTTAGGAAATGTGGTTGTGTACGAATTATAATTGGAAAATGAGTACTGTTCGAAATATTTACCACAATTTTTGATTGGACTGGATACGTACAATTTCGGCAAAGTCACGTCTTCATCATACATCATTATTATTATGTTTATAATATTATAATTCCACAAAACTTTAAATAATTTTTTCACACCATTAGTTATTGGTGCAACAACAATATATTTTCCCCTTGGACTCTCGCTATCATTCCAAATATTGCTCCTTTTGAGTTGTATCAAAGTGGTGTTTAAGAAACGGTGTCCATTAGTCCAAATTAGGTGGTTATAATAAAACCTCAGGGCCATTTTTGTTGGACTGTTGACTGTGATAACTAAGCGCGGATTTTCAATCGCTGGCTGAAAAAAAACTTCTTCGCGTCTCTCAAAAATGATATTCAACGTATCATCAGTTGAATATACTTCTTTTATTAAACGCGATACATAGTTTTTTAGTCTATCTGTTTTATTTGTAGAGTGAAACCACTGGCAAGCGCAATATAATTTTAATGAAATTATTAATCCAAAAGCAACTGACATTTTGTATTTCATTTTATTTTTAGGGTTGGCAAACAACATAAAAACATCAAAGAACTATTGTGTTATCGACGTTTGTGGTAAAATTAAATGAATAATAAATATACACAACAAAATGAACAATAATGGTTTCTGCCGTAAGTACTATGTAGTTTCTCCACATAAAAGCTAAGTTTCATTTCGAAACTGTTTTATCATTTGCTATCTAAAAAGTGTTTCTAGTGTCATTTATATTACATACCAAACGGAAACTTTAATAAAGTAAATGAAAATGTTTGTATGTAAAGACACAATGTATTCTCTACAAAAAAAATCTATTTTATTGTAACTGGATGTTCTGCATGTGTTAATTTTAGTTCTTTGCCATTGTATTTGTTTCTTATTCCACATTCTAATGTTATGTTCAATATCTTTACTTATCGCCTTTTTACTGTTAGCCACAGAGCATAATATATAGCGAATTTAAATTTAAGTGGAACATAGCAGATTAACAAACAAAAAATGAAAAAGCTGTATTTTATGACCTACAAGATGCAATCACCCTAAATAGAAATATAACATTATTTACATCACTTAATGGTATTTGATTTAAAAATTTATTGAAATTAATGCTTTAAATAAATTATTTAATAATGTTCAAGCCAATGCAATAGTGCATTGATATACGCTTATGGTTGCGAAGTCGATTTCCAAATGTGTCTATAGCGTGCAGCTAGAAAATTTGCTTCATAAGCCCAAGATATTGAGATCTTTGTTAAGGTATTTTTTTTATTACTGTAAAAAGAAAATTAGGTTTGTATTGTTATATTTAAAACGAATTATTATTATTTTTTTGTGTTACGTAACAAAATTAATCAGGTAAAACATAAACAGCTAATGGTAAACTTTTTACAACTAATTAGGTAGTTTGGCGTCTTCTTTTTCTTCTATTCTTCTTTGGCTATTACTCACTCGGGTTTGCCGTTCTTTGTTTCCATAACAAATTACCTTCCCAATATCCTTCTTTTAAGTCTCTCTCCGTCATTGCATCTTTTAATTTGTGTATCCCAGCCTAAACTCCTTTTTTCCTTCTGCCCCCTGAAGACCATTGTGTCAGTTTTTTCGGCTATCTATTATTTGGCATTTGTCGAACATGCACATACTAGTGAAGTACTCGATTCTCCAGCGTTTTTGTAATGGAACCATTCTTCTCCAGATCTCTTCTTGTACGAAGTAGACACCTTCTCATAAAGTCGAATTCTACTGTTTTTATTTTATCTCTAACTAATCTTTAAGTAACTTAGAGATAGAGAGAGATAGAGAAAGAGATAGAAAGAGCACCGAACAAAAAAATTAATTGTAATTTCAACCATTTATAGTTTTCAACGGTGGTTAAAAACTCAGTGGCGTAGTTATCATAGTCAGTGGCGTATTTGCAGTCAATGCCTTAATTTAAGGTGTCACATGTTAAACATTACTTGACAACGCCTTAAACGCCCATTTTCCAAAACAAAATTGTATGGCAAAGGCCTCTCACTTTATACGTTCCTTGTCTCCGATCTCTCTATCACATGTACTGCAAAATCGAAAGTGCATATCCTAGCAACTCAAGCGATAAAAAACATAATCGCAGTCGCCTATGAAACAAGGCTGGCATGTCGATGATTAGTTTATAATCATATTTGCACGACTTATTATTTTATCGTATTGTTTATTTTTAACATTTTTAATCGTCTAACAAATTAACAATTGTAAATTTCTTTTAATATTTATTTTTTTTTACAAACGTGTATGGTAAATATCAGTAAGAAAACTTGACCCAATTAACTCACATAATAGAAAGTAATTTTAAACGACGACTTAGTTTAGGCGTAACGGCGTGACCTGTATTTTTTAATAATTTGTTAATTTTACATCTCTTACTGTTATCATCTTGTACCATGTCTATAATTTATTTTAACTTTTACCTTTTTTTTGGTTTAAAAAATATAACTGGAAATACGATTTTTTTAAATAAATTTAAAAGACTAAACAATCAAAACAACATAAGTAACAAAACAATTAAAAACCACGGGATTTGAACTGGGACGGCCAAATTACAAGCTCACATCTTTACTTTTATATAAATCGTCGACATACCGGTGTTGTTTCATAGGCGACTGAGATTAAGTTCTTTTTTTTGTCACTCTGTATATTACTTCGTGGTTTTAGCTTATTTATCTGTTACATTTCTTGTTAGCGTTTACGTTTGAGTTGATACGTTAAAATGAGAGTTACGTACTGCTCATAAATACTTTTTTCTCAAGTATTTTATTCTTATTTAATATTTACCTGTTTTAAACGAATTCTCTCTATGCTAATCTTAAACGTCGATCAATTTCCTCTGTTTCGTTTCCTTAGTTTTAGCAGCAATCTCCGACAGAGACATTTTGGGTATGATTACGACTTTTCTGTTTTGTTCTTGATTTGTCATAACCTTTGCTTTTTCTGCATTCAAGTTTAGGCCCACCTTCTCGGATTGCAGTTGCGATGTTTCGTAATTACTTGTTATCGCTACCACATAATCAGCATAGAAAGATGCGTATCGTCTACATGTTTACTAATCCTTTTGGTTTTGATTTCGATTTTAAATGCAAGCTTTTGATTTTATGCTAAATATTCAAACTTCAGTTTCGAAACTCCTGTTTTAAAACTACAACATTGTTATTTTTAAAGAATTTTACTTAAAGATTGAGCATACATAAAATACTTAATAACTTCAACTATATTTATTTTAAGTTTATACGTATTTCGACATGTTTACATGCCATTATCAAAGGTTATATTAAAAAGTAAACAGTTAGTGTTGTCATAGCAACAACAGAACTTACTGAGTTGATGTTGGTAATCGTTTGCAGATAACTTGATTTCTTATTCCAAAACGTCCAATAGAGGCGAATTTAAGACATCAATTTGCTCATTCATTAAAGATACAGATTTTTAATGTTTGTGAATTTAAAATGCTTCCAGTAGATTTAATTTACATTTATCATAAAAAAAAGTGTATATATTCTACAGTGTTATTAGATATCATTAAATGATTGTGTACTAGTAAGTGTTTAGCGTAATTGGATTTATGTGGGTGTTTGTATTTGTAACAACGTACGTGTTCTTTATACCTAATATCAAAATTTCTAATTGTTTGGCTTATATAAACCGAATTACAATTCGAACAATTTACTTTGTAAATGCCTGATTTTAGCAAATCATCTGTTTTTGATTTTGTATTAAACAAGGTGTTTAGAATGTTTTTAGTTGTTTTAAAACTTACTTTGCATTTATTTGTTTTGTTTATAATTTTAGCAATTTTTTCCAACTGTCGCCAAAATATGAACTTTAACGAAGTAAATAAAATGTTACCTAAATTTTAATTTTTTAGTAAAATGAATGTAAATAATCGATTTAGTCAAAAATTCATGTTTTAGACATACATATAATAAAAAATGAGAAAAACATGTTTTAATGAATTTTTGCTATCGGCTTGATTCTTCAAACTACTACTTTAAAATCGCATCAGTAAGTTCTAAAACTGCCCGTTGTTTGTAAAAAAATCTGTTTTAGAAATTGAAGTTAACTTAACGAAAAATCATTATTTTCAAGTATCTCGTCTGGCAAACGCAGTTTGTTATAGTTTTCCTGAACTCTGAAAACCGACAAAGTCGGCAAACGGCAATTGTGTAAACAAAAACATCTAAAGACATAAACACTTTTATTTTATTTATTATTTATAAAATTAACATTCGCAAAAATACTATTATCTAAATACATCACAAGCCTGGCAACATCAAAGAAAACGGAAGAGCTGCTATTTATTTAATCAAGTTTATTACTAGTATTGCTACATTTTATGAGATTTTCTATGGTAAATAAACTGGAATTTTTATGTTTTGGTAATGGCGTTTCGCAAACCCGTTCCTCGTTCCTTGTTCTGGAAGAGTTTGCTGAGCTTCTAGCGACTAAGGCAATAGCTTGTTCCTGAAAAAAGTAAAGTTATGTCAAATAACATTAATGATAATATTTTTTCTTCTCAATGCGTAAAAAGGCAGCTTTTTCTCGACAGAAATAATGAGGTTCAAACAAAAAAGGAAAAACTGGTTTCTATCGAAGCATGCAGTTTTATTTCGACGCTCGTTAAAGTATGTTTTCCATAACTTATTAGAGAAGCCCTGATTCTGAGCGGTCTGCTTATTACGATTGTTTGAAAGCTAAAAACTATGTGTATGGGTATACGTTATAATACTCAACAAACTTTTTAATTGGCTCTGTATTTATGCCAATAAAAGTTTGTTTTTTTATCAAAAAATGGGTTCCTCGTCTAGAAACGGTACAACAATTGAATTTATTTTGGACAAAATTGCAGTACATATTCGTGTCATTGTAAGATATTAATTTTTCCTGTTAATATTATTTTTTAGTTTTTGTTGAAATTGTTAAAATCATAAAAGTATCGCAAGCAACTCTTAAATTTGATCCGTACGAGGGTCGTACAAAATGTACGTGGCCTAACACCGAGATGACGCTAATTCGGCGGAATTTGCATTACCATTTTTCAGAACCATCCCTTCTTAGGTTAAATATGACAGTATAGAGCAATCTGTCAATTAGTTTGTGTTTGACAGTGCGCCAAAGTGACCGTTTCGAGTGATTTCGTAAATAATGGAAAAAACTGAGTTGCGAGCAGTGATGAAGTACTTTCATTTGAAAAGCTTAACACCAACCGAAATCAAAGCATAGCTGGATTAGACATTTTTGAAGTCCGGTATTTCGTCTTCAATGGTTAAAAAGTGGGTTGCCAGGTAGCGTGGTCGTGTGAGCACAAAGGACGAACCCCGGATATGGTTGAGAAAGTCCTCCGTATCGTATTGGATGACCGTCGAGTAAAAGTGCGCGAGATAGCAGACATATTGAGCATTTCAAATGGCAATATGCACAGAATTTTAACTGAAGAATTGGAAATGAAAACATACACCTCGCGTTGGGTGCCGCGTTTGCTCAAAGCGGAGCAAAAACTGAATCGTTTGATTGTTTCTCGCAATTTTTTGGCACGTTTTCGCCGCAATCCGAAGAACTTTTTACGCCGTTTCATAACCGTTGATGAAACCTGGGTCCACCATCACACTCCCGAAACCAAGGAACAGTCCAAACAATGGACACACAAAGGTTCTCCGCCACCGAAGAAGGCAAAAATGGTTTTGTCAGCAGGAAAGCTTATGGCAACTGTATTTTGGGATTTTCATGGAATTATCTTCGTCGACTACTTGAAAAAGGTAAAAACAATAAATGGCGAGTATTATGCTAATTTGTTGCAGCAATTGAACGACAAAATCAAAGAGAAACGGCCTCAATTGGCGAAAAAGAAAGTGCTTTTCCATCAAGATAACGCACCTGTACACACGTCTGCAACCGCCATGGCCAAAATTCATGAATTGGGATTCGAATTAGTGCCTCATTCGCCTATTCGCCAGATTTGGCTCCCAACGATTTTTATCTATTTCCAAACCTTTCAAAAATGGCTCGGCGGTAAAAGATTTTCATCCAATTCCGAGGTAATCGCTGCTGTAAATGGCTATTTTGAAGACTTGGGCTCATCGACCTACAAAGACGGCATTGCTGCTGTGGAGCATCGTTGGAATAAGTGCGTTGCGCGAGCAGGAGACTATATTAAAAATTAAAATAATTTTTTGCCCAAAAAACTTGCGTTTTCTTACTACTCTGTTGCTTAGATTTAAATTTAAAAATGGCGACTGGGCGCTATTCTGAAAAAAAAATAAATAGCAAGGAAGTCGAGTGACACCTCATTTAAAAGGTCTTTTAATACCGCGTCTGATCCTCGAGTTTCAAAAACAAATATTCATCCAGAACATAGTGGCGGCTTTTAAACTATATCTTAATTCAAAACCATTTTGGTTTTTAATACAGTAGGATATTTTTTCATTGGTTTACTTTACTTTGTTTGCTGTCATTGAAACGCTGATGTTAATTCAGGTAGCTAGAAACAATTTTGAAAACGTTATGTTCTAACAGGACGGGGTACCGCCTCATTCTTATAGGTCTATTTCTGACTTGGAAGATGGATTAGTAGGAGAGGGTCCCGTGGAATGGTCGGCATGCTCCCCGGATTTAACCCTCTTAGATTTTTTCTTGTGGATATATGAAATCTGTAATGTAGAGAATCCCTCCAGACACAATTGAAGAACTGTAGCAGCGCATAACTAAGTGGGGAATTTCATAACATTTCATTTCCCCACGCTATGATCTCATATGTCAAATGTGATTCTATTAGAGCATTGTAAACTAGGCATTTTTTCAGACGTGGAAACAGGTGGTAGTCCGACGGTGCTAAGTCTGGAGAATAAGGCGGGTGTGGCAGCAAATCGAAGCCTAATTCGTGAATTTTTGCCATAGCAATAACACTCGTGTAGGGCCGTGCATTGTCACGGTAAAAATGATTTTTTTCTTGGCTAAACCAGGACGCTTATTTCATTAACTTTTTGCTTTAATTTCTCCAAAAGACTCGCATAGTATACGCCTGTGATGGTTTCGCTTTTTAGAAGGTAATCGATCAGAAGAATACCTTTTGCATTCCAAAAAATGGAAACCATTACCTTTCCTGCAGATGCAACAGCCTTCGCCTTCTTTAGAGGAAGAGAACCACTGTGCCACCACTGTTTAGATTGTTGTTTTGTTTCCGGCGTATAATGATGGACCCAAGTTTCATCTGTGGTGATAAATCGGCAAATAAAATCCACTTTGTTGTTTCAAAAACGCTCCAAACCCTTACGAGAAATTTGCATCCGCACCAATTTTTGATCAACACTAAGCAGTCGCGGCACCCACCTCGCAAACAGCTTCTTCGTGGCTAACTCTTCATTCAAAATGTACGTGGCGCGTTCTTTGGAGATGTTTACAGCTTCTGCTATCTCAGACGTCTTCAACCGACGGTCTTTTAACACCATAGCATGCACTTTTTCAACAATTTCCGATGAAGTTGCAGATTTTGGGCGTCCACTACGGGGTGCATCTTCAACACTTGTACGACCACATTTGAACTCATGAACACATTTATCAACAGTGGAAAATGAGGAGCCAAGTCCTTCAGACCATCTTCCATTTCATTATGAATGTCGTTTGGTGATAAGCCTTTCAAGAAGAAGTAGTTAATGACAGCACGAATTTCAACACTATCCATCTTTTCAAAAACTCTGACACGCTCTTAATTATGAACGCAGAGATCTGAAATTTGACAGTTGAGGGCTTGAAGGAGTGAACTTGCCAGCGCGCCACAAAAACTGCTTGAAACAGCGTCATCTATCCGTCATCCCACGAACTTTACACCCATCCTCGTATTACAATAACATTTTTGATTATTCTTGCAGTATGTCTTATGTATATCTATTATAATAAAATTTGATAAGTAGCAATAATGCTGTTTTTTTTAAATTCAAAGATAGTACATTTTTTATACAAAAAGTGTTTTGTATAAAATTTTGTTTTTCAAGGAATCTTAATTGTTAGAAGGAAATGTTGCGTTAACCAATCATTTATGTAGGGTGTAAACAGAGCCGGTCCACGTACTGTACCTTGAGGTACGTCATAATTTATCATTTGGGAATTACTTTGTCTATTTTTACATATTGTTTTTTGCCCTCTAAATATGACTTTATTAAATTATTTGTTTGTCCTCTAATTCCTATATAGTCAAGCTTCTGTAACAAATGGTTATAAAATACCCTAGCCAGACAAGGATTTGATCTTAATGTATTTTGTTTGCCAGGACAATAATTCTTAATTGGCTTATGCCTGTTAGCTGCTTGTGAACCCATACAAACTAAAGTTTCGTAAGACATTGCAGCTTGCATCTTAAAAATTTCTGAAATTTTGCAAATTTTTTACTTTCCCATACCTTCGGTATAGCAAAGTATTGATTTAATAAAGATTTTCGAGATCCAGTGACGATTTTAAAGGAAATACAGGTTTCGGGGCTCAACGAATCCAAAAAAGTTGTTTTTAGAAAATGTCTGTCTGTGGCTGTGTGTGTGTGTGTGTGTATGTGTGGGTGTGTGTGTGTGTGTGTCTGACGCCTCTAAAGGCGAAAGTATCGAACCAATTTTGATGAAATCTCAAATCAAGAAGTATATCGAAAATCGTAGTTCTAGTTAAGCTTTTCAAAAAGTCCGAAACCGGAAAAAGAAGTTAAACGTGTTTTTTGGTAGCGTATTTTTCTACAACTAAATTTTGGAAATTGGAGCACGGAATCTGAGAGAAGAACTTAAGTCAAATAAGAAACTTTTTTATTGCACTTTATAGCTTTAAAATGACGGCTGCTTTATATTAACTTTATTCGAAAATCTCGATGTTAACGCCTATTTACTCAAAAAGCAGTTGTCTGATCTGGATCAGCTACAATTTGTCTGAGAGCCATTTATAGGTAGTATACGATAAAGTAAATTAATTTAGAAAATCTGAAAAAGATCGCAATGGCGCTTCTTCCAAATTTTGAAACTTTCCAAAAAAATATTTTTCAAAAACTGCCTACACGTTTTTTTTTTAAAGCTTATTTTTATGGCAATTTTAGTCTGACATCTGAAGCAGAATTTGTAATTACCCGCACGGCACGGCACTTACCTTGCTTTCGTGCATTTTAGTCGCCGCTACTCAGTGGCGGTCCGTCATATTAGGCAGCGTCTACACATAACTTTTCAAAAAAACATCAAATTCTAACTTTCAATAAAAAGAAGTTACTTTTACACTGTTTTTTTTTACACTACCGGGTAACATTAAAAAGTATACGCCACATAAATAGACAGTTTCGCGAAGGCTGAGCTTATCAGACCAAATGATTCCAGCTAAGACACAATCAACCAATCTATTATTCTTAATACGGTTGCATGCACATTTTACATTAATACAAATAATGCAATGGTTAGATGGACAGATGCAAAGAAATAGTAGGGATTTTAAAACGTAATAAGCAGGGCAAAGGCACGGCCTGTGTAGTTTTTATTTTAATTGCGCCAGTCAGCGGCAGTTAGTTGCAGCGTGCAGCTATTATGTGTTTATTTATTTCATACATAGTATGCAAATTTGCAATAAATATAGAAATTCTCATTGACCAGCATTTAAAAGAAGAATTTAATGGATACTCTTACGAAAAACAAATAGAAATAAAAAAAATCATGGGCGATGTACTTCAAAATGACTAGGGCTGTTACACACAGACAGTAGGAAGAAATCTAGATCGTTCAATACTAAATGGTGTAATAGAAAAAAACTATCTAACTGGTAGCGATATTAAAAATAAACCATTTTGGTGGAATTGCGCACTATATACAAAATATTTGAACGTGATCTGTTAAAGTCGAAATTTCCAAAAATTCGTAGCGGTGCCAGTTTTAGCGAAAAAGTTCGGAAAAAAAAACATTGCCCTAAAATATTTTGTCAAATTCCGTTTAAATGTATAAAATTTGATTTAGGAAAGAAATGCTACCAAAAAAACATGTTCTGCTTCCGGTTTCAAATTTTCTTAAATTTATTTCCCCGGTGATTTTTTGATATTACCCCACATTCCCAAGCTCGTAAAAAATATGGCGCGCACACATAGGCATACACACATACACCCCTCCCCCATCTACAAACATTTTTTAAACCACTTTTTTGAGTTCCTGGCGGTCCAAAACATGTATTTATGTCAAAATTTCGATTTCGCAAATTTTCATGAAATCAATACTTCTCTATATTGAAAGTATAGAAAAGGAACAAGGTTGTAGTTTAAAAATCCGCTAAGAATAGAAACATAATAAAATTTCTACACTTGTGCTGAAATATAAAAATAAGCAAACATTATTTTATAAAGAGGAAACATGAAACTTCGAAGATTGGTTATTGATGTTAAATTTTCCAACAGCATTAAAATACTTTCTTCTTTTTACTTTCCCTTCGGTATAGGGAAGTATTGATTTCATGAAAAATTTTTGAAATTTAGATTTTAACGAAAATACACGGTTTGGGGAAAAACCCGAAAAAATGGTTTTTAAAAAATGTGTGCCTCTGGGTATGTGGGTAGGTGTGTAAGTGTGTAGCGCCTCTAAAGGCGAAAGTACTGGATTTTGATGAAATTTTAAATCAAGAGGTATATCGAAAATTCTAGTGCTAGTTAAGCTTTTCAAAAAAAATTCGAAACTGTTTTTTGTACCGTTTTTTACCAAAACTAAATATTAAACCGGATCTGAAAACTTAAGACAATTCAAAAATTTTTTTCCGAACTCTGTAGCTTCAAAATGGCGGCAGCTACAACTTTTTGTAAATCTCGACTTTAACGCCCGTTTACTCAAAAAGTAGTTGTCTGATCGAATTCAACAATAACTTTTTTGAGAGCCCTTTGGGGGTAGCATACGATGAAGTAAAATAAGTTTCAAAAATCCGAAAACGATCGCAATGGCGCTGCTTCAAAATTTCGAAAATTTTCAAAAAATATTTTTCAAAGCCCATACGATTTTTTTTAACTTGCTGAACCGATAGAGTTTACAGTGAACTACAAATTTATTTTTTATTAACCTCCCAAAATTTACTCTGACGCCTTCCAGGAATTTTTGAAAAATTTGAAATTGATTAATTATTTATTCAAAAACGCAAATTCCGATCGTTATAAACTGTTATCAGTAGAGTTGGGCAAATGCATATTTGCATCTTTTTTTCTATTGATCATAAAATGTTAATTTTTCGTATATACACGTTTCGTGATGTTTAGCGTCATAAAAAGTAAATTTTATTTTGCATATTTGCCATATATTACAACTTTGCGGCATACGGCATATATTAGTGCATATTTTAGCTTTTAATGGCATGAAAATGCATATTCTAGCAAAAAAAAATTTCAAATAAATTATTAAATAAAATATTCGTAGTTCTTAGAAGAAATTGCACAATTTCTTCTAGTGAAACCACATGAACCCTAGACTTGCACTTTCTAAATTTCCAGGTAGGGGTAGAGGAAATGAAGGATTAACTGACAAAGGTTGTATTATTTGGGTAGGTCTTATTCCTTAGGTACAAATTTCTTTGAAAATAATATTTGGAAATTTTTCTTATACTTATTCTTAGAAATAGTTATTTATAATTTTAGTACTTGACTAGTTCATTTGTTGCCTTGACAGAGAGCTGTAAAGTGTAATTGTCCAGTCTATACCTTGAAAATGCCTAAAGTTGCTAGTTCAAAAAACGATTTAATTAAGAAGTGGTTGAAGCCGTATACATGTTTTAAATACGATGGAAGTGTTGTGTTGTGCGTCGTCTGTGAAAAAGAGGTATTTATCCGTTTATTTTAACTTTGAATTAAAAAAAACTGTTTACTCTGCTTAAAGTTAAAAAACTTCAAACAAGCCAAAACAGCGAGTTAAAAATTTAATACTAATTTGTTGTTTTATTTTGTAATTAAGCAAACAATTTAAGAATAAAATTAGAAATTTTTTTTGGTGATATTGCAAAGGATATGGCACAGGCCACAGGGCACATTCAATTATTTTCCTTTGTGTAAGCTGTAGTAAATTGTACTTAAATATTGTTTTTACAGATAAACGTTAATAAAAAGTTTCAACTTGATCAGCACGTAGCCACCGGTCCGCATCAAAAAAGGAAAAATAATACAAACGAGCCAAAACAACAATTATTGCTGAACTGCTTAAATAAGAATGTCAACAATTTCAACGACGATTTGTGTAGAATGATGATAGAATTTAGAAATTTCTTAGAAAAATATACAAAACAAAACGTCGTTTCCCGGGGAACAGCTTCCAGAGCGTGCATTCCAAAATTATACGAAGAAAATCTTCAAAATAAATAAGAAACGTTGTTTCGAATAATTGTATTTGGTTTAGTGTTGACGAAACCACCGATGCTAAAGGAAGATAGGTATATAGCGAATTTTATTGTAGGTGTTTTAAACAGCAGTCCTTCTTCCAGTTATTTAATTGCTGTTAAACAACTAGAAAAAACCAACAATTTGACAATTTCACGTTTTGTCAATGAAACCCTTTCGTTACTTTATTTGCCAAATCAAATACCACCAGAAAGGATTTTATACATGGTGACTGAGGTGCCGCATACATGGTAAAAGCAGGTCAAAATTTAAAAATCTTTTTCCCAAATTTAATTCATGTAACTTGTTTGGCCCATGCGATGAATACGGTGGCCGAAGTGGTTAGAACTGAGTTTCCTTTAGTCAATAAATTAATTAATAACGGAAAAAAGGTATTTTTCTATTTTGCGTCTTTAAGAAAGCTATTAAAGCACGCAAACGCGTGCGTTTATAGCTACCGCAAAATCCCCATTTTAGAACTGGAAGTTTTTATTTAAAAAGGCACAAAAAGGGCATAAAACGCGCAAAATAGAAAAAATAGTATAAAATACACGTTTTATAAGACATTTTAGCGCACTTGTCCTTTAGAAAACTCGCCGCAAGCGGCTCGTTTTCTAAACTTGGACGCGTGCTCCAAAATCAGTCTTATAAAACTTGTGTTTTAATGTACTATTTTAAAATCACCACTTCGCGTCGAAGTTTACAAAGACTTGCTTAAAGATGTGCCCTTACCTCCACAACCAATTCTCACCAGGTGGGGAACGTGGATAGAAGCCGCTCTATTTTATTGTGAAAATTACAGTGAATTTAAAAATGTTGTTAACACCTTTGATTCAACTTCTGCTCAGTCTATAGCAGATTGTCAAGATATTTTAAAGTGTCCGGAATTGCAACCTCAGTTGTCATTTTTCGGAAATTCCTGGCATCAGTAATAAATTAGAAACACAAAACCTGCTTCTCACTGAATCTTTAGAATTAATCGAAAAATTTCATTCAATTTTGAATAAAAATAAAAATAAAATATGCAAAAAGTTAGCAGCAAAATGGAGGATTTAATTCAGGAAAACAGCGGACTTTCAACTCTGAATTCCATAAAAAATATTTTAAATGGAGATTTCTTAAGCAATGGCCACAATGACGAATGTTTTGCAGTTAAAAATTCACACATTTATTTAAATATTGTCCAGTAACTTCTTGTGATGTAGAAAGAAGTTTTTCCAGCTACAAAAATATATTGGAGGATAAGCGGCAAAATTTTCTCGTTGATGCCATTGAAAAGCACATGATTATTTATTGTAATAAATAGGTTGTGTTATTTATTGATTTTACTTCTACCTGTATTTTTGTATATGCAAATAAAAAATGCTGAAATAACTGAAAATAATAATGCGTTTCTATATTATGTAAGCCCTTTTGATTTTTTGAATGTTGAGTGTTTGTAACTAAAAATAATGAAAATCATTAATTGTATTTATCTCTTTCTTTCAACGAAAAATTACATTTGATGCAAAACGTGCTTTAACTCATATAATAATTACTAGTATTAAACTGCAGATTCAAATAAACATTAGATTTTCATATAAGGCACTAAATAAACAAACTAATTTTTTTTAGTGCATATCGCAAAAGGTTACTGCGTATTCTTGCATATATTGAAGGTTTTATGCGGCATATTTTAGTGCATATATTGACGGTTTCATGCGACATATGTTGGTGCATATATGCACTATCTTTACAGCATATTTGCCCAACTCTAGTTATCAGTTCGATAAATTATTTTAAAAATTATCAAAGAAAAACAATAATTTTTGATATCAACAACGTGTTTTCCGGATTTTAACTACGCCTATCAATTAGCTCTAGTTAAAAAATGTATTTTTCATTCTTTGCATATTTTTGATAACTCTTTAAATAAACTCTTTATATCGATTTTTAGTCCGATATCTGCTGTAGGGCGGACGCTTCCGTTCTTACTATTCTTATACGGTATGCGACTTCGTATGGTTGCCTCTATAAATTGTTTTCTGAGAAATCTAACATGCGGTAAAAATGAGAGAAGAGATATCTAATAGTCGGTTAACTGTACGTTATAATTATAAAAATTTACACTTTTGCAAATACGGCAAGTATTAATATCTAGTATGGAAAAGACCACTCGAAGGTAACACTTCAGCTTTTAGAGAAAATTTTGATACTCAATTTAACACCGATTTTAGCATTTTATCTTTTATAAAAGCGAAATAAAGAACAAACCTGAAATAAATTAGATGTACATTCAGCGATCCTCTGTCTTCTGGTTTTCCTTCTTCTATAATTTCCCTTTTCGAACATATTAACAGCCATTGGATCCATCATCCAATAGCTTCCTTTTCCACCGGCTTGCTCTGGTCCTCCTGGAGATAGTCGATCTCGTGGCACTTTCACAAAACAGTCATTCAAACTTAAATTGTGCCTAATGGAATTTTGCCATCCCTGTTTATTTTCCCGGTAATAAGGAAAATTTTCCATTATGAACCTGTAGATTCCACTCAAAGTCAATCTTTGTTTCGGAGCTGAAGTTATGGCCATTGCGATCAGGGCTATGTAGGAATATGGGGGTTTCTCTGGACGTGGCTGTTGGACTCGTATTGGTAATGGAAACCACATATGAGAAAAATATGGATATAAGTATCTTTGGGATAAATATGAGTGATAACAATGGGTGTGCGACACATCACAGTTGAAATAATCGGGAAAATGTTCTAAATTACTGAAACACTCGAGAGTTTTCGGAGAAAACATTCTTTCTCGCTACTGCAAACACTTAACACTTTAAAACTCATTCAATAAACTTTAGACTAATAGTAACCAAAACGGATCTTCATTTTAAATCCGTTTTGCCCCCACTATTTTTTCGAGTTGGCTAAAGACGCCTTTCGGTCTAGTGCGCCGCACACATGTTGACAAAATAGTACTGCACCACCTATACGTATAATAACCGTGACAATTTATAAACATCCCCGGCAATAAACGGGCTTACTTTGACGTTTAAACTCTGCGTAAATAAGTAATGTGTCATCATTAAGGGAATCTAGGTTTGTTATTTTATACTTCAGTAAATGAGGATGCGTCCTGTTTATTATATTTTGATAAGTTTTTCTTCGCTTCTGTATTCGTTTTGGATTACACCGAAACTAGCAATAACAAACACTATATCAAAAATCGTTAAGCTTCTGTTTTTGCAGGAGACATTCTTTAGAATTTATAAGGATATTTTTGCAACGTAACAGGGTAGTCCTATATTTTCTATTTACAAACGCAGCATAAAAGTAACATAAATAATTTTAATAATTTCCTTTCAAAACGCAGATACCTACTTATTTTTACCTAATCAATACCATTCTCACTTTAAATTATAGAATTAAAATTGTACGTTTCAATTAAAATATCAAATTTAAATTTAATATACAGAGTGGCTAGGAAAACCCCGGCCACTTTTCTTGCGGCGGTCAAGAGATGGCGCTTTAGTAAAGAAAAATTAAATTAAAATACTGGCAACAACGCAGAATCCAAGACGTTTTAGTTGTTTTGATTTAATATGGGGCGTATTTAATAGCTAAAACGTCTTGGATTCTGCGTTGTTGCCAGTATTTTAATTTAATTTTTCTTTACTGAAGCGCCATCTCTTGACCCGCACAAGAAAAGTGGCCGGGGTTTTCTTAGACACTCTGTATAATAAGTGAAACAAAATGTTAATTCTAAGAAAAAAAATTTAAATTATTAAAACAACATGTAAATCTAACACCAGAACTTCAACAATAGAGTAAAAATTTATACCCATATACCTAAAATTATTAGTACAGAAAATTGGATATTATAAAAAGGTGTATGAATAAATATTCAATAGTCCAAATTCAAAAACGCTACCAAGCAAACATGTCTAACTTCCGTTTCGGGTTTCTGATTTTTTTTTAATTTCATCAAAATCGGTTCAGTACACGCCCGCCCACAGACAGACATTTTTTTAAATCATTTTTTGGGTTCCTTGAGCCCCAAAACGTGTATTTCCGTTAGAAATCTAGATTTAGAAAATTTTCATTTTCATTTTCATTATATTGAAGGTATGGGAAAGTAAAAAGTAACTTTTGTAAAGTTGTTGCCTTATTATTTGTGATTGCTACAGTACCATTTTTATATTTATAACGTTAATATTAAACTTAAAAACAGAATAAACGTAAAATGCTGGAAAAGTGACCAAACTCCTTTCTCTAAGTCTATTCTATACTGTGTTCGACACATATTCGTAATATTCTCCCGCTTGGGTCAGTACCTGCCTGGTTCGGACAGACGTTGGTGCGCAAGCACATTGTCATAGTAAGCACGCGTCGACGTTCTGCTTGACTGGCGGGCCGACGCGACGGGAGCATCGTATTATCTATGCTAGCTAACAATTCCCGCAGTCGAAGAGAGAAACAGTAATGCAATCTTTTTTATTAAATCACACAATTCAAAATACACTTTTAGTGAGAACACGCTAAGAAATTTCACTAGAACTTGCGTGCTCGGCACATATTTCTTTTTTTTTTGAAGAATTATTTCATTGCCGGTTTGCTGACTTAAATTGAAGTTTTTTTAATAAACCTTAGTGTGAAATTTAAAAAAAATATAAATTGCTAGAGAGTTAATTAAATAAAATTACCGTTTTCTTTAGTATTTCTGCTGTCAATATTGCAGATAAAGTAACTGCAAATTATATTCCATATTTCAAATGTTGTCGAAAACGAACTACCCGCCTCAAAGACATCAGCAAATGAAAACACGAACTTATTCACCAAGAACCGACCATGTTCCTCGAGTCCTAAAACGATTTCTTTTACGTAAAATTTCTTTGCCGGTAACTACAAATTTTGTAGGACTAAAACTCGTTCTTACGTCTCGCTCTTATCTTTTTATCAGCGATTCTCTAGATGTATATTTCTAAAATGAAAAAAGTAACTCTTGTTACGGTGTTGCCTTATTATTTGTGATTGCAACACTACCACTTTTATATTTTTTTAACGTTAATAGTAAACTTAAAAACTAAATAAACGTAAAAGTGCTGGAAAAATGACCAAACTCCAGAGCCTCGATCAGCCTTGGGCCCTTCTTTACGTCTCGTCTACACTCCCTTGGGTTATGCCTGGCGCGAAAGGACGGTGGTGCGCATTGATGTTATACTTGAGTGAACAGGGTCATCGTATTGTCTGTGCTAACTAACAGTGACCCGCAGTTCAAGAGACAAAGAGTTGTTCGGTAATGCAATCTTTTCTGTTAAATCATACAATTCAAAATTAACTTCAGTGAGAACACGCTAAGAAGTTTCACTTAGAACTTGCGTACTCGGAGCATATTTCTTTTATTTTTTTAAATTAAAATCACTGGATTTTTGCTTGAAAGCCCTGGATCAGTAACCCACACAAAAAAGTAACTGGCATAATCTTGATTGTCTCATTGTTTGATGTTCGTGCATTAGGTTCAGTTTTCGATATTTTATTTCTCTAGTCTGATTTTTTCAGCACTTTGGCAAATTAAAACTTTATTTATTTCACTCATGTTTCCCATTTTTCGATAAAGGACTATACAATATACATCAGTGATGAGATATTTCGAACGAAGATAATCGAACTTTTCGATTATCGAATTATTTCGAAATATTTCGAGAGGTTACAGAAAACCATTCGAATGATTTTACGATTTTAAAATTTTCAGGTTGGTCTATTTCGGAAGCAGGCGTTGAAGCATAACAATGCATAAAAATGCAATAATTTTAATATTTAATTATTTCAATAATTTCATTGCAGGGTCGTTTTTGAAAAATTTAATATTGCTCTAAAAAGTATAAATAATAAAAAATATCAAAACAAAGAAATTTATTATTTTTTAGAATAATACTGTATTACTGTTGATACAAAAAGTGGTACGCTACACAAAAAATAAACAAAAGACGATTTTTTATATAATAATTAATAATAAGATATTGGTTTTGTGTCTGGTTTTATTTAAAAACAAATAATAACATTATATGTGAAGAAATTGATAAAAATACTATTCAACGCTGGAGGTTTATGTTGTTTTGCCGAGCGGCCTGAGAAAAGATTTTATCCGATTGAATCATTCAACTATTGAATACTTTTGAGTGGCAATCGTTCGATTATCAACATCATACGATTATGCCCAGCACTAGTATACTTCTTCTTTTTTTAGAAATTCCGTTTTATTTTTTGATTTTTTGACCAGCCAGTTTTACATGTTATAGATTTTTTGTTTCTCTCAGTTGAAAAGATGGCGATATCATCTGTTGTTTTGTTTAGTGATGCCTCGAGACGATATCAGTTTGGAATCTCGTCTCATTTCATCTCGTCTTGTCTCGAGTCGCTCTTATCTCGACTTTCGAGACAAAACGAATCGTGCCGAGACGAGACAAAGGGGCCGAGACGACGTCTCTTGTCTTGATTCGATGGTTGTTTGTGAATATTCTACTCGCATTGTAACAGCCAATGGCAGCCGTATCGCGGCCAATCAGGCTCTGACTGGCCGCGATAATACTTTTTTTAGGAAGCTCCGGTGTTATCGGTGCTGTATTTCTGCATTTAATAAATAATAACGCATTTCTACATTAGTACATAACAAATAATTATACTAAATAAAATTTCAATTTTTTTGTTCGAGGAATAGTCAAAAAAAACCACGCGTGAATTAAAAATTATCTACAATTCTGTCTTTCATTGACGAACTCAATTGTGTTGAACGGTAATAGCACTCGTCCTTCGGACTCGTGATATTGCCTAGCAACAACACAATTTCGTTGTCAACGAAGCGACACAATTATCAATAATTTTCAATTCACATGTGGTATTGCTGTTGATGATCCAGATAGAGGAGATTTACTCAAACAAAAATCTGCAGTCATGAAACGTGTTGAAGTTTTGATCAGTGTATATTGCTGAATAACTGTCTTTCAAATAGTGAAGAAAACCCAACAACACTTTCGTCTTCTTGAAACTGTGAGCTAAACACGCACACGCAGGCACGCGCGCACTCACTCTCGTTTTTGACTAATTAGGCATTAAAGTAAAAATTTCCAAAAAACAACAAACCGGCCGCCATTTTGGAGCTGGAAAGTTCGGAAAAAACCCTAAGGTTTGTATTAAAGACTTCTATCAGATTTCGTTTTCACATGTAAAAAAACTTAAATTTTTCAAAAATGCTACGAATAAACATGTCTAACTTTCGCTTCCGGTTTCGGAATGTTATAAAAGCTTATTTAATCGGTAAACACATTCCGAAGCTCATCGAAATCAGACCATTCGTTTTGAAGTTATGGGGTGTTACACACACCTACCCACAGACATTTAAAAAAAAACTTTTTTAGATTCCTGGAAATCCAAAACATGTATTTCCATCAAAATCCCGAATTCCAAAATTTAATTGAAATCCATAAAAAAATAAAAATATTACACGCTTATCAAAGAAACCCAAAACGTGGTTTTTAATAAATGTTTGTCTGTCGGTGGGTGTGACACCTCTAAAGGCAAAAGTACTGGACCGATTTTGATGAAATTTTAAATCAAGAAGTATACCAAAAATTGTAGCTCTATTAAAGCTTTTTAAGAACATACGAAATCTGAAGCGGCAGTTAGACATGTTTCTTTGGTAGTCTTTTTTTTTCAAAATTAAAATTTGGTAATTTGAGCACAGGATCTGAGAGAAGAACTTAAGGCAAATCGAACATTTTTGTACCGAACTCTAGCTTCAAAATGGCGACCGCTAAGATGTTCTTTAAATCTCGATTTTAACGCCCATTTACTCAAAAATTAGTTGTCTGATCGGAATCAGCTACAACTTGTTTGAGAACCCTTTGTAGATAGTAAGTTAAAAATCTGAAAACGACGGCAATGGTGCTTCTATATAATATGAAACTTTTCAACAAAATTTTTTCAAAAACTGTTTAAAGTTAGAATGCGATCAGGTACAAGTAGTAAATCCTGGCATTATCTTTGCTGACTTTGCGATAAATAACTGACTGAGCTGTAATAAAGATTGGAGTATGGATGGAATGAAGAGTTGCCTATATACAAGGTTGAGCGAAAGTACGGAACAATGCAAATATCTTTAATAAGGCAACCGCGATTTTGACAAAAAATTTTACATAAAGGTGCGGGTATACGGCGGATACAATTAACGTATTGGCGGTTTAAAAAGACTTTCGGTTTAGCCCGAAATAATATCAACGTTTTTATTTTAAATGGAATACCCTGTATATTTATTGATATATCGATAGAACTCTTTTTTGCGAGTTCAGTGATATAAGGTTTTATGCCTTTATTTTCAATAATTCTAGAGATATTGAACAATAATATTTCGTAATTGTTATCTAGCGGCTTATGAAAACAACAGAATGTGAGAAGCCTAAACAGTTATGTAATGTTGTCAAATATGCTTAATTGTGGTTGTGTTAAAAGTGGTTACAGTAATCAATTAATTAACCAAAATTAATTAAAACTGCTGAATTTAACATCAGAAATGGTTCAATTAACAGAAAGAGAACGAATTCAAATTTTAACTAGGGTTGATTTTGGTGAGCGTCGCAGAACTCGGCAAGAAGTTTGTACTTTATTTAACAATCTGCAATGTTTCTGCTAATTGAACCATTTCTAATGTTAAATTCAACAGTTTGAATTAATTTGGTTAATTAATTGATTACTGCAACCACACTGCTCAATCTATCGAACATCAAAACAACACAACACGAACCAAGCATATTTGACAACATTACATAACTGTTTAAGCTTCTCACATTCTTTTGTTTACTGCTGCTAGATAACAATTACGAAAGATTATTGTTCAATATCTCTAGAATTATTGAAAATAAAAGCATTAAACTTTCTATCACTGAACTTGCAACAAAGAGTTTTATCGATATACAGGGTGTGTATAAATTGGCGAAAGAGTCGAAAATTTTAATACCAAAATATTGTACCATGCTTCCTGGGTATGCACGGGATCTTCAAAGTCTGAAAATGAAGTCTTTTAATATTTGTTTTAATTCATTATCTGTTGACAGAAAGAGCTGCAAATTAGAAGAAATAAGAATTGTAATAAATATTGTTTCATAGATGTTGTTTTTCAGCCCCAAAAGCGTGTTTTAAACATTTCTTCGTTAACTTATTATTGTAAAAAATACATATGGCAGCATTGTAAAACAATATTCGTTCACTAACAATGGATTTTACGTTCAATGATCCTTAGTTACCGTGCATTATAACAAAACACCTGTGGTGGGTGGATCCAATTTTGTCAAATGTACGTTCCTTTAAAATGGTTCCTGAGGAGGACAGAGGAAGCATTGTCTAACATTTTGGAATTAAGATTTTCGAATTTTATGACCAACATCGCCACGTGTTTCACCAATTTATACACACCCTGTAAGTATATTGCATTGTGAAGCAATTCGAAACTCATAAAACCAGCATGAGATAGATACTGTATTGTATAGGGAAATTCACATTTATGTTTCCTTAAAAGCTGTCATAAATAAAAACCCTGTCATCGCCAATTATTCAATAAAGGGCGGGCAGTATTTAATAAACAACCCTCTTGAAGTTTATTGCTTGTTTTTATCTGCAAAAAGCTTTTACGTATAAATTCCGCTCTTTTATGCAGGTGTTCAAAATGCAATCAAAATTGTCAACACCATATATTTAACCATAAGAAAAGAGAGCTGCAGCTGCAAATTATTGCTTGCGTGCAACCATTGTGCAACCTTCCTTTTAGTGCATTTCTAAGAATCACGGTTACCTCTTCAGGGACATACATACCAGTAATTACACAATACTTTGTTAGTTTTTTTTTTGATTTATTAGCTTAAACTTCGAGTACTCGATCAACCCAATTGATTCGAATTTTGAAATTATCGACCATAATGGTAATTGCATCAATTGCATGGCCTCCATAAAATTTGTTACGTAGGTATTGCTGGCTGTTTGCCACTGAAAGTGTAATTATGAAATTATATAAATAATTACTATCGTATTAATGCTTTTAAAGATGCAATCACATTACGCAACCAAATACCTACTTTTGATGGTTAAGGCGCAAAATCGATTGGGTTTATTGAACAAAATTCTTGTCCGTAAGTAATTTATTTTTGGAATTATCACGCGAATATATTTACGGAGCCATACTGTATAATTAAGCTTTGTTATAATTAAATACACTGGAGAATATTTGCATAAATAGATGTTTTTATGTAACTAAATCTTTCATTAAATTGCTTTGCAAATCTCCAAAATCTTGAGACATATTATGATTTGCTACAGATCGGCGAAGCTGTGGGTATTTACCATTTACTCGGTGCCTTACAATCATGGGCGCATTTAACGTCGGTTCAATCGGTGCGTTGCACCGACGGGCCTCAGGGCTGGCGGGCCCCTGTGGCCGTGTATTAGGAAACAAAATCTTTATCCATATAAAAATATTTATTTCGAAGCAAGACTGAAATACTAAAAAGTATTATTTTAAGTTTAAATATTTATCTCCAAATAATGTAAAATAATACCCTTACATGGGAATGTAATATAGCCGACTTGATTAGCAAAGTGCAAAGCATTCATATTATTATTTAAACTTTAATATTAATAAACTCGGTTCCTGGAACTGGAACGGGCCCACGCACGTGCACCCTTGACCCTCTCTGCCGGTCCGCCACAAAGTCAAAGTATTCAATAAACAAAACGAAATCTAAGAATTATTATTAGAGTGGTAGTAAGAATTATTTAAATATTTATATTTATTGACTGGAATCATTTCAGTTTTTTTCTCCAAGAAGTAACATCTCTGTATTAGTGTATTATACGTATAATATTGTATGAGTGCCAGTACAATAATTACCTAAAATTAAAGTTTGAGCTCAAAGTTTTCCGTTTTCTGATATTTCTCAATGGTAAAAATATTTAATTTATCGTTTTATTTGTCTAATTGCAATATGTGTTTTGCTTCTAAGAACAAATCAAAGAACAAACACAAATCAGGCGCTGAAAAGCGTGCGACATCTGATAAAAAAACAAAAATGGGCGAAACAGGTCGCTGGTACTTTTCCATACATTTTACGTTTTAAATATTCTCGCGTCAAGAAGTAATGGAAATTTACATCTAATCGAGCCGGTACAAGCCCGCTGCAGACTCAAGGCGTTGGTTACGTAGGTACGGGCGGCACTTGCTCCTACTACGTAACAAGCGCTAAGATAGTTAATGCGCTCACGAAAATGGTGATGACAACTTTATTTATAGAGTTATCAAAAATATGCAAAAAAGAAAAATATTTTTTTTTATTAGAGTTAATTGATAAGGTAGGTAAAATCACGTAACTGCGTAACACCGGAAATTTTGAGCCGCTAGTATATTTAGAATTTCCAAAAATGTTTTTTAATCACTCAATTACACTTATTAAGGGCTATCAAATAATATAATAATTTGTATTGATTGGATATTTTGTTTTTGAGTAATCGAGCATTAAAGTTTAAACTTTCCAAAATTCCCAGCGACCTTTATTTTGAAGATACAGCATTTGGTAAAAAAGCATTTAATTTGTCTTTAGATGCACTACAACGCTATGTGTTTAAAAGTTCAAAAAGTGTTTAGAAAAAATCTATACCAAAAAAGCAGGTCTAATCCCGGTTCCGATTGACGACCTTACAAAGAACTGCCTGCAAGTAAAACACAATTGTAATGTTTTTACTGCACATAATTTAGGTTGTATAAAGAAGGAGAAAAAATGATTGAAACGTTCCTGGTGCTGAAGTCTTTATTAAACCCGATATTCTGATTTCTATGCCTGAAGGCACTGAAGTAATATTGTTATCAATGCTTATTAAGGATAATGTTTGTACCCCATGTGCAGTAATCACTGCTAGTAAAATTACTAGTTTTTCAGGTAATTGTTTAAAATTTAATGATTGTAAAGGGTATAACTTAGTAATGAAGACCAGTACTAGTGCAGTATCCCAGTTTTGTCTCACTTTGGTTTTAGTCTGCAAACGCCTCTAAAGAATCTTTTGATGATTCTGTTATTTGCAAAGTCTACACTTAAAATCAGTAAGATTGCCGATTTGTCAGCATTGAGAGTTGCATAGGACGAACCATTGTTAAATCTTACTAGCTAAAAATTAATAACAATATTCGCTGATGATTGAAACGGATTATAACGGTCATCTTTACAAAAAAGCCACCAACCTTGTAACGACAGATTGTACTGCTTTAATGTTGCACTAGAAAGTAAAGCAATTAAATTATCCGCAGCTGCCTCTGATAAACCCCTGTCGATATATGCTTACCGAATAATTGTACGGCAATCAGAGTAAAATGTCTGCACACACCAAATCTTATCAAAATCGGTCAAGGGGTTCCGGAGATATAGGGGAACGAACGAAGTGTATTGCATAGATTGAAAACTCACCTAAGGAGCACATTGACTCAAATGAGAACGTCAGACTTGGCAATACTTTCAATCGAAAGAGATACTCTCAACAATTTGAATTTAGAAGATATTGTGAAAAAATTTATATCGGCTAAGTTAGGCGTTCGATTATAAACATTTTAATAAATCTTTATTTTGTGTCTGTTTACTTTGTGTTTAGTTTTGTTTGTTTTAAGAAAAAAAAATTTTCGGTAAATTTTGTATTGTTTGCTGTATTTTTTAATGGCTTTATGGGCGCTAGGGGCTACGTCTGTAAGTCACTTCGCTGCGGAGTGCGGGCCCCTGCATGACTTGCACCGAACCCCTGCATAGCTTAAAAACGCGCCTGCTTACAATTTTAAGTATTCTCTCACTTTTTGACGTTATACAATGAGCAATTATGCCTAGTTAATAATGATGCTAGGAAATAACTACTAGAATCAACGTTAATGTTCCAAATTATTAGTTCAACAACAAATACGTAACTCTGAAATCATCTACTAGAAGGTAACTGTCAAATACTTACCTTAATGAAGCTTCTGTGAAATTTATTTTTTCCTTTTGCTAGAAGTAAGCGTTCTTTACGGTTTTACTTGCTAATAACGGGCGAAGCACTTCACCTGGACTTTCCTATACTTCAACAATCTTTAATCTTTCATATTTTGGAAACTATTTTAATCAGCAATGTATTAATAAAATACTTTATAGCGTCAATAATATTTATTTGTTATAACCTTATACATATTTCAGCATATAGAAATACGTATAAGGTTTAAATATTGTTGAAGTATTCATCTTTTTCTTTCAGCATTGTAAAACAATATTCGTTCACTAACAATGGATTTTACGTTCAATGATCCTTAGTTACCGTGCATTATAACAAAACACCTGTGGTGTGTGAATCCAATGTTGTCAAATGTACGTTCCTTGAAAATGGTTCCTGAGGACAGAGGAAGCATTGTTCAACATTTTGGTATTAGGATTTTCGACTCAGAATCATATGATCAACATCGCCACGTGTAGTTCTTTCGCCAATTTATACACACCCTGTATTAATAAATATACAGGGTGTTTCATTTAAAATACAAAGGTTGATATCATTTCCGACTAAACCGGAAGTCCTTTTAAACCGCCGATACTTTCATTGTATCCGCCGTATATCGGAACGTTTATGTATAAAATTTTGACAAAATCGCGGTTGCCGTATTAAAGATATTTGCATTGTTCCGTACTTTTGCTCAACCCTGTATAGCTTATTTTCTTAGAAATCTAACAAACGGTGAAATGGTAAAACGTTATAATTACAAAATTTACACTACGTTAAATCATTGATTATATTATCCAATCAACGGTTAAATATTAATATTTAGTATGGGAAAGTCCACTCGCCGTGAATACTTCAGCTTTTTCATTAATTTATACTCAAAACCAAAGACGAGCAAAAACAGGAAAGAGATTTAGTTAACTGCTCTTAACGATATTTCTGCACCACATTTATTAAACGCAAAAGCCTCGCTTGTAATTTGTTGGCCACTTCATAAAGGACTGCTACAAAAATGATGGTAGAGAGTTACTTAAAATTTATTTGTGATAGTCGGACATGACAAATTTATTTACAACACCTTTCGAGCATGTGCTACGCTACAAATAATTAATAGAGTATTTTGTTTGTAGACCACACACGTTTATGTTAGAAGGAAACGTGTAGGTAATGTGCAAGAACTTTATTACTCGACTCCTAACGCGTTACGAACAAAATATAATAATAAATTATGGTATGTTTTAAAAGATATAAAGTAGAATGCTACAATTTATTTGTTTGTTTTAGTCATGTTGTGTAATATTTTGAGTTTTAAGACACAATTTAACAGGAATTTTGATTTTAAATTTATTTGTGCTTACCTCGGCATAAATTATTATACTCTAATAATATGTTTATTTCTTGGATTTGACCCCATTGTATTTTACTTTCGATACTTCCTGTATAAGAAAGTATTGATTTTATGAAAATTTTCGAAATCAAGATCTTGACGTAAATACATATTTTGGACATCAAGGAACCCAAAAAAGTAGTTTTACAAAAATGTCTGTCTGTGGGTGTGCACGTGGTTATATCTGTGCGTGGGTGTGTGTGTGCGCTCCATAACTCCCAAACGCATGGTCCAATTTTGATAAGTTTTGAAATAGGGGGGTGTTATGTTTGGGGTAATCTCAGAAAAACTCCGGTAACAAAACTTTATTAAACAATAACGGCCCTCACATGCATCTTCAAGGCTAGGCCAATACACTACAGGGGGGGGGGGGGTATATATCAACGAAATCGGAAGCGGAAGTTAGACATGTTCTTTTAGTAGCATTTTTTACCGAAACCAAATTTAGAAATTTTAAAACGGAATCCAATAGAATACTTTAGAAAAAAAACATGTTAACAGATCGGTTTTAAATATTTAATTATAATAGCCCTATAAAGACACAATGTTACTGTGCGCAAAAATTTTCAAAAAGTTTAACCCTAAGAAATGAAAAAATTGCAAAATTTTGTAAATATTCAAAAGAATATTGCCCAAAAACTGGCCAGACATTTTTTTTTAAATTTTGTAAACGCGTAAAGCTTGGGATGAGCTACAATTTGCTGTGTGTTCAAGCGCGCAAATTTCTCTCTGACGCGACGCGACGCCTTCTATGAATTTTTGAAAATTTGAGTTTTAACGCCTATTTACTCAAAAACGGTTTATCAGATCGGGATGAAATTTAGTATTGGAAATGCCCCAAGGGTACACAATGTTACAAGCTACTAAAACTTTAGGAACTACTAAAGCTGTGAAGTGAAAAAAATATCAAAATTTTGTATTTTTTAAAAACATACCGCTCTAAAACTGGCCACGCAGTTTGTTTAAATTTTAAAATTTTGTAAACATGTAAGACCATTTAGTTTGTGTCCCAGCCCGCTAACTTATTTGTACATCTTCTATGAATTTTTTTCAATCGAAAATTTCTGCCCCTTGATTTAAGAAACGGGGGCCGATAAACGATTTATGTGTTTGCTAAATTGCACATGAGTGATAGTAGAATAAAGTTCCCGATTATTTTCTACATACGGTAATATTGGTGGGGGGGGGGGGGTTAATTTTGGTGGAAGAATTTGGCCTTCCGTTTGTGGGTTTCTTTAATTCCAAACAATCTTTTTCCAAAAAATCAAATCATCTACAAACACTGATAACCAAGATCAAGTCATCAAGTTCTATTGTTCCTATAGCAACACCAACTGTTTACTTTTTAATATTAATTAATTAATTTTAATATTACCTTTAACAATGATGTGTTGCTTGACTTGAACACTGCGAATTCCGTTGGAATGTGAAAAGCAGCTAAAACATTAACCCCGTAGCAACTCGACGTGCACCGCTAAACAGATAAACCCCGGCCTTGTTGTGCCAATTAACGCCCCAGGGGGGGGGGGGGTCACAGCAGGGATGGATGATAACCTCGCAAAAGAAAAGGAGTGTCGCTTTATATCTCTCTGTTTTTACTTTCCTATACTTTCAGTATAGGGAAGTATTGATTTCATGCAAATTTTCAAAATCGAGATTTTGACGGAAATACATGTTTTGGGCTTCCAGGATCCTAAAAAAGTGGTTTTTAAAAAATGTCTGTCTGTGAGTGGGTCTGTGGGTGGGTGGGTTACGCTTCATATCTCCGGAACGGCTGGACCGATTTTGATGTGCTTTGGAATGAGGGAGTATATCAAAAATTCACCGACAAAATAAGCTTTTAAAAAAAAAACGAAACCGGAAGCGGAAGTTAGACATGTTTTTTTGGTAGCATTTTTTTCAGAAACGGAATTTTGGAAATATTAATAGTGGAGATTAAAGAAGGCCTTAGGACAAATCAAACGATTTTTTACCGAACTCTCTAGCTTTAAAATGGCGCCCGCTACGAATTTTTGAACATTTCGACTTTAACGCCCATTTACTCAAAAACCAGTTATCTGATTGGAGTCAACTATATCTTGTTTGGTAGCCCTTCAAGGGTACTATACCATGAAATATAATTAATTTTGAAAATATAAAAACGATCGCAATGACATCACTCCAAAAAAAAATTTCTCAAAAACTGCCCACACGTTTTTGTTTAAACTTTTTAAGCTGATAGAGATAGGCATCTGCTACAATTTTATTTTTCGCTCATTGCTATAATTTCACTGTGACGCCCTCTGTGATTTTTTGAAAATTGAAAATTGGTACCCTTTTATTTATTTAACGGGGGGCAATAAAATATTTCTGTTAAAGCAAAATAGCTCATCATTGATAGCAAAATCCGAATATCATAATATTTTTTTGATGCTTTAATATTTAGGGGGGGCTACTGTTTCCCCTCCCCCCAAAATTTTCGCTACAAAATTAAAAAATTGATTTCTTCTTTTGTTTGCTCTAGGAGAATCTTTTTACAAAAAATGAAAAAATCGAATTTTTTGCCCCTTAATAATCTTTTTGTCCTTAGCAGAATTTCACATACTTTCTACAGCAGTTGTATTCTTGTACTAGTCGTTTAATGTTCAGTGTGGGCTAACTTTTTTATTTTAATAGATAGACTCGCAAACCCAAGAGCAAAGTTGTAGGGCAAATTCTTTTCGATTGTTTTTAAGAAAAAAACTTGAGTTTTCAATTTTAATATGGCGGCCACGGTAAAAAATAACTTTTTTTTAATAGAAACGTGGCATTTTGGCTTTAAAATCAGAAAGGTTTGAAAATTCTAAATACAAATTAATAAGAGTAATTTCTTGCTAAAAATACTACTTCTCGAGTTATTAATACATTTTCAAACATCAACACGCTTCCTTACTCGTGCCTCCGGTTCATTTGAGTTCGGCTGTTTTACATGTACTCAGTTGCAGGCGGAGCCAGCGTGGTAATGGTACGTTTAAGTTACGCTCTTCACGCTTGAAGTTTTTATAAACGCTGTTTACTTTTACTAGCTGGGTCTAGACAGGTGTACATCAAAAGTGTTGGAAAATATAAAACAATGTTAATTTATAAGTATAGGAAAGTCCAGGCGAAGTGTTTCGCTCATTTTTTCCTTCTGCGTCACGGACACACTCGGTCATGTTCTCGCACAACATTCTACAGAATTACGTAATAGCGAACAGTAACCTAATTTCTTACATGGATATGAATTTAACACCGTATCAAAACGGCCTTAAGTGACCTCATAAAAAGAAGTCTAATGGAGTCAAATCTGGAGATCTTGGAGGCCATTTATATTTCTTAATTTTTCCTAAACGAATCAGCTAAAGAAAAAAGGTTTGCTGCTATTGAATAGCATTTCATAAAAGCTTTTCAATGAGGTATCGCAAGGTGGGTGTTACATTACAGTTTTTTTTTGTTTGGGGTAGCTACAGCCTAAGGGGTTGAATGGGGAAGTTAGAGTCATGATGATTCCCCCTCCATATTGTAGAAACAATTTCTAGAAATTTTGAATACCTCTTTTACTTCCAGAGATATAATACATTGTACGTTTTGAAATTGACACCCTGTATACAAAATTATGCTTGATTTTCTAGATATAAGAAGGTTTCGAAAGTAAGGTAAGATGATATCGAGGTCTTTTTTGAAATATTTAGGTAAATTGTCGAAGGCCGCCTTTGCTGGTGTACTTCAATCAGAAATGTGATTATTAAACGATGTAAAGTTAAACAGTTCTTGTGATTTATGTCCCATTCCAGGCGGACCGCACAGAGCAGTCAAAGCGGCGTAAAGTTATAAACTACATGTGGTGGCGCAGTAATTATCTTTAAAGCAAACCATGTTTGTTGTTTCTAAGCACATTTGAAACGAAACTAGTAAAAAACACGCGTCTTCTTTTCGAAGAATCGTCATAATCTCGTCCGTACATCAAATATAACGCGCCTGTAATAACATAATGACTGTCACTTCAATCCGCATGTTTGACGAATGTGTGATTCGAGCTTTAAAGCTCGGCCTGTTTGTGTTGGGTAGCGTCAGACCCACACAAACTCCGCTACTGAATCGTAATTCATAGTATAGAGGCAGCTTTGTGTTGTGCGCCAGTCGGGTTTTGTTTGTGTAACGTTAAATGTTCACACAGATTCACAAATAAACACTCGAATTTCTAGAACATTACTATTTACTTATTTATGTATCTCTTTATTGCTTCAACTCCAATGTTTTCTATTTTTGTAATGGTCGCAACGCTTCGCGGATTGGTGATTTCGTCGTGCTGGGTGGTCTCGCACCTCGTAAAGTCCTCGCTGGATATGCGATTCTGACGTATATTTGAGCACCAAATTTTTATTTTTTTTCGCTATTTTCTTCTGAGAATCTTTTAGAATGTGCAATTTTTTAATTTATGTTGAAATATTAGAAAATGTTCGTTTGTAGAAAATGTTTTTTTTGAGAAGTGAATTATTTTATAACATTGAACTCTTTATATTACGTTTAGTAATTTGTAATCTTATTACCTAACAGTGGCGGTTCGTAGTGTGGCATAGTGGGAGGGCAATTTATGAAAATATGTTAAAAATGCGCCACATGCAATTATTTTCAAAAATGGGCGTGGCCTAATTGAACGTGTTTTAAGATCACACGAGATTTTAGGGTAGGTAGCCTTAAAAACTTACAAAGTTTTACATTTCTTTAGGAGTAAAATTTAAAATTAGAACAGTAAAGTGACAGGTAATAACTTTCTTAATAATTTTAACATTATTTTAAGCTTTTAACACATATATACCTTGCTTTAATTAATTTGTTTAAAAATAAAATCCATGCGCCTTTCTTTCTGATGTGCAAAATGTTTAATCACTACTTCACTAAAGTTAGGAGCAATAATTAAAAGACCCGCGTGACCTTCAGCTGTGCATTAGGTCAACGTCTCCAATTCCCGTAATGTTTAGACTACAAACTATAAACTATATGGCTGTAACATTACAGATTAGCAACTACATCTGACACCATAAGCTATTTTATAGATGAAAGAGGTACGTGCGCATACACTATCCCCAAATATAAACAAAAGTCAACATAATGTAGTCCTACCACTAACCCACGTGACCGTATTGAAACGTTGTGAACTCCTTGCCTCCCACTACACCGTGCAGTTCCTTCTGCGTTGTCAGTTTTGCATATGTCCCGCCCTTACTCGCAATTCTAAAAACATTTGTTTTACTTGGTAAAGTCGGAACTGGGCTAATTCAAACTAATTTCGTGCTACTAACAATATCTATAAAATTTGTTTTTCTGGGTTTTCAATTATATAAAAATTTTAAAGAGTAAAAATATAAAAAAAATACGGTATTGTAACAAATAGCTAAGAGGGCAGTACCCCATTGCCCTCCCTGTACCAGCCGCTGCTGGAAATGTAAAAACACCCTTTCAAACAAAAGCTAAGGGGCGCCTGGTCAGTACTAAAGGCAAAATACTGTTTTGAGTAAAGAACTGGTTATGTTTGTTGCATTTAACTGTTTAATGATGAACTGTTGATATCTATCTAAAGGTGTCGATAGAAACAAAGTAGTGGTGTTGTGACTACTACTGATGATGATTTGTTAGCTACGCAACTGTTGATGGGTAAATATTAGTGTTCATTGTTTCTTTTTTGTTTGTTGTTGAAAATTTATTAAAACCCGTCGATTCATCAAGCTGTTTGCTTGGAATCTAGTAAGTAGACGCGAATATTGAGATACATCAACCTGGTTAATTAAATGTATTAACCAGTAACCACCTCCTAAATGTATATACCGAGGCGGTACACCCCGTACCAACGGTAATAATTATCTTACATTAACTGAAAAACGTATACCGAAAAATGCAACTTTACTTTCTGCTGAAACGGAAAAGTGAAAATTCCATATGTTTACACACACCCCAATCAGCAACAAACGGTTGCGATAGAAAAGAAAAATTACAGACAAGACACATTGGAGCGATGCACAATGTTATGCAACACATTTTTCACTGAATACAATCATCATCAAAAATGTTGTCAGTAATTTAGTGAAGAGTTAAAATATTGTAAAATATAAAAGTGTATTTGCTCACCAGAGAAGGCGTATTTCCCACCAATAGCGAACGTCGCTATTTAGGCGCAGAGCAACTATTAAATTTATATTATTTTATTTAAGTTATTCCCTCAAACAAGAAATAATCAAAACGCATAATTCTTAGTCATATTGTAACTACACTTTAGTACATAACTGGTACAGTTAAAAATAAAAATATTTTTTTAAATTAATAATAATAATAATAATATAATAATAATATTTTGAAATTTAAGCCAGAGGATTTCTCTTCATAAGTTCAATATCCGAATCCATCATATCTTTAACTAATTCTTGGAATGTTACCTTAGGAGACCAGTTCATCTCCTTCTTAGCTTTAGATGCGTCTCCGAGAAGAAGATCCTGAAATTATTAAAATTACTGAAAATTTTCACATTCTTTTAACAAAATAAAATTATTTTAGAAACTTAAGGTTTCCATAGTATTGTAAGTATGATAATATCACACGTAGTACAACTAGTAACTTGTGTTGTTTGTTACGAGTGCTAGTTAAGACGATATTTACACCAACACGACGCGCAAGCGAAATTGTCCAAAATTAACTAGCACGAGTTAACAATCAAGCGAAGTTTATCACAGCAACATGCGGCCACGTGTTATATTATTTGTTATGACTATATTAGACACAATCAATTACGACGTATATTAAATTTACACTAAAAGAGGCTTCTGGTCTGAGGCAATCGCAGATATTCATGAGGGACCCATTTACAGGTAAGGCAGAAGAAACTTTGTTATTGAAAACTTCTAACAGAAGTCTGTTGTCTCACGAAACACCTCAACATCATTGGGGTGGAAGAGGATTCAACCTGCAGACTATGTGGAGAAGAAGGCGAAACCTCTCAACACATTCTCTGCGAATTCCTGCTCTGGGGTCAGAAGACTACGACACTTACGGGTCCAATTCTCAGATTCCACAAAATTAACAGCTGCGCCCGTCAACAACATCCTGAGCTTTATCGGTGAGACTGGCTTGATGGGGTAAAAACGCGCGCAGGGCTCAATAAGCCACTGAGCTTTAGTACATTAAGTTTTTGCACGTTTTTGAACCACACCAAACGGTTATTAATAATAATACTAGTGTTACCCCAGCGCACTGACAAACTGAGCGTTGACTGAGCCGGCTAAATGCTAAGTCACGTGATGCATTAGTTCCATGAGGAGACGCGGCGTTGGTGTAGATGTCGCCTCAAGTAAAGCGCGTTTAGCAGACTTTCATATATAAATTAAAATAATTATTATTGAAAAATCGACGTAGAATAAAAATATACAAATGTTTCATGTTCCATCTGAGGATAGAACCCTTTCATTGAAAAAAAAATGGTCCAAATTGGTGAAGCGGTAGCCGCTAGAGGAACCGGAGAAAAATACCCTTTGAGCTTTTACATATGTATTGATTATTACGGTTGCTATGGTACTCGTAGTAGTGGTTAATACGTTTTAATTATCTTTTAGTTGCATCTACCAAAAAGCTAATACGACTGATTATCCCCAACTACGGTAATTGTCAATATAATGCGATTTTTACTGGTTCACGGGTCTTAAATGAAGTGATTTTATTGGCTTAAAATACGCGAGGTCAGTCGTCACTATGTAAGTATTAAATTTGCTCAAGAGTTCTATACATACCACTTCAGTAGGTCGAAAGTATTTGGTGCTCACTTTAACTCTAACAATACCGGAATTTGTTTCTTTACCAACTTCTTCCAACCCTTTGCCTTCCCAGACAATTTCTTTGCCAATGTATTTAAACGCTGCTTCAACAAATTCACGTACGCTACGAGTTTCTCCAGAAGCTATGACGTAATCTTTGGGAGTATCCTGTTGAAGCATTAGCCACATTGCCTGAAACATCAAAAAATTATTGAATCATTTTGACTTCCTAAGGCCCTGTTACAGCACCAGTTTTTGGTTCAATAATTTTAGCTGGGATTAAAATAAATTGTTTAAGACTAGAGAAAAACAGTTTTATGGTAATTTTTAAATGCATTGTTTATTGATACCGAATTAAATAAAGACAAATTAATAAAGCAAAAATAAAACCCTTTAATTCTCACAAACTTTTTCGTACTCTAAATGTACATTTTGACTAAGTAGTCATCATCAGTAGATAAAGAGAAGAACCACAACGAATCTGAAAATTATAGCAACGAGGTAGAAACGTCCCTTACGCCTGGTGAATAGGAAATCACGAATTACCGAGAGGTGGATCTGAAATTATAGTTTAGGGATTTCTCCCCTCCAGTCGTGCGATAAAATGAAAAATTTGGAATCAAAGCCGAGTCTTGGTTTAAAATGGTAGTTTGAAATTTGTAGGTAAATATGCTTTCCCATACGTTGGGTTCTCTGCTGTTGCTTTTACAGATTTTAGAAGTTTTACATCAGCTGGTAGGATAAGGTGAATCTAAAATGTGTGCTGCTACGCACGATTTTTATGGTATGTTGAAGCGAAAATGAGATAAGTATTCTTTAAAACGTGTGCCTAGTTTCTTCTTAGTTTGAGATATGTAGTGTTTGGCGCATGTGGAACAATTTATTTGGTAAATCCCTGATCGATTATTACCTGGGAAATTTTTAAGAATATTTTTTGTAGAAACAATAGTCTGAAAACTTGCATTTTGAATAAAACTTCTAATTTTGTTATGACTGGGTATTTCTATTTTTTAATAGGTCCTGTACTTTGCGAATCTGATCTTTTTTTTATTGTGTGTAGTCTTAAGAGAAACCTGTATTATGGCGATTGCTTTGTGTATGATGTGGTTAACTAATGAGAGGGAGTAGCCATTAAATCTTGCTATGTCGTCGAAATAATTTCTTTCTTTCTTGTACCTTATATTCGTCAGAGGTATGTTAATGAATCTATAACTTAGAAAATTAAATGCGACACGTTTATGTGCAAGTTTGTGATGATATTTACAGAAAAAGCACAAACATCGACATATGCATTACTCAAGATTCTCATCGCACACCTGCACATAAACTTGCCGCATTTAATTCTTTAATTTGACGGATACAACAAAGAATTAAATTATATCTTTGATTATATACCTTTACAATCGACAATCGCGTCTTGTTTGTTTTCAGTGCGTTTGTTATTTTAACACGAGCTCGTTGACTGTCAGATTTATTTCCTTATTGCTTTCTTTAGTTTGTGAGAGCTGCGTATTTTTAAGTATTAAGGCCGTTTGCGTTTGTAATTTAATTGTTATTACTGTTTTATTTTGTAATTATTTCTACCCGCACATAGCTTAAGGAATTTTCTTATTTGTATGTAATATTGTATAATATTTGATACCATTTTTTCACGTGCAAAAAAACTGGTACCAAAATTTTAATCTCAAGGAAAATCTGTGGAATATCTCGGCAAAAACTGCATCAGTAAAAGCACCTCTAAAAGTATTCATCCCTTCGGCCTTAACACAAATTCACTGCTAAAATCATTATTGTAAATGATTCACACACAGAAAATGTTGGCAAACACTTCGCCGGCTCCTGTAACCTGTTAGGGGTAAGCGGATTAGTAGTAAGTAGGTAGTAAACATCTTTAATTTTCATGTTGACCGGGACAGACCTTTCATCAGAATAACCAATCGACCAGCATATTTTTATTTAAGAGTGTTGTTTATAACTTGCTTGGTTGGCTGCTTTCTAGGTCTGTTAGTACAAACAGCGCAACCTGTCGCTCCCGTCTACTACTATTTCAAGAAATGTAATAATTCGTAAACGTTGCGGGTCTATAAGGGTACAGTCAATGATTATATCCACAAAATAGCGAGATTTAATGGCTACCCCCCCTCATTAGTTAACCACATCCTACGCGAAGCAATCGCCACAAAACAGATTTTTCTTAAAATTACGCACAAAAAATACAGATCAGATTCGTAAAATACTGAGCCCCTTTGACATACTATTCACCTATTTATAAAAAAATTGCAACTTTATTCCAAAATGTAGTTTTTCGGTCCATTGTTTCTATAAATAATAATATTAAGAATCTACAAGATAATACTAAAGACCCGATACCAATTGAAAATTAATCAGGGATTTACCAAATAAACTGTTCCACATGCTTCTAACACAGTTTTAAAAAACACTTATCTCATTTTCGCTTCAACAGTCCAAAAATAGAATGCGTAGCAACATACATTTTAGATTCTGAACATCGTATCCCACTGTCTGATTTAACACTCCTGAAATCTGCACAAAACAGCAGAGAACTCGACACATGGGAAAACAGATTTATCTACAAATTTCAAACTAACATTTAAAATCAAGACTTGGCTTTGATTCCAAATTCTTCGCTACTTAAATTAAACGCGCGAAGAGAGGGGAGGAATCCCGAAACTATAAATTCAGATCCACCCATCGGCAATTTTATAATTAGATTTTAAATCTCCGTAAAATTATACAATTAGCGACGATTACCACGGATGTCAGAGGATTGACCATTACTTCTGGAAATTTTTATTTCCTAGGCCCTAGAGAACAATAACCTATATGGTGAAAACATGTTTCACATGGAACCCATAGTTTTAGATCTCCTCGGAAAGATGATAAATTGACAAATATACATCTACAGAATGCATTTCCCAAAGCTCAGACATCAAACCCAATTCATTCGCACCAAAAGCAAATGTACATACCACTACACCACCGGCGTTGACAAAATGATTTTCTCTTAAACATAATTTTACCTCTACGTAATCTTTGGCGTGTCCCCAATCTCTTTTTGCATCCAAATTTCCCAGTTCCACATATTCCGACAGTCCAAGATGTATTTTTGCAACCTCCCTGGTAATTTTTCTAGTTACAAAAGTTTCACCACGACGTGGACTTTCATGGTTAAATAAAATACCATTGCAAGCGAACATATCATAAGCCTCACGATAGTTTGTTACTATCCAATATGCATATAATTTGGCACAAGCTGGAATGAAGTAAAAACACTCAAACTGTGGAACAAAACACTTAAAAATACAGCGCCCTGCCACACAAGTAACTAAATACCAGATACCTACGTATTTCAACTGACACAGTCAGTTTACCACTGATGATGATAGCTTTGCTGTCGAAATACGTATCTGGTATTTAGTTACTTGTGTGGAAGGGTGCTGTATTTTTCAAACAAGGGGGAATAATTATAACCACTTTTTGGATTAAATATTACAATTTCCTCTTAGAAGAAGTAATAACACCAAACGGGTAAGTGCTTACCGTAAGGAGATCTAGGATAAAATGGCGTCGTTTCAGTTTGTGGATTTTCTTGTATTTTACCATACAATTCTGAAGTAGAAGCTTGATAAAATTTCACTTCTTTTTCTAAACCACACGTCCGAATTGCATCCAAAATTCTCAATGTGCCAACGGCATCAACTTCTGCTGTATATTCACTCAAATCAAACGACACCATAACGTGACTTTGGGCAGCCAAATTATAAATTTCGGTGGGTTTCGATTCTTTGATTAATCTAACAAGACTACTGGAATCTGTCAGGTCTCCGTACTTTAGATGCATTTTTCCTCCTTTGTGTTGAAATTTGTCCGCGTATAGATGATCAATACGACCCGTGTTAAATGTACTAGCTCTTCTGATAACGCCATAAACTTCGTAGCCTTTGTTTAGGAGAAATTCTGCCAAGTACGAGCCATCCTAAAAAACATAAGTATAAGCGTAAACGAATTCCACTTTAAAACAATTTTAAAAGACTAAGATAATAAATCAACACCACATAAAATTAGTGTTTGATTGTGATAAATGCTGTATTTGCACCAGTACATTATTTATCTTTTAACTGTATTGTATGGATCGAAATAAGAGGAAAATGGAGGAAATCTTGGTGGACCCAACCTTAGAAATACCACTATGCCAAGTTCTATGGGGCGTCAAGTGTAAAGTGAAAATTTGCTGAGCATTTCGCGTTATTTATGGAAAATTGTCCCATAATTTATTATATATACACACATTTAGTTAAATGCTTTTTATTTTAATAAATATTTGTAGATTTAAATAAATCTTTAAACATTTAATTTAAATAATCCAACATTTAACAAAGCATTAGAGATTCAAATAAAACTTAATACATTTATTTTAAATTTTCAAACATTCAGTAAATCTTTATGTATTTAGATAAATCTGCACAGATTTGCTTTAAATTTTTCAATATTTAATAAATCTTCACAGATTTAAATAAATCTTTACTGATTCAAACAAATCTTTACACATTTAATTAAATCTTTATAGACTTAAATAAATGTTTCAACATTTAATTTTAACACGTTCGCTGCCACTCTGTCACATGACACTACCCCTAGGGGCCGTTCCTTTTTTTTTACATTTAAGGTTGATATTGTTAAACGCGCCAAGGCGGGAACGGCACCTGCGCAACGTAGCCGATGACGCCTAAAGGCGGGAATGGCAGCGAACGTGTTAAGCTGTCATATTTAATGTTAATCTGTCATATTTATTTGAAGACCCAGCCAACATAAAAGATCAAGACCGTTTACACTGGTGGTAACGTTCACGTTTTCCGTATTTCAGGCGTTTGTACAATAAATATTAATTTAATTGTAAATAACAACGTATTTAAAAATATGAACATTGCATAATTTATTATTCATGTAATGAAAGGTTCAAATACCTTCGCATCCCGGATTTGAATTCAGTGCTCTAATCACTCTGAAGACAAAGCTGTAATGTTTTGCGAAACGTTAGTTTGTATGGGTTCACAAACAGCTAACAGGCATAAACCGATTAAGTATTATTGTCCTGGCAAACAAAATATATTAAGATCAAATCTTTGTCCGCCCCAAGCCATGGTTTAAATAATCTAAGCACACAGCCCTGTTTAGGCTGACAGAGCCCACAAACAACTATGGCTCAAACTTTTAGAGCAAATGCTTGTAAAGACAGACAAGCTACGGGTCAGATTATGCTGGGTGTAGTCCCCAAATGACGACGCCGTCTAAGCCGAAAGTAAATTGTAATCTATATTTCAGGAAATTATCCCAGAATTTATTATTAATTGATTGCCCCACAATTTTAATACTGACTAAATACTAGACTAGAAATCTGGACACTGCACATAACACAAGACGTTTTTGTCCTATCGAAATACAGAACAGTGTTTCATAAGTTTGAGTTGTAAAAAAACGCTCAGCCATGACTACGGTTGCGGGTATAGTTTCAAAAAAAAAACAGAAAATTGTACAAACGTCTGTAAAATAGACCGAACGCGAATGGTTTTCAACAATTACGTAATTGACGAAATATGTTAAAGTGGAGTGTTTTCAAATATGTTGTTTGGCTTTGTAAATTTATAAATATCTGCTGTAGTATTGTAAAATATATTCAGATTTTAAAGTGCCAACTAAAATGAAACTATTGTAGAAGATTCTATGCCCCCCCCCCTTCTACTACTGAATAAATCCACAGCGTTGATTGTCTTATTAACTTAAGTCAATGAACGTCCAAATATTAAATACAAATTTCTAGTTTTTTTAGCTGTAAGTTGAATTGGTTACAACTAGTGATCCCGGTTTTCGATAAACTTGGGTTGATTGTTAATAAGTGTTAGTTAAGACGATAGCAACGAGCCCAGTAGCCAGGTACTTTTCAAAGTCAGGAAGTTTTGAAACTTGGTGATTTTGTAGATTTTGATGTCCCTACAAAAACATACTAATTTTGCAACCCTGTAGTTTTGACGCTTGCGCCGCCATGTTGGCAAAAGCAGTTTTTTAGAATATCTCGTTTGCGGTACTTCCTACCTTTTAAATAGCTATTATAAAAAAGAAAGAGGATTACATTTCCGACAAATTATGTCCTATAATTTTTTTGTAAAAGCCATAGTTTTGCCGTAGCAGCCGAGTGAATTTAATACAGTGTTTTACTGATTTAAATGGTTTATAATTTAAAAATGAAGCAAAATGTTAAAATGCAGAAATTTTTATTATATTATAAGAGCTATAGGTACCATAACTTCCGATCTGGTGCAAAATCTGGGCTATAGTTTTATTGTGGGCTTTCCACTTATTCATTATTACATCTGCAAATTAATTTGAGTAGTTCTTGAGTAGAACTTTGATTGGCTAAATAAAAGGTGTGTGATATAGTCAACTTGAAACCTTTTGATCAAAGATAGTCGTTTTGACGAATACCTAATATTTTCTTTCTATCTTGTTACGAATTGTAACATTTAAAAATAAATTTTACAACTTTATCGATTAAAAAAATTCTACCTTTTAAAATTAGAATTTACTTAAATATACTAAAATATTTAAAATTTAATTTAATTAATTTAATTCACCTAATTAAAAACAATTTTATTCTTAAAGAAAACAGTAATAATAATATTTTTGTTTGTTTTGAATTTAAGCAATTTTTCCAGTTTAATTTGATGCATTTTAACTAATTAGTAGCCAAGTTTTGAATATTTTCAAGAACAAATTTTGCATCGGTATTTTTTGGTAGAAACCCAAAACACTTGGTTTCTTATTCTCAAACTCCAAAAGTATTTAAAAAATGCTTTATAAACGATTTTTTTATTTAATAACAGCGTACTTACTACCTTTTCGTTATAGGTTTTAAAGTATTTTAAGCAGAATACAGAAACTATACTTTTTTTACCGTACTCAATTTTTACTTATAACTACAAATTTTAAACTTCTATTAAGCAAATGTAATTAAAAAAAAATCGAGATGAAATTGCATCCCTAATAGCCAAGCCTTCGTTAAATAAATATAATATTTTAACAACACTTTTAATTTCCAAGATTTTCCCATTAGCAGTAAATTTTACTTTTCAAGTTTATTATAATCACCATCAACAACAACAGTGCTAACTGAGAAGAACTTTCAATAATTGAATCATAATATCGTTTTTTGAACATTTTTAATATACCCACCCTGGTTTTGTTGGCAAATTTAAATTGAAATTTAAATTATGGCGGTTATAATACTAAACGAAACGCACGACAAAAACTGTTTTATCGACAAGTTAATATGGCTGTGTTGTGTACGTAGAGGATTTGGACTTTACATATTTTTATCATCGTAATTCAGGAAATTAAGGTACAAAAGAGATTAAAAACCGTATACGTTGGTAACATTACGTAAATTATTAAATTAAAAGTAACATATGTGCAGTGAAATTAAAGAAAAGTGTAGATTTTTACCTGGCCAGTAATTCCAGTTATGAAAGCAACCTTTCTCCCTTGATTATTCATGTTAAAAAGCGGAAAATACCCTTTCAATACGCAGCACAACTTTGTGAACAAATAACACAATGACTGCCACGATTAAAGTTGCTCTGCCTTATCGTTTTACCTGAAATAAATATCAATTTACGAAAAGTAAACAAGAATTCATTGTTATCAGCAAATTTATTATTTTCAATTATTCACCTTACTTATGCGGTTTTCTTATTGCAACAGTTTTTTCTGTTATTGCTGAGTTTGTCAAATATATGTAATTATAAATTTTATTGCATAATTATTAATATTTGTTATTTTCTATTGTTTGAACTAGGATCCACCATGATCCAACGCATAAGCAGTTGTATAGTTTTTCTAGTTTTTGTCGCATGTATACAGGTCAGTATACTTAAATTTTATATTAACAGCTACGATAAATTGTGTATTTGCAGGCCCAGTCCTATGAGAACAGCCGATGCAAGTGTGTATGTCCAAGCATCAGCTCCGTTACAAATAGCACCGATATATCGCATAATACTCGTAATTTCCACATTGCAAATGTTCCACCAAATAAATGGTAATATTAGAATGCAATATTTATCAGTAATTTAAACTTCGGTTTTCAGCAATTGTGATGGAGTAATTTTGCCAAAAATTGGTGACAAAATTAAAGGAAAAGAACAAGAATTTTGTCCACGTTGTGAATGTAAATACGAAAATCGCAACTTAACTATCATTAAAGTAGTTGTGATTATTGTAATCTGGGTTATTTCAATATTGGTCATTTACATGGCTTTCTTGATAATTTTGGATCCATTGTTGAATAAACGAGTTAAAGGAAATTATCAAGAACATACAAATGAAGAGGTAGGTTCATATTACGATGATTAATTTATTCTTCCAAAATTAGTTTTTTAATGTGGTTAATTAGAAGAAGATAAATGATTCATCCCTGAAAACATCATATACGAAGCACATCTGCCGTTTATTATTTTCTATTAGAGTCCTTTATCCACACTTGAAAACATAACAGTTGTCAAGGTACTTAGACTGTTACTTATTTTGAAAATTTGTCAAATATCTCAAAAATCAACAATTAATTCTATAATTTAAAAATCCAATAATATACAGGGTGAACACTTTGTATAATTGGTAACAATTTCAGGTTATACAGCCGTTAATAATCAACAACTTTTATTAAGAAAAAATTTGATATTTTTAATTTTTAACACTTAAATGACTCACTCTGTATAGTAGCATACCTAACAGAGTTGTCTTTCCATACTGAGTTAAATAAATGCTCTGTCTTCCATTCCAAATGATGTATACAAAATGGAATTGTTTTATTAAATTGTAAATTAATGTCTCTAAATTAAAAGCCGTTGCATTTTCAAGGGCTGCAAGTGTGCATTACAGATAGTCACTTTAAGAAGAATTGAGACACTCGCAAACTGTATGTAACCAATATATGTATTTATATCTTTTTATTCTTTAATTGTTGTAACTCTAAAAGTTGTAAATCATCATGTGGATCAAGGAACTCTGTTTTCTACTAAAAAATTACGAGTATTTCTTTGATTTTTATTTATTTTATTTTTTATCAAGTTTAATCTACAACCCAATGTTATAAACAAAAATTTCTATATTTTACACTTAATGGAACAATAATTAACTTTTCAAAATTCTAGGATGAAACTGCAGCAGGAGTTGGTGGCCCGATGTCTCATAATATGAGTGTTCGTGGTAACGTTTTAAACAGAGTTGGTCATCAACAGGACAAATGGAAAAGACAGGTTAAAGAACAAAGACGCAATATTTATGATCGTCATACCATGCTTAATTAATTACAATTTTATTGTATTTGTACAGTGATATTTATATTTTTGTTTATTGTATGTATAATTTGAATAAATTTTAATTTTTGTTGTATTTTTGATCATTCAAATTTTGCTAAGGACCTTGTACAAAATGTTCCCTACACCTTAAGGATTCAAAATCTGCAAGTTGTCAAAAAATCGTCCTACGCAACAGGACGTTGTACAAAATTTTTGAGTTAGATGTACAGTGAGATATTTCAATATTGCAGTCTCTTCAGGACCATAGCTTTACGATTTCTTCCTGTCAATAGCCATTTCTTTCCGTTTCTTATGCCTCTTCTTACTCCTACACCGCTTCTAACCATCTTGCCTCATTTCTCTAGGCTTCATTCAAAACTCTCTTTGTTATTCCTGTTTCATATGTACTAACCATCTTGCTCTTTGTGCTCTGACAAACGGCGATCTCCGTGTCTTTGTAAAGGTCACTTTATTTGTTCTCATTTTCCATACTTCTGTCTCCTTCTTCCCTCCCTAGATTTGGTCATACTCCATTGTTTGTAGTGAAACTTGAGGACAATTTACTATTGCTTCTTACTTTATTTTCTGTCCTTGGTAGTGTGATCTCTGTTAATTTTATCAACTTTTCTGAAATACCCATTTCTTCCACTATAACGTTATAGCACTATAAAACTTTCTTCTGGTTACCGAGTCGTACACTTACTGCTTGGAATCTATAAAGACTATGTAGTACAGCTTAACTTTTTGATCTTGCTTGGATTTCCTTTTAAGGTAAACATTTGGTCTGCGACTGATCAGTTCATCCTAAAGCCAAATTGGTACTCCCCTATTATCTTTTCTGTGTATTCTCCGAGTCGTTTTATTTGCATTGCATCATTTTATATGCTGTATCTAGCAGTGCTATGCCTCTGTAATTTTGACACAATGACTTACTTCTTCTTTTTAATAGGTCGTTGACCTGTTTTACTTCGATTTTCAACCCTGTTCTTGTGATCCAGAGGTCCAGCTTTCTTTCTACCTTTTTGGGGGCAATGACCTTTCTCCTTTTTACTTTCCTATACTTTCAGTATAGGGAAGTATTGATTTCATGCAAAATTTCAAAGTTGAGATTTTAACGGAAATAGTCGGGGGAAGGGGTCCATGGACCGCAAAAAAGTAATTTTTAAAAAATGTCTGTCTGTGGGTGGGTGTGTTACGCTCCATATCTCCGGAACGGCTGGACCGACTTTGATGTGCTTTGGAATGAGGGGTATATCAAAAATTCACTGACAAAATAAGCTTTTAAAAAAAAGCCGAAACCGGAAGCGGAAGTTAGACATGTTTTTTTAATAGCATTTTTTTCAGAAACTGAATTTTGGAAATTTTAATAGTGGAGATTAAAGAAGGCCTTAGGACAAATCAAACGATTTTTTACCGAACTCTCTAGCTTTAAAATGGCGGCCGCTACGAATTTTTGAACATTTCGACTTTAACGCCCATTTACTCAAAAACCAGTTATCTGATTGGAATCAGCTACATCTTGTTTGGTAGCCCTTCAAGGGTACTATACCATGAAATATAATTAATTTTGAAAATATAAAAACGATCGCAATGACATCACTCCAAAATTTTGGAATTTTTCAAAAAAATATTTCTCAAAAACTGCCCACGCGTTTTTGTTTAAACTTTTTAAGCTGATAGAGCTGGGAATCTTCTACAATTTGTTTTTTTGCGCATTGCTATAATTTCACTGTGACGCCCTCTGTGAATTTTTGAAAATTGAAAATTGGTACCCTTTTATTTATTTAACGGGGGGCAATAAAATATTTCTGTTAAAGTAATATAGCTCATCATTGATAGCAAAATCCGAATATCAATATTTTTTTGATACTTTAATATTTAGGGGGGCTACTGTTCCCCCTCTCCCCCAAAAATTTTGCTACAAAATTAAAAAATTTTCTTCTTTTGTTTGCTCTAGGAGAATCTTTTTACAAAAAATCAAAAAATCGAATTTTTTGCCCCTTCATAATCTTTTTGTCCTTAGAAGAATTTCACATACTTTCTACAGCAGTTGTATTCTTGTACTAGTCGTTTAATGTTCAGTGTAGGATAACTTTTTTATTTTAATAGATAGACTCGCAAACCCAAGAGCAAAGTTGTAGGGCAAATTCTTCTCGATTGTATTTAAGAAAAAAACTTGAGTTTCCAATTTTAATATGGCGGCCACGGTAAAAAATAACTTTTTTTTTAAGGGAAACGTGGCATTTTGGCTTTAAAATCAGAAAGTTTTTGAAATTCTAAATACAAATTAATAAGAGTAATTTCTTGCTAAAAATAATACTTCTCGAGTTATTAATATATTTTCAAATATCAATTTCCGCGCTTCCGTTGATTCAGTCCGAATATTTTACCCAACCTTATGCTTGCAGCGCAGCGGTGGGTCTTTCTTCAACCGCTTCAAGATGTTACAACTTATAAGAAGTATTTACTTTAACTAGTCGTGTCTAGACAGGTGTATATCGAAAGTGTTGGAAAATATAATACAATGTATTTAAATGTATAGGAAAGCCCAGGCGAAGTGTTTCTTATACAACTTTCAAAAACAAACTTCGCTTGTTTCTGCTAGACAACTGTTACTACACCTTGGATGAATTTCTTCTTCCTTAACTCAAATGAGTTATTCCTATCTTTGTTTGATCTTTTTTTTTAAGCCCATCGTACAAATTTAGCATTAGGTATGTTTATTGTTTTTACTAAAAAAACTAACTAAATTATTCTTATTTTTTTTGAAATGTATTGTTTATGTTTATTTTGTGATTATGCTGACATTTACCACACACTATTTTGTGTCAAAGGGTAATAAAGATATTATTATTATTATTATTATTATTATTATTATTATTATTATTATTATTATTATGACTGCCTTTATCCATGTTTCTGGTAAATGTTCTTCTACCAAACTTCCCTTATAATAGCTCATGTAGCTCCTTTATATCAGTGTTGTTCCGCCATATTTTAATAGTTCCGCTGGTATATCACAAATAAAAGATATTGTGGTGTATTATTTTCTCCTGCTTTTTTTTATTTTTTAAGGCTAAAATATTTCTGAAATTTTTTTCTTAGTAGGACCCGAGGTTGTTTGGTCTTCTCGTATTATCGAGTAGTCTTCATCCTCTTTCATTTCCGGATTTCTTCCTTTTGTGTTTAATAGTTCGTTGAAGTATTCCTTTCATCTTTCTATCGATTTCTATTCATCCCCGATGAAATTTCCTGCTTTATCCTTACAAAAATTGGTTTTCCTCCGGAAATCTCTTATCTTTTTTATTCTGTGATATAAGTTCCCAACCTCCTTATTTTTGAACACTTCTTTCAGTTTCCGTTGGTAGCAGTCTCGTTTAGTTTTTCTACATGCTTGTTTTCTTCTGTTTTCTATACTTCTGTTAGCCTCTTCTTTGCCTGTTTGTAGCATTTTGTCCCGGGCTTTTTTTCCTTTCATCATCTCGTTTCTACATTCTATGTTTTCTCTCCTGGCTTTTTTCTTCACCCCTATTGTCTCCGCTGCTGCTTCTTGTATAAGTACTTTCAGGTTTTTCCATTTTTCATTCAATCCGAATCCGTTGCTACGTTATGTATTGGTTCCTTTTTTCTGTGACTATAATAAATTTTTACATTAAATTTTGTTATTTTCCCTTTTTTTTCACAGGGTGTTTTTTGTAGCATCCCAAGTTAATCTCAAACCTTTAGACTAAAACTCCGACATCAACTACACATGGACACATGTCGTTGAGTATTTCTTGGTATATTTACTTATTTTCATTATGCAAATATATTTGAGGGATTTTTATCTTTCTTTCTTGTGGTTTTCCTGATTGTTGTGATGTTTGTTGTGTTGATTGTTGTAAAGAGGTGTTGATCTGGCGTATTGCAGCTGAAAATTTGCCTTAGTCACTTATTATCCAGCATTTTCTTTCTGTTTTTCCGTTATAAAGAATCTGTTCTTAGTGATAAGGTTCTGGAGTTCAAATGAAAACTTTCTATTTGGTTCTACCGCAGGAGGCGTAATTTCGTCGATGTTTCTTTTGTCCATAATAGGTAATACCATTGACTATACCATTAATCAAAGGTAATACTTATATAGAACCCCTCCACAGGGGTTCTTGTTCATAGGTAATTCTTTAATACTTGTTTTGTATTAGTTGAATTAACTTGTTTTTGCTGAAAGTGATACAGTATCACACTGTTTACGGTCACAATTGCTAGCAGGGCAATAAGAAACAACCATTCGCTAGGACGGCTTGCCGGCTGGCCAAGGACAGGTGGGTCAGAGTGGGCCCGGGCCGAAAAAAATATTTGCCTACCTGGCTAGCAACTGAATAATTAAATCATTTTCTCATAACCAAATTATTATGTAATGTTTTGTTTTAAACTACCACAAACCCAGAAAATGGTTTTTAAAAATGTCTGATCGTGGGTGGTTCAACACCGTAAGCGGTAGCTAGACATAGACATGTTTCTTTGGTAGCATTCTGCTCATTAATATAGATAGATACTGTATGGCAAATTCAACGCTTTTTTCCCGAATCTTCTAGCTTTAAAATCGCAGCCGCTACGACTTCTTTTGTTAATTTTGACCTAATAACCTTGTTACTCAAAAACGAGTTGTCAGATTGGGATGAAATTTGATATTTTAATAGCCATACGAGAACACCATATTGTAGAATTTTTGTACAAATACACACACACACACACACACATAAAAAAAACACTTTTTTGGGTTGCTGGAGCCCCGTAGCATGTATTTCCGTTAAAATCGAGATTTCGAAAATTTTCATAAAATCACTACATTTTTATACCGCAGGTATGGAAAAGTAAAAATCATAATTTAATGAAAATATCTAAAACTTTTGCAGGCGGTTGCTATGGCAGTATTGTAAACAAGTTTCTTATTTTTCTTGTTTCCTAGTAATTTGTATTGCTTTCTTAAAAATCTGGCGGGAGGAAAAGTAACTTTTCTCTCTAGTTAGGAAAAATTACTTTTATTAATAAGGTCCAGCTTTACTTCGTTGAAGTTTATATTGATATTGAATAAAATACTTTATTACTTCAACAATTAAAGGTTAAAATTACTTTTCCTCCCGCTGGGAGAGAATAGCTTATTTTCGATCCGTCTATGCGGACCGAAAGCCGACTTTCAATTAGGGAGTAGAAAATAGTTATTTGTTTCATGAGAGAAGAAAGTGAAAGTTTTTTTCCCGCGGGTGATGTCTATTTCACGAACCTAAGGCGAGTGTAAAACACACAAGAGAGAAGAAAACACTTTCTTCCCGAGTTTCACATATGATTTTTTCAAAAAACATTAATTTTAAAATTTATCAAAATTAAATTATTTTAATATGACAGTTGTGTAAAAATTGACTATTGCAAGTAAGATACCTTTGGTATCTACGGTAACCAAGACGTATCCATGGTATACGCGACGTATCCAAGGAAAACAAACAAGATTCGCATTTAAAAGCTGGAGTAAAATCGCGTTGCCTTCCGGCGGAAGACGAAGCAATTTTACTTCCGTTAAACAGCAATTATCAACTTTCGACAACAAAATGAGGGTCGAAAAGCCTACTTTCTAACAAGGTTGACGGAAAAATTGGTTATCTGCATTACAGTAGATCTTAGAAACAAAGTTGGTCATGACCGTCGAAAAACAAAATACCTTGTCATGACGTCTTTGGCAAAATTTTAAGTCTTATTTAGTACGACTGTCATCTTCTATTGAATATTATTACACCAAGAATACATCGAAATGCCTACTGACTATGTTTCATTTCTAAAAGATTTTATGGCTGGGGGTATATCAGCCGCAGTAGCAAAAACCGCCGTAGCCCCAATAGAACGAGTAAAATTATTATTACAAGTGCAAGCTGTGTCAAAGCAAATACCCGAAGAACAACGCTACAAAGGTACTAACTGTTTTATTTATCAGGATTTCACTCGATATTCCAGATTTATGATTTTGTTTGTTTTATGGACGGTAGTCTCAAGACAATTAACAGCATTTTGAGATTACATTGTATATTTTCTACTTTAGAACACATAGAATCATGTAGCTCTATTTTCATCCTCAATTTGTTTCTGTTTAGGTATGGTGGATTGTTTTGTACGAATACCAAAAGAGCAAGGATTCAAAAGCTTTTGGCGCGGTAACCTGGCTAATGTTATTCGATATTTCCCTACGCAAGCTCTTAATTTCTCATTCAAGGATATTTACAAACAAGTTTTTCTTGGAGGAGTAGACAAGAAAACGCAATTTTGGAGATATTTCGCTGGTAATTTAGCATCAGGTGGAGCTGCAGGTGCTACGTCGTTATGTTTTGTGTATCCACTTGATTACGCTCGGACAAGGTAATATTATTCTTGGTTAGCATTCATATATAGTTAATTTGTATGTTTTTGCAGATTAGCCGCAGATATTGGTCGCAGTTTGCAAGAACGTCAATACCATGGTCTTTTAGATTGCATTACAAAAACGTTCAAATCAGATGGTATGATTGGGCTCTACAGAGGTTTTGCAGTATCGGTACAAGGTATTGTCATATATCGTGCAACCTACTTTGGATTCTTTGATACAGCTAAAGGAATGTTACCTGATCCAAGGAATACGCCTTTCCTAATTTCTTTTCTTATAGCACAGGTAAAATTTAATAATTTTATTCTTCTTTTAGTTAATAATCTTTATTTTTTCTTTTAAGATTGTAACAACAACAGCTGGAATTACTTCATATCCGTTTGATACAGTAAGAAGACGTATGATGATGCAATCAGGACGAGCTAAAGCTGATATGACATACAAAAACACGATGGACTGCTGGGCAAAAATCGCCCGAAATGAAGGGCCTACGGCCTTTTTCAAGGGAGCTTTCTCTAATGTTCTTCGTGGTACTGGTGCAGCTTTGGTACTAGTGCTCTATGATGAAATTAAAGCTGTGATATAAAACTTGTATTATATTTCAGTTATTATTTTGTTTTTGAATTACAGTTAATTTTACAATATTTTTTAAGAAACTGTAATAGACGGTTAGTATTGTGTACCTTACAATTTGTTCAATAGGTGCAATGCGATGTTAATTGTTTATTTTTTCCGTGGGTATTTTTCGCTGTCAATGTCCTTCGTATAAGTACTGTTCGGGGATATTCATAACCATCTTTGTCCCTTCTTCTTCTAAAGAAAATATTAGTGATGGCGACCAATTGAATCAGTGCAAATTCTTTTAGTTTGGATCTTATTTCGCTCCTTCATTTATAGTCAAGAGGGTCTTTTTCCTCTTCCGCTGTCATTTTTCTGTCTTTGCATTAAAGTCACCTATTACTATTACATCTTTCGAGTTTCTTTTCCATTGTTTCAGCGCTTCTGCTAATTTGTCATAGAATTCATATACAGCCTCATCGGGAGGGTTTTCTTCTGGGGAATAAATATTTAGATACGGTGATGTACGTTCGTAAGAAGTAGTCGTGTGTTCTCTCAGGCATCTGTTATTTCAATGGGTCAATATTTTCGGCTGGAAATTATCTCCAATTTCTTTCTAATACTACTAAATGCACTGGTAAATTCGTTTCTTTAAGCTTTCTTTATAATTGTGTTATTACCAACATCCGTTAACGATGTAAAAGGTTTGGCGTCTGATAGAGACAGACCCAGGGTTTTGACGCTGATGGACTGGGCGGTCAGACAAAGATCTATTGCCAAAAACACTCGCGCCGTACGGTACTTGCAGGGTGACCGACAGAAGCAAGAGAAGGTTCCCCTGACGGGTAATAGAAGATTGCCGCCTTCCGTGTAGGTGAACGGATCGACATCCAAAGAACTTGTTGGGGGTGTTCGAAACGGAAAGTTAAGTGAAATAGAACTGGGGTACGTAAGCTGTACGGCATGGCGTGGGTGAGAAATAGTTAAATCTTAAACACAAGTAATAAAAGCAAAGTGAAACAGAGTATATTTGTGGTGTCTTTTATCTCGGGCGCCAAACAACACCCAGCGAAGATCTAGTTTTTTTGTGATATTACAATAGAAATGTTTACTATAGACCCTGTGATGGACTTTGTTGTTTTACACTGATTTAGAATCAGTGTCACGTCATCACATTTTGATTGATATCAATAAAAAGTAAAATGTTTTAATGAATACATCAAAAAACTTTTTGATAGACACGCGCCTGTCAGAACTTTATGTCCTTAAGAAATAAAGCCAAGGCTAAGTTTAGAAGGCCGAGAATTATCCACAGCATTGAGAGTATATTACAAATCATTACGAAATTTAACTACCTACACTCAGAGAACAGTAGAAAAATGCATACTTTAATTTTTTGTTATGTTTAATAATCGTAATAAGCTAATAACAAAATGCTATGGAAGCGATTGGACTCACTTGGTCAATAAAGTGCACGTTTTTGTTGTTTAATTACGCAACAGAAAATGCATTTCACAACATCAAAACATGGTTTACTGGCACGACTTTGCACATTGTTTGAATTGTTCTCCTTATCAAATTTTCTTTTTAATACTGATACACGTAACATTATATTTCTTTCATTGGTAACCGAGGAACAGCAATTTTTATGCCATTGGATTTCGCACCTCCAGACTCACCACAAATAGTTTTCGAAGTTTTCAAGTTCTTGTAAGGATCATAATCACTTCTTGGTCTCTTGTTCACTTTTTTTTTAATTTAGTCCAACTTACATAAATAGTTTTCCTACTTTTTAACAAATAAGGCACTTGTTCGGCGATTTTCTGTATAAGTTCTACTCAAAACGTAAAATTGTTGCCTCTAATTAAACAACAAAAACCTGCACTTTATTACATCTCTATTGCGTGCGAGTGCAGATAGTAGGACGTATGTAGCGAGGGCTCGAGTACGCGAGAACGTACGTAGCACTTTGCAAATAATTCATTATCCCCGTTAGTTTTAATCCAATCGAATTGGAATTGGGCAAAACGGCATATTAATCAAAAATAAAATTTCGAAAAGCATGTCGCTGGTTACGCCTAATTGGGGTACATGTGAAAATCAAACTGCCCCAAAAAAATACTCCGAAATATCAGCATTAAAAAATTGACTCTTTCCATATAAGAACATGTATAATTGAAATTAGTAAAACTGCTATAACTTCTAAAATAATTTGATTCCTTTTATAAGGATATACGTGGCTTTAAAAAACAGTTGACCCTGTTTCGTGACACCCAGTATATAAAAAAATATTATTTAAATTAATTAGAAACGTCCCAATTTTTGTTTATGCCTTTTTAAGTAATTTTAATCAAAAATAATGTATTTTTTAACTAGCTAACAGCCTAAAAAGTTAAACAATTTCCGACGGTGTTAAAATAACGTTAATTGTTTGCGTAACGTTTTGAATAAGAACAGTTACGTATTTATAAAACAATAAAAAAGAAGGTAAAATAGGTAAAATGTTTGAATCTGTATTTGTCTGTATGCGGTAAAATTCCAATTTCAACTAGTATAGAAAATATAAAAAAAAATTAAAAGCAACAGCAAAACAACAACAACAAAATATACAGTAAATACTTTACTTACGTTTAAAAGCAGTACTGATTAGAATGTTAACAGCCCATTGAAACAGAGCACAATAAACTAGTGTTGAAAATTATACCTGAGTATATGCAAAAACCCAGCTTCCCCTTTCGATATGAATGGGATTTTCACTCCTTTGTTGCATTAGTGGTAAGATAGTATTAGTTTCACTTTAAATCTTACTTATTAGCGTCAAAAGGTTATGTTGATAGTGAGCAGGAAATGGTATATCAACGTTCTAGTCGCAACAGGAAACCGATAGAAATCGTAAATTTCTTTTAATGGAATTGTAATTATAAAACTCGAAAAATTCTTCCCTCCCACAAAATGAATAAAAAATCGGGAATGCTTGATGTTAAGACGAGAGACCAGAAAATAACTCGATTCTATATCTGTATCTAATCCACTATTTTTAACAAAAAAATGTGTGCCGAGCAGGCAATTTCTAAGTCAAGCTTCTTAGCGTGTTCTCACTGAAAGTGTTTTTTTTATTCTATCAATCATAGGACAACGAAAACGGTTATTGCATGTTTTAGTTAGCTGTAGAAATCGCTATAGAAACGTGCTACCAGATGTATAAATACATAGTAATGCAACGCAGCGGGTGCGTCGCAGCGTTTCGATTAAAAGTTCATACCATCAAAATCATGGCCTTATGATATCAATTTTTGCATTAAAATAAACCTCAATCAATCAAAAAAATCATATCTCACACTATATGTGCTGTTCGTAGGCTGGCTAATATAAGCAAAGCAACATAATACACTCGTTTAGAGTTGTGTGATCCGCGTGCAACCCTTTTCGTGACCAATTTCCTACTGAACTACTGACGGACCGTCGCATCGATGCTAAAATTCAGAAGCTTACTTGCCGGAAATTTGACCGCGCATCCGACGAATGATGACATGTTTCGTCCGCCGCCAAAGAAGTTTCACTTCAAACACTGCAAAACCGGAAGTGGATTTTTCTGTTATTTGCAACTGCAACTGAATTTTGTAAATTTGAAAAAAAGATCTGATTTCAGATTTTAGAGTAAATCTAAGGCATTTCTTCGAACTCGCTAACTTTAAAATGGCATTGAAAAACGAGTTAACAGAATGGCCTAAACTTTAGGTACTGTAATAGTCCTATGGGCAAACAATAGTACTGAGTAGCAGTGAAGAAATTATCAAAATGTATATTTAAAAAATTGTATTTCTTTAAAACTGCACGCACGATCATTTTGAAACTAGAGATAGGCTACACTTTGGTTTTGATCTAAATTCTACAATCAGTGGGGCCCTCAACTGAAATTTTCAGTGCCTTTTTATTTAAAAAACGGAAGATAATAAAACATTTTTGTTGAAGTTATGTCGTTTATCATTAAAAATAGAATAAAATCCTTATTTTAATTTTTAAATTATTTAATATGTATGCAGCTATCCCTTTTCCCCAATTTCATTATTTCAATTTGGAAATCAAGAAATTGTGGGTTCTGGTCTCTGTAAATTATTAATCCCAATTTTATTCCAAAATTTAAAAAGGATTTTTGTCCTCGCATAACTAGCAAATTCGACTTATTGCCTTATGCTCTCTTTGCAATATTAGTCACCGTTGGCGCTACAACTTTGATACAGAAATACTTATACCTCAGTATAGGGAAGTATTGATTTCATGAATATGATTTTAAGATTTTTTACAAAATGCATGTTTTTGACTTACATGAACTAAAAAATGTTCGTTTTTTAAAACGTTTTCTGTGGGTGTGTGAGCCTCATATCATCCGAACGGATGGGCCAATTTCGCAGTTTTACAAGTTATAGTAGCTTGTAACACTGTGTATGTTTAGGGAGTTTCCAATATCAAATTCCATCCCGATCTGATAACATGTTTTTGAATAAGCAGGCGTTCAACATCAAATTTTTCAAAATTCATAGAAGGCGTCAGAGAAAAATTTGCGAGCTGGGTTTCGAACCAAATTGTAGCTGATTTTCAGCTCTATGCATTTACAAAATTTAAGAAAAATCGTGTTACCAGTTTGTAATATTTTTTTTGAAAAATTCCGAAGTTTTTGCTATTTTTTCGCTTTATAGCTTTCAACTTTTCGAAAATGTTTCTGCGCAGTAACTGTGTCTGTTTAGGGCTATTGCTATAAAATATTTGAACGCGATCTGACAATCTGTTTTTGAGTAATAAGGCGCTAAAATCAAAATTTTCAAAAATTTATAATGGCCGCTATTTTAAAGCTAGACAGTTCGGAAAAAATGTTGGTTTTACCTCAAAGTCTTCTATCAGATTCCGTTTTTAAATTTATAAAATTTGGTTTAAGAAAAAAATGCTACCAACAAAACATGTCCAACTTCCGCTTCCAGTTTTTTAAAACCTTTGTTGGTGAATTTTTGATATACCCCCAGATTTCAAAGCTCACCGAAATCCGACAATTCGTTCGATACTTATGATGCAGTGCACACATACCCACTCACGCACCCACAGACAGACATTTTTAAAAACCCTTTTTTGGGTTCCTGTGGGTCCAAAACGTATTTCCATCAAAATCTTGATTTCGAAAATTTTCATGAAATCAATAGTTACCTATACTGAAAGTATAAGAAAGTAAAAATGACTATCGCATCACAGCGCTTACAGCACTGGTTAAAGTTTGTTTTCTTTTATATGCAGAAAGGACAACGTTACCGAAAAACTTGTGTTGCCATGTTTTTCGCAATCTTGATCCGTTTCAGAATTAAATAAGGGCATAATAAGTGTTGGCCCACCCTGTATATTAATATAAACTTTAACGAAGTATAGCTAAACTTATTATTAAAATGCTTCATCGTACCTCCCTCGTTTATTATTATTATCCTTTATGCTTACAGTAAATTTTTAAAATCAATAACGGAAAAAATAATGCAAAAAAAACAAGAGTAAATTTCATTAAGTTTCACATATTTTAAAAAAACTTTTAGTTCAGTCCTGTAGTTTGTACAATATCAATACACATACCAACACACAGAATTTTTTTTAATAAATTTTTTTGACTTAGAGGCTACATAAAATAGAAACATAATAATTAATTTTTTTCATTTATTTCTTAATTTCTTTAACAAAAACTTACATAACACCAATAAATATCGCATGCATATTGACCGTTGTGGTCTGTTTTAAATTCAATTAAACAGTGTTGCACATATATAGGTAATACTCGTCATTAGAAAGAAAAAAATTTCACAATTAAGTAAACTGTTGTCGCCTACGTGCACGCTGTTTATCAAAACGCATTTCCATTTCTTCCAGAACTTTTGGAGTGTAGCGAACAACCAATTTAACTGAACCATGTGCCTGCTTCAACAATTCTACAGCTTTTTCATGGTTTTCACCTTCGACAGACTAAAATTTCCAAATAAATACAGTACAAATACATACTTAATACAACACTTACAACTCCATTGACACTTAACAACTGATCCCCACGTTTTAAACCACCGTGCCGATCAGCAACACCTCCAGGTATTATTCGTGAAATGTAAATTGGAGAATTCTGCTCTTTACCACCCATAACATTAAAGCCAAGACCTTCCTCGGTTTTAGGAAGTTCCACAACTCTAGGGTGAGCATGTCCTTCACTGGCTGCAAACGCTGCTACAGTTGCTTTTGCAGTAGCTGACGCACGAACATCTTGTGACCCCTGAATGTCCACCGTTTCATAGACATGCTCGTACACTTCACGTACGGCATTAAGAAAATCGCTTTGTAAAACTTTTTGTAAAGCTGCTAATTTAGTAGCTGGAACTTCACCATTCTTTTGAAGTTTTTCCAATAATTCAACCGAACGCTTGATATCTTAAAAAAACGTAAGGTTATGTCGAAAAAAATTTTGTCAAAATGTTTTTACTTACCTCTTGATAATGTTAGAGGCTCGCCAATTTGTGCCATTATTTTAAGATGAATTTTATAATACAAAGACGAATAATATACAGACTGTGTATTAAGTTTACGTATAATATTGACAAAACGATAATGACAATATTGACAACAAACTGCATTACCAACACAACGGTCTGGAAGCAACTAAAAGATAACCAGAAGGCAGGGGCGCGGTATTAAAAAATATTCAGGGAGGTTCAACACATATTGCGCCCCTATTTCATATTTATTTCTAAAACGGATCAAGATAGAGAAAAAAATGTTAATCAATGTGTCACCTACCTTACTGCAATATTAAAAAAAAATTAACCAATGCTGACGCAATCATTATTTTTTTAAATGTCAACTTAACGTTTTCTTGCACTTATTCAATAGAGAACTTTTCTCTTTTCAATAGCACATATAAAACTTGTATACTTTCACATTGTAAAATTATCGAGAAAAGCGCAAAAAACTTCTTCATATAAGCAGACCTTGAATTCAAACTTTTCAGTCGTATAAAACTTGTATGCCCTTACATAACAAAATTTTCGAGAAAAACTTAAAACACTTTCTTATAAATTAGCCTTTTAAATTCAAACAAAGTCTAGAATATTCGCATTTTGTTAAATGAGCTCAAAAAATTGCTAGGTTGCTGTTTAAAAAAAGTGTAGTTCAAATTTTTTGCAATGTGCAGAAAGTTCAAACGTTATCAAAAAACTTTGCTCAACATTATTTTTCTCTGTCTTAATCTATTTCAGAATTACATAGGGGCGTAATAAGTATTGGGCCACTCTGTATATTAAATAATACAACATGTTAGAAATTGTTCTTCTGAGTGGATACAGTAAATGTGCAAATATGTAAAAGTACATTACCTTGGGATGTATGTAGATGCAACAACAGACTAAATTGGGATGCACTGTAATTAAATTTTGCATTTCTTGAGATAAAAAATTACATTAGAATATTCCACTTGCATTGTAACAGCAAATGGCAGGCGTTTATTATAGGGCTCTTAACCAATCGCACCCTGACTGACCGCGATCATACTTTTTTTTAGCTCCGGTAACCAAGCAATAACATCAACAATATTTTTTTCATTTTGGCATTTAATAAGTAAATAACGCGTTTGTACGTCAGTTACATAATTATACCAACTAATAATTGTCTTAATATTTAGTTCGTGGAATATACTGAAAAATTCCACTCTATTTTCTATAATTCTGTCTTTTATTGGCCAACTTAATTGCGTTGATGAACGGCAATATCACTCCTCCTTTGGAGTCGTGATACAGCACAATTTCGGCGTCAATGAAGCGTCATAATTATGGATAATTTTTAATTCTCTTGTGGTATTGCAGTTGATTATTCCACTCGCATTGTAACAGCCAATGACAGCCATTTATTTCAGGCTCTTGACCAATTAGACCCTGACTGGCTGCGATAATACTTTTTAGTTAACTTTGATGTTATCGGTGCTGTATAACTATAGCACCACGTAAACAAAATTTTAATTTTGCATTAATGATTATATAACGCGTTTACACTTTAGTACAGAACAAATAATTATACTAAATAATAATTTAATTTTTTAGGGCCAGCGGGTGGACTAGTGATTTGAGTCTCAAGCTCTACAGCTAGATTCCCAACGGAGTTGTGCTCACGCACAGCCCCATGATTCTTTAATAAAAAAATAATTTTTTGTTCTCGAAATATTCTAAAATATACCACTCGTGAATTATCTATAATTCTGTCTTTTATTGACGAACTCAATTGTGTTGAAGCGACAGAATTATCGATACTTTTTAATTTACATGTGGTATTGCTGTTGATAATAGTTATTAAGCAATATATGACTGTAAGTATAAAATTAAATTAAATTAGAGTTAGGTTAATTGTGGGTACTGCACCATGTTTCAATTTCTTTCCACCTGACCCGGGTTCAAACAAACCCACATAAACTGGAAACGTCTGTATTCAAAATCTATGCACTACACGAAATTGTAAACAAACTAAAAGCAATAGGTTAAGGCGGTAAATATTTTGTAAGCGGTTTGCTTCAATAATCGAACCCGAACACACACGACATGAAACGAAGTACAGATACTTACAGCAGTTAAAACTAATGATTCGTCTACACGTACTACGTGCCTTATGGTGCATTATGCGGTATTTATGACGTCACTTCTTACGCCACCCTTAGTAGGTGTGAGTGTGTCGAGTGTGAACAGTGCCGATTCGTGTTCAGCTTTATTTAATAATTAATTGGTATGAATATGATGATGTTGTTGGTGAGAGCTAACATAACTTTTTTTTTACAGCCAACCTAAATTGCAATATTTTTAAACACATAAAATGGTTTAATTCAAATCTAAGGGGCAGGCTCCCAAGCTCCCCCATCGGGTACGCTACTGAGCGGTCGGGGCGCAGGGCAACCAACGTTCAATTTGCTAAAAGTTTGCAGGGAAGGACGGTTTCGTGTTATTATTGTTATTGATTAATGTTAGTAAACAAACAAAAATTGAATTGTTATTAATAACAAACAAAATGTTTCAAATGTGTAGAACATGCTTGCACAAAATTCAAGATTCTAATTTTTTTACTTTAACTAATAACAGCACTGTTGCTATTATAATAAAAAATCAACTTGCTCTATGTATACCTGAAATAGTAAGTAATAAATCGCTGTATCTGTTATTATTAATTGTTATTAATTTACCACTACAAAATTGCACTTTTAAGATTCCAGACATGGTATCGGATCCAGTAATGTGCCACTCGTGTGTAACTGCTCTGCACTCGGCTTTTGATTTCAAATATCAATGTTTGCAAAGTGAAGAACGTATTCGTAATTTTGTAGAAAGTAATACGATACATAATAGTCCCACTGGTGTTAATCTCATGGAAATGTTTCCTAATATTACCGGTGAAGTATGTGCAAATGCATTTGCACACAATATGGGAAATGCGCGAGATACACAACTTGTTAATAACTTGGAGACATTACTTGATATCAAATATGAACCACTGCCAATAGATGAAGTTGAAGAGGATTTAGTAAAGATCGATACTGGCACATTTGGGAATGTTCTTATGGAGGGTATATGTGCGGAAAATGTTGACTTTCCACCATCCAATCAGGAACATAATATGTCTTCTAGAATACCTGAGGAAATGTGTACTTTAGAAAAGCTGTGTGATTCAGAAGAACTACAACTTCATTTTAATTGCATGTTTATCGAGCAATCACGTTATGCAAAAAAAGCACCTGTAGACAATGGTATGTTTGATTTTGCTAAAATAAAGAGCCCAATATGGACATTTTAATTATACTAAGTTTATTAAACTAAAAAAAAAATTATTATTTTAAGAATGTTAAAATTTTTTTGCAAAACAAGCCTTAATGTCAGTAAAAAATGTATACCTACAGTATGTATCAAATTGCATGTTAACTATGGGGATGGTTATTTAAATGATGACAGCAGGGATGGCGGAAGAGGTTGAACTCACGTGTGGAGTAAAAAAGTGGGGGGAGGGGGGTGGGTTGAAGGGAGATGATGGAAAAGCAGAACAAAGTTACTTTTTATAATATATGCAAACTTGAGATTTATTATGTAATCATTTGGTTATCAAAGCGAAAGTCGCAGACCTTTTCGAATTTTTTACAATGAATTCGTTCAACAATAAATCAATGTCGAGACTGCCAACCATCTCTGCATAAATATGCAAAATTGAAATATGGTTGAGGCGTTTTTGGACCATTTTCGATCGCAAATATGTTTTCAGACGTCTCAAAGTCGAGAAAGATCGTTCGTTTGTACATGACGATCCTGGAATCGTCAATAACAATCGAATGAAACGAATTTTCAGGTGTGGTATTCCACACACGGACATTTTCCAGGTGTGGAGTTTGCTATACCCCCAATAGGGCTTCCGCCGTCCCTGGATGACAGTTACATTAGAGAAAAACTGAAATTTTATGCTCACTAATAATCTTTATATGACATATTTCTAGTTAACACATTATTAGAGCACTTTTTTATACTGAATCTAAATATTTTATCAGATTTGGTATAACTGCTACCATTGATCATGTTTGACTGTCAAATTTTTTGTTTTTCTTATGGTCAGCATTTTAAATCTTTTGATATTCCTATAGAGTTTTTAATTCTGATTTCAACAATGTGTCACACTTTGCATTTTGTTTAAGTTTTGAGTATTTTATTACAGAAAATAAAAATTTCATGAGTGCCATGGAAAGACCACCTCATTTAATTTATTTTGAAAAAATTCTAGTAGGCCACTAGGCCGATGGAAGTAAAACAAAACACTACTTTTATTTACTTTGACCTTTAGATACATTAAGTATGCGAAAATTTCAGGAAATTTTGTTTTGAGTCAATCGAGGCAGGGGGTTAATTTATTTTTTACAAAAACAAATGAATGTTACTTTTTAAACCACAAAATATTAATTATTATGATCGAAATTTTAGCTAATTAATAACTTCTCAATGCTAAACAATACAAAATTAAGTTTACTTATAATGTTTTGTTTATTTAACTATATTAAAATTTGAACTACTTTAAACATTTTAAACAAAGTTTGGAATTTATTTATAGAGTAATGGTAATACTGGCCGCAAAGTTTTGGCCGATTGTGTAAAAATATGTGACTTATGAAATAGAATGTGCTGAGTCTGTAAATAATTGTGAATACCTACTTCCTATCACAAACCCTTTTATTACGATTCAACATAATTGTCTTTTTTCTTTTAAATGTAAAGAGAAATTGGAAAGCAATTCTAGTTATGTAAATAATCCAAACCATTTTTGTTATATTTGTGCTTCTTTCATGTTGAAAAAACAAAAACGTATCATTAATTCGTTTTGATAGACGTATATTACCATTATTTTAAAGCAAATGCTCGTCCATGCCATTCGGTATTCTGGTACATATGCTGGGTACCAGAGGTCAACACTGAGGTCTCCCAAAATAACGCTCTTAGCATTGTTTCAAAGGGCAGTGATCAACTCAAAAGCTCAATTTAAAACAATCTCAGAATTCTAAAATTTCTGAATGGTATTAGTAGCAGACTTCGTTTTTTTTTCAATATTCGGTCAGGGAAATCGGTTCTCGACTCCAAGTTACTTTGAAGGGTTCTCTGAAAATATTACAAACGGACTTCGTATCTGCAATATTCGAATTTGTAATAAAATCAGATCAGGAGGGCTAGTAAATTCGAAGAAGTTCAAATGTGAAATTTCTTTTGAATATCTCGAGAATTCGAAATTTAAAGAGGATTGACGGGTTCTCCGGGAAATATTACAAACATATTAAAGTTTGTAATTTATGGGCGGTAAAATTTAACTTTCGGAATAAATTTAAAATTCAGTCTTTGACGGTACCATCTATCTCTCACAAGATTTCTCATTCCATTGTTTTTTTATTTCTTATACAATCGTGACAAATTGAATATTTGCAACTGATTTTTCTTTTTTTAGTTGTTTTAACAGAATTTTAGGAGGCGTACTAATGCAGTGAGTAAAACTTTTGTAGAATTCTCAATGGTTCCTATGATTCCACGTGATAATAGTACCTACAATTTGGAAGCTTGGAGTAGATTTGAAGAAACTCATCTGGGACTCGTTTATTCCGAAGAAACAACGTATATGGAAAGTGGTAAGTATGAATTGTTCGTTAAAACAAAATTAAGCTTATAATACATTTTCTTAAAATAAAGAGGAAGAAGAGGAAAATTTTGAATATAGTAATGTTTCTTCAAGTTACAACACTGATGAGTTGCATTTGAGGGGCAACGAAAAGGTAACTGATGCAGACTATTTATTTGGTTAATTATAACGTCAAAGTTTTTTAGATATCCGTAGTGAACGAGGAAAATGAAGAAAAGGATGCTTCTAACTCTTTAGTAAGACGTCCTAAACTAATTCGTGCAGCTAAACGCAAAATCGAAATGCAGACCAATCCCTATAATCCAGAATTCATTTTAAAATGTAAGAAAGTTTCATACAAAAGGCGTAAATTTGTACAGCGTTCCAAATTGAATGCAATTAAGAATCTTTTTAAATGCAGTGAATGTGAATACACAACGAACTTGCAAATTAATCTAGAACTACATAGTATAATTCATATTAATATAAATAATGCTTCTGAATGTCAAACGAATGCAGCTAGTAATGTAGGACAATGTTCTACAATTTACCATGAAAACAAAATTTCAAAAGGTGATGAGGGTTATGAATATTTAAGATACGATTATCCTAAAAAGAAGACATTTAAATCAGATAAACATAATTATATTAAAAGGAAGAAAAGATTTAATAAAAATCGCAGTAAAAATAAATCTTTCAGAAATGATCAGAATCACACCAAAACATTAGTTGGAAAAGAACAATTTTTTATAAGTGATTATATGGAAGATCAGTGCTTAAGTGAACTCAATGAAAACAATCAATTTGTTGAAAGTGATCATAATCCGTCTATTACAAATGATCAAAATAAAGACAAATCTCTTACAAGTAATCATATTGGAATGAATGATTGCATTTTAAGTAAATCCAGAGAAGATCAGATTGTTACTGATGATCATACTCAAGACAATCAAAAAAATCATGCGGAAGAAGAAGATCGTGTTGCAAATAATTATATGGAAGAGAATGAGATTACTGAAGGTTCTCATAATATAGTTGAAGAAAATCATGTGGAAGAAGAAAGTTGTAAAAGTGACAAAGATAATACGGGAGACCAGTTCTTAAGTGATCACAATGAAAGTGATAAAATTGTCAGAAGTCAGTTCATTACAAATAATCAAAATGAGGATAAATCACATACAAGCAATCGTATTGGAAACAGTCGCTCCATTGTAAGTGAATCCGTAGAAGATAAGATTATTACTAACGATCATACTCAAGACAATGAAAAAGATCATGTTGAGGAAGAAGAGCGTGTTGCAAATGATTATATGAAACAAAATGAGATTACTAAAGATTCTCATAATATAGTTGAAGAAAATCATATGCAAGAAGAAAGTTGTAAAAGTGACAATGACAAAGATAATATGGGAGACCAGTTCTTGAGTGATCACAATGAAAGCGATAAAATTGTCAGAAGTGAACATGATCCGTTCATTACAAATTATCAAAATGAGGATAAATCACTTACAAGCAATCGTATTGGAAACAGTCAATCCATTGTAAGTGAATCCGTAGAAGATAAGATTATTACTAACGATCACACTCAAGACAATGAAAAAGATCATGTTGAGGAAGAAGAGCGTGTTGCAAATGATTATATGGAACAAAATGAGATTACTAAAGATTCTCATAATGTAGTTGAAGAAATACATGTGCAAGAAGAAATTTGTAAAAGTGACAATGACAAAGATAATATGGGAGTACAGTTCTTAAGTGATCGCAATGAAAATGGTCAATTTGTTAAAAGTGATCGTGATCAGTCCATTGCAAAGAATCAAAATGAGGGTAAATCTCTTACGGGTGATCAAATCAGACATAATCAATTTATCATAAGTGTATCCAAAAAAGTTAATACGGTTACTAATGATCATACTGATGACAATAAAAAAGATCGTGTGGAAGAAGAAGAGTGGAATTGTACGGCACAGAAAGAGATTATTGAAGGTTCTTGTAATATAGTTGAAAAAAATAATTCTTATTTGGAAGAAGAAATTTTTAAAAGTGATAATGGCAAAGATAATAACCAAGATCAGTCCTTAAGTGATCACAATGAAGAAAACAATCAATTTCTCGAAAGTGATCATGATGAGTCCATTGCAATTGATCAAAGTATGGATAAATCCCCTGCAAGTGATTATATTGGAAATAATCAATCCATCTTAAGTGAATCTGGACATGATAAGGTTGTTACTAAAGCCGATAAGAATGATCATGTTGAAGGAAAAGAGTGTCTTACAAATGATTATACGGAAAAGAATGAGATTCTTGAAGGTTCTCATAATTCAGTTGTGGAAGAAGAAATTTTTAAAAGTGATAATGACAAAGAAGGACAGTTTGTTAATAATAGTTGTAATGATAGTTCTGAAAAAAATCAATATTTTAAAAATTCTGACTCTGAACTACACCAGTTTTCGAAAAATAGTACTATTCTAATTGATAGCCCTCCATCTCTTGATCTTGCTGCATGGGACCAATACAATAAAAGTAATAACGAGGAGGATGATTGTAAATCTAATACAGATACTGGAGAAAGTCAGCCTTTCAAAACCGATCATACTAAAGAGCTTCAATTCTTGAATTGTGGCCAAATTATAGAAAACAGTGATCACATTCATACTGATAAGTCGTTTAAAAATAGTAATATTGAAGAAAATAAGTTTTTAGAGGATAGTCCAGTTGAAGACAATGTAACTACTAAATGCATCAAGCAGAAAGACAATGAATATGTTGTAAATCTTCAGTCTAAATCTAACATTCTTTTTGAAAATAATCCATCTTTCAAAACTCATGACACCAAAGAAAAATTATATGAAAATGCTCATATTAATGGGCATAAATTACTGTTTAATAATGATATTGATTCTGTAGAGGCTGAAATAAAAACTAATCAAAATGAAGGAAATATATTTAACACTAACGAACAATCTCTTAGAAGTGATTGTATTGAACAGGTTCAACCTTTCGAAAATGATAATGCAAAACATAAATTCAACAGTGTTCATAATGAAGAGAAGCAATCTCTAAACAGTGAAGAGAATCATTTGTTCAAAAGTTGTTTTCTCAAAGAGAATGTTTATTCTAGAAATGATAGTACCGGAGGAAACAAGTTACACATTGATTATATTGAAGCAAACCAGTCGTTTTCAAAAAATGATAATGTTAGTCAATCAGAAAATCACTCAAACGGTTATGGTTACGCTGAAGAGTCTAACAATGAATATTGTGATAAAACTGAATATGTTAATAATACTAGCGTGGAAGATAATAAATTTGGCAAAGACGACAAAAGTGCTTTTGAGAACCAGTTTTTGATGATAAATAAACATTTTCTTGGCAATGATCACACCAAACAAAATGAGCCCTTCAAAAGTGATAATATTGAAGGGAAAAAATTTTTCAAAAGGTTTAATTATACAGAAATACAATCATTTAAGAACACTGAGAAGAATTCATTGCAAAATGATTATGGTAAGAAGTTTTTCAACGGTACTCATATTGGAGAGTTTTTCAAAAATACCCAGATTAGAAAAAAGAAAATTTTTGTAAGTGAATGCGGTGGGAAGGCAGCACCACAAAGTGGTCAGTGTGCAGAGAAGTTATCAGATGTTCCTACTAAAAGAAAGTTAAAAAATGATCATGTTAAAAAGAAGTTTTTCAAAAGTGAATGTAGTAGTGAAAAACTTTCCGCAAGTGGTTGTATGGAGAACACAATTTCAAAATGCAGCGATAGTGATCATTTTGAATTTGGTGACTGTAATGAAGATGAATTTGCAGCTACACTTATAAGAAATGTGCAAAATAAAGTGAAATTCGTATTGGGGAAAAGACATTCAACTAAAGAAAAAGTGGATACAAAACTGCTCCCTAAAGGTCCTTGAAGGTACATGTAACAAATTAGGAAATTTCGTTTTTGTACCGAATATAATTTTATATAAATATTTTGTAGGTACAGTCGAGCAGAAAATCATCATTAAATCTCGCAGAAAAATTTTAAGTTTTATTTTTACTGTTCAGTATTTTTGTATTATTTATACAGTACGGTCTTGCTAATCCAAAACCATACTCTCTGTAATAGAATTATATAATTTTTATTAGTTATGCATGACAGAAACTTGTTAATCGATTGTTTTGCGAGTGATGTTTTGCCAAAACTTTCCAATTCGTTATCCTGTATCTGGCACATCAGCATACTGCTGTCTGGTGTGCATGTGACTGATATGGCACATTGTACAATACTGATTTAATAGCTTTAGTACGAAGTCGGCATTGCTACAGAGTTTATGTACGTTGATAAGCACCTAGTAAAACCATTATAATTTGTTAATTTTTTTGCTGTTTGTTAATTTTTTTACTGTTTAACATGGGGGAAAGTGAAGTCGGCCCATCCATATCTAAAAAACCAAAACGGACTTTTATAAATGATTAAAGATTAACTGCAGAGGAATTAAAAGTCACAAAACTGTATTATTAGCTTTATTTCTGGTTATAGATGTGAAAATAATCATGAAAAAACCATGTAACAGATATGTCAAAATCAGCACACAAAAATTCGGCACCATATGTGCGTGTGACAGATCCGTCACACAGGTCAAACATGTGTAAACATCCTGGACATACCTTTAGGAACCTTACCTACATACATTTATGCTAAAACATATCGGTGTTATAAAAAAATTACTCCCACACTGGGGGTTGACGTGCAAATTTTTAGTCAGCAGCGAAGGTTGATCAGACATCCTCTTCTGGGATAGTCCGTCCTTGGGAAATGCTGTCTCTTTTTTTGATTATTGTCCTTCATCCACCTTTCATTCAATTTTTCTTTCTTTGGCCATCTATTAAATTAAGGTTAATTTTTCTCATTAAAATTAGATTTATACAGGGTGAGTTAATAAGGCCGCGGTGATCAATCCTTTAGTAACAGGTGGCGCAAAATAAAGCCCCCACTGTGTTTTTTTTACAATAGTGAGGTTATTCAAGAAAAAATTATTATCTCATACAATCCAAAAAGTTTCCAAAAGGACAATTCTCACTCAAGTAAGAAGAAACTCTGGTTAACACGATGGCTTCATGTAGTTCCTATTATGCATAAGTGACATAAATTATAGTATTCTTTTACAAACTTCATGATTTCATAAGAGTATCGATCTAATGTGCCTAGCTACCATGTTGCATTTCATTTATTTTTTATCAAATTATTGTATTTTACCATATTTATAAGGCATTGCTTAACATGTATAGGTTTATATTTATAAACTGAATTCTCTCTGTTTGAATTGATCTGTATGTGGGACTTTGTACGATATAAGAAACATAGTAAAGTTTAGGTTAAAATGTTATTTTTGTTTATGAATGTTTTGTGTTTGTACAAATAAAAGAGTTTTATAAATAGTTTTGCTGTAGGTATTTTTTTCATTTTCACTAACTTGCCGCCATACCCTCCAAAAAAGTAAATTAAGTATAATATTTTACCGTCCTACGACTGTTAGAGGGCTACGCGACACCTTGCTAAGTTTTTGAGAGGTGCAAGTGCAGGGATTTTTGTCTATTTCAAGTAAAATGCTAAACGTTAATACCAGGCTCATGAGATTCAGAGGACAAATATTTGGTACACTGAATGCTGGTCAGTGGCCAAACTGTTAACTGTCATTCAGATTTACAGTCGTAATATAATGCGGGTTAGGTACGACCTCTCGTAAAAACCTAAACATTTTGAAAGTTTTTTGATGGGAAAAACATAGATTTTTGATTTTTTGGAAAAAGATTCCTCGGTATGAAAGAAAACCACAGACAATACAGCAAATTCATCAGCCAAAATTGAGTGGTAGGGGGAAAACTAACCCTCTAAATATTGCTGTACCTAAAGATTAAGTTGTGAATCTTATTCTATTATTAGTCATGAACATTTTAGCTTGAACAGACATTTTTTAACGTTTATTAAATAAAGAGATATAAATTTTTGTCTTTCAAAAATTTATAGAAGGCGTCACGGAGAAATTTAGAACTGCAACACAAACCAAATTGTAGCTGATCCATAGCTCTAAAAGCCTACAAAATTAAAAAAATCGTGTGGCCAGTTTCTGAGTAACATTTTTTTGAAAATGTCCAAAATTTAAAAATATTTTTACTTCACAGTTTTCATTTTTACAGAAATTCTCGTATATAGTAACATTGCATTTGCCTAAGGGTATTGTAATAGCAAATTTAATCACGATCTGTCAACTCGTTTGTGAGTAGGCTTTGAAGCCAAAATTTTCTAAAATCGTAGCTGCTACCATTTTACAGTAAAGAGTTTTCGGAAAAAAGTTTACGAGTTGTCGTAACGCTTTCTATCATATTCTGTTCTTACAATTATGAAATTCCATTTTTAATAATGGGAGGTCCTGTTTTTAACATTACTTACTACGTTACTAGAGGGCAGCAGAGCTAAACACGTTGATAGACAATATTATCTGTTGACACCTAATAATAAGCACCGTATTTGGCCCTGCTGAGATATAGCGGCCGATTTAAGAAACAGCCTAAAAAACCTCTTATTTTGTACCAAAATAAAAATATCTAACTCCCTTTTCCAGATCATAAAAGAACTGTTTGGCTTGACAGATTTTTGTTGTATCTTTATCTGTATTGAGAAATTAAAAAGAAGAATCTGTTTTCCACTTTTTTTCAGATTTGTGATAACTTAAACAATCAATGTTCTAATTCATGCAATTTGTTGTAACAATAAAAATCGCAAGTTAATAGTTATTTTACCTAAATTTCATAGTGGAAACACAAAAGTTGTGGCAACTGCAACAGAATTGCAGCAGCAAATTGCTTATCTACCTTCTCAAAAAAGAAAATTACCTCATTCGTTAGAGGAGCCTGTTTATATCAAAATAGATATAATTAATTCATTACTATGGTGTTAATTAAATATATGTTAGCCACCTAGGTTAATAGTTATTTAAGTATCAAGGAATGTAAGGACATAATAACATCCGAGGTAGGCGAATACGAGCTGAGGCGGAGCCGAAGCTTGTCGCCTGCCGAGGATGTTATTAGTCGATACATTCCGTGTTACTTATTAAATTTTTCACGCTACCGGCAATGTAAGTAGGCCTACAGGTAGAAATTTAATCATATCAGTTCGTTTTGACAGCTGTCATCGGAATTATTTTTTAAAAGCTCCATTATTCTAAGTTGTCTGTGCTTGTTACCATATCAACGAACAGTTAAAATCAACATTATTTTCCTAGGAATGTAAGTGACACTATTAAGTTCCGTCGTCAAGGGTAACTAGTACACGAATGTTATCAGCCACTTACGATCCCTGTAGCTAGGGCTAGGGCTGTAGTAAGGCCTACTTACACTGCCGGTAGCGTGAAAAATATATTAAATACATGAATGTAATTTTACAATAATTTCTTATTTATACAGGCTAGTTTTTATTTTAACGTTGATTTATTTGAATTATTAAAACAAATATTGGTTTACGCTTCTATAATTTTTGTTCTGGCAGTATTGCATCTCATCTTACAACATTAAAATTCAGTTATATAATTTGAATAGCTTGACTAATGCAAATATTTAGACAATAGATTGGTCCCAATTTCATTCTTTATATGTTAAAAATGTTTTATTAGAAGAGTTTTAACAAATCGTATTTTTCTGAAGTTTTATGATTCCATTTAATAACTAACTAATCTTATTAAGTTCCTGATTTAATTTAAATATGCACACACTGCAGTAGCATTGTATTTCAACATTTCCGCCAAATGAGGCAACCAATAGCACGTAAGTATTTTTAAACTTGTGCTATGTGAAGTACGGTATACGAAAATACATGGCTCATGGTCTATTAGTGGAGGGAGCTTTTTTTTGAACGCATGGTATACCACCTGAACCGTCATATATTTAGTAAATTTCTTACTTCTGTTGGTTGCCTGAATATCACTAAATTGTTTGACTAAACGTCAAATTCCTAAGGGAAACGTCATTTATAATCCATTGTTAATGTAAAAGTAGTTTTATGTTTTAAAAATAAGCAAAATTTCTTTAATATGGTTGACGAGACTAGAGTTAAGCAATGGCTATCAACTGTAAGTTTGTATATAAATATGCTAAGTTAAACAACACTTTTATTACTATTTATCTTTTTTAGTATCAAAACCCTGACATAGCACTCAGAGAGATTTTAACTATATCTAATCATTATCAAGGGCTACATGCTCAACAAGAAACCTACAGTAAGTAAAACACATTTAATATTTAATTTATACAAAGTTGAAAATCATTTTAGCATTTAACGATGGCACACCTAGAGAATTAGTTAATTTAAATGGCACAATACCAGTTAGATATAAAGGCAGTGTTTACAACATTCCGATATGTATGTGGCTGATGGATACCCACCCAAAGAATGCACCTATTTGTTACGTCAAACCGACTTCTGATATGTCCATTAAAGTATCGATGTATGTAGACCAGAATGGAAAGATTTACTTGCCTTATCTTCATGACTGGGTGCCTGTAAGTATTTATTATTGCTTATATTCAATCAGTCTTAAAAGCAAACATTTTTCAGAATTCTTCGGATTTACTTGGACTCATTCAAGTAATGATCGTAACATTTGGAGAACAACCCCCCGTGTTTGCACGACCTAGAGATGCAGATATGCCTTATCCACGCAATTGTAGGTTTTACCAAAATGATAGGTGTGTTTTTAAATTTTTTCCATACCGTAGCATTCATGCCACAACCGGGTGGAGCTTCTCCGTATATGCCATTTCCATCAGCCTATGGTCCTCCAGCAGGTGGTTATGGGGGATACACGCCATATCCTCCAAGCAGCACAGGATTTTCTCAATTTCCACCTTACCCCACACCCTCGTATCCCCCATATTCAACTCCCAACTTCGACACTCCCACACCGTCCATACCTCCAAGTGGCGGAGGAACTGGCACCATAAAGGAAGAACATATTAGGGAATCGTTGCTCACAGGAATCGAAGAGAAATTAATGAGACGAATGAAAGAACAATTTCAGCAAAGTCAAGCTGAATTGGAAACGCTCAGACGAACCCAAGAAGAACTTAAACAGGGGAAAGCCAAACTGGATGCTATTCTTGGTAGATTGGAGAAAGAGGAGGTAAAAATCCGAATTGTATATTTGTGTTTTTAATTAATAACAACAATTTTAGAATGATCTGAATAAAAATATTACATTGCTCCAAGATAAAGAACAGGAACTTGATAAAGCCATAGAACGTTTGAGTAACCAAGATCCTATTGACGTTGATGATGCTGTAACCACTACTGCCCCGCTTTACAAACAGTACGTATTCAATTCTTCAGCCTATAGTAAGTTTTAGAGTTTTAAAATAATTATTTAAGGTTATTGAACGCATTTGCTGAAGAAGCTGCACTCGAAGATGCAATTTATTACATGGGAGAGGCGTTGAGATGTGGGGTTATCGATCTTGATGTTTTTTTGCGTCAAGTAAGAACTTTGTCTCGCAAGCAATTCATGTTGCGAGCTCTTATGCAGAAATGCAGACAAAAAGCTGGCCTTGCAGTGTAAATAGATGATTATTAAATTAAAGTACATGCTTGTTATATTATCCCAAAAAAAATGCAAATTATTCATATTATATTTTAGTAGTTTGTATGTTGTGAATTTTTATGTATTATAATAAAATATGTAACTGAGTAATTGTGGACTTTCATTTGCGAAAAAATCGTAGCTCCTGATTGCAGTACATTGTTAACTATTGGTTTTTAACACAAAAAAAAATTTGATTTTTTTGGAATTGGTTATTTTTAAAAAGCTGTATATTCTCTCAAAATAATATTTCTGATGTTTGAAAATAAATGCAAAGCGTGAAAGTTGCGTATGAATTATGACATGAAAAATAGTCCCCAATCGTAAGAAAAACTTCAGAATTTAACTTTTGGTTTAAAAAAATGAAATTAATTGAATTTTAATTATGTATGGAGGCAGTCGAGATACTAAGAAAAAATAAGGGAAGGTACAAAGACCGAGATACTGAAAGAAAGGAAAGCAACATTGTCAAGATGAACTAAGGAAATGGGAAAACAAAATCGTATAAATTATTATCAAAGAAATGGATACGCAACAGAGGAAATTGAGAGAAGAACGCAACGTCAAGAACAAGTTAGAAAGAAGTTAAGTGAGAGTGGCGACGTAACTCAAAATTGAGAACAATATATAACAGTGATAACAAAATCTATGGAGTATGGATATGTAATTGAAGAAACTAACAAAATATTTAGTTAACAGTAAAGAAAAATGTGTGAAGCACTATGCCTAGACTTTCCTATACTTTAGAAATTGTTACTTACCATATTTTCTAAAGTATTTTTGTATCAACATTGTAAGCACCAAAAGTCGCTATAGACCGCACTACTCCTACAACCATAGCGGGGGCGGGCGTAGCTGGTATCATATAGTTGGCAACAAGATTATCTGCTTTTAAAAGATATTTGCAGAACATATTCTTGCAAGTAGCAGAAGTCGGTTTAAAAGTACGAACTGTATCCACATAGGTTCGATAGAAATTGACACAAATTTATCTCTTAAAGGTTAGTTTACATGAGTTGTAAGTTAATTTAAACCACAAATGCCTATTCTAAATGAAATAAGCAAAACTTGGTTTTTCATTTTACCTACGTTTAACACCTCCCTGGGCTTTAGCCATTACCCAGGGATCATCGCAGCTGAGGGCAGTCAGATGCGTGTCACACTGTACATAACCAAGTTTTTTATGAGAAAAGAAATCGAAATCTTGATTTTTTGGGATTAAGACAACCAAAGACGGAAGGACAAATTTGTCCACCAAAAATCTGGTGGAAAGGGAAAAATTAGCCCCCCTAAAAATTAAGGTACGAGATTTAATATTCTACTATTATTCATGAGCAATTTAACTTAAAGTTTAATCAGACGATTCTTTATTGTCTACCGTATATTAAATTAAATGATCCATACATTTTTGATACAATTTTTTTTAATTCATAGGAGGCGTCATAGAGAAACTAGCATGGAGCTATTCTATCAAATTTTGATTTAAGAATGTTTTCCTGAAACAAATGCTACCAAAAATACGTATCCAACATCCGGTTTCAAATTTTTTTCAAAAGCTTACTTTGTTTGAGTTTGAGTAGTTTTTTAAATACATTCCACAACTTAGTTTCAGGAAAAGTTTTTTATTGTTTTTAATGTTTGGTAGCACTTAACAAAAACATTCAACCATTAAAGTTTTCAATTTTTCACAAAAATGTTTAAAAAAACACTGAAAAACTTCGTTCAAAGGTGTTAAACGTTCCTTTATAATCTGAAGATATGTAATTTTTTTTAGAAATTTTAAACAAAATTAACCGGTGCAGTATGTACCTACGTAGTAGCAGGTATATACTGGGCCGGTGTCTAGGAGAAGATGCCTGTAGTCAAGCGTTCCAGACACTTGATTTTAATCTATTTCATGAATACTATTATCGACTTGTTAAATTTATTTTATTAAAACTAAAATAAAAACAGAGTAGTGGGCTTGAATTTACTTGCAATGTCTTTCTCACATAATATGTACATCGAATTGTCAAATTACATGTATTTTTAAAACTAGCAAATAAAACAAATGAGTAGTTCGCTTAAATTTATTCGCAATATTTGTGCATCAAAAATGTCTAGGTTAAACTTTTTTATTGGTAGCCGAAAAGCAAATGCAACATACTGATCTGATTGGTCGATAAATCATATGTGGAATAATCACTAATATAAGTATGTATCTATATCACTTACTTACTATGAGGATGAAATATAAAAAACAATTTCAAAATGTATAATCATGAGAATTCGAACTATACGGTGCTGACGATTCTAATGAATTTTACACAAAGCAAATAGACGTTACTTTGTCTTTTCATCGTATTAGTGGTCTTATGATTCTCCTTTTTCTAGTTCATCTAACATTACTTGAAAGAAAATAATTTTGCACATTGGAGTTTTAAAATTGTTTATTATAAATTAAAAAAAAATACACAATTACAATTTATTTAAATTAAAATACAATTTAAAAATAAATGATAATTATACGTTTTCAATACAAAAATGGATTATCTGCAAAATTACAGAAAAAAACAAAGAGCAACTAAATGTAGAATGTTGATTTGTGGGTGTGGTTCTTCTTAATGCTGCTTTTCCAATTCAAATACAAACACTACAACTGGAGAATATATTTCTTATTCGTTCTTATTTAAATAAACATTATTATTTGATCCTGTAATGTTGTTTCATTGATCAACTAAGGGTGTCGGGTTGTTCAAAAAATTCAAAATAGTGTTGTATTAATTGCTGGGAATTTATTTTTCGAGAATTTCCCCAGGAATATTTTCAAAAGCCGGTGAATTTTAATTGTTTTTACAACATATAATTATAATAATTTAGTTAGCATGATAAAATACAAATAAAATTCTTCTGGGAAACAAATATTTCACATTGAATGTACCTATGCTCATAATAATATAATGTTCAATAAACAAAAAATTAGCTTAGGTAGATCTATAATTTATTACTTACTCTTTGTCTTAGTATTATATAGTTGGAGCAATTTTTTTACATAGCGCTTCTTAATAAAGTAAATGAAACTTACTTTGAACACTAATTTGTTGACAAATTAGAAGCACCTAACCTCTTTATCATTTGACATTAGAAACTGATAGTACACCTGCACTGATAAAAAAAAAAGGTTTCACAACAAGTTTTTACACTTGCGCAGAAGTTGACGAAATTTGGTCCTAGCAAAAGCATACCATGTTCTATACTCTATCATGCTGAGTTATAACTAATAATGGATGACGTAAGCATAAATAGGAACTATAGTACTTACATGTCATAGTAGGACTAGTAGGTACCTACTTAACAGTTGCATTTTACTGTTTCGTTGTTGTTTGTATTAAAATTAAGCCTGATTATTGAAATTTTTTCTGCCCTTTAATAGAATTATGAAAATCAAACTAACATACACCTACACACATTGACTGATAACAGTGCAGACTGCATACTGCCACATTCACATTTACTTCAGCATGCAAGTACATAAATTACTAAATAAATTCTTTTGGTTTTGGAATTTATAAGAAAATGGGGAATAATGCCAGGAAAATTGACAAATTCCCTAAGTCCTTTCACTATCAGCAAAGTGTTTTAAATTTTTTTTCCACGATAATTTGTGAAGCAATTATTTTGTAGAATTTGCATATTGTTTATGCCACTTTGCCCATCCATAAATATTATTGGAAAATTAAATAAATGTATGTATTCTTTATCGATAATACGGGACCGATATACAAAAATAAATTAAGCAGTAGAAGTCTGTTGCCCGTCAGATAAAATTTATTTTTCTTCCGCCTAATTCGACCCACAGGGTTCCCACTAACTGTTAAGAATTAGAATCCATGACTTTTCCCACTTAACCCAGCCTTTGAATGTTGGGTACTATGGACAACTTAAGGGAATATGGAGGCAAATTCTCACCAAATATAAAATACAAAACCCCAAAAAAAGCCTTAAAACAAATAGATCTTTCCCCATTTTATTAAAAATACTGATCGAAAAGCTCAGTATAAATGATAAAACCAATATAAAGTATGTTTTACGGGCTACGGGTATAATTCTTTTTAATAAAAATCAAGTTTTGAAGAAGCTACCAAATCAAAGATTGGAGGAAAATGTACAAAGCAAAATTAGTGACACTTTATTAGATTATTTAAAAGAAACTAAAACCCCTTCACAGTGGCCTCAAAAGAAAAGAAAGAAGACAGTCAACGTTGTTCCTCGAAAGTCGGTTGCATACAAGGATCTCTTTCCTAAAGAGGCTTCGACGGCTGATGTGAACGATGTCAATCAAGTACAGAATTTAAGCGATGAAGAAAAACCCTTACGAGAGTTTTGATGACACTAATATTAAGATGGTAGTACCTTGACACTTTTAGAATAACAATTAAACAAAGAATTTAAAAATTTAATACTATAAAGGGTGTTCCACTTAAAATAACAGAGTAATGTGCTGCACAGGCATAATTAAACAACCAGTAAAATTGGTAATAGTTTTAGGTAAGGCAGCAGATAATAATCAACAATTTTTATTAAGAAAAAAATTTGCCATTTTTAATAGTTTAGGAAGTAATAGTGGGGCGACACTAAAATGACTCACCCTGTATAATACTGAATAATATTTCATAAGCACTTAACAGAGTTGAAATACATTCCCATAACAATGTATTTGAAGTACACCTAACGTAACATTACTCAAATTAAAAAAAAAATAAAAAATATAACGAGTAATAATAAATTAATTATTATGTTATTAATATGTCTTAAAAACATAATTATTTAACATAGTAGAAAATTATTCACATAGCTAAAAAAAACCTATACACTAAAACATGTAAAAATCGTGGCAAAGTAAAACTGCCGTATTTTATAATAATATCAAAACAGCTGAGTAGAAATTATCCACTTTTTAAATGGTAATTACAAAAAGAAGTCCCAATAATCCAAGTGATGTCAAATGCAAAAATTAGAGACAAAAACGTTATACATTATTAAATAAGTTTAATAAAACCATTCTAAGCATCATTTTCTCTGAAAAAAAAAGAACTTGGTAATATACTAATATATTTTTGTATAAAATTATCTTACCAAAAAAGTTTGCTTAATTATTCAAAAAGTTTTTTTTTAAACTTTTATCAAATTCTGTAGGTCTCGATGTTACAGCAACAATTTACATTGGCTGAGATTATTTGTACTCTATGTTTCATGGTATCAGGCCCAGGAAACAGCTTTCTTCTAATCGTGTGGTATCTGAAAGAGTTGCAGTTATAAAATGGCCATTCGAATTTGAATTATTTTTTTCCTAACATATGCATTATGAAGAGTGGGTAAAAGTGCTTGTTCTTGGTGAAAGATCTTGGTTTGTATTATGTCATCGTCATTGTCTTTAGTATGAGGCGCCGCCGTTTGTGTCAAAATCAAAATTTCCATGGTATCAGGCACAGGAAACAGCTTCTTCTAATCATGTGGTATCTGGAAGAGTTGCATTTATAAAATGGCAATTCGAATTTAAATTGTTTTTTATTATACCTGCATCATAATCCTTGTAAAACAAACCAAAAAGCGTGCGTAAACCCAACATTAAAACACCCCGGTGTTTTAAAGTTGCTAAGCAACAATGACGTCATCAATTTTGAAGCAACAAATTACAAACACGCGAAAAAAAATAATTCGAATTCACATAGCAACATAAACAACAAAGAATGCTAACCAATCTCCAGGTAAATGATATGACGTCATATCATAGACTACTATGTAAGATGAATCAAAGTCAAAATGCTGCTTCCTAGCTATATTCTTCTTATTTTCTAGATTATGATGCAGGTATAATAAAAAATAGCGTATAATACACGTGTATAAGAGCCTTTAAAGCACTTCTCCGTTAAAAACGACTCGGTTTTGCCTCGTGCTGTAAAGGCTTGCTTATACACTTGTATTATAATATACTATTTTTCCACAAAAATACACAAACTTGTATTATTCGTTTTAAAAACATTATTTTCCTATACGAGGTTTTCATTTTCTTTAGGAAATTTTGATTATGGCACAAATTGCGCCTTATATAAATGATGAAAACTTTCAAAAAACTCAAAACAAAATTATTTTTTTGGGAAATGCAAAAAAAAGCAAATTTACATTAATCATTTAGCAACCAACGATCTTTATCATACCTGCGCAGTAGAAATTCGGCATAATAAGGCTACTCAAGTTAATCATTGCCTAAGTTATCAGAGCAGTTAATAACAACTGCATAATACAAACGATACAGTCTAATAACAAAATTATGATTAATTTGTATCTGATACCTTGAGTTGAATTAAAAAATTGAAATTTTAGGAGTTTAATATGAAAAGATAAAAATACTTACTGTATAAATCAGATGCTTCCAAAGATAGTGATTCAGTTTAGATACAGTGTCAACCATATCATAAATATTCCAAATAGTTTTATCTGTAACCAATACATTATTTAGTACAATTCCTAGCTAATCTTTTTGCCACAGTACATGGTAAAAAGGAATACAAAAATATTTTTGTTGAATTGCAGCTTATTCAAGTAAACAGCTCATTACATTTATGTACATGCAGAAAAATATAAAGAAATATACATACAATTAGTATTTATTGCAAAACTGGAGAGTGAAAGCACAAATATTTGAATGTTCACGTTTTGAGCTTTCTTAAACTTCTAAATATTTCCAAAGCTTAAACACTTCCATCGTAAATTTTTTTTATCTGATTGCTGTATATGTATAGTAACACTTTTAAGAAAATATTGAGCATCAAACTTGTTTAGTTTAAATTTAAATATTCAAACAACTTCCCCATTAAAATAGGTACTTTCTATTATTTCTGCCAGTTATTAATATCGGTTAAAAATTAACCATTATCGTTTTTTCATATTCCTGCAAATGTTTAAAATAAACTATGCATGCAGGGTATTCGTGAAGTTAACTGTTAAAATTCTAGGCTGAATCAGGTCGTATAATCAAGTCTAAAAGTCCTTAGTCGTTTTTGGCTTAGATGCTTAGTTTCTTTATAAATCAGTGTTAATAGTTGGTGCCGCATTGTCTTTTAAATGCTAATATTAAATTTGTAGCATGCATTGTTTATTGCAACCTAGCGTTAAAATTTAGCGTTGGTTTAATGAAAATTATGGAATTCGCGATTTTGACGCATTACATATTTCCCTTGCAAGGCAACAGGAAACCAGAGAAGTGGATTTTTCCCCATGAAAACCTCTCTGGAGAAGCAGTGAGTGCATACACTTCCTGCGGTTTGGAGCCCACGTTAAACTGTAGTTCCCCTATGCCTGCCTGTGCAAAATATCTATCTCTGCACACCAAATACAGACATAGGAGAGAGGTTGACAATGCCCTGAATAGGGTATGGCAAGAGAAGAAGACATATTTCTGACCTCGTGTTTTTTCAAAAATGCGTGTCTGTAGGTGGTTAGGTGTGTGGATTACGCCTCATAACTCCCAAACAAATGGCCAAGTTTCGTTGAGCTTCGGAATGTGGGGGCAGATCAAACATTCACCGTCAAAATAAGTTTTTAAAACAATTCAAAACGGGAAGCGTAAGTTAGACATGATTTTTTGATCTTATTTTATTCAGAAATTGAATTTTCTAAATCTAAAAACGAATCTGATAGAAGACCCACGATTTTTTGAAAGTTTTGAATTTAATGCCCCAAAAACGAGTTGATACATTGGGACCAAATTACATATTGTAGTAGCTATAATAGGGGGACACAATCTTACTATGTAAACGAATTATGTATAAATAAAACTGTGAAGTAGTCCAATCAAATTAAAACGACAAAGGACAAATACTGTACAAATCAATATCTAAATAGTCTCCCTTCGTCCGAGGCTGACTTCATCCCGTAAATTCTACCCCCCCCCCCCCCCCCGAGTGGTGACCCAGAACTAGTTTGTGGCAATTATCTTGTAAATAGTGCATCAGATGAAGAAAGTTGCATAGACAAAACTGTAGGGAATAAAATTTCAAACAAAAAAGTTCTTAATCAAGGCAAGGAGAGTGGGATGAAGTCTGGCGTGCTGCGAGAAATGTACAGTTAAGAATTGTACAACTCAACATGGCACTTAAGCTTTTGAAAAGTAATTGTTTTTCTAAAAAAAATGTTGCTATAAGTTTAACTTACAAAATTTCTCAGAAGCCTCCTAATTAAGTATTGTATTGGGTTTTTTAATTTAAAAAAGCATCGACGGAACTTCTCGAATTTTAAGTTTGCACCAGAGGTGTTGGTTCGTTCCACCAAATTCTAACCTGGTGCCAAATATGTTATACCCTGATGTGTTCCTAAGTTGTTTAAAAAAATGGAACGACACCATTTCCATAGAGCTGACACATTCGATTTTCAAATCCGACCCTGCAAAACACTCGTCTTTAGTATTCAAGTCGTTTTAAAAGGATTTCGACTTTGACTTCTTGCGTGCAGGGTTGTAGATTTCAACGAACTCTTCCAGATGCGCAAAACCTCATCTCGCTAACCGGCCTGGTTTCGGAGTTACAACGTGTCCAAAAGAATATTTTGGCGCCATCTGGCGGCGAAAATCGGGACTTTTTTTATTTACTACATCCGGCTAGATTTTGATGGTTCTTTCATTTGGTGAAACAGAAGCTAGCACAGCGCTGAACTTCAACCACCTCGTCGTGTCTCAATCGAGCGCAAACTATAGCTTTTACGACAAAAATTCATATAAACTTTTTTGTTCGAAATTTTATTCCCTACAGTTATATACAATGTACCATTTTTCATCCGATGCATCGTTTACGAGATAATTGCAAAAATCCCGTTCTGGGTCACCAGTCAAGAGTATATTTTGAAATTTAGACGATGAAGCCACTATTGAACAGAGGGGATTTCTTAAGGTACTTATTTGTACAGTATTCATGACTACGTTTGCCAAGTTTAAACACTTTATAAATTATTTTCCCTAAAAAGTCTAAGTTGACTGAACTAAAGTAAAACTATTTAATTTTTTTTTGAATGTTCAAAAAAATAGTGCTCAAAAGCTGGCCACACGATTTTTATTCTTCTGTAGGCTCATTGAGCTATAGATGAGGTACAATTTTTGGTTTATGTTCCAGTCAGCTAGTTTTGCTGTGACGCCGTTTATGAATTTTTTTAAATCAAAAATTTATGCCCATTATTTAATAAACAGAGAACAATAAAAATTTGTTTAAACTAAAGTGGTCACGAGTAATGGTAGAATATGGTCATATCTTCATTTTTAGGTGAAGCAATATTTAATGGGGTTAATTTTCCCCCTCCCAGACAAATTTGTCCTTCCATTTCCTTTTTCTAAAACATCAAAAAATGTTTTTCTTATAAAAAAGAAAAATTTTGTTTCTAAAAATTCAGTAAGACATGCCCGCAGGCATAGATTAACAAGTTATTGTCTGCTAGCAGAGTCGGTACAGTGGTAGCACTGATACGATCTAACAAGTTACTGTTCGTGCGTAAAATATTGATACACAATGACAAACATACTTTTGACATATGATACGACAGCAACACATCAGCGCTTTAGAGCTTTATTATTTACGAAACAAAATAGCTTTAGAACAATAAACAATGAATAAATAATAAAAAATCAGTCTTAAAGCAAATGCTCAAAATGTGCGCCATTGGCCTTAATACATCTTTCAGCTTGGCACAGCAAGGACGGTGTTAATCACTCAAAAATTTCAGAGTCTTAGCGTATGCTGTCACCGGCATCCATAATGCGTTACAAGAGATTTGCAGCATTTCTTATAGGTGTATAATAAATCTTAGCCTTCACGTGTCTCCATGGCAAAAAACACAACTATGAGGTAAGGTCTTTGAGCCGACCCAAAACAGTAGGTCCACTTCTCCCGATCGATATGTGTTGGTATGTGATGTCCGAGTGGTCCACATAAATGAGAGAACATACAACACACATAAACCACATGTTTCGGACGGCGGTCGGTTAGACATTTTCTAGTAGCTCAGGTAAAAAACTCAATTTTTTTTTACCTTTTAACAGAGCAGGTAACCCACGATCAATTAGAAAATCACCCGCAATCCCTGCCCCGAACATTTACAGAAAAACGTCGCTAAAAATTACTCTGACAGACTTCATATGGATATCTGCCCAGACACAAGTGTTGTAGAAATAAACTTTATGAACTATTTTCTGTGTACTAATTGACAGAGAATATCTTCCTAACGCATTCACGTAACTGTCGTTCCCTTACAAGTTCGTGAGCTCTACGAAATACAGATCCTGTCTCTCCAAGCCTTGATGCCACCGCTATGTTTCTCGATGTGGTACCTGTACTCTGCATAACGACCAACCATAGCAATACCACTGCCACCACATTCTTCATACACAATGCGTATCAGACTTTTGGACTTCAATTTGTGCTCTGATTCATTACTAGAATTTTACCATCAACTTCTCTAACACCCTGTACATATTAGCAGTAAGTACCTTAATTCTATTGTTGTTTCATTTTATTAATAATCCCTAGTACAATGTTTTTTACATTTATTTTTAGTAACCTCTTATTTTCAAGCCAGCTAAATTTGATTAGGAGTTTACCATACGCATTTCAATTAGTCAAGTGACAAATAAAGTTGATTTTTGATAAAAAATAAATGCAGAGCTGCTTGTCAAATATAAATAATTCGTGCATATTTGTTTAACCTTATATGGCTATTATAACCAATAATATTAGCATTTACGATTTATAAAAACAAAACAACTTTAATATTCTATATTTTTGCACACGATTTGAATTTGACCAAAGAAGATATTTTTAAATTTATACCCGGCACCCCAAACAAAGGGTTATTAGCATAGTCAATAGAGGTTCTACAGTACTGAATACGTCTTTGTACAAAATCTTTCTTAGGAGTTTTAGAACCGCTAATAAATATTTAATGTTCAATTTTTTCCCCAATACTTCTTTGCTACATAATTACAAGTGTGATTGTTGGGAGAATCCTTTTTCTGTTCCAATGCCGTATTCATTATTTTATAACGTTTATTGATTGCACATATATTTTCATAAAATGATGACAAAATATTAACAGAATTTTTACATAGCGACATATACATACAAAAACGCTAATGGCGTTATTCAGATTTCTATTGTAATACAGACTGGATGGAACCACACGATGTACTAAGTGGTGCAGCTAAAATCTATCCCACGCATTTTTGCATATTTAAACATTTAACTCCAATGTTTGTTTTGAGTTAAATAAACTTAAAACTACGAGAACATCTGCCAAAAACTTGTAGTAATTGTAACATAATGCAAATGTCCTCCATATTTTAGCGGAAAATTTTTAATTAGGCCAGAAAGTACAGAAACTGTAAATGAAAAAATTTACTTTTAATTTATTTATTTAATTTAATTTTAAAACATTACTTCATACAACGTCTACAAGCTTGGAAGACATTCCATTACGAATATGAAAACAAAATTGTTTAAAAACATCATAAAAATTGTGCTTCACTATTAGACCGACATTTCACACGGAAATAATGTCCCATAATGCCCCCTGTGAACAAACAGCCACTAGTTTGCCGTTCCACATCGGTAGAGTTACAGAGGGGGCGGCGCTACAACTTCGAAACTACACATACTTGCTTAGTCCAACGGCAGACTATCACCAATACATTTAGAATTGCTTAGAGAATATAAAAATTAAGTGACAGACGTAGTAGCGTGTTTTAGACCTGTGAAAACCTACCAATCCAATGGGACCACCCAAAACCACCCCCAAAAGTGGTTTGCGTTTTTTCATTATATTTTCTTAAACCGTCGCCTCTATCAAAAAATGTTAACACATTTTATGTAGCTTATAAAATTTGCAATCTATAAAGCAGTATGAATAAAATAACAGGGAAACGCTAAAACATATAACATAAACAATGTTTCTTTTAAACACTTTCTTCCTTTTTTAATTTTCTTAAGTTGTTTTTACTTTAAACGTTAGCAGGCTTTTGCTGTTTTCTAAAATTTGAAAGTATGTTTAACATTACAAACAAATTAACTTTGTTCACTAAGTAGTAACTAAAATTTTAATACGAAAGACAATAGCTATTGAATGTGGAAGAAGTATTTCATCTGATTTTGGAAAGTATTGTACAAAAGTACTTAAAGATGTGGTTGTGCACAATATGATCATAATGCAAGTTATTTGAAGAGTCCGAAAAGACTGTTAAAAAAGAAAAGACAAAAAGTCCCAAAATAGAGGGAAATTGGAAATACGAGTCAAAAATATGCTTAGTTCAACTATTTGGCAGCAAAACGCCTTCATACGAGCTACACAATAGTTTGGCGAATTTTCAGAAGGTACATTAAAATGTACCCTTAGGCTAGAACTACACAGGCGTATTCCTCGCTGCATGTTCCCTGCCGAAGTTTAAATGCAGACAAATACAAGAGCGTTAAATAAAAGCTGATACTTAAGTTAATTTTTCAGGACTATTTCAAATATTAAGATATTTTCTTTATGATTTAGAATAAAACTTTATATCTTCCCGTGTACAAAAATTCTGCTTTGGATGCAAAGCAGTTCTTAAAAATAGACATATGTATGTAGTACTCCTGCAAATTGCTTAAAATAAAATTACGCCACTAAATAGACTGAAATGTTTAAATAAAGACAATTTTCCATTAAATATTTAAGATTTAAATATGAAATTTACAACCAGCCTGAATTTTTAGTTTAACGCCCTCTAGTGGCTACCTGTTTAACTTTTATACACAATTCAACAGAGAATTTAATTCTTTATCAGAAAAAATATAAGATGTTAAGAAGTTGATCTCACTTCCATTGTAACTGGAAGTGGCTGAATGGCAAATGTCTAACATGCACATCTTCAAAACCACCCCACCTGGTATATTCTATATTAGATCGATTGTAACATTACGAGCTTTTTACGATATTTTGTAGTGTTTAGAAGAAGCTGAACATAAGGATTAAAAAGTCATATGCCAGCACCTATAGAATATTGTAGATTCAATTCATGAACTGAGCTAGTTCACTAATTTTTAGCAAGTTAGAAATTGTTGCTAACTTATGAAACGAACATTAATTTGGTGCAAATGCAAGTATATTCATTTTACGAGAATTGATAATTGTGCATACTCATATTGGCAAAACGCTCTAGAACGCAACTATATAAAGAATGATAAATATTTAAATACCCAGAAGCCGGGTTAATTTTAGCTGTGCCACTTTGTATAATTAATTTCAATTACAATAAGTAACTAATTTATTACTATTTATATATTTATATCAATTTTTAACATTTGTTGATTATATTGTTTAAAAGTCAAAGTTCCCTCTCCCCAATAATGTAGTAATTCAGCAGATTTGAATTCAATTTCAGACAGATATTCAAATCGCATAAAAAACATTTCCAATACACTAAGTAAAAATGTTGCGATCATAAAGATATTAAAACACTTGTCGCACAAAGATGCTATTATTATATTGTCTTTACGAAATTACCAAATTACCACAAAAGACAAAATTAATATTTTTCATGTAAAAAAGAGGCTAATAAAAAATATTCTTATTCACTTTTAATTTTTTTAATTTTATGTATTATTTTAAAGCAATTACACAATGAATGACTAACAGCAGGTAAAAGTAAATAAAAATATTTTCTTACTGTATAGATGCATATTTACCAACAACGGTGTGATGCTGCAGCCCAATCTCAGAAGGGAGTAGTTATAGTAGGTACTTACAATATCAGAGTTTGCATTCAGCAAGTATGTGAGGATTCATTCAGATAACCTAACTTCATCAGCAATGATAATATGTACGGCACTGTAGAAGATACTTAACGAGATTATCTCAATACTTCATTCACCTGATGCAGTGAAGCGCTGAATATAATAGAAAAAGGTATATGCATGTACGCCCATGCTTTGACGTAGTTTAGAGAAGCAGTTAGGATTCCGTTGCTTCTAGTACTAGTTTTACACAGGAAAGCGTATAACACTTCAGTTGATTTTTTTTTATTAATTCTAATACTGATAACCCATTTTGTACCTTTTCTCCTATCATCTTCGTCGTTTTTTTGCTTTATTTTTTTAATGAAGCTCCTTTCTCATTCCTATGTCCTTCCACCGAGTAGTTTTTCCCATATTAGTTATGCTTTTCATAAGAAATATAAGTAGCGATCCCGATAAACTTGGTTCACGAGTGCTAGTTAAGTAGATTAATCTCACTGAAATCGAAGCACGAGTGAAACTGCCTTAAATTTACTAGCAGAGTTAACTATCAACCCAAGTTTATCACAGGGAAATCATTGTCACATGTAATATTTGTAGTGACTATATCACACACAATTACCTACACGATGTATTTTGATTATTTTCAGTTTAGAACTAGTCTTATCGGAAATGAATGTCACTTTTAGCGTGTATAGTAGAGCAGCTACGAACTTTACTTGTTGCCCTTGTTCGTAGTGATTTTTCCATGACTTTTTCACTTATTGAACAACACTAGTTAGTGGCTTTTTCAACACCTATACCACGAGTGAATTCAAAATTAGGCAAGCAAAAATTGCTAAAACTGGTTGCTATGCAGGAATATTGAATAATATCTTTAAATTAAGAAGTGGTTCGTGACTGGATAATTTCTCGAATATTGTATCGAAAATCCTGTAGTTTCATTAAGAACAAAATTATGTTGTTGCTAGGAAACATCACGACTCCAAAGGAGGAGGGATATTGCCTTGCATCAACACAATAACTGAGAACGTCAATGAAAAGACAGAATTATAGAAAATTTTTAATTAACGAGTGCAATTTTTTATAATATTCACCTAACAAAAAGTTTTTTAACAAAAAAAAAAGAATATTACAGCAAGAAATTTTTTAAAGAGAAATATTTTATTTTTTTCATGAGAAAATGGATCTCTTGAAAAATGTTTCCAAAAAAATTTTTTCTTGAAAAAGATCTCTCATAAATACATTTCTTTTAAAAAATGTATTCTCGTTAAAATTTCTCTCAAAATCACAGTTTCCATATGACACAAAAAGATGGCGCTACTACATTGCCGCCGTTGCTTGGAATAACAAAACAATGAATTTAAATGTAAAGTTGGAACTTCCATAAAACAACACAATTTATTAGTTGAAAGTGCTCAATCTCTGGATCACTCCACCCTAATATTCAAAATGAAAAAAAAAATTATGAAGGTTTCTCTGAACGGCTCTAGAGCATCAGCTGAGCATTCCACCTACGTGTACAGGGTGCAGCGACTACAGTGTTACAAGAGATATCTGCGAAACTATAAAACATTTAGCAACTTTATTTTAAATTCTTTTTGTAGTGGAAGGGGTCATATATTAGGTTAATTTTTTAAAAACCACCCTATTTTAATTTAAAATTTTTAAATAGGATTCTCTGTAAGTTTTTTACTACCCTTAATGGGAGATGAATATCTGAAAATGTTAAAAAGTGGAGCGAGATTATTTTCTTCTTAATTTAAATGTGCCTATTAAAAATAGACAATCAAAATTACGTCAAGCTAAGTTTAATAAAACTAAAATGTCAGTTTACAACCCCCAATTAATAAGGGGATGAAATTCTGTAAATTTTGCTTAACTTAATTTTGGCCACTTATTTTCAATAAGCACATTTAAATTTAAAAAATCGATGGTAAAACATAGAATACATACATAAATAACACGGCATCCACCAGCCAAATTTAAATTGCCAGTAAACTAAGCTGCACGTTATCGGATGGCGGTAGGGTATACTGTATATGGACTAATTGTTGACAGCCGGCACCGGTTGACTAGTCACTGGTATATGGTAGGCAGATAGTGTAATTAGGCATTTCATGAAAAGTCCTGGACTCTTCATGGTCACTTATCATGACTTGTTTAAACAATGTTGTCATGTTTCTAGAGTTTCTGGGTTATAGTGTCGAAAGAGTGCTTTTTTTAAAAATTCTAAAAAATTCTTTCGATTAATGATATGTCTCAGAATTGCATGAAGAGACGAATTTCCCAAAAGACTACAACATAGTCTCTTCTATGAAAAGAACCAAAGACCGTAGCTACTTTATTTTTGATTTAACCCCAACAGCAGATGAACGAACTTTTTCAGAGACAAATTTTTTTATGAAATAACATTTATTCAGAGAGAATTTTTGTTGGGAGAATATTTTTCAAATAAAGAAATACTTTTTGCGAGAGCTTTTCAAGAGAGAAATAATTTTATGAGAGAACCTTTTTTCAGACGAGATATACAGGATGTATCAAATTGAGTGAACTATGGGGATCTCGCTTATTTGAAGAGATACGACAATGGTTAAATTAAAGAAAAGTTGTGAATTTTATGCCCAATAATAATCTAAAAAGTAATTGGAGCTATCTTGCTTCGTTTCTGAAAAAACTGCAAAAAACTGAAATTTTGGATTTTTTTTTTCGGCTATAACTGATTTGTCATTTATATTACATACTTCTAGTTAACGCATTATTAGGACACTTTTTCATGCTGAATCTAAATTTTTGATTAGATTTGGTATAACTGTTACCATTGCTCATTTTTGACTGTCAACTTTTTTCTTCTTATGGTCGGCATTTTAAATTTTTTCATATTTGAATAGAGTTTTTAATTCTGATTTCAACGATGTGTCACACTTTGCATTTTGTTTACGTTTTGAGCATTTTATTACAGAAAATAAAAATTTCATAAGAGTGCCATGGAAAGACCACGTCATTTAATTTATTTTGAAAGAATTCTAGTAGGTCATGAACTGATGAAAGTAAAACAAAACACTACTTTTATTTACTTTGACCTTTAGATGCATTAGGTATGCGAAAATTTCAGGAAACTTTGTTTCGAGCGTGGGCAGCAGGTTAAGTTATTTTTTCAAAAACAAGTGAATTACTCAGTTACTAGCACATAGATTAGAGAGTTTATTTTAGTCAAGCTTCTGAGCATGTTTTACAAAAGTGTCATTGAACATTTATTTAATATTTGTATTAGTGCAGTTCTAGTGTTATGTTGTTTTTATTCTACCTGTTATTCAAATTTGTTATGTCAGTTGTAAACATAAAACCTGCAAGTCGAATTATTAGTAAATTGTGTATGTTAGAAACTTTGTCATTTATTTGTTTTTCTAAAAAATAATTTAACCTATTGTCTTCGCTCAAACGAAAATTTTCTGAAATTTTCGCATACCTAATGCATCTAAAGGTAAAAGTAAATAAGAGAAGTGTTTTGTATTACTTCCATCAGTTCATGGCCTACTACAATTCTTTCAAAATAAATTAAATGACGTGGTCTTTCCATGGCACTCTTATGAAATTCTTATTTTATGTAATAGAATGCTCAAAACTTCTTTTCAGATTATTAGTGATTATTAGTTATTACGTTGAAATGTTTATTCTTCGTTGAAAAAACTTCTCTCTTAAAAAAAGTTCTCATTTAATAAATAATACTGACTCTCATAGATAATCACCAACAAACCGTATTTGATTCATTGTTGATATTTGACACTCCAATTAGCTAAATAAAATGCATGTGATATAGTCAAATAGACATTTAATATAACTGTTCACGACATTTTATACAATGAAATCAACAACTGGTGCATATTTTCTTAAAAATTCTCGAAAGACACTACATTTGAAACGGTTTTTACAAGCTTTACAACAATTTCAATCTAATCACATTTTACCGTAACTGATAAAAAGATAAAATAACAGCGAGTAACTGCACGCATACTTACCATCTCGTCTACATAATCAGCTGAAAATGAAAGAGTTAAAAGTATTTTTAAATAGTTAGGTGGCAGTTCTGTAGCGGTACTAAATTGGTGGTATTTATAAGATTAAACAGAAAGCTTTTTAGTTGCTTTATTTTAATAATTTTAATTGTGTTGCTGGATATATTTAGTACATATTTTTGAGCATATTGTTAGCGTTCAAAATTTTAAATTGGCACTGTAAGATTAGTTGTCAAGATTACTTCATATATTTACTTTATCATACTTCTAGTGCAATAAAGTATTGATTCTATAAAAATTTTGGGTTTCAAGATTTTTTACAAGAAAACCGATCAGAATAAAAACTGATCTCGTAATGTTTTTTAATTGTCAAATTAAAGCCCTAGAAATATGTAGTCTTCAAGCGAATAAAAATTAAAATCGATTGATTTGCTCTTGAATTATTAATTAAAAAGGAAAATTTATTATGTAAAAAATTGGCTGCCTTTACTTTAAATATGGTTTACACTTTAGATAAGAGTACATTTAATTTTCAATTATACAGAGCCGAGAATTAAAGTGTCCGGAGAAAGCGGCTGCTTTCAACCAAGGGCAGTCAGATATAAATGTCTTGCAAGCATATGTTTTCAAACTTGTGAGACATTTTTTAAACAGTGGGTCTGTTGAAAATAAGAACCATGCACAGCATACAGTGTTGAACAAAGTAATGAAATTAAACACATTTCATCCTTACGAAATGCAGATTTAAGGAAAATTATATAAAGATGACTTTTACAGAATGCAGGAAATTAGTGAAATGGTGAATAATGATCCAAATCTCTTAAAGAAGATAGAAACTTACAACTGAAAAAAACCTTTTTCGCAATCAGCAAGATGAAGCCTGTGCTTATTACATATTACCCGGTTGGCATTGATTAAATAATAGATTTCCTAATAAGTGGATTGGTAGAAAAAGAGCAATTGGGTGGCCGGCCAGCTGGATCTCCAGATTTTACTAGCGCCACCTGGTGCATCGCTGATTATCATTGTTACCTTTCTACATTCAGTTCCATCTTTTAGTTGACAACACTGAAAATATAGAGGCCATCGTCAAATAGTTTGTTGTTAGCAGCTGTTCAGAGAAAACGTGTTTTGTAACAATGGAATATCTTGAGAGTCGTGCTGTTATTAAATTTTTGCATTTAAAAGGCTTAAAAAGTGCAGAAATTTTTGAAGAGATAGATGCAAAGTGTATTGGGCGAAGGTTCCATCATATGTAACCGTAAAAAATTGGCTGGCTGATGTCAAACGGGGTTGTATGTGCATCCAAAATGAACACCGTTCTGGACCCCAAGAAGTGTCACTACAACAGAAATGGTCAGTAAAATCCATAATATGGTTTTGAAAGACAAGACGACTGAAATTGGCTGAAATAGCTAATGTTGTGAGCATCTCAAAAGAGCGGATGTTCAATATTTTAACCCAAGAATTGAGTATGAAAAAACTGTCCGCGCGATGGGTGCCGCGTTTGCTTACATTCGATCAAAAACGTGTGGGAACGCAGATTTCCCAAGAGTGTCTGGACAGTTTTATGAAGAATACCACTGATTTTGTGCGTCGCTTTGTCACCACCGATGAAACCTGGGTTCACTACTATACGCCAGAAACGAAACTGCAACCAAAGCAATGGACAGAACCTGGTGGCTCGGCTCCAAAGAAAGCAAAGACCTTCAAATCAGTTGGCAAGGTCATGGCATCAGTATTCTGGGATGCAAAAGGGATTTTGACAATCGATTCTCTTCTAAAAAGAAAAACGATAATTTGCGAATACTACGCTAACCTTTTGGACCAGCTACGGCAAAATATTCATCAAAAAAGGCCAGGTTTAGCGCGTAAAAAAATAATTTTTCACCAAGATAATGCTCGTCCTCATACCTGTGTTACTGCCATGGCTAAAATCAACGAATTGAAGTACGATTTGCTTCCACACGCACCGTATTCACCGGATTTGGCTCCTTCTGACTTCCACTTATTCCCTAAGCTGAAAATTTTCCTAGATGGACAGACATTTTCATCCGATGAAGAGGTCAAGACCGCTGTTGACACTTATTTTGCAGGCCTTGAGGAAAACACGTTCCGTGATGGGATCAAAGCCTTAGAGCATTGTTGGACAAAATGTATTCAACTTTCAGGAGATTATGTTGAAAAATAAAAATGATTTTGAAAACATAAAATCGGTCTTTCATTGCTAGGCTAACCAATTATCATCCCGCCCTCGTACATTTAAAAGGCAAATGCAAATTTGCAAGAACCACAATACTTTAGGCTGGTGTAGTACTATTCACTAGAATACTAGATTATTGGTTGATTTTATAATCAATTTCTTCTTTTTCGTTTCAATCAGTTGGTTTGTCACGTAATATGCCCAAAACAGCAAACAATTTAATTGGCTCTGCCCAGCATTGTTCTACATTTCTGCTTTTTTTTGTTGATTTCTTCTTCTCCTAGCAATGGCATTTCTTCTGCTTTACTTTTTTTGCATTTTGCATGGCTAGTTGTACAACAGCAAAGAACACGTTCGTGATCCTTTGTCAACAATTATGCTTATTCAACATACAAATAAGTTTTAGTGTGGAAAAGTCCACTCGAAATCCACACTTCAGCTTTTTTAACCTTTGCTTGTTTCATATTTTGTTAATTAGCGTCTAGATCAATACAAATAAATCTATATTTAGTGTTAACTATTACTAACAACACAATGGTCAAGTTTTATTTATACATAGTTACAGTTAAAAATAAAGTGAACCGGAATTTGCACAACAAGCGATCCTTATTTCTTTGCCATTGATGGCACCACAGCCGTTGGTAAAATTTATATTTTAATGCTTAATGCAACAAGTTTCTTTTTTATGCGCTGATTATATAATTCTAAATTAGTTCTAATACATTACTAAACTGATTCGTTGTTTGAAACATCGTTCCTCTCTCTTTGTTTATCTTGAAAAATGTTAGCAATGTTACAAGCACCGATAATACACAACAAAGGGTCATCTTCCTTGTCCGTGTCAAAAATGAGATAACCATCCCAGTGTGACTAAACGTAAACGTTCATATCATTGTCTAGTGGCATCTACTTATCGTACTGGAGATCATACCTTGATGGTCGATCGTAAGTATACAGGTAAGTATACTAAGCAAGTCGATAACAGATGGAGTTGTATTGTTTACATTAGTTCTTCATTCAAAGTACGTTAAACACGTACCTACTTATCATTGTTGCAAATTTATTTTTTAAAATAAAGCTGGTTGCTGCGGCCTTATTCTGTAGTGTTTTAGAAAGAGAAAGCACCGAGACAAGGAAATTACTAAATGTGCTATTTCAAGACTATGCTGATTCGCTTTTATATTGTTTTTTGTTCAAAATGACGATTGGAAATCTGTCAACGAATTTGATTGTAATTGCATTAATTTATAATTTTCAAAAATTGTTAAAACTAAAACATTTTCGGGCGTGATACATCCAACACCATCAAGAAATCAACTGGCATAACCTAACACATACAATCTTTATCGACATTTAAAATAAAACATTGAAGATTAAAGATAGAGTATTTTTTATAGGTACCTTGTATCGTATTTAGGGTATGCAATCCCGGACCAAATTTTCAATCTCGGGATCAAGATTGGTTAATCCCGGGATCCCGAGATTGATTCCGGGATTCTAAAACCACACGATCCGACATCGTATGCGATCCTGCATAAGAAAAAAATATATGGGCGTTTGGTATGCGACAATTGAAGACTTCATGAAAGAAAAATTTATCAGATTCATTATAAAATTTTAATAAGTTTTATTTGCAAAATGTATACATATTTATTCATATTATAAAAGTAAAAAGGTAGGTATTAAACGTTTTCAATAATTTTTAAACCAATTCCTTAATAAAATGAGTTTGTCAAGGGTTTTGTCCCCAAGCCTTGATCTAATTTTTGTGCAAAGAATACCCGCTGCTGAAAAAACTCTTTCAGCTTCGAAGCTTGTCGGAGGTATCGACAATAAATAACCGTACGCAAGTTGCAAGTTTAGCCCACGCATTCCGTCATTTTCAAATACAAGCATTTCTTGTTTCAAAGTTGTCGACAAAAGAATACTTTGTGTCTGTGAACAGGGTTTCATAGTTGTATTTACGGCTTCCCTTAATCTTTCCGTGAGTGTTGAGCTGGCTTCTGTAGGTTCTGTTGCAGTTTCTATTAAAAGTTTCGAAATCGGTATATTATCGTCCTCATCATCTTCTTGCTCTTGTTTGAACTTCTCAACCTGTTTATCAATTTCTTTAACTCGAGCCTAACAATTTTTTTCTTTGGAATCTCAAAAAGTTCGTCTTGAAATTCTCTGTTATTATCGCAGAATTCCCGAAAAAACAGTGCGACGTTGTTTTATTCTTCGTTTTAGTGACTCTTGTAAATCAGCGCTTAAGGGTGAATTAACTTTTTTAATTTCCTATAGCATTAACTTCAGGGCCGTGTCCGATGTGCATAGGTTTGCGTCACGCTGACATAGAGCTTCCACTGTCAATTTAACAGGCTCCAATAGCGCGACTTAATCTTTTAGGAGCTGAAATTGAGCCATTTTCAGATCAATCAGTGCTTTTTTGATGCTATTTTCCAAAAGCACAAAACGTTGCAACATTAGGCGCGTATGGCGCAGAACTCGAACAGAAATCAAGGTTAGGCCAATACCGAAAATCCCGGGATTGACTGTAGGGTAATCCCAGAATTTTTGAGACCAGAAAATCGGCCGGGATTACTGATCCCGAGATTGCATGCCCTAATCGTATCACACCGTCACATTTGCTGCAAAATTGAAACCTGTATATCATAGCAACAAGCGGTTTGTGCATTCTCCTTATATTTTATATATTTTATATTACTTCGTGATTGTTTAAAAATTTGAAATTTTTAACATTTTCAAAAATTTTCGACATTTTCAGAATTTTTAAAAATGAATAAAAATTTTTTGAAATATTTAAAAAACGTTAAAATTTTTTAAAAATCAGTATTTGGAAATTTTAATTTTGAAAATGTGAAAACGTAAATTATAAGTCTTTAGAAGTTGAAAATTATTGAAAATTATGACATTTTCGAACATTTTTATGGAAACTTTTGAGAAATATGAAACTTCGTGAAAATTAGAAATAATGAAAACAAAAAAAGAAATGATTTTAAAGTCTTGTATTTTGTTTGTAAATTTTAAAATTGTTTGATTTAGTATTTTCTAATTGCAAACAATATTTATACGTTAAAATAGATTTTATAATTTGGTGATTATTCAATTAAAATGTTCAGGTAAACAAACAAAAACGAAATCCCCTATAGGTCTCTTCTTCATGGAAGGTTCTTTCTATTGTCATTTAACATGTTCATCATACCGATTTTGAATTTCTTAAATTGTTGATAAAACAAAAAAATCTTAGTGGGGGTGACCGGCAGGGCGGGGGAGAGTAGGAAGATCATGCCTGCACAGATCGGAAATTCGACATGCGTACAATATGAATCCAAGCTTCTTTTTCGAGCACATCTATATTGAAAAAAAAACACCTCTCCCCCTCCCAGCCGCAGTGCCCTTTTATTGGGCAGACCATTCTTGGAACTTTGCGGTTTCATTCCAGTGTGATTACCATTTTTTTAAACCTAAATTGGGTTTTCTGGGTTAAGGCATCTGAGCTGTAAAGTAAACACACACAGACACCATGGCAAAACCGGGTTTTTCGGTATTCACTAAAACACTAAATATTAAAATTCCAAGGTCCAAAATTTTGGCGAGAAAAATATCTTGTTCTACTTCACATTGCGAGAATGGAAAAAATGCCAAGATGTACAAAATTGGCGAGGGTATCGGTAGTAACTCACATATTGGTTGAGCCTAACAAATTAAGAAAAAATAGTCAAGAGGTTCAAATAGCCAAATTCAAATGCTGCCTGGTCGTAAACACCAATTGAATCTAGAATAGATATTTTAAATAGTCGTTCTGGTATGTACAGTAAAGACGTGTCTATTCCAAACTAATTCGAGCAAACCATCTGTTCGAACTACACTACTCAAAATGAATATAGAGACACTTATAAAAAATTGAATATTTTTGCTTAAGTAAGACTGGATTTGGTAAAAACTGTCTTCGACTTTTTGAAAAGGATTACTCATTAAGATGCGAAGATTTCAGCCTTGTTGAATAAGCTTCTAAAAAAAATTTTAAAAATATAAATTGGGAATCATTTAATTAACAAACTTTTAAACAATCAACAATAAGAAAACAACAAATTTAAAAAACTAATAATGGGTGTGGCCTCCTCTGGCCCGGATAACTTCAGCGCAACGACGGGGCACACTCTCAATTAAATTTGAAATTGTTTGTTGAGGCTGTTGCTCCCATTCTTGAGTAAGAATTTCCTCAACCTCATCTAAATGTTCAATAGGCCGACGATCCAGCAACCTTCTTCTTTCCAATACGTCCCATAGGTGTTCGATGGGGTTAAGGTCTGCACTATTAGCCGGCCAGTCCATTACTGTGATATTGTGGTTATGAAAAACATTTGTAACTATCCTAGCCATATGTCGCCTGGCATTATCTTGCTGATAGATAAAGTCAGTTCTCATTTCTCCAGCAAACGGAATCACATGTGGTTCTAAAATGTCCCTGATGTAACGCGCCGCCGTGAGAGATCCTTCCCGAAGAACCACTAGCTCGGTGCGACCATTCAAGGTTATGCTGCCCCATACCATAATGGAGCCTCCACCAAAACGAACAGTGGAGTCTAAATAGCGTCTCCACACACGCATTCGTCCATCATTATGGTCTACGCAAAGCCTAGACTTGTCGATGAACATTATATTGCTCCATTGTTCTCTAGTCCAGTTATGATGTTCTTGTGCAAAGTTTAGCCGGGCTCGCTTATGTGCTGGTGTTAACGGAGAGACTTTAACCGCTCTCCTTGCACGTAACTGAATCTCGTGAAGCCTATTCCGAACTGTTTGGTCCGAAATTCTGGTTCCACTAGTGGCAACCAGTCGATTTTGTAGAAATCGGGCGGTAATTCTACGTTCTCTAACGGTCCAAAACCTCAAAAGGCGGTCTTCGCGAGGAGTAGTGGCTCTTTGTCTTTGAGGGTAAGGACGTCTTCTTACGATACCTTTATTTATATTCTGTTCCATGCCCTAGCTATAGCAGAATGACTCACATTTAACATTTGAGCAACGTGTTGTCTTGAGTATCCTTCTTCAATTAATCTCACCGCTCTAACTATCTGGTTTTCATTCAGATATACTTTTGGTTGTCTCCTACTCCCTAACACACCCACATTAATGTTTCTACCAACAAATTACACTGCAAAACGACAAAATCAAGTGAAATATTTTTTTTTTGTTTACTTTGTTTTGTAAAATCTCCAAGGAAACAAGTGCCAAGTTATAGATTGTTTTGTAGAAATTTACAAAAAATACACACTAATAAGACGGTGTCTCTATATTCATTTTGAGTAGTATATATAAATTAGAAATTTCAGATTAACGAATATTGCACAATAGTCTGAAAATAAGTAATATTTGGGCGAACAAATACAGGTAAATTAATAATACTACCGAATAAAATTATTAATATAAAAGATGGCAGTAATGGAATACACTAACTGTTCTACTCTATTTTATAATTAAAAAAACAGTAGTAGCTAGTATGTATTAAAAGTAGTTCGAACTGCCAGGATATGCAAATTAGTGAAGAATTTATTAGCGCGATTCTACTGAATTAGGTCATTTAAAATAATTTCTTCAATCTGATCAACTTTATATTTTTATTTCCCTTTTACATGAGAACCGTATTACCGTATTATTGTCATTATTAATGAAGCGTTATTACTTTGTCAACGTTAACTTAAATTTTATATACCTTAATATTGTAATATCGTTAATTAATTGATTAACTAACGATACGTATTTAAAAACACAAAAAAGAGAATTTTCTGACAAGTATTTAATATTGTTACATAGATCAAACGAACAAGAACCTATTTCTACATGGCTAATACATCTAGGCATAAAAAGTTAAATTTTAAATTAACTGAAAAGTTATAATGTCAACTCTTTATGAATAATAGAATTACCGAAATTATAAATAAATGATAAGGACCGAAAGCATGTACAATAACATTTTTGTAATACGAATTTTGCAAATCGTTAATTTCAATTTACCTGAAAATTACAATATCGTCATCAATGTGGTATTTAAAATTTAAAAAAATTACGGAAAGGCAAAGCACGATGCATAACTACATAAAAAAAAAATTACAATAAAAATTTATTTGTTGCAGTTGTACCGTATAAAGTACCGCCTGCAAGTACAATAATGCAGTAAAAAACTGAAAATGTTAAGAAACACCTACAATGCCTAATGCCTCGGAAGGCTAATCTTACATAAAATGAAATTTCTACCTACAGATCACACTGAATACAGTAACAAGTACAAATGTAAGTGATTCTGGATAATTTTGTAACTTGTTTTTATACTTTCAGCAACAAAGTTGGCGTACGTTCTAATAGCGACGTCTTTTATTGGGAAAATCATCACGATTGCCACCTCTGGCACCGCCGCGATTTTCGTTGACCCAGTGACCTCTGCCCCCCATATTTCCACCTGCACGTGGGCCAAGTTGCCCCATTTCACGACCATCAAAACGGGAGTTGCGCTCGTATGCGTTCATGAATGGTTTGGCATCCTAACCACACAGAGAAAAGTTAGTCTAGCCATAATAAGTCAATCTCAGAAGTGTTGTACGTTCAGTGCTCAATATTCAAAAAATCATTTAATTTACTGTTAATCGTTAATAACGTTGGAACAGTAAATAATTGCTAATCTCATAGTGATAGAAAGATGTAAATATATGGTAAATATCATTAAGAATTATATCACTACTTATTATAAATCATTTTCTGCTAATTCTCTTAACGTATTTCTCAAGTTACAACTGCTTCAGAATCTCATAAGTGTACCATATCTAGTTTTTGCCATATGTTTCATAGCTTCAAGATTATTTTCTAAATTAAATTACCTCAAAATTCATTCTTTAAATAGTTAGAAATTCACACTAAAATGCGAGATAGACCATTAGTTTTATACAACTTTTATGTCCGATCGTAACTATAAGAAAGTAAAAGTTGCTATTTTATTAATATCCTGTCTATCAACAAGAAACATTAAATTTCAGATATATTAATCGAATGATCTTCAGCAGAATGTCGACATTCTGTGTTATTAAGTCCAAGTTATGTTTCATATAAGTAGAAGCTGAGAAAAAATATACAACCAAGTAATTATGTTCAGCAAAGGTATTAGCGCATAAACAAAATGAACTATATGTTGATCGATTATTTTCCAATATTAATAGTTTTTAAGAGAATCCCAACGCCCCTTCTTTAAAAGGGCACTTACAATATGTCATGCAGTCGTTCTCGTTATGTATTAGATATTTAGAATATTTAATTCGGGACAACTCATGAGCACAATTAGAAACTGAAAATAAATACCAGGTTCCGCTGTCATGAGTCTAGAAATTCTTGCGATGTATTAATTTTCTTAATTTTCACAATCTGACTGACAGTATACCAGTATATAAATCTAGCAAAACAAATTTAATGATAACGTAACTGTTAGTTCTTAAAAATCAAAGACCTAGATTATATTACTTTTTGACAGCCTACGTTGTTACGGTAATTTCACCCGGCTGATTTCAAAAATTTTTGATTGCCATCTAGAATTCAGCTTCGGAAGTTGAGAATTCAAGAAGGTTTCCAAAATGGCGTTTTATTTTGTCTTATTTGTAACGCAAAAATTTTGAGGTTTCAAGAATTTTTTGTGCAATATTGCACTCTATTATGCTGAAACACTACTAAAGAAAAGCAATTTTCAATAACCCAGTAGTACGGACGAACCAAGAAATTAAATATGGCGATGCAAAATTTTTTATTATGAACCTTATGCACTAAAAATAAGTTTTAACAAACTTTGTTTTTAATACAATAGTTCAACAAGAAATGCTTCCCTCATTGAGCCATCCGTTACATCAGAATACCCGTAATTGTACCGCAAACATGGTAAATTTGAGCCCCTTTATTATGCGTCGATTTGCGGCGCAAAAATTTTTTACATACCGATCCAAATTATAATACGTCGTTGGAGCGTTCGATTGGCTTTCTAAAGTTAAAAATTTTACCCCCATAGTGCAGTTTATAGTCGAGCTGTCCGCCTAAAGGTCCGATTTTGTGAGCTTCATTCAAACCAGCGCCGTTCGTGAACCGATGGGGGTTTCTCTTTCCATATGTTACAGGCGGGGGTGGGATCTAAATTCCCCTAGATTTTTAAAACGTTCCGTTCGTAAATTCCAATTTACGATTGTTTAAAAAAAAATGTTTTTGGCCGAAGGTGCTCCAGATCGTTTAAAACCAGGGCTTCACTCGTAAGGCGTTACGTCCGGTCCTTTCGCGAGTCGAATGGCGCAGGTTCCGTCTTCCTAGCCAAGTTAGGAACCAAGCAATCAAGAAAATAAGAAAAAAGGTTGGCGCTCTCTAGCGGCCGTATTTTCATTGGACAAACTAAAATCAGATACCCTCGTGGAGGAGCCTGAAGCGAGGACTGCCATTTCCCCCAATAAGATTTTCGAACAAAATTCATCCCCCCCCCTCCCCACTTACTTGCCGATGCAATTTGTTCCTGCATAGCGCAAACAAAGTTTCGAATTTTTTTACGATTTTACAGCCATACTCCAGCTGAGCTGTAAGTATCCGAACTAAAAAAAAAAAGATAGTCGAGTCCGAAACGGGAGCTGCTTGAAACAAAACTTGGATTACCAAGGTAACTTCTTGGCAAACTCGATTTGAAAATCGAGCAACAAACATGGAAACGAGAAGGGTTTGAAATTTTCAAAAAACCTGGTGCAACTTTACCAAGTTACAATTTTTTTTATGTAAAACTGGTTCCGGAACGGCTCTACAAAATGAGCAAAAATAATCCCGATTAGGAGCCTTGGCAGAGGATGTATTTTGCTTGACAAGTACGTACCGTAAAACTTTTAGCACCTACATAACTGAGTGACAATGTACCATATGTTCAAATAAAAAATACATAAGCGTTGGCCATGGAAAATAAAATAACTGTCTTTGCATATTTTAGAATTTAACTGTCATCACTCTGTCAGTGTCACTACAAATGACTAACTTAACCTAAAAATTTTAAGTGACATTATGTTTTGTTTGTTTAAATTCTAAAGCATGCACAGACCGTAATTTTATTTTCCAAGGACAACTCTTATGTATTTTTATTTGAATATATGGTATATTTCGTACACTGTGTTGATTTTTTTGCTACTAATTAGCTATTTCAATGCAGTAAATTTCACAATGGCAAAATTAAAAAAAAACCAATTCAGAAAGTTTAGTTGCGCCAGTGAAGAGAATTGTTTCAATATAATGCACCATATTGAAAGCCATCTTGAATTCCGGACTTCCGAAGCGGAATTCAAAATGACAACCAAAATTTTTGAATTCAGCGAGTTTGAATTACCCTAAAAACTTTGGTTGTCAAAGAGCAATACGATTAGCTACTAGGAGTGATTTTAGAAGACTTCTTTAAACACCGGGCCTAGACTATTTCAACTTTTTGGGCTTATTTTGCTTGACAGGACCTCTAACTTTTGATTTTATTAGTTATTTACAATTCGGTAGGTACATATAGTAGAATTTTATAGCATCAGAACAGTATAATATGGCATTAATTTTAACAGTGATCACACCCCACTGAATTTGTGATCGTACATAAATGCAGAAAAATGGTCATATTGATCAGCATTAAATCCACTTGTATAAACTTCAAAATTCATAGTTGTAAAACAACGTGTTATAAGACCTACATCTTCCAGCAGTTTTTACTTCAAATGATTTAACAAAAGTATATATTAAAGCTTGATTATTTTGACGATTGTAATAATCGGTACGCCCAAATTGAAAGAGCTAACTCTGCAACATAACGTTTCTACATTGCGTGTTCATCAAAACTTTTACTACAATTACAAAATTACCCCATTTTATATATATATTTAAAATTTTGCAGGTCTAAAAATATATAAATATATGGTAAATTATACTTTGCAACACATACTTAAATTTTATCCAATACAGTTTTATGCTCACCATGTAATATAGCAATAATGATAAATTCTTTGTGTGTGGGGGGTACATATGACTGCCAACTGCCTAGCCTGGCATTTCGGGAGACAAAATTTAAAACAGTAGCCACTGATGCCAGGAGCGTCTACAATCAATATCTAAAAGCTGAAGCAAGCACTTCCGGCCTATTCGCGACAGAATTAAGCACGGGTGAAGACAAAGACCAACAATAATGTTAACTTTTTCTTATCTTACTAGTGTTATGCATGCAAACGGGTATTACCTACTGTAGTCAAATAAATAATGTATCATGGAAAAGCTAAAAGCCAATGATTGTATTTTTGTAGCGAAGAAAACATGAGGCTGGAGAACAAGTTACAAAAGAAGGAAATGTTGAAGAAGATAATACCATGGAAACACAAAACAAAACAAGGACAAGGAAAAGGAATGTGACTGGGTGAGCATGTAATATTAGAACAGAAAAGTAAAATAAATACATATCAATTAGATAAAAAAAATAATACCTGCACGAAATATAAAGAAAACTAAAGATTGTGTGAGTAAATGTACCTACAGGTGTGAATGCATAATAACAAAGGTAAAACAGAGCCAAGCAGGACAAGTAAAAATACGACTAACTCAACTGCACATGTATCAAACACCAAACAGGTGTATTGTGCAGTTTGGACAAAAGTGACAAGTGGCAGAAAGAGCAATGACATTGCCAGTGCCCTATATAAAATTATACAAAAGGTGCTGGTTGATCAAACAAATGTAATTGATTTGATTTTTTGGAGCGACAGTTGTGTACCTAAAATCGTAATAGTGTAATGTCATTTGCCATACAATAATAAAAGAAAATCCAAATGTACAAAAAATTACTGACATACTCAATAGCGTCCAGTCTCTTCGACAACAATCGATCCCACCAAGGTCTTGCATCTTGCACTTATTTAGCGATAACCGGCAGGTTCGTAGTGGCACAGATGGATATGCGGGTGTGTTCGGGTGTACTGCCGTTTTACTGCATAAGTAGTTGGGGTCGAGTCTCGGTTGGGGCCAAAAAATATTTTTAATTTTATAGTTTTTTTTAAAACACCGTTGTTGCGTTTTGCTATTCACGCGAGGTTATTTGTTAATAGCAGTTATATTTTTAAAGAAAAAATACGAAGACAAATTGCATTCACTCACTGATTGACGGCATACTAACACGCAAGTCTGACCTTGATGAGGTAGGATCGATTGAAGCCAAGGGGCTAGACGCTAGTGACATACTCTACAGCGGGACACTCGGCTGTTCAAGAAACTGACGATACTCATAGCAGCATTGAGAAGGCTTTACAAAGAAGTGAATGAAATAGTATTCTCCTGTCAAGTTAATACACTTACTTTTAAAAGTGAATAGTAAAATTCCTTATAGTCATACAAATCAAAAGCTCCGATTTCTTTGATTTTCAAGAGAAGGCTTCAAAGCTCAAGTATGGAATCGTTCCTTACACCAAGGTCAAAGTTTTGGCATCTCATAATTTGAAATCAAATTTAAGACCTCTTACACAGAAACGTAGAAAACACGACAAAATGGTAATGAAATAGACCTTTCAATATTTTCAAAATCCATCAGTAATTCAACAAACCAGTTAGAAGAAAACAAGATTACTGTTATCAGGTCAATGTTGCCCTGAATGCTGGTTACAGAAAGGCAGTACTTTGAGGCAATATTGCCACCACACCCAGTACCCAAAAAAAAAAAATTAAAGCGACCTATTAACACTACGATTCAGTTAGCATCAGTTAATTTTGAATTAAATTGTTGAAAAGAAATAAGTTATGTTATGGTAAGTTAGTGGAAATGCTATTTCATTTTGTTGTAGTAACACGTTTTTAAGTTTTTTTTAATTGGTTACGTTTGGATAACATTTTTTTAGTTTTTTAAGTGATGTGTAGTTGGGAAATCAGAGTCTGCCGATGCATGTCACAGACATTTGATGATGTAACAACCCTGTTGAGTTATCCTGCAATGTTTATGTACTATTCTGTATCATAATCTTGGAGTAAATAATAGTTCATTTCTTATTCCCCTTAAAAATCCAACCGAGATGAGCTAAAAATGAAAAATATAAACGCAATAAATTTGTAAATGTCTGCGACGTGTATCGGTCGATTCGGTGCCCCAACTGTATAATGATAATACTACTCATTTCTGTAACAAAATCGTTCAGATGATGTACACCAAAGTTGCGTGCAACTGAAAATTTAAAAAAATAAATCCACAGTACTAAAACAAGGTTGTATGATATCATTATTTACTATTTAGTAAGCAAACTACTTTGCCATATATTTATGTTGTATTTTTGGATCTTTATTTTAAATATACAGACAGATAAAGCATGGTAATATAAAAAAAAGCAAAGTTGGTGGCACTACACTCCAATGAGGAATTTGGCCTGCAATACAACTGATACATATCCAAAACAAGAGAAAATCATTGTCATCCGGTTGTCGGCAGAGCTAGTGCTATTCCAGGAGAGTTGGCAACCCTAAGGTACCTATTTTGTTTTTGCCTTCTCTAAGTCACTCAGATATTTTAAGACCAAAAGTAATTAGGACAATGTTTTGAAATTATCCTATTTGTTTATCAGAAAACATGTTAAATCACATAGTATACTATTACAGAAACATTTAATTAAAAAATTATTAAATAATTTTCTGTTTTAATTCGCACTTTTCAATAATCGAATATAGCTTTTCGAACTGTTTAGAAAATAATTATTTTAATGGCAAGTATTTGAGAGATGCATTAATAGCGATTTACTGCAGATAAATGCACACATGTGCCGAGCTCCAACAAGTAGATTACACTCAATCCTGTCAAGAATTTATAAATTACAGATATCTGTTTTGTTCAGACATAATAAACCATTAAAAATTTATTCAAACTCTTGGTCAAGAAATAGGAGTGAATACTCTTGCAAATTTTTATTCTATTAAATTAATTCTTTATCTCTCACTTTTTACTAAATTAAGAATCATAAACTCGAGAAGAATTTCCATATCCGCAATAACATGACCTTGCACGCTAAACCACAACTGGCTTTTGCATCTTATTAAGCAACGTATCATTCTTGACTTTATTTATTAACGTTATCCATGTATTCCTTCTCGAAAAGGAAACCTAGACGCTACAATATATTTAAAATTACATCTTAAACCATAATCTTTCCATAACTGTGCTCATTGCTAAAAATATATCAATGAACGTCAAATGTGCATGTTTATCATTCACATGACTATACTTCTTAATGCTTAAAACAAGGCCATTGTATAGTATTTATTCGTCATGAAACGCATTGTCTATTCTATGTACTGAAGCAACAATAAAGAATTTCTATTCGTAAGTAGTTAATTATCGGTATAATAATTTCATCACGATGTAAGAGAATGCTGAACGAGTTCTTGAGAATTTCATCATTTTGTAAATTTTATAGATCACTGTAAGACAAAAGAAGCACTTGCCATACAACACTTTACTGATTGGCATTTTATGACTAGTTTCATACAAAATTATTAGAATTATAACATAACTAAGGCTCCATTTATTGTCCGACTGAAAAATATAAGTAGCTCAATCAGAAGTTCACGATGTCACAAGAAAAAAATAATGGAGCATTAAAAATAAAATCAAGTTCACAAGCAGTAGCTTAACATGTTCAAATTCATTTGCACGTTAAGATATTGTATGGGAACTCCTTTTAACAGAAACAGACCGTTGGCTATTGGACTATTGATAAAAAGGACTTTGCTTATTTCCCGTTACCAAATATTCCAGAAAAAATTTACATAGTTTATGCAAACAATCTCATTTTTGTGCAGGGCATCAAACCAGAACTGAATACGAACCTAAATTTGGAAAACGCAATTACTTTTTTAAAACTACCTTATTAACAATTTACTTGAAATTAAAATCCATTAAAATTAAGATTCTCAAAAATAGTTCTTACAAATCTATTCTTCTGTTACCTCTTATTTTATCTCCACTATTTCAAATATATTCTTGAGCATAGGTTTAAATCCATTTTTACATCAATTTACTTCACTTTTTGAAGACACTACCTACAGAGCCAGTCAAAAGTATGAAGAGATCGATTTTTTGTCGTTGTTTCAAAATAAAAGTTATTCAGGAAATTTCTTTTATCAATATGCCGATGTACAGAGTGGCTAGGAAAACTCTGGCCATTTTTCTTGGTGCGGTCAAGAGATGGCGTTTTAGTAAAGAAAAATTAAATTAAAATACTGGCAACCCATATTAAATCAAAACAACTAAAACGTCTTGGATTCTGCGTTGTTGCCAGTATTTTAATTTAATTTTTCTTTACTAAAGCGCCATCCCTTGGCCGTCGCAAGAAAAGTGGGCAGGGTTTTCCTAGCCACTCTGTATAAAACAATTTTTTTTTTGTTCAACTGTTTTTGAGTTATAACATTACACAAGACTTTTTTAAAATACAAGCCTATTCTTTTTGCAACTGTTTGATCAAGTACTATTTTCGCTTTAAGACGCTATAAGAATATTATGGGATTTTACATACGAAATTCTTTTAGGAAAATTTTGCTGAAAGTTGTAATTTGAAATTAGTTAAGTTCACTATGGAGTAACAGATGCTTCTAAGGTAAATGACAACGTTCCATGATAAACATAAGAAATTTGTAATTTTATTACTTTTGCACGAGTACTAGTGGCAGTAACAATGGTTTTTGTAGGGAATAAAGTTTTAATTTTTTGGAAAAATTCCTTAGGATTAAATGGAAAAAATTCCTTGGGATTAAAGAAAATTGAAACGGAAGGACAAACTTGACAACCAAAAATTGAGGGAGAGGGAGAATATTACCCGCCCCTAATGTTGCTTCACCTAAAAATTAAGTTGAGAACTGTATTTTACAATCACTCATGACTGTGGGATGTAACGGATAGTAATTTTTTAAGAAAACCGGATAACGGATATCTGGCCCAAATCATTTGGATAGTAAGGCAGATATAAGACATCCTTGAACGAGGTTTGTAAGTGCAAGAAAGAGTTGTAGCCCGTAAAGAAGGCTGCTGCGGTGCTGTGTTTTGTGCTTCTGTCTAGAGAAACCATATGCAAAGTAAACAATAACAATTGAACAAAATGAATAAAAGTTGAGTCTGCAGATATTTCAAAATCATTTCCAGTAATGAAACCAAAGCTATATACTTGCCTGCTTTGCAAAAGCCTTAATGAAGACATGGAATGGAAAAAAAGCTTCTAAATCTCCACTCTTCAATTGCTTAAATACAGACATGCAACACAACATGAACAACTCCTGCGTTAACAAAATGAAAGTAACGAGGAAGCTTTTTCTCTTAAAACCCCAACGGTATAACAATTAACATTAGACAAACGTTTCAAGAAATATTAACAAATGGCATATGGCTAATTCAAAAGTTATTCATTTTATGAGTTTATGCACTTACACAACTTTCTATTAGTTTTTTAACACAAACTAATATTCGGCTGGATACATATTATTATTAGGTCCTGCCAAATATCTGGTCAAAAATTGCCAGATGACCGAATAGCCGGATACTATCCGTTACATCCCTAATCATGAGTATTATAACCTAAACAGAAATTTTATATCAGCAACCGTTTACTAAATAAAATGGTAGGATTATCGATTTTCAAAAATTCATAGAAGGTGTCACAGAGAAACTGGCGGACTGGGACAAGAACCAAATTGTACCTCATGCATAGCTCTAATTGTGCACAAAATTAAAGAAAAATGGTGTGGCCAGTTTCGGAGCATTTTTAAAAAATATTTATGCATAAGTATACAAATAAAAAATTTCTTATATAACCTTTTTTTGAAATTTTTCTTCATAAAATGAATATTTTTTTCAAGGCCAAAATTGGTATCTTCATACTTTTGACTCGCTCTGTATAATTACGTTTTTGAATTACCTCTTACGAGCTTATTTTCGGAATAAAGCGTTTACAATAGCAAATTAGGAAATTATGCTAAAAAAACAAATTTTAATTACCGGAGTTACGTATTTCAAATTCAGTTACTGAACAAATACTCCATGTCTTGCATTCGGGAGCAGTTTGGAACTGCTTCAAGTGTAATATCTAAACTTGAACTCTACCGGAACTGAATTTATTAAAATTAAACACACCGGAACTCAAATCTAACCCGAAATTTCAAACAGTTTGATGACCTGCTTTTATGATATGCACAGAAAGTTCTGTCGAAGGAAAAATACTCCATTGTTGTTATGTGAACGTAAAAAAAAACCTGGAAAAATACTAAATACAACAATTTGGAGAATTGTAAATGCTTCAAAAAATTTAAAAACTCCTATCAAAGTTATCAATGTACACTGTGCCTTAGAAAGAATACATTTAAAGCTTAAAATGAAATCAGGTTGCAAAATAAGAAAATTTCTGTAATGTCAGGTAACTGACAACGTGATTGATAATTTTCTTAAATGGCAAATACAGAGTGGCTAGGAAAACCCCGGCCACTTTTCTTGCGGCGGTCAAGAGATGGCGCTTTAGTAAAGAAAAATTAAATTAAAATACTGACAACAACACAGAATCCAAGACGTTTTAGTTGTTTTGATTTAATATGAGGCGTATTTAATAGCTAAAGCGTCTTGGATTCTGCGTTGTTGCCAGTATTCTAATTTAATTTTTCTTTACTAAAGCGCCATCTCTTGACCACCGCAAGAAAAGTGGCCGGGGTTTTCCTAGCCACTCTGTATATTCCTAAGCGATTAAGGCAGATTTCTTTTCTCTTTTCACTGATATAAAACTTTAATTTACATTACAAAAATTTCAAGAAAAATGAAAAAAAAAATGTATTCAACTAAGCACACAGCATATTTTATTTAATAAAATATTATTGGCTGTATGGAAATCAAAGCCCAATGAAAGAAAAAAGGTACATACCATGTTCAAGTTGTCAGTAGCTCCCAAATCAGACGGCACTGAAAATACAATTTTATATTACACGAATGACATAGAAGTTACACTGTATGTGTCTTGAGGTCCGGCATAAAATTAACCACAAATTCTTCAAACCAAACTATGTTAATTTAAACTAACTCATCTATAACCAAGAATGCTTCATTACGCAAAAGGGACAACAGCTACCAAACCGTTCTGAACCTACATGTCCATTCCAGCCCTAGCTCACAGGCCAGTTTTTGAGCATTTTTTAAGGAAAATTTCCAAAACTTTTACATTCCAATTTTAACAATTTCAACAAATTTCGTAAATGCTAAAATTGTTTCCCCCTAGAGCTACTGCAGTAACAAATTTTTCACGCTACCGGCAATGTAAGTAGGCCTTACATCCATAGCTACAGGGATCGTAAGTGGCTGATAACATTCGTGTACTAGTTACCCTTGACGACGGAACTTAATAGTGTCACTTACACTCCTAGGAAAATAATGTTGATTTTAACTGTTCGTTGATATGGTAACAAGCACAGACAACTTAGAATAATGGGGCTTTTAAAAAATAATTCCGATGACAGCTGTCAAAACGAACTTTTAAAAATATGATTAAATTTCTACCTGTAGGCCTACTTAAATTGCCGGTAGCGTGAAAAATTTAATAAGTTACACGGAATGTATCGACTAATAACATCCTCGGCAGGCGACAAGCTTCGGCTCCGCCTCAGCTCGTATTCGCCTACCTCGGATGTTATTACGTCCTTACATTCCTTGATACTTAAATAACTATTATCCCGATCTGTCAACTTGATTCTGAGTCAAGTCAAAATTTTCAAGATTTCGTAGAGGACGTAATTTTTGCTAGTGTTTGGAAAAAGCTTTCAATTTGTTTCAGCCACCTCTATTATACTGCGTTCTTAAATTTCTGAAATCCTGTTTGTGAAAAAAGTATACCACTAAGGGAAATGTTGTTGATCTACTAAGTAAGTGTAAACATAAAGTTGCGCAACTTTTCTCTAATTTAACTATCTTCACATTTCTTTCAATACGCAAGATTTCATCAGTTAAAATGCAATTTGATACATCACTACATCACAGGGTGGCCACTTAAAACTGCTTTTCAAATTCCCTGACTTTTCCCTGACTTCCCTGACTGATAAACTTCAGTTTTCCCTGACTCATTTTTTTATTGCACAAAAGCCAATTTCTGTTGTTTTTTTTAAATCAAAATTGTAACCCAACATAAAAATTAGCAAAGTAAACTTAAATTACTTTATAGCAAATGGAAATTTTTCCACAAGCATAACTAAATACAACATCTTAACTTTTAGGAAAAACCAAATGAAATAAATATAAATTTTATAAACATATACCTAGGTTACAAAATTTTCGTTTTGCGGAGAAAAATTAAAATAATTGCATTTTACAGAATTTTCCCTGACTATTTGGTGAAATTCCCTGACTTTACGTTGAAATTAGTACAATTCCCTGATTTCCCTGACCAAAATAAAAAAATTCTAAATTCCCTGACTTTTCCCGGTTTTCCCTGTTTTCCAGAAAAGTGGCCACCCTGCATCAGTAACCACCTAATTTAGTTGATATATCAGCGTTTTCATAGCATTTTTGTTTAAAAAAGTTGAAATTCTTTTAAGTGCACTTTAAATAATTAACTTAATTTAATGTAATTACGAAATTGTTGTTTATTATATAATTATTAATAGTTTTATAATTTTTAAGTCGGTGCCAAGTAAAACATAAAAATTATATACCTTGCTACAATAACAAATTAGATTCGAATTTTTATGTTTTACTTGGCACCGACTTAAAAATTATAAAACAATTAATAATTATATAATAAACAACAATTTCTTAATTACATTAAACGGAGCAACAAATAAGTATTAAACTGTTGTATAAAAAACATTTATTTTTTGCTTTTTAGTTAACTTATGTCACTTTTGTGTTTTTATTTGAAGTCGGTTTTCTTTTTTTTTTAAGTTAATTATTTTACAATTTTAAGTGATGGGTAGACCTAGTAAGGATGCTTCTCGAATGAGGAAACGACGGCTAGTTGAAACGGAAGATGAAATATGGAAACACTAAAAAGTCGGTTAAAAAAAATAGATTTTGAGGAGTATCTTCGAAGTACAAGCTCCAATACCAATGAAATTATAATGGGACCACCTTGGAACTATACTGAACCCAACGGAAAAAAAATCACTAAAATCGGTTCATAAACAAAAAAGTTATGCCCGAACATAAATTAATAAAAAAAAAAAAAACATATATACAGACGAATTGAGAACCTCCTCCTTTTTTTGAAGTCGCTTAAAAAGTGAAATAAGTTAATAAGTGGAAGCCCTGTCCCGGGTACATGTACTAGAATTTGTAATCAATTATTCCAATGACGTCATATGATGTCACACAAGGCAAACCAATATGGCGATGTAAGGCACAGCTATTTCCTCATTGCTGTGTTAAATAAACGCTGTTTTCTCAAACAAAACGTGTAAAACTGAAAATGCTAACATATTGTTGTGTTGTGATTAAACCAATAGAAACAGCTGACGTTTGATACTTTGCGTGCTTTACCCCGCCATGTTGGTATGTCATTTTGTAAAATTCAAGTGAACAAAGTGATTCAATAAAAGTACCTAAATAAGGATAGTCACTGGCATAAATAAAAAGGGAAGCCAACACAAGGGTACCAAATAAAGTTTTATCTTTCGGGTTTAAAAATTCCTACATACATAAAGAATGAAATCTACCGTTTTTATGTAAAAAAAAAAACCAGAAAGTAATTATTAATACATACTATTAGCATTATACATTCTGCGTTGATCTGGCTCTTCATAAGCATGTTCTTGTTGCGTTAGCATATTATCCAACTGATGTGCCTGCATGAACAAATTGTTTTCCTCTTGGCGTCTGCGAAGCTCTTCTTCTTGATGTAAAATTCTCGCTTGCATATCTTCTTGTTGGCGACGCATTTGCTCCTCATTTCGTTGCCTAGATTCCTCAGCCTGACGTTCCTTCATTTCCCATTCACGTTTCTGGCGGTCACGATCCATTTCACGTGCGCGCAACTGTTCACGTAATAACTCTGTTTCATGTTCGTATTTAGCAAATTCCATTTGTGCTTCCAATTTTTCTTTATCCATATCCAGTTCTTTTTTCAATGCTTGTTCTTTCTGTGTGTGCAATTCATATAACTGTTTCCAACGCATGCCGTATTCATGTTCGAAACTATTTATATTTGCAAAACGTGGACCAACTTCACGTTCTTTCATGTATTCCGCGTTCTTTCTAGGAATGTTTTTGTCTGGATATCCATCTGAATCATCCACTATATCGTATTGTTCGACAATAACTGGCCGTAACGATGCTGTTAAGAAAAAGCAACCCTCATTGCACTTACGTACAGCCATGGCTGCGCTGTTTTTCCTTGCAAATTCAACAACTCCTTCACCCGTTGATTTACCACGATCGTCAACAATTACATAGCAACGTTCGATCTTAAATAGAGAAAAAATATCAATTTATAGAACAACTTAAAAAAATAACTTTCAACTCCTACCTCTCCAAATACACTGAAAGCACAATTTAGGAGCTCGTTGGAAACAAACGGCGTGAGATTCTTAACTTTAATAGCAGAGAAGGGGGGAGCAAAGCGAATCTTTAATGTCCGCCCTTTTAACATCGATCCATCCAATTCCCTCTTCGCTTTTTCTGCATTTGCATGAAAATCCTTTAAAATAAAATGTTGTTGACAAAAGAAATTTAAATTTGTCTTAAACTTACCAATCGAATAAAAGAAAAATTCTTTTCTTTATTGACGAAAAGCTCATTGATTTCTCCAAAACGCTTAAAAAGATCTTGAATTTCTTCTTCGGTCACCTCAGCAGCAATGTTGCCAACATACAATCGACTTCTTCCTGAAAATTTCTTTTCGCTCGTATCAACAGGTGGGAGGTCAAATGTGGGGCCGGAAAGCTGCGATACTTTTTCATGCAAACGATCGTCAGGATTCCAATCACCGTCACGAGGACCACCACCGCCTTGATTTGGACCCCTATTTGGGCGCCTTCTTCCCCCAAAATCGTTATTTTCATTCTTCATCTAGAATGTTAAGAACAGAATATTAATTTTAGACTACCTACAGAAATTTAACAATTTTGCAGCTACAAAATTTATTGAATCATCAAACATAGGGCAAAATTTATTTTAACTTTACAAGGCAGTAATAATTAAAAAAAAAAGTAACATAATCAACCTTAAACCACATTTTGACGTAGAAGTAATTAGGAAAACAAAAAATGAACTTACATTATTTTGTCTGAAATTTCCACCGGAAAATCTGCCGCCACCGCCGAAGCGTCGACCGCCATGATTCTGTTGATTTGGTGCGTTTTTGCTACCGGAATCTTGTGCGGGTGCGTTTTCATTTTCAGTCGAACTCTCCACTTTTGCGGCTGTAGTATCTGGATTTTGAGATGCCATGTGGTTGCTTATTATTCTCAAACTTTATGAGGTAAATCAAAGATTAATAAATCACAAGAACACTTGCTCGTTCCCAAAAGCGCCGACAACGTCACAAAATGTCAATGAACGCCAAAATGCACACGAATGCGCGTGCCCACAGACGCTTCACAAACCAGTATACTAGACGCTTAACTAAACAAACACTGGTTTACACATTAACAAAAAACTAGTTTACAACCCGCTTTACACTAGGGCGTTTCATCTCGCCACCATTGGCCATCATACAATATACAGGGTGTTCCGAAAATCGCCAACACGGACTGTGGACGGTATTCTATCATAAGAACTGAACAAAAAATTCCTGTACGATTTTTCGATTCGACTAATATTTTTGAAGTTATTAAAGTGTTGAAAAATCTGAAAATAATCAAAAAACACATTCAAACTTAAATTTAAGTGTTTGATCAAGTACTGAAAATAAATCCATGATACATTACAGAAACAAGAAATAGTTCAAAACGATAATTAAGAAAAAAAATAACAAATGTCGTTTAAAATGTCTGAAAACTCAAATTTACGTGTTCAATTAAGCAGTTGCACGCTATTGACTGTTGAAAACAGCACGTCATTATTTATTTGTTTCATAGTTGTTTATTAGAAGCCCCCAGTGCCATCAGCATATCATAATACTCTTGGTTCCAATAATTCGCGGCCATTTTGTCGCACTTTAGGTTTAAATGCAAACAAATGACGAACTATGAAACAAATAAAAAATGACGTGCTGTTTTCAATAGCCAGTGCTTAATTGAACACGTAAATTTGAGTTTTTTAGACACTTTAAGCAACATGTAATATTTTATTTGTAAGTTCGAGCTTTACTTCTTTGAAGTTCATTTTAATTTATTGTAGATAAAACAATTCTTAATCTCAACAGGTTTTTTATTTTAGCTTTATACGTATTTCAACGTGTTTACACGTCATTATCAAAAGCAAGCTTAAAAGTAAACAGTTGGTGTTGCTATAGGAGCAATAAATCTTCATAACTTGATCTTGGTTTTCTATATCTGCGTCCAGATGACTTGATTTCTCATTCCAAAACGTCTAATAACGGTGAATTTAAGAGATCATTTTGTTCATTCATTAAAGGTACAGATTTTAAATGTTTATGAATTTCAAATGCTTCTAGTAACTTACGTTTGTCACCACAAAAATGTAAAAATTTAATAGTATTATTTAGATGTCATTAAATGATTAGATGATGTATGGGGGTGTTTATACTAGTAACAACGTACGTGTTCCTTGTACCTAATATCAAAATTTCTAATTGTTTGTCCTGTATAAACCGAATTACAGTGCGAGCAATTTAATTTGTAGATGCCTGATTTTAGTAAAATGTCTATTTTTTCTTTAGCATTAACCAAAGTGTTCAAAATGTTTTTTGTTGTTTAAAAAATTATTTTACATTTATTTGTTTTGCTTATAATTTTGGCAATTTTTTCGGATTTATTGCCAAAATATATGGAATTGAGGCGTATTTCATTTTATCTGATGACGTAGTTTGGTAAATTTTCTGAATAGCAAATTTATAATTTTTCTCTTTAATTAGTGTATCAATAAGTTGAGCATTTAACCATTATTGTATGCAATTTGTTTAATAATCGAAATTTCTCTATTATAATAGTACATTCTTCAACGAGCGTAGAATGATGGCTATTATTCACGTGGAATCATCTAAGTGAATAATAGCCATTCTACGATAGTGGAAGACTATACTTTCTCTACGACTACAAGAAATTATATACCTAAATCATAGTTTTCTGGAGGCGTACATGTTAGATAATTATCACTATCACTACTAACGTCCATTGTAAATATTATATTAATAAAAATTATGCCAGACAACAGCAATAAATAATTGATGTATTTGACGTTATAAACAATTGGTGTATTTGACGTTTCAAATGGCGACTTATTAGGAGGTTGCTAAGATACGCTCGGTTTTTTATTTTCCAAGCAATGTGATTTTTTCATATTAGCGTGAATTCTTACAAATCAAAGGATGTGATTGGCTAATCTAGAGTGATTTCTTTGTAAGAAATCAGGGTGCGAAGAATTTATGCTGTTATTCAATTTAATATGCAACAAGAATGAGCGTATTATTTAATAGTCGTACAGAAACCTAAAGTAGCAAGAATCGTGTAGTATTGTAATGTTTATTTATGTAGGTTTTCTATAAACAGAATATTCAAGTTTATTATTTGAATTAATTTTTATGTTTAAATCTAAAAAGTTAATAAACCTATTTTGTTCAGTTTCTAGTGTAAATGTTATTTTTGGGTGCAAGCTGTTAATAAAAATCAAAAATTCATTGATTAACTCAAATGAGCTATCAAAACATGCTAAAATGTCATCAACAGAACGAAACCAAAATATAACTTTCTCAGAATGATTTGATTCGAATATTGAATCTTCTAGATTTTCCATAAATATGTTAGCTAAAAGAGGTGAAATTGGACTTCCCATGGGTAAACCATCTTTTTGGAAATAAATTTTATTAAAATTAAAATAATTTTGATTAATGCAAAGTTCAAATAATTGAATCAACTCAGTTCGTTTTATTAATTCAACATTTTTGTTAACAAGAATATTATTTAACACATGAATACACTCTTGAGGAGGTATTTCTGAGAACATGCTTGATTTGTGGTGGTAAATGTATGTTAGATAATTTACTGATTAATTCAGATGCATTTTTAATGAAATATTTAGGTTTATAATCAAAACTGGTAATTACGTTATTTAATATTTTTGCCAACATGTGGTTGGGTGCCTGTATGTACATACTGCTGGTCTAATGGGCATATTGGGTTTGTGTAGGTACTTTTAATAAACCATATAATTTTGGTGGTTGTGGATTTGGATGTAATATTTGTCTGTTTTGATAGTCTGTTAAACAAACCTGACAATGGTTCTGTAGATGGTTTTTGTAGAGATATTAATGTAGTTTGGAATGAGTTTCTTTTTCCGACATTGTTGATTAAACCAAACGTTCCGAGTTGCTACACCATGCTTGATCATGATCTTCTTGTACATTTTAGCTTGTTCTTCTAACGAAGATGACCACTTTATTTCTAAGTTCAAGATTTACTTCGTTTTAATTTATTGTAAATAAAACAATTCGTAACTTCAACAGGTTTTTTATTTTAACTTTATACCTACGTATTTTAACGTGTTTGATAATGACGTGTAAAGACGTCGTATAAAGCTAAAATAAAAAACTGTGTATGTTTTGTGTTACAAAGCTAGTTGTTAACTTCAAATTCCAAAAACCGTCCCGTCGGCCTGTCACATCAAAATGGTAAGCAGAAGAGACAGAACTTTAACTGTTTATGAATTATAGCTACAAATAATACATGTACTTTCAGGATCAGGAAGACATATTTGAAGGGATCGAAAACTTGTCAAAGGAAGCAAAACTAATTATAAAATTAAGATGGAAATTAAAAAATATGAAAAAAATTGCATGTAAAAGACGAAAAATGACATGAAAAAGACGCAATGGTATTGGACAAATTGCATGAATTGGAATTGTTAAAAAAGATCTTGCAAGTTAATGTGATATTGATTGATGTGGCCTAATTTAATTGATATGAGTTACATACTAGTCATTGTTGTTTTAGTCTCGAGGCAACTAGGAACTATTAATACACACGAAAAGTGTCACTACAAGTGTACTGGAGCTTTTTGAAGATAGATGCCTTGAATCTTCTGCATGTTTCCTTACCAAGGAGCAAAGATATAAGATATATGCACAAAAATCCGACACATTGACACAGTTGGAAGCCCGGAACAGCGTCCAGCTTTGCAGCTGCAGTTTTATATAAAAGGATATCCAGAGAAAAGGTGCATTTTGTTTTCCACGAGGGAAACAGGTTGTTCATCCCTGCCGAGGGTCTACAAGATTCAGAATGGAAGGTTTTGGGAGCTGTTTGGAAATTGTTTCCCCTTCCACCAGGGACTAGAATGCAATGATGACGGTTCGAGAACAACAATTAATGATTTCAATAGCTTACTGTTGTAAATATTTTTCTCTAGGGAAATAGTTAAAATTGCCAATAAATTCTTCTTCTTGTCAATTTATCTCTTTTTCATTTAATTTACCAGCCTTATATAAATGTAATAACTGTCTATAAAATTTATAAATTAACTTGTATTCTTCAATTCTTTCTGATATTTTTAATTTCTCATCTAGGATTTCTATTACTCCAGCAACAAGAGATAAGCAAACTAGTGGGGGTAGAGCAAAAGAAGATAATCCAGATGCACTAAATAATAATTTACGTATAGATAATCCAATTCCAATGTTTTTTTGTTGCTCATTTATATATTAAAAAAACGAGAGAAATCGTTTCGCTCATGAAATCGTTTATTGACATCGGGAAATGCTGCCATTTAACGAAGCAGCTGGCGTAGTAGCAAAGTCATTAAACAGTCAATAAAAAATATGCAAAATATATACATTAAAAAAAAAGTTTAGCACGCCCCTCTAATGTGGAACACCCTGTATAAACAAAAATAAATTTAGAATGTATACAAATTCTCAAGTAGCCCATGCCTACAATGTCTTTTTGATAAATTAATTAACAAAGATGTTATCCAAAAATTTCGCAAAGTTGTGACACCCGGTATATGAGAACGAGATGAAAATGCCTGTATTGATACAACAAAACGTACGTTGATATATCGATACCAAAAAATCAATACAGAAGTTTTCGTATTGCTCAAGCCTAATTACGAGCATGTCTGTTGGTACATTTATGCAGGCATGTTTATTTGTAAAACAACGGTTAGAGTTTATAAGACCCTCTGGCTTCATATTTGATATGTAATCCAAAAATAGTTTTTTTTTTAAATAATGTTTAGTTACTGATGAAATCGTCCTTAAATCTAACAATAATTACAAGTTTCGAAAGTTAACAGGTAAGTTCTTCATTATGAAATAAGTGGTACAATTCAATTAGTTCATCATTAATTACAAACCTGCCATTGGCCGTTATGAATACATACAAAAACATTAAAAAAAATATGTACTATTAACTAGAATTTGAAGATGAATGTGCTCTTTTTTTCTTCTTTTTGTGCTTTTTATGCTTCTTTTCTTTGCTTCGTTTCTCTTTTTCAGATTCCCTGTTAGTCGCTACATCTGAATCTTCATTAGATGATGACGATATTTTTCGTTTCTTTTCTTTCTTAGGTTTCTTCTCTTTTTTCTTCCGCTTATGTTTTGCTTTCTTCAATTTCTCGCGAAGTTCTATTTCCCTCAATTCTGTTAAAGGTGTAAGATAATCCTGATCACTTTCGCTGCTCGTACTGCTAACATCTAAAAGAATTTCCTTATTGGGATCTACCTTAATAAAATTTCTGCATTGGTAGGTAAGATGACCTGCATAACCACACTTTTTACAGGCAGGTCTGACCAATTCTTTTCCTGGAGGAAGTAATTTTGAGCCGTATTCATTATTCATTTCTGTAACAAATACAATTATCAATATTAAATAAAAAGTATCAGTTTAGAAATCAACTTGCCTAAACCTATACAATCTAAATAAACAAACACAAGAAAACCACAAATCAGGAAAATTCTGGATTCAGGGCAAGCGGCAGTGTTGCCAATGCCAAGTCGCTGGGAACATATTATCGTATCAAGGGCGCGAAAATACTGTATTTACATTCAAATTACCGTACTAAGTATTTAAACCAAGATGCATGGATAGGCTAATATCAAACACTATAACCCCTCCAGGGGTTATAGTCTTTGCTAATATATAGATATTAGTGTTTTCACTTTTTAATATTTACATTGTTTTGGGACCCACCACGGATATAAATATAACTGGATGCCTGACTGTTTAGTCCCTATGCATACTGGAAGTGAAGCCGGTCTGACGTCATGGCGGCCATGTTAGTTGTGGGCGTATATTTAAATTTGTTCAAGTAACGCATTAGAATTTAAACTATTTTATAGAATTTCTCTGCAGTAATAGTTAGTTTTTTTTATGCTACCTGTTATGTAATGTAAAACTCAGTTCCTATGGATGCGAATTCGAGAGAAATTTTCTGTGGAAGCGTTCCTGTTGGATTAATTAATTTTTAAGTTTCGCGACATTTTCGCGAATTTTTATTTCTGCGACATTTTAAGAAATCTGCAGCAAAAATTGTGATGTTATTCTTGTCAGAAACTATTATATTAATTTTATAAGTATTCTTCATATACAAGAATAACAAAAATCATGATATTTTGGCAATGAAATACATATTTCCATAATGTAAAATATATTTTAATAAGTATTAATAAAACAAGATACAATAAAATATTATAATAAAATACAATTTTACAAATTATTATAAATGATTAAGATTGTCCGTTATTCGCTATTAAATAAAATTAATTTATTCAGTTGGTGACGTTTGCCAACTGGTTTCATAATTTCATTGGTATAAAATTTACCAAACGAAAAAAATGTAATTTTAAGGTATCTTTTGACAACAGATTTTATTAATTGTAGTTTGTGAGGAACTTCAAATGCTATTTCGGTGAAATTACATTCATAATGATTAGTAAATATAGTACCATCAAGTGCAAACCTGTTTACAACTTTATTTAAAATTGTTTTATCTAAATTTACTTTATTAATATTTGAAGCATTGTTAGTAACAATCATAAATTCGTTTTCTGATTCAGATACGATTTTAAAGACACTTACTGATGCAGATACAAGACCTCCTCTATTAATTGTGTCTACGGATCTGGTATAAGGACCTGCATGTGCGTAATTATGTTCATTGGTATCTTTTATCAGCATATTGGCACAGTTAACACAATTTATAGAACTAACGATTTTTTTCACTATATAACCACATATGTAAAACAACACATTATCTTTTACTACTTTCAGCTTTGGACTTAGAAAATTATTAATCATTTGGCGACCAATTGCGTTATTCTTCGATTTCTCCTTCTCACTTTTTGATTGAGCATTTTTATTTTTTTGCGAAGGTGTACTGTCATTGGACTTGGTTCCAACTTTATTCTTTTTGAAGTAGATGCTTCTGAATCTAATTCCACTTCAATATTGGGTTGCTGCTTTGGGGGAGACACATCACGAACATTAATAGTTCGTTTTTTCCTTATCCTCGGTTTCGGAGGCTGCTTTTGAAGGTGTGCGGGAAATGCTTTAAAAATAGAAGGCACAGTATCTTCTTTCAAATATGGAACATTCATTCCTGGTCCACAATAATCCTCGGGTTTAAAATGCTCGCTACAAATTCTGGAATACTTTGTAGGTGTCCAATTATCCCTGCGTAGTGCATTCATCCACTTCTTAAGTTTATTTTCGTTTTTTAGTGGAAACCTGCGGTAAATTATTTAATTAATTTATTATATTACTTATATATTTAGTACTTACGAGAAGAATTGCAAAGAGGTCCCTTTTGTATGTCGATTTGTACAACCAACTGCCACACAAGATTGCGGCATTTTTAAGTTGATTATCACCACTAACTAGTCCCAATACTAATAAATAATAGTTATTTAAGTATCAAGGAATGTAAGGACGTAATAACATCCGAGGTAGGCGAATACGAGCTGAGGCGGAGCCGAAGCTTGTCGCCTGCCGAGGATGTTATTAGTCGATACATTCCGTGTTACTTATTAAATTTTTCACGCTACCGGCAATGTAAATAGGCCTACAGGTCGAAATTTAATCATATTTTTAAAAGTTCGTTTTGACAGCTGTCATCGGAATTATTTTTTAAAAGCCCCATTATTCTAAGTTGTCTGTGCTTGTTACCATATCAACGAACAGTTAAAATCAACATTATTTTCCTAGGAACGTAAGTGACACTATTAAGTTCCGTCGTCAAGGGTAACTAGTACACGAATGTTATCAGCCACTTACGATCCCTGTAGCTATGGATGTAAGGCCTACTTACACTGCCGGTAGCGTGAAAATAATATTAATATATGTTAGCAACGGTGGGAATTAAAAATATACATAAGACACTTAAAATATTGTAATAAAAACCAAAGATTAGGGAGGGTCAAGATGGGAAACGCAGCAACTAGATCTAAAGTAGCGCCATCTATTGCTTCAGATGTAATCGTGCAAAGAGATCGGTAACAACAGAAAGTAGAAATCTAATATTCTAAAAATGTGCTAAACGTCAAATATGTGTGTTTACTGTTTGGTTGGCGCACGCGGGTTTATTATTTGATTTCGTTATTAGCATAAAGCATATTGCTGTAGTGTTTGTTGAAGTTGTGTGAATTGTTAATTCGATTTCCGTTTTTGAGTGTTTTTAAACGGCAATTTTTATTGCTAATCATGAGTCACGGTTCCTACTGCATTGTCAATGACTGTAACAATAACAAAAAGGAGCATCAAAAAGCATCTTTTACTCTTCCAAAAAGTGCGGAAGCGTAAGTAAAAACTTCAATGTGTTTTTATGATATATTATTAAATTTGGTGATGTTTACAGGGCTAAAAAATGGGTTCAATTTAGTGGACGCAATGATCTGTTGGTGGCCGATTCGTATTTAAAGAAAAGCTACAGGGTTTGTTGTGATCATTTTTTACCTGAACAACTCAAGTTCACATATCCCAGAAAACTACTAAAACCAGATTCGTTTTTATTGTTATTTATAAAAATGAGATGTCACTGGGCAGTGCGGTTAGAAAATCGAAACAAGGAAAAAAAGGTGTACACTAAAAATCAAAAATTGAAAAATATTTCACACGAATAAGCCAAAGATTAGGGAGGTAATCTTTGGAATAAGCTATCTGCTTTACTTGTATATGCATTTTAATAAAACATTTCCTATGTTAATGTATTTTGTATTTCAGTTTAGTTACTAGATTCGTATTTTGAATTTATTTACTTTAATGTGCCTAGATTCGATATTGGAAATTTTAAATTTGCCGCCAACATGCATCTGAAAATTTAAATTTGGCGGCTTCCAGTAACTGTCTGCTACGCCATCTAGTATCTCAGATGTTTAAAAATGTCTCCAAACTTGTGGTCGGTATTGGCCTCACACTTCTTACCGACGTTTCCCATCTTAACCCTCTCTAATCTTTGATAAAAACTAGGAAACACGCATAAGCACAACGTTAGTTGACAATGTTTTGCCCACAACTAACATGGCAGCCGTGACGTCAGACCTGCTTCACTACCGCATGCGTTTGTCGGGCATCCAGTTCTTATTATATATCCGTGGCACCCACAAATGTGTTGCCGCGAGAGGGCAGCAGTGAAGGTTTATCTATTTGACAGTGTCCGTGAATTTTAACCCAACCCTCCTGAAATGTCCTGACAGTTGACGAGACAATTCGATTCGTTCAAAAAGTAAAATAATAACGAATAAAAGCATACTTCGATGATTTATTAATTAACAAACCGATGTAATTCACAAAACTCAATTTATTAGAAGCTTCAGCTTAGTAAAAAGACAAACTACCAGCAGAACATTAAAGACGAGTACGTACTGTTTTAATTTTAATCAAATATGTATGTAGAATAACAATTAACTAGTAAAAACACAGTTAGAGCTTCATGGTAACTCGATTTTACAAAAACATGGAATTATCTTGATAACTGTTAGATATAGCGACTTTCAACAAGAGCACCGTTTTTGTGTATTTTTGTATGGAGAATAAGATTTTCTAGACAAAACTTCAAAAATTGTAAAGATCTAAAATATTGGGAAGCAAATATTACGTGACACCCCATACGAGACACCTCTGGTGGACTTATTCAAACAAAAATAAGTAAAAATAGTAAACTAAATTAGTAATGCTCACATATAAAATTTCAAAATTTTAGTGCAACTATTGCAAAAGTTACGACAAAAAGTGATTAGACTGTTCTTTCTTCAGAAGCCTGTAACTTTCTTTAAGCATCAAAACAAATTTCAAAACTTGTACATTAAAATCTTCAGAATTTAAGTTTCAACTTAAATGTTTGAGTTTTCTGTAGGACTCTTTTAGTGGTGTTTCAAATTGCAGTTCTGCTAAATGTCAGAATTCTTATAAAACCCTCGCTGGCAGTTTCTTCTTAATTTAAATTTATTTCAATATTTGAATAGGTAAAATTTATTCTAGTAATAATAAACAACATGCCTCAAAACTTCAATGCTATCTTTATCATTATCAGCTTATCAGTTTCGTGTTTTGGTTTTATGTAACATGTGGCACACGCATCATGACATCACGTAACAAATCCAGTTTAAACCAGTTTACATTCCAGATAATTTTCCTTTGCAGGTGCGAAGATTCGGTTTGAACAAAGCTCTGTGATTGGTTCATTTTCCCCTTCCAGTGCTTACTTTTATTAGTTTGCGCGCAGTGTCTGCAGAATGTTGGTTATGTTTTAATTCTTTTAATTATATGTTAATTGTATTACTTTGTGAAAACTTCAAAATTGTACAGAAATTGTAGGCAGTTTTAAACGTGTGTGGTGTACACGCGTAAGTAAACACCAACTTCTACACAATATAGGCACAGACATAGGTACTTACATAATTTTATTTTCTAAAAATGTTTTGTAAATGCTTCAAAGTGGGTGGGTGTTTAGCTTTTAATTTGAAATGGTGAAAATTTATTAAAACAATCATAGAATTATGGACGCATTATATTATTTTTCGAAATGATGATACCATAAACTGATGAACATAAAAAACACGTTGCCTGATTAATTTGCCGGCGTGATTCTAGCAATTTTCCAGCAATAAATCCAGCTCGTGGGCGTAAAATTCCTATATACTCCCTATTATGTTTATTATTTAGAATATCCCAGCAATATTAGACATGCAGGTAGGTGAGAAGACAAGAAAACGTTTGGCAGCGAGAAATTCGACTTTACGTGAGCCGGGGGCGGTAGAGCGAATTAAAACTGTCATTTTAATAACATGGTCCCAGCAATTTTTTTATTATTGGGAATATTCCAACAATATTACATAGGCAGATGTCTACTAGGACAAGAAAACTTTTGGCTATAACAGATTCGTTTTTCCGTGACCCGGGGGCGATGGAGCGGATTAAATAATAATAAAAAAAAATTGCTGGAATAAAGTTGTTCAAATTTAATTTGCTCCACCGCCCCCGGGTCACGGAAAAACGAATCTGTTATAGCCAAAAGTTTTCTTGTCCTGGTAGACATCTGCGTGTATAATATTGCTGGGTTATTCCAAGTAATAAAAAAAATTGCTGGAATAAAGTTGTTCAAATTTAATTCGCTCCACCGCCCCGGGTCACGGAAAAACGAATCTGTTATAGCCAAAAGTTTTCTTGTCCTAGAGTAGACATCTGCGTGTATAATATTGTTAGAAAATTTCCAATGTTTGTATGATCACGAAGATGATATATTTAATTGGATTTTGCTAATTTGTATCTCTTTTACAGCTTGTGTTGGGGGGAGACAGAATTTTTTCCTTTTCCAATGCATCAGGAACTCATGTATCTGATAAAAGTAGAAATGGATGGTTTTTCCTGCAAACATGACTTGTTATAGGTATAAGGTAAGATATTTAAATTACTTTGGAAGTTTTTATGTTACAGGGGGTGGTGTTTACCCAGGAGGTAAGAGAGTTAGGTATATGTTGGGACACTGTGTTTCATTTAGGTCTACCTAGTTTTTTTTATTTGTAGGTTATGTAGAATTTTAATTTATTGATTCAATGAGATTGCAATAAAGGTAATTAGCCAATTAAGTTTTAACACACATTAACATTTCTTATGAGCAGCCTACAATTTCATGATCCTAGTATACTGGGTGAGTCATTTAAGTGTCACCGCACCATTATTTCCTAAACTATTGAGAATATCAATTTTTTTTTCATTAATAAAAGTTGTTTACCATTAACTGCTGCATGACGTGAAATTATTACAAATTATACTGGGTGTTTAATTATGCGTGTACAGCACATTACGTTGTAATGTATGGTATGTGGATGGATGTGTGACGCCTCTTAAGGCGAAAGTACTGGAATGGTTTTGATGAAAAAATTGTAGGATTTGAATGTGGATCATAGCAGTAGTACTTGAGATGCTGAATAATACTTTTCATTTAATTGAATCTCTATCACTTACCGTTTAGGAATCCACATACATTTGTAACACCCAATAGAAACATTAAACATTTTGCTTTGAGATTGTATAGCTCAAAAACCAAAGATTTTATAATTTTGTTTCTACGATTCAATTTGTCTTAAACAATTGGCCCAGTAAGATGTAAATGGTGGTAGGTAACTTTAATATTAACTCTAGAACACTAAACATACTTGGGAGTTGCATGAATACTAAACACCCGTAAATTTTACTACTTTTTTTTTAAATTAGAAACATTTTGAAAAAATAAACTATTATCACATGCTAAGTGTACAGTTGGTTTTTGTGTATATTAATGAATAAAAATTCTCAAAAAATAATTGAAAATCAAAAATTACTGTGCGCAGTTTTGGCAGCAACTGGCTCGGTGTGCTCCACAAATACGGCAGTTGGAGCGTCCACAATGATTTGTTGTCATTCTTTGAAGACAAAATGGGCACAAATTGTAGATAGTACGCTTCTTTGCACCCTGGGTGGGTCTTTTATCTGGCATATTAATTTTCAAAATATTGCATATATCTTGGCATATATGGCCACCATTGCAAATATGTGTTAACTCGCATCTCTTACCACGGCTTCATCCATTCTTCACTTAGATTCAGTATAAATGTTAATCTAGGCACCCATCTTACATTATTTCTGTTTCTATTGGAATTATAGATCACAAAGGAATTTCTTGTGGCTATATTTATAATGTCATCAAAAACACACATGGGACATCAAGACTACGAAAAAATATTAAGGGAGTCGCAACAGTTCTGCCGTTTTTTCAAGATGGCTAATTTAGCACCACTAGGATCACTGTGGACTTTTGATATGTTATAAAGCGTATAAAGATGCATCTATTCTGAAAAAATCAAAGTTCTCCTAATTTATTCGTCAGTTTACCACTGATGATGACAGCTTTCTGTCGAAATACGTATCTGGTATTTAGATACTTGGGTGGAAGGGTGCTGTAATTTTAAAGTGTTGTTATTCCACAGTTCAAGTATTTTTAGTTTAAATTAAATGTTTGAGATTTCTGCAGGATTCCTTCATTGGGGCCCTAAATAGTGTTACAAGCTGATATGAATCTTCAAATTGTAAAAGATTGCGAAATATTTTTTTTGATTTTATGGGTCGGAAGGAGCCGTACATTATGGCCCATAGGCGCCGGGGTTTGGAAATGCTCAGGGGTGCAGCATAATCAGGTAAGGACCGACCTGTAGCTTGTCTGCCTTTACAAGCATTTGCTCTAGAAGTTTGAGCAATATTTGTTCGTAGGCCATGCCTGCCTAAACAGGGCCGTGTGCTTAGATTATTTAAACCTTGGGGGCGGACAAGGATTTGATCCTAATGTATTTTGTTTGCCAGGACAGTAATACTCAATCGGCTTATGCTTATTAGCTGTTTGTGAACCCATATAAACTAACGTTTCGCAAGACATTGCAGCTTGCATCTTCAGAATGAATAAAACACTATTCAAATCCGGGAAGCGGAGGTATTTAAACCTCTTTGAGCCATTCGGACAGAACGGCGGAGTTCTGGTTGGCTGTCACCGTTGGGCAAAGACGGATCCAGTGGAGCGTGATCGTGAGATCGATGATTACGAGTCCTTAGGGGATAAACTACTGGAGTCCCAGCTTTTTATGTCATTTTATTCTTCGTTTCACTTTTATTCTTAGTGCTGCTCATAGTGCCCCCTGTGGGCTGGGGGCATCCCCCAGCTGATGACGATGATATGTTAATGTTTGCATTCGATGAATCACTCGAATCACTCCCTCTACCGCATCTAAGGCAGTGAAACAGAATTTTTTTTGCTGATTTATAAAGTCTGTTCACATAACATTTAAATTTAAATTCACGTGCGAGTTGGAGTATGAAGGAAGGTCTCGCAGCGGTTGCTTGACAATTATTTTTATATGATTTAGTGTTGAGATTTAAAACTCTAATTTAACATTAAAATTTGCAGACATTCATAATGTGAACAAACATTGAGGAAGTTTCAACGTTATAACTACAGCGTGCTTCTTTATTTGCTGAGCAATTGGATTACTACGAAGATGTTGGGCTAGAAAAGGAACTGGATTCCCAGACAGGATCACTACAGGACTGCAGTTCGGATTTATGGAGAAATGTGTTATGGAGACATAATAAGCAGTCACAGTCAGAAGGAGAACAACCAAAATCAGAACCAATGTTACAACCCCACTTGCAATTCGCTCGTACTCGGACAGCTTGAATTCTGCATTCGCAAATATTTTGTATGAGGATTATTATTGGTAATCAAAAATTTTGGTAGTTATGTGTAATTCAAAGCTCTAGTTTATTTAATTTTTGGTGTTTTGAACTTGAAATTTGACCAATTTTTTGGACAATGTACATTTTATTCATTCAATTTATTACACTTTAGCATTTCCTAAAGTGTATCTTCAATATTAGGATTTTTTCGCAAACATTTTTTCAAACAATTTAGTGCGTTGTAATTTCAATCTTTAATTTTACATTTGAATTTCCAGATGTTCATAATGAGAGCAACATGAGGGAGTTTCTACATTTCAACTACACGGCGCTTCTCAGAATGCAGTCAGAATGAAAATCGGAACAATAATTGCTAAAACAGAAGGTGAATTTTTGCAATTTTTACTTCAAAGCTATTTTACTTTGACTTTTGCTTTTTATATATCAATTTTTGGATAATTTTATTCTGGCCTCTATGCTTTATTTCGAATATTTAATTAACCATAAATTTGAAAATGATATTTCTAAAGTAAATATTCTGTTTCCTTATTACTCAATTTGTTTTTATTGTAGATCGCTGATGGATGTCTTCTTTTTCATTTGTGGATTATCATTGGAAGCAGCAGGGTTGAGGGTGAAATCGCAAAATAAAATATTTAAATTTTAATTTTAATCCGTTGGAGATGCATCTTTTTTCGAACAGTAAAATTTCCTTTATCTTATTTAAAGTTTTGTGTTCTTTGTGTTGTTTCGTGTAAAGATGCGAGTTTCAAGAAACGTGGTATGCATGTATGTAAGATAATGAGTAACTTGAACAAATGCGTACATTACATCTCTACCACATCACTGTTAATTTACTTAATTTACAAATCTTAACAGGGGAATATTTATGTAATTATTTATAACAAAAAACGCGTTATGGGTTGGGTAGCATTTCCCTGTAGCTTGGTGTATTAGGCAGCCATTACCTTCCCTTAACTCTTACCGTTATAATTACTTGTCCATTTATTCTAATCGGGTTATAATTGTAACTATTTCTTTTTGTATTTGTGACTTTTTTAATTCTAAATACCTACAAAATGGCTGATTTTCTTGACATGGTTTCATCTTTATTTCTAGTAGCATATTACGTACTTGTCCTTTCTGTTTAAGGAAGGGTGCACCCATGCACTGCATCTCATTGATTTTCTTATGAGATGATACCATAGTCGGCATGAGCCACCAATTTCCCCAATTTTTTTATCGAGTGTTTTGAATAGCATCACTTGGAAGTGGTTGTTGTCGCTGATCAAGTTTGTAACTTCAGCAGGCGGTAGTTGGCTATACACAAAGTGACTTCGAAGAGCCTAACATACTTGGTATGGAGCCCTAAAGGGGTGGCCAGCGGCGACCCGGCATGTTGGGGAAGCTTACTTGTTCACCGACCTCGATACTTCTAAGTTTTGCTATTGCACTCGTTTTTTCTTTCTATGATTTGGTATAGTGGGTGGGACAGTATCGAATTAGGTCTTCTTTATGTGCGTACTTCTTGTAATCATTATTACAAAGCACAGGACTTACAAGTTTGCTTAGGAGATTATGCCATTGTCGGCATGAGGCACCATTTTCCCCAATTTTTTTCTTCGAGAGTTTTGAATAGTATCACTTGAAAGTGGTTGTTGTCGCTGATTAAGTTTGCGACTCCAGCAGGCGGTAGTTGGCTATACACAAAGTGACTTCGAAGAGCCTAACATACTTGGTATGGAGCCCGAAAGGGGTGGCCAGCGGCGACCCGGCATATTGGGGAAGCTTACTTGTTCATCGACCTCGATACTTCTAAGTTTTGCTATTGCACTCGTTTTTTCTCGCCCTACATTCTTTTCTTTGGTCATAATTTTAAACTGCAAAGTTTCCAGCTTTTTTTTTATGACCAAATGCCGTCACTGGCACCATTTCTTCGAACCCAAGTTTTATTCATTACACTGCTATTTGTTTCTTCTTTATTTATAGATAGTACATTAGTTGTCGTATTTGTCCTCTCAAGTTCAAAGATTACACGCACAGCATCTCGTTATTTTTCTAATGAGATTATGCCATTATCGGCATGAGCCCCACCATTTTCCCCAATTTTTTTTTCGAGAGATTTCAATAGTATCACTTGGAAGTGGTTGTTGTCGCTGATCAAGTTTGTGACTTCAGCAGGCGGTAGTTGGCTATACACGAAGTGACTTCGAAGAGCCTAACATACTTGGTATGGAGCCCGAAAGGGGTGGCCAGCGGCGACCCGGCATGTTGGGGAAGCTTACTTGTTCACCGACCTCGATACTTCTAAGTTTTGCTATTGCACTCGTTTTTTCTCTCTACGATTTGGTATAGTGGGTGGGACAGTATCGAATTGGGTCTTCTTTATGTGCCTACTTCCTGTAATCATTATTATAAGGCACACAGCTTATAAGTTTGCTTATGAGATTATGCCACGACCGGCATAAGCTCTCCCATTTCAATTTTCGCCCTGAGTTTGAACGGCATCACTTGTTGGTGGTCGTTGTCGCTGGTCGACAAGCGAGGGACTCCAGCTGACAGCAGTGAGCCATCACATTTTGCAATCCTTGTGAGCGCAGTGACCCCGGAGAGCCCAATACGTGGGATGGGGCCGATTACGACCACTGCCTATTCATTATCGACGTCAGAGACACCTTCTCTGTCCTCTGATGGGGCGTGTCGACTAGTTGGGCGGCGGACGGCAACTGGCGTGTTGGGAAACTTTCTTGGTCCATCGACCTCGATACCAATAAGTTTTGCCGTTGCACTTGTTTTTTCTCTCCCTACATTATTTTCTGTGTTTATAATCTCAAACATCGCAAGGTTAGTACTCCTTTTTTTCAACCAAGCGCCCATTACCGGCACAACCCTTCTCCGAACCCAAATTTTGCTGATAGGATTGCTACTAGCTATTTCGTCTCTTTATATTTTGTATATTATATTATATATGTTATATAAGGCCCCCCCCCCAAGTTTGAAGTTGTGACTCTAGGTTCTTGCAACAGATTTGTCAACATTTTCATTTCTTACGTACTTACGGTAAAACTAACGCTTTCATATAAAAGTTAACTGTTATGCTAGTAGCATTGCCCTTAAACTTAACTTTGGTGGGGAGGATTTGCCAAAAAGAATTGGGATACTAGTGAAAATCAACATGTTATAGAGAGTAACTTATGTTTTTTCTTTTTTTTTGGTCAGTGTACTTTGCTCTCTTTTTGGGAGTGTTTACAAGGAATCGAATGAATGGGATGCATATAATATGTAACAATGTAAAAGGTATAAGGAAATTCAGAGTAAACTAAATTGTACAGATTTGTTAAAGGAATTACAAAGTTTTTAGTGGGAAATATATTTAGGTAAAGGGTAGGAAGAAAAAGACGTTCCCAGACTACCACTGGAGGAGGCAAACAAATCACCATCCCCATACAGAAGAAGATGCAGCTGCTTTTTAAGATTACGAACAGAAAAAATATTGTATACTCATTTTTGTATTGTAAAGGTCTCCTAAAGGTAAAGTTACTTGATTTTTTTGTTTTAATTTTATGTAATCAATCAATAATATGTAGTTTCAAAATGACGTGAATTATATTAACAACTGCATCGGCCGTAGTATGAACAGCTGCATATTACGAAGCCAGATTTATTGTAAATACAATCCACGCCCTTTTGAATCTCGTTGCTCATCTCGAATTAGCTCATGTTAAGGGACTTATCTATGACCTATTTTTTAACATGACTTGTGCGTATCATCCTGTCGTAATTGTATTAAAAAATAAAGATTTGTCAATTTTTATATTAGAACCGTAGTAAGGTTAGGTTAAATTGCTGAAAAGTTAGGTTAGATTTGCGTTCAGATAGGTTATGTCACTCCCAAGAGTAGTAAGACAACGGCTCCCTTGCGGTGTTTGTGAAGCACGTCCGCGAGAGGACAGCAGTGTCCATGAATTTGGAACGTTTCAATTTTTCCTTTTTGCCCACAGCATAGCAGGTTGGCACTGCGGTAACCTTCCTTCTGATACCAACCTTTAAAAATGGGACAAGCTTTAACCTAAAAGTCTTTACTCTTTATATTTAATTTTTAATCAGTGTTTAAATTTTTGGTATAATTAAAAATTAAGGTGTGACAATTTACCCGAGAGTGTGCCAAGAAAGTATTTAGAAAAAGTGAAACTAGGTTAGAAACATAATTAGAAAATTGTTCTACACTTCTTTGAGCATATTGAATGATGAAGAAGCAGAAACTCTATGGTTTATACGTCGTTTTCATATTGCTTCTTTTGGATCTGCTGGCTTTTACGATGATTATGCCCCTATTGACATCATTGTTAGAACACTACTGACCTTCTAGTATATTGGTTTGTGCTACTGACAGCAGGACTGGACGCGTGACTGTCACATAAAATATACTACTTTCAAGAACTTGTCTGTGTACCGAGTACTAATACAGTTCAATCCTTTTTGGTGGTTTTCTGAGTTTGATGTTTAGTTTCCTGCAGTTTACTGCATTCCCAGTTGTTGGAGGGATACTCGATGTCTTGGGTAGGAAAGCAGTTATGATAACTTGTCTTGTAAGTTTTTAACGGTCAAAAGAATGTAGAATGAAGTTTGTAAATTTACCTTTTCGTACATAATTACTTAATTGATAGTATATTAAATATTTGCATCATTAAAGTACGAAATCGAAAAGGCACTTCAACTGTGAAGATCGTAATCATCAATTTTAGTCGATTTTGAAAAAGCAAAAAAGGAGCTACATAGGTGATGGTAGGATTTTCCAGCTTTCATTTATAATTTATGTTCATCAAATTTCCTTTTGTTAGTATTTAATTCTAAAAGCTTACTTATAGATAATTACTTTATTGATTGTAAATTTGTTTATTTTGTGACCATTGGAGCACAAAATGGAAAAAGCACCTCAATTATGAAGATCCGGAATCATCAACTATTGACGATCTTGTGTCCTTGAAGATGTGAAAAAGAGCGACTTAAAACAACATTCTTTATGGTAGCTCTATCTTTCTTGCTCGATTAACTTTTGATTAATAATTCACCGTTACACTTTTTAAATTACTTTTGTTTTTCCATAATTTTGAGTTTACATAGCTTTTTACATGTGCGAGAGACTTTCCACCTTCTTTCATTTATACTTACCTGATTTCCTTTTGTTAGTATAATTCTAATAGCTCATTCACTGATTGTATTTTTTTAAATTTCAGGTTGTTATTGGAGCAAGAAATGGCAAGGCACCTCAATTGTGAAGACGCAAAATCATCAATCAGCCTTGTAGCAGAGAACTTCCCATCTTTTGAAGATGTGAAAAAGTGAAACTTTTCATATTAATTTTGATTATTGCATTTACGTACGTATTATTAAAATGTTAATTACAAATTGTAATAAAAATATAACAAATAAAATAATATTTGCAACAATCAGCTTGTTTTAATTATCAACTTTGTCATTTATCATAAAATTACTAAAATACATCTGATGGCAAGTGGTCAAAAACTTGTTTTAAAGTTTCTAATCTATACAGTCAAAATTATTCAAAATTAATATCCCTGTATTGCTGTAATCCTGTTACCAAATAGTCAAAATTTGAAACTCTATACCTACTTCAAAATATTTGTGACAAACCTCTACATCGTTTCTGAACTCCTGGTAGCAAGTAGTTAGAATTTGACTTCAAAATTGAAATTTTTGCTTATTGATGATCTCTTCGCATTTATGTGACCCTAATAGCAAATGGTCAGAATTTCAAATTTTCAGATTCAATAAATACTGGTGACATTATACCTTTTCCCATTTCTGTGATCCTGATAGTAAACGGAAAAACTTCAAGCTCGAGAACCTCAATTTTAAAATCAATCAGACAATATTGGTATCAGGATCACAGAAGTGCAAAGAGGTAGCAACTAGTAAAAATTTCAAACTCGGAAATTTTATAATCAAATTCCAGACAATTGCTATCAGGATTACAGAAAGACAATAAGGTGTTGTAATAATTAATTTTCTGAATAATTATCTCAACTTTTGGGATCAAAATTTACCCAGTTGGTATCAGGATCTCATACGAGGAAAAAGGTATTGCATCAAAATTATTTAAGGAAAAATGTAAGTTTCCTGAAACAATATGCTAATGAAGTACTACCAGGAGCACAGAATAAATAAGGTGCTGTTAGGTATTTGTGGAGTTAAACTTTTGAGCAATACCTACCAGGATCGCAGCAGAAAAAGGAGATTGTTGCCAATATTTTTGAATCTGAATAATTTAGAATTTTAAGTTGTTAACACCTTATTTAATATACAATGATACAGAAATAAAGACACCACAGTTAAATGCACATTTATTGTATATTTCTGTATAATGCAACATACAAGCATATTAACAAGGGCACATTTAAATACACAGGGTGTCATTTAAGTGTCGCCCCACTTTTATTTCCTAAACCATTCCAAGAATCAAATTTTTGAAGCTAACATATGTACAAAGCTTACTACTAAAAACACACTCTTGTACTCTGTTAATTTCCTTATTGTTTTGAATTAGCGATTACAGACTCTACTTCTAGAAATTCTTTTTTGGACGAGTTTTGGGCCCTGAAAAGAGCCATTTGTATGTTGTAGTTGCACCTTTGCAAACTTGTAGGCACATCCTTGTCTGTTAGCAGGCGCTCCTGTTTAGCTGTGTGCTGTTGGAGTTCCACTAATACTCTGCTCAAGCCTTTATTGTGCTCTTTTTCTGCCTTTTCAACAACTTTCCATTATCCCTATAAATAACAATATATAATTATTTAAAATATTGATTATTTACAAAATACGAATTAAAGACCAGACAGTAACACGGCAAGTATAAAACATTGCATTAAAATGTTATGATTGATAATACCTAGGTACTTGTATATATCCCCAACCAAATGGTATTTTCCATAGAAATATTTCTGTGCCCCAAATTGTTCCACACTTTTACGGAAGAAGGAGTATCTCAGCACCTAAAATGAAGTATTGATATTATCCTTCGTGTAATTTAGTAATTAATTGCTCTTACCCTTGCATTATGAGCAGACTCAGGAAATCCTACAAATGTTTTTGAATATTAGTTTTGCAGTACATATTCCTTGCAGAATAATCGAGTGAAAAAATTTATGGTTTAGATAGCTATCCTGTTGATCTGCAGGCACTTTTACTGGTATGTGACAACTATCAATGGCACCAATCACGTCTAAGAAAAAACACGTGCAGTGATGCTACCATTCTTGTGTTTTTACTTTGCAATAGGCCTTTTGGGGGCCTTATCGATGTCAAAACTGAGTGCATTGAAATTTGTTTTTTTTTTCGAATTTCCCAAGAAAATCAAAACCAAGTTTTACTGCTTCCTCGCATTAACGGTCGTTTTCCCGAAGTTGAATTCCATAACTACTGTGCTCGCTGCAGTGATAAGCAGTGTGAAGATATAAATTTTCAGGCTATATTAAATATTAACCTTTTCAATATTGATATTGAATATATCATATGACAGTATAATATCACAGTAGAAACAAAGTAAGGTTAGAATAGCGTTGCGTGCGGATTTCAAATTTGACGCGCAAACATATTTTTTTAGTAACTATGATCTGCTGCGCTATCTCTCCGCCAAACATTTTGTGACGCCCATATCAAACTCGAGTGACAACACGATACCCTTCCAGTCAGTCATCTTGATTTAAACGCCTTATTTTTATGCTAGACTAATAAAGGGGTTACTCACTTCCGTTTTACAAAAATTTAATAGTGGTAGCTGTATGTAGACAAGGTCCCTAAACAGTTTAGGGACCTTGCGTATAAGGTACCTTTTAGTTCTATCTTCTATCCCACAGACACGCCACTTGCAAAATTGCCACAATGATTAATTCATAAGACGACAAGAGTGGCGGTAGCTTAGAGTTTGGGCGCTCAACTTCTAACGCTAAAGGTCTAGGGTCGATTCCCCGCCGAAGCCATGCAGCAATAAAAATCTATTTATGCCGCAACCCGCCACTCACATTCCCCAATCCGGTGTAGGCAGCCGTGGGGTTTTAATGCCTGAAACCTTCTCTGGAATTTAGTCGTTCGGATTCGACGTTAAACTGTACGTCCCCCGTACTCCACCTTAGCGCTAAGGAGAGTACGTGGCAGAGAAGAGTGCCGGTGCCCAGCAGTGGGACGTGAAGGCTGATTACGATTACGAAGACGACAATATTAAGTAAATTATATCACGTAATTAAGCATTTGCTGTGAACAGATGCGGTAGCCAACAGATGAAAATGCGTGTACAGCGTAGGTGGTTTTGTGTTTGATTTCCAGGAGGATTAAACTTTTTTTTATTATTATAATATTTTTCTTTTATTGTTTTGCATTTAATGATGTACTGGTTTTTTTATTGTATACAACGTAGAATGGTACTGTTTATGCTTCCTGGGACGTTTTTAGCGATAATAGTTGTGCCGCAGACTTTTTAAGTAGTATGGCTATGGGACATCTCGCATAGGAATTCTACATAATTGTAGATCTGTGGTATCTAAAATTATGACTTTGTAAGAGGTTAGGTTATGTAACTCACAATCATTCTGAAAATATTGCATTTTGCAGGGTTTATGTGTAAATTCTTCAGATCTTGAAATTTAAGTAAGTAGCTTCTTATATTTTTTAATTTTTATTACAATGAAGGATATTTAGCTTACTTTGAGTTTTCCTAATTTCACAATTTCAGGTTATTAATGTCATTTAAAATTGGTCGATTTATTAGTCGATATTCAGTAGTAATTTTGCTTCCTACTTTTGTAGCAAGCACTATATACGCAGATTATAGCTACACGAAGAAGTGGAAGCAGCAAAAACTAGAACAGACAGCATAAAATGGTATTACCGAAAGGTGCATATTGGTGCGTTCTTCCTTTCATTGGATATGGTATTGGATGGTTCATAGACCGCAAAGAAACAGAGAGAATGGTTTTGTTTAGAGATAAAAGCGCGTTATTTGGACGAAAGTTACAACAAGGCGAAGCTCCATCGTGGCCGTAGTCGTCTTCATCTTATTTAGTTTTATTATTAATCTGTCTTAGAGTCTTATTATTATGCATGGAAGTTATATGAATCATGTACCTCTTTTTTTCTGAAGAATAAACTGAAACTTGTAGAATAATTTTCTTTAGGTAAGGAAATTGGCATGACGTTTGCTGAATGAACACATTTGCTCCAGAATCCAACCTGGCGATCACAGTACCTTCTATAACTATATTTCGTATTGCGTGGAAGGTAAATAATGACCGTCTTCAAAATAAATGACAAAAAATTATAAAATGACTTTACTGGAAGGCCTGAAATAAAAACCGATATGAACCCATATACATCAAATTGCAAAAATTTTAAGCAAGAATACAGTATCTGTGTTTATTACTAACTTTTTGCAATAAGTTAATTTTTGAGGGGCCCTACGATGCACTTCTCACACTTGCAATGACCGGGCCTGAGCAAAATGAAAAATAACAATATTGTTTAATTATTTATTCAGGAAAACAAGTATAAAAATAGAAATTTTAGACAGGGCAACTTCAGGATAGCAAGAATAGGATGTTGTTAGTAGTTAAAACACTCGATATTTCAACATCAACAAAATAATTATAGTACCTATGCAAATTTTGGATTTTCAAACAAATTTCCAATTATCAGAATACAGAAATAATTTGGTATATAAAAATGTCTTTAGTATACAGTGCAATAAATTCACAATTGATTATATTTATGCTACATCTCAAGAATGTGATATTGTAAACAGAATTTCTATTGCTTATAAGAGGGTCCCACATGGAAGTTAAAAGTGGACAAGTGTTAAGTGCTGGTGTATTAAAAAAACCTTTAAACCTGAGATATTGAATTAGATTGAACGTTTTGTGAAATAGTATTACTAGTAAGTTGTCACATTACACTGAATTCTAAACTGTTAACTTGATTTCAAAATAATTATTAACCTCGTATTATTCTTAATCTCAATAACACATTTCTAACCTATTAATATACAGGGCAAATTAAAAGTATGGAACATCGATGCCACAGCCTTAAATAATAACTTTACGAAAACAAGTTACATGCAAAATTTGTTTGGTAGACCGTTCCGCATAATTGTAAATCAATTTCACTTATACAGGGCGTTTACTTTTCAGTGTACAATAAGAAACTTTGTTATGTTACATAGAACACGTTGTATATTATTACATTTTTGAATACGAAGTTAAATTCTCTAGAAGAGAATACAGTTGTTGAGATATCCGCGATTTTTTTTCAATTGACTTTGCTTGTCACATTTTGTATGGTAATAACTGATCAACGAAAGGTTTTTTATGCGATTTTTTACAGCGTGTATGGACATAGACCAATGTAATAAATGCACCGTTGAAAAGGTTTTTGAATTATACAGGGTGTTTGATTTTAAGTTATTTTGCATAAACTTCAAATAATATCGCAATTTGTTTTTAAAATAGAACACCCAGTATTTTATGACATCATCTTACGAGAAATTTATTGACTTCCAATTTCGTAAATCATGCTCTATACAAGTAGTTTGGAGATAATTATCTTTTTAAGATTCTAGTGGTTTTTAAAACTTTTTTCGTTTTCGCGCAAGGGAACTAAATTTCTCGTAAGATTTCATAATATACAGGTTGTCTATTTAAAAAAATTGCGATATTGTTGTTTGAAGTCATTGCAAAATTACACTTAAAACCAAACCACTCTGTACAATCCAAAAAGCTTTTCAACAGTGCATTTATTACATTAGCCCATGTCAATACAGGCCGTAAAGACCGCATTAAAAAAACGGCGGGTATTTCAATAACCACACATTTTAGGTATAGGAATACCCTATACCATCTTATACAGAATTAAATTTCACATTCAAAAATTAAATAATAATATACAGGGTGTTCCATGTAAAATAACAAAGTTGCTTATTGCACCATGAAAAGTAAACACCCTGTATAAGTGAAATTAATTTACAATGATGCGGAACTGTCTCCCAAACAACTTTTGCATTTAAACTATTTTTGTAAAGTTATTATTTAAGACTGTGGCATTAATACTCCATACTTTTAATTCACCCTGTATGTTATTGTTATTGGTACTACTAACAACATTTGTTTAAAACCTGAAACGAAGAATATAAACGTATTACAACTTTCATATTAACTTAAAAGTTTTGGTCACTTTAACGTGCAAAAATTCAGTAAATAATAAAACATAATTTGATAATCAACACAAAAAGGTCTTCTTATTCAAAATATTATTAAACACTTGAGCTGTTTCACTAAGCAACATATTCATAATGTCCTTGGTAAGCTCATCTTTGACAATAAGTTCATCTCGATCGTAATTTGTCCATTCGGTTTCTTCTGCTTGACATTCTAGTACTAACAGTTCATCAACGTGATCTCGTTTTTTCCCACTCCATTTGCGTTTGATGTTTTCTGTCGACTTTACCGTTTCATAACCCAACCACTGTCTAACCTTTGTTGTTATGAACTTTTCCAAGCCATTTCTATCCAAAGGCTTTCCTATAGCTAGTTTGGATCTTTTTGTCAGATGCATCCAAGACGGACCAGTTTCAGTTTCAAATTGATTATAATGATCAATGGCGGCTTCTTTACATAAATCAAAAACAAATTCAAAGCAATTGTTGTCTATATTATGTTCACTCTGCATCCTTTTCAGATCATCTGCCGATAAAGTAACATTCTGTAAATTTTTGTTGAGGTAAGCCTTGTGAAGGAGATTTGCAGCTGATTTGGCAACAGTTCCAATTTGCTTTTCAGTAGCGGGAAGTATACTACCACTAACAGGTGTTTGAATGCTAACTGGTGGAGTGTATGGAGGTGGAGGTTTATTAGGTATTTCTCTTACATATAAATATGGGATGTGCTCTTTCTGCTGCTGTTGCTGAATTTCTTTTATCTGTAAAGTTTAAATTTAAACAGATCAAAATTCAGAACAGTAAAATACATACATACAGGGCGTCACGGAAATCATTAGATTTTCTAGAGTTTTTGAGGTACAACGAAACTTAGCATAGGTACCCAAAAAATTCTTTTTGACATATTTGAAATGATTTTTTGACTTCCGGTTTCACCGGAAATGACTGCAAATTTTGAATTTGAAATGGGACGCCCGCCCTGTGTATTTTGACATTTTTGGAATCCTGAGACAATTCTGAGTATACCTACGCTATTTTTGAAAATGTTTAAGCCTACTTGATTTTTTTTAGAGTAAATTTTTATTTTAAATCTACAGTGCTATGACCGGGCTCAAATCATTCTAAGGGACGGTTCAATTATACAGGGCGTTCTATAATAAAGAGTGGCATACAAAACTGCCGAACTCCCTGTATTATTTTCATATTTTTATTCGCCTTTTAATTACCTTTCTTTTGAAATTTCGTGTGGCGTTGCCAAGTTATTCAAATTTTTCTTCAAAAAATTTGACAAACCTTACTTATACAATCTGCATGATTCGTGCTTCCTCAGATTAAACATACTTTTTTTATATATTTTAAAGTAGAATTTGAGGATGTTGTAACATTGTAAATATTTGTAACTCTTAATGTGTCGTAACTCGATTTTCTTTAAATACAACACCTTGTGTATTTTTACATAGTTAAATAAGCTTTTTGCGTTTTATACATTTTATTAACCAAAGGTTATAGATTTTATATATTTTGTATATAAAATTTTATTTAATTTTTAAAAATTTTTTAAAAATTATAAATATTTTATAATTACTAAAACTTATAAAAATAGCTAAAAAATTGAAATAAAAATTATTTTAATTTGAAAATATAAAATATTTGAAAATTTGTATTAAATTTCAATTGTAGCAAATTTTTAGAGATTTCGAAAATTTAAAAAATTTGAAAATTCTTGAAAAATTTTGAAAAATAAAAATTTTAATTACTTACGGATATTTGAATTTTTTTAGCAATTTTATGTTTTTTTCCTGCAAATATTTCAAATTCTTTTTTTAAGATTTGACCGCTGTAGCTCTCACAATTACACATTTTATTTGTCAAAGATTTAAATTTAAGATTTAAGATTCTTTTATTTTTAGTATTTTCTAAGTGCAAACAATATTTATTCGTTTGGTGATGGTAATTTTTTTTTGGCGATTATCCAATTAACTGTTCAGGTAAACGACTAAAAGGAAACAAACCAAACAAAAATGAAAAGTTGTTCCTATTGTCAGTTAACATGTTTATACCGATTTTGAAGCCGAAATTTGTAGATTTTTGAAAGTAGACCCCCCTCAATTTTTGCAGGAGTTATCTGCTTTGATGATATTTAGCATTTTGTAATTGCAAACAATGTTTATCTGCTGAAAGCCAAATATCAATTTTAGAGAAAAATAATTTTCACAAAAATCGCATTGTTTCGAAAAATTTGTGATGCAAACCTATAAAAATGATACACCATTTAAAAAAATCGCCTTTTCAGTGGCTAAACGTGCATATCCGTCGAAATCTCAAGTTAAGAAATTTTGACGATAACAATACCTTCTTCTAGCTATAGTTCGTATAGCAATGCAGGTAAAATCATGTCATTTCCGGATATCCAGATATCATAGGAGGCATTGACACTTGTTTTTTGATTGTTTTAGCAAAGTAGAAACATTGTTTCAATTGATGTAAACATACAGGGTGTTCTATTTAAAAAAATTGAGTTAAGACACATTAAGTGTTAGAAATGTTGCAACAAACACCCTGTATAATCAAACAACTAAAATATCTGGAGGATAGCATACGGTGTCATTAACATTTCACAAAAAGTGTGTTTAATCTGAGGAAATACACAGCTCATGCAGATTTTATTAGTGAGGTCTGCCAATGTCAAATTTTTCGAAAAATGTTGAATAAAACAAAACACATTCAGAAAGGCAATTAAAAGGCGAATAAGAATATGCAAAAGGATTCTATTAACAAAAAACAACAAATTTTGTATGCCGCTCTTATATGGAACACCCTGTATAATTGAAAATAGTTTTAAAATGTGATCCTCTTTTTCCGTTAGAATCTTTATTTAAACTTTTTTTTCTAAAATGAATATTAACAGCATAAAATTGCTGTCTCCATACTTTTGATCTGCAAACTTATAACATTCTTTGGTATAAACCAAGCACAAAGCACATTCTTGTGGCAATTAAATCAAATACGAGTATATAATTTGGTGTAGCAACCGACTAAGACTTTAGTACTAGCAGCATTTTCCAACGTCAAAAATTGATTTTTTCTTGACATCTAAAAATATTTTTTTTACTTGAAATGATCCGTTTTATTTATTAACAAGTTAATATTTTTTTTTTAATTTCTACATTAGACATTCAGACGTCAAAAAACAAATTTAAGAAGTCTGAAAATGATTTTTGACGTCATAAAACTGATTATCGGCATCAAATATTATTTATCTCCGGCAAACGGTATTTTTTGACGACAATAAACGATTTTTTGACGACAATAAACGTTTTTTTTTGGCGTCAAAAAACATTTAAATTTTTGACATATAAAAATTATTTTCTTAAACCAAAAACTATTTTTTACGTCAATGTCAAATGTTTATAATAAAAAGTAAAAAGGCGTTCCATTCAAAACAAATTACTGGTGTTCCATTCTCATATTTTTTCTTTTTCATCAATAGCATTGTTTCCAGAAACCTAAAAATTAAGTTTGTAACATACCTCTTGCTCTATCTCCAACTGCTTTTTCAGTAGTTCTTCTACTTCATCGCTTCCATACATATGGCGTGGAGGCGTAAAAGATTGTTCGATGTCTTCAATCGGTGAACCTATAAAAGCAGATTACAAAACAAAATTTTTTATGCAACTCAAATACAACCTGATGAGGATGAGTGTTCTGGAGAAACAACATCATAAGCAGTAACATACAAGTCTTGCAATCTTGGGCTCTTGTCTCCTCTTGGACTTGGAATATTTGCATCGGCAAGAATTTCTGACACTCTCTTTTTGACATCAATGTAATCCAGTTCAGTTGTAATTTTCTTTTCGTCTATCTCTTCATTATTTTCATTCACATCCACCTTTTGTTTATTTTCTTCTTCCAAATTAACTTCATATGTTTGGTTAAGATCAGGTTTCTTATGGATTTCAGATGTTTGGCTTAAATCATCTTCAAATTGATTGCCGGATGTATGGTTTATGTTACTTGTAAGGTTCTTATCATCCCGATAATTTTCAGAAAATTTGTTTACATCGCCTTCAACTTTCTTGTCATTGTCACTTGGGTATTTTTTCTCACCGAAACTTGATTCCGTGTTAATACTGTTTTGTACACTTCCTTGTTGCAAAGTATCTTCTATATGATCCGCATCCAAAGCACTGTTTTCAAATTCTATTACATCATTCAATTTCTTTTCTTCTACAAATCCGTAACTTAGTAATAATGGAGATTCAATTTTTTCGCTAATACTGTTACTGGTTTTGATACTGTCTTCTTTTTCTTCGTTATTAATTTCTGGTACACTTTCAATGCACGAACTTTCATTCATTTTATTTAGTTGTTGTTCTTGACTAGCGCTACTTAACTGATTCCATTCTTCATCCGAAACGATTTCTGTATCATCATCACTTTCAATTGTTTTAATTTCACTTGTATCAATGTTGAGTCTATTTGGTTTATTTTCCATCAAAATTCTATTTTCGTTTTCTTTGTTCGTTACAGATTTTAGAGATTTATTAAGTGACAGTTCTGATAATTCAACTGGTCTTATTAGTTGCGCTTCACTGCGCTGTAGATCTTCATTGGAGATGTGATCATTTGTTTTATTGTGTGTCGTAACTTTATTTGTTCCAACAAATAACTGATTTTCATTTGATTTACTGAGTAAATCATCCTTATCTGTTTTGGTAGGAAATTCGTTTTCGTCTGTTTTACTGAGATTTTCATCTGTTGCACTAAGTAGTTGAGCTTCATCTGATTTACGGAGCAATTTATTTTCATTTGTTTTATTATGAAACTGATTTTCATTTAATTCACCAAGTAACTCATTTTCATACGTTTCAGTTGGTTGATTATCATTTGTTTTACTATGGGGTCTATCTGCTTGACTGAACGATTGATCTTCGTTTGTCTTACTGAGCGACTGATATTCATTTGTTTTACTCACTAATCGATCTTCGTTTGTTTTACTGAGTAATTGATCTTCGCTTGTTTTACTGAGTGACTGATCTTCATTTGTTTTACCGAGTGAGTGATCTTCATTTGTTTTATCGAGTGAGCGATCTTCATTTGTTTTACTGACTAATTGATCTTCGGTTGTTTTACCGAGTGAGTGATTTTCATTTGTTTTAATGAGTAATTGATCTTCGGTTGTTTTACTGAGTGACTGATCTTCGTCTGTTTTATCGAGTGAGTAATCTTCGTTTGTTTTACTGAGTGACTGATCTTCGTTTGTTTTACTGAGTAATTGATCTGCTTTTGTTTTATCACGTAACTGATCATCATTTGTTTTACTGAGTGATTGAGCTTCGTTTGTTGTACTGAGTAATTCATCTTCAGACGGACTGGATAACTGATCATTTCTACTAACAATATCTTCTTCAACATCATTTGATTTTGATATTAGATTGTACACAATTTCTTTATTTGTAGCATTTGAAGAAATATGCTGAGATGGAACAAACTCATTACTTACAGAATAAACAGTTTGGCTTGTGATTTCCACTTGTTGACTTGACAAATTAATTATATCGCTTGCATTATCCTTAATTAAATTTAATTCTAAAATTTCACTTTCCTTCTCATCATGTTCAATATCAGTTGAAACATCTTTACTTGTTGAATCTTGATTATTTTGGACGACCTTTAAGTCTGCTACAAGTTTTTCATTTTTATCAATTGATATTGAAACATTATTATCAATGTCCTGCGTTGTACTGATATTATTGAAATTTTCAAGTATAACATCACTGATTTTGTTGTTATAATTATTATGGTTAGATTTGTTTGTGGATGTAGAGTTATCGTCAATAATGGTAACTGACGACTGTTCATTTACTAATACATTTTCTTCAACAATTTCATTTGTTTCACTAAGGGTTAGAATATTTCTTATGCTTTTTGACTGTTCGGCTATTGTTTCAACGTCTTTGTCAGATTGAGAATTTTCACCAACAGATGACATTTTGCTATCATAGCTGTGATTTTTGAGACTATGCAGGATTGTTGTTTCATCTAGGATTTTTTGCTCATCATCTGTCGACACAGTATTGAGCCCCGATTCCTTATTAATAGACAGTAATGATTCAAAATCGGATGTATAATCCTGGCTTTCTCTTGATTTATTTTGCGATATTACAATTTGACTATCAATTTCACTTGACGGACTTTTAGACTTTTTACTTTTTTCACTGTTACTGTTGTTCTTATATTTACTTTGTGTTAATTCTGTCACAGTAATATCAATGGCACTTAAACTGCTGTCACTATCACTAACTTTTCCACTTTTTTTACTGTTAAAACTCTTATTTCTACCAATGGCATGTTTTTTAGCGTCTTTACAAAATCTTTCTAATGAGATTTTTGACATAGTATAAGTCATGTGGTCATTAAATTTCTTTTCTTCTCGGCCTGTCATGTTGTACCAGAGCAGATTTAATTGCGAACCTTTGAACTTATGTTTTTCACTTGCTGGTTCATCTGAAACCATGCTGTTTGTTACAGTGGGGACTTGGTTTATTATAGCGGTCGCTGCTAGTTCTAATTCTGCAATTTTTTCTTCCTCCTCTATGAGTCGTTGATGCCATTGTAATAGCTCTTCGGCTGCTTTTCGTCTCTTCTGAAGTGCCACTTCTCGCATTAACAACGATCTAGAATTTTAATTAATTTTTTGCATAAGAAAAAATAATTTTTACTTAAAGTACCTACACGTGCTAATACGTAACATTACAATGTTTACAGAGAGTGACACATACGCGTGTTGTACAACTAATAACAGCCTCCCACTGAATGAAGTGCTGACTAATTTTAAATATATATTTCCTCTCCATAGGAAGCTTCCTATAAGAAAACATAGTTTTGGAATCGTTCCAACAGGATATCTAATATTAGGCGGTTTGTTTTTAATCATTTCTAATACGCCTAATAATAACAGACCCATTTACCAATTATACAACAACCGAATGTGTCTTTCAAATTAGAAACATAAAAATAGAATTGAAACAGCAGAACTTTTTTAAATTTTTAAATAGAACTAGTTGTCTTTTAACAAAACAGCGCCAACTGGATGATTCATTTTTATCGATAATAAAAGCAACCTTTGAAACATTTTGGTCCGAGTTTAATACAAGGCAATACAATTACTAATTAGTCATTAGTATGCAAAAGTTTTAGATAAATAATCACCAATCTATACAAGGACTGACCTTACAAACACAATAAATACTGTCATGTTTTACAAGTGCACGGTTATCTTGAACAATTCAAGTATTCATCTCCCAAATTCTCAAGTTGCCGTGTTTTTAGTTAGTTAAAAGTAAATAACAAACATATAATGCTATATTTTAAAACAACTGCGAGAAATATCTAACTTAATCTTCAGTAAATTTTCTGATACTTTATTTTCTTTCCCCACATAGACTCTCAAAAAGCTATATTCAAGAGAACCACGGAAAAAAAAAACTGCAAAGAATACCTACCAGTTTTCTCTTTTCTCAAAAAATAAAATATTTTATGGAAGTCACCGTTATGAATTCAGCTGGTTCAATAAAAATGGGCAAAACTGATACTTTCCCATACTGTTTTGCGTTTTAAACATTCTGGAGCCAACAAGTGCTTATAATTTACATTGACATCCGGTACAAGAGATCTGCTGAAACGGGACCCACTTGTCTGCCCGTTCCACCCCCAAAACGTTGTCACGGCACTGCAAATTATCTACTCATATAAGGCACTAGCTAGATATTGCGCTCCCGACTTCTGACCAAAAATGGTTAATAATACTTTATTTAAAGAGCGATAAAAAATATGGAAAGAATGAAAAATATACTTAATCCACTTCAAATAGACTATTGAACTCTTTAAAAATTTTAACGATCAGTGTTTGCATTTTTGAATAAATAATTAAACAATTTTAAATTTTTAAAAAATTACTGGAGGGCGTCAGAGTAAAATTTGGAAGATTAATAAAAAATAAATATGTAGTACACTGCACGCTCCACCCGTTCACAAAGTTTGTGGACAGTTTTTGACGAATAATTTCTTGAAATTTTGAAAACCTGCAATTTTTACAATTTTCATATTTCCAAAAATATTTGTATTACATGATTACACTTATTAGGGGCTATTAAATAATATGATAATTTATATCGATTGGATATTTTCTTTTTGAGTACTTCGGCATTAAAGTCGCCAATTTCACAAATTTGTAGCAACCTTCATTTTGAAGACACAACATTCGGGAAAAACATTTGATTTGTCTTTGAATGCACTACAAGTCTATACCTTCAAAGTTCAAAAACGTTTTTGCAAAAAAATTAAAACTAAATAAAACCCTTGTCCAATTTCCGTTTCCGGCTCAGGTTAAAAACCTTACAAAAAATTATCTGCAACTAAAAAACTTCCACGAACCAAATCTGATAAATATCAGTCAAGTGATTCCCACCCACAGTTTTGATATGGTAAATTGTGGTATATACCGGTTGTCAACAGCATCATTACACAACCCGTATTTTCTAGAATAAAAAGGCACATTTTGACATCTTTGACACATTTTTGACTTCCGGTTTCACCAGAAATGATCCCAACTTTTGAATTTCAAATGGGACACCCTGTATATTTAGACATTTTTGGAATCCTAAGATATACACTGCTGGAGTGATATTTCTGCAAACTTCTGTAATGCGTTTTTTACAGAAATGTCACTCCAGAAACTTATGAAAATGTAAGGCAGGAATGTCATAACCGACTTTTTATGTGCCAAGAAGTGAATGGTGAACATTTCGAACACTTAATTTCATTTGTTTTTGCTTTAATTCTTAGTTTTTTTTAATAGACTTCTTTACTTCAAACGTTTGTCATTTTGTTATGGCTAAATATTTTTCTTTGAAACTCTAGGATCAGACTCAGAACTAAAAGACCTTTCAAATGAGGTGTCACTCGACCCCCCTTTCTATTTAAAAAAAATTTCAAAATGGCGCCCAGCCGCCATTTTGAATGATACATTATTTAATTATGAGCTAAAAAATAGTATTTAATTTCCCATTAAAGCACACCAAATTTTGTAGTAAAATGTTAAGTCGTTCAAAAGTTAGACAGGGGGGGGGAGGTTACTTTATGGACACAGTGTATATGAATACACCTGCACTATTTTTAAAATTTTTTAAGCTTACTTCATTTTTTTAGAACAAATTTTTATTTTAAATCTAATGTGCTATGACCAGGCTCATATCATTTTAAGGGACGAAGACGATAACAAAACAATGAGTATTATGAGTAGTCCAGCAGGTACAGGCATTCATATTAAAAGAAATCACTTTTTTGTTTATATTTTTCATTCTGTGCATATTTTCGATAACTCTTCAAATAAAGTATTTAGAGCGGTGTTTTGCTCCAAAGCGCATCTAATTAACTGTATGGTGAGCGGTTACCGTGCTAGCATGCCATTTAGCCGGTTATCGTAGCTTACTATTCTTATACGGTATGCGACATCGTATTGCATAAGCTGTTGCAAGTTCAAATCACCACTGGATCGTTACTTTTTTTTTAAATTATTTTTTCTTCAGTCATTTATTGATGCGAGAATATTTAAAATGTTAAAAGTATGCGAAAGTGCTAGCGACCTGTTTCGACCATTTTTTTTAGTTGTCTCAAATTGTAAGTCCTTTAAACTTTTTTAAATGTCTAAATAGTTTCTGAAATTTTAAAATTACATGATAATTGCCAACACTTCTAAATTTTTTCTAATTTTCTGCAATTTTCAAACATTTTTCTAAATATCAAAGATTTATAACTTTTTTTATTGCAACAGAAAATATAGAAATTGAATTTTTTAATTTAAAATTTGGGAATTTGCAAATGTTCTAAAACATTTCAATTTATTATTGACACTTAATGATAGGTTTAATGATATACAAACATCTTACCGTTTAACATGTTCCGTTTTTACCGGAGGATTAGATGACATAGAAGCCACATCACCATTTCTTTGTTGTATTTTTTCACTTGATATTATTGCTTCTTCCGTAACATGACTAACAATCGACTGAGAATGTGAAACAACACTGATGATTTCTTCCGCTACAGAACTTCTTCTTGACATGGATGTTTCAGATCTAATGGACTCACTGTGACTTTTGATATTATAAACTTTAAGAGGACCAGATTGACGTCTTTCTTCTTTTGTGTTCCGTTTAATTTTAGTTATGATGTTGCTTGTATTTGACAATTGAGCTTTAATCATGTTACGTTGTTCTCTTAAGACAGACTTGCGTTCTTTTGAAGCAGCCTTTTGCATTTGCTTTAACCTGTGTGCACAATAAAAACTTATTATTTGATTATCATATTGCATTTCATCAACAGAAACACGACATTGCTGTATAAGGTTGAAAAGTGCCATTTTTGGCCGTTTATTAAAAGGTTATCATTTTTATTAATAAATAAGTGAAACCTGCTTTGTTTCAAGAAGTATACAGAGTGTCGACGGAATCATTAGACAGCCCATATTTTGTGGTTTTTGAGATATGGCAACGAAACTTAGCATAGGTAATGCGTTTAACGGATAGTCGCTTAGCTTAACAACTTATCCTACTTTTTATTGGTGCATTTCTATTGCGCACACATTCAATAGGCACTTTTTTAGCGATAACCGGCAGGTTTGCAGTGGCACAGATGGATATGCGGGTGTGTTCCAGTGTATTACCGTTTTACTGTATAAGTAGTTGTGGGATCGAGTCTCGGTTGGGACCAAATTTTTTTATTTTATAGTTTTTTTTAAAACACTGTTGTTGCGTTTTGCTGTTTATGCGAGGTTATTTGTAAATAGCAGATATATTTATAAGAAAAAATACGAAGAAAAATTTGCATTCACTCACTGATTGACGGCATACTAACAAGCAAGTCTAACCTTGATGAGGTAGGATAGATTGATAGCGAAGAGACTAGATGCTAGTGGTAATCTGTACCCAAAAAGGTACATTTTGACATATTTCACACATGTGTCAAATATGTCAAAATGAGCCTTTTTGGGTATATATTGCCTATGCTAAGTTTCGTTGCCATATCTCAAAAACTCTACAAAATACAGACTGTCTAATGATTCCATTGACACCCGGTAAATTAATTAAATTTGATACTTTTAATTTTTAGAAAATTATTGCCTTTAAAAAAAACAATAAGTGTAATATATTATATAAGCATTAATATTTTTAAATTAGTACCTTTGCATTTCGTGCCTCTCATGTTCAAGTTTGATCAGCAGCCCCCTTTGCTTCTTTTTAATTGCTGAAATTTCTTGTAACTGACCCGAGTCGCGCAAATGTCTAAAATATGAATTCATCAACAAGTAATTTTTAAGTTAACATAATTATTAACAAACTTTTTTTGTATTTCTAGCCAAGCCAATTCTCCCTTAGTACGGTCCACTAAAGCCTTCTCACGGATTTTTAGGATAGTTTTGAGATTTTCTATTCTAGCATCTTCATCTTTGATGAGTTGTTCGAACTAAAATTGTTTGAAAATATATGTAAATAATTAGGAAACTCCTTATCTATCACAAAACTTTCCCTTATCTATTGTTACAATACTTAAGCACATTCCTACCATTCCTTACTTAATTTAATCTAGCTGTGCAAACAAACAAGATCTTTTGGGGAATTACTTAAACTGGCAGATTTTATGAGCTTAAATTACTTTTAATGGGCAATGGTTTATAAATTAAAAAACTAATTCCATATATTTATATAAATAGAACCAGGTGTCAACACAAGTAGTCTAATTCCCTTATTTTATTTATTTATTAATGCAGGGTGCAACAACATTTTTTTTGTTCATAGGTATGGAATGGAAAAAGCCGCATAATTAAACTATTAGTGAGTTTCAAAAAGCCCCCCTACTTTAAGAAATACGGGGCAACTACGAAAAAAATAGGCTGGACCTATTTTGATGCAGATATTAAAAATTATATATCAACCCATTTACAATTTTTAGAAGTACTAAACGTTTTTCAAAAAATAAATAAAATATTAAAAATTATACAGGGTGTTTCCTAAGTTAGCCAAAGTAATTAAGGGGAAGATTCCACAAGCAATTTAAAAAGAAAAATTTCTATGAACATAGATACATATATTGAAAACTTTTATTTATTTAAAATTGTGTTTGTTTATTTTATTTTATTTATTTTTCATAAATGTGTTACTTGTCAACATTTCAATGCTGGCTCGAGTTATTAATAAGTCCGACCTGCACTTAGTTTTGTCCAATTATTCGTGAACGAATGGAGTTATCAAAAAACTGCAAGAGGTAAAAAAGTTTTCAGTCTTATGGGGAAATTTGAAGAAATTATTTAGAGTAGCCAATGGCACATCATAAAAAAGTTAAGAGGAGAAAAAAGTGCTCATGACCCTCAAAAAAATCGCCCTGTACATCATTTTTCATCAAAATGTTTTACCATAGTTGCTTTTGCTAAGAGATACGTGTGCACCGAATGTCAGATCAATATCTCCCAAGTTGTGATATCCAAGATATTAAATAAAAATTTTCAATATCTCGAAAACTAAAGCCCTACGCATCCATGCTCATAGGAACTTTTCTTCATAAAGTTGACTGAGGAATCGCCCCCTTAATTATTTTAGCTTACTTAGGAAACACCCTGTATATCATCTCATTTAAAATTGTTAATTTACCCCCATTCATTAAAAACTTTTAAAAGCTCACTATTAGCCTAATATATGGCCCCATCCATCCTATGAAATTGTAAACTATTTTGTTGCTCAATCTTTTATAGTTTTGGAGATACCAGCTTGTAACACTTTGGTTGCCGCACCCTGTGTAACAAAATAAATAAATAAAAGAAACAAGATATAGAAGTCTCCTCGTTTTGTTTCTTTTATTTATTACTATGTTCTTCATTTGGAGTTATAATATGGATCATTTTCAATATACCGTCTGTCTATAAAGTACCCCCTCCCCCCGCTAAGTTTTGAACTTTTGTGATCTTTCGGCACAAAATTTCGAGTGCTTTAATGGGAGGTTAAATACTACTTTTATGCTTATATTTATTTTTATATCTTTCAAAAATTAGGCCGGCCGCCATTTGAAAAAAAAAAAAATTAAATAGCAAGAGAGATTGAGTGACGCCTCATTTAAAAGGTCTTTTAATTCTGTGTCTGCTCCTAGAGTTTAAAAATGAAATATTCATCCAGAACAAAATGACGGCTCAAACTAACAGGATATCTAAATTCAAAATCATTTGAGTTTTTAATCTAGTAGGCTATTTTTTCATTTGTCTGTTTGCTGTTACTGTTACGAGTTTGAAGCAGAAATTAGTAAAGTATTTAAATAACGAAAAATCGACGGTGGGTATGGTCAGGAAGTCCAAAAAAAGTCAAGGAAAACTCCTTTACAAAAGGAAGTCGCTGTACAAATTTTAGCCTGCCGTTTACCCCTCGCTGTATTATTCAATTTTGATCCAAAAAACTATGTACAGGGTGCCCTATTTTTTACTGACTGTACTTTTAACAGATTTGACATAATTGCATTGCTACCATTGTGGTACCATTTCTGCTGTCACTTTTTTTGTCTCATGAACGACATTTAATTTTTTCATAGATCTTTGGGGATTTTATGAAATAGATAGTGTAAACGTAAATCTCTAATACTGTTAATTGTTGTAACACAATGCTATTACCATTTCTAGTGACAATCCCGTGCAAACATTTTTGTTATAATGATTTTCCTTAGCAAAAGAAACTGATACATCAACATTGCTTTCTTCATTAGAAGAAGAGAGCACGTTGTCTTTTAATTCTGATATTTCCAAACCCGTTGTAATAAGACTCGTATCATTAGTTTCCACAATGGAATTATTCATATCAAAAATATCCATTTGTTCAGAAATCTCAGATCCTCTAGAGTAATTTATGGTCGGTATTTGAACTTCATTTTTATTTTCAAAGCGACTGCGATTTTCAGAGACATTCTTTGGTGATTCCGTGTTTATTTTACTATCGCTGGACGATTTTGCAACAAATGATGTTTGGGTATCTCGTGTCTGATAAGTCGTTGTACTCTTGTCATTTGGGTTGTTGCTGTTGTTGTTACGAAGTTCCGTTAAAGACTACAAACAATTCAAAATGTTTAAAAAATAAAACAATAAGTATATAAAGGCTTACCTTGTCCATTGCCATGATTTGGCGAAGAGAATCATTAAATTCGTTCAGCAGATGTAACTCAGCTTCGAATTTTAAATGGATTTCATTCGATTTTATCTGAAATATAAATCATAAATAAATAGTGTGTAGTGTTTGAAAAATATTTTACTGAAAATTTTTAAAATTGTGGAAAAGCACCATTGCAATCGTTTTCAGATTTTCAAAATTAATTTCGTTTCATCGTATAAGGCTCTCAAACAAGCTGTGGTTGATCCCTATCGGACAACTACTTTTTGAGTAAATGGGCGTTAATGTCGAGATTTTCAACAAATTGTAGCGGTTACCATTCTGAAGCTAGAGAGTTCGGTAAAAAGATTTGCCTTAAGTTTTTCTCTCAGATCCTGTGCTCAAATTTCCAAAATTTAGTTTTGGAAAAAAACGCTACCAAAAAAACATGTTTAACTTCCGCTTCCGGATTTGGATTTTTTAAAAAAGCTTAGCTAGAACTACAATTTTCGATATACCTTTTTATTTAATATTTCGCAAAATAGGTCTAGCAATTTGGCCTTAGGGACGTTAAAAACCAACACATACACAAACATTGTTGGGTTCCTTGAGCCTCAAAACGTGTATTTCCGTTAAAATCTAGATTTTGAACATTTTCATGAAATCTATACCTCCCTATACCAAAGGTATGGGAAAATAAAAACATGTCTAACTTCCGCTTCCGGATTCTTATTAAAAAACTTAATACCAAAAGTCGACCATCGCTTTGGGGATGTGCACACAGAGAAGGGGAATCTTAGTGTGGCAATTTAGTGATGCGCCGACTGTCTGGGCTGGTCTTCGAAGAAATATTAATTAGAGTTTTCTTTATGACGAAAAAAAATTTGTTTTGTTTTTTTGGAAAAAGATTCTTTGGTTTTAAAGATAAAACAGAAAGGCGTATTTGTTGGCCAAAAACTTGGTAAAAGGAAGACAATTAACACTCTTAACAAATGATGCACTTAAAAATTATGTAGTAAATCTTATTCCACTACCACTCATGAGCAAGTTAGCATACAGAAAAATTTTTTAACCTTCCCCATTCATTAAATAAAGAAGCATGAATTTTCAAAAATTCATAGAAGGCGTCACGGAGAAATTAGCGAACTGGCACATAAACCAAATTGTAGCTCATTCCCAACTCTACAAGCCTACAAAACTAAAAAAGAAATCGTGGGCTAGTTTTTGAGCAACCGTTCAGTGTGAACTTGCTCAACTAGATTAAAATGACAAAAACTTACCGTACTTTCAACTGCAGTTTTTTCACCAGGTTTGAGAATGATGCTAGTGAACGCTTTTCCATTACCAACAGTATCAGCATTTTTAGAATTAGAAAGTCGCTGGGAACTTTTCAATGACATGTTTGGCCGTTTTAATGAAGGTATAGAATACGAAACAGTTGAGGCTACACTTGCAAAATTACTTGAATATTCTTGTAGTTTCTCTAACGAATTATGGGTTTTAATAGCATTTTCAGATGTTTCCGATTGAGGATTATCAACGCTCAAAATTTCAGTTGACGATTTCAATGAAATTTCTTTACTTTTTGAATTTTCCAATGGCTTTTCTAGAAGTTTTGCTGAAGACATTTGAGTTTTTATGTTAGAATCACTGCTTTCTGTAGGTTTCTCATCATTAACATTCTTCATGTAATTTCTAAAACTGCTTAAGGTATCTTGGGGAGGAATTAGGGGCTCGGTTGTTTTGATGCTCAGTTCAAACGATTTGTGTTGGTTTAATTCTAGATGGCTGCCAATTTCAATGGGCTTTTGGTTGATTTTATTCTGCGAATAACTACATTTGTTAGATGCTATAATGCTATCCCTCCCTGAAAAGTCAGTTTGAGTAACGGAACCAAAATTTGACAAACTTTTAGACTTTCCTCGATTACCAGAACTTGTCCCTGTAATTTGTTCTGAAATTTCGTCACTCAGTTTCGAGCTATGATGTGACTTTATGCTCTCGCTACTAAAATTTAGTCGTTTTGGGTGGAGCAGTTTAAATTTTTTAATATTATCCATATTAATCTTCAATTTATCATCCTGATCAGTGTCGGAAGAGTGAGCTCTTTTGGAGGAATGCTGTTTATTCGTTACCGCTACACTACCTTCACTAGATATCTCTGGAATGTTTTTCGAAGTATCAGAATCACTTGCAAAACCATTGATCTCCGACCTCGAAATAGGATTCGGAACAGTATTGTGTATCGAGTTTTTTTTGTCATGTAAAGAAGAATTTCTGGTCAATGCTAACGATTCTATAGCTTTTATGTCCAAGTCTAAGCATTTATGGGAAAGGAATGACTTTAAGTCTGTATTTTTATGATTAGAATTTCGTTTTGACGATTTTTCAGTTTCATCCGAAGTATTACTTTTTTGTTCAATTACAGAACTTTGAACAGCCACATCATTCACCATGGGTGTTTGTTGAACAGCTAAATTTAACTTTCGTTTAACCGTGCTTAGAAAATTATATGGATATGGCCGAGTAGTTGGTGCTTGTAGCCATACAGGTATGTCGTTTGTAATTTTCACAGTCTGGACTTCTTTTGTTGCTTGTTCTTTTACTTTCTGCTTCATCTTTAAAGCAATTCGATATGACTTTCTCTGGCGATAACTTCTGAAGGCTGTCTGAATTTTTATTGCTGCTTTGTGTTTTTCCAATACAGTTGGTTGATTCGATTGAATAAATTTAGATTTTATTGGAGCTATATGCTCGTTTTCTGCATTTGGGTGCATTGATGGTGCGAGCATCGTGGACTGAACAGATTTTATGAATGTATTTTGTTGTTCTTTTGTGTTCTGCTGAAATGATGACGTTATAGGACGAGATCGGGGAGCAGACTGAGTGCGAGTATGTACAGAGGACTCTGCAGACAAATTGTCAATATTAAATTGTATATGTTTTGGAATGTCTAATAAAGGAATGGCACTTAAATCACGCATATTAGATCTAATAGTAATATTTTTAAGTTGAGGATGAGCAAATTTTGTGGAATATGATTCATTTAAATTAGGAACTAAACCACTTTCTGCTGTAACACTTTTACTGTTAATTTGAGCATTTAATTTATCTTCAATTTGAGCAACGTTCACTCCATCGGTTTCTAAATGTTCACGTTCATGTTGATCAAGGTTGTCCCGAGATCTAGATCTAGACCTCTCTCTTTTATGTTGAATATTTTTGGAAACCAGCTGCAATGATTTTTGTCTAAGTTCTTGCAATCTTTGTTTCTTGATATCTTGCGAAAATCCCACCTCCTTTTTTTTATTTTTCATTGTTTCTTTTCGTTTTTCTTTCTGTTTTTTCATGTATTCCCTTGCAGCTTCCTGGTCATAATGTCGAATTTTCTTTGGAGATTCTTCCTTTGTTACTTGTTTCAAACGAGATTTATCTTTGCTTCTTAGAGTAACACCGGAATGCATTGTAGGTGGTTGAGGTGCAATTAAATCACTTATGTTGTCCTTAAAAGTTTTTGCTTTATTTACATCTAGTTCTGAATCCTTTTTTATTATTTTATCATTAGCGTTGCATAAAGATTCATCAGTCTTGCATTCATTACTTAAAGATGCTAGGTTTTGTTTTGTTTCAGTAAAATCATTTTTACTTACGCCGTCATCAATCAGTTTCTGCAGCTGCGCTTTCAACTGTTCGATTTCTTTTTTCGTTTTTTTAACTCGTTCGCTTACTAATTCTACTTCGCTTTTTTTGTTACCGCTACTAGTCGCTGTAGTTCCGGGCATATTTACAATATTGAGACTTTTTGCTCTGGCACAGTTCTGACTAGAGAAAATTTAGTAGAGGTATTCGATCGTCTTGGGAATGTTGAGTTGCTGTAAAACAGAATAATTAAAAAAAAATTGTCTAATAATGTAACACTAAATAGCATCAATTTACTTATTTAATTTTATACAATAACGGAGGACGTCTTACACTGTGCAAGTTCATACTTTCCATTTGTTATGTTGTTGCAAGTTCCAGTGTTGTTGTTGTATGACTTCTTTCCTGTAAAATGTAAAGTTATTCTTTATTAATGTAAAACTGAGTTTTTTCAGTTAAATTTTTTATTAAAGAACGGAAATTCAATAGTAAACCGTTATGTACTTAACCTCACATTTTTCTGAATTTTAATTAAATGTAGACGTGTTTCACTCTAATAAAGAAAAGAAAACTTATAAGCAATATACAATATTTGAATATTAACAGGCACAATTTTAAGCTTTTATAGTAACATTAGCAAGCTTTAAGCTACAAAGCAATACCTAGTTTAAAGTTTTGTTATTGCTGTTACTTCAAAGTTTAACTAACTGTCACTTTACAAAATTGGAACAATTGGCAATCTGGAAAGTAAATTGTTGGAAATAACTAAGTTCGGACTGTACTGGCGATTCAAATTACATTTTTCCGCGTTAAGAAGTAAGGCGGGACGTACTGGCTTGACGTCAAATTTAGGAGTCGTAAAAACGTGTACAAGCGGTCCTCCTAATGGTATTTGTGACTGCGTTTATCTAAAGTGAACACGTAGATTTGAGTTTGTAGTAGTTTTCTTGTGAAGTGGTGTGAATTTTAATTAAAATTTAATAAGATGGAGAGTGTAGCGTCTTATATTAGATTGTGTAGACCTTGATCAATGTAATTAAGCTTAGTAAATAATCATGCGTGATTACTCTTATACGTCATTTATTTAAGCTGCATCGTGGGCTTGAAATATTGTTGACTTCACTATTAAAGTATATAAACATAAGGTGCCTACTTATGTTACAGAGGGGAGGGTTCACTGTTTCTTGGCTTTGAGGAAATTTGTGATGCACTAGAAGCAACCTCAAGTTCAAGGAATTTGAGGGAAGGCCAACACTTGATTAATGCCAAGCACCTGATTCTATGTGAAGCAACAAAGCAAACCTTGGAAGAAGTAGAAGATATACCGAGAGAATTGGCTCCGCGGTTAACGCGTCCGCCTTTCATTCGAGAGGCCCTGGGTTTTTGATTCTCGGCCCGGCTGACTATCTTGGTTCAGGTATTTTCCGTGGTTTTCCTGAACCAAAAAGTGAATACTGGGACAGTACTATCCCCGTAAATCCTCCGCAATCGAAAGTCTTTGTTCTAAGACATTCTTACCATCTTTTCTCGGGCAAATAGGGGCTTAGGACTCCGGTGCGAAGTCTAGAACACCCCTATAGCGGCTCGCCCCTTCACGGGGAATGAACCGACACCGATTTTCCTTTTTCCAAGTAGGCATAGCAAGTAGGTATGTGTCACTTTAAGTAATCAAGAAAAATAAAAGTCTAATAAACCACCAACACTACAAAACAACTTTAGTCTAATTTCAATGTTCTTTTTACGTTCCTCGCTAATCGGAGTATAGCTAGAGAAGGTATTGTTAAGGTTAAAATTTCGGAATTTGAGATTTCGACGGCTATGCACGCTTTAGGGTCCAAGAAAACCGACAAACTAGATTTTGCTTATGTTCAGAGTGGCTAGGAAACCCCCGGCTACTTTCCTTGCGGCTGTCAAGAGATGGCGCTTTAGTAAAGAAAAATTAAATTAAAATACTGCAACAACGAAGAATCCAAGACGTTTTAGTTATTAAATACGCTCCATCTTAAATCAAAACAACTAAAACGTCTTGGATTCTTCGTGGTTGCCAATATTTTAATTTAATTTTTCTTTACTAAAGCGCCATCTCTTGACCGCCGCAAGAAAAGTGGCCGCGGTTTTCCTAGCCACTCTGTATACTTAAAATGACACATACTTTATAAAATTCATTGAGTGATTGTCTTTTCTGATGTGAACTGAAACTTTAAATAGGATTTCTTGAAAACGGTTCATTTTATCGACTTTTAACAAGAATACCGTTATTTTGTTAAATAAAATTATAAATTCGAATTTATGCTCAAACGCTCCAAAATCTTAACAGCAAATAAGTTATGTGCAAAAATATCAATTCAAAGTGGTGTAATTAGCGCCCTCTACAAAAAGCAAACAAATAAATAAAATGTTTGTAGACCTATAAAACATACCCACACCAAATTTCCACTCGATCTGATTGGTAGTTTTTGAATTTTAGTCAAAATTTTTTTGTTTGGAGATACTTAAAATATAAACAACTGAAATCTGATCAACATGAATTGCTAGAATCATTACCATATTGGTTACATACGTTACTTGAAATCAAAATATCTCGATTATTTTGATATCTAGGCCTACAGTTGTATTATAGGTACTTAAACAGAATTTATCCTACAATCGAATTAGCTTAAGAAATACAGGGTGGGTGTTCCATTAAAAAAATAAAGATATAGTCGATTCCAATTACACAGGAAGTCGGCCATTTTGTTTTGTATGCCCAAAATACTCGTCACCATAAACTGCATAACTTTTACTTATACATTTTTTTATCGCCAATAATAAATTAGCAAATCCTCGAATTTATAATTAACCTGTATAATACAGTATGTTTTGCAAATAAATTATTACAGAAAAATATCACTTATAATTTATTTTTTGGAAAATAATATAATACTTTAACAACTAAAATTACTTAATAGTTTGTACGTATAAAATCTACTATATGATCATAAAGAAGTGGTACTACGTCTTTTGCTGTAACAAAATCAAGATGATTAAAATTTTCGTGCTCAATCACGTAAATATCGTAAGGTTTCGCTATCTGTGGCAAGGTATTGTACAATTTTTCAACATTCTGAAAATTAAAAATATTGTATAAAAACATTAATAAAACTACCTGCTGTATTTCTCACCTCTTTTGTAATAAGCAAATCATTATTTGCACGAATGAAGTAAGTAGGAATTTCTATTTTGGTTAAATTATAATGTGGAGGTTCTGGCAATCCATATATCTTTCTATTAGTTTCATCACCGTAATCGAAATATTGAAAATTTCCTGACACTACTAACTGAGTTAAATGAGTAAATGCTTTAACTGAAGCCCAATCTGCATTTTGCAAATAAGTAACCGGCAATGTTTCCTAGAATAAAAAGAAAAAAGCATGTTATGATAAGCTTAAAGGTATTGTAAATATTTCTTTTTTTAAAGCATGGGGCTGTGCGTGAGCACAACTCAATGACTCCAGTCTCACCCCCTTACTCGGGCTCAGCGCACTCGGCGCTATTCACCAGTCTAACATGCTCCACCCCAAAAAGACACGCAACCCAACATACACACCACACACAAGGTCTTTGGACACGCCAGGTTTAACTTATTTTAAACAATTTCCGACGTGCAGAGGATTCGAACCTACTGTCGTTGGGAATCTAGCTCTAGACCCTTTGCTAAAACCAGGCATTTACAAATTAAATTATTCGCTTGTAATTCGGTTTATATAGGCCAGACAATTAGAAATTTTGATATTAAGTATAAAGAACGCGTACGTTGTTACTAGTACCAACATCCACATAAATCCAATTACGCTAATCATTTACTCGAACACAATCAATTAATGATATGTAATAACACTATAAAATGTTTACATTTTTGTGATGATAAAAGTAAATTATACAGGGTGTTAATGAATTGTAGGGACAAACTTCTAGGGCTTGCAAAACACAACAAAGGAAACAACTTTTGTTAATAAATGTGTGGTCAAAAGTGTTTCCTTTAGAAAATAGAGCTTCTTAAAGATTCTTTAAGAAGTACCTGAAAATAGGCAACCCAAATTGCATTTTCAACTATTTTGCACGTGTCGCACGGAATTTTGAAAAAAAAAACGATCTAGACATGCATGCATTCAAATAACGCCAACTTTGACACAATTCGATATTTTTGTGATATTTTTGGACTTTTCTTGCATTCGTTTCTTTCTGTGCCTTTTATAATTCGTTTTTTTTTCGTTCTGTGATTTTTTTGATAATTATTTTCTTCGTTATTTTCGTTCTGTATTTCGTATTTTTTTGTTATGGCGAATTATACTTTTGCCGAAAGCATGACATGATGTTCATGTATGGAGCTGCCAGGGGTAACGCACGCGAAGTTGCTTGCCTGTAGTACCAAGAACATTTTCCGAAACACTTTTCCCAACAGCTGGATAGGCCGGGGAGGGCCTCTACGTTCTCCTGATTTGACCCCACTTGATTTTTTTTGTGGGGTCATGTTAAAACGTTAGTGTATGCTACCCCAATTGAAACTGTAGAGGAACTTACGGCGCGTATTCTTGCTGCATGTGAAGAAGTTCAACAGACTCCTGGCATATTTGGAGCGGTGCGCAGGAATTTACTTCGTAGATGTGCTTCGTGTGTAGAAGCTGGGGGCGACATTTTGAACATTTACTATAATTTTGTTAATTTTTGAATAATTTATTGTAAATTTTTCAAATAGTTGATTCTTGCTTTGTTTTTGGTTTTTTCTATTGCTTAGTTTTGAAACATTTTGTTAATTAATTTATTTTAAATTTAATTTGAATTTGAAAAGTGGGAAAGAGGGCTTTATTTATGCTGTATTAATTTCCGTTGTTATGGAAACAAATAGTAGGTAGTTGAGTAGCCTACATTTAGGCGCTTCTTAAAGAATCTTTGAGAAGCTCTATCCCTGAAAGGAAACACTTTTGACCTCACATTTATTAACAAAAGTTGTTTGCTTTGTTGTGTTTTGCAAGCCCTAGAAGTTTGTCCCTACAGTTCGTTGACACCCTGTATATACTGGAACCATTTAAAAACTGTACCATTAATAAACGAGCAAATTGATCTCTTAAATTCACCTCTATTAGACATGTTGGAATAAGAAATCAAGTCATCTGCAGACATAAACAACCAAGAACTAGTCACCAAGTTCTATTGTTGAAAAAACAACACTAACTGTTTATTTTTTAATATAACCTTTGATAATGGCATGTAAACATGGCGAAATACGTATAAGGTTATAATAAATAAATATTGTTGAAGTAAAAAGTATTAAATTTATACTAAATAAATATGGACTTCAACGAAGTAAAGCTAGAACTTATAAACATTTCAATAATGTTTACTTACAGGATCGTTTTGTTCGTAATTGAATCCAAAAGCAATCATATCAGGAAGTGTACACAACTTCATTTGAAATGAGTATGGAAAACAGAGTATCTTTAACAAAGCAGGAGGAACAGGATGTCTTGCAAAAATTTTACCATTTGTTAATGTTTGAACGGCTGGCTGTAAATAAATTTTATTTTAAAATTTAAGTGAGATTAAATAATGAATATTAATTAATGATGAAATACAGTGTGTCTATAAAGCACCCCCCCCCCCCCCCCCGTTAACTTGTAAACGACTTAATATTTCGGCACAAAATTTTGTGTGTTTTAATAGGAAGTTAAATACCATTTTTAAGCATATATTTAAATTTTGTATCTTGCAAAATTGCGGCTGGGCGCCATTTTGAAAAAAAATAAATATATGCTAGGGGTGTTGAGTGACACCTCGTTTAAATTCTTAATTCTGCGTCTGATCCTAATCGTTCAGAAAAGATAAATTCATCAAGAACACAATGACAAGTTATTGGAAATAAACAAGTTGTTTAAGAAATACGAATTAAAACCATGTTAAAAAATGTTCACCATTGACTTCTTGGTACAAGAAAAGTCTGTTATGAAATTCTTTCCTAGTGATATTTCTGCAAACTTGTGTTATGCGCTGCTCCAGTTCTTCCATTGTTTCTGCGGGGGATTCCGTGCGCTAACGGTTTCAGATATCCCCAAAGGAAAAAATCTAAGAGGTTTAAATCCGGGGAACGTGGCGTCCAAAACGGGACCCTTCCTACCAATCTATCTTGCCGGAAAATTTTCGTTGAAGAAGTCAGTAACAGGCCTATAAAAATGAAGCAATGCCCCGTCCTGTTGGAACATAACGTTTTCAACATAGTTTCCAGCTAGGTACCTAAATTAATACTAGCTTCTCAATGACAGCAAACAGCAATCAAACAAATGAGCAATAGCCTACTAGATTAAAAACTAAAATGATTTGGAATTAAGATATTCCGTTAGTTTAAGAGCCGCCATTTTGTTCTGATTAAATATTTCTTTTTAAAACCCTAGTATCAGACGTACAATTAAAAGAAACTTTAAGTAAGGTGCCACTCGATTCTCCTTGCTTTTTAATTTTTTTTTCAAAATTGCGCCCAACCGCCATTTTAAATGATGCAAAATTAAATATAGACAGAAATGTAGTAGTTAACTTTCCATTAAAACACACCAAATTTTGTGCCGAAATATTAAGTGTTTCAAAATTTATCAGGGGTAGGGGGGCAAGGTTACTTTATAGACAGACGCTATAAAGTTTGTCTTACTAAATTAAAACTTAAATACCTCGATAATATACCAATATGGAAGAAGATATTTTAGTATACTGTTTAGATTTCCCAAAAATGCAGACGGGGCTAAATTGATAAAAACATTAATTCTTTCCAAGGAAACTTCTGGATAAGTAACGCCATAAACGTACATAGCCATGGTCCCCATAGAAAAACCTATGTAAGTTATTTTCTCCTTTGTTAAATTTCCTACAAGGTCTAATTGTGCGGGTAAATCATAAATTCCATATTCATGAAAGCTAAAATTCCAATATTTGCTGTCAGTGTCCTTTAAATGTATGTGATTTCTAGAATAAATCGAGCCTCTGAAATTCCCCATCCAGACATCATATCCCTCATCTGCTAAGATAAAACCTGAAATGAAATATATTATACCATTTTGGAATAAGAAATAAAAAAATATAAATATTATTATTAATTTATTGTAAATAAAACAATTTTTTACTTTAAACCCGTTGAAGTTAAGAATTGTTTTATTTATAATAAATTAAAGTATTATTGCTACCCAAAGATTTTTGTCCCCTGCAAATAAAGGAACTACTGCTCGAAGCAAAGCCATGCTGGAGAAATACTGGTTTTCCGGGCTTCTTGTCGGAAGAATTTCTTCCGTGCGGTATTCGAAACATGGTTAAAATATATCCATCCACTGTGGTTGCATGATGTACTTCCAGTGGGTATCCGCGTCGCTCGATTATGTCCGGCTATTTTAACAGAAGTAAGCAATTCAGGAAGTCGACCAAAACTATATACAATGTAGCTCGCTAACTTATATGTGACGCCGTCTATAAATTTTTGAAAATTTGTGTTTAATTTATTCAAAATCGAGTAATCAGAACGGGAAAAAATTTGATATCGGAAATGCTTTAAGGGTACACAATGTTACAAGCATCTTGAAGTTTATGTATATCTATGGAACGCCGTTTTACTTTTTAGTAAAAGATCTAAGATATTTTTAATTATCTAAAAATATTTTTAATTATTTAAAAATATCTGTTAGATATTTATAATTATCTATTTAAAAATATCTTATAGATATTTTAAAATATTCAAACGCAATTTAAATTTAAAATATCTTAGGTATTTTTAATTAAATTTACTTTCCCAATATCTATTTCGAAATATCTTAGATATTTTAATATACAATAAGTTAATTTTTAAATACTTTAGATATTTTAAAATAAAATATTGTCGAATATCTAAGATAAATTACAGCCATCTATAAGGTTTGTACTACCGCTAAGTAGAACTACGTCTGGCAACGTTGCGACTTACGATAATACGTTTATTTATGTGTTACCCCGCGCAAAGTAAGCTGCTAAGTAATACAGAATAGACTAATAGTATATGTTTTATGATTGCAACAACAATTTACAACAATTTTGTTTTGCAGGATGTGCACTAGCCACGTGTAAACTTAAACAAACTTCTATTTTTAACACCGCGCGGCGGCCGCGTTGAAGTTTGCAGCTGTTCCCTGTTGCCTGATGTAAGATTAAAAATTAGCAGACTTACGAACTTTATAGATGACGGTAATTTCCAAATATCTTAGATATTCAACGATAATTATTTCTTTATGTTATAAAATATCTAAGATAATTCAAATAAACCGATATTCAAATATCTAAGATATAGTAATTATTAAATATCTAAGATATTTTAAACTAAATCTGTTTTAAAATAACTACAATATAAGTAATTATACAATTTTTTTAAATATTTATAAGATAATGTAAATTCCTCAAAATTATCTTTGATATATTCTGAAATAGTTAAATTTAAATATCCTAAACACATTCTTAATTATATTAATACCAAATAGATATTTTTAAGCCATTAAAAATTTACAGAGATTTTTTCAAGTAAAACGTTAATATCTTAGATATTTGGAATATAACCGACAGAAACAAATTAGCGGTAAACGTTTAGACATTTTTAACGACACTTCTTGATTAATTTTATTAACAACGAAAACGTTTCAAGAATATTTTTAAATAATTAATTTACAAATATCTTATAGATACTATTTTTTTATTAAAAATAACTAAACCATTGTTAAAATAAAAAGATATCTAAGGTATTGCTAATATATTATTTTACAAAATTCTGAATGAAAGTGTAAACAACATTAATATCTTAGAGATATTTTAAATTGATTTTAAATTATCTATAAGATATTTTCAAATAGGCGAATTAAAAATATTTCAGAAATATTTTTAAATATTTCTGAATATGGAAGATAGTTTGAAATAATTACAAATATCTAAGATATTTTTAATTAAATACAAATATCTATGAGATATTTTTAAATTATGTAAATTTTTGCTTTTATTTTGCAAAAATCGCTGCCAATAAAAAGTAAAACGACGTTCTATGTGATATATCTGTTAACTAGGTAGTGTTTGGGTAAAGTTGTTGGTTATATTTTGATATACAAATTAGAGACGAAAAAGTAGAAGACACAGATACTTACAGCTCGCAATTCATGATCAGGGTTGTGATAACAATTTTCATTGCTATCACGATCTGAATAGTAGTCTTCAAACGTCTTGCATACGTTGTTACTAAACTTCTTAACGTTGATTAAATTTATACTAAATAATGTCGCTATAATTGCGCTCAAAATCATCCACTTCATTTCATGTAGATTTTCGAGTAAAACTAAGAAATTCGCGAATATTTTCAGGAAGCAGACCTGATTAAATAATTCATTATTATTCCCTTTATCTAAAGGTTCTTAAGGTCAATGTTATACTAGTGTTATTCTGATAATTACACATGGCGTTCTAATCTTCAATTATTCATAATATGCAGTTCTCAACACTTTTTCGAATCGATACAAGTTTGAATCTTCGAATCAGTTTGATTTTTAAATCGGTTTTCTACTATTTTGGACTTTAGATGAAATGCTTTTGATATTTTGACTCTGCGAAAATGAACATTTTAAAATTTTAATAACTTTCGTATTGAATTTTATGTTGCAATGTAATTAAACAAACGAGTAAATAATGTTTGATAGTCACTGTTATATTAGCATCAAAATAATACTTTTTATAAGCACATACTTATAAATTTCATAATTTCAATATCAGTATTAACAAAGATGCACTTGACTGAAATACGATAATCGCACTTGTATTATACACTTGCCAGTACCTAATCAATATTTTTGTATAGCTATTTGTTTTTAACAAAAATACGTCATTTTATTAAAAAAATACATCTGTTTTATCTTTATAAATTACGCATTAAACTAACTTAACATAGTAGTAGAATTACCAGAGTAGAAAATGGTATACCATAATTAAAAATAAAGAGAATAAAAATGAAAAAAAACTGAAGTTTATGAACCTTATTAATACTTACCGTATTTGCAAAAGTGTAAATTTTATAATTATAACGTTGTACATTTCACTGACTGTTAGATTTATAAGAGCACAAGCTATATACAGGCAATCCACCATTCCATCTATACTTCAACCCTTATTACAGCTCAGTCAGTCGTTCATCGTGACGTCGGCAAAGATGTTGCCCTTTTTTAGCACTTATACCTGCTCGCTGCTCGCATCCTAACTTGTCTATGCAGAACTAGCCGAATTCTTCAACAATCCGCTACTGACTTATACACTAAGATATATTTATCAAAATTCTTAGAATGCTTACAAATAATTGAAAAACACGGTTAGAGCCCCCAAAACATATAATAAGTTGCAGAAAAATGACCAGAAAAGAGGTGCAGCTGCGATCTTTTTTGGTTTATCGAAATTAATTTCGTTTCATGCTATACTACCCTCAAAGGGCTGACAAACAACTTGTAGTTAGTCTTTTTTCGTGACGTCAACTAAAATGATGCCGGCGTAGTAATTGTACCTGCTCGGATCCTAACTTGCCCTTCCCAATCAGACAACTACTTTTTGAGTAAATGGGCGCTAAAGTATATATTTAAAATGATCGTAGCGGCCGTTATTTTGAAGCTAGGAAATTCGATAAACAAGTTTTCGATTTGCTTAAGTTCTTCTCTCAAATCTTGTGCAAAAATATTTAAAAATACTTTTGGACAAAAACTATACTTTTTTTTGAAAAGCTTAATTAGAACTTGTAAGGCACCGCTAACTCTACATGTCACGCCGCTAAGCGTTATGCACATAGCCAAGACGCACGCCGCACCAAGCCGAGACGTACGCAACCCACGCGCCGAGTTATCTCTCACTAACGAAGGTAATGCGATCATAGGTTATAAGGTCTTAGTTAGTCTAGTTCTTGATAAAAACCAAACGGTAATAAATAATATACAACGCGTTAGAATTTAATTATGCTACGCACAGACGACGATGACATACTGTCTATAGAAACCATAAGTTTTAGCATACCTGCCTGTGTAGCGTCAAGTTGCCAGTCAAGACGGTTTTTCTTTAATTTCTCGGACATGTGTTGGTTTGCTGGTTTATTATTCAAAGCACTAAAGAACACTAACAAAGCACTAATGATTGGCTACAATTTTTTCGTTAGTGCTTAATGTGTGCCTGCTGAGCGTGAAGTTGGCAGGCAACTAATTTTCTTTAATTACTCACGTATGTGTTTGTTTGCTGATATTTTAATTAGAGCACTAAAGAGTACTAACGAAGCACTAACGATTGGCAACATTTTTTTTGTTAGTGCTCAAAGTGTGCCTGCTAAGCGTGAAGCTGGCAGGCGATTTTGTTTTTTTAATTACTCGAAAATGTGATGGTTTGCTGGTTTTCTTGGTAGGGCACTAAAGAGCACTAACGAAGCACTAACGATTGGCGCAATTGCTCTCGTTAGTGCTTTCATTGACCTGCCAACTTCACGGACCCCGTGAGGACCGGTATTTGGTCGTAACAGCGAGACGTGAAAGGTTCATCACTGCTCGATCGCTGAGGAATGATCTTCAACTATCCACCGGAACAGTCATTATTCAGAAATGAAAATAAGGGCACGACAGCTAAGATCGGCTCCAAAAGGGACCGCCCGTACAGAATTTGTCACGACAAATCTCCTACGACCTACGAGGTCACCAGCACGCAGAACCCACGTCCACCAATGGGCATACGTCCGCCCTCCGTCCATACCACGGCTCTAAGGGTAAGGGTGCCATCCCGAAAGTTATCCAACCCAAACTGAGACGAGGCAGACCAAGAAAGACAGCCGCCTAAAGAACCATACCCAGTCCAGGATCTTCGTCGAGACGCCTAAGGATCCTCAGGGGAAGTCTGTAACACACCGCTCCCTCTAACGGTAATGCCGCATAGCGCCACGCACATAGCCGAGACTCACGCAACCCACGCGCCGAGTTTCTCTTACTAACGAAGATAATGTGGTCATAGGCTATAAGCTCTTAGTTGCGAACGAACGCTCCACTTCTTCTCGTAAGAACGTGTGATTGCCTAAGCTTGGTCCTACGCTTTATCTGGATCTTACGATTCAGCTCTGAAAGTCACTCCCTTTTTAAACGGGACAAGCCCGCTCTTTTCTGTTTAAATATTACAGACAGAATCCTAGCTAGCTCTCACAAATTACAATTTTCGATATACCACCCTTCACACACACACAACTGTAGGGACAAACTTCTAGAGCTTGCAATACACAACAAAGCAAATAACTTTTGTTAATAAATGTGTGGTCAAAAGTGTTTCCTTTAGAAAATAGAGCCTCTTAAAGATTCTTTAAGTAGTACCTGAAAATAGGCAACCCAAATTGCATTTTCGGTATTTTTGTGATATTTTTTGACTTTTCTTGCATTTGTTTCTTTCTGTGCCTTTTATAATTAGTTTTTTTTTGTTCTGTGATTTTTTTATAATTATTTTCTTTGGAGCGGTGCGCAGGAATTACCTTCGTAGATGTGCTTCTAGTGTAGAAGCTGGGGGGGGGCGACATTTTGAACATTTACTATAATTTTGTTAATTTTTTAATTAGTTATTGTAAATTTTTCAAATAGTTGATTTTTGCTTTGTAATTTTGGTTTTTTCTATTGCTTAGTTTTGAAACATTTTATGATATATTTATTTTAAATTTAATTTGAATTTGAAAAATAGGAAAGAGGGATTTATTTTTCCTGTATTAATTTCCGTCGTTATGGAAACAAATAGTAGGTAGTAAATTGAGTTGCCTACATTTAGACGCTTCTTAAAGAATCTTTGAGAAGCTCTATCCCTGAAAGGAAACACTTTTGACCACACGTTTATTAACAAAAGTTGTTTGCTTTGTTGTGTTTTGTAAGCCCTAGAAGTTTGTCCATACAATTCATTAACACCCTGTATATACCTACAACATTTATTGAAAAATATAATTATTAAAAATTAATATGAAAGTATAAATATAAAATAGCAGCAGCTTATCGCCTATAAATAATTACATATTGCCACAAACTGTTTTAAATGGACACGTTTGCTTTGAACCCAACTAGAATAAAACTTTAAAGAATTCAGGAACTTACTATCTACAACAGGAAAATTAGAGGTGGTAGTAATATAGTTGTGTAACATTAAATTGCTATTACGAAAGGAATTATTAACAGTAATTATATACTTTACTAATGTTAAAGTAGCCGAATTAAAATATTTTGCATTACAATTAAATTGTATCGAATGCAATATTCTAAATGAAAATAACTGCCAAGTAAAATCACAAAAATATTTGATTTAGAAAATAAAACTTACTGAAATTTAAGCCCAAAGAAACAAACATCCGTGTAACTAACAAATTATTACAAATATTATTTAAACAATATCGCACCTCGTAGCATTGAACCTGACTGTTTTATCTGCATACTTGATGCATGATGAGATTGCAACCATATTTGAAAGTAAAAGTAGAAGTCAGTAGCAAACGCAAGTTTTATTGCAACATCCGAGAAAATTCTGCCTAAAATGGTTAAGCTGTAACACTCCGTATTTTTAAAACGTGGGAGTACTTAAAGTTGACAGAGGTTCAAGTTTTCTATATTATTTACAGGGAAACCGTCACATTTTAGTACTACTAAGGGCCAGCCGGTGATCTAGTGGTTAGAGTTCCAACTAGCCCCTAAAACTAGACTCCCTAGACTGTGTGTGGTCTGTATGTTGGGTTGCATGTCTTTCAGGGGTGGGGCATGTTAGACCTGTGTATAGCGCAAGTCCGCTGAGCCCTGGTAATGGGGTGGGATGGGAATCATGGAGTCGTGCTCACGCACGGCCTCATTTTTTTACTAGAGCTAACTGATAGGCGTAGTTAAAATTACGTCACTGCTGGAAAACGCGTTGTTGATATTAAAAAGTATCTTTTTTTTTCTTAATTTTGAAAATAGTGGGAATCTTAATAAAGTTCTTTAAATAGTCTTTCAAACTGATAAAAGTTTATAACGATCGGCATCTGCGTTTTGAAATAAATAATTAATCAATTTCAAATTTTTCGAAAATTTCTGGAAGGCGTCACAGTAAAATTTGGGAGATAAGTAAAATATGAATTTGTAGTTCAATGCAAGCTCTATCGGCTAAGAAAATTAAAAAAAATCGTGTAGGCAGTGTTTGAAAAATTCTTTTTTGAAATTTTCAAAATTTTGAAGCAGCGCCATTGCGATCGTTTTCGGATTTTCAAAATTAATATTATTTCATCGTATACCACCTAGAAAGAACTCTCAAGCAAGTGGTAGCTGATCCCGATTAGACAACTATTTTTTGAGTAAATGGGCGTTAAACTCGAGATTTTCAAAATGCTGTAGCGGCCGCCATTTTCAAGCTAGAGAGTTTGATAAAAAAGTTTTCGTTTTGCCTTAGGTTCATCTATCAGATTCCGTGCTCAAATTTTAAAATTTAATTTTGAAAAAAAAAAAACGCTACCAAAAAAGCATGTCTAACTTCCGTTTCCGGCTTCGGATTTTTTGGAAAAGCTTTACTTGAACTACAATGTTTCATATACCTCTTGTTTTAAAATTTCATCAAAATCGGCCCAGTACTTTTGCTTGTAGAGGCGTCACACACCCACCCACAGACAAACATTTTTTAAAATCCACTTTTTTGTGTTCCTTGAGCCCCAAAACGTGTTCGTAATCAGCCTTTACGTCCCACTGCTGGGCACTGGCACTCTTCTCTGCCACGTACTCTCTTTACCGCTAAGGTGGAGTACGGGGGGACCTACAGTTTAACGTCGAATCCGAACGACTAAATACCAGAGAAGGTTTCAGGCATTAAGACCCCACGGCTGCCTACACCGGATTGGGGAATGTGAGTGGCGGGTTGCGGCATAGATTTTTATTGCTGCATGGCTTCGGCGGGGAATCGAACCCTAGACCTTCAGCGTTAGAGACTGAGCGCCCAACCTCTGAGCTACCGCTACTCTCCAAAACGTGTATTTTCCTTAAAATCTAGATTTCGAAAATTTTCATGTAATCAATACTTCCCTATACCGAAGGTATGAGAGAGTAAAAATGCAGAAAAACGGGCAGTTGAAAAACTAAACAACGAGGATGTATAAAGGAACTGCCGAAAAAAGTTAAATCAATAAATAGAAAAAGTAACACGAAGAAACAGAAGTATAGATGAAAAATAGGAAAACATAGTAAAAAGGAATATTTGCAGCAGAAATAGTGATACAGAATGAAACCACGCCTAAAAAAGGGTTGGATGAAGAATGTCTAGATGCGATCTCCAAGAAAGGAGAAGCTAGGGTACAAGGCGAAGAACAAGGGCAAACAAAAATAAAAAACTTTATGAAAAAATGAAACAAACAAATAGACAAACTGTGCACAAAAAGAATGAAAATTAGATGAAGTGGAAAGTAATATAAAGAATAATGACGCTAGAGAAATGTATAGAAAAATAAAGGTGAAAAAAAAACAGATAATTAAACAAAGAGGCAAGACGACACACGCGATAAAGAGAAAATAGTAATAACATATAAGAATGTTAAAGAGATCAAAGAATGCTAATTGAAAATGAGACTGGTCCGCCAAAAAAGAAGGGAGGGGTGCTTTATGTCAAAATAGATGCGCTCAAAAAAGAAACTTAAATTCGTATTCTACGTATGTCGAATGGCCGATCTGCCCAAACGCGATCTCCCTATCTCAATTCTCAACCCCATTGCCCCCTACCATCGATTTTTTGTTTTTTCAAAAATGTATGAATTTCGACTTCAAAATCGGTATGAGCATGTTAAATGACAATAGGAACAACTTTCTGTTGAGAAAACATCACTGAAAAGTTTTGCTTTTGGTCGTTTACCTGAACAGTTTAATTGAGTAATTGCAAAAATACGGCTATCAACCAAAGGTCTGTAGGAGGTGAAAAATGGATTTTGAGATTTTAATAGATAAACATTGGTTGCAACTAGAAAACAGGAAATATAATAAAAGCAAGCGACTGCATTAAAAAATGGAGGGGGGTAGGGAGGTGCTCTACTTCGTTATAGACGCGCTCGGAAAAGATCTTTAGATTCGTATTCTACACATGTCTAATGGACGATCTGCGCAAACGCGATTTCCCTATCTGCCATGCCATTGATTTTTTTGATTTTTCAAAAATTTAAGAATTTCGGGTTTGAAATCGGCATAAGCATGTTAAATGACAATATACAACTTTTCATTAGGAAAGCACCACTGGGAGGTTTCCTTTTGGTCGTTTACCTGAACAGGTTAATTGAGTAATCGCCAAAACACGGCTATCACCAAATTATAAAATCAATTTTCAGATTTCAAGGGATAAACATTAGTTGGAACTAGAAAACACAAAATATCATAAAACCACTCGACTGCTTTAAAATATGGGGGGGGGGGTACTTCAAAATAGATGCGCTTGGAAAAGTATCTTAGAATCGTGTTTTACACATGTCGAATAGCCGATCTGCGAAAGCCCGATCTTTCTACAATCCTACCATCCTCCAGTGTTCCCACAACGAATTTTAGACATTAAAAAAAATGCACGAATATGTTGGTGTCGAAATCGGCATGAACATGTTAAATGACAAAAATTATTAAATATTCCAAAAGATCAATTCAAATTTTTAAGAATAATCACTATTTTCCTAAATTTTCAAATTGTACCATTTTTCAAAATTTTTAATTTTTAATTTTTTTAATTTTTAAAATTTTTAAATTTTTTAAAAGTTTTTCAAACCCCAAAATTTTTCAAAACTTTCAGTAATTATTACAATTTTTAAGCTCCAAAATATTTGACATTATTAAAAATTTTCATAATTTCCAAAAGTCTTCGATATTTAAAATTTTTTGAAATTTTAAGAATTTTCAATATTTTTAATTTTATAATTCTTAAAAAATTTTACCGTAATTAAAATTTAATAAAAGAATTTTAAGTTTTTAAAAAACACCGGGTTAAAATATAATCGAAATTGTTTCAAGAATTTTAAAAATTTTCATAAAATCGTAAAAATTTTCTAAGTAAATTAAATTATTCAAAAACTTCCATGAATGTGAGGAAGGGGGCCGTTGCCTGGCAGCTTTTTTTTACTAGTAAGGAAGCACAAAGCTAATAATTAAGATAGTAGAGCGCACGGGCTGTGCATTTCAGGCATATTTAGAAATTTTTTAATTTTCCCGTGTATGCACACCACTAACAATATGGCCGACAATTTGAAGGTCACAAAAATTGGACATGCCAACAGTGAAGCTTCCGGCGCAGAAAGGTCGTTCTGATTTAGGGTACTATTATTCTGTGGCACTACATATTGTTCGATATTCTGGCACAAAGTTTTTCATTAGAAAGATAGTAAACGTTTGATATTATTGCGTATTAAAACTGTTGTGAGTTAATTATTTTCATAATGAAAAGCTCCTTCAGAATATTTAACAATATACAAGGTGTTCTATTTAAAAAAGTATAGTTGATGTCACATCCGGTTATTTCCGGAAGTACGAGATGCGTTTTATATGTGGACTTAGTAGGAAATGTGATACCAACCCATGCTTACGAAAAGATGAATTTTCCCAAAGTAAATAATAGAAAAGTGTTTTTTTTTGAACGAACGGTATGATATTAGATTTAAATATGTTTGCCTTTATTTGCGAAAATGTGTTCTGCGTAAAATAAGTGATCTATTCACTGTTGAGTATTATTTTGCTAGAATCGTTTAAGTAATTTATAGAAAAACTCGTAGGATAAAAACTACTTCCTCATACAGCGAAATTTTTTGAAAAAGTACTTGTACGTAGTTTGGCGTAATAGAAATAATACTGCAATCGTACCAAGTCACCTAACCGCTTCTGCGGCTGTTCCGTAAAAAATAAACCAAGAAAAAATTGCGCGATACTATTAACTTATTATAATTAGTTATACCACATCAACTTTAAAAACGCGATTATAAAAGCAATTTAGCCAAAGGCTCTTCGTAAAGGTGGTCTGTCGGAAGCCCTGTGAAAGGATGAAAAAAGTTTGGGCAAGGTTCGTTCGATTATAAACGGTCTGCATAATATTTTGGTCACCTCTTAAATCAATAAGGCGAGCAGAGGGCAGCGAATGGCACTCCGGACATGGATGGCCAGCGGCGTTCGCACATGTTACCAATATTACACACATACCAATTACCCGTTGATAGAGAACGTATGAATTATAGTAGTTGAGGCCACTCGTTAGGCGTGGACTTTCACTTCGGCCGCTTGTGTTGCTGCACCGTGAATGCACGCCGCTGCTTGTTCGCAGACCTTCGAAGTTATTCGATAGACTGGTTTCGTTCTTTTATTACCGCAATAAAATATTTCACAATCTAATCATATTTGGCTGGGTAATAAGAGGCTAAGATTTGAACTGCCTTATAATTAGTTTAAATGTTGACCAAAAATTAGAGGAAACTTCCGCAAACATGTGTGGCAAATCTAGTTCGGTCTTTCCCATGCATTTCATCTCCTCCGGGGTTGATACATCATGCCCTGTAACTTTACCTACTTTAATCATCTTTACTCTACCTAAGACTTCATCTTGATGTAGATTTAGTTCTTCGTACAAACGGTGGATGAACGGCGAAGATGTAAACATGAGAAGAAAAAAAAACAGAGGTTGTGGAAGGGTTACCTCGGCACAAGAACAGAAAATACACATGAATATTGTAAAAACTAAAGCAACAAAGTAAAAGAGGTGGTTTTACAAGCAAAAATGCCTTGTGGAAGGTATTTGGCAGACAATAACATGCAGATAAGTGCCCGAGCTGGAAACGCAGCTCACCCGTCGAACCGTACCAAGATGGCCCTAGCCTGCATAGGCTTACCACTGCCACTACGAATCCTACCTCCCGTGACCAAGACGGGCGCTGCTATTCACTCACGGGCTCACTGGTTGGACTTTTCGGAGCAAACATGTGCCAAAGGCAGTGCTACCCCTACCAGTTTAAACTACTCGCAATCCTGATGTTGTTCAACTACGCACCGCCCAAATTAGTCGGTAGTCGGTCTGATGTGACCGGTACCTTAACAGCGTCAGGTGTACCTAAGAACGAACCCCCTGGGTTGACACTTTGAGAGTGGGCGTGAGCAGGCAAAGTGCACCCCACCCCTAAGTTCCTTATGCCAGCAGCCGCGCCACTCCTTCCTGAGCCCACCTTCACCTGCCTATATCGTCGGCCATAAAGCGCTACAGTAAAATTATAGCTTTCAGCAAAAAATAACAAATTGTAGAATCTTCGGTTCTAGCAGCCTACAAAGTTTAAAAAAATTCGATTTCCCGGCCAGGTCAGCGAATCCAAGGAATCCAAAAACGCAGGAACACATGCCTCCCGAATAAAACGTGGACGCGCTAACAGCGGAGCCAACTCTCTTGATATTACTATGAAGATTAAATGTTTGACCTTCAGCAGTTCTTCTATAAAAATTAAATATAAGAGCAAAAAGCGGGCGGTAAGAGCGCCAATTTATTATAAAAATGACAACAATATTCTTGGCGTTTATCAAGCCCCTTCGGCACTCCTTCTGCCTGCGTGTTTCACACGTAGTGGTCGCTGGTCCTTGAAAGTAGCCCGTTCTGATTTTGCTCTCTCTTTCCGAAAAACCCTGCTGTAATAAATGTCCTCGTAACTGCATTTGTCCCTTCTTGATTTTTATTTCTTTACTGTTAGTTCCTATCTGGGAGTAGAGGCTGGAGAAACTACCTGTTGGCAAATTTGGCGTACTCCCTGGGAAGGGTGACGACGTTGGGGTTGCTACCGGTAGGTGGGAAGCTAGGTCTTGCGGTGTGATTTTTTTTGTGGTGGGCAGAGTGAGAAGGCGTCGGAGGCAGCGGGGCAGCGTGTCCTCTGGACCTATGAATGGTGACCGGAGAGGATCTGTTTTTGCCGGGTCCACGCTAAGAGTACTTGAGGATTCCTTGCTCCCGATGTGCGTTCGGAACGTTTTTCTCCAATCAGGGTGGTGGAGCACTGGCTTGCTGCCGAGGGTTGGCTCCGCTTTCTGGCTCGGGATGGTCGACTTCGCCGTGGCTTGACCTGGGGAATTGTGCAATACAAACGGAATGGAAATAGTTTAGGATTTTGTTGGTAAAAAATTACGAGTGACGATGGGAGTCCGTTTCAAAGGATAAACGTAGCTCGATCTAAGCCTTTCCGGTGTTCTTGCGTTAAGTTTTCTGTCAAAATTACTCCCGCAATTTTGCAACTCTCAGGGTGAGTTTTGGAATTTTTTGCTATTAAGCACTTTGTTTAGTATATCGTAAAAGCATGAGCCGATTTGGGGCTGTGATGCAGAGGGATAACGAGGGAGATGAGTAGCCGTTTAAGCTCCAGACACGGTTTTTAATTCGTAGCTGAGTGAGAAATTGTGTTATAGTCCGTTTTATTATGTAGTTTTGTAAAATGTTGTGCGAGAACAGGACAGAGTGTGTCCGTAATGGCGAGGAAGAGGAAGAGAGAGATACGAAGCAATACTCCATTTCATTTGCGATGATTCTATCTATCCCTGCTGTGACCACGCCTTCCGGTGTGCTGATTGACTGTCGCGCGCACAACGCGCACATAGAGTTGCTACGGAATGACGTTTTCAACTAATTTTCACTTTCTACCGCAATTCATAGTGTTCATGCCAAGTTGGTGTGTTTGTCGCGGAAATTTGCTGTTGAATCATGTCAAGGTGACGTTCGGAAAGGAAAAGTGTGTCTGTCGGCATCAGCGACCTGGACCTCAGGGGTGAGGTTACGTTTCACCTTTTCATGCTCATAATCAAAGAGTCGATCTAAGGAGCTCTTGTTCCGAGCTCTGTTCAGGCATCAGTCGCTATGATCAGGCCGGCTACCGACCTATTTGGACGATGCGTAGTCGACCAGTATCGGGATTGCGATTAAACTGGTCGGGGTAGCACTGCCTTTGGCACATGCACACACACAATACAATATAGCGTTAACATTAAAAAATGACATGCATTCACCAAGTTTATTTTTTTACATGTAGCTCCCCCTTTACGTTTTACTTCATAAAAGAAATATAAGAAATATGCTTAATTGTAGTTATCTGTACCAACAACAAAACAAATAAAAACGAAATTTATTGTTTTCAGATTTTACTAGTCGTACATTTTTGCTCATTTTTGTGCCCCTTCAAAAATTGTTGAATTTCTTCCAAAGTTTTCCCTTTAGTTTCAGGAATACAAAAATAAGAAAAAACTACACTAACGAAACAGCACACAGAAAAAAGAGTAAACGGAACGTACATTCCAAAATTAGACGATAACGCTTGAAATAATTTCGTTACCAAGAGCAAAAAGATTGCATAGCAAATATTTAAAATGCATAACGCGTTTCCTTTTACGCTCGTGGAAAAAAGTTCTCCGAGCATTAAAGTGGGAATGATAGCTAAGCCAGCCGAGCTCAAAGGAATGTATGCTAACATCCCTGCAAGTGGAAGCCAGCTAACGTCGGAAACATTTAGACTAGTTTTTTCATTAATGTAAAAATATATACTTTCAATTGCTAAAGCGATACCACAACCAAAACAAGAAAACGTCATTAAAGGTTTTCTTCCAAATTTTTCAACTACGGAAGAAAAACCCGCTATACATAAACAAAACACCCCAGAAAAAATTATAGCCGAAGTGGATGCTGAAAGAGAACTGCCAGCTTGATTGAACATATACTGCGTGTACATGGTAAAAGCTGGTATTCCACTAAACGGTTGCGAAGCCCGAATACCAACGGATATGATCAGAGTTTTAAGGTTTGTTGTATCGGTGAACAAATCTTTGAAACTCCCAGACTCTGCAAGTTCACGCTGCACGTCTTTAGTAAGCGATCGAAGTTCATCGTCAACGTCTAGCCTCCACCTCAGTTTTCGAAGTGAATTTCGAGCTTCATCTTCTTTTCCTTTCATGATGAGAAAATAAGGAGATTCAGGAATAAAAAACATAAGTAAAAAATTCACGAACGCTATAAATCCAAAGATGTAAGCGGTGGTTCTTATATCGCAGAACGCTGCGACCGAATTAACTGCGAGGAATCCTAAAAACATGGATAAAGCGATTAGATTTCCCCATGTGCCCCTTATCTTTGGTTCGGCAATTTCCCCTACGTACATGGGCAAAGCGGTAAAACAAGCGGTATCGCCAATTCCTTGGATAAGCCTCGCCAAATAAAAAATGTAAAGATTATTAGCAAAAGCTATTAAAGTCCAGCCCAAAAAATACGACACCGCTATGGACATGACCGTCTTCTGCCGTCCTATGCCATCGACTAACATTGCCATAAATGGAGATGCAACTGCGGCCATTGCAGTTGGAATCACCGTGAAATACGAGGCCTCTTCCAGAGATATAGGTTCCAAATGAGATGCGTTTGAGGTAAGTATTGGAATAGCAGGGGAAGTCCAATTAACGATTGCGCCATTGATAAAGGATCCCAAAGTAGCTAAAATACGACCAATATTAACAAGTTTAAAATATAATTAAATCTAACTTACCTATGATTATTACAAGAATTTGCGGCCACTGATGGTTCTCTTTGCCGTAAGGAATGCATCGTTCCAAAAAATTGCCGGGCAACTTCATAATTTTAGTGAAAATGAATTTAAAGACCCGTAAGCAGAAATATATAAACAATGAAATTTGCGTCACATTTGCGTTAGAATAATTTATTGAACTCGAAAATACTTTGGTTAAGTCGAGATTTTCAATTTGTTTGTTAAGCCAACTTTAAATATATAAAGGTGGTGTAAATTACGTGGTAATTTTATTAAAATCATCAAGTACTTCGTGATAGAAGTATTAAAAGCAGTGACATGACTAATATTAAACAGCCCACTTACCATTGTTAGTAGAACAAGAAGTATATTTTTTGCAATATGTCGACGGGAGTTTTCATATATCATTTCAGTCAAAAGCGCTTTTTTTGATCGATTTACCTTTTTGCATAAAACTGTACTTTTCGTGTAAACCATACCTTACTCCCCTCTTCCCTCTTGATCTACGCCACTGCAACTAGGTACGCTAACTCCGTTATCAAAGTCATAAATATTACTTAGTTTCAACACTATCCAAGCGCGTGTGACATAAATTAAAGCTGCTTATAAATTAAAATATAATTAGATTACGAATTCGCCTCGTGCTTGCTCAAAATCGTTAATGGATTGTTATTCTATTTTTAAATTTACAGATAATTCATTCAATCTCCAATAAATTTATTTTTGTCTCATTTTAACTATTTATGCACGAAAATTACAATATTTAGAATATCACTTTGCTGTAAATCGCCATTTAAACATAATTTTTATAGTGTAATATGATAAGTTAATACAAGGTGAGAAGGTTAAAAGTAAAACATACTTAAATTAAATAATTAAATTAAATAAAGACGTCTGTTATTACAACCTTTCCAGTCAACTGCTCTCAACAGAATCCATCCACAATCTATCTTTTATTCATGACCACAAGGCTAGCCGGCGTCTTGAATTACGATAAACATACAACAATATTTGGTTATCGGGTTCATTAATGACGTTTAGCGCGGCAGCCTACACTCGGCCGTCCTGAAACTTGTCCTGTCCTCAGGGCATGCATGTGTGACTTAACCCCTAGTTTACGGGTCAAAACTATTTTCCTACTACTGCATCTCACGCCATCGATAACTGCGAACATAACTAGGTTGTCAACAGTGGAATATAATTGTCGACAATTGCGAACCGCAAACTGCAAATCGCAAACCGCAAACTGCAAATCGCAAACCGCAAACTGCAAGCCGCAAACTGCAACTTGCAAGTTGCAACCTGCAGACTGCCAACTGCAACTTGATAACTGCCAACTGTAAACTGTTAACTGCAACCTACCAACAGCAAACTGCCAACTGCAAACTGCCAACTGCAAACTGCCAACTACCAACTGCAAACTGCAAGTCGAAAACTGCAATTGCCAACTGCAAACCGCACGTCTTAAACTGCAAGTCGCAAACTGCAAGCGCAAACTGCCAAATGCAAGACGAAAACTGCAACTTTTAAACTGCAAACTGCCAGCTGCAACCTGCAAGACGCAAACTGCCAACTGCCAACTGCAATCCCAAACTGCCAACTAAAAACTGCAAACTGCCAACCGCAAACTTCAAGTCGTAATTCGCAAACTACCAACTGTAAACTGCAAATTGCAAACTGCCAACTGCAAACTGAAAGCCACAGATTGCCAACTGCAAGTTGTCAACAAACTGCAATTATCAACAGCAAACTGCCAACTGCAACCTGTCAACTACCAACTGCAAACTGCCAACTGCAAACTGTCAACTACAAACTGCAAAATGCAACTTTCAAACTGCAAACTGCATACTGCAACCTGCCAGCTGCAACTGCATACTGCAACCTGCCAGCTGCAACTGCAAGCCGCAAACTGCCAACTGCAAACTGCAATCTCCAACTGCCAACTAAAAACTGCAACCTGCCAACCGCAAACTTCAAGTCGTAATTCGCAAGCTACCAACTGTAAACTGCAAATTGCAAACTGCCAACTGCAAACTGAAAGCCAACTGCAAGTTGTCAACAAACTGCAACTATCAATAGCAAACTGCCAACTGCAAACTGTCAACTACCAACTGCAAACTGCCAACTGCAAACTGTCAACTACAAACTGCAAACTGCAACTTTCAAACTGCAAACTGCATACTGCAACCTGCCAGCTGCAACTGCAAGCCGCAAACTGCCAACTGCAAACTGCAATCTCAAACTGCCAACTAAAAACTGCAAACTGCCAACCGCAAACTTCAAGTCGTAATTCGCAAGCTACCAACTGTAAACTGCAATTGCAAACTGTCAACTGCAAGCTGAAAGCCAACTGTAAGTTGTCAACAAACTGCAACTATCAACAGCAAACTGCCAACTGCAAACTATCAACTACCAACTGCAACTGCAAGTCGAAAACTGCAAGTTACCAACTGAAAACTGCAACTGCAAGTCGTAAACTGCAACCGCAAACTGCAAGTCGCAAACTGCCAACTGCAAGCTGAAAACTGCCAACTGCAAGCTGAAAACTTCCAACTGGAAGTTGCATATTTCTGAAGTTGCGCAACTCCACAATGGTGATCGTTTTGACCTGGACGAGCTGTCGGTCGCCGGACATACCTTTTAGAAACACCCTGTATTACTTGATCATCTGTTTTACCTACACCATGTAGTACACGTATGTGTAATTTTAACTTACGAAAATAGCATTACCTTTCTAAAAATGTTACATAGCAATCAAGGTGAAGTTCAAATACCTTCCATCCTTACCTGTTTAGAAAATAAATGTATTAGTACAAAATAAATTATGACCAAATTTATTACTCTATCAATTTTCGACTTTCGTTTTCATTTAACATGCCCTCTATTTCACATAAATTAATTACATTTTTTTTATGCGAATAACTTCTAACTTATATTGAATTAGTTTTAAATGTTAACTTAGGTTCTCATATTTATCAAGAATAAAATACTTCTCATACTCCAAATAAATATCCAAACATTCTTCTATACAAAACATTTTTCGTCTATTTTTATAATTTCCTTTTCGTATAACTATGTTGCATATTTTTATGCACATATTCATACTTTACAGCAATTGTTGTTTGAAACTAAAAGTTGTTTACATGATTGGCTCGAAATAATTTTAATTTCGTTTAAATTCGTTTTAACGGAGCAACCAAATAAATTAGTTTCGGAAGTAGCGCTAATAACTGTCTACTTTGTAAGTGAGATCTCTTTCATGTGATTCCGTGGGTGTCAATGAAAAATTCATCCGGTATTAAAGCTAGTTTTGGTTTTAGTTTTGTTTTGATGAATGAAAGAACTTGATTTTCGTTTTCCGAATTTATAACTATTTCGGTTGTATAAATTAAAAAATGTGGTTTAGGTAAATACATTTATTTAAATGCAGGTTTAAGCTAAAACTGAAAGTGATTTAAATCTTGATGTTACTAATCTGCTTTCTGATTTCTTATAGCAGCTTGGCGGTGTCGTGCAATTTAGACGTTTACTGGCAGACAATTTAAATTCAATTTGCGGAAACCGTTAATGCCGCCGCGGTTAATCCCACACGAAGAAGTTATTATAGAACTTTGCATCGTTGGGACACTCTGTATAATGCTTTAACATCTGTATTTTCTGCTACAAATGTTTGCGTCGAAAAAAAAATATATATTATACAGGGTGAATAAAAAGTAAGGAACATCGATACTACAGCTTTAAATGCCATGTAAAAATAATATACAGTTGCATAATACAAATTTCAAGAAAAATCACGATAAACATTTATTTTTGTCACTGGCAATATTTTTCATCAGGTACACTTATTGCAAGATAAACAAACGACAATAGTAGGCAATTGTTTGAAAATGTTTAAAATTGAACAAATGCAAATCTGGAATGTCAATTCGGTGACAGATAGCATTAATAAGCGATTGAAATTTAGTCCGTGTCCTGTGTTAAATACGAATTTCAAATCATGGTACGTTTAACAGAAACTGAACGTATCGAAATTTTGATGATGATCGGGTACGGTGTTAACAAGAGAACTCACGACGATGTGTGCGCTTTATTTAATACTGTACATCCAAATCGTGAACCTGTTACGCGGTCCACTGTAACCAAAATTAATAGAAAATTTAGAGAAACGGGCCACGTCAAAGATTTGGATAAAATTGGCCGTCCAAAAATAGCAACAGACGATAAAATGTTGGACATTGTGCTTACAGTTTTCGAAAATCCTCATACTTCAACTCGACAATTAGCCTTGGATAATAATGTTAGTCAAGGAACTGTACTGAATATTTTACATACAAAAAAATTTCATCCCCTTATAAGGTTAAACTTGTTCAAGAAGAATTACCAGAAGATGATTTTGATAGGAGAATTCAGTTTTGTGAAGAAATGATAGACAGGTGCAATAACGACCCACAGTTTGTGAATTCTATTATGTTCTCCTCCGACAAAGCCACATCTTCTTTAAATGGAGCTGTAAATCGGCACAATTCCCGTTATTGGTCGCGACATAACCCACATTGGATGGAAGAATTACACACACAGTATCCACACAAAGTAAACGTGTGGGCGGGAATTATAGGAGACAGAATTCTTGGTCCTTTTTTCTTTGATGGCACATTACATGCTGATCGTTATTTGGATTTTTTGAGGTTGGAACTTGTTCCCGCGTTAGCTGTTTTATTTCCAAATGCAGAAAATCCGGACACGCCGAACGATAGAATTTGGTTGCAACAAGATGGTGCTCCACCTCATTATGGCATTCATGTTCGTCAATATTTAGATGGAATTTTTACAAATAGGTGGATAGGAAGAAGAGGACATATTGAGTGGCCAGCGCGATCTCCGGATCTAAACCCGCTTGACTTTTTTTTATGGGGCCATCTTAAAAGTACAATGTATACAAACAGACCGGACAATTTAGAAAATCTAAAAATTCGTATCCGCGAGCATATACGAGCAATATCGCCTGCTACAGTTCAAAATGCAGTTCGAGGATTTTCTTATCGCATTGCCCACTGTCAGGCAGTGAACGGCGAACAGTTTGAACATTTGCTTTCTTAAATTGATGTTAAATATGATTTAAAACTAGTTTACTAATTTGTGGACCTGCTATTGTCGTTTGTTTATCTTGCAATAAGTGTACCTGATGAAAAGTGTTGCCAGTGACAAAAATAAAGATTTATCGTGATTTTTCATGAAATTTTTATTATGTAACTGTATGATATCTTTACATGTATATAGAGAATAAAAAGCACTAACTGGTCATACCATGAAAAGTATAGGTTGCCATTTAAAAAATATGTCGATGACGTCATAGCTGAAACATATGACAATTGAAAAAAGAAATGAAAAACGCCAAATTGTGGCAAAAAACTTGATAGGAAACTTTTGTTAGAGACTTTTTTTCGTAAAGTTATTATTTAAGGCTGTATCATCGATGTTCCTTACTTTTTATTCACCCTGTATATGCAGGATGTATCAAATTGCGTGTTAACTATGGGGATGTCGCTTATTTGAAGAGATACGACGATGGTTAAATTAGAGAAAAGTTGTGGAATTTTATGCCCACTAACAATCTGAAAACAAATTAGAGCTATCTTGCTTAGTTTCTGAAATGTTGGATTTTCTGTTTTCGGCTATAACTCATTTGTCGTTTATATTACATATTTCTAGTTACTGCATTATTAAGACACTTTTTTATGCTGAATCTAAATTTTTAATCGGATTTGGTATAACTGTTATTATTACTCGTTTTCGACTGTCAACTTTTTCTTTTCTTATGGTGGGCATTTTCAATTTTTTCATATTTTAATAGAAGTTTTAATGCTGATTTCAACGATGTGTCACATTTCGTTGAAATCAGAATTAGAAACTCTATTCAAATATAAAAAAAATTAAAATGCCGACCATAAGACAGAAAAAAGTTGACAGTCGAAAATGAGCAATGGTAACAGTTACACCAAATCGGATTAAAAGTTTAGATTCTGCATGAAAAAGTGTCCTAATAATGCGTTAGCTAGAAATATGTAACATAAATGACAAATGAGTTATAGCCGAAAACAAAAAATCCAAAATTTCAGTTTTTTCCAGTTCTTTCAGAAACTAAGCAAGATAGCTCCAATTTCTTTTCAAATTATTAATGGGCATAAAGTTCCACAACTTTTCTCTAATTTAACCATCGTCGTATCTCTTCAAATAAGCGAGATCCCCATAGTTAACACGCAATTTGAAACAACCTTTTTTTCTTTTTTTTTCGCCAACGTACACAGACATTTGTAGCAAAGAATTCAGATGCTTATTTGGCAGCATTAAACAAGATGTTAAAATTTAAATAATACTATAGTTGATGTTACAAAAATTAATAATCATTGCCGTAGGACATAAAGGCATGTCTGCACTAAAAACGTCACATTTTGGAAATAATTTTAGATTAACTATCCTACTAAGCGCGAACGCACACACGAACCGGTTAGCTGGGAACAAACCGAAAAGGTAAAACTGCAAGATTTGTAATGGGGAAACATAGCGCGAGTAGTAAAATAAATTTAATCGATCAGAGCTAAATTGTAACAGCAATAAAAATAAAACAAGTTGACCGCATATAATGAAAGTAGTATCGGGTACAAGAGTTTGTTATCACACTTGCATATGGCACACACCGGGGTTAATAACATTTACTTACGTAACTTTCAGAATGGCATTCTAAGTTGTAAAGTCAATTTTACAGAGCGATATTTCGTTCAAAGGAATTCATGTTTCCTAGCCACTGTTACAAATAAGCATTTCTTGGCACAATTCGTATTTAAAAAAGTATTAGAATAAATAACGCTTTGATATGGAAAGTTTATACAACTATTTTGCATAAAAACTGATACCGCTTAATCACGAAATATATTTTTTTAAACTGAATTTATATGATATTTATATGCTGTAATAATAATAGAAAAAATATCTTGACATTAAACGTTAAAAGTACGTGTCGAAAACTATCAATACATTTATTTTTGTAAATTTGTGGGACTGTTGTATTTTTTTAAAATTTTTAAAGGGAAAATGCCTTGCAAGTTGCAGCTCATGAACAACGAAAATTCAAAAAGCGTTTTTCTCAGTTTAGATGTCTTCCAAAAACAATTTTTTTGGCTAGGTTTTTGCTTTCCAAACTATTATCTCAAAAACCATTAATTTTTTTCGAAAAATTTACCTTTTCCTTTTTTATACCTTCAATATACGGGCTGCTAACAGTTTGTGTTTCAGATTTTTAAGGCTTTTAATAAACGGAAAAAAATATATATATATTCATAGTAGTGCATAAATTACGCCGCGCTCTTTATATTCTTGCGACTAACGTGGTGTGGCCGATCCGCGTATTGCACCCCATACCGAATACGTTCATTATCACAGGCGCTGCAAAATAGAAACATAGAATTTCGGAATCCATGATAACAAATCCGTGAAAAACAAAACGCCGCGGGAAAAAGGAAAAATGCTGGTGTAAAAAATATCCACTAAAAAAAAGGCTGTTTTAACTTAGGTGTATTGACCCAAGCTACTAGTGCTTCAAGACATATCCCTGTTAACTAGTGCGCTCTGCGGTCTGCGCACGCTTTATTGTGCTGGTAAAATGTTAAACAATGATACTATTGCAGATACAGTAAGTAACAATATCTAAAGTATTAGAAAGTCCGGGTGAAGCGCTTCACCAATTTTTTCTTATGTAAATACTGTCTGCAGTTCATATGTATTTCTCATAATAAAAATTTGCGTTCGTAAATAAACAAAACTAGCCGAACACGTGCGCGCAATCACGCCACGCATTTACAGCCCAAAGAGTTTGCTTTGGAAATGTTTTTTATGCATAATCATATGTTATGTACATATTTTATTTCTCAATGTCAGTTAATTCGTTTCTTTAATGTAAATCGCTCATTCCGCAAATCTCCGACGTATAAGTCTAATACGTCGCGGATTTATAAACTCAGCATTGGTATAATACGAACAACTCCGATCGGTACGATCGGCCGAAGAGCCGAGCACTGCACTGCAAAAGTGCGAAATTGTTATTAAGAATGCTTGTTTTTTTTCTGAATGTGAGAATCACACAAGTGAGCTGGTAGGCTATGTTAATTTCTTCGACACTTTAAAAAACGCCGCTCAGTAGATATTATTAATTCCTGTGTACCAAATTTAATTTATGCTGATAAATATTTGTAAATAAGTAAAATTCACAAATCACAAAAGATGATGATTTGTAACTATTCCACAGTTATTTTTATGTTCAGACCCTTTTTTTAAATAAATATACTACGTTGGATCGCCAGGCTAATTTTGTGTCGCGGACAAAAAAGTTTGAGAACCAATGATCTGCATGTTGCTCTATTTCTACAAACTGGCAATTTACAAACAGTGTTCTACTCGTATTTGTTTTTCCTCAAAGCGCATTGCAAAAGAAATATTACAAAACTGCATACCTGTTAGATTAGTAGATCGACTATAATTGATCGCTTACATGAACATAAAACGCGACAAATATAAAATTTCATATTCATAGTAAACCGCATTGTATAGGTGCAAGATTTTAAATTAGTCTTTTTGCGTAGGAGGTGACATTTCAGGTGGTGTATTATAGTTTATGAAACATAAAATTCGATTCGCTTAAAAGCGAGTAAAATTAATTTAAATATTTTAAAGATTATTTGCATTTATTATTATTAAATGAGCCGAAAGACTCATTTAAATATTTAACACGACCATCCTATTATTTTGATTATTACTGCCGCTGCCGTTACTAAACAGTGACTTTAGAACCTGCTGAAATTCTGTTAGTAGTAGTAATTTTTCGAAAAAGTCCGAACTATGTTACTAGTGCATGTATTTTTATACCTTGGATATTTTTTCCGTATTTGATTATAAATCAGATAGCAAATATAGACAACATTATTACGGTAATATTTAATTGCAAAAAAAAGATAATAGTAATAACTGCAATAAAGTTTAATGAAAGGATAAAATAACCTCCACGATACATTTAGGCCACAACTTTTATACAACTATAATAATGCACCAACTATCGATGCAATGTGAACCAGTTTTCATAGTGAACTTGTTTAAAATTATAGAATGTTATTGAGAACCAAGCAAAGAGTACCTACCTATAGAATGCAAGCAACTGAAACAAGGAAGCAAAAGTTGTAAAAGTGCGAACTTAAAATAAGTTAGCAGATAACTATGCCACCTTAATTAATAAAACCACATTTAGTCTGTAGCAGTGTAAGTTATTACAACGATATCTTGCAGACAACTTCAAATAAAAGTAGCTACTGTTAACGACTAACGGTTTATTTGCCACAAGAATTAATTAACACAGTAAATAACAAAAGTACTCGTAACGTATGTATGTCATGCAAGCTATGCCCAACCACACTCTTTTTGGGAACACCAAACACACCCTGACTCCAGCTTGCGTTTCCGTCTCCGGTCTACCGGTGAATCTCCAGATGCCTAATACTCGGCCACCTTGACAAACATTTGTCCTCAAATGTGGGGACTAGACTTTCCGAGACGTAACAAACAACTACAATTAACACGAGTGGTATTTTCTACTCGAAAGCAAGAACATACGTCGGGAGCAACCCTTTTGCTCGGTAGGAAGAATTTAATACAATAGCGACAAGGAACTCGGTAGCAACATCTCAATTCAGTAGCAACATCGAATTTCAGTAGCAACGTTTCAAATCAGTAGCAACATCTTAACTTAGTAGCAACATCTCAACTCAGTAGCAACATGTCAACTTAGTAGCAATATCTCAACTTAGTAGAAACATTTTAACTCAGTAATAACATCTCAACTCAGTAGCAACAACTCAACTCAGTAGCAGCATCTCAACGCAGTAGAAACATTTTAACTCAGTAACAACATCACAACTCAGTAGCAACAACTCAACTCAGTAGCAACATCTCAACTCAGTAACAGCAACTTAATTCAGTAGCAACATCTCAACTCAGTAGCAACGTCTTAACTCAATAGCAACAGCTCGACTCAGTAGTGACATCTCAACCCAGTAGCAGCATTCTAACTCAGTAGCAACATCTCAACTCAGTTGCAACATCTCAACTCAGTAGAACAGTAGAAACATTTTAACTCAGTAACAACATCTCAATTCAGTAGCAACAACCTAACTCAGTAGCAACATCTCAACTCAGCAACAGCAACTCAATTCAGTAGCAACAACTCAACTCAGTAGCAACATCTCAGCTCAGTAACAGCAACTCAACTCAGTAGCAACAACTCAACTCAGTAGCAACATCACAACTCAGTAACAGCAACTCAATTCAGTAGCAACATCTAACTCAGTAGCAACGTCTTAACTCAATAGCAACATCTCGACTCAGTAGTAACATCTCAACTCAGTAGCAACATTTTAACTCAGTAGCAACATCTCAACTCAGTTGCAACTTCTCAACTCAGTAGAAACATTTAAACTCAGTAACAACATCTCAACTCAGTAGCAACAACCTAACTCAGTAGCAACGTCTTAACTCAATAGCAACATCTCGATTCACTAGCAACATCTCAACTCAGTTGCAACATCAACTCAGTTGCGGCAGCTCAACTCAGTAGCAACAACTCAACTCAGTAGCAACATCTCAACTCAGTAACAACAACTCAATTTAGTAGCAACATCTCATCTCTGTAGCAACACCACAACTCAGTGGCAACGTTTCAACTCAGTAGCAACGTCTTAACTCAATAGCAACATCTCGACTCAGTAGTAACATCTCAACTCATTAGCAACATTTTAGCTCAGTAGCAACATCTCAACTCAGTTGCAACATTTCAACTCGGTAGCAACATCTCAACTTAGTAGCAACATCTCAACTCAGTAGCAACATATCAACTCAGTAGCAACATCTGTACTTAGTAGCTACTCTAAAACCAAAAAATCGTTAGGCAAAAATCAAGTTTTCTACTTACACAACGTATCTTTTTGTGGGACAAACTAACTGCTTTAAACATTTCACTGCTGTTAGAATGTCGTAGCGAATCTGGTTGTGGCAGCGAGACGACCCCGGGCCCTCTCGCGTTCGATATCGGTCGTTTCCCATTGTTTCACAAATCGCCCCTTGTGTTTTTCGCGCAGTTTCGTGCTAGTGCTAGCTTTTACTAACACGGTCGTTTACAGCAAACTTTAGAACGGGTGTTCGTTTTTTGTTAAAGTGTTCATTCTGCTTCTTTCGGTTATCTTCTAAGCGGACTGCTGCTTGTGTTCGTAACTGGATGAACCCAACCGTAGGTTGTTCATAAACATGGTTTAAAAAACGATCTGCTGGTAAGGTCAATTGGGGGCCGAACAATAACTCGCTTGGTGTGGACCGAGTTGTTTTATTCAGAGTGTTGTTGATGCCCATTTGAACGGCGTCAATGATTCGGTCCCAATCGTGCGTATCGAAATGAGAACCCATTGACGCAGCTGCCTCTAAAATTGTTCTGTTGGATCTCTCCACCTGTCCATTTGCCCTTGGCATGGCTACGGAATTTATGTAGTGCCTCAGCCCTTCGTCGTCACAGAACTTCTTACACTTTATAGACTTAAAAGCTTTTCCCGCATCGGCAATCAATCTCTTCGGTAGTCTAAAAATGGTGATAATTTTCCGCAGCTCTGAGATCACCGGTTTGCTTATGAGAATGTTTTAAAAATTTTGAAAATTATAAAAATTGTAAAAGTTTTTGTACGTTTTAAAACTTTTGTAAAATTTTTGGAAATTTTAAAAATTTTCTAAACCGAATTGACTGGTGAAGAGGAGTTGCCATGAACCGAAGCTAGTGTTTGATCTGGGGGTTAGTTCGTACGACTCTAGGAGCAGCATACGAGGATGGTTCTGTAATTCGGAAGCCAGTGCTCGATTGGGGGTAGTGCTGGTGACCGTAAGAAGAGCTCGATACAGGGGTAGCCTGAGGATACAGCTCGATCTGGTGACCGTAAGCTAGACCTCGATCTGGGGATGACCAGAGGCTGAAGCTTGATTTGAGAACTGGAAGCTACAGCTCGATCGTCCTCAAGCATTTATCTCATAACCGGTGTAATCGATTTTAGAAATAAATAAATTTTTTTGCGTTTTTCCTGTTGCTTTTATACCTTTCTGTTGCCGTAGGTGAGCAGTTCAATACCAACATTATTCTCAAGCTTTAGTAACCCTCAGGATAAATTTTCCTTTCTGTTTGTTATAACGAAAGAATGTTTTTGTTTTTTAAATACAATTTACTCAAAAAGTTTGTCTCATCACCTTTGAATCACCCTGTATAGTTCGAAAACTGATCATTCGAAACTTTCCTTCAAACCCAAAGAAATTCAATCACTAAACTACCTTGTAATCACATTCTTTTTCAACTTTTTAAACTTTTTTTTTGTGCATAATATTATTTGCATTTTTGCAATCTTCATCGTGAATGAAACTTTGTTAAGTTTCATAAAAAATATTTGATTTACAGCAGTGAATTACATAAAAATAAAATAGTACAACATCGGAAACACGTTTTACTCTAAATACTGATACCTGCAACTGCAATGTACTCTTTTGAGAATGACCTGGTTTTACCCCATCACGTTTACTTTTTGCTAGAAAACAATTCAGACTAATCTATACATTACATTAAATAACTAGTCTTTTCTTATCTGAGATAACTACATTCTCTTGTAAACAATTGAGTAACACAACCTGTGCTTTTTCAAATAGCTTATAATAGACAGGTTTCCGTTGTAACTATGCATTAATATCTGTTACACTTACACATAATTGTATTAAATATTTTTTACATTACTTAGGCAATAAATTTAATACATGCTATCAAATAGCGCATAGTAATAATTGATTAGAACAATAATTATTAAACAAGAATGTTTCACAATGCTCCATGTTGCTCTAATTATGCATGGTTCCTTCACTATGAATAATCGCAGCAAATAACTGCACAGAGCCATTTAACAACTTGATGTTGATTATACTCCAATATAAATTTTTGATATAAACACAACAAAGTAGTCTAGAAAATGCATTACTTCTTATAAACATATACAGTATAATCAAAATTTCTTCGAAGAAGGCACAGTCATGTATCGGTCAAAAACACATATCATTTTTGTAAATTGTCCCATAAATTGAACCTGGCCAGCTCACTCGCCGGATTTAAATCCTATGAGTATATGTGGTACATGTTAAAAAGAAGAGTTCTCTATTGTAACTTGTAACTAGAATTGTCACACATGAAGAATTAAGAAACGTTCTTCTGGTAGAATGGAACAATTTACGGAAATGTGGACAACTAATTTAAAAATATAATTCAATATTTTTACCAGAGGAGGTTATAACCTTATTTAAGTTACCTTCAATGAGTTTCTGTGAAGTCAAACAATTTACAAATATTTTAAATAAACTCTAAATACTACTCCTGAAGTAATTTCACAAGTACTTAAGGCCAGTAAAGCAGCTCTACTATCTCTAAAGATACCAATACGTTGGTTCTTGATTTGTCGTTTAAGGACTGCATTTGCACCATGCATTATTGCATTATTCGCTTGGAAGACGGTGGTGAGTTTGCTTAGCGGTATACTTTGGCGAAGGTTTAGATCGTCGGAGAAAACTCCGGCGCCGGTTCCATGCCTTATTTTGGATCCATCAGTAAAGATGGATATATCTGAATGGTGGGTTACTCTAGCATTCACATATAAACTGAAATGTCGATTAAAGGTATACCTGGGAGGAAGGCAGTGGACCACCGCACCAAGAAGAGGAATCTTTAAGACTGCCTCATCGAGGATGCGGGTGTGCCTTTTGTATACTAAAGCCCCCTAAGGCATAGCTTCAAGGCAGTCTTCATAGATGATTCCTCAACTGCCAAATCGACAGGGGGAATCCATAGGATCATCTTTAGGGCGTTGTGGGAGTTGAAAAAGTAGCTCTTGCAACACTAAGCCCAGCAAGACGCTGCAGATGTCTCAGTTTGGATGCAACTGTAGCATATCTGACGCTGGGCTATCAGACCAGTGCTCCGTAGCATAGCATAGGCTTAATAATGGTTGCCTACTGACACAAAATATTTTGGGGAATAGCCCCCAGGATCTTCTTCTCTGTAAGTGTTTTCCCCAATTCAGCTGTTGATCAAAAATGATTTACAGATGTTTGACGCTGTCTGATATAAATTGAGGAAAATACTAAATAGGAGGTATGTACGTTAACGTCCAAACTTCCTCTCTCTTGTGAATGATACCATCTCTGTCTTTGAGGGACTGACAGAGAGGAACTATTCACTACACCAGTCGTTTTTTTGTGATGAGGATGGTAATATTATCCACATAGCCAATGGTGTAAAAGCCAGCATCGTTGAGGTAGTGCAGAAGGCTATCTACCATTATGTTCCATAGCAGTGGAGACAGAGCGCCACCTTGGGGGCAGCCCTTCGTTATAACACCTTGTACAGAGCTGTCATCTAAATTAACCTGCACCGCTGTCATTGCAGGGATGTGTTTTATCCACTTACAGAAAGTGGGCGCAACACCATACCTGCGTAAGGCAGTGTCAATACTGTCCCTTCAACCTTTAATGTCAATAAAAATCCTAGGGTAGGCGGTTGGTTGTTTATCCAATTTGCCACAGCATATAGTGCTAATTCGGTGGATCTCCCAGGGATGTAAACATGTTGATTTTAAACGCATTTGTAAAAGTTATACGTAAATCAGGCACTTGCGTGTACGCAAATAGTGCAAGTGAATTTAAGTATTGTCCCCTCAACCTGCTAGAGTGGTAGGAGTTGCACGATCTGCACTTCAAAACATTGATATAAAAATACTTAGAAAAATATACGATAAAATAATGATTGATTCATTTTCGTTTTTGGGCTAGCGGGTGGTCTAGTGACTAGAGTTTCAGGTTCTAAAGCTACATTTCCAACGGCAGTAGGTTCGAGTCTTCTGCACGCCGGAAATTTTTCTAAATAAGTTAAACACGGCGTTATCATGAACGTTGTGCATGGCGGCGTGTATGTTGGGTTGCATGTTTTTACGGGGTTTGGTATGTTAGACCGGTGAATAGCGCTAGTACGCTGAGCCCGGGTAAGAGAGTGGGACGGGAATCATGGAGTTGTGTACACGCACAGCCCCATAATTCTTAAAAACATATTTCATTTCTGTGTGCCAAATTCTTAATGGGCCACTAGATAAACAAAAATAAAAATATGTAATTTTTCTAAAACCCAAATGTCTTTTTTATTAGCAGAGGTAGAAGCAAATGTAATAGCAGAAATATAGAAACGTTTAGGTTCTACAAGAAGAATATATCCTTTTGCAATTGTTAACATTTAAAGATGGGATTTTGGTTTTTGATTTTATTTTGATTCGATTAAAATTCTAGTCTTAACGATGGAACTATTGAGAAAAATAACAACGTTAAGAGATCTGTTTCTGAGAAATTTAGAAAATATGTTATCGACGAAGAGGTCACTTACACCTTAAGTTCTTGCTAATATGTTGTATATAAAGAACACAATTGTGTAAAGTATTATTTGACACTTTTTTTGATTATTTAAAATTAAGATAAACAAATAGGTTATTAACTATAACTTATCAAAGATTACAAGTATAAAGTGATAGAGCTTACAGTTTCAATTAAATAGTTGATCTTTTTAAGAACATAAGTTGTGCTCGATTACATAAGGATTTTTTAGCAAATAGCGAACGTGCAAAAAATACTTTCCTAATTGCTCCGGAACTGAACACGCCTTATAATACGCACTAAATACTTTCTCTATAGCTAATTGCGTGTAATCATCACCTTTGACAGTTGTGCAACCTGTTTAATAGTGGTTTGAACTGTGATCGTTTTTTTGTCATTAATTAATGGAAGTTTTGATTATTGTTATGTAATTTTTCGTTTAGTTATAAATTAATGCATATATTTATGTTAATATCGTCTATAATGTGGAGCAGAATCAACATATCATTATAAAAATAAAATGCTGTTTGTACACTATAATATTAAAGTTATTTTAGTTGACAGAAGTATCATCAAAAGCCTAGTATAGAGGATGTCCCAGAATGGTCTGGCATAATTTATACAGTGGAAAGATAAAAAGTATGAATAACGTTTCAGAAATATGGCTTCAAAGATTAAAACTGCTTTGTTTAAAGCCAGTAGATCTACACTGTGTCTATAAACTAACCCCCCCCCCCCTACTAACTTTTGAACGACTTCATATTTTACCACAAAATTTGGTGTGCTTTAATGGGAAATTATATACTATTTTTTAGACAAAAATTAAATTTTGTATCATTCAAAATGGCGGTTGTGCGCCATTTTGATTTTTTAAAATTTTAAAGGGGGGTCAAGTAACACTTCATTGAAAAGGTTTTTTAGTTCTGCGCCTGATCCTAGAGTTTCAAAGAAAAATATTCAGCCATAACATAATGACAATGTTTGGAGATAAAGAAGTTTATTTAAAAAAACTAAGAATTAAAGCAAAAAGCAATTAAATTAAGTGTTCGAAATGTCACCATTCACTTCTTGGCACATAAAAAGTCGGTTATAAAATTCCTGCCTTCCATTTTCATAAGTTTCTGGAGTGATATTTACTGCAAACTTCTGTAATGCGTTGCCCCAGTTCTTCAATTGTTTCTGGACGAGTTCTGTATACTTTTGATTTCAGATATTCCCATAGAAAAAAAATCTAAGGAAGTTAAATCTGGGGGGCAAGCCGGCTATTCTAAAGGCCCCCGCCTACTAATCCATCTTCCAAGAAAATGTCCGTTGAGAAAGTCAGAAACAGGCCTATAATAATGAGGCGGCGCACCGTCTTGTTGGAACATAACGTTTTCAATATTATTTCCAGCCACCTAAGTTATTTCTGGGAAAATTTTGTTCTGCAAATGAAAAAGTGGACTACTAGATAAAGAAATCAAAACAATTTTGAATTGAGTGAGTCCATTTGTTTAAAATCCGCCATTTTGTTATGACTGAATATTTTTTTTTAAACTCTAGGACCAGACGCAAAACTAAAAGACCTATTAAAATGAGATGTCACTCGACCCCCTTTTTATTTAAAAAAAAATTAAAATGGCACCCAGTCGCCATTTTGAATTATACAAAATTTAATTATTGGCTAATTTCTTATTAAAGCACCCTAAATGTTGTGGTCAAATATCAAGTCGTTCAAAAGTTAGTTGGGGAAGGGGGAGGGGTACTTTATAGACAGACGGTATGCTAAAGTACCGACATGATTTGACGTTTCTCAAAAGACACAATAACGATGTGTGTCTCTGGAAGAGGCTCTGCAATCGCTGTGACATTTGACTATTTGCTGTGTTATTTTGAATATTTGAATTTCGCCCTTGAACCACAAGAGAATCAATATGCGAGATTTTGCTGAAAAGAACTATTACTTCCTCTAATTGTAGAAGTATTTCGCACAGGATTAATAAACTTGAGAATAAAATAATAGTAAGAGGTGTATCTGGTTAGCGCCACCTGGTGGACGACCGATCGCCATTGTTGGCTACTTTGGTATGTCTCTGGCTTTATTTTGTTTGTACAAAAAAAAAACAATCTTTATAAAATAACGAATTTTGCATGCTGCATACCTAATAGAAGTATGTCTGTGTTGGTGTAGGGGTGCAGTTGGACTCTTTTTTTAAGTAAATTCGTCTATGCATGGTTGAAACTTAAAAAGCTTTATTCTCCATACAAAAACGTATGGATAAACACGGCTCTGGAAGCGCTTGTATACGGAGGTACAGTTGTCAGAAAAAAGAACGGTCTTGCTTGTCCTTAATCTGGAAGTGGGACTATAGGAGGAGCTTGCTGTGCGGGGTTCATTTGCTTCGGACTGGTAGCGTACTCTCGATCCGGAAACGGGGCTCTATGCGTGGCATGTGGATTATTTCTTTGGATAGAACCACAGAAAAGTATCCACTGGGTCGGTTTGCCTCAAACCGACAGCTTGCGCTCAATTCAAGCTGTTTTTTCTTTTGTAGGTTAAAACTTTGTAAAAAAGCCCTTTTTGGCCCGCGTTCAACAGAATTTTGTGTACTGTTTTGGTTTGTAAATTTACACTCATACACATTATTTACGCATCTAGAAAATACCCATACCTTCATAATAAAACAGCATTTTACAAAAAAAAATAATTATCTCGAAAACTCGAGTTAACAACCTTCAACAAGAGTGTCTTTTTCGTATTGTTCTGTTTAAGGAATAGGATTAATAAAATTGTACAAAACACGTAATTTAGAAAAAAAAGTAAGGCACTTTTTTTAAAATTGCCAATCAAAACGGTTTAAGCTGTCAACCTAGGTCACCTGACTTAACTCCTATGCATTCTTTATTTGGAGATTCTTAAAATATAATAAATACTCTTGTCTAATTGACATGAATTGCACGTTTGTTTATTGCTTTTATCATTTTCTTACTAACAGCCTTCTAAGATCACTTGATTTAGAATTATTACCATTGGTTACATCGCAATCAGCGTTTTATGTCCTACTGCTGGACTTCGGCTTTCTTCTTTGCTACGTATTCTCCTTAGCGCTAAGGTGGAGTACGGGGGACCTACAATTTAACGTCGAATCCGAACGACTAAATACCAGAAAAGGTTTCAGACATCAAGGCTCCACGGCTGTCTACACCTGATTGGGGAATGTGAGTGGCAGGTTTCGCCATAGATTTTACTGCTGCATGGCTGCGGCGGGAAATCGAACTCCAGATCTTTAACGTCAGATGACAAGCGCTTAACCTCTAAGCTACCGCCACTGGTTATACACGTTGCTGTAAATCAAACTATCTCGCTTATTATTAGCTTTACGTCTACAGTTATTTTATAGTATTTTAGACAGAATTCATTCTAAAATCGAATCAGCTTAAAAAATACAGGGTGTTCCCATTAATAAAATAAAGACATAGTCGCTTTTGCTTAATCCGGAAGTCGGCCTTTTTGTTTTGTATGCCCAAAAACTGTGTAACTTTTACTTATACATTTTTTTTCTATCGTCAATACTAAATGAGCATATCGACTAGCCCTGAATTTATAACCAAACTGTATACTCCGTATCGCAAGAACTACTCTATATATTAAACACGGCGCCCTTCTACTTTACTCAACTCTCCGACTATCGCGCGACGCTGCTTTTCATGCTTATTCGAAAGATAATGCCAACAGACACCTAACGTGACAAGTTAATTCATATTGTACAAAACGTCGACTGTTCATCACGTACGATGACGTTGCATAAATATAAATTACTTCGGCTGCTTTATAATTTAATTTAAAAGTATCAACTTTTACGGCCAAACAAATGTACGGTGTTTGTTGTGTCCTCAATTTATTTTAATGAAATGTAAAAAATTGAGCTTGTTTAATTTGTCACATTTTTTTGTTTATTAGAGGCAAGAAATAGTATTTCGCGCCCTAATACAACTGCGTTACGTATTTACGTTGATTTATATTAACTTAGGTTGCGTGCAATATTTAAGAGTTTATAAATCGTAGGAGTTCCATTGTTTATTTCTATTTTGCGGGGGTGTGGTAATGTTATAAATCAATGTGTCATATAAACACGCATTAGAACATTAGAAAGCAACCCAAAAGTTTTGTTGGGCTAATAAAACACAGTACTAAAAATCAAAACAATTTACTACGTGTCTTTTAGCAGGTTCAAATCCCGAATTATGAGCACATTGACGTGGATACGATTTCCATTGATGGGTTACCAATTGGTTAGATGATATTCGGCGTGATAAGCATCTTATTCTTTTCTTACTCATTTTAAGCTACTTCGAGTTACTGCACTAACCCGCAGATATCAGAGGATATCCTGTCGACATCCATTTCAGGTTCATTCGACATCCGTACGTCCATGGACTTAGAACGGATATACACAGGATATACAGAATTGATAGTCACAAGGCATCCCACAAAGACATCCTATAGGTTTCCGTTTTACGTCCACTGGTGAACATCTAATTACCTTTTTTTTTAATTTTTTTAACAGCGCTTTTATAGTTTTGCATCATTTTGGAGTCTTTTAATTATTTTACAGCTTTTGGGGAGAAAAACTCGTATTAGACTTAATAAAAAATAAATTTAGCTGATCTGTTCTTTGTGCGAAGTTTATAGCGAAATTGAAAGCATACACTAATAATACGTAAATTCTATTTTCCTCTTAAATTGTGAATGGGTGGTTCATTTCAGGGTTTTTACACAGACAATGTCAGTTTTTTTATTTGATAATTGAAATTAATGATGCTTGATTGATACAATATGAACTTGTGTTGTAAGATTGCACATACAAATTTGTTTTTTTTTTGTAGTGCAAATACTTTCTGCTCCTATTTAATGGAATGGCAACTTGCGAAACAAAAATGCAGATAAAAACATTAAAGTCATTGAGGTCAATAATCTTGTTTTAAAAAATCACGTAAGTAAATTAAAATAATTTTATTTATAATACAATGGTATTCAGTAGAACCAAATCACGCAATGCATTTTAGCTGCCCATAAAAAGTGGTCTACTTAAACCAAAATAATTAACACTTCCACATTTAAGCGAAACTATTTCTTAATACATATGAGCTCGCAGAATACCTTGCAGCGCTTGTCACAAATAAGGAAATTAAATATTAAATGTAATTGGTAGTTCTTTAACGTCCTTTACAACACCTTTCGTTTATGAAGGATCTAGGTGATTGAATTTTTAGATATGTAAGAAAAGCACATCGCAAAAAGGTTTAAGGCTCTTCCGCCTGCATTACTTTAGAAGGGTTTGCAAAATGCGGAAATGATAACAAGATCGTTAGAGTCCTTTTACAGTTTTTCCTTTTACGTTTACTGATGCTTTACGTTTAATTTCGACGTGTAATGTTTAGCTAGTTTGGCAAACTATACAGAGTGTTTCAAAAATAGGTACAAATATTGAAACCAATAATAGATTAGCCCAAGTGCAATGCAGTAGCACCGTTTATATTCAAAGAAAAACCAATTTAAATTAAAATAAAAAACCTGTTGCAGTTAAGAATTGTTTTATTTACAATAAATTAATTTAAACCAAACAATAAAATAAAATACAATTGTATTTACACTCTGCAAGGTTATTACATAAATTGTAATTTAAATCAAATGTAGCAAAAACGTAAAAACATACCTTGCAGGTGATAAGAAAGTCTTGTTACATCGTCATTTCTTAGGCCGTTTGCAGACTACCCGGTTTTTGTACGGTTGGTCGTTGCGATAGACCGTATGCGGTTCAGAAATACGTACATTTCAATAGTCCGTTTTCACACCGTATCAGGTACGGCTGCTGCGGCAATGGAAACGTCCGGTTCTGTTCTCCAAAATTGCAGCGATTCAGACCATAAAATCAGATTATTGCTTTCACATGTGTATGGGGCGCCTATAAAGATTTATTTAAATCTGTAAAGATTTATTTAAATTTGTGAAGATTTATTAAATATTGAAAGATTTGAAACAAATATATCCAGATTTGTCTAAGTACCTAAATTTACTAAATATTAGAAAATTTAAAATAAATGTTTTAAGATTTATTTGAATCTCTAATGCTTTATTAAATGTTTAAATATTTAAGGATTTATTTAATCTACAAAGATTTATTTAAGTAAAAAGGATTTACGTAAATGTGTGTAGATATAATAAATATTGGGACAATTTGCTGTAAATACCGCGAAATGCACAACAAATTTTCACTTTACACTTGGCGCCCCATACACGTATCGTAAAACCGGCACGGTTATGGGATTAAACCATGTTTGTTTGGTTCTTTCTTCTCCTCTTCTCTTAACTTAGATCTAGTTCTAAGATCTATCACCATCTAGATACTAACCCTGTAATAGGAGATGTATCCAAGACAGTTTTTTAAGATTAACCACTTCTTGACACCTTTTTTGAATCTGCATTGCCATAAAACCAATTAGAAAAATATTCCTTGAGATTAAAAAAAAACAAAAACGGAAGGACAAATTCGTCCATCAGAAATCGGGTACTATCACTCATGAGCAATTCAGCCTAAGCAAATTTTTTTATCGGGCCCTGTTTATTAAATAAAGGCGTAGGAATTTTTTGATTTTCAAAAATTCATAGAAGGTGTCACTGGGAAATGAGTAAACTGGGATACAAACCAAATTGTAGCTTATCCCTAGCTCTACAGGGCCCATAAAATTAAAAGAAACATCGTGCTGCCAGTTTTTAAACAATATTTTGTTGAAAATTTCGGAAACCATTTCACTTCATAGTTTTAATATTTTTAAAAATTTTAGTGCAGATTAACATCGTGTCTCTACACGGCTATCGTGATAAAAACAATGATTTCCGATCTGTAACTCGTTTTTAAGTAACAAGGGGCTAAAATGAAAATTTTCAAGAAGTTCTAGCGGCGGCCATTTTGAAGCTAGAAAGTTCGTAAAAAGTACTCTATTTGCCCTACAGTTTTTTGTCAGATTACGTTTTTAAACATAGAAAATTTAATTTCTGAAAAAATGGTGCCAAAGAAACATGTCTAACGTCCGCTTCTGGTGTCGGATGTTTTTAAAAGCGTATTTCCCGGATTAATTTTTGATAAACCCCCACATTCCGAAGTTCATCGAAATCGGATTCCTGGAGATCCAAAACATGTATTTTTTTCAAAATCTAGATATCGAAAATTTGCTTAAAATCACATAAAACCGCATTCTCGACACTCGCAACTAGCCTTCACGCCCCACTGCTGGGCACCGACATTCTCCTCTGCCACGTACTCTCCTTAGCGCTAAGGTGGAGTACGGGGGACCTACAGTTTAACGTCGAATCCGAACGACTAAATATCAGAGAAGGTTTCAGGCATTAAGACCCCACGGCCGCCTACACCGGATTGGGGAATGTGACTGGCGGGTTGCGGCATAGATTTTTAATATTGCATGGCTTCGGCGGGGAATCGAACCCTAGACCTTTAGCGTTAGAGGCTAAGCGCCCAACCTCTGAGCTACCACGACTCCTCGACACTACTTTAGCATATATACACCGTGTCCACAAATTATTTACCACATTCAAAGTTGTTATAAAAAAATAACAAACAGGGATATCAGCAAACAGTTTCTATTATTAGATAGAACAACTCAAAACCAAAGAATTTGCAATTTCGTGCCATGAGTTTTTTTAGCATATGAAGCGTCACATAAGCAATTGCAACCCTGATTTTTTCGCACATGAACCTATGCAGTCTACTAGTTATAAAACTGCTTGACTTACTCTTTCAAAAGACATAAACATTATTCATGTATCAGCTTTAGTTTGTTTGCAATTACAATTATAATGCGGTCAATAATTTGTGAACACAGTGTAGATTCCAAGTCTATTTTTGTGTCCGCATCTGTTTGTCCAATTATTGACTTGACTTTTTATATCTTAAGAAACGATTTCAGTAATATGACATGTTGCAACACATTTTTGTCCAATTGAATTGTTTATTAACCGAGGTATGCATGCGTGGTAAATGAATGCGCTCAGCAGACACTGTCGCGGCCAAGGTTGCCAGTATTACCTATTAAAATGCAGTCAATTCATCCGCGTAAAATCGCCAAAAATCGCCACTTCAAGTTTTAACAAATTATTTAATAAAAATTTGTATCTGCAGCGTTGTGTATTAGTGCTGTAGCCAGGAATTTTATCGGGGGAGGGGAGGGGCACTCATGTGGTGTAATTTGTAAAACCTACCGTGGGGCCTGAACGGTACGAATTACGCCTCAGCAGTGGATTTTGTACTTTCGGGTATCTTTTCCGTATTATTATTCCAAACAGCATGGATTCTGCCGTTTACCTTTGGGGTTTAACAATTTATCTAGTAACGTAGTAACTACGCAAACAAAATCGTATCTAGGTTTTTGATTGGATGTTGTAACTAAAATACCAAGAGACTCGTCGTGTACGCAGCGTTTTGCGCCAAATTTATACTACGCTGAAACGGAGTCCGGATTTATATGTAATTGATTATAACCATTTTTCAGCGTTTGCAATTAAAATTTAATCAGAAATGTATAAAAAATTGTCAAAAATAGCCACACTTATTTATGCAGGCAGCCTAAATAAGTCTGCAAATGCAAAACATAGACCCATTTTTCACTTTAAGATAAAAACCAAAGCGCGAAATATTGTCATACCTGGCAACACTGGTTGCGGATAGGCAACGCGGGCAGGCAGCTGTGAAGGCCGCTGGTATTTATAGCTAGTGGTCGAAAATCGCTGCTTTGTTCTTCGCGTCTCTTTCGGCAATGAGGTATCAGCAGATTATGTTACAGTATCATAACTAACTATTGCACGACTCCATGGTTCCCACCCCTTTATGCGGGCTCAGCGCAGTTAGCGCTATACACCGGTCTAACATGCCCCACCCCTGAAAGACATGCAACCCAACATACACACCACACACACCATCCATGGACACGCCGGATTTAACTTTTTCAGAAAAATTTCGACGGGCAGATTCGAACCTGTTGCCGTTGGGAGTCTAGTTCTAGAGGCTGGGCCTCTAACCACTAGACCACCCGCTGACCCACTATGAAAGCTTGTTTTCGTGTTATACTGTAGCGGCCTGTTGTGCAAGTAAATTTGTATCTTCTAAAATGTGCGCCTAAATATATGGGTTTTGGTGGCGGTAGTCACCCGCCACTAAAAGCTGAGACAGAGGGAAGGGCTCCGGATTTAATATACATGTAAATTAAAATTTGTAGTTGTAGACTATGTCAAACTAACAAAGCATTGCACATTTTATTTCCTAACTATCTTTCGTGTTTTAGATTTCAGAAATACAAATTTATCGAATCTTGTTGAGTTACAAACCGCGCATTTTCTAGTAATAAATGTTTAAACATCATAGTTACAAATTCCTGCGACCAAAACTGGTACCGATAAACACATTTCAATCTACAAATAAGGCTATCGTTACATTTCCTACTGTTGTTAAGATCGTTTATACACTTATATGAGTTTCTTCATTTTTAGGCATTTATCAAAATTGGGAAACAAATAGTTTAACATTTAATTTCGTGCAGTTTTATGCTAATAAGCTTTACATTGTGTGGTTGTAACAGCGTGCTCTGTTTCGCCTCTGCAAAATTATATATGCGCTAAGTTTTGAATAACAAGAGATAAGTGAGACTTTGTGCAATAAGTATTTAACATAACCATAACAGAAATTTTATTAGACCGTCAAAAATTACACTTCAGTAATTATAGTTTGATTTCAATAGAAAGTTTTCATGGACCTTAATGTGTCATGGTAGTACTTATGCACTTTTTGTTGTGCAAAAAATATATAAATTTTGTGTTATTTGTAATATAGAAGCGTAAATGCTAAGAAATGCAATCTTGAGCTACTTTAAATCTGTGCTACAAGAGAAAATGTCGTTTTTACGTCTAGGTTCTCGAGATCGTGTTATAGTTGCAAGCTAGAAACGAATTTCCTTTGTAATGCGGTTGAAATTTAGCGATTAGGGAAAATAATTTATAATTTATCATTAAACCAAAATGGTATGATTTAAAACCAAGCAACTGATATTAACGAAAATTGTAAAATTGGGAAAAATTATTAAATTAATGTCAAAACGTTCTTAGTAAAAAAAGGTATAACGTTGCTATAAGTGTCGAAATGTTTAATACAACTAAAGTTGCATCCCGTCAAAATTTATCACCATAACACGACGAAGAGCTTTTACATCTGCAATCAGTTCATCGACTGTTTTCGGCGAATGTTTATGTTGCTGTCACTACTGTTGCTACAGTTTGGTTATACATAGCTGACTTCTATTCTGGCGGGTCGAAAATATCGCACAGCACACCTGTTATAATTTTTTGCAATAACCATTAATATAATAAAATTACATAGTACAAGTACTCAATAAGATAGACTAGGCAAGTAAAAATAAATACCTTGTAGAAAACATATAGAATTCCTCCAAGATAGTGGTAGATCAGGGGGGCATAGATATTAAACAACAAAAATAATTGTAAAAAGTAGGAGCTTTATTTTATCTTATTTCATTAGTTTTGCAATAGAGCCGATTCTTGTCTAAACCCGGCAGCCACGAACACAAACAAATTCCAGGAATAGGGTTGCCAAACGCAAGGGTCGTAGAGCAGGTAGTATACTTCTAAGAAAGGGCCCTATTTTATGTAGCCGGGGAGAAAGAATCGCTTACAATTTAAACAAGCTATTTTAACTAAAGACTAAAATTCTTTTGTATAAGCCGGGCCTATTGAATTTCAAACCGAGGGTTAATACAGGAACAAAAACAGTAAAATAATTCTCCAACAACTTTAAATAAAAACTTTAAATACTTTGTTAAACGGCAGCAGGCAATTTAACGCAGTTTTTTCAATGTAAATTTTATTTGATTAGGAACAAAAACAGTAAAATAATTCTCCAACAACTTTAAATAAAAACTTTAAATACTTTGTTAAACGGCAGCAGGCAATTTAACGCAGTTTTTTCAATGTAAATTTTATTTGATTATTGAGTTAATTAATTATTGATACTAGCATAGTGTAATGTGTATGTATGTAGGTATATAGGTATATGTATATATGTTATATGTATATATAATCTAACGGTGTAAATATATACGGAAGCGTACACACCAGCAAAACCAACGGAAATCATCAGAAGCAGCACAGTACCTACCATGGAACAGGAAACAGTATATACGGACAGACACAAATTGACTGTGTGGAAAATCCCAGGAGATGGAAATTGTCTATTCACCTCAATAGCAGACCAAAACACGAATGTCACGGCAACGCGAGAACAGCTCAAAAAAGAAGCTTTCATCTTAAGGAAAAAATCGTGTCATACATCAGGGAAAACCCACAAAATATCCAATTGCAACTGGAGGGAAATGTAAGAAACTTGGCTCCGCACATACCTACGGCCCAGCACTACAAACAGAAGCCTACTTAGAAGACCTAGGGAAAGAAGGATTTTGGGGAGGAGCCGAATCAATAGCAGCAGCAGCAGAAATACTAAAGGCGGTTACAGAAATCATTACGACAGCATCACTGCCAAAGAAGAAAAGAAATCCACGAGAAGTACGAATGGAACGCTAAATATGACATGCTAGATCAAAGAATAGAGGAACAAAGTGTAGTAATACCACCCGGACGATACGTAATATTAAGTAGTTTATTAGTTATTAGGAATTTAAGATATTTTTAATTTGTAATCTTAGAACAATAGATATGTGTGAAATAAGAACTTTGATACCAAAGTTTATTAAGTTAAAATGCATAATCGCATAACGGTCTTGGTTGCGTACTCAAAAACCCCATTGATGCGTAGCCTACTAACTACCCGGTGTTGCAGCAGCGGTGTCTTGCGGTATGCATTGCAGACATGTTAACGTGGTTCAACACCCCACCCGATCCCACCTATCACATAAATTCCTACCTACCTACTGGCATGGGGTGGGCCTGGCGTAATCCAGGATCGACCCTCGAGTCAGCTCCATGTCAGATGATGATGATGATTAATATAATAGAATAATGGCACTCAACAATTTTTTACATTTGATTAGAAACAGCATTTGTATACCGCGAGTTGTGTAAATACAAATATGAGTAGGTATATAATTAAAATAATATTACAAGTAACAGCAATAATTGGACAAATAATTACTCATGCGAACAAAATAAATCGGCAAAACAAATAAGCAACGAAATAACAATTAAACCAACGACTTTAACAATTTTTAACTTCAACAGGTGTTTGATTTTAGCCTAATACGTATTTCGACATGTTCACATGTCATTTTCGAACGCTAACTTACTTATGTCAAGATGCAAGGCCTGTTACAATGCACAGTCATTGGAAGTTGAGACAGAGCGAAGAAGTCCGGATTTAATATATAGAAGTTAAATAACTGCATGTAACTAAATGGTCAATACCCTTTCAAAGTATTGTTCGTATATTTTACTTGTAAGAATTTGTATAGGGTTAAGTACTGTAGTGATTAATCTTTAGTTGGCTTTGTTTTGTTTTATTTGGCCACTTTAGTTTTTATACCTTATTTATGAGTTATAAAAAATTTGTATCAAACCAACATTATATTTGTCTCTCCTCTAAAGTGTTTTATTTCAATCTGTCACTACTGACAGTACCTGGGTAAAGCCGAAACCTGCATTTATGGATTAGAAAATACCTAGTAAGGCACATCCAGTGTAAAAGGTCGTTCTAACGATTTAATTTAAAGTTTTAAAATAAACATGTTACAAAATTCAACATTACGTTTTCATCAGCAAAAATAAACAATAATACGGACGATTTCTATAATCTACCCACCAAAATGCGCTGTCACTAAAAGTTGAGACAGGGGAAGACATACGGTTGTAGTATAGACAAGACATGTTACTAAATGCGTGGTCACTAAAAGTTTTGATATTTATTCATATAAATCGTCTAGAAAATCGCTTACCAAGAAAACTACACGTATCTTTTTCAGGGAAAGCTCTTTCTTTATTATACGGTGATCCACCACTTACCAGTAGAAAAATAGACTTGCCTTTATTTATGGAATGTTTTTTCAGCGTTGCTATGTCAGGAAATTATTTTACCGGGTAGTGTTTTCAGGGGTATGGTTTGACTGCATGATTTTCTACTGGTATATTTGGACGATTTTTGTTGGCTAGTGTATTTCCATCGACGTTTTGCCTAGCATGGACGTTTTCTCTGTGAAACAGAAGCAACTAAATATAAGACTAAGAATAAAGTTAATAATTTGGCAACGCACAAACAATCTGCTGAAAATATCATCACTGTGTATTTATTGTTTTGTCACGTTTAGCGACGCATTTTCACAAAAAGTTGTAATGTTAAGCAACACTACTTTCTCGTGACAACCTAAATCTACCACTTGTTTAGTGTACAAATTTGATTGTCTCCTATGAACTACTCGTATATTATATTATATTGTTTTATTTTTTATTTGTTTAGTGCTTTTACTTTATTTAGCCACCGTCGTTATTGTTATCACATTTATGTATTAATAGTAGAATGCCGTCTTGATGAAACACTCTACGCAGGCTTTTGAATCGAAATTCCGCGTGACCTGTGACCGTGTTGCGATATGTTCTCGTTCGAGTTTGTTGTCGCAATGAGGTGTCGGCAAATTATGCTGAAAAAAGACGAAACAAATTATCTACATTTAAGGAGCGCATTTCTATGAAATATGATAGCGGTTCACTGTACAAAGAACAATGGCGTGTGGCATTTAAGATGAAGACAGCATGATATTTACCTTATTTTTAGGAGTAGAGAATAGAATCTTTGCACAGTCGTCTAACTTCATGAGGTGGGTTTTTTGAAATACTCATTTCAAATGTAAGTTGCAAACCCAGCCTATTGCGACCTAGCGAATAGGGCCAATTCTCGATATTTTGCTTCCTGTTGGCGATATCAAAAAAAGTTATAGGAAAAAGTTGTTCAGAATCCAATTTTGACCCAATTTACAAAGTTTCAACGCAAAATTCGTATTCTGATTTCATTTTTAGTAATTTGGTCTAATTATTTCAATTTTTTCTTAAATTTAAACGTTAAAGTGGCATTTTTATTGTTTTGACGCAACAATTAAAGTTGACATTTAATTCAACTAGCCCATTTGTTTCCATGAAACTCTATTTAATATAAAAAAATAATCAGACTATTTGGTGATGGAGTTCGAACTAGCGGAGAGGTTGCAAAAGAATTTAACAGAAGACATTCGCTGCAAAATTCTATTTGAAATTGGAACTGCAGCCGCCGTGAATGCACTTTTTAATAAAACCGACAGTGGTCAGTGTATCGAAGAAAATAAACGATTAGACTATTGTTATTGGATTCAAATTTTCCTAAATGTACAATTTGTGTTGAGCAAATTATTTATTATTGTGTTTTATTTGCTTTTAACAAGTCCCTTTGTTTCCATGGCACTCTAGTCAAAATTAATAATCTAAACTCAGACTGCAAAATGACTTAAAAATTCAAAATGCAAATTTTGCGTTGTATGTAACTGAGTAAATACGTGGGTTATAGTAGTAGGGGCCCCACACCACTAAAAATTGCGTAAGTTGGCAGGTCGGAAAATGTTCAGGTGAATCGACGACGATTTTTACTAGTTTTATTATTATATTATACTCTATGCTTTTAAATGCTCCAAATAATATTTTCTAAATATTTTATATAAATAAAAGGTCCATAAAATTTCAAATAGTTTATTGTAATTAATATTTTTAAAGGTTTCAGGCAGCATTTTGAGAATAACATTTTTATTTTTAAAATAAAATTAGAGCTGCATTTTAAACTACAGTTGAATCTATATTTTATAAAAATGCCTAACTTTAAATTTAAATTTGAATGGCAGTATATGAAAAGTTCTGTATTCAATGTCTTAAAGCAAGAAGATTTAAAACAATTAACTTTTTAGTTTTAAACATAAAAATTAATTCGACTAATAAATTTGAATACTCAGTTTATAGAATACCTACACAAACAGACATTACAATACCACACGATTCTTATCATAAAACACATAAATTAACAGCATACAGGTCCATGATACATAGGGCTTTGACGGTCACTTTAGATGAAATTAATTATAATAGAGAAATTTCAATCAGTAAGCAAATTGCATATAATAATGGTTATTATACTAAACTTATTGATACATTAATTAAAGAAAAAGATTATAAATTAGCCATTCAAAAAATTTATCCGAATACTGTTTCATCCGATACAATTAAATATGCATCGTTCTCATATTTTGGTGACAAATCAGAAAAAATTGCTAAAATTATAAACCAAACAAATAAATATAAAGTAAGTTTTATAACAAATAGAAACATCTTAAACACTTTGTTTAATGCATAATCAAAAACAAATGATTTGCTGAAATCAGGCATTTACAAATTAAATTGTTCGCATTGTAATTCGGTTTATACAGGACAGACAATTAGAAATTTTCATATTAGGTATAAAGAACACGTACGTTGTTACAAATACAAACACACACATAAATCCAATTACGCTAAACACGTACTAGAACACAATCATTCAATGACATGTAATAACACTATAAAATGTTTACACTTTTGTGATGATAAACGCAAATTAGATATAATAGAAGCTTTCGAAATTCACAAACATTTAAAAACTGTACCGTTAATGAACAAGCAAATTGTTCTCTTAAATTCTCCTCTATTGGATATTTTGAAATAAGAAATCAAGCCATTTGCAGACGATTACCGAGATCAAGTCACCAAGTTCTATTGCTATAACAACACTAACTGTTTACTTTCTAATATAACCTTCGATAATGGCATGTAAACATGCCGAAATACGTATAAGGTTAAAATGAATAAATATTGTTGAAGTAATTAAGTATTTTATATACCTATAATCAATAAAATAAGAGAAAACTATCAATTTGTAAAACGTTTACTGTAACATCTATTTAATTAGCATTAATACTCTGGATATTTTTATTTTTAATAATGATGTTTATACGAAGTAATTAGTAGCACGTTATGATGAAGCTTAAACTATTTTAATTAAACACAAGTACATCTTTAATTAAAATTCAATGTATGTAAATGAGTAATGTAGAAGCACTTTAAATTTATGGGTTATCAGTTGTACTTGTATCTTACTACATTTAATGGATGCATGCAATTATAATAGGCAGCTATTTTAATTGCAAATTCTTACTCGTAAATATTCACATTAAATGCAGTTTAGATTTTGAGCAAATTAAACGGTGTCTTGTTATTGATTTTCTGCTTTAGTTTGTTTTGTTAACATAAACTTCATAGTATTTGATTTTTCAACGTTAAACTTTGCTATGACTGATTGGTAGTACGTGCTCGTTCAGTAATTTTATGCACGATCGGTTAAGTATTGAATAATGATCAATTTACTTCCTTTCATTTTCGGAACCAAGTGAAAAATTCTATTGTTAAAAATTGTGCACCACTTTCTACCTGTAATCGTACAACTTTTTTATTATTTAATATTATACGGTATTAGAAATTCAAATAGGTTATTGTCTATTCCTAGTTTTATAACAAATTAATTCTTTTTCTAATGAAACAAAAGTTTTGTTATTTCGTTAATAAAGTAAACCGTATAAAGCGGAATTAAAACGTTACAGCTTGTTAACACGCTTCCGGAAAATTTAAAATTATAATAATATAATTAATTAATCTTCATCATATTAATAGAATTATGATTATATTAGAATATGGCTGTAAGTTATGAAATTTAAAACAAAATTAAAGTGAAACTTCTTTGTCAGCACCTACATCTTTCGTAAGACTAAAACTCGTTAGTGGAAACGACAGACAAAAGTTCGTCACGCCCTTATCAACAATTATCTGGTCATCTAAGCCTTAAAAAAGACATGTGTTGTAAAATTATTACTCTGTTTTTTTTTATTAATACACTACCATTTTTATATTTCTATCGTTAATAATAAACTTAAAAACAAAATTATTGTAAAATGCTGGAAAAATTACCAAACTTCAGAGCCTCGATCAGTTGCTGGACCCATTTTCTACGTCTCCCAAATACTGTGTGCGGTTTGTTGTATTCTCTTGCTTGGGTCAGTATCTGCCCGGAACGGACGGACATTGGAGCGCATTGACGTAAGCCCGCATTAACTGGACGGGATATTAGTATTATCTATGCTAGCTAACAGTGAGCCGAAGTTGCAGAGAGAAATATTTGTTTGATAATGCAACCTTCTCGGTTAAATCATACGATTCAAAAAAACACTTTCAGTGAGAACACGCTAAAAAGTTTCACTTACAACTTGCTTGCTTGGCGTATGCTTCTTTTCTTTTCTATTGAACACACTTTGCCAAAGCACACAACCTGCCCTGCTTAATAGTGTTTCTTGTAAAACTTTTTAGAATGCAAAGCAACGTTGTATGGTAGAAGATTATTTTTCATAATTTCACTAATCCCGAAGATGTACCAATTAAATTATTGACTATACAACGTTAACAATGTCATGAAAACCTTCTCTACCTTTCTTCTCTATGTAAGCGTTTACACTCGATTGATGTGTGATCTTGGAATCGGTTTGTTTCTGCCTCCCGCTGTATAACGCAAATCGACTTGTTTACATGTAGTTGTTCCCTTCTAAAAACAACGGTGCCAATCTGAGCCGCGGATATCTGAACTTGTGCCATTAAGCAATTTTTTATAAAAACATCGCTCGCGTGTAGTGAAACAAACGCTACTATTACGCGTTTTGTAAAAGTAGAATATTTTAAAGTAATACTGTTTGCTTTGCATATTTAATAGAAGGGGCATCGTCCACGTTGCCTGTCTTACCAGCCATCACTGCTTAAGACGAGAGTATTGTATACAGTGACGTAGGAAACGAGTTAGGGGTGGCGGCTGCCCCCTCACTTACGCGACTGAACAAGCAAACTATGTCTTTAGACCGTCCATCCAAATCGCTAAGTGGTGGTGTTGCCAACCAACGATATTAAGTAAATAAAAATCTTTCGAGATAAGACAATTTTTAATATTTTTTAGGCTATTTTCTCTTGGTTGGTAAAGAAAATTGAAAAAATAGCCTAAAAACATAGGTTCTTCCGTAGATAAAATTGTCGTTCATTTTTGTAATATTTTTCCGTTTATAGTTTATCGCGTGTATTTTCCCTCAAACAGAAAGCATTACTGTTGTCACGCATATGCAGCGATAATTACAGATTTCTATACAGGATACACGATTGCAGCTTATAAACAACTAAATAGTTGATAAGACGGCCATTTTGTAGAAGGTCCAAGTGTCAAATTAAAATACAATGTAACGTATCTTGCATTCTGTGCAATTCCTGCGAAGCATATAAAAATGCACATAGAACTGCCTCATTTATAAAACGTGGAACACTGGTTTCAGGTTGTTGTACATAATTGTTGACCATAACGTCTAGAGTTTCAGGGACCGGGGTAAAACATTACTAATTTATCACCAGAATCTGTGAATGATCTCTATTTATTATTTGACCAATTAACAGTGCCGAATTAAGGTTTCTTGGGCCCCTGGCTCAAACAATATTTTAGGTCTTTGATATTGTCACGTTTGTGTTTATATAAAATAAACCATAATTCGTAGTTCGTGACTATTTGTAGGATGAACATAAATCTCCAGCGAACAACAATAATATAATTGTTTCGATTTGATACATGATTGATAATTTAAATTAAGATACACTTATATATACAACAATAGGTTACCCTGAACCCATTATCAATATTAAGGGTAGCTGAAGCTCTTAGTAGATCTTTACGAGAAAGTTGCTTGATGTTAACTGAATTGGTATTCTCATTACATGCATTTATATAGAAACCCAAGTAGGTCACACAAACAGGCATAATCAATAACTGCATTATTTACGTGCAGTCTGACTCGTATGCTTACAGCCCTTGTTGTTCTAATTTACTTCGAGGTGTTAAATCAATACTTCTTACACATTGTAGAATATTATAAAATATTAATAATTTTTAGAATTAGTTATGACAATAATGAATGATTTTAGTAAGCCGAACTCAGTTTTTCGACAATATGAAACTATTGTTAGACAGAAATAATAGCAAAAGCTAAGCAACCGGTGCAACGGTTACTTAGGTAGAGAGTACATTGTCAATTTTTGAGCGACTATTTAGCTGCTCACATGAATCGTACTGATTTATACATGAAGCGCGCGCACTGACAATTAATGTGCTTTATATATAGCGTATAGAATCGTTTTACGGAACATGGGAAATAATACCATTTGAAAAAAGAGAAAGCATATGCGACAGTCTTCCATAGAGCAAAAGGAATGGGGAGTTTATGCCGCCGGTATCCACGAAATTTGAATTTCCCTTCCAGGCGATGGTCAGTCGGCTTGTACATTTCGTATTTCAATGATATTATTATAAAGATTGACGCGCATCATTACATCGCGCGTTTTTTCTATACACACAATTTGTTAGGCCTGTGCCTATGGTGGTCTTAGAGACCTAGACTTAGACCTTATTCGCCCATTTTGCACCTTTTAACGATATCTTTGAAGATGATTTAATATTTCCAGTTCACGTCGATTTGTACAAAAATTGCGTTTTAGCAGTGAAACTAATACTTCTATATTCAAATTAGCATTCTGTTTTTTTATAATAAAACAAAAATGCAGATCTGAGTGTAATCTGTGGATAAAACATTACATCACCGTAAACCGTACAATTTTACAATTCTGTGTTTGTTACGAGATGATAGTCACGAAACGTTGGCTTCCTACACCATCGTTAGCCTAAATTCAGTAACGTCTTCTACTACTACAGCTCTGTCAATTATAATGAAATAATAAATTAAATTCCAACAGGTTGATTGACAGCGTTTTAACATTTGTCATTGTATTGCCGCTAGATACGCAAAGACAGCTTGATTATATCTTCTATTATATTTAATTGTCTTTCATTATTTCCTTTGATTTTATTTTGCGTAAAAAATCGTACTTACATGTTTTGCGGATAGTTTGCTTAATAAATTTTTCTGAATTTAAACTCAAATTACAAAAGAGTGAGAGAGAAGTTTTATTTCGTATATGATTGTGCTTTACTTTTTGAAGAGTAGAAAATCTTATAGGTATATAAAATACACGGAATGGAGGCCGAGAACAGGGAAACGTAACCCAGGCAGGCCACGATCCAGGTGGAGAGATGACATACAAAAACATGCTGGAAAACAATGGACGCGGAAAACCCAAAACCGCCAAGAATGGCATGAAGCGGGAGAGGCGTATATCCAGAAATGGAGTAATGAACGCTGAAAGTGATGATATAAAATACTTACTTATTTTATATAACTATAATCAATTATTATAGTTTACTATTCCTTTAAATCGTCATGTTTTTTTGAATTGATTATTGCAATTGTAACGAGACGACCCGAATGCAACAGTTTTAAAATTTATAAAAACTTGTGTCGTTGCTTTGGTTTCAAGAAAAAGCGCTGGTGGCGCTAAAAGTGGATTTCAACCCTCAGAGTGATCGCTTCAGAGCGCCGTTCTTCGGAGAAGCTTGACCCCCATCCTACTTCCCTCCAACTTTCATCAGGTATAAAACCTGATGACCGGCCTAAAACGTTTAATTATTTTTTCGGAATTATTCTTTCAGAATTCTTTCAAAATTATTTCTGACTAGAATTGCGAACCAGAACAAACCGTCTTCTTCCAAAAACAAGATTTGAACTCAAACCGTGATTAACCAGAAAGTTGAAAATGTTTGAATGAAATTGAAACAGTAATATTTCGAGTTTGTTTGAATCGTTAAACTGCCAAGGATCATATGTTGGTTAAATTAGGTAAAACTGAAGCAGTGATGCTTTGGTTTTGCACAACCATTATTAGTCAAAAAGTTTAATACACTTAGATAAAGTTAAAAAGTAATATTTCGACTTTACTCAAAATTTTATTTTAACCGCCGAGTGCCAGAAACTTGCTTGATTTCATTGTGACCGCCTGGTTACCAGAAATCTTATTAATTTTTGGTAACTCTGAAAGCAGAATTCTTCAGTTTTACTTTCACCGATTTTTACTAGAATTTTCTTTATTTGTCAACCGACAGGTTATGAGAACTTTGCTGCGCAAAACTAATTTTATTTGAACTAACTTATGAAGTCTTAATTACTCGATAACTTTGATGTTCCCAGAGGTTTCCAAAAGTAGTTTTTAGCTAATTTTTACCATGTAAAATTCCAGAAACCAATATAAATCAGCTAAGTTCACTTCACTTCACGTATTGACTCACAATTTGACACACCGACGTTACATTTTCATGTTATCTCACGTGCATTTAGTACAAGCTTCAAAATGACTTTACTAATCAACTTAATTAAAACCCGTAAAAGTATATTTTTTGTATTTACCTAAGGAATTCACCCGAAAACACACCACAAACTAATTTTTGTTGCTAGAGCGTGGAGACAGCGCACCAAGAAAACATTCACATTTAATTACACATTATTTTCTTACAGACAGCCGTAGACTTATTTTTCGAGTTAATAAAATTATATTTTGTATGTGCAAAACTTCATTTTAATTACAGAAAGCACCGAAGTTAAGCGGCAGCCATTTCGACCAGACAACGCATATTGATTAAATATTTGATTGGTCCTTCGACAGCTGTTTGGACTTTATAGGAAAAAAATTAATACCAACTTTTTCAACCAATCAACAGCCAGAGACGTACCGTTCCGGAGGAGTCAATAGTCACAAAGTCATTTTGCTTAATTGTCATATAGTTGTTGGAAATAATACAATACAATTCAACCACATGAAATACAAAATCAGGTATTTAAAATTGTATAAGCAGAGGTAATAATAAAAAATCTTATATAAATTTTATTCGGAGTCTTCTGTTTATTTCCGACGAACTCTGGCTGAGTTATCCAGGGTAATTCAACATTTCCTGAACCTTTAGTTGAGGGGAAGGTTGACCTGTTACATAATATACTGTTAAATTACAGGTATCTTATTTTATATTATTATTATATTTTGCATGTCTAAACTCTTTCATTTGCCAATCACATTATAGATGTCAAAAGTTTGTTTCTACTAAATGAAATTTTCGACAGCTTTATATATTTTTTACACACAAAATTAATTATGTAAGTTTTCTTAATAAATAGAGTCTTTGTTTTTAATTACGATTTTTAGGCTGAACAAACAGCAATGGTAAATTTAAAGTTCAGTGAAAGTAATTAGTTCTTATGAAATGTAATACAATGTTGAAAATGCCAACTCATTTTATAATCGAAAGGTGCAAGTGAATTTACATCATTTCCCTGTAATTGCTAATGAGCGTTCATCGCCAGCTATTACTTGTACCTTATTACTACTTTCAGATTTGATTTAAAAATTTGTGTTACTCATCCCGATTGAGTGTATAAGTACTTTTTTAAGCAATTAAATGTCACGCTTGTTCCTGAATTAAACAATTACTTTTTATTTCTATAGAAAGCAATGTTTCCTACGTTTACAGTGATGGTATTCATTAAATTCTTTGATGGTTTGTGTTTTATTAACGATGTGCATCATAAAGCAGAGTACTTTCATTAGAAACACATAAATTTTACTTAAAAATATGCTATTTTTGTTTTCAAATAAATGATAGTTTTACTTTCCAACTCCTAGATTTATCTGAATATACAATTTAACAAATTATGCTGAACACAGGCAAAAGAAAACCGATACAGTCAATTTAACGAATTACAGGCATGGTATAAGAAAGCAGAAATATTGTCATACAATCATTAAAATCACTACTGTTAAATTACAGTAATTCCCTAAAATTATAGGCTACAATATATCAAATTTTGATAGAAAAATTGTATTCGAACGGAAAGCAACGCAGCAACAGATTCTTATTTCTAAGGTATTAACAAACTACAATTAACCGGAGCAATCGAACGCATCAGTTCATTTTAAATGCAATATAGAATATTGAAAATTGCAGCACAAATATAGAAACATATTATATAGGATAAACAAAATCAACTCAGTTCATTTCATTTCATAGCTGCACGTAAACCTGAGATTATTGCCGTGTCATCGGTAAACATCGCCAATGAGCAAGTTGGAAAAACAGGCATGTCTTGCATTTACACATTAAATAGCAGAGGGCCGAGGACGGATCCTTGAGGAACTCCTGCCCTGATGTTCTTAGTTTCTGACATGGTTGAATTTATTTTGCTTGCAAACGTTCTCTCAGACAAGAAAGATGACTTGATATTGATTGTATACTCAGGAATTTTTAATTGCTTTATTTTATGAAGAAGACCTTCGTGCCAAACCCTGTCAAAGGCCTGAGCAACATTCAGAAATATTGCGGTCGTATATTGCTTGTTTTTAATCCTTTCGTTATAGTCTCGTTGATCCTGAGAAGCTGATGATTTGTGGGGTGCTTGGGTCTGAAGCCGAATTGGAATGGTGGAAGTATCGAATGTCATTAAGGCAAGCGTAGATGGAGGAGGCTTATAGGAAAAAAAGATGTTGGGATGTTCTGCGGTTTGCCAGGTTTTTTAAAATATGTAGCATGGGCATGTTCCTATTTCTTGGGAAAGTACCCCACGGACAGGCAGGCAGTTGAGAGTGAAGCGAAGTATGATAGACTCTTAGGAGTGAGATTTTTGAGGATTGCGTTTGTTATCAGATCTGGACCAGGAGCTGTCTTACGGGGTAGAAGGTGGATGAAAGATGCAGTTTCTTCTGGTGTTGTCGTCACAATGTTGGTTGAGTTAAAATTGTTTGTTTACACTTTCGTCGATTGTGTTGGCAAAATCTATGTTGTCATCATTGATTTTTACTGTTATTTCTTCTAGATAATTACTTAGTACCTTGTACTTCTGGGTGTCGCTAGAATTCCATAATTGTTTAGTTTTAGCGTAGGTATTGTTGGTTTTTGTTGTTATTTTTTCGCAGTGTCTATAGTATCAGTGCGTTTGATTGCAGTTGTAACTTTTGAGATAATAGAGTTGAGCGGATTGCGATTAAGCCTTCTGTCCGTGGAATCGGACAATAGTGCTTCCATCTGTAAGTTTTAATCTGAGGTGTTCATCACAACAATAGTATGGCCTTTATCTGCTTTTAGTATGAGGGCATCTTTGTTCTCTCTTAATAACTTGGCTGCTTTTTTCTCATCCCTACTGATACTAGAGCAGGGCGGATTCGCTGTTCTTACTGAGCTTGATACATCTTGTCTCACCTCCGAAAAATTCTGTAGGTAGCTTGTAAATTGCTGTTTCTACGCCAGATATAGTATCCACTGGAATGCGCTTAGGTGCTACAGCATAGCTAAACCCTTTCTTTAATAACGATGTCGTTCGCTCATCTAGCAGCATGTTGCTAAGCTTTACTATTACCTTGTCATCAGGTAATTCGTTTTGGCTCTTTACCCGGTTATGCTGGGTGTAATCCCCAATAACGACGAGGTCTAAGCCGAAAGTAAATTGTAAAATTGACAGTTGGAGAAGCCGCGAAAACTTCAAAGAATATATTTCTGTGTCTCACTACAACACGACGGCGAGCTCTTGCATATCGACTCAGCTTATTGATCGTTTTCAGCAAAACGTTTATGCTGCTGTCACCACTGTTGGTATAATTTGGTAGTTTTTGGCTTACTTCTATTATGATGAGTCGGAAATGTGTATGTGGCAAATGTGTGTATTGTATCGTGCTGGCATGGCATCTCGCACATTACTTCTTATAATATTTTTTTTAATTAACAGACAATTAATATAATAATAGCGTTGCACACAGAACATTATTACATTTTTATAACAAAACGCGTTAATTACTAGGGCTGCGGTATTTTAGCACGTTTAGTATTAAAAATGTTAGGGAACTGCACGAGGAAGGTCGTTGCTCATAAATTTTAGAAGATAAACAAATACAAACGCTACAAATTCCACACTTCATTGCAAGGGGAAATCTCAGGAACTACTAGACCAATTTTAATGAAATTTGGTATACTTAAGTGCAACGAAAATTTGTTAAGCCGTTTAGTTTTATTTTAGAAACCGGAACTTAAAAGAGAATTTCATGAAAAAACAAGTTGACAAATTAATTTTGGTATTACAATAGCTCTAGAGAAACACAATGTGACTATGTAAAAAATTTTGTACAAATGAAAACTGTAATGTAAAAATATTTAAAACATTTTAGACACTGTCAAAAAACGATTGCTTACAAACTTGACACACATTTTTTTAAAACTTTGTGAGCTTATAGGGATGGGCTATAATTTATTTCATGTCTCAGTTTACTCATTTCTCTGTGAAGCTTTCTATGAATTTTTAAAAAACATAAATTCATCCCCCCTCGCTATAATAAACGAAAGGCAATAAAAAATTTGTGCTTAAGCTAAAGCGCTCATGAATAATGGTATAGAGCGATCAAATAAAAACTTTATCGCAGTCGCCTATGAAATAAGGGCGGCATGTCGATGATTAGTTAGAAATTATGATAGTTGCACGGCTAATCATTTCACCGCAATTACTCATATTTAATATTTTTAAACAATTAGCAAGCAAACGTTGTAAACTATTTTTAATATTTTTTACTTTTACTTTAGAAACGTGCATGATAAATTTCAGTTGCAAACTTAACACAATTAACACACATAAACGGTGTGTTAATTTAGTGTTAAAGGCGCGGGCTTGTAATCTAACGGTTCCAGTTCAAATCCCGTGGAAGATCTGTTTTTTGTTAATATTTTTGTATTTAAAAGTCTTGAATATATGAAAACCAGAGTTCGTTCATGCCTAGAAACGAATGGACAACAGTTTCTACACTTGTCGCGAGTTTTAATTGTTTTGTTACTTATATCGTTTTGATGGTTTAATGTTTTAAGTTTGAATTAAATAAAAGCGTTGTACAAGTTACTTCTTTTTTAAATAAAACAGATAAAAATAAAAAAAAATTATAAACCTAGAGCAAGATAATATGGCGGTAAGAGATGTCAAAATAAACATGTCTGCTACATGATTTGAACTGGGTTCGCCATATAACCAACTTACGCCTTTACCGCTAAACCAACATGCCATTTAAAGTTTTACCATTATGTGAGTTAAATAGGTCACGGTTGCAAACTGACATTGAACATTCACGTTTGCAAAAAAAATAATAAAAATAATTTACAATGCTCGCTAGCTAATTGTTTAAAAATTTTAAGTATGAGCAATTACGGTAAGGTTATAAATCGCGCAATTATAGGATTAGGTTTACGATTTGCAAGCTAATCATGGACGTGCCGCGTTTGTTTCATAGGCGACTGCAAATAAGTTTTTATTTGATCGCTCTGTTGAATAAAATTTAGAACTTATGTTCTAGGTGCAGTTATATTTATGGGGAATAACTTCCCCCTCTCTAATTTTGGCGAACAAATTTGTCAAAATCGATTTATATAGAATTAAAGCAATTTCTATTAAAGGTAATAAAACTAGAACTAGTCCACGGTCAGGTACATTGCCACCAGTCATAACAAACTTTTGCGTAGAAAACTGCTGCATGTACATTACTAGCATTTCATGAAGAACTAGCTGAATCCGTACGCTTTTCTACTTTCCCATACTTCCAGTATGAAAATATAGTGTGATTGTGAAAAGACATTTTGATGGAAATACATGTTTTAAGCCTCCATAAACACAAACCAGTAGTTTTAAAAAAATAACAGTCTCTATAGGCGCGCGTATGTGTTACCGGTTTTAATGAAATTTGGTACAACGAATAGTTGTCGAGCAATTGAGTTTTATTTTATAAACCGGAACAGGAAAGGGAAGATATACATTTTTTTAGTGGCATTTCTTACACAAACGGAATTTCAGAATGTGATAAAAGGCGTTTAGACAAATTCAAGGTTTTTTCCGAGCAAACTAGCTTAAAATGGCTGTCGAGACTGTGTTTTTAAATTTTCTTCCTTAACGCCCATTTACTCAAAAACAAGTTGACCGATCAGGATTAATTTTGGTATTAGAATAGTCCACAATGTTAATATTATAAGAGAAATTTTTTACAAATGAAAACTGTGAAGAGAATATATTTGAAAAAGTTTGCCAAAAAACTATTGCTTGGCTACACAATTATTTTTAAATATTTTAAGCTTATAGAGCCAGGGATGGGCTACATTTTGATTCGTCTTCCAGTCCGTTCTTTTATCTGTGACGCCTACTATGAATTTTTGAAAAACGTAAATTAATGCTCCCCTCTTTAGTAAACGAAGGACGATACAAAAATGTATGTTTGAAACTAAAGTGCTCATGAGTAATAGCAGAATAAGATTGAGAAATTAATTTTTAGGTGCAGCAATTTTTAGGGAAGTTAACTTTCCCCCTCCCGTCCTAATTTGGGCGAGATGAGTTCATTTATTTTGCACTGATAGCTTTTCCCAACCAATATTTTTAACCTAATCAAAACAATGTTCATCTTTAAATACGCACGTCAGTAATTGTAAATGTACAATGAACAACTAAAGTGTAAAGAGGTTAAAAGGTCGCATTTATCAATGCGTGTCCTTTTGAATTTTTCGTGTAGTCTTAAAACTTGAAAGACGTTTTGGTGAAAGCATGGGAACAAAAAAATCCTAGTTTGTAGCTACAAAACATACAGCTTGTTTTACATACGCGTTTTATGTTAGCATAAAATAAAAATGTAATTTTGTAAGGGGCAATAATTATTAGGTGTTGCTGTTAATGTTTGTTTAAAATGAAATAACAATAGGCTTGGGAAAAATTTGTGGTGTTAAAAATGTAGCTCATTAAAGTTGACTTTTAAGATTTATGTTGTTTAAACGAAACTGCTTCCATTTTTAACCTATCTTAACGTTTTGGCAACATTTAAACTTTACAACAGCAAATGCTTGGTCTTTTGCAAAATTATTAAAAGTTTCTTCATGTCGTGTTAATTTTAAGAAATCGTCCCGATAAAAACTTCTTAATACTAAATTTCTAACAAGTATGCAATACTAACGAAATTGCATGTCGATATACATTTTGAAATATAATATTGCTGCATTTATGTCTTCGTGTTCATGTTCGATTGATTTTGTACTGTTATGCAATTTAAAATTGTATCTTACACTTCCTGCTAATATCAGGTAAGCGAAGGTTTTGTCTTGCACCGATCAAATACTGTTATGTATGTCTCGCTGCGAAACGAGAGAACGAAACCATTTAATTTAATTAGTACGCCTTTCTTTAGTGTACTTATTTGTATTAAAATTGCTTACTCATCTTGTTAGTGGTAAATTAGACTTTACAATATTTGCCTAGGTATACTACTATACAGGGTGTCCCGTAAGTGATGGGACAACGTTTAGGTATAGCGTCCTAGGGCCAAAATAGACCCATTGAACCTAACGTGCTTTAGTAAGGAACAAGGAGGTTGTACGGCCTCAAAGACAAAAATTTTATTTCGAAAAATCCACTAATCAGATCGAGTCGAAATTTGATATGGTTGTATTTGATATTCTTTTTGGTGTTTGCAGAGAGCAAATATTTCTATGATATGCGTTGTCTTGTATTTACTAGAAAACAATTCCCTAAATGCCTGCAATTCACGCAATTCCAAATTATATTTTCTATGAGACTCTTTTATTAACTTTCTCAGGGTCGTTATTAAGTTTGAAAGTAAAGTTATTAATAAATATGATTCAAACAGAAAATACACAAAATAATATCAAGGTTACAAAAACTTTTATTCAATAAATCAAATTTTGGGGTCAAATTTTCGAAAGTTCAAGAAATTTCTACTAAATACTATTGTTCTTAAAACCGAACACTTATCTTTGTGTCTTCTTATTAAGATATCCTTCACTCGACAAACGTTTAATGTCCACCTCCCTCTTCTCTGGTTTGCAGGTTCTTCAAATAACCACAACACTCGCCTTTAGTTTGAATCCTTCTCTGGACTGCTTTTATGTTAATTTACACTTGGCTTTTCTACGATGGTAACTGGAAACTCGTTCTGGATCGCTTTATATTTATTATTCTTTTGGATTTTTCCACAGTTCGTTGATAAACACTTGTATCCGTTTTATAATAGATTCTTTTAAATTCAAACTCACTTTTATATTACTTTAAACTCGTTTTGCTTCTCTCTTCTTTCAGAGAATTCAAAATTCTGTCTTTGTTTACAAGACGAGCCGTAACTAATTAAACAAATTTCCCTTTCTTTTGTCTTCTCTCTTGATCTTTCATATTTTTTAAAACAAATAAATCTCGTGACAATGAGTACTCTTTTATACATTTGTCAAATTGACATTCATATCCATAACCCCCACAAATGACATTTTACGATGCACAAACAAGTAAGTCTAAAACTTCTTATAAATTAAACTTTTTAAACTATTCTGAACTAAATTATAATTAAAATTAACATAAACAATAATCGTATCAATTTGATTGTGTTCTTCTTTCTTTCAGTGTAAACAAAACTTCACAAATATGAAGATATAAATGATATGATGATAATCACATTATTTGAATTTCAAAAACAAGAAATTATAGCAATAATACGCAACCCTGAGTTTATAAGTTTGAATAGCAAAACCTTACAGTCTTCACAAACCTCCAGTCGCAAACCAAAATGCAACAAGCATCCCAAAAATTGCTTTCCAGGAATTACCATACTCCAGTCAAATCAAACACCTCCAAATATCATAGCAATATACACTGTGTCCATAAAGTAACCCCCCCCACCCCTCAACTAACTTTTGAACGACTTTATATTTGTCTACAAAGTTTGGTGTGCTGTAATGGGAAATTAAATACTATTTTTCAGACCATATTAAAATTTTGTATCATCCAAAATGGCGACTGGGCGCCATTTTTAATTTTTTTTTAAATAGAAAAGGGGGTCGAGTGACACCTCATTGTAAAGGACTTTTAATTCTGCGACTGATCCTAAAGTTTCAAAGAAAAATATTCAGCCATAACAAAATGACAATGTTTGAAGATAAAGAAGTCTATTTAAAAAAAACTAAGAATTAAAGCTTAAATTACTTAAATTAAGTGTTCGAAATGTTTACCATTCACTTCTTGGCACATAAAATGTTGGTTAGGAAATTCCTGCCTTACATTTTCATAAGTTTCTGGAGTGATAATTCTGCAAACTTCTGTAATGCGTTGCTCCAGTTCTTCAATTGTTTCTGGACGGGTTCTGTACACTTTCGATTTTAGATATTCCCATACAAAAAATCTAAGAACGTTATATCTGCGTAGTGAACCGGCTATTTTACAGGCCCTCGCCTAACAATCGATCTGCCAAAAAAATGTCCGTTGAGAAAGTCAGAAACAGGCCTATAATAATGAGGCGGCGCACCGTCTTGTTGGAACATAACGTTTTCAATATTATTTCAAGCCACCTGAGATATTTCTGGGAAAATTTAGTCCTGCAAATGAAAAAGTGGACTACTGGACAAGAAAATCAAAACAATTTTGAACTGAGTGAGTCCATTGGTTTACAATCCGCCATTTTGTTATGGTTCAATATTTTTCTTTGAAATTCTAGGATCAAACGCAGAACTAAAAGACCTTTCAAATGAGGTCACTCGACCCTGGATAAAAAAGTCTAAGCAATTTTCAATTGAGTGAGTCCATTTGTTTAAAATCCGCCATTTTGTTATAGCTGAATATTTTTCTTTGAAGCTCTAGGATCAGACGCAGACTTAAAAGGCTTTTCAAATGAGGTGTCACTTGACCCCCATTTCTATTTAAAAAAAAATTTCAAAATGGCGCCCAGTCGCCATTTCTGATGATACAAAATTTATATTTATATGGTCTAAAAAATAGTATTTAATTTCCCATTAGAGCGCACCAAATCTTGTAGAAAAATATAAAGTCGTTTAAAAGTTAGTTGGGGGGGGGGGGGGGGGTTACTTTATGGACACAGTGTATATCTTTTATGCTGTGTATTTTGCCTTGTTAATTTTTCCTTAATTATAATTTAATTATAAATTATGAAATTGATATAAAAGGACACAATTTTGTAATGGTGTTGGATTTCTGAAGCAACATCTTGGAAAATAAAGATTGTAGTTTCACTAAAATGGTGCACGTTAATTTTTGTATAGGGTTTAATGTGTTACAATTAATTTTTCTAAATGTAAGTAAATTGCATATCAGAAGATTGGAAAAATTTCAGCGATTCTGAATATGAATTTAGTTTTCAACACTGTTTGCATTTAATTGAGTTATTTATTTAATTATGTAAAATTTAGCTGTAATTGTGGGTTGATGTTCAGTTGTGCTAAAAATGCTTCTTTGTGATTGGTCCATTTCTCAGTTTAGAGATTTTTTTTTGTAATTTCAGTCGTTCTCAAGCTCTTGTAGAGGCTACACGTTTTTAACGACTCCCGAAAATTTGTGAATTTTTTTAAGAAATTTGAATTCAAGTGTAAAAGTTAATTAAAAATTGTGTTTAAGTATTAGAAAGAGTGGAGAGGAAGATTTTTCGTGTTTAATTAAAGTTAATGAAATTAGAAAATAAACCCAGTTTGCTTTAAATAAAATTTACTAATAAAGTTTGTCTTCGATAATATGGAAATTTTCCGGAGATAAAATAGTCTCGCAATCGGATCTCCGGGCCGGGACAGCATTAAGATAGAATCAGTAACAAACAATACGTAACCAAAAATAAAAACGAGACAAAAAAGAGTAAAGCGAATAAAATTGCAACATGGAACGTGAGATCGCTAGGTGTATGCGGAAAACTCGAGAACATAAAGATAGAGATGAAGCGAATGAATATAGATATACTTGGAAAAAAGCGAGATTAAGTGGAAAGATGAAGGAGACTTTTGGAGCGACGATTACAGAGTCATCTACTCAGGAGATGAAAACGGCGTAACAGGAGTTGGAATTATACTAGCCAAAGAATGGGGACAAAGAATAATGAACTACATGCTGTACAATGATAGAATCATGATTATTAAACTCCAGACAACCGAAAATGACCTGGTCATTATACAAACGTACATGCCAACATCTGGCTACACAGATGAAGAAGTAGAAGAAGTTTATGAACAAATAAAGGAGGTAATGGAATACGTGGGAAAAAACGATAACCTAATAATACTAGGAGATTGGAATGCCGTAGTTGGTGAAGGGCAAGAAGAGGAAACAGTAGAAAAGTATGGACTGGGAACTAGAAATAGAAGAGGTCAAAGACTTATAGATTTCTGTATAGAAAAAGAACTCATAATTACAAACACTATTTTCCAACATCATCCAAGACGCCGATACACATGGACTAAGCCAGGGAATATAGAAAGGTATCAATTAGACTACATCATAGTTAAAAACAGTCACAAAATAAAAGTAAAACACAGCAGAGCTTATCCAGGCGCTGATATATGCAGTGATCATAACGTGGTTGTTATGAAATACAAATTACAACATAAAAAGAAAATCTTTAAAGCAGCGATAAATAACCCGAAATGGCAGTCACTAAACTAAAGGACGAAACGGAAGCAGAAAGATACAATCAAAAAGTAAAACTAAACCTAATCAATACAACAACAGATGGAATAGATACAAATCTGCATTGGGAAAACCTAAAACAAGCTATAACAACAGCAGCGAAAAAGACCTTGGGTAATTTTAAACAACAACCCAGAAAACCCTGGATAAACGAAAATACCGTAGCTTTAATAGAAAAACGAAGGAAACACTAACACGACAAAAACAAAGATGAGTATAACAGACTAAGAAATCTTATAAATAGGGAAGCTAGGAAAGAGAGAGAAGAGTGGTTCACACAATACTGCAAAGAAATTGACGATCAGTTTAATAAAGGAAATAGCGAACAATCATACAGCCTCATCAGAAAGCTCCTTGGAAAAGGTAAAACCAAAGGTAATGCCATCAGATCGAAAGAAGGACGAATTCTTATAGAAGAAGAAGAAATAGCAGATAGATGGCAACAATACGTTGAAGAATTATACGACGAACCAGAAGATTTTGAAGAGATAGAAAGAGAAATGGAAATTGACCCTGCAGAGCTAGGCCCACCAATATTACAGACAGAATTTGAGAAAGCACTAAAGGATCTAAAATCTAAAAAAGCGTACGGCATAGACAATATACATGCAGAACTATTGCAAGCGTTAGATGAAGAGACAAAAAACAAGCTATACTGCCTTATCAATAACATATATATAACAGGAAAAATCCCTGAAGACTTTAAGAAAAGCATAACAGTGATGTTACCAAAGAAAAATAAAACGAAAAAATGTGAAGAACACCGAACCCTAAGTATCCTCACACATGCATCTAAAATACTAAGGATAATAATACTAGGACGAATAGAAAATTAATTTAAAAAGAGCCTTGGAAAGCCTAGATAACATTTTAAAAACTAACTACAACCTAAAAATCAATAGAAAAAAGACAGAAGTCATGGTCTGCTCCAAGGATCCTGAAAATATAAATATTAGAATAGAAGACGACGCTCTAAGACAAGTACCGACATTCAAATACCTAGGCAGCATATTCACAGAAGATGGCAGAAGTAAAGAAGATGTTAAACAACGAATAAGAGAGGCCAAGAGCATGTTTAATAATAAAAAACAACTAATGTGTTCAAACAGCCTTAAACTGCAAACAAAAAAGGCTCTAATAAAAAGCTGCATCTGGAGTACTGCCCTGTATGGATCAGAAACGTGGACCATAGGAAAAAATGAAGAGAAAACCATAAATGCATTTGAAACCTGGTGCTGGAGAAGAATGCTGAAAATTAAATGGACCGACCGTGTAACAAATGAGGAGGTGCTTCAAAGAGCGGAAGAAGAAAGAACATTACTAAAAACGTTAAAAAGCAGACGACATTCGTGGATAGGACATACAATTAGACATAACGAGTTTGTAACAAATATCATGGAAGGAGTAATGCCCGGAAAAAGGACAGGGGAAGGCCTAGACTTCAATATTTAAATCAAGCCATTAAAAACACAGAAACTGCAAGCTATGCAGCAATGAAAAGAATGGCTTGCAACAACATTAGATGGAAAGCTGCCAACCAATCTGCGGATTGAAGGATTGCAGAAGAATATGGAAAGTGATCATCGATAAGATAATAAAAGTTATCTTTGATTAAATAATTAATTTATCTTCAAGTATATAATTACGTACATTTTGTTGATTCTTAAAAACACACATTGGAAAGTGAGGTTAGTTTTGTCTAATTCATTTATTCTACATGAGAACCCAGAGAAGCAAATTTATGTATTTGAATTAATACTACATCAATTTTAAGAGTCTCCTATTTGTTATAAAACTTTATGTTTATGGTTGTTAAAAATAATAGCCAACTCCGCCTGCAGTAGTCATTGGGTGAATTGAGTAGCCTAGTGCTGTTGCCGGTCCCAAGCCCGAATAAAGGAGGAGGGTTGGGGTATGGGCCTGCTCCCCGTATCCCCGTAAAAAATAAATTTTGCAAAAAAGCCTAATACCATGCCTCGGAAAAGAACAGAAACCTTCGGACGACGACAAACGCAAGGAAAACGGAAAATGAATTTTGGATGTTGGAACATTCAGGGAATCAGTACCAAATACACAGAAGTATTTAAAGCCTTAACAGATTTCAGTATAGATGTAGCAGCGTTGAGTGAAACAAAAAAGAAAGGACGTGGCAGTGAGAGAAGAGAGAATTATATCCACTTCTACAGTGGAGTGGATAAAGATAATCGGGCCAAACGTGGTGTATCATTAGTGATCCATAAAAAACTAAAAAAGTACATAAAAAATTGGACAGCTGTGAATGAACACCTCATCACATTAGATCTAACAATACTAGGACACAATATTATGATAATATTGGTATATGCACCTAATGACGACGCCCTGATTCAGGAGAAAGAAGAATTCTTTGAAAATTTGACGCAATTGTTAGAGACGGAAATGAAACACAAAGAGGTAGTATTGATGGGCGATTTCAACGGACGTGTAGGAAGAAGAAAGAAAAACAATATAGTCGGAGAACATGGGAAAGAAGTGGAAAACGATAACGGAACCAGGCTGATAGAAGTATGTGAACAATACGATTTAAAAATAACAAATGGATTTTTTGAGCATAGGGAACAACACAAATATACATGGACCCAACCCACTAAAAAACAAAAACCTATCATTAACTATCTGATTATTAGGCAAAGCTCTCAGATTGAAACATTGGATGTTAGAATACAAAGAGGGGCTTCCTGTTCATCAAACCATTTCCTAGTGAGAGCTAAACTATGTCTAGGGTATAAATATAGGAAAAGTATAATCAAAACAGAACCAAATACAAAATATGTCGAATGGCCTAAATATAATTTAGAAAGCCTTCAGAATGAATCAACTGTATTCTTATACAAAGTAAGACAAAAAGGGTATCCACCAGGCAGCTAAAGAAGCTATAGGCCAAAAGTAAAAAAGAGAATATAAAAGAAAAAATCATGTTTGGTGGTCAGAAAATCTAGAAAATCTCGTAGAGGATAAGAAGAAAGCATATCAGAAATGGTTATCAACAGGAGATGCACAAGATAGAAAGGATTACATGAGGTACAATTATTCAGTGAAGAAAGCAGTAGAAAACGTAAAAAATATGGGAAAGAAGATGCACCGAAATAGACAACTTGATGGGAAGCTCAAAATCAAGAGCAGCATGGAAGACAATAAGATCATTAAAAAATAACAGGCAAGAAAGGACAAAAATAGACGCAATTGGCATACATTCATGGAAGGAACACTATAAAGAACTGTTAACGGAAGAAAGAGGGAGGTACAAGGAGATATCGTATACAACGGATACCGTAGAAAATGAAATAAAAGAAGTGATAGTAATTGAAGTTAAGACCGCAATGAAAAATACGAAGAATAATCGATCACCTGACCCTGGAGGAATACCTATAGAGTTAATAAAACATGCTCCATCAATAGTATTGGAAGCACTAGCAAAACTATTCACACTCTGTATCAGAGGAGAAGAAGTTCCAGAAGAATGGAAGGAAGCATACATTAGCCCTGTTTATAAGAAAGGAAATAGAAAAGATTGCAATAACTATAGGGGAATTAGTGTAACACCAACTCTCAGTAGACTGTATGGGCGGGTTTTAAAAACAAGAATAAAAGAGCAAATAACGGAAACAGAAATACAAAGCGGGTTTAGACCGGGTAGGTCATGTATTGACAATATCTTCTGTATAAAGCAGTTAATGGAAAAAACAGTAGCATACGGTAGACAGTTACATATAATGTTTATAGACTTAAAGAAAGCGTATGATAGTGAAGCGTTAAAGCAGTGGTCTAGAAAGTGCAGTAAAATGGGAGTCAAAATATTAGAACAAAATTTGTATAGCTTATTATTTGCCGATGATCAAGTAATATTAGCGGAAGACGAGGACGACATAGACTATATGTTTAGGAAGTTATTGGATGAGTATGAAAAGTGGGGACTGGAAATAAATTATGCCAAGACAAAATACAAGGTTATTGGAGCTCCAGGACAAGACTTACATACTCAAAAGGTATAATTATTGAAAAAACGGATGAATATCAGTACCTTGGAGTTACTTTAACATCGGATGGGAGGGACGAGACAGATATTAAAAATAAAATCTCAAAAGGAAAAGTGATTATAAAACAACTTCATTCAGTACTATAGAATAAAAGTATTTCCAATAAAACAAAGAACCACATGTTGAAATCTATGGTAGAAAGCTGTACTACCTATGGAGCAGAAATATGGACCTTAAACCAAAATGCAAAAAATAAACTTAGTTCAATGGAGATGATGTACTGGAGAAGATGCTGTGGATTTACATTGCAAGACCACATAAGACATTACAGAATAAGAGAAATTATGCAAGTGGAAACATCATTGATAGATCAAATAGAAACTAAACAGTTAAATTGGTGCGGCCACATGAGGCGGATGGAAGAAGAAAGGTTACCACGAAAAATTTGGGAATGGAAGCCTACACAAAGAAGGAAGAAAGGAAGACCAAGGAGAAGCTGGAATCTAGGAATAAAGGAAGCAACGCAGAAGCGAGAGTTAGAGGAAAATGATTATGTGGATAATAATAATAATAATAATAATAATAATAATATTACTTTATTTCTTTCGGCCCATTTTACATAGGTCACAATTGGAAAGAAAATAAAAATAAAATTTGTATAAACATATATAACGTTAATGTACAGATTATTATATTAAAACATATACAAAAACACACACATGCGCACCTATACACACACGTACATACATACATACATACTCACAGTCTTTATACATATCCACACGGTTTTATTAATTAAAATTGATCTGAAAAATTATTCAAAAAAATTTAAATATTCTTGAAGGGAATAAAAACATTCTTGTTTTAACAATTGCGTTGCCGAAGCCTTGAAAAGCTTTAAATCCACAAGACTTTTGATTCTATTTGGCAAATGATTATACAGTTTAATAGATGTTATAAAAGGTCCATTTTTTGTCTGCACTAATCTATGCGAGGGGACATACACGTCATCCGCCCTACGAGTACTATATTTGTTGATGTCGTTGAATTTTGGCAAATTGTGTATATTTTTTCTAACATGACATACTGCCTGTAGAATATATAAGCAGTGTACAGTGAGAATGCCATGATTTTTAAAGTATGGTCGACACGAAGCAGTGGGATGCAGCTTAAACATAGTTCTAATAATTCTTTTTTGGAAGATGAAAACTCTTTGGATTATTGTGCAGTTACCCCAACATAAAATTCCGTAATTTAGTATGGATTGTACACAGCCGAAATAGTAGTTTTTTATTGCATCAATACTTATTACTTCCCTCAACTGTAATATTGCAAAACTTTTGCTAGCAAGCTTATAGTTGAGATTGTTTATAGGCGTATCCCACGATAATTTGTTGTCCATATGGATACCTAAAAATTTTGTGTTAATGTTTTGTATAATTGATTGAGAATCTGCACGCGCGAGTAAACTATAATCTTGAACGGTTCCTATGGGGGAAAATACCAAAAGTTCTGTTTTATTAGCGTTCAACACCAAGCCATTTTTTTACACCACGAAGAAACTTCCTTTATACAAGCCGTGACTTTTTGACTAAGCAGGTCTATGGATGGTGCAGTTACAACTGCTGATATATCATCAGCGTAGAGGGTTACGGAGGAATTTTTAATATGTTTAACAATATCGTTAATATACAATAAAAATAACATAGGACCCATTATACTCCCTTGCGGGACTCCTGTCTCGATATTCAAATTTTTGGAAATAAAATCTGTTCCATCACGTACAATTTTGAGAGACTGTGCTCTATCTTAAGGTACGATTTTATCTACAGAAAGGCGGGACCGCGGTGTTTTCGACCCCCCTTTCTATTTAAAAAAAATTTCAAAATGGCGCCCAGTCGCCATTTTGGATGATACAAAATTTTAATATGGTCTGAAAAATAGTATTTAATTTCCCATTACAGCACACCAAATTTTGTAGAAAAATATCAAGTCGTCCAAAAGTTAGTTGGGGAGGGAGTTACTTTATGGACACAGTGTATATAAAAATAATAGCTGCGCAAAACAAAATTAAAACTCATATATGAGTGTATAAAACTATGAAAGCAAACTACATGGCATATTTTTTGTTATAACCAGTGTGAAAAAAAATAAAAAACTTACACAATACACATGCCTATTTAATAAAATGCATTGAGTGATTGTATTTTCTGATGTAGACTAAAACTTTTAAATATTATTTCTCGAAAACGATTGATTTTATCGGAAGCAAAAACAAAAAAAAAATAGGTAATCCGTCGTGTTTGTAGGTTTATAAAATTAAAAAAAAAAATAAAAATAGAAACAATTTTTTTGTCTTATAACTTCTCAAGAAAGTACTTTTTCTAAAGCATGTTAGGTTTAATCTGTCTACTTTGACCTCAGAAAGCTATACCTAAACGTTGTCCCATTACTTACGGGACACCCGTATTGTCACTCATTTAAATAATAATTAGTTTTAGAAATAACATTCCTAAGCAACACCAGTAATTGGTAGCCACAAGAATTTCTATAATTTGTAACGAAGAGAAAAAGTAAACTTAATTTTATATCATATAGCGCTTTAAAAATGTATTCTAAGAATTTTATAATAATTGATATATAATTAGAAAACTTTCAGAAATGCATTCTAGTTCTTAAGTTTTTGCTTATTAATACACATAAACTAGAAGATTATAAAAATTTAGTTAGAAATTGGCCATATACTTTTATTATTACTTAGTTCCCAACAATTATCAGGTAGTATTGATTGTAATAGTTGTGTAATTTTGTTGAAACATTTATGGTCACGATTTTATAACTATAGAATTAGGATATTATTATTATTAACAATATGTGTTTCCATTACTACAGCACCTGCCATAGAATTAAATAGGTGCGCCTCAATTATTGCAGACATTATACAATGATATTGTTAAAGTCAACTGCTTTTTTCTAATTTTAGCGTTGTTGTTGATTTATAATAATAAATATGTGCTGAAATTGGTTGTCTAGCTTTCTTGAGTCATGGTAGCAGTTTTATGTAACATAACAAATGATGCTTTACCCCAGTTCTTTAAAATGTAGCGTGTTAAAAACTCGGGTAACCTAAAGAAAGTTTGGATTTAAAGTTTGTAATGCAGAGTGGGTAACATTTCTTTACGGCGAACTTATTTATTAGCTTATTTAGCGGTTCATGTTATGAATTATTTAATCAATTTAATGCCCAACAGAATTATTTTCTCTCGGCGGTATTTCCGGAAAAGTAAAAAATAGCGAAGTCGCTTTGCGGTCGGCCTTTCATTGTCTTTATAGGGCGATAACCGTTTGAATTTCTCTATCAAAGGAAGTATTTTAATTGGAATTGGGTTGCGCGATTGATATATAATAAGTTGATTGCAAATTGATATAAGTAATTCAAATGAGATTTATTTTTACCACTATTTAATAATGAAGACAAATTGTCTTCATTATAATACGGCCATTGCTAAATACCTTTAATTTATAGCTATTGCAGAAGTAATTAAAGGACGGCTTGACAATTCCGTAAATAAATACTATTGATATCCTTTCGTAATGTTAATATCACTGAATAGAATCGGCGCTGCTATTTAATTAATTACGTACTAGTTTAGGTTTAGTGGTTTTACTTAAACTAGCGGAATCGGTGGGATACGCCCCCCGACTAATTTTTTTGTATATTCGTACCTGGCACCAGGTGCTCTGAATGTTTCTTCCGCTGAGTCGGTGTAAATCAGCTGCGCCAGAAAGAAAATCGGAGAAAAAACATAAAAGAAAACGGGACAAAATCGAAAAAAAACTCGGAAAAACCGCTCCGTAAAATAGAAAAAAAATCCCCGCTAAACCTTTACGGAAAAAATACTATCATAGCTCCAAAAAACATTTTATAAGAAAACAGGAAAGTTGTTAGTTAAACTTATACTCATTTCCAAGGAAGTGCCTTAACGGAAATTTCCAAAATGTTTTTGGAACTAATAAATTCGCACTAAAAAACTTGTTAGACAATTGCACATAATTCCAAAATGAAATTCAGATAAATCAGAGATGTAATAATGTAATTAATACATACATTCCGCCGATGTCGGGGCTTTATGGCTTTATTTTGACGTAAATATAGGAAGCCGCAAACATAATAAATACCTAAGCTGTCTCGAGATGTAAGACATGTTACTGAATCCGTCGTCACTAAAAATTGATCTCCTATAAAGCATCTAGAATTTGTAGTAAACAGTTATGAAGTAAATATTTTTTAATATTAAACTAAACCCGTGGGCTACGCCCCAAGCTTTTTAAAATAATAAATACGCTACTCCCAATATGTACCTCTATAGAGCGTGGAATTCGTAGCGTATATTTGTTTATTTTGTAAAATGTCTATGAGAAGACCTCTGTTGTAGCTGTTCTCTCGCAGCTTTTTCATATTAAAAGTGGCAGCCTTAGTAATAAAAATTGTAATAATGCTCTGTCTGGAAAGGTATTATTATATTAATTGTGGTATTGTTATTAAAACAAATTATGTAAAAGTAGCAAAACCTGTGAGATACGCCTTCCGTCTTTTTTTTTGGTCAGTCTCACAATAAAAATCCCGTAGAACACATAGAAAAAAACCTAAGAAACAGACCTGGAAAAGAAACCGAAGGGAAAGTCCGGAAAAACAGCCCTTTAAAAAAATGCGAAGACAGAAAAAATCCGGTAAAACCATCAGGAGAAATATACCTTAGTAACAATCCTATTATAGACCCCGAAAAAATCATTAAAAGAAAAGCGGAAAAGCAGTTAGCTAAACTTATCGTTTTTCTTTAGTTCCAGGGTATTCCCTTAAATATGAAATAATATAAAACATAAGGAGGATGCACGAGCCGCTTGTTGCTATGATATGCATGTCTCAATTTTGCAATACATGTGACAGAGAGATCTGAGACAAGAAATCTATAAAAAGTACTCGAATATCGATAAAAACCGTATATGTTAGGTCATGTCGGTTGATTTTTTGACGGTGTCGAATCTATCACGCACGACCATGTTTTAGTTTTAACCATTGTAGAAAATTATAATTTTTTGTAATTAAAATCAAATTCGTTGACAGATTTCCAAGGTTAATTGTCAACAAAAAGCAATATTAGTGCGAATCAGCACATCCTTGAAATAGTACGTTTAGTAGTTTCTTTGTCTTGACGCTTTCTTTCTAAAACACTACAAAATAGGGCCATAGCAACCAGGGTTCTTGCATACTCTTAAGAATATACCGTATGTTAAAATAAAAAATACATAAGGGTTGGCAATGGGAAATAAAATTACTGCCGTTGCATGCTTTACAATTTATTAACTGTCATCACTCTGTCAGTATCACTACAAATAAAGAATGAGAAACTTAACCTAAAAATTTGAAGTGACATTATGTTTTGTTTGTTTAAATTCTAAAGCATGCAAAGACAGTATTTTTATTTTCCGTGGTCAACCCTTATGAAACGAAATTGTAATTAGTAAAAGCTGTAGTATGTTTATCCTGATATAATATATAGAAAGCCTAAAGAAAACACAAATAAAGTATCGAAACGTCGCTGACAAAGTGAATTATCTTGTTATGTATTGATCTAAATCCCAATTAATTACCAAATATTTATATAAAGGTCAAAATAAATAAGAGAAAATTCTTTAACTACTAAATACGTACTAACGAAATCTTGTTACATTTGCAGGTATTTTCCAAATGAAATCCGCCCAAATTCGAATCGATAAGCTAGATACTAAGCTCGTAATTTTTAGGGAAAGCTCTTTCTTAATTATGTTACAGTATTGCAACCGAATACTGCACACTATGAAATCCTGCGGGCTGTTGCGCAAGCGAATTTGTACTTTCTGAAATCAGCACCTAAAAATGTAGTGTATAGTAGTGGGGGTCGCTCACCAGTAAAATCTGAGACAGGGGGAAGGGCTCCGGATATAATATATAGATTTAAAGTTTTAAAGTATGCGAAAGTTCTTCTTAAACTGCTTTTACATTTCCTTCTTTTTTTAATTTCAACGAAAGTATTAAAATGTCCTTTTTATCTAAAAAATAAGAACCGCAACGAAGTGCCTTTTAGAAGCCTAACATGCTTTCCCAGTTAACTCACTTTACAGCTCTTTTATTTTCCTTGGTTTAGTTTGCATTGCCCATGATATGACAATCAGTATATTATACTTTTCTAGCAGTAAAAATTTTGTACGCTATCTGTAGTACCAATAATGTCATTACTATTATTTACTGAATTAATTGCGTTTTCTATTTTGCATACGTTTAATTGCAATTACATGTGCTTCCTGTCGTAGTTGTTGGCATTCGTAGATGAAAGTCGCATTATGCACGTATATTATTTTATTAATCTAATTGACCAATTATTATTATTCGTAGATAATTTATCAAAGCGATAAAGAAAAGAGCAAAGCTTTGCTTGCAAATACCTGTAATAGCGAATGAACTTTATGATTTAGAATCACGTAACGCTGGCTTAGTATAGGAATAATTAAGCACTTTGTGAATTATACAGGGTCTTCCACCCAAAACTTCCCAGCCCTATAACTTCTTTAAAAGAGATAAGGTTTTAAATGTTATTACAAAATATTTTAAGCGTTCGACGCTTAATCCAAATCAATGATGAAATTTTTAAAATGTATTGCCGTTTTTGAAATTACGCCGTTTTGAATTTTTTTCGTTTTTCTCAAATGGGGCCGTATGTTTTTAAGCATGCCGTTAAAACTCCAACCTCTGAACAACCAGAGAACCTGGAAGAGAGGGAAGAAAAAGAAGAATCGAAGCATCTCCAGTGCCCATGGAGATCGCTGCCCCTCTGGCTCCGTGAAAAAAGAGGTGCAGGAGCTGATATCTGCCGTAAAGAAGTACGGCACTAGTGACACCGCGGAGATTTAATTTATGTACCCCCGAATGTCTCATACAAACGCTGAACTAAACATTACTCAAATTAACCTGCAACAATGTCGAACGGCTGATTTGGAAGGTAGTCAATCATGAAGACGTCCCCCGAGTCCCAAAAAACTGACCTTTCCAGCCAAAGGATCTTCTTTGCCTTCCTTGGACGCGGTAAATCTTTGTGCTTCCATTGTTTGGATTGTTCTTTCATCTCTGGCGTCTAGCGATGAACCCATGTCTCACCTGTACGACAAAACACTGTCGACTAAATAAACACACGCACTGAATGGGACTGATAAACAGTCTTCACTGTGGTTGTAACCCCGAAAACAAGACGGAACAGCATTTACTATACCGCTGCCCTTCCCTCGTACTGACAAGAGGATTCATGTTGGACGAATTCAGACCGGACATGAACACCATCAGCAACACTCCAACTACTGGCATCCTTAAGTTCATCTAAAAGGTTGTGGAGTTGCGAACTGGAGGTAGCACAATAGGCCGCTGCTGTGACCTAAGTGCGTGTAAAGACATAGTTCTACCGCATCCCGCACTTTCTCCGAACTCTGCAACACCTCCAGATCTTTCCAGAGCACCGCAACCCTACATAGAAGCCGCAAAACCTGCTCGTTTCCTGCCCGACGCGTTGCGACGCCTGCTAGACGTACGACCTAGAAAGCTGCTGCTGCTCGGCAATTTTCGGTGCAAATTATATAAATTACTTATTTCCAGCGCTGCCCTTCCCTCGCACTGACAAGATGATTCATGTTGGACGAATTCAGACCGGACATAAACACCATCAGCACCATTCCAACTACTGACATCCTTAAGTTCATCTAAAAGGTTGTGGAGCTGCTAACTGGAGGTAGCACAATGGGCCGCTGCTGTGGCCTAAGTGCGTGTAAAGACATAGTTCTACCGCATCCCGTTCTTTCTCCGAACTCTGCAACACCTCCAGATCTTTCCAGAGCACCGCAACCCTACATAGAAGCCGCAAAAACGCGTATTTCCGTTAAAATCTGAAATGCGAAAATTTGCATAAAATCATAACTTTCCTTACTTTAGTAGAAGTATGGGAAAGTAAAAGTGTTACAATGTTAAACGTCGCAAAATCCAACAGTTAATTTGACGTTTTCATCTTGAATTGAATCCAAAAACACGCCAAACGAGTCCAGTATTGGAATCACTTCTTTAGTTACAAAAATAGGTTCTTCAGTTTGGTTAAAACCGATTCTAGAAACGAAAAACGATTCTCGATTCTTAATCGAAAACCTCTTCTTGTGAAATTTATTTTTTTCGGAATCGGGAATGGAGAATCGTCTCTAAAATGTTTAGTTCTTGACAGCACTACTCCTATTGCGGTATTGACAAATATCAATTTTTAATTTCGTATTGATTTGATACAAATTTTCGAATTTGAAATTTTGATGGAAGTACACGTTTTGGACTTCGAGGTCTTTAAAAACTGTCTGTCTGTGGGTGAGCAGGTGGGTGGGTGGGTCGTCTCTATAACTTCCAAACGAATGGTTCGATTTCAAGGAGGTTTGGAATGTGGAGTGTATCAAAAACTCATGAGGAATAAAAGATTTAAAAAAAATCCGAAACCGGAAGGTAAGACATGTCTTTTTGGTAATTTCTGAAACAGATTATTAGAATATAAAAACGGAATATTATAGATCTTAAAGCAAATTAAACGTTTTTTTTTTCGAATTTTATAGCTTATAAATAACAACCGCTACAATTTTTTGAAAATGTTGATTTTAGCGTCTTGTTACTCAAAAACGAATTGACAGATCAGGAACAAATTTTTAACCGTAATAGCCTTATAAAAATATACTAGTGTTACCCCAGCGCACAATGCACTGACAGACTGAGCGTTGACTGAGCCGGCTAAATGCTAAGTCACGCGATGCATTAGTTCCATGAGGAGACGCGGCGTTGGTGTAGATGTCGCCTCAAGTAAAGCGCGTTTAGCAGACTTTCATATATAAATTAAAATAATTATTATTGAAAAATCTACGTAGAATAAAAATATTAAAATGTTTCATGTTCCATCTGAGGATAGAGACCTTTCATTGAAAAAAAATGGTCCAAATTGGTGAAGCGGTAGCCGCTTGAGGAACCGGAGAAAAATACCCTTTGAGCTTTTATATATGTATGGATTGTTACTGCGGACAAAAATTTTCGAAAAGATGTGAACTGTGATGTGAAAAATATTTTCAAAATAATAATACTTTCAAAAAAATATTTTCTCAAAAACTAACCACACGATTTTTATAAATTTTTGTAAGCCATAGAAGAGCTACAATTTGGTTTGTGTTTCAGCCCGCTAACTTTTTTGTGACACTTTCTATGAATTTTTGAAAATGTAAAATTCCTACCCCTATTTTAATAAACAATCGCCTATAAAGTTGCTCATGAGTGATAGTAGAATGAAGTCCTCAACTTTAATTTTAAATATAGCAATATTTGACAACAACTTCGTTCATTAATAATGGGGAGGGGGGTTAATCCCTTCCATTATTGATGACATCAATAATGGGGGGGGGGGGGGGTTAATCCCTCCCTTCCTTCATTATTGATCAACAAGGTTGTGTTATCGTTTTTGGGTTTCTTTAATTCTAAGGGGTGTTTATCTAAAAAAACACATTTTTCTTTACACAAAATTTCAACGCACTACCCGTTTACTTTACACCTCTCTTTCCCCCTCTCCCTGAAGCCTGTGAGAGACCCACGCGTTGACCTACACAGCTACCTGTTCAAGCGAGTCAAGTTTTGCTTCACTACTGCCTCTCTTTAAAGTCAGTAGTTGAATAAATGAAAAGATTCCCAAAATAGTTTATACCATTATTTTTATATGAAAGCTGTCTGTTCTTATAATATTTTACTATTGTGCAGCCATGCTCTCGGTAAAGTAGTAAGAGTGGCGGAATAACACAATTTTGCATATACCGTCTGTCTATAACCCCCCTTCCAACTAACTTTTGAACGACTTGATATTTTACCACAACATTTAGTGTGCTTTAATAGGAAATTAAAAACTATTTTTTAGCTAATTATTAAATTTTGTATCATAAAATGGCGGATGGGCGCCATTTTGAATTTTTTTTGAATGAAAAGGGGGTCGAGTGACACCTCATTTGAAAGGTCTTTTAGTTCTGCGTCTGATTATAGAGTTTCAAAGAAAAATATTTAGCCATAACAAAATGGCGGATTTTTTATCCAGTAGTCTACTTTTTCTTTTGCAGGATAAAATTTTCCCAGAAATATCTCAGGTGGCTGGAAATAATATTGAAAACGTTATGTTCCAACAAGACGGTGCGCCGCCTCATTATTATAGGCCCGTTTCTGACTTTCTCAACGGACATTTTCTTGGAAGATGGATTGGTACGCGGGGGCCTGTAGAATAGCCGGCTTACTCCCCAGATTTAACCCCCTTAGATGTTTTTCTATGGGCATATCTGAAATCGAAAGTGTACAGAACCCACCCAGAAACAATTGAGGAACTGAAGCAACGCATTACAGAAGTTTGCAGAAATATCACTCCAGAAACTTATGAAAATGTAAGGCAGGAATTTCATAACCGACTTTTTATGTGCCAAGAAGTGAATGGTAAACATTTCGAACGTTTAATTTAATTTCTTTTTGCTTTAATTCTTAGATTTTTTAAACAGACTTCTTTATCTTCAAACATTGCCATTTTGTTACGGCTGAATATCTTTCTTTGAAACTCTAGGATCAGACGCAGAACTAAAAGACCTTTCCAATGAGGTGTCACTCGACCCCCTTTCCTTAAAAAAAATCAAAATGGCTCTTAGCCGCCATTTTGAATGATACAAAATTTAATTAATGGATAAAAAATAGTATTTAATTTCTTATTACAGCACACCAAATTTTGTGGTAAAATATAAAATCGTTCAAAAGTTAGTTGGGGGGGGGGGGGATTACTTTATAGACACAGTGTATATAAAATGTTTCAATATCTAAAGTATAAGAGAAGTGGTTCGCTCATTTTATTCTTCTGGTGTTGTTTTAATATTTTAAAATTAATATGGTTAATAACTTTGCTTTTGATATTTTATTAATTTGACAGTTAGTGTTAACTCTAATGTACGATTCAAGCTTTATCTGTTATTTTGTATCACTTTGTAATATTCTTTAATTGAATTTAATAATTTTTTTATTATACCTGCATCATAATCCTTGTAAAACAAACCAAAAAGCGTGTGTAAACCCAACATTAAAACACCCCGGTGTTTTAAAGTTGCTAAGCAACAATGACGTCATTAATTTTGAAGCAACAAATTACAAACACGCGAAAAAAAATAATTCGAATTCACATAGCAAGATAAACAACAAAAAATGCTAACCAATCTCCAGGTAAATGATATGACGTCACATAATAGACTACTATGTAAGATGAATCAAAATCAAAATGCTGCTTCCTAGCTATATTCTTCTTATTTTCTAGATTATGATGCAAGTATAATAAAAAGTAGCGTATAATACACGTGTATAAGAGCCTTTAAAGCACTGCTCCGTTAAAAGGTACTCAGCTTCGCCTCGTGCTTTTAAACCCGTCGCGCGTGCTTTAAAGGCTTGCTTATACACTTGTACTATAATATACTATTATCACACGATTAAACTTGTAAAATAATTATTAACGTAGATTTAAAAACATAATTTTTACTGTATTATAAATAAAAATACATTGGCTTCGAAAACCGAACCAAAAACCCCTATAAGTAGTATGCTTGCGTAAAATACAACACATTTATCTAATGAAATGAAAACCTTGAACCAAAATAATAATGAAGTACGCAATTTAGACACGCCTGGTGACTTGTCTATCTCTACTTGTTAAAAAAATATTCTAATTAAAAAATTTACAAAATATATCATAAAATTCCAAGTGTTATATAAAGTTCGAGGAGGACTTGGCTTTTAATAGATCCAGTAGATGGCACGCCCTAAAGTTAATGTAGAACACCACCAAACACAATTCGTGTTTTCATCGACTTATCTAATTTAATAATCTTTTTAATGTTAATTTCTGTTTAAAATAATTAGCATAACAATAGTTAATAAAAACTTCTACTGTTTGTTAATTAATGGTTGCGTTTTCACACGTGTCTTTTGTAAGTTTAAGTTGGCTTTCGATACAAGACATATTTCATACCTACCATGTATACAAACACGTTCTTATCAAAAAACCTACATATCTTAATCTGAATATGCAGAGGTCATTAGTAATTAAATCTCAACAGTTGTAAATTGTGCAATTCATTGCTCATATTGTAATAACGCATAATATAACCTAGTCCAATTTATATGTGTGAAGGTTGAGTAGGTAGTTCTTTTACGAAATTCCGTCACGAAAGCCCGAAAGACGCCTTTCATAAAAACTTTCCATCCATGGGGTATTGAAAATAAATTTATACCCTCGAAAGGTAAGGATTTTTATGAATTAATGATAGAACTATGCTAGTTTGTTTTTATCGACTTTTAAGCTATAAATTGGGGTATAATGAAAGATGCGTTTTATTGAAAATTTCATTTTATATTTTTCAACCAATCAGATTTGAATGTTTTAAGCTTATATGCCAATCTGATGTTGATTACACGGAAATTCATCTCGCCATGGCGATTTCCAGGAATCACCACCGTGAATTTAATTTCTCTTATGTTTTCGTTTTGTTTCCTTAGTTACGCACAGAACAAATAAATAAGTCATCTTTTAAAATTTAAATTACAAAAATAGAATGTTTTTTTGTCGCTTGCGACGCCGCCGCTCTGTGTCGCTCGCCAACGGGTCTGCAACTGAAGCGTTCGCGGTATGACCGTGTAATGTTGCTTCGGCATAGAAGCTGGCAACGCATAATCATTGCAGAACTAGAAAAAAATCAGAGCAACAGCTAACGAGGAGAGGAAAAAGAGTTAGAAGGTTAAAGTGAAATATATTCTTTGAGGCTTCCGCAGTTTCTCGAACTGTCAATATTACAATTTATTTTAGGCGTCGTCATTTGGGCATTACACCCAGCGTAATCATATAAGGACCGACCTGTAGCTTGTCTGCCTTTACAACCATTTGTTCTAAAAACTTAAGCCATATTTGTTTGCAGGCCATGCTTGCCTAAACAGAGCCGTGTCCTTAGATTATTTAAATTTTGGGGCGGACAAGGACTTGATGTTAATGTATTTTGTTTGCCAGTACAAGAATACGTAATCCCATACAAACCCATACAAACTAACGTTTCGCAAGGCATTGCAGCTTCCATCTTCAGAGTGATTAGAGCACTGAATTCAAATCAGGGATGTGGAGGTATTTAGACCCCTTTAACCCAGCAGGGCAAAACGGCGGAGTTCTGGTTGGCTGTCACCGTTGGGGAAGAGGATTCGGCGATGATGCTTTACTGAGTCTAAAACCATTCTCTCTGTTTATGTTGTTAGGTTGTTTCTCAAATTCAATAGGTTCACCTATGATACGAGGGAAGTAATGAGGTACTTTGGCGACTACTCGAGCATTCTCAAAGGCCATCTTATGCCCAGTTAAATCAGTATGTTCAGCCGCCGCAGATTTTATAATGCGTCTGTGTTTGCAATCTTAACTCAATGGAACGATCAGTTTGTCCGATGTAGTGAGAGCCACAAGGGCAGGGGATCTTGTAGATCTCGGCTGATTTCAAGCTTGAAATTTGTTCCTTTGCGGATCTGGAACCGTTTCCCAGAGTTTTATTAGTCCTAAAGACTGTTTTTATGCTGTGCTTCTAAGAACATGCCTTATTTTATCAGTAACGCCTTTACTGTAAGGTAGAAAAGCTAAGCCTTTCAGAGGTACCAGTTCCTCCTTAGCCTTGGTCTGTTCCGCATTGCGGATTGCTCTGTGATTTTCAATGGCCGTTTTATTGTAGCAACATCAAGAGATGAGTTTTCTCCTCTTCCTTGCTGTAGGTGGTTTGCATCCGAGTCCGAATTTCAGATGCAAAACACCTACAACGAGAGAAGACTCAAGTACAAGGAAGCGCAGACCGCAAGAGAATCTGAGCTTCATTGGGGAATACGCATACGGCTCAAAAGCGGACGAAGCGGTGAAAAGCAAATACAAGTTCTATAATAATCAATTACAGAAGAGAAATAATAGTAGAAAACGGAAAAATTATTTTAGCACGAAATATGAATGTCACGGTGGGAAACACACCACTCAAATTTGTCAGGGTTATTGGAAAACATGTTGAGAATAATCTGAATAACAACGAAAAAAGATTAGATTGGATCTTTGTATGGTAAACAATCAGTTGCTGACAAATACTATGTATTTTTTAACACAAAGACATCCATAAGCACACGCGAGTAAAATTAATGTAGCGAAATTGGCAGCGGCCATCTGACATTGGCAATACAAAAGTATAAATCAAAGAAAAATGACAGAAATTGAATATAGTTACGCGAGATCCGATAGTCGAGAAAATAAGAAGATACCGACCAAACGACAATAGCATGAGAGAGAATATAACAAGAATAGGGGCTCTGCTATTTACTGGCGACTTAGAAGAAGCGTGGAAAACCTTAAACCAGGGAGATAGGAAGGCAGAGAGGGAAAGAAGAAAGATAGAAGGGATGGTTGCAGTGGGAAGCGAGGGAGGCAGGAAGGGAGGGACGGAGGTAGGCAGACAGGCAGGCAGGCAGGCGAGCGGACAGACGGGCAGGCGGGCAATCGAGGATGGTGGACAGGCGAGCAGGCGGGAAGGCAAGTAGGCGGGCAAGCGGGCAAGCAGGCAGGCGGGCAGGCAGGCAGGCGGGCATGCGGGCTGAAGAGCATGCGGTAAGGCGGGTAGGTGGGCAGGAGGGCAGGAGGGCAGGCAGGCGAAAAGGCAGGCAGGCAGACAAGCAGACAGACAAGCAGGCAGAAAGAAAACAATTTTAACAAAATTCATTTTATAAAATTCAGTTATCCCTAAGATAACGTCATTCGCGCTGTGCGCGCATGAAATAATTGTCTTAACTGGCACTCGTTAACAATCATTTCAAGTTTAAAAAAAAATTGGAATCGCTACTTATATTACATCTAAATATTCCACTCGTACTGTAATAATCAATGAGAGTTGTTTCTTTTCAGACTCTTAGCCAATCACACCCAAGATGATCGCGATAATCCTTCCTACAAAAGTGCAGTGTTTCAAAGTATTTTCAGGTATTGTAAAAATGGAAAATGAATATTTGCAAAGCACACATGTCATTTACAAAAATTTACCAATTATTTATTTGTCAACGCTCCAATTTTTACCTAAAGAACGTTCTAAGTTTGAGACCTTCAAAGTTTCAGGTATTTACTTAACAGTCAAAACTATAAGCTAAATTATAACACCAAACAATTAATAAATAAACAAACAAGTAATTTCAAGAACGAAGAACTAACAGAACATTAAACAAACGGATTAGTTCATGGATATGTACAAATAATAAAGAACAAAACAAACAAATAATTAATTTGAACAGAGAAAGTTATTTCTTTTTACACCATACACGGTCTTCACTGGTTCGTTTTGCAGCGCGCTGAGAGGCAGCAGCTTCCTTGGGCGCACGCAGTAACTGCTTCGAGAGTCTGCTTAGGAATCGGACAGGGGGCTGGTAGATGCTGCTGGATCTTTCGGGGTGCTGCAAGGTTCTAGAAAGACCAGGGTACGTAAGAGGATCAGGGGGCTAGCATGTCCTGTTAGTTGTATCGGGGCACTGCAGGGCTCTTGACATTCCTGTTGTGGTTTGCTCCTGGCCGGAAACACGACTCTTGAAGGAACTTGGAAGCGAAAGTTAATGCTCGATTCGGAAGCAGGGTTGTTGAAGGAGCTTGCGGGGATGGGTTCATTTTTGACCGTTTATTCGTTTGGTTTGAAAGCAGGCTAGAGTTGTAAAATGAACTGAGGGGTGGTTTTTGCTTTAGACCGTTCTGATCGATTCTGAAGTAACATTCTCAAGCGTTTATCTTTTAGGCCGTTCATAACGATCTTCCTGAATAAAGTGCAACTTCTTGTCTAATTGCACGGTTTATATACCCTTTTTCAAATGTCGTTACATAACAATGTTATATTAAAAAAATTTACAGAAATGCAGAATTGAATATCAACTGAAAGGTGTGAATTTAGTATAAAACGCACAGAAACCTGCATAATTGGTTATTTAACGTATGGGGCGACCTGGTCGAAGTATGTAAAATGTCCTTGAACCACTTTTGTATATGTAAAAATTTGTTTTTGATAACATTTGATTATTTTCTTCAAGAGACAGCAATCAACGTTATAAACCAAAATTAAATTATTGGCCTGCCACAAGTTAACTTGTGTTGTCTTATATTTATCAATTGACATTTTGACGTAAATATTAATTAACTTTATCGTGAATAGACGGAATTTGTAACAAGGTGACCCCCTTTTCTTTTACCTATAAGTGAACTAGTAGAAATTTGATATTCAAACGTGAAACTTCAAGTTGAAGTAGTCATACGCCTATTTGTAAGAGAATGGCGTAATTATACGTATTGATATGTTGCATCTAACATGTGAAAATGTATTATATATAAAACAAACTTCAAAAAGTCAAAACTTAATTAGATATTAAGTTTTAATTAAAAGCAACGACAAGTAGCTACAACTCTACAATTTTTTTTATAAAAGGAAGGAGTGAAGATAAATGATGTTGTGACATAACTTGTGAAAATGTTGACAACTTAACCTAACTTTTTTTTTAAAAGCATACAGTTCGCTGAACATTTCCTGGATGATTGATTCTAAATTTTAAATTTATCGTTACCTACTCGAGAGCGCAACCTTATAAATAATAACAGAATTAAATTAAGAGGCAGGTTCTTAAGGACAGTTCAGGTTAGTTAATTGTGTAGTAATACATGCAACTAAAGCGTGATTAATTGTAAGCTATTCGACGTAACATTAATTATAAATATTTATAACCGCCGAAAGTGAACAATTTAATAGAGTTGGTCGTAAAAACTAAGACAGTTTCTTTTTGATTTGAACCATAATGAATAACGATGATAAATTAAATCGTAAAGTTTGCCTGAGCCAGTGTTAGTACACAGCCAACTGAAAAAAATATTTACTTGACGTTCCCATATCTGAAACCGTTCGTACTTTTCAGATTCAATTTTCAATTTTAGTGGCAACATTTTAATACCAAGCGTTAACGTTATTTCTGGGACACTGGTCATTTCACCTCCAATGAAAACACTTTTATTTAATAAATGAGCAAAAAACAGTCATGTAACTGCTAGCTTGTGGACAAATTTTGCTCTAAAAAATAAAACAATGTTGAAAACTTGAGTCGGGTGATAAAAATCAGCAAATGGCGAAAAAAATACAAAATATTTTATTTTATTATTGTACCGCTAATGGTTTTAGACCAAAATTTAGTAAGAGTATGAGTAGTTCTCTCTCCAGAACAGTTTTCCTATAAAACGCGATCTAGTCAGAAAGAAAAGAATTTTTATCTTAACTCCAAAGAGCTCACTAGCTGTTCCGCTCTGGTCGTATTAGAAATTCAAATATTGTGAAACAAAGTTCGTTTCTAATAGTTCTGGAGGATTCGTCAAAGACGTTGAATTTTATTTTCAATCCGAAAGTTAAACCACAGATAAGGTTAACACTACAGATATACGGTAAATATGGGAGCTATCGGCAGCTTGTTTTATATGATTAATAATCTGCAAATAGATGGCGCTACAATGAAAATTTATAAGTAAGTCACAGATGACTGTAATTTAGCAGATTACTTAGCACATATTCAAACCAAAAGCCATCTGCCATGCATTGTCAAATCGCAATTTTTCGTAAATAATTAATATTGACGCCAATTCTACTTAAACTATATTCATGATGTGTACCTAGTTTTTTAATTTATTGCAAGCAAATTAATTTATCAAGCATTAATCATACACATTTATTGCACAGTCTAATTTTAAAACTTTATTTTCTGTTTGTGGTGAATTAAATTTAATAATAATTCCAAAATCATCTACATATTTTTATAGGACTCATATAAATCATAATAATCGAGCACTTGCCACTAACAACAGTCGACATGTTGAATATTTATTATTTATCACAATTCAGAACTGATACTTTTTCTGATATATCAATTTTCAGTAAACAGTAAATACAAGGAAAATATAAAATACGCGCTTTAACCAGATCCCAGACAAGGTCAGGTTTTTAACGTCATCTGTGACAGATACATTCAAATTCGCGATAAAACAGTTTCCAACACATTTCAACAGTAATAAACAAATAGCTATAGCAGCGCCCTAAAATTGGTCTGGTGCGTTGTAGCCACACTAACGCTTATTTCGTTTCCAAATCTGAGCGGACATATTTTATAAGGGGTCGTATATCTGTAGTGTTAACCTTATCTGTGGTTAAACTTTACCGCCCGCCGCGACGGTGAAATACAAACTTTCATACGTTTGTGATATTTTCCCCAGAGCTCGCCACGCACTATAAATTTGGAGCTTTCGAGATATTCTAAAAGAATTCCACATTTGAACTCCGCCAAATTCACTGGCCTCCCTGATTTGGCCATATTCCAACCTTTTATACGTTTGTAATACTTCTGAACAACCCGTCAAATAGTTTTAAAGTTATTTAAAATCGAAAACAAACTCGATCGACCGTACTAAATGTTATTGCTAGTTTAAATGTTGTTAAGACAAAGTTTGCTAGTAATAATATCCCGAAAGTTTATAATTTTTAAATTGAGCTTTCGAGTTGATCACTGCCCTTTAAAGCAATGCTTAGAGCTTATTTTGAGAGACCTCCGTGTTGAACTTTAGCACCCAGAATATGTACCAGTTCCCGCATATAAGTCACAACCCCGTAGAAAGCAATTTTATTCCATACTGAACCTCCTTGAGTAACTTATTGCAAGTTTAGTATTTTTATAAAAGTTTCTGTAAAAATAGGAGAAGTCTGTTTACGTGTCTGGACTTAGTAAGTTTTCTTCCAGCCTTGTTCTAAACAAGGCGATTTAAATTTTGGGAAATGTAATCAATATTTATTGTTTTATATTAATAAAACGAGATATGAGCTTTTCCAGGTGACAATCAGTTTAAATAAAACAACTATTATAATTAAAGCGAACAGGTCTCATAATCTCGTGTCCAGTGGAACGCACTCGAATTAGGATAAAGTGAAAACATTAGGTTTTCAGTCCTTTGCACGCATCAAAGCCTGCAGGTTGTTGCACCCATTTAAAATTGTGTTATGACAATTAGACAAGATAGGAGCTGTTCGATGTGATGATCAATTTGAATGAAATAAATATTATAATTAAGGTGAACAGCCCGCATTGCCACATGTCTAGTGGAATGCACTCGAATTTAAATACATTCAAAAGACTATGTTATTACTTACTTGCACACATCACAGCTGTCGGTTTATCGCACCTATTTAAAATTGTTTTGTATTTATTTGAAATCCATTTGGAAAAACCCTGTTCATACAATTAAACTTTATTTGTTTATATTTTAGTTTAATTGTCCGATCTCATCGAAGCTTTGGACGAGTTTCCGATACCAGTATTATCTTCCGCACGTGCTAGCATTATTGTTGAATTGATATTGTTATTTTTCTACGTATCGTGTGGAACCAGAATTAAATTCTGTCTTTTTGTATATAGTTACTAAGAATATTATACATGTTTAATGTTTAATTAAAAAACCGTTTATCATTTGTACATAGTATACTGTTATGAGTTGACGTCGTTGTGTGTTATTTTAGTGATATTCTAATGTAACTAACTGGTGAATATAAAAATTCACAACTTGAAAACGTTAGTATATGAATAATATGATATTTAACTTTACCATTCATGAAGATGAGTATTTAGAACGTAGCCGAACCCTACACAGTGTTGATTTACATTTGAGACATGTATGGGATTTTTGCATTGAAAATTAAAGTATTGCAAGTATTGCCTCCCCCAAGTTATTTAAGAGCAAAATAATACAAAGATAATTTATTAACATTGAACATGCTTGTAATAATAATAATTTCAAATGAGTATTGCAAATAAACACAGTAATAATTATCGTTAACATGGCAATGGTTGTTATTTTGTTGTCAAGGTCATGTCTAATAATTTGTTTAATGTTTATACGGTTTTATTAATTTTTGTGAATAATCGTTGTATTATTTTAATAAGTAAATCACCTATTAGATGCAGTGTTTAATGCTGAACGAATTATCTACAGATTATTTCGCTCTAAAATAATTAGGGGAGCCAATATTAGCAATGTTTTATTTTTACAAGGTGAAGTCTTCGGTCTCAAATGTGAATCAACACCGCGTACCAGACAGCAAAAGAAAATTAAAATAAATAAAACTGACTTTTTATAAACGAGTATAACAACCTCCGAGATGCAGAAAGAAGTCTATTTTTACTTCACTTTATAATTAGAATCATACACACTTTTGTAAGTCACGAACTATCTGTTGTTATGGATTATATAATAAACTATAATAAAATTCATTCAACATTCTGTAAAGCAAAGGTCATGGAACAAACATTATGTCGAGATTTTAATAATAATGCAATTTGTAAAAAGTAAGCCTTAAGGTTATGTTTCAACTTTTACTCAAAGATCATCTTCACGAAATGTTTTTGTATTAAAATTAGTCACATAATTTCGTTTCTTGTAATTTAAGTAGATGTCAGAAAATATTAAAGCGTTCTTGGATATGCAATTCATTTCAGCTACATATTCCACACTTTAAAACATGCGGAAGCGACTATATCTTTATTTTTTTAAACGTAACACTCTGTATTTTTAAGCTAATTCTATTGCACGATAAATTCTGCGTGAAAAACTTAATTGAAATTGTGGGACTAATGTTAATATTAAGCGAGATATTTTGATTTCAAGCAACGTACGTAACCAACGGTAATAATCCTAAACCAAGTGATCTTAGGAGGCTGTTAGTGAGAAATTAATAAAAACAATAAACAAACGTGCAATTCATGTTGGTTAGACATCAGCTGTTTATTATAATTTAAGAATCTTCAGACAAAAAATCCATATGAGTTAGGTCAGGTGACCTAGGTGGACCTCGACAGGTAAAAACGCTTGATTGGCAAATTAAAAGAAAAGTCTCACGCCAAATGTTTTTTAATAATAGACTTAGAAATGTCTAATTATTTAAAAGCAAAATTTAAGCCAACCTTTAGTAGATTCCAGTCTACAAAATCATATTAAAGTGGAAACATTAAATACGTATTTAGTTTTCAGGAAATAAAACTGCCAGGTTACGAAGCTTTTGCCATACACCATCCCCAATTTATGGTAATTAGACAATTAAGGTATGTAGAATTAAACCGAGATAAAAATATGCTTTGTTGCCCAAAGATAGCCCTGCTAAGTTACAAATTAGTTCAATCAAATGAAAAAACAAAGATTTTGGGTGTTCACGTCAAGTATGTGATTATGGCATTATGCAAAAATAAAATATTTCAATTTGAAACCATCACCGAATGCTGTTTACGCGAGGTTATGGTTAAGAGTAGTTATATTTTTACGAAAATATGCAAAAAAAAATTACATTTACTCACTGATAAATTACTTCTAATCTGCGCTTGAGAGCGGCCGTAGCTCAGTGCTAAGCGCGCGTGCTACCAATTCAGCGGATCCGGGTTCGATCCCCGGCCCGGTCGTTCTTCCTCGCAAGGAAACGGGAAACCATCGAGGTGGATTCTTCCTCAGGAAAACCTCTCTGGAGAATGCACTTCCTGTGGTTCGGAGCCCACGTTAAACTGTAGGTCCCCTATGTCTGTCTGTGCAAATTATCTATCGCCGCGCACCAAACACAGACATATGAGAGAGGTAGCCAACGCCCTGAATAAGGTATGGCACTATAAGAAGAAGAAGAATCTGCCCTTGCGCGAAGCCTACAGAATAGTCAGGCCGTAGACGCTTGTTCCCCAAGTAGCGTACTTCCGAAGCACGGCAAACTTTGGTATCGATCGATGGAATCCCGGTCAAGTCGCAAACTTTCTCAGAGGGATGAAAGCGCTCCAGCCGCAGCACCCTCCGGGCAAAGACCCTCTTCTTACTGCGGAACATCTCCATGAGGTTTCCCGGGCTGTTCTGAAACGGGAAAAACGGTAATTAATTACTGGTCTGATGAAGGTTTTGTAGGTGTGGATAAGGGTGCGTAGATGTCAATTACAAATCGCGCCGCGGAGACGGGAAAGGAGACCGCTTCGCCGCTGCATGCTGTCAAAAAGCTCCCGGCTGAGCTTGTCAATTTAGGGTGGACGTAAAGGCCACAGCTAAATAAGTCACTGTGGGAAAGAGACGCAGGCGGGTGCCCCAAAGATCCAGCTTGACGTCCCTAGGGTCTAGGGGGGGGGAGTTGAGTTAGGTTACCGTGGCGGAAGAAGATGATTTGGGTTTTGGCAAGGTTTGGTCTTGCTCTCTATCTTTAAAACCACGTTTTTATTCTGGAAAGCTTGGCCGATACAAGACGGGAAGATGTAGAACTGGATGCGGAGAGAGCTTGGAGAGCGGTGTTGTCGGCGTATTGAAATTGATTAAAAGCAGTGGTAGTGATAGGATAGATCCCTGCGGGACTCGAAAACGGAGCGCTAACTGTTTTGAAGTGCGACCAAAAACTTGCACGCTGTGCTGGAGTCCTCTTAGAAAACTGCTGATGATGTGGACGAGAAAAGTGGAAGTTCCTGCTCGTAAAAGTTTCTGCAGGAGTCGTCCTTGGTGCAACAAACTCGCGACGCGACGACGGTTGGAGGAGCGGCTGTTGTCGATGACCTTGATGGGGACGGCATCTTCTCCAGTTTCTCGAATGGTGCTGGTGAAGACCATGATGGTGTTGTTGAGTTCGGGAGCAGTGGTTGGAGGAAGAATCCCCCCCCCCCCTATTGCGGCTTTTACGGCTTCAGTAAAATCATCCCAGCGAACCATCTTCCAGTTGCGGAACATCGGGATCGTCCACAGTGGTGGAGGTCGCTGTTAGGGCAGGTGGTCGCTATTAACCAAAGGCGCGATGGCCTCTTCTTCTGAAAAAACAGGAATGAGGTTATCGGTTATGAGAATACGGTCCATGACGAGCAGCTTAAGTGTCTAATAAAGATGGGATTGGGATTTAAGATGCAGTATAGGTCGAGGTGGAGAAGGTTTTCGGTCAGGACTCTTTTGTTTGCTAATAATATCCCCGAATGCCGCGTGCCTGCAGCTTAAGTCGCCCATCACAACGGCCCGAGGTAGCGCTGCAAAGTACTTGAAGAAGTCCTACGGTCAAAGATTGTTTGGAGGGATGTAGAGAGAAAATACGTGGGTGGGTTCGTTGGGGGTGTGAAGAGTGGCGGCGCAACACTGCACATTATTGAACTTCTCCGGTAGTGCGAAATGTAAATAGGTTAGTAAAGGGAAGAGCGATTTCGTGAATAACTCTTTCTCTTTCTCCGTCGCGTCGAGAGCAGCGGAATCCCGTGATGATAAGCTGGTAGGCCTAGTTTCGGTGATAAAGAACATATGGATACCGCCGGTTCAGACCAAGTTTTTGACCAGGGGGCGCTTACGGCGCCACCTGTTAGTGTTGATTGTTCCGAACTTACGGTCCATAAAAAGGTGGTGAAGGCGGCGAGTGTCCGGTCACATTAAGGTGACGTGGACGCCGTTCCCAGAGTAGATGGCGAATTGAAGAAATTCAGGGAACAGGCCGAGAAGAAAGGTTAATGTGAAACCGATTCAGTATTCTTGTTCTAACAAAACGGATATACTAAGATGAAATTTTTATTCGCCCTAAGGTGCAATCAATCTAAGCAGGCGTGCCGAGACACATGAGGTAGAAGCAGAAACACACGGCTCTGTTTATGCAGAAAGAGCGCATGGACCGCTATAGCTTAAACATTTAGAGCAAAGGCTTGTAAAGGCAGACAAGCTATAGGTCGCATTAAAGATTTTTCAAAAATTCAATTAATTAATTCATTTAAAACTATTGGTTATTATAAACTTGCTTAGAAAATAATAGTTATTTAAGTAACAAGGAATGTAAAGACGTAATAACATTCGAGGTAGGTAAATACGAGCCGAGGCGAAGCCGAGGCTTGTGGCCTGCCGAGAATGTTAATAGTCGATACATTCCGTGTTACTTATTAAATTTTTCACGCTACAGGTAGAAATTTAATCATATTTTTAAAAGTTCGTTTTGACTGCTGTCATCGGAAGTATTTATTAAAAGCCCCATTATTCTAAGTTGCCTGTGTTTGTTACCATATCAACGAACAGTTAAAATCAACATTTTAGTATTCTGTTTGAAATAAAATATTGGAGTCTGTACCTTGTTGCTTTAATTATTATCCTAGGAATGTAAATGACACTATTAAGTTCCGTAGTCAAGGGCAAAAAGGAAACGAATGTTATTGGCCATTTTCATCTTTTGTAGCTATGGATATACCGACTATTTACCTTGTAGCGGGAAAACATATTTTCAGACACTTTTGCATTTCGTCTTTTATTTTTCTCGTTTTCTCGTTTTCTCGTTTACTTCTACACACTTAGCTTAAGTACTAAGGATTTACATTCTGAACTAATGTGAAGATTTGATCAATATTCAAACTGCTTCGTACTTTAATATGAAATCAGTAGAAATTAATATTTTTACTAATACATTCATAAATTAAACAAGTCATACGTGCCCTTTCACTAAAATCTGAGGTAAAGCAATTAGGATAATAAATTACCTCAAGATATACTTAATTACATTATTAATTACAATGAAATTATAAAGTTCCGTAAATTAAAATTCACCAAATAAACCACTTTCTAACATAAAACAGTAGTACAAAAATTAGTAAAGCGTTGGATGTAAAGATAAATTGCAATTTGGAGTAATTAAATTTAAATAATAACTAGAGATAAGTGCATGTTGATGTTGATCATTTTAAGATTCCTACAAGTGACACAACATAGATATTACATGCAACTTTTTGCATACGTAAATGCTGTTAATTTAATGCAAAATTATGTAACAACCTTCGTGCTTGATACATATAAACTTACTCATTTAGAACGAGATTTTTTATTTTTAAATTTCAGAATTACCGTGTCTGAATTAAACGTATCTGTGATTTAACACAACATTGATTGAATAAAGCGGATATTAATTAATTAATTAATTTATAGCGATTAAAAGCGTCCATTTAATTCAGACATACAAAATATCACTATTTTGAGGTTTACTGGAACAACTGAACGTTCGTTATAAATTTAATGCCTAGCACATTTGTAATCAAAGTAAAAATAGCAAAAACGGTAAATTAGGATAAGCGCCAATAGAGATACGAGTTTTGCTTATACAGAGTGCCCATTTTAAAACTCCGAGCCTAAATTTTTTTAAATAGGCAACACACAATACAAGTCACTGCCGACTATTATTTTAAAACAAAATATTTCTATAATTAATATCAGGGCAATCATATTTGCATTAACTTGACAGTTTACTAATCAAATTCGTTAAGCCACATTACTTGAACGGTGCAAAACAAAGATTATCGATCACTAATCTTTGGTGCAAAATGTATTCCAACGCTGACAAAGTGGACATGCTTCTAATTCTGGGTGAATGTCGAAAAAATGCGAGTGCTGCCAGTACTTTGTATGCGCAACGCTTTCCAGGCAGACGAATTCCAACAGACAAAACATTTAGAATGCTTCTTCTGAAGTTACAAGAGTATGGGCAATTTTCAAAACTAAAAGTAAGGGCACGGCAAGTTACGGTTGAACATAACGAAGTAGCTGTAATTGAAATGGTTACGGATAATCCCCATACAAGTCAAAGAGCGATTGCATATGCCTTAAACATTAGCAAAGGTTCTGTTTTCAATATTCTTAAGGCGAACAAATTTCACCCCTACCATGTTTATACCTTACACCATGTTCACGATAGGGATTATGAGCATCGTGTTCAGTATTGTCAATTTCTTAGACGGCAATTAAACGGCAATGCGGAATTTTTAAGTATGGTATTATTCTGTAATGAAGCGAGGTTTTCAAACAACGGCATGGTTAATCGACCTAACTGCCACTATTACGCCCAAGACAATCCCCGCTGGATCAGGATAACTCATTTTCAGAGAATTTTTTCTTTTAATGTGTGGTGCGGTATTATTGACGATTTTGTAATAAGTCCACATTTCTTTAATGGAAATTTAGATGATGAAATGTATTTAAATTTCTTAATTAATGAACTACCGGCTCTCCTCCAAACAGTTCCTCAAAACGTAGGTACGGAATAGCATGTGGTTTTGCGAAAACGAAGGGGGAAGGCAATTTGAACACCAGCTTCGTTAGTTTTTGTACTATGTTCCTATTAAATGATTGTAGTTATTGTTGTCAAATATTAAATTTGAGTTATTAAAGTAACCTTAAATTTGTACTTAATCATTAGTAGCTACATGTACTGTAAAACAACTCTGATCTCAATTTAAAAAAAATGGTAGAAATGCATAGTGATCTAGGAGTTGCATTGTGTGTTGCCTATTTAAAAAATGTAGTCTCGGAGTTTTAAAATGGACACTCTGTATAAAACAACAACGCTCATAAACACTGTTTAGGTACACAACGTTACCAGTACGGAAAGCTCCTTTTAATCAAAACTGCGATTCAGCTGGTGGGGAATCCCCTCATGATAAACACAAACTTGAAATATTATCCCATCCAGCAGAAAAAATAGATCCTTGGTCGATATACGCTATTGAAAGATATCAAGGTATTTGTTAGGCCCAATGTAAAAAATGATTAAGGCAACTAAGGTTACTAATTGTAACGTTAATATCTGGAGAATAAAGCAAGTTCGTGTGTTAAAGTTGAAAAGCAGAGTTTCTGTAAGTACGCTAAGAACAATTTGAGAGATAAAATCATAAGCTTACGACGAAGTCTACATAACGAAGAAACCCAAAGCAAGGAGTGCAGAACCAAATTCAAGGCATACAAAGGAGAACAAAATTGGGATTTAAAAAATAAAAAAGTAGAATGGAATGGCTAACGACTATGACCTTGGTGAGAGGCGTAAGTAAAACCGCTTGCGCCCAGTTTGCCAATGTCTTCTTAATTGGGACCACGGAAAACTGGGTGACTATTTTCATAGGATAAACGTTTATTAGCTACCAGGTCGAGTCTAACACGTAGGTGACTGCAGATTCGCTTTTGCACCCGCACCCTAGCCGCGGCTATAAATTTGCCTGGGTTTAAGGGGTTAAAATTGTCTTGGTCGAAGGCCATTCATTGGTAGGTGAAGGTGACGTTCAGGAAGAAGTCTGTCGACATCAGAAACCCGGGCCCTACGATCTGCTACATTTTCTCACGCCCAGGGAGCTCTCAATAATGATGTTGTTCAGCTACCGGTTGCTACATGCACACCCGAATACGAACTATCTGGGCGGTGCATAGTCAGTCAGTATCGAGGACTTTGCGTGGCCTAAGCTGGGAGTTTTACCAGCGACTTTGTATGGTAATACGGGGGACAGGATAGCTCTGCGAGACAACCGTGGCTATCGACCTGACTACGGGAAGGACCATCACGGTAGCAGTGGTAGCCTTGTACACTGTACAGGCTAGGGGCGTCATCGTGTTAAATATATTAATTTTTCAAAAAAACAAGGTCGTAGCAACTGTACTGTTATTATAAAAGACCTAGTTTAGTTGCAACAAATCATTAAAGCTCTCACCGCAGGAAATATACAGTGACCTACTTTATCGACATGTTTGCAGTTGCAAAAAAAACGTTCTCTGTAGGGAAGCTTATAACAAAATGTTTACGCAAAATAGAATTCAGTGCACTTTTGTGGAGTTTGTAAGTAGACTGGAACTACGAAGGCCGCCACCTTTATAATGAATTAATTATAAACATTATACAACCTACCTCTACATATTTGTCTATTCCAAGTGAAAACTGTCCTGTGCCGCAGGACCTAAAGCAGTCTAATGAATTTACTTGAACGTATATAATCGCGTACATTCATCTAGTGCACTGTAATTTATTACTAGATTGCTATTATGTAATCTTGCAACCGGTCGCCTGTTTCATGCTCTCGGAGATCGTTTATCTTTTATGTTTTGTGACATATGTATGATACAAAAACATAACGGGTTGAATATGTTAAAGTGAGAATTACAATTGTTTCTGTGCATTGTTTGTTTTTAATTAGACATACTTTTTTACGGTGTCACACACGCAAGTGTAATTATATATATAGGGTGAATAAAAAGTAAGAAACATCGATGATACAGCCTTAAATAATAACTTTACGAAAATAAGTTTCTAACAAAAGTTCCCTATCAAGTTTTTTGCCACAATTTGGCGCTTTTAATTTTTTTTTCAATTGTTATATTTTTTTAAATGGTAACCTATACTTTTAATGGCATGACCAGTTAGTGCTTTTTATTCTCTATACAGCCATGTAAAAATATCATACAGTTGCATAATAAAAATTTCAAGAAAAATCACGAGAAACATTTATTTTTGTCACTGGCAACATTTTTCATCAGGTACACTTATTGCAAGATAAACAAACGACAATAGTAGGCAATTGTATAAAAATGTTTAAAATCGAACAAATGCAAATCTGTAATGTCAATTCGGTGACAGTTAGCAGTAATAAATGATTAAAATTTAGTCTGTGTTCTGTGTTAAATCCGAATTTCTAATCATGGTACGTTTAACAGAAACTGAACGTATCGAAATTTTGATGATGATCGGGTACGGTGATAACAAGAGAACTCACGACGATGTGTGCGCTTTATTTAATACTGTACATACAAATCGTGAACCTGTTACGCGGTCCACTGTAACCAAAATTAATAGAAAATTTAGAGAAACGGGCCACGTCAAAGATTTGGATAAAATTGGCCGTCCAAAAATAGCAACAGACGATAAAATGTTGGACATTGTGCTTACAGTTTCCTAAAATCCTCATACTTCAACTCGACAATTAGCCCTGGATAATAATGTTAGTCAAGGAACTGTACTGAATATTTTACATACAGAAAAATTTCATCTTCAAAAGGTTAAACTTGTTCAAGAATTATCAGAAGATGATTTTGATGGGAGAATTCAGTTTTGTGAAGAAATGATGGACAGGTGCAATAACTACCCACAGTTTGTAAATTCGATTATCTTCTCCGACGAAACCACATTTTCTTTAAATGGAGCTGTAAATCGGCACAATTCCCGTTATTGGTCGCGACATAACCCACATTGGATAGAAGAATTACACACACAGTATCCACAAAAAGTAAACGCGTAGGCGGGAATTATAGAAGACAGAATTCTTGGTCCTTTTTTCTTTGATGGCACATCAAATGCTGATCGGTATTTGGATTTTTTGAGGTTGGAACTTGTTCCCGCGTTAGCTGTTTTATTTCCAAATGCAGAAAACCCGGACACGCCGAACGATAGAATTTGGTTGCAACAAGATGGTGCTCCACCTCATTATTGCATTCATGTTCGTCAATATTTAGATGGAATTTTTACAAATAGGTGGATAGGAAGAAGAGGACATATTGAGTGGCCAGCGCGATCTCCGGATCTAAACCCGCTTGACTTCTTTTTATGGGGCCATCTTAAAAGTACAGCGTATACAAACAGACCAGACAATTTGGAAAATCTAAAAATTCGTATCAGCGAGCATTTACGAGCAATATCACCTGCTACAGTTCAAAATGCAGTTCGAGGATTTTCTTATCGTATTGCCCACTGTCAGGCAGTGAATGGCGAACAGTTTGAACATTTGCTTTCTTAAATTGATCTTAAATATGATTTGAAACTAGTTTACTATGTTGTGGACCTGCTATCGTCGTTTGTTTATCTTGCAATAAGTGTACCTGATGAAAAATGTTGCCAGTGACAAAAATAAATGTTTATCGTAATTTTTCTTGAAATTTTTATTATGCAACTGTACAATATTTTTACATGGCTGTATAGAGAATAAAAAGCACTAACTGATCATGCCAATAAAAGTATAGGTTACCATTTAAAAAAAATATCGATGACGTCGTAGCTAAAACAGATGACAATTGAAACAAAAAATGAAAAACGCCAAATTGTGACAAAAAACTTGATAAGAAATTTTTGTTAGAAACTTTTTTTCGTAAAGGCTGTATCATCGATGCTCCTTACATTTTATTCACGCAGCCAAATCGACATCTGTCCCTGTCTTACCAATCAACCTCGGTTAATTGTTTCTTCTCCTTGGCATCTATTACCTCTCTTAAATTTTTATACTTGCTTAAAAATAACCTCTTTTTCATAACGATAATACACTACGAGATGCAAGGTCAATAACACGTACATAATTTTATGCTATTGCGAAATGATATAACGAAGAATGGTAATTTACATATCCCATTCTAATAGGAAATTCAATTATAAAACAAAGAGCCACGAAACCGTGAACATTATTTTAAGGCTTTTAAATAAAAACGAATAAATAAATCTTTTAATTAGAACTCTCCACATTCCTCAAGCTTTTTAAAGGAATACGAAAGTCGTGAACTTATACGATTATTTCGTTAATTTATAAATAAATGTGTTAATTTATAGGAACGGGTATTTGCGGTATGCATTGATATCGACCGCGACGTAATAATTAGATCATTATCTTGATCTATGAACTGGGAAAAATCGGCAAAGTTTTCTGTAGCTACACAGAACTATTATGTAAATTTGTAATACTTATGTTGCAAAATTGTACGGTTTAAATTTTCTAATAGTTAATTTGAAAATATGGCAGCCTTCCTAATGAATGTGAGAATTAGGTGGTCGTTTTTTTTATAAAACGAATTTGCTTATGAATTTCACATATTTTTCTATAAGAAATTAAATTTAAATTAAGGAATAGTGCCGCATTTATTGAAATGTTTGAAAGTTTTTAAAAGATTTCTTAATTGTTTTGAAATCTTATAATTTTGAAACTCTCAACTAAACAACGCGCTAAATTAAAATTAAAGCTATATCATGCTGTAAAAAATCTTTTTGCCAAAGCACTTTCAGAGCAAAGACGCTTGCACAAATCGACTATTCAACATGTGTAGAATACAATTCTAAGGTTTTTGCTGTTTTATTTTCGTAATTTTTTTCAGAATTTAAACTAGTCTGGAAACCTAAAGCGATAGACATGATAAGCCAAAGTGCTAGTTGTAGCGCAAGAAATTTTACTTTAAAAGAATTTAAATAGTAATGATTTACTAAAATTAGATGTTAAGTCTGATGACTGTGCTGGCCACTACATTCTTCAAATGGGAATGTACTTGAAGGGATAACAATGATAAACTAAAAATAATACTTGTAGCGCAATACATCTTACATTTTATTATTTCAAATACTAATGATTAGATAAAGCTAGAAAAATTAAAGGAAATTAAGTCGGGTTACTATACTGGCCAATACAGACTGCAAATGAGAAGGAACCCCAGACCGTTAGACTAAAACAGTTTCGGGGAGTCTAAAAATATACTTAAGTGACTTAGCTATTGTAGAGCAATGTCTAACGATGTTCCCACTAACATGTAAAGTTTAAAACTTAAATTTGAAAGAGTATTGGTTGCGTAAATAATGCCAAAATTTAAACCAGTTTGGAAACGTAAATGACGCGATAGAAGTGTTATAGTTGCAACGGAAGAAATATGTATCTAAGGAATTGGGAAAAATTAGATAAAATTGAAAGATGTTACGTCGAGTGACTATGCTGGCCATATACCTCTTAAAAACGGAAGTAGGCTATTGAAACCATGCATATTCGGGAAATCCAAAAATATGCTTAAGTAACTTGGCGCTTTTAGAACAATGTCCAATGGTCATCTCAATAATGTGTAACGTTTCTAACTTAAATTTAATTATTTTGGTTTGGGTAAATAATTTCTCAATTTAAACCAGTCTGAAATTTAAAGAAATAAAATAAAGTTGATAGTTATGTGGCGTAAGAAATCCCAAAATGAAAAATTTGAAATACTAACTAGTTTAAAAATTTGAAGAAATTGATGGGCGTCAAGTCGGGCGACCGTGCTGGCCATTCCGCCCCAAAAACGGGATTATGTCCCAGACTATAAAAACCAAGCAGGTTCGGGAAATCCTTAAATATACTTAAGTAACTTGGCGCTTTTAGAACAGTGTCCAATGGTCATCTCAATAATGTGTAACGTTTCTAACTTAAATTTAATTATTTTGGTTTAGGTGAATAATTCCTCAATTCAAACCAGTCTGAAAATTTAAAGTGATAAAATAAAGTTGATAGTTATGTGGCGTAAGAAATCCAAAAATTTAAAATTTGAAATACTAACTAGTAAGTAAAATTTGAAGAAATTAATGGGCGTCAAGTCGGGTGACCATGCTGGCCATTCCTCCCTAAAAACGGGACTATGTCCCAGACTATAGAAACCAAGCAGATTCGGGAAATCATTAAATATGCTTAAGTAACTTGGCGCTTTTAGAACAATGTCCAATGTCATCTCGTTAATGTGTAACGTTTTTAACTTAAATTTAATTATTTTGGTTTGAGTAACTAATACCTCAATTTAAACCAGTCTGAAAATTTAAAGAAATAAAATAAAGTTGATAGTTCTGTGGCGTAAGAAATGAAAATTAAAAATTTGAAATACTAACTAGTAAGTAAAATTTGAAGAAATTGATGGGCGTCATGTCGGGTGACCGTGCTGGCCATTCCTCCCCAAAAACGGGACTATGTCCCAGACTATAGAAACCATGCAGATTCGGGAAATCCTAAAATATCTTAAGTAACTGTTTTAAACAACAATGTCCAATGGTTATCTCAACAATATTTAACATTTCAAACTTAAATTTAATTATTTTAGTTTGGGTAAATACTACAAACACATATATTTAAAGCAGCCTCAAAACTTTAAAAAATAAAATAAAGATGGCAGTTATGCGGCGCAAAAAATCTGAAAATGAAAAATTTTGAATACTAACCAGTAAGTAAAATTCGAAGAAATTGATGAATGTCAAGTCGGGTGACCGTGCTGGCCATAAACCATAAACAAGCTATAAAAATCATGCAGATTTTTGTTCCAGTCCTACTTATGAATGGTAGTATTTAGGGCTAATTCCTACAAATATCGAAGCCCACACAACCAACAAAGAAATTCTTTAATGTAAGTCATTTTGATTGGTATGTGATACTGAAAATGAATTTTGAACTGAAATTATTAAATTGTCATTCTTAAAACACCATTGCTAGCGTGGCAAATTAATTTTTAATGTAGGTGAAGGAGTCTTCCTTCAACAGCTGAATGTGGAAAATGAATTGTGCAAGTTTGTCAACTGTATTTTATTTATGGGATATTACATAATAAATACAGATAATTCACAGCGAGTTCTTTACGCTCTATTTTTGATTTCTCTAGTTTTCGTATTTTTCCGTAAAATCGGCGTATGTTGGCTCCATAGTCTGGTGTGAAGGTAGGTCTACTTCAATATTTCTAAACGATGAACATCCTTGACAGTCATCAATCAATCACGAGCGTAGGTTGACCTAGGATGCGTGTGCACTCCGATAAATCTCGAGTAAGCTCTTCACGGTTATCAGCTGATATCTGCGTCCGAGAGTGACAACCGCGGGCACCTGTAGCAACCTCGCCGCCGTAGTTGTGGCTCGCGAGTGAAAGTTCTCCGGACCAAAAGCGTCTGGCCGAACAGTGCGGTCAGTAGCACACACACTTCCATTGAGCCCAGTGAGTGACAGGTGCGAGACCAAGTCACAACAACGAGTTTCCATACGAGAAAACTACCCTCCGTAAAATAAGCATTCGAAGTATTTATAAGTGTCGGAATTTTCGAAAAAAAAATTAAATTTCACTGAAAAATATTTTGGCGGATACGCCTTTTGCGCGAGTTTATTAAATTTGAGTGTTAATAAGTGAGTGAGCCCCTAAGAGACCATGAGGGGTGCCGTCGTGAGGTGCCTACTCGTGGTAGTTGTGTCTTGTGCGGCTACCGGGGGTGCAGCCGGAGGTTCTCCGCGATTACCCAGGACTAGCGCGGTTCAACTCGCAGCAGCTGCGGCTGCACAAAATAAAACATCATCTCAATTGAGAAATGGTTCCAATACTAAAACGCCCGTAATGACATCCACCATAGGACCTCCACCAGGACGTGGCTCCAGCAGTAGAGCTAGGTAAGAGCTCATTAAAAAGTTCTTTAAATACTTCGATAATATGCAGAAGTAAGAAAATTAGAAACGTTTATAAAAGTTTAACATTTTGAGTAATTAGGTTTTGCCTCCTAGCGATTTTCCAACAGTTTATAGCAAATTGTTGTAAAATCTAAATAACACCACTAATGTGTAATTATGTTAAATGAGAAAATTATCATATTAGGTATTTTTTGTTTGTCGTAAACTTAAATGTTACGAATTTATACTTTTTGTTTGTTTAACACCAAAAATTGTTGGTTAGCTGGTTAATTGCTTAAAATGTTAAATTGCAGAAGATTCTAACTAAAAGACTAAAACATGCCATTTAAAAGTGCCTAAGGCATTTTTTTGTGTCTTTAAATTCACATCTAAGTTAACAAAATTTTCTGAAAATTTAGTGGTGAAATTTCCGCTACAGAAAATTGTATTAACTGACTTGCTCTGGAATTGATTAACAGCTAAGAATTTTCTTTTGCAAACTCAAACTTTTTTTTGTTCGGAAATTCATTTCTAATATAATAAAATTAATTTTAAGCCCACTACGAGGGGTAAATCACGGCCATAAATTCTGTACACCATATTTACCTTTATAAAGATTTCTTTCATTTCCCCGAGATTTCCTTGGATTTCCTCGAAATTCCGTGGATTTCCTTTGGATTTCCTTGGATTTTCTCGGGATTCCGTGGATTTCCTCGGATTTTCTTGAATTTCTTCGGAATTTCCTTGGATTTTCTCGGTATTTCCTCGGATTTCCCAAGAAATTCCTTGGTTTTCTTGCACCCTAAAGCATATTATGTACATATTTATCTGATGCCTAAAATATAAAATTGGAAATAAAAAATTAAAAGATGGATTAAATGGTTTAAAAAATCATATTAAAAGAAGCAAAAACACCGACAAAAGAATTTTTTTATTACATGAGTAACAAGCAAATTATGAGACAAATTTAAATAATGGATAGAAACGTTAAACAAATAATACAAAATTCTTAGTTTAAACTTAACAATCATTATAATATTTCTTTCTGCTGCTTCCTATTTTGCATTAGTTTTTATTGCACTTTTATTTTTGACTTTTATTGCACATACAAAGAATTAGCAGACAAAAACACTAACAGATAGCTGACACAGTCGAGTTTTACCGAACATTTATATGCATGCGTTTCAATAGAATTCGAGGTAGTGGCGTAATTACTATTTTATTTTAGGGAGGGCTCCAAATTTTAAATTATGCGCGAATAATTTCAATAATTTCTAGAACTTTTCTTGGATTTCCTTAGGATTTCTTCGGATTTCCGTGTATTTCTTTAAGATTTCTTCGGAACTCCTTGGATTGTCCTGGTTTTCCTTGGATTTCCCTGGATTTTCTTGGAGTTTGCCGTGTACACCATATTTCCTTCATGGTTACCCCCTCGGCCCACTACTAGTCCAGTCATCAAGTACAAAATGTAGAAATAACATAGAAATGAATTTTTTTTGCTTATGGCGTCAAAATTAAGGCTCTAAGTTTTAGATTTTGGCCGATCCCTGCAACCCTTCTAGATTAAAAAAAAATAGGTGCAAAAAAGTTTTTTTAAAACGGCTCGTTTCCGGTGCACCCAATCTCTTTTCTGATTTGCCTATGAAAAAATGGTCTAGAGATGAACGAAAGCAGACTCAATTTACGGCATTGGAAACGAGAAATTGCACCCAAAACGCATCAAAATGGTCAACTTTGGGTGGTCATAACTTCCGACCTATTACAGTTAGAGGAATGTTTTTTTTGTAGATTTACAGAGAATTGGGCCTGATTTTACTCATCTCTAGACCACGTTTCCGTAGGACGATCAGAAAATGAAAATGTCATAAAATGTGAAAAGTACGTTTTTTGGTCAAAAAATCGCGAAAAAAGGGCCAGTTTTGAGAGGCCATACCTCGGAAACTATTTAAGTTAGGACATTATATTTTTTTTTAAGTTTTGTAGGGAATATTATATACTTTTTTGCGTTTACGAAACAGCGTTTGACATTGGGTGCATTGGAAACGAGATATATACAAAAAAACTTGAGCTATATAAAATTGCACTCAAAACGGATCAAAATGGTCAACTTTGGGTGGTCATAACTTCCGACCTATTACAGTTAGAGGAATGTTTGTTTTGTAGATTTACAGAGAATTGGGCCTGCTTTTACTCATCTCTGGACCACTTTTTCGTAGGACGATCAGAAAATGAAAATATTCATAAAATATGCAAACTACGTTTTTTGACCAAAAATCGCGAAAAAGGGTCAGCTTTAAGAGGCCATATCTCGGAAACTATTTAAGCTAAGACATGTTTTTTTTTCAAGTTTTGTAGGAAAATTTATAAAGTTATATTTATTTTGGACCTACTTTTTACATTGGGTGCACTGGAAGCGAGATATTTCCAACAAAACTTGACGTATGTAAAATTGCACCAAAGTAGTCAAATTTGGAAGGTCATAACTTCGGACCTATTAAGGTTAGAGGAGCGTTGTTTTAGATTTACAGAGAACTGGGTCTGCTTTCACTAATCTATAGACCAATTTTTCGTAGTATAATCAGGAAATGCACAATTTTATATTATAATAAATTTCATGAAATCTGAAAAGTACGTTTTTCGGCCAAAAATCGCGCAAAAGGGGGTCAGCTTTGAAAGACCATATCTCGGACTTTACTTTTTTTTAGTTTTGTAGGGAATTTTATTTACTTTTATTTATCTCGGAACTGCTATTGAGTTTGGATGCACGGGAAACCTATTTTGAAAAAACTAATTTTTTGCACCTTTTTCTTAAAATGCCAAAATGAGGGTTTTATGGCAAAAAAATCCATACTTCAGTTATTTCCACATTAATAGATCTTTTTGACGTAATGACTGTATTATACAGTACATTGTTGTTTTTAGGTAATTAAGATACATTTCCTGTCAAAATAAATACAGAAATAATGAAATAACAGCAAGTCTAAAATATTAAAAATAGTGCAAATAACCGTAAAATTGAAAAGGAAGTTGCAGGATCTCACTTTCATGTTTTGTATTCGTGTCTCCCCCGCAATTAGGAAATACAACAATTAATGCGGTGTCTTTTATAATTATCGTAATGATACGCCACACGCACCTAAAATGACAAGTTAGTCCGACCTTCCACCATGATTACGTGAAATATTATGAAATCCTGCCGTATTGCTGAAAGAATAGCATGACAAAACAATACTTGTATTCAAATATTTTTTTTGCGCTTTATATTATCATTTTTATACCTTGAAGAGCGTGGAGAAGTTTACGGTTAGAACGGCACCAATTACTATAATAATTACGGTTTTCACATTTTCAAGTTTATTTTTGACCTTCACCGACTGCGTTTCTAGATGTGTTCGTTCCGTTGGCGTTTTCTCAAAAACAAAGTTTTAAAATTTCCAGTTTACATCATTAAGTTTGTATGGTCAACCAGCAAACCGCATTGTTGGTCTAGTTTGGCGTGCCCAGCACATAAGGTAAAGGTTGAAGACCGTTGGATAATTAAAATGTTTAAAAATAGAAGTGGTTTACACTTGTTACATGTAGGGCGTTGCACTAACAAGCACACAAGCCAATATTTTATCCTTCAGTTGCGATATTATGGGTGCAACCTAATGTTAAATATCAAATTTAGCAAGTATGAAGCAAAACTAGTTCTAAAGTACCCAATAAGTGGTGTTGCTAAGAACCATATTTTTTCCATTAGGTAAACTGAACTCGTAACATTATATTATGTTTCGAAAATTTGTTAGTTATTAACAAATTCAATAGTTCTTAACGTAACTATCTAAAATTCAGAGAGAAGTGTTCAATGCTGAAAATGCTGTAGATGTAATAAAAATAAGACAAAAAACCAACTCCGCAAAAATCAGGAACAATTTTAAAATTGTAATTAAAAAACATATTAAAATACGCAATTAATATGCTTTACGTTTGTTTATGTTTATTAGATATTATAAATTTCTGAAATCATCAAAAATCTTTGGAGGGAACTGTTTAAAACTTGAAAAATTAGCGAAGCACTTTGCCTATAGTTTTTTATTTAAAATTCACTTAAACACAAACTTTTTGTAACCCTTCATAAATTCATAGCAGCCGTTCCAGACAAACTAGTGGACTGAGACACGAACTAAATTGTAGCTCATCTTTAGCTCTATCAGCCAATAAAGTTTAAAATAAATCACGTTCCCAGTTTTTGAGCAATATTTTTTGAAAAAATCAAAATTTTAATATCTTATGGCTTCGTAGTTTTAGTAGTTCCAAAAGTTTTCCTAGCTTATAACATTGTAACCCCCTAGGGTACTCCAAATAACAAATTTCATCACGACTCGGTTTTGAATAAATAGGCGTGAAAACACAAATCTTTAAAATTTCATAGAAAGCGTCACATATAAGCTAACGAAGTGAAATACAAACCAAATTAAAGCTCATTTTAAGCTCTATGAGCGCATAAAATAAAAAAAAGTCGTGTTGCCAGTTTTTTTGCATTGTTTTTTGAAAATTTCTAATATTTCACAAATTTTGAAAATATTTTTCACTTCATAGCTTTCAGTTTTTCGAAAAATTTTGTGCACAGTAACATTGTGTTTCTCTAGGGTACTCCCAATAACAAATTTCATCCGCTTCTCAGTACTCGATTTTGAATAAATAGGGGTTAAAACTCAAATTTTCAAAAATTCATAAAAGGCATCACATATAAGCTAGCGGAGTGGCCGCTAACTAAATTATAGCTCATCTTTAGCTTTATCAACCTATGCAATTAATAAAAAAAGTAGCGCCGTCAGTTTTTGCGCAATATTTTTTTGAGAAAACGAAATTTGATATCGGGTACATTCCATATTTTCAAGAACTCATAGAAGGCGTCACATATAAGCTAACGAAGTGAAATACAAACCAAATTAAAGCTCATTTTTAGCTCTATGAGCGCATAAAATTAAAAAAAGTCATGTTGCCAGTTTTTTTGCATTGTTTTTTGAAAATTTCTAATATTTCAAAAATTTTGAAAATATTTTTTACTTCATAGCTTTTAGTTTTTCGAAGAATTTTGTGCACAGTTACATTGTGTTTCTCCAGGGTACTCCCAATAACAAATTTCATCCCAATCTCATTACTTGATTTTGAATAAATAGGGGTTAAAATTAAACTTTTCAAAAATTCATAAAAGGCGTCACATATGAGCTGGCGGAGTGGGATACAAACCAAATTAAAGCTTATTTTCAGCTCTATATTTCTAGGGGTACAATAATAATTTTTTTGAAAGACACCAAAGAATGGATTTTTGCCGGTTTTTTTTTGAAAAAACACGGTGGGTTTAACTGAGCTAGCTTTACAAAATTTTCATTTTTTTTGTAATTTTGAAATTATTTGGATATTCTAATAATATTCTTAATTTAAGTAAAAATTAATTGAAAGTTTGAAAAATTACAAAATTTTCAAATATTTACGAAATTTTGAAAATTTTAGTAATTTTTGAAAATTTTAAAATTAAAAAAACTGGGGAATTTTGAAAATTAGCAAATATTAGAAAAGGTTGAAATTGTTTTGAAAATTTAGTGTTTTTTTGTTTTTTGTAATTGCATTAATTATAAACTATATATTTTCGTTGAAAACTAAAATAGATTTTAAAATTGTTGGTGGCGGAATTGGGTTTGCGCAGATCGGCTATTCGACATGTGTCAAATAAGAATCTAGGGTTATTTTCCGAGCGCGTCTATTTTGAAGAAAGGGCCCCCTTCCCTATGTTTTCTATCAGTAGAGTGGTTTTATGATATTTTGTATTTTCTAGTTGCAACCAATGTTTATCCATAGAAATCTCAAAAACGAAATTTTTACGTTCACCCAATTTGGGTGATAGCAGTTTTTGGCGATTACTCAATTACGTTCAGGTAAACGACTAAAATGAAACACTCAGTGGTGTTTTCTTAATGGCAAGTTGTTGCTATTGTCATTTAACATGCTCATACCGATTTTAAAGCCGAAAATCGTATATTTTAGAAAAAATCAAAAAATGGTGGAGGTGATAGGGAAATCGCGTTTTGCGCAGATCGGCTATTCGACATGCGTAGAATACGAATCTAAGGTTATTTTTCAAACGCGTCTATTTTGAAATAGAGCACCCCTCCATTTCTCTCTCTTTTTTTGGCGGACCAATCTCATTTTCTTGCTGTTTCATCCGACTGCAAGGACCAATCTTTTAGTCAAATTTCGTTTGTCTACGTTTGGGTTTCTGTACAGACAGACAGAATAAATTACTATAAAATTAGTAATTATTCGCCCTTGTGTAAATCTTTAGTTGTAACCAGAACATAAAATAATGTAAACAGCTTGAAGAAGGTAAAAAAAACAAGTTAATACATACATCCTAAACTTAAATACGTCGAGTTTTAAGTACTTACATGCGCTATGGTTGGGTTACAATTGTAATTAATATATAATTTGGGTTTGCTTTCATTTTAAACTCTGTGGCAATAACACTTGAATTAATATGTTGTATTTAACAGCGGCACGAGTTCTTCGTTGCGGAAAAAATTGACATGCAATAGTGAAATTATTTGAAATCATCTTTCCGAGTGATACTAAATCGTGTAATTTATCGCTTCATTTCTCGCGCTAAATTAATTTATGCCGTAAAAGTAGCCATGTAATTTATAAATGCAAATGTTGGCAAACGCGACTATTTTTTGAAAGCAAACGGTTTCACCAAGACCGTGAACTTCAATAATATTTATTCTACCTTTCATATTATTCTTGCCATTAAACATTTATAACAAAATTATTACAGTTTTGTATATTATATTACTCATCGTCAAAATAATTATTGATAATTTTTCAATTCATGTGTCACAATTTGTAATCATGGTAGTATTTATATTTTCATTCTAATATTAGAAAGTTATTTTTGCTTTAACGGTAAGAGCTAGAGTTATTTATTTAATAACTTTGAATGGAATTGTGCGTTGCTGGAAATTAATTACTAAAACCTGTTTAAAGCAAACTTAATTACTTTTCATTCAGAGACTTATTTGTTTTTAACTTATCTTTCTCATAATTATTTTACAAATAACAAATAGTTTTGTGAAAAATTCTTGTAAATTTTTCCTATTTTAATATGTTTGTTTGTATTTTATTCATCCATTTAATTTAATTTTGTTGGTGGAATTTTTTTAATTAACAAATTGTTTTCGTCGAACTTGTTAAAAAGTAGGCTTTTGGACCCTCATTTTGTGGTCAAAAACTCACAATTGCGGCTTAGCAGAAAGAAAAGTTACTTTTCCTCCCGCCGGGAGGAAAAGTAACTTTGCTTCCGCATTTAAATGCGAATCTTGGTAACCCTTTGTTTATTTTACTTGGATACGTCTTGTATACCATGGATACCGTAGACAACAAAGGCATCATATTTGTAAAAATAAATTTTTACACAACTGTCACATTAAAATAATTTAATTTAGATTAATTTTAAGATTAAAGTGTAATAATAAATTTCTCAAGGTCGACGAAAAAATCATATGTGAAACTTGAGAAAAAAGCGTCTTTGTCCCTTTGTGTGCTTGATTTCACTCGCCTACGGCTCGTGATATGACACCCGCGGGAAACAAAGTATCACTTTCTTCCCTTGTTGGACAAACAACTATTTGATTATCAAACAATTAGCTAAACAAAATGTGTAAATATATTTTTTTGATTTTATAGCAATTGAAGCAAAACGCAATCCTATTACAAAATTTATCTTATTAAGAAACTTAAAACGTTTAAAACATTTCTAAAGAACGAGCTTAGCGATAAGAGGGTCGTCGTAAATTAGGTATCCAAGTGGATTGATTGGGTGTCAAAATATTTATTTTAGTTTGGGTTTCTGGATTTGCATTTTTCAAGTTTCTTCGAGAAACTAAGGCAAAGAGTGGTTAGTCGATTATCCCTGAGCGCGTAATATAGTCTAGAGCCGGCTCTGCCTATGGAACGCCATTTTGCTTTTTATTGACAGCGATTTTACAAAATAAAAGCAAAGATTTACATATATTAAAAATATCGCATAGATATTTGTATTTAATTAAAAATATCTGAGATATTTGTAATTATTCTAAAGTATCTCCGATATTCATAAATATCTAAAAGTATTTTTGTAATATTTTTAAATCGCGTATTTGAAAATATCTTAAAGATAATTTAATATCATTTTAAAACACCCTCGTATTGTAATACAATAGCCGACGTGTGTTTATTATGGTACTTTAATTAAAAATATCTCTAAGATATTGTATTGTTGTTTAAAACTTTCATTCGGAACTTTGTAAATAAACATATCAGCAGTATCTTAGTTATTTTGTATCAAAGGTTTAGTTACTTTTGTTAAAAAAAGAATATTGATAAGATATTTGTAAATTATTTAATTAAAACTATTCTTGAAACGTTTTTGTCGATTTTATTACAAATATCTTAGATATTAACATTTTACTTGAAAAATCGTCTGTAAATTTTTAGTTAAAAAACAGAAATCTGTAGGATATTAACAAATAATTAGGAATGTTAAAGATATTTCGAAATAACTATTTAGGACTCTCTTAAAGGTACTTGTAAAGAATTTTATTTATCTTATGAATATTTAAAAAAAGTTTTATCATTAAATATATTGTAGGTATTTTAAAACAATTCTAATTTGAATTATCTTAGATATTTAAAAGAAAATTAAATTTTTATATTTTAGATATTTGAATATTGGGCTATTTTAAAATATCGTAGATATTTGAATATTCGTTTATTTTAAATTATCTTAGATATTTTAAAACTTAAAAAAATAATTATTTTTGAGTGTCTAAGTTATCGCCAGACGTAGTTCGACTTAACAGTAGTACAAACCTTATAGGTGTCGGTAATTTTCGAATATCTTAGACATTCAACAATTCTTTTATTTTAAAACATCTAAGATACTTTAAATTAAATTTATTGTACGATTTAAATTTTATATGTCTAAGATATTGGGAAAATAAATTTAATTTTAAATATCTAAGATATTTTGAATTCAAATTGCCTATATGTATATATTTTAAAAATATATATAAGATATTTGTAAATAGATAATTAAATTATCTCAGAGACATTTTTGGTAATTATAAATATCTTCGATATTTTTAATTCAAATATACTTACAGTACAAACCTAAAAATTTTTAAAGATATTTATATTAATATCTACAAAGTTTTTAAATAAAAAGTTTAATGCTTTGATATTTTTTAATAGTGTTTTATTTTATTTTAAGTCCAGTTAATTCCTAAAATCAGTGGCGTATTTCCGGTCAAAAATGCTTCAATTTAAGGTGCCACATAGAAAAAATTACTTGACAACGCCTTGAACGCCCCTTTTGCCAAAAAATTGTCTGGGAGGGGCCTCTCGCGGATTTTGCGACCAGGCCTTAAAATCTAGCTACGCCACTGGTTGTGCTAAGATAGCCAAGAAGTTACATATTCTTATATAAATTCTTTTGTGGTGCTGTTATTGTACAGTGTGACTTTTACATTCTACAATCTTTCATGAATGAAAAGAAATCTCTCTTGGTGTGTTTACTATTCTAATAATTTGCTACCTTAGGTGTTAAACGTACTACAAATTGGTCAATCGTAATTTATCGCTCAGGTGAGAATATATAGCGGAAGGAAAACCAAATCGCGTTTGTAACACGTTCGGCAGGCGTATTTCTTTTTTTAAATGAATCCAGATGACAATCTAACGTGATTTATTATTTAGACCGACATACATGCCTGGAGTTTGCCAGACTATTTATTACCCACTTTTATTTTCGTGATAGATAAGTACTTTCAATAGAAATCATGATTACTGTTCTTGAAATTTAATGCAAAGTTACTATAGTTTAGCTGTTATTTTAGGGTAATGCATTTTGTAGATAGATCTTGCGCATTTGACTGTTACTCAATTTAAGCATCCTTATTATTTTGTGAAATTGCTAGTAAACTGATCATATTCTAGTTTAAAATTGAAACAAATCCAAAATTTACGCAATTTTGTCGCGCTCACGACGAACCTTTCTAAACGACCATTGCCTTCGTTATCTCGATGCTTAATACTAATTTGTGGACGAATAAATACAACTGTCATAATACAATGTAATACTAAATGATATCACGCTCTAAATGAACCGTTTTCACACACAGAATGAGATAGTAAGTGCAATTTTAGATAATTATCACGAGGTCAAATAAGCACGAAAATTATGTCATAAATATTAACCGAGACTGTTCTTATTTGTCAATTTTACCGATTTGTTACAGTAAATAAAATTTTAAAAATAGTAATTCGCGTTCACAATAGAATTTTCAGCGTGTGCCGGCAACTAACGACAGTAAAGAGTAGACGAGTGTTTCGAGCAATGTTGTCAAATGTTACTCGCGCAATTTCGAAAAATAAAACGCTTGCGTATAAAAAACGGGACACCTACGGATGCGGGACAAAGTCCTAAAGTCCGGGACTGTCCTAGAAAATCCGGGACAAATGGACAAATCAAAGCCTCCCCTAAAAATTGGCCGAGAGGAGTAAAATTAAAGCTAAATACCGCCGCTCTTAAAAATTTACTTGTGAACCTTATTTTACTATCGTAATGAACAATTTCGCCTAAATAGAAACTTTCTATCATCCTCCGTTTTTTAAATAAGGCGGCATGATTAAATTTTTAAAAATTCGTAGAAGGCGTCACAGAGAAATTCATGAACCAAATTGTAGCTCATCATCGTGTGGCCAGTTTTTGGGAATCATTTTTTTAAACATGTCAAAAAGCAGTTTTAGTGTAGTGTAGATGAATAATTGCAGAAATATGAAGGGTAGCGATTTAGTTGCAACAGCAACTGCTGTAGAAAGTCTTACATATTAATTCAAACTTCTGTAATTTAGAGTTTAATAGATTAAAGTTGAGCTTGTCTGGCCTCCTTCTGGTTTGTGCATCGTAGCAGTGTTCTATATAAAAGTAATTTACAGTTTTATAATGATTTTAAAGTATCGAAACTTCTTAGTTGCAGCATGCTAAAACCCGAGCCTCTAGTAGTTAAACCTTTGACTGTGTTACAAGCTCACAACGTCATCTTCAGTGCACTAACTCGACGTACCTGAAAACATGTAAACCTATAAAGGAAGAATAGGACGCTTATCACGCCGAATACCACTTAAACATTTGTTATAACGAACGTCAATAAAGAACAGCCTGTCACGTGACTATCAGGTGCCTGCACAGACAACTGATATACGGCTGAACGAATGTAGAACAAGTTTCTTACGGTACATTTCATAGTCACTTGACAGGCTCTTTTTTTGCTTAGTTTGTTATAACCCGATTAATGTAACCTGAATCCATGTCAATGTGCTCACAATTCCGGTTCTGTTCCGCCCAGAAAATAGTGGCCACACAGATTTGTGGAAAAAGGGCATTTCTTGCATCTCCAAGTTATACGTTTCGGAGATGTTAGTACTCCTTAGGACAATAAATCACAGTATCGAAAAACCAGGTTGAGAAACCTCAAATAGTCAGCCAAATTAGTTAGGACCCAAGCATACAACTAGCTGTCTCGATATGATTACTCAACTTATATTTGGGTCTATCAAACAAAGCAACCACAACAGTTTCAACGCATCAACAGTTGCATACATAATAAATGCTCGGCATAAGCACTTTATCCAGATACATTATAACTTTTAAACAGGTATGCGAATCAAACAGTACTTTCTTACTAGACGAGCACATTCCGACCACCGTCTCAGGCTGTTTCTTAATTACTGACAGTGTCGAACTTTTCTTTTCTTTCATTCATAGGCTTATCTAACGTGTTCAAGATTCGTACGTTTTGTTAACGCAGTCAAGGAAGTATAATTCAAAATATATGACAATCTAGGCATTTAAACTTTTATTAATTTAATTAATTTAGAACTGCATAAATAGGATTGGAATGTTTAAATAAATCACTTGTTTAAGCATTCATCTCAAAATAAAACCCCAAAATTCACATTGGTCCTTCGAATCGGATTTTGTATTCACATGGGTTCTTCGAGCCGGATTCAGTATTCACATTGGTCCTTCGAGCCGGATTCAGTATTCACATTGGTCTTTCGAGTCGGATTTTGTATTTACATTGGTTCTTCGAGCCGGATTCAGTATTCACAATGGTGCTTCGTGCAAAATTGTGTATTCACATTGGTCCTTCGGGCCGGATTCAGTATTCACATTGGTCCTTTGAGTCGGATTTTGTATTCACATTGGTTCTTCGCACCGGATTCTGTATTCACATTGGTTCTTCGAGCCGGATTCAGTATTCATATTAGTCTTTTGAGCCGGATTCAGTATTCACATTGGTCCTTTGCGCCGGATTCTGTATTCACATTGGTTCTTCGAGTCGGATTCAGTATTCACATTGGTCCTTTGCGCCGGATTCTGTATTCACATTGGTTCTTCGAGCCGGATTCAGTATTCACAATGGTCCTTTGCGGCGGATTTTGTATTCACATTGGTTCTTCGAGCCGGGTTCAGTATTTACATGGGTCCTTCGAGCCGGATTCAGTATTCACATTGGTCCTTTGAGCCGGATGCAGCATTCACATTGGTCCTTTGAGCCGGATTCAGTATTCACATTGGTCCTTTGCGCCGGATTCTGTATTCACATTGGTTCTTCGAGCCGAATTCAGTATTCACAATGGTCCTTTGCGGCGGATTTTGTATTCACATTGGTTCTTCGAGCCGGGTTCAGTATTTACATGGGTCCTTCGAGCCGGATTCAGTATTCACATTGGTCCTTTGAGCCGGATGCAGCATTCACATTGGTCCTTTGAGCCGGATTCAGTATTCACATTGGTCCTTTGCGCCGGATTCTGTATTCACATTGGTTCTTCGAGCCGGATTCAGTATTCACAATGGTCCTTTGCGGCGGATTTTGTATTCACATTGGTTCTTCGAGCCGGGTTCAGTATTTACATGGGTCCTTCGAGCCGGATTCAGTATTCACATTGGTCCTTTGAGCCGGATGCAGTATTCACATTGGTCCTTTGAGCCGGATTCAGTATTCACACAATGTTTTTTAATATACGTTATTTAGTATAATATATAATTACAGATCGTATACAATTAAACCTAAAATTAAAAATTGAAATTGAGTATTTGCAACTTCGATTTTAAAACAATAAATTTAAATAGTAAAAAACCGGCAACTACTTTTATTTTCGTTGTTGTTCTAGAAATGTTATTTCTAAGTTAAAATCTCAACACTACAAACTGCCAAAGTAAGTTGTTGATATTTACATCATGCTGCATTTGACCTATGCATGGCAAGGATTAATAGGCACTTAAACGTAAAACTCGCTTTCAGTTTTGAGATCGATTAAGTCATCTCATTATTACCGCATTGTATTATACTTCTGTTCAAAATTTCGCTTATCCCAAAAGATTTCGAAGCGTAATAACAGTAATAACTAGTTTATCCCATTTCCATAATTGCAGGACATAACAAAAATAAATAACAAATCAAACCCTGCAGAATTTCATACAATGCGGTGCATGCATCCTGTGTGGTGTAATGATGCAGTAGAACACAAGCCAACGAACTGCCTTTTATTCTTGCGGAACGCTGTTGAATCGACGAAGAATTAAAAGCCTTGGCCAGAGATCCATATCTCTCTAAACTCTTTCGCACTGTTCCAAGATTTGGAGGCCGCCTAAACACATGATTATGGCACATTACGATTGTACCGTGGCACTCACTTCATAGCCACCTACTCGTGCACGATTTATGACATCAAGATAACTTAAAACACGTATTGTTCCAGCTCGTGCGCGAATTGCATCTCTGCAATGCTAATTGCTTAACACCGCTGTGTTAGTTTTGTTCTTGTAACACATCGCGACACGCTCATTCACATTCTATAGTTACTTAATTGTAATTTTTACGACATTTCTAACTTCAAAGTCAACCTTCTATGTGCTTGGAAGCTTAACGACTTAAGAAACTTCAGGAAACTCGTTCAACCTTGACACATCAACCAAGAAGGAAGAAATTGTTTTATTTTCTTCACCTTTTTTTCAACATATTTAAATTTAAAAAGACTGGATTTAAAGCACGCTGTCGTTTTAATAGTTAATGTCTGATCATAGGGGTGAAGTTGAACAAAAAAAATTTAACAAATTCTACGCATATTCAAAACTAATTTATAGCTTTAGTTTGGCTTCGTTGATCGTCTAACATATTAAAATATAGAAATTTTTCTGGGTTATACAAGATGATTTTCAGCAATAAAATTATATTAAAAAAAATTACAACCTACCTATTTTTTTTAAAGAATCATGAGGCCGTGCGTGAGCACGACTCCATGATTCCCATCCCACCCCCTTACCCGGGCTCAGCGCACTTAGCGCTATTCACCGGTCTAACATGCCCCACCCCGAAAGACATGCAACCCAACATACACACCACACACACCGTCCATGAGCACGCCGGGTTTAGCTTATTCAGAAAAATTTCCGACGGGCAGAGGATTCGAACCTACCGCCGTTGGGAGTCTAGTTCTAGAGGTTGGAACTCCAACTACTAGACCACTCGCTGGCCCACCTACCTATTTGAAAGTCAAAACAAACTTAATTTTTTTAAAAGCAGGTTTTAGGTGAAATTATGGTACGCCGTTTTATTTTTCAGTGGAAGCGATTTTCAACAATATGAAATTATACATTGACATGTTTTGAAAATATTTTAGATATATTTTTAGTTTATTGTAAATATCTTAAAGAATTATGGGTTTGTACCATCAATATATTTAAATTAAAAATATCTTTGAGATATTTTTAATTATCTTCATCTTCTTCTAGTACCATACCCTATTCAGGGCGTTGGCGTTAGATAATTTGCAGAGACAGACTACAACGTGGGCTCCGAACCACGGGAAGTGAATGCACTTTTCCTGGGGAAAAATTCACCTCGCTGGATTCCCGTTGCCTTGCGAGGGAGAACGACCGGGCCGGGAGTCGAACCCGGATCCGCTGCATTGGTAGCCCGCGCGCTTACCACTGAACTACGGCCGCTCTTTTTTTATTGTTATTTAGAAATACCCTATAGATAATTTAAAATGTTTAAACGCAATTCGAATTTTATGTATCTTAGATATTTGAAATTAAATTTATTTTCCCAATATCTTTGATATTTCTAAATTATGTTTCAAAATATCTTTGATATTTTAAATTTAATATATACAGTTAATTTAATATAAAATATCTTAAATATTTTAAACTATATAAAATTTTCCCAATATCTTAGATATTTATGAACTATTTTAAAAAAATTTCGTCGATATTTTAAATTTACTTTTTACAATTAATTTAATTTAAAATATCTTAGATAGTTTGAATTATTTTTCTTTTCGCAATATCTTAGATATTTATTAATTATCTTTTTAAAATATCTTCGATATTTTAAATTTAAATTGTATAAATAATTTGATACAAAACATCTTAGATATTGTAAAGTGGAAAAATTGTCGAATATCTTAGATATTCCGAAATTACCCTAATCTATAAGGTTTATACTACCGCTAAGTCGAACTACGTCTGGCAACGTTGCGACTTGTGTGGTTTATAACTTCATTTAATAACGCATATATTTATGTGTTACTGGACTCATAAGTAATAGAAATTGTGATTGCAACAACAATTTACAACGATCTTATTTTGCAGGTTATGTGTACTAGCCATGTGTAAACTTAAACAAAAATTCTATTATCATCAGTGCGCAGCGTTTGCGTCTGCAGTTGTTCACTGTTGTCAGATTTAAAACTTAAACTTAGCGGACGCACAAACTTTATAGATGGCGGTAATTTCCAAGTAGGTATCTTAGATATTGCACAATTATTTCTTTGTTTTAAAATATAGATATTTTAAATTTAAATTGTTTTAAAATACCCACAATATATATATTTAATTATAATACTTTTTAAAATATCTATAAGATAAATAGAATTCCTTCAAAGTATCTTTGTGAGATAGTTCTAAATAGTTAAATGTGAAATATCTTAAACACGTTTTTAATTATTTATTATTATCATATAGATATTTTTAAAACATTAAATATTTACAGTTTTCAAGTAAAATATTAATATCTAAGACATGTTATATAATCGACAGAAACGTAAACGTTTAAGACATTTTAACGACATAAAACTACTTCTTGATTAATTTTATAAACAACGAAACATTTCAAGAATAGGGTTATTAAATTAATTTACAAATATCTTATTGGTATTATTTTTAAATAAAAAATATCTAAGATATTGCTAATATGTTTAATTAGAAAATTGTGAATAAATGTTTTAAACAAAAAAATTGGGTGGAGATATTTTAAATTTAGGTACCATAATACACAGACGTCGTGTATTAAATTATACCACGAGGGTGTTTAAAAATGTTTTTAAATTATCTCTAAGATATTTTCAAATAGGCGTTTAAAAATATTTCAGAAATACTTTTAAATATTTATGTATATCGAAAATTTTTTTAATGAGGTATTTTTAAATTATTATTATATATTATTATAATTATATATTATTATTATATTAAAAAAATGCAAAAATCGTCAGGAAAAATTAAAGAGGCTCCACATGAAATTGTAAATAATTGAAGATAAACAGTTTTAAGAGATTTTGATGTGGGGGTGATGTTGATTTACATATAAAACATGATTTTATTTATTTTTTCTTTTATTGTACATATTACTAATTTGGTCAGTTATTTATTGGTTTTAGAGTACCAAAATTTTGAAAATTTATCTGTAAGCATTACTCATTTAGCTAGGTATTCTTACTACTTTTTGTTTGATTAATGGACCAAAGGTGTCCCCCATTTTAGATCTTTACAATTTTTGCATGTATAGGTATAAAATCGTATTTGCAGTCGCTAAATTCTTAATTAATTTTTTGGGAAAAATCAAGTTACCATGAATGTTTAAGTGTTTTTTTAAGATGCCCAAACAGTGACCACCTACTTGCGGATACGTTTAGACATCGAAACAATGTAAAAATTACGACTAATATGTGTCCGGAGGCGCTTCGTTGCAGAGTTACAACTTCCGGAAGAAGGACAAATTTCAACAATTTAGACTGTTGCCTCTTCCGAAGGCTATAACTCTGTAAGGAAGCGTTTCCGGACCTATCTTTATAGATTTGTTTTTATTTTTGTTGTTGTGTAAAAAGTTTGACCATCTGTTTTCGCATCTTTATGCAACGCTCAGACAATCATGCCAACTTGATTTTTCACAAAAATTATATCAGCTCGAAAACTGTTAGATTTAATGGTTTTCAACAAAAGTACCTATTCTGTGTCGCATTTAAGATGAAGACCCGAGAAATTCATCTACGGTTCATCGATATCTCATAGATATTTGTATTTAATTAAAAGTATCTTAGATATTTGTAATTATTTCAAACTATCTTCGATAATCATAAATATTTAAAACTATTTCTAAAATACTTTTAAATCGCCTGTTTGAAAATATCTTAGTTTTGTAGTCGGCCAATTAAACTTCCAACATATTCTTAGACATATATTCAACAAAATTAGAAAACTTTATATAATGAAGTGTAAAGAGTACAATATAATAAAGAAATTCGCTTCTCCAATAAAACGTATTACAAATACTTAAATCATTAATTGGTGTAACATGAACATTAAATCCACATGCTCGAAATAATGTTGCAGAACACTTCAGCATTTGTTACGTTTTCCCACAGCATTTCTACAAACATTAAATTGATCGTTAGATTTTATTTCTAAAGATGATTCTCGTTTGAAATGCAACCTTTAATGATCCACGATTTCTGATACGAAACTAGGTTAAACTAAACTGCACTTGTGCTAAGCGGATTTTATTTTGAATCACGATAAATCCAATGCATTATTTTTAAGTTCTTTTTCTTAAATTCATTCGTTTTTGTCCTATGTTTTCATTAAAAATAATAATAATAAATTAATGTGCAAAAATTGTATAAAGTACTCACACCAACCCGGGTTAAAAAAAGTCTTTCTTAAATTCATTTCTGAAGTAAAAAAATCATTTAAGTAATTATTAACATCCAAGTTCGATGTCAGCAAGTCATAACACATAAGCATAATATAACTTTCAGTGTGTGCCGGCAACTGACGACAGTAGAGAGTTGATGAATGTTTCGAGCAATGTTGCCAAATGTAACTGGTCTTGAGAATTTCACGCGGCAATTTCAAAAAATACAACACCTGCGCATAGAAGAGGGGACGGTTTTCAAAATCCGGCATTTTTTCCGGGACACTTACGAATGCGGAATAAAGTCATACAATCCGGGACTAACGGACGAATCATAAGCACTTCATATTTATATTCTAGAAGAGAGATGTTTTGTTGTTTAGTGTCTCAAATTTACGTTATATAGGCTACAAATTTCGCGTTCAATATTCACAACAACGGGGATGGTAAAAAATAGCTCATAATACAATAAAATTAATAATTCTACGTGTAAGTTAGTTCAATAGACTAAGCTGCAATTTTAATTTTTTTATTAATTCTATAACCAAAAAAATGATTGAAGCACTTTGTCTGGATTTTTCTATACTTTAGAAACTTTTACTTTTCCTATGTTCAAAAGTATTTATACACAACGTTGTGACTCCACAGCAGTGGCAGTACAAGACAAACGCACATTGATATTACTCCGCAGCAGGCAAATACGTCAAACAGATATGTCGCATTTATTTACCGCACTACACAAGGATCGGAATTCGAAAAATACCCAACGTGCAACGAAAAACGCATAACATGACGTACAGTCAAAACAAGCTGAGCCATAACCACGCCTGCTTTGGCGTTGTGTTTTTGGTCCCAGTTCGCATTTTTTAACCCACCGGCTCAGCTAGTGGAGCTGCCTGCGGGCATGTCTTATTGTATTTAGAATTTGAAATTGTTTTGGAAAAAGATTTTTTGGAATATAAAGAAAACTTAAACGCAACGACCAATTCGCCCTCTAAAATTTGGCTGAGAATGGGTAAATTAATGCTAGATACTGCTGCACATAAAAAATTATTTTTAAACCTTATTTTACTATCGTCATGAGCAAATTAGTCTAACCAAAAAATGTGTATCGTCTTTCGTTTATTAAATAGAGCGGCACGAATTTTCAATTTTTAAAAATTTGTAGAAGGCGTCACAGAGAATTTCATAAACCAAATTTTAGCTCATTCCCAGCTCTATTAACTTATAGAACTTTAGACCACCATCAGTGGCTAGTTATTGAGCAGTCTTTAAAAGCATGTCAAGAAACAGTTTGAGTATTTTCAAAAATACTCGTAGTTTGTAACATTGTGCACCTCTGAGGCCTTTAAAGTTAAACAAATTCGAAAAAAAGCGTTGAATTTGTCGTAAAGTCTTGCATCAGATTTTGGCTTCAAGTTTATACAATTCGTTTTCCGAAAAAAATGCTACCAAACAAATATCCCCACATTCCGAAGCTTATCGAAATGGAATTATCCGTTATGTGGCGGTGTACGAAACTGGACGTTTGGGCGCGGCTGTTTGGGCGCAGGAACGTTTGGGCGCAGGGACGTTTGGGCGCAGGGACGTTTGTGCACAACGACGTTTCGGCACAGGAACGTTTGTGTGCAGAGACGTTTCGGGGCAGGGACGTTTGGGCGCCAGGATCTTTGTGTGTAAGACGTTTTGGCTGGGCCCGTGTGGGCGCCGAAATTTCTTTGCGCCAAAGTCAGCAGAGAGCACGAGTATTTCGAGCAATGTTGCCAGATGTACCTCGTCTTGAGAATTTCACGCGAAATATTCAAAAATATAACGCTTGCATATAAGACACGGGTCGGTTTTCAGATCAGGGACGTTTTTCGTTGCACTTACGGATGCGAGACTGTCTGTGAAAGTCCGGGACGAATGGTCAACCTAGCCTAATCTTATTAACGTTAAAAGAGATATTACATACTTATATTACAGATGAGCACATTGCTGAGATTATTTTGAACAGAAATAGTTTTATATACCAGGGTCTGGAAACGCTTATTTACGGAGTTATTTTCCGCCGAAAATAGATTTGTGGGTTTAATTAATATCTCTCGAATGAAGTGAGATATTGTGTTTAAATTTCCTATCGGTATTTTATTAGTGATACATTTCCACCTATTTTCGTTCAAATCCTTTAACCAGGGGCGTAGATGTGATGTCGGGAGTGATCAAAATACATTAAAAAAATATGTCGCGTACCCTTCTATATCTACACCCCTGATTAATGGATTTGAACGAAAACAAACAAAAATGTGTATTATCAGTAATAAAATATTTCTAGAAATATAAATATAAAGTATTTCAATATATGACTAAGGTAATAATAATTAAATTAAAGCGTGATTAAATTGTTTCATTTTCCGCAAACTGTAATTGTGTATGGAGGGGTAACCGATCTCGGACATTTTCCATTTAGAAAGTCCAAAAAGTCATCCAACACCCCGATATAAAACTAAATATTAACTACAAATGAGATAGCAATAAAATGCTTATTAGGATAATATCCAGATATTCATTCACAAGCACTTCAGAGAACTCTCGTATAGGTAGGTTGTTGAACTTCGTAAATGTAGTTACCAGACCAGACTGATGGCCCTAATCTGCACGCTTCTTTTGCCCCGAGCATGCAACAACAGTAAGATGCATGTAGGCTTGAAGAACTAACCAGAGTTGTGATGAAACTTGAATGGAAAGCAGTTAATTAAGTTGGAAGAAAATGTTAATTATTATTCTGATTATTACGTAGGTTGTTCAATTCCTTAGGCCTTAAGGATTCAAAATCAGGGTTCCACGTTACCGGAAAACCTAGAAACCCTAGAAAATTCGGGGAACTTTTCTTTCACGTTTTAGTGGGAACACTAAAACTCTATCCGGTTGTCAAACAATTGTGATGTGTAAAAGGGCGTTAGATAAAATTAGTTAGTTAGTTAGTAATTAGTTAGTTAGTAATCAGTTAGAGGTACAGCGAGAAATTTTAATATTACAAATAACAGTGGCAAACATTTCAAACGGTTTTCTGTAGCTTTTTTATTTAAGAAATTTTACATTTGTGAAAATACACGGCCTCTTACGGGGCTTAAACCTTTGAAATGCGATTTTCAAGCTTTTTGTCGTTTACACTGCCATATCTGCTAAACTATTGCGGCTACAAAAAAAGTATTGGTGATAAATTGTAGCTTGATTCGTGCTGATTCTGATAATGTAGATTCATAATTTTGCAAAGTGTAGTAATCACACAATTAACATAAGCAAAGAGACTTTCAAATAAATCGAATCTACAGGATGGCTGCTACCGGATATGTGAGTCACGAGTTCTCGTTTCTTTACCCTTGTTGCTCTTCTGCGCCTGGAATTAGGCAGCAGATGAACGACACATTTATTTTCAAATATTTAATATTGTTGGTTTTAGCAATTCTACTTCTTCATCCAGCGAATGTAATTATACTTCAAAGGAGATGGAATGAGGTTATATTTAACTGCAAAGGTGCAGTAGGGTCAGAAGATGTTTTTTCCTAGCATTCCAACTTAATCTGAAACCTTTAGACTAATACTCTTACTTCAACTTAACTTAATAAATGTGTCAACTTTTTCTTCTTCCCCGGCATTACAGCCCTTCAAAGGGCCATGACGCGCTCCATAACTTCACGTCATTCTTTTGTATCGTGGGCTTTGGTTCTCCATCTTTTCACTCTTAATATTCTTAGATCCTCTTCTAATTTAACACACCATCTTTTTCTGGGTCATATGCTTTTCTTAGTGCTTTTTCTTCTTGCATTCGGTAAAGGTGGCGTAGTGTTGACTTCTAATTATAGCCACAGCCACTATGTGGCATTATTGTCGTCCCCCATTCTTTTGAAATCTCTTCTTTATTCCATATTTCCTCTGATAGTTCGTGTATTTTGACAACATTTCCTCTCCTGCGCATTTTAATAGTTCTGCATTCATTCTATTTTCTTTCTTCTCTTCTTAGGCGTCTTGTGGTTGTTTAATTTTTGCATTCTTATACAATTTTACTTCTTCTAATGTGGAGGATTTTACGTTTAGATAAGCTCTGTAGTACTGCACTTCTTTATGTTGACTTTTATCTTCTACAACTCTATCATTTAATTCCCCTTTTAAATGTTTTGTCCACCTTTGTACTATTTCATGTTTTTCTGTTAAAAGATTTCCTTGATTGTTTCTGATGCATGTTGTTCTTGCTTTTTTTTCGTAAAACTGTCTACTATTTCTGTTGCGGTATTCACTTTTTTCTATTTTATCGTTTTCGTACTTTCTTTTCTTTCTTCTGCAGATATAGTGCGCTTTTCGTCCCTTGTTTTGGTGCTCTTGTACTGTTATTCTTGTTTTCCTTTGCATCATTTTCTCTCTTGCATGTTTTCTGAATTGATGTGCGTGTCTATATTTTTCATCATACTAGTGGTTTGTAGTTCTTTTTTGTTTTTGCCCTATAACTTCTATTGCTGTATTGTTAACTATTTTTTTAATCTTTTCTCATCTTTCTTCTATTGTTGTTGTTTCTCTGTCATTATTCGTAATTTCCTGGGCTATTCTGTGCTGGTAGTTGTACCATGTATCTTCTTCTGTTAGTGAATCAATAATTGTATTGTTGTAGTAGACCCTTTTTTTTATTGTTTCTTATTTTTCTATTTCTTTGTTTATACTTGTTTCACTAAAATGTGGTCACAGTCCCCGTCTGCTCCCCGCCAATTTCTTATATCAGTGATATCCGACGAATGGTTTTTGTCTATTAAAATGTGATTTATTTGATTTTGTGTATTGCTGTCGGGTGGTCTCCATGTTTCCTTATGTATGTTTTTTATAAGGAAAACATGTGATTTTACTTCTATTTCCATTTCCCATTGCAAAGTCTATTAACTTAAAATCATTTTCATTACTCGTGTCATGTCTACTGTGTTGCCCTTTTACTTCTCTATATTCTATTTCTCTGTCTATCTTCGCGTTGAGATCCTTTAATATTATTTTTGCATCTTGTCTAGGTGGTAGGTGTACTGTTCTTTCCAGTTCCTTGTAAAAAGCATCTTTTATTTCTTGTTCTGTTTCTTCTATGGGTGTATGACAGTTTTGAAATCAGCTTTTACGTCCCACTGCAGGACTCCGACATTTTTCTCTGTCATGTACACACTCTCCTTAGCGCTAAGATAGAGTACGGGGGACCTACAGCTTAACGTCGAATCCGAACGACTAAATTCCAGAGAAGGTTTTAGGCATTAAGAACCCACGGCTCCCTACACCGGAATGTGAGTGGCGGGTTGCGGCATAGATTTTTCTTTGGGCCCCAGAACTTTAGCGTTACCGGCAAGCGCCCAACCTCTAAGCTACCGCCACCCCGTATGACAGTTTACAAACGCTATTTTGGTATATCTTCCTTCGACTCTTAAGACACAAAACATTTTGTTTATTGCTTTAAAATCTGTATGTTTTTCCTTCTTGTTTGCTAGAAATCCCTCGCTAAGGTGTTTGTGGTATTTCCGCTGTTAAACAGTGTGAATTTTTTTAAATCTATCACTTCTTCGCCTTTCCATCTTATCTCTTGTAGTGCGGTAATGTCAGTTCTGTATATTATCAGTTCATTAAGCAAAGTGATTTTCCTTCCACGCGATATTATGGTTTAAAGTTGAAAAATGTTAATAGGTATAAAGGAGAAGCTCGTCACTTTTTTTTGGCAAGCAGGAAATGCGACCGCATTCTCCGCGTTAAAAACAGCACGTCTAATCTAATTAAAAACCTTAAAAACTATGGATGAACTAATTAAATAATACAAATAAATAAATACCACTAGATTGTAAAGTCGTGTGCGCATTCAAGGCTTGCAAGAAACTCATGTTCCGAGTCTGCAGAAATATCGGCATGATAACCTTTGCAGAAAACGGTCTCCACCGCGTGTCCTTACTCTAAATATGTTCCTTACGATCAGTAGTTTTTCAGCATAGTGTTAATTCGGATTGAAAACCTTGTAAGGAAGGTGATCAGGTGTATATGGTGTTCATGCGACAAACGAAAATGAATCTGACCAATGTTTTAATATGCGAAAAAAATTGAATATTTACATTCCAACTAGGAAAAAGTTAATTTATTCAAAATTCTGGTATTTCTACAAGAATTAATTATAACGAAAGCGTTAACTGTTCGAATGTTGATGAAGAAAATGTGCAAACTCTACTATTTATTTTAAAGGAGTATTTGTGTCAAATAAAAATGATATTGTGTTTTTGTATTCAAAATAAAAGGTCAAAAAACGTGTTAATTTATCGAGATGCACTAATTAAAATTTTATAGCCTTGCTTGTAGAAACTTGATTCTAAAAAAGTGTTCTAATTAAGTATGCTTTATTCCAACGCAAAATTTATAAAAAGTTTGTTTAAAGAAAAGTTGTTTAAAAATAAAATATTGCAATGATTATGTGCATAGAATTATTTAAAATACTCTATTAACCAAGCAGCAACGATACACTAACCTCGTTTAGGACATTTTTAGATGCAAATTGGCTTAGGCTGAAAAAATTTTTAAAAGTGTCTTTAGCTGCAGTAATATACAAGCAATATATTGGCACAACCAGAACTTATTGAGACGATAATTATGGAGAAAAAACAATTTCAAACTTCTGATTTGTAAAATACGGACTTTTATGAAAAAATTCTGATTTACAGCAGTCATAAAACTTGGGATATAATTAATAACATAATATATTTTAGAAGGTTTGGCAGTCAAATTTGAACATTTGACAAATGGTGCCTAAAGGAGATTAAAAGTTGAGAGCATCCGTTTGGTATTTTAAAACTAAGGAGATGTTTAAGAAATAACATTCTACGAGTGTCCTGAATTCACCCTAATTATATTCTTCGTTTTCCATGCTGTAGTTTTATTTTTGAGTTATACATACTAATTTTCAAGGTTTCTATGCCACTAACACCTGATGTACTCGTACATCAAATATCTTTACAACTGCATTCTTTCGTGAAATTAATAATTAAGGAAAATTTTCTGAATTTAATCCAGTTAGTGTACCTCTTTTCTAAACTTTCTATTTTGTAGTTTTGCTTTGAAAGTGTACGTTCGATCGCATATATTTGGAATAAACAATTAATAAATACAACAGCCAATCATGATATTTCACAAAATTAAATATAAGCGAAGTACTTTGCCGTAATTATCCGATACTTCATAAATTTACAGTTAATCTATTTTAAAAAGTTTTTGCATCAATGTTGTAGGCTCAATCGGTAATATAGTCAGTTATAGGAGAAAATCATCATTAATTTTGACTTTCGTGGTAAATTCTTTTGAAATGGACTTTATTTGCATGAAAATGCGTGATAATATGTGGGAAACACGCTCCTGGTGGTCGTCAATCAAAAAAATTGTAGACGACCTTTTCAGAGGGTGGGCGACTTAAAAATATCCCATTTTTCAATTTTTTGATAAATATTAGTTGAAGAGATTTATTTTATTACTCTGAAAATTCAATTTTTGCTCGTCACATTTAGTATGTTGAAACGGCTCTTGAAGTTTGACAAATACATTATTCTTTACGGCGAAATTGAACTTAAGGAAGGCGTAGCCAAAATTGTGTTATTTTTGAGCACGTCGGTTTATTTTTAACTCGTGCTACTTGCTTAATAACAAAAAATTGATCAGAGTAACTTTTATGCGCAAAATATCAATCGTCCTTCTAGTGAAAACAAAATTTAAAAATTAGCAAAAATAAAAATGTTACAGAAGAAAAACTAAAATCACGTTCAGAATGCGGGTTGTCGGCGGCCTTGTTGTATTGGTGCGTATCCAGTATAACGAGTACACTTACATCTCGCTCTACCTCACACGAAGCCCATCGGTCATCATTATTTTTCAGTCCGTCGCGAGCGCAACAAGAATACGGAAAAAATCAATTGTTGTTTAGATTTTAAAAGCGGTACTTACTGATCTTTATATGATTTTTTCAACAACAGAAACTAAACAAAGTGCAATTGAAGCACCGCCCGGTAGGGATGCAACGGATATTCGGTTTTTATCCGTTATCCGGCCTATCCGGCCGTTTCACCGAATATTCGGTTTGGCCAGATAATACGAAATATCCGGCCGGAGATTTTTCTTCAAGTAAAAGAGATTATGCATGCAATTTGATTTGAAAGTAAAGACTAAAACAATTGAAAGTAAGAGAGCAAAAACCCCATAAGTCCAGTATTTTCCAGATCTGCATAAAATTACTAAATTTATATTATTGAGATCATCATTTATGCGAGTTAAAAATTTGGAAATGATTTCAAACAACATAAATAAGAATTATTTATTAAAACCACGAAGCAATATAAATAACATAAGGAGGATGCATAAACCGCTTGTTGCTATGATATGCAGGTCTCAACTTTGCAGTACATGTGACAGAGAGATCCGAGACAAGGAACCTATCAAAAGCACTCGATCGTCAATCGTCAATATTTTATTTAAATGTCGATAAAAACCATATATATTAGGTTACGTCAGTTGATTTCTTGATGGTGTCGGATCTATCGGGACAGAACACGTTTTTGTTTTAACAATTGTTTAAAATCATTAATTCTTGTAATTACAATCAATTTCGTTGACAAATTTCCAATCTTAATATTGCGAACAAAAAACAATGTTAGAGGCAAATCAGCACATCCTTGAAATAGTACATTTAGTAGTTTCCTTGTCTCGGTGCTCTCTCTCTAAAACACTACAGAATAAGACCATAGGGTTCGTGCATTGCATAGTCTTTAAGTATATATTATGCTCTGTGATTAAAACCTAAATTTTACTGCATTTAAGCTGAAACTACTTCGAAAGTAAAAACTATGCCGGATAATCCGGTATCCGGCTATCCGGCTGAGCAACCGGATACCGAATATCCGTTATCCGGCATTTTGAAAAAGTACTGTTCGCTGCATCCCTACCGCCTGGTATTAAAATTTCAGTAAACAGGAGATGAAATATAAATTACCAGTGTTGTGTTATTTTGCATTGAATGACGATTTACTTTTTTTTGACAGCGCCGGCGCCGGTTTAATTTTAAATCGTGCTACTTGTTAAATAAATGAGAAATTAAAAAAATTGACAAGGGTAACTTTTATGCGTTAAATATCGGTAGTCTTTTTAGTGAAAACAAAATTTAAAAACTTACAATAATAAAAATGTAACAGAAGAAAAACTAAAATCACTTCCAAGATGCGGACTGTCGCCGGTCACGATATCTTGCTGCGTATAACGAGTATAGTTACATCTCGCTCTACCTCACACGAAGCCCATCGGCAATCTTTATTTTTCAGTCCGTCGCGAGCGCAACAAGAATACGGAAAAAATCAATTATTTAGATTTTAAAAGCGGCTTTGAGCTTAATATGATTTTTTCAACAACAGAAACTAAACAAAGTGAAATTGAAGAACTGCCCGGTATTAAAATTTCAGTAAACAGAAGGTGAAATATAAATTACCAGTGTTGTGTTATTTTGTGCATTAAATGACGTAGCTAAAAATTTGCTTTTTTGACAGCGCCGGTTTAATTTAAAATCGTGTTACTTGCTAAATAAATGAGAAATAAAAAAAAATGACACAAATAACTTTTATGCGTTAAATATTGGTCATCTTTGTAGTACAAACAAAATTTAAAAACTTATAATAATAAAAATGTTACAGGAGAAAAACTAAAATCACTTTCAAGATGCGGACTGTCGCCGGTCACGATATTTTGCTGCGTATAACGAGTATAGTTACATCTCGCTCTACCTCACACGAAGCCCATCGGCAATCTTTATTTTTCAGTCCGTCGCGAGCGCAACAAGAATACGGAAAAAATCAATTGTTATTTAGATTTTAAAAGCGGTTTTGAGCTTAATATGATTTTTCAACAACAGAAACTAAACAAAGTGAAATTGAAGCACGGCCCGGTATTAAAATTTCAGTAAACAGGAGGTGAAATATAAATTACCAGTGTTGTGTTATATTGTGCATTAAATGACGTAGCTAAAAATTTGCTTTTTTTGACAGCGGCGGTTTAATTTAAAATCGTGTTACTTGCTAAATAAATGAGAAATAAAAAAATTGACAAAAGTAACTTTTATGCGTTAAATAATGGTCATCTTCGTAGTAAAAACAAAATTTAAAAACTTATAATAATAAAAATGTTACAGGAGAAAAACTAAAATCACTTTTAAAATGCAGAATGTTGCCGGTCACGTTGTCTTGCTGCGTATCCAGTATAACGAGTATAGTTACATCTTGCTCTACCTCACACGAAGCTCATCGACCATCATTATTGTTCAGTCCGCCGCGAGCGCGATGAGGATACGGAAGAAATCAATTGTTATTTAGATTTTAAAAGCGTTTTACTGATCCTAATTAATTAATTTTTATAAAAATATTGCTCGAAAACTGTCCACATGATTTTTTTAATTCTATAGGTTAATGGAACTAAAAACGAGCTACAATTTGGTTCATGTTCCAATTCTCTAACTTCTCTGTGACGGTTCCTATGAATTTTTGAAAATCGACAATGCATGCGTCTTTATACAGAGTGGCTAGGAAAACCCGGCCACTTTTCTTGCGGCGGTCAGGAGATGGCGCTTTAGTAAAGAAAAATTCAATTGACATACTGGCAACAACGCAGAATCCAAGACGTTTTAGTTGTTTTGATTTAATATGGGGCGTATTTAAAACCTAAAGTAATAACTAAAGCGTCTTGGATTCTGCGTTGTTGCCAGTATTTTAATTTAATTTTTCTTTACTAAAGCGTCATCTCTTAATCGCTGCAAGAAAAGTGGCCGGGGTTTTCCTAGCCACTCCGTATAATAAACGAAAAACAACCAATTTGTCTCCCCGTTTTTGGTTTTATTTAATACCGTGGGATTTTTTCCGAAAAAAATAAATTTTCGGCTGTAAAATAGTCAGACACATTTGTCCATGTCACGCACAGTTCCTTGTTTACTGGTCGGGTTTGCAGGTTAGGCTCTCTTTACAGTTGACAGTTGTTGAGATTTTTAACCCCTAATATAATGAAGGTAACGGCCCCGTTAGTGCGATTTTAAAGTTTGTACGGCTGTTTTTAAAGAAAATCGTTTCGGTTTGCAAAGCATATTTTGTTTTGTATTTCAAAATCCTGTTGCAAATGGCCGTGCGTAGCAAAACTGTGGGCTCTTATAATTAATTTCACTACGATTTTCCTAATCGTTTTTGAGTAAAAAGCTGTTTAAGTGAAAATTTTCAAGAAATCGTATTGGCCGCTATTTTTAGTATTTCGTATAACAAATATTGATTGGTAAGTGTATGATTTAATAGTTATTTATGTATTAAGGGCGTAAACAGGCTTTTACGGCCTAAGACGTAATTTTGGCCCGAGGCGGCAGCCGAGGGCTAAGTATACGTCGAAGGCCATAAATGCAAGTTAAGCCCGTGGTACATACACAACTTTATGCACGGATGAAGATTTTTTAATTTAAAAATATTTCTAAAATAAAAAGAAAATATTTATAAAATAAATTGAATTTTCCACCCACATCTAGCGTTGCTTTGATTAAATTTGAGATTTGAAGCGTAACTATGGTAGCGGGTAAACAACGGTAGCCATATTGCCTCATTTTCATCAGTGTTTAAACTGTTTCTATTAGGTATGATATCGTTCTTTGACGTTTCATTATAGCCCATGGGCAATAAAGAGGTCCATGGGCTATAAAAAGACGTTTATGACAAAGAAATTCGTGTATAATTGTCAATTTATGATACATCCGTACATAAATATTTGTATTGTTGATTTATTGTTTTGTTTTTATCAACGTATGTAAATATACGACTGAAACAAAATTGAAAAAATTAAAACATTTACACTTCTATGTTGCAGTTTGCGACCGTAAATTAACAACAGCTCTAATTGCGAACAGCATTCCTGCGCTTGCACAAATTTAGTCTATAAGGTTCAAGTAAGATTTTTCAGATAGAAAAAAGCTGTCAGATAAACTAACAAGAGCGTTTCATAATTTACACCTTTTACTTTTTAGAAGGGCATTTTATTGTTTTAGAACAGCATTGCGCCAGTTTTATGCGTGCCACTGTCAATATCAGTTCTGTGATTAACATATCCATATACAAAAATTTATTGCTCATTTATTTTATTATACGTTCACCATAGAAAAAAATGACGGCGAGAAATTCGCACAGGATAAAAAAAGTTTTGGTACCTATAAAAATGAGATTTTTGTCGTTCTTTAAATGTTAACCGTTATCTGATGACTGATGAAGTGGAATGGATTCTTTCTGTTGCAAAATCTACAAAGGAAATAGAATCCACTGCTGTTTAACATAAAGCTAGCGACAGGATGTCTGTAAACCTTTGAATTCTAAAGGTTAAAACGTTGTTTATGGCTTCTCTTAACAAAAATTTGAAAATACATTAATTAAAAAAATAAATTAAAGTTAATATAAAACAACGTGCCTTATATATGTAAAAAGGTAACGCAATGTTGTTAACGGTGACGTAGCAAAACAATCATTATCGTATTAACGGTTTCTCTTAATTTATGGCATTTTTTCAAATACACTGTGCGGGAAGAAAAAAATTTTAAGTTGCGTTACAGATAAAACATATAAGCAAAGCACTTCGCCTGGACTTTTCTATACTTTAAAAATTGTTACTTATCATATATTGAAAAGAATTTTATACGCCAACAATGACCACTCTATCGGGGGCACAGCTTTTTAGTATAGTTGGCGTCAATATTATCCGCTTTAAAAAGGTAGTGCAGAACTTAATCTTACAACCTGCGTAAGTCGGCTTAAAAGTACGGACGGTATCCACGTAGATACGATGAAAATTGTTGATAAAATTTATCTCTTAAAGGTTAGCTTGCAAGAGTTGTAAGTTATTTAAAACCTAAAACGCCTATTCTAAATGAAATATGCAAAACTTGGTTTTTCATTTTACCGGTGATTAACAGCTTCCTGGGCTTAAACCTTTAACCAGGGATTACCAGAAACCGCTCTGAGATGAACAATTCTCTTGTCCAAAATAATCACAATAAACAATGGAATATAAACCAAGATTTCGTATATTTCACATGGACATCATAGCTGAGGACACCATCAGCTAGCTGCACGTCGTACTATGAATAATCGCAATTATCAAAGCTCTCTAAAAGAAAAATAAAATGATTTATGATTTTTTGGGAAAAATATTTGGAATTAAAGAAAACTAAAACCGGGACAAATTTGCATAAATTTCCAATTTTTAAAGTTTTAAAAGTTCTAATCTTTTGTAACAATGTGTACCCTTAGAGCATTTTAAATATCAAATTTCATCCCGATCTGATAACGCGTTTTTGAGCAAATAGGCGTTAAAACTCAAAGATTCAAAAATTTATAGGAGGCACGAAAAAGAAACTTGCGATCTGGAACTGAAGCTAAATTATAGATCAATCTTAGCACTGAGAGCTTGCAAAATTAAAAAAAATCGAGTATTCAGTTTTTGAAAAATATGCTTTTGAAAATTTCTGAAATTTTTTCACTTTATAGCTTTTAAATTTTCAAAAATTTATCTCTATAGTACTATTACGGTAAAATTGTTGAACACGATATGTCAACTTGTTTTTTAGTAATAAGGCGTTAAAGTAAAATTTTTAAAAAATTCGTCGTGGCCGCTATTTTGAAGCTAGAAAGGTTGGAAAAAAGGCACTGGAATTGCCGCAAAGTCTTATATCAGATTCCGTTGTCAAATTTAAAAATTTGGCTTAGGAAAAAAAATGATACCAAAAGGAACTTCCGCTTTCGATTTCGGATTTTTAAAAGTCTATTTTGTTGGTGAATTTTTGATATACTTCCAGATTCCAAAACCCATCCAAATCCGACCATCCGTTCGATAGTTATGATGCACCACACACTCACATACCCACCCATCCATGGACAGACAGTTTTAAAAAAACCCTTTTTTTGTGTTCCTGGAAGTCCAAAACATGTATAAAGCTGAAATTCGAAAATAACCGCGAAATTAATACTTTTATTATTATTATTTAGAATAATACTGTATTACTGTTAATAAAAACAAGTAGTACACTTAACAAAAAATAAATAAAATTTAATTATTTGTACCATAATTAATAATCGGATATTGTTTTTATCTATGGTTTCATTTTAAAATTGATTTATAAAACAGAAAAATGTATCCAATTTCGCGTTTTATAAAAATATTACCGATGAAATGTGATGAAAGTAATAAAAATACTATTCAAAGTCTCCCCTCGTCGGGAGGTTTGGAGTAAAAAAAAAACAGGATGGAAAAGTCCGGCAGTTCGGTTTTTGTTGTTCATTTAGCTTTAGCCAGGGAGCACGTGTGACCTTCTGTCACGGACGCGAACAACATTACTCCCCATTTTAAAGATGAAGGTTTACGTCGTTTTGCCGAGCGGCCCGAGAAAAGACGATGAGAACGAAAACTGCTTCATAGAGCATTCTAGAAGCAAGCGGAGATGTCTTTTTTACTTCTTTTTACCGCATAGAAACATTCCAATGATTTTAACTGAATTTATCATTTGATTATTATAAAAATCATTCGATTATGCTCATCACTAATAGTTTATATTCAGTAAATTACTGATGGTATACTTAATATTTAATTCCATTTCGTTGCACGTTTAATATGCAGTACAATATACTAATAAAATAAAATTTTGTTCGCCCGCAGTGCAGTGTTACAACCCCTAAAGCGATCGAATGAAACTAAAGTGTAAAGTCGTATAAAATAATCAGAAGTGATGAAGTGAATGAGCCTTTAGTTTTGGATATATAGATAATAGACAAAACCGCACCAGACGTTAGTACCCTAAACGGGGTGAAACAAATTCACAAAACAGCTGTTTTTTGACTTCCATGGCAATCGCCATTTGGTTTTTTTAAACGGCTTCCTTGAGCACTTACCAACCTTTTGACGCAATTTTCGGCAAAACTGTTTATACAATTCCATAAACATTTTATACGTACGTAAAGAGACGAAAATAAGGAATCGAAAAATGTCAAAAAAGTGCCATTTGAAAAACAAAAGTTATATGCACTTCCGGTTAAACCGGAAATAACTTAGGTTATTGAGTGTTCCCTCTTTCGTTGATGGCACTGTATATATGCTTCGCATGGACTGCTAGCGATTATCATTTACTGCGTAAATTGAAACTAAAAGTTTAGCCCACAACTGTGGCGCCGCCTGTGGTTAAACGGCTAGTTAGGAACTAATTTTTACTGCGTTGAAATGTCACTTCGCGCTTTGACAGATGTACCCTTAGTTCCGGTATTTGCCGCTTATCCACAGGCGGCGCTACATATATGGGCGACACCTTTTAAAAGCGGTCCATGCGAAGGTTTCAATAATAACCGGTAAGTAACATAACAGGAGGGACTAGGCACCCTTTGCTGGCGACTTAAAACTGCGATCTTAGTGATTCTCCCAAAATCAAATGGAAATTATTCCCCACAGTAAACGCTGTTTTATATTGTGCATTTTAAGAACGCTATTATAACGCTTGCTCAAATTTCATTTCCATGGCAACATAAAACAAAATTTGAAACGTTAAAATAATAATAATCATTTAAAAGTCAAGTATTAGTTGTTTATGTTACTAGTGGTATAAAAGCGTTATTACAACAAGACTTTGAAAGTTGCAGGACGAGGTCGTAGACCGAGTCGTGTAATCAATCGAGTGCCATAATAATGCATTATTTCACGTGTGACATACGAAACCTTATCTACAACTGCTCAAAATTTGTTAAAAATTGAATTTTTTGCTTGAAATGCATTAATTTATTTGCAAATGTAAAGTCATTTTTAAAATACCTTTGTTTTAAAATCAAAGGAACGAAATAGATTCGATTTGTTAAATACTATGGCAACCAGGCAGTTTTCTTATAAAAAAGGCTTCAGTTTTGGTTGTCTAAATAAAATGAGTTAGGTAATAATCCATTATCTTACTAGTGAGATAATGAACTTCATTACTTAACGCAAATGAATGACATAATAAGTCCTTATGCAAGCAGTCGTAGATAAAATTAATTTATGCACTAAAAAGTGTAGCGCATTTGCAGATTGCTCTTTGAAAATAGTAAAACTAGATACATTACCTACCAATAAAAAAATCTTCTATCTAAACTAGTATCTAGATACATATTTTCCCTGAGCATCTTATCTATATCTAAATTATATGACGATAATATCGAAAGCTTTTTCTGAAAGCTATCAAAATTCCCAACTACATTATGAACTTGAAAGTTCAATATCATTAAAATTTAAGTTGCAGGCTTTCGCGGCCGTTGTTAATAACATCTAGGCTTCCGGGTTGGAGCCGCGTCATGAACTACATGAACTGCCGACGTTTCGTCCTCGGTTCCACGGGACATCTTCAGGGCTGTGGTCACACAACTGTGTTCCAGATCCCAAAGTAATAATAATAAAAATAATAATAATAATAAAAATAATAATTCAAAGTGACCACAGCCCTGAAGAAGTCCCGTGCAACCGAGGCCGAAACGTCGGCAGTTCATGCACCGATGACGCGGCTCCAACCCGGAAGCCTAGATGTTATCATTAAAATTGTTATTAACACAAAAATGATGCTAAATTCCGGACGCTATTTCATTTTTATTGTTTACTGCTTTTGTTCAACTTTCACAAATTTACGCTTTATATTACCTGCATTTCATCATTAGAAAATTGATATTAAGATGTTTATCACTATTGTAACTTAGTGCACGCTTGCTTTTTTAATTGCAAAATTTAAATATTAAAAAATGGTACAGCCCATACAGGGATCTCACAGCAGGTTTATAATAGGTTAGTGTTCTGCATTACTAACCAAAATTGATCTCGAAACTATGTCTGGTATTATTACTGCCATTAGTAATAATTGAGAAAGGCTCCATTATTCATTAAAGCGTCCTTGTAATTTCAAACACAATCTCATTCCTTATCTGCTTGGTACTAATACGATCAATTACTGAAAGTTAATTAAGTTCCATTTTAGTAATTTATTATAAGAATTAATGTTTCTGTAGAGCATAATAAGTAATAAATTTAGAGCTACTTCCGATTTGCGTCAAAGCAATTTCAAACATTTTTTAATTTTCTTGTAATTACTATTTTGTTCGCCAATTAAACAGTTGTTGATAAATTCAAGTTAAAAGTATCGTTACAGTTAAAACGTTTTCTGAAAACCAATTACACCTATAACCTACTAAAAACTGTAAGTGTAGCTAGGGGCGTACGTCCTCCCCCCTCTCGATATAAACTCAAAGACATAGTTTTCATTTCTGTAAAAAAAGATATTCATTAAACCAAAACATGAAACGCATGAATTAAAAATGACGAAGAAACAGTTAGTAAGCACCCCTCAAGATGTTGGATCGAATTGTGCTATTGCTTCCCTATACTTTCACTATAGGGCAGTATTGATTTCATGAAAATTTTCGACTTAGAAATGTTGATGGAAAGATATGTTTTAGAGCTTCAAGACATCAAGAAGTCGTTTATAAAAACTATATGCCTGCAGTCTCGGCTTTCCAAATATCGCGCAGTGAACCATTAGTATGGAATGTTTTTCGTATTCTTTGCATTCCAATGTAGGTGGAACATGGCATATTAACATGTAAAGAGTAAATAGCTTTATTGTGTGTCCCTAGACTAATTTTATTCTTGCGGTCACCCTAAATCGATAGATAGCATTATTTTACATCACTCAATTGCAATTTATTTGAAAGTTCATTACACGTAATATTTTAATACAGTGTTTAATAACAGTCAGGCCACTAGTGCTTTGATATTGTCACGAAGGGTGCTGTAAGGAGACTGTTTTTGAATGTGACTTGCCTGGTCCCAACTAACACTAATTAATAAATTAAACACACATTGATGACTAGATCTTTGTGGAATGTTTACGTTATGAATCAGGCCTCTAGCATGGGAAAATGTATTGACTGCATTAAATATGGTTTGGAATCTTTTACTAAAATATTATTTGACGTTTTGTGTTCCTTGTGGTCACTTTGTGACAATAAAACCGGTTACAAAGTTGATTTTTAGATGAGGTTATAAGTTCAAACCTTGATGAGGTCACCTTTTTTTATTTTTTTAAGTAATTATAAAAGACAATCAGTTTTATATTATTTTAGTTAAAATGATTTATTATTATTTTTAATGCTACATAACAAACTTATTCAGGTAAAGCATAACAAGTTAGGGATTAACTTTTCACAGGTAATTAGGTAGAATTGAAACATTTTGGTGTTAAGATTTAAATTAAATGTTTACTTTTAATTATTTTGTAAAATACGAGTGTATTTTACGGGCTTCAGTTAATGTGCCTACTCATTTTCTTCGGCTGTAAAAAATTTATTGTTAACTTTTTATGTTTCACTTGATTAATTTTGTTGTTAATGTATTATGAAAAATTATAAATGTATATTTTAATTAAAATAATATAAACCTCAATGTCTTTTTACATTAACTAAAAACAAGTAGACCTCATCAAGATTTGAACTCATTACATCTCGATTAAAAAGCAAATTCTCTATACCTGCGCGCTACGGAAACATTTGCAAGCATTCATATCAATGCACTAGTGGCTTGACTATTATTAAATAATTTATTTAAAGTATTATTTCTAATAAATTTTCAACTAAATTTTACCATCAGGTGATATAAAAAAATGTTTGCTTTCCATTTAGGATGACTGCAAGTAATAAAATGATACCCAAAAGAGTTTCCGGTTTCAGATTTCTTTAACAGCATTTTCAATCAAAGTTTTCCTACATTCTCTCACCAAACTCAAACCGAAGGAACGAACGCACCAACCCATAGACCGATATGAGCCCTGAAACACATTTGTTAGTCAAATTAAAAAAATTAATGTTAAAAGTATGGGAAAATAAAAACTTACAGGTTCAGGAAAGAAAATCTTTTAACAATCTTTTATTATATCATTTTATCACAACACTCAATAAATCTTCTTGAAGTTTACATTAAACTAGCTGAACCCGTGGCCTTCGTCTCACGCTTTTTTTGATAACTTGAAAATACCGCGTCGCCCTACGTGGCAGTTACATAAACATTTGTTGATAGTAATAAATAAACTATGTCAAGATGTAGAAGCCCGTCGTCGTAAAAAGTTGAGACAGTTACGGATTTAACATACACACACACACACGTAGATTAATGCGTCATATTTTAATAAATCATTATAAACGAAAATAAGTCTTTAAATGTTTGTTTTGAAAATAAAATATTAATTAAATATGTGCCGCAAAAGTTAACAAAAACAGGCGTGCTTTGTCCGCGATTAGGCCAGCGTATGTTAGTTAAAACAGCGACATCAGCTCTGCTGGTATCTGTAAGTCGTAGTCTAAAAGTGTTATGAATGATATATTAGCAGATTATGTTACAGTTCCGCAACCAAATATTGGACACTATAGAAACCTGTTCTTGTGTTATAGCGTAGTGTGCCATTGTGTAAGCGAATTTGTATCTTTAGTAATAAGCGCATAAATATGAGAGTTTCGGTGGCGGGCATCTTCCGCTGCTAAAAGCTAGGACAGAAGGAAGGGCTCCGCATTTAATATATAGACAGATTTTTACAACAAGGCTACTCTTTGTAATAACAGGAATACAAATTCTAAGTAACCATCCTTTAACATTTCCGAAAAAAAAACATTAAATTTTAAATTATTATCTAACGCAAATAAGAAGCATAGTTCACTACTTTTGCCATATTTGGAATTATTTTAAAAGATACATATTATTACCATTGACGGAAATCGTTAGAAAAATTTATGCACGTCAAAAACCGATAATTTTTTTTAGTAGGAAGAAAAGTGAGATCGGTAACGTGTGACACCTGACAAACGAAGAAATTAAATTTTGCACTTTTATCAACTGTAAATTTTTACGTAAAATGGAAATTTGTTTAAGCACAACAAATCTTCCTACTCTGCTGTAACACTTCTTCGCGTGCAATCAATCATCGACGTAGGTCACAGAGATGAACTATGAAGCTTAGTTTATCTCGACTGATGATCGTCTATAAATTGTTTTAAATGGATAATAGTAGTGAGGAAAGTTAAGAGATGCAATCGTGTTATTTGGTAATAACATGCTTCGTTAGCTGATATAAATACAGAATTAAAGGTCGCGTTACGATGATGAATAGATGACATAATTGTGACAGCCATCTACGCGATCTACAAACGTAACTGTTTAATATTTATAAAGAAAAGTAGAATAATATGTTATAATTATACTCTATAAATAGAAAGACTTACTCGAAACAAGTGTATCAGAAATTAGCAGCTTGTTATGTTTTGTAATGCGTGAGTCATTCATGTGTTATGCGCCAGTGTCCGTATTTGTAGTCTAGTATTAAGTCAGTATTAACAATTCCTGTAAATATATAGTTTTAGATTTTTTGCAATTTTTGGGATTATTACAGCATCACGACTATATGTTTGACCTTATGCGAGCTCGTTTAGTTACTTATTATTGATTTGGTCAGTTGCAATTAATGCTTGTATAATTTCCAGTAAAATGCTAACTTTCGGCCATACCCTACTATTTCCTAAACTATTTGTTTAAAGCCTGACCTGCTTGCTTGAATCAGTTTCTTACGTTTTTATTGAAATTTTTGTAATGTAAGAGTATGAACGTTTTATATCACTGAAACTAGGAAAAAATCTCCACTCTAACTGCGTAGAAAAACATTTGTATTGCTATTTAAAAAAGTATCTATGACGTCACTGGTCAGTCACAAACAAACTTAATATTCTCAAAAGCATAGAAAATACACTTATATGACGCACCCTGTATACAGGTTGATTATAAATTCTGGGCCAGTTGATTTAATCGTTTATTATTGGCGACAGAAAAAATGTGTAAGTAAAAGTTATACAGTTTTTGGTGACAAGTATTTTGGGCATTTCCGATTTAAGCGGAAGCGACTACATCTTTATTTTTTTTAATTGAACACCCTGTATTTTTTAGGATAATTCGATGTTAAAAGCAATAAACAAACGTGCAATTTAAGTTAATGAGCCATCAGTTTTTATTCTATTTTAGGGATCTCCAAACAAAAAATCCATCGGAGTTAGGTCAGGTGACCTAGGTCGACAGCTAAAATCGCCTTGATTGGCAAACTAAAAGAAAAGTGCCTTCATTTATCCCCAAATTTTTTGTGACTGACGTTACACGCTTCTTTATCGTTTTTATTATTTTTTTAACAGATTTCCTACAATGCTATTTATTTATAATCATTACCAGTGGTTACATAAGTTGCTTTAAATTAATATATCTCCCTTATTATTAGCTTTAGGCGTACAGTTTTATATTTTTTTGAGCAGAATTTATCCTACAATCAAATTAGTCTAAAAAATACAGGCTGTTCCATTTAAACAAATAAATATATAGTCACCTCCACCAATGGTCGGCCGTTTTGTTTTCTATGTCCAAAATACTCGTCACTATAAGCTGTATAACTTTTACTTCTAAATTTTTTTGCTACCGCCAATAATAAAACAGCTGGTTATCAGATTTCATCAAATTTTTTATAAAAATTTCCTAATTTTTCTTTAAATTTGAATAAATAACTAAATTTAGTAGCAGAAATAAAACGTGTACTAAAAGAAAAAATAATTACATCATAATCTATCCTCATATACCTGAAGGTGTCGAGGTCTTTCACTCCGGGTAGGCTCTTCGCTTGTGTAATAGGAGGTAGTGGGGCTTTCGGCCTTTAAACCATCACACTCCTGAAGCTTATGCCACCCTTCATGCACATTCATTGTATAACATTCACACACATGTGTTTATTTGTATGTTTTATGTTGTTTTATGACTTTGTTACTTGTCCCTAATTACATCAATAATATAAAATATTTATTTCTTAAGTATGAGAAAAAAAGCCAACTGTCGAATTTATAGCCTCGGGTCATGCTGAATTTACCGTAATCAGGGACTTTCCCGTAAGTTATTTTGAGGAAGTCCCGTCTGAATTTTTAAATTTATAAATTATAAGTTGGCTCTTGCAGTCTTGCCTCTTTATATGCTACACCGTTTACTGTTAAATGTTAATTCTCTTCTTAATTTTATTGCCAGTCATTAGAGGGCGCCAACGCTAGTTTACTTTTAGAGCTAACATAAATGTATAAAAAAGATGATAGAACCAGGAATTTTACCAAATTTTCTAAAATCACCAATTTTGTGTTCAAAATGAGAAGTTTTCACCAGATCACCAAAATATTCCAAAAATCACCAGAATTGGAGAAATTTCACCAAGTTTGGCAACAGTGCACAAATAAAAACTACGGGAAAAGGCACTTATTCGTTGGTTACTACGTGTAGTTTGTAGCATAAAAATAATTGGTAAAGTTAATATGCATTCACTATAATTAAAATGCTTGCTCAACAATCGATTAGTAAAATAATTATAAACTGCAGAACCGCAACTAATTTGTTTTTTATTTATGACTTTTAGTGCTAATGATAAGTTTGTTTGTCAGCTAATATATATATATTTAAAGGACTGCATAAGTTGAAAGCATTTTAAAACTATATCATGCAAATCTTAAAATAATATTAAGATTTCTGACAGTTTTTTTTGTGTTGTTCATTGCGTGCTTAATGTTTTCAAAAAACTTTTGAAAGTCGATATTTTGACTTTTATATTGTGAATGCAGGCTATAAGGCCCAGACCAGACACCTTAACAAAAAACAAAACTAATCTAGGTTCGGTGGCATAACAAAGGGGCCGTGCGAGTGGAAAAATGCCAGGGCCTTAGCGCGCGTAACCTGTGCAATGCAACAATGTATCACTTGTTTACTGTAGCTTGTGATGAGCATTGCTTTGGCAGCCCTGTGCTGCTTGCTGCTGATTCTCTATTTTAATCCTTTTCGACCTGGAAATCTTGTTCTACATAGAATTATACCCAAAATTGTATGCAAATAGACCTGGGGGCCCAAATTTTCGAAAAAATTGCCTGTTTCATATTTTCAGTTTTACAAAACATAAACCTGACTTTAGCAAGGATTTCTTGCCAGGGCCGTACCGGGAATTTTTTATACAACTACAAAGTCGATATTTAATAAAGTCCGATCGTTAATTATGACATGCACGCGTTGTTAAAATCAAGAACCGCTCCAGTTTAACCAAACTTTAAGCGGACGTTTAGGATGAACGTTTCTACAACCTAGAGCAATCATTTGTCGCCAGGGCCGTACCGGGAATTTTTTATACAATAACAAAGCCGATATTTAATAAAATCCGATCGTTAATTATGACATGCACGCGTTCTTAAAATTAAGAACCGCTCCAGTTCAACCAAACTTTAATTGGACGTTGAGGATTGACGTTTCTACAACCTAAAACAAGCATTTGTCGCCAGGGCCGTACCGGGAATTTTTTTACAATTACAAAGTCGAAATTTAATAAAATCCGATCGTTAATTCCGACATGCACGCGTTCTTAAAATCAAGAACCGCTCCGGTTTAACCAAACTTTAAGCGAACGTTTAGGATGGACGTTTCTACAACAAAGAGCAAGAATTTGTCCCCAGGGCCATACCGGGAATTTTTTATACAATTACAAAGTCGAAATTTAATAAAATCCGATCGTTAATTCCGACATGCACGCTTTCTTAAAATCAGAAACCGCACCAGTTTAACCAAACTTTAAGCGGACGTTTAGGATGAACGTTTCTACAACCTAGAGCAAGAATTTGTCGCTAGGGCCGTACCGGAAATTTTTGATACAATTACAAAGTCGATATTTAATAAAATCCGATCGTTAATTCCGACATGCACGCGTTCTTAAAATCAAGAACCGCTCCGGTTTAACCAAACTTTAAGCGAACGTTTAGGATGGACGTTTCTACAACAAAGAGCAAGAATTTGTCCCCAGGGCCATACCGGGAATTTTTTATACAATTACAAAGTCGATACTTAATAAAATCCGATCGTTAATTCCGACATGCACGCGTTCTTAAAATCGCTCCGGTTTAACCAAACTTTTAGCGGACGGTTAGGATGGCTGTTTCTACAACCTCGAGCAAGAGTTTGTCGCCAGGGCCGTACCGGAAATTTTTGATGCAATTACAAAGTTGATATTTAATAAAATTCGATAGTTAATTCCGACTTGCAAGCGTTCTTAAAATCAGGAACCGCTCCGGTTTAACCAAACTTTAAGCAGACGTTTAGGATAGACGTTTCTACAACCTCAAGCAGGAATTTGTCGCCAAGGCCGTACCGGAAATTTTTGATGCAATTACAAAGTTGATATTTAATAAAATTCGATAGTTAATTCCGACTTGCAAGCGTTCTTAAAATCAGGAACCGCTCCGGTTTAACCAAACTTTAAGCAGACGTTTAGGATAGACGTTTCTACAACCTCAAGCAGGAATTTGTCGCCAAGGCCGTACCAGAAATTTTTGATGCAATTACAAAGTTGGTATTTAATAAAATTCGATAGTTAATTCCGACTTGCAAGCGTCCTTAAAATCAACAACCGCTCCGATCTCAACTAAACTTTAAGCGGACGTTCGGGATGGACGTTTCTACAACCTAGAGCAAGAATTTCTCGCCAGGGCCGTACCGGGAATTTTCATACACACAAAGTCGATATTTAATAAAATCCGATCGTTAATTCCGGCACGCACGCAGCCTAAAGTCAGGAACCGCTCCGTTCTTAGCCAAACTTTAAGTGGACAACCTAAAGCAGAAATTTTTTGCCAGGGCCGTACCGAAAATTTTTATACAATATGAAAGCCGATTTTTAATAAAATCTGAGCGTTAAATCCGGCACGCAGACATCCTTAAAATCAGCAACCGCTCCGATTTCAACCAAACTTTAAGCGGACGTTTAGGATGGACGTTTCTACAACCTCGAGCAGAAATTTTTTGCCAAGGCCCTACCGGAAATTTTTAATACAATTACAAAAGTCGATATACCTATTTTATTTCTATCTATCCAAATAAACAAAATTACCTATGGATACTTTTAAATGAATATCGCTTTTGTTTTTGTAGTAAACCTTTGCCATAAATATTTATAATCACCTTTGTTTAGAGGATCATTTAAACACCACATACTATAGGAAATAATATCTTTAAATAAATTGATTCTTTCAAATTAATCAGCTAAATTGTCAGTATAATTTATAACCAGCGACAATAAATAAACTCCTACAAATAGTTGCTTATTAGTAGCAAGGCTATTTACTACGCTTGTATTTAAATATGCAGCTTGTTTTAATCACATAATAGTTTTAAAACTCTTTCTTAATAGTGAACAGTTGCATATTTCTGTAATTTCAGTATTGAAATACGTAACGATCAGCTTTTATGAGATATATATCTTTCCACGAGCATTTTGATAAGGAAATATTGTTCCGTCAAACGTAGGCGTGTAACCTTTTCCAAATAAGTGCAGATCATATTGTGCAAGAAAAAGAGATTTGTTCACCAGCAAGAAATGCGTCTGTTCGCGAATTTATATGGCATCCTTGAGACTTGTATATCGAGGTGCACCTGTTGATAATTGCATATGAGTTGAATAACATGTGCATAAACATTTTAAGTAAATAAAGCCCAAATATAGTATACTTACAGTGGCAGTGTTAAGCAATAGAATGCACGACATTTTGATGAACGTTTGTATATGAATAGCGTCATAGATGCCATTCTAGAGAGATACAATTTAAGTGTTTTGAAATCATTCAAGTTCTCATGCTTAAAACGTATATTCTATACGGTTCCATTGCAAAAGTTCCATTCAACATAATTAAGTTTTAGAAGAGTTTCTGGTTTTAAATTTTCAAATTAGCACGCATGTTTAACAAATTAGACACACGAGTTCAGAAGGTTGTGTTACATTAATTATTATTAATAATCTAGAAGCTGAACTTTAAGTTATTGAAGGTAACCTACATATAGGTATGCAAATATCCGAGACAAATATTGGCATTTAAGAAGGAATTTATTCATAAATAAATATAGACCTATTAATTCTAAGCTGAACCAATTCTGACAAAATTTACAACAGGTTCCTTCGTAATGTCAACTGATATAAAAAAAAATTTAATTAGTCCAATACAAGCGACAAGAATATTTTTAAAACAGAAGAAATTTTGAGGAAAATTAAATTGCATTTAAAAGAAAACTGCCTTGATTTGAAGTTCGTCTAGTACTTCAGCTAAAAATTTTCAAGACGCTATATACATATAGATTAAATTTTATTATGGTGTGATGGTGAAAACCTATATCCTCTTAGCAAGGTGATGCAATTTTAAAATATAACGGAGGAAAATAAATATGAAAGCGTTATCTCCCCCTGTGGAAATTTCATATAGCCTCTAGTAGTTAACCCTTTAAGTGTGTCAAGACATTATCTTCAATGCTTTAATTCAATGTACCTAAGATCCTGTAAGAGAATAACAGGACGCTTATTAAGCCGGATACCAGTTAACCGATTGTTAACCCGCTCAATGAAAATCTAATCCATATCAATGTGGTAACCATTCAGATTTGAGGTAAATGAACTACCTCGAGAGATACCTTCCCGGGATTGCTGGTTAATAATCTTCAATATAAAAAGTCATATTATCATTTAACTAGCTTGAAGTATCTCAAATAGTACCCTAATTATTTGGGATCCAAGCATACAACCAGCTGTCTCGACGGGCTCTCTCAAGTTTTAGTTTGTCCAACAATAACAACATTTACCACAATATTAACATAACATTAACTGCATAAATATAAAATTATTAACAGTAGTCTCAGATTCTTAGTTACATCGCACCGTTTACAAATGTTTCACCAGTTTATCATTAAAGAATTAAAAGCAATAAACAGAATCTTGTCATTCGCGTGTTTTTATATTCCAGACTCTTGATGAACTATAACTGTTTTATAGTCGACCACAATACAATACATTAATAAACCAGAGCTTGATCAGCTGTTGCTGCGCTTTTAGTTTGCTGTTTGGTTTGTAGGAATAACATAAGCTGCCGTACGTGTTTGTATTTGTGATCATTTTTATCTTGTATTTTCTGTTTTGAAGTAATTTTTTTAAATGTTTTATTAAAATCAATTATATTAAGAGTTTAACCCCTGTGATACAAATTCAGTACGTGGGAAGTGGATTTCGAAGTTGATCTAACATGATGTACATACGCATATGCGCCGGCTTTTGTATATCCTTAGGGGTTCAAACAAAAATTGGTTAAAAATTAATAAGTAAAAAGTAATAAGTAATTAATAATAAACCAAATGAGTGTTTTGCTTCAATTTATTAGAAAAATTTTGTATTATAAAAATTTTTCTTCGTCAAAATAAACACGATTTGCTATGCAGGAAGTTTGCGTAACTTACCCCTATTACTTTTTCATGTTTAGAAGTGGTATATGAGTGGGTTCTTTTACGAATTATTTCATACATGCATTAAAAATAACAATAATGACAAATAACAACCAATGTTGCCTGATGTTTCATAATGATATAATAAAAAATTTCTGTGATTATTACCCGTCACTACTAGCAACGAGTTATTATCGCATCGATAATAATGAGTCACCATTAGTTCCCATTTAAAAAAAAACTTAAGTTATATATGTGATGCATCATAATTATTGAACGGATGGTCGAATTTCAATGAACGTTGGAATCTGGGGGTATATCAAAAATTCACAGACAAATAAAGCTTTTTAAAAAAATCCGAAACCGAAGCGGAGGTTAGAAGCGTTTTTTTAGTGGCATTTTTCCTTAATCACATTTTATAAATTCGAAAACGTAATCTGATAGAAGACTTTAGGACAAATCCAAAGCTTTTTTTCCGAACCTTTTAGTTTTAAAATGGCGGTCGCAGCAAATTTTTAAAATTTGGACTTTAGCGCCTTTTTACTTAAAAATTGGTTGACAAATTGCGTTCAAATATTAGATCGTAATAGCCCAGACACACAATAAAAAATTTTTGGGAAGTTAAAAGCTATGAAGTGAAAAGATTCACAAATATCGGAAATTTCAAACAAAATATTACTCAAAAACTGGCCAGATGAATTTGTTTCAGCAATTGTCTGAAATTTTGAAAATTTTTTCACTTTATAATTCTTAACTATTCAAAATTTTTTGTGCACAATAACATTGTGTTTCTATAGGGCTACTACGATAAAATATTCGAACCCGATCTGTCGAGCCTGTTTTTGAGTAAATGGGCGCTAAATTCCAAATTTTCAACATTTGTAGCGGCCGCCATTTTAAAGCTATAAAGTTTTGAAAAAACGCTTTGGATTTGCCCTAAAGTCTGCTATCAGATTCTCTTTCAAATTTATAAAATTTGGTTCAGAAAAAAATGCTACCAAAAAAACATGTCTAACTTCCGCATTTAGTTTCCGTTTTTTTAAAGCTTATTTTTGTCAGTGAATTTTTTAATATACTCCCAGATTCTAAAATTTATCAAAATATGATGCACCACACAAATACCCACATATCACCCATCCACCTACCTTTAGACAGACCTTTTTTGAAAACAATATGTTTGGGTTCCTAGAAGTCCAAAACGTATCTTTTCATTAACATTACAAAATCGAAAATTTTCATAAAATTGAAAGTATAGACAAGACAACAGTGGCTATAAAATCGCATCGCTCCTACCACAGAGTAAAAGCGAACAGCTGATCGGGGATATCATAGCCTTGGACGCAGTCATCTGCGTGACAAACCGAAGCTTTCCGTAAAAATGTTTTATTTTTATTTTAGCGAGAATAAACGAGAGAAACAATTTGTCAGCAAAAAATTGGGTGGAAAGGGAACATTAGCTCCCCTATATATTACTGTAACTTAAAATGTAGTTATGAATCTTATTCCACTATCACTCATAAGCAAGCAAGTTTAAACAGAAATGTTTTATAGTCCCACGTTTAGGAAATTTTGATTTTCAAAATATCATACAGAGAAATTGACGAACTGGGACACTAATTTATGAGGCTACAGAATTTAAAAAAACACCTTCAGTTTAGTTTTTGAACAATATTTTTTGAAAACCCAAATTTTTCAGAATATTTTTTCACGTTTCAGTTTTTCCAAAATTCTTCAACGTGGTAACATTGTGTTCCCTTAAAGTGATTATAATAATGAGTTCACGTTTATGCCCATCTGGCAACTCGTTTTCGGGTAATAAAGCGTTAAAGTCAAAATATTTGAAAAAACGTTGCTGCCACCTTTTTAAAGCGAATTTCTGAAAAATGTGCTAACTTTCAGATTTTTTCTTATTTACTGATGAATTTTTGTTGGTCGCAAACATGTATTTCCATCAAAATCCCGAAAACGAAAATTTTGGTAAATTCAATACTTTACTACACTGAGTAACAAAATGCGAGGAAGGGGGTGCTTAAAATACTGAAAATGATTCTGTACCTAATTCTAAGAATGTATTTTTAAATAATATAATATAATCGAGAGTATTCTCACAAACAAAGATTAGAGAAATAGTTAAGGATAATAAAATAAATACTTCATTGATTTGTGTAATTCGATGTGTATTAATAATTTTTTTTTAAATTTCAGGTAAACAAAGCACCAACACTAAATCATTCTGAATCGAAGTTCCTAACCAGGTAAAGTCAATCCGAGCAGATGTTTAATGATCTCCATTTCGAATTTGTTCAACCAAGCGCATAAAAACTTTGATATTTCGTTACAAATGCTTCCGAAACAAATTGGTTCCTAAAAGGAATTCTAAAACTTTAAATTGACGGAAAGTGACAGTAAGCAATTTGTAGACGAATAGTGAAATTTTATTACTACCGGCCGCGAAGTTCCAAACTAATTTTATATCTATACCGTGTCAATTTTAAAATATGGCTGTTTTCGACATTTGTGTTTATCTCCGCATCTGATTTGAATATTTCAATTTAACTTTAATTTTTGTAGTTTTATTTTTTGACTAATCGAGAAGTTTTAATAGAAAACCAATTCTATAAAAATCTGCTAACACTTTCTCTGACGTTAATACCGATTAAATTTTTAAATTTGATAGTTCGATGTTGTAGTGCTGGATGGAACGTAGATTGTAATTCTCATTAACGTAGAAGATATTTTTTTTTACTTAAAAGTATATTAATTTTTAATTACTCAAAATATTACATTTAAAATCAACACTTTGAATGGCTTGAAAATATCTAGATTTTGCATTAAAAATGTCAGTTGTGTTAGAAATAAAAAGAATTGAGAACTGCAGAAAACGATAATCAACAACAAAAAAAAACGTATTATTGTTATTAGCAGTTATAGTTCCGTTTAGTCAAAAAATACGAATTTTTGTATTTAAAATTAAGCGAAAATGTAAACGACACGTCTTAAATTTATTAATATTTATTTAAATTTTTTCTTAATTTTGACTGTAAAAATTATCATTTTTTGTGTAAACGCCACCAATAACAGCTAAGAACAATAATACAGTTTAAATTCATAGCTAAAGTATTCTGGGAAGATACAATATTACAAAATATAATTTCATGTGTATTTTGCTCAATAGTTTAACTTTCCTGAGAAACTCCATATACATATATTAAATGCCCAATTGTCTCACCATAACAAGACGACGGGCTCTTGCTTCTCGGCAAAGAAGCGGAAGTTAGACATGTTATTTTTAGAAACGAAATTTTTAAAATTGAATAACTGAATCTGTTAGAAGACGCTAGGGCGAAGCAAATACTTATTTTCGAACGTACTAGCATTAGCATGGCGGCCTCTACAAATTTTTAAAAATTTTGAATGTAACGCCTTATTACTCAAAAAAAAATGAGTTGACAGATGCAATTTGGCACTATAATAGCCCTAGAGAAGCACAATGTCACTATGCAAAAGAATTATTTCATAAACTAAAAATTATGGCCTGCAATTTTGGTAAAAATCGTTGCAGACTCGGCCTAAAAAAATTTAAAGATTTCGAAAATTTTTAACAATTATCATTTATTATATTTTTGTAATTTTTTGAAATTCAAATTTTGAAAATTGCTGTTTGATAAACGACCAAAAGGAAACCTCGCAGATATGTTTTGTCAATGAAAAGTTGTTCCTATTGTCATTTAACATGTTTAAACCAATTTTGAAGCCGAAATTCGTTCATTTTTGAAATTTCAAAAAATCTTTGGAGGCTGATAGGAATGTCTCAGTTGCACATTATTATTATTATTATTTAAAACAAAGCACCCTTTCTCCATTTTTGACGCAGTCGCCTGGTTTTATGACATTTTTCGTTTTCAACTTGCAACTAATGTTTATCCGTTGAAATCTCAAAATCGATATTCATTTTCCTATACACCTTTGGGACGTTTTTCTACCAAATACTCAAATAAACTGTTTAGGCAAACGACTAAAAAAGAACCTCTCGGTGGTGTTTTCTCAATTGAAAGTTGTCCCTGTTATTTTGAAGCTAAAATTTATTAATTATTGAAAAAAGTCGTTGTAAGGGGGCACTGGGAAGTGAAAGGGAGATCGCGTTTTCGCAGATCGGCTAGTAGACATGCGTAGAATACGAATAGACGGTTTTTTTTCGAGCGCGTCTATATTTAACTAGATCATCCTTTTTTACCCGTTTTTGGCGGACCAACCTCATTAGAAACGTCTTTTAGTTCTGCCCCTGATCCTAAAGTTTCGAAGAGAAATATTCAGCCATAACAAAATGACAATGTTTGAAGATAAAGAAGTCTATTTAAAAATACTAAGAATTGAAGCTTAAATTATTTAAATTAAGTGTTCGAAATGTTCACCATTCATTTCTTGGCACATAAAAAGTCAGTTATGAAATTCCTGCCTAACATTTTCATAAGTTTCTGGAGTGATATTTCTGCAAATTTCTGTAATGCGCTGCTCCAGTTCTTCAAATGTTTCTGGACGGGTTCTGTACACTTTCGATTTCAGATATTCCCATAGAAAAAAATCTAAGGAAGTTAAATCTGGGGAGCGAGCCGGCTATTCTACAGGCCCCCGCCTACCAATCCATCTTCCATGAAAATGTCTGTTGAGAAAGTCAGAAACAGGCCTATAATAATGAGGCGGCGCACCATTTTGTTGGAACATAACGTTTTCAATATTATTTCCAGCCACCTGAGATATTTCTGGGAAAATTTTGTCCTGCAAATGAAAAAGTGGACTACTGGATAAAAAAATCAAAACAATTTTGAATTGAGTGAGTCCATAGTTTAAAATCCGCCTCTTTGTTATGGCTGAATATTTTTCTTTGGAACTCTAGGATCAGACGCAGAACTAAAAGACCTTTTAAATGAGGTGTCACTCGACCCTGGATAAAAAAATCAAAACAATTTTGAATTGAGTGAGTCCATTTGTTTAAAATCCGCCATTTTATTATAGCTAAATATTTTTCTTTGACAATCTAGTATCAGACGCATAATTAAAAGACCTTTCAAATAAGGTGTCACTCGACCCCGCTTTCTATTGAAAAAAAAAATTAATGGCGCCCAGCCGCCATTTTGAACGATAAAAAATTTAATTTTTGTCTAAAATATAGTATTTAATTTCCCATTAAAGCACACCAAATATTGTTGTAAAATATCAAGTCGTTCAAAAGTTAGTTAGGGGGGGGGGGGTTACTTTATAGACAGACGGTATATAGTAATAATTACAGCAATCGTTATATAATTCATAAAACTAGGACTTTGATTTGCGGTTCTTTGCAATACCTACATAATAACCTTATTTATTATTGAAAAAAAAAACAGAAACATAAACATCGTGGGGCATAGCCCACGGGTTCCGCTAGTACTGTACAAAAATTAACTTGTTACTTATCTACTGATGCAAAAAAATTTTCCTTGTATTGTTTTGTTGCCTATTAGCTATGTTTGTGTATTATTAGATTATAATGACTAATTAAAACGTAATTAGGTGCTGATGGACATATTGGCTTATGTAATGTAATGTGCAGTTTGTTGTTTCTTCCAACTTATAATGTTTGCTGCTATGCATCCGCAAAAATCTGCATTTTTTCGTAAAAGGAGTGCTGCTGATTACCTTGTTAACTGTTAATTTAAATTCAAATTAGTATACAAGATTGACATTCTTTTCAGTTTTAAATGCGAAAAGAAGAGCAAGGTCTACACATTTACTGAGCTTTTTTGCGGTTTAAAAATTTAATATCATAAATTGTGGAAACCTGATATGTCTAATTAGAATAAACATTAAAAGTTAAAAATGGTAATAGCTAAAACTTTTATTCTCACTTTCTCATTTTTAATTTTCTAAAATTTTACAACTTAGGTTTGACATCCTGTAATAAAACTTGTTATTGTTTTTGTGTATTATAATAAGTAACAATAAATTGATTGGATGGCAATTTGTATTAAAATAAAAGTGTAAAATAAATCGCTACTGTAATTATGCAAAACATAATTAATTGTAAATACATCACTAAAAGAAGCAATATTTTGATATCACATATTACTTAATATAGCATCCTGAATTTATAATAACACAATTTGTCTGCGTTAAATTATATTTAAATAAAAAAAATTAATTTTCAGAGCTGGAGATCCGGTTTAGAAAAACCTATTGATATCGTTTTAAATGGGTACAATTTATTAAACCTAATTTTCATTATATCATTTTGTTGATGGAAATTGTTATCCACGCTCGTTAGTTCATCACACTCTACGACTATCTATAATTGTTATACTGATATCCAAATTATGCAGCTTTAGTGACATAACTAAGTCTAAATATTTCCTAAGGAAATTTTTGATATATTCATTTACACAAAGCATAATCAGATAGGGACCGACCCCTAGCTTGTCTGCCTTTACAAGCATTTGCTCTAAAAGTTTGAGCCATAGTTGTTCGTTGACCCTGCCTGCCTAGACAGGGCCGTTTAGAGTATTAAAACCTTAGGGCGGGCAAGGGTTTCATCTTAATGTATCTTGTTTGCCAGGACAAAAAGAAGTCGGCTTATACCTCTTAGCTGTTTGTAAACCCATACAAACTGACGTTTCGCAAGACATTGCAGCATGCATCTTCAGTGTGTTTAGAGCACTAAATTCAAATCTGGAATGCAGAGGTATTTAAACCCCTTTGAGCCAGAACGTCGAGTTCTGGTTGGCTGTCACCGTTGGGCGGAGACGGATCCGTTTGAGTGTGATTGTGAGATCGATGATGCTTACGAGTCCTTAGAGGATGAACTAGTAGAGGACAAGCTTTACTGAGTATAAAACCATCAGCATCGTTCCCTGGGTTCAAAATTTGTGTAGGCAAAGTATTCAACATTAAAATTAACGGCAACTCCAATTTACCAAAACTTGTTGTTAAATGAAGTAATCTACGCATAAATCCCTAAATTTTACTATGTCGCTAATTTATTGCGCACTTTAATTTGATGACGTAAACCTTTGTCTCAAGCTAAGTTAATGCGTGGTTTCAGTTGCAGATAAATGTTCTCTGGTCGGCGCATGTTTTTCAATTGCAGCTGAAAGATTTTTTAAAGCAGAGTATCCTGTTTTAGATTTGAGGGGTTAGATGTAGATGAAAATAGTAAGCAGTTCCACTAAAGTAGCTTATTTTTAATGTCGCTACCCGTTAACCAACCCATTCTTTTATACCATTTTTTACTTCTGTCTGTCTGTAATAGCCCTTGTAATTTTAGAGTACATCGCCTATTATGATTCTTTTAATTGCTATTTGTTTTTCGTAAGAGTATCCATTAAATTTTTCTTTTAAAAGCTTGCCAACGAGAATTTCCTTAATTACTACCAATTTGCAAACTACGCATGAAATAAATAATCATCCAATAGCTGCACGAGGCACCTGATTGCGGCTGACCAATTTAACTAAAGTAAAAACTACAGAGGCCGTGCATTTTTAATGCTTATTGCGTTCTGAAATATCTACTATTTCATTGCATCTGATCATTGTATTATTTTATCAATAAGCATGCAAACGTATTAAGAATAATAGATTGGTTAATTGTGTCGTAGCTGGAATCATTTTGCCCGATTAGCCCGGTCTTCGCGTATGCGAAACTGTGTTTAAAGGCAGCGGTCTTATTATTTGGCGCCCAATTTTTAATGTTACGAGGTGGTGTTGAAAAAGCTGTATGAAAAAATTGATTTTTTTTTAAGTTATATGTAGGCACTGCCTATCTTGCCTAATAGGCCGGACCGCCACTGAAAACGTTTAAAACGTCTCTGTTTATGTTGTTAGGTTGTTTCTCAATTTCAATTGCTTCACGTATGATACGAGGTAAGCAATGAAGTACTCTGGCGTTTTAACATTTTTTAACTGTAATTTTTTTAATAAAATTTAAACACAAGCTTTACATTTGCATGGATTGATCAGATACACCAAACAATATAAAACGTTTATTCTTTAGATGTTTCAAGTTTTGGCTCATTTGCAATTCTACGATGAATATTTCACTCACATTGTGACAGCCAATGGCAGCCGTTTATTTTCAGGCTTTTAACTAATCGCACCCCGACTAGCCGCGATAATACTTTTTTTAGGATGTTTCGGTGTTATCGCTGTTCTAACCATGGCGACCACATAAACAAATGTTGTTTGTTTTTGCCTAATAATTAAATAGGGCGTTTGTACGCCAGTGAAGAACAAATAATTATACCAACTAAGCGTTTTAATATTTAGTCCGTAGAATAGTCTAAAAATTCTACTCGTGAATTAAATTTTTTGTATAATTCCGTTTTTCATTGACCAGCTCAATTGTGTTGATGCAAGGCAATATCACTCCTCCTTCGAACTCGTGTTATGTCCTAGCAACAACACAATTTCATTGTCAATAAACAAGCAGAATTATTGATAATTATGAATTCACATGTGGTATTGCTCAGTGGCGGTTTCTCCATTGGGTCAAATGGTCATTGACCTCCCAATTAAATAAGAAAAAATAAATAACAACTTTATGTTTTAGTTCATAACATATTATACACTATAATATTTAAAAAATACTTAATAGTTAACTTTTGTATGAGATTTCTATCCGAAAACGTTTGAATGTTTGAGTATTTCGCGCGCATTAAACGAATCTATGCGAGGGTCATTTGGCTGTCAGTCCCCAATTCAGCTATACGCTACCGAATAAAGCCGCCGCGTCGGCTTAAAAGGCCTTCAAATAAATAAGAGTGAAATAGAAAGCTTATTGCGGTAAAATTCATATTACACAAGCTAAAAGAGGATAGAAGTATCTGTGTATTAAAGACTTCAGGGTTACGAACCCACAACTTCCGAGACTTATGCTGTCAGCTGTCCGTGGTAAGCGCATGCCAATAGCCGCCTAATTTGCGGGATTCGCAGGTACACGACGTAGTAGTGTAGAAACATTTGTTGGTTGTGTAATCATAATTTAGTGGTGTTGTACGATGTCCATGCAAAATAATTTTGGATTGTGAATGCCATGTAAGAAAATGCTTTTACTTGTTTCCACTGTCTGCTATTTTGTAATAATTCATCGTGTGGATATTGACTGCAAACATGTAAAAACTAAAATTCAAACACATTTTTATCCGTAAACCACATTAAAAAGTTTGTGCATTTTGACACACTAGCAATGTGGCATTCAATTTACAATAATTTTATTAGAGAGTGCTTATCGAAAGTCTATCAAAGACTTTAATGAAAATGTTGGTTAAAATAGATCATTTTGCCAACGTAAAGGATGGGTTTGAAAGCTTGGATAAGAACAATGTTTTTCAAAAAAAAAATACTTTAAAATGCTTCCCAGTACACCACACCACGAGCCGCCACTGGTATTGCTGTTGAATATTCCACTCACATTGTAACAGCCAATGGTAGCCGTTTATTTTGTGGCTCTCAACCAATCGCACCCTGACTGCCCGTAATAATACTTTTTTTTGGGAAGCTTCGATGTTATCGGCGTTGTATAACCATAGCATTAATAAATAAATAACGCGTTAGTACATAACAAATAATTATATACAATATTGGTATACTTTTTATTCCTGGAATATTCTAAATAATTTTACACCAAAATTAAAAATTTTCTATACTTCTGCCTCTTCATTGACAAATTCAATTGTGTTGACTTCTCATTTAAAGTGGAAATATTTCCTAGTAACAACGCAATTTCGTTGTCAATGAAGCGACAGAATTACCGATAATTGTAATTTGGATGTGGTATTGCTATTGAATTATTTAATTAAACTGCCTTTTTAATAGTTTAAAATTAGGATTTTTGGTGTTAATCAAATTTCGAAATTTAAAAATTGAGTAACAATCAAAGTAATGAAAAATTGAACGAATAATGACAAATATACGTGCAAGAAGCGTTTTATACAAATAATGAAGATTTAGTAATATGAAATGATTTCTTCCTGCATCTCGTGCACTCACTTGAACCTGTATTTGATTTTGAGTCACCCTACCGTGTCGGTAAAATTCTACTTTCTGATAGGTGTACAAAATCATAAATTTCATTTGTAATTGGCTAATGGCCGTGTCTCATAATAACTATTATCGCAAGTTGTATTTCGAAGCTTATATACCGGGTGGGGCAATAGTGCGTGGGAGTGTAAACTGTGGGTAAATGCGCATACATAGAAATTATTTTCAAATATACAGGGTGTTACAAAAAAGTGTGACATGCTTAAGGTAATTTTTTTTTTAAATAGAATGCCCTGAATATTTTTGCATATTTAGCACTTCTTTTGGGATGTTTATTCATATCTAAAATACTAGCCCCATCTAATGTCGGGTTTAGAAGTACTAATATTTTTTTCAAAAAAATTGATTTGTACATTACTCTATTTAACAATTCACCACTTCCGCGGCCGAAACTTTGAAGACGAAATTAAGTAAGGACCTTATTGTAGGAGGTTGTAGGGTGCCGTTGTTTAAATATTGTAGAGCCACCATGTACAGGGTGTTCAAAATTAATTTACAAATTTTGAGAACTTCAAAGTTATTCTTCTCAACTTTTTCAAATGGCACACCCTGTATATTTTTTAACGATGTTATGTAGAATTAAATAGCGAACATTTTTTGTATGTACACCGTTATGGCTATTTGTAACCACTTTTGATTTATTGAGCAAAAAGTACAAAATTCAACAATATTTATTTTAAAAAATTATGTTTTTTTAAATAAAACAAAAGAAAAAAACTATATTAAGTGCTCTACCTGTTGCCCAGTTTGATTGACACTTTTCTATGCGCCTTTAGAATGAGGTTTCTGCTTTTCTTAAAATTGACGGTGTGATACTTCTAAAAGCATGTATTATCCTATCCTTCATATTTTGGATTGTTGTTGGTGTATCTGTATAAACAATTTCTTTCACGTATTCCCATAAAAGAAATCCATGTCTGTAAGATCGGGAGATCTAGCAGGACATTTAGTGGGTCCATTCCTTCCAATCCATTGATGTGGGTAGATATTATTTAGGTGGTCTCTTACTGCATTTAAATAATGTGGTGGAGCACCATCTTGCTGAAGCCACATCCTATTTCGGATCCTTTGAGGAAGATTCACCAATAATTGTGGCAGATAGTTCTCCAACAAATGAAGATAAATAGCTCCAGTTAATGTACCATAAAAAAAATGTGGCCCTATTACATGTTCTCTAATAAATCTCCCCCCCAAACGTTTATGGACCATCTGTGCTGGTTATCAAGTTGCCTGAAAAAGTGAGGATTTTCCGTAGCATAATAATGGAAATTGTGCCTGTTAACAAATCCATTTTTATGAAAAGTTGCCTCATCAGTGAACAAAACATTGTTGAAGAAAGTAGCATCTAAAGTTAAAGGCGAATGACAACAGTAAAGCCCTCTATAATGCAGCGAGGAAACGTTGCAAAGCAAAGCAATGCACGCATATAACCGGCCAGTTCAGATCGGAACCATAAATAGGTGACACGACCTTACCGCCTCTAGGCACAATTCTTAAAACACGGTAGCCCGTGTAGTAAATTTACTGCTTTACTGTTGTCATTCGCCTTTAACTTTATATCTACTAGCATGTATATATGCTTATTTGTTTGGTTTCAATTATGGTTAGAATTATGTTCACCTGATGAGTTTCAGTAAAAACGAAACATGCATGTAGTGATCTATTCTAGCTATAATTGAAACCAAATCCCTCTTTCTTACTATCTTTAAAGTAGCATCTTCTTGCATTTTACCTCTGGCCCAATTACAAAACTGTAAACGCTTATAAAAATCGTCATCACTTAATTCCTGGTGCATTAGAATGTGATATGCATAAAACTTATTCTTTTTAAGATTCGACCAACAGAACGTCTACTGATTCCTACTATTGAGCTCACTTCTCTCTAACTAATATGGGGATCCTCAATCGTTGCCAGCACAACAAATAACTCATTTTCTTCGTTTACAACATTTTTTTTAATTCGTTCACGTTTTTCATATTGTATAGGTTTCCACAATTTTTTTTTATTAAATACTGTTGAATTTTGTACTTTTTGCTCAATAAATCAAAAGTGGTTACAAATAGCCATAAGGATGTACATACAAAAAATGTTCGCTATTTAATTCTACATAACATCGTTAAAAAATATACAGGGTGTTCCGTTTGAAAAAGTTGAGAAGAATAACTTTGAAGTTCTCAAAATTTGAAAATTAATTTTGAACATCCTGTACATGTACATGGTGGCTCTACAATATTTAAACAAGAACACCCTACAACCTCCTACAATAAGGTCCTTACTTAATTTCGTCTTCAAAGCTTCGGCCACGGAAGTGGTGAAGTGTTAAGTGGAGTAATGTATAAATCAATTTTTTTGAAAAAAATATTATTACTTCTAAGTCGGACATTAGATGGCGCTAATATTTTAGATATGAATAAACATCCCAAGAGAAGTGTAAAATATGCAAAAAAAATTAAGGCATTCTATTTAAAAACAATTACCTTAAGCGTGCCAAACTTTTTTGTAACAACCTGTATATTTGAAAATAGTTTCTATGTATGCATTTACCCACAGTTTACATCTGCATTAGAAAGGTTTTCTTATCTGTTACGGTGTACGAGCTATCGAACTCCCACGCACTATTGCCCCACCCGGTATAATGGGCATTGTATTGCAACATACCAAGTAAATTCAGCCTCTAGGTATACAACCCAAGCACGTATAATCTTTGAAATCTATCAACACTAATAAAAATTTGATTTTTTGTTTTTTATTTTTGTTCTTTTACCGCCTATGGGCGCTTTAAATCTGATATAATCTAAAAAGGTAGTAAAAGGTAAGCTTTTATAGTTAAATTAAAGGAAAATAAAATTTTAATGGATTCACTGTTGCTCCTTTAGTGTTCAAATTAAGGGTATAACTGTCAAATCAGATATAAAATCTAATCATTCGTCTTTATCTTTAATTTTTGTGGCTTTCTAAAGATTATGTCTTTTGATAACGTTAGTCTTTCCTCAATACACATACCTTTTGTTGGTATACAGTTATTTTATGATCGCGATTTTATGGGGCGTTTTATTAGATAGTGACGTTTTATGTTACATTTTATATCATATTTAATTAATACCAAGATTGATTCTAGGTTTACGAGTATTACGTGACAGTTAATCATTTTACATTATAATTTTGAAAGTTGACACTAAAATTTTATATAATCTTTAAATGGAAAAACGGATCAGTATTAACTTCTAGCCATTTAATGTTGTGTAATTGTCTTGTTGATTATTTTTATGAACTTAATCGTTTTAGAAACTATTATTTGTGTAACAGCTGAAATAAATTTGGCAAAAAAATTTAAAAAAAGTCACGAAAACAATTTTGGTGTAATTTTTTTTTGTAGAAATATATAGCCACGCCGTGTTGTTGGGTTAAATTTGAATCAAAAAGGTCCAATATGTTTGGAAACCCACGTTTTCCAGATACAGCCCTTTTAAGATGCCTGAGGAAAATCCCGTATTAATTAATTATTTATTATCTCCGCCATAAACTGAGAGATTTGATTCAAATTTTGTAGGGCTAGTATACTAGTAATGATTCACAATTAATCATATTTTAGTTTTAATCTATTAACCAGGGGCGTAGGTGTGGGCGGTGCTCGAAGTAACTCTTTACACACTTGTAATTACTAACTATTGCATTGTACAGAGTGGCTAGGAAAACCCCGGCCACTTTTCTTGCGGCGGTCAAGAGATGGCGCTTTAGTAAAGAAAAATTAAATTAAAATACTGGCAACAACGCAGAATCCAGGACGTTTCGGTTGTTTTGATTTAATATGGGGCGTATTTATTAACTAAAACGTCTTGGATCCTGCGTTGTTGCCGGTATTTTAACTTAATTTTTCTTTACTAAAGCGCCATCTCTTAACCGCCGCAAGAAAAGTGGCCGGGGTTTTTCTAGCCACTATGTATATAAAAATAGCATTGCTTAATTGCCTATGCAATTTTGTACCCCTTCCAGACAGTTTCGGCAAAATATAACAAATTCACTTATTTTATACCAATGTTGTATCTAAAATGACGATAGCGAAAAGAAAAGCGGTGATTTTAACAGCAGTTGGTTATAGCCAACAGCAATACCACATGTAAATTAAAAACTTTTAATCATTCTGCCGCTTCATTGATAACGAAGTTGTGTTGTTGCTAAGAAACACCACGAGTCCGAAGAACGAGTGATATTGCCGTGCATCAACACAATTGAGTTGGTCAATGAAAGACAGAATTATAGAAAATTTTTAATTCCCGAGTGGAATTTGTTGGAATATTCTACGAAATAAATATTAAAAGTGAAAACACTTGGTTGTACCAAAATTATTTGTTACTTACTGAGGTACAAACGCGTTATTTAATCATTAAATGCAAAAATAAAAAAATGTTGTTGATGTGATTGCTATGGTCACAACAGCGATATCACCGACGCTTTTAAAAAGAATATTATCGCGGCCAGTCAGAGTGCGATTGGTTAAGAGCCTTAAAATCTATGGCCGCCATTGGCAATATAAGTGGAATATTCAGTAATATACTACCAAAGTTGCAGCAGAAAATCAGAATGAAAAGATGACGGCGTGAAGAATTATGATTTTAAAAATTTTAAATCACCAGTTTGATTTATTAAATATTGATAATTAATAAAAGTTTACAGAATTGCCACAAACTTGCACCAAAAATAACCCTGCATCTACAACTTTTCGAGCAGCATCATTCTTGCACTAGCTGACTAATGGCGCATGCGCTCTACGTACATTAAAACAAAAGAAGTTTATGTAAACACGAGTTCTCATTACCCATTTTTAATTAAAAGTAGTGGAACTCGTGGATTACGCCCACGGTTTTTAATTTTGTATAGGTACTTTATTTATGAAAATAATCAATACGCCGTGTCGAGATATTAGACATGTTCTTAATGCGTTCAGCAGTATTTTATTTTTGCAAATATGCAAGAAATTCATGAACATGCTTTTCGTAAATTTGTATTTCAAGTTACTTCTTTTTTTAATAAATAAAAGAAAGAAATTAAAATAAATCGTAGACATGGTGCAAGATCAGACAGCAGTAAGAGATGTAATAAAGAATTTAAAAATATAAGTTTGCTACGAGATTCGAACTAGGGCCGCCAGATTGCAATCGCCTTTACCGCTGCACCAAAATAATTTTTCTTCATTATGTGAGTTAGTTATGTCGAGTTTGCCAACTGATATTTATCATGCGCATTTAAAAATAATAATAAATATTAAAAATAATTTAAAATGCTCACTTGATTATGGTTAAATGTTAAATATTAGCAGTTCAACTATAGCAATAGTTCCATGACTTGCAAACTAATCATCGACATGCCGGACTTCTTTGATAGGCGACTGCGACTTTCTTTTTGACCGCGTTGGAAAAGTGTATTCACTTAATGTTTCAGTATCGAAATAAATTAATTTAAAACACTTAATTATTAAATTATTTGTAGTATTATTACTGACGTTTAGAAAGGTATTCCTTAATGTGTCCATGGCGCACCATGATATCCGTCATTAATAACTTTCTTATTCAATATCTTCGAAGTTTTTTAAATCAAGTACATTTTATTGGTATATAATCTAACGATGATTGCTATTTAAAAATACCCTGTATATAATTATAAAAAAATAAAAAAATAGTATGTATTTAATTGTAAAATGTATTAGCCTGTTTATGCAAGAGCTCATTGTACTTATTGAAGTGGATTAGTTGTTTCAGCGGCGCGGATCTTTGGTAGGGTTTTGGGAGGCCAACCTCCCCACTCAAAATTAATCAATATTCGTTATTGCTATCAAATATCACAACAATACTACATACGTTAGCGACACTGCCTGCATCTACTGCAAAGAACGAAAAATATTTTTCCACATTACGTTTGGTTATAAATTACTTAAGCCATTGATCATCGAAGAGGAGGTTAAATGGTCGAACCCTCCTACGTGTATGGAGACTCATGACTCATGACAAAACCCAAGAAAACTTAAATTAGTTAAAATTTCCCTGTTATAAATGTTTTTGTTTTAATTGAACGATGTCACACTTTTATATATTTTTTTGACTTAAAATTTTGACTTTTGGTACTGTCTTTATTTACCCGCAAAATTGTTTGGGTGCGTCTCTGGGTTATTTTATGTTAGTTAAACTTGAAAGCAATTTATTTCCCAGTTGTATTGTGATGTTCTCGTACATGTTTATATGACATCATCATAACCAATCAAAATATAAATGAACAAACAAACTCGATCGATTCATAATTATGAAGTTTTAAATTTTATTACTCGCGGCCGTGATGTTTCCTCTTTATGTTCCAACAATATTAACAGTATAATCCCAACTTTGCTTGTCTGCGTTAAAAACTGTAGCGGTCCGCTGTAAAAACAAATATGCGCCTTGTACAATGTACGCGTAAATAACTAAGTATGTGGCTATTAGTGGCAAGGGGCCTTTTTAGGTAAAGTTTGAGACAGATAGAAGGGATCTGGATTCTATATAGGTGTTAGTCAGTAATTCAGTGTATGACCGTCATACGTTTTTATTCTTACAAAATAATGAGAAAAAGATGTAACTCTGTACGGCGCATTTGCGAACTTACTTTTAAGAGAGATTTGGGCATTTTCCAAACTATTTTAACATCTTGAGGAAATATAATATAAACATTCATGCCAACTCGATGTTCACGAAGATTGAGTACTAGCGTCTAGACGTTTGGAGTTACGGCCGATCCTGAATTGCGCAATATCGTCTAATATTGGCTCGCATATGTGCGAGTGTGATATTTACATCGAGATTTGCATTGTTAAAGCCGATTTTTTCATTGCATTCAAAACAACAAATCCTTTTTTTTAATTTATTACCAGACTTGCGTGTTAGTATGCCGTCAATCAGTGAGTGAATGCAAATTTGTCTTCGTATTTTTTCTTTAAAAATTTAACTGCTCTTAACAAATAACCTCGCGTAAACAGCAAAACGCAACAACAGTGTTTAAAAAAAACTATAAAATTAAAAAAAATTTGGTCCCAACCGAGATTCGACCCCACAACTACTTATGCAGTAAAAAAGCAGTACACCCGAACACACCCGCATATCCATCTGTGCCACTACGAACTTGTGGTTTACACACATTCCAGCTGCATGCCGAGGGTGTGCGCAAGTCATGTGAGGTAGGATCGGCTGTAAGTCCATGCGACTAGGCGTTATTAGATTGAGTTACCTCGATAACCGTTGGATTAAGCGACTAACACAGCATACCTTTTTAAGTCAAAATTAAAACAATTTCGTGTATAACAAATGCGTCGTGTACCCGTCCCTCTCATCTACGCCTCTGGTTTATAGATTTGAACGGGTAAAAAAGGTGTGCGGAGCGCGCAAGTCTTAAGTAAAACTCCTTAGCGTGTTCTTACTTAAAGTGAATTATAAATTGTATGATTTAACAGAAAACGAAAAGGTTATGTGTCAAGTTTAAGTTAGTTGTAGGAATCGCTACAGAAACGTTAATGAGCGTGAGTGAGTGTATGACTAGTAAAAATACGATAAAATGGCCATGGTAATCTGAAGCGATAACATGATACATACATTGATAAAATTTACAGCGTACAGTATTTAAATTTCACTACAGACGTTTTTGTAGTAGTCTTGAAAGCCTCGTTTTCATTATTTTACGACAAAATTTTATGATTAATTCACCCGAAGAACAAAAATTATATGCATTCAGATTTTTATGCTGATTTGGGAACTTGATATGCATTTAGCATCGATATTTTTTAGTAGCTGTTTATTAATTTTAATGACGTTCATTTACTCAATAGCTGTGTATTTAAACGTGGCAATATTTATTTCAATTTCCATAACGTTTATGAACGATCATCTGTGAGCGTAACCAACCGTCCGATTCCTACACACATTGGAAGGGTACTGTGACCTAGCAGGCATTCGCAGGAATAATGATTTAGGCTCTAACCTTGAGAGGCCAGAAATGACGCCGTTTAACATCCGTCTCGCAGTTCCGTTCCACGCGTTCACACGTTACTCCTGCCGGCCACCGCAAAAGAGGTTTCACTTCAATAATTGGAATTGTACACCTTTTCTAGGAAAATTTACCCTAATTTATGGCGGAGATAATAATTAATACGTGATTAGTATCTGTATATAAAATACTTAATTACTTTAACAATATCTATTTATTTTAACCTTATACGTATTTCGGCATGATTACATGCCATTATCAAAGGTTATATAACCTTTGACAATGGCATGTAAACATGCCGAAATACGTATACGGTTAAAATAAATAAATATTGTTGAAGTAATTAAGTATTTTATATACAGATACTAATTAAATATGAACTTTAACGAAGTAAAGCTGGAATTAATAAATAAATTAATACGTGATTTGCGCGCGCCGCCGTCTTTAGAGGGCTATAGCTCGAGAAGGGTGGATTTCTGGACATATGTTTATTCGACTTTTTCTATTCGAATTGAACCCAAAAATACGTCCCTAATCTGTGGACTTTTTATTGCCCGACACCCTGACAATAATTTTCCATAAAACTGTTACTTGTAAGAAAAATTTTCAAAACAACATTATAAATATTAACAAAATATAACTCTGAAACAAATTCTCAAAAACAAAGAATGTATAATAATCCTTATTATAGTTAATATTTTTTAAGCTTTCACCTAAGTTTAAAACCGTACGGAAAAAATTTATACCTGACATTTTTGGGAATGCAACTTACATAACGGTTGGTTTAGTCGAATAAAATTACAGCGTCGCAAGGTCGAATAACGTATTAAAATGTGAATAGTTTTTATCCAATTCAGTGATCTTCATTATAAAACATGAACATCAAGAGCAGCCGAGGGTACACTATAACTGCTTTGAAATGCAAAAATTATTATAATTATCTCAATTAATATTTTTTTTACTAGACCAAGGATGAACGCAATTTCTTAATCTTTTCCCTATGGTTAACTCTTGTGATGGAACCATTTCCTGTTACTGATCACTCATTGTGGGAAAGTCTTTTGTTTGTGTGCTAATGAGTAGCATCTTCGCGATTTTAGTGAAATAGCAAGGTCGTTTACACAGGAAATTTAATTATTTTAAATGTAGGTGGCACCTTGGACTCTCTTTTAGTTCATCTGACTTTTGAAGATTGTTGTTAAATAATAATATTTAAGGTTAATATAATAATATCTAACAAACGATTATGTTATGTTATGAATACACAATATTTGTTTTCTTTTTTTTTTTAAATTAGGACGAACGTTTAAGACTGAACACGTCTGTAGAAACCATTCGGTTCAACTTAAAGTCGATGCTAGAACAACATATGTTTCTGCTATTTAATAAAATACTAGCAGAACCCATGGCCTATGCTCCATGCTTGTTGGCAAAGTTATTAAAAGAAAAATAGTTATATTATGTGGGGCAGTTACTATGTAATTTCCGAATTCATATCAAGGACGCTTCAAACTCACCGTGATCCGGCGCGGCGGTTCCGCCGATACTCATAAAAGACATGATTGCTATCCACGTACAGAAAAGTCGTGTTTGAGATTTGCAAAGTTACAAACTAAAATTTGTATTGAGTGCTGATGAACATTGAAATAAATAGTTGTAATTAGGTCTGGGCGATATTGCAAAATGAGTATAAAGTATCAATACCAAATTGTTATCGATACTATACAAAAGTATCGAAATATCGGACGTATCGAAAAATTGAACTTATCGCAAGAATCAAAAAAATCAAAAGTACCAAAAATATCGAGAATATTGAAAATATCGAAACTTTTGAAGTATCACATGTACCGAAGTATCAAAAGTATCAACGGTATCAAAATTATCAAAAATATCGAAAGGATCGAAGTATCGAAAGTATCGAAGTATCGCATGTTCCGAAGTATCGCAAGTATCAAAAGTATCGACAGCATCAAAACTATTGAAAGTATTAAAAATATCGAAAGTATCGAAGTATCAAAAGTATTAAATTATTGAATTATCTAATGTGTCGAAGTATGGAAAGTTACAACTCCGGGACGTCGTTTTTCCGTTAAAAGGCAAGAAAAAGACAAAATTACTTAAAAAACATCTGGTGATTCATTTTGTCCGTTCGGTCTAAAAAAAATATGTTGGTTACTTTTCCGGATTGTAAAAATTGGACAGAAGTGATTAGTACTTTCGATACTATTGAACCTTTTGATTTTTCGATATTTTCGATACTTTAGCTACTTTTAATATTTTAGATACTTTCAATATTTTTGATACTTCGATACTTTCTATATTTTCAATACTCTTGATATTTCAATACTTCGATATTTTCGATACTTTTGATACATTGAAACTTTCTTTATTGTTGTACTTTTGATACCTTCGATACTTTTGATACTTTCGATACTTTTGCTACTTTCTATACTTGGATACTCGACACTTTGCCTAACCCTAGTTTTAACTGTTGCGCAAAAATATAAAAAACCCTACAATAATGAATACATCTTTTTGTATCACACTTGTATAAGTGTATAATATTTTACTATTATCTCCACTTAAACAAAACTTCAATTGCCTGCAAGAGAATGCTAAGCTTCACTAGTGTATCTATTATCTCAAGCCATAGTAAATGTCCAAACGACTTCATAAAATTATTTGTCTTTGCATATCTATTATCTATTGTAAAAATACCACTTACGCCATCCCCTCCCTTTTTGTCTGAGGGGGCTTTGGAACCAATGCCCCATGTAATCGACGTCTATGACAAAATGCATTTCTAATATCGATTAAACGAATATTTTGTAAACAATTAGGAAACTATATTCATGTGGTCAATATATTCTCAAATGTGTAATTGTTGATCTTTAAAAAAATGTTAGGCTGTATGTAAATACCAGAACTACGAATACGTATTTCAAATTTCTAAAATGGGTTTTTAAAAATATGCATTGCATAACCTGTCCAATTAAAAGTTTATATGTAGTTTCTGTTGTTGCATGAGCTCCACAATAAACAATGATGTGTTTTAAAACCGTTAGGTCACGGTCAATTGCGCAAACAGCGAGAATATCAGTTTGTTTACCGACAGTCTTTAAAAATTTGCATATCTAAATAACAACAATAACAAATTTTAATTATATTAATTTTTTATATACAGGGTGTCTCAGCCAAAACTCCCCAGCCATATAGCTTCTATATTTTAAGAAATACAGTTTGAAAAGTTATTACAAAATATTTTAAGAGTGCAATATTTAATCCAAATCAACGATTAAATTTGCAAAGTGTATTGGTTTTGTTATTACGCTATTTTGTAATTTTGTTTTTAAATTTTTTGTTTTTTTTTTAAATAGGTCGAAATAGAAGGCGATCGCGTGATTTTATTGCTTTACGTAAATTAGGCTCACAGAACCTGCACTAGTTGCGGATATTAAACAGGCCATTGGCCTATAACAAGAAGAAGTAGAAGAAAAAATAAATTAAAAATATCATTTATTATAATTATTAGCTAAATTGGCAAAATTTACAAATATTAAAAAATATAACAAAAATGCAGTGTTTTCACACGCAGTAAGATGGCTATTCTCCGCTGCCCAAGTAAGATGGAACTAATAAGCCAATCGTCATCGAGAAGGGCGTTGCCTTTTACAACGGCGACTTTTGTTTTGCTAGCGCATGGACAAGCCGGATACCGCTCGCTATGTCTCGTTCGCTCTCTGCATAACAAACACAGCTTGTCTCGCTCTCTCACGTGGTGGTGAAAAAAAATTACTAATTCTTAATTATTTTCATCGAGAATTACAGCTTCGCGCTTGTGTTAAAAAAATGTGCGTTTTTGTGTATATTGTGTGAAAACTGCTTTGCAATGGCGACTTAAGCAATTGTATTTAAGCAGCGCACGTGAACAGGAAAGTAAGTTGGCTTTTGAGATCAAGAATAATAAGCGAATGCTCGATAAACCGACGCTTGAGAATTTGCTTCAGGTTCCAGAATTAGCTTCTGACCTGAATCAAACCATCACGACAAGCTCCTTTGGCCTGAAGAAAACTAGACTTGTACAACAAGTTATTTCTACAGTCGAGCACCCGCATAGAGTGCAATCGTCCAGTTCGAATCAAACCAACACAGCAAGCTCCTCCGAGGGCACTGTAGCAGCTCGCTCCTTCTAGAGCCCTGGAGCACCTCGATAAAACCAATAGGACCAGTCAGGCGCTACCAACGCACCCAGCTCCTACTACAGCCCCGCAGCACTTTGACAGAACTGCACTTCCTTGCCAATTTCACTCAGCCGAAGAAAGGAAACAACGAAACTAATCAGCCCCTACCTTTTCTCGACGCGACTCTAACTTTTTTGGGCAGGATCTTGCCAGATTGAGTGGTGTATCTACCCTGGACCTCAACATCCGCAAGACTCTCGGAGCAGCTACTGCATTCAAACTAGAAGGTCGCTGCATCTCAGCCGGCCCATCATTGCCCCTTACGTGGGCATGCGATTATTTTTTGCTCGTTGTAGTTCTGTTCGTGTTTTTTGTTATAAAATATAATTTTAAAATTTTTTATAAAGAAATACAAAACTTTCAGGTCGAAAGGTGATAAGTTAAAATTATGAATTAAAAAAAAAACAGTATCCGTTTTCTTAACTAGACAATTTTTGTTCCTCTTCTAGCTCCTATAGAAGGTGTGTCGAAAATATTACGCAACCTATTGTGTCTAAAAACAATTAAAAAAATGAGCTAAGCATTTCGCCTGAACTTTCCTGTAATTTAGATTTGATTTGGTCAACGCATGAGAGTCAGACAGAGAGAGAGAGCGAGTGATATTGTAAAGTAAACTGATAATACACCAAATTTTTTTCAGGTTTTTGTAAACAAAATTGATTTTTTGGGAACAGATTGCTTGCGGTTAAAGAAACTCAGAAACGAAAAGACAAATTCCTCCACCAAAAATTAAGTGGGAGACGGAAAATTCCACCCCCAAATATTTCCATTTTTAACAATTAACTTCAGAATCTTATTCTACTATCACTGATGAGCAATTTAGCCTAAAGAGAATTTATTTATTGGCTCTCGTTTATTAAATAAGGGAGTAGGAACATTAGATTTTCAAAAAATCATAGAAGGTGTTACAAAGAAGTTAGAGGAAAATTCCACCCCCAAATATTTCCATTTTTAACAATTAACTTGAGAACCTTATTTTACTATCACTCATGAGCACGTTAGCCTAAAAGGAATTTTTATGGGCTCTCGTTTACTAAATAAGGGGGTAATAAAATTCGATTTTTAAAAATTCATAGAAGGTGTCGCAAAGAAATTAGAGGTTTGGGACACAAACCAAATTGTAGTTGATTTACAGCTCTATAATTCTACAAAAAAAAAATTAAAACAGCGTAGGTATTTTAAAGCTGCAAAGTGTGGAAAAAAGCGTTGGAATGCGTCCTTAAGTTTTCTATTGTATTCCGTGTTCAAAATTTATAATATAAAATTATTTTATATTTATTTTATATTTTTTATATTTTATTTTTTATTATTATATTATAAAATTGGTTTCGGAAAAAAATTGTTCCAAAACCGGTTTCGGATTTTTTTTAAAACTTATTTCCTCGATAAATTTTTGATATACCCCTACATTACAAATCTCATCAAAAGCGTACCCTGCGGTTAGGAGTTATGGAACGTACGCATACACACCCACTCACCCACCCACAGACAGACATTTTTCAAAAACTACTTTTTTGTGTTGCTAAACGTCCAAAACGTGTATTTCCGTCGAAATTTCAAAAATTTGCATGAATCCAATACTTCCCTGTACTGAAAGTGTAGGAAGGTAAAAAATTGGTTAAATTACAAATCCGAATACTTTATAGTGCCTGCGGAAGAGACAAGCATACAATCGCTTGGTTTTCGATAACTTTGGTAGTACTTCGTTATATTATATTTTTGAAATTTAGATGTGGGCTCTACTCATTTAGTTTCGTATTTGTACTAGTTTCGTTTAAATAATTGCACCAGGGTTATCTCACTAAATTGAATTTTTTCAAAAAAATTTATAACTTTTACACGTTTTGATTTTTTGTCTTGTGATCTCTTTTTCTCATACAAGCACACCTAAAAAAAGTACTCTTGTTAAAAGTCGCTAAATCCAACGGTTTTCGAGTTAATTCAAATTTTGTGAAAAATTGAGTTGCCATGAAAGTCTGATTTTATTTTACAAACTATTAGATAATTCAGAAAGATTGAATTATTTCAAAATTCCTTGGATTTAACAACTTTCAGTAAGATACCTTTTTTGTGTATTTTTGTATATAGAACACGATTCCTAAAGGAAAAATGCTGAAGGTGTTAAAATATATAGATTATCTTTATACAAAAAAGGCGAGAAAAACAAATTCTATGGTTATTCAATTATAAGAAAGTAATAGACCTAAAAACCGGCGTCGCCCCAGTTTTGTTGATAGTATCTAGATCTAGACAACGCCGTAATAGAGACACTATCATTTTATTAGCAATTTACATAAAGCGGTTATCGTTTGATATAATTTAGTTTTAATTAAGAATAAATCAGAGCCATTATCAATAAGGATAAATAAACCGGGAAATGTTAACGCATGTTAATGTGAGAAACCCAGCGAACCGTGTCTGAAACCCATTACCCGTTAGGAGATTATGTCACATTTAAACGTAAGCCAGTCAACTTTCCGCGGTTACTATCTTACTCACGTTTGCAAGTTTATGATATCGACACACGAGCGCTTTAGATAACCCCCGAGAAAAATTAGAATACCAAATCGTGTATTGTAGGAAACTTCCGCATCCCACGTTAACACAAACAAAAATTACCACATTGATTGTAAATTCGGTACAGCAAAAACCTAACGCAATTAGTAAGGACATTTCTTTATGTTCTTGTGCGTAAGGTGTCGACAAAATACTAATTTTTTTTTATAAGAATTATGAAGCCGTGCGTGAGCACGACCCCATGATTCCCATCCCACCCCCTTATCCGGGCTCAGCACACTCAGTGCTATACACCGGTCTAACATGCACCCCACCCCTGAAGACATGCAACCCAACATACACACCTACATACACCATCCATGGACCCGTCGGATTTAACTTGTTCAGAAAAATTACCGACGAGCAGTGGAATCGAACCAACTTCCATTGAGAGTCTAGTTTCAAAGCCTGGGACTTTAACCACTAGACCACCCGCCGGCCCTAAAATACTAATAACAATGCCTAGCCAGGTTTTGACACAACAAAATTGTGACGACATCAGTCTTAAGTGGCAGTTTTAAAATTAACAACGACCACGTGTGGTAAAGAATGAAAAATGTACCGGGTGCGCAAACTTCTTAGCGTGTTCTCACTGAAAGCGGTTTTCCCTTGAAACCTTAAGACATTTATTAGCTCTTTACTGTAAAGACGGCACGGCATCAGCGCAAAAATTGCATTTGTGTTGAAGAAGGTGGAAAATGTTGCAGGGAATGTAGATGTAAAATTGTAAAAACGCGCAAGTACACGAGGATGGTCTATAGAAAGAAAGTTTTGAATTTTGATTTCTTTGTCAGGATCTTGTCCGTTTGTAGTTCTCAACTTAACATTATTTTATTTTCAGAATTTTTTTACAGCTGAATGTTTAATGCCATATTTAATAATTGCTGTTATGCACGATTACGTTTCTTAAACAAATATTCGCATCACGTGAACGATTTCATGTTGCGCAAGATAACATTATACGTACAATTATTACTCTTCCAACTTCCAGCAAACTATATTAATACATCCTTCTCGCACTCCAAGCCCAACTGTAAGGACTCTAGCGAGGTTAGTTTTGAAACGAGACTATACATTGTATGAAGCAAAAATGTTCCTTAGAGTGTAACGAAGTTTTTCTTTATCGCACTCATTAGTTATCAATCCCTTCCTTGTCCTACTCATTAGTTGTCCATGTTTCCAATAAAATATCCATGTTTTTGCAAGTTATAGGAAATTTTAAAACTAAAACTTATTCTGAAATTGTTGTTGGTAACAGCAATTATTGCAGATTTCTTCAGGTATGCGACTTTTTACTTGCATTTTTAAATCCGCATCAAAAAATTTCTATTATTCTCCAAATAAACGAATTCCACGAAAAAACAAGACTTTCTCTGATTATTATTTCTGTACTTTATTCTCAATGTTACGGTCAAGTAAATTTTGCAACATTTTCACTTATCTTGCGGTTACCTTGCATTGCTCACATTTTAACCAGCATTCTAGTGCATATTTATTAGTGTGAAACTGTGCGGTGTCCGCATTTTTTTGTAGCTTCTTTTAATTTTTCCTTATTAGCTTATGACTGTTTTAATTTGAGTTTAATATTAAAAATAAGTGGTAGTGTTTAAAATTAATTGGAATAGGTAGTAATATGATTATTATTTTGTATAAATTTGTATTTTTGTATAATACACCAGTATTATTTATTGATATTCTTAAAAATGGTTAGAATTTTTAGGAACTTGAGAGCATAATTGCAGTTAAACTATCGATTTATTACTAATGAGTTACCAATTAGTGTCACGATGATCAAACTGTTTGATTGATTTTTTACTGTGAAATTTTTACAACCTATAATTTTTTTAATTATTAATAGCTTTACCTTGGCCGGTTATATTGCTGTAAATTTTGACTGATGACTTCACGATATTCACCTAATTGCCTTAATTTTAAATTTTAGAATTCAAACTCTAATTTCTGCACCAATACGTTGTCAATATCTGTTTCTGTCTCTAACTTTCAAGTTTGCTTTACAAATAGTTTTAAACTATCTCTTATTCAAATATCAAAGTGTTTAAAATTTCTCAACTATATTTGTGTATGGAACGCCGTTTTACCTTTGATTGACAGCGATTTTTGCAAAATAAATCAAAAATGTACATCATTTAAAAATATCTCTTAGATATTTGTAATTATTTCGAACTATCTTCGATATTCATAAATAATTAATAATATATCTGAAATATTTTTAATTCGCCTATTTGGAAATATCTTAGTGATAAATTTAAAATCATTTTAAAACAGTCTCGTGTTGTATAATTTATTAGTCGACGCATGTTTATTATGGTACTTAAATTTAAAATATCTCGAAGATATTTTTTATTGTTTAAAACTTTCATTCGAGATTTTGTAAATAAACATATTAGCGTTACCTTACATATTTTTTTTTATTTCAACATTGGTTTAAATTTTTAATAAAAAATAATATCTATAAGATATTTGTCAATTAAAAATGTTTTTAGGATATTTTAAATTTAACTGTTTAGAACTATCTCAAATATACTTTAAAAAAATTTTTATATCTTAAAGATATTTTTTAATAGGTTTTGTGATTAAATCTATTCTAGGTATTTTAAAACAATTTTAGTTTAAAATATCTTAGATATTAAAAAAAAATAATTGTTTTATATCTTAGATATTTGAATATTGGTTTAATTTTAAACTAGTGTTACCCCACCGCACAATGCACTGACAGACTGAGCGTTGGCAGAACCTGCTACATGATAAGTCACGTGATGCATTAGTTCCATAAGGGAGACGCGACGTTGGTGTAGATGTCGCCTCAAGTAAAGCGCGTTTAGCAGACTTTCATATATATTATAAATTAAAATAATTATTATTGAAAAATCGACGTAGAATAAAAATATAAAAATGTTTCATGTTTCATCTGAGGATAGAGACCTTTCATTGAAAAAAAAATGGTCCAAATTGGTGAAGCGGTAGCCGCTGGAGGAACCGGAGAAAAAAACTCTTTGAGCTTTTATATATGTTAAATATTTAAAACATTTGGAAATTACCACCATCTACAAAGTTTGTAAGTTCGCTAAGTTTCAGTCGTAAATCTGGCAACACTGAACAGCTGCAGACTTGAACGCAGAGGCTACGCGCTGACGAAAATAGAATGTTTTTTAAGTTTACACATGGCTAGAGTGCACATAACCTGCAAAACAAGATCGTTGTAAATTGTTGTTGCAGGTACAAAATAGATATCAATAGTCTATTCTCCATTACTTAGCAGCCCACTTTGGGCGGAAAACATAAATAAAAGCATTATTAAATGAGGTTATATATAACTACGCAAGTTGCAACGTTGGTAGACGTACTTCAACTTAGCGGTAGTACAACCCTTATAGATGGTGGTAATTTTTGCATATCTTAGATATTCAACGATTTTTTAATTTAAAATTTCTAAGATGTTTTAATATAAATTTATTGTATAATTTAAATTTAAGATATCTGAGATATTTCAAATACAATAATGTATAAATATCTAAGATATTCTGAAAATAAAATTAATTAAAAATATCTAAGATATTTTAAATTCAAATGGCTTTTATATATTTTAAAATATTTATAGGGAATTTTTAAACAGATAATTAAAAATATCAGAGATATTTTGAAATAATTAAAACTTCAGCAAAGCTGTTATATTTATTTATTATAATGTAAAAAAATGTTGTAAGCTTCTGGTGTAATTACTCCGAAATTACGCTTCCCCTCATGCGTGTGTTCATAGCGCAGTTACTAAACGGACGTTACACGCTCGCAACATAACAACGGTACCAAAAATGCAGAGGTCGTTGTATTAATTTCTTTTTTAATTTATAATTGTCTGTTTTATTTTATAATAGCTAAATATTGATTTTGTACTGCGTTTTGTAAAAAGAAATGTTAAATTAAACAAAACAAACAAATTCAATTAATTAAGTCATCCATCTTTGCGTAAAAATGTATTTGTCACATCAAATAATCAAAATAATAATTCAGCTATTTTACAACTATTGAATTATATGCTTACTGAAAACTGGACAAGTTTAGTAAAAATTACCCACTGAATTACTAGTATCTGTAAAATTATTTAAATAAATATTGAGAAACTGTAATATAACCTGAAATGTTTTAAATCAGCTGCAATAAATACAATTGAAACTTCTACGATCGTAGAATTAGATTAAAATTGCTAATGTTGTTAAATGTTGAAGTTAATGAAGATTTAGTTAAATATAATATTTTGTATAATTTAACGTTTTTCGTTAACAAAAAGCAGTACAAAAACAAAACTGGGTAAAACAAAACTGAAACAACCTATTTAAAAAAATTTTTTAAATGTCTGTAAGCGGGATTTGAACCGCTACCCTTTTGGTACTGTTATGTCGCGAGCGTGTAACACTATCACACTGATTTTTTTACATTTTTCCAGTAAATAAACCGTCTCGACACATTTTTCTTTAGAATAATTAATTTTTAATAAAACGTGGATTTCGCACTTTTAGGGCACCATGTACACAGATTGCTAAAATTTCACTTGTTTTCTCTCTACGGTTAAATAGCCACGGTGAACAGACAGCTGATTTTGTACTCGTATTTATTCCTAAGCAACACCGAAAATTACTTGTAACATTTGTATTATTCATTTGACAGTATTTAGCAAAATTCATCACAAGTAATATAACTAGTGATCTCAATTTTTTGATAAATTTGGTTTGATTGTTAACGAGTGCTAGTTACGGGGATAATTATAATTTATTTCACTATTAAATATATTATTTCATTAAATTAACTATCAACCCAAGTTCATCGAAGGGAAATTGCGGTCACGTGTTATATTTGTAATGACTATATCACATACAATGAATTCGGATATATTTTAATTGTTTTCTTTTACAGCTAGTCGTTTCGGATACAATCGTCATGTTTCGCCTATTGCGTTCCATAGATTTTTCACTTATTAAACATCACTAATGGTGTTTTCAACAGTTATACCACGAGTGAATTGCAAAATAATCAGGTTATTAAATTACGAAAACTTGTTGCTTATTTAATAGTGACAAGTATAAATTTAAAAAACAACTGTCTCGTCAATTTTGACATATGCTCCATCTATTTAGAACTATAAAAAATTATAATTGTGATATTTATATGAATATGGTAGGGGAAATTGATAAATCTTAACTAAAAAAATGAGCAAAACACTTCGCCTGGACATAAGGTTGGGTAAAATATTCGGACTGAATCAACGGAAGCGCGGAAATTGATATTTGAAAATATATTAATAACTCGAGAAGTATTATCTTTAGCAAGAACTTACTCTTATTGATTTGTATTTAGAATTTCAAAACCTTTCTGATTTTAAAGCCAAAATGCCACGTTTCCATTTAAAACAAAGTTATTTTTTACCGTGGCCGCCATATTAAAATTGGAAACTCAAGTTTTTTTCTTAAATACAATCGAGAAGAATTTGCCCTACAACTTTGCTCTTGGGTTTGCGAGTCTATCTATTAAAATAAAAAAGTTAGCCTACACTGAACATTAAACGACTAGTACAAGGATACAACTGCTGTAGAAAGTATGTGAAATTCTTCTAAGGACAAAAAGATTATTAAGGGGCAAAAAATTCGATTTTTTGATTTTTTGTAAAACGATTCTCCTAGAGCAAACAAAAGAAGAAATCAATTTTTAAATTTTGTAGCGAAAATTGAGGGGGGGGGGACAGTAGCCCCCCTAAATATTAAAGTATCAAAAAAAATTATGATATTTGGATTTTGCTATCAATGATGAGCTGTATTGCTTTAACAGAAATATTTTATTGCCCCCCGTTAAATAAATAAAAGGGTACCAATTTTCAATTTTCAAAAATTCATAGAAGGCGTCACAGTGAAATTATAGCAATGCGCAAAAAACTAATTGTAGAAGATTTCCAGCTCTATCAGCTTAAAAAGTTTAAACAAAAACGTGTGGGCAGTTTTTTCGAAATATCTTTTTGAAAAATTCCAAAATTTTGGAGTGATGTCATTGCGATCGTTTTTATATTTTCAAAATTAATTATATTTCATGGTATAGTACCCTTGAAGGGCTACCAAACAAGATGTAGTTGATTCCAATCAGATAACTGGTTTTTGAGTAAATGGGCGTTAAAGTCGAAATGTTCAAAAATTCGTAGCGGCCGCCATTTTAAAGCTAGAGAGTTCGGTAAAAAATCGTTTGATTTGTCCTAGGGCCTTCTTTAATCTCCACTATTAAAATTTCCAAAATTCAGTTTCTGAAAAAAATTCTCCCAAAAAAACATGTCTAACTTCCGCTTCCGGTTTCGTTTTTTTTTAAAAGCTTATTTTGTCGGTGAATTTTTGATATACCCCCTCATTCCAAAACACATCAAAATCGGTCCAGCCGTTCCAGAGATATGGAGCGTAACGGACCCACCCACCCCCAGACATTTTTTAAAAATAACCCCCCCCCCCCTCCCCGACTATTTCCGTCAAAATCTCAACTTTGAAATTTTGCATGAAATCAATACTGAAAGTATAGGAAAGTAAAAAGCTATACAGCTTGTATATGTTTTCGGAGTAATATTAGTGACTAATGTAGAAAAATACTTGTTTTAATTGACACCTAAAACTATCTTAGAGATTAATCACTTGATTAAAATTTAACGAAATTAATATATTAAAATTTTCTCATAAGCTTGCTTATAAGCTAAATGCAAATTCTCTTGATAATGACATTGCTTTATGTAATCCTGGTTATGTCAAGACAGATAAACAGATGAAAGTAAAGCAAATTCCTGCTGATAAGAAAGTAGAGTTCTGTAATTAAGAAGTTGGGGTTACCTTCTAAATTTTTCTTTCCTTTTTAATTTTTATTTGATAAAAAGTAATTTTTATTTTATTAAATTTAATTTTTTTGGTAGTTCAAACTTATTCATAAGACTGCTTAATTTCGCTAAAGTATTTGAGCATTTTATATTAAATAAAATAATTTTTTAATTATATTATATTATATACAATACTAATCGTTTGGATTTAGCCAAAAACACTAGAAATAATTTGCAGTCAGGAAATCACACTTATGATGCCCACATCAACTTGAATTTGCTCTAGAATTAATATTATTACGCAACCTAATTCATAAAAATATTTAAGATTCTACTTGATTTCTATCACACGCGAAAGAGGAAGGAACAACTGGATTAGCATTCTTAAGCTCTACAAGGTGTAAGCTATTAATTTAAAGTGTAATAAAAACAACTAAACATTTTGAATTAATTTTAGGCTATTAATACATTCATTATATAATTTGTAAACCGCCGTTTCAGCTACAGTTATTTCGTTATTTATTTGCTTATTAAATTGTATTAATATCTGTAAGACATGTGAATTTACTGCTTTGAATTGCTGGACAAATTGGCTTAATAGGTTTATAATTGTAGCCAATATTTCAGATTATATAGAAATATCGTCTGTCTATAAAGTAACCCCCCCCCCTGACTAACTTTTGAACGACTTGATATTTTACCACAACATTTGGTGTGCTTTAATGGAAAATTAAATACTATTTGTTAGCCAATAATTAGATTTTGTATCATTCAAAATGGCGACTGGGCGCCATTTTGAATTTTATTTTAAATAAAAAGAAGTGTCGAGTGACACCTCATTTGAAAGGTCTTTTAGTTCTGCGACTGATCCTAAAGTTTCAAAGATGAATATTTAGTTATAACAAAAGGGCGAATTTTAAACGAATGGACTCACTCAATTTATAATTGCTTTTTTTCTTTATCTTCAAACATTGTCATTTTGTTATGGCTGAATATTTTTCTTTGAAACTCTAGGATCAGGCGCAGAACTAAAAGACCTTTCAAATGAGGTGTCACTCGACCCCTCTTTCCATTAAAAAAATTCAAAATGACGCCCAGCCGCCATTTTGAATGATACAAAATTTAATTATTGGCTAAAAATAGTATTTAATTTCCCATTAAAGCACACCAAATGTTGTGGTAAAATATCAAGTCGTTCAAAAGTTAGTTGGGGTTACTTTATAGACACCGTGTATAAAATAAATTCTAAATACAAAAGTTTGTATGCAGCAGTAACTTATGGCGTTTAAACAACACTATTTTATGGAATATTTCAAAAAGGGGACGTTTAATTGTTTTTCTGGATACAGCATCGTAACGAGCACATGAAGCTGCGATACATACTTCGAAGCTCCATTAATAATAAAATTAGCAATGGTGCCACGATAATTTCAAACAGCCTGCATATACAGGGTGAGTCAACAACGATACCTTCTTTACTATTAAAAATGAAGAAAAGTATTTTAAATGGTTTTAGGGAACTTAGAAGACCACATTTTAAAATTATTTTTAATTATACAGAGCGTTCCATATAAGAGTGGCATACCAAACTTACGTTTTTTATATAGAACACCTTGTATATTATTGTATAATTTTATTCGCCTTTTAATTGCCTTTCTCTATACGTTTTGTTTTTAAAATTCAGTTGTGACGTTGTAAAATTATTCCACTGTTTTTGAAAAATTTGACATTTGCAGACCTCAGTGATACAATGTGCACAAACCGTATCCCGTATAACCACACAATACAGAACCTATATCGAACCTGTATTTAAATCTTTAGTCGATACAGGCTTTCTGTACCCTATGGATAGCGCGACGATAGAGATTACATATCGATTGGGTATAGTTGTCTTTACTAACTCTGTATATAAGATGTAAAGCTCCTGTACAGACAACATATAGTTAAAGTACAGATGCAGTTAAGATTGCGTATAGAGCACATGAAGGTACTGTAAAGATACGATATAGGTTTTTAAAGATACTATTCCGATGCTGTATCGTCCAAATTAAGGTGCGGTATAGATAATTCAAGCAATTAATTTTAGATTAAAAAAAAATATTTTTTTACGCGGATATATTTTCTTTTATAATATTTTATACAACCCCTCTGTATTTTTTTAGCTAATTTCATTTACACTAATGTATTTATTGATAGATTTTTAATTTTAAAAATGCGCTGCATACTTTACCTTAGCGGGGAATCGAACTGGCCATCTTTGGTTTGTGAGTCGGTCTCCTTGCACCCTGAGCTAATCTCGCCTCTTATAAGATTCGACCGCTAAATGTTTTAAGAGTATTACAGAAGGTTATGATGGACAATATGATACAAATGTACTACCAAGAATTACAGTTAGGGTTAAACCGTTTTTTTTGCAGTAAAATTTATAGTGACGTTGCATAATATCTCGTTAAGGGCGTATAGTATGCTTGGATAAAACGTGATTAACAGGGACTACGTAGAAAACGCATTGGACGCTTAATAATAAAGTTAGACATTTTTGTGGGCTCTTGAAATTTTTAAAGTTAAATGTGTTTCATGTTTCTCATTTTCTAATTTTGTTTTTTACATTAGTTTTAATGTAGAGTAAAATCATTTTATAAATAGTTGGTAAAGTGTATCGTTTGTAGCTTTGCTAAGTTTTTAATAAACTGATGCCGAAACAAAAAAAAAAGACAACAGATTAAACTATTAAGAAAAATAAACAGTGAAGAATTATAGGGGATAAAATATAAAACAGTTTTAGTAGGTTCAGATATTTCGAGAATCTTACTTCGAAATAATTGATGTCTTTGTATTATTTTACCACCAACTATTTTAAAGTACATTATTTCTGAATTTCCCGCCATTTCTGAGGTCAGAATTGTAATTTCAAGAAAAAAATATTACGTAATATGATCATTGTATTGATGTCGGTTCGTACTTTGTACTGCTGGCGCTGGGATAAGCTTTAAATATCTTTATCTTTTTGGTGAGTGGACTTTCCAAACAGGTCTGTTTATAAACCCCCATAAAGGTTTAGAGCTAATCTTAAGCCATGCATTGTTTAACGTCCGGCTTGGTTTTAGGTTTTACCGTTAAGAAAGTTTCTTTGCAATTGAGTCATTCTTATTGTGTTTCGCTGGAACTTTTAGCCGATGAAATATATTTATTTACAAAGTTTTTCCAATTACATGTTCAAAAACACTTTACTTCTAGTGCTTTAGGTGATTTTTTTGGCCTTCTGGGGGGGGGGGGGGGGGTTATTACCGCTACTACCATCACCACCCCCGTAAATCCGCGGTTGGACGTTATAAGTACAGCAGAACTGAGAAAATGCTCTCTGCTGTAGGCACATCAAAAGGTATAGTATTGGTTATAGGTGTAATAACAGTTTATGATGAAAGTTATCATTTTATTTACTTGTGGTTTATAGATATTGTGGTAAATGATCCCCCTATCGAAAATAACTTCACATTGGAGACAGCAGCCTTGGTTAATGATTATGTCATAAATTATTATTATAATTGTAGGAAGCACACAAATATCCAAGGTTCCATCAAATTCGTAAACTTTAAATTATTGATCTTGTTGATGCGCCATTTTTAACGTTTTTATACACAAGGCCAACAAATAAAGATAGTGTTTAGATTGACGCTATACACAGCGGTTTTAGGCTTAAGATAAAACTGTAAAGACAGGCAGTATATATTTAGCACAGATTCGATAAAGACAAAATCGATAATTGCGCTACAGGTGCGATATAGCCTGCATGAAGATATTGTAGAGATTTGTTAAAGGTACAACTGTAAAGACAATCAGTATATATTATCTACAGATCCGATAAAGATAAATCCCTGCTTGAAGTACCGGTGCGGTATAGCATAGAATAAGATGTGATACAGATGTGATAAAGATAAAACTGTACTGGAAACAAGTATAGATATCATATAGATGCGGTAAATATTTAATCTATACAGTTAAGGTATAGGCTAAAGTACAGCTCCGATACATATTACACCTGTATCACGTAATCTTTACCGCATCTTTAAATATCTCTATCGCCTAGGACATCTTTATAGATTTGGTTATACGGGATATCCTAAGATTAAATAATTTTTTTCTGGTAAACCTTAGCTAAGACCATGTGCTATTTTGCAGATACTTTAAAGTTAAATTTTGTTTTACGGGGGGTGTTTGTTGCAGCATAGCAAAAATTTCTAAATTCAATGGGTCATAACTCGATTTTTTAAATAGAACACCCTGTATATTGTTAGATAGTTAGATAGAGACTTTTGCACTCTATAAATTTTATTAAATAATGGTCATACGGTCATTTAACGGTTTGCGGGAAAATGAGAATCTAAGCAAAAATCAGGTAATTTCTATAAATCCAATCATAGAACGCATTGACACCTGTTTGTGTTTTGTCTTCGCAAAAACGATTGTGAGTATTGTTTTAATTTACGTATATTTCATCATATTATCACATCATATTTAAAATTTTGAGCTAGAATGTGGTTAGATTAACTTTTGTTTAAAACTTATTTGAAACAAATTCCAAACACTTTTAATAAGTAGTCATACTAATTTCTTTCTAAACAAAAAACAGGTTTCAATGTCTACTATACCTATGATACATATATTTCTAGAAATTACCTGATTGTAAGAGGCATTGATACCTGTGTTTTGCTTAAGAGAACTCATTTTACTTTAAGTAGAAACGAATGTCACAATGAAGCTTACAAGTTAAAAATGTTAAAAATTTGTTTCAATTAATTTTTACATGTGTCATGCAAACCAATATTGGTTCAATATTTAATGTATGGAAGCTGAAAGTAAAATAACTTGGCAACGTAGCACCGAAATTTTAAAAACAAAACGTATTCAGAAAGGCAATTAAATTAAAAGGCGAAAAAGAATATGCAAAAAAACCTAAGATTGGTACGCCACTCTTATATGGAACCCCCTGTATAACTGAAAATAATTTTAAAATGTGGTCATTTTAGTCTCCTAAAACATTTATTCGAAACATTTTTCTTTATTTTAAATAGTAAAGAAGATATCGACCACCGCAGCGCTGTTGATTCACTCTGTGCCTATATACCGGGTGTCCACGTAATCATTGGACAGCCGGTATTTTCTAGAGTTTTTGAGATATTACAGCGACACTTAGCATAGGTAATATATACTCAGAAAGGCACATTTTGAAGTATTTGAGACATTACTTTGACTTCCGGTTTCACCGGAAATGACTCCAACTTTTGAATTTCAAATAGGATACTTTATATATTTTGACATTTTTGGAATACATCTGTGATATTTTTGAAAATTTTTAAGCCACTTGATTTTTTAGAGTAAATTTTTGTTTTAAATCTAAAGTGATGCAATTGGACTCAAATTATTATAAGAAACAAAGACAATAACAAAAAAATACAAACCTGATTTTTTTATTATATATAAAAATCACTTTTTTGTAAATTAATCATTTTTTTCAAATGGCACCATTCTTTAGACACTAGGTATCTAAATGCAGATTTTTACCACAAATCCAAAAATATCTTCAAATCCAAAATCGGATTGATTTTAATCTAAACCCACTAATTTTTTTGTGTTTGAAGTTCAAAAAATCGAAGAAAAATGATTTAACTGTGTCATGCAAAAATTTAAATTTTTCACAAACTTGCAGTTAACTGTTGAGTACAAATTTAGAGTGGTTATGTTTTATAGGTCTACAAACACGATGGTGTTACTTTTTTCTGTTTGTAGAGGGCGCTAGTTACGCCACTTCGGCTTGATGTTTTGGCACATTATTTGTCGTTACACTTTTGGGAATTTTGACCATAAATTCGGATGTAGAATTTAATTCTACGACTAGAATGTATACTTGTTAAAACTCGGTAAAGTGGGTCGTTTTCCAGAAATACTATTTAAAAGTTTCAGTGCACATCAGAAAATACAATCACTCAATGCATTTTATCAAGCAGTTATGTGTCATTTTCCAGAGTGACCGAGTGGTTAGGGCGCTTGGCTACTAGGCGGAAGGTCTTGGGTTCAAATCCGAGACTGGCTGGGCGGCCTACCCAGTCGCTTATTAAAAATTGGGAATCAAACCCCTTGAGGGGTGAGGGAAGTAAGGCTAAGGCGTGGTAGTTACCACACCATCCCGTACTCCATATATAAGAGTGCGAGACAGCTGGGTATCGGAAGCGATGGTCCGGTGGCTCTGACCCACCGCATTGCAGACCAAACTCCTCATTGGAGTGTAGTTCTACCGACTTTACTTTTTTTATGTGTCATTTTAAGTAAACAGAAGAAAAATAAAAATTTAATACACCACCAACACCAGCAAACAACGACTATAATTTATGGTAGTATAATTTCGATGTCCTTTTGTTTACTTTGCTAGTGACATATACCCACTTGATAAAATGCATTGAGTTATCGTATTTTCTGATGTCCACCGAAATTTTTAAATAGCATTTCTCGAAAACGGTGCATTTTAGCGACTTTTAACAAGTATAACTTTTTTTCGTAAAATGAAATTCTACATCTGAATTTGTAGTTGAAAACTACAAACAGTTCACGGCAAAAACGTTGTGTCCAAATAGTAAGCTAAGTGGCATAACTAGCGCCCTCTACAAACAGCAAAAAAATAAGTAACACCATCGTGTTTTTAGACCTATAAAACGTAACCATGCCGAATTTCAACTCGATCTTATTGCTTGTTTTCGAGTTTTAGTCAAAAATAGGAATACATTTTTTATCTGCTCTATTACTTACGGGACACCCTGTACAGGGTGTGGCAGCCCGCTGTAATTGGTCAATTGCAGGTTAAGTATTAGAGGTAGAGAAAACTTTTTTAAATAAAAGTTAATCGGGGTCGTCTGTACTATCACATAAACATATTTTGCATTATACAGGGTGTTCAATATCAGAGTGACAAAGCAAACTTTTATTTTTTCAAATTAAATACCCTGTATATTTGTGTAAATTATTATTTGCCTTCTAATTTGCTTTCCAACTGTTTTTTTTTTAATTCCGTTGCGGTGTTGCCAAGTGATTGCACTTTTTTCTGTAAATTTGACATTTGCAGACCTTACTAGTAAAATCTGCACAAGCCGTATTTTTGCAGATTAAACAATGTTTTTTGGGGAAATATTAGTCAAGACCATGTTTTCCTTTTTTTTTCGATTTTAGTTTTATTTAGACAATCTATTCAAGTTTTCGCGCAGTATTACTTTAAAACAAATGAAAACAAATGTGTACCTTTGTTATGCAATCACAAACGAGCAAATTTATGTCAGCTTGTTTTAAATAAATTACAGACAGAACCTGATTTTTACAATTTAATTTTATGGACAGACTACGTTTTATAACAATGGATTTGTCAACCGTCATAATTATCATTATTACTCCGATAGCAATCCGCACGTTGTTGTTGAAACCCATCGCCAAAATAGGTGGTCTGTAAAGTTTGAGGTAGCAATATTATCAACACGCAGATGATTGGTCCATATTTCATTAATCACCGGACAAACCTATTACAACTTTCTGAACAATGATTTTATTAAATTGTTAGAAGATGTACCACTAATAACTAGAAGAAATATGTGGCTACAACATGATGGTGCTCCTGCACATTATAGCGGCGCAGTACGGGAGTGGTTAAATCACAGATTCGAAAGAAGACGGATAGGAAAGGGAGGACCGATGGCTTGGCCAGCTCGATCTCCAGACCTAACCCTGTTGGATTTCTTCTTATGGGGTTACATAAAAAATGTGATGTATCAGGAACTACCTATGAAAACATGCAGCAACGTGTAATACGGGCTTTTAGACAAGTTACAGTGGAGATGTTAACTAAAGTGTTTGTGTTTGCATACCGAAGGTACACATTTTGAACAGCTATTGTGAATAATCACAAGCTGTAATGTACTGTGATTGTTTAAATAAAATTAAAATCTTTGTTTTCAAATCACTTTTCATTTGTTTTCATTTGTTTTAAAGTAACACTGCGCGGTAAACTTGAATAGATTGTCTAAATAAAATTAAAATCAAAAAGAAACAAGGAAAACTAGTAGAGATAGGTATAGGAAATGTAATAGACGTTTGATGGGAAATTTACAGGAGAATTTAAAAATTAAATAAAAATTTGAGAGTTTCATTTGAAAAAATCAAGTTATGACGCATTAAATTTAGAAAACTTTGGATCGCGGCGACTAACATCCTACATAACCAAATTCAACTTTAAAGTATTTGAAAAATAGCCTTGACTAATAAGTCCCAGAAAAAAAATTGTTTTATGTGTAAAAATACAGTTTGTACAGAGTTTACTGGTAAGATCTGCAAATGTCAAATTTACAGAAAAAAGTTGAATAACTTGGCAACACCGCAACGGAATTAAAAAAAACAAAAAACAGTCGGAAAGCAAATTAAAAAACGAATAATAATTTGAAAAATATACAGGGTGTTTAGTTTAAAAAAATAGAAGTTTGCTATGTCACTCTGATATAATGGAAAATATTTTTATGTAATAATACACACGACCCCAAACAACTTTTATTTAAGAAAGTTTTTTCTATCTCTAATACTTAACCTGCAATCGACCAATTACAGCGGGCTACCACACCCTGTATATCTAATATTCACTAAGAATATTTTAAGCAATGCATGTTCGTTATATAATTTTTGTTATAGAAACCTAATAAATTTTTAAATTAACAGCTTTATAAACAAATGAAAAGTTTCGTATTATAAAAAATGTTTAGAATCTTTTACGGTATTTTATGAATGAAACTTACTTGGGCATGATTGTATGGAAGCAAAATTATGTTTAGAATATTAAAACAAAAAATGCCAATGACATTTTCCCGTTACAAAACGTAACTAAACTGACATCGTAAACACCTACTTTGCGCTTCCATAAAAACGTAGCCAACACGACCTTTTCACCATAACGTAATTTAAATGTAAAGATCAACCACGTAACATATAATAATTTCTAATAAATCAATGAATTATTTTAAGGAAATTGAACGCATCGAAATTACTCCAGTTTCTCATACCTTACGCAATGAATGAATCAGGTTCATGAATATTTAAAAGTTGAATATGTCAACACAAAGTTCGTTTACTTTTCGGCATCACCTGAACTGCTCGCTACATTCACTTCTGGCTGCTTTTGCTCCTCTTGCTGGGTCACGAGGTCAAGATGTCGACAAGTATCAAATTTATGTCCTAAAACTAGGTAACTACTACCTGCTTTGCAATTCGTATCTTGTAGTAAATCAGTTGAAAGCCTTTAGTAGTCATTTTACATTTAAAAATAAGATAAGTTCAAAAAGTTACATAATTATATAATAAAAGCGGTTAAAATGAAGAAAACAGACTGAATACTGTGGTTAATAAATTTGTACCAGTCACAGGGTATAAAAACATGCCAAGACAAATTTAAAATTTCAATTTTGCGATTTATATGCGTTTTTTGAACTTGCCGAGAAAGTAAAATTAATCTTACTTAGAAGTCAATAGTAAAATGCAAGTAGACCATAAAATCAGCACGTAGCTCAAAAAGCGAAACTCTTTTACTTTCAGTTAAGTTAAATATTTGACGTCCAGAAACGTTAGGTAACGCTTTAATAATAATAAAAAAATATTAACATATTTTATTATTTTACGTCAATGTAAAAGTACTTTATTTGTGTATAAAAAGCAGCTTTATTAGCTCAATTTGTAAAGACCGAAATGTACATTTATGAATCAAAAGTCTCGGTTAATTGTCGTTTGAATCAGTTGGGACTCCATCCTGTTGATTTCCTCAGCATGAAGAGTTGATATACAAGAAATAACCATAAACAATATTATCAATTTAAAACTCAATGAAAAACCGAAATAAATTAGTAAATAAACTCCAACACAAAAAAATTTTTCCTCGAAAAAACTGTTCAAAATTATCTGACGTCAGTCGAAATACAATTTTCAAAATAATTTGAATACATTTGAAATGATACGAAATTTAAAAAAAAATTATACAATTAAAAATATTGAAAATTGTAAAAAATTTAGATAAAAATAGAGTTTTGAAAATTATTAAAATTTTTGAAAATTTAAAATATCTTGAAGTTCTGAAAAATTTTTTTTTTAGATATCCACTATTAAAAGTTTGAAAATTATTGAAAATTACGAAGTTTTGAAAAATTTTAAAAATTTTGGTAATAAAATATTTAGAAATTTTAAAAAAGTTGGTTGCATGGCGGTGAACTGCGGATGCCGTTCATACGGTATTCAAAGTTAAGCACTGTCCGCTCTGGTCACCACTCGAATGGGTGACCAATATAGGAGTATATCTGCAACTAACCGTGCTTCGGAGGGCACGTTAAGCCGTCGGCCCGGTTGTCATACTAACATCTTTGGCAATCGTAAATCATTTAGTGGAACTTCTTCCCCTTTCGACGGGTAAGGTCAGCTTTCTGCCCGGTATACGTGCAGAGGGCTCACAGCACCCGCACTAGTTGCGGGTATTAAACAGGCCATTGGTCTATAACAAGAGGAAGAAGAAAAAAAGAAATTTTAAAAACTTGAAGTGTCGAAAATTGAAAGAAATTATTTTGCCTTTTTAAAATTTAATAACTTTGAATGTTTTTAAATAATGTTTGACAATTTAGAAAACTCGTGTAATAAATTAAAAACAAATTATTGAAAATTCAGGTTTTATGAAATTTTGAAAATATGTATTAAAAAATTTAAAAAGTGAAACAATTTTGGAAATGTTTCATAGTTTTAAACATTTTTAATAATTGTGGAATTTTTTGAAAATTATGTAAATTGTAAAAATTTAAAGAACTTTTTAAAATTTCTAAAATTTTGGATATTCCTCAAAATCTTTAATAATGTCTAAATTCTTAGAAATTGAAAATATTTGATATTTTTCAAAAATTGGAAAATTTTAGGTCTTGAAAATTTTGAAAAATTCGAAAAATTGACTTTAAATTTTTTATTTTATTATTTTTTGAAAAAATTGAAATAAAGTAAAATACTGAACATTTTGGAAATTATTTTAAAATACGGAAATTTATTTGTTGTTAGTATTTGTTAATTGTAAACAATATATTTATTCGTTGAAATCTATAATCGATTCCATTATTTTTGGTTATAGTCTTGATTTTGGCGATTACCCAATTAAACTGTTCGGGTAAACGACCAAAAGAACCCTCCCAGTGGTGTTTTCCCGATAGAAGATTGTTCCTATTGTCATTTAACACGTTCATCCCGATTTTGAAGGTGAAATTCATACAGTTTTAGTTTCGAAAATTTGTTGAGGGGTGGTAGGAAGATCGGGCTTACGCAGATCGGCTATTCGACATGTGTAGAATACGAATCTAAGATTCTTTTCCAAGCGCATCTATTTTGAAGGAGTCGAGTGGTTTTATGATATTTTGTGTTTTTAGTTGATCCCTTAAAATCTAAAATTCTATTTCATAATTTGTTGATAGCCGTTTTTTAGCTGTTACTCAATTAGACTGTTCAAGTAAACGGCCAAAAGGAAACCCCCCTGTTGTGCTTTCTTAATGGAAAGTTGTTCCTATTGTCTTTAACATGTTCCGATTTTGAAACCGAAATTCGTGAAATTTAAAAAAAAAAACAAAAATTGGTGGCGGGGGCAATGAGGAGGTGATAAGGCAATCGCGTTTGCGTAGATCAGCTATTCGACGTGCGTATAATACGAATTTAAAGCTCTTACTCGATCGCGTATATTTTGACATGGAGCACCTTTTCCCTTCCTCCCTTTTTTTGTTGCAATTCGCAATCTTTAGGACAAATTTGGTTCTTGTTAAGCGTTAAGGTGTGCGTGTGGACTTTTCAATAATTTTCAAATTTTTAATGATACCATATGTCCAAAAAATTTCAAAAATTCGAAGAATTGAGATTAAATTTTTTATTTAATTATTTTTGGAAAATGTTGAAAATTAAGGAATTGTGTTTAAAATACGGAAATTTATTTGTTGTTAGTATTTGTTAATTGTACACAATATTTATTCGTTGAAATCTATAATCGATTCCATTATTTTTGCTTAAAATTTTTACTTTGGCGATTGTCCAATTAAACTGTTCGGGTAAACGACCAAAAGGATCCCCCCCAAATGTGCTTTCTTAATAGAAGATTGTTCGTATTGTCATTTAACACGTTCGTACCGATTTTGAAGGCGAAATTCATACATTTTTAGTTTCGAAAATTTGTTGGGGGGACACTGAGGGGTGGTAGGAAGGTCGGCGATTCGACACGTGTAGAATACGAATCTAAGATTCTTTTCCAAGCGCATCTATTTTGAAGTAGTCCCCCCCCCCCATTTTTTGAAGGAGTCGAGTGGTTTTATGATATTTTGTGTTTTTCAGTTGCAACCAATGTTGATCCCTTAAAATCTAAAAATCGATTTCATAATTTAGTGATAGCCGTTTTTTTGAGCTATTACTCAATTAATCTGTTCAGGTAAACGACCAAAAGAAACCCCCCTGTTGTGTTTTCTCAATCGAAAGTTGTTCCTGTTGTTATTTAACATGTTCATACCAATTTTGAAACCGAAATTCGTGAAACTCAAAAAAAAAACAAAAAATATAATGTCCGGGCAATGAGGAGGTGATAAGGCGATTTAAGGCTCTTTTTCGAGCGCGTATATTTTGACATAGAGCACCCTTCTCCTCCCTCCCTGTTTTTGTAGCAATTTGCAATCTTTAGGCCAAATTTGGTTCTTCTGCGTTAAGGCGTGCGTCTGGACTGTGAAGTGTATACAAGACACACAGAGAGACACACAGACAGACATACAGACACCTGCATCGTACGCTTTATCGGTTTCCCAAAGCCCTGAAACCTGCTTATTAGTCAAAATGTTTGCCTTAAAGTACCTTCATTTTAAGCATAACTCATATATCGGCCAGTAAATTCAAGACGAAAAAAACTTCACTGAATGAACGCATTTGGTCCAAATCCTACATGACGATCACAATACCTTCCTCTACAGCTATACTTCGTATAACGAGGAAAGTAAAGAAGGGCTACTAAAACACTGAAAAATTAAATATATTTTTACTCTAGCGGAAACATATTATAGCATGTGGCATTTTTTCTGCAAAATAATTCCGAAAACACTGAAAGTTCAAGCGCAGATCCTTCATATGCTACGCATTCTTCCAAGGCTCCTTAACATTTTAAATCTTAACTTTGAAAAGTCGAGAAAGGTTAGTTGACTTTCATCAGAAATATATATTTGTTTAGGCTTGAAAATATTAAAGAAAGCCTTGAAATGCGGAAGAATTTCTTTATTATTATAATTTCCCAAACTCTAATTAGTTACAAACATTTCAGTGTGAAAAAGTCAAGGAAAGTTGGAAATGTCTTTTCTGTACGCAGATGATAAACGGCTTTTTCTACGGATTTAAATTTATTTAAATTTACACGTCAAACAGCTGCTACAATATTTAAACGACTCGTGTAAAGAGAGTAACCGCTGACTGTGTTATAACTTAGAGTTCCCGAAGATCAGTAGCCCTTACACCTACTAATACCTACTGAAGAGCATGTCTAAATTAGAGGCATAGAAAAAAAAATAATTAATAGAAATAAAAGATTACGAAATTGGTAAAAGTAGCTAATTTTATAAATTTTTTTTGCTACTCCCAACATTTAATTTACTTATTAAGTGTGCGCTGCCGATACTAAAATGATACCCATTTCGATACAGATTTTCATTATGAAATGACTCAAACTGACCAATAGCAACAAAGCATTGTTTAAGCTGACCAATAGCAGCAAAGCATTGTTTTCGGTAACCATGGTTTCAAGAGTTGTTGACAGTTAACATCGCAAAACAGTTTGAGTTTTTTTTTGATAAAACAACGTTTTTAATGAATATTTTTTTAAATTAACTAGTAGAAAAAATAGTGTATGCAACTCTTACATAATGGCTATTAATACACTCGTTTAAATTACGACACTCGAACCGCTCGTGTCGTAATCTTACTCGTGTATTAATAGCTATTATTATAGAATCGTTGCATAATATACTATTTAAAATTTTATAAAACTCAAAAAATTCTTTGTTTTTTGATTATCAAAATTTATCGGCAAAATAAGCGTTTTTAATTTTTAGAAATTTGTTGTTCAAACACTGCCCACACAATATATTTTTTTAAATTTTGTAAGCTAATAGAGCTTCTGGTGGTGTTCCAGTTCGCTAATGTCTCTATAACGCCTTTTATGCATTTAGAAATCGAAATTTCATGTTCCTTTATTAATTGTTTAATAAACGAAGGCGATAAAAAATTTCTGTTTAGTCTAAATTGTAAATAGTTAAATAACTTTTTTTCTTAAAGAATCATGAGGCCGTGCGTGAGCATGATTTTATGATTCCCATCCCACCCCCTTACCCGGGCTCAGCACACTAAGTGCTATACGCCGGTCTAACATGCCCCACCCCTGAAAGGCATGCAACCCAACATACACACCACACACAACATCCATGGACACGCCGGATTCAACTTATTCAGAAAAATTTCCGGCGGGCAGAGGACTCGAACCTACTGCCGTTGAGAGTCTAGTTTCAAAGCCTGAGATTTTAACCACTAGACCACCCGCTGGCCCAAATAACTTTTAAATCTTAATTTTTAGGTGCAGCAATATTTGAGAAGGTTCATTTTTGCTGTCCCGCCCAATTGTTGTGCTGTCATATTTTATCTTTTGTCTCTGGTTTTCTTTAATCCCAATGAGTTAAGCAATGAATAATTTTTCTACCTGATCAGTCACAATAAATAACACTTAAACAATACCAAATAAAATGTTTTCAAAAAACTGTCAACTAGCAACAGCAATTTGTTCCAATATTGTAAGTAGTTATTTGTTTAAAATAAAAGCGTAAAATTTCTCAGCTGGTTCGATTTCTATTTTCAGTTTTTCAAATTAAAATGTCAATGTCTGTTAAACTATCAAATCAATTTCGCACAAGTGCATATTTCCGTATGCAGAATCAAAAGGAAAATTAGAATTCGTTAAAAAAAGGAATGGTCGCCATTAAAAAATGGCTATAACGACATTGCTGAAAGGGGTGGGGGTAAAAAAATTGACAGCTATCACAAAAAATACGCCTTCAAAAAGTAAGGTTAACGTGTCCGAGGATTTTGGCTGCAGATGAACGAAAAATTTATATGGAGCGTTCCGCAGCCAAAATTCGCTTTGTATATTAAATCCAAAGCCCTTCCCCCTGTCTCAGCTTTTAGTGGTGAGTGGTGGTAAAACTTGCATATTTACGCGGCCCTAACTTAAAGAAAACTTTCTGTTCTACAGCGGACCGCTATATTATTACATGGAAGCAGCCTCCCATTATGTACACAATTTGTTTCAATCATCAGCTGGAACTTAATTTGCTGGTTAGTTCATTACGAAAACAAAATCAGAGCAGCAAACATTACATCGCAGCAAGCTGCAAATACCGAGGGGCAACTCAACTGTTCCACAGCAGTCCCGTTTGACCATAAATACGGTTATCTACATTTTAACAGAGCGGATATCAGAAATGTTGTCTTATTACGTACTACATGACCATACACTAAAAAAAAGCGTGGGGACTAGCCCGCGGGTTCCGCTAGTTTTATTTAAGCAGCTAATACTTGCAGAATTCGTGCATGATTGGCTAAATCAAATGTGTGTAATAGTCATAAAACAAAAGTTAATGTTTTGCTCATTGCACTACCGGTGTCTTCCAATTCATGTGTAGTGTACTAACCAGATGGGATATATTTGTACCACATGTTGCACTTGCTCTTTGTGAAGCAATCAAGGTGCATTCCCTTTGTACTGGTGTAAAAAGACCGTTAAATTCTATAGCATTTTGCGGCCCCTACGCCACTGTTAGAAAATTTGTCTATGACTTACAATCTTGTTTTAGTGTTGGAACTGTATTTGCTGCAACTAATATATAATACTACATTTTTCTTGTTTTAATTTCTTATTTGCTATAAAGGTGTATTAATAAATTCTTGAGGTAGCTCTTCTAGGTTTTAATACCTTTAATTAATGAGGAACCTATACGTGCGTCTAGTCATAGACTTGCCTAGTGCACTTTGTTATAAAACAAAAAAGTAACAGAACAAGTGAAACTATAGCGGCTTGCTGTACAAAAGAAAGTGGTTCTTATGTAATAGTGGTGTAAAAATGTGGGTTCTAGTAGTAGGGGCCCCTCATCACTAAAAGTTGAGATAGGTGAAAAGGATCCGAATTTACAATTTAGATTGATGAAATTAGTTGTGCAAGTTTCTATCTACCATGTGATTGTGGTGGTAAGCGAGTAAAATTCTTTATGGAAAAAACAATACTGTCCTACGTGTGATGAATACAACCGTCAAAGTAATTTATTTAATTAATAGTCACTTTCTTGATTATATCTCGAGCACTAAATCAGTTCTAGCTAATTTCCCACGTTAATAACGGGTATAAGTCCTAAAACAGGAATTTAATTGATTTTTTCGCTAAAATAAAACTAATAAATTAATTTCCGTTCGAGTTAATAACCCATAATTTAAACGTTAATCAGATTTAGAACACCGCGATAACTGGAGTATTTTAATTTTATGCGTGCAGTGGCACCGAACACATGCTCCACGTTATTACACAACATGTATGAATTTCACGACGGATTTTTAAAAAAGAAATATCAAACCTTTCACTTTCATGTCTAAACGTTAGCATTTATTGATGTCATAATGGCGACTCGAACAAGCGACTGGTTTTTTGTAGGTCTGATCGATATTAGTAAACTGACTATTATGTATTGAATCAAAGCTTGCGGGCAATTGAAGTCAAAGAACGCGTATCATCCTATCATGAAATTCATTCATAAAAACGAAACGAAGTCCGTGAAGGAAGCAGACGAGATACCTACATTCAAGTTTATAGTAATGACAGAAATTTTTCTATTAATAACAAAATTCTTATTCCTTCACCGTGCTAATTTAACACAGTTAATTAGAGCAGTAACGGAATGCAATCGAAGCATTTTCTTTATAATTTATTAAGATTTATCAATTAAATTCTGTTTGATAATTGGAGCGCGCATTTTACATTTTTGCATACTTTGAGACAAAACAAGCAGTCTACTTGAATAGCAGTCTATAGATAAGGTTCGTCATGATAAGTGGACCAACCTGTATGTACAAGAAAATCATTTTCTTTTTTTCGTTAGTTAATGTTGTAAAATAAAAAAAATTTCATATTATCTCTTCCAATATAATTGTTTTAATACGACCCAAAATTCGTAAAAGGTCACGGTCGTGTAACCATATACGTAGTTTTAAAAAACTAAAACAACATGCCAATTCTACGCTAAAATGTGTTAATAACTTATTATGTTAATACTTTACAACAAGTCCAAGAATTAAAATATAGTTGTGTTTCATAACTTCCAACTTCCTAAAATGGATTTTATCAATCCGGTTATTTTTTTGCAAGAACAGGTGTTTGTTTTTTTATTATTAAAGCAGATTTACTAAAGGTTTCAGACGTTTGAAATGTTTTAGGCTGAATGCCGGAATATACTATATTATTTTGAAATAGTTTAAGTTAATTAAGTGCAATTTACAGTACTAAAAGGATTGACAGTTCTACGTTAAACGTTGGCGTTGACGTTGAAAAGTAACGTGATAAAATCACACAAAATTAGTTTCAAAAGATCTCGTTGATTGGCTGAATTATTATACTTTATTTCTTTGACCATACAATAGTCCGTACCTAAATAAAGTAAATTGTGTTATCTTATAACCGCCCGCCCCAAAAGTACGACCAAGCCACAAAGAATCTGTAAGGAATAGTGGCCACCATCTCCCCCTTCAGGGCTCACTGGTTAATACTCTTTCAATTAACCAGTTGGAGGGACCTCAGTAATTAAGCCTAATTACTAGATCCCAAAAATACAAACACTTGTTTTCACGAGCTAAATAAATTCTCTGCACCAACAGACAAGAACAATCAACATTGATATTAAGACATCAACAATACAATATCAAACAGTGGTGCCACAATACCACTACTTCTTACACGCTCAAACAATTTAACACAGCCACAACATTGTTATTTGTATACTGGCAATTTTTTTAATTTCACACAAAGCACCCGTAATTCTACCGCGCTGACTCAAGACTGTCCTGCGTCTTTCATATTTCCTCAACCGACCTTTTCTCTCCTTAAAGGTGTTTTTATACATTTTAGACGCCTGTATGAACCTAGAACGCTCTAACAATTCAAGCGTAGCATTAAAACCTTTTCAGACATTCTTTAGTATATGCAACGCTTATTGCAAAATAGTACAAATGTACAAATTTAATACAATGTGGTGTAAACCCCCCCCCCCCCTTCAAGAGTATGCAACACACAAGGAAATTAAGATAAACGGGCACCTTGTGCCACCTCGAGAAACACTTTTTGGATGTCACTGGTTAATGCCCTTTCAAATAACCAGGCCGATGAGTCTCAAAAGCTACGCCGAACTATTAGACTCCAAGCACAACACCTAGCTGATCTCGACGGACGGACGTATTCAATTCTCAAAAATAACGGCAGCAATAACAGCAACATTAACTAAAGGAATTATAACTTTCATAAGCGATAGAAACTATAAATACTTCCCACTGTCTAATATCAGTTCTATAGGCATATACGCTAATATTCCCACCTTTTGGAGGTGCTGCCATCTTACGACAGCTATAGTACACCAGAATTAAAAAAATAGTTCAGGCGGCAACCAATGAACTTTGTGTAGTGAGTGACAAATTGTGTGACAATATTCGAAAGCAGTAGCTTATTTTTGCAGAAAAGCGAGTGCTAATTGTGTTTTTTATTATTAATAAACTATTCTGCACTTATTCCTGAAAAAGTTAAAGTTAATTGGTCACTTCAGTATAAATTTAGACTTTTCCACTAAAATAGTTGTTTTTCATAATCCATAAAATTCAAAACAATGCTTGTCTATGGTCTCTGGGAAGTATTATCCCCACCACGAAGAAAAAGAGAAACCGGTAAAAAAAATGTCCGATACTAAACATCCTTTGCAAACACATTAAAAAGCTGTTGGACACTAACTGCCAAGGTAACTTTCCTCGTCTGTATTGAAATTTTGAATTAAAATCCATTAATTTTTTTTTAATTTGAATTTTTTTTTTAAATTTAGGAAAATTGTTTTGAAAATATAAAATTTTTAGAAAATAAAAAAAATTTTAAATTTAGAAAATGGGAGGTTGTTCCTATGGCCATTTTACATGTTAATACCGATTTTGAAGTTGAAATTCGCAAATGCTTGAAAATCTAAAAATTGATTTTGGGGGTGATCGGGAGATGATAGGAACAATAGTCGTGTTGCTTTGGTAATTATTCAATTAAACTGTTCAGGTAAGCGACTATAAGGAATCCGCACAGAGAGGTTTTCCCAATGCATAGTTGTTCCTATTGCCATTTAACATGTCCATAGCCACACCGATTTTAGAGTAAAAATTCACAAATTTTTGAAAATAACTATCGATAAGGGGGTAATCGGGGTGGTAGGACGATCGCGCTTGCGCAGATGAGCTATTTGACATGCGTAGAATACAAATCTGAACTCCTCTATATTGCGCGTCTATATTGAAGTACAGCACCCCTCCCCACCTCTCTCATTTTTGCTTAAGTTGTCTGGTTTTATGATTTCTGGTATTTTGTAAGAATGCCAAAGCCGAAAATTTATTTTGTCTAAAAGAAATGCCGCCTACCCCTTATTATGTGAATAAATAAATAAATACACTGTTCAGGTAAATGAGTAAAACGAAACACGCTACAGGTGTGTTCTTACCCCTTCCCACCATTCCTTTTTTAAGGCAGACCAAACTCGTTTGGTAGCGGTTTTATCTCAGTATAACTGCTAATCTATTGATTCTACACTGGGTTTTCTGCGTAGGCCGTCTGGACTGTAAAGTGTATAGAGACACACAAAGACACCATGGCAATATTTGCTTTTTGGTATTCTCGAGCCCTAAAACTACATTTCCGCCAAAATCTCAACTTCCGAAATTTTAACTAATGCATTACCTGCCTCTAGCTATGCTCTGTATAGCGAGAAAGATAAAAATAGTTGTGTACAAGAAAACCGCAAGTAAGGTTGTGCCCATCAAAGGTTTAAGTTTACCAGCAGCTTTTAACGGGTATCATCAGTTTATCATTAAGAAGTTGAATATAACAAACACAATATTTTGGAACATTTCACAACTCAAACACTTTCGGTCGTTGTTTGCGGTGGTTTCTTACTAAGTGGCCGCCCTAAACATTTAGGCACTAACATAATATGGCTTGTCACCATTGCGCGGGTGTTGTACATTACATTCAGCAGTATCCTTACACTCTAGGAGTGTGCTATTTGGCAGTGTCAGACTGTTAGTGTATTTGCTTTCTAATTCGTGCGTGAAACATGTTTTTAATGTGTTTTTTGTTTATGAACCACACACGCCATGATATACAGGGTGTCTTCTAAGTAAGTGATTCCTTGGATTATTTTATGAAAAAAAGTTTAGATGAAGGCTTCCGAAAACGATTCTTTGCGGAGTTACAGCCTTCCTAAGAAAGAGCAGTCTAATCACGATTTTATCGATAACCTTTGCAGTAAAATTTTGAAATTTTACATGTGAGCACTGCTGATTTAGCTTAGTATTTCTACTAATTTTTGTTTGAATAAGTGCAACAGAGGTGTCTCCTATGGAGGGGCCACGTAATATTTGCTTCTAAGTATTTTAGGTTTTTACAATGTTTGAAGTTTTGTCTAGACAAACTTATTCTGTATACAAAAAATTCACAAAAAAGGTACACTTGTTGAAAGTCGTTATATCTAACAGTTTTTAAGATAATTCAAAAATTTTGTAAAATCGAGTTACTTATCGTGTCTATTTTGTTGCAGGTAAGCATTGATGTTATTTTCCATCTTCGGTGCAGATGATATTTCTTAAGAAGATAAAATGGAATAATTCAGTTAAGAAACAAGTAAGAATAAGCTGAAGAAAGCGTGATAAAGCAGAACAGAATAAAAACTTCAATAAATATTAAAACTTTTGTCATGTTTTGAAACATAAGGGTAAGCTTTTAAAAATTTGAAATTGCAACCAGTAAAATACTGACAAAGTATAAATAAAATACTTAATTACTTTAACAAGATTTATTTATTTTAACCTTATACGTATTTGAACATGTTTACATGCCATTATCAAAGGTTATACATAACCTAATGGCATGTAAACATGTCGAAATAAGTATACGGTTAAAATAAATAAATATTGTTGAAGTAATAAAACATTTTATTTATACTCAATATGAACTTCAATGAAGTAAAGCTGGACTTTTTGGTATTATTTTGTAGTGGAATTTTCGAAACTTAGAAGTAAAATTGGATATGAAAACAATTCCAACGACATTTTACCGAGATTTAATATCAAAGTGTTAAGAGAGCACATTGTTATGATAAAAGACTAAAATAAAGATTGTCAAAACATTATTTCACTCAAACTGGGCACATAATCTTAATTGTGTAGCCTTACAGATATAGCAAAAATCTACAATTCGGTTCTCCTGAATGCCATAATTTCTCTGTAATGATTTCCAGGAATTTTTGAACGTACAATAAGAACTGCGTATTTTATTCTATTTTAATGCACCATTGTATTTGTAATGAAGCCTCGGTACTACGAGCATTTTGCATACGAGCAAGAAAAAAGAACTAACGGATTTCTTGAAAAATGTCAAAATGGCACGAATATCCAATAAACCAATAAACTTGTACAGTAAATTGTAGGGAAAAGCTTTTTTTATTTAAAGAAAAACAAAAAAAAAACCAAAACACCTAAAATACTAAAATTGCCTCCAATTTTCTCCCTTATATTACTCAAGAACGAGTAGCAAAACCAGGATGAAATTTGGTGTTGTAATAGTCATACGGAAACAAAATGTCACCATGGAACAGCATTTTTGTACAAATGAAAAATTTAAAGTGAAAAAACTTTCAAAAAACTGCAAAGTTTCAAAAACACGTTACTCAAAATCTGACCACACAATTAAAAGTTCAAGCACAGATCCTTCATATGCTACGCATTGTTCCAAGGCGTCTTAACATTTTAAATTCAAAAAAGGTTAATTTTCATCGTAAATATTCTTTTAGGCTTGAAAATATTAAAGAAAGCCTTGAAATGCGGAAGAATTTCTTTATTATTATAATTTTCCAAACACTAATTAGTTGCAAACATTTCAGTGTGAAAAAGTCAAGGAAAGTTGAAAATGTCTTTTCTGTACAAAGATGATGAACGGCTTTTTCTGCGTATTTAAATTTATGTGTTAACACGTCAAACAATATCTCAACAACCCATTGTGTGAGGTGAGTAACCGCCGAGTCTGTTATAAGAGTTCTCGAAGATCAGTAGCCCTCACACCTAATAATACTAAAGAAGGTGTCTAAATTAGAAGCTGAGAAATAGTAATTTTTTAATTGCGGTTAGCCGTTTAGCATATTTTTACATTTTTACTATGAAAAGTATTAATTGCGTTCGTGAAAATTTTTAATTTCGAGATTTGAACGAAAATACATAGTATGGTATCAAAAAAAGATTTTTTTAAATGTCTGCCAGGACGGTTGGGTGCGGCAGATTGGGCGCCGCCGTTTGTACGCAGGGACGGTTGCGCACAGAAACGTTTGGGCGCAGGACCGTTTGGCCGCAGAGCACTTTGGGCGCAGAGACGTTTCGACCACCACAATAAGCGCGACATAGTTCTATTCATACATATATAAAAGCCAAAGGGTTTTTTTCTCTGGTTCCTCCAGCGGCTACCGCTTCACCAATTTGGACCATTTTTTTTCAATGAAAGGTCTCTATCCTCAGAACACGAAACATTTTTATATTTTTATTAACCGTCGATTTTTCAATAATAATCAATTTAATTTATATTTTATAATATATATAAAAGTCTGCTAGATGCGCTTCACTTGAGGCGACATCTACACCAACGTCGCGTCTCCCTTATGGAACTAATGCATCAGGTGACATCATTTAGCCGGTTCTGTCAACGCTCAGTCTGTCAGTGCATTGTGCGCTGGGGTAACATTAGTTTAACATAAAAGCGCAAACGAACAGCCGTCATAATAGACGTAGCGACACTCTTAGATAATAATCTGCGGAAACCCTACACTGAAAAATTGAGGAAATACCAAGACCTTTCTTTCGATTCAAAAACCACCCACAACCATAATTTTGCGGTTCATGGTTTTCACCAACTACTACAGGAAAACTTCATACAAAACGCAAAACCTACCAGCTATCAAAACAGCAAGAAATTTCGCCCAGGCGAACGGTTGGTACAGTTGAAATAGTCTGCAGAACATTAAAATATTAAGCCTCGAGTGCCGTGCACTTTGGCTGTACCACTACCTAATTAAACCGAGAAATTAAAGAAAAAACAATTATAATTCGATCTATATTAAAAATTATATTCTTCTTCCTATAGTGCCATACCCTATTGCCACCTTTCTCCTATGTCTGTGTTTAGTGCGCGGCGATAGATAATTTGCACAGACAGTCATAGGGGACCTACAGTTTAACGTGGGCTCAGAACCACAGGAAGTGCATGCACTTCTTCTCCAGAGAGGTTTTCCTGGGGAAAAATCCACCTCGCTGGTTTCCCGTTGCCTTGCGAGGGAGAACGACCGGGCCGGGAATCGAACCCGGATCCGCTGCATTGGTAGCCCGCGCGCTTACCACTGAGCTACGGCCGCTCTGCGAAAAATTGTATACGATTAGTCAAATCCAAGCAAACAGCTTCGTCCGCTTTATTTATTCTCCCTTGCAAATTAATCTCCTCCAAAATTAATTTCCAGATTGCTTAAGTGATACGTATTAGAACGAAACAAACCCTGGCCCTAGAACCTACGCTTCTTGTCTCTGGCCGTCATCATCCAGTTCCTGATATTTAATTCATGGAAGTCGTCCTTCGGTGAGTCCAATCATCTGCTCTTGGGTCTCCCCCTCCTTTTCTTACCTTCAGCACCTTGTTTCAGCAGAACCTTTGTAGCCCTATCCTCGTGCATGGATCCTATGGACCTTTGTTACTTGCGTGATACTCGGTTCTCTGTATGGTTGCATTATCTCGGCGTTCGATCGTCGTTGCCACTGATCTTCCACTTTCTCACCCTGAAAGCTCTTTGCAAAATCTTCCTTTCTCAGATTTCTAGCTTTTTTTGGTCACACTTGTTTAATACCCACAAATCGCTCCCAGACATCACTAACGGTCGGATAATAGTTTTATATACTCGTAACTTGAATCACAGGAACGATTCCGCACCAGTGTGCTTTTATTAATCGCGCTATTTATCTACCCCTTTATTTGGAATTGTCACTCCCAGATAGCAAAATTCATTCACATCAGCAAACACATGATTTTGATGAATTTGAATTTGATGTACCCATACTCTCGTCCTTCTTCAATCACGATCACGATCTGCCTATATCAATCCACCGCTAGATGTAGGCTTTTCCCATATCATGCCATTGCGCTCTATTGTTTGCTTCTCTTATCCATTGGGTTCCTGCCCTTCTTCTTATATCGTCTCTCCATCTTGTGTTTGGTCTTCCTGCGCTCCTGCGTCCGAGTCTTGGTCTCCACTCTGGGATTAGCTTTGTCCACCTGTCATCAGTTCTTCGGGCCACGTGTTCGGCCCATCTTCATTTCAGTTCGACCATTCTTTCCATTACGTCTGCAATTTTTGTTTGTTCTCAAATCCATTTTTTGCTTTTCGATCATTTAACTTAATGCCCAACATTCTTCGGTCATGTGCGCGTTGTGTCCTGGTTATTCTTTGGGCATGTTTTTTTGTGAGACTCCATGTCTCAGCCCCATAGGTGAGTACAGAGAGAATACATTGGTCGTACAGTTTTCTTTTTAGCGTGTTGGGTATTTCAGATGTAAGATGTCTTTGAGTTTACCAAATGCTGTCCAAGACCTTTTACTTTGCGTGAGATTTCTTCATTCATGCGGTCTTTGGTTGTGGTGATCTTCTGCCTCAAGTATATGTAGTGTTCGACTTTTTCTAGCTGTTGGTCATTGAGTATTATATTTATGTGCTCGTTTGTATTTGTCATGATCTTTGTTTTGTTAATATTAGTGGTTAATCCTACTAGTTTAGACCAGTTGTCCAATTCTGTAATCATCTCTTGTAATTCGGTAAGATCATGGCTTGTTGGAAGAATATAATTCAATTCCCTGAAGATGCTTTCAAAGGCTGCTATAAACAATTTAGGGGAGATCGTATCACCCTGACGTACGCCTCTCTTTATCGGGATTGAGATGTTTGTTCCCGAAGGAGTATGTGCCTGCAAGTAAATATTGTCACGAGTTGACTTAGACTTATTTAGAATATTTAATATTATTACAACTAATTATTAAAATAATTAGTGATTTCAAAATAAGGTGCAATGCATAGTATTGATCTGGTCACCTGATCCATCTCATACCTATTTTAAGAATGTCCAGGGGTTGTATGCACCTTTCCTTGTTGCACCTTTGTGAGACAATTACATATAATATTGATTGGTCTATTAATAAACAAATCTGGGTCTCAGATTCATACATGAAAAGGTGCAGTGCACCATATTGATTATTATTAAAAAAAACAACCAGCTTCACAGAGTATAAAAAGGGCTAAAGCTTGGTGATACGATAACAGTCAACAGTCCACAGTCGACAGCCGAGCTTGGCTCGACCTAGCTGGTCTAGTCCGATCTAGCCTAGAGTCGACATTAGTCTCTGCCATCTACCATAGCTACGACTCAAATACCTCTCGCATATTGGGGGCCTTGAGCCCCAAATTAACAAACTGTATTGTAACTCATGTAAGTAATATTAGCTTAGTATTAAATAATATTGTAAACCATTAATTAAATATATCTCTGTTGAATTTTGGCTGTTCTTATAATATACCTAGACATTATCTCACAAACTACGACCCCCTAACGTGACAATATTTTAAATTAATGTAGTATATCTACTGTCTATTCTACATTTCGCCATAGAGTTTAGCACCGGCCATATTTCAATAGTGTCAAATGCTTTCTCATAGTCAATGAAAGCCATGTGGAGATTTAGATTATATTCATTGCATTTTTCTATTAAGTTGTTGATTGTGTGTAAGTGATCCATGGTGCTGTAGCCTGAGCGAAAGCCAGCTTGATCTCGGGGTTGTTGATAGTCTATTTTTTCCGTAAATCTGTTTGTGAATAATTTATACATTTGAGACAGCAGACTTATAGATCTATAGTTACTGAGCTTTTTATGTCGCCTTTTTTGTGGATAAGGATGACCTCGGCTTCTATCCAGGGTTCTGGGATTTGTCCCGTTTCCAGGCAGCTGTTAAAAATCCCTTTGAGTTGTTTAATTAGTTTTGACATTCCGTGTTTTATAATTTCGGGTATTATGCCATCTGGCCCGGCAGCTTTATTGTTCTTGACTTTTCTTCACTATTTAATTTTCTAGCTTTAACGCCGCCGTGTACCGCAGCCTAATTTCCATCTGTCCTTGTCTTGCCAATCTTTCTCGGTTAATTGTTTTTTCTATATGGTATCTATTGCTTCTCTTCTCCAGGTTTTGCAAGGAAGTCTTCTTTTCTTTCTTCAGTCGTTCGGGATCCATTTATACATTTTTAGGGGCCATCTTTCAGGTTGTATTTCTCTTAAGTGACCGTACCATAGCAGCCTTTTGGTTTCAATCTTATCTATTACAGTACCTTCAATTTCCGTTTCTCTTCGGATATCTGTATTCCTCACGTGTTCTAGTCTATATCTTCGGCACTTCCGTTTGAGGAAGTCCAATTCTACTGCAGTAATTCTTTTTTTTTTTTTTTTTTTCTGATATCTCTAATACTTCAGCGCCATATGTCAAAATGCTCTCTAAGATTGCACCTATTTGTAGGTACTCTTTTATATTTCTTTAGACCACATATTAGAAAAAAACTCTAAAACCCATAGAATAAAATAAAATTATACTTTTAAAAGAATCGCAAATCGCTTAGTTTTAAAACATTTCTTTTTAATTTTAATGAGAAACGACACACTCAGTCGTTAAGTACCGGTTACTGTTAGTACCACTTCGCCTTTATAATTCCTTAGAAACACACACACACAAGTTTACTTTCTTACATTTTCTCTGTGCAGTTTTCCTATGGGCCAACTCTTTCACAAATTTACAAGTCAACTACTTGAGAGCAGGTTTACTTCTTGTAGGCAACCAGATTCTACTAGAAAGTCTTTTTGTAATTGTAAACACTTTTGAATGAATCGGAAAAAATTGTTTGCGCTCATAATATTTGTAGGCGTGCTGCAACAATTCGTTTTTCCTTTTAAGCGTTAAAGTTCATAAATTTACATGAATTGTTGTTCGGAAATTCTTAGAAGATGTCATTCTTCAAGATTAAATGTTAACATAAACAATTATCTGCTCATCACCACCTACGCTTCCACCGAAATAAATTATAATATTTACATTAGAGAAACGGAAGCGTGTAAAACGTCTGTTATTTTATTAATGTGTATAGGAAAGTGCAACAAGCACAATCTGATTTTTGTTTTCGAGTGAAAGAAATTATGTAATGGCATTTAATATTAAGCTTTGTAATAAACTAATAACACTTCTATCACAATATTTTTGCACCGTAACTATTATTATCTAATAGCGACATGGCTTAGGAGATCGATTATTGTCAGCGCTAGAGGCGCTGGAACTAATGAATATCAATGAAATTGAAAACGCGCCTGAATTAAAATCGAAAGTTACCTTTAAGTCTATATAAGGGAACGTACATTTTGTTTCGAGAAATAAATATAATAATACGCCTTATACGAGAGTGATTTAGCAGCCGCACCGATAGCCGACTCATTATTTTTATTAAGTTTTAATTATCTCTGGACAAGGAAGTGTAGATACAATTCCAATATAGGCTAATTATGTCACTAATATTGCGAGACATAAATAGAGCATTCGAAAACTGGAATAATTAAACTTTTTGTGGTATTTCTAGTGCGTCCGCAATATTTTTATACAAAAGGTTAAATTCTAGTAATAAAATTAATTGGTATAGCTTGATTAGGTTAGTTATGCGTTTTGCTTTTGTTTTGTAATTAAAAGTTAAGTTTAAATTCAAATTACAAAATTAGTTTAATTAACACGACTTAATTTTTTTTAAATTTTTTTCTACAAACCAGTTCAGATTCATTGACAAGTAAGCATACGTAGTAGTGAAGGCATAATTCGAATAAATATAATTGAACCATTCGATTATCGAAATATCTCGAGCGATTAAAGAAAACCATTCGAACGATTTTTTCGATTTTAAAATCATGTCCATTTCGGAAGCCGGCGTTGAAGCGATGCCCCGTACAGTAGCCTACTGCAAAAGCCCAATGTAAATATATATTACGATGATGCCACCAGTCGTGGTATTCTATTATAAAATTATGATGCGAATACACTAATTTGAGATAAAAATTCCGGAATGCAATTGCAGAAAGACGCCTCTTGAGCGGCGTGATTAGCTTAGCCGCACAATCACAACGAGATAAATTTGTATTGTGTTGAACATTTTATTTTATTGATTGACGTTACGAATAAGACACACAGTATTGTGTCTCGTGGTCATTTTAACGCAGGGTCGTAATTTAAAATTTTATTATTGCTCTTCTTCTTTCTCTACTCCCATTTATGCCCTAAGGCGTTGGGTCCTCTATCCATCTCATATAGCTGTTGCGGTCTCTCGCCATTCAGCTGACTACTAGCGCCTACTCGATGTTGTCTTCCCATTGGACTCGGGATCTACCTTTGGTTCTTCTTCCTTCTACTTTCATTTGATAGACTTACTTGGGGTATCTTGTGTTATCCATGCACATGAGGTGTCCGTACCACTTCAATTGTTTCTTTTCTATTTCACTGTGTGTTTGTTGTTGATCTAAGTCGTCTCTTATACTTCCGTTCTTTATTCTATCCCTTCATGTCTTGCCTAGCACTTTTCGCAGGTATCTCAGTTCCGTTACTGTTATTTTGAATCGGTGTGGGGCGGAATATTGTTTTACATAGGTGCATCTTTGCATTTGTGCTTAGTTCTTCTTTGCCTACCGCCGCCTTGTTTGTTTAATAATATATCCTATTTGCTTTGTTTATCCAGTTTCTAATTTCTTTCTGTACTGGTCCATCCTTATTTATTATCACTTCTTAAGATTCATACTTCTTCACATACTCCAGTTTTCCTTTCCTTTCCTTCTAATGTAATCGGTACTCTTGCTTCTCTTTCTTCCCTTGTGATATGAACTATTTTGCTTTTTCATTTGTTTATCCTCATACCTTCGTCTTCTAGGTTGTTTTTCCATATATTAATATTTTCTGGCAGTTATCTTGTGTTTCCTGCCATTATTAGCATCATCTATATCAGGAGGTCTTGGGTCATGTTATGATACCCTAGTATTGTTTTCTTTGTGATTTCTTCTTTACATTTTTTAATTATGCTGTTCATGTAAACCACAAACAGCAGTGAGCTCAAACTGTCGCCTTGTTCAACCCTATCTATGTTAAATTCTTGTGGTTTTTGTCCGTTTATCCTTAATACCCCCACCACTTTTTTGTTTATACTTTTGATCACTCTTATAAGCTTTGGGCTTGTTTGTAGTTTTTCCATTGCCCGCCATATGTGCTCTCTTGGTATTTGATCCAACGCCGCTTTAAGGTTTAGGATTGCTAGCTAAATGTCCCCGATTTTATCTATCATCTTTCTCTCTTATCTGACTGATCGTGTATATGTGATTTTGTGTTTGTTTACCTGGGCGGAAAGCCGCTTGGTACTCTTCTAGCTTGTCTTAAATTACATTTCTTAACCTTTTATCTATTATTTTCGAGTAAATTTTTAGCGCTACTAGAGATAGGCATATTGCCCTGTAATTCTCACAGTTTATTGTTTCTTCCTTTTTATATATGGAAACTATTATTATATTTTTTTCCCAGTTGGTGGGTATCTGTTCTGGTTTCTATGCTTGTTTGAGGATATTTTTCAGCCATATTTGACTATTCTTTCTCCACCTTTCTTGAGTTGTTCCGGGGCGATATTATCTTCTCCTGAGGCTTTTCCGTTTCGTGCTTCGTTATTTCTTAAGCTGTCTGAATTTCTTCCTCTGTTATGCTGTTTTTTTCTTCCTCATTTCCATTTTCTGCTTCTTCTTCTTTTGAGTTTTATTTTTCTTGTTTTTTAATTGTTCTTTAATTGTTCTTTCGCCAGGTTTTTCGGACTTCATTTGTCGTTGTCGTTCTAATTCTTTGATTCATGATGTTTCGTATCGGTTTTGCTCGGTTCTCTGTTAATCGTTTGATGACTTTCCAAAATTGCTTTTGGTTCTCTATGTAGTTTTCTTCTAAATTTCTTGCCAACTCCTTCTGGGATGCTTATTTTGCTTGTTTTACTGTTTCCTTAGGTTCATTACGTTTCTGTATGTGATTTGCTCTATCTGCATCCATATTGGTCCTTGCAAATCTGCTCCACGTTTCTTTCTTTAGCTTTATCTTACTCTTCACTTCCGCGTTCTACCATCTTGTTCTTTTCTTATGCGGACTATAGTTTGCTGCATATCTCTTCTGCGCTTCGAATTGTGGTTTCTTTAAATGTATTTCATCTTGCCTTTAGGTTCCAGGGCGTCCCTAGTTGTGGTTCGATTTCTCTTGTGTTAAGCGTATTATTAAGCTTCTGTTCGTATTCTGCTCTTATTTGTGGGTTTTCTAATGCCTTAAATATAATACTTGTATACTTCTTTCCGATTTCCCTTTTGAATTCTCCTTCTGTTACTCTGTTTCCTATTGGGGCTCCGGAGTTTTTAAGGGTATACCTCGTGTTTAGCGCCTTTATACCACTTTCTCTATTTTTAATTTGTGCTATCCCTAGTATCTGCATTTTATATTTTTTTATTTCCTCCGCCCTCTTTACTTCCTCCTTTCCCGTTAATGAGGTAACATTCCATGTTCCAAATCATATTCCATTTCTCGCCCGTCGTCGTTGTTCAGTCCCGTTACCCCGGGATAACTGGGTCATTCCCTGGCAGGGGCCCTCACAGGATGGTATCAGCCGGGCCAGCTGAACCCTGGTTTTTTTGAGAGGTATTACTCCTCTATCACTCCCCATTTATCCTGGCTTGTGACAGGCAGAGCCTGAATCTAATTCTTGGTCCAGGTTGGCTGGGTTTATTTAATATTGTTTTAAACAATATAAAAAATACGAAAATATAAAGAAATATATTATTATTTAGAATAATACTCATTTTCTCGCATTTGGATGAGATGCAAACGAAGTAACGGCTTTCTTAAATTGGTTGTATTTTTAAAAGACTTTAAATTTTTTTGCACAAATTGCATGTTGCCAAGTTACTGTCGGAAGATTTTGTGAAATAGTTTCAAGCAACAAATGTTTTTGTTCCTTGCCTCATTTTAAAGAAATAGTTGATTTATAGAAAAAAAAAATGTATCTACTTTCGCGGTGTATAGAAATATTGCTCAAAAAGTAGGCCGCAATTATCAGAAAATGTAATGAAATGTAAAATACTGTAAGAAATTAATATTGTTTTACTTTTAAATGGGAAGCTGGAAGTTTATTTTGCCCAGGTAAATAAACATGATTGTGCTTACGCTACTAAGCAGCAAGCCCGAGGTCACATAAACCATAGCCACTGCCCACCATACGACTAGTTAAAAAGAAAACTTTTTTTTTTAAACGACTTTTATTTATACAACTAGTTGTGCATCAGGATTCAGAAAATTCCGATTTCGAACTATCCGATCCCGAATTCCGAAGTAGTCGACGGTGTACGAGCGTTTATATGCAAATACGGAAAACGACGAGATACGAATGAATTGGTTTTTTAGACATTCCGATATTGTTTTTGTTCCTGGTCTCATATTAAAAAAGTAATTGGTTGGTAAAACAGAAAAAGATTTTTCGGTTTTTTCGCGGGTTTTCTTTTCTGGGAGTAACGCTCATTGCCGAGATGCACGCGCCGGGTATGAAGTTATTTGAAAAAAAGCGCTAATCGCTAATATTCGCAAGAAAAAATTATAAGTGTATAAACTGAACGTATTGCTATAATTGCAACATTTTATTTTATTTTGTAATGCATTTTATGCCAACTTAAATTAAACGTGGGCCGGCGGGTGGTCTAGTGGTTAAAGTCCCAGGCTTTGAAACTAGACTCCCAATGGCAGTTGGTTCGAGTCCACTGCTCGTCGGTAATTTTTCTGAACAAGTTAAATCCGACGGGTCCATGGATGGTGTATGTAGGTGTGTATGTTGGGTTGCATGTCTTTCAGGGGTGGGACATGTTAGACCAGTGAATAGCGCTGAAGTGCGCTGAGCCCGGGTAAGGGGGTGGGATGGGAATCATGAAGTCGTGCTCACGCACGGCTTCATGATTCTTTAAAAAAAAATTAAACGTAATGGCTTTGAATAATTGATCACTGAATATACATTCACCTTGTAGATCCGGATTCACTTGAAACCCACAATTTTTTATTTTTGACTAGGTGTTCTATTTTCGCTACCTGTTACAAAAACAACAAATCGTATTGCGCGTAGGTATAAGCATGAACCTGAGTTCTGAATACAATTTATAATATTAATAACCTTGTAGATAAATAACAAATAATCGTGAGCAACTTCTAAACGAATTACCATACCAGAACAATCGATAATTGCTATTGTAATCCGCAAATTCTCCAATGTTAATTTATTATAACAAACAGGGCCGCTGCTATCATTATTTAATTTAAACTATGCTAATAGATGTAAAGTAGATGAACGAAAATAGAAATAAACAGCAATATAACTACATTTCCTTTATTTCCAACTGCATTTCAATGTCTTGGGTTCACGATCGTGATGCATTTTACCTTCGGACGTTTTGTAAGTGATGGGCGTACTTGTAATATTTCCGAATCGATTCTTTAAATGAAACCCACACAAATTATGCTTATTGTAAATAGAAAAGGTGGAAATCCTTTAATAACTGGTTCTAAGCCTTATCTCGTAACTGCTTTAATTATATATAATTAAATAACGCGTTCTATAATCTTATGATAATGCAGAATTTTAATTTAGTGGAGCCATTTAATCATAATAATTGATAGTTTTATGTATTACAAGTAACAGGAAACAGTTTTTGTATCTTTTAATTTTAAATCTTTTTTTTAGAATATTGTAAAAATCCATTTACTTCAACAGAGCAATGTAATTTTAAAATATAACAAATGCATAATGTAACGCAAACGTTAATTAAAAATCACTCACCAAAGGATTTCAACCGTTCGACCAATGCACCTAGGTCACATTCTCGAAAAAGTTCGTGCAGGCCTACTCAAGTTACGCACTTTTCATAAATATGTTGCTTTCAAACACATCAAACATACAGCATTCAGAATACTTCCATTATTAACATGAAAAACAAGCCGATATAGTCAGTGATCCAAAAGAAAATATATTAGAGCAGAAAACATTTACAAATCGTCTATCTTAATTGTAGCTGGTAAGTGGCTGCTCTAATTTTTTTTTTGATTGCTCGGTATGTTAGTACGCTAGCAAAGCATGATCAAAATGTATTACTTATTGGAGAGATACTTCCTCTTGCAGATATCCCACGTAGAATGGAGCAGTTTACCATTCGAGTCTACTACAACATTATCTTTAGTGCACTAACTCGAAGTACCTATAAAAAAAGAATAGTTAACTCGATCATTAAAAACTGCGTTTATATCAATCCGCTTGCCATTCGGAATAGGTTTCTCCCGAAAGATATGAGCTACATAGATTTGTGAAAAATTGTCATCCCATGCCACCCCATGATAAATATTCCGGGGCTCACTGGTTAATACTCTTCACATCATTCGGTCACGTTCTGGTTAATACTCTTTTAATTAATCAGGTCGACGGACCTCAGTAATCAAGCCTAGTTACGAGATCCCAAGAATACATGCACCTGTTTCTACAACAATAATATTAGCACATCAGCAATAATAACTTATTAATAATAACATTTTTCTAACACAAGATTGTAATTGGAAACACTCTTGAATTTCACACACATATCCGTAGTTTTACCACGCTGACTTAAGACTGACTGGCGTCTTTCCTATTTCGCCAACCGCTTCTCTTTACCCTCAAGGGTGTTTTCATGCATACATTCCAGACGCCTGAACGCACCTAGGGCCCCTAATAATTCAATGGTAGCACTTTCACACATTCTTTAGTATATGTATGCAACGTTCAAAATAGTACAAAATTTGGTGTAAAATAAGGTGCAAACAGTACAATATTACAAAGTAATTCAGCTCTTCAACAAAACTTCTATTTCTAGACTTGTTTTAACCCTTGCACAATGTCTATAAATTCAGTTAAAGTAAGACTCTCAATTATTATCATTAATGAAACATTTCCTTATGGGCCTTTATGGCATATATTATCGCCTTAATGTTAACCTTCCGAAACATTTTACGGCTTGCATTCACGTTCATGTACGTCATTCGCAACTTACGTTTATTTTCAACAAACGAGCGGAAATCGTGTCAGTATTTACAATTAACGGATGCATAGAAACCATATTTCATTTTTAACTAGTTAAATAGGAAACGTTTCACTTTTAAATTACACGTAATGTATTTAAATTTAGGTCGAAATTGTTAAACTCTTATGTATCTTGTTGTTTTAAGTGGTGAAATTAAACCAATTTTCTGGAGTGATTACAAAAATTGTGTTACATACGAGTACAACACTTCCCTACCTGCTTTTGTCATGTACGACTGACCGCATTTAATTAATACTGCATTAATATGCTTGAAGTTTTTGTTATAAATGTTTCACTAAATTATAATCAAACTTGTTAGTTTAAAAGCAATAAAATTCTTATCGCAAATACCTGTTACTTAGATCATAGTTAACACACAAACAATTCGAGGAAATTTTTTGTATTACAATAATATTATTGTTTGTACAATATATTTAGTTAAAGTTGTTTTACCTACAACTGTGTTGTATTAAAACTTATAAATAATCTAGAAGGCATATTTGCAATAAAAACAGCAATAATATCAATACATCTACAATTGCATACATAATAAAGATTACCAATAGTCTGAACAACACTACTTTATATTTACTACCACCTATACAATACTATCAATAGTTTATCATTAAACAATTAAATACAACAAAAACAGCATTGTTATTTTCATAGCATGGCAACATATTATAACTTTACTCTAATATATGAAGATTTGTACTTTCATGGAATAAACATTGCATATATTCCTAAGAATCTGCAAAGCTGTCTGGCATGACGTATAAATGCACCCTTAGGAGAATGAAGGGCTGTTGACAAAATATGAGAGATATAAGTCAGTCTTAAACCTGAGTGGTAAGCTGCGTTTGCGAGTGTAAAATTAAAGAGTGTTGCCAGTATACAAACTACAATGTTGTGCTTGGTATATCTAATGGTTGATGTAGCAGAGATGTACAGAAGCTACTATTGATAACACATTGTTTGTGCAGTTGTAGGGTGTTAATATAATTGCTGTTGCTTCTTGTTGTTGTAGAAAAGTGATTTAACCCGTATAGACAAGTAATTGTGTGCTTGGGATCTAGTATTTAGTCTTAGTTACTGAGGTCCCTCGACCTGGTTAATTGAAAGAATATTAACTAATGACCTCAGAACGTATAACGTGGGGGAAGGGCGGAAAAGAGAGATGGATTTCCAATGATTCGTGATATATTTTGTTCATGCTTTGCTAATGTGAAATGTATATTTGCTTTGCTTTTCATGTTAACACTGCAGATATTCTGAATGATGAATGCTTGATGGATCTGAGAGCAACATAATTACAAGAAGCACCTAACTTGATGAGGCGTGCAGGGTGTTTTTCTAGATTGTGACCCAGCTGGATCGGTCGATTTGTTAGAGACCTCGGCGATTGAATAATAATTTATATATTGTATCGGCCTATTAATGTAAATCAGTTTTTAGCTTTTTACCCATCCTACAGTCTTGATCAATGTACCGTTACTGTTTTATAGTCGGTAAACTAAATTTTAACACCGTACAATATAATAAAGTAATTTACTCTTCAAACAATCAATTTTTAAGTGCGAGGGAGGGACAAAGGCAACTCGGTTAAAAAAATCACGACGAATATTTCAAGATCTTTAATAGAAGTAAGAAGATAATAATATTGCCAAAACAAAGGAAAGCAGAAGAAGAAAGAAAGACAAGTTTAGGTAAAAGTATCATAGAAGGGAACATAGTGGAGAAGAAAGTGAAGCAAAAAGGATGCTCGAATTGAAAGAAATGATGAAAGAACTAGTGCGAGAAACGGCGAAAAACACAGCCGAAGTAAAAGAAGAAATAAACACGACAAAACAGGAAACTAAGAAAAAAGAAGAACAGTCAGAAGAGAAGACTAAACAACTAAAAGAAATAGAAGCTCTGGAAGGAAAGCTGAAAAAGAAGAGAAAACGAAGAAAAAACAATAAATAAAAAAATAAATAATATAAAGAATACGAGTGCAAGAGCACAATGAAAAAGAGCGGGTGGAAGAATTTCTAAACCAGAAACTACTGACAATTGCGAAAATAGGAAGGGCGTACGTAGTAAATACCAAAAATAAAAAAAAAACAGGAAATAATGAGGACCAAAAATAAACTGAAGAACTCAAAAATATATAAAGATAATATAATAATATAAAAAGCATTGCCAGAGAAGAAAAAACATAAGGTAACAGGGTGAAAACTGGATATCAAAAAGTAATAATTAATGACGATGAATACAGATGGAGCAAAGAGAAACAAGCGGTAACGGCATGTGCAAAACAAAGGCCAATAACAAAATACTAACTATCCTAGAAAGAGGAAATATAGACACGATAACGAAGACAACACACGTAAGGAAAGGAAAATGACGACATTGGAACAAGAAAAAAGACAAGAAATATTACGCATTGCAACGTAGAACGTCAAAGGAACATACACGGAGGGGGCGGTGAAAAATTTGATAAGAGAAGTCAGAAGGTACAAAATAGACATAATAGCAGTGCAGGAAACAAAACAAACATAAAGCGAGAGAGTTGATTTAGAAGATTACACTAAAAGCTAAGGACAAAACAGGAGACTAAACACAGGTTTCCTTAGTAATACAAGCAGTAACGGACAGAATTTGCTACATAAAGATAGGGGGTAAACATAGAAAATTGAGTTTCATAAGCGTACCAACCGAAGAAAAAGAAAAAGACGAAAAAAAAGGGATTCTATGAAAAAATAGAAAGGATCTACAATGACATCCCAAGGTACGACATTAAAATAATTCTAAGAGACTAATGCGAAGATAGTAAAGGAAGAAATGTACATCTCAACCATAGCAAGATTTAGCAAACATGAGGAAATTAATGAAAACAGGGACAGGGATGGTGGTAAAAACTACACAATTTGAAGAAAAAGATATATACAAAGAAAGGTAGACATTGCCAAGTGGCGAGACATAAAATCAGATAGACCACGTACTAATTGAAGAACTACACGCCAGATGTATCACAAATATAAGATGCTACAGGGGAGCGGACGCAGATTCCGACTATTACCTAGTGCGAATGGTATTCAGTCAAGGAATAGGGACAAGAAAACAATATAAGAGAAAAAGAGAAAATACTCAAAACCATTATAAACAAAAAGTGGAAACGAAAGTAAAAAACACCAACAGCACCAATAACGTGGGGGGGGGGGGGGTGAAATGGAAACGAATAGAATGCAATACAAGAAGCGCAGCAAAAGAAACGATAATGAGGAAGAAAAGAAACAAAGAAACGAGCTGGTACAACGAAAAGTGTATAAAAGCAGTTGAATAAAGGAAAAATAGCCAGAGAAAATTTAATAAAAAAGAACACAGAAGAAACCATACTTCGGAGGGCACGTTAAGCCGTCGGTCCCGGTTGTCATCTTTGGCAATCGTAAACCATTTAGTGGAACTTCTTCTCCTTTCGACGGGTAAGGCCAGCCTCCTGCCCGGCATACGTGCAAAGAGGGCTCACAGTACGCACACTAGTTGCGGGTATTAAACAGGCCATTGGCCTATAACAAGAGGAAAAAGAAGAACAATAAGCAACTTTCACCAAGATTAAAACATGTGTCACAAAAAACAAAAGCGTATATACCATCTGTCTATAAAGTAAACCCCCCCCCCCCTTAACTAACTTTTAAACGACTTGATATTTTACTACAACATTTGGTATGCTTTAATGGGAAATTAAATACTATTTTTTAGCCAATAATTAAATTTTGTATCATTCAAAATGGCGGCTGGCCGCTAATGAATAATGAATTTTGCTTTAATGAAAAAGGGGGGTCGAGTGACACCTCATTTGAAAGGTCTTTTAATTCTGCGCCTGATCTCAGAGTTTCAAAGAAAAATATTTAGCCATAACAAAATGGCGGATTTTAAACAAATACACTCACTCAATTCAAAATTGGTTTGATTTTTTTATACAGTAGTCCACTTTTTCATTCGCAGGACAAAATTTTCTCAGAAATATCTCAGGTGGCTGGAAATAATATTGAAAACGTTATGTTCCACCTCATTATTATACGCCTGTTTCTGACTTTCGCAACGGACATTTTCCTGGAAGATGGATTGGTAGGCGGGGGCTTGTAGAATAGCCGGCTCGCTCCCCAGATTTCACACCCTTAGATTTTTTTTCTATGGAGATATCTGAAATCAAAAGTGTACAGAACCCGTCCAGAAACAATTGAAGAACTGGAGCAACGCATTACGTAAGTTTGCAGAAATGTCACTCCAGAAATTTATGAAAATGTAAGGCAGGAATTTAATAACCGACTTCTTATGTGCCAAGAAGTAAATGGTGAACATTTCGAACATTTAATTTAATTTCTTTAGCTTTAATTTTTAGTTTTTTTAAATACACTTCTTCAAAAATTTGTCATTTTGTTATGGCTGAATATTGTTCTTTCAAACTCTAGTATCAAGCGCAGAACTAAAAGATTTTTCAAATAAGGCGTCATTCGACCCCCCTTTCTATTAAAAAAAAATAAAAATGGTGCCCAGCCGCCATTTTGAATGATACAAAATTTTATTATTAGCTAAAAAATAGTATTTAATGTCCCATTACAGCAGGGGAGTTACTTTATAGACACAGGTATATCTATAAGACAGTAATAAGACGGGCGGTTACATACGCAAATGAAACAAGGACATTAAATAAAAGAGAACAAGAAAAACTGGAAAGATGGGAAAGGAAAATATAGAAAATAGGAGAAACATGAAGTATATCCAACGAGGAAGTAATGAACATGTATGAAGAGCCAGGAATGGCTAAAATAATTAAAACACAGAAAATACACGATGGCTGGGGCACATTCAAAGAAATTGGGTATAGAAAACTGGACAGTAATTGCGAAAGACAGAAAGAAATGGAGGGGGGTAGTGAACAAACCCCTACGCCTAAAGGGACATAGCTCTAAATAAAATATTTTTTTGGCAGATTAACGGTTTTAGAACGATTAGCTATAAAATAATTAGACTAACTGACATAAAGTTCAAATTTAAAGATTATTATTTTGTTACATAATGTAGGTTTTTCTGATCTCTCTTTAAATGTGTATCTATATTTATTCTGCTTAAGGTCAATGTTAGCAGCGCTCAGGTGTTTAGCAATAAATTCTCTTTTTAAATTTAGAAAAATCGCCACAGTTTCACATAAATATTATTATTTATTTATGAATACTTAAAACTAGTTTAATATAAGATATTTTGATCATTAAATTACAGACCTACATTTCTTTTTTTATTAACCTTGACGGTACCATTCTAGGACCTTAAAAATTTTGGGAGCAGACGGACTTCCTTTGGAAGCTGTATCTGTTATATCTTTACGGTTTAAAAAAACATTATTATTGTAAAAAATTAGGAAATAAATCAAACAAAACTATGGAGAAAATCCCACGGTTACTTTACAGCATGCATGAATATAAATACAGCGCGATGTTTTACACAAAACCGAAAAAAATAATAACCTCATACATATTTACAATTACATAAATACAAGTCGTAGATGTTTTAAAACAACTTTAAAAATTTTACATATTTAAAATAACCTAAACACAATATAACAATAAATTCATACGAACTAATTGGTTTTGTTGTTTAAGTAGGCGTGATTCCATCGCAGGACAAAAAGTTATAAAAATATTAGCCCAGTCAGCATCAGTGTGGTAAAAGTTGCCCCGACCTTAAACGTTTACGCCGGGAAATGCGGCCCTGACAGTACGCGGCCTGATTACAAATCAATCAAATATTTTGCATATTGATTGGACGATGAAATCATCTTCTTCTGGCTGCTGAATTATGTATAAGAGAAATGGAATTGTAGAGTAGTATAGAACAGTAAATATTACTCTTTTGAAATGACGTCTCTATTTTATATCATCAATTACTACAACTAACAACTTAATGTTTTTCCAGTGGCGGAACAAAAAGTGACATTTAAACCCATAGTTAATGTACACATATTTATAAATTACACAAAAATAAAAATATTATAAAAAAACGCGGTGTTCTTTGATAGTGGCGGGGCGGCCAAGGACCCTCACCTAGGTGAGAGGCGTGAACAAAGACACCTTGTGCGGGGTCGGCGTTGTAACGGTCACTTCGGTGATTTCAACTTGGTACGTCCGCCTCTCTTCAGAGATGTTCAAGGTTTCCTTAATTGGGACCACGGAGACTGGGTGAGTGATTTCACCAGGTGAAGTGTAGCCCTCAAGATGGGTTCTAACATCTCGGCAGTAGCTCGCTCTCTGGAATGGAATCCTGCTACCTGACCGGGGTACCGGGAGCGTATCAGCCCGTCCTCTTCCCCGACGTGAGCTGGATGGCAAATGGTCCGGCAGGTAAAAGGAGGTCCCCGCTCTCTGACCGGGTAGCCTCGCATTGACTGGGTGATGGGGGTCCGGCGGATGAAGGTGTACCCCAGGATGGAGAAGCGCGGTTGCTATGAGAGCCTTGAGCTCTAGGGGTGTAAACAAGCTAGCCGCCAATATGAGTCTTAACACCTGAGCGGTAGTGCTCTCAGGAATGGAAACCCCGCTCCCTGACCGGTCCGGCAGGTGATGGTGCTTTCCAGGACTGCTGCTGCAAAGGGACCTGGGCCCTAGGGGTGTCGTTTGCAGCCAGCCCTCAGTATGGGTCCTAACGCCTCAGGTACGATCGCTGAAGTTAAAACCACGCTCTTTGACCGGTCAACTCTTACGTAGGGGTAGGGGCCCCGGCAAGTGATGGTGCTTTGTAACGATGGAGTGGTGTACAGCTGGCAGCACGATCGCTGAAGTGGAAACCCCGCTCCTTGACCGGATAATAGTCGGCCGGCAAGCTTTCCAACGATGGCGCAGCTGGCACTTGGGACTAGGACCCTAGGGGTGAGGCGCACTTCACCTGCTCACGCCCACTATCTAAGTGTTGAGGGTTCGTACTTATCTACACCCGACGCTGTTAAGGTGCCGGCCACTATGATCAGGCCAGTTACCGACCAGTCTGGGCGGTCCGTAGCTCACCAGTGCTGGGACCTGTGAGGTCCTAACTGGGAGGGGCAGCGCTGCTTGGCATGCGCTTGCTCCGACAAGTCTAACCAGTGACTTTCTTTGACTGGTACCACGGGGACCAATGCCGAGCCCGCGGGGGATTCACACCCCCGTTTTTGGTCACGGAGTAGGACTCGTGGTAGCAGTGGTATAACTTAAGTGCAGGTTAGGGCCGTCTTAGTGGGGTTTGACGGGTGAGCTGCGTCTCAGCTCGGGCACTTATCTGCGGAATCAGTACAGATTTAGGTAATCTCTTTTTACCAGTAGGTGCTTAGGGCTTGCAGCCTGATGCCAGGACTGGTAGCCTTTTCTCTTTCTTGTATTGAAGGCAGGCGCGTTGGTCGAGCGTACCTCGATCATGGCGTCCCGAAGGGTTTCGCCGCCTGGAGGGGGGACGGATATGCTTCATTGCTGGGTGCTGTCCTAGTCTTTCAAATCAAATGGTGTTCTTTGATAGTTCTTTGTGGCAATGTTTATGTTTAATTTCCATTGCATGCACTTGTTTAATAGAAATACCAAGATTCGCTCTTGGACTCACACTCAGACACTAACTATAATTCATATTCAGTAAATTACTGATGGTATAATTAATACCGTTCAGATCTACGTTTAATATGCAATACAGTATACTAATAAACATTCAAATTTTGTTCGCTGCAGTGTTTTAACCCTTAAAGCGCTCGAATGAAACTAAAGTGTAAAGTCGTATTAAATAATTAGAAGTGATGAAGTGAATGAGCCTCTAGTTTTGGCCACTAGACAAAATACCATTATCAAACTCAAATCATACACCCTAGTATCAGAATTTATTTTGTTTCAGCATTAATTACGCTTTTTTTGTATTATGATTATCCAAGGAACTCAACCAGCAGTTCACGCCGTAGAATAAACAAATAATAGTGCCGGCATCAATTTATGTCTCTTACTAGCTAATGAATCATATAAAAAACTAAACCGTGTAACAAAATATTTTTTTAAGTTGATAAATGTGAAAAATTTGTCTTGCTTTTTCCTAGCTGACTGCCCCCCCCCCCCCCTACAAAATGCGGGGTTTGTTCCGCTACTGTATTTTTTCATAAAAGGCCGTTTCGTTAGTAAGTTGGAGTTTGCTGAATAATGTCTGCAATTCAAAACTGAAATAAATACAAATGAAATTTATTTCTCAGTTTGTTTTTGCAACACTTTTAGTAGAAGAAGAAGGAAACCTCTAATTGGTTGCCTTTTAGAATTAAAATATGTAGATACGATCCATGTGTCGACATAAATATCAGTAATGATGATGAAGGCGGTATTCTATATCAAAATAAATATCAAACTGATTCCAAATTTCGATAAATTTCAGATTCAGTGGGTGCTATTTGAATTGTCTTATACAGGGTGTTATTGAACTACTTGCAGATATTTTAACTTGTAATAAAACTCACTAAACAGAACCATTTTTCAATTTATCATTTTTTTGAAAAAAATATTGAACTTAAAACCGTTTAGATAAAAATGTGGATGCCCACCTCTGGAAGTGCATTTTTTTAATGCAGCACAATAAAAACTTTGGATTAAAAAGCAGCAAATAAAGTAGGTACTACAGATATTTGGTTTTGTAATTATTGATACTGCGGCTTGATACTTGAGGTAGATTAGTGGTGATTTAGTTGTGTGTACGTGTTTGATAGCGTGCAATAAATTCGTTTAAGTTTGATTAAACACCTAAATTCAGTAGCAAAAATTAATAATGTACTAAAATAATAAAACAATTGCAACAATAATATAACATTGTTGTTTTTTATTAAGTAGGAGAAAAGCCAACTCTTGTATTTATAGCCTGCAATCATGATGAATTTACCGTAAACAATTATTTTCCCCTAAATTATTTAGGGGAAGCCCCTTTCCTATTGGATTGCTTAATGTTTTAAATTATAAGTTAGCTCTTGCTTGCCTCTTGATATACTATGCAGTTTACTGTTAAATTTTAATTCTCATCTTAATTTCGGTGCCAGTTAATAGAGGGCGCCAACACAAGTTTTTTGTTTATAGTTAAAATAATATATTAATCTTTATGAAAATTATTACATCTACACAAAATATACAGAGTATAGAAGTTTACCAAGAATTTCACGAAATTTTCTGCAATTACCACTGTTATGTTAAAAGTGAGAAGTCTTTAGCAAAACTGGTGCAATGTTATCGGTCTGGCAACACCGGCGAGCTATAAGCGGACAGGCTCCTAGAACTCAGACATCTGCTGTGAAGCTGAATAATTATGCTTCTTTGCATTGAAAACTGTAGCGGTCCACTGTGCAAAGGGATGTGCGTCTTATATACTGGACGCGTAAATATGTGGGTTCTAGTAGTTAGGACTTCTCTCCCCTACAATTTGAAGGCAGGCAGGCAGAATTGATCCGGATTTATTCTATAAATTAGGAAATTGTTTCTGTCTGATAGTTGTGAAAAATCGCTTTCAATAAGTATGAAAACATAAAGGTGTATGCGCAAGGAAAGTCTTGGGGTGTTGGTCCAATAGTTAATTTGTATAATGTTTTAATTCTTATTAACAAACAACACACCATCTTACATGTCAAAAAACTTACATAAAAAAATTTCAATATGTGAAGAATTCATAAAACTGCAATAATTTCGATAAAAAAAGTCTCTAATGAAGTTGTTACATAAGAAGTATGTAATTATATAAAATGCGTTCTAAAATAGCTTTAAAAATTGGAACAAGTTATTGCAAGTCATAAAAAAATTACCAATCACGTTGTTTTCTAAACTTTTCCGACAAGATTTGCTAATGTGGTTTCCAGTGAAAGACACTTCACGTCGAAACAAAACATTGATTGAAGAAACTTGACATATATCAGAAATACAGTAGAAAGTTCAAACATCGTAAGTCCGGCTACTCGTACAATAATTACACTTTTCAGAGAAAGGGTGTGTGTGCATACGTTGTTCTCGCGATATACTTCAACATCATAACAACCGTAAATCACGACTTATATAATCGCAGACTAGTAAATTCATTCTTAGCATTAACATAACAAGAGATTTAAAATGGTTAAACTACCCGGAAACGCGTAGCAATATTGCACAAGAACTGGACATTTGAAGAATTTACACGATGGAAACTGGATCACGTCAGGTGTGTTCAAGTTGTAAAACGTGTCATCGTTTTCAAGTTTTGACATCTTTTGAAACAAGATCATCGGGTTAGCCGCACAATGGGGTCATAAAACAGGATATCTTTCGATCTATCGGTAAGTTAGGTAAAGCAGGAAATGATCCAAATGTAGGGAGAAAGTGCAAATAATGCTTAGGTGTAGATATTTCATACCAACAATGGCTTGTTTGACACCAAGGGATAATTATTGTAAAAGCACCAATGACGCAATTGACACTAAATTGAACAAGTTATTTAGTTGAGTACTAAACCGTTCACTTTCAAGATAGCCTTTAGATTTTACATACTACTATTAAAAATTTTCCCCTTATTAACATTTCACATATTACACGTCAGATTGCTCGATTTTCTTTAGTTTTGCTACTCTCTATTACAGATTTCGTATCTTATTTCGAACTTTCGTGTGTTGTAATTCTAAAATTATACAGGGTGTTCTAGGGCTTGCAAAACACAACAAAGCAAACAACTTTTGTTAATAAATGTGTGGTCAAAAGTGTTTCCTTTCAGGGATAGAGCTTCTAAAAGATTCTTTAAGAAGCGCCTAAATGTAGGCAACTCAATTTACTACCTACTATTTGTTTCCATAACGACGGAAATTAATACAGGGTAAATAAAGCACTCTTTCCCACTTTTCAAATTCAAATTAAATTTAAAATAAATTAATTAGGATAATGTTTCAAAACTAAGCAATGCAAAAAACCAAAACTTCTTCCTCAAAATCCACCGTTCGCCTTGTTCTGGTAGCTCCACAGTTGTGTCTGTTGACATGTACGAATGTACCTTCCTCCCGCAGCCGACAGATGTGCGATGGATGATTCCTAGCGAGCAGCTTCGCGTGCGTTACCCCAAGCAGCTCCATACATGAACATCATGTCATGCTGTTCGGCAAAAGTATAATTTGCCATAACACAAAAATACGAAACACAGAACTAAAATAACGAAGAAAATAATTATCAAAAAAATCACAGAACGAAAAAAACGAATTATAAAAGGCACAGAAAAAAACGAATGCGAGAAAAGTCAAAAAATATCGAATTGTGTCAAAATTGACGTTATTTGAATGCATGTATGTCGAGATCGTTTTTTTTTAAATTCCGTGGGACCTGTGCAAAATAATTAAAATTGCAATTTGGGTTGCCTATTTTCAGGTATTTCTTAAATAATATTTAAGAGGCTCTATCTTCTAAAGGAAACACTTTTGACCACACATTTATTAACAAACGTTGTTTGCTTTGTTGTGTTTTGCAAGCCCTAGAAGTTTGTCCCTACAATTCATTAACAAATCTACTTGATGTTATCCATAATATTCAAAGACCGGACTTTTAGTCGCAGATGAGCAAAAAATTTCTTTAAAATTCAATAAGTAAACAAAAACCATGTGCGTACTCAAATCCTTTAAGTTATACGTGAAACATATTGGACAATAAGTTGTTGTTGTTTATTGCAATTCTCATGTTTTATTTGCAGTTTCATAAAATTGTTTCGTGAAGCACTTTTAAAGCTCACGACCATTTATATTCTACGCTTATTAACCTTGTTTCATTTTATTTTACTATTACATAAGCTTTAATTCCAGTTGACCAAATAAATAATAACTTACCTACACAAGCTAGCATGAGGTCAAACGTATGAATGTTCTAAGCTCGTAGATAATTCGTTTAAAATTTTAGATAAGCAACTATACATTTAAAGAAATTATGCCAGAAATTATTAATAAATACTGACTAAATACTAAACTAGAAATCCGTACTCTAATAATATTAATGAAATATATCTACGTAAAATAAAGATAACAGTGTAAATTCATGATAATTGATGGATAACTTTATAAATATGCAATACAAAATTTAATTCTCTTAAAGTGATCGGTTTTATGACAAAAAAGAACACTTTTAATTTTTGTTTTGCAGAAAAAAATTAGAAGCACAACTTAACTGTTGCCCTTTAGAGGGTACAGCGCACTTTTCGCATTTTCGAAATATTTCTCCGCACCCAAATTATTTGCAGATTTACATTTCGTACGTTATTTTTGAATTCTTCCCCCTGGTTACGGATTCGTATTTATCACTTTAAATGCCGACTTAGCTTTATTTTTTAGTAGTTCAGGGTTCCCATGGGCATTAACCACCAAGAGTTAGGCTTTACCAGGATATGCATAACCAAAATTCATAGTTACCCATGAAACTCAAAAATTAACAAAATTAGACATTACCAATTTCAAACTATTTTTAATAATGACTAGCTAAACCCGTGGTCCTCGCCCCACGCCTTTTCAATAACTTGTAACTGCCCCGTCGCCCTACGTAACAGTTACATATTAACATATGCCCAAAATAATAAATAAACTGCGTCGAGATGTAAAAGCTGCCGTCGCGTAAAGTTGAGACAGTTCAGGATTTAGTAACGATGCTCCAATGTGTATTATACACATATACAAACACATACGTAGCTTAATGCTTCACATAATAATAAATCTCTATAAATGAAAATAAGTTTTTAAATATTTATTTTAAAGGAAGACAAATTCGTTTGCAAAAATTAAGGTGGGAGGGGGGAAATTAACCCCCCTAAATATTGCTGCATTTAAATATTAAGTGGAGTATCTTCTTCTACTATTTCGCATGAGCACTTTAAACTAAACAGAAATTTTTTTATCGGCCTCCGTTGAGTAAATAAGGGGGTTGGAATTTTGGATTTTCAAAAACTCATAGAAGGTATTACAAAGAAGTTGGCAAACTGAGACACGAACTAAATTGTAGCTGATCTATAGATCTATAAGTCTACAAAATTTTTAGTAAATAGGCGTTAAAACTAAAATTTTCAAAAATTCATAGAAGGCGTCACAGAAAAATTAGCCGGCTGAGGCGCGAACCAAATTGTAGCTCATTTCAAACAAGCTCTTTGAGCTTACAAAACTTTAACAAACCGTTCAGCAAATTTTAGAGTATTTTTTTTTGAAAAATTTTTTAAAATGTAATTTTTGATATAGCCTCACATTTTAAAATTCATCAAAATCTGACCATCTGTTCGTAGTTATGATGCACAGCACACATACCTATTATACTGAAAGGATAGGAAAGCAAAAATTTTAACCTGGAAGTTGCGTTTTAAGCAAAAGTTGCCGAAAGTCTTGATTTATCTTGAGTTACATTAGAAACCTGATTTTCCATTACCTAGAACAATAAAAAAGTTACAACAGCTTTGCAGGAATAATTTTTAAAATTTCGCGTTTAACGTAATTTAAAATTGCCGCTAAATATATGTTGTTAAGCGAACCAACAACGTACGCGTTTATAATGAGCGTACGTTCTTTTTTTTATTATCAGTTTTCTTTGTTACATTCGTAGGAGCCTATAATTAAGCACAAGCAAGAGCGCAGAAGTAGATATAGTTTAAGAGTATGGGGCGCCAAGTATAAAGTGAAAACTTGCTGTGCTTTTCACGGCATTTAAGGCAAATTGTCCTAATATTTATTATATATACACACATTTAGCTAAATGCTTTTTATTTTAATAAATATTTGTAGATTTGAATAAATTCTTAAACATTTAATTTAAATATTCAAACATTTAATAAAGCATCAGAGATTTAAATAAATCTTAAATCATTTATTTTAAATTTTCAAATATTTAGATAATCTTTGTGTATTTAGATAAATCTGCACATATGTTTTTTAATCTTTCAATATTTAATAAATCTTCAAAAGTTTAAATAAATATTTACACATTTAATTAAATCTTTACAGCTTTAAATATATCTTTATAGATTTAAATTAAGGTCCCGGGTTGGCGCACGGCAGTGCAGCAATGTTCTCCGTGGTCGGTAGTTGGATGGGTGTCCCAAAACTGCACAAAACACGCGCCTCGTGCTGGCGGATGGGCACGTAAAACAATCGGTCCCGGCGGTCAAGCTAATACCTTGGTTGTCGTTAGAAGGGATGGAAGTCCCCTCAAAAGTGTAGATGGATGAGCAAATAAACAAGTGAATGTAATGCCAAGAGTTTGGCGTAAGCTGAGGGGGCGTAGTGGTCAAAGACCCAAAGAGCCCCACTACCTTCCGAAACATAGCGAATAAGCCAAACCCGGAGTGAATGGGATCAAGCCAAGGGTCTCAATGGTCCGTAGCGCTGAAGATATATAGAATTAAATAATTGTTTCAATATTAAATTTTAACCTGTCACATTTAATATTTATTTAACCTTGGTAGACCCAGCCGACATAGAAGACCAAAACCGTTTAGATTGGTGGTAACATTCAACAATTATGAACACGTTTTCCGTATTTCAGGCATTTATACAATAAATATTAATTTAATCATACATAACAGCATGAACATTGCATAATTTAATATTCATATAATGGAAGTTCCCTCAAAATTCCCTTGAAAAGTAATTTTCAGTCTGTTTGGTTAAAGCGTCGAACGCTCTCACCATGACCCTGCCTTGCGCCTCACTACCGGTGTAAAGGGGCTTGGTCTCCTAAGTCGGCTGGGCTTGCCAAAGTCAAATATATATGACAGGTTACCATGAAATGGGTCTAGGACACTTCGCCCAAGGACCACAACGCCCAACGCAAGAAAAAAGCCACAATGCCCAAAAAATGTCCACAAAGCCCAATTGCTGGAAAGGGACACAACGCCCAACACGACCACAAACCCCAAAAATAAGTAGGAACACAATGCCCAACGTGCCCATAACGCCCAATTATTTGGTAGTGCCATAATGCCCACTATGACCATAACGCCCAAACTGCTACGGGTCCATAAAGCCCAATATGTCCACAACGCCCAATTGTTTTATAGGGCCACTACGCCCAACAAAAGGTCCATAATGTCCAACCGCGCTCGTGTGGAATCGGTTTTATCGGTCAGAAGCCATAAGAGACACAACGCCCAACCCGGCCACAAAGCCCAAATGTATGAGAGACACAATGCCCAAATGTAATGAGAGACACAATGCCCAATGTATCCACAACGCCCAATTATTTTATAAGACCACAACGCCCAACAAAAAGCCCATAATACCCACTCGCGCGCTCGTATATAATCAGTTTTTTACTAAAATACAAAATAAATTAACATTCTAGAACACTTTTTTTAGAGAAAGAAAATGCCTAACAGTGGTTTAGTTGTAATATATTAGTTCTAGACAAACATTTATATATATTTCGAAAAATAAGTTTATATTTAAAAAAATTTCTAAATAGCTTACCATATTGTAAAATAAAAATAACATTTCAACTAATTATACAACTACACAAGTGCGACTGGGCATTATGGGCTTTTTGTTGGGCGTTGTAGTCTTATAAAATAATTGGGCGTTGTGGACCCATTGGGCTTTATGGACCTGTAGTAGTTTGGGCGGTATGGTCATAGTGGACTTTATGGCTCTCCTGCATAATTGGGCATTGTGTCTCTCATTACATTTGGGCTTTGTGGCCGGGTTGGGCGTTGTGTCCCTTATGGCTTCTGACCGATAAAACCGATTCTACACGAGCGCGGTTGGCGATTATAGACCTTTTGTTGGGCGTAGTGGCCCTATAAAACAATTGGGCGTTGTGGACATATTGGGCTTTATGGACCCGTTAGCAGTTTGGGCGTTATGGTCATAGTGGGCATTATGGCACTACCGAATAATTGGGCGTTATGGGCACGTTGGGCAGTGTGTCTCTACTTATTTTTGGATTTTGTGGTCGTGTTGGGCGATGTGGTCATTGGGCGTTCTGGACATTATTTGGGCATTGTGGGCTTATTTTTGCGTTGGGCGTTGTGGTCTTTGGGCGAAGTGTCCAGGCCCCCCATGAAATGTGACAGTTTAAAATTAAATGTTGAAACATTTATTTAAATTTGTAAACATTTATTTAAATCTGTAAAGATTTAATTAAATGTGTAAGGATTTATTTGAATTTGTGAAGATTTATTAAATATTAAAAGATTTAAAGACCTATGTGCAGATTTATTTAAATACATAAAGATTTACTAAATAGTTGAAAATTTAAAATAAATGATTTAAGATTTATTTAAAATTCCAATGCTTTATTAAATATTAATTTACTACAGATACTGGTACATAGTTATTTACAATCGATAACGTTTTTTAAAATAATATAAGTTATTCACAGTAGTCCGTTTAAAGCCTGTCTAAAAGTAGCCCTACAGTATTAGTAAGATGGGTTAAGTTTCTGTCGTATACATAATTAAAAATCTTATGCAAGATATTCTAAATATTCTAATAACATTCAATGGTAGAAATATGAATTAAGGCTATAACAATACAATATCGTTAGCAGGGCGGAGAACTTGTACATATTTAGAAACTGCTTATGAGGTTTTACCTCTCTAACGATAGATTTAAAAAAAAAACTTTATGCAAGTTGTTCGCAATTCCCAGTTATCCTAATTTTTCCAATCCAACTACTTCGCTAATTATTTTCATAACAAACCTGAAAGCCAGCATATTTTATGTATTTTTGGTAAGTCAGAATATGTAAATTAACTTTCATGCTTTTCAATACTTAGTTGTAACGCACAGTCTAACTATTGTAGGCGTACCTACTTGCCGATATGGAACATTTATTAGAGAGATTGCTTATGGGCGTCATCATAATCAATTTCTAAAATAATCGTTATGCATTACACGTGCAAGCGACGCTTTCTTCATTTTTTACTCGTCTTATATGCTTTTCCTGTTTTAATAATGAAAAGCATCTGTCAGATAACGCACACTCGTATTTTCAGGTTTAACTTTGATGTGGTGCTGAAACTGAACGGTTTGTAACGATTTATTCTCTGTCTACTGAAACGCTGAAAATATTTAATGTGACAATGCCTGTATAAACTTTAAAAATAAATGTGACTACGTGAAAATGTAGCTTTCTTAAACAATGTCACTTGCTTTTTTTGAGAAGCGAAATACTTCATTACATTGCACCCTTTACACTCCATTCTAATAGGTTTTGCAATATGTTTGAATAAAACATTTCTAAGAATGTGTTAAAAGTTTAATTGGCCGACTACAAAACCGTTGCGGTCCATTAGTAAAGGTGATGAAAATTAATAGGGAACGAGAATGTAAAGGAAAAATCGAAGATGGGGGCAGTCGAAATTTGCTTGTTTAGTAAAAAAAGTACGGTTAAACGTGTTGCTCGCACGCAAATGACAAGGTTCTGTTTGTTTACTAATAAACTTTGGATACCTTTGTAAAGATAGTCGTAAATAAAATTGTATTAATATTTTAATTGAAATTGTTTCAAATTTCATTTTATAACCAAATGTTTTTTGAAAAATTCAATTTTTTTTAATGAAGATTATTGAAAATTATTGGAAATTTTGAAAATTCAATTTTGAAGCTTAAATTTGTTTAAATATTTTACAAAATCACAATTGTTGCGACTCGGATATATTTAACAAGCGTGCGAAACTTTTTCTTCAAACATTGTTTTTGCAACTTATGGCCTTTAGGACTTTCAGAGTTTCCCAATTGAAAATATGCAATACTTTTACTTACATCCGCAGTTTGTTGTAATTCCAGTGTGAATAAATACTAAACTGAAAGCTGATCGATAGGTAAAAATTCATTAACATATTTTAAAGTTGTTTATGTTATATTATTATATAGCAACAATAAAATTTGTCTTTGCGGTTCACGGTCGTGACTTTTAAACTCAATAATACATTTAAACAATTATGTTTCAAAAACTATATTGTTGTTTATCCTTGATTTTTAAAATTATATAATTCTGAATACGTGGAAGCAAGCTTTTAAACTTAATTTTACAAGTACTGCATATGACAATATGAAAAAATTTCAGTTTATAAATTTGTACTTTCTAGTTCATTCTTGTTAGGGTACTAGATTTAACATAAGATATTATTGGGACAATAAATGAATAATAAATTTCCGCATAGTTCCTGTAAATATATGGTTGTCGCTTCTATGCAATTTTAAACGAATTATCTAGGTTATTACAACAGTATCATGTCTATATATTTGACCTTATACAAGCTCGTTTAGTTACTTATTATTCATTTGGTCAGCTGCAATTGATGCTTGTATCGCTTCCGGTAAAATGAAAACCGAGTTCATAAGTGTAGAATATGAGTGGTCACGGGTTTCAAAAGTACTACACGAAACAATTTTATGAATATGTCATTTTAATGTATCTACCTTCTTTATATAATACCATTTCTTCCACCATCTCAAGATACAGAGTTCAGAACCTTTCCGGCCTAGCTCAGTAATAAAATAACACTCCACGATACAATGTATCTCAAATACTGCAGTTGTAGTTGCAGAAACCTTTCAAAATCGTGCAACATTTTACGTATAAATGAATAAATTTGAGTACGATCATGCTTTTTGTTTACTTATTGAATTTTAACGAAACTTTTTGCCGTTTTGGGACTAAAAGTCTATACTTTAAACATGACTAAATATTGAAATTTTTTGTGTTAATGTAATACTTTGTCAGCGTGCTTTTTCATTAGAGGTTGGGGCATATCTATCGCATAGCAAAGTAGTGCAACGCACAAGGGCCGAGGTCTGCATGGGGCCCGTTCGGGCTCCACGCTTAATTAAAAATAAAAATTAAGTGATAATAAAAGTACTCAATGATGTAACTAATTGCTTAAACAACCGCCTTGCTATTGCTAGAAAAATCCCAGGGAACATAAGCAGTATCACTGCACCATGTACACAATTAAAAATAATAACTGAAATCTCATATACACATTAAAAAAACAGCGCAATAAAGAAAGTTTACCCCCGAGGTTGAATCTGGGAGCTCTCTACGCCGTACAAGCATGTTCTAACTGCGCTACCGGGTTGCTGACAGAAAAACGCTACAACACGGGACATAAACATACGCGACTTGCGTAGCTGTAATAACAAGGCGGTTAGTGCCCGGACTGTCCGGGTAGTTTACAGTCTCTAAAAGGCCATTGTGGTTTTTATATTTTACATACAGGGTGGGGCAATAGTGTGTGGGAGTTCGATAGCTCGTACACCATTACAGATAAAAAAATCTTTCTAATGCAAATGTAAACTGTGGGTAAATGCGCATACATAAAAATTATTTTCAAATATACAGGGTGTTACAAAAAAGTGTGGCACGCTTAAAGTAATTTTTTTTAAATAGAATGCCTTGAATATTTTTGCATATTTAACACTTTTTTGGGATGTTTATTTATATCTAAAAATATTAGCGCCATCTAATGTCCGGTTTAGAAGTAATAATATTTTTTTAATGACTTTTACATTACTCCACTTAATAATTCACCACTTTCGCTGCCGCAGCTTTGAAGCAAAATTAAGTAAGGACCTTATTGTAGGAGGTTGTAGGGTGCTCTTGTTTAAATATCGTAGAGCAACCATGTACAGGGTGTTCAAAATTAGTTTTCAAATTTTGAGAACTTCAAAGTTCTTCTTCTCAACTTTTTCCAATGGAACACCATGTATATTTTTTAACGATGTGATGTAGAATTAAATAGCGAACCTTTTTCGTAAGTACATCCTTATGGCTATTTGTAACCATTTTTGATTTATTGAGCAAAAAGTACAAAATTCAACAATATTTATTAATTATTATTGGTTGTAAATTATTTTGGTTGTTTTTGTTCGACAAAACAATAAAGCATCTGTTCGCTAGCAATTGTTTTGCACAAACGTCAAACCTACATTTCTCGCAGTTATCGACCATCAATTATTATTTATAGTATTTGAGTTTTCCAAAATGAATTTTAATAAAGAAGAACTTGTAGACATGATTTTTGTTTTGGGCGAGTCGGAAAGAAGTTGTTTGCTTGCCAATAGTATTTACCACCAACGGTAAAGGCTCCCTAAAGTTGATAGCTTCCAACACCTGCTTGATAGATTTGTGGAAACAGGCTTTTTTGTAACACCCTGTATATTTGAAAATAATTTCTATGTATGCGCATTTACCCACAGTTTTTTTTATTTGTTACGGTGTAGGAGCTATCGAACTCCCACGCACTGTTGCCCCACCCGGTATATCGATACAAGAACTATCGGTGCCTACCTCTTATTATTTTTGTGTTTTAGTATAGTTTAGAAAATCTATTTTAATTTTTTTTATTTTTCAGACCTGTCACACTTATTACCCACATTTAATTTGTTTTTATAGAATACATTTCTCTCTTAAAAAAATTTTATTGTGGTCGGGGGGATCTTTTCGATCTCCTGGCTGTTACTTCAAAGTTACTTTAATATTTGCAATAAAGCTAGACGTATTGCGTTATAATATGATGCTTGTTAAAAATTAAAACCAAATCATGCAAAACAAATTTAAATTTAAAGTAAAGAGAACGTAATTTTTATGGTTGGTGCTTGTTTAATGCCCTTCTATTTACACAACTCATAGTTAACACCTTCACGAAAGTTACAAAAATCCACTTCATAAGAATGTTTATAACATGTAATCGTACATGTGGGTTTGTACTTACATGACACGATACTACGTTAGAAAGTATTTTACATGAACGACGAGACTATTTGAGGACATGCATGATTTGCAATATTTACAACCAAATTTCGTGTATTGACTTGTAGTAGTATTCAGATATATGCAATCTAGTTCTGCGTGAAATCAGTGCAGAATGTCTAGTCTCTATTTTTAATGAATTAATTTTGTGATATTAATATTTTAATCACAGTTTTTGATAACCTATCAGTTTTTCTGATTCGCTTGTTTGTAGTTGTGCAACAGCCAATGCACGCGCTTTTACAAATAATCTTCTTCTTATAGTGGCATACCCTATTCAGGGCGTTGGCTACCTCTCTCCCATGTCTGTGGTTGGTGCGCGGCGATAGATAATAGATAGGGTACTTACATTTAACGTAGGCTCCGAACCACAGGAAGTGCAGACACTTCTTCTCCAGAGAGGTTTTCCTAGGGAAAAATCCACCTCGCTGGTTTCCCGTTGCCTTGCGAGGAAGAACGACCGGGTCGGGGATCGAACCCGGATCCGCTGCATGGGTAGACCGCGCGCTTACCACTGAGCTACGGCCGCTACAAGTAATAACTATGTTAAAATAATTTTTGGTTTATTTTATTACGAACATGTCTAATCGTGTATTGGTGTTTGCGGCAGATATGTTACACAAGTAAACTCGTAAAATTCAGCCTCTTTATTATTAAGTACTGTGTGGGTCAATGTTAATTAATTAATAACAACTCTTTTTAAGATAGAAATTTTTTCAACGAAAAGAAATTTCGGAAAAATTTTTTTATAGAAATATTTAAATGTTTTTCTTGTAAAATTTTCTCTTTTAAAAAAATTTCTCTCTTCAAAAAAATTCTCTCATAAAAATGTTTCTTCCTTGAAAAAAGTTCTCTCGTAAAAATATTTCTCTCAGTACCAAAAATTTCCGTCCGGTTTGCGTATGACACCAATAGATGGCGCTACTACATTTTGGCTGGTGTTTGAAACAGCGGAACAATGAATTTAATTTAAAGCTGGAATGCCCACACAACATTACAGTTTAATAGTTAAAAGTTTTAAGTCTCTATTTCACTCTACCCTATTACTCGAAATGAAAAAACAATGAATGTTTTTCTATATACATGTACAGGTTCTAAAGCATTGGCTGAGCATTCCAGTTTTGTACATACAGGGTGAGGCAACTACAGCGTTACATGATGATATCTCCGAAACTATTAACTTGAAAACTTTAAATGTAATTTATTATATTCATAATAATAGCAGCATCAAAGTAGGTGTACGTTATTTTTTAAATGTTTTAAAAACCGTTTACTGCACTTAATGGGGGGCGGGGGGGGGGGCGAAATAATGTAAATAGTAAAAAGTGGAACGAGATTATTGTTTTTAATTTAAATGTGCCTACTAAGAATAAGTAAGGGTGCACAGCATAGTTTTTTTGGTCACTGACCGAATACCGAATATTCGGCCAGGCGCTCACGGCCTAATACCGAATATTCGACAAGTATTCGGCGAATATTCGGCAAACTATTCGACCACAGAAATATTGGGCCAAGTATCGAATATCAGACCAATTACTCGATTAAATATCCGGCCAAGTGCCAAATATTAAGCTAACTATTCGGGTAAGTACCGAATATTACACACCTCCCGCCAATTACTCAGCCATGTGCCGAATACTTAGTGGTAATAAAAGCGGTGGTTAATTGCTTTACATAAGCGGAGAGCATCCCGTTTGGCTACAGAAATTATAATATTGTTTTAATCTATGTTAATCGTAATTATACCATCAACATTTTCAAAAAATTGCAATTTGGTATTGGTTTTATGTAGTACACAAAATGCCGAATATCCGCAAACTCGAAAAACTAATAGGCTTATCCGAATATTCGGCAAGCTCCCTTAAATGACCGAATATTCGGGTAATTATTCGGCTCAGCGAATACTCGGTGCATCCCCAAAAGTAAGGAATGAAGATTAGGTCAAGCAAATTTGTATAAGAGTAAAAACGTAGTTTACAACCCCTAATAAGGGGGGGGGGGGTGAAATTCTATAAATTGTGCTTGGTCTAATTTTGGTTGATTATTTTTGTAGGCACATTTTAATTAAAAAACAATTTTTTATTGTTTACAGAATTATTTGAAAAAATGGGTTGTACCTATTTTGAAACTGATAATAAAAAAAATATAACAAAATACAGATTACCCCGTTTAAATACCTAATATACAGCCCGGCCCTTTCAGTCCTATCAAATTGAAAAATAAAAGTTGCTCAATTTTTTTGACCGTTTTGTAGACATCAACTTGTAACAGTTTAGTTGCCGCACCCTGTACAAGAAGCTGGAATACGCAGCCAATTCTTTAGAGCCGGTACAAGTTCAGACAAACCTTAATTACTTTTTCATTTCGAGTAATAGGATAGAGTGAAACAGAGATTGAGCTCTTTTTACTAATTAACTTATGGGTTTGATAAATAAGCCATGTTCACCTTTACTGTGTTGCCTTGCTTTACCTAGCGGGCGTTCCAGCTTTACATTGAATTGATTTTTGCAATTCCAAAGTACCGGCCGGCAACGGCGGGAATGTAGTAGCGCCATCTGTTTGTGTCATACGCAAACTGTGATTCTGAGAGAAATATTTAGTAGTAAGAGAAATGTTTTTAGCGGTAACTTCCTTCAAGAAAAAGCCTTTTCCTTGAGACAATTTTTTTATGAGAACATTTTTCGAGGTCGACAATATTTTTTTAGAAAAAAATATTTTTTGAGAAAGTTTTGTTCAAAGGCAAAATATGTTTATGAGAGAACTTTTTTCAAGCGAACTATATTTAAATAGGAGAAATACTTAATTTAGACAGCTGCTTCACAGTTGTTGTAAATGTATATTTCTTTCAACACTATTCTGCCTTATTATTCCAAACAATGTTTATATACCGATCTTGATGTTGCTGACAATATTTGTTGGGAAAGCTAACGAACCCACTAAACTCAATGTATAATAAATTAACGAACGGCCAACAGAATAAATTAAGAAAACACTTCATTGAAATAACTGTCTATGAAACTAGAAATTCAAAAAGATTTATGTATTTTGAAATCTAATTACAAAACGTAAATAAAAATACTCGTTTCATAAGTACGTTCAATTTTATTCGTGTGTGTGTGTCTGTGTACTCGATCTCTTTTTTGTCAGATGGTTGGGGATTGATTGACAAATAATAATCGAGGATGTTTCCCAATATTTACACATGTCGCATTTCAAACTCAAATTAATAACGCATAAATAATTAGAAAAATAGCGCGTTCGTTCTAATATTATTTGGCAATAACTAGGCTTTTACGAAATAAGAATATTTTATCGATTTTACTAAATACCAAATCTGAAAGTTGCACAGGTGGAATTAAAGAACATAATAATTTCTTAATACCAGTTCAAAATCAGTCCAATAAAACACCGCAGTGTGTGTATTTTGGGATATTCTTTTCGCGTGGGAGACCCAGAAGTTGTTACTCATTATGTTGCTCAAGAGCCGAATATGTGTAATTAATCTCTCGGTTCGAAATTTTATCACCGCCGAAAATGGTCTTTGTTAGATTGTCTCTTATCGACATCTAATTATCGATGTCGTTTAGAAGTAGAGCCCGAACATATGTTATTCCGATTAGATTAAAGTGGGTTCGTTTTAGACAGGTAGTAAAACATTCAAAGCACTTTGTAGAGAGCTTGTACAGTTAAGAGAGACATATATTTCAAGGTTTTTTATTTAAATGCTTTAAGACTCAATTTATTTTAATTTGTTTTTATATTTCTATGACAGTCGATTCGAATACACACAAAGCGTTATTATGAGCGCTGCGTGTAGTTTTAAGTTCGTTGGTATTTAAATCGCATAATTAATTTGATTTGAACATTAAAAAGGCGAACCGTAAGCATACGCAGAAAAAAATCACCATGTTGAGCAAGTCGAGAAAAATTTAATTGCACACTCGTAAGTCGTACCATAAACAAAGATAATATTATCCCAAAGAACTAAAAAACATTGCAGAACAAGAAAAAATCCTGAAAACATGTTTAAGATCTAAAAAATTATCTTTTTATATCTAAATTCTAGCTTTACTTCGTTAAAGGCCATATTTAATGATTATCTGTATATAAAATACTTAATAACTTTAACAACATATGTTTATTTTAACCTTAAATATGCCTCGGTCCCATATTTTCGTGACAAATCAGAAAAAATTGCTAAAATTATAAACAAAACAAATAAATATAAAGTAAGTTTTAAAACAACTAGAAACATTTTAAACGCTTTGTTTAATGCAAAATCAAAAACAGACGATTTGCTAAAATCAGGCATTTACAAATTAAATTGTTCGCATTGTAATTCGATTTATATAGGCAAGACAATTAGAAATTTTGATATTAGGTATAAAGTTTATATTTATATCTTCATATTTTTAAATTTTGTTATCACATTTTGCTTTGTATTTAATTTAGGTATACTGTAATAATTATAACTGTAACTGTAAGTTACATAACCGTTATATTTTTATAATTGATAATATATTTATATAAACTATAAATAATTGTATTTTTGTGTTTTCGTATCAAGTAGACCTGCCGAGTATCTAGTATCAAAGTAAATGGTTTTTTATAAGGAATCCAATGACATCATTTTTGACGTGAAATGAATTTTACCGGTAAAATACTGATTTTACGTACGGTTTTTTATTTTACCGGTAAAATCACATCACTGTTTATTATGCTAACGAATGCAATTCGGTATGGATAATATATACGTGAAATTCAATTATTTGATGGTATTAGCAATTATTTTAAACCTCCCTGTTTTGCTGGAAGTGGCCCTAACTTTATTTTAAATGTTTAAACACCTTGTACATTTTTTCATATTTGGAATCTGGAGGAAATTCTGCATACGATTGTGTACTTCTTTTAGCTTTTCATTAATTAACAAAATCAAAAACAGACGATTTGGTAAAATCAGGCATTTATAAATTAAATTGTTCGCATTGTAATTCGGTTTATATAGGCCAGACAATCAGAAATTTTAATGATAAGTATAAAGAACACGTACGTTGTTACAAATACAAACACCCACATAAATCCAATTACGCTAAACACTTACTAGAACACAATCATTCAATGATATCTAATAACACTATAAAATATTTACACTTTTGTGATGATAAACGTAAATTAGATATACTAGAAGCTTTTGAAATTCACAAACATTTAAAAACTGTACCGTTAATGAATGAGCAAATTGATCTCTTAAATTCTCCTCTATTGGACATTTTGGAATAAGAAATCGAGTCATCTGCAGACGATTACCGAGATCAAGTCACCAAGTTCTATTGCTATAACAACACTAACTGTTTACTTTCTAATATAACCTTTGACAATGGCATGTAAACATGCCGAAATACGTATAAGGTTTATTTTATATACAGATTATCATTAAAAAATTATAGTCAGGAGAAATTCATTCTTTATTTTGACTTTCGTGGTAATATCTTTTGCAATGGATTTTCTTTATATGAAAATGAGGGAATGAATGTGAAGAACACGTTCCTGGTGGTCGTCAATCAAAAAAACGCGGACGAGCCCTCCAGGGGGGACTACAAAATACCCCAATTTTCATTTTCAATTTTTACATGTACATACATACATTGCAGACATACTTTATCACTTAAAAATTTCAAATGTTTATCATCGCATTTATTATATCAAATTTGCTTGTTTCTTTTTAACTCGTGCTCTTTGCTAAATTAGTGAGAAATTAAAAATGACAAAAGTAACTTTTATACGCAAAACATCGGTCGTCCTTCTAGTAAATACAAAATTTAAAAATGTACAAAAATGAAAATCTTACAAAAGAAAAACTAAAATCACGTTCAAGATGCGGCGGGTGTCTTGCTGGACGCCGCGCCGGCCACGCTGTCTTGCTGCGTATCCAGTCCAATGGGTATAGTTACTTCTCGCTCTAACTCACAAGAAGCCCATCATTGTTAATCAATACGGAAAAAATCAATTCTTATTTAGATTTTAAAAGTGGTTTACCGATCTTAGCACAATTATTTTTTCAACAACAAAAACTGACGAAAGTGACATTGAAGCACCGATATTAAAATTGCAGGAAACAGCAGCAAAAATTTAAATAGGCAGTTTTGTGTTTTATTCCAAAGATAATAAAATGTGCAGAGAAATCTCCAAATGAGACAATTATAAAATTTGCTTTTAATGTAAAGAATAAATGCTTGTTAAGCAAACTGCATGGCACAAATGTTGTTATAGTAGCGTTATTAGTAAACCAAAACCTTGACGTAATTGAAACAAAAAAAAAAGATAAAATTATTAAAGGAGAAAGCTAGGGAAGCAGTACCAAGCAAGAAAGTTACAAAAAAACTGCAGCAATTTTAAAATTGAATAATGCCTATTATGTCAACTGAGAAAAGACAAATATAAATTAGTACGACGAAAAAGAGAAAAAATGAAATTAAATTTGAATGTCGCGATTAAAAATGTAATGAAGTATCGAGGTATGGGTATTGTTGCAAGCGTTAAAAGGTGCTCTTTCCGAAAAACGATATGAGCCAATGTTGTTCCATTTGAAATTTCTGACTTTTTCTCAAAAAATTGTTAGTTGAATTTTAAAAGCGCCCAGGACGACGGACTCGGACAGCAAACGATGATTAACAGTGTTGTGGTAACGCCTGGCTGCATAAGAACAGTTTTATACCCTTTAAAAGAAAAATAGGGGCCAGCGGGTGGTCTAGTGGTTAAAGTCCCAGGCTTTGAAACTAGACTCCCAATGGCAGTAGATTCGAGTCCTCTGAAGGTCGGAAATTTTTCTGGATGAGTTAAATCCGGTGGGTCTATGGATGGTGTGTGGTGTGTATGTTGGGTTGCATGTCATTTAGGGGTGGGGCATGTTAGACTGGTGAATAGCGCTGAAGAGCTCTGAGCCCGGGTAAGGGGGTGGAATGGGAATCATGGAGTCGTGCTCACGCACGGTCTCATGATTCTTAAGCAAAAAACAAAAAAAATTTATTAAACATTTTTAAGTTATCAAAAAAACAAGTGAAGTTGTTAGCGCCAAGCGTCTTTGTCATAACTGCAATGACGTGTCCAAGTGGTGATTCACTAAAAATGCTGTAATGCAACGATTAATACACATCAGAATGACCACTCGGCTCGTCCTGGGCGGTTGTGTTTCATAGTCATAGTATTTCTGTTATTATAATTATTAGTAAAAGTGGATTGGGTCTGGTTATTGTATTATTTAAGCCTTTGTTAATTAATGATTATCTGTATATAAATATAAATGTAAATACTTAATTACTCTAACAATATTTATTTATTTTAAACTTATACGTATTTCGGCATGTTTACATGCCATTGTCAAAGGTTATATTAGGAAGTAAACAGTTAGTGTTGTTATAGCAATAGAACTTGGTGACTTGATTTCGGTAATCGTCTGCAGATGAGTTGATTTCTTATTCTAAAATGTCCAATAGAGGAGAATTTAAGAGATCAATTTCCTCATTCGTTAACGGCACAGTTTTCAAATGTTTGTGAATTTCAGAAGCTTCTAGTATATCTAATTTGCGTTTATCACCACAAAAGTGTAAACATTTTATGGTGTTATTAGATGTCATTGAATGATTGTGTTCTAGTAAGTCTTTAGCGTAATTGGATTTATGTGGGTGTTTGTATTTGTAACAACGTACGTGTTCTTTTTACCTATCATTAAAATTTTTAATTGTCTGGCCTATATAAACCGAATTACAATGCGAACAATTTAATTTGTAAATGCCTGATTTTACCAAATCGTCTGTTTTTGATTTTGTTAATTAATGAAAAGCTAAAAGAAGTTTACAATCGTATGCAGAATGTCCTCCAGATTCCAAATATGAAAAAATATACAAGGTGTTGCATTTGAAATAAAGTTACGGCCACTTCCAGCAAAACCGGGAGGTTTTGCTGGAATTGAATTTCATGTATATATTACCCATACCGAATTGCATTCGTTAGCATAATAAACAGTGATGTGATTTTACCGGTAAAATAAAAAACGGTAAGTAAAATCATTATTTTACCGGTAAAATTCATTTCACGTCAAAAATGATGTCATTGGATTCCTTATGAAAAAACATTTACTTTGATACTAGATACTCGACAGGTCTACTTGATACGAAAACACAAAAATACAATTATTTATAGTTTATATAAATATATTATAAATTATAAAAATATAACGGTTATGTAACTTACAGTTACAGTTATAATTATTAAAGTATACCTAAATTAAATACAAAGCAAAATGTGATAACAAAATTTAAAAATATGAAGATATAAATATAAACAAACTTAATAAATGTAATTGATGTAACTTTTAATAACAAAAATGAAAAATATTTAATATGTATTATTATATTATATGATTGGCTTTAAGATATTAATCTTTATTTAGGTTTCCTACCACAAAACATTTCTGACCCTTTCCAAGAAAAATAATGATTTGTTTTGGAATACGACGAATATCCGCGCGCGGCAATTCGAAATGATTTTACCATTTTACCGGTAAAATGTGATTTTACTTTACCGGTAAAATGCCATTTTACCATTTTACCGATTGGTAAAATACTGAGACTCACATCACTGATAATAAATAAACAAAAAAAGGGGGGTGAATCATGTTTTTAGTTGTATTTGCACCAGGCACGCTAAATCAAGGAAACTTATAGTTTAAAATTAAGAACTGATTTCAAGATTTTTGTGTGCCAATTTAATGTCCACTGGGCACTATAAGTTTGTGTTCTGTATAAAGTATGAAAGTATTTCAGTTTCTTCAGTTGTTGACTGACATCCCTCATCTATCCGTCGGTTTTTCTAACCCTTTTCTTATTTTGAACACATTGATTAGTGGCGTAACTACCATGGGACAGAGAGGGCAACGGCCCCCGGGCCCGAAGCCTTAGGGGGGCCCTGCCACGAGTCACGAGTTTTTTTTTATTTCTCTATTACGAGGTTTTTTCAATAAAAATTTTGGATTTTCGACAGTCTTAATTTTTACATTCAACAAAAAACATTTAAAATTCCATGTAAGTATGTACTTATACAATGAAAAATACTGAAGTGAGATTATAATTAGTAACAACACAACACCCACACTTTTTGGTACCAACCCAGACACATTAACTTTAGAATATTTAAGATTTGCTTATCTTAATTAGACACGGCTTTAATGTATTTATTTTCATTTACTAGACTGCAACTAATTTTTTTCCTATTGAAGAAATTGTTCTTATTATCAATTACTTTATTATCGAAGTTTTTCTGATGATGGGGCCAGGGCCCTTCAGGTATCTTGCCCCCGGGCCCAAAATCTGAAGTTACGCCACTGACATTGATTCCTAAAACTGATTGTTTTTGTTTTGTTTCAGGTGAGTTCGACAGCTGTTGATGAAAACGTGGTTAGATAAACATCAAAGAACCATGAAAAAATGACGCGGTGTATTATCGTAATAGTAAAAGAAGGTGATATCTGCAAATAAAGGTATGTATGTGTCTGGCAATTCCAGTCATAAAAGCAGTCATGAGGCGTTGTCAGCGACAACCTTCCGTACGTCAACATACAATACGACCTTCTGAAGTACGCCGACAGATAAACTCGTGCATGATCTCGAAACTCAACACTCCCTCCAACTGTTGTGGTGGCAGCGCATTCGAGGTTGTAGTGATCGTAATTATTTTTTTTTTAGTGAAATAGCGGCCTGTTTATGCTTTACATAACAGTTTGCTGGATACATTTATCACATCAAGGCTACTTCTAGCGCTTACTAATACCACGCTTTAGGCCGTTCGACCAACGCCTTGTCGATAAATTTATTTCCGATAGACCTGTATCTGTTGAAATTTACAAATATGTCAGTAGACATTGCTAGAACGGTGCAAAATGAAAGTAAACGTTGCTTGCAAGCACGTTTAGAATTCGAACGCCGCGATAACAATTATAGCATTAGAAAATTGCGGCATACGAGTCGCTTGGCTAAAAATTTAAAGCCAGCGGGATTCCAAATGCGAGGGTAGTAGAGCGTATAAAGAAATAGGCGCGCAAATAAAGTGCAGAGTTCATGTAATTTAAAAAGCTCCATATCAAGAAACATAAGTAGACAAGTTACATAATTTCATTTGTTTTTACATAAACAAAAAATTTTAACGCTAAAACACTTTCATAATCAAGCGGTTACCAGTTTGAAATAGAGAATCGAACCGGAACCGAATTTGAGTTCTTAAACCGGAATTAAACCTCGACATTCTACAAAAAAAAGCTCTGAATTCGTACTGACGCTAAACTATAATAACAAATTTATTTTTTAATGTGCATTATGAAATAAAGAAATATGTTAGCAAAACGACTGAGACAGAAAAATGCATGGACAGAAATTACACAGATTCTATTTGCAATTACCGATAATATTTGAATCCAAATTAAAAGGAAGCAAAACAATCAAATCCCAGCATCGGTTAGGTCGCTGGTTTTGTCATTGTTCTCGCAAAACGTGCGCTGGTTCGATTCCTGGTCAGAGTGACCCTGGGTGCGTGTTTGTGCATGCTAGATGGGGGTCCATATGATTCTAGCAATTGGTGCCCTTATCATATTTTCAAAAGTATTTCTGTGTCAATGTTTTACGCGCTAATAGTGACTACAGATTACACTATCCCTACCAGTAGGGATAAAAGTACGGACGGTATTCACGTAGAGCCAATAAGAATTTATTGTAAATAAAACAATTCTTAACTTCAACTGGTTTTGTATTTTAGCTCTATACGTATTTCAACGTGTTTAAAAGTCATTATCAAAAGCAAGATTAAAAGTAAACAATTGGTGTTGCTATAGGAACAATAAATCTTCATAATTTGATCTTGGTTTTCAATATCTGCGTCCAGATAACTTAATTTCGGTGAATAACGGTGAATTTAAGAGATCAATTTGTTTATTTATTAAAGGTGTAGATTTTAAATGTTTGTGAATTTCAAATGCTTCTAGTACTTCCAACTTATGTTTATCATCACAAAAGTGCAAACATTTTATAGTGTTATTAGATGCCATTGAATAAATGTGCTGCAATAAGTGTTTAGCGTAATTTGATTTATGGGGGTGCCTATACTTGTAACAACGTACGTGTTCCTTGTACCTAATATTAAAATTTCTAGTTGTTTGTCCTATATAAACCGAATTACAGTGTGAACAATTTAATTTGTAGATGCCTAATTTTAGTAAATTGCACAAAGTGTTTAAAACGTTTTTTGTTGTTTTAGACATTATTTTACATTTGTTTTGTTTATAATTTTGGCAATATTTTTCTGATTTATTGCAAAAATATGGAATTGACGCGTATTTCATTTTATCTGATGAAGTAGTCGGATAAATTTTCTGAATAGCTAATTTATAGGTTTTCTTTTTAATTAGTGTATCAATAAGTCGAAATCGAAATTTCTCTATTATAACTAGTTTCACCTAAGGAAACCGTTAAAGCGCTATGTTGTATCATAGACTTGTATGCTGCTAATGTATGTGTTTTATGATGACAAGAATCGTGTGGTAATGTAATGTCTGTTTGTGTAGGTTTTCTATAAACAGAATATTCAAATTTATTATTTGATTTAATTCTTATGTTTAAATCTAAAAAGTTAATAGACCCATTTTTTTCAATTTCTAGTGTAAATGTTATTTCTGGATGCATGCTGTCAATATTACAATTTACTTTCGGCTTAGGCCGCGTCGTCATTTGGGAACTACACCCAGCATAATCAGGTAAGGACCGACCTGTAGCTTGTCTGCATTTACAAGCATTTGCTCTAGAAGTCTGAGCAATATTTGTTTGTAGGCCCTGCCTGCCAAAACAGGGCCGTGTGCTTAGTTTATTTAAACCTTGGGGCGGACAAGGATTTGATCTTAATGTATTTTGTTTGCCAGGACAATAATACTTAATCGGCTGTTTGTGAACCCATACAAACTAATGTTGACGCAAGATATTGCAGCTTGCATCTTCAGAGTGATTTCAAATCCGGGAAGCGGAGGTATTTAAACCTCTTTGAGCCAGTCGGGCAGAACGGCGAAGTTCTGGTTGGCTGTCACAGTTGGGCAAAGACGGATCCGGTGGAGCGTGACCGTGAGATCGATGATGCTTAGGAGTCCAAGCTTTGCTGAGTCTAAAACCATCCTCCCTGTTTATGTTGTCAGGCTGTTTCTCAATTTCAATTGCTTCACTTGATGATACGAGGGAAGTAATGAGGTACTCTAGCGAGTACCCGAGCATTGTCAAAGTCCATCCTATGCCCAGTTAAACCAGTATGTTCAGCCACCGCAGATTTTGTGATGCGTTTGTGTTTGCAATCACCTTTGTGCTCTCGCAATCTTAACTCAATGGAACGACCGGTTTGTCCGATGTAGTTTGAGCCACAAGAGCAGTCCTGGTTTAGATATGTAGACGATACTTTCATAATAATATCCAATTCACAATGGAAGTAGAGGAAAATGGCAGTATTCCATTCTTAGACGTACATGTCACATGTAAACCAGATGGTAGCTTGGGGCACGCAGTTTACAGAAAGAAAACACATACAGACATGTATTTAAATGCAAATTCGTATCATTATCCGATGCAGAAAACAACTGTGCTAAAAACTCTAACAACCAGAGCAGTCCTACACCTACAACAAGAAAAAACTCACCTCTTGATGTCGTTACAACAAAACGGTTATACAGCCACAGAAATTCATAGAGCAATCCGCAATGCGGAACAGCCCAAGGCTAAGGAGGAACTGGCACCTCCGGAAGGCTTAGCTTTTCTACCTTACAGTAAACGCATTACTGGTAAGATTGGGCATGTTCTTAGAAGGTACAGCATAAAGACAGTTTTTAGGACTAATGAAACTTTGGGAAACGGTTTCAGATCCGCAAAGGATCAAATATCAAATTTAAAATTAACCGGGATCTACAACATTTCTTGCTCTTGTGGCTCAAACTACATCGGACAAACTGGTCGTTCCATTGAGTTAAGATTGCGATAGCACAAAGGTGATTGCAAACACAAACGCATCACAAAATCTGCGGTGGCTGAACATACTGGTTTAACTGGGCATAGGATGGACCTTGACAAGGATCGGGTACTCGCCAAAGTACCTCATTACTTCCCTCGTATCATACGTGAAGCAATTGAAATTGAGAAACAACCTGACAACATAAACAGTTAGGATGGTTTTAGGCTCAGTAAAGCTTGGACTCCTAAGCATCTTCGATCTCACGGTCACGCTCCACCGGATCCGTCTTTGCCCAACGGTAACAGCCAACCAGAACTCCGCCGTTCTGCTCGACTGGGTCAAAGAGGTTTAAATACCTTCGCTTCCCGAATTTGAAATTACTCTGAAGATGCAAGCTGCAATATCTGCCGTCAACATTAGTTTGTATGGGTTCACAAACAGCTAACAGGCATAAACCGATTAAGTATTATTGTCCTAGCAAACAAAATACATTAAGATCAAATCCTTGTCCGCCCCAAGGTTTAAATAAACTAAGCACACGGCCCTGTTTAGGCAGACACGGCCTACGAACAAATATTGTTCAGACTTCTAGAGCAAATAATTGTAAAGGCAGACAAGCTATAGGGTGGTCCTCACCTGATTATGCTGGGTATAGTTCAAAAATGACGACGCGGTCTAAGCCGAAAGTAAATTGTAATAGTGACAGTTAGAGAAACCGCGAAAGCCTCAAAAAATATATGGGTGCATGCTGTTAATAAAAATTAAAAATTCATTGATTAACTCAAATGACCTATCAAAACATGCTAAAATGTCATCAACATAACGAAACCAAAATATCTCTCAGAATGGTTTGATTCAAATATTTGATCTAGATTTTTCATAAATATATTAGCTAAAAGAGGTGAAATTGGACTTGCCATGGGTAAACAATTTTTTTGAAAATAAACATTTTTGTTAACAAGAATAGTATTTAACAAAAGAATACACTCTTGAGGACGTATTTCTGAAAACATGTTACTAACATCGAAACTAACTAGCTTGCTTTGTGGTGGTAAATGTATGTTAGATAATTTATTGATTAATTCAGATGCAGTATTAATGGAATATTTAGGTTTATAATCAAAACTGGTAACTATATTATTTAGTATTTTAGCCAACATGTAGTTGGGTGTATGTATGTATGATACTACTGGTCTAATGGGCGTGTTAAGTTTGTGTATTTTAAATAAACCATATAATTTCTGTAGTTGTGGATTTGGATTTTTTTTGATAATCTGCTAAACAAATCTGTCAATTTTCTAATGTTTGTTTTAATTCCTTCTGATAATTTTTGGTGGGATTACTAGTTAAAGTTTTTAAATACGAATTGGTTATGAAATCATTAATTTTTTGCGACATTAAAAGAACGGCGGGTTACGATTGGATGCAGAAGGTACAAGAAACAGGCACCAGAGGGCAATGCTTGGAGGGGCCTACATTCAACAATGAATAGAGATAGGCAGATGATAAAATGATGATACCAAAGAAGAAGCTGAAACGTAAAGAAGATTTGCAACATTTCAAATATGATTGACGTAGGAAATTAGAGATTACCAAAATTTAAAATAATCAACCTTGCAACCTTAAATTCACAATTTATTACTGCTTATACCAATTGCGTCCTTTAAAGTTTATTGTAAGTTCGGGACGTTGCTAGCATTTAAAATAGAAGAAATTAATCATTAAATGAGTAAACTGTTTAAGAGCAGCAAAAATATATTAATATTAATTATAAATTAATATAATTACCTGTTATATGTTCAAATGATCGCGTGCAAAAGCAGTTTCTAATGAATATAGTAACATTATCTCTATAGCTCAAGTAACTCGGATAATTTGTATTAACATAAACTCTACTAAAAAGGGCAAGGTCGATCTTTAGATTTAAATTTAGACCAGATCTTGGGCGTGTAATACTATTGTCAAATGTCACTCGTTTAGGCGCACCTGGGTGTTCCAGTTGTATTTACAAATAATTATCAACGAATTTAATTTTTTACAATCTCTTTTTTTATTGGCAGAAATTACAATTTTAATTTTTTTATAGTATAACAACATATCATATTCTTCTGCAAGCAAATAGTCCATGCTAAAGTAAACGTGAATTATTCCGACAAGGAAGTCAAAACATGTATATCTTGTATCTGAGAATGAAAAAGTTGAAAAACCTTGCATAACGATATTCTACTCGGTTAAATCATGCATAACCAGTGCACTTGGGTAATTAATCATGGCATGAGAATTTGAAGAATGAATAAAAATTCTTGTTGAAACGACACGAAAGAGACACTTTGTAATTTTTAATAACGCCAACGATTTTTATACCAACATAAACTACTATGTTCATTTTAAAGGTCAGATAAATTTATTTTAGGCTCAACATAGCATGCCTGAAAGACATTATAAATTTTTATCCTTTTAAGTCAATTTCATTGATTTTATATTAATGTCACAGTAATTAAAATTATTAACCACATACGTATCGAAATAGCTGTTTTGATTTTAATGATCGTCGGCATATTACTGCTCCTAAGGCTAAATACCGAATATAGATAATACACCACAACATCTATAAATTTAGTCAAACCTCTATATTTTACAGGGTATGGTTTTTTAGTGGTGAGGGGCCCCCACTACTAGAACCCACATATTTACGTGTTTATTATACAAGGCGCATATTCCTTTGTACAGCAAACCGCTATAGTTTTCAATGTAGGAAATTCTGGTACTCAGTAGATGTTCAGATTATTGAGGGCTTGTCCATTCATATGAAGCATTTGCGGGCCTCGACTCTATTCTTCGTAGTAACAGATGAAAACGGCCCAGCTGGTCTGGATTACAACTTACGTTCACTTTCAGTCGCAGGCGCAGTCTATACGACTATATTTAACTAACATTAAAGTAGCACCCTATTAAAATGAGTAACATATAACGCTTTCATGCACCAAAATGGTGATGAGAGCGCACATTTGTGAATCGCCGCGACGTACGACTATCTTACATAAATATTGGAAACTATAAACATCAGAACAAGTTGCCCGTGGTAGCTGTATACATTTCATCAGTGGCGTCTAACTTTGCTTTTGCTTCTGGGGGCCATTTTCGGTTTACGAAAAAAACGTCGCTGCAAGAAGTTCGCGAACAAATTCAATGGGAAAAATATTGATGACAAAAACACCTGGCGACAAAAAGCGTCTTAAACAAAACTCCGATAAAATCATCCTCCAGATTTTTTTAGTGATTATTTGTTAGTTCCCAAAACATTTTAAAAATCTCCCTTTGAAATGAAGCACAGTGCAAAGTTTAACTTTTTCCGAGCTTTCCTTTTTTGAACGAATTGTTTCTGGAGCTATGATAGAATTTGGAGCTGTTTTACGGGGTTTTACTCTTTTAAAATTTATTTCCGGGTTATTTTTGGATTTTCACCACGGTTTTTTTTCGCGAGCAGCTTTCATTTCCGAGACAGATTCAGTGGAAGAAACATTCGAAGCGGCGAGCGGCAGGGTGAACTTATTAAACAAAAACGGGGGCATAACCCACGGGTTCGGCTAGTTTCTATTATTTCTTTTACGGATTTGATGGAAACAGCAAGAGGGCCATTTTCAGCAGAATGGAGTACCTCTTCACTGTACACCTGAAACTTACACTATGCTACGGAGATTTTTTGCTGATTGAGTTATTTAGCTATAATGCAGTAAGACTTTAGCCTATGAGATCTTCCGACTTAATTCCCTTGTATTAGTAGCCTCGCACATTTATAACTATATTTGCCGAACCAATCAATAAGTGACATGAATTTAAACAATGTATTACATACAAGACTTAATAATTAAGTAAGATTCCGCACATTTTGGAAAATACAGAGTGTTAATTAAGTACAAACTTTACAGGGTGATTCCTTGATTAATTCTAAGGCAATAAGTGTTTTCAAGATACAGGATGTTGGAAATCTGGAAAACCCCTACAGGTATTCTATTGAAACTTGGTGTGGGTTAGTATTGCATAAAATGGCATCTTTGGGTCAAAATAAATTTGATTTATTTGCACCAGTGGCGTGCATCAGTTACATTCTTTTTAGAAAAAATTTAGAAAAAACGCCGTTGCTTTTTAGTTAATATGACAAGTTTTTTAGCTTTATCCAATAAAACGACACACAAGTTGTCTTTTGTCTTTTCTTGGTAGAACGAACCGCTTTTGAGAAAAACGGTAAAATTTCCGAGACAACGCTATGTAAATAATTTTTAGATTACGTTAGTTTGCAGTTTTGCAGCTCTTTAAACATTTCTTTCATAAACAATTAATAATTATAATTATGAAGGCTTACTTTGTTATTTTTATGGAAATTATTTTAATAATGATTAAAATTGCAGAGTTACAGATTTTTCCGTTTTTCTCGAAAACGGTTCATTCTACCAAAAAAAGAAAATAAGCAACTTGTGGGGCGTTTCAATAAATAAAGCTAAAAAAACTTGTCATATTAGGTAAAAAGCAGTGCCGTACCAGATTTTTCTACAATGAGGTAACTGAGGTGACCCCGATGCACGCCACTGGTGGAATAAATTAAATTTATTTTGACCCTAAAATGCCACTTTATGCAATATTAACCTACGCAAAGTTTCAATAGAATACCTGTAGCCGTTTTCCAGATTTTGAAAAAAAAATATTTGTTTTTAAACTTCAACATCCTGTATCTTGAAAACGAAGCCGTTTAGGTCCCTTGCTTATATTAACTTTTTGTCTTGGAAATAATCAAGGAATCACCCTGTAAGTTTGTCTCAGTACTTAATTAACACCCTGTATATTAAATGCGCTCAAACAGAACTTGAAAATGTTTTTAAGTAAATGGTGGGCATTATCGCCAACTCTTGTAATAAATAATGTTATTTTTAAGTCTTTTATTAAAAGCAAATGGCATGTTAATAGTGAAGCAGGACGTTATTTTAAAAATATCAAAATGGAATAATTTAAAACACCGTACAATTTTGCTCAAGTTTACGCGATTATCCAACACTTACTTGTTTTTGTCAAAATCATTGATAAGATCAATTGCATAAGTAATAAATTATGTAAACTTGATAAATTAACACCATACGTAAATTTATAGTAAAAGTTTTAACGTTAAACGTTCATGTATGTCTACACTGAATTTATTATTTAGATTTTTGCATATTAACGTGATTAATTTACCCGCAAAAAAATTAACATCAAATTTTGATCTGAAAGAAATCAAAACAGTTAACTAATTGATTTGGACAATCTTCAACCTGTTTTTGCAACTGCTTCCTTCTTATAAGGTTATTTACCACCATACAAGCAAGTTGGTTTAAATACAAAAAAAATAACCGGTCTGCCTACGAATACATACAAATCTATTGGGGACATCAATCATTCAAACCTATAAGCAGTTCGATTAGTATTGACGGTTAAATATGAGCTTCATAGAAAGTTCCCATGCAACGGGGTAAGCCTAATAACTAATAGTAATAACTTTCCAAGATCGAGTTGTCTTGTTTATAAAGCCATTAATTTTCGATGTATTGGAAATAAATTATCGGGGTAAAATTCTTGTCTCAAACCTGGCGGATATTTTGGCACTAAGAAGGTGTGTAATCTAACTGCGAATTAGGAAATATTTGCACGTTTCGACGATTTTAAAGTAAGTGAACGTGATTTTTTGCATATATGTAGTTTGATTGATTTATTACTGAAGTCGTATTTCTTCAAACACACACTCTGTAATTATATTTAATACGAACATTTTACACTTCTTCGTGGTGTTGATAAATGATGTTTTCAGTTAACTGCTTATGAAAAATAAAACAAAGTATTTACAATTAACAAGAGTTTTCAGCTGATTTCTTTACTAGACGATATATGACTGAAGTTACTTGGTATTGAAGTCTCTCATTTCTCACCTTCACCACTTATTATTTCTTCCTTTATTTATAAAAGCTTTTCGACTGATGTGATCTGGAATCTTCATGATGTTTGCTGTTGCGATTTGTGCCGCAAATAAAAATGTAAATTAATGGTTTCCATTCAGAAAACTGAAGAGTTCACTTATTTCGATTCAGTTTAATTTATTCCGATTCAAACGGCGGACGTTTTACGTCTAATTTGTCATTAAAATCTCGACAAACATTACTTCCCCCCTAAATATAGTTTCGTGCATATTTTTGCATGCTATATTAATTCTGACGGTCTCTTTAGGTGAAATTAATTATAATAGAGAAATTTCAATTATTAAACAAATTGCATATAGTAATGGTTATAATACGAAAGTTATTGATACATTAATTAAAGAAAAAGATTATAAAGTAGCCATTCAAACAATTTAACCGAATGCGCCAATTTCATCCAACAATTAAATACGCCTCGATCCCATATTTTGGTGACAAATCAGAAAAAAAATGCTAAAATTATAGACCAAGCAAATAAATATAAAGTAAGTTTTAAAACAACTAGAAACATCTTAAACACTTTGTTTAATGCAAAATCAAAAACAGATGATTTGCTTAAATCAGGCATTTACAAATTAAATTGTTCGCATTGTAATTCGGTTTATATAGGCCAAACAATTAGAAATTTTCACATTAGGTATAAAGAACACGTACGTTGTTACAAATACAAACACCCACATAAATCCAATTACGCCAAGCACTTACTAGAAAACAATCATTCAATGACATCTACACCAACACTAACTGTTTACTTTCCATAACCTTTAACAATGGCATGTAAAATAAATAAATATTGTTGAAGTAATTAAGTATTTTATATACATATAATCAATAAATAGTTTTTTTTGGTTAAGTAATACTTTGAGAGCAGTCGTCCTCTAAGGAAGAGGACTGGAAGAAGGAAAGTTACGTGGTTGAAGCAAAACCTCCACATATCAACGGAAACGCGTAGGTTCTTTAACAGTACAATGCGCACTCAACTTCAAATAGACTGGGATAGCTGCAAACGGTCCCTCGTCTTTACAAGAACTGCATTGGTAACCAAAAGAGGGCAGCCTGGAAGGACTTCTGCGAAAGCATTGAAGATCTTCCAGAAGCCGCAAGACTGCGCAAAGCCCTTCAAAAAGTTTGGAAACCCGAACGCTTCCATCTGATAGACACACAATCACCACTGAGAAACGCCTAAAACATCTCATGAAAGATCACTTCCCCGGATCTATTGTAGTGGTGGAGGAAGCATACACTCAGAGGCCACCCCGGTACGCAGTTATTACTGCGAACTGGAGAAACGTCTTAGATGGGCCATCCATACGTTCGTCCCTTTTAAGAAACCAGATGCGGATGAGGTGTTCTCAGCACTTTTATCAGAAGGGTTGGAGATCTTCATTCGTTCGCTGTACCATCTTGTCCGCACCTCTATGGATCTTCGGTACATTCCCCTATCCTGAAGAGCCGTAAAGTTAGTCTTTATTCCAAAGGCAGAACGTGCAGCATACTGCCAAATCCTGTAGACCTATCAGCTTGACCTCTTCCTTGCTGAAGGCGCAGAAGAAGCTAGTTTCTAACAGAGGGTGCGTTGATCGCTTTATTTTTGCACTCATGGCAACATCCCTACCAGCCAGACAAATCCATACAGACGGCGCTTCAGCCGATTGTTTCTAAGATCAAGAAGGCGCTGCACCACAAGGAGTTTCTTGACATTGAAGGGGTTTTTTACAACACCTCCGTCGATTCCATTTGTGCAGCCGCTACCAGGCATGGCATTGACAACACCATTATTAGGGAAGTAGTGGCCGCGCTCTATAAGACCGCGCGGCTAAGAAGTTAGTCAAAAGAAGATTCCCTTGAGGAGGAGTTCTGTCACATCTACTGCAAGGCCTCGTCCTTGGCCGTCTACTTGCGGAGCTTGAGGATGCCGGTTTATATACACAAGGCTATGCAAATAACCACGCAAGGTTCCTACAAAGAGCTTTGCGGATTGTACAACGTTGGTGCAGTGACCAAGGACTTAGAGTTAACCCCTTCAAGGCAGAGTTAGTCATCCAGAAGAAAAAAAAGAGTAAAGGTTTCATTGTACCGGAGCTCTTGGGAACTACGCTACTCTCTCCAAGGTAGTCAAGCGACTAGGGGTTAACTCAGACGCTCGGCTGTCCTAAATGGAACATGCCGATAGCCAAACACAAAGAGCCACTGCTCCAAAGTTACTAGGTGAATTTACTCCCCTATAGTTAGACCAATGGTATGCGTCGTTGATGTGGTGGTCCGTAGTCCAACAGTCACGCAGCAAACTACGTTTAATTCAGCTTCAAACACTGGCATGTTTAGGAGCCACAGGAATAATTTGCATAGCTCTTACTGCAATTCTAGAGGCACTTCTGGATCTTGTGGTCCTCCATATTCTGATTGAGGCGGAGGCCAAAAGGCAGCTTACAGACTAAAATATAATGGCCAGTAAAAAGATGAGTAGGGTTTTTTCTCTTACGATACGGGGCGAGAAGCAATTGCATAGTATATGTATTCTCCTTTACAAAACTACTACATCAGAGATAGTACAAACCAGTAACCCTAAAACGCATATTTTGCGGTGGTACGGGAAATCTATTTCCCTTAAATCTATGTAGCTCATGCATTTCTAGATGTATGAATTCCGGACGGTGAGCACATTAATATCCGATTTTCATTGATCGGGTTAACAATCAGTCAGCCGGTGATATGCGTTCTCTTCTTCTCCTAAAGGTTTTTAGGTACGTCGAGTTAGTGCACTGAAGATAATGTTATAACACGCTCAAAGAATTAACTACTAGAGGCTACGTGGGATTTTTTTCGGGGGAAATATTAATGTATGTGTTTACCTTATGCGTCTGTTATACCTATTTTAATATTGCAAGGTGGTGTAAAAGAATCAGCTTTTTAATATCAATGTGTAAAGAGGATTCGTAATTTTATGAATTTACAAAAATATATGATAGACGCAATGAAGTAGCTTAGTTTGCTCTTTTCGGGAAAACATTTATGATCAATCAAAAATTGTTTAAAACTATAATTTATTTAAATTTTGAAAAACTTCTGGCTGTTGGGACCAGCGGAGATTTATTATGAAGATTAACTTTTACGGCTACTTTTTCTTTCTAGTAAATGTTTTGTTTAATGTGGCACACATTTTTTATGTAATTGCCATGAATTTTTCTTTCATTTAAGGAAAAGCAAAAATTACAGCTGTTATTTAATATATTCGCCATCCTGGATTCAACAAATAAATTCTTCCTTCCTACTTAGAAAAGATAAATGTGATACTTAATAAAATGTGTCGCTTACACGAGGTCACTTGATACTTATTTGTCGACAGGTAATTGCTCAGATTTTGCGATTATGTTTAACACGCTTCGCAGTCCACGCAATTTTATGCAATATGTAATAATAGATATAATACTGCAAACATTTCCGTAAACACTTTTAAAGTGACACGGAACACAACAAGTTTTTTTTTGTGTGATAGATTTATTAACAATATTTATAACAATAGTCACTGCAAGTTTTAATTTATCAAACCCACATAAAACAAAGAAACATGCTTAATTTATCAAATTATATATACCACACACACACACGTATGTTTAATGTTGAAATGTCTATGATTTTTTCGTTTTGGTTGTGTCTTTATACAAGTTCGTTACTCAATTTCAAAATACAATAACAAACTGTAACACTTACTGAATCTTCTAAAAAATGTTGGTACATCTTACCACTTTATCTACAAATTATTAAAAAAAAAACATAATATCATATAAATTATTTCTGTCGCCTCTGGTTGCTGTCTAAAATTTTTCAGTACTCGATGCAACGGTTCTGATATTATTGACTTAATTTTCACGTGAATTTTGTTTAACAAGTTTTTGATGTTAGAAAAGTCGTTGTTCCTACACAAAAAAAATTAAAGTAGTATCCGCCGCAATTCCTCGATTAAAATCTATTTTAATTTAAAACAATGTGAACGATCAGAATTGTTAGAAGTTATTCACAACTTAGTTTTATGAGCAGAATAAAAAAATAAAATTTTTAAGAGCTTACCTTTAAAATATTCAAAATCCAAAATACAAAAATAGTTTAGTACTGTTTCCTTTCTTTTTAATTTAAAAACACCACTGTACTTAACACCACTGTAAATGTAATTTAATTTAAAACAATTCACTGCAACCCAGGCAGCGCTTGTGATAATGGACGTATTCGGTGTGGGGTGCGGTAGCGGGACGAAAGAATATAGTGGGGACCACGTTAGTCATAGAAGTACAGCGAGCTGGGTCAACCGCTACTTTGGATTTTTTGCTTTTTTCATGTATTATTTTAGCCTTAAAAAACTTAAACATAAAGCATCCTCCCGGTGAAGGTGAAAAAAGGTAGTAAATTTTTTGAAAAAATGAATAGTTATCGGGGTAATAGTTTGGCAACCTAAACTAGCTAAAATAATTAATTTTTTTAAGACATCTGAATTGAAAAAAACGCGATTTTATGAGTCGTTGCTCATAAGCTGCAATGCGTTTCGCCGTTTTTAAATTAAAAAAAAAAATAAATAACCGCTACAGGCAAGTTTACAAAAATAAATGTGTTAATAGTTTTCGACACGCATTTTTCGGTCATTTAAGGAGCTCAATTTTTTTTAAATTATTGCTTTTCGAGTAGGATATTTTTGGCCAGATTTTAATTTTAGAATAGGAAAACATACTCTACAAATCTTCGTTGCTTTTAATTCCAAAGTGCTCACGAACTCGCTAATTTGAAGAATTCTGTTGCTCCGAGCACTCAGCGACGACGACAGGGTTTCCCTTCATATAGGAGGGCACAGTTCGGCACAATACTTTTGGGGTTGGGTTTGTGCCCAACCCCAAAAATATATTTGATATCAAAGAAAAGATATTTAGGTACGTAAGCAGTTTTTTTTGAAAAGAAAGCAGTGCAACCACAGTGAACGATCAGAAAAAGAATTATATTTTTATTTTATTCCTGCTGGTACCAAAACAAATATAATTTTTTAATTTATTAAAACGTTTTATTTTAATAATAATTTGCGAGGGTGTTTTTGTGCAATTTCATTTATTCTTTGGCTTTTTGGTAAAAAGGTACCTGACTATTGCCTTTAATTCTAAAGCAGTTTTATTCCAAAAATAAGTACCAACCTCTGCGGAGTTCTGTACGAATAAAACTTAAAAGTTAGTGGAAAACATAACAAAAACAATATAGAAACAAAACCCTGACCTGATCCACTAATAGCATGCCGTCGACCATCCTTGAAGCGCATTCTGCAATGTCCAAATAGAATTTTTAATATAAAACTAGCACACCAACGAAGGTTTAATTATATTATACATTGTTACAGAGGCGTAGCTAGGTAACCAAAGGCCCTGGTACAAAAAAAAAACTGGGGCCCTAACTAAACTGGTTAGGTTTTATATTATATATATAATATTGGTATTAAGCAATAAAACGAAGTAAATCAAAAGGTTTATGTATGTATGTATGTAAAACACTTTATTGTACATAAAACATTAAAAACAATTTATATACCTACAGTTAAGTCATGTACAAAAGCGAATTTATCCGTTTAAGGGATCTACCTACTAACAACAAAATAACAATTTAGTTTATAATCTTTTCCTAGCCTTAGTTTTCGCAAAAGTATCAACGATTTCGGTTAAATCTAGGCTTGATGCGGCTTTGTTTTCGATTGCTATTAGCGATAAATGTCTGAGTCGAGCTTGGCCCATAGTATTCCTTAAATAATTTTTTATTATTTTTAGTTTGCTAAATGATCTTTCAGCTTCTGCAGAAGTGACAGGAATTGTATGGAACAGTAACATTGCTGTAAATACTTCTGTTAGGTCGCATTCTAGCACTCCATATAATCTCATTATTTCTTTACAGAATTGGTGAATAGTCCATGCCTTGGTTAATTTAGATAGAATTAGGTGGTAAATATTAAGAAATTGAAGAGAAAAGTTGGGGCCTATTATACTAGAATATTTACTTTGGAATTGGCCACACTTTTGTAATAAAGTTCTTTCATCTACATCCAGTTAAAATGTTGGTGTTAGAAAATTGAATATCTGACTGACTGCACTCATACCAGTAAAACGTGCATTTAATTGTTATTATTGCGTCTAGTACATTATTGAAAATAGTAATTTTAAATATTTCTTCCCTGTTTTTCGAAATCGGTGATCAGAAGCTAATTCATCAAAATGTTTTTTAACTTTCCTTTGCCTTTTCTCTTGAAAATGGGGATCTATGCCATATTTTCTTGCAGTTTCACTGGCTTTGCACTTGAATGATTCGAAGTCATTTCTATAAATTTGCATCTTTGCATTTGTCTCTGCTAAAGCTCTACTTGCCTCGTCCAAATCGATATCGCATTTTTGTAAAGTTTTAGATGCATAATGATGTCACTCAATACACGGTGCATGAATTCGCAAAGCAACACGAACTCGAAATTTAGCATTTTTGTTTTAATTTTTTTTGCTTCACTACGCTCATCTTTACTGGAATTCATGAGAACTATTTCTGTTAATGCTTTGATTATATCGAAAAAACGAAGTTTTATTGCAGATATCGTATTGACCCTACTGGACCATCTAGTCGGATTTAGTTTTTTTAGAGTGGTGTCCGATTCGCCAGTGAATTTTGACAGCAGATTCCAACGTTTGATGCTATTGCCGAAAAATTTATACAATTCTTGCAACGTTGCGAAAAATACCTGTAATTCCACACAAGTGCTAACGGCATCATTTACCACCAAATTTAAATTATGTACGTACTCCGCGTTAGGCTGGATATTCTTAATCCGTTGTTGTACACCATTATACACACCGCTCATCACACTGGCTCCATCATAACCTTGACCCACACATTTTTTTAAATCAATATTTTTCTCGATAAATAATGAAGTCACCTGGTTGACTAAATCTGCCGCGCCATGTTTGATGGCTGCATAAAAGCCTATAAACGATTCTTTTACTTCTATATCAACTGGCTGTCCATTTTCCGATCTAGTTATTACTGCATACCTCACAACAAAGCTTAGCTGGTCTACCTTCGATATGTCCTGTGTCGTATCCATTATGATGGCGAAAAACGGTGACGCTCTAATTTGTTCTAGCAGATGATTTTCAAGTGTGGTCCCCAAGCACTCAATCATTTCATTTTGAATTGTTGCACTCAGATATCTTGTAGATCCTAAAGAACAAAAAAAGCACGATTTTAAACAAAAATTAGAATATAAACAGTTAATAAAAATAAATAAATAAAATGAAAACAAAACTTAAAAATAAAAAAAAATACCTTTGGGCATATCCAAAACTTGCCGCAATATGTGATCATATCGGGCGAGAAGCTCTACAACGGACAGAAAATTTCCATGGTACCCTTCCTCACTTAAGTTTTCTCGATGTCCTCTTAAAGCAAAAGAACTCTTTGCTAGGGTAAGTATGACATCGAATAACCTTTGAAGAACCATTTTCCAAAATGACGTTTCTTTACGAATTGTATTTTCAAGTTCCTTGTCGATAGTATCATTTTTTTTCCAAAGTTCATACACTGCACATGCTTCCGTATGGCCACTCGAGAAACTGTGTTGTTTAATTCTTTCTGATAAATGACTCCAATCCCGAATGCCCGTACACCATACACTATTCCTTTGCGAAGCAAATAATCAGCAGGGTTGACAATAGGCAGCATCTAGTATTTTAGAATAACACAGCCAAAACCGATGAACTGGTCCATATTTAGAAGTTGAAAAGTAGTACGATTTTGAAAAACACCTGTTGTTCTGGCGGACATCTTTTGGAAAAGGCCCTGAAGGCTGTAAATGCCCCATATCAAGAATTTGACGTTTTTCATTATCACTTAATATCCTGTTCGCAACGTTCCCCAAGTCATAAGAAGATTGATCGATCACATTTTCGATAAATGATGAGGTCGATGGTTCCTCCGCTGTTACCTGTGCCGTGCAGACATCGTCGTCGTTGATATGATCGGCGGCATCGTCACCGGCGGCGGTATCTTTAACTGCAATGATGATCAAATCTTCTTCAGTAGGCTTCTCAACCGGCACTGCAGTGGTCACATTATCTGAGTCACTATCAACAGAAATATTTGGGCCAAAACTACTTGTAGAAGGCTGACTAAAAAATTTGTCAATTTTTGGTAATTTTTGTTTACTTTCATCTCTTTCCTGGCGTTGTTTGCGCTTAAACGCACCACTAGGTTTCTTTTTTTTTTATGCATAATTTTAGTTCTCTTATTCTCTAATTTATGCAAAACAGGGAACAACCAACAACTAACAAGATTAACAAGAAACTGAAACGTAATGTAATGCTACGCTACAAAACGTCATTGGGGAATCCCCGGAAACACTGCACAAACAACAGAAAGAATACAGGGGAATTCCCCACAAGTTTCGAACAGAAGTTCGAAACTTGTTGGGAATTCCCCTGTATTCTTTAAAATGAGTTGCCATGATTAAAGTCGTGTTGCAACCTATTTTATTTACATTCCGAAAGTGGGAGAATTTTTCGCTAGTTCAATTTGAGGTTTGCTGGTCAGGGTCCGACGGCCCCCTGAACTTGGGGGCCCCGGTGCACGGCACCGCCTAGCACTATGGTAGCTACGCCACTGCATTGTTATCCAATAGCGACTTCCGTTTTGTAAATATTAAATGCGCCCTGTCTGTAAATGTTTGTTGGTATTGAGCACAATTTTCTTTATCGCAATATTCTTTTATCTGCGGGCTGGGCTTTTTTGTATTTGTGTAATTTAAATTTTTAACGCATAGCGCTACACGACGAAATTTTTCAAACGAGCGGGGATTTTAAATCAGCAGCCTTGTGAAATCGCTCGTTTTTGTGAAAATTGCCTTATTGAAATTCCGCCGATATTCGGCAAGTAGCGAAATTTCAAGACGGCCCTTCATTTGAAATTCCCGCTTGATTGAAAAATTGGGCTTGCAGCGCTGTGCAGTACAAATTTAAATTTCACAATTCCATAAATGCCCAGGCCGATTAAGAGATTCTGTTTCGTGATCAAGAAGGTCGTGATATTGTGTAGGCGTAATTAAGAAACGGCGACGTTACTACGTTTGTTTACTTTGCTACGCAACGGCACTTGAAAAGGGCAAGCAAACGCATTTGCACGGGAAGGTCAGTTTATTCCCAAAGATCGAGGCGAACGGTCTAAATTCGTACGTCGAATAAACACATGAAACGTTGAAAGGTGCTACGGCCAAGGAAAATAATATTTATACACCTCGATAGAATTTTCTTGAACCTTTCATAATTGAATTATATGGATTTCACAATCGTTCTTGAGTTTAAATTTATTAAATTATTATTACTATATGCCATTATAGAAACTAAACGTAAACAAAAGCAATGTTAGCAAATGATTTGTAGGAAAACGATTACCTTCATTAAATCGTATGATAATAAGCTAGGTTAAAGTTTCCATAATAAAAAAAGTTAAGTATGACCACCTGAATTCTGATTCTACAACAACAAATTATTATTATATGCGCCTGTGTTTAGTTCTAAAATGTTAATTCATTGTTAGGAAATCATTAATAGGGAATTACAGAAGTAACGCCCCCTGTGATGTGCAGGGAACATCACAGGGGGCGTTACTTCTGTAATTCCCCTCTAATGATTTTCTTTTCTGCATATGCCTGTCTGTGTCCTTTTCGTTTCAATTAGGGCTGGAGTTGTGTCCACCTGACGAGTTCAAAGAAAAACAAAACATGTAGTGGTCTATTCTAATCATAGTTGAAACCAAATCTCTTCTTTCTATATTTGGGTTTGGAGGTTATTTCAAAAACAATTTTATTACCATGAAAATTCACAGTATAAAACTGCTTTACAGTTATATGGTATTTCTTAAGGTTTTACTTTACCACGTAAATCAAAAATTGCTATAAATCAAACATAAATTCCACCGATATCACACGAGGTTGCACTTAGCATTGAAGACGCGTGTTCATGTTCAACAATGTCAAGGCCTACTATTATACGACATCTTTACGCTGCAGCAATGTCGTCACCTACCTATAGTGAATTATCATTTTATTTACCCATTAACAACCTTTGAAAGCATCTGTTTATACATAGTTCATTGACACTAATTTGCATTAGAATTTTTTTAAAGTAAAGTATTTAATTTTGCTTATTTTTTTCCATATCAATAATTATGCTACCTAAATAATATCTAAATTACTACCGATGAAAGTTGAAAATTGGTTACTCATGACTAAATCAATAATATACCACCGATGATGGTTTTAACTCGCTTTTAATGCCTTATGTACATATTACGAATATCAGCGATAGTTGAAATGTAAAACAATTTTTTTGCAATTATTTTACAGAAAAACTGAAAAAAAATCAGCATAAAACTAGAAAAATGTATGCTCTGATTAGTAAACTACAACAGATTGTTAGCTTTATCTGATAAGCGCAAATAGAGCAAAGAAAAAGCGCCTAATTTTAAGTAAAAAACTTCAGGAAGTGCTCTCACATTTCCTCTAAAAGGTACAAACAAGAATAAAATTATTTATACAATAAATAATATGTGAAATCTAACCTTTGTTTCAACTATTACCAAAATGGTATTATTGTTTTCAAATTAAAAACGAGTGGGTTTTTGAACAAGAATTAATGCATGCTTCCTGTTTACATATTCTGAATATTAATAATAAATATTACAATGTTTATGCAAAATATTTTACTTTAGTTACTTATGCTTTCCAATTTTTTAAGCCTTTCTAACGATATGTCATATTTCGTCGAAAGTGACTGAATTAATAGCGATTAAAAACGATTCGTAGTGATTTGTAAGTGAATAAACTTGTGATTTTTTTCTTATTTTTGTTGATTTGTCCATTACGGAGAACATATTGAAACTAGTAAACAGGAATATGTATGGGCCATTAGTCGCCTGGGTCAGTACACCTAAGTTACAACAGTTTTCTTTTTTCTACCAGTTTTTTTCCTATTTTGTGTAGCGTTTTTTTCACAGCTTTATTATCCTTTTTTTTTAAGAATCATGAAGCCGTGCGTGAGCACGACCCCATGATTCCCATCCCACCCCCTTAGGCCCTTACCCGGGCTCAGCACACTGTGCTCTTCACCGGTCTAACATGCCCCACCCCTGAAGACATGCAACCCAACATACACACCACACACACCATCCATGGAGCCGTCGGATTTAACTTATTCAGAAAAATTACCGACGAGCAGTGGACTCGAACCAACTGCCATTGGGAGTCTAGTTTCAAAGCCTGGGACTTTAACTACTAGACCACCCGCCGGACCTAGCTTTATTATCTAAAATTGTATATTTATGTATTCTTACATGAAAGAAAGGTTATTGATTTTATGCAGAGTTTCTAATAAAAAAATGTTTTAAGCCTCTAATAATTCAAGACTTTGGGAAAACAATGTTTTGCTTCATTTTAAACATTTTTTTTATTAAGAATCATGCGGCCGTGCGTGAGCACGACTCCATGATTCCCATCCCACCCCCTTACCCGGGCTCAGCGCACTTCGGCGCTATTCACCGGTCTAACATGCCCCACCCCTGAAAGACATGCAACCCAACGTACACACCACACACAACATCCATGGACACGCCGGATATAACTGATTTAGAAAACTTTCCGACGGGCAGAGGACTCGAACCTACTGCCGTTGAAAGTCTAGTTTCAAAGCCTGGGACTTTAACCACACTGGCCCATGAAAACATTTTTTAATTTATGAATGTGTGAATTAGCTGTTTAACTGCGGCCAAACATTCACTTTCTTACCTAAATTGTAAATTCTGTAGAAGTAGTATAATATTAACATAGCTCTTAACTGTTTTTTGAGACCCATTTATTTAGCGACGGTCTTGGTAGGCAAAAAATTTGCATTGTTTGTTAAACAGCTAATATCTTTTTTCCCCAGTATTTTAAGCATGAAAATGTAGGAAACTTGAACTATCTTTGCAAACCAAAACGCTTTTATTGAGAAACATTTGTAAATTCTGTAAAACAGCACTAAAGAGGCGACTGACCGGACTACCCTCATTATATTAGGGGTTGTAAATCTCAACGGTTGTTGCACTGTAGCGAAGAACGAGGTCCTAGGCCATAAACCAAACTAGTAAACAAAGAAATGTCTGCAGCATGGTACAATCAATGTAGCTGCTTAAATTATAAAGCAAATTTTTGAAAAATGTTTCGGCGAAAACGAAACGATTTTTAAATTTTTTAAAAAAGGTTTCATTAAATGAAACCAAAAATGGAAGGACAATATCGTCGTCTCCCGTTTATTTAATAAAGGTGCATGAATTATTTTTTTAAATTAATAAATGGCGTTACAGATAAGTTACAGAACTGTGACACAAACCAAATTATGCCATAGCTATGAGCCTATAAAATTAAAAAAAAAATCGCGGGGCTAGTTATTGATCAACATTTTTTTGAAAATGTCAAAATTTTGAATTTGTTTTCACTTTGAGTTTTAGTAGTTTTATAAATTCTCGTACCTAGTAACATTGCGTACGCTTACAACGTAAAATAAACATGTTTCTTAAAATTCTGAGCTCTATGAATTTGAAATATGAAATAACTTCAAATATATTTAAAGTAAATACAAAACAATTCTAAAAGGTGAATTAACCAGACAGCTGTGATGCGTCCAAGTAAGTGGTAGCCTAATTATTAGACTATTTAAATTCGAGTGCATCTTATTAGAAATGCGGCATTGTGGGCTGTTTACCTTAAGTGTAATATTGTTTTATTTAAACTGGTTCAGTTTGAAAAGCTCACTCGTCTTATAATTATCATTAAACAGTAAATATGGATTAGATTTGCCAAATTTTAATTCTCCTTGTCCATCACAAAGCTGGAAGAAAACTTATTTAATGCATAAACGTAAACAGACACTTTCTAATTTAACAGAAGCTTTTAATAAACTTCTAAATTAGCAATAAGTTATTCGAGGCGTTTACTATAAAATGAAATCGCTTTTTACCAGATTGTAACTCATTTGCGGGATCTTATACGTGTTCTGGTTGCCAAATGGTTCAAAATAAGGTGGTGAGCATTGTTTTAAAGGGCAGGGATTAACTCGAAAGCTTAATTTAAAACAATCTTAGAATTCTAAACTTTCTGGATATTACTACTAGCGGACTTCGTTTTCACAATACTCAAACTATCAATAAGATTCACCACGGTCGTTCGAGTCGGTTTCGGTTTCAAATAACTTTTAAACTATTTGACAGGTTCTCTAGAAATGTTACAAACTTATAAAAGTTTATAGTACAGTCAGATCGGGAGGGCTAGTAAACTCGGCGAAGTTCAAATGTGAAATTTTTTTAGAATATCTCAGGAATTCTAAATTTAAAGTGCTTGACGGGTTCTCAGGGTAGTATATTACAAACGTATGAAAGTTTGTAATTCACGATCAGGTGGTAAAGTTTAACTTTCGGATTGAATTCGACAGGCTATTCTGACTTATTACAATCGAACTTCGTTTTCACAATATTCGAATTTGTAATAAGACCGGAGCGAGAGAGATATTAAGCTCTTTGGAGTTCAAGTGAAGAATTTCTTACTTTCTGACTTTGAAGTGCGTTTTAAAAAGAAACAAGGCTGGAGAGAACACTACTCATACTTTTACTCAATTTCGGGATGCGCTTTCGAGCTTAGAGTAGGGTGGAGCGAGAAGGGTTAACGAACTGGTTTGCGTTAGAATCTAAAGATTACTGAACTAAACTAACATAATTTTAACAGCGCAAAATAAGTTCGTTACAGTATTAATCAGTGACGTGATAGACATCCTATTCTTCTCCCATCGGTTTTAAGGTACGCTGAGTTAGTGCACTGAAGATAATGTTTTAAATTTTTTAAAAGGGTAGACTACTAGATGGTACTGAAATTTGCACAAGGGAGTGTAACTCTCCTATAAGTAATATATTTTGATCATGCTTTGCTACCGTAATACTTATATATCTGCTTGTTTTTGATGTTAATATGCTGCTAGTATTTTTAATACTGCATGCATGTTTGATGTGTCTCAGAGTAACCTATTTACCAAAAGTGTGTGACTTGAGTTGACCTGTTCGGAGTTTTTCGAGTACAGTTTGAGGACCTTCGGGAGTGAATATTACTCGTATATAGAAATATATCTTAAATACAATGGGAAGGCTATTTTTAATAGCATGAAGATTTAAAATTTCGTATAATTTCATATGCTAGAAATTAATACAACTATAATAAATTTTGTTTGCTAACAATAAAGTATGCCATGTTACTATAACAGACTGAATATCTCAACTATTCATAAAATAACGAGTTGTTGATAAGAAAAACAACATAATCAACAATTAGAATTGAATTTTCACAATATTCTACCAACAAACTTGCTCAAATTATGCAATACAAACTGAAGACCTTTTTTGTGAGGCCATGGTGGTATTATCTATAAATGTTGTAAATACCTGACAGCAGAGATTGCGTGTGTGGTTATGTTACTCTGCCCCGGTCCAATATAATGCCGTTGTTGCATTGTTTATGAACTAATAAAGAAATCATGATTCCAGTGCGCGTTGTAAAGTCGATGACCACACCTATCAATTAGCATGCTAGGATCCCAGTAGGTAGCCGTCAAGAGTTGACATGTTCCTGTTTGGGCGCGGTCTTGTGACATCTTGCTGGGCTGTAGGTTCGTCTTGAGCGGCTTCTGAGCTTATAATTTATCGTTTTACTTAGAAAATCCATAATTTACAGCAATGTTGAAAATTTTCTAGTTTTTACTAAACTTTATCTTGATGTCAAGCAGCCATTGTTTTGATTTCTTTGAAGGTTTACAGTAAAATATTATTTTTGAAAGTATATAAGAATTGAGGTTTTTTAAATAAAAATCTAATATTGGAAAGTATAACAAACCAAACATTAAATAAAACTTTTTTTTATTATTATTTAGCTTTGTAAGTCTTTTGACTTATAGTACTAGGGGATCCGAGCACCTCCAGGGATGCTAACCTAGGTCTGTTGACAAAACATTCCCCTAGGGCGATAATTTTTAGTAATAGAACGGTCTGTTTCTAAAAATAACCGCTCTGGGGGAATTTTTGTCAACTGATTTGGGCTGGTAATAATCTAGGAAAATTTTTTGTCCCAGATTTAGGTTGGCAGCCCTGGAAGCGCTCGGATCCCCTATTCTCCCTACTAATATGTACAGGGTGTTATTAAAATACGTGCAGATGTTTTAACCTGTAATAGAACTCGCCAAACTGAACCACTTTTCTATTTATCATTTTTCCAAACTTTATAACAAGTGTTCAAAATGTAATTCATTATTTCCTAGACAAGCACGGGCTCTTCGTAACATGGCTTCGCGCACCCTGGAAAAAACTATCAGATTTTCGCGAATAATTTCTGTGGTATTTTCTACACGCCCTCTTAGCTTCTTAAGGAAATTTACAGAGCCGGCATATATCAATTATTTCATATACTCCTACAAAAAATCGCAAGAATTTAAATCCAGTGATCGCGCGGGCCATTGTCCGGAAAATTATTGTCCAACCCCACTCCCTGAGGCACGATTACTGAAGTGGAAACCCCGCTCCTTGACCATGAACTCTTACGTACCAGCCTTGTTGGATGATGGACCTGAGCTGGATGGTAGGGGTTCCGGCAAGTGATGGAGTGGTGTGCAGCTGGCACTTGGGACTGGGACCGTAGGGGTGAGGCGCATTTTGCCTGCTCACGGACACTATCTAAGTGTCGACCCAGAGGGTTCGTACTTATGTACACCCGACGCTGTTAAGGTGCCGGCCACTATGATCAGGCCGGTTACCGACCAGTCTGGGCGGTGCGTAGCTCACCAGTGCTGGGACCTGCGAGGTCTTAACTGGGAGGGGCAGCGCTGCTTGGCACGCGCTTGAACCGACAAGTCCAACCAGTGACTTTCTTTGACTGGTACCACGGGGACCAAATCCGAGCCCGCGGGGGATTCACACCCCCTGTCTTTGGTCACGGAGTAGGACTCGTGATGGCAGTGGTGTGCCTAAGTGCAGGTTACGGCCGTCTTAGTGCGGTCTGACGGGTGAGCTGCGTCTCAGCTCGGGCACTGATCTGCAGAATCAGTAGAGATTTAGGTAGTCTCCCTCCACCGGTAGGGGCTTAGGGATCGCAGCCTGATGCCAGACCTGTTAGCCTGTTCTCTTTCTTGTATTGAAGGCAAGCGCGTTGATCAAGCGTACCTCGATCATGGCGTCCCGAAGGGTTTCACCGCCTGGAGGGGGGACGGATAAGCTTCATTGCTGGGTGCTGTCCTTGTCTTTCAAATCAAATGGTGTGTCCAACCCCATTCGTACTTGACGAGAATAATGAGCTGTACCATGGAAATACCAAATGTCCCTGCGTACAGCTGAAAGAACTTCTTCTGAAAGTTCGTTTAATTTTTCATTAATAAATCTTAAATAGTCAATGCCGCGCAGACGAGGTGGTACGATATAAGGCCCGATTAATCAGTCACCCACAAAGACTTACACCAAATTTCTGTTGGTGGCGGTGTTCCCGAATTAATGTGGGTGTTGTGTACAGTAAACTGACAAAAAATTCATCTCGTGCAAATCCCGCTTTGTCGCAAACTATTTTAAAAATTTGGCTGCTCCCCAACTTTCTCAACATCTATCTACAGAAAACTTCACAACGCAGAGGATCTACCGGCTGTAGTGCCTGCACCAGTTGTACATGATAAGGGTCAGTTTAAAGTACACAAAACTGTAAATGCTGATATTGCAGCGGGTGGTCTAGTGGTTAAAGTCCCAGGCTTTGAAACTAGACTGCCAACGGCAGTAGGTTCGAGTCCTCTGCCGGTTGCAAATTTTTCTGAATATGTTAAATCCGGCGTGTCCATGGATAGTGTGTGGTGTGTATGTTGGGTTGCATGTCTTTCAGGGGTTAGACCGGTGTATAGCGCAAGTCCGCTGCGCCCCAGTAAGGGGATGGATGGGAATCATTGAGTCGTGCTCACGCACGACCTCATGATTTAAAAAAAAAGTATCAATTACAAAACCATTTATCAGTATGTACCTACTTTATTCTGATTTTTAACACGAAGTTTTTATTGTGCTGCATTAAATGAAAATACAATTCTAGAGACGGGTACCCACATTTTTAGTAAAATGTTTTTGATTTTTAACTCAGTTTCTGGCGGTCTTTTGAAAAAATGACAAATAGAAATGTTGTTCAGTTGGGCGAGTTATATGACAAGATGAAATATCTGTACGTATTTTAATAACACCCTGTATAAAAAATTGAATACTGGCCGGCATAATTATATAAGCTTTAATTTGTTATGTTGACTAGCCTACATCTTCGGCTTGTATTATTATGAATTTATGGTTCTTAATTTACTTTCTTGTTTGTGTATTTTTAATTGCCTTCACCAACTATGCCCCTGACATATAGGGTGTTTTACGGATCGCATTTTACCTATTTTGTAATTTGGTTTAAATCAAAGTAGGTCTGCAGAGTTTTATAACAAAATATATTTGTCCTAATATCTATGCAATATGAGCAAATCACATGTTTGGTGAGAGTGGTCTTAAGGTGAGGGCTCGCTTACCAAAGCAAGAATTCCGGGCACAATTCCCATAAAAACAATTTTTTTAAAATTATTATTTATTTTTTATTTGTATTTTTATGTCATTTTTATTAAATACAAAGTAATCAAAGTGTGTCGTTTTTAATTGTTGGAATATTCGTCAAAAATTTAATTCTTTATTACAGCATTACGTATCGCCGGTGTTATTCACAATAAGTAATATAGAAATTTTTGCGTGAAATGTAAAGAAACTTCGATCAAATCGCATTTAGGAAAAATGTTGTTAGAACATAAATAAAAGAGAAACAATAAATAAGTAAAAGCAAAAAAAAATTAATGGGAATTGAACCAGGTGCATTGGTGAGCGAATACTCTACATTAATGTTATTTCAACTAAACGTGCAACTGTTCTTATTTTATGGATATTATAACAAACATATAATGATGTGTGAAAATTCTGTAAGAAACACACTTTGATCCTAACCAAAACAAAATATAACATGGTAAAAATGCTATTTTCCGTACTCCGCGAACCTGGGAGCCTATTCTGGATTCGTGCGTCAAATTTTTACGTATACGTAAATGACGTCATCCCATATAAAATTACATGCAATGACGTCATATACGTAAAATTTGATGCAGGAGTCGAGAATAGGGTCCTTGTATAGAAAATGTGTTTAAGGAAGTGAAGCAAAACTGCTACTTTCAAAGGAAAAGTAAAACTTTGTATTGTTTCAGTAAATTTTTTATCAATTTAAATCACATTTTTCATCTCAGTGTGAAATTATTCATAATACTAACTGTAAGCTATCCCTATTTCCATCTAGAATCACTTACATTGGGAGATTTTATTTTCATGAAAACTTTAAAGTCAATAATGCATAAACCGGAAGCGCTAAACATGATTGATAATTAAAATAAAAATTAAATTAATATTTATATACGGTAACAATTAGCATAAATTATTTATACACAATAATCGACAGCAAAGAGTTAAACTCGAAAGTGATTTTTGAAAATAATATTATGGGGAAAGGATACCAAAAATATATGCATTTATTCATTTATATAAAGCCAAATAAGGAACAAGATGAGCAAATTAATAATAACGGTTGTGACTCCATCATTATTTCCTTTTAACTTTAAAAATTTAACATGCAAATTCTGGTGTTATTGAACTTTGCGGCATAACATGAGAACCTTGAAGCATTAGCACTTGCAAAAAAGTACATAACCATAGCAGCCTGTTTAGAAAAGAAGAACTTTACTTAATTATTGTTAAAACAGATAACAAAGCTTTGTGTAGTTTTAGGGGGGATAATATTAATAGTTATTTGTCTAACAAGGGAAGAAAGTGATACTTTTTTCCCACGTGTGCCGACACTTTTTCCCGAGTTCCACATATGATGTTTCGTCGACCTCGAGAAATTTATTTAAAATACACTAATTTTAAAATTAAAATGATGTAAATTATTTAATTAGTTGACAGTTGTGTAAAAATTGACTTTTGCAAATAAGATGCTTTTATTACCCACGGTAACCATGGTATAAAAGACGTATCCAAATAAAATACACGAAGCGTAACCAACATTCGCATTTTAAAGTGGGAGCAAAATCGCGTTTTCGTCCCTTGGGACGAAAATTGATTTTTACTCCCGCTACCACCAAATGAGGGTTAAAAAGCCTACTTTCCAACAAGGTCGTCGAAAATAGTATATTATACACCAAGGGACTGAAGTGCTTCATTCAATCCCGCTACGCTACGCTCAGGCAATAATCACACGGGCTTGAACTAAAAAATCATTTTTGATAGAGGTTATTTTTTGTTCTTGTTTAATGGGGGCGGGGTTATTTCGACAGCCCGTTTGTCCAGGAATTTGTTCCGGCGTCTCTATTTTCAGAAGTTTTTTACCAGCTTTTTGTTTTCATTTTGGCACCTCTTTTTTACTGGGGCTTTTATTTCTAGAGCTATTTTCCGGGAATTATTTATCCTTGATTTTAAATTTTTTTTGCCTTTTCTAGGTAGTTTAAGAGGGATGAAAGCATTTAAATATTGCAGAATGGGTGATTTTGCAAAGTAATATTAAAATGTGTACACTTTACTTGCTTTACTTTACTTACTAACTACTTTACTTACTAAAGCAATTATGTCTTACTGGAGACATTTTTCCAATTTTTTGCAATAGACTTTTTTTGGGAATTTTTTCCGGAAACTTTTTTCCGGAAACTTTTCTGGAAACTTTTTTGCCTTGATTCATTTTGATTTAAGTTGCATATGTACTTAATTTTTTTAGTGTAAAGTGTACACACTAGGAGTCTAGGAAAAAAGACCCCAGAAAAGGGGTCTGCGAACAAGTCCCTAAAAAATGTCTCCGGAAATGCATCGTTTATTTAAAGACTTACTCGTAACATAGGATATAATAAGAAAAAAATTTTAGGAATAAATTCCAGCTTTGCTTCGTTGCAGTTCATACTAATGTATAAATACAATAATTAATAACTGCAACAATATTACGCATTGTTGAAGTTATTAATTATTTTATTTGCAATAGAATAATTTAGGCCGCGTTTTTGGGTTAGCGCTGCTAAATATTACTATTTATAGAAGTTGTCTTATTCATGTAGTTTGCAGTACTGAGTGCGTTTAGCAATTCTGAAATCATTGTTTTTGATTTCATGATGCATGTGTATATGCAAGTATGTAAATGCATAACTATCCTAAGCCTAATAATAAACATTAACGTGATTAGTTAATAGTTACGCATATTAGGCTCAGTATGTATTTTACAATGGCCGACTTCTTGCGTATTTGAGTATATACAATACTGCTAGATGCCTTAAGTACATGCCTTACATCTCGACACAGTTTATTTACCATTATTTTAAAATAAGTAAACATGAAACGCTTGGGGCGTAGCTCAGGGGTTCTGCTAGTACTGTTATAATTACCAATCATAAGTTAAAATTGGTGTATAGATTATGGAGATTATTCAAAATTATGACAGTATTAGAAAGGTTAAACTATCACTGGCATTTAATAATAAGTTCAAATCTAAAATTATTAAATCAACATATAACAACATACTCGAATAAAGTATTTCAAATTTAAAACGAACATATGACTTATTTCAGACCTACAGGTTGAAAGAGAATAAACAAAAATTTCCACATATTTGCATTCAATTGCAATCTAGATGTGTCTAGATTGTGATATTTTCAAATCCTACGCGGAAACGTATGCAGGATAAGCCATTCTAGTGTCACTCCCCTACTATTTCCTAAATTATTGAGAATATTAAATTTCTTCTTATTAAATGGGCCAAATGAGCTACTTTATACCATACTCCAAAAAATTATATGAAACTTACATACACTTACATTACAAAAATTTAAAAAATTTAAACAACTGATATAAGCAAACAACCGATGGATCTAAACAAATACACTCAAACATATTTGTTCATTTATTAAGCTATGGCTTAGTTTAGGGCTTTAGGCTATCAAACTTCTGTCAGTCATTTAACAAGATCTTATTTTCAAAATGGATACTAACTGTTTTAATAAAAAATGAAGTTGACATGATTCAACTCGAAGTGCACACTACGAGATTCATGAAATAATAATAACGCTGGCCCCCGTGTACGCGCAACAGCCAATCAGCGCCCCCGAGGGCGTGGTTACATCGGAAACTCGACGTAACGTCGCTAAGGAAATGGAATACAGCTGTTATCTTTCTCCTTCTGCACGACGGTCTTACTCCGTCTCGCTTTCTCACAAAAATTTGCAAAATTACATAACAAAAATTACAAACTTCCTTACACAGCTACGAATTAAGAAGCGCCTTTGGATTAGAAACGACGTCGTATATCTCTCTCTTTTCTTCTGCAGTACTGCCGCCGGGCCCCGTTAGTAAAGCGCGTATTCGCATACACCGATGTGGAGTCGGCCAGTACAGTTTAAAGCGCAAATAAAAAAATTTGTTTACGGCTAACGCTGTGGAGTTGGCCAGTAAAGTTTAAGGCGCCAATAAAAAAATTTATTTACGGCTAACGGTCGGAGGATTGGGCTCGTTGCGACAGCCTACAGTTTATTTACAATCTAAGCTTGGTGCAGGACGCATCACATAAGCAGCCTACTTCATTTAATACTAAATTTGAATTCTTAAATCCTTTATAATACACATGAGCACAAACTGCATCACAAAACAATATATTGTACAAAGCCTTCGTTAATTACTGATACCCACGTGACCTTTGGTCCGCAGTGTCTTAGGGAGTTTTAGATTTAGATGTTGAAGTCAGTTCAGGATTGGTACTCGTGGTAACTAAAAATTCCCTGCAAGTGTTACTGTCAACACTCAAAGTGAGGTTATGTATGTAAGCAAGCATGCCTTGATAAGTTAACAAACGGCTTGGGAGTTTTTGGATAAAAGGCTTACCAACAGTGTAAGTTGGGTTGCCTATATTTTGTGGTCACGTGGGTATCAGTAATTAATGAAAGCTCTGTACTAACTAAATCTATGCTCGCATTAAATAAATATTTTTTAAATTAATTGTTCAAAGATGTTGGTGTAGTTTGTTATTTGATTTTATATAATTTAACCGACTTTGTTTCTCTTACCAGAGAGCCCTGTAGTTCAGGTACGTAATTAAATAGTCTGTTAGCCCAATCCGTTCATTATTTCCTCTTGTAACGAACAATACTTTGAGGACAGTATTTGATATTCATACTGATTATGTGAGTCTTATTAATGCAATTGTAGTAAATAAAAAGAAAAGAGTGCAATTTTATAAAAATCGTTCAATACGAAAAGCGTAAAATTCGCTTGTTAAAAACACGTGAGCAAAATACACTAAACGAAACTTTGGAGTTATTACAATAACCACTAACGGAAATGCGTTACGCTGCTTTGAATAGAAGAATATTAAGTAGGATGTAGAAAAAACAACAACAATTAAATGTGAAATGTTTGCGTTTACATTCTAGTACTCCTTGACTTTCACAGATTGTCGATACCCTCTAACGTAAAAAAGCAGGACGTTGGTTGACCACCTTAATTCATTAATGACACCTTCGTGCCATTGACATTCTGAATTTAAAAGACAGCATCGTCTTAAAAGGGCAGTTTTACTAGGTTTCCTGCGTTCTTGAACGAATTCGGTTTTACTGAAACAAAGTGCGTTTCGAATTATCATATTTAATTTAACAACGCCACGAGAACTTCCTCGCGAACACCGCAATATCTCTTTACTCTCTCCTGTGTTACATTACATTTCTATTTTCCGTATTACAGGCGATTTTATTTAGTCCAGAACTACAAGCAATATTTGTTTTATTAAAGTATTTATTAATAACACATTTTTAAACAATTCTGGTTTAAATTTGAAACTTAAATGAAAATAACGTTTGTACTGTACCATTCAGTAGCGTCACTGTGTAGAACACTAAAAATGAAAAAAACTCCTATTTTTTGTTTTGCTCTATGTCAATTCAATTCATTCAAGTTAGTTACAAGCATCCAAAATGCTCACCGAAGTACGAAAACGGGTTGGTGGGTGTAGTCGTGCTAACGGATATTAATTGGTCGTGCTAGTACTGATTTTGAAAAAAAATTCACATAAGTATTTTCCACGAAAATATTTGAGCAATATTTGTGCCCCGACCATCTTTAACTCACATTCTTCCAAGTCCAAATAAAAGTTAGTGAATGCAAAAGTGGCGCAGCAAACATGCAGGTCCGTTTGTTTTGTACGTCACTAAGCAACAAGCCACTTCGATTTCCTGCTACAGTAGCCAGGTTTGCAAATGTTTTATTGCTTAGCAACGACGACTTCCACTTTGGAAAATATTAAGATCACCCTGTCTGGAAAGGTTTGTTTTTATTGACATGTAAAACTAAACAAAAAGCGACCTCTAATTCCTGCTACTGTCGCCACGTCTGCAAATGTTTGTTTATTTTGCTATGCGACGACGATCAACGTTTGTTATTTTGCTATGCGACGGTCAAACAGAGCCTAAAAGCGCTGCCTTTTGAACGGAGATCAAGATCTAAACGGAGCTAATCTTTAAATACGGTCGAAATCTAAAACTAATAAAAACATCTGCTGCTAAATCAAGCAAGTTAACGGCCCCACTTAATTTTCAGGATTGAAAGCACTCCAATAACTAATACTATTAAAATAACTGCTGTTGGATTAAGCACAAGCTAACGGTTCTACATAGCCAAAGTCCTACTGCACCTAGCTCTTTCCAGAACAACATAAATAACCCGGCTTCTTCTCCAAACACTGCAACAACCCCTGCTCTTTCCAGAGCACCGCAACCCTTGATATAAGCTGCAAGATCTGTTTGTTTCCTGCCCGACGCGACGCCCGCTAGACATACGACCTAGAAAGTCTCTGCTACTCAGCGAATTACGTAGTGTACGTGCATTGATCCTTTGTTTCGTTGGTGTAAATTAAATTAGTGATTTATTTACTGTACTTAATAATTATCCATGTATAATCCTCCGTCTTTTTAACGTACTGTTTGTTAAATGTTGATCTCTTGCTCATGTCTTGCTATAAAACTGTGTAATAAACATACACGCATTACCCTGACAAGTGTTAAAACCTTTTCATAGCAATAGAACGTACCCAAATAGATCTTTCTTTTGTTGTTTTCTGCAGTTTATTAATCTAATCAGACAAGTAGCGGCAACAGCGCGCGAAGAACCACGTGACCACGTAACATAGGCAACCCATTCTACAAAAGTGGTCACCCTGTTTCAGGAAACTAAATCCGACAGTTGTGGCAATTACCACTGGCGTTGCACGTACAAATTAAAGCAAAAAAATGAATTTGGCACGGCACACAATGTAAAAACTCTGTAAAAACATTTAATAAAGCAAAAGTAAATAATAGGATTTATTTAATAATATTATTGTAGAAGAACATATTTAATTTATAAATTACAATACGCCAATGAAAAACAATGACATTGCAAAAGGAAATCAGCACGGCAAGCAACATTGGAAAATAAAATTCACTACATTTAAATTAGTCAATGGTCACGTGATTCTTCACCTTTTTTGCTCGCTCTGTACGCGAAACGGAACTAAAGTTGATCTGTAAGGAACGACTCATGGCATTGTATTGGCAACTAGTATTCCTATTAATTTAAACTAATCGTTCCGTATCCTGCAGCATTTTTAATTTTTTCTTAATAAAATACTTCTTAATTCTCACCCACCGTATCCTTATTTCGTTTTACTAGTGTTTTATTTATACCGAAAAAAATATCCTTCGCATTTAATTATTATTAAAAGATCATATCGGTAGTGGATTCTTTCAACTTCTACCGCCAATAAATAACGCTACTAAATGAAATAGATTCAGTTCCTACATAAATATCGAAGGTCGAAACATGTGTAAGATAAATATTTGAATGCAGGATTATAAAAACTAAATTAGAGCAACAATAATTGCGAAACTTATGGAGACAGGGGTCGACCTTGACAAGGCAATCGACGAGTTTGTATCAAGAATGAGGAAAAATACGTTTAAATATATTATATAATAAATATTAGCGTGACAGAAACGGAGAACTAACCGCAAAAAATTATTGCAAGTTATAAAATTTAGAAGGGCGTATAAATTATTGTTTGCCGATTTGTAATGCGCACAAGTGAATGTAAGTCGTTACTACTACAGGTGTTTTTGTTTGTATACAAATTACCTCATATTGATGGATATCAGACTTGAAATATTTTGTTTCAAATTCTACCAATAGAGGTCTCGTCACAGTGCCTACCCAGTATTGCTGCAACTTCAAGCGCTTGAATCGTGATCACGTGTCTTAATACTTGAGTTTTTTATTTTAATTTTAAATTTATCACATTCACCTATTTCGACAATAAAAAAATTTAAAAAAAACTAGATCACCGAATTACATGACGTAATAATACCAAGACAAGAATTTTTTTTATATTGTATCCGGGTGTAGTTAAATACTTTCTCAGATTTGATACTATTGCATTTAGCATTAATTACAGCAGAAGTTATTAATTATAAGTGCCGACTTTACAAGGATAACCTTCAGTCGTAGATTTGGAATGAACCGCACTACTCACGAAAAATACATTAATTTGGAGAACTTTCAGGAAACGATTGCTGTACCGGTTCAAAAAATTTTAATTTTCTCTCTATTTAAAAACTTTCATAAAAATTTCCGTTTCTAATCTTTTGCTCTTAAATTAAAAAAAAACATATGAGGGTAAATTTTAAACGAATCAATCTCAATTTTCAAACATTTTATTGTGATATCAAAAATACGAGGATCGTTCGAAATGTACATGACCTAACACAGAGATGGCGCTAATTCGACGGAATTTACATTACCATTTTTCAGAACCATCCTTTCTTAGGTTAAATATGACAGCATAGAGCGAGCTGTCAATTAGTTTCTGTTTGACAGTGCGCCAAAGTGACTGTCTCGAGTGATTTCGTAAATAATGGAAAAAACTGAGTTGCGAGCAGTGATAAACTACTTTCATTTAAAAGGCTTAACACCCACCGAAATCAAAGCAGAGTTGGATTCCACATTTTTGAAGTCCGCTCCTTCGTTTTCAATGGTTGAAAACTGGGTTGCCGGGTAGCGTGGTCGTATGAGCACAAAGGACGAACCCCGCAGTGGACGCCCAAAAACGGCTACTACCACGAATATGATTGAAAAAGTCCTCCGTATCGTATTGGATGAGCGTCGAGTAAAAGTACGCGAGATAGCTCCGCGCGTTGGGTGCCGCGTGTGCTGACATCGGAGCAAAAACTGAATCGTTTGTTTCTCGCGACCTTTTGGCAAGTTTTTGCCGCAATCTGAAGGACTTTTTGCCCCGTTTCATAATCGTCGATGAAACCTGGGTCCACCATTACACTCCCGAAACCAAGGAACAGTCCAAACAATGGACACAGAAAGGTTCTCCGCCACTAAAAAAGGCAAAAACGGTTTTGTCTGCAGGGAAGGTTATGGAAACTGTATTTTGGGATTATCATGGAATTATCTTCGTCGACTACTTGGAAAAGGCAAAAACAATAAATGGCGAGTATTATGCCAATTTGTTGCAGCAATTAAGCGACAAAATCAAAGAGAAATGGCTGCATTTGGCGAAAAAGAAAGTGCTTTTCCACCAAGATAACGCACCTGTACACAGGTCTGTAATCTCCATAGCCAGATTTGGCTCCCAGCTGTTTTTATCTATATCCAAACCTGAAAAAAAGGCTCGGCGGTAAAAACTTTTTATCCAATTCCCACTTCGTCGCTGCTGCAAATACCTATTTTGAGGACTTGGGTTCATCGACCTACAAAGACGGCATTGCTGCTTTGTAGCATCTTTGAAATAGGTGCGTTAAGCGAGACTATATTGAAAAATAAAATGTTTTTTTGCACAAAAAACTTGCGCTTTCTTTGTTAGGCCATGTAAATTTCGAACGATCCTCGTAGCTTCTCTTGGCATTAACAATTTATGGAGCAGAATTCCAATCATTGGCTTTAACATTTATTTTTTTTAAATTCACAGTTGTTACTTTTAACCGTTACAGTTTTTATTTAAGATTAGAAAGTTTTTATTTTTAAAATTTTAACTTTTGATTCTCAAGTTTTGTCACTTAAATATCCCTAGATAGTATAATAAATGTTACATATTCAAGTCGGTATGTTCAAGGCCTTATGATAGCATATTTTATTTGTAGTTTTTCTTGAAAATATCAAAAGTATGTATTACCTCTAGAAGGTCATAGATACCGCAGTGCTATATGTTTTTAAATAGTGCAGCAGTACGCCATTCATGGCCTTCGGTCGAATGGCGAATGGGCCATGGCCCCGCTAATACTAGGAATTACCGAATTATAGTTAAAAACTACAGAGTGGCTAGGAAAACCCCTGCCACTTTTCTTGCGGCGGTCAAGAGATGGCGCTTTAGTCAAGAAAAATTAAATTAAAATACTGGCAACAACGCAGAATCCAAGACGTTTTAGTTGTTTTGATTTAATATGGGGCGTATTTAATAACTAAAACGTCTTGGATTCTGCGTTGCTGCCAGTATTTTAATTTAATTTTTCTTTACTAAAGCGCCATCTCTTGACCGCCGCAAGAAAAGTGGCCGGCGTTTTCCTAGCCACTCTGTATATAGCTGACGAATTGGAAATTTTTGACGTGCAGTATTCAAAATCATTTACAAGAAACTACACACGTCAAAAGTGAGTTGTCATAGGACAAATTCTGCGTTTTAACCTTATTTACCAGTGGCGTAGCTAGGATTTCTTAGCCTGGTCGCAAAATAAGTGAGCTGATCCTCCCTGGCAATTTTGTTTGAGAAAGGGGCGCTCAAGGCATTGTTAAGTAATTTTTTCCATGTGGCATGTTAAATTAAAACATTTTTAATCGCAAATACGTCACTGACTAAGAATTAAATAGACTTCTTAATACAGAATAAAACACTATTAAAAAATAGCAAAGCATTAAATATATTTAAAAAAACAAAAACAGTTTCTCTAAACAAACACTAGAATGTAGATCCTATCGTAGTAATTTAGTTTAAATTTAAAATTTTGCCGCCTTATAAGCGCCATCTAGCAGAGGAGAGAGAAATTTAAGAAATGTTAAAAATAAAATTATTTAGTCACAAAACTTCCTATTTATTTATGAAAACTGGCCATCGAGTAGCTACACTATTACATTTACTGTAGTGTATTAATTATACTATATATAACAGGCCATAATGAATGAAACATGCCGCATTCTCTTTTTTTTCTTTATTTATAAATAGGTAGATGCCACATAACTCCCACCAGATAACCCAAACATTACCTTCTACGAAATGCGGTTACGCTAATAACATGCGATAAAGAAAAGCGTCAAGTTGGCTTTGGCTGCCACTGATTTGCTGATCCTACCCAGTATAGCATATCAGCAAAACAATGGCATCCATATGATTGACGCTATTGTTCCATCGCATCGTAGACGATTTACAAATATGTTGCTTTATTACCTACAATTATTTTATCACCCTCGGGTACTAGATTACCATTTACAATTAAAAGACAACAATTTCAATTAAGACTAAACTAACCTAACCGAACCTAGCAAACGAAGAGTTACAACTGTGAAAATCACAACTGGAAACACTAATGAACTGAGCCAATTTGAAAGAAAAGTGGGTACATTTCTTTCAACGATTATTTGATGTCACTCTCACTAGGTCGGGATTTTATTCCAAAAGAATAAACATTAACGAGATTAATTAATAGTTGCGCATATTGAGTTCAGTATGTATTTTATAATCGCTGACTCCTTGCATATTTAAATATATACAGTACTGCTGGACGCATTTTACAAATATGATAATGAAAAACGCGTGGGGCGTAGCTCACAGGTTCCGCTAGTTGATAATTAATTTGGAAAAAGAATCAAGCGTTGTGTCAATATCAGTGAAGGATTATTTTAATGATTTCTTTATTATATTATTGTTATCTTCGTGATAATATAACTTTCTTGCTAGTGCGTTATCGAATCACTTTAAAATTGTTTAAAATAAGTTTTTAATCCCAACTGATTTTTCTCAGTAAAAAAAAGATATTTTGCTTTAATTCAAGCGCGGGGTGGGACCTAAAAATTTATACCTAATACTTCATAAATGAAATAAAATAAAATAATTTAAATAATACGCAAAACGAGCAGTGGTTGGGACAGTGGAGGATACGTTGTTATGGTAACCACGTACTTTAATGCAGCATAAAGGAAGATCCTTTAAATTCCTTTTAGGCATATCTAAGGATAGTTCAACCAAAACCGCAGTGCGATGTGAATTGGGGTGATCCGCGCAATTATTTGTTATACACATTAATACACGTACTCTACTCTAAACAGGAAACACACGCATCGTTATGGAAACAGTTTGCTTATTATTCAGCATGGCCGATGTCAACTGTACCGTGAAACAGTGTAATATAATTCAATTTCTTATGAAGGCGTCAAACCGGCTGAAATTTAACGCCGATTCGGCTCATAATTTCAAAAAAGAGTATTTAAGCAATTGCAGTGTTTGAATGAACTAACCGTTTTAAAAATGGTCGCGAAACTGTTTGTGAGAATCCACAAAGAGGAGGTTCAACAAGAATTCCTCTGCAACAAAAGCCATTCCTGTTGTTATTAAACATTTTGTTGGTTTTCTCCACTTTTTCCGAAACAATTATTCGGCGATTTGCATTGGTGAAAGTTAACACGTTTAATGACGGCAGGAATGACCCTTGTTGCACTTGAACCTCCCCATCCTGGATTATCACGAACAGTTTTAAAACGGTTAGCCCATTCAAATACGTACGACTTCTTGAGTGTATTTTCTTGAAAATGTGAGCTGAGTCTTTGACAACTTTCAGCTCATTTGACGCCTTCATTCAGGAGAATTTGAGTTATAATACGGTATTTCATGTTGAATGACAAGCGAACAGTTCCCATAATAACGATTATGTTTGTTTCCTGTTTAGAGTATAGTACGTTTAATAATGTACATAATAAATAATTACACAGATCATTAAATTAACTATGTCGTTGCGTACATTCCGGTTTTATCATAAACTACCCTCGTAGTGTATCAATGTGTCTAAGAATCTAAAAATTTCGATGGAAATTTTAATATTTACTATGACTTTGAAGACGAATGCAAAACCTGCCTGTATCTAAAGATGTCACTTAGAGATGTCACTGAGAGGTCAAGTTCCTACTTTGAGAAGCAAAGTGTTGTGCCTATTTTTCTTAGTCACAATATGTGTATGTATACATTATTGTTAAGCAATAAACCGCGGTGAGCTTCGCTAAACATCATATTTCCTCTATCTATTACCCAGATGCGTGTTGCAAGAAAAGGAAACCGCACACCTTAAAAAAAATACAAAGCTATATATTAGCCAACAGATAATTGGTCGTAAACAGCAGGAGCAAACTAGATTATATTACCCTGTACAGACCAATTTGCATCTACTAATAAACAATCACTATTAACAAAAACTATTAAACCATCGTAAAATTAGGTTATTTGCTTAACCTGGTCACTTTTGTTCCTATTTTTACCATTATTGCTATTTTTTTTAAATTGATAACATCCAAATGGAAACAACTTCAAGTCAAAATGTTGCATAGCAAAATAACATCAAATATCATTTCCAGAACCCATCAGATTAAAAAAGTAAACTACCACTATATCAAGTGAGCGCAAACTAAGCAACTTCTCAAGATTTCTGCATCTGTGAGCTGCAGAAGCAACTTACGCAGATAGAATCGTCAAGACCACCCAGGTTACTGAACTTACAACTGGTATTAGAATTAAATTAATCTTCTGTCTATAGTTGTTGAACATTATCTATAAATTTTCACACAATCAGATTGATTAATTTCCCTTTTTGACAGATATCTAGGTTATATTACGAGTAACAAATAACCATAAGTTGTAGTAGTAGTGATAGTCCATAACCACGACCGCTTCAGCATAATGTCGTTTAGGTTTGCATTATCTAAAATTTCGTTGAGATCATTCAATTTTTGATTTTCAAAAACAATTTTTCTTGGGATTAAGGACCAAAACATCAAGGAAAAAGTTTGCCAACCAAAAATTGAGTGCGGGAAAAAATTAACGTTTTTAAATACTGCTCCACTTAAAAGATAAGTTGTCAGTCTTATTCCACTATCACTCATGGAGAATTTAGAGCAAACACAAATATTTTATCGTCCCCTGGTTATTAAACGAAAGGAGCACGTATTTTATATTTTCAAATATTAATAGAAGGCGTTACAGAGAAATTAGCTCACGCTCCATGAGCTTAAAAAACGTCTAGCCAGTTCTTGAGCAGTATTTTTTTAAATTCCAAAGTTTTGTAAATATTTTTCGTTACACAAATATAATTTTAAATACTTTTCGTACGTACGTAGTCTCATGGTTTTTTTCTAGGGCTATTATAATTTATAACCACTAGAGTTCATGCCGATCTGGCCACTCGTTATTGCACAACAATGCAAAAAAATGCAGGAATCGCCATTTTGAAGCTAAAAGTCCCGGGAATAAAGCGTTAAATTATTCTTTAAGCGGATATTTTTCAAACAATTTCTGATGTAATCCCATAATATTTTTATAGCGTCGGGAAGATAAAAAATACTCCACCAAACAGCTTAAAGAAAATAGGTAATATCGCCTTCAAAAAACTTGCGTGATGTCATAACTCAAAAACAGAAATGCATTTTTTTACGTCGACCTACACATTTTTATAGGAAACATGTTTTTCTGAAATGAACATGAACAGAGGTAAATCGGTGTCTTTAAACTTTTGACTCCCACTGTATATTATTAAAACATTTCACATTCAACAGTTATTAAGACCAAGTAGCATTATATAAGCTTTTTAAGAAAAGGCGCTGGTGGCGCTTCAACTGGATTTTAACACGCCGAATGTTCGCACCGATCTCACCGTTCTTCGAAAAAGCTCGTCTCCCGTCTGACCTCCCTACCACTTTCATCACGTACAAAACTCGATGGCCTGTCCAAAATTGATACCAAGAGAGGTGGCTCCGCAGTTAACGCGTCCATCTTTCATTCCGGACTGTTCTGGCTCAGGATTTTTCCGCGATTTGCTTGGATCAAAAGGTGAATACTGGGACAGTACTTCCCGCGAAAATCCTCCTTTATCTTAATTCGTTGTTCTAACCCATCCTTTCTCTGCTGAAGAGGGGCTTAGCACTCCGGTGCGGAGTGCGAAAGATACCTACAGCGGCCCGCCCCTTTACGAAGAACGAACCAACACCGATTTTCCTTCCTTCCAAAATTGACATTTATATTTTCAGAATTCTTTCAAAATTATTCTTGACTTAAATTGGAGAAACAATTGCTTGGTTTTATACAACCGTTATTTGCCGGAATGTTTGGTTAATTTGAATAAAATCGGGGAACCAATATCTTGGTTTTGTTTGACTCATTAAACTTCTAGAAATTTTATTGTTTTATTTTAACCGCTCATTGTCAGATTTTTTTTTAAATTTTATTTATTGACCGAAACGTTATCACAATTTTGCCACCAATGAAGGTTTCATTACCCGATAATTTTTGATATATTTATAGGCTTTCAAAAGTAGTTTACAACTGATTTTCACCATGTAAAATTTTATAAACCTGTTTGAATTGGTAATACAACGACCTTCAGTTTTACGTTGAAGGTGAAATCTCCACGCCATATCCTGTGATTTTGTTACGAAACTTAGTATAATTGATTTATAAATTACTAAGTCAATTAAAACCAGTAAAGGATACAATTTGCTTACTTACCTAATAAAATCACAAACAGTGCACAAACACACAGCAAAAATCACTATTTAATTAAGCAGATTGATTCCAGAGTGTATAAATTACTTTTGTGTGCGAGAATATATTTATTAAAAGACATTAAGCCGTCGATGATTTTATCAAGAAAACGTATCGATCAACCTTTCGATTGACCTTCCGATCAGCTGTTTGGCCAACATCAGGAAAAATTAATACTACCATACAATCCAATCTATGAACGTACCGTTTTAGAGGGGTTAATCAATCCCGTGACGTACCGTTCCGGAGGGGTTTTGTTTAACTGTTAAATTTTGTAAACCATATAATGATTTTTGATTGCATGAAATACGCACATAAATATTTAGAATTGTGTAAATAGGGGTAATACAAATTGTATATAATTTTTATCAACATTCTTCTGTTTATTTCTGACAAATTGACTTCTGCGTTATCTGGGGTAATTCAACTTCTCCAGAACCTTCAGTTCAGAGGAGGGTTCTCTTCTTACAATATCTAAGATATTTTAAGATAGTCGACTAATATTCAATTATCTAAAATATAATAAATTATTTTTTTTAATATCTACAATTTTTTAAATTAAATACAATTCTCTATTTTTAAATAAAATAAACGGCGTTCCATAATTTTAAAATTTAGTGGATAAATAAGTTAAAATTGTAGAAAATGAGACTAGTTGTCTAAATATAAAAACTAATAAAGACTGTCCCTCTTTGGTATTGTATTCATATTTAAAAAACTGTAATGGTATATTAATCATTAGTTAGCACAACTGGGACATTATGGACAAATTAAACAATCACCGTAAGTTATTTACTATATGTTGTTCGAAAGTAGTTTTTTACAATAATAATCGGCAAAGTTTTAATACTGCAGTTCTAGACCCGCTTAATAAAATTAAAATGCATACATTGTGAAAACTCTCCTAATATACGTTAATTCATAATTTATTTCATGAGAACTAAATAGGCAAAAAATGAAGCAAACCATAAAATTACATTAATTGGTATAATCTTGACGGGGATTATTTTTTCCGACAATAAAACCTGAATTATTAATTACGTAGAGTTGTATACTAATTATAATATCAATGTTTATATTTGGACACACCTTACTCATTAAGTTAAAGATTGTATCCGATTTCCGCAAATAATGATAATTATTAATAACAACACGTGTCTTTGCGCTATAACCGTACTTCAATCTGCAGATTATTGTCATGTTTTACTTATTTACCCAGAAGGAAAAACGGATATCTTTTTTATGAATGAAAGTAAAACCGCGGAAATAAATTTGTAAATATAAACACGTTCTTCGAGTGGCTTGTTCGGTTTCTCTCTTTTTAACAATTTTAAATATTTTTGTTGGTAACATTGTAAAATTCATCTTAGTTATTTGTTATTTTTGTAATAGAGTTATAAAAAATAAATTTTCAACTTTATATTGGTATATGGTATGGACAACTCTAAAGAATAAACAACTACAGATGGCCAAACAGAGTTTGGATAATAAGTCTCAGAAACAAGCAGAAAACAGGCACGTTCTACGAGAAGTTGGTACGCGGATGTTCAACAGGCTATAAAGTATAGAGCCCTTAATAAAGAAAACACCGACACGATTTAAATACATATCGCTTAGGAAGCGATATACTGCTATGCGCCTAATACTTCACTAATATACAAGATGTCTTGTAATGCGCCCAAAAAAAACAAGCATATTTAAAATATGCTAACATTTATTTATTTGTTTGCAAATTGACGCGCTGTTGTCGCCACTAGTACGACACGCGAGGCCAAACCACGCGCAGGCATCCCTACTTCGAAAACCGTTCCCACTATAACATCCTCACATGGCCCAGAAGGTGGAAGTTAGGGGTATAAAATCAATATCGCGTGATGCGAAAATGAACTTCAATTTGACAACAATAGCACCAGTTCTGACCCAGGAGCCTCTGAGAAGACAACCCGCCGGATTAGGGGTCGACAACAGCCAGGACAGCGGGTACAGTTTGTGTTTTTACTACCAAATGGACTAGACCAGTCAGAAAAATACCATACCAGCTCCAGGTACCAGCATCTAGTTTATTCAACGGAGAAGGAAAATTCAGCTAGCATCAGTGCCAGTCCGATTTTAATACCACAGTCAAAAGTGAAAGAATGAATAGAAAAACGCCTGAGGTCCGAAGTCGAGGAAAAGATACAAGATGAACAAACAGCCTTCCGACCAGGAAGGCAAACGCAAGACAATATATGTATACACAATAAGAGCTATATTAGAAAAACCAATAAGTAAAGACAAAGACTTATACATAGCCTTTCTAGACCTAAAATCCGCTTTCGATCTAGTACCTAGAGAACACATATGGGAGGCATTAAGAGACCTACAGGTGACCCACAAAATGAGGAAAATAATGCAAAGCCTACACAAAAATATAAAAGGGAAGGTGCGTTTAAACGGACAAAATTCAGAGGAATTCCAGATGTCTAGAGGGATCAAGCAAGGAGGCAGCCTCAGCCCCTTACTATTCGTCATATACATGGACTATATCTACAAGAACTGCAAGAACGAGCTAAGGAAAACAGGCATAGGATATTACAACCTAAATCCTATATTTACACAAGACTTACTTTATGCGGACGACATACTATTAATAGCAAGAAACCCGCAACAGCTCCAAGCTAATATAGACACGTGGAATGACCATAAACATAGAGAAAAGTAAAATCATGCATATAACAAAAACGGAAATCGCAGGCCAGGTAGATATAAATATAGACGGAAACAACTTAGAACAGGTAGATGCATATGAATACCTAGGAACTTTAATTAGCAAAGACGGACGAATAGACAGAGAAATACCAAATAAGATCAACAAGGCCAGCAAAATATATTACCAAGTTAATAACACACTAATAGGAAAAAAAGAGCTGAGCACAAAAACAAAAATGCACCTATACAAGACCATATATACCCCCACACTACTATACGCAGTAGAGTCATGGGCAATCACAGACAAACATAGATCCAAATTAACTGCGGCCGAAATGAGATATCTAAGACGGGTAATGGGGAAGACAAGAAGAGATAGGATAAGGAATATAAGCATAAGAGAAGACCTACAACAAGACCCTATAGTACAAGAAGTAGAAAGAAAACAACTACAATGGTATGGCCTTATGATCCGCATGGGGAACGATAGATATCATAAGAAGATTTTCGAAATGAGGTGTGAGGGACAAAGACCCAGGGGAAGACCCCGAATAGGATGAGAAGATAATATTAAGGACATCGCCAGAAGGAAGGGAAGGACCTGGCAACAACTAAAAACCTTAGCTAGGGATAGAAAAGAATATAGAAAGTGGCTCAATTCCCCAACACCGTGAGGTACCAATGGGAGAAGAGAAAGAAAGAAAGAAAGAAAGTCAAAAGTGAATTAGGTATCGATAAATACTGACCGTTTTTCCTAACCTAAATACTTGAAGTCTGTTGTGAAGGGTTTCACACGCTTTCACTCGTAACTAAAGGATGAATTTCGGCGTTGAAGAGTTTTAACTCATTTTAATCACTTTTTCTATCCACTCTCAATTAGCCAAGATACCGGACATTGCGGTTGGAGGGTTTCAACGCACTTTCATACCGAACCAGCAAACATTATTTTGGTTCCGTTCCTCATAATTAAACTAATTACCTCAACTCCTTAGAAAAAGTAAAAATCTTATTTGATTCTGAAAGTTATATTCATAAAGTTCATAAAAAATAAAAATTCGGAGGCATAGGACGTTAATAGGTACAAAACCCTTAGCAGTAAATTAGCAAACATTGAAGAAATTCTGTGATAACCATTCCAAGAAGGTCGTATTATTTATGAGATTTCCGGCAAGAAATTCAGTTCATGCAACAGAATTGTTACCGAGCTAAAACCTGTTTTTTTGTAATTACTTGTATTAGCTAGAATGACCCCCATTTATACTATGCTTAATGAATAATTAATTGTTTGTTATAACTCATAACATCGTTTATAAAATTTAGCAGATAGGTCCGAATTTTCTTTACGAAAAATCGTCAGCTGAGTTTTAAGTTTAATCATCTTTCCGATTACTCTTACACGTGAAGAAAGATAAGGCAGTCTAAGTGGTCTAATGCAATTTAAAACGTGAATGGACGATGTAAACGTTAAAAAAAACTTCCAGAATTTTACATGTAATAATATTTGATGTGTAAAAGTTATCCTCAAAGTTTGTACCAACTACTGTTGCACCTTAGGGAGATACTCGGATCTTCATGACAACTTGAATTTTTACAAAAAATGAATTATCTGGAAAACCGTTGTCCCTGGTGATTATACGTCAAGTGGTCCATAGATGACCCAGACATCGCAAGCTATGACCTCTCAACGTGAGCATTTTCGATTGAGTTAAACTAAAATAAAAGGGGATAAAACTTCGCGTAAAATTAAAAAACAAAGAACTTTCTAGCCCCAATAGTTTCCCAAGAACTCCAATTTTTTTTAAATTTTTGTTCCTTAAAATCGTACTTTTCAGATTTCTTGTAATACCGTTGTCCCTGATAATCATACGTAAAAGTGGTTCAGAGATGAGTTTAAGTACACTTAATTTCCTGTAAATCCAAATTAAAAGCTACTTTCTAACCCTAATAGGTCGCGAGCTATGACTCTCAAAGTTGAGCATTTTTGACCGTTTTTCGAGCCTGTTTCGTTGGGTTGCAGTTTTTCGAAAATACCCTTTTTAAGTGCATCCAATGTAAAAATGAGATAAACTCAAATGAAAGAGGATAAAATTCTGCAATAAACTATAAAAAAAATGTTTTATTCCTAATAGTTTCCAACATATGAACTTTTAGAAAACCCAATGTTTTTTGTATAAATATGTAAAATTTCGTTTAAACTGCATCGGAAAAAGCTTGTGAAAACGTAGTTAACCAACTCATGCGCTTGACTGTTAAGGGTAGCGAATTTTTGTAACGGTAATTTTAGAATGTATTTATTTTTTTGTAGCCAGTCCGTTTTTTCGGTACTGGAAATACGAATATTTAAATATTAAAAGTTACATCAAAAAAGAAGAACCAATTTATATGTTTATGCAATAGTAAATCATATTATGGCAAAGAATATGTTTTGCTTGCAAGAACAGGTACAACAATTAATGCAGCATACCGGAATATTTCTTTAGACGGAAAGACCACACACAACACAAAAGAAAGCAAAAAGCTTTAACGTGGCAGGAATATCAGAATAATTCGCATACAATTAAACAGTTTCCCATCGTATAATTTTTACAAGATAGGCAATTTATTATAAATTATAATAAGTACACTTTACTTCGTTCGACTTTGAACTTCCGACTCGATAACGAGCTGCATAAAATAAATCAATAAGAAATTGACAAGCAGGTAATAAATTCATGATAAACATAAACTTTCGTTTGCGTAGCTTTTAGAAGAAATTGCTTTTTGCTGTTTGCTTTCTTAATAATCTCTTTAATAAATGTTAAGCACGTTACAAAAAATATACGTTTGTGGTCACTGATGATTGCAGAAGTTACTGCTAGAAGTCAATTAATATTAAATATCGTTTAAATAACCATTTTTTTTAAATTTAAATGTAGTTTAGGATTTTTTTAAATAAAATTCCTACACCTATCCTGACAAAAATGTACAACGGTATTCTTACGTGCGTCGCGTCGTAGATACGATTTAATAAGACCGTAGACAAATAAAAGTTAAAAGTAGTAAAATACAAAAATAAAATGACTCTCCTAGTACACAATTACACTGTAACAACCATAACAATCAATTCCCGGAACTTATTAGTCCAAATTAGCCATAAATAAATGCGTAATTTCCTTTTTGCCAGCCTTTCCTATTCGCGTATGTCATACATAGAACATCAATCAAAGTTAGATAAACAACGTTGTTTGAATAATGAGCTTTTGTTAATAAAGTGGACAATTTCTTTACAATCTGTTCGAGTTCAATTTTTAACTAATTTTACTCCTGGTAGTTAGGTGACCCGTAATACATCTTTCAATATATTGGTGGTTCAGTTTAGTAGTTTTTGAATTTCTAATGTTGTTTCCCGCTTTCTATTTTGTAGTTTTTGAGTTCCTTATTTAGTCAAGGATACTTGGAAAGTTTTTGGTAATTAGCTTTTACTTCCACTTTCATTTTGATTCTTGAAGTGTTCAAATGGTCTGTTGACGTTGTAGGAATCTGTATGAAAGCTTTTAAATAATCATTTAATCCGATGGAATAATCAGTAAATATTCCTAACATTTATGAAACGAGATTTTGTTGAAGATTTGAATATTATGGTAAATCTTGTCTTAGACACCTTTTTGGGGTTTGTGAACTTCGAACACCGCATGGCTTCTTGAATTTTCAATTTCTGTAATTCTAAGCTGATTATTATCTATAAGAAGATTTTATTCATTAAATTAGCAGGGCACCAACACCGAAGCTAATTTAATTTTAGTGGTTTCAGTTACTCTAGGTTTTATAGTTTTTTTTTGCTATTTTTAGCTCTGCCGTTTCTACACGCTTATACAGGGTGTTAATGAATGGTAGGGACAAACTTCTAGAGCTTGCAAAACACAACAAAGCAAACGACGTTTGTTAATAAATGTGTTGTCAAAAGTGTTTCCTTTCAGAGATAGAGCTACTCAGAGATTCTTTAAGAAGCGCCTAAATGTAGGCAACTCAATTTACTACCTACTATTTGTTTCCATAACGACGGAAATTAATACAGGATAAATAAAGCCCTCTTTCCCACTTTTTAAATTCAAATTAAATTTAATATAAATTAATTAACAAAATGTTACAAAACTAAGCAATAGGAAAAACCAAAATTACAAAGCAAAAAGAACTATTTGAAAAATTTACAATAACTAATTCAAAACTTAACAAAATTATAGTAAATGTTCAAAATGTCGCCCCCCAGCTTCTACACGCGAAGCACATCTATGAAGTGAATTCCTGCGCACCGCTCCAAATATATCGTATATGTATGTACCTACTTATAATGTTTTAGTGGAATTTATCTTAGGCTCTGTTGCCGAGATTGCTGTTTTGCACATAAACGTTAGGATCCTGTACATAAAATATTCGACGTTCTGGGTATGCGTTGATGCCCAGAGGTGGCTTTATAATGTTGTACGAAGGATTCAATGGAAGCTAAATTTTGAAGATATTTGGACACGAACCTTCTTTGGTGAATATTTTAATTTCTCGTTAACTAAATCGAGCTTCGAAACTTAATCTTTATTGTATGTATTTGAGTTTTTTTAATATTCGCTAGTTACCTGTAGCCAGTTTTTCGTGAATTTAGTTAATTAATGATATTTATATGCTGATTTTCCTCTACTAATTAATTCCTAACATTAAATTTCAAAAATATGTAAAGCAAAAGCAGCAGTTGGACAAATAAATACTGAACTATTACATTACAAGCGATCTTTGCTCATAACGTAAGCAAACTGCTGCGTTTACGCTAACAGTTTGCATTTAAGAAGAAGTAATTGTATCCGTGGGTTACGCCCTACGTTTTTTTTTAAATTTTGAAGAAACAAGATTCGTCGTATACCACTTGGCACAAAAAAAAATAAGGCTTAGCCCACGGGTTCTGCTATCTATGTATTAAATCCAGATCCCTTTCACCTATCCCAACTTTTAGTAGTGAGCGGCCCCCGCAACTACAAGCCACCTCTCTGCGCGTCCGTTATATAAAGCGCATATTCCTTTGTACGGTAGACCGGTATAGTGTTCAATAAAGATAAACAAAATTGGATATATACGATTTCGCACATTATGTCGGGCTTACGGATCCCTATCATACAGCTCGATTATTACTCACGTGTCGAAACCGACTCTGCAGAAGTCAAGCCGGGCGTGCAAAATAGCGCGCGACGGCAATATTTTTCCACGTTTCGTATTCGTGTACAATTATTGACAAACATTTTATTAGTGTTATAATTCAGTGAAATGTTACAATTCAAAATTTTTTCTCGAACTTATTGCCTTTTTAGCCAGAACTTAAACGTTTAGAGTTCTTTTGCCTAAAAAAGAACTTGAACGTTTTTACGCTTCTAAAGCACCGAACGTTTGAACATTAAAAAAAGAACTTCTTTATCACTGCTTTTAGTTTTATTGTTTACATACACTTTTCATTAGACATTGTCACAGTTTGACCTTCGGTTTGCCGCGGGCGGCTTCTTAAGCACTGTTAAAATTTAAATCATTGTTTAATTTTTACCGAGTATGTCTGTGATGAATGTCAAAGTTAGGGAACTGTTTTTGTTATTGCATTTATTAATATACTGTTCTTTTGCAAAAATCAAACTGTTACTTTTTTATTATTTTTGTTTCAAAGAACTCATTTCTATTTATTTTTTGATAGTATTTATCACATACTTATTCTGACTTTAATTAAATGTATTTTATTTAAATAAGGAATACTTCAATCTGACGTTCTGTTTTAATTTCAGGGAACAATACCTCTTCACCATCTTTGAAGCAATCATCTCAACATTGGAATCAAAACTGCAAAGAATAGAAAACTTAGACAAAGCTGTAGAACACCTGATGAGAAGAGTTGAAGGATTAGACTCCAGGGTAACCGATAACATAGATAAAACAGATTCTGTAATTTCAAAATTGGGGTATTTAGATCTTAAATTATTTAGTTCGCCCAATACTCGCGCGATTGATGCCTCATCAGCGTCAGATGAATTGGATCCCGTTAGTTTGAGTAACAGATTGCTTTCTCTGGATGAAAAAGTCGGTGACATTGATGACAAATTAAATACGCTTAAAAATCAGCTGGATAATAATTACCTACCTGGTGAAGACATAAACGCCGAAGCTAGCGAAAAGAAACCCATCAGCATGAACGTGGTCGAAATCACCAAAGCTCTTAATACGGAAGTTATGAATCATGTAACTAAGGAGTTGGATCAACTCAGAACAGCCACAACAAGTGTCGATCGAAAATTGCAATATCATATAAATTTAGTTACAGACAACTTGGGCAAAGTTTTCCGAATGATATCGGAAGTTCATGAGGCAATTGTGGAACCCGAAGAACTAGGCGAAATCCAAGCCAGAAATTACCGAAACCGCACTACAACTACCCCCCAACCATTAAATTTGCGCAATAATAAGATTGACGCTTTAGTGAAACAAATGAAACCCATCATAAACGTTTCGGAAAAAATGGATGAGGTTTGGGATGTTGTGGTCGGTACCAAGAGCTCGGTCGATGATTTAGTACCAAAGTCTGACGAACTTTTGACTCAGACGCAACGACAAGAACGAGCAATTGGTGAAATACATAACGATTTGAGGACAAAGACGAATAAAATCATTGCAAATTTAGATATGGTCGAAAAACGACTGAAGAAACAGGAAGATGATGCAACTTTAGCTCAGCGACCCGTACCAGCAGAATTACTACTAGATCCTACGATTGATCGTTTGGTGGAATACGATCCAAGTAGATATAATGTTGATGATTACCCTCCAGTAACCGACACGACTCTTCCAATTACTTTTACGACACTTCCGCCGCCAACAACTATAACACAAGTTTCCTCAACTGTAAGCCAGATAAGTACAATACAAACATCTACTCAACAAGCTGCAAGCGCAGCCGAAAAGCGAGCAGAGAAGAGAAAAGGAGGAGTGATTTTCCCTAGCGTCAAGAATAAACCTTCTCCCGGAAATACTACTTTTGCTACAGATTCTGTCATTAACTTCAAAGATATTAAGGTAAGCATAAGTTTTTTCTTATTACCGTTTTTTGGTTGGGTACGGAAATAATCAATTTTACAAAACAAATTTTAACATTTTCATTTCCTTTTGTTGGGGAAGGGATAAATAGGAAAAGCCGTGGTACTAGAGCAAATAATAAAATATTAGAAGAAAGTTAATTTTTATCAACACTACTTCCGATTTTTTTGTATGCCTTTTTGAATTTCTTGCAGAGATGGACTCAAACATGGTACTATGATTTTGTTCACCTTTCTTTGGTATTTATTTATCCAATTTTAGTGCAGTTGATTTTAAATGTACGCGTTTACACATGTCCGTTCCGAAACCGTTCCAGTGCATCCGGGTGTATTCTGGACAAGCCAATGTGAGGCGGCCAATACAGCCTTTTTTAGTTTAACGTGGCGGCACCTAGCGTGAGCCTTATCCGCCACGTCTCTTTCGGGCCGGATTGAGTTACGCTCAATCAGCGCGCCTGCTCAAGTTAACAACGCTTCAACGAGAACAAGCTACCAGTTTTGACATCAGGCTGCGAGCCCCAAGTCCCAAGTGGTCGGAAGAGATTACCCAAATTTCTACTGATTCTATAGATTAGTGCACGAAATGAAAACGCAGCTCACCCGTCGAACCGCACCAAGTCGGTCCTAGCCTGCATAGGCTTACCACTGCCATTACGAGTCCTACATCGTGACGAAGACGGAGGCTGCTACTCCCCCGTGGGCTCGGACTTGGTGCTCGTGGTACCAGAGTTAAAGTCACTGGTTGGACTTTTCGGAGCAAGCGCTTGCCGAAAGCAATGCTACCCCTACCAGTTTAGGCTAACCACAATCCTTAGTACTGGTCGACTACGCACCGCCCAGATTAGTGGGTAGCCGGTCTGATATGACCGGTACCTTAACAGCGTCGGGCGTACATAAGCACGAACCCCCTGGGTCGACACTTTGATTGTGGGCGTGAGCAGGCAAAGTGTACCTCACCCCTAGGGCACAAGTTCCTAATGCCAGCAGCCGCGCCTTCCTTATCAAGTTAAGCACTTTTAGTTGTCAATTGCATCTCCGAAATGAGAGGAAATTTTTTTCTTTTTTTGAAAAAATGTGGGTTAACCGAAGCGGTCAGCGTCTTTACAAAATATTTAATGGAAAACTGTGTTTGATTCAATTTTGTATAATATTTAGTGACCAACTTTTTAAAGACAGGTAATTTACGGGGGTTTAGTTAGGTCTACTTTTCGGAACAAATTTTTAAGCAAAGAAAACGTTTTTCACATTAAGGAAATGATGTAAAATATATAAGAAACAGAGATTTGGTTTCAACTTTAGTTAGGATAGGCCACTACATGTTTCGTTCCTTTTTGAACTCGTGAGGTTTACACAATTCTAGCTATAGTTCTGATTTACTTGTCAACATGGGTTTTTTCGTGTATTGTGCATAGAGGTCGGTAGTGATTGCTGATACTTGTTTTGCGAGTTCCTTTCGCTCTCAAATACCGGTTTATTGTTCTGCAATTTTCATCGCCGCACATTAGCGGACATTACTTTTGTAATTCCTCTTTGATGATTTTGTAAAAATAAACTTTTCTATTTGAATTTGTCCTGAAAATTGACTTAGAGGTCAGAAAGTTAGAACAATAAAATAATGAATATTAACGTTTTAAATCAACACACAAACTTTGGTAGTTTTAAATGTAATTTTGTTATGGTGCTGACCACTTTAAAAAAGCTTCAGCAGATTTAAATATCAAATTGATGTCCAACTTGAGTTTTTATTTCAACGGCCTCTAGCGGCTAACCGTTTAACTTTTTGTCACTTTTGTACGTGACTGAATAGGCAATGTATCAGAAAAAAATATAAAGTACTATTTAAGAAAAAGAGTTGACTTCACTTCCGGTATAACCGGAAGTTGTGACTTTAAGAGTTCTAAGAAGCATGAAACGCGTAGCGGTCTACGGGGCAATTCAAATTCGACTCTCACCTTTGGGATCTCGCTTATTATAACAGATACAAATTCGGTTAAATTGCGGAAGAGTGGCTGTATTTTATGCTGATTAACATTCTGAAATGAAAATTTACCTGGTTGCTTTTGTTTCGCCATTAAAGAGCTTGGTTCGTAATCACTAATTACAAATCAGTAGTCATAGCTAGTCATTAAATTGGCTCACTAGCATTACGTGGCCTGCTAGGATTCTTGAGATCCAAGCTCTGGAATGCCAACATGCCTATATATTTTATTTAATTTTTTTTTTTGCATAATTATTGTAACATTGTTGCTCATTTTCTTACAGTAGTTAAAAACATGCAAAAAATTGACTAAAGTGTGTTACCATGATTGCTCATTTTCCTTGAATAAACATAAATCAATTTCGTTCAATAAATTTGTAAAATCGCTGTTACATGTCTAGTAACAGTCAATAAGTAAATACACTTCAATTAAATATTATTAACAAACTTTCTCTGCAGCTTTATTAGTATGATCGATATAATAATACGTTGCTAAACGGTTGCATGTCTGAAACGTGTGCGACCACCCATTACGCCTCATTTCCTTCTTCGTTTTTCGATACCCCTACCAATATTATACAAATGCGTATATTCTAATTAAATACAATGTTCCTGTAGCTACTGCGCAACGTATAATGCAACACATTTATCATATTGCACAAGTATAATGGCTATGACCTACAAATTTTCCTGGTGCGCCTACGATTTGCTATGCTAATTAATAAATCAGGTCCGTGGTCGACTCAAGTTGGACTCTTTAGGGAAAATAAGATATAAAAAGTTTAAACTTGGCATACGTATTCGTAAATGAAAGATGAATAATTGCAAAATTATATTTTTCCAAACTTTACGTCCCCAAGATACTACAGAGGTGGCCGTCTGCTATGCTTGGGGTCTGGGTTTCAAATCCCAGTACCGGAACATCGGATTTTTAACAGCCGCTCTCCCTCGCAAGGCAATGGCAAAACAGTGAGGTATTCTGCCAAGAAAACTTTCTCTAGAGAAGAAGTGCTTGCACTTCCCGCGGTTCGGAGCCCGTGTTAAACGGTAAGTTTCCTATGTCTGTGTGGTTCGTTAAGCACGCTCACCACAACCATCTGAAGTAAAGTCACCACGCTCTTTTAAAACAGCAAAAGACTCGAAAAAGATAATAATAAGAAAAAAATGTTCGCCTTTAAAATTAAGCGAAAATTAAATAAATATTCACAACTCAGACGTGTGCTTTCACTACCATAGTAAAAACCTTTGCTATGGCAAAGTGGGTGATGCTGTCTTATAAGCAGAAGTCCCCGGTTCTAATGCTAGGCGGTACAATTTTCTTTTTCGTTTTTTTATTTTTACACAGTACTACAATCAAATATTAATAACACCACAATTTGTACAGTACATTGTAAATTTAATACTTCAACTAATTAAATAAATGAATTGGTATTGTATTATTATAACTTAATTAAACATGAAAATTAAAATAATTAAATTTATAAACAAATTATATTAAATAAATTTCAAAAAAATATTTGCTCCGCCCAGGATTGGAACCCGGGACTTCTGCTTACAAGACAGTAGCTTTACCCACTGCACCACAGAAACATTAGAAAACGTCGTTGTTACTCTGGTTTTAAAAGGATACGGCTCGAATTCATGAATATTTAATAAGACATTACTTAATCTTAAAGGTGAAAATTTTCTTTATTAGTAAACGGCACTTATAACGGCTATTGACAAAAATACAGTTTGAATTCTTAGCCAAAGCGTTCTGGGTACATAAAACCTGGTAAAATGTAATTTCCCATGCATTTTGCACATAGTTCAAATTTGCTAGCAAACCCTGTATAATTACCTAAAGATTTACCCTTCGTCCAAAGGTAGGTTCATCCCCTAAATGTCAAAAAACAACCCCGAGTGGTGACCCAGCACGGGGTTTTCGCAACTATCTCGCAAACGCTACATCGGATGAAAAATATTACGTTTTATAAAACTGTAAAGAATAAAATTTTCGACAAACAAGTTCATATGCATTTTTTTCGTAAAAGCTAGAGCCCACGCTCAATCGAAGCTGTGTGAAGTATAGCGCGTTCCTAGCTTATATTTCTGGAAGGAGCAACGATAGTCGCATACGATTTCCATCAAGCAACAGAGCTCATCGAAATCTAGCTGGACGTAGCAAACCGCTTTAATAAATCCGATTATCGCCACCAGAGAGCGCCAAACTTTTCTTTTCGCACGCTGTAACTCCGAAACCAGGCCGGTTAGCAAAGATGGAATTTACAAAACTTGAGCTCGTCGATATCTATAACTCTGCATTCGAGAAGTCAAAGTCATAAACTTTTTGAAACACCCTATATACCAAAAACTAGTTTTTTGCAGGCTCGGACTATAAAAATTTAAAAATCGATCGGTTCAGACCTATAAAAATAGTGTTGTTCCGCTTTTGCAAACAACTTAGGGATAGGTCGGGGTATAACGTAATGGGTGCCAGGTTTGATCCTGGCACCAGACGACGAACGCCACTGGTGCCAAGTTAAAATTAAGGTACAAAAGATTACTAAACTTTAAATTAACTTATAGGCGACGCTAAAGAAAGTCTCAACAAACTTTTCAAACAGTTACAAAAAAGCTTTTTTAAATTAAAACTCCAATTCGATATCTTAATTAGGGGGCTTCTCCGGATTTTTTAGGTTGAACATATACCAGCATTGATTTTTAGAAAAACAATTCATTTTCAAAAGCTTAAAAGTAAGTAAATTGGTTCCTATTCGCCAAATAAACACACCTACGAATTCTATGCTCTTCCACCTGGTGTAATAAAGGTTTAGTGCGATGTTTAGTTGTCGCAACGCACCAGACTTCGCCCCCTCCTCTGACCGTGATTGAGCACGATTTATAGGTTTTACGGCAAAAATGCAGCTGAACTTTTTTATTCGAAATATTAAGGCCGACACTTTTATGGGGCGCCAAGTGTGAAGTGAAAATTTGCTGTGCATTTCACGGTATTTAAGGCAATTTCTCCCAATATTTATTATATATACACACATTTAGCGAAATGCTTTTTATTTTAATAAATCATTCTAGATTTAAATAAATTTTTAAACATTTGGTTTAAATATTCCAATATTTAATAAAGCATTCGAGATTTAAATAAATCCTACAGCATTTATTTTAAATTTTCAAATATTTAGTTAACCTTTATATATTTAGACAAATCTACACATATTTGTTTTAAATCTTTCAATATTTAATAAATATTCGCAGATTTAAATAAATTGTTAGCGATATAAATAAATCCTTGCAGATTTAAATAAACTAGTGTTACCTCAGCACACAATGCACTGACAGACAGCGTTGACAGAACCTGCGAAATGTCAAGTCACGTGATGCATTAGTTCCAATAATGACACGCGACGTTATTGTAGGTGGCGCCCCAAGTGACGCGCGTCTAGCCGACCTTCATATATATTATAAATTAAAATAATTATTATTACAAAATCGACGTAGAATAAACATATAAAAATGTTTCGTGTTCCATCTGTGGATAGAGACCTTTCATTTAAAAAAAAAGGTCCAAATTGGTGAAGCGGTAGCCGCTGTAGGAAGGGGAGAAAAAAACCCTTTGTGCTTTTATATATGTATGGATGTTTCAACATTTAATTGTAAGCTGTCATATTTAATGTTAACCTGTCATATTTATTTGACCTTGGTGAGCCCAACCGACTTAGGATACCAAGGCCGTTTATACCGGTAGTAAGGCGCAAGGCAGGGTCATGTGAGCGTTCGACGCTTAAACAAAACAGACTGAAAATTATATTCTCAAGGGAATGTTGAGGAAACTTTCATTGTATGAATAATAAATTATGCAATGTTTATGTTGTTAAATATGTTGTTTTTGATGATTGAACTAACATTAATTGTACAAATTTTTGAAATGCGGAAAACGTGTTCATAATTGTTGAACGTTACCACCAGTGTAAATGGTCTTGGTCTTCTGTGTAGGCTGGGTCTACCAAGGTCAAATACATATGACAAGTTAACATTAAATATGACAGCTTAAAATTAAATGTTGAAATATTTGTTTAGGATTTAATTATATCGGTAAAGATTTATTTAAATCTGCGTATATTTATTAAATATTGAAAGATTTAAAACAAATATGTGCATATTTATTTAAATACATAAAGATTTACTAAATATTTGAAAATTAAAGTAAATGTTTTAAGATTTATTTAAATCTCTAATGCTTTATTAAATGTTGTAATGTTTAAAAGCATTTAGCTAAATGTGTGTATATATAATAAATATTGGGACAAATTGCCTTAAATACCGTAAACTGCACAGCAAATTTTCACTTTACACTTGGCGCCTCATACACTTGTGGAATAATATTTTTCATCCGATGACCGGTTACGAAATAATTGCGAAAAACAGATCTGAGTCACTGCTCGGTAGTGTCTTTTGGAATTTAGGAGATGAAGCCAGCCTCAAACGGAGAGGAGCTTTTTACGTATTTATTGTGTACAGTATTCAAGATCACGTAATGGCAAGTTTAAACTCTTTATAAATTATTTCCGCTTTTTGCCCTTTTACGTGCTAATTTAACTGGAATGTAGTTAAACGCTTATAAATATTCTAAAATACATTCTAAATATTATGTTTACTTTAAACAGTGAGTAATGGAGCAAAATTAGATAAAAAGTAAACGACTAGAATCAAAAAGTAGTCCTACGGTATTAATATTTACTAAAGATCAATAACAACGCAGATAATTATTATAAATTAGCAAATACACATGAAAACAGGTCGTGTTTTATAATATTAATCCGCTGCAGGTGAGTACATAAATTTTCATATTAGAAATCGTCGCTGCTTCATCAAGTTTCATCAAAAAGGAGTTAACTAATATTAATACCTACTATAGTGGTCATTTTAGTACATAATTGTTAGCTGGCATAATAAATTATTTGTATTATACGCAAATGAAAGATCAAAAAATATAAACAAACCTATTTCTTTTGTTTAAATAATATTTTTAATTAAACAGAACGCGAGATTCATTTTAATACCAGCAATTCGACGCTAATGTAACAATATTCAACTATAATACTCATAAAGATCAGTATCTATATTTATATACGTGTATCATGTGGTCGTTTACACCTCAGTTACAACTTTCCCCAAATTAAGTGCCCAATTATATTGACGGTATTGGTAATTTACGAACAGTTTTTCACATAAAGTAACGCCAATATGTTTATTTAAATGTCACCTATTATAAACGTTAAAATTATTTAGTGCTCTCTGTGAACCTGACACAATTTAATACTGTTAAGGTTCAGTTTTCATGTTTTCATTGGTTTAGCTAGTGTACAGGGTGTTCAGAAACTCGTGGACACGGACTGTGGGATGGTCTTCTACCATAAAAAGTGAACAAAAATTTCCTCTGTGATTTTCCAATTTGACTAATAAAAATAAAAAAACTGCAAGTGATTATTTGCTTGTTTCATAGGTCGCCATTTGTTTCAATTTAGTTCATAATTTTGCATTGTGCAATGCCACTTATTATGTTGAAATCGGTCCAAAGTGTGAAAGAACGGTCGCGTTAAAAACGTACCGCTCGTCCTGCTTGTTTATTAGAAGCTTCCAGTGTCATCAGCATATCATAATACTCTTGGTTTTAATAATTCGCGGCCATTCTGTCGCACTTTAGAACTAAATTCAAACAAATGAAACGATCAGACTGTGCTCAGGATATCTGTCTGCGTATACTTGTTCGGCGACTGCAGTGTTTCGTCGACATTCCCTTAGGATTATCAACAGTTCAAACGTTTCCACATTTTTACAATTCATGACATAAACATAATTGTAGGGAATCAAAAACAATTGTTAAAAAGCAAGTCTGGATGATTTACTGGAATTACCTAATAGGTTTTATGTAGCAAGCTTTGTTCAGTTATATGACGCTCTTGCATTAAGTTCCAGTGCACCGATAAAAAACTTTTAAATGTTATCATGTGGTTATAATGTTGGAAACATCAATAAATAGATTTATAAATCGGCAAAAATATTTCTGTTTCACTGCCTAAGATGCGGTAGAGGGAGAGATTCATGCGATAATAAAAATCATTTTATGATTTCTGCAAATCGTTCAGACAATTTAAAATAAAATAATCGTAAACTACAAATGAATTATTTTCAAGCGTTCATAAATATTTTTTTGGCGTCAAAAAATATGTTTTTGGTGTTAGCAAATGAATTTTTAGCATCAATAAATTAAGTTTGACATTAACAAATTTCGCGTCTGTTAACGTCGTAAAATTTTACCACCTAACGAAATACATATGCTAGTAATGCGGACTAGAACCATACTGTAACATGGAACGATAGGGGAGCTACTTACCAAAAAAAAGGTGCATGTGAAAAGGCAACAATAACAATTGACAGTCCAACAGGTGGCGCTAATCCGCTACATCTCACTACATTTTTTCATCTCAATTGATTAATTTATTCAAAAACGTAAACGCCGGTCGTTATAAACTTTTATCAGTTCGATAGACTATTTGAAGTACTTTATTAGGATGTGCAAGAGTTTTTAATTATTTTAAAATTTAAGAAAAAAAACGATACTTTTTAATATTAACAACGCGTTTTCCGGAAGTTACGTGATTTTAACTACACCTATCAGTTAGCTCCAGTTAAAAAATATGTTTTTTTCTTTGCATATTTTTGATAACTTCCCAATAACACTAATACAGGTATTTTCGTCCGACATCCGAAGCGGAACTTGTATTGCGCCGATAGGCGCGCCGCCGGACGCTTACCTTGCTTTGGTGCAGGGAGTGCTGCTTCTATGGGTAGAGTTACGGTACGGAAACCAATTGAACAGGCTATCGCAAATTCAAATTACCGCTGCTTGTTTTCTTAGAAATCTAATACTCGCTGAACTGTACAACGTTGTAATTATTAATATTCACACTTTTGCAAATACGATAAGTTTTATCATCGGAAAGTCCACACTTCAGCTTTTTTCATATTCTTACTAACCCAAAGTCAGACAACATTTTTTGGGATTATCAAAGATTTAATAAATAGTAAAAGAGCGTTCTGCAGATGCTTTAACACAAGAGACTGAAATGAGGGTCAGAAAACAACAAAATCTATAAAAAAAGATTCTTACTGAATGAAAATAAACTGATTTTGATATTTCAATGGAAAAATCTAATTTATGATTGAAGAACGCCACAGTCCGGCAAAAATGTGAAAGAAGGGGGCTGCTTTTACACTTCCTATCTCACAGTTCCCTAGTACGCACTGTATTTTTATTTAATCTTAGGGTAGAAACGTTAATATTCAATAGTTCAAAGAGAAAAGTATTTGTAGTAATTGCAATCAATGTGCAGCGCTTTTTTATCATGGAAATAAAAATTTAATGAAAAAGTGAGATAGAAAAAGAAAAAGTAAAAAGGTAGGAAAACTAAAAATAAAAATTATTGATCAAAGAAAATGGGGCGTATGCGAGGATGACCTAGTGGGCCAAATTTCCGTAGTGTTCATATAGCGTAGCATATATGCTAGACTAGGTAGAATTGGCAAAACAATTGCTTTCAAATCTCACTTGAAGCTATTTTTTATCGCATGTTACTTCAAATTTGATTATTTCAATCATTTCACAATTTATACCGTATGTTCAAAGAAAAAATGTATACGGGTTGGCCATGAAAAATAAAATTACCTACTGTCTGTGCATTCTTTAGAATTTATTAACTGTCACCACTCTGTCACACAAATGACAAATGACAAGCTTAACCTAAAAATTTTAAATGAAATTATTATGTTTTGTTTGTTTTCTGAAGCATGCAAACGTAATAATTTTATTTTCCATTGCCAACCCTTATGTATTTTTTAGTTGAACATATGGTACTACTGAGCTATGGTTTTAATATTGCAGAACATCAATACTTTGAATACTTTTATTTTAAATTTCCGTTAGTATAATTTAAAAAAAAAAACACAAAAATGATTAAATTAACTTGTGAGTTCCCACGTAATTTTCGTCAAGGTATGAACACGTATATGATATATCTTAATAAGGTCGATAATGGCCATGCAAAATAACATAAAGGTAAGTAACCAAATCATGATATATTGCACCGTCGTGCACACTTGTCAACAATAAAGTGAAAGCAAAAGGAGTTAATTATGCCGTAAAGCTTTTGTTGGAAATTATTATAATATCGCCATGATATTCACATACAACACATACGTTCTTCCTTTGCGATACCCATCAATGAATGATTCTACAAGGCGGTAAGTGGATGAATTTGGCCATTTTCGACGCATATGAACCAGATCTATATTTTCACTTCCTGAATGAACCGGTCACACCCGCTCTCTTCCGACAAAGAACCAAGAAGTCCTTTTTTGGAGAAGAGTATCATTACAGCTCGAATATCCCTTATATTGAATTTATATGTTACCGACTTTTGAAACGTAATTATTCATTCGAAATAATTTGTGTTAAACCAACAGAGAAAACTGTTTATATTTTAACTTCGTCTTTCTTGGAATAAGTGCCAAGTTTTGCTTCAATGAAGGTTTTATTTTAGAACTGAACAACGTTTAAGGGCTTTACATAATTTACCACGTTACTTCCATTCACTGCCTAATTTTGAATTTCTGACTAAGTTCGACGAGAAATCCAATATCCATGTCGGAAACGTATTCCGATAAGTCACCTGCAGAGTCGAGTATGAAATAAGTTTATCAAGAAACAAGTTGTTAACGTGTACCAACAAAGAAAGTCCATTAATTCAGTCTATCGGGCTGTTCGTTTTGGACGTGAACATCTCTTTTGTGCTCTTACTTTCACACTAAACCAGACAAGTTATAGTTGTTACGTAATATGTCACACATCAGTAATAAATCTTTGTATTAAATCATAAGAAATCATTTGGGGGTGTTTCGATATAAAGAAAAACTTAACAGTTTGATTTAAAACGTAATATTAAAAAAAATTTATGTTTTTTTAGGGTTATTCTTGCGTGGACTTACTAAACGCTGGTATGAGACAATCGGGCGTTTTCTATCTTCAAATCAGAGGAACAACGTATTGGTTTTTGAAGGTCTATTGTGAACAAGAAATAGCCGACGGTGGATGGACGGTAAGATTATCATAGTGCTAACTTTATTATTATCATATTCTTATACAGAGCCTTCATTAATCACTGATACCCACGTGACCGCAAAATATAGGCAACCCAACTTACACTGTTGGTAAGCCTGTTATCCAAAAATTCCCAAGCCGTTTGTTAACTTATCATGGCTTGCTTGTTTACATACATAACCTCACTTTGAGTGTTGACAGTGACACTTACAGGAAATTTTCAGTTACCACGAGTACCGATCCTGAACTGACTTTAACATCTAAATCTAAAACTCCATAAGTCACTGCGGACCAAAGGTCACGTGGGTATCAGTAATTAACGAAGGCTCTGTGGTATAGTGCTCGCGGCTGAAAGAAGCTTAAAAAGGGAGCACGCTGACGTAATAATCTGCAACCTTGCAAAAAATGTTTCTTTTTCCTTAAGGATTCAAAATCTGTAAGTTGTCCAAAAATCGTCCTGTGCCATACATAATTTTCGAGTTAGAGGTACAGCGAGAAATTTCAATATTACAAATATCTGTGGCAAAATTTCAAAAGGTTTTCTGTGGCCTCTCTATTTTTTTAATAATTTGTGAAAATATGCCTCTTTACGGAACTAAAAATTTTTAAATGCTCTCTTTGAACGCATACAAAATTCTAATCATTTTCAAGCTTTATGCCACACACAGTGTAGTAAGCACACAATAAATATAAATAAAAAGAGTTGCAAATAACTCGGATCTACAGGATGGCTGTTACCGCATTATGTGAGTCACGAGTTATCACCTCTTTCTCTTTGTTGCGCTTCTGCGCTTGGCATCGGGCAGCAGACGAGCAACACGTTTATTTTCAAATTTTTATATGGCTGGTGTTAACAATTCTACTTCTTTATCCAAAGAATGTAAGTATACTTTAAAGGTCATGGCATAGGGTTATACGAAACTGCAACGCTGCGGTAGTAGTTAGTTTTAACTTAACTTAGTCTCAAACTTTTAGACTAAAACTACGACTGCAACTTAACTTTGGCCTTTCTCATCTTCGTGAATAACAAATAATAGTCACTGTTGAATATGATGCATCCTTTTAATGTTTTTACGCAGTACTTATTATGTTTTTTGCGCTGATATAACGTGCATAACAGCTCTTATGCCAAATTAAAAATTTGCTCTGATCTTGTTTACTTAATAAAATAACTGCATGAATTTTTGATCGGCAGTTTTTGATATTTCCTCCCCAATTTTCATGCATACCACCAAATTTACCTGCGATTTTTCGGTACCGTTTACAAACCTCCCCAAACTGATTTTGCAGATCAAGCACTGTTTCAAGGGTTTTACGTTGTCAAATTTAAATTTTATCTCAAGCTCACTTTCTGAGCTTTATTTTCCAAAATACCCACGCTTTTGGATCATTTCAGAAAATTGCAAGTAATAATAAATGTAAGTGTCAACTATTATTTGTTATTTACGAGGAAGAGAAAGGCCGAAGTTAGGTGAAGTCGAAGTTTTAGTCTAAAGGTTTGAGATTTAGTTGAAATGCTATGAAAAAATATCTCGTTTCCCTACCGCAGCTTTGCAGTTACATTTAATCTTTCTCCATGTCCTTTGAAATATAATCAGATTCTCTGGATTAAGAAGTAGAATTGTTAACACCAACAATATTAAAAATTTTAAAATAAACGTGTCGTTTGTCTGCTGCCTGATGCCAGCTAGTACCCTACTACCGTGCAGTCGTCTTGCCGGGAGGAGCGCAGCAAGTGGAAAAAGGCGAGAACTCGTGACTCATACATGCGGTAGAATCTATACTGTAGATTCGAGTTATTTGCAACTATATTACAAATACTTTTTTTTGTAGCCGCAATACTTTAGCAGATATGACAGTGTAAACAGCAAAACTCTTGAAAATAATTAGAATGTTGTGTTCCAAGCGAAAAATTTTAGTTTCGTAAGAGACCGTGTATTTTCACAAATGTAATATTTTTTTTTAAAAGGAAAGGTCACAGAAAACCTTTTGAATGAAATTTCTCGCTGTACCTCTAATTCGAAAATTTTGTCAACGCCGTTTTGCACAAGATGATTTTTTCACAACTTGCAGATTTTATATCCTTGAGGCATAAAGAAAATTTTTCGCAAGCTCGTAGCTTGTTACCTCGCATGTCCCACGACAGTCAAGATAGAGTTCGCTTTAATTAAAACATTACCAAATATTTCTCCTGCAGTAGTGAAAATGTTGTTTTTCGGAGACCTTATTAAACATTAGACCAACGATTTTTTTAGGTAATTCAAAGAAGAGATGATTTTGGAGACCCCAGAGAGAATTTCAACAGAGACTGGAATGATTACAAGAATGGGTTTGGTGATCCCGCAAAAGAATTTTGGCTTGGAAATGAAAATATCTACATGCTTACTAATAATGAAGAGTACATTCTCAGAGTAGAGCTAGAAGATTTTGAAGGAAACAAAAGGTAAACTATTCTTTATTTTCTATAAAGTGTTAGCATGATAAAGGTTTGTTGCTTGGCGTTCTATTCCTTAATGTTGACTCCTAAAACAATACACAGAGTGTTTCGTAATTCCATGCCAAATTATGTAATGTGTATGGTCAAGAAAATCATTAAACAGTCCGTGTTTTCCAGAAGTAATATGATCCAAAAAAGCGTAATTTTACAATTTTTTTTACTTCCGGTTTCACCGGAAATGACTCCAACTTTTGAATTTTAATTGGGACACCCTGTATGTTTTGACATTTCTGGAATACTGAGACAATTCTGAGTACACCTGCACTATTTTTGAAATTTTTAATGCCCACTTGATTTTTTTAGAATCAATTTTTGTTTTAAATCTAAAATGCTATGACCGGGCTCAAATCATTATGAGGGATGAAAACGATAACAAAAAAATAAGCAAAGCCTGGATTTTCCTACACTTTAGAAATTGTTTCTTATTATATTTTCATGAATATTTTTACGCTCCAATAATAAATACGATTGTACCACTCTAACGAGGGCACAACTGCTTTAGTATAGTTGGCGTCAACAGTATCTGCTTTAAAAAGGAAGGTAGTGCAGAACATATTCTTACAACCTGCGTAAGTCGGCTTTAAAGTACGGACTGTATCCACGTAGGTTCGATAGAAACTGTTGAAAAGACAGAAAGTTATCTCTTAAAGGTTAGCTTGCATGAGTTATAAGTTATTTAGAAACTAAAATGCCTATTCTAACTTGGTTTTTTTATTTTACCTAAGTTTAACACCTTCCTGGGCTTTAACCTCTAACCAGGGATTACGAGAAACCCCTCTAAGATGTAATAAAGAATTCTCTTGTCTAACAATATTCACAACAAACAATGAAAACCGCCCTTTTGTATATCTTACGTAGACATCATAGCTGAGGGCACGTTGTACTATGAAATCCAAATGTGACAAAGATTTTTAAAAGAAAAAAAATAGGCGAAGCACGTCGCTGGTACTTCCCCATACCTTTGACGTTCTAACAATTCTCGCTCGAATAAGTGATTGAAATTTACATCTACACTCGGACTAGTTTGCTAATTTAAAATAAAATAATTAGTTTTGTATATATAATCACAATTCTCATCGATGCTTCTATGCAAGTTACGACGGAACATTTTCGAAGTTTTCTTTTTTTAATTTAGAAAAAAAATCAATTTTTTGATTTTTTGAGAAAAAAATTACCCAAGACTAGGGATGCTAGGGATGCAGCAGGCAGTACTTTTTCAAAATGCCGGATAACGGATATTCAGTATCCGGTTGCTCAGCCGGATAGCCGGATACCGGATTATCCGGCATCGTTTTTTTACTATCGAAGTAGTTTCAGCAGTAAATGCAGTAAAATTTAGGTTTTAATCACAGAGCATAATATACCGTCTGTCTATAAAGTAACCCCCCCCCCCCCCCCCCAACTAACTTTTGGACGACTTGATATTTTACCATAACATTTGGTGTGCTTTAATGGGATATGAAATACTATTTTTTAGCCCATAATTAAAATTTTGTATCATTCAAAATGGCGACTGGGCGCCATATTTGAACTTCTTTTCAAATAGAAAGGAGGGTCGAGTGACACCTCATTTGAAAGGTCTTTTAGTTCTGCGTCTGATCCTAGAATTTCAAAAAAAAAATTCAGTCATAACAAAATGGCGGATTTTAAACAAATGGACTCACTCAATTTAAAATGTTTTGTTTTTTTTATCCAGGGTCGAGTGACACCTCATTTGAAAGGTCTTTTAGTTCTGCGTCTGATCCTAGAGTTTCAAAGAAAAATATTCAGCCATAACAAAATGGTGGATTTTAAACAAATGGACTCACTCAATTCAAAATTGTTTTGATTTTTTTATCCAGTAGTCCACTTTTTCATTTGCAAGACAAAATTTTACCAGAAATATCTCAGGTGGCTGGAAATAATATGAAAAACGTTATGTTCCAACAAGACGGTGCGCCGCCTCATTATTATAGGCCTGTTTCTGACTTTCTCAGCGGACATTTTCTTGGAAGATGGATTGGTAGCCGGCTTGCTCCCCAGATTTAACTTCCTTAGATTTTTTTCTATGGGAATATTTGAAATCGAAAGTGTACAGAAGCCGTTCAGAAACAATTGTAGAACTGCAGCAACGCATTACAGAAGTTTGCAGAATTATCACTCCAGAAACTTATGGAAATGTAAGGCAGGAATTTCATAACCGACTTTTTGTGCCAAGAAGTGAGTGGTAAACATTTCGAACACTTAATTTAATTTCTTTTTTCATTTAGTGGAATGTCCATCGTGAGAGTTATTACTATTTAAATAAGCAAACCAAAAAAGACCTTTTTCTCTCAACTCTTTAATTAGTATTGGGGACCGGTTTCGAGCCTAAAGGCCCATCTTCAGCCCAAGAACAAGAGTATTACTTAAATAGGATGGTTTGTAATATTCTTTGTCATCCTATTTAAGTAATACTCTTGTTCTTGGGCTGAAGATGAGCCTTTAGGCTCGAAACCGGTCCCCAATACTAATTAAAAAGTTGAGAGAAAAAGGTCTTTTTTGGTTTGCTTATTTAAATAATTTCTTTTTGCTTTAATTCTTAGTTTTTGTAAATAAGACTTCTTTATCTTCAAACATTGTCATATTGTTATGGCTGAATATTTTACTTTGAAACTTTAGGATCAGACGCAGAACTAAAAGACCTTTCCAATGAGGTGTCACTCGACCCCCCTTTCCAATTAAAAAAAAATTCAAAATGGCGCCCAGTCGCCAAAAATTAGTTGAGGGGGGGTTACTTTATAGACACAGTGTATACTTAAAGAGTATGCAATGCACGAACCCTATGGTCTTATACTGTAGTGTTTTAGAAAGAGAGCACCGAGACAAGGAAACTACTAAATGTACTATTTCAAGGATGTGCTGATTCGCTCTAATATTGTTTTTTGTTCACAAGTAAGATTGTAAATCAAAATTGATTGTAATTACAAGAAATAATAATTTCCAACAATTGTTAAAACTAAAACGTGTTCTGTCCTGATAGATCCGACACCACCAAGAAATCAACTGACATAACCTAACATATATGGTTTTTATTGACATTTTAATAAAATATTGACAATCGAGTGCTTTTTATAGGTTCCTCAACTCGGATGTCTCTGTCACGTGTACTGCAAAATTGAGGCCTGCATATCATAGCAACAAGCGGTTCATGCATCCTCCTTATGTTATATACCTATTACTTCGTGGTTTTAATAATAATACTTATTTATGTTGTTTGAAATCATTTAAAATTTTTAACTCGCATAAATGTTGATCTCAATAATATAAATTTAGCAATTTTATGCAGATCTGCAAAATACTGGGCTTATGGGGTTTCTGCTCCCCGACTTTCAATTATTTTAGTAAGTATATACTTCCAAATCAAATTGCATGCATAATCTCTTTTACTTGAAGAAAAATCTCCGGCCGGATATTTCATATTATCCGGCCAAACCGAATATTCGGTGAAATGGCCGGATAACGGATAAAAACCGAATATCCGTTGCATCCCTACCCAAGACCCAACACCAAAAACGGAAAAACAAATTCGTTCGGCAAAATTAAGAGCGAGGGGGGACATTAGCCCCCTTAAATATTGCTGCATACAAAAATAAGTTCTGAATCTTATTCTACTATTACTTATGAGCAACTTAGCACAAACAGAATTTTTTACCGTCCCCTGTTAAATAAAAAGGACATGAATCTTTGATTTACAAAAATTCATGAAAACTGTCACAGATAAATTAGGGAATTGAGACATGAACCAAATTGTAGCCCATCCCTAGCTCCAAAGGCCTACAAAATTAGAAAACAAATTGTGTGGCCAGTTTTTCGGAAATATTTTTTAAAAATTTCTGAAATTTTTTTCATTTCATAGCTTTCAACTTTGCGAAAATTTTGAGCACAGTAACGTTGCGCCTCTACGGGGCTATTGCGATAAAAATTATAAACCCAATCTGTCAAACTATTTTTGAGTAATAAGGCGCTTAAGTCAAAATTTTGAAAAAGTCGTCGCGGCCGCCAGTAGGTAAAAAAATTATTATTAATTTTTGGGAAAAATATTTAGGATTAAAGAAAACCAAAACCGGAAGAACAAATTCGCCTTGCAAAAATTTGAGGGGACTGAAAACTTAACCCCCCTAAATATTGCTGCACCGAAAAATTAATAATAATTAATTTTTATCATCTCCCATTTATTAAACAAAGTTGCATGAATTTCCAATTTTCAGAAATTTATACAGGGCATCACAGACAAACTGGGACCTGAACTAAGTTATAGCTCATCTCCAGCTTTATTAGCTCATAGAATTTAGAAAAAACTTCGAGCAGTATGGTTTTGAGAAAGTAAAAATTTTGATATTTTTTCATTTCACAGTTTTAGTAGTTCCAGAAATTCTAGTAGCTTTTACCATTGTGTACCCTTAGGGAATTTCCAATTTAAAACTTGATCCTGATCTGATAACACGTTTTTAAGTAAATAGACGTTAAAACTCAAATTTTCTAAAATTCATAGAAGGCGTCAGAGAGAAATTCGCGAACTGGGACCAAACCAAATTGTAGCTCATTCTTAGATCTATAAACCTACAAAATAAAAAAATCGTGGCGGCAGTTTTTGAGTAAAATTTTTTTGAAAATTTCCGAAATTTTAGAAATGTTTATTACTTCATAGCTCTTAAACTTTTTAAAAATTTTTGTTCACAGTAACATTGTGGATCTATAGGGCTATTTCGGTAAAATCCTAATCTGTCAACTTGTTTTTGAGTAAAAAGGCGCTAAAGGCCACTATTTTGAAGCTACAAAGTTCGGGAAAAAAGCGTTGGATTTGCCGAAAAGTCTTCTATCACATTCAAATTTGTAAAATTTGGTTTAGAATAAAAATGTTACCAAAAAACTTTCTTAAACGCGTATTTTGTCGGCAAATTTTTTATATACCCCCAGATTCCAAAGCTCATAAAAAATTTGTTTTTCGAGAAAAATGGATTTTTTCCCGAAACGTTAACTGTATCTCGAAAACAAAGCGTTTGTCGGCTCATGTTTATATGATGCTTATTTTTGGATGTTGTATCAGCTGGTGAATTTTGGGACACTTATTGTGGGACACCCTGGATATCTAGGATTTATAAAAATATTTAAAAATACAAGGTGTTACGTTTAAAATGAAAGCTATTTTATGGAATAACCCGAAACAATTGCTATTGCTTTTTTTGTATGCGGAATTTTAATCGGCATAGAAGTTAAAACAAATCTTTAACTCTAATGAAGAGAAATTTAACAATACTGTCGAGATAATTTGGTACACCTTGTCTAAATTATTTAAAAATAGAATAAAGTAGAAAACTTCAGAAAGTAATAATACAAGTTTTGTAAAAGTATTTAGTTATTATGTAAAAGGTAGGTCAGTACTAAAAACCGCAAGAAATATTTGTTTATTCCAAGAAGCATTTTTAAATATGCAAATTAATTTTCAGACAAAAATGCATTATTTATTTTAATTTTTTTAGAAATGTATTCTGTGTGTAAAATGATGGAAATTAGCGATATCTTTCACTATTTACATAGTACATAACGTAGAATAAGAGAAAATTATTTTAGTCCGACTCTGATTTCTACCTAAATAAACCTTCTTTCTGTCATTTATTTGGATTCTAAATGACATTTAAAACTCGCGTTGCGATACCTAATTAACACGCAAGAAACTAAGAAACCCCAATTCAAACTGTGCTATTCATTATAGCCGCTATTATTAATGGCAATAATGCCATTCTTTCATTAGCATTAGCTAATACACTTCTCTTTTGGTATGCTCCATATTTACTACCGCGTACTCTCAAGGTAAACAAGCTCATCTTCACTTTCACTGACCATTATTTTTGTTCGACTTCTGAGAACAGAAATGCATAATTATAAGTTAATTGACATTATACATCCAGGTTTAAAAATTCATGCTTTTTTTATAAAAATCAGAACAAAGAAATTTTTATTTATAGATTTTTAAATAAAATTGGAACAAATTTGTATAGAACATAATCGGCACAATTTTTGTGGTTAAACATGTACAGTACCATAAAGTGCTGTTTATGTTCAGTTCGATGATTTTTACTTTCGAGTTAATTTTTTATTCAAACCTTTCTCTCGTCAATTCATTGTTTCCATTTGCATTCCTGAAAAAAAGCAAAACATTATTCTGCATTGTCTAAAAACGTACATTTTACTGCAATAGTAGTTCTTCGATTCTTGTAGTCCTTGACTTTTAGCCATTCTCTCTTTTTGCAACGCTTTCTCATTCTTTCTTTTGCTGTTTCGCTGCATATGCACAAAAAAAACTAATACATTTATATGGAATCGAATTTGAGCGCAATGATAATAAAATTGCATCACTGCCCTAGAGAAATGTAAATCTGACAAATAATTAATCACAAAATTATACTGAAGAACAGATTTCACAGAAAGTTATTAAGAACATGACATTTACATTTCTGTTCAATTCATTGCGGATCTGTCAAGTCTTTCTTCAATTAGGCGTAGCAAAAACGAGGTTAATAATCAAACCACGAATTTGTTTTGCAAAAGTTAGCATAACTTTTCATCAATAAATTCCCACTTTGACTTCGGAGTGCTGCGGTGTTACTTCTTGCATTTGTAATATCATACTAAGTGTAATATTATTGCTTCTATACGTATGAACGTATAGTGGGTGTTTAAGTTATTTGCCTATTCAGTGTAGATAATTAATATTTCAAAATTCCTTCATAAGGAGATTTATTTCATAAAGCTTTGCACGTTTGACCCGATTATTGTTATTTATTGCAATAGTAATACTGTTTACAAAGAACAATTTGTGTTAAGAAATTTAATAAATCAGAAAATATTATATCAAAAATTCTTTTTAAATAAAATAAAATTATTTTCATTCCATACGGAACAATCTGGCAAAATATCAAGGTGAGCTTCGAATAATTTCAAGTAAGTGTTTCGAATTATATGGTCAAAAATTAAAAAAGAAACACACAATCGGTATAAGAATAATATGACAATCCAGGGCCGAATTTAGATATTTTTGTTTATCTGAATTTCAACTTCTAAGCTTAAGAAATGAGCAAAAATAGTTAACCTCTTACACCCTCCCTTCGTGTTCTACAGAGTGGCTAGGAAAACCCCGGCCACTTTTCTTGCGGCGGTCAAGAGATGGCGCTTTATAGTAAAGAAAAATTAAATTAAAATACTGGCAACAACGCAGAATCCAAGCCGTTTTAGTTGTTTTGTTTTAATATGGGGCGTACTTAATAACTCAAATGTCTTGGATTCTGCGTTGTTGCCAGTATTTTAATTTAATTTTTCTTTACTAAAGCGCCATCTCTTGACCGCCGCAAGAAAAGTGGCCGGGGTTTTCCTAGCCACTCTGTATTTTAAATGAAAGAGACATCAATTGAGAGGTAATAATATTTCTATCTTTCTCCTCTTTCTTCTGCCAATTTCTTGTCAATCTTCTTATTCGCCTCACCAGTATAAGTCTATTTTACTGCAGTAGCGGTTTTCGCAATTACAAAGCAGGAAAATTTGCTGTTGGATTCATGCTGCTGTATCGTTCGTTTGCTGAAATATCCTTCACGGTAGATGAGGTCCAGCAGCCGCCCGGTGTGCTGTTCTTTAGCGTTACCCAAGGTGCACGTATAGTGTTCTACCACGGACGCGAACTAGGTTTGCACTCCATTAGTTTTGCACCCCTATGGGCCGACCTCTTCCTAATATATGACGCTAAAGACCTTACACTCAGCCAGATGGAGACACGATTACACCCCCGATCTATGCCTTGTCTTAAGGGACCCGCAAGGAAAGCCATTGATTGATTGATTTTAAGCAGGGTTGTAGTTAGGTTAATGAGCCCGATTTGCACTTCGACTCTGTGGTCTTTTGTGCCCCCCTGATGCTTTGTTTAAAGTAGTCCTGTGCCCTCGCCGAGTTGCAGGATGTTTCTTACAAGGTGCTCGTGTGTGATGGTTGGTTCATCCGGAGCTCCCCCGAAAAGCTGCTGTCTCTTGCGATAGAGCGCTGGACAGTCAAAGATTATGTGTGAGGCTGTTTTCTCCTCTTCTTCACATAGTCTGCAGAGTGTGTCTCCTTTGTGTACACCTATTTCTTGGAGGTGTTTTTTCAGGTGGCAGTGTCCTGTAACAAGTCCCACCAACCTTCTGATTTAAGTTCGTCCTAAGTGGAGTACATCAGTTGTTAGTCTGGAGGAAGGTGTCCTAATTATTGCCTTTCCCAGTGTTTGTCCCTGTGTATCCTCCCAGCGAGAAATGTGTTGTGTGACGGTCCACTTTTCTATTGCCGTTCGGATACTTTTTTGGGTATACCGAATACAGGCTCCGGTCCTATAAACGGGGTAGATGCACCAGTTTTCGCGAGGGCGTCCGCCTTTCCGTTTCCCTCTACACCTGTGTGCCCTGGCACCCAGATGAGTTGAACTGTGTTCCTCTCTGATAGAAGTGTCAGGTGATTTAAACATTCCCTCGTTAGTTTGGAACTAGTACGAGGTGATTCAAGTGCTTTTAAGGCTGCTTGGCTATCTGTGTATCTTAGTGTACCCACGTTTTGCATTTTCCTGAACACATTGCATTATGGCAAAGATTTCAGCTTGGAATACAGTGGCTTTAGTACCTAGAGGTACACTGATGTTCTCTTTTGGTCTTACGCCATGTATTCCTGCCCCTGTGCCTTCTGATGTGTGGGATCCGTCTGTGTACCAGACTAGCCCTTTTGACAGGAAGGGTGGGGTTCCTTGGGCCCAGTCATTGCGAGAGTATCTCACGCTGAATGGTTTATCAAATGAGTATTGGGGGAGGGTGTAGTCGGAGCCCATTTTTAGAATGGGTTGGCCTTTGACTGCCTCCTGTATTCGTTTGTGTCTACACCGTTCATGGTTGGTGTCCCAGTTACCGGTGGATTTCATCCTGTGTGTGCCAATCCAGGCCTCCCCCTTTAGAGATATATCTAGAGGGATTAGTCCTAGAAGAGCTTCCATAGATGCAGTTGGAGTGCTTTTCATTACTCCACATATGCACAAACAGTCTCTGTATCCTGGTTAGTTTGGTTATGGCTGTTTTTTGTTCGACCTTTGGCCACCACAATAGGGTGCCATAGGCTAGCATGGGTCTAACTACCGCGATGTAGTACCAATGAACCATCTTTGGTTTTAGTCCCCAAGAGGAAAGCCATTACATTGCACCAGGAAAGTTCTATCTGACTTTCCCCGAACTCAGCACAGACTGGTAGGTGGAACTTGTAACCCCAGGCCCACAAATTCCAATAATAAGGTCAGTATCAAAACCCAGATAGAACTTTAATAAAGCTGGCTGCGTGCATTCACTAAAAAAATGAAACACAACATCCAGTGGATATCCTCTGTTGGCCTAATACACACCCTAGCAAAGAAACACATCCCGAGGGGATACAGAAAGGACTACATCCCTGGCTAAAGCGCAAGATGCAATGAACTATACGAATCTTACAAGTCCAATCAAGACCCAGAAGTAGCAGATGAACTCCTACAGACCCTAGATGCAAGCAGAAAAGAGAAATGGACTAGCCTCAAAAATCAAGTAAAAAAAGCATGGTCCCTTCTACGTGTATTGAACACCAACTCTACAGCCCAACGCGCTAAGGGAAACGATCTAAAACCCCACGAAATAGCAGCCAAACTCGTAAACCTGACAAGAAAACCGGCTGAAAAAGACAAATCGGTAACAAGGCAGATAAAAACTGAATTGAAACAAAGACTTGCTCTTGCAGCATCAGACCCTGAACTCTCCAAGGAATTTACGCAACACAAAGTAACAGGAGCAATAAGAAAAATGAAATCTGGGAGAGCAGCTGGCATAGACGGGATACATCCAGAGTTCCTTGAATATACAGACTCCAAGACAATTTCATGATTAACAAAATTCTATTCTAACATTATAAAAACTGAAACACTTCCCCCGATGCTCAAGAGAAGTGAAGTAGTAGCAATACTCAAACCTGGGAAAAATGGCAGCAATCCAGAAGACTATCAGCCAACCGCACTTCTGAGTACTTGCTACAAGCTACTGAAGCAAATCGTGTACAACAGAATCTCGACAAGAGCTCTCCAGCATGTGCCTATCAAACAGGCAGGTTTCAGGCCCAATCGAAACTGCTGTGACCAAGTGATGGCGCTGACGACGCATATAAAGAAAGGTTTCCAAGGAAGCATATCAATCTGACTTCTATATAGGTACGACACAGTATGGCGCCAAGGCATGGCTCTTAAATTTATAAAAACCGTTCCCTGTAAAACCGTGGCTACACTACTCAGCAACATGCTTAGCAACAGAATATTCGAATGTTCAGAAGTCGTCCAGCATGGATCCTCCAATGGTTGCAAAGGCAGGACAGTGGCATAGCACGTATTCTGCTATCTCGACAGTTGGGGCTGTCTACCATCCCTATCATGTGCGTGTGCTTGTTTAGAGTGCAGTGCCCAAGTCAGGATTCTACAACAAGACTCTTTCTGAACAGCTGCACACAGTGTTTGGCTATCTTTGGTGAGGGTGCTGCAAAAGCAGCCCTTGTCTGGCGACAGCTTTGAATGTAAGCCCATCTTTTCGTGAAGCTGTTTTAAGGTTTCTTGATGTATGTAGTATAGTGCTGAATATTGTCGGGGAGGTGGGGGTTACAGGTTCCCTCCCCCAAGGAAGTTGTTTAGAGAGCAGTCTTGCGACCTCGTCAGCTTCCTCATTACCTCGATTACCATTATGTTCCTTCATCTAAACGAGTGAAAAAACATTGTCTCTGGAGGTATATTGGAGAGCTTCGTAGCACTGAAGTACTACTCCGAAGGTAACTTTACAACTACTTAGGGCCAGTAAGGCAGCTTTACTATCGCCGAAGATACCAGTACGTTGGTTCTCTATTTGTTGTTCAAGGACTACATTTGCACCATGCATTATCGCTACTACCTCCGCTTGGAAGACGGTGGTGAGTTTGCCTAGCGGTATAGTTCGGCGACAGTCTAGATCGTCTGGCGCCGGTTCTATGCCTTGTTTTGGATCCATCAATAGAGCTGGATATATCTAAGTGGTGGGTTGCACCAGCATTTACATATACACTGAAGCATCAATTAAAGGTATACTTGGGAGTGGGGACCACCACACCGAGAGGAAGATAATTTAAGACTGCCTCATCGAAGATGCGGGTGTGCCTGCCACCTAGACTTTTTACGTACTATAGTCCCCTAAGGCATAGCCTTAAGGTAGCTGATTCTTCTACTACCAAATCGAGAGATCACCTATAGGGCCGTCGGTCGTGTGGGGGTTGAACAAATAGCCCTTGTAATAGTAAGACGTTGCATATGTCCCAGTTTGGTTGCAGTTGTAGCCTGTCTGACTCTGGGCCACTGAACCAGTGCTCCGTAGCATAGCATAGGTCTAATGTTTTTATCCCAGGGCGTCTAGGATGTAAAGTTAAATCCTTGAACCCAAAAACGAGCTTATTCATCACAACCTGAGCTGCATCTATTCCATTCTGCCGGGTACACTTTGTATGTTGGAGAAGTAGTTAAAAACAATGTTAAAATATTTGTTTTTGTAGCGTTTAACAATAACTTAAATGCTTCGAAAAATAACTACAACTGCACCGCTATGTTTTATTCATTGGTTATATCATCATTTCAAGGCGCTCACCTGATGTCTGACTGCAAGCATAATTTTTGTTTGCAAATGAATGGTTATAAATGGTATTTAGTAATTTTAAGACAATGTAACAATGCACAATAAAATGATGTTTTGATTTCCACTTTCATTTTAACTGCAATACGAATACACCATAATTATTATAATGCACTAAAATTGGTACCTACCTAAGACTTTTAGAAACATACAAATTTAGTTTTTATATTATATGTATGACTGTCTGCGTGTTTATTAATTACACAACTTTGTTACAGATATGCCCAGTATTCGCATTTCAAAATTTATTCAGAAGCTGAATATTACAAGTTAGAAATTGATGGATATGAAGGTAACGCAGGAGATTCACTCAATGATCCTTGGTATGGCAGTAATCACAGCCCATTCTCAACATATAATAGGTAACTAACGCTTAAATATATGTATAATTATTAAAATGGCAATTTTTGCAAATTTATTGTTAATTTCGCATATTTTATTGTACAGGGACAACGACAGGTCAAGTCTGAATTGCGCATCGATGTTGAAAGGTGGATGGTGGTGGAAGTCATGTGGAAGAGGCCTAAATGGATTATACCTAAATGATCCGCAGGATTTAACAGCGAGACAAGGTATTTTATTTTTATTTAAACATTCAAGTAACATTAGATGAAATGAAGTTTTTCACTGACTTTAATGTTGGTTATATAATCAATTTGCCCTTTTTGGTTTCTTAAAGTTACGCTTAAACACTGAAATTGCTCAGTGAGCGAAAAAACAGCTAGAACACGAAATGGCTCTTTGCTAATTTTTGTTAGTGTGTAGATTGTGAAAGGCTACTGTTTATGCTCTCTGGGATATTTGTAATAAAATGGTGTATGTACACACACGGTGAGGAAACTGAAAATTTGATAATTAAAAATATCCAATATCGGTGTATAAATGTGTGGCTGTTTCTTCGCGCATTATGCGATTTCGCTTTTGGCCGTAACAAATTATGTGCCGCAATCAGTGGCCCAAAATTCATCAGCTGATACAACATTCAAAAATAAGCATCCTATACAATCTTGTTCTCTGAAATTTTTTAACAAAAAATCGCAACAGCCGTGTTGAACGCCTTAACGAAAGTCAAATAGTTGTTTTGTAATACGAAATGTCAAACGTTGTGCCAAATTTAAAACTTTTTGAAAAGGCTTTTCTGGAAATATTTAAAAAAAAACATTTTTTCCGAAAGTTAACACCGTATATCTCGAAAACAAACGTTTGTCGGGTCATATTTACATTAAACTTTCTACTTATTTTTAGATGTACCAGGTGGTAAATTTTGGTACACTTATTGTGGAACACCTTGTATGAAAATACTGATTTGATGTAAAATTTCTAAATTTTTGTAAATAAAATGCGTCATCCCAGTTCAAGGAACAAACGGTAATATTGGTAAAAGGTTGATTCTAAAAATTCAGATGAATTGGAACGATGAATAAAGACTCTCAAATATGTTGGCAAATATTTTGCAAAATCTTAAAACCGTTGCGAAAACAATATAAAATAGTATAATAATATAGTAGGAAATATTTACAAACAAAAATTCCTATTGTGCGGTAATTTTATAAAAGTAAAATTATTTAAAAATTCCCGCTTTAAATCCATTACGTAAGAAAGTTTTAAAACATCTTCAAGTAAATCGTTACGACTTTTCAAATTGGTTAATGAGTTCTTCTTTATAAACTTCATAATTATTATAACGTTTGCGTTTTAGGGCTTAAAATTAAGTGTCCAACTTTAGCAATCACTTTCGTAGGCAAAAACCGTGTTAACAAATCAAATTTAATGTTTGAGCAACTGAGTTTATTGAAATATTGAAGAAATCCTGGGGAATCATGTTGAATGGTCGATTTTTCAAGCTATTTCTTAAGTCAGCCGCTAGATGTCAGAAGAACCAAATGAGATAAAATTTATTATTTGACAAAATGTCCGTCCCGTCCGCTTAGATCGCTTTATAAATCACTACTAAACCGCGAAATACTTACGTGACTTATTGTGTATCAATTAATTAACAATACGGATATGCGAGAGCAAAACCGTTCGTAAATTAAAACTGCATCAGTCACGTGGTATATTGGAGCAAAGGTGTCCCGCGTCTGTTCGTCTAGCAGCTCGCGCGTATAATAAAACTTTTCCGGGCACCTTATAAACATTCACGCTTTGTTTTAAATTTAATAGACGACAATTATTGTTTTTTAATATTATAGCGGTTCTGCAACACCGCAGCTCCTATGGAATGGCCGCCACTGTTTGAAAGGTTGCATAAAAGCACTTTTGGGTATATGCAGATCAGTTAAGCGCATATTTTTATAATTTTTATATTCCACCCAAATTTAGGCTTTCCTTAAAGTAGAGTAATGTCGAAAGATTATTGTTATTTATTCTATTTACTCGATGATATTTTTTGCAGGTATTGTTTGGTTTCGCTGGAGAGGTTGGGATTACACGCTGAAGAAGGCAATGATGATGATCAAACCCAAAGGGCTAATTAACACAACTACAACTTAAAAATTTGTTAAAATGAAAATTATTTGTTCAACAGCAATTGGCCAATTTATAATCATTAGTATTTCATTTTTGCACATTTGTATAAAATTCATGTTATCGTTTTAAACAATCATATTTATTTTAATCAACCTTTCATTTTTCATCGGCATAAAATTATTTAATTTGTTACCTCAATGGAGTGTGTTGTTTAAAGATTTTTTATAAAGTATTATTATTAGATATTAGAAATTAGTTTAGTAAATAAACATAATTGAAATTAACCTGTAGCGAAGTTAAGACATCAACGCACATGTTGCACTAATCGTGTAAATAAAAAAAAACTTCGTTCACCATCTCTGTATCGTTTTCACACAAGCTGCACCGCCATATTCTGTAACATCTAACCCTAAAACCACTACCGTTTATACTAACTTCTTTACATTTGCTTAACACATTAAACTACAATTACCGAATAATAAATGAAACAAGGTTGGCTTGCTTTTGATTATAAATGTGGCTAAATATTCAACAAAAAAAAAGCTACATATAAAAAGGATGTAAGACTGTGTCACTTATCGGAAATATTTTTCCCAACCCCGATAGGTTTGTACTGTAAGGTATTTTTATGATGAGGCTATGGGACGCAGCATGCAATGATGTGCACTTGTTCTCAGCAAGAACCTTGTAGCGCAACAACTCTGAATGACCTGTTTTGTTAAATTATGGATGTAAAATTTTTAATGGTTGTTGTATTTGTAAATAATATAATGTACACAGAGTTGTATAGAGTTTATAGTTTAATATAATAAATTAGTATAAGAATTTTCTTGTTTTATTCTCTGCGTATACGAATGTCTACTACCTTGTCTAACTAATTAGTTTAACCCATAAGATAAAAACAATAACTGTCGGTTAACACCTATATGTTGGTACCCTTGAATAGGTCAAACAAAACGTGTTCTCTCCCTTGGAGATGTCAAAAAAGTCTGTGGTGCATACAAACAAAATATTTCTCTTGTTTTGAAACAGCTGATTGTTAAGGGATGGTTACAATAAAGATCAGTCGGAAACCCACAAACGCAGTGAAAGGGGGAAAATTAACTCCCCAAGTATTGCCGTATTTAAAACTAAGTTGAGAACTTTGTTCTACTATCGCTCATGAGAAATTTTTAACAGAATTTTTTTATCGACTCCCGCTTATTAAATTTTTTCTTATTTACATAATATCAGAAATCAGAATACATATATTCTATAAGCTAATTTGATATAGGTATTCACAAATGGCATGATGAGGGTCCCTCCAGTGAGGGGTTCTCTTTAGTGGAAATCAGTGGGCCAACGTCTTTTGAGTCTTCTGATGACCTGGTGATGTGGAAGCTCGTTTAGCAAAGGATTGTTGTATGCTGTAATTTTTCGACATGTTTTAGTGTTCTATCTTGAATAACTTCTATTAATAGCGGAATGCTAAGATCTTCGTGCAGCATTTGGTTTGTTATGTACCACGGCGCATTGGTTATTATTCTTAGAATTTTTGATTGGCATCTTTGTATAATGGCGATGTTTGCTTTGTTGGCACAGTCTCAAAGTTCCACTCCATAGGTCCATATGGGCTTGATGATGGTTTTATATATCAGTAGCTTGTTGTCTAATGATAGGGGTGATGTTCGTCCAATTAGCCGATACTGGTTTTTATACCTTAGTTCTATTTGTTTCTTTTTTTTGTTGATATGTTCCCGCCAGGTGAGTTTGTTGTCTAAGTGTAGCCCCAAGTATTTCATACTGGTGGACTGCGGTATCTCAATGTTATTTAGGTAAATTGGAGGGCACTGCCCTTTTCGCAAGGTGAATGTCACATGTTTTGATTTTGATTTATTAACCTTTGTTTTCCACTTCTTAAGCCAGTCTTCAAGCTTATTTAGGTGGTTTTGTACTTGCAGTGATGCGATGTTTGCGTCATTATGACTCGCTAATATGACTGTGTCGTCGGCAAAAATGCCTATAGAGGTGGTAGGTGTGGTTGGGAGATCAGAAGTGTATACTAGGTATAAGAAAGTTCCCAGGACGCTTCCCTGAGGTACTCCTGAGTGTAGTGGGAATAGTGCTGAAGCTTCTTCTTGGACTCTCGTTCTAAATTGTCGGTAGGTTAGGTAGGATTCTAATAATTTATGAAATTGGGGTGGTAAGGTTTGTTGTATTTTTTGTATGAGTCCATTGTGCTAAACCTTATCAAAGACCTGGCTAACGTCAAGCAGAATGGCTGTGCAGTAGGCTTTTTCCTCTAAGGCAGTGTTTATTATATGAGTGATTCGATGACACTGTTGGATTGTTGAGTGGGATCTACGAAACCCAAACTAGTAGTCTGGAATCCAGTTTGCTGCTGAGAATTCAGGGTCCACGATTCGTAACACTTACCTCTCAAGAAGTTTGGAAATCACCGATAACAAACTTATAGGGCGATATGATGTCGCGTAGGCAGGATCCTTTCCCGGCTTGGGGATGAGCATTATTTCAGATTTTTTGAATTCTGTAGGACAGTACTGAAGTCTAAGTATATAGCGTTGAATATGTAATTTAGTAGTACGATTCCCTTTTTTGGAAGTTCATTCAGCATTGTGGGTGTAATTTGATCCTGGTGATTTCTTAAGGTTTAGCCGTTGTATTTCTGATTTGATGTTCTTGGGAGTAACTCTCAGTATGGGCGAGGGAAGTGCTTCTGGTGGTAATAGGATTTCTGGGGCTGGGTCGTCGTATGTAACTTCGTGTCGTTGAAATACTCCAGAGAGGTGGTAAGCAAACAGATCTGCTTTTTCTTTGTCACTTTTGGCCCACCCTAGTGCTGGAGGTAGTTTACGTATGGGTGAAGATGTAGTTTGAGGTTTTACACAAGATCTGATTGTTTTCGGGATTGAGTTATCATATCTATTTAGATTTGATATGTAACTTTTATTTGAGTCGTCTCTTAGTTTCTTGAGTTTAGCTTTTAGTTGGTTGCTTAGATTGTTAAGTTTCGTTTTGCCTGACGGGTGGTGAGTTCTATGCCATTGAGCTTTGGCTTTCCGTTTTTGGGCAACTAGTTGACTTACTTCTGGAGGGATGTTGCCGCTATTTTTCCTGCGGACAGTGGGAGGTGTGGCTTGTTGTGCTGCTGTTTTTAGCATCGTATTTAGTTGATTGACTGCATCGTCTATCTCTTTTGGATTTTTTAAACTGAGTTTCAAATCTATGTTTTCTTGTAATATAATTCGATAACGTTCCCAGTCTGTTTTAGTGTTGTAACGTCTTATGGGAGGCTCTTTGAGTAAAGTAGATGCGCTGATTGTTGCCACAATTGGTGTATGATCATATATGATAAGTCTTAACTTGCGGTGATGTCTGTGTAGTTTATCGATATTCCGTTGGTGATAAAGAGTTTATTAAATAAGGGGGTAGGAATTTTCGATTTGCAAAAAATCATAGAAGGTGTCACAAAGAAATTAGCGGACTGGGACACAAACCAAATTGTAGCTGATCCATAGCTTTACAAGTCTTCTTCTTCTTCTTCTTCTTCGGCCTTTCTTTCCATGTTGGATAATTGCCTCCTTTGTCACCCTTCTTCATTGGATTCTATCATTCACCATCGTTTTCCAGTCTCCCAATCTTACCCTTCTTAGTTCTGTCGCATCATGTCTTTCTACCTATTTCTCAGCCTGCCTCTTGGCCTTTCTACGCTATATGGGACAACTGGTCTGATAAGGGTTTTGTATATTGTACCGAACATACCGTTGTTTGCTGCGCTGTGGTATAGTACCGAATCTCGTTGTTCTCGTTGATCCCTGTGGTTGGCCAGCGGGCTTGTATGACTAATATGTCTATGCTGTACCGGATCATCTCTTCCTTTAACTCTTGCACCTGGTCTGTATAAGCTTATGACGTTCTAGGTCCCTACTATCACTATTTCGTTGCCTTATCCGTCACCTATGATCCAGTCCATATCTAGGCGGAATTCTTGGTTTCGTAACGGTGGAGATATTACGGGACAGGGATGTTAGCCCTTGCCCAACCCTCCTCCGTTATCCGGGCTTGGGACCGGCAATGGCGACTCATGGGCTACTCAATCCACCCATTCTTTACTACAGGCGGAGTTGACTTTTATCTTTTTTTTTAACTTTATAGCTTTACTTGTCTACAAAGTTAAATCAAATCGTGTTGCCAGTTTTTTGAGCAGCATGTTTTTGAAAAAGTCATATTTTTTTTATTTTTTTACTTTACAGTTTTAGTAGTTCCAAAAGTAACTTTGCGTACCTTTAAAATATTTATTAATATCAAATTTCATGCCGATCTGATAATTCCTTTTTGAGTAAATAGGCGTTAAAACTAATCTTTTCAAAAATTCATAAAAGGCATCAGAGAGAAATGTGCGAGCTGGGACACAAACCAAATTGTAACTTATTTTTAGCTCTATGAATCTAAAAAATTTAAAAAAATTGCGTGGTCAGTTTTTGAGTAATATTTATTTTTAATTTACGAAGTTTTAGAAATTTTTTCTCTACATAGCTTTTAAATTTTCGAAAATTTTTGCGCACTCTAACATTGTCTTTATAGGGCTATTACGATAAAATATTTAAACTTGATCTGTCAACCTGTTTTTGAGCAATAACGCGCTAAAGTCAGAATTTTCAAAAAAATCGTAGCGGTCGTTGTTTTGAAGCTAAAATTTCGAAACAGAAAAGGCGTTGGATCTTTATTGATATCCGTTTTTAAATTTATAAAATTTAGTTTAAGAAAAAAATGTTACCAAAAAATATGTCGTAACTTCTGTTTCTGGTTTCGGATTTTTAAAAAGCTTATTTTGTTGGTGAATTTTTGATATACCCACAGATTCTAAAACTCATCGAAATCGGACCATCCGTTCGGTAGTTATCATGCACCACATACCTACTCACCTGGAGGTCCATAACGTGTATTTCCGTCAAAATCTAGATTTCGAAAATGTTCATGAAATCAATAATCCCTATACTGAAAGTATAGGAAAGTAAAAATCAGTAGGTGTATGCGAGCAAAGTCTCGGTCGGTCTCATGGCGCTTGAACGCAACGGTAGCTTGCTTGTTACGTATTATCTCTCTAAGATCTTTGAAATACATTAATTTCTGCCTCATGTAGACCAATCACGGAGGGGCAGAGTTTACAGATTGCGCCAAATTCAAAAATTTCAAATTTAAAAAATACGCCCACTGGTTAGGCAACCCAAAATGCACTTGCGTGTGGCAACAAGCCAGCATTTTTACTTTTGCTTTAGCTTTGCGTGCGTTATCAGTGAGTGAATGCAACTTTGTTCTCGTATTCTTTCTTTAAAATTATAACTGCTCTTAATCATAACCTTGGCGAGACAGTAAAGACCAAAAACATTGTTTGAAATGCAGTATATAAAAATATAAATAAAAAAAAACAACGGCGTTGCCCGGAATCGAACGCAGACCCGCTGCCTTCTTTTAGACGACGCTTCACGCCTCTGCACTACCGAGACTCGTTGCTGAAGCAGCCTTGATATCGGTTTGACGTCATGCACGTGTCTGCTAAAGCAAAGGTAGAAAATTCCGCCGGTTCTTCGTGATTGGTCGACATGGGGCAGAAAGTATACTCAGATCGTTGACAATCTTCTCTCACACACGCTGTTTACCCGATTGTAGATAACGTATAAAAATAAATACAAAACCAATTGTTAAGTTAACTCTTCATTGATAAATTGTAAACTTGATCAGCCTTTAAAATCTAAATTTTTGTAACTCAGAATGGTAGGTAGCGCTTCTACAATCTGCACTGTTATCAGTTAGTTATGATTATATATTATGATAAAACCTAAATAAAATCTGTCATTTATTTAGAAATTCAGATAAGTTTAGGTTTGTGTAATACATAAACACAAAGAATAAATACAGATTTTATTCATAGTTAGATTATGTAGAAACTAGGGCATAAACAACTCTTGGAAATCTTAATGCTCGTTATTGTACGAGGTTCTTAGAAAATTTCACATACTATAGAATTATAAATAATAATGTTTAAACAGTTTCGAAGAACTGTATCTTTAACTTTCCATTGTTTAGCTATTACATAAGTTCTTCTAACACTTAATTTTAAAATTCTATCTAAATCGCGGTAATTTATTTTTCTGTTCGTGGGAGCCTAATCTTATCAGTTGTTAGATTGTCATATTTCATTTACTTTGGGTCCCTGCCACAAATAAACATTATGAGTCAAGGGTTCTTTTAACACACAGTTTTTAACCGTTCATAAAGTACAGGATTAGCAAAGTTGCTGAAATCATTATTATACGATATTTTGGAGACAACCTGTTACAAGGAAAATAATTTTGATTGGTGTAAAACTAAACTGAAGTGCTTACAGTGATAATAAAATAGTCGATGATTAGATTAAAAGTTCGCGCGTTTTTAAGTGGACTAGTGCTAGTTATTCACAAAAAAAAACTACTATTTCACTGTTACTATATTTACAACATGAAAGCAATCGTGAAACAGATGTTTACTGTGTCATACATAATAGTTTATGTTTTAACATTAACACCCAGCGCAAAAGGCAATAATCATTGCAACGTCCGGTCACAACATGCACAACAATGTGCATGCGTATCAAAAAATACCAAATCTAGAAGCTCCTGCAAATGGGCAGTTGAAGAACTTATATTTACGGAAGAAACACAGGAAGGATTTTTTGATGTAAATCTCCCAAATTTGCAAACATGCAACAGTACCGACTATAGGATACGACTACTAGTAAATGAGGCTGTTGTAGATTCCGATGTATGCCATAGAAACTTCAATAATGTTATAACGTTTTATGATAATCACTGGAAAAAACATTCAGAAATAAAATATAAGGTTTATAACTTTCAACAGTGTTTATCTTCCACGATATACAGTAATATGTGTAACGAATTCCATAACAACAGTGTAAGTATTATAGTTTGGTTAATTTGGTTTTCCACATCTCCTCCATGATAGGAAAATCTAGGCTAATTTGTTACGGAAGCGCCCTGGTGCCACCTCAATTTTTGTAAACATTGAGAAAACATCTCGTTTTATGGCGACGCTATCTTAACATATTGAGATATATTGTATGCTATTAAACAGGATATCCGGAAATTGGATGTCCAAGTATACAGGCTGATTTTTTAACCGACTTCAAAAAAAGGAGGAGGTTCTCAATTCGTCTGTATATATGTTTTTTTTTTATTATTTTTTTTTTAATGTATGTTCGGGCATAACTTTTTTGTTTATGAACCGGTTTTAATGATTTTTTTGTGTTGGGTTCAGTATAGTTCCAAGGTGGTCCCATTATAATTTCATTGGTATTGGAGCTTGAACTTCGAAGATACTCCTCAAAATCTATTTTTTTAACCGACTTTTTAGTGTTTCCGTATTTCATCTTCCGTTTCAACTAGCGGTCATTTCCTCATTCGCGAAGCATCCTTACTAGGTCTACCCATCACTTAAAATTGTAAAATAATTAACTTTTAAAAAAAAGGGAACCGACTTCAAATAAAACACAAAAGTGACATAAGTTAACTAAAAAGCAAAAAATAAATGTTTTTTATACAACAGTTTAATACTTATTTGTTGTTCCGTTTAATGTAATTAAGAAATTGTTGTTTATTATATAATTATTAATTGTTTTATAATTTTTAAGTCGGTGCCAAGTAAAACATAAAAATTATATACCTTGCTGCAATAACAAATAAGATTCGAACTTTTATGTTTTACTTGGCACCGACTTCAAAATTATAAAACAATTAATAAGTATATAATAAACAACAATTTCTTAATTGCATTAAACGGAACAACAAATAAGTATTAAACTGTTGTATAAAAAACATTTATTTTTTGCTTTTTAGTTAACTCATGTCACTTTTGTGTTTTATTTGAAGTCGGTTCCCTTTTTTTTTAAAAAGTTAATTATAATTCAGAGCCAGTTGATTTGCTCGTTTGTTGTTGACGGTAGAAAAAAATGTACAAGTAAAAGTTATACAGTGTATGTATAGCGACGAGTATTTGGGGCATACAAAACAATGGCCGATTTCTGGTTTAAGCGGAATCGACTATATCTTTATATTTTAGCGGAACGCCCTGTATTTTTTAAGTTACTTAGATTGTACGATAAATTCTGTTTAAGAAACTCTGATACAACTGTAGACCTAAAGTTAATAACAAGCGAAATATGTTGATTTAAAACAACGTATGTAACCAACGCAACGGTAAAGATTACAAATACATTGCACTTGATCGTGGGCAGCTGTTGTTAATTAATAAATTAATAAAAACAATAAACAAACGTGTAACATCTGTCACAATAAAGTTTGTGGATGAACTAAGGCACTTTTCTTTTAATTTACAATCAAGGCGCTTTTAGCTGTCAACCTAGGTCACCTGACCTAACTCCTATAGATTTTGTGTTTGAAGATTCTTAAAATATAAAACCAACCGATATTTAATTAACATTAATTGCACGTTTGTTTATTGCTTTTATCATTTTCATACTAACAGCGTACTAAGATCACTGGATTTAGAATCATTACCATTGGTTACATAAGTTGCTTTATTTTATCGATTAATCTTTGATAAACCCCCAGATTCCAAAGCTCATTGAAACCCGATCATCCGTTCGGTAGTTATGATGCACCACACACCCACATACATACATATCCACCGTCCTACAGACAGACGTTTTTTAAAAAACACTTTTTTGGGTTCCTGGAAGTCCAAAACGTGTATTTCCGTAATGAAATATGCCTGGTGACTTTACTTCGGCGAGCAAAAAAGGAATTTTATTAGTGCCCATGTAGTTTGAGTGAAATGTTTTGTGTAAATTATGCGTAAAGATAAATTGGGATAGTGCGTAGGAGGGTTCAAAATGTAACTTTAAATTACCTGTGCATAAATAAGGTAGTGTTAATTACAATTATTTTGACTGGGCATATGTGGATTAGGCAGTAGAAAATATAAAACTAAGCTAATACATGCACTACCAGACAAACACACGTTATATCTTTTAAAACTGCAAAGGGAAGGTTTGTTTTGGTTGATTCCCTGAACAGGTTAACATCATTTCTACAGTGGAAATTAATCTAGTAGATTGAATCAGACAATGGGCGTATGCAAGGAATGTCTCGTGGCTGTTTACCCGACAGCGTTCTACTTATTTTGGTTCCTAGAATGCGTCATATAAATTTGGGCATTGAATTGCCGGACATCCTGTATAGGAGCATGACGTCACCGGCATACGATATCATCTCAATAAATTGAGATGTTTAAAAAAGTGAGGTGGCACCAGGGCGCTTTCGTCATTTTTAGACCAACCATATATGTTTGATACCGTCTGGTATACCGGGACATAGAGCAGAAGTCGTGGGTCATTGGGAGTGTATAGTACGTCCCAAAAATAATGAGACATCGCTTAGTAAGAGCTTCCTTATTTGAAAATAATAGACGACTCTGGGCTTCTATTCTCGACTCGGGCATCAAATTTTTCGTATACGTTTATGACGTTATTGCATGTGATTTTATATGGGATGACGTCATGTACTCATACGAAAAATTAGGCTCACGAGTCGAGAATAGGCCCCCTGGACCCATGTCTCGATCATCTTGTAACAACGTAGTTGCCGCACCCTGTATAGTTATAGAGAAATATTTTTATGAGAAAAAATTTTCAAGGGAGAATTTTTTTAGGAGAGAACATTTTTTAAAAGAGAAATAATTTTTGGTGGAACTTTTTTCAAGAGAGAATTTTTTATGAGAAATTTTTCAAGAATGCGAATTGCGATAGTAGATAAGATACTATTTCGAGTCTTGCGTCGGTAATGTTAATTTTTTTGTCGAAAAATACCATACTGCACCTACTACTGTAAAAAACGTACCATTCTGTTTAATAAATTATCAATTTCTTTTTTAGATTCCCACAGTAACCTTTGATTATATATTTTCCGGTTGCTATATTTTGCAAATATTTGACAAAACTGTAGGATTTCTGTACCAATCGCACGCTACTTATATGTCGAGCAATTATAAAAAGAAACGACTTGACAACGATGTAATTGGGATATTAACGCCTCGATTCACAGAACGGTAGGTAGAAATAACTGCAACAAAATAATAACAAAATCGATGTATTGGCTATTCAAAAACCCGTCGGGTACGCCGCACGTTTTATGGTAACTTCTAATATTACATAATAAATAAGTTGTGTCGCTACATCTAATACCTAACCATTAAACTAAACGTATCAAAATTATAATTCTACAGAGTGGCTAGGAAAACCCCGGCCACTTTTCTTGCGGCGGTCAAGAGATGGCGCTTTAGTAAAGAAAAATTAAATTAAAATACTGGCAACAACGCAGAATCCAAGACGCTTTGGTTGTTTTGATTTAATATGGGGCCTATTTAATAACTAAAACGTCTTGGATTCTGCATTGTTGCCAGTATTTTAATTTAATTTTTCTTTACTAAAGCGCCATCTCTTGACCGCCACAAGAACAGTGTCCGGGATTTTCCTAGCCAATCTGTATTATTGCACTATATGCAATATTATCAGTAAATGTACCCACTTTTTCTTTTAAATTGGTTCTGTCATGAGTGCGTTTTTAATTTTAATTTTCACATTGTACTGAAACCCTTCTATTTGTCGAAAATGCTGCGTGTAATAATTATCCATGTGATAATACAGGCTGTTGCAAATATATTCCTAGTTTATTAAATGTCTGTAGTTCGCCTATATTAGTGTTGATTGTGGATGTTAGTCTTATCTGAAATTGTTTTCTTTTAAGTTTAAATAGTAATCCAGTACCTTAGCGACAATAGTATAATGTTCTTATTCAACTTATGCGGAACTTGAGAATTATAATTATTCAGGCATTCACATGTACAGGATAAAGAAGCAGTTGCCGCTCTAACGAATTTCTCCGTTGCAGTGATTTGTACTACTGCTGTTGAGACGCGTGAAAGGTCCATGCACATTTATAGACTTAAATATGTATGGAGTGCTGATGCGTGTTATAACAAATAATTGTAACTGTTGTGTGAAGATGTATGAAACCCTATAAATTAATAGTAGCAGGCAATCTTGAAGAACTACACCAAGCGGGAACCGGACGTTTGGGCGCAGGCGTTTGAGCACAAGAACGTTTTGGCGCAGGGAAGTTTGGGTGCAAAGACGTTTGAGCGCAGGAACATTATGGCGCGAGCCGTTTGGACGCAAAGACGTTTGGGCGCAAGCGTAATCTAGTGTAAGTTATTTTACGGAAAATTGTGAATTATTTGCAACTTTTTTGGAATTAAAGGATAATTTTGAGTCAGAAACGTTTTAATTTTGCTAATTAATTTTGTGTAAAAATTCTGAGTCTCGTGTTAAATGTTTATAAATAATTAAATAGTTATTAAGGAAAAAACATAACGAAATAATTTCCTTTATTGCGTCGAAACGTCCCTGCACCAAAACGGCCCGCGCCCAACCGGCCCTGCGGCGAAACAGCCGCGCCAAACCGGCTGCACCTAATCGGCCGCGTCCTAGGTCGACTCCAAGCAAGCTTCTTGCCGCCTTGCGGACCCGAGGAGGTCAGCATATATAACATTCAAATAAACATTGGCGCTGCCGCTCACTTTTCTTCTTTCCTCGACGAAGTTTGTTTCCGTAATAGCAGCTACCGGCACAGTATTATTTAATTTTTCTTATTTGCATCAAAATCAGCAATGGGTAGCTGTACAGCAGTACATACGGATATGCGCCTTATTTAATTGACGCGTATAGATGCTGCTTCTAGTAGTGGGGACCCGGCGGTAGTAAAAATTGACAGGTGTAGGTGGCCTGGATTTAATACACTTTAAGTATAAATACTTCTGTGTATTTTCTTCCATCGCAGTTATCATTACAGAACTCACCTTCAGCTTAAGGAATTGCAGTAACACAGCTTGATACAGAGCAACATATACATGCATATACATGAGCCCTTAATTTTGGCGGTTAGTGTATATAGATTGGTTAATTTTGTCAAAAAACGTAATTTAAAGCCAATTTGCTTATACCAACTTTTGGTTCCTATTTTTAATATTTATAGTACCAAAATGCATGCCTTTTGAAATTTCTAATGCTGAACTTTCGGGCTTTAACAGGGTGGCCACTTAAAACTGCTTTTCAAATTCCCTGACTTTTCCCTGACTTCCCTGACTGATAAACTTCCGTTTTCCCTGACTCATTTTATGGTACAAAAGCCAATTTCAACTGTTTTTTTTTTAAATAAAAACTGTAACCCAACATAAAAATTAGTAAATAAACTTAAAATACTATACAGGATGTATCAAATTGCGTGTTAACTATGGGAATCTCGCTTATTTGAAGAGATATGACGATGGTTAAATTAGAGAAAAGTTGTGGAATTTTATGCCCATTAATAATCTGAAAAGAAACTGGGGCTATCTTGCTTAGTTTCCGAAAGAACTGGAAAAAACTGAAATTTTGAATTTTTTGTTTTCAGCTATAACTCATTTGTCATTTATATTACATATTTCTAGTTTACGCAATATTAAGACACTTTTTCATGCTGAATCTAAATTTTTGATCAGCTTTGGTATAACTGTTACCCATTACTCATTTTCGACTGTCAACTTTTTTTTTTCTTATGGTCGGCATTTTAAATTTTTTTATATTTGAATAGAGTTTTTAATTCTGATTTAAACGATGTGTCACACCTTGCATTTTGTTTAAGTTTTGAGCATTTTATTGGAGAAAATAAAAATTTCATAACAGTGCCATGGAAAGACCGTCATTTAATTTATTTTGAAAAAATTCTAGTAGACCATGAACTGATGAAAGTAAAACAAAACACTACTTTTACTAATTTTGGTCTTTAGGAACTAAGCAAGATAGTTCCAGTTTCTTTTCAGATTATTAATGGGCATAAAATTCTATAACTTTTCTCTAATTTAACCATCGTCGTATCTCTTCAAATAAACGAGATCCCCATAGTTAACACGCAATTTGATACATCCTGTATAGCAAATGGAAATTTTTCAACAAGCATAACAAAATGCAACATCTAAACTTTAAGGAAAAACCAAATAAAATAAATTTAAATTTTATAAACATATACCTAGGTAACAAAATTTTCGTTTTGCAGGCAAAAATAAAAATATTAAAATAGTTGCATTTTACAGAATTTTCCCTGACTATTTCGTAAAATTCCCTGATTTTACATTAAAATTGGTACAATTCCCCGATTTCCCTGACCAAAATAAAAAAATTCTAAATTCCCTGACTTTTCCCGGTTTTCCCTGTTTTCCAGAAAAGTGGCCACCCTGTCTAATGATAAGTAACAATACCTACTTTATACAATATGCAAAAAGAGGGCTAATATCAACAGTTTATTTCTGCGACAAATTGTCCTATTTCGATTAATTGTCGAACGCGATACATTTTCATGAGTTCTTAAATTTCGGACAAGGGTGAATTAAAACGCAAAATTGTTTTTTAAACTATAAGAAATTATCATCCAAAATGTATGTAAATCTAAAGTTTTATATATACCAAAAATTAGATAAATAATTAAATAAACCATTATTTATTGTCATGAAATTTCTCCAAGTAACGACCGCAACCATCAACTACGCCTAAAATATCAATTTTCATCATCACATTACATTGATTAATTTGCTTGTTTTTCAAAAAAATTTTAATACTGACTAAATTTTTAATGTAACCACATTTTTCCACTTCAAGATGGACCATTAATCAAAATTTAATCCTGATATTTTAGTAAAACCCCAGATCTCAATTATTATTAGAAAATATTCACTGTGGACACGATTTTGCTATTACAAATCCATTAAATTTGCATTAAAAAATCCCTAATTAAAAATTTTTACAGACAAGAATTTGAAATTTCTATAAAACTAAATTCTACATATTTTATTAAACCTCCAAGTATTAGGACGAATTTAATGAGAAAGGACTGTAAGCAGGACTGCATTGCGTTAAGTTCTATGACACAAGTAAGTACTTTTCTTTTAAATCGTATTTATAATACCTACCTGTATGAAACAGTATTTCTACAATTTACTACTTTAAAATACTTATATTGTATTTCTTATTTAATGTTTTACAATATATTTATATTTAATATACTAATATTTTTTGTGATTTAATATGGGGCGTATTTAATAACTAAATCGTCTTGGATTCTGCGTCGTTGCCAGTATTTTAATTTAATTGTTCTTTACTGAAGCGCCATCTCTTGATCGCCGCAAAAAAAGTGGCCGGGGTTTTCCTAGCCACTCTGTATAATGCTGCTTTTGCACACACACCTTGATACCTTAATAAATGTTGAACTTTTCTTTTATTATAGGTTACCTACAACGTAAAAGATTTTTTTAAAGAATACAACAACACATTTATACGTTGTAATGAACTGTTCAATATAACTTTGATTTGCAGCTATTCTGAGAAGGTAAAATACATACTCGAAAATTAATAACCTGATTAAATGTACAATATTTATTAGGAACTTAAGAGCATAACATGGTACATATGTACATATACAGGATTGTCTGCTGGTAGATATAAATATGAATATTCATTATTGGAAGAATATACTCGTTGTAATGAAGATACAATATGGGCCGATCCTGGTTATCACAACTCTTGTGATAAATGGGCATATATTGGTAAGCTTCATATTCTTCTATTTTATCATGAAAAATTTCTATTTATTTTATTTTATTACTGAAATTAAACCTTTATTTATTAAATCATCTTTAAAACTATCAAGTCTGACCTGATATGAAAAAGGGATAGAAATACTGATCGAAGTATATACCTACGTCTGTCTATAAAGTGCCCCTCCCCTATGCTAACTTTTGAACCACTTAGTATTCCGGCACAAAATTATGTGTGTTTTAATGGGAGGTTAAATCCGACTTCTCTGCTTATATTTAAATTTTGTATCTTTTAAAGTGGCGGCTAGGGGCCATTTTGTAAAAAACAATTAAATAGCAAAAGGGGATCGAGTGATACCTCCTTTAAAAGGTCTTTTAAAATAAAATATTCATCCAGAACAAAATGGCGGCTTTTAAACTAACGGAATATCTGATTTCAAAATCATTTTGTTTTTTAATTTAGTAAGCTATTTTTGCATTTGTATGCTTGCTGTTTCCTGTCACTACGTTTGAGAGACCCTCGTCGTCGTAATCAGCCTTTTACGTCCCACTGCTGGGCTCCGGCACTCTTCTCTGCAACGTAATCTCTTTGGCGCTAAGGTGGAGTACGAGGAACCTACAGTTTAGCGTCAAATCCGAACTACTTAACACCAGAGAAGATTTCAGGCATTAAGACCCCACGGCTGCTTACACCAGATTTGGGAATGTGAGTGGTGGGTTGCGTCTTAGATTTGTATTGCTATATAGCTTCGGCGGGGAATCGAACCCCAGACCTTAGCGTTGGAGGCTAACCGCGCAACCTCGGAGCTACCGCAACTGTTTTGGGAGACCCTACGAGTTATAAATTTGACTAGGCGACAAAATGGCGTGTCTGCTGGTGTTAGCCCTAGGACACATTTCGGACCCCGTTAAGGATCAGACCTCTCCAACCTCTCCAACCTCTCTGGGCAATTCGTAGTCCCACCCTACTGAAAATATATACACTGTGTCCATAAAGTAACCCCCCCCCCCCCAAACTAACTTTTGAATGACTTGATATTTTTCTACAAAATTTGGTGTGCTGTAATGGGAAATTAAATACTATTTTTCAGACCATATTAAAATTTTGTATCATCCAAAATGGCGACTGGGCGCTTTTTTTAAATGGAAAGGGGGGTCAAGTGACACCTCATTGGATATGTCTTTTAGTTCTGCGTCTGATCCTAGAGTTTTAAAGAAAAATATTCAGCCATAACAAAATCACAATGTTTGAAGATAAAGAAGTCTATTTAAAAAAACTAAGAATTAAAGCAAAAAATAATTAAATTAAGTGTTCGAAATGTTTACCATTCACTTCTTGGCACATAAAAAGTCGGTTATGAAATTCCTGCCTTACAAGTTTCTGGAGTGATATTTCTGTAAACTTCTGTAATGCGTTGCTCCAGTTCTTCAATTGTTTCTGGACGGGTTTTGTACACTTTCGATTTTAGATATTCCCATAGAAAAAAATCTAAGGAAGTTAAATCTGGGGAGTGAGCCGGTTATTCTACAGGCCCCCGCCTACCAATCCATCTTCCAAGAAAATGTCCGTTGAGAAAGTCAGAAACAGGCCTATAATAATGAGGCGGCGCACCGTCTTGTTGGAACATAAGGTTTTCAATATTATTTCAAGCCACCTGAGATATTTCTGAGAAAACTTAGTCCTGCAAATGAATAAGTGGACTACTGGATAAGAAAATTAAAACAATTTTGAACTGAGTGAGTCCATTGGTTTAGAATCCGCCATTTGGTTATGGCTACAATATTTTTCTTTGAAACTCTAGGATCAGACGCAGAACTAAAGACCTTTCAAATGAGGTGTCACTCGACCCTGGATAAAAACATCAAAACAATTTTGAATTGAGTGAGTCCATTTGTTTAAAATTCGCCATTTTGTTATGGCTGAATATTTTTCTTTGAAACTCTAGGATCAGACGCAGAATTAAAAGACCTTTCAAATGAGGTGTCACTAGACCCTCCTTTCTATTTAAAAAAAATTCAAAATGGCGCCCAGTCGCCATTTTGAATGATACAAAATTTTAGTGTTGGCTAAAAAATAGTATTTAATTTCTCATTAAATCACACCAAATATTGTGGTAAAATATGAAGTCGTTCAAAAGTTAGTTTGGGGGGGGGGGTTACTTTATAGACAGACGCAGACGGTATAGAAAGTTAGAAACCTCATATAACCTTATAATATTTCCATCAGGCTGTGTGTGGTGTTATGCGGTTTTTGAAACAACCGGGTTCATTATGTATGTCGTTTTATAAGGCAACTGAGGTGACTTTCATAGAGGCAGTACTATGGACTAAGTTCAATCACGCAGAGTTTGCAGACCTTACTCTTGTTCAAGATGTAGGATTCGAAGTGACAGTGCTATCCCTGTGCAGGAAAGGGTCATTTTGGTGTGGCTCGATGGATGAGCTGTGTTTCAGCTCGAGCACTGATCTGCAGAAGCAGTAGAGATTTAGGTAATCTGCGCTCCCCAGTTAGGACTAGGGCCTCGCAGTCTGATGTTGTACTGGTAGTTTGAGTGTAAAACTCAATCTGGCCAGCAGAGGACCATAACTTAATATCTATATTATTAACTAACTAGCGTTAACAAAAAGAATGTAAATTATAAAACAAAGAATACAGTTTAAACTTTTCAATTTGCATTGCAGATGTTCCAGAAATTAAACCAAATAATATAACAAAGTCTGGTGTACCTACGGAAGCTGACAATGTAGAGTACATTATTATACCTACACTAATTGTCATAATTTTAGTATGCATAATACTGAAAATTTTACATAAAAAGTACTTTAAGTATCGACACCAGAATCAGGCAACTTTGGAACCACAGTATCAATATTTAACAGGTGAAAATTTGTACTTGCTAAATACCAAAGAAGATAAAACCCTAAACACACAAGAAATATTTATTATTTACGCAAGAGATTCTGAATGGTTCACAACCATGATGGAGAGCTTCAAAGAGTTACTAGGTTCTGTCGACAAAAATGTTTCTGTGAGATTTATTAAGTGTACATATATTTTTTTAAGTTTTAGCTGAATGGTTTTAATTTTAGGTGCATGATATCAACGTGCATGACGAAGCAATGTGTGACGATCCAGAAAATTGGATAAGGAATAAAATCTCAAACGAAAACATAAAATTTATTTTATTTTTAAATAACTGTGGATTAATAATTTTTGAAAATCAGGTAATGTCGGAAAAGCGACCAACAATTGCATATAAGAATGCGAAATGGCAGGATAATATGTTCACGTATGCAATTAAGCAATTACAAAGTGCAGATGCGATCAATTATACAAACTTATTTGTTTGCACTTTTTGTAATACATCTGCTTTTGGTCATATAAATCCGGGAACTCGATTTTTAATGCCAAATAGTATCGAGAAACTATTAGAGCATCTTTTTCCGAACGTAATATACTTCAATGAATCATTTTTAAACGATTTTAATGATAACTGTCGTAAATATAATCAATTTTGTGAAGAAAATTCAGATTATGTAAATTATATATTAAAATTATCATAGAAAGATGACTTTTCTTTATTATACAAACTAAAATCTCTGTTAAAAAGTTACATATTTTTCGTTAACATTTTCAATGTGTTATAAATCTATTTAATAACAAAGTTACAAGAACTGCATTTCTTAAAGTACAACATAACAATAAAAAGCTATAATCGTAAATTCTAAAATGTTATAAACACTTTTAACTAATTTGCAATGTTGTATTGCAGAGCACGGTATACTATCGAGAGCATAAACGTTTTAATTGTAGTAGTACTGGCTTCTGTAAATCAGAATTTTAACATTTTTGTATATAATGAAATATCAATTAAACATTGCCATTCTTTAACATAGAAGGTATTGCTGCATCTACAGTTATCGATTTGCATTTCGTTTATGATAAGGAAAACAAAATGTAGGTATAGAAGAATATTTAGGAAAAGAAGGAGAAATGACTAAAAACAATAATGGAGACAGATTAATAAAAATAAGTATAGAAAACAACCTAGTGATAGCAAACACGAAATTTAAGCATAAAGATATACACAAATTTACAAGAGTTGTAGAAAGCAGAAATGAGAAGTCAATTATTGACTACTTTCTAATAAGTAAACCTAAATGGAAAAATGTACAAGATGTCAAAGTAACAAGACTAGCAGAGATAGGGAGTGACCACTACTTGGTAAAAATGGACCCAAAGAAGGAAAAAGAAGAAAAAGCAGACAAAAGACGAAAGAAGACCCAAGAAAATATAAAAAACCATAAACTAAAAGAACCTGAATATCAAAGAAGATACATTGAAAAACTAAGCGAAAAATTTAGAGAAACAGAAAATACAAAAGGAGTAGAAGAAAAATGGGAAAAGTTTAAAAATAATTTATTAGATGCTGCGATGGAGAGCTGCGGGAAAAGAAAAATAGTGAATAAAAACATGAAAAATACAGAATGGTGGAACTCAGAAATTAAATCAAAAATCAAAGAGAAAAAATACGCTTGGGAAAGGTACTTAAGTACAAAAAAGACAGAAGACTACGAAAAATACAAAGAAAAAAGAACAGAGGTGAAAAACAAAATCAAGAATGCAAAAAAAGAGTCATGGATAAAATTTGGGGAAAAGATGACAGAAAACTTTAGAGACAACCAAAAACTATTCTATGCAACACTAAAACAACTTAGGAAGAAAAAGGAATATAATATGATGAACATAAAGGGAAAGGACGGACACATAATAACAGAAGAAGATCAAATAATGGAAAGATGGAGACAACATTTCGAAGAACCAACAAAAGCAGAAAACAACATAACGGATGAACAAGAAGAGTTAAGCGAAAGGGAAGTAATAGAAGAAATCCAAGAGAAAGAAGTTAGGGAGGCCATACAGAAGATAAAGCTAGGAAAAGCAGCAGGAAGGGACAAAATAACACCGGAGATGATAAAGTATATGGGAAAAGAAGGAATAACCAAATTTACAGAGTTGTTAAACGAAATAATGAAGACCACGGTAATACCAAGAGAATGGAATGTAGGAATCATACATAAGACAGGAGATAAAAGGGTATGCGATAATTACAGAGGGATAACGCTAATGAGCGTCCCCGCGAAAGTTTTTGCCAGAATAATCGAGAAAAGAATAAGGAATAGAATAGAAAATACAATAGAGGAAACCCAATGTGGTTTTAGGAAGGGTAGAAGCACCCAGGATTTAATATTTACCATTAGACAAGTTAGTGAAAAACTTATTAAGAAAGGAAGAGATATACATATGTGCTTCATAGATCTTGAAAAGGCCTTTGATAGGATACACAGAGAACAAATATGGACAACACTAGAAAAAAGAAAGATAGATAAAAGAACGATAGAAATATTAAAAGCAATGTATAGAAGTAACATAAACATAGTAAGGACGAATAATGAAGAGTCAAGAGAGTTTGTAACAGAAATAGGAGTAAAGCAAGGATGTGTGTTAAGTCCCCTTCTGTTTTCAATAGTGCTAGATGAAGCAATTAAAAATGCTAAGAAAAAGATGATGACATTAAAATTGGGATATTGGCAAATGGAACAAACAGAAATAAACGAACTTATGTTCGCAGATGACATGGCTATAATGACCGACTCTGAAAAGAACCTACAACATAACCTGGAGGTGCTAGAAAAAGAATTACAGAAAATGAACATGAAAATAAACATAGCGAAAACAAAAAGTATGGTAGTGTCGAGGGAGAATAAAACACATAGCATAAAATTACAAGGGAAACAAATAGAACAAGTAGAAAGCTTTAAATATCTAGGATCCATAATTGAGAATAATGGTAAAATAGACAAAGAAATCAACGACAGGATGGGAAAAACAGGAAAAATATACAACATGATGAAAACGACCTTTTTGGGAAAGAAAGAAGTTCCTAGAAAAATAAAAACAGAAGTAGTTAAAAAAGTAGTAAGACCGACAATAATGTATAGCAGTGAAACATGGACCTTAACAGAAAAACATAAAACAAGACTAAATGCAATCGAGATGCGGTTTCTAAGAAGGATAGAAAATAAAACGAAAAGAGATAGGATAAGAAATGATACATACAGACAAAACCTACAGATGGAGCCCGTAACGGAGAAAATAGTGGAAGGACAATTAAGGTGGTTCGGACATGTGTGCCGCATGCCAAGGGACAGATTAACAAAAAGAGTGCTTGAAACGCGAGTGCCGGGAAAAAACAAAAGAGGAAGAAGACCCAGGAAAACTTGGGAAGAGGGAATACGAGAGGCAGCAACGAGCAAGGGAATAAGATGGGAAGGAATAAAACAAGTAGCCCAGGATAGGAAACGATGGAAAGAAAAGTGCAGAACGACATCGACATAACAAACCCAACTCCACCCCGCCTTACACCTAACGGTAGAAAGGCATAGGATTAAGTAAAGTAAAGTAAGTTTATGATAAAACAATTTAAAACTCAAAAAAGACATGTATAATACTTACCTATCATTTAGTGTCCATTTGTTTCCATTCGTTTTTTGATACTTTTCATCAACCCATATTTAAAAGCATTTTTCTGGAAAACAGTGCATCGTACGCTAGCAAATACAACGCCTGTTAGGAACCACTAAAAAAATACATTAACGGCAGTATTTAAATTTATATTAAAAGCGAAGTTTTATGTGACTCGTGCGAGAGAGGGACGTGTCGTTAGTGTGTGGGTTATGTGTTTGGCCAAAACCGCATTATACGTTTTAAGTGATAAGTTATAATTTTTATTAATACAACAAAATTTGGTTCAGATGAATACACATTTAACAAATATGTTACTAGCGTGCAATGGGGCAAAAGGAATCATGCATTTTATTTAAAATGTATTTGTTTCCCGCGCCTCATCATACTACCAACCAAGATGACTGGAAGGGTATGGTGTTGTCACTCGAGTTTGATATGGGCGTTACGAAATGTTTGGCGGAGAGATGGCGCAGCAGATCATAGTTACTGAAAAAATGACGTTTGCGAGTCAAATTTGAAATCCGCACGCAATGCTATTCTAACCTGACTTTGTTCATACTGTGATATTATACTGTCATAACTCAAGAATTATAAGAACATTATAGTGACAACTATTCTCGATCATATTTTCCTATAATTCATTATTTATTGCAATATTGAAAAGGTTAATATTTAATATAGCCTGAAAATTTATATCTTCACACTGATTATCACAGTAGCGAGCACTGTAGTTATGGAATTCAACTTCAGGAAAACGATCGTTAATGCGACGAAGCGGTAAAACTTGGTTTTGATTTTCTTGGGAAATTCGAAAAAAAAAACAGATTTCAATGCACTCAGTTTTGACATCGATAAGGCCCCCAAAAGGCTTATTGCAAAGCAAAAACACGAAAAAAAACGAAAACACAAAATTGGTTCTGAAAGCAATTTGATGCGCCCGATTTGATGTTTATTATGTGCACGGGTCACGGTGGAATGCTACAGTTTATGTAGTTATGGAATAGAATGACTGTAAGGTATTGTAATTAACAAAAAAACATGAAAAAATTAATAATTCGTCCATATGAATTCATACTTTATTGCTTACTGTAAATATTTCCTTAAATACTATAGAGTACTAATTTTTATTGCAATTATTTAGTGAAATTAGGCAATAGGAATTTACCTTAAATTTTTGGTCCGCAATTCGGATGTGGGACTACAGTAGTGGATTATTCCGTCCGCAATTTAGGTGCCCCGAGCAGGGTAATCTTTACAGTGTATTTTAAAAATTGTATTTATTTGTTTGTCTGTTGTTGTAAGTGCTTTTAGTTATTATTTTTTGTGGTCCACTTTTACATTATAATGCGTTAAACTTTTAAATAAATTTTCAAGGCAGATGTTTTATATAGGCTTTCCTAAGTACGTGTAGAAAATTCACTGGCATTTCCCTTGGCTTATTTTTTTTACAAAAAGTTTCCAGCAACATGTGTTCGCAAGTCCTTCGTCTTTTAAATACAGGGTGATGAAGTTGAGAGAAAAACTTTTGAAATTTTGAAAACCCGCTGGACTATTAATTTCTAATTTGGTGTGAGCACATGCAGCGCCAACGACTGTTTTTCTGTGTTGGTGAAACATTTTTCAATAGTCCTTAGCGCTGCATGTGTGCATCAAATTAGAAATTATTATTTCAGCGGGTTTTAAAAATTTACGTTTCTTTTCCCTCAATTTCAACACCCTATTTTTCGAAAACGGAGGACTTGCGGACACATGTTGATATACGTTTCGTCTTAAAATAAGCCAAGGAAAATGCCAATGAATTTTCTACACGTACTTAGGAAACATTCTGTATATGAAAGTGAAATGTATGTTTTCTATGTTTTCATTTTTTGTAGTGTATTATTTTGTATTATGTGTTTTGTGTATTCGTTTCTTTTTAATTTCTTTTGCGTCTTCAGGCTAATTATTATTTTTTAGCCGATTTTTATGAAAGCTAATATAAATTACACAAAAATAATAACTTCTAAGAGAACATTTAAATTACCTACCGTAAGAAAGTACATTTATAGTATAATAAAATTAAAACAATAAATAACATCAAACTACAGTAGAACTCCAATTATCCGAATCAATTGGGACCGGACCCCATTCGCATAATCAAAAATTCGGACAATTGGAGTTTTTCTCGAAGAAAGGGTCTATTAATTAACTTCTGTATGTATATTAAAAATGGGAGAAAAAAAAACTACATATATATAAAGAAAAATAGCTATGTATTAATTAATTAAAAAAATTTACATACATACTTTGGTAAATGACAGTTATTGCTTACTAAACATCTCCGTCAAAGTAAGCTGTTTGGCTCTCACCAACAAAACAACAAACCGACGCGTAAGAGAACCATCACAGTAGCAGGGCAATGACTGAGTAATCAAAACAAACTACCTTTATGCTTACAAAGTCAGCGAATTTAGAACTGCAATATGAGACGGTGTGTCCTAAAGCGATTCGGATAATCAGCGATTCGGATAGTCGGAGTTCGGATAATTGGAGTTCTACTGTATTGTGAAAAAAATTATTAACATTTTTGATGGCTTCATGACATATTCAGTCATCGTGGAATATCTATCCAAGAGAAGCAATGCTAAGTTTAATAATCATTATTGAAAACAAGTTATCAGAAACCAATTTAGAATAGAATTAAAAATAGTTTAATATTTAACAATAGAAGAAAAGGTGTTTTAAATTTCAATACAGATTATAAAAGGCCTTGAATGTTTAACTCATACCACGCTTTCTAAGGTTTTGATAAAATAATAATTACAAGGAAGTAACAGAAAGAAAAGTAAGAAAAATGAAAATTGTAACGAACAAGGAAATAGAAATAATAGACAAACACATGAAAACTGAAGTTTAAAATTTGTAAACTACAACAAAAAAAAGAAATCTTATCATTAATGCATTACATTGAACTTACCAATTATTTAAAAAAAAAGATTTCTAAAAATCCAAATTGACGGTTTCTAGCAGCTGGTTTGCAAATTGAGCAGTTCATCGAATGTGTCGGATAGTAGTGTCTTCTCATCCCATTTATTTGCAACCCTATTTACATTTCTAATTCCCTTAATCATTTTTGTATGCAAAGAAACAGAAATTGCTTCATTTTTCATCATAATCTAACAAATAAGTTGACAACCCCTCATGAAATTAAATTATATTTCTTACTATGGACTCTTAGTATTTCTTATTTGCATGGTTAAACAAAAGTTTTCATTTAAATTAGCCATAAAAGTTCTACTCCTCATCCTAGTACAAAATAATCCTTGTAATTCATTATTAAATCGCCGTCAAACAAAAATTCACAGCCTGTTGTTGTAAAAATACTATTTATTTATTAATTAAAAATAGTGACATCTATGGAAACCTAATTAGAAAACTATCAAAATCTGGATTTTACGGTTTGATTAAGAATAAAAATTTTTAAATTAATTTTAACAATAAAGGGATTACTACAACATTTATCACACAAAAGAAATGCATACATACTTACTAAAGCAACCTGAGTATTCAATGCGCGCTTTTAAATACTTAGATTATATTTCGTGTACGGCTCCTTATGCATGTTGAAAGTGCTATTTCAAAAATTTAAAAATTAAGTTTAATGCATACGTTTCTATTCTACTTAAATTATGTACAGGACTTAGGACTTGCTGCGCTATGTTTGAATAGCAATATATACGGAACATATACTTAGAATGACAATCTATCCGTTTTTACAAATCATCTCTGACAAGCAACAACGAAACAAAAATACTGTTCAATAAAAATCCATGAAAAAAATTTACCTATTTTAATTATATTACTTCCAATAATTACTCTACCCGACCAACTCCAAAAGCTTAACTACTAGTAAAGCACTGCTACACCCACTTTATATTTCCCAACCCTTTGTTATGAATAGTAAAATGATTTTTATTTGGAACCTGCAATAAAATTTAAATATTACTTTGATGACTTAGGAAATGTCATAAATCCTAATCGTAACATTTCGCAACAGCAATATTAGAAGATTAAAGTAAAACAATGCCTATTTTCGGAGATTGATTTGTTGAGACAGCATAATAACTAAATATCGCATTTCTAAATTATTTAAATATATAAATATAAATAAAACATTCTTACCTAGACTATCCGCCTTGAAAAATAATTGCAATGTTAGGGTGCAGTCAGATTCCTCAATGAGCTGAGAGCATAGGGGCTGCAGCAGAAGCAGCCAAAACATTCAACTGTGAGTGATTTATCTGTATTACAAATACTGAAAACGTGAAAATAAAAGTAGAGCTTGGAGATTAATGAATATTTTAAGAATTAGTTACATTATAAATTATTACTTTATTTTTCCAGATAGTAAGTAAACAATTTTTTATTTTACCTAAACGTGGAATCAAAATTATTACTTTAACAAAAATGGTACCTATGTTAGATAGCAGAATTTGGTATTCTAGATCTTTTTATCTAACACACGGGAATTGGACAACTTTTTTGCTTCGTGTGAAACTAGAAGTTTTGTTACTCAAAAAAGAAAATGTCAAGATCAAGTACTAAGTAAAAATTTAAATAAGGTTTTAAACCTGTATCCAATAGCCTGTGTAAATATTACAATTTTATAAAATACACGAGTGTTAGAAAAATCAAAAATTACTTTAAATTTCTGAAGCAAATATAGCCAAACAAGCGAAAATAGTAATGTAAAAACATCAGTATTAAGCACCTAAAGTATCAATTTGAAAAGAAATCGGTATTAAGTACTCACATAATATAAAAACTGAAGAAAAAAGTATTAATAACTACTTAACTTAAATAAGTAGTAAAAAGACAGTACTACGTAATTAACATACTTTTGAAAATTAGTATTAACTTACCCACCTAAAAGAGTAAAGTAAAAAAAATCAGTATTAAGCACCTAAAGTATCAATTTGGAAAGAAATCGGTATTACGTACTCACCTAATATATATCTGAAAAAAAAATCAGTATTAATAAGTACTTAACCTAAATAAGTAACAAAACAATATTACTTAACTAACATCTTTTAGAAAATTAGCATTAACTTACCCACCTAAAATAGTAATGTAAAAAAATCAGTATTAACACCTAAAGTACCAATCTGAAAAAAAATCAGTATTAAGTACTCACCTTATCTGAAAAAAAAAATATTGATAAAGTATTTAACCTAAATAATAAATTTTAAAAAATCGCTCAACAAATGGGTATGTAATAGTACCCACCAATTATAAAATGTAATATTCAATTAATACTTACCATAAAAACAAAAATATTTTATACTTGTTAACAGCCTGTAACACCACTCATAAGTCGTAACTACACTACCGCCAAACGAATAAAATACGACCGTGACGAACAAAAAATGGTAAAGTAGTAAATAAAAAGTATTACGTAAATAGCATATTTTAGAAAATTAGTATTAACTTACCTACCTAAAATAGTAAAGTAAAAAAAATCAGTATTAAGCATCTAAACTATCATTTTGAAAAGAAATTGATATTAATATTACTCACCTAATGTGATAATTTAATAAAATAAGTATTAATAAGTACTTAATCTAAACAATAAATTTTAAAAAATCGTTCACCAAATGGGTATGGAATAGTACTCACCAATTATAAAATGTAATATTCAATTAATACTTACCATAACAAACAAAAGTATTTCAAATTTGCTAACAGTAACACCACTCATAACTACACTACGTTCAGACGAATAAAATACGACCGCGACGAACAAGAAATGTTAAAGTAAAAAACGGTATTACGCATTTAACATATTCGCAAAAAAATAATTATTTTACCTATCTAAAATAATAATGTGAAACAAGTAACTATTCGATAATAGGGCTGAATGTTAAAATGTAAGACAAAACTGCGCAAGAAATATCCGGAAACTATTTTAAAAAAACACCTTTTAAAGAACTGAAAGAAAAATACTTCTCAAACAGAATATTATAAAATAGAAGTACATAATATATAGCTGCAAAATATTTTCACCCCCCCCCCCTATCACTCCAGATGAAACAAAAGTCCAAAAATTTTATGGTGTGTCATTTTTTAACACGATGTAACCACATCAATCCAAAGTAAGGAATGCATTTTTCTTCCAAGAAAAAAATATCATTTCTTGCTTTATGATGTAATGTTGTGCCACCGACATGTTTCTTCTAAAGCAACAGTTAACAATTAAGAAAGGTGCACTTATGTCTCGCCAGCGGAAACACAGCGCCATAAACATGATTAGTAAACAATAATTATTATACAGGATTTAAAGGATTAATTTAGTTTAAAAGAACTATTTCAATATTAATGCAATAATCTGACTTTAAATGGTCACATTGACAGATGTAGCGTTCCAAGCATAAAAACTAAAATTGATTTAATTTAACACGATAGAAAAATACCTATATAGTAATAAAATTCTACTATGTTGCTTAACATGAAATAGTTCACGGAAAATCTATTGACAAAAATTGATTATTTAAGTAATTAATCCTTTAATACTGTATACGCTAAACTCGATAATCGGAAATGTGCATTCTTCCGAGTTTTCATACAAAGCTAGAATTAGTAAATACTGAAGAAGGAGGGGGGGGGAACAAACCTATCATAAGCGTAAAAAATAATGAAAACTCGGGAAGATGAACAAATTCCGATTGCAAAAATCATGCCTTCCAATGTTCAGGCATTTTTGCGGCTTATCGAATTCAACACAGCACATTCAAAAATGTTTATAAAGAACAGACCATTTTAAACTTATATTAAAATATGAAAATGTTTGAATTCAAATTCTAAAAGTTTAGAATATTTAAAAAAGGGAAACAGAACTCTTTTCAGAAAAGTACCCGTGAGTACCCATAGAAAACCGTGGCATAACTCGTCCTCCCCTTCCGCAACAAACTTACAGGGCCAAAGAGAAATCTCAAAATCGCCAAGCACATCAACACACCATGAACGGTTAGAGCAGTGATAGGTATAGTATCGCAGGTAGTAGCAAGCCAATCAGTAGTAACCCACGTCGACCACCCCATAGCAAAGATATGTAATAATTATATTAATTATCGTTGCCAGCGGGCCATTTGCGGGCGTGCCCGCACTGCACAAATTTGAGAACGAAACACCCATCCACGTTCTGAACTGAAAATTGTGTCAGAAAATTTTGAAAACCATATAACTTTGAAACCTAAAAAGAGTTCCTTTTCCTAATGTTTAACTTCTTAAAATGGTCCTATTAGAGAGTGCACAGCAGCAAAGCCAAGTGCTGTAGTTCAAGGATAGGTAAAATACAAAACAAAAACGTGAAACTCCGAAAACGTATTTCTGAATTTTCGATTTGTTTTGTATTTTTGAATTTTTTAAATAATTCAACAAAAGCAACAAATTATAAAAGTTTTACAACAAATTTGGAATGCCTTGAAACTAATTAGTTAAAACTCATTTGCAGTTCATCGTATTTATTTTATAAAAACAAAACTAGTAGATGATGATTAATGATTTTTATAATTTCGAACGTTTTGGTACTTCAAACAAACAACAAAAATGATTTAGAACTATCATTACATATCAATTTAAAAAGGGAAATTATCTTGATAATGAAACAATTATTTAAGCATAAAATTTTATGTTGATATAAATATTTAACAATAAATATCATATACTAACACAAGAACTGCGATCATGCTCTTTTAGACTCGTAATACATACAAAATTTTCCGATTTTCACGAAAATTCAAACGGCAAATCGCAGAAGCTACCCTATATACTGTTCCATATGGGATTATTCAAAATAAATTCAAAAATGTGATTAATACATTTTTAGGTAATGATCAATACCACAGTTATCAAATGGCCGCTCCTAAATGCTTAGTATAACTACTCCGCATCCGCAATATAACCACTATTAAATACATATAGATACCTACCTGCATACTACATCTAAATAAAACAGTTAATAAATTGATGTATGTAGTTGTATATGTATTTTTTTTTATAAAAACGAGATTCTGCCGTCATTATACGTATACACTTGCACTCCCGGAATCCAAACGAGCATAATATTACGAGCGTAAAAGAAGCATTACAATTTACAAAATAAAATCTGCTACTAGTTATGTGGGTTAGAATTTTGAATACATTGAAAACAATAACAAGCATTTTCAAAAATTAGACGGTTCTATATGGCATTATGGCATATGACAACCACCTAGAAACCTGCTGTGCAAGGAGGGTAGAAATTTGAGAATATTTATTTTGGCAATCCAATAAGTCCGATCAAATGTTAATTAACTATATCTACCTAGTTCGCTACCACAGTAATAATGACGTTTTTGAATTTCTCATAGCAGCCGCATTAACATCACCTACTTAACGTCAATTGGAAGACAAGACGCAGGGGGCGGGGCGTGAAAAAATAATTGAAACATAAATTTGACTTTTGACATCTACTATCTTGTTTTAATCTAATTACTGTGCAGAATAACTTAATATCTGGACTAGGGCCTTGTTGATCTTATTGTATATATTCTCAAATTTAACAGTTTTATATTTTGTAAATTGTTAATGTGAGTTTCAACATTACTGGCTATACTGCTGTGGAAAATTTAAAAAAACTTACATTACGATGTCTTGGGTCCTTGGAACGCCTTCCACCGATGTGGAACCTACCTGTAATAAGTCAGCGTTGTCGATCTCCAAATTACACTCCTACGCTGGTGCAGCTTTAGTTGTTCAGTCCATTAGTGCGGATCTTTCCTCCAGCTCCTCCATAATCCTGCTCCTCGATCCTTGGCCATCCAACTGCTTGATAATCCAAATTTGGTGGTCCAGCAGCTCAGCACAGGGAAGTACACAGACTTCATTAACATCTGAAAATTTAAATATATAATTAAAATTTGAAATTACATCAAATTATGTCTATAAAGTATATAAGAATAATCTAAATCAACTACTTTTTAATCTCATATTTAAAGATGAATATTTAAGATACAGTGTTAAACTTGTAAAAAGCTGAGGCCCTATTAAATATGAAACATAGAGACATCTTTAACTTAATTTATGATCACCCCATAAAAGAAGGTCTTTATTAAGAATGTTTAAACTAAAAAATAAGAGTTTGATTAGGAAAAAGCGTTGTTAAAAAATACTGTTACATGAATCTGTTAAAATACGATTTGCACAGCTAGACAAGAATAATTTCAAAATTGAGACTGATTGTTGCTCCGTCGATAATAACTGGTGTTTATAATAACTAAATTAGAATTTAGCAGAATTAAAATTTCTTAACAAAGCAGTTTCAATTCTTTCAAAGTCTTGCTAATTTAAAGTTAGTTTTAGTTTTTGTATTATGTACATTGACTACTCGCATCTGGCAGGATAACTCTTCAAAAGAAATTTAATTTCCAGCCCGCTGTTTATAGCCCCTCATCAAGGTATGCCACCGACGTCTAATGATTTGAGTTTTTTATTAAAATACAGTTATTAAGAGGTAATTAAAATCAGGTAAAAGTTGCATAGCCATAAAATATCTTGTTATAATTATAATAAACAACAGAAAACAAAACACGATTTAAAATCATCAAATTGCTGAACTTCCAAATATCTATGAAGTTTGAAAGTTTGTTGTTTATTTACTTTATTTTGTGTTGATAAATAGTTCCTTGAAAGTTGAAACAAAGCGAAAGCAAAAATTATGAAACCGACAAAAATTCCTTTTAATGTTATAGGGAAGGGACAGACTAGCGGTAAGACACGGATTCTGGAAACGTTACAAGCAGCCCACACTAGAAAAAGCGCTATAGGTAGTGACTCATCGTAGACTAGGTTCAAGTCGCCTTTAAGAATACAAATGTAGTTCAAAGCGAAAAACGTTATAATGGAAATATTTGTTATCAATTTCCCAAACAAAAGCTTGGAATTAATGTAAGCAATCCGACTTTAACGAAATTTGGAATACTCAGCCCTAATGACTAGGTATCAAAGAAAACATTTGAAATAATTCCAGAAATTAGAAACGGCATTTTAACATATTTTTTTGGTAAATGTTTTCATATAAAGATTATTTATTTATTGAAAATAAGGCAGCCAAAGGACGTCTGGAGGAACTGAATGTTGTTTTTTGGACTCTCAGTTTCAAAGAGGTATTTACTCAAAAATTAGTTGAATGATCAACATTAAACATTTTATAATTATTACTTTTTGGAGTGGTATAATGTAAGTTCAAATAAACAAAAAAAATTATCACATTACCGCTTACACAGCATTTTTCAGTTTCAAGAAATTAAATTGTGGTTTTCTTATTAGAAAGTTTCAATTTTCAGTATGTTCAAAGTTTTCGATATTTTAGAAATAAACAAAATTTTCAGTGCCCAAATATTTCAAAACTTATAAATATTTAAACTTCCACATTTTAAAAATTTTCAAGAGCATCATAGTATTGAACAATTTCACAATTTTCAAAACTCAGTTAAAATTTTTTATTCGCAATTTTTTAAATTACTAAACTTTCGAGTTCTAAAATTAAAAAATCTTTTAAATGGTCAAAATTCTTGAAACGTTCAAAATGTGTGAAAGTAAAATAAAAGTTTGATGCAACAAAAAGGAAATAATTATTAAATGAGAATAGGAACAATTGTTCATTGAGAAAAAAACTCTAGGGTGCTTTTTTGGTATTTGCCTGCACTGGCAATTCGAATTCAAAATTTATATAAATAACAAAAGCGGGTTTATACGACTTCTACAACGGAAAGAGGTGTAAAAGTTTTAATCGGAGAATAGGAAAAGGAGCAGCTTTTTTTTTGGTAAATGCTTTCATATAACAAAAAGTTATTGAAAATAAGAGGGCAGCTATAGCTAAAGGACGTATGGACAAACTAAAGGTTTTTTCCGGATTCCCAAAATTTAAAATGGTATTTACACAAAATTAGTTTCTAGAATCAACATTACATGTTTTATAATCACAGCCTTTTACGATGTATAACGTAATGATATAAAAATGAAGGCATAACGATGGTGAAGCATATCCTTGGCTTTAACTAGGCTTCAAGAAAACACAAAATCGTGTGCCCTACAAAAGAACGTAAAATTGACAAAAAACGTTCCTTTAATTAATTTGTTGAAGAAAATTAAAAATTACGTAAGCGCAACATTCAGAAAATACTTCAATATAGCATCGCTAAATATGCAAGCATAAAATCGATAATTCTTTTTATAATTTTATGTATTTAGAATACACAATTTGTAAATGTGATGATGCAAAATATAATTCCTACTTTCAATATACTGACTGAAATGTGAATATAAATATTTTTATTTATAATATCATTAATTTAAAGAAATTTTCACAGTTTTTGGGTGCATATCGTGTAATTATGTAATAGAAAATAAATCAAAAGTGCTATATTTTGTCGATTTCTAAAACGTTACAGAAAAATTTATATTGCTTTTGCCTTGGGGCCCCATAGTTGAAACTACTACGCCTCTGTAAAGTTTTTTTTGAAAACCTTACAGTCGACAAATTAAACATCTTACCTTAAAATAAGTCATGTTTGAGATCATCAATTGCTTCTCCTGCAGAAATGAATGGATGGAAAAATTCTCGTAGCATTTAGAATAGAGGGAACAGCTTCTCGATTACAGCTATAAGAAAATAAATAAAAATTAGAGAAAATTCAATAAAATAGGTATTTTTACAATCTATAATAATTGAAAGACGTAAAAGTCCTTATGTGATCCTTTACAGATCAGTTTACCATTAAAAATCTTCGGAGTTGAACAATTGCTTAAAGAAAACTTGCCGAAATGAATGAACATAAATATGTTGTTTTTTATCTTTACCTGCTTATAAGACTTCAACAAGTATTTGCAGAACTGTTTACAATTTAACTAGTAAACCTTTCCTCAACACTATACAAAGAATAATGAAACATTGGAAGTCTCGTAGAACAACCAAATTCACCGATTACTTTATACTAACTGATATCAAATCAAATAGGTAATAAATGTTATTTACTGTTACATGTGTTAATATAATCTTAGAATTAACCAATCACATATGGCAAAAGTGTTCACGTCATGCTCACAAAAACGGCAAGAATGCACCTGTTAGCTTGTATTTGAAAAACAAAAAGCTCACCTCAAGTTTTATCTCACTTATGCAATAACTGATAAGTTTTAACATGCTTAACAAATTTACGTGTATTTTAATTTACACGCTACATGTGCTTTCAAGTTTCTAAACTATTTATTCTCAATATGCTAATCTATATGTACAGGGTGTTTAAAATCTTATTGTCTGGTCTGAAAATCCAGTTTTTGGGATGCGTGTTTCCTTCTGTACTTTTACTTACTAATAAAAATGTTCTGCGCTCCAGTCGAAAGCAAATTACAATGTATGGGATTTTTTATTCTAGCTTCAATTTGAGAGACCAGGGCCGCATTAATTTAAACACGGGGGTTTTCAGAAATTTTAATTTTAGAGGTATGTATGTATCAAACTTATGACAAAGTCATGAGAACCACCCAATATAACCTAATTTTCTGAGCAAATTAAGTGTAGTTTAGCATAAGTAAGTAATAAAACCCAAAATCTTAAACTTGAAGTCCAATCCACTGAGATTTGGCCTCATTTTAATGTCTACATTAAAATATTTAAATGTTTGTCAACATTAACGCAAAGATGCGCGAAGGCTCTCAGGGGTCACACTAGTTTTTATTTTTTTTCAATATATTGAGAAAAAATTCAAGATATCGAGAAAAAACTCAATATATTGAGAAAAAACTCAACAAATTGAGAAAAAACTCAATATATTGAGAAAAAAAATTATGCAAGAATGTTTAACTAATGATTTTGGGGACATACTGAGTTGTTTATATTGTTTTGTTTTATGTATGAAAAAGTTGCTTATGTAAAACTGTTTCAGTTATTAAAATCAATAAAAAAGAACTATCATTTACTTTGATTTACATTATAAAATCGATTTTCACCTTTCAGGGGCTGGGGAGGGGTTGCTTCAATATAGGCACACAAAAACAGACTAAGGCACAGAAAAGAAGCTTAGATTCGTGATCTACGCATATCAAATAGCCGCTCTGTGCAAGTGCGATTTTCCTACCTGCTATAAGTTGACGTTGTCAATTTCCAAATTCCAGTCCCACGCTGGTCCAGTCCCTCAGTTGTCCAGCCCATTAATAGGCCGGCGCTTTTATCCAGCTCCCCGTTAATCCCGTCCTTTGAACTCCAACCATCCAGCTTCTTGATAATCCAATCCTGAATTCGGTGGTCCAGCATCTCAACACAGCAAAGTACCTCCGAGTCTCCGACTTCATGAACATCTGAAAATTCAAAATTATAAATTAACAAAACTAAATTATTAAAAAACTATCGGAGAAAAAATTTAAATTAAAAGAAAAAAAGTACGTTTTTCATATTTTTTAATTAAGACCGTAATATCAAGTAACCAAAGCCATAACAATAATTTATAAGGTGGCTCATGTCATGTTGTTTATAAATTATTATTCAATTGTTTTTAATGCCACTTAGTTTGCCAAACATGACGTATTGTAGCTTTTCAATTTAGCAAAGTTTAACAGAAAATAAAATTGCCTCAATTATTAGAAAGACAGAGAATTGCAATTTTGATGATGCTGTAATGTGGTGACAAAACTAGCAGTCGTTCTAAATGAAAACAATTATAACATTTGTTATAAATTGTTATGTCTTTGGTTACTTAATATTAAAGTCTTACAAAAAATTTGAAAAAAGTGCATTTTTTCTCGCTAAAACTCAAAAACCAACGATCTCAGTTCATTTACGATCATAGATTTGAATGGCAAGCTTTCCAACGAGTGCGGAAGTTGACGTTGGAAAACAGAACTATCACAAAAAGATGCAGTTATATTTAATAGTTATTTAAGTAACTAGTTGTTAATATATGTTAATAGTCGATACATTTCATGTTACTTATTAAATTTCTCACGCGACAGGTAGAAATTTAATCATATTTTTAAGTTTAAGTTTAAGTTTAAGTTCGTTTTGACTGTTGTCATCGGAATTATTTTTTAAAAGCCCCATTATTCTAAGTTGTCTGTGTTTGTTACCATATCAACGAACAGTTAAAATCAACATTATTTTCCTAGGAATGTAAGTGACACTATTAAGTTCCGTCGTCAAGGGTAACTAGTACACGAATGTTATCAGCCACTTACGATCCCTGTAGCTATGGATGTAAGGCCATAGATTAATAACTCCTTAGATATCTGACTAATGGTTATGCTTATTTGGTTAGTACCGGAACAGCCCGCATCGCGTCGCTGTCATCGTTTGGAACAGACATGTACTATCGCTACTATCTGCGCGGTATGTTGCCGTTCGACGCTAAGTTGAGTGAAATGGCTATAGCCACGTCACGTGTTTTCAACTTCCTACAATTAACTAATTCCTAATCTCAGAAAAGGTAAATTTCGTTTACCTGAGCATACTTGTACGTAATTATTTACTGTGGCACCTATTTAGCTTATGACTTGGAGTATTTAAGAACTACACGATTAACAATAGATTTTGCTATTTTAGTAAGCGCAATTACGAATACTACAGGTAATAACGATGTGTGGTATTACTAACTCTGAAAATTTTGTTATTTCTATGCAAAATTATTTTATATAAATTTAAAGTAGGTACTTATGTAGTATATTTTTACTTTTCTGTACTTTCAGTATAGGGAAGTATTGATTTCATGCAGATTTTCGTTTTTGAGATTTTAACGGAAATACATGTTTTGAACCTCCGAGAACCCTAAAAAGTGGTTTAGAAAAAATGTCCGCTTGTTTGTTGCTACATAAAAATTTAAAAAAAGCATACAATGTTGAGTATTTATTAACACGACGACTTACCCAAGATGCGACTTACCCAAGATGCGTTAGAAAATACATTGTCTGTATTTCGCCAGAAAGGGGGATTGTCAGAACCTCGCTGTCTGCGATCAAAACCTAAAATTAGAAAGAGTAAAACTGACACCGAACTTATAAAACAAAAGGCTTATCCCTGCAATGTATCTGTTTTCGGAAGACTGTGCGCGCCCAACGATCTAACTAATGCGGTTGTAAAAATTACTTTACAGGTGTTTGCTGCATTGTATCCAGCTATAAAGGGCAAGACAAAAATAATGAATATCTTGTACCAGAGATCGCTAATGCAAGTAACAATCATACTTCCTGGTTTTCTTACTGCTACTGAATCTTGCATAAAACATAGAATTCATAATTCGCTATCGCTTACTAGTACGTTTGCAAAAACAAACTACCTGGGAGTCAAAATATATTCGAAAACCTAAAAGTGGAGTAAAAATGAATTCTAAAATTCGCAAATTGTCACATATTTAAGATTACGAAAGCTTACTTCTACCTATGTTTGTTCAGGATTCCGTCCACATTTCAATGAGAAGTTTATAATATAATTATAATAGTATATTTAAGCTATATTTAAGCAACATCATACTAGCAATAAGATTAGTTAATTAATCAATTATTTCTAATATTTCTATCCTAAAATTTAGATTACTGGACTTTTGTGCAATGTTAAACAACAATCGGCTGCTAGTTCAGAAATGTATTCTCTATTTTTAATTAAAAGTATAAATAGTACATTCCTAAATAAAGCTACTATTGTCATAAATTGAGATGTTTTTTTTAATAAACAGGATATGAATTTCTTGAGAAATGCCTCATCAAAATTTATATCACGTTAAACATAATAAATGTATATATAAATAATAACGTATACTATTTTTGCTGTAATTTTAATATTCGTATTTATAAAAATATTACTTAAGCTTAATAGTTCAAAAATGTATTAATATAATACTTGAACAGGTAGAAAGGAAACCCTGCTCAGTGCTTTTACCTGCTTCAAGATTTAATCCTCAACAAAGTTGACCAGTTAAGTGGTTCATTGCTTTTATTCTACCACGATTCACTTGAGTAAGTTTTCAGTACCTGCGGGTACTGCCACCTGGGATAGTTTAATGTCACTATTTCGAGCAGAACTACTACACCATTTAAATCAGTGATCTAAGGAGTTATTAATCTATGGTAAGGCCTACTTACACTGCCGGTAGCGTGAAATAGTTATTTAAGTATCAAGGAATGTAAGGACGTAATAACATCCGAGGTAGGCGAATACGAGCTGAGGCGAAGCCGAAGCTTGTCGCCTGTCGAGGATGTTAATAGTCGATACATTCCGTGTTACTTATTAAATTTTTTACGCTACAGGTAGAAATTTAATCATATTTTTAAAAGTTCGTTTTGACTGCTGTCATCGGAATTATTTTTTAAAAGCCCCATTATTCTAAGTTGCCTGTGCTTGTTACCATATCAACGAACAGTTAAAATCAACATTTTAGTATTCTGTTTGAAATAAACCAACGCGCTACAGAAACACGAAGTTTATTCTTCACTTTTGAATAACCTTGTATATTTAATAAGGCGTTGTAAAAAGGTAAAACCTATACAATCCACATCTCTATTTCCAAATGATAAAAAAAAATATTATTAAATTTATATTAAAATATCTTATTTATAAAAAGCAGAAAATAAAAAAAAATGTTTTATTATCAAATTGCTGAAATTTGAAATACCTGTGAATGAAGTTTGAACGTCTGTTGTTTATTTATTTTATATTGATGAATAGGAATAATTGTTTGGAAGTTGAAACAAAGCAAAAACACAAATTATGAAAATTGTCGGAAATTTTTTTTAAATTTTACAAAATATAAAATACCAGGGACGGACTGGCGACAAGACATTGATTCTTACACAAGCAAGCTACACTATTATAAGTCGCGGTATAGGTAGCCGTGTGTAGGTTTGGGTCGCCTTTAAAAGTACAATATAATGTAGTTAGAAGCGAATAACATTATAATGGAAATATTGGTTTATAATTTCCCAAATAATATCTTGGAATTAATGAAAGCAAATAGAAAATAATTATGCCAATGTTGAGAAAGAGGGGAGAATTTAGCCACTTAAATATTTTTTTATCTGGAAAATAAACTTAGCTTCTACTAAACTATCTTTAATGAACAATTTGGCTTCTTATTGTTCCAAGCGTATTGACAGTTGCGAAACTACCATGGGGCAGAGGGGGCAACGGCCCCCGGGCCCGATGCCTTAGGGTGCCCTCCCACGAGACACGAGTTTTTATTTTTTTTTCTCTATTACGAAGTTTTTTCAATAAAAATTCTTGATTTTCGACAGTCTTTATTTTTATATTCAGCAAAAAACATTTAAAATTCCATGTAAGTATGTACTTATACAATGAAAAATACTGAAGTGAGCTATATTACTAAAGAACGTCTGAGCAAACTGAATGCTTTTTTTTCCAGACTGTCTGGTTTCAAAATGGTATTTATATTATATTTTATAATCATAACTTTTTAGAATGGTAAAGAGTTATTTTCTAAAAGTGGATGCGCCAACCTAACTGCCATTGAAAAATGGCTAGCAAACTGGAGAATTAAAGCCAATGAGTCTAAGTCCACCCACGTAACCTTTACCATTCGGAGAGGGACCTGCCCTCCAGTACAGATAAAGAACAATCCTCTACCCCAAAAAGAAGAAGTCAGGTATCTTGGGTTATACCTTGACAGAAGACTCACGTGGCGTAAACATATTTTCACAAAACGCAAACAGCTGGGACTAACTTTATCTAAGATGTACTGGCTGCTGGGACGTAAATCCAAGCTCTCAACAGTCAACAAACTCTTCCTATATAAGGCAATACTTAAACCCGTATGGACCTACGGTATCCAACTCTGGGGTACATCTGCTAACTCCAATATTGAAATCCTCGAACGCTTTCAATCAAAAGTGTTGCGTATAATAGTTAATGCGCCCTGGTTCGTATCCAACGCGGCTATCCGTAATGATCTTCAAATGATAACAGTGAAAGAAGAAGTCAGCCGCTATAGTGCTGAATATAGTGACCGTCTTAGAGCGCACCCCAACAACTTAGCAACGGACCTTATGGTTCCTCCAAATCACAACAGAAGACTTCAAAAATACATACCAAACGACTTGCCTACCAGATTCCATATTTAAATTAATATTTAGCCTGCTTTAGTTTTATTTTAGTCTTAAGTTCTAGTTTTGTAAGCTTATTTTTGTACCCAAAAGACATATGTGTCCACGGTTACAGAAGCATACTACTGAGTATCCTTCTACATGTCCAAATAACCAGCTCAAACAATTTACTAAATGTACATGTACAGATTGTAGATAAATGGGGATGTTAATAAAAAAAAAAGTGGATTCGTATAACATTGACTATAGGCATTTTTTGCCCTAAGAGGCTTCATAAAAAAGCGAACAATTTTGTATCTACCAAAAAAAACAGCAAATTGATATAGAAACTTCTTTTAATTGATTTTCGAAGTTAAAAGAAATTAAAAATTGCTTAGGAAGTTGCATGATGATAAAGCAATTTTTCAGAAAATATTTCGATGCAGTAATCGACAAATTTGCAAGCATAAAATCAAAGAACGTTTTTTAAAATTTTATATAGAGGGTGAGTCACTCAACAGCTCCACCGTGTTCGATATCGTCTTTACTATTTAAAATACAGAATAATGTTTCGAATAAATGTTTTACGAGACTAAGAGAACCACGTTTTAAAATTATGTTCTATTATACATATACGAGTGGCATACAAAACTTACGTTTTCTTTTAAATAGAACACCATGTATATTTTTGCACATTCATATTTGACTTTTAATTGCATTTTAAAATATATTTCGTTTTTAAAATTTCGTTTTGGAATTGCCAAGTTAACCACTTTTTTTAAACATTTGCCATTTGCAGAACTCGCTAATAAAATCTACACGAGCCGTAATTTCTACGATTAAACAAACGATTTCCGTTAAACATTAGTCAAGTCCATGTACTATCATCCAGATATTTTGAAGTTGAATTTCGCTATACAGGCTGTTTGTTGCAGCTCAGTGCAAAAGTTTAGTGGATCCTAACTTGATTTTATTAAATATCACATCCTGTATATTTTTAGATAGTTGGATAAAGATCTCTGCGTTCTATAATTTTTTTAAATAATGTCTATACCAGCGCTTCTCAAACTGTGGGGCGCGCTCCCCTGGGGGGCGCCAAAGCTGTACAGGGGGGGGGGGGCGTCGAATAAATAAACAAGACAGAATCCACATATAATATAATACCACATCGGCAGCGTTGCCAATATTGCCAAATTGATTTAAAAAAGTTTCTGCGTATTGGGTTATTCTGATCTATCTTATATTATGCGAGGGGCGCAGAATTATTCAAGGTAAAAAAGAGGGGCGCGAAATACGAAAGTTTGAGAACCGCTGGTATACAGGATGTTCGATTAACAAAAAAGCTAAAATGTTCACTTCGATCGGACTTTCCTATACTAGATATTAATACATATCCGTATTTTAAAAGTGTAAATTTTATAATTTATAACGTTGTACAGTTCACCGACTAATAGATTTCTAATAAAATAAGTTATATAGGCAATCCTTGTTTTTATCCATACTTCAATCTTTATTACAGCTCAACCAGTCGTTTATAGTGACGTCAGCATAGATGTTTATCAAAATTCGTAGAATACTTACAAATAATTGAAAAACACGATTAAAGGATATAGTAAGCTGCAGAAAAATGCCAAATATGGAAACTAAAGTTTGTTTCGATCAACTATAGTAGAACTGTAGAAACGAAGGAATTGTTACGCTAAATCACATTCTGATAAGCAATACTATTGAAATCGTTCCCCGCTCAATAAATAAAAAAGTACCAAATGTCCAATATCCAATTTTAAAAAATTGAGAGGGCGACTCAGTTAAGATTTAAGACTTATGTAAAAAAAGGCGATACAAACTGTATAAAAAATATTTTTTGAAAATTTCAAAAATTGTGGAGAGATGCCAATGCAATCGTTTTTAATTTTCGAAATTAATCTCGTTTTGTGGTATTCTACGCGAAATTGATGCCGGTTTAGTAATCATACCTGCTCGTATCCTAACTTGTCAAATTCCAAACATTTTAGTAAGCGAGAAGCTTTTTTTAATTACATATATTTGGAATTTCTGCATTATCCACAGCAGCCAACAAAAATTCGTCAGCCAACAAATTTAAGAGGGGAGGGGACGTGCAGCCCCTCAAAATATAAAAATTTCTAAAAACTAACATTATCTGTAGTTCTACTAGTAGTCAAGATGACTAATTTTTCTTAAGCAGAAATGATCCCATTTAGTAAATAAAAGGGTACCAATTTTTTATTCTTAGAATTCTTAGAAGGTGCCACAGTGGAATTATGGTATTCAGTAAGAAACCAAATTGTTGTCCATTTTCGGCTTTATAAGACCACAACGTTTAAAAAATATACAGTGCGTTTTTTTCAAGTCTGGCCAGGCCATAGGATTTTACATGCTAATATTTCGACCCCCTGTTAACTTTCATTTTGATGAATTTATCCAACTCAGTTTTGCACTAAAAGTTGTAGAATTTAATACAGTATTGAAACGATTTAAATTTAATGTCTAAAAGCAACGAAGAAGCTACCAAAAACATTTTTTAGATTCCATCTAATTTTATTTTATGCGACTTTAATTTTTAGTAGGCTGAATTTTTTGTCGACATCGAGATGCAAAGCTGCAAATGTTGCCGAAATTTCACAACTAGAAGCGCCTCTTATGTATGCCGTAATATTTGAACAGGTTCTTCGACGACATTTTTATAAGAAAACGCACCTTTCTTATAAAATTGTGTTGAATTTGTATTCCTGTCAACCAAAAATTACAAATGCCAGCGAAAAATTCAGGCTACTAGAAATTAAAAAGTCGTATAAAATAAAATTAAAAATGTTTTTGGTGGCTTCTTCGTTGCTTCTAATGTTAAATTGAAATCATTTCAATAAAGTAAAAAATTCTACAACTTGTAGTGCAAAAATAACTTGGATATTTTCATGAGAACGAAAGTTAACAGGGGGTCGAAATATTGGCATGTAAAATCCTATGGCCAGTCTTGACAAAAACGCACTGTATAACAAGGTTTTTGAGAGATAATATTTTGAAAATTTCAAATATTTGGAATAGGGGCTGGGCCGATACTGACACTCAGTATCGGATATCTGCCGATACTGGCGTATTTCTGTTACCCGCTGATACCAAAAAATCTAGTAAAAGTATCTGAAACTGAGATACATTTTAAAAACGCGACAAAAACATGCTAAGGTAAATAGGACAGCTGAGCAGTTGCAAGGCCAAACGCGCATTGATTAGTTGTCAATTAATGTCCTAGCAACCTGGCTTTTCTAAAAAGCGTCTACGGCTTGACCAGTCTGCAGGCTTCGCTAAGCTTCGGTCGGACTGCTTCTAAGTTTATATTACGTGTTTTAGCGACTGTTTGCAGGTTCACCGTGGCTCAGATGGTAATCCGACTGTACAGCGTTTTGCTGCATAAATAGTTGAGTAGACGAATCTCAGTTGGGGCCAATTTCTTTTTTATTTTATATTGTACTGCTTTTTTTTACAATGCTGTTGGTCTTTGCGGTCTGGCCGAGATTATGGTTAAGAGCAGTTGTATTTTTAAAGAAAAAATGCAAAAACAAAGTTGCATTCGCTCATTGATAAATTACTTCTAATCTGCGCATGGGCGAATCCTGCAGAACGTTCAACCCGTAGACGCTTGTGCTATTCTAGTGGCGCGTACAGTGTATATTTGTGTATTATTTAACCTTTGCAAATAAAAACAGGTCGATACGTTTGGAATCACTTTGCAAAACAGCCAGGCAGTGACACATTGGTTCTATGCAATTATTATAAAAACAAACATTTACGTGGATGGTGCAAACAAGCGTTCTTAAACAAGCGTTCTTATAATACTTTTGACCTAACCAAACGTTTGAACTTAAAAGTATCTTAAATTCAGATATTATCGGGTGTCGAATTGATGATATCGGAAGTATCGGTATCTGAATTGAAAAATGGTATCGGGACAGTTCTATTTAGAATTACATTTTCTACAGTAGCCCCACCAAGTATAAAATTATCTAAAAAATAACATTAGATGTTGGGTTCCACTAGTCATGATTATTCTGCTTAAGAAAATATTCTAATTGGATCCCGTTCCACAAATAAAGGAATTTTCGATTTAAAAAAATTCACACAAAACGCCACAGTGAAATTATAGCTTTCAGCAAAAAATCAAAAAGTAGCCAATTTTTGATTCAGCATACAAGGTTTAAAAAAATCGTGTAGGCAGTTTTTGAAAAATAACTGAGGTAACAACCCTTAAGTCAATGGGCGTTGAAATCGAGAATTTCAAAAAATCGTAGCAGCCGCCATTTTGAAGCTAGAGTGTTCGGTAAAAACATTTTCGAGTTTTCGGGTCGACACAGACAGACATTGTTTAAAAACCACTGTTTTGGATTCCTTGATCTACAAAACGTGTATTTCCGTTAAGATCTGGGTATCAAAAATTTTCATTAAATCAATACTTCCCTATACCAAAGGTATGGGAAAGTAATATACCGAAAGTTTGAGAAAGTAAAAATGAGTAACTTTGAGGTTTGCTAAGCTTATAATCTTATATCAATTTAACAGCTTAAGGGACGGACAAACCGCCAAAATATACAAGGTGTTCTAAACAACGTAAGTTTCGATTCTCACTCCTAGATGGAACATGGAACACGCAGTACAGTACATGCTATGATAATTTTAGGAAATTCAGGGTAACTATAACTATAACTACTTCCTGATAGTTTTAATAATAAATCCGATATCAAACAAACGCTGATCGTTGGGACACCCTGTATGTATAGATGTAACACTACCTAAACATTTATTCTAAAATGAATACATATTTTTGAATATAAAGAATTTGTTTGAAACATATTTAATCGACAGCTGCCATCATTAACTTTTTCTTTCGGAAGAATGCGAAAGGAGGACACACCATAATCAGCTGATGATTAAATCGGTATCAATAAACACTAAAATATAATACGTCTATCAAAAGAAAAATCTTATGACAAAGGTCCACGAACTCTAAAAATATCTTAATGATCCACACAAAACGTCCAACTAAAAGAAACTGTTGTTGGATGAGGAGCGAGTATGTAAATCAGGAACAAAAAATTGCTGTTCGTTCGTAAAATGGCACAAAAGTTGATTCAACACGACCTAATTGAAAGGATTTCGATGTTCCAATCAAACTGATCGCTTAATTGACTATTAATCGAATGGATACAACGTTAAACTATTTTAAATGTATAATTATAGTGCTCCGGGGTACGAATCTGTCAGTACAAATATTCCAATTACATTGTGGTCACTCCAAGTCCCCAAAACATATAAAACTGTTACAATAGTTAGTAATCAATTAATTAAAACGAGTAGAAGTTAATTTTTTTATTACAAACAGCTTTAAATTTGTTTACTTAAACCAGCTTCAATTTCTTCTGTAGTTCATTCATGCTATTTGCAGATTTTTGAAGTAGATCTTTCTCTTTTTCACTTACATTTTGACGAACGATGTAACAAACTCCTTGGCTTCCTAATAAGACACACGGTAACGATAGGAACACATCTTTATCTACACCGTGCCGACATCCCTGTAGAAAAAGAAAATTGTTTTAGTACATTTGCGTCATTTTGTGAGTACACAATAACAACTAGACTACTAAAAATTCTGACTATTATATTTATATATTTATATTTATTTAACGTCGTTGAATTAATAGTACGTTTAATTTTCAAAAATTCATAGAGGGCGTCACAGAGAAATTAGCGGCCTAAGACACCAACCTCATTTGTAGCTCATCTTAAGCTCTATGACCGTACAAAATTTAAAAAAATCGTGTAATTAGTTTTTGAGCAATATGTTTTTTACCGCTTCCTCGCATTAACGATCGTTTTCCCGAAGTTGAATTCCATAACTACAGTGCTCGCTACAGTGATAAGCAGTGTGAAGATATAAATTTTCAGGCTATATTAAATGTTAACCGTTTCAGTATTGCAATAAATAATGAATTATAGGAAAATATGATCGAGAATAGTTGTCACTATAATGTTCTTATAATTCTTGAGTTATGACAGTATAATATCACAGTATAAACAAAGTCAGGTTAGAATAGCATTGCGCGCGAATTTCAAATTTGACGCGCAAACGTCATTTTTTTAGTAACTAAGATCTGCTGCGCCATCTCTCCGCAAAACATTTCGTGACGCCCATATGAAACTCGAGTGACAACACCATACCTTCCAGCATTGACCAAAGATTGGGGAGAGTTAAGATGGGAAACGTCGGTAAGAAGTGTATGGCCAATACCGACCACAAGTTGGATACATTTTTAAACATCTGAGATACCTACTAGATGGCGTAGCAGACAGTTACTGGAAGCCGCCAAATTTAAATTTTCAGATGCATGTTGGCGGCAAATTTAAAATTTCCAATATCGAATCTAGGCACATAAAAGTAAAAAAATGCAAAATACGAATCTAGTAACTAAACTGAAATACAAAATACATTAACATAGGAAATGTTTTATTAAAATCCATATACAAGTAAAGCACATAGCTTATTCCAAAGATTACCTCCCTAATCTTTGGCTTATTCGTGTGAAATATTTTTCAATTTTTGATTTTTAGTGTACACCTTTTTTTCCTTGTTTCGATTTTCTAACTGCACTGCCCAGTGACATCTCATTTTTATAAATAACAATAAAAACGAATCTGGTTTTAGTAGTTTTCTGGGATATGTGGACTTGAGTTGTTCAGGTAAAAAATGATCACAACAAACCCTGTAGCTTTTCTTTAAATACGAATCGGCCACAAACAGATCATTGCGTCCACTAAATTGAACCCATTTTTTAGCCCTGTAAACATCACCAAATTTAATAATATATCATAAAAACACATTGAAGTTTTTACTTACGCTTCCGCACTTTTTGGAAGGGTAAAAAATGCTTTTTGATGCTCCTTTTTGTTATTGTTACAGTCATTGACAATGCAGTAGGAACCGTGACTCATGGTTAGCAATAAAAATTGCTGTTTAAATACACTCAAAAACGGAAATCGAATTAACAATTCACACAACTTCAACAAACACTACAACAATATGCTTTATGCTAATAACGAAATCAAATAATAAACCCGCGTGCGCCAACCAAACAGTAAACACACATATTTGACGCATTAGCATAAAGTAAATAGCTTCGCGAAGCTATTTACTTTATGGCATTAGCACATTTTTAGAATATTAGATTTCTACTTTCTGTTGTTACCGATCTCTTTGCACGATTACATCTGAAGCAATAGATGGCGCTACTTTAGATCTAGTTGCTGCGTTTCCCATCTTAACCCTCCCTAATCTTTGGCATTGACTATACTCTTATAGACCCGCAACGTTTACGAATTATTACATTTCTTGAAATAGTAGTAGACGTGAGCGACAGGTTGCGCTGTTTGTACTAAGAGATCTAGAAAGCAGTCAACCAAGCAAGTTATAAACAACACTCTTAAATAAAAATATGCTGGTCGATTGTGATGACGGGTCTGTCCTGGTCGGCCTATGTATATTGGTTTGTGATGCCAGTTCGACCGCCAAAGCAGGTAGTTGATGTTCTAAATATATTCAAAACAAGATAAACTGTCGTTACAGGTAATCTTATAATACTGATTTGCCTTAAGTTGTTCTATTAGATTCAAATCTCAAATTTTCAAAACTTAGTTTTGTAAAAACAACGTTACCCAAAAAAAAGAGGTCTAACTTCCGTTTCCGGTTTCGGATTTTTTTGAAAAGCTTAACTGGAACTACAATTTTCGATACACCTCTTGCTTTTAAATTTCATCAAAATCGGCCAGTACTTTCGCCTGTAGAAGCGTCACCCACAGACATACATTTTTAAAAAACCACTTTTTTGGGTTCCTTGAGTACACCTTGCACGTACAAAAATGGTATAAAATATTATACAATATTTGAATTGCATAGCCTGCGGTCTAGGTAATAGCACAAAGTTGTAAGTGACGCACGTCATCATTGTTGAAGACGTAACCGAAATTTAAAGAATTTTAACCGTAACCGAAAAGCGAAACGTTATTTTATTTCGATTTATGTCCCTGGTTTTATTGCATGAAACATTAATTAATCATTTTTTAAATTTCTAAGTTTATCACAAACACCCGCATTTTCTACTCTTACATCTCTCGATCTCGATGTCCACACAGTTTCTTTATATATGCGCACTAATATTAAAAAGTTTATTAAAAAATCAAAATGAATAATGCAAAAACTGCCTTCCAGGAATTTCAATGCTCGCTGCAAGGAGTTTCTAAAGATTGTGTTCCTGCTGCACTGCACTGTTAGTGAACCTGTAGCAGGTCCTTCAGGGGTAGGATCATCTCAGTATGTGTCCCCCAGAGATATTAAAGCATTTGCAAAAGTTACTATTAAAGAAGGAGCAAGAAAACGAAGAAGTCAAAAGTCCGAAGTATTAACATCAACCCCTGTAAAGAAAAATATAAGAAGTCAGAAGAAGAAATCCAAAGTTGTTGAAACTAAATCAAAGAAACCCAAATTTGGTTGCCCACCAGTTGTTGAAACCAGTCCAAATGAAGACGAAATCCCTTGCTTAATTTGTGACGAGCAATAACAAAATTCTAGAGACGGCGAACAATGGATCCAATGCAATATGTGTGAACAATGGGCAAGTTCATTGTGTACAGATTACACTGTAGGAGTCTACATTTGATAAATGTAGAAAGGATGTTCTGTGTTTCAGAAAATAAGCAATTATAAATGTCCCTTATTCAATCAAAATAAAATTTTGATAATATGATTAGAAATTTTATTTATCCTACAATTATTCTTGTTGATCCTATTTGCCCTTATGAGTGATTCTTTTTGCCCGCATCTTTGGGCAAAAGAAATCAAATACACTGATTTTCTTTTCATTTATTATACATATAAAATCCTCAATATTTTATAAAATTCATGAGTAATTCCCAAAGTATATTCCTTTGCCATCATGCTCTCAAAATTGCACACAATTTTGAAGAAAATTGACACTTTTAAATGTATTTGAAACTAAGTGATTTCTTATGCCCTAGTCTCCTCTATCAGGTTCCAAATGGGCAGTGGCAATGTCAAGCAATCAAGTATTTCCCGCGTTACCTCCCTTATTACAAGCTCCAAGTCAACCAATGCTAACAAATAATTATTGCTATCTACCGCCAAATCAACCGATTTTTAAACACACAAATGACAATGGATTTACAGCAAGGAAAAATGTGTAACGAACAGTTACAGAGAATAATGTCAATCGGTGACGAAGAAGACGAAAATTATTACAAACAATACCAACAGCATACCGAAGCAAGTGGTAAAATTGTTAGGCACTATCACGAGTCCGAAGGAGGAGTGATATTGCCATACTTAAAACACGATTGAGTTGGTCAATGAAAGACAGAAATCAAAAATTTTGAATTCAAGAGTGGAATTTGTTAGAATATTCCTCGGACTAAAAGATTAAAAGTTAAAACACTTAGTCGTCATAATTATTTGTTACTTACTGACGTAAAAACGCGTTATTTAATCCATACATATATAAAACCATTTTTTTTTCAATGAAAGGTCTCTATCCTCAGATGGAACATGAAACGTTTTTATATTTTTATTCTACGTCGATTTTTCAATAATAATTATTTTAATTTATAATAGGTATATATGAAAGTCTGCTAGACGCGCTTCACTTGAGGCGACATCTACACTAACGCCGCGTCTCCCTTATGGAACTAATGCATCACGTGACTTATCATTTAGCCGGTTCTGTCAACGATCAGTCTGTCAGTGCATTTTGCGCTGGGGTAACACTAGTTATTATTAAATGAATTTGGTAAGACGTATTGCTATGGTTATACAGCACCGATGTTAACTAAAAAAAATTATCGTAGCCAGTCAGGGTCTAATTGGTCAAGAACCTGAAAATAAATGGCTGCCATTGGCTGTTAGAATGCGAATGGAATATTCAGTAATTATTTTCTGTAAATAAAATTAAAATTCGATCTCTAATCATTTTTAATATTTTATTGCAAGTGTAATGTTCCCAGAAACTTTACAAAATATTTCAAATACACAAAACATATTTAAACCATTGGTATAAAAAAATTAAGCTTTTTTTTTTAATTTCACTCAAATTAATTCTTAATAAAAGAAACAAAGTTATTTTCGAATATCGAAACTCTTTACATACAACATTTTCTAAATAATAGTACAACCTAGTATAAAAGACATTTACCTTAATAATAAATTTTAAATGCATCAATATTAATAAACTCACTTTAGTGAATAAATTAAAAACTATTGGAATATAGGACATCACATTTTTTACTACACTACTTTTCACACGGCACAGGCATAAGTTTAACCATTTTACACACTTATATAAAAGATTTAATATAAAGGGAAAACAATAGCGCCATAACCTTTCGCTTTGAATTTGGAGCCATAAACTCATCTAAACCCCTCTGTAAAGCTATTGAATGTTTTATATGTAACACTAACTCAATAAGTCATTCAATTTTAAGATGTTTAATAGCACATCAAAAACTAGCTTATCAATTTCAATGTTTCTGAATGGAACATGAATTACATTCAATTTTTCATAGCTTAATTTGATCTTGATTTGTTTCTGCAATTGACCTTCCTAAAATAATAAACACACATGTAACAAATTCATTATTTTAACAATTATTGATTATTTTGCAAAAGGTAATATTACTGACCTTAAAAACATGTAGCACTTATTTTGCACACATCTTTAAAATACCTATTTACACTAAAAGTTAAAGATTTAAAAAGTACTACAAATTTACATCATAAATGGTGTTATGCTGAAGGATTATTCTTCATTAGCTGAAGGTCAGATTCCATCATATTTTTTACAAGTTCTTTGAATGTAACTTTAGGAGACCATTTCAACTTTTGTTTCGCTTTAGTGCAATCACCTAGTAGCATGTCCTAGTAAATGTTAAATATAAATAATCAAAAAAAATGACAATTTTGTAACGAATATTTTGCATAATTTTACAGCTACAAAATAAGCGAAAATGACCCCTATAATCACTTACCACTTCAGTCGGACGAAAGTACTTGGGATTAACTTTAACTCTAACAATATTAGTTCCCTCTTCTCTACCAACTTCGTTCAGTCCTTCACCGTCCCATAGGATATTTTTACCAACACACTTAAACGCCTCTTCTACAAATTCACGTACACTGTGCGATTCTCCAGAAGCTATAACATAATCCTCAGGAGTATTCTGTTGCAACATCAACCACATAGCCTAAAAACTTAATTTTTTTTTAAATTTGCAAAACTTATGAGGACAATATACCTCGACATAATCTATAGCATGTCCCCAATCTCTTTTCGAATCTAAATTTCCAAGTTCAAAGCATTCAGATAATCCCAACTGAATTTTTGCAACTTCTCTTGTAATTTTACGAGTTACAAATGTTTCACCTCGTCGTGGACTTTCATGGTTAAATAGAATTCCATTGCAAGCAAAAATATTATAAGCCTCGCGGTAATTAATAACTATCCAATAAGCATACAATTTTGCACAAGCTGTAAAAATATTATTATTTAAATGTCTATTACGGAAACAATTCTAACCATATGGAGAACGAGGATAAAACGGTGTCGTTTCGCTTTGTGGAATTTCTTGAACCATACCATACAATTCTGATGTGGAAGCTTGATAAAATTTCACTCGGTTTGCTAAGCCACAAGTACGAATGGCATCAAGTAACCTCAATGTTCCCAGCGCATCTACTTCTGCCGTGTATTCACTAAGATCGAAAGATACTTTAACGTGGCTCTGGGCAGCCAAATTATAAATTTCAGTTGGTTTTATCTCTGAAATTATTTTCACAAGACTACTAGAATCAGTCATGTCTCCATAATGTAATTTCATTTTTCCACCTTTGTGTGTATAGCGATCAGCATATAAATGTTCAATTCGAGTGGTATTAAAAGTACTTGCTCGACGTATTACTCCATGAACTTCATACCCCAATTTTAGCAAAAATTCGGCTAAGTATGATCCATCCTACAAAATAGGTGGGTTAGAATGTGTTTTATATTTAGAAAGTATTACCTGTACCTGCCCGGTTATTCCAGTAATTAACGCTATACGTGTTGTATCTTCCCCACTTGCCATTTTTATTAAAGTGTTAGGCAAAGATGAATAATTATTATTTATATTGCCCTAAAGTAAGGTCTGTGGGTTTGTTTTGTAAACGTCATCTAAATATTCACCGGTTCTATTTGTTCACAATCCCAGTGGAACTAATTATCATTGTACCAACTGTACAGATTTACTTGTAACAAAGTTAGCCCAATAGCGTAGGTAAGGTTTTGATCAGGACCGAAACCGTAACCGAAAGAGACTGCTTATTTTTCGACGGGGGAAACCGTAACCGAAACCATAATTTTAGTTGAAGCAATAACCGAAACCGTTATTTTAAAATAGATGACCGGAATTTTTGTTGGGCACTTTCGCTCCTAAGAAGGTCAAAGTGTTATTCTTAACAATTAATAAGACTATTCTCATTTTTTTAACTATAAATATTTAATACTGTATTTACACTTGTCAACAGATTTCTGCACGTAAAATAAACATAGATAGACCTTCATAAATTCTATAACAAATTCTTCTCTATATTTAAATTTTTATTCATAATCGAAAAATATATATGGTACACCATACAGCGTGGCAGGCCGAAAAATATTACACCTCTTTAAAGTTCTCGCTGACTGTGAAGGAGGACGATTCAGCAACAAACACTTGCAGTTGCTTACCAGTTTCGATAGATTAGATGCATCAGTTGGAGATGGTGTAGAATCAAAGTTGGAGGTCAACTATTTAAACAATCTCAGAAAATAAAGTCAGAAGGCATGGTACCGATGTGTGTGAAACTAAAATGAACATGGGGAGGACATATAATGAGTCTGAACAATGAAAGGTGGACAGAAAAGACACCAGACACTGATTGGTTGTAGAAATAACAGCAAACCTACAAAAAGATAAAAAGACAAATCAGAAGAGTTGGCAGGAATCGGTTAGATGACCAAGGTCCAGCAACGAGAAAAGTGGAAAAAAATGGAGAGGTATTTGCCTGACATAATAACAATATATCATTGCTTAAAATAACCACGGAACAGAACAAATTGCAACAAACTGTTTAGAATATACAGCAATAGCGTAACTACAGAGAAAACAGCAAGGACAGAAAGTTTATTATTAGTTAAACGTAAGCATCTTTTCGTCACTTCCCTAACAACAAACATGCCGCCATGGCCCATGACTGATCTGTGCTCGGTTACCGTAAACATTAACACTTCATGTTTTTTAGCACAGAAGAGTTTTTTCCAATTGTAAAAATCTAGAGAGGGCAGGTGCCCCTGGTTACACCACTGATACCTTGTCTTTTTCGCTCCCACTGTATTGCAATCTAGATAACTTTTTCAAAGTCCTAAAACCAAACATTACTCAAAATTTACTTTAATATGAATATACATAGTACCAAAAAACCATACAAACTTAAATTTATATTATACTTATATCATAATACATTATACAATTGCAACTTCTAGTTATACATAAATTCCAACGGACAACAACAAAAACAGTATTCCAAATCCGGAAAAAATTGACGCAACCAATGAAACAAGAAGCTCCTTTTTGATATCTCTTGTTTGTTTTGTACTTGTGACTTCATACACAAAGAACCAAGCCGTAAAAAATATTCCTATTCCCAATAAGACAAACGTTAGGTGTGGAAAAACGGCAGGGTTCACTGGAGAAACATAACGAACCATGGATTCTACATCCACCTACAAAACACAGCCTATTATGTTACACCATTTTCATATTACGTATAATAATGTAAAACATACCATTTTTGCTGTTTTATTTGAAATAAACGTGGCAATTAAAAACCGGCTAGAAAAGAAAATATGTCGATAACCTCAAACCTCAAACAATTTCACACGTCAGCTGGGACTATTTTGCTACTGCAGTGTTGCCAGTACCGGAACTAGCCACCTACACAAGGAGGTTAAGAAGAAACTTTATACACCCATATTAATCACAATCTAAAGTGATTCAATAGATGGTAGCATTTAATACCTGCCAATCATAGACCTTTAATTTGAAATTAATCGCGTTTGGTCCTACTGGTCGCCAGCAGTGATAGTGCTGAAGTGCTACGGGTAAAATAAATAAATATCAGATTACCTATTTTTACTTTCCTATACTTTCAGTACAGGGAAGTATGATTTCATGCAAATTTTCAAAATCGAGATTTTGACGGAAATACATGTTTTGGGCTTCCAGGATCCTAAAAAAGTGGTTTTTAAAAAATGTCTGTCTGTGAGTGTGTGGGTGGGTGTGTGGGTGTGTGGGTGGGTGGATAACGCTCATATCTCCGGAACGGCTGGACCGATTTCGATGTGCTTTGGAATGAGGAGGTATATCAAAAATTCATCGACAAAATAAGCTTTTAAAAAGAATCCGAAACCGGAAGTTGGACATGTTTTTTGGTAGCATTTTTTTCAGAAACGGAATTTTGGAAATTTTAATAGTGGGGAATAAAGAAGGCCTTAGGACAAATCAAACGATTTTTTACCGAACTCTCTAGCTTCAACATGGCGGCCGCTACGAATTTTTGAAAATTTCGACTTTAACGCCCATTTACTCAAAAACCAGTTGTCTGATTGGAATCAACTACATCTTGTTTGGTAGCCCTTCAAGGGTACTATACCATGAAATATAATTAATTTTGAAAATATAAAAACGATCTCAATGGCACCACTCCAAAATTCTTGAAATTTTCAAAAAAATATTTATCAAAAACTGCCCACACGTTTTTGTTTAAACTTTTTAAGCTGATAGAGCTGAAAATCTTCTACAATTTATTTATTTGCGCATATCTATAATTTCACTGTGACGCCCTCTGTGAATTTTTGAAAATTGAAAATTGGTACCCTTTTATTTATTTAACGGGGAACAATAAAATATTTCTGTTAAAGCAATATAGCTCACCATTGATAGTAAAATCCGAATATCATAATATTTTTTTGATACTTTAATATTTAGGGGGGCTACTGTTCCTTCTTCCCCCCAAAATTTTCGCTATAAAATTAAAAAATTGATTTCTTCTTTTGTTTGCTCTAGGAGAATCTTTTTACAAAAAAATCAAAAAAATTTTTGCCCCTTAATAATCTTTTTGTCCTTTGAAGAATTTCACATACTTTCTACAGCAGTTGTATTCTTGTACTAGTCGTTTAATGTTCAGTGTAGGCTAACTTTTTTATTTTAATAGATAGACTGGCAAACCCAAGAGCAAAGTTGTAGGGCAAATTCTTCTCGATTGTATTTAAGAAACAAACTTGAGTTTCCAATTTTAATATGGCGGTCACGGTAAAAAATTACTTTTTTTTAAATGGAAATGTGGCATTCTGGCTTTAAAATCAGAAAGGTTTTGAAATTCTAAATGCAAATTAATAAGAGTAATTTCTTGCTAAAAATAATACTTCTCGAGTTATTAATATATTTTCAAATATCAATTTCCGCCCTTCCGTTGATTCAGTCCGAATATTTTACCCAACCTTATGCTTGCAGAACGCAACGGTCGGTCTTTCTTCAACCGCTTCAAGATGTTACAACTTATAAGAACTATTTACTTTAACTAGTCGTGTCTAGACAGGTGCATATCGAAAGTGTTGGAAAATATAAAACAATGTTATTTTATAAGTATAGGAAAGTCCAGGCGAAGTGTTTCGCTCATTTTTTGTATATCAAGTTGATCTCGCTGCAAATCTATCAATAATGTCTTTATAAAATGGCCGTTTCTTTAACAAGGTTATGTAACAGTTCTTTTTTTTTGTATTGAAAACACAATTTTCCTCTGTATGTAGTAGTTGCCAGTGAATCATACAAATTTTCGCAACAGCCAGTCTAGTATAGCATAGCCGCATGTAGAAGCGTGACGTAAGAGTTGCCATGACAACGTGTTTGTGACTGCAGCAGGTTGCCTCACGCCAGCTCAACTCTTCTGTGCGGCTTGAAGTACTGTAGTTGTTACCACAATCGAAATATGCGCTTTTTATAAATTGCGTTGTCACGCTTTTCCTGCATTTAGTTTAATAGTAAAGTGTGCGCTTAGGCATATTATAAGATGAAGAGGCACTTTACCAACTTCACCTGAATATCCGCCTGCACTGATACTAGGTGCAAAGAACACGTACGTTACAAATAATATAAACACATATATAAATTCAATTATAAATTCAACACTTATTAGAACACAATCATTCAATGGTATTTAATAACACTATAAAATGTTTACACTTTTTGTGATGATAAACATACATTTAAAAAAACTAGAAGCATTTGAAATTCACAAACATTTAAAAACTGCATCTTTAATGTATGAGCAAATTAATCTCTTAAATACACTATTCTTGGACGTTTTGAAATAAGAAATTAAATCGTTTGAAGACACAGATAACCAAGATCCACTCATCAAGTTTTATTGTTACTATAGCAACAGCAACGGTTTACTTTTAATTTTGTCTTTGATGATGACATTCGGAAAATGTTTGCAACATAAAAGGAAAATTTTTATTATTAGAACTTTCAAAAACTTATTTTTAGGATCTCAGATAGCCTAAAAATTGATTTAGGCATAGATCACCTGACTTCAGAAATTGGGAAAAATTAAAAGAAATTAAATAAATTGGCTAAAAGTTGTCTTATTTGAAAAAATAGCAAAAAATGTAATTAGAACAAATGTTCAAAATTGAGTTCTAATGCCATGTGCAAAGTTTAGAACAAAAATATTAATTACTTCAATTTTTTTAATCTGAAATCCATTTGTTTAGATCATAATCAAACACAAATTTTATTTTTTGCACACTTGGAAAGACTAATAATTTAATGTAAAAAAATCGTTTTTCCTTAGGTACCTGCTTGTTGCAATAGTTTGTTTCTAATAGCGATTGCAGTTTTTTATTTTATTATTTCTGTGCCGGTATGTCTAAATAATAATAATAATAATAATATTACACTGGAATCAATTTATTTTAACGAAAATAAGGGTATTTGCTGATTTCACGTACAAATATTTAAAAAACGCTATTTTTACTTTATTAATATCTTTGCTCTTAACTTTGTACATGGCATTCGAATTGAATTTTGAACACTTTTTTCTAATACTTTTTTGATGTTTTCTTAAATAAGGCAGTTTTTCGCTAAGGTATTTACTTTTTTTTTATTTTTTGGCTAAACCTGGTCACGTGGCCTATTTCTAAACTCATTTTTAAGTCATCTGAGATGCAGACGCGCCCCAAGTTTTTAGAAATTTCTAGTATTAAAAATTTTCTTCGTATATTGCCAACATTTTTCCTGTCGCTGTATAAGGTGTAAGTTCGGCAACATTGTACGTAAGTAAGTAAATGACATATGTGGAAACAGACTTGCGCTATCTAGTGGAATATCTTGTAATTAGTCGAATTTAATTTATTGAAAAATATTTATTATTGGAATAGAAACAATGTTATTGAAATATATTAAGCGATAAAATTCGATTTTAATTAATTAAATGTCCTATTAGCATGAAATAGGTAGTATAAACTCAAAATTGTAATAGCAAACACCATAAAAAAAATTTAACATAAAATCTACTCGGTCTCTGTTGGTATGTATGCAATTTGAATTTTGAAGTTGATATGTCAGTGATGTGAAATTGGTTTATGTTGAGTTTATAGTATTTTAGAAGTAAGCAATTATTTGATTCTTTTAAAGTGTTTAAAAAATATCTCTAACGAAGGTATTTGTGTAAAATATTATTGGCAATCCAAAATCTTCAATTGGTTTCTAGTCAAGGGGCGTTCTACTAAATTTTACAGGTTGACATTTTTGACAGTTGCATTTTAAGAATATTTTTGCAAACTTTTATATGAATCATAACCGCAAATTACCACATAAACCACAATTAGAAGTCAAACTATGTTATACATCACATTTCCGTAAAGTTATAGTGAAAATTTTATATTGTTGTAGCATAACCTAGTGGCCTCATTTACTTTGACATTTAACAGGTTTTTGGGCTTTACAGATGGTTTAAAGTGTTTCGATGCAAGTACAACTATCCATACTACATCAAACAAGGAATGTTGGACTGTAGTGAATATTTATCATACATGGGATGAACGAGGAGGATTTGTTGAAAAGGTCGGCTGAAGAGCGGGAAAAAATCTTTAAACGCTATGAACGTGGACGAGAGGAAGGTGCGGAGATTGATCCATGGGAAGATCCATCCTTTGAAGTTTATCATGCCACAGACCGATATGGTTTTATACATGATAAACGTTTACCATCCAAAGTGGACCCGCAGGAAGCAAAAAAACAGCAAATTGAATTAGAACGTGTAAAGAAATGGTTAAAAATGTTAAAATCTTGGAATATCTCTGCCACAAAAGAAAAACTGCATAAACGTATTTATAAAGGCATTCCTAATTCACTAAGGCCACAAGTTTGGTGTAAATTGTTAAATTTAGAAAAACTTAAAAATGAAAATAAAGGAACATATGTCGAAATGATGAAACTAGCTCGGCTATATTCAACAGATGCTCGACAGATAGATTCAGATGTGAATAGACAGTTTCGTGAACATATTATTTACCGTGAACGATATGGTATCAAACAGCAATCACTTTATAATGTTTTAACAGCGTATGCTATGTATAACTCCGAGGTAAATTAACATTAAATACATAAAATAAAGTAAGTTTGCTTAATTCAATTTTAAACTTATAGGTTGGTTACTGCCAAGGTATGTCTGGACTAACTGGAGTTTTATTGATGTATATGGATGAGGAAGATGCATTTTGGGCAACTCATGTTTTATTAACTGGTCCAAAGTACATGATGCATGGCCTGTACAAGGAGGGCTTCCCAAAGCTCACGCGCTTCCTCGCACATCACGACCGTATTTTAAATAAATTTATGCCTAAATTGAAGAAGCATTTTGATAAACATGGCCTTGATGCTATCTTGTATTCTTTGAAATGGTTTTTTGTTTGTTTTGTGGAACGGGTAAGAATTTTTTAATATAAATTTTAAAAATTAGAGCAGGAAAGATTATGTATACCTAAACCGAGTTTTAAATGTATGGATGTATGTGAGTATTACAGGCCTTCCAGTGAAGTCGTTTTATCATTGTCAAGACAGTCGTTATTAGTCATATATTTTTGTTAAGTTGCTTGTAATGTTTTCCTTCACAAGAAATTAATTCACGTCAAAAATTTCCAAATGCCTTCAATCCTAATACGCAGTAGTAGCGCAGTGAATTAAACTGCAGTTTCTCAAATCTGGGGTACACAAGAAACTTCAGCAGTACGTTGTCCAAACATTTTGTTGCACAAGACGAAATACAATTAGTACAATGTATATTTTCATATTTTATTTTCATGTAAATACAATACAATTACCATAATTCGATTCACATTAGCTCTATGCAAATTGGGAAAATACAGCAATTAAGAATTTTTTGGGTTTTTTGCAACCAGGATAGGTTAGGTTAGGTCTTTTAAGTGTCACCCCACTATTATCACCTAAACTATTGGGAACATCAATTTTTTTTCTGTTGTTGATCATTAACTGCTGCACTGTAATTATTACAAACTATACTGGGTGTTTAATTATACCTGTACAACACAGTACTTTGTTATTTTAAATGGAACACCCTGTATATTATAGCATTATAGCATGGATTGATTAATATTAATTAATTAATATTTTAGATATCAAAAACGTTCAAACGTCGCTATTTTGCACAGGATATTAACACATTATAAAGTATTCGCCGATATGTTAATAACAACAGATTGGTGTTTGTAATTTAGTGCTAGTGTTGTAATATTAAATTGTTACTCAGTTAGTTTTTTAATTTAGCTGCATTTCAGTCATTATTATTTAAAATTTAAGTCGTTAAGGCATTTTTTATTTTTCTCAAATACTGGAGGCTCTACTGGAAGCTCCGGTATTAAATGAAAATGATGCATAGTTGATACTGATAGTAACATGAAAAAATGGTTTTAGTAAATAAAAATATTTGTTATATACAGGTACCGTTCAGTCTATGTCTTAGAGTGTGGGATATTTATTTATTAGATGGTGAACGAGTTATTACAGCGATGGCATTCACTATACTCAAATTACATAAGAGACACATAATGAAATTAAACGATATGGATACTATAGTAAATTTTATACAGGTGTGTGTGTTTAAAAAAATCTCCTCCAGTAAACGTTATTATCTTTTATAATTTTTATCACAGGTGAAGCTGTATAAAGATTTCATGTATGATGATGATACTGTGATACAAGCACTAGAAAAATCAATGGATGAATTGAAGAGAGCGAAATTGGATCATCCTGGCCCTCCACAAAAAGAGGAAATACCTAGTAGGCCATTTGGAATTGTTATTCAGCCAACATTTGAGCAAATTGTGGGTCGCAGAGCGGAGAAGTTTACAGAGAAAGAGAAAACTACCAATGAGATCGTAACTTTGCGAAGGGATGAAGCTCAGGAAGCCTTGGGAAGGGAAAATAGGGATTGTCAGCTTTCTGTTGGTGACTCTGTTGGATTAGCAGGTACGGATGTGGATACTGTTTCTATCTGTGATAGTATCACCACCGTAGATAGTAGTAGCAGGTGTGACAGTGAAGCTAGTAGTATATTTGAATGTACAAGACTATAGCATATTTTTTTAAGCTAAACTCAAAAAAATTTTGGTTTTATACATTGAAATAATAAGATATTGTTTCCACAAAGGGGAGAGCAGTAAAACTCCTGAAGTTACTTTCTCATTTTATTTTATAGTTTGAAATTTACACGTAATAATAGTATTTCAAATTATTCCTGGAGATATTTATTTTAGATATTATTAGAGTTGAAAATTTTAACGCTTTCGCTGCGTACGCTTCATAGTAAACACCTCTGCAGAGCGGGGATTGTTTTTTATTTGAATGTGGTTAAATCTTCGTTTGTTAATGGTGTGCTTTAGGTCTCTGGTAATATATATGTACATTTTTGAAATGTTTCTTGAAAAACGTGTGCAGGTGCGGAAAACTCACTATTAATCTTGTTTAGATTTATACAGAAAAAGTAGTATCAAAAAAATCTTTTTTTAATTTTATTCTGTGTTGTTTCTTGATCAAAAAAATTAGTATAAGAAAAAATAAAACCTAAAATAAAAAGGACAATATTTTTTAAGTCAAGGTTCTTTGGTACTTTGTAGGAGCAGTTGCTTGTTTTTTTTTTAAATTTAACCGTGTAACCGGTTTTCCGGTCTGGAAAACCAGTTTACAAAACCGGTCTGAAAACAATTGTTATAAAGAAACGGTCTAGAAAACCGGTCTGAAAAAAAACAGTCTGAAAAGAAAACAGTCTGAAAAAAACGATCTAGAAAACCGGTCTGAATAAGCCGGTCTGAAAAAAACCGGTCTGAATAAACGACTGAAAACCCTGTCTTAAAACCGGTGTGAAAGCCGGTTTCAATACGTTCATTAAACTAGTTTTGACATAATCACTATTCAATTCAGTAATCTTTTTTCATATGCCGATATAGATAAGAAGAATTAAATTAAAACGAAATTATAAGTGGATATTTGTTAATTATTTATCTTTTAGACTGTCTTTTCAGACCATTTTTTTAAATCTGGTTATTCAGACCGGTTTTAAGCCGGTATCAAGTTGACAGCACTAATAGGACTGCATTTTAGTACGTGATAATACAATATACAGGGTTGTTCAAAAGTATGAAATAATGGTTCTGGTGGGGTAAATATTGAGTTTTTGAAGTATGCAGAAAGGTTGATTAAAATGTAATAAAACACTTTTATCTAAAGTGTTCTTTTTGTAAAATCAATATTAACGCCACCAGAACCATTATTCTATACTTTTGAACGACCCTGTATAATATAAACAAATACAACTAATATTTAAATTAATGTTGATTTAGAAGGGCCAGCCTGATTCAAATTTTCTTTCTCCATTATAAACGAAAACATTTGCAATGGCTGGTAATTTTTGCAACCTTAAACCTTTCACTATGTGCGGACGAAAACACATACACTCTTCTTCAATACATGTCTTACACTGACTGGTAGAAACCTTATGCAAGTAGACCACACAGGCATGTCGCACCACGCATGTTCTTTTTTCGCAGCGAAAGTGTTAAGAGTTAACGCACGTTTGTGCCATATAAAACACAAACTGCCTACTCTTGAATTGTTTTGTTTATTCCAGTACAAATCTTTATAAAAATTCTATTTAAAATTAGCTAATAATTTCATAAATAATAAATAACTTTTTAAACTGCTAGGTTAGAATGTATCTTATGTTTGTATTTACTGGACCATTTTTGCCTCTCTGTTAAGTTGTAGTATGTGTACTTAATGTACGTATGCACATTGCATGTAAATGTGATTTATTTTGTAGTACTCTGTATGATATTGTTAATTTTTAGTTTGTGTATCAATCAAAGCACATCCTAATATATTATTTTTGTAAATAATCATTTGGTTTTGGTTACTCACTCACACACCTTCACTGTTTCCCTTCTCTACTCAAAATTTATGTCTTCTGGGCTGAATTTTAACAAAAACATAATTCTGGCGGGGAAACCTTAAAAATTTTGTAATAATGTTTGTTGATTTTATTTATTTATTAATTGTTAATGAGTAATTATGAAAGAATCAGTGTTATTATTCCAGGCAGAGAAGACATGAAGTTTGATAGATAACGTAAAACATCTGCCTGTGTATAATGTATGCTCATCACACCATTTCATTAATATTTAACAGTTAAATATATGTTACTCTGGTGAAGGTTGTGCAAAAAGATTGCACTAACTTTTCTACTTCTTGCTTCAGCACTTCTCACCTTTAATATGTGCCGACTTTTAACGTCTCGGTCCAGTCAAATTAGCAGGGAAATGGGCAAATAGCAGATATAATTTATAAAGAGTTTAAACTTGGCGTAATGTAGAAATCAGTACCTTTATCGGAGGCTGACTTCATCCCCTAAATTCTAAAAGACCCCCCCTCCCCGAGCAGTGACCCAGAACTGTTTTTTTTTGCAATTATCGTGTGAAAAATGTTCCATTAGACAAAACTGTATTGTATTCATATGCATTTTTGCTGTAAAAGCTATAGTTCGTGCGCAATCGAGGCAAGAAGAGGGAAGGTGGAGTCGACCAGCGAGACATTTATAGTTAGGAGTTGTACAAAACAATCGAGACCAAAAAAACATGTTTAATTTCAGGTTCTGGTTCTGAACCTTACAAAGAACTGTCTGCTGCTAAAAACAGTTCACACACCAAATTTGATAAAAATCGGTTAAGGGGATTCGGTGATATGGGGGAATGAACACACTAACTAGCTTTTTGTTCTTTGAATGGTATTTGATTGTAAGGAGAAATCAAATTAATTTCAAAGCACATTCTTATTCTGAGCCTGCTAATATAAAAAGATTTTCGCGATTCTGTCGAAAATTTTGTTATGTAAGGGTATAGAAGTTTTATACCGGTTTGTAGAGAAACATATTCTATACAGAGTCGCTATTATGTATGGGACCAAAGCTCCCCTGGTCAAACGGTTTGAGATATGCGTTTCATATTTGGTATATGTTGATTTGAGGTTATTTTGCATATTCTGAAGTGAAAAAAATTTTTGTTTTGAATATAGTTTTTAAGCGCGGCCGCCATCTTGAATTTTTTTAAATAGCAACCTAGGCTGTGTGATACATCAATAGAAAACTTATTTTTTTCTCTTTTCAGAAATATTGAACATGTATAGGGTTGCATAAGAAAATAACACAGAAAAATTATCAAAAACATTTGAGGCATGCTTACATCATTTAGGACTAACTTTTTTTTTTTAGGAAAATTCTTTTTTTAAACAACGTCGTGGTTCTGAAAAGAACCTTTTTTTTTCTTCACACAGCAGTTCTGCAGAAGAAGATGGAGTGACCTACTTCGAGCTGGTGTACTCGGTTAAATCATCACTGCACATTTACTCAAATCTAGTAAGCCTTGCATTAACAAAACGTCGTAAATGAACAAAACACAAACAGTAATTAAAATTAATAGGATAACAAACAACATTTCTTAAATAAAAATAAAAACAACAACATTATTAATTAACAGTAGTTAAGAGAGGAGATGTTGAAATTGCTGCCCATTTACTTCTTGGCAATAATTAGTGCGCTTTTTATAATTGTCTAAAGAATTGTGAGAAATAACAGCTATTTCAGCACGAATACGATTTTTCAATATTCTAAATTGTCAGGTCTATTTAAATAAACGCGACTTTTTAAATGGCCCCACAAAAAAATCTAAAGGAGACAAATCTGGTGACCGAGGGGGCCATGTCGCTTAAATAATTGCGCACTGCAAGTCCATGGTGGGGAGGCGCACCATCTTGCTGAAACCAGATGTTTTCGTTGACTGCATTTGGGTTATCATGATTTGGAAAGAGTTCTATAATTTGAGGAATAATATTTTCCCGCAGCATTTGAAGATATCTCTCCGACGTAAGGTTGCCTTCAATGAAAAATGGTCCAATAATATTGTGACCAACGATACCAGCCCATATGTTAACTTTCTGAGGTCGCTGGGTGTGAACTTCTTCCATCCTATCGGGGTTGGTGTCAGACCAGTATCTACAGTTGTGCCTGTTTACAGATCCATTCAAACGAAAAGTAGCTTCATCCGAGAATACAACTGAATTGACAAAATTGTCATTTTTAGAAATAACTTCCATTGCCCACTCACAAAACTCAAGCCTTCTGTCGAAATCCTCTTCTGCCAATTCCTGTACTAAATATACTTTGTAAGGGTAAAACTTATTTTTTTTAAATTGTTTGATTGGAACGTCTACTCATATTGTGGTTTAAGGCAAGTTGCTGCACAGACGTTTGAGGTTGCTCAACCACATCCAGTACTACCTCAAGGGAATTCTTTTCATTTGTGGCAGATCTTGGTCTACTAGTTTTGGGACAATCTTTTACGCTTCCACTCTCAGTAAATCTTTCTAAAGTCCTACTTACTGTAGATCTCCTAATTGGATTCCGATCGGGATGTGCCGTATTAAATAAATGACGTACCTCGTCGTGTGTTCGTCTTCTGTCACCATAACCAATCATCATGAGAATCTCTATCCGTTCTTCTTCTGATAAACGATCCATATTGCAGAATTCTAAAGATTATTTGCCAGACAACACAACAGGAAGAATAAACAATGTGTGATGTTTATTTTGTCACCTATTTTACTCTTACTACTTGTTTTTGCTTGTGTTTTGTTTATTTATGACGTTTTGTTAATGCAATGGTTACTAGATTTCACTAAATGTGTAGCGACGAATTAAGCGTGCCTCAAATGTTTTTGATAATTTTTCTGCGTTATTTTCTTATGTAACCCTATACATGTTTAATATTTCTAAAAGAGAAAAAAATAAGCTTTCTATTGATGTATCACACAGCCTAGGTTGCTATTTAAAAAAATTCAAGATGGCGGCCGCGCTTAAAAACTATATGCAAAAAAAAATTTTTTTTACTTCAGAATATGCAAAATCACCTCAAATTAACATATACCAAATATGAAACGCATATCTCAAACCGTTTGACCAGGGGAGCTTTGGTCTCATACATAATAGCGACGCTGTATAGAATGATCGTCAAAAAATGTCTAGGATGCCATTTAAATAACTGACGATTGCAATTCAGCACTTAAAGCAGTAGTTTTTTGAAGAATATAGAAAGGTAGGTAAAAATTTACCAAAAAACTTATTAACATTTGGTTCTCCATCTTACGTCATTTCAAAATTAAATAGGGACGTAATAATTGTTGAACCACTCCGTATTTCCAATTAGTGTTCTCCTTCTTCCTGTTTTTATACAATCCTATATCTGTTCCTTAATATTTTTCCTTATTCTCTTTTGTTGCGCTACCTCTATTATGGATTTATTTCTAAATGTTGCACATTTTCCCCTTTTCTACCACTTTCCATTTGTTTTTATTGCTCCCTTTCTTACTTATTCGATTTAATATCTTTATTCAAGTTTTGTTTGTTTTTTTCTCTCCTGCTCTTTTTTATATCAACTTCATATCCCAATTTAGTCTAGTCATCAGGTACTTTTGTAGGCAAAATAACTCGGGAATGGAATTTTTTTACTTAAACTCTTATATATTTGGGCGTCCAAAAACAGATTCTGGGTTTGTGAATATAACCTCGGTCGGGGATCAGCTTTTTTATCTTAGGACTACTTTTAATGTAGGATGCAATGGGAATGAACAATCCCGATTTTGTGATTTTTTGCGCCTTTTTTAAAAATTTTGGGTTACCGACCGAGTTACAAATCACAAACTCAGGGTCTTTTTTTGGACGCCCAAATAAAGGTTTCAAGCAGAAAAATATCTATTCGTAAGCTATTTCTCTACATCCCCTATTTTTGTGACGTGATTACTGTACTAATTCCCCCTTTCACATATCTTTATTTTAAAAATTGTACATTTTGAAACTGATAAAAATTCAAAAGTAATATCATACAAAATGTAAAAATAGAAGATTTTGTAAGACATAGTATTGCAATTTCCTAAAAAGTATTTAGTGCAAAATTTATTTGTTACATTACAAGTTGGTAGATATAAAACGTTTATCTTCCCCAGAAAAATTGTACAATTTCATCAATCTTAATGTCTCGTATGTGCAAATATTTCTAGAAAAAAGAGATGATTTAACGTGAATCAAAGCAACTTTTAATAAAATGATGTTCTGTTAATTTATATAAATTTTGTGCACAATTGTAAATTAGCTCTTTATTCTAGTTTTGCCAGAAATCAGCATATGAATAATCTGCTATGGAAAGCAACTGCTGCTTGCATTGGTAGGTGAATGAAAATGCATGCTAATTTATGTTTATGTTTATAGGTACCAGTCCTAATCCTGATATGTATGAAAAGTACTGCGAAGCCAAAATGCATATTGCTAGACGAAAATTTCAGGAAAAATACAAGAAAAACAGTTATTATGCTTTTTGATTATTATAAAGACATTTCTGGCAAAGCATATATAGAAATTTAACAGTATTGAATATTTTTTTTATGCAGGGGAAAACAATGTAACCAATATAATTTGTTTCATTGGAAAGTGGAAAAACCGAATTGAAACTAATTTTGCATCCTAATAGTTCCTAATTATTTTGTTTATTATTTGAGCTAAGTTTAATTTTGTATTTAGCATATTCTGTGTATTTATTGTTGCTTTTGTGTTGAAAATTAACCTTTTTTTATTTTAACACTGCATTGCATGAAAATCAGTGTAAATAGACAATAAAAAGAATAATTAATTTTACTAACTATATTTTACATTGCGTTTGTTATGCTTTTATGCCTTTTGTTGTGGTTTTTTATGCATGGTATGTGTGAGCATGGGACAAAATAAAGTTGATACTAGATTTAACTTAATAATCGAAGTAAGTTACTTCCCAACGTCCTGCCCAAGCAAATGTTAAGAAATTTTTTTCGACGTACAAAATTGTATCACATGTAAATTTAAGCAAACAGCTCTTATGTTAGTTTTAATATTAAATTAATTTAGCAGTTTGATATATTATTCGTCAAATAATTCAATTACATACCACTCATGAATTAAAAATAACCAGGGAAAAAACTGAAGCTTTTTGTGTGTTAACTAGTTTTCGTAATTTTTTGCCCAATTGTATTTCAATTTACTCGTGGTACAACTGCGGTATATTTATTTAGAATCAGAAATTCAAAATTGAATGCATATTTAAGGGTAGCTGCTTTTTCAATATTTTAAAATCTTTATAGGAAAACATTTAGTTTTCTTGTAAATATTACAAAAAAGCCAAATGGCAGCTACTTTTTAGTCCAGTCATCACGTCGCAAAAATAAATGGGTGTAGGGAAATAACTCAGGAATGGAAATATTTGCTTTAACTCTTTATTTGGCTGTCCAAAAAGACCCGGAGTTTGTGAATTCTATTTCGGTCGGGAACCCAAGAAAATTTTTTGAAAAAGGTGCAAAAATTCATTGTATCCCACGTTAAAAGCAGTCCTAAGGAAAAAAAACTGATAAAATTCTGCATAAAATTAAACAAAAAGAATGTTCTAGCCGTAATAGTTTCTAAATTACGTCCTTACAAAGAACCCCACTTTTTTTTAAATTTTTGGCGCCAAAAATCGTGTTTTTCGATTACTTGAAATATCTATTAAAAGTGGTCCAAAAATGAGTTAAAGTACAGTCAATTTCCAGTAAATTACAAAAAAAAACAACTTTCTAACTGTAATAAGTCACAAGTGCCTCTCAAAGTAGGAAGCGCATTTTCGACTGTTTTTCCAGCCTGTTTTATAGGGTTGCAGTTTTTCGTAAATTGCTCCTTTTGAGTGCGTCCAATGTAAAAAAGAGCTGAACTAAAATGAAAGAGGATAAAATTTTGCTTAAAACTTAAAAAGAAAGAATGTTTAGTTTTCAACATATTATCTTTCATAAAATCCGATTTGGTTGTAAAATTGTGTTTTGTTTTTTTTGTTAGATTTACGTAGAATGGAGTCTCCTATACTTTTTTCCAATGAAACTTTCCTGGAAATGATTAGAAAAAAAATTGTTTGGATAAAACGGAATTTTAATGTTTTATACAATAAAATAGAGTTTTTTGAAAGGTCATATTTCGGAAACTGTTAGGTCTGAAACACTTTTTCTTTTTTGGTTTTATACAGAAAATATTTATAGCTTTTTTTTCATAGAACGATTTATAATGTAGGATGCAATGGAAACGAACAATCCACGATTTTGTGATTTTTACCATCTTTTTGGAAAAAAAATTCCTGATTTCCTGATCGAGTTAAAATTCACAAACCCATGGTCTTTTTTTGGACACCCAAATAAAGGGTTTAGGCAAAAGAATCCATTCCCGTGTTATTTCCTTACAAAAGTAGCTAATGACTGGACTAGTTAGTTTATTCTCAATTTTGTACTCGATAAAATTAAAAATTACTTTTATTACTACTATTACAGTACTAGTACGTCACTTGATCTAAAATAAATTCTAAACAGGTGCGTTACAAAATATTTGGTTAGTTCCATTCTTTCTTTTATAAATCTCGCTTCTTTTTTTGGCTCTGAATTTATTCCTTAAGATGTTAAGAAATAAAATATTACAAAGTCGTACCTCTAAAACCGCTTATCATTAACTGTTGCATATACAAGTGAGATTAACTTAAAGATGAAGATATTTTAACATGACTGCTATAACTAAATCTTAAAATAATTTCCATTTTCTTAATCATATTTTCAATACTTTGAAAATCTGGCATATTTTCACAAAACCTTTGCACGTTTTAATTTTTTAATCTTTTGACACAATGCACGTATTTCAGGTTCAAAATGTTCTTTCGATCCAAGTCTGGACGATGCCACTTCATTGTTGGATTGCCAACATGCAGGGTCTCGACACTCGCTGGCTGACACCAGCGTAACTTCAACGGCAGACTTGTCGGTGTTTTCTACAATTACTCGATCTCAGGCACACGAGAATAGCCTGGACACACATAGCAATATATCAGAAAATTCTGTAGGTGGCGCTAGTTCGGTAGGTTCAGGTATAGTTCAATCGAGTAGCATTCAAAAGCAACCGTTGAGCTCGCATTCGACACCTCGAGCCACTCCTCACAATCCTAGTCCTGATGTCGTGAGAATATATGTTCCCTACTCACCCTTAGATACTCCTGTTGCGAGTCCTCAAAATGGAGATGTACATAAATCACCACCGACTTCTTTCCCTGAAGGAAATAAAATTAGAATTAGAATTGATAATGATGAACTGCCTACTCCACTAGTCGAACATGGGCAAATTAAGCATTTTAGAATTGATAGCCCTGAAATTGATTTGAAATAGTCATGTGGATATTATTTATTCTAGATTGAGCATAAGTTTAAGTTTATAGGTGTAAGATTAATCGAGGAAGGATAAAGGGTGTTTCAAAATGTTGCTTATGGTTATGTAACAATATTAAAAATCTTTTTGTCATCGCAAATAAAACAATTATTAAACATTATAGTATTACAACTAATTTTGATTGGGTACCTACCAATTTTATTTTTACTCAGTAAATAATAAAAGGTGCTTTAAGCACTAGCTCCAAGTTGTGTAGTTTTTTTTTGTTTAATGAAATATTTTTCATTTATTTCATGTGTTTAATGTTAAGTTAGATATAGGGGCCATAAGAAAAACAAAGTTGACTATGACCTTTCGAAAATGGTGGGTACAAAAAAATTTTTGTTACCCAGAATTTTTTTCTTGTGTTACATTATCACAGCAAAAATTAATTGTTAAAATTTACAGAGAAGCTACAAGCAAAAGAAGTAAACATCAAATGTTAGTTTTTTGCCTGTATCTAGTCGGCTATGAATTTTTCGAAACTTTCAAAAATGGCAATAAATTAGTCTTCTAAACTGGCAACTTTTTCCTCATTTAATGGACTTTCTGTGTCTTACGTTTTCCGAGATCCCAATCGTGAGAAGAGTTAAAGCTTACACTCTGTATATAAAACGTGATTGATATAGTGAACGTACGCTTAGAGTAACTGGACTAGAATGAAAACTGCTAAAAATAATTTTGGGTACTGGATGCTATTATTGGTGCGCAACAGCCCAAATCCCATAAAATACTTGGTGATAGTTGGTAACAGTTCCTATTCTCTTAGAGATTATAGATCAACTTGCACTATTCAGTTCTATGTTAACATGTTCACTATCTTACGGGTCATTGTTACCTCATAACATAACGCATCAGCCTACTGTGCAGAAAGCTATAAACTGTATTCTACCTATAATGCCTTTATAAAAACTCATGTAATTTTAAACATATTTACATTGTAAGTGTATACATACATTTCATATTATAATTACTACTTTTACCTAACTAAAAACAATACGTTAAAAATTAGTACATGTATTCGTCTATAACTTTAAACTGACTGGTAAGCAGTGAACCCCGTGCGGCCGTGACCAATTGTAATGACTACCTAGTAGATTAACAGGCCCCTATAACCGGCTTACTTCTTGCAGTCTGTACATTATTGGAGTTAAAAATATAGTAGTAACGTTACGAGACACATAGATCCCGTACCTCACTGTGGTGCAAATTAGTATGAGGCTGCTCTGGCCTGTATCGCACATTAAAATGGTATCCAAAATAGGGTATCCACAGCGAACATGTTAAAACGACAAAAACATTGCTTTAAGTTAAAACTGAAAATTTTCATTGATTGTAAATGTCTGGTATACCTAGTTAAACTATGAAAGAAGTTCTTATAAACATTGGTTTGTAAACGCTATGTTACAAAGTTACAGCCTCCTGAAAATGGAACAGTCTAATAACTTTTTTTCACTACTGGTAACATGGCGTAGCATTTTGACACATAATAGAATGCTGTGAAATTCAATTTCTCTACCTTTGCTCACTGACAGGTAACTAATTTTTCATTGTTAACCACTGGTAAATAATGAACAAATTTATATTTTTGGATAATCCTGCGACAGTTTTAAAGAGAACGTTTTTATAGCACGATTTAATATATTGGAGAGATTCTATTTAATGGTATTTTATGCATAAAATAATTGTTTCAATAAATTAATTTAATTTTAAAAACGTTGGTGTATTTGAATATACGTTTTTCGCGCCGTAATAAATGACAACTCTGTCAATATCAATTTCGCCTATAATACAACCACACAAAGTAAAAAAGAGAAAATTGTTAATAATTTTAGTATTTTAGATGAAACCAGTTCTTACAAACAATGTTTTTGAATACCAATGATGATTTAACAATTTTCAAACAACTGTCATGCCAAAAAAACAAAAAACTGTCATTTGTTTTATAAGTTGAAATAAACAGGGATTTAAGTTAAAATAGTCATTTTCGACAATTATAAGGGTTTATATCACTAGTAGTGAAAAAAAAAAGTATATACACCTCGGATAAAAAGTCTTATAGCCCTCGGGCCATAGCTCTCAGGCTATAATAGTAAGACTTTGCTACCTTGGTGTATAATATACTATTTTGGCAGTAGTTGTACTAAAAGCATTATTTATTTAGCTTAATAATTTTTGTGATTTTTCACCCACACATTAATATGATTGGTTGTTGACACAGATATCGAGCACTCTGATTGGCCAAATAAAATGTGTGTGTTGTAGTCAATATAATACCATCAAGGCTGAAATCTGATTAAAGTTCTAGCTTTACTTCGTTGAAGTTCGTATTACTTTTTTGTAAAAAAACAATTCTTAACTTCAACAGGTTCAAACGTGTTCAAGCTAAGATTTGTTTTGTTTACATAAAATTAAATGTTCAATTGTTTACTAACTTTTACAATACAAACGGGAGGTATTTTTAATGTTGTATATTATATCAAAAACGTTTGAAGAACTTTTAACAATAAAAGCTTCGTAACCATAGGCAATATTTAGACACCCTCTATATTACAGTGTTTTGCTAGAGTAATCTAAAAAAATTTCGTGATTTAATTGTAATGCAAGAAAATTTAACATTACATGGATTACTTTTCACCCAAGTTTGAGTATTTACTATTTACTGTCCACAATTCCAAAATACTAATTAAGGTAAAAAAATAAGCTGTACTACAAGAAATTGAAACGATTCTTAAAATAATTTTGTGTAAGGATTGTCAATTTTAACTTATAGACTTTGTATAATATGAACAATGAAAAATTTACTATTCTTATTAATGTGTAGAGATAATAGAAATTTTATTTTAACTTTATTATATTATTTTGATATAATAATTGTTAACGAAAGATGGTGGGCTAAACTTTAACGAATACTGTTATGAAATCATTTATAATGTTTGTGTTTAGATTAGAATGCTCAAACTGCTCTGTTGTATTATAAAAGTAATCAAATTGTCAACAAATTGGTGTGTTTAATATGTTCGGAAAAAAGTAGAACCGTCCCATAATTTAATATAATTAATCGGTTGAAAAATTTTAACAATTTTTTTGATTTGATTTATTTTTTTTATAATCAATTCAAATTATAAACAATAGCAATGAAGTGTGAACCATTATATTAAAAAATTTACTGAAATTCAATTTACACCACAATTGAGATATACAGTGTGCTTTTATTTTTAAACATAGACATTTAACAGGAATGTTGAAAATAGTAAAAGATAGGAGATTGCAGATTGATTAAATACGACTTATCTTTCACGGTTAGGAAAATATAAGTTTTCATTAATTTTGTTTGTTTACAGCTAGGTATGCGCGTATAAAGCTAAATTTAAAATGGTGTCCAATTTCTTCATTAAAATTTAAAAAAAAATGGAACAAAACATTTAAATGTTGAGGAAAACACATTTTTTAGATTCTCTATCTAGCTTTGTTTTGAGGGTGCGGCATATACAGGGTGTTGTAATAGGTAGAGTCATAATTTTAGCAGGCAATTGACAAGCAAAAAATGTTAAAAAACTCAATGTCTAATTGTCAACCTTTATCCAGTTATGTAGCTATTGAAAATTTCCTCATGTTGCTTCATTGTCACCTTTATCAGGTTTTGCTTCCACATAAACCAAACAAGACAATTGCAAACTTATCTCTTGCATCAGGTAAAGTCACAAATGTAGACAAACAATAGACTGAGTATGCTTACTTAAATATGTGTACCCAAGTGGGCCGTCTTACAAGTCATACCCCCGAATATGTTCATTGCTTGACGCAAGAGGTACACCTACATTTATTTTGTTTTGTTTGTTTTAAAGGAAACCTAAGCAAAATAAGGAAAGTCATCTATAATTGGATAACCTTTGAGAATCAGATATGAGTTTATTAACATTGTTTACTTGCCATAATCACCACTTATTGTCTTTTAAAATTATTTATTGTTTTCCGTTTTTGAAAGGTCTACAGACCTAAAAAAAATCTGAAGAAATTTCATAAGACTGGAATTAATTTAAAACAGGTATTACACAGTTTGGGGCCAATAATATGTCTTCAAGTATCGATTCTGTATATTTATTTAATATGTTTAACATTTGCAAGTAGCTTTCTGTTCTCGCTTGGTGGGTGTTTTAATCAGAAGTTGCTAAAGTGCATTATCTATGTTCTTTTATAGTTTCCACTATTAACAAAGGTATTAGAAGAAGAAATTATATTATTTTGCATTTACTGTGTGTATCTAGCAAACAATTAATTTGTCGAAGAAAACAAAATCACTTTCATGTTCTTAACTAGATAACTTTTGTCTTATTTAATCAATTTGTATCGTTTATAGTTTTCCATATTCCTACGGTGATCCACACACTGTACAGTTGACACCTTAAGAATTGTTGAATTGTATGAAATACTCGAAATATTCACATATACATAAACATTAAACATATATTCATAATAATGCAATTGACAAAATGGAATTTGAAAAATTATTTAAAAAAAAAGGCTATCTCTTATCGTTTTAGCGACTTGTTTCAGGAATAAAAGTGTGTATCGTTTAAGATACCAATATTGATATTGGAAAGTTGTTTAGAATAAGCTGCAATGCTTACACATAAAATTTGAAATATGATTTTACAATTACGATTAATTTTTTTCCACATCTTATAGAGGTGCTTCCGTTTTTTTCGTATCTACAAATTTTATTTAGTACTATTAAAGAAATACTAATACATTTTTCTTAGTGAATTAGATAGAGCTAAAATGATTATGAGTTATAATTCAGTAATTGATTGATTGATTATCAATTATTCACCGATTCACAATTATCAATTGATTATTTAATCACTTATGGATATTCAGTCAAATAATTAATTATTAATCACCTAAAAACATGCTTAATTAGTTATACTTAACAACTATCCAATGGATCGATGCTAACATATTTACTAATGAATAATTGATTATTACAAAAACTGCAGCTGTAGAAGCAGACTATTGTCACGTAGTATAAGTATTTCTGTGAAACTGAAAATAATTTCCTCAGCACACAAAAGCATCATATTCTCAAAACTATGGTTCCTTATCTGATACAACATGAATAATTTTTCATTGTCTGTCCAATGATAAACTATACAAATTTTATATGTGCATGTACAAAAATAAATCAGGTTTTATCAAGTACGATTTAAAAGAAGTCTTGCCACATATGTGGTGCGAAAACTATAACCAGCCAACTAGAAATATATTTTTAATGATTTACACTCAAAAATTATTCGAGTCATAAAAACTGTGTTCAAAATAAAAGAAGGTATTTCTGGTGGCTTGATATAACTTTTCATTCACTGAATTAAAAAATATTTATGAACTATGTAAATTATGCATTCCATAATAGCATTTTTTTAATATCTAACACGTTTAAATTTTTATTTCTAATTTGTAAACATTCAACATTAGTTTTTAATATAACAATAAAAAAGCTAATTAGGAAGTTTCGAAATATAAAAATTAAATAAGTGTAGTAAAATAATTTGTAATAAATAAGAATAATGTATATCACTGTAAATGTCCTTGAAATAACAATAATACTGTAAGTAGTTAAATGTACGTAGGTACACTACTATAAAATCATTAAAATGTGCCATACATTCTTGATAGTTGTAGTGGCTAAACGCTCTAGATCTGATCACTTGAAATTTTATCGGTAGATATGTAGAATCTTTATTTTATTTAAATAACTACTCTTACTGCAATAAATCAGATCTTTTGCCAACTTTATTGTAAAATACTTCAGACCTATTCTCGTAAAGGCATGACTAGATCATCTTTACACACAAAAAACTATTTTTTTTAATACAAATGTTTAATCTGAATTAAAATTGTATGCAAAGTGTAGCAGACGGGTAACTATTGTATTCAGTTTTTTGTGTGTGAAGGCTTAATTTTCTTATTAAGATGTGTAAAAATATGCTTAAAGAAATAAATGTGTAAAGTAGTAATCAATGATGTAAATTTTGATAAATTTTTTTAGCTTAAACCATATTTAAGTTGATTTTATAATTTAATTACAGCAGTATTATTATGCCGTAACTTATTTATAACAGTGTCTGTTGGTGTTTGTGTTTATAATTATATGTTTAGTATGTTTTTGATATTGTATAGTAATTTATAGGTGCATGGATACCCAAGAGGTAAAAGGTTTTAGCTTTGTGAAAATTTTCAAGTGATACTTGCAATAAAAGTACATTATTCAATCATAAGTTGATATTTAAATTTCTTAATAAAGTGATTATGAAAAAATGCATTGTGTTTTAGGATGGTGACAAAGAGAATTTTAATTTTCTAAATTGATCAAACTTTATACATATAGGTATCTTGCAAGTCTGTTGAATAGTAATCATAATTGGTCCCAAAACCAAAATAAAGCTTTAGTTTCTAACTATAGTGTAGCATGCAGTTACCGTGCTCGAGGTCATGACGTCTCAAGGCCTTTTGACATATGCTGCTGCTGGGGTGGCGTGTTCTTATAGTCACTGTTGGCGTGTAAAACGTTGAAACACAAATACTTCTTAAAATAAGCACTTCGTCGGGAGAGTCTTTTACTTCAGATATTGTTACGTGATCTTATTTTCAAAAGTATTTCTCTATAAACGTTTGAGCGTCAACCGTGCGCCCACTGATAAATTATAGCATTTTGACGAAAACCAAATTGTAGCCCATTTCCAGTTCTACGAGACAGCAAAGTTTTTAACAAAATCGTGATTTTTTGAGAAGTAATTGTTTGAAAGTTTCAAAATTGTTTCACATTAGTTTTCATGTTTTCAAAAGTTCTCATACATACTAATATTTATGTGCCTCTAGAGCTACTACTGTAGCAGCCCTTGGATTCAATTGTATTTTGTAACTTGGCGACTTGCGTTGCTATTGACGTTGCTATAAATATTCATCAAAATTATCTTGTAAAAGTAACACACATTAAAAGTTTCTCCTCCAAATTAGTATTTTATTTCCAACTACAAACCTAACTTTACATTATTGGTGACCCCGACGTTGACCTTCCTGAGATTTTCAACCAGAATTCAGAATTTCAAAACTTCCACAAACCGCAAAATTCAGCTGCTACATCGCCACAGACCTCCGGATCTTCAAGACGCCATTGAATTACAAGATAAGTAACGTTTATTAACTATGGCTTTTAATCGTGTTTGTATTGACTTTCCCGAATTTAATACTAATGACGTCGATTCAAACTACAGCTTGTTACTAAATGCTTTCTTTCACAACCACACAACATGTATAATTTAATGACAGACTGTGCTGTGAGAAGAGTGGTTGAGCGAGTTTCTGTTAATCGATCTGTAATGTTCGACCCGGAAATTCGTGAGTCATCCATTCTTCCACAGACTGGTGGTAATCCACCTGTTCAACAAACAAATCACAACCATCACTCCAACCCACTTCATCACATCACAACCATCCGTAGTTATAATAGTGCATGTTCTAGACCAGATTTTTTTGTTTCATTTTTTTAGACAAATGACATTGTTTTTAAAGTCTTTGTTTTCAAAACACTCTATTTCTAACCAAAAACCATTAAAAATACAAACATATTTTCTAGACCAGATTTTCTAAAAACGCAGTTTTTGAGCAAAACAGCTCGATTTTTAAGTTTTTATCGTTGAAGTTTATAAAAACTAACAAAAATCAGGATTTTAACCCTGATTTTCAAGCGTTGAAGTTTTTTTCACCCCAAAAAACCCATGAAAATCGATCCATTTTTAACCGACTTCAAAAAAAGGAGGAGGTTCTCAATTCGTCTGTATATATTTTTTTTTTTTATTTTTTTTTTTTTTTTTTATGTATGTTCGGGCATAACTTTTTTGTGTATGAACCGATTTTAATGATTTTTTGGTGTTAGGTTCAGTATATTTCCAAGGTGGTCCCATTATAATTTCATTGGTATTGGAGCTTGAACTTCGAAGATACTCCTCAAAATCTATTTTTTTAACGGACTTTTTTAGTGTTTCCGTATTTCATCTTCCGTTTCAACTAGCAATCTTTCCTCATTCGAGAAACATTAATTAACCGACTTCAAAAAAAGGAGGAGGTTCTCAATTCGTCTGTATATATTTTTTTTTTATTTTTTTTTATGTATGTTCGGGCATAACTTTTTTGTGTATGAACCGATTTTAATGATTTTTTGGTGTTAGGTTCAGTATAGTTCCAAGGTGGTCCCATTATAATTTCATTGGTATTGGAGCTTGAACTTCGAAGATACTCCTCAAAATCTATTTTTTTAACGGACTTTTTTAGTGTTTCCGTATTTCATCTTCCGTTTCAACTAGCAATCTTTCCTCATTCGAGAAACATTAATTAACCGACTTCAAAAAAAGGAGGAGGTTCTCAATTCGTCTGTATATATATTTTTTTTATTTATTTTTTTTTATGTATGTTCGGGCATAACTTTTTTGTGTATGAACCGATTTTAATGATTTTTTGGTGTTAGGTTCAGTATAGTTCCAAGGTGGTCCCATTATAATTTCATTGGTATTGGAGCTTGAACTTCGAAGATACTCCTCAAAATCTATTTTTTTAACGGACTTTTTTAGTGTTTCCGTATTTCATCTTCCGTTTCAACTAGCAATCTTTCCTCATTCGAGAAACACCCTTACTAGGTCTACCCATCACTTAAAATTGTAAAATAATTAACTTTAAAAAAAAAAGAAAACCGACTTCAAATAAAAACACAAAAGTAACATAAGTTAACTAAAAAGCAAAAAATAAATGTTTTTTATACAACAGTTTAATACTTATTTGTTGTTCCGTTTAACGTAATTAAGAAATTGTTGTTTATTATATAATTATTAATTGTTTTATAATTTTTAAGTCGGTGCCAAGTATAACATAGATATAACATTAGATTCGAATTTTTATGTTATACTTGGCACCGACTTAAAAATTATAAAACAATTAATAATTATATAATAAACAACAATTTCTTAATTACGTTAAACGGAACAACAAATAAGTATTAAACTGTTGTATAAAAAACATTTATTTTTTGCTTTTTAGTTAACTTATGTTACTTTTGTGTTTTTATTTGAAGTCGGTTTTCTTTTTTTTTAAAAGTTAATTATGTCTAGACCAGATGATTTTTCAAAACGCGTTTTAGAGGAAAAATGGGTTGTTTTTAAATTTCATCCGTTGAAGTTTTCGAAATTCCTGAGACAATTTGAAACCAAAATGAACACCCCTCTTTTCTACCCATTTTTGTTTAATTTCTTTAGCTAAATAGTCTTGTTTTTTCAAATCATTTTCAACTAAAAAGCGTCTTTTAAAAAATCTGGTCCAGCTTTTCAAGCATAAAATTAGACTCATTTACCTAAAAAAACGCAAAAATCTGGTCTAGTTGTTGAATCTGGTCTAGCAATTAAACCAAACTTGACCTTGAAGTTTTTGAAATCTGATCTAGTTGTCGAACCAAAAAATCTGGTCTATTGACTCTAATCTCATCCAATTATCAAATCTCTTACCTCCACTCTTACAGAGTTTAGTTGCGTTGAAGAATCCAGTTGACTTGTCTATAATCAATTTGAAATCTCCAAACAAGCCATACCAATAATTGTCTTTGATTTGTTCATAACAAACATCAACAAGAGAAGCCATTTTGTATTCTTAAGGATGCCCTTTTATTTTACATATTATTATTTAAGGAATTATTCACATCTAAAATTTTCTATAAAATTCGTTTTCTCAATCAGTTTCAAAAGTATAAGACGCCAATTTATTTAATAAAGTTTTCAATTGTTCCAATACACCTACGTTTGGACAGTGAATATTAAAAATGCTAAAATCAAATGGGCCAGCCTTTACTAACAAATTTGAAAATTCGTCAAACTCGTAAACAATTATTTTATTGTTTTTCTTTTTATAAAAATATAATATCCCATTTTTGTATCTAAAAGCCCCGTTTACATCTGATGGAACTCCAGGAAATAGTTCATTAATGATTCCGTGCCGTTTACCTTTCAAAGTGCACTCATCCAATTCGATATAATAATAATTATCATAAAATATAAAAGTGCGTCCGGTATATGTATTAAAAATTGTTTGAATCTTTTTATTACTTGGTACTCCCAATTCATTAATGTTACCAGATCGTATTGATATCAAACTAGGAAAGTCTATTAGATAAAATTTATTTTCATCTATAATTACAACTTCTCCAGAAGGTCTCTGATAAATGTGAGAAATTTGTTTTACAAATGGTAAATATTCAGAAATTAATTTTGGATCTCTATATTTCTTATCATTTATATTCACCAACCAAACCCACTTTTTATGAACTATATAAAAATGATGAGTAAAAGTTATCAACAACTGATCTGGATATTTTATAGAACACAAATCAATTGTTAAAGAAGCTGGTTCATCTGGTTTTTTAGTTGTCATGATTGGTAACTTGGTAGATGAATCTGGTATTCCATACAAATATTGAACTGCGTGTATATCATCTTCTGTAATATTAACTCCACTCATATAATAAGGATACATTAGAGCCGATTCAACTCCAGAATGTTGTATTCCTAAAGTGTGACCAATTTCATGTAATAATACAGTATATAAACTTGTTTGATCACTAGGTGGATCATCAAAACCTAAATACCAATTTTCTGATTTATCTAAATGTAATTCTCTACAAGTATCTCTTCCTGTTGGAAAGAATGCATGAGCTAATATTTGTCCTTGTCCATCAAAATAATCTGAACAAGTGCCATTCATACAACGAACATTATTATTATGTTGAGTTGGTCTATTTGAAAATGAAATTAAAATATCTGGTTTAATTTGATTATATTCAAAAGTTAACCGAGATACACTTTGCCAAACATTAAATGCTTTCTGAGCGACGTGTTTTTGTTGATTATTTGCTAAACTGAAATACCATTTTAAATTTGTCTTGTTCCATTTCTCTGGATAAATTCTAAAATGAGTTGGATCATCTTTAACTCCACAACGAGGAGTATTCATTAATTTTAGTGTTTCTTGGTTCAAATCTCCATCTGCAGGTAAATTAAAAAATTCTTGAAATTTAATTAATCCAGAAGATACATCATCTGTAATGGCACCCTCTTCTATATACCCGTATTTTAATAGATATTCTTTTACATCGGTTTCCGAATAGACTAAAGTAAATAGCAAGAGCAAAATAATTTGATTCATTTATTTAAATCAAAATTTTATAAACGTTGTTATCAGTTCCATTACTATTTAAATTTTTTTTACAAACAATCAAATCAACCAAAACGCTCAGAGAAATTTTTTCACTCGTATTATCAAATTTAAATTTTATTTCATCCAACACAGAATGGTTTCCCTTTATTGGAGAATACATTATATTATTTGGTCTTATAATCAATGGTTTTCTTATATTATGCTCGGTTCTCCATCTAAATATCGATCCTTCGAATAAATTCGATTTTACATTTAAATCGAGTACTGAATTTGATTTAAATATAGTTTCTTTATTTGGTTTAATTATAGTTTCATTTGGTACACCAAATATTTTTTCAATGTAGCCAGATTCAGGTGGATATGTTATTCTTAATTTAACAGGACTGAAAATTGTTGTTTGACTTTCTGTCCATCTTAATTTAAATTTATCCACATCAAAGAGTTGTGCATCGTCTACAAGTTTTACTCGTTTATCTACCTCTTCTTTTAAAAGATTTTTAATAACATTTATACCATTATTAGTTGCACTCGATCCACCTTTCAAACTAATAAAATTTCTTCCAACACGGGAACTTTTAATTTCATGAACATATGAATTTTTAAACTCCTGGTTGTTTGTCATATTATTAAACATTTCTTGTATGTGAGGAGATTTATGATCATATGTCACTATTAAAACATCTTTTTGACTTAGAACACTCGGTTCTTTTCTAAGTTCAAATTTAAAATCTTCAAACTTGGGTTTAGATTTTTCTTTTTCATCATCTATAAACATTTTCATATTGAGTTCAAGTACATTTTTAAATTCGTCAAAATTTTTATATTGATCGGGGCTATGATTAAACGTATGCGCTTTATTAGCAGCTTCAGAATACCAAAACGTAAACATAAACTGTGGAACATAAAATTCTGGTACGACAGTTAAATTGTTTGATGAACAATATTTATCGCACGGAATATAAACATCTACAACGCCTACATAATAATTATATTTTTCATGATCAAGTTGTCTTTTATCATTTCCAAAACTATATTCAACACCATCCTCTGTGTTTCCTTTCAACTCGTATACATTTCTCTTATCCACCAACATCATTTAATATAGATTATTATTTTATAAACGTTTTCGTTTCCAAAGTATCCAATTCAAAATCGTATTCCATAGTTTTTTCGGAAAATAATAAAACAAAACATTTTATTCCTTCGTCAGCCGCATTTGGCATTGGATGATATTTATTAAATTCCATATGGAGATCCATTTTTGGTTGTCTATTACTAGTATTCATACCTTCAAATCTCATATCTATATTATATAGAAAATTCCATTTGAAAAATGAATCTGGGGTATGGTAAGTTTCAATATTTCGACTTGTTCCATACTTGGCTCTATCATAATCCATAGATCTTAAAAATGCCATCAAGTACCTTTTTCTATCTGGATCATAATTTTGTCTTTCTGGAGGATATTCTTGTCCATCTCTTTCTATCCATAAATTTCTAATCGACGCATGAGTAAAATTAATGTGTTTATTTTGAGTATTGAAAGATGCATTTTCTACAAATCCAATAACCGCCCAATAAATAAAACCAGAACCAATATAATTATCTGATATAGTTATATTAAATCTATCTCCCCACACATTATATTCCAAACATTGAATATCGTTAAAAGTAAAATTATATTTATACAGATTAGAAGTCATGGCGTCTTTCAAAGCTAATATTGCCATATCTTGATATTTATTTATATACAGCAGACAACTCATTTCTTCAATTATAATCGATGCATTTGGATTTTCTTTTCCTTCTTCGTATATAAATAAAGCATCGTTCTCTCCATGTTTATTTTTTTCTAAAATCAATTCACATTTTAAATCAAATATGGGAGTATCAACATCATCCATGAATCCAGGAACCAAATCACCTAAAGAAATAATAGCCTTATGAACTCCTCCACTTGCTTTATCTCTTGCATCAAAACCGTTTACTTGACTCTTGCCAACATTTTCATCCGACCAGTTTACTCTCATTTTCATTACCGAAGCCATTGAAATATTACCGAGTTTTTGAACGTCTTTATTTTTTACCAGAATCTTGGCTGATTTAAATAATTTTGAAACCCATCCATCGCTCAATTGGACTTTGGTTTTAATATCTGATTTTCTGTCGGCCGCCTTTATATTAATTCGTATATACAGATAACTTCTATGAAAATGTATTGATTTTTCAATCACATCGAAATTAAATGGAATCTCATCATGTTTATTTAAATCTGTATTATTTTTTGGATAAAATGTTCTATGACCTGCAGACTTTATATACGGCGATTGTTCTCGCAATAATTTAGCAAAATCTTTCTTTGTTTTGCACATTATTTAAAAGAGTAATGTTTTTATCAAGTTTATCTTGTTTTTCTGTATAGATTTTATAACTTGATCAAATTCCATAGTTTCCATTAATTTTAAAAAGATTAAACAGAGATGTACACACATGTTTGTTTTATCGGCTTGTACTTTTATTTTATTGTATACGATTTTAAAAGTTTTTAAGATAAAAGAATATGGTTTATTTCCTGATGAATCAAAATAAAATACTGTGTCTCTTCTGATTATATAACATGTTGCGTGATTAGCGTAAAATAAGATTCCTGATTCGTTTTTTGAAAATTTTTTTGGAAGCGACTCTATAAAGACCTTTCTGAAATCTTTAATTTTTAATTTCTTTACAAATTTCAAAGCATCCTTATCACTCGTTGGTATAAGAATGAAATTATTTAGTTGTCTGTTTGTAAATTTTAAATTTTTTAAAGTAACACCCCTTTTATTTCTCCACGCATCTATAACTTTCTTTTGTTGGTAAATGGATAAATTTTTAAAATCCATTTATTAATATTTCATCAGTTTAGAGTATACAAAGAAGGTTTACGGGGAAGCGAATAAATTGTTTTTGGTCTATATAATTGTTCATCTCTTGTTTGTTCCTCTTCTTCTTCTTCCTGCACTAATAAATTGTACAATTTTTTCTGAACTTTTAATTGTTGTTGTTGTAAATCTTTTGATGTATCGAAATAATCACGTTCTTGATAAAATCGTTTCGTGTTCATGACCGTATCGTAAATTCCTCTTCCAAAATCAACAACATCAGAAACACCCATTGTTGCAAGGGAACTAACTAGTCCTCCGGCTAATACTTGATAAGGATGGTTATCATTGTTTATATAATTCAAAATCATTTTTGCAGCTTCTGGGTCATTTTTAATTTTTTCAAGGGCCTCTACAACTTGATTTACAAGATTTATTTGTCCGGCTGCTAAAGCAGTTTTACCTTTCATTAAATATTTTACAACTTTGGCCCAAAATCTTTGTTTCGTATCATAATTTTTAGATTTTCGTATTTTATCTGCTTCCTCTATTAATTTCAAATCAGACGCTCGTATCTTTTCATAATTTTCTTTAGTTTGATTTTTTGCATCATCATAATAACCAGTCTCGGTATATACAGCATCGTGTTCTCTACATGCTTTATCTAAATCATTAATACCATCATCGCCCGGTTCAATTCTCTTTTTGTATTTTGTAAACGGACCACAAAATTCATAATCTGGTAGATGCATTTCTGGCATTTTTCAAATTAATCCAGACGCCTTTTCGGTATCTCCTTTTGAAATACAAGTTAGACAATCACAAATCATTTTATGAAATCCGGCGGCTGTACTTTTACTACGGCGTTTTGGAGATGATAATGATTCTTTGAAATCCCATATTGGTTTAATTAAAAATTTCCATTTGCTTCCTTTACTATTTAGTGGTTTATTTAAACTTGAATTATAATTTTGATACATTGAATTTGTTTTTCTTACCAATTCATTAAATTTAAAATGATCTTCCGACGTGTATTCAGATACGTCTGGTACTTCTCTATCAAATAATAATTTTTTTAATCCTGATGAAAGTTCAATGAGTTGGTTGTCTAAATAAAAATTATTATCCTTCGGTTTTATAATTTCTGAACCCATCATAAATTCTCTAGAAGCTAAATCATATCTAGGACCATATATTCCATCATAATTTCTATTTCTTTTAGGTCTACTAGCATCCTCTTTTAAAGATGTCCATACATCACCATATGCAAATACTACTTCATCTTCTTCTGGCGTGTGAGAAACTTTCTCACGCGTCGAACGTTTAGTTTTTTTTATTTTTAGAAACGTCAATTAGTTCTTCCAAATGATTATCAATTTTTTCCAATCTTTTTGTAATTGGTTCTTCTTTCTTTTCTCTCTGTTTGTATTCTGTTTTTTTCTTTATTGGCAACGTCAAGTTCTTTCTCCATAATTTCTTTTTTTAATTTTTTCATTTCGTTGGCACTCATTTGTTTTGTCGGACTTGCAGTAGTCGGACTTGTATTAGTCGGACCATCTTGTTCGATAGTCGTCAGACGTATTGGTTTGTTTTCGTCGGTCTCTTTATCAAATCTCCTTTTTATTTTTCGGTACAATTTTTTCATTTCCTCTGAAGTCATCATTTATATATAAATGAATAGATTCAAGGGAGTTAAGCTAAAATATTTTAAAGATTTAGAAGCTGGCCAAACTTGTGAAGGTAAGCCAAGAATTCGTGCAATTATAGTAGGCCCAAGTGGAAGTGGAAAAACACACTTGAGTCTAAATTTTATTTTTAATGAGAAACTGGTTTACTATAAAAATTTATACATTTATACGAGATCACCAGATCAACCCATTTACCAAAACTTGAAAAAGGTTTTTAAAAATACAAAATGCAAATTATTTTTTGAAAGTGAATGGGAAAATATTGTATCTGTAGACGAATGTTTACCAGATAGTTTGATTATATTTGACGATGGATCTTTAGATAAGCAAACCAAAGTGCAAGATTATTTTACCAGAGGAAGACATAAAGGAATTTCCACAATTTATATCGTTCATTCAATTTCAGCTATTGATCCTAAATTTATACGTGGAAATGCAGATTACATGTTTATCTTCAAATTACCCCCCAAATATATCAAATTCATTTACGATAATTACATTTCAAACATTTCCAAAGAACAGTTTGTAAAAATTTGTAACGAGTGTTGGAATCAAAAATTTAATTTCCTCTCAATTGACATGGTAAATTTGAATTTCTTTAAATGTTTTACTCCTTTATAAATGAGTGAAATTTATTGCGTAAAGTGTAAAAAACACACAAAAAATAAAGGTCCCGCAAAACTGCAACATGGAAAAGGTGGAAGTGAATATTATTCAGCAATCTGTGTCGTATGTGGAAAGAAAAAATCTCAAATGAAACATGGTAAGAGCATATAAACCAGCAAAACTAAATTTTAACCGAATTGTTTTAGCAATCGCCATTCATGTCAACTGCCCAGGCGAAGATGATGTTATCGATATCGCGGCCAGGCATGAGGCCGCCGTTAACTTGTTCACCCGACAATGCCCCTTCGGGGCATATGTGGCGGAAGTTATTGCTATTAGAGGCAGAGGAAAGAAAAAATGCGCTTGGCGAGTGCGATACATCAGGGACATGGCTCCACAATTTCTAAACCTCGATTCTGAACAGTTAACATTAGACATTAGTAATCTGAAGCCTAACAACACTGAGATCATTGAAAAAACTAGAAATTTATACCCCCCATCCATAGATATCGTCTATTCGTGCGGATGCAGGTGTAATATGTCCCGAAATGCCAGTATGTCTATTAAAAAATGTGTTTATGTTGAAACAATTGACAAGGATTTTGTTAATTTAAAGGTGGAGGAGGATTTTGTTAATTTAAAGGTGGAGGAGAATTTAGTTAATTTAAAATTGGAGGAGAATCTCCAAGAATAAGGCCCGTTTTCATAATCAATTTGCTAACTGATGATTAGAATGTCACTATATAAGTTTCAATGTTATATCAACTATCACATCCTAACGGTCAGAAATGAGGGTTTTAAATTTGATTATGAAATGGGCCCTAATTATTATTTTATATTCTATGTGTAGTGTGACGTTAATTATCAATCTGTACTTAATAATACTGTTTCAAGACGAATTTTATATTCTAAGTAAATTCTGGCTGTAATAAGATGTCTTCACAACGTCCATTAAAGAAGGGTTTTAAATTTGATTATGAAATGGGCCCTAATTATTATTTTATATTCTATGTGTAGTGTGACGTTAATTATCAATCTGTACTTAATAATACTGTTTCAAGACGAATTTTATATTCTAGGTAAATTCTGGCTGTAATAAGATGTCTTCACAGCGTCCATTAAAGAAGGGTTTTAAATTTGATTATGAAATGGGCCCTAATTATTATTTTATATTCTATGTGTAGTGTGACGTTAATTATCAATCTGTACTTAATAATACTGTTTCAAGACGAATTTTATATTCTAAGTAAATTCTGGCTGTAATAAGATGTCTTCACAACGTCCATTAAAGAAGGGTTTTAGATTTCATTATGAAATGGGCCCTAATTATTATTTTATATTCTATGTGTAGTGTGACGTTAATTATCAATCTGTACTTAATACTACTGTTTCAAGACGAATTTTATATTCTAGGTAAATTCTGGCTGTAATAAGATGTCTTCATAACGTCCATTAAAGATTTATAATTATATTTGTTGCATTATTAGATATTCATTCCCATTACAGCTTAAGTAGATTTTATAATTCATTTGTTCCATCAATGACAACGTATGAGGCACGGTTTGTGCCATAATTAAATGTTTTTTATTTAGTTAGTAAATATACTTTTTGAATACTTATACCTTTAAAAAACAGGGCTGTGAATTCGCTTCGCCCATGAGGACCTATGATTTTCAATCTGATAAAAAATCAGAGTCCACCCTAAATAATTATTTTGCTGTAGTAGTTATAATAGTGCATGTTCTAGACCAGATTTTTTTGTTTCATTTTTTTAGACAAATGACATTGTTTTTAAAGTCTTTGTTTTCAAAACACTCATTTAGATGGTTACCGCTGTCAAGTTTAGTTTAATTGTTAGACCAGATTTTTTGGTTCGACAACTAGATCAGATTTCAAAAACTTCGTCAAGTTTGGTTTTATTGTTAGACCAGATTCAACAACTAGACCAGATTTTTGCGTTTTTTTAGGTAAATGAGTCTAATTTTATGCTTGAAAAGCTGGACCAGATTTTTTAAAAGACGCTTTTTAGTTGTAAATGATTTGAAAAAACAAGACTATTTAGCTAAAGAAATTAAACAAAAATGGGTAGAAAAGAGGGGTGTTCATTTTGGTTTCAAATTGTCTCAGGAATTTCGAAAACTTCAACGGATGAAATTTAAAAACAACCCATTTTCCTTCTAAAACGCGTTTTGAAAAATCATCTGGTCTAGACAAAATGGATCGATTTTCATGGGTTTTTTGGGGTGAAAAAAACTTCAACGCTTGAAAATCAGGGTTAAAATCCTGATTTTTGTTAGTTTTTATAAACTTCAACGATAAAAACTTAAAAATCGAGCTGTTTTGCTCAAAAAATGCGTTTTTAGAAAATCTGGTCTAGAAAATATGTTTGTATTTTTAATGGTTTTTGGTTAGAAATAGAGTGTTTTGAAAACAAAGACTTTAAAAACAATGTCATTTGTCTGAAAAAATGAAACAAAAGAATCTGGTCTAGAACATGCACTATTATAACTACTACCATCATTCCAACCCACTTCATCACAATCAAAGATCCAACCAATCTCTCAATCATCTCTCTCAAACAAATCACAACTAATCATACATCCTAATCAACTTTACAATCTTCTTTCTTCTGAACTTAACGACTACCAATCGCCTTCTACGGTAGAAGCAGATGTTAATCCTCAAGAAATTTCTTCTAACTCACTCTCTTTACAATCTTTATCACCTGAACGCACTCTTTACTATAATGTTCTTCAACAATTTCCGACTTTAACAGCTGAATTCGACATTAACACCCCTATTAAACATAATGTAGTGCACCGAATAAAAACGAATGGTCCGCCAATTAGTGCAAAGTGTCGAAGACTTAATCCAACACAATTACTGTTTTTAGAAAAGCATCTGCATGAACTGTTACGTGCTGGAATCATCGAGCAGGCAGACAGTTCTTGGAGTAGTCCAATTCATATGGTATTTAAACCTGATGGCAGCTATCGTGTCTGTGGCGATTACAGGCAGCTGAATGCAATGACAGTTCCGGATACCTATCCAATTTCCTTCAGAAAGCATACTTCTAAATTCCTTTGCATCCAGATGATATGGTCAAAACCACAATTACCACGCCTCTTGGTGCATATCGTTACAAAAGACATTTGCGTCATGTAAAAATGGTTTTTGAACGTTTGGCTAGATACAGACTTTTGTTGAACGTTGATAAATGTGTTTTTGGGGTTAGTCAATTAGATTATTTGGGGCACAAGGTTTCATGTAAAGGCATTCTGCCACAAGACTTCACGTTTGCTGCGTAGTTTTTTCTTATGCAAGTTGGGGAGGGGGGGGGGCGTATTAACGTAGCAGCCCTTGGATTCAATTGTATTTTGTAACTTGGCGACTTACGTTGCTGTTGACGTTGCTATAAATATTCATCAAAATTATCTTGTAAAAGTAACACACATTAAAAGTTTCTCCTCCAAATTAGTATTTTATTTCCAACTACAAACCTAACTTTACACTACAACACCTAATTTGATCCCAACTCGTAGCTATAGGAAGGAATTGTTATCGAGCAATTTCAGAAATTGAGATTTTGACGTATATGCACGATTTAGGGTCTGAGAAAACCGGAAAACTAGTATTCATCATGGTGTTTGTAATACACTTTACAGCCCAAACGTCTTAAGCCAAGAATCCTAATTTAGGTTTTAAAGTTTGGTAATCGGCAAAGTAGTGAGCGAGATTGTGTTATACTTCAATATAGGCGCGCTCGAAAAAGAAACTCAGATTAGCATTCTACCATGCCGAATACCTGGTCTCCTCCTACCACCCTCCGGTCACCCACAAAAACCGGTAATGTGCAAATCGATTGAACAACTAGAAAACACCAAATACCATGAAAGCAGACGACTGCTTCAAAAAATTGAGAGGGGGAGGGGTGCTATACTTCAAAATAGGCACGCTCGAAAAAGAACCTTAGATTCGTATTCTACACATGTCGAATAGGCAATCAGCGCAAGCCTGGCCTTCCTATCATCCCCCAGTGTCTCCCCTGCAACGATTTTTTGATATTAAAAAAATGTACGATGTACGAATTTCGGCTTTAAAATCGGCATGAACACGTTAAATGATAATAGGAACAATCTTCTATTGAGAAAGCGCCTTTGGGAGATTTACTTTTGGTAGTTTGGTAATTTTGAACTCGATTTTAGATTTCATTGAAAAAATACGGGGGGCAAGTCGGCCGGCGGGCTGGCAAGCAGGCAAGACAGGCCGACCGGCGGGCGGGCAAGCAGGCAGACCGGCGGGCGGGGGGCAGGAATGTGGGGAGGCGGGTAGGTGGGTAGAGTGGGTGGGTAGGTCGGTGGATGTGGAGGTAGGTGTGTAGGGAGGTGGGTAGGTAGGTAGATAGGAAATTAGAAAATTGATCTGAAAGAAATAATTACAAAAAAACTGCAGTGTTATTCACGATGTAGAATATTCGTTAAGATGATTTTGAAACTAGAAAATACATTATATACCTACTTAGCTTAATGACTCAACAGAATACGTTTACATAGTACAACATTATTAGAGGAATCTCAAGAAAAACAAAATATTTCAGAAACGTTGTATTTGTTTCTTAATAGTTAAACTTTAAATCTTTGTTGGCGTTGGTTTCCAAAACTACGAGAGTTTAAAATATCACCACGCCTTTGATTTTATTATTTTTATAGGATACGTTGGTACTTACAGATTTCTATCTAGTTTTAGTAGAAACACGACTGCAGCATTCTGAACAAAAAAATAAGTGCCCAACATCCATTTTGTAGAAGGTCAACATTTCAAGTTAAAATGTTACCTATTTTCTACATATTCAAACTAAAATTTATCATTATTTTGCAATTATCGCATAATTAATTAATTCGTTTTTAAAACCTAACTTAAAAAACTAAAAACTAACTCTTTTTCTTCGAAATTTTTTGAAATCAACCGCACTACACACTTTGCCACATACCTCACAGTTACATATTAATAATTATCAAGGCTAAATTTTGAAACACTGTTTAAATTTGTAACATAATACATTGACATCCTAGAAAATGACGTATGGCTTCAATTTATTTTTAGAAGTTGTGTATCTAGTGTAACTATAGGTATAGAAATCTGCGTCAATACTACACTTTAGTACCAGTGGCGGATCTTGATTTTGTGGGGCCCCAGGCGTAACCTGATCTGGAGGCCCCTTATTGACCCTTCTAATAATGGGATGGTTCACTAAAATGAACAATGCAGAAAATCATAACGTTTTTTATTTTTGGAATCAACAAAAACATTAACACATAAAAATAAGATACGCAAATAAAAAAATATTCTCAGGTACTAGAAAAAAATAATGACATTCCCATTTAAAAAAAAATTACATTCTCACGTAAAAAAATTTAATTTTGGTTTTTGAGGATAAGACACCCAACGATTCGGAGGCCCCCGCTTTGCTGAGACCCCAGACACGCACCTCATGCGCCTGTGCGGTAATCCGCCACTGATACGTGAATAATAATAATTATTATTATTAATCTAAGTTGCAGGCTTCCGCGGCCGTTGTTAATAACAGCTAGGCTTCCGGGTTGGAGCCGCGTCATCGGTGCATGAACTGCAGTTCATGCACCGATGACGCGGCTCCAACCCGGAAGCCTAGCTGTTATTATTATTATTATTATTATTATTATACCATAAAATATTCCTGTTTCAGCCAAGTCGCTCATCAGTAACATTAAAATAAGACTATAATAGCTATTTATGTAACCAGTTAGACGAGCGAAGCGAGTTCCCGCAAAATCCCACAAGTTACACAAAATCGCATTTCCTAACGTGTTACATACAAGATTTTTTCTAATTTTGATAAACATAAAGGTTGTTTAAACTTTAAATCGGGGAAATTATTAATTTCACGAATTGTATAGAAAATCAAGTAGGTACGCTTATTTTGTTTGACATTTTGAAGTTTATACAGAAGTGTGTCGAGTTAGAAAATATCCGAAATGTCTGATTCAAGTTCAGATATACCAAGTGATATCCAAGAGGCCGCACAAAATGCACTATCATCCGTGATTCCGATAAAATCAAAAGCAAAATATGATTTGGCTTACGAAAAATTTGAAAAGTGTTGCGAAGAAAAAAAAGTAAAACATATCAAAGATTGCTACTGATATTTGAAACAAATTGCGTTTCCGTTTCTCAGATTACAGCAAGTTCTAGTAATAAAATCCCAATCATCAGAAGTTAACCTATCTAACTGTAAGAATTGTGTTATACATGTTTATAATTAATTAAATGTTAAATTTTTCTTAATTTTGTGTTTTTTTTTGTAACTGGTGTTGAAATGAATTTTTCATCACCAGTTGTGAAATATCTTACGTTTCCTAACTGGTTAAGAAAAGTGTGACGTTTCGAAACTTCAATTAATTTTGAAAAGTGACACTTAACATGTCAAAATTAGAAAAAGTTAATTTTTAGATCCCTTAATATTAAGAGGGACTAATTATACGCCTCGCCCCAACTTTTAAACTATTATTTTGTCTTTTCTGTAGGTAGTGTTTTTCAGTTCCAAAGCAATCTTGCCTAAAACTAAAAAAAAAACTGTTTAGTAGAGGCTTTGTTGCGTCACTAAAATAAGGGAAAGATCCGGCGAAAAGTTTTGCCCATTTTTGCATAATTTCCTTCAGCGGTATTTCACTATGAAGTAAACGTAATTCGGAGAAAAGCAGTAAAAAGAAGGTTGCCCACAATAAATAACTTGCAGCTGCAGCGGGAGAAGCTTCTTGCGGGTTAAATAATTGGCGTTGACAAGTTTTATTGCTTTTTAAACATCTACATAACAGGCGGAATTTGAACGAAAACAGTTTTTATAGATAAAAACAAGTACCTAATAAAAGGTTGTTTATCGCCCTATCGGATATTGGACGCTCTTTGTCCTTTAACTAGTGATAACAGGCGACTTTATTTACGACATTTTTTTAAAGTAAATATAGGTACAGATTTTTGAAGTGAAACTTCTTCAAAATGTTTGTAAAAAAGAACCTGACGGTTTTAATCAATTTTACTTGCGGGTAACATTAAATAATGTGTGAATTAACATTTAATTCATAAAAATTTTAGCACTGAATCTGAGAGAACTTATGGCAAATCGAAAACTGTTTTACAACTGTATATTTTTACATGGCTGTATAGAGAATAAAAAGCACTAACTGATCATGCCATAAAAAGTGCTATAGGTTGCCATTTAAAAAACTGTCGATGACGTCATAGCTAAAACATATGACAATTTAAAAAAATGAGCGAAACACTTCGCCTGGACTTTCCTATACTTATAAATTAACATTGTTTTATATATTCCAATAATTTTGATGTACACCTGTCTAGACCCGGCTAGTAAAAGTAAACAGCGTTTATAAAAACTTCAAGCCTGAAGAGCGTAACTTAAACCTACCATTACCACGCTGGCTCCGCCTGCAACTGAGTACATGTGAAACAACCGAACTGAAATGAACCGGAGGCACGAGTAAGGAAGCGTGTTGATGTTTGAAAATGTATTAATAACTCGAGAAGTACGTATTATTTTTAGCAAGAAATTACTCTTATTAATTTGTATTTAGAATTTCAAAACCTTTCTGATTTTAAAGCCAAAATGCCACGTTTCCATTTAAAAAAAAGTTATTGTTTACCGTGACTGCCATATTAAAATTGGAACATTAAACGACTAGCACAAGAATACAACTGCTGTAGAAAGTATGTGAAATTCTTCTAAGGACAAAAAGATTATTAAGGGGCACAAAATTCTATTTTTTGTAAAAAGATTCTCCTAGAGCAAACAAATGAAGAAATCAATTTTTTAATTTTGTAGCGAAAATTTTGGGGGGAGGGGGAATAGTAGCCCCCCTAAATATTAAATTATCAAAAAAATATTATGATATTCGGATTTTGCTGTCAATGATGAGCTATATTGCTTTAACAGAAATATTTTATTGCTCCCCGTTAAATAAAAAAAAGGGTACCAATTTTCAATTTTCAAAAATTCATAGAGGGCGTCACAGTGAAATTATAACAATGAGCAAAAAACAAAATTGTAGCAGATGCCTATCTCTATCAGCTTAAAAAGTTTAAACAAAAACGTGTGGGCAGTCTTTGAGATTTTTTTTTGAAAATTTCAAAAATTTTGGAGTGGTGCCATCGAGATCGTTTTTCGATTTTCAAAATTAATGATATTTCAAGGTATAGTACCCTTAAGGGGCTACCAAACAAGTTGTAGTTGGTCCCAATCTAACAACTGGTTTTTGAGTAAATGGGCGTTAAAGTGGAAATTTTCAAAAATTCGTAGCGGCCGGCATGTTAAAGCTAGAGAGTTCGGTAACAAATCGTTTGATTTGTCCTAAGGCCTTCTTTAATCTCCACTATTAAAATTTCCAAAATTCCGTTTCTGAAAAAAATGCTACCAAAAAAACATGTCTAACTTCCGCTTCCGGTTTCGGATTCTTTTTAAAAGCTTATTTTCTCGATGAATTTTAGATATACCTCCTCATTCCAAAGCACATCGAAATCGGTCCAGCCGTTCCGGAGATATGAGCATTACCCACCCACACACCCACACTCACATACACACTCACACCCCCACACACACACACACACACACCCACAAACAGACATTTTTTAAAAACCACTTTTTTAGGATCCTGGAAGCCCAAAACATGTATTTCCGTCAAACTCTCGATTTTGAAAATTTGCATGAAATCAATACTTCCCTATACTGAAAGTATAGGAAAGTAAAAATGAAAAACGTCAAATTGTGGCAAAAAACTTATTTATTAAGGCTGTAGCATCGATGTTCCTTACTTTTTATTCATCCTGTATAGATTTTACGTCATACGAAAAAATATTAGGTTCGGAAAAATTTTTGCCATATTGAATCCGGCATTTTGAATTTTATAATTTAAACCCCGAATACGTACGTAATTAGCGGCCACGAAACCCCACAACCCCCAACTATCTTTGTGGACATAACCGCTACCTTTGTCACAACTCTCAATATTATTTTGGGCCAGCGGGTGGTCTAGTGGTTAGAGTCCCAACCTCTAAAACTAGACTCCCAACGGCAGTAGGTTCGAATCCTCTGCCCGTCGGAAATTTTTCTGAATAAGTTAAATCCGGCGTGTTCATGGAAGGTGTGTGTGGTGTGTATGTTGGGTTGCATGTATTTTCGGGGTGGGGCGTGTTAGACCGGTGTATAGCGCAAGTCCGCTGAGCCCGGGTTAGAGGGTGGGATGGGAATCATGGAGTCGTGCTCACGCCCGGCCTCATGATCCTTTAAAAAAAATATCATTTTGGTCACTAGGGCCACTATGCTTAGAACGACTACTTTTGTTTTGATCAAAATCATTTGATCAGCTTAGGAGCGCCTACTATTATTGGTACTGCTGCACATCCACCGCAATACAAATATTAATATAAATAATATAATTGACATATTAGCTAAAACCAAATAAAGAAAACTTAATTTTATAGTTTAGACAACGTAACTTGTTTAAAAAACACAACACCTTTGTACACAAGTGACTTAATACCAGATACGTATTTCGACAGTTATAAGCTATCATCACCAGTGGCAAACTGACACTGTTAGTTTACCACTATTGATAATAGCTTAGCTGTCGAAACACGTATCTGGTAATTAGTCACTTGCGTGGAAGGGTGCTGTGTTTTTCAAGTGTTGTTATTCCACAGTTCGAGTGTGTTCAAGATAACTTATATTAAAATTTATTTATTATTAAGTGATTACAGTGTATACCTGATAATCAAAGACTGGACTTTTAGTCCCAAAGTAGCAAAAAGTTTCGTTAAAATTCAATACTTAAGACACATTGTTTGGTTCGGTGTTTTATTGTTGAGCTAAGCCAAGGTCCACAGTTTAGGGACCTTAGAGCTAAGCCCAGTGGCGGATCTTGATTTGTGGGGCCTCAGGCGCAACCTGATCTGGAGGCCCCTATTGGCCTTACTAAGAATGGGATGGTTCACTAAAATGAACAATGCAGAAAATCATAACGTTTTTTTATTTTTGGAATTAATAAAAACATAAACACAAAAATAAGATCCGGAAATAAAAAAATATTCTCAGGTACTAGAAAAAAAAATAATCACATTCCCATTTAAAAGAAAAAATCACATTCTTAGGTAAAAAAAATTAATGTTGGTTTTTGAGGATAAGGCACCCAACAATTCTGAGGCCCCCGCTTTGCTGAGGCCCCAGGCACGCGCCTCATGCGCCTGTGCGGTAATCCGCCACTGCTTAGTACAGATATTACCTGAAGCAACTGCTAAAACCAAGATGCATGGATAGCTAATATACAGAGTACCCATTTTAAAACTCCGAGCCTAAATTCTTTTAAATAGGCAACACACAATACAAGTCAGTGCCGACTATTATTGTAAAACAAAATATTTCTATAATTAAGATCAGGGCAATCATGTTTGCATTAACTTGACAGTTTACTACTCAAATTCGTTAAGCTACATTACTTGAACTGTACAAAACAAAGATTATCGATCACTAATCTTTGGTGCAAAATGTATTCCAACGCTGACAAAGTGGACATGCTTCTAATTCTGGGTGAATGTCAAAAAAATGCGAGTGCTGCCAGTACTTTGTATGCGCAACGCTTTCCAGGTAGACGAATTCCAACAGACAAAACATTTAGAATGCTTTTTCTGAATTTACAAGAGTATGGGCAATTTTCAAAACCAAAAGTAAGGGCACGGCAAGTTACGGTTGAACATAACGAAGTAGCTGTAATTGAAATAGTTACGGATAATCCCTATACAAGTCAAAGAGCGATTGCAAATGCCTTAAACATTAGCAAAGGTTCTGTTTTCAATATTCTTAAGGCGAACAAATTTCACCCCTACCATGTTTATACCATACACCATTTTGAAGATAGGGATTATGAGCATCGTGTTCAGTATTGTCAATTTCTTAGACGGCAATGCGGAATTTTTAAGTATGGTATTATTCTGTGATGAAGGGAGGTTTTCAAACAACGGCATGGCACGGCATTTTCAGAGAATTTTTTCTTTTAATGTGTGGTGCGGTATTATTGGCGATTTTGTAATAGGTCCACATTTCTTTAATAGAAATTTAGATGGTGAAATGTATTTTAATTTCTTAATTAATGAACTACCGGCTCTCCTCCAAACAGTTCCTCAAAACGTACGGAATAGCATGTGGTTTTTAAATGATGGTGCACGTCTGCATTTTCATAGGGATGTGAGAAATGATCTTAACCAACGTTTTGAGGGACGCGTAATTGGACGAGGTGCATTGCATCCTTGCCCTGGCCGTAGTCCCGATTTGACTCCGCTAGACTTCTTTTTGTGGGGCAAAGTAAAAAATGATGTCTATGAGGTGCCCATTCGAAATGAAGAACATCTACGCGAAAGGATAATTCAATGTTGTCGCTCTATCACACCGGAAATGTTAGCACGTGTTAGAGGTTCGATGCGTAGAAGAATTATACTCTGCGAAAACGAAGGGGAAAGGCAATTTGAACACCTGCTTCGTTAGTTTTTGTACTATGTTCCTATTAAATTATTGTAGTTATTGTTGTCAAATATTAAATTTGAGTTATTAAAGTACCTTAAATTTGTACTTAATCATTAGTAGATAGATGTACTGTAAAACAACTCTGATCTCAATTTAAAAAAAATGGTACAAATGCATAGTGATCTGGGGGTTGCATTGTGTGTTGCCTATTTAAAATAATTTAGGCTCGGAGTTTTAAAATGGGCACTCTGTATATATGTTGGTGTTTCCACTTTTTAATATTTACATTGTTTCGGGAGGGACCCACAAATGTATTGCCGCGAGAGGGCAGCAGTGAAGATTTATCTCTTTGACAGTGAATGTCCGTGAATTTTAACCTAACCCTCCTGAAATGTTCTGACAGTTGACGAGACAATTCGATTCGTTCAAAAAGTAAAATAATAACGAATAAAAGCATACTTCGGTGATTTATTAATTAACACACCAATGTAATTTACAAAACTCTATTTATAAGAAGCTTCAGCTTAGTAAAACGACAGACTACCAGCAGAAAATTAAAGACGAGTAAGTAGGTACTGTTTTAATTTTAATCAAATATGTATGTAGAATAACAATTAACTAGTAAAAACACAGTTAAGAAGCTGAGAAATACTTATATGAATTATTTTCAGGCAGTTAAAAGAATTGTACTTTCGATCACTGTTGATAATAATCACGACATATAAAAATTTCCTTTTGCTGTAATTTAAACAATCAACATCGTTTGTATTTTAGTACGCAGTTACATGTTACAATGGAAAAAGATGGTTTAATTTAAAGTTACACAAATGCTAAAATAACTACAATTTAGCATACCTTACGATTTCTAAATAGGTATTTCTTTTCAGATCATATTTAACTATGTCTCTTATAATGATTGCCATATTTTTTAGGATTCATAACAACACGAATGAAGGGAAACTTAAGTAAGTAAGTTTACTTCATTTGAATGAAGTCTGCACATTTTCATTTCCAATTCAATTTTTCAATTTTCAATGTCTATATTGAAACATAATATATACATGTCACACTTAACTAAGAACTAACCTATATATATTACATGTCAAACGCTGTTTAGGAGATGCCTCCTCTTCAGCCAGGTTAAAATTACGTATGTAAAAAAAGAAAAAAAAATCAAAAGCAAAATTACAGTAGATATTGAGTGAGTACGAAATGAAATAATAATAAAATCGAGATAAATAGGTAACTATAATTATGGTGTGGTCATGTCATCGGTAGGCAAGGGGGGTGTCCTCCAGGATGGCTTCCAGTTCCGGCGGGAGATCTTCTGTGTCGCCGAGGAAAACCGCCGGCGGATGCCTGAGCTTCCGACGGGGCTTTCCGAGGCGGCGGATGATGCGGGTGCTGATGGTGTCCAAGGCGTCCTCTCGGTCTTCGGTCACGGCCCGTTCGGTGTAGCGGCCCCGAAGATTGGCGAGTCTGGCGTCGATCGGCGGAATACCGGCCAAGTCGCAAACCTCCCGCGATGGGTGGAAGCGATGGAGGCGCAGCATCCTCCTTGCGACGAGCCTCTCCTTGCTACGGAGCCTCTCCACGATGCCGGACGACGCGGTGCTGAAACATGAGAAACGGTAATCAATTATTGGTCGGATGTACGTCTTGTAGGTGTGGATTAGGGTGCGGGAGTGGCAACCTCGGATGGTGCCGCGGAGTCTGGATAGAAGGTTGCAACGCCGCTGAACGCTGTCGAAAACCCTCCTGGCCTCCGTGTGCCAACTCAAGGTAGCCGTAAAGGTTACCCCGAGGTAGGTCACGGTAGAATTAAGGCGAAGGCGAGTGTCCCAGAGGTTCAGTTGGATGTCGCGGGGGTCGAATGTGCGTTTGCGAGAGAGATTCGGGTGGCGAAATAGGATGGTTTGGGTTTTGGCTGGGTTCGGTCTCAATCTCCATTGTCGGAACCAAAGTTCGATTCTGGCGAGCTCGTCCGAAACCAACCGGGAGGAGCGGGAACTGGTTCGGGCGGGAGCCCAGAGGGCGGTATCGTCGGCGTACTGCACTAACTGGACCGCTGGGTTACGGGGGGCAGGAAGGTCACTGCAGAAGAAGATAAATAGTAAGGGTGAAAGGATGGATCCTTGGGGGACGCCGGCCCTCGGCGAAAACGGCCTGCTGGTGCAGCCGCGGATCCGCACGTGGTGCCGGCGTCCCTTCAGGAAACTGTTTAGGATGCGGACAAAAGGGGCAGGTATCCCGGCCCGGAGAAGCTTCTCGAGTAGTCCCTGGTGCCATACGGTGTCGAAGGCCCTCTCGATGTCCAGCATCACGGCAACCATGCATTGCGCTGCGTCGACGGCGGTGGTGGCGTCGGTGTGTAGGCGCAGCAGTAGGTCGGCGGTGCTTCTCTGGGCACGGAAGCCGTACTGGAAGTTCGGGAGCAGATGGCGGTCGTCCATGAATTGGCGGAGGCGGTCTGCGAGGACTCTCTCGAAGGTCTTCCCGAGCACGTTGAGGAGGGAAATGGGACGGTAGGAGGCTGGGTCGGAGCGGTCTTTCCTGGGTTTTGGGATCATCACGAAGTTGGCGGTTTTCCAGGTGCGGGGGAAGTAACCTGTAAGAAGACAAAAGTTAAAAATTACGGTGATGAGGGAAACAGCTGCTGGAGGGAGTTGGCGGAGGACATTCCGGGTAAGCGTGTCTTCGCCGGGGGCGGTGTTTTTCCCCGAGGCGATGGCGGCGTAAACCTCTGCTTCCGGAATGGGCTGGAGGATTTCGGGAATGGGTGCAGGGAGGGCTGCGGGAATATGAAAGTGTGGGAGGATTGTTGGGTTGCCGTTGATTCGCTCGTTGGTGGTCCTGAAAACTTCGTCGTCGTATAGGGGGTCCTCTGGAACGCGGTGCACGTTCTTGAGTGTTTCCCTGAATATGTCCGCTTGCCGTTGGGCGTCGGTGATGATTTCCCCCTGGTAGTTGATCTGACTGGTGGAGTTGCCTCTACGTTGTCCGGTGAGGGACTGGAGTTTCCTCCAGAACTTCGTGCCATCGCGGTAATCTAGGCTGGCACAGGCGGTGTTCCATCGTGCTTCTCGGTACCTCGCGGAGCGGAGGCGAACGATGGCGTTGAGGCGGTTCCACTGGGTCTTCACTTGGGGATCACGGGTGCGAACAAACTCTCGATATAAGCGTCTCTTCTCCCGGATCAGGCGGACGACGTCTGGCGGCAGCGGGGGGCGACTGGTGTCGATGACCTTGGTGGGGACGGCTGCTTCAACGGCTTCCCTGATGGTAGTGGTGAGGGAACCTAAGGAATGGTTAAGTTGGTGGATGTTGGTGGGATGGGGGATAACCTGGCTTTCGGTCTCCACGGTCTCGCGGAACTCATCCCAGCGGGCCTGCTTCCAGTCCCGGATTCTGCGGATGGTGGGGGCCCTTTGCGGGGGCTCCATGATGGTGGTGGTAGCGGTGAGTGGCAGGTGATCGCTGGTGATGGAGGTTCCGATGAGAGCTTCGTCCGAAAAGTAAGGAGTGAGGGGGTCGGTGATGAGGATATGGTCAATGATGGAGCTTCCTAGGTGGCTGATGAAGGTTGGATTGGTGTTGTGGATGCGGGAGAGGTTGAGGCGAAGTAGGCAGTCTGCCAGGGCTCTTCCCTTCGCATTGCTGATAGTGTCCCCGAAGGCCGTGTGCCTGGCGTTAAAGCACGATAGCTCTCGGTAACGTTTCCGCAAATTCGAGGAAGTCTTCTGGCAGGGGGTGGTCCGGAGGGATGTAGAGGGAGAAGATGTGGGTAGGCACTTGGGGTGTGTGGAGGATGGCTGCGCAGCACTGAAGATCGGTGAACTCGTCGGGCAGCTGGAATTCTGAAACAGGGAGACGATTACAGAAAGCTAGTGCTGTTCCGTGAATCCCTCTCTCTCCGTCCTTCCTGAAGCAACGGAATCCGGGAATGGTCAGTGACTGTGCAGGCCTGAGGTGGGTTTCGGTGATGGATAGGATGTGGATGTTGTCGGCCTGGACCAGGTTCTCCACCAGGGGGCGTTTACGGCGCCATCCGTTGGCGTTGACTGTTCCGAGCTTTAGATCCATGGGCGGGACGAATGGATGGTGAGGTAGGCTGAAGACGGTTCTATGGCGTTAGCGAGACGTGGATGAAGTTCCCGGCGTACGAGGTGGCGATCTGAAAACCGAAAAATTGTTGAATTAGAGGGCGGAGAATGGCTTGCACTTGTTCACGGCGGTCTGGGAACAGGTTGAGCAGGGAGGTGACTGTGAAGCGGATTATAGGTAGAAGGACAGGGAGAGAAGAAGAAAAGGCGGTCGATGCAAGTTCTTCGGGTGCTGGGGCATCAACGGTTTTCAGGGGGGCGGCGGCTTCTGGAGCGGCAGCTTCCTGGGGCCGTTGGGGGCACTTCAGGGCGAAGGCGACATGGTCTCCTCCGCAGTTGCTGCATTTGGTGGTGGCCTGGGGCTTGCAGGAAGTGGTGGAGTGGTTCTCGCCGCAGATTCCGCAGGTCGGTTTTTTCTCCTGGCAGGCGGTGGAAGGGTGGTCGAATTTCAGGCATCGGCCGCACTGGATGGGCTGAGGTTTGGGGGTGTGGGAGGGTTCGACCCGATATCTATGGCCGTCGATACGGATGCCGTGGGAGAGGAGGGAATCGAGGGAGTTTTTGCAGTTCGTTAGAATGCGAATGAAGCTGGTGTCTTGATTGGTGGCCTTGGAGCGGATCCTCCAAACCTTGGTGGCCGCGAGGTTACTAGAAGCAAGGGCTTCTTGTATGTCCTCGGCGGTGTAGTCGGAGTGCACTCCGCGAGCGACGCAGGAGAAGGATGGCGGTTTGGGGGTAGGGTTGATGCGGGAGGGCCGGGACCGGGAAGACACCGTGATGGGGCGCCCCATCTGATAGGATGCCTGGTTCAGCTTCTCGCGGATGCTGGAATCGGGAGAGGAAACTACAGCTGAGCCGTTGGAATACACGTTGATGTTGGAGATGACGAGCCCGACGGACCGGAACACTGGAGCTAGGGCTTTGGGGGAGGAGTAGTTTTTCTGGAGACCTGAAACAAACACAGTGTGAATTAGTGGGGTGCTAGAGCTGGAGGCTGTGGAGGAGCGGGAATGGTTGGAGGCGGCTGAGGAGTTGGAATTGGAGCGTTGGCGGCGCACTGTCTCCCAAGGGAGGTCGGACTGGCAAGAGGCGGCAGAGAGGCTGGTTGGCGGGGCGACGGAGATCTCCATGAGGGGCTGGATGGGTTGACTCTCTACCGTAGTGGCGGTTTTTCTGGGTCCGGGGGCGGCAGGGGGTCTGGGAGCGACTGGTGAAACCTTCGTGGTCGGCGTTTTCTTGCTCCTTGAATGGGTGGCGTAGCCGGTGACGCGGGTGGTGGCTGCGGTTGCGGTGGTGGTTGCGGTGGAGGTTGCGGCGGTGGTGGTGGCTGCGGTGGCGGCTGCGGTGGCGGCAGCGGTGGCGGCTGCGGCGGGGGCTGCGGTGGAGGATGCGGTGGAGGATGCGGTGGAGGATGCGGTGGAGGCTGAAATGGAGGCGGCGGTAAGAGGTGCGGTGGTAGTGGATGTGGTAGTGGTGGAGGCGGAGGATGTTGTTGAAGCTATGCATGCATAGCTTCGGATGGGGGAACGTTCGGTGGGCATAGCGTTTGCCTTCCGAAGAACCTTGATACTTGGGACAAGTCGGAGAATTGAAAAATTCTCCGAACTTGACTGGGAGGGGATCACTGGACGGCTGGTTGCTGGCTGACTGACTCGACTGCTCTGTGCGAACACCGGAGCGAGAATGTTTTCATTTCCCAAACCAGTAACACAACTTCATTATGGTAAGTAACGCCCACATCCGACTAACGAATAAAAGTGTTTTACCGTAACGCGATGTAACATCCGGTACCTTAAAGATGTATACTGCGGTTTTTTAAACGCGTTCTAAAATGCAAAATTCAAGAATTAGTTTTGCGGTTAATTAAACGTCTATTTGAATAATAAAAAATACGGAGGTAATATTTTTCATCCTACACTAAATTCAAATTTAAGAAAATTGCAAGTATAATAATTAAATACCCTGGATGGAAATCATCTTGATTTGCGTTTTTCTCATAAATTTTCTTATGTAACCCTAGAATGTTTTTACCTATACAAAAACGACAAAAAAACACCGGCATTAAAAAAATCAAGGTTGTTTATTGTTATATAGGGATTCAGTGGGCCTTTTTTCATTAAATGTACTGCGTTTTGTAGAACCATGTAGAACTCTTAGAATAGAGGAACTTTTATTTGAAATATTTTTCTAAAACTAATAATAACGGAGATATGGAGGGTATTTTCGAACTTTTTAGCAACCCATAATTATTGACAAAGGTTTTGTCGCAAAGGGCACGTCATGCATAGTTACGCATCCTGACCATAAGGTAATTTAACCAATATAAATTTATATTGGCAACCAGGATGACTGACTGGAAGGGTATGGTGTTGTCACTCGAGTTTGATATGGGCGTCACGAAATGTTTGGCGAAGAGATGGCGCAGCAGATCATAGTTACTAAAAAAATGACGTTTGCGCGTCAAATTTGAAATCCGCACGCAATGCTATTCTTACCTTACTTTGTTTATACTGTGATATTATACTGTCATAACTCAAGAATTATAAGAACATTATAGTGACAACTATTCTCGATCATATTTTCCTATAGTTCATTATTTATTGCAATATTCAAAAGATTAATATTTATATAGCCTGAAAATTCATATCTTCACACTGATTATCACTGTAGCGAGCACTGTAGTTATGGAATTCAACTTCGGGAAAACGATCGTTAATGCGAGGAAGCGGTAAAACTTGGCTTTGATTTTCTTGGGAAATTCGAAAAAAAAAAACAGATTTCAATGCACTCAGTTTTGACATCGATAAGGCCCCCAAAAGGCTTATTTCAAAGCAAAAACACGAAAAAAACGAAAACACAAAATTGGTTCTGTAAAGCAATTTGATGTTTATTATGTGCATGGGTTATGGTGGAATGCTACAGTTTATGTAGTTATAGAATGGAATGATTGTAAGGCATTGTAATTAAAAAAAGAAACATGAAAAGAATTAATAATTGGCCCATACGAATCATACTTTATTGCTTACTCTACATATTTCCTTAAATACTATAGAGTACTAATTTTTATAGCAATTATTTAGTGAAAGTGGGCAATAGCAGTAGTAAAGTATAAAGATGTAATCGAATTAGAAGACAACGAAGTAACTGCGCATTTTTATCGTAGAATTAATGCAGTGCTTTAATGTCGTTTCGGTTAACAGTTGCCGACGAGGGTACCATCTACCTGCACATATTATAATTGTGTAACATACAAACCACATAAGCACAAAATGATAAACGTAATTTAAAACATTAGAAATAGAATAGAAACAAAAATCAGTACATAATAATACATTAAAATTGTACTGTATTGGCAAAATCTATGCGAACAGTCACTCTAGACATAGTGCATCTGTTTAACATTATAATTAGTAATAAAATCAAGTATTTTAAGTACTTCAAAAGTTTATTATTTACTTGTGTGCGGATAGCGATTATCTTACAAAATTTCAGAACGACTCCTGCCTATTATACAGATCACAATAAACGTTGTATAATATTCATCTCAAACCTAAGATTTAAATATCTAAGGGTAGCTTGTATAAACCAGGATTAAAACACATGGAATACGTAAAACACATGAAATTATTAAAATCTACGTTAACTAATTTAGTACTTTTTTACCATGTTAACTTAAGCATTAGACAAGCATTCCAATAAAATATACTTGATATAAACATAAATTCATTAAAAAAATCTTTTACATTATAAAACAATTAATGCGTTTTGCAAGTCTGCAAACAATTATAATCAAACCATAAAGTCTCATTAAACAAAATTTTTACAAATTCCATATTCTCAAAAACTACATTACTGCATTTCTGTACGCTTTGAATAAATACAAATGCAGCTTTCACGGAACAAGTAGTCACTATTATATTTGTCGTTGTCCTACTATGATGGCACGTCGACAAGGAAATCATAACACGGGGTCCTCGACCTGGTAATTCTGCCACTGGGATGGTGACATACAAGTTGCAGCTGAGGAATCGCTGCATATTTTTGTGGTTGTATGTGGCGATGCACACAGGATGATTGATAACATGTTGGGATGCACTTTCAGTACAGATTAAGAATCTGAAAATAATATGAGAAGTTCCTATAAATATTTGCCCAAAAACGCCTCGTTACCAGGCAAGTTGCAGTCTACAGAATTGGGAACAGTATTACCTCTTCCATAGGTTTAATTTCATAAGCAGCGTTTATGGACGCATGTTTATAGAATTTACTCTCAAAGTTTTGTGTAAACTATTCCATTCTATCGTATTAAGAAAACACTTATTAGACCTTCATGGCAATTTAATTTTAGAAAAGCATGGTATTATATCGAAAACTGTTAGATTTAGAAATTTTCAACAGGAGTACATTCTTTTGCACAATTTTGTATGGAGAATAAGATTTTCTATCCAAAAGTTCAAAAAAATGCTAAGATTAAAAATATGTAGAAGAAAATATTACGTGACCCCTTCTCCCCGTATGAGACACCTCTAGTGTTCTTATTCAAACCAAAATTATTACAAATACATGAATAACTAATTACGTGAATAATGCAGACATATGAAATTTTAAAATTTGAGTGCAGTTACTGCAAAAGTTATCTACAAAAAGTGATAGCCTGGTTCATCTTCAAGAAGCTGTAACCCTATAATGAAGGGTTTTCAGGCCTATGTTTATGAGAATTTTTTCGATTATATTCAGATTCTTAATATATCCTGAAAATTCGTTCCACATGTTATGAATCACGGTATTTTTGCACTAGCTGTTATTTTTTATTTTCGTTTTAATCTAACTTTTCTGTTCCGTGTTTGTATTTAGGATGGAACAGATAAGAGAATAAAATCGTAAGTATCTATTAAGCGATTTCTTATTTCTTCTTATTTCTTGTTAAAATCAGTTGTGAACCCTGATGAGGGGGGGTTCAGTGTAGAAAGTTTTCCCCTTTTGTGTCAAATAAAAATGATGACATCATGCATTTTCAGCAATTTATTTTAGTTAGGGTAAAAACAGATTTGTAGAACGTAGAACTCATCCTCAAAGTTTTTACCAACAAAACATTTTTTAGAATTTCAAAACTTCACTTAAATGGCATAAATAGACTCAGAATTTTATCGTAATTCGAATATGCATGTTTTTGCATATTCGAATTAGGATCGAAACATTCAAATAAGTATACCCATAAACATGGGTACGGAACTGCTTCTTTACGGAGTTACAGCCTCCCGAAGAAGCTAGTTTGAATTGTTAAAAATTTCCATCTTCGAACCGATAACAGTAGAAGTAAGGAAGCATTTCCGGACGAATTTTTGTACCGTTTTCATGTGTAGAACTTGCTCTCAAAGTTTGTATAAACTATTTTGAAACCTTGAGAAAACACTTAGACCCTCGCTTAGTGCTTCATGGTAACTCGATTTTACAAAAACATTGAATTATCTTGATAACTGTTAGATATAGCGACTTTCAACAAGAGCACCGTTTCTGTGTATTTTTGTATGGAGAATAAAAGATTTTCTAGACAAAACTTCAAAAATTGGAAAGATCTAAAATATTGGGAAGCAAATATTACGTGACACCCCATACGAGACGCCTCTGGTGCACTTATTCAAACAAAAATAAGTAAAAATAGTAAATTAAATCAGTAGTGCTCACATATAAAATTTCAAAATTTTAGTGCAACTATTGCAAAAGTTAGGACAAAAAGCGATTAGACTGTTCTTTCTTCAGAAGCCCGTAACTCTCTTTAACGCATCAAAACAAATTTTAAAACTTGTACATTAAAATCTTCAGAATTTAAGTTTAGATTTAAATGTTTGTTTTCTGAAGGATTCCTTTACTGGTGTTTTAAATTGCGGTTCTGCTAAATGTCAGAATTCTTATAAAACCCTCGCTGGCAATTTTTTCTTAATTTAAAATAATTTCAATATTTGAATAAAATTTATTCTAGTAATAATAAACAACATGCTTCAAAACTTCAATGCTATCTTTATCATTATCAGCTTATCAGTTTCGTGTTTTGTTTTTATGTAACATGTGGCACATCATGACATCACGTAACAAATCCTATTTAAACATGTTACCTTGTAGATAATTTTCGTTTGCAGGTGCGCAGATTCGGTTATAACAAAGCTCTGTGATTGGTTCATTTTCCCCTCCCACTGCATACTTTTATTAGTCAGCGCGCAATGTCTGCTGAATGTTGGTTATGTTATGTTATGTTTTAATTCTTTTAATTATATGTTAATTGTATTACTTTCTGAAAACTTTAAAAGTGTACAGAAATTGTAGGCAGTATTAAACGTGTGTGGTGTATACGCGTAAGTAAACACCAATTTCTACACAATATAGGCACAGACATAGGTACTTACATAATTTTGCTTCCTAAAAATGTTTTGTAAATGCTCTAAAGTGAGTGGGTGTTTAGCTTTTAATTTGAAATGGTGAAAATTCATTAAAACAATAGAATTATGGACGAATTATATTATTTTTCGAAATGATGATATCATAAACTGATGCACATAAAAAACAGGTTGTTGCCTGATTAATTTAAGAGTTAGTGACTTTAGTATCATTTTTGTATGATCACGAAGATGACATATTTGATTGGGTTTTGCTAATTCGTATCTCTTTTACAGCTTGTGTTGGGGGGAGACAGAATTTTTTCCTTTTCCAATGCATCAGGAACTCATATATCTGAACAAAGTAGAAATGGATGCTTTTTCCTGCAAACATGACTACTTATAGGTAAGGTAAGATATTTAAATTACTTTGGAAGTTTTTATTACAGGGGGTGGTGTTTACCCAGGAGGTAAGGGAGCTAGGTATATGTTGGGACACTATGTTCCATTTAGGTCTACCTAGTTTTTTTTTATTTTTAGGTTATGTAGAATTTTAATTTATTGATTAAATGAGATTGCAATAAAAGTAATTAGCCAATTAAGTTTTAACAAACATGAACATTTCTTAACAGCTAGGCTTCCGGGTTGGAGCCGCGTCATCGGTGCATGAACTGCCGACGTTTCGTCCTCGGTTCTACGGGACATCTTCAGGGCTGTGGTCACTTTGGGATCTGGAACACAACTGGCGAGACCGGTGCTGCAGGCACCGGGTTTATAAAAAACCTTAATTCCCAGACATTCTCAGACACCAAGACTGTACGGACTTCCTAAAATCCACAAACCTAATATTCCTTTACGCCCCATTGTTAGTGCTATCAACTGCCCCACTTATAAACTTTCGAAATACCTTTTCAAAATTCTTAAACCTTATGTTGGCAAAACTGATTCTTTCATCCTAAATTCCAACCATTTCGTTCAACGACTTAAAAATTTGTCTATGGATCCTGAGGATATCTTAATCAGTTTTGATGTCGAATCCCTGTTCACTAAGGTTTCTATCCCTGATTCCATTCCATTAATCCAGGACATATTTTCCTTACACAACCAACCCACTGACTTGTCCCTCCTAGTAGAAAATTGCCTAGCTTCCACCTATTTTCTATTCTGTGGACAGTATTACGAACAAGTGTCGGGTGCTGCCATGGGTTCGCCAATCTCTCCTGTCGTTGCTAACATTTTTATGGAAGCATTCGAACAGGAAGCCCTAGACTCCGCACCTTTAAAACCTAAATGTTGGTTCAGATACGTCGATGATACCTTCGTTATCTGGCCTCATGGACGGGATTTCCTTTCCGACTTTCTGTCTCACCTAAATTCCCAACATGCTAGCATCCATTTTACTATGGAGATTGAATCCAATGACAACCTTCCTTTCCTTGACGTCCTAGTGAATCGTCGCCCTGACGGCAAACTAGGACATTCCGTGTACTGCAAACCTACACACACAGACCGCTACCTAAACGCACATTCCCATCATCATCCCGCCCAGAAACGTTCTGTCATCAATTCCTTAGTTAACCGAGTCTTTGCCATTTCTGAACCATCCCACCTGAAAGACGAACTCAACCACATTACGACTGTCCTTTCCCAAAATAGCTACAACAAACGAGACATCCAACACGCTATTACTCAAAAGGCCCAATTCGCAAACACAGAACGTACCAATACTCCTACACCACTTACCTCTATAGCATTTCTACCTTACATACACAAAACCACCGACCGCATCAGCAGACTACTTAAACAAAAAAACATAAAAACCGTTTTTACTCCCTTCCAAAAACTGTCCAATTTCCTTCCTCCGACCAAAGACAAGTTACCTACCCTCCAATCCTGCGGTGTGTATAGTGTACCTTGCTCCTGTGGGAAAGCCTACATCGGTGAGACGAAGAGGCCGATCAGCGTTCGAGTTTCTGAACACGAGCGCTGCACTCGATTGAAACGTCCCGCAGAATCGGCTACCGCAGAACATAAACTCGATACAGGCCATAACATTCAATTTGACAAGACCAAAATCCTAGCCCGTTCTTCCACCTACCTCAACCGTGTGATCCGTGAATCCATAGAAATACACAAAACTCCTAACAATATTAACCGAGACCACAGCTATCCCCTGCACAACACCTACAAACTACTATTTCCCACTAAATCCAAGCCCCGCCCTGAAACCGCTCAACCGCTACAGCCCGACAGCCAATCACAGACCCAGCATTCACACCTTGTTACCCACCCGTCCCTTATAAACCCGGTGCCTGCACCGGTCTTGCCAGTTGTGTTCCAGATCCCAATGTGACCACAGCCCTGAAGATGTCCCGTGGAACCGAGGACGAAACGTCGCCAGTTCATGCACCGATGACGCGGCTCCAACCCGGAAGCCTAGCTATTATTAACAACGGCCGCGGAAGCCTGCAACTTAGATGAACATTTCTTATGAGCAGCCTACAATTTCATGATCCTAGTACACTGGGTGAGTCATTTAAGTGTCACTGCACCATTATTTCCTAAACTATTGAGAATATCAATTTTTTTATTAATAAAAGTTGTTTACCATTAACTGCTGCATGACGTGAAATTATTACAAATTATACTGGGTGTTTAATTATGCGTGTACAGCACATTACGTTGTAATGTATGGTATGTGGATGGATGTATGACGCCTCTTAAGGCGAAAGTACTGGAACGGTTTTGATGAAATTTTAAGCGAAGAGGTATGTCGAAAATTGTAGTTTTAGTTGAGCTTTACAAAAAAAAACCTAAACCGGAAGCGGAAATTAGACGTGTTGTTCACAACTCTAACACTATGAGAAAACAGTTTTTTACTTACAACTCCGTTATTTGTAGAAATAAACTCATCAAACCTTGTATTAGAGAAAAAAGGAAAAAGAGCTCTATCCAATGATGACATTGTTGCATTTGACGCATATTTAAAAAAGCGAAGTTAAATACAATATCTTGAAAATTTAACGACTAATAAAAATTTTAATTTGAGATTCGAAATCTGTGTAAAAAAGTGTCTTGATGATATCAAAACCCCATTGCGATATCGTTGATAATAACCAAATTACACACAAAAAGCAAAAACTGAACATTTTAGTTTGTACTGAAAATTAAGAAAAAATTGTAGGATTTGAATGTGGATCATAGCAGTACTTGAGATGCTGAATAATATTTTTCATTTAATTGAATCTCTATCACTTACCGTTTAGGAATCCACATACATGTGTAACACCCAATAGAAATATTAAACATTTTGGTAGGTAGGTAACTTTAATATTAACTCTAGAACACTAAACATACTTGGGAGTTGCATGAATACTAAACACTCGTAAATTTTACTACTGTTTTTTAAAATTAGAAAAATTTTGAAAAAATAAACTGTTATCACATGCTAAGTGTACAATTGGTTTTTGTGTATATTAATGAATAAAAATTCTCAAAAAATAATTGAAAATCAAAAATTACTGTGCGCAGTTTTGGCAGCAACTGGCTCGGTGTGCTCCACAAATACGACAATGATTTGTTGTCATTCTTTGAAGACAAAATGGGCACAAATTGTAGATAGTCTTCTTTGCACCCTGGGTGGGTCTTTTATCTGGCATATTAATTTTCAAAATATTGCATATATCTTGGCATATATGGCCACCATTGCATATATGGGGTGTTAACTCGCATCTCTAACCATGGTTTCATCAGTTCTTCTAACCACGGTTTAATCAGTTCTTCACTTAGATTCAGCATAAATGTTAATCTAGGCTCCCATTTTACATTATTTCTGTTTCTATTGGAATTATAGATCACAAAGGAATTTCTTGTGGCTATATTTATAATGTCATCAAAAACACACATGGGACATCAAGACTACGAAAAAATATTAAGGGAGTCGCAACAGTTCTGCCATTTTTTCTAGATGGCTAATTTAGCACCACTAGGATCACTGTGGACTTTTGATTTGTTATAAAGCGTATAAAGATGCATCTATTGTGAAAAAATCAAAGTTCTCCTAATTTATTCGTCAGTTTACCACTGATGATGACAGCTTTCTGTCGAAATACGTATCTGGTATTTAGTTACTTGGGTGGAAGGGTGCTGTAATTTTAAAGTGTTGTTATTCCACAGTTCAAGTATTTTTAGTTTAAATTAAATGTTTGAGATTTCTGCAGGATTCCTTCATTGGGGCCCTAAATAGTGTTACAAGCTGATATGAATCTTTAAACTGTAAAAGATTGAGAAACATTTTTTTTGATTTTATGGGTTGGAAGGAGCCGTGCCGTACATTATGCTAATAGCGAGTTTTGAAAAGCTGCCCGGTTTTAATAAATGGGGGTAACTTGAATGTTTTAAATGGGATGATATATAATTTTCAATATTTTTTAATATCTATATCAAAATATTATTTTTTCAGATTTTTTGAAAAACGTTTACTACTCCAAATAAATAGTTGTATGAAATTCTGTAAATATTAAAAACCATTTCGAGATTGTTTTTATTTAAATGTACCTACTTAAAATAAACAACCAAAATTAAATCAAGTAAAATTTAATGAGTGAAAAATATACAAAATATTTCATCCCTCCCATTTATTAGGAGTTGTAAACGTAAAAAAATAATCTCGTAGGGGTAGTCAACGTTTTTATAAAAATCTGAAAAATAGAAGCCGTACCTATTTTGATGCGGATATTAAAAATTATGCAGTATTTTATTTAAAAATTTTCAGCTACCCTCCAATTTTTAAAATAGGGTGGGTTTGCAGAACTGAATATTAGCCTAATACACGACCCCTTCAGTCCCATTTTATCAAAAAAAAATTGTTGCTTAATCTTTTATATTTTGGCAGATATCAAATTGTAACTATTTAGTTGCCGCACTTTGTATATGAAATCCGAATCCCTTCGATCAATCTCAACTTGCGTGAAATACGGCTGCAGCTGAGATTATGCAACGCAAACAACGCGCGGCGGCTATTATTTTTGAAAAGAAGTTACCAAAAAAAGCGTAGTCCGTAGCCCACTGGTTCAACTAGTTTAAATTAAATTCATTATTTCAATAAAATTAATTCTAAACAACGTGTCTGAAAACTTGGATGTTATCAGTTCTTATCAGTTTTTTCCTTTGTTTAAATATGTTTACATGTAACAGGTGCATAACAAACCAGTTTATCATTCGACCTTGCGGTTAATTTTCGTTCGCAAATGCCAGATGTCTTTTCTAAACAAGCTTTATGATTGGTACATTTTTCCCCTCTCCGTGATAGAGTTCACGTTAATAAAGCTGTAGAGATGGATTGTTAATTCATAATTGCGTAAAATGTATTACTTTGTGAATCTTGAAATTGTACAAGAATTATGGGCAGTGCTAAACGTGTATGGTGTATAGATGTAGAGTGGATACGTTATTTGATTAATGTACAAGTTATGACTGTATTTCTTCAATTGTATGATCGTGAAAGCAAATAATTTATATTATGGCTTTTGGTAATGTTTATTTCTTTTGCAGCTTTCATCCCGATAGACAGAATTCCTCCTTTTTCCAACGCATTACCAACCCTTTTCATTAAACGTCTATGATAAAGGAAGAAGTGGTTGATCTTTCTGCAAATGTAACTTCTTATCAGGTAGGTAAGATTTTTAATATTACTTTTGAAGTTTTAATGTGGAAGTGTTTATCCAGTACGTTTTAAAGATTTCTTTTTAATTTTTACTTGTCCCCATCCGACTAGAAACACAACCTGAAATCCACCAGTCCATAACCTACTCTCTCATAGAAAAGTAAAATAGATTTTCCGTTTAGCTTTTATTTTAACCAAAAATATTAAATTGAAGACAGCAATATCTGGATATTTCTTTTTATCCTAAAATTTCAAAACCTATCAAGTTTTCCACCTCAAATATAAAATTAGGTTAGTGATACTTTTTGTCAAAAGCTCATTAGAACTTTTACTTGTCTAATTCTAACTCGGGAGCCGAGAAATTAGCCTATTCAATTTATTTCATATTATATTTTAAACGTACAGATAACATAAGGCGTTGCCAGCACACTTTATTGAAACAAAAATAACAATTTCTTTTTGGCGAGTGCAAATCGACAGCAAATTCAGGCTGCTGTAATTTATACAAAAATTATGAATAATTCTTGCGTTTATGATAATAAAATGAAAATATTTCTATTTATATTATACAGTGTGTAAGAACACCTACACACTATCTTTTATCTTGAACCTACATGGGTAGGATAAAAATATGTTATATAAATCGTACGTACACGAGGTATTCAGTAAAAATATTTATAAATTTTTTGTGGCTCTGGAAAGGGTAGTTTTTTTTGGGGGGGGGGGGGGGTCGAGATTTTCAAATAGGAAGGTGGTTTAAGTTGTTTAAGAGGTATTTTAAAAACCAACAACTTTAAAAAAAGAAAATATCGATACCTCAAAACCGTTTCAAAATGGCGGCCAATTATATTCAAAAAGCAGTCATTATACATACACCTTTTCCCAACCGCACATGAACTATTATACCAAGAAAATTGGTACTTATCATTAAAGTCTATTAAATTAGTTTTCCAATGATGTATCACATGAGGACAAAAAATAAATGTTAGTACCCCCTCTCCTTCTCAAAAGAGTGGGAACATTCAAAACATATTGTCTCAAAAATCTTAAATAGGACGAGAGATCAAGTGATACCTCATTTTAAAGGTCTTTGGTTTTTCAATATTTTTCACCGTTATAAAATGGCTGCTCAATTTATAAAAATTTACTTCTTATTATCGGATGAATCACTCGCTCTACCGCATCTAAGGCAGTGAAACAGAATTGTTTTTGCTGATTTATAAAGTCTGTACACATAACATTTAAATTGAAATCCACGTGCGAGTTGGAATATGAAGGAAGGTCTCGCAGCGGTTGCTTGACAATTATTTTTATATGATTTAGTGTTGAGATTTAAAACTCTAATTCACCATTAAAATTTGCAGACATTCATAATGTGAACAAACATTGAGGAAGTTTCAACGTTATAACTACAGTGTGCTTCTTTATTTGCTGAGCAATTGGATTACTACGAAGATGTTGGGCCAGAAAAGGAACTGGATTCCCGGACAGGATCACTACAGGACTGCAGTTCGGATTTATGAAAAAATGTGTTATGGAGACTAACAATAAGCAGTCACAGTCAGAAGGAGAACAACCAAAATCAGAACCAATGTTACAACCCCACTTGCAATTCGCTCGTACTCGTACAGCTTGAATTCTGCATTCGCAATCATTTTGTATGAGGATTATTATTGGTAATCAAAAATTTTGGTAGTTATCTGTAATTCAAAGCTCTAGTTTATTTAATTTTTGGTGTTTTGAACTTGAAATTTGACCAATTTTTTGGACAATGTACATTTTATTCAATTTATTACACTTTAGCATTTCCTAAAGTGTATCTTCAATATTAGGATTTTTTCGCAAACATTTTTTCAAACAATTTAGTGCGTTGTAATTTCAATCTTTAATTTTACATTTGAATTTCCAGATGTTCATAATGAGAGCAGCATGAGGGAGTTTCTACATTTTAACTACACGGCGCTTCTCAGAATGCAGTCAGAATGAAAATCGGAACAATAATTGCTAAAACAGAAGGTGAATTTTTGCAATTTTTACTTCAAAGCTATTTTACTTTGATTTTTGCTTGTTATATTTTCATATATCAATTTTTGGATAATTTTATTCTGGCCTCTATGCTTTATTTCGAATATTTAATTAACCATAAATTTGAAAATGATATTTCTAAAGTAAATATTCTGTTTCCTTATTACTCAATTTTTTTTTATTGTAGATCGCTGATGGAAGTCTTCTTCATTTGTGGATTATCATTGGAAGCAGCAGGGTTGAGGGTGAAATCTCAAAATCAAAATATTTAAATTTTAATTTTAATCCGTTAGAGATGCATCTTTTTTCGAACAGTAAAATTTCCTTTATCTTATTTAAAGTTTTGTGTTCTTTGTGTTGTTTCTTGTAATGATGCGAGTTTCAAGAAACGTGGTATGCATGTATGTAAGATAATGAGTAACTTGAACAAATGCATACGTTACATCTCTACCACATCACTGTTAATTTACAAATCTTAACAGGGGAATATTTATATAATTATTTAAAACAAAAAACGCGTTATGGGTTGGGTAGCATTTCCCTGTAGCTTGATGTATTAGGCAGCCATTACCTTCCCTTAACTCTTACCGTTATAATAACTTGTCCATTTATTCTAATCGGGTTATAATTGTAACTATTTCTTTTTGTATTTGTGACTCTTTTAATTCTAAATACCTACAAAATGGCTGATTTTATTGACATGGTTTCATCTTTATTTCCAGTAGCATATTATGTACTTGTCCTTTCTGTTTAAGGAAGGGTGCACCAATGCACTGCATCTCATTGAGTTTCTTATGAGATGATGCCATAGTCGGCATGAGCCACCAATTTCCCCAATTTTTTTATCGAGTGTTTTGAATAGCATCACTTGGAAGTGGTTGTTGTCGCTGATCAAGTTTGCGACTCCAGCAGGCGGTAGTTGGCTATACACAAAGTGACTTCGAAGAGCCTAACATACTTGGTATGGAGCCCGAAAGGGGTGGCCAGCGGCGACCCGGCATGTTGGGGAAGCTTACTTGTTCAACGACCTTGATACTTCTAAGTTTTGCTATTGCACTCGTTTTTTCTCGCCCTACATTCTTTTCTTTGGTCATAATTTCAAACTGCAAAGTTTCAAGCTTTTTTTTATGACCAAAAGCACCATTTCTTCGAACCCAAGTTTTATTCATTACACTGCTATTTGTTTCTTCTTTATTTATAGATAGCACATTAGTTGTCGTATTTGTCCTCTCAAGTTCAAAGAGTACACGCACAGCATCTCGTTATTTTCTAATGAGATTATGCCATTGTCGGCATCAGCCCCACCAATTTCCCCATTTATTTTTTCGAGAGTTTTGAATAGTATTACTTGGAAGTGGTTGTTGTCGTTGTTCAAGTTTGCAACTCCAGCGGGCGGTAGTTGGCTATACACAAAGTGACTTCGAAGAGCCTAACATACTTGGTATGGAGCCCGAAAGGGGTGGCCAGCGGCGACCCGGCATGTTGGGGAAGCTTACTTGTTCACCGACCTCGATACTTCTAAGTTTTGCTATTGCACTCGTTTTTTCTCTCTACGATTTGGTATAGTGGGTGGGACAGTATCGAATTAGGCCTTCTTTAAGTGCCTACTTCCTGTAGTCATTATTATAAGGCACACAGCTTATAAGTTTGCTTATGAGATTATGCCACGACCGGCATAAGCTCTCCCATTTCAATTTTCGCCCTGAGTTTGAACGGCATCACTTGTTGGTGGTCGTTGTCGCTGGTCGACAAGCGAGGGACTCCAGCTGACAGCAGTGAGCCATCACATTTTGCAATCCTTGTGAGCGCAGTGACCCCGGAGAGCCCAATACGTGGTATGGGGCCCATTACGACCACTGCCTATTCATTATCGACGTCAGAGACACCTTCTCTGTTCTCTGATGGGGCATGTCGACTAGTTGGGCGGCGGACGGCAACTGGCGTGTTGGGAAACTTTCTTGGTCCATCGACCTCGATACCAATAAGTTTTGCCGTTGCACTTGTTTTTTTCTCCCTATATTATTTTCTGTGTTTATAATCTCAATCACCGCAAGGTTAAAACTCCTTTTTTTCAACCAAGCGCCCATTACTGGCACGACCCTTCTTCGCACCCAAATTTTGCTGATAGGGTTGCTACTAGCTATTTCGTCTTTTTATATTTTGTATATTATATATGTTAATAAGGCCCTCCCCCCAAGTTTCAAGTTGTGACATTTTCATTTCTTATGTACTTACGGTAAAACTAACACTTTCATATGAAAGTTAACTGTTATGCTAGTAGCATTGCCCCTAAACTTAACTTTGGCGGAGAAGATTTGCCAAAAATAATTGGGAAACTAGTGAAAATCAACAACATGTTGTAGAGAGTAACTTATGGTTTTTTCTTTTTGGGCGCTTAATATATCTGTACTTTTCTTTCTCTCTTTTTGGGAGTGTTTACATGGAATCAAATGATTGGGACGCATATATAATATGTAACAATGTAAAAGGTATAAGGAAATTCAGAGTAAACTAAATTGTACAAATCTTTTAAAGCAATTACAAAGTTTTTAGTGGGAAATATATTTAGGTAAAGGGTAGGAAGAAAAAGACGTTCTCAGACTACCACTGGAGGAGGCAAACAAATCGCCATCTCCATACAGAAGAAGATGCAGCTGCTTTTTAAGATTACGAATAGAAAAAATATTATATACTCATTTTTGTAGTGTAAAGGTCTCCTAAAGGTAAAGTTCCTTGATTTTTTTGTTTTATTTTTTTGTAATCGATCAATAATATATTATTTATATTAACAACTGCATCGGCCGTAGTATGAACAGCTGCATATTACGAAGCCAGATTTATTGTTGTAAATATAATCCAGGCCCTTTTGAATCTCGTTGCTCATCTTGAAATTAGCTCATGTTAAGGGACTTATCTATGACCTATTTTTTTAACATGTCTTGTGCGTATCATCCTGTCGTAATTGTATTAAAAAATAAAGAATTGTCAATTTATTTTTATATTAGAACTTTAGTAAGATTAGGTTAAATTGCTGAAAAGTTAAGTTAGAGTTGCCTTCAGATAGATTATGTTACTGCCAAGAGTCTATTAAGACAACGGCTCCCTTGCTGCGTTTGTGAAGCACGTCCGCGAGAGGGCAGCAGTGAAGATTTATCTATTTGACAGTGTCCGTGAATTTTAACCTAATCCTCCTGAAATGTTCTGACTGTTGACGAGACGATTCGATTCGTTTATAAAGTAAAATAATAACGAATAAAAGCATACTTCGGTTATTTATTAATTAACACTCCAATGTAATTTACAAAACTCAATTTATTAGAAAGTTCAGCTTAGTAAAAAGACAGACTACCAGCAGAAAATTACAGACAAGTAACCTAACCTTTAAAAATGGGCGAAGCTTTAACCTAAAAGTTTTATATTTAATTTTTAATCAGTTTTTAACTTATTTTGTGTTTCCATTTTTGGTGTAATTAAAAATTAGTGATTAAATTAAGGTGTGACAATTTACTCGAGGGTGTGCCAAGAAAGCATTTAGAAAAAGTGAAACGTAATTAGAAAATTGTTCTGCACTTCTTTTTTTGAGCATATTGAATGATGAAGAAGCAGAATAAGGCAGAAACGAAAAATTGCAAAAATAACCAAGAAAAAGTGGATTCTATGGTTTACGTCGTTTTCATATCGCTTCTTTTGGATCTACTGGCTTTTACGATGATTCTGCCCCTATTGACATCATTATTAGAACACTACCGACAGCAGGACTGGACGCGTGACTGTCACGTAAAATATACTACTTTCAAGAACTTGTCAGTGTACCTGAGTACTAATACAGTTCAATCTTTTTTGGCGGTTTTCTGAGTTTGATGTTTAGTTTACTGCATTGCCAGTTGTTGGAGAAATATTCGATGTCTTGGGTAGGAAAGCAGTTATGATAACTTGTCTTGTAAGTTTTAACGGTCAAAAGAATGTAGAATCAAGTTTGTAAATTTACCTTTTCATAGATAATTACTTAATTGATTGTATATTAAATATTTACGTCATTAAAGCACGAAATCGAAAAGGTACTTCAACTGTGAAGATCGTAATCATCAACTTTAGTCGATTTTGAAAAAACAAAAAAGGAGCTACATAGCTGATGGTAGGATTTTCCAGCTTTCATTTATATTTTATGTTCATCAAATTTCCTTTTGTTACTATTTAATTCTAAAACTTACTTATAGATAATTACTTTATTGATTGTAAATTTGTTTATTTTAAGTGAGCACAAAATGTAAAAAGCACCTCAATTATGAAGATCCGGAATCATCAACTATTGAAGAGCTTGTGTCCTTGAAGATGTGAAAAAGAGCGACTTAAAACAATTATTGCCCGATTAACTTTTGATTAATAATTCACTGTTTACACTATTTAAATTACTTTTGTTTTTCTATAATTTTGAGTTTACATAGCTTTTTACATGTGCAAGAGACTTTCCACCTTCTTTCATTTATACTTACCTGATTTCCTTTTGTTAGTATAATTCTAATAGCTCATTCACTGATTGTATTTTTTTTTAAATTTCAGGTTACTGGAGCAAGAAATGGCAAGGCGCCTCAATTGTGAAGACGTAGAATCATCAATCAGCCTTGTAGCGGAGAACTTCCCATCTTTTGAAGATGTGAAAAAATGAAACTTTTCGTATTAATTTTGATTATTGTATTTACGTATGTATTATTAAAATGTTAATTACAAATTGTAATAAAAATATAACAAATAAAATAATATTTGCAACAATCAGCTTGTTTTAATTATCAACTTTGTCATTTATTATAAAATTACTAAAATACAGCTGATGGCAAGTGGTCAAAAATTTGTTTTAAAGTTTCTAAACTATACAGTCAAAATTATTCAAAATTAATATCCCTGTATTGCTGTAATCCTGTTACCAAATAGTCAAAATTTGAAACTACTCAAAATATTTTTGACAAACCTCTACATCGTTTCTGGACTCCTCGTAGCAAGTAGTTAGAATTTGACTTAAAAATTAAAATTTTTGCTTATTGATGATCTCTTCGCACTTATGTGACCCTAATAGCGAATGGTCAGAATTTCAAATTTTCAGATTCAATAAATACTCGTGACATTATACCTTTTCCCATTTCTGCGATCCTCATAGTAAACGGAAAAGCTTCAAGCTTGAGAACCTCGATTTTAAAATCAATTTAGACAATATTGGTATCAGGATCACAGAAGTGCAAAGAGGTAGCAACTAGTAAAAATTTCAAGCTGGAAAACCCCACTTTTATAATCAAATTCCAGACAATTGCTATCAGGATTACAGAAGGACAATAAGGTGTTGCAATAATTAATTTTCTGAATAATTATCTCAACTTTTGGGTTCAAAATTTACCCAGTTGGTATGAGGAAAAAGTACGAGGAAAAAGGTGTTGCATGAAAATTATTTAAGGAAAAATGTTGAAAATTTTAAATTTTTGAGCAATACCTACCAGGATCGCAGCAGAAAAAGGAGATTGTTGCCAATATTTTTAAATCTGAATCATTTAAATTTTCAATTAAAATTTTACGTTGTTAACGACTTTTTTAATGTACAATGATACAGAATAAAGACACCACAGTTAAATGCACATTTATTGTATATTTCTGTATAATAATGCAACATACAAGCGTATTAACAAGGGCACATTTAAATACACAGGGTGTCATTTAAGTGTCGCCCCACTTTTATTTCCTAAACCACTGGAAAAATCAAATTTTTGAAGCTGACATATATGTACAAAGCTTATTACTAAAAACACACTTTTGTACTTTGGACGAGTTTTGGACCCTAAAAAGAGCCATTTGTATCTTGACTTTGCACCTTTGCAAACTTGTAGGCACATCCTTGTCTATTAGTAGGCGCTCCTGTTTAGCTGTGTGCTGTTGGAGTTCCACTAATACTCTACCCAAGCCTTTATTGTGCTCTTTCTGCCTTTTCAACAACTTTCCATTATCCCTATAAATAACATTATATAATTATTTAAAATATTGATTATTTACAAAATACGAATTAAAGACCAGAAAGTAACACGGTAAGTATAAGACATTGCATTAAAATTTATGATAGATAATACCTACTTGTATAGTGTCATTAACCATGTTTGGCAGGAGAGTCCCCAACCAAATGGTATTTTCAATAGAAATATTTTGGTGTCCCAAATTGTTCCACACTTTTACGCAAGAAGGAGAATCTCACCACCTAAAATGAAGTATTAATATGATCCCTAGTGTAATTTAGTAATTTATTGCTCTTACCCTTGCATTATGAGCAGAAAATTCTACAAATGTTTTTGAATATTCGTATTGCAGTACATATTCCTTGCAGAACAATCGAGTGAAAAAATTTACGGTTTAGATAGCTGTCCTGTTGATCTGCAGGCACTTTCACTGGTATGTGACAACTATCAATGGCACCAATCACGTCTAAGAAAAAACAAAACCATAATCCAAAGCAACCAAAATATATTGTATAATAAGCTATACCTTACCTGGATATTCACTTTTTATTTTAAACTAGTGTTACCCCAGCGCACAGTGCACTGACAGACTGAGCGTTGACTGAGCTGGCTAAATGCTAAGTGACGTGATGCATTAGTTCCATGAGGAGACGCGGAGTTGGTGTAGATCTCACCTCAAGTAAAGCGCGTTTAGCAGACTTTCTATATAAATTAAAATAATTATTATTGAAAAATCAACGTAGAATAAAAATATAAAAATGTTTCATGTTCCATCTGAGGATAGAGACCTTTCATTGAAAAAAAAATGGTCCAACTTGGTGAAGCGGTAGCCGCTTGTGGAACCGGAGAAAAATACCTTTTGAGCTTTTATATATGTATGGATATGGATGGATTTTTGTGCTATATCGGAGTAATATGGAAACACGTGCAGTGGTGCTACGTACTCTCCTTAGCGCTAAGGTGGAGTACTGGGTACCTACAGTTTAACGCCGAACCCAAACAACTAAATACCAGAAAGTTACCTTTCTCTGGTAACAGAGAAGTACATGATAAATTGTTAAAATTGATACCTGGGAATCGCATAACCTAGCATAACTGTCGCAATGATTTGCTGACCTTCAGTGCCGAAGATCAAAGAATGATCTCACTAAGGTAAACCACCAACACAAGCAATCGCTTTGTCATAAAGTACCTTAAACCCAGGTACTGTTCATAATAGTTAAGTACCTACTGGGAAATTGTACTCAGGTAAAAGTACTTTTACAATTATGTATGGGCAACGGGTAAAATTACCCAAGTAAGTATAGCTTTCAGGTACTGAAAAAGCATCCGGGTACTGATTGAAATTGAGCAAAAAATATTTTTATATGCAAGTCATTTCAAAGAAATTGTGGTAGATTATTCAACCTGTTGTAAACTTAGGAGTTCTGGCTTACTGAAATCCATATCTAATTCTGTTTTAATTTATGTTATTAGTTTATTTGCTTGTTTAGTATGACAAACTCGAATTCGAGATTATTTTTAACTGAGTGTTTTTGGGTTAGGGTAAGTACCGTCAAGTTTTAGTAACGGAAATAAAATGACATAGTATCAAAAATTGTTTATGTACTTATTCATTCTTTATTTATAATCCAATATTTACAATGGTTTAGTAGTTACATATTCTGTTATTTTGTTTGTGAGAAACTTTGTATTGAAAATATAATGCAATATTATAATTCGTGCATTTATTAATGTTAAAATGATTTACTACTTATGCCCCTATCATCTTTTTAACAGTATAACCAGGAACTGAATAAAAGAACAACAAAATTACTACAGCTAAAGCTAAAATGATTAGCAACTTAAGTATTTTCCATTTGTAATTGTGCCATAAGATATACCGCATAGACTTGAGTGGGTTTAAAAACCACATGAATGAAGAATCTGGGCGACTGAAACAGACAAAATAATGTTATTTGGGTTTCCAATTGAGGGCTCAACATGTACAACATACTTTGGTTTATCCAAGGGTTCAGGTTCATTCCTTCCAAATCCGACAGGATTTTTCTCTGCTTCATCTTTTGTAAGAAGATGAATTTCTGCTTCTACTTTACCCGTTAATTCTAGATCCTCATTATCTTTTTTTACATAGAATGGCCACCACCCTTTTACCCTTTTTTGTTTAAATATATTTACAACAGGAACTGAACCATCTGTTTTTAACATTCCCAATGTACACAGTTTTGAAGATTTTGCCCCTCGGGGAAATCGATTGAGATCCAAAGTAATAGCACCTACAAGAAAGTCACTATTTTAGGTCTCCATCATTGATCTATTAATAATTATCTACCTAAAAAGTCATCCGCAGAAAAGTGATCAGCATCCCAAACTTGCAGTTCAAGACGGGCTGGAATTTTACACTCCGTTTCATCCCATGAAAATAAAGATTCTTTTCTTGAAATAACGATTTTTTGCTCAGCAAGCATGTAGTCAAATGGATATACAAATCTCCAGTTAAAATTACCTTCCCCAGTAAGCGATCGATAGTGAATGTCTGTACATTGGCAGTCTTCCGGGCCTTTTAGCCAACTACATTAAGAACTATGCATTAATATTTTTCTTTATTTAAACAAATTAATAAATACCCCTTAACATAAATGTCTGACATTTTTTCACCGGTAAAGAATGCGTCATCCTCCAATACCACGTCATCAGTATTCCAAATGATGACTCTTAATTCGTAGCTTTTTGGCTTTCTTGGAGAAATTTCTAAGGATGGTCCAGGTAAGGGCATGTCCATAGGAAACATATCCACCCACATTTCTAATTTTCCTTGTTCTATTCCAGGTTTGCTGGGGTTGTAGAGTGGTCGAGTCTCAACATGTTCAGGTACTAGATGACAGCCTATACGCGGAAATTCGTGCCATCGATGGAGAACAGCTAACGCCATGTGTTCTTCGGCACTTTTGGTGTTAAAGAAATCTACATCGTCGCAATGCATCGAGAATGTTAAACGACTGATTTTTACTTGACCATCTGAATACGTAGGAGGATCAACTTTTCCATCTTTACATAATTTTGCTAATATTTGGGTTGGTTTCATTGCATCTCTCCAACAATTGTAACCTTGTCTGCAACACAGAACAGATATAGTATATAGTATTCGTTTTTATAGATTAAAAAGTCTTAAGGTTTCATACACATTTATGGTGTTATTACGCAGTGTTTTCAACAGTTTCAATATTTTGATTATCCAAAATTTTCAATGTTTTAGAAAGATTGTTCATGTATGGTGCAATTATTTGTATATAAATGTTTGATAACCTACATCTATGTTTCGTATTATCAGTTTCATTGTATTTTTAAACTAAAAACATGCTATTTTTTTTATTATTTAAAATTATAGTGGGCTGTGCTTAATTTAAAATTTTGTGTTTTTGAGTTTTTGTGGCAGCATAATGAGCAGAGTATAAATGTGCCATAACAGAATATAATAAAAATTTAAGGGAGACCAAAGGGAGCTTCTGGAGATACGTTTGCCAGGAACTAGTTGAACTGCCAGCTGCCTCAATACTCTATAAAACTCTATTAAACGGCAACTCAAATGAAATTGGCTCTTTGAACAAACCAAGTAGCCAATATAAAAAAGATTAGTCGGTACTCATAGATCTGACAGTGCACCGCGCTGGGGGATTACCTATTCACGTTACCTATTCACGCTAGATATTGGGCTTCGGACTTTGGACCAAAAATCGTTATAAGTAGTTTATTTGAAGAATTATGCAAAGAATGAAAAATATATTTATTAACTAGAGATAATTGATAGGCGCAACTTCTGGAAAATGTGTTGATATTAAAATGTGTCGATTTTTTTCTTAATTTTTATAATGAGTGGCGTTTGCATTTTTGAATAAATCATTGATCAATTTTAAAGTTTACAAAAATTCCTGGAAGGCGTCAGAGTAAAGTTTGAGAGATTAATAACAAGCACATTTGTAGTTCACTGCAAGCTTCATCGCCTCACAAAGTTTAAAAAAATGGCGTGGACAGTTTTTGAGAAATAATTTTTTGAAAAAACTCAAAATTTTGGAAACGTGCTATTTCTACAATTTTCCAAAAATATTTTTACATTACATGATTTTATTTATTTAATTATGGCTTTTAAATGATGTGATAATTTTTAAAGTCTCAGTTTTTAAAAATCCGTAGCGGCCTTCATCAAGGAAAAAAAATTTATTTGCACGTATATGCATTATATGCACTATTATTGCAAAAAATCGATATTAAAGGAACATGTCTAATTTCTGGTTCGGTTTAAAAACCTTACAACGAACTACAAATTGATAAAAATCGTTTAAAGGGTTCCGGAGATATAGGGGAACGAGCGCATCCACCGACGCGACGCACGCAAGCACCCAGAGAGAGACAGTTGAAAAAAAAACGTTTTTGGGTTCGTTTGACCCCAAAACCTGTATTTCTGCTAAAATCCAAAAATTTGTATGAAAACAATACTTTAGTAATAAAAATGGCCAATCAAGACGTTTAAACCCTTCAAATTCTTTGGAGGAGACGGAATCTTTTCTGCTCTACTATGTATAAGAAAAAATTGAATTATTAACACCATTGTTAATAAACATATTTAGGACATACAAGTCTTGCCCTAGGATATAAACCTAAAACGTGAAGAGGAAAGTTATCTTCATCCTAAAGCTAGGAAAGTGACTTAGTAAACAACCTAAGTTCTTTAGACCAATCAGTCTTACCTCCTTTCTCCTTAAGACAGCGGAGAAGGTAATAAACAATCACATCAGGTATGGTGCTGTAGAAAAGTATCCTCTACAGCACAAGCAATTTGCATATCAATCAGGAACATTCACAATAATTATTCCCTTACATTGCTTGGTAAGCAATATTGAAAAAGCAATGAACCACAACAAAACATCGAAAAGCTGGCCGTAACAGCACCATTTGATTTAAAAGACTAGGACAGCACCCAGCAATGAAGCAATATCCATCCCCCCTCCAGGCGGTGAAACCCTTTGGGATGCCATGATCGAGGTACGCTCGTCCTGGCATCAGGTTGCGAGCCCTAAGCCCCTACTGGTGGAGGGAGACTACCTAAATCTCTACTGATTCTGCAGATCAGTGCCCGAGCTGAAACGCAGCTCACCTGTCGAACCGCACTAAGACGGCCCTTACCTGCACTTAGGCTATACCACTGCTACCACGAGTTCTATTCCGTGACCAAAAACGGAGGGTGTAAATTCCCCGCGGGCTCGGCATTGGTCCCCGTGGTACCAGTCAAAGAAAGTCACTAGTTGAACTTGTCGGAGTAAGCGCATGCCAAGCAGCGCTGCCCCTCCCAGCACTGGTGAGCTACGCACCGCCCAGACTGGTCGGTCGGTAACCGGCCTGATCATAGTGGCCGGCTCCTTAACAGCGTCGGGTGTACATAAGTACGAACCCTCTGGGTCGACACTTAGATAGTGGGCGTGAGCAGGCAAAATGCGCTTCACCCCTAGAATCCTAGTTCCCAGTGCCAGCTGCACACCGCTCCATCGTTGGAAAGCTCCATCACTTGCCGGCCCACTATTATCCGGTCAAGGAACGGGGTTTCCACTTCAGCGATCGTGCTGTCAGCTGCACACCACTCCATCGTTACAAAGCACCATCACTTGCCGGAACCCCTACCCGTACGTAAGAGTTAACCGGTCAAGGAGCGGGGTTTTAACTTCAGCGATCGTACCTGAGGCCTTAGGACCCACACTGAGGGCTGGCTGCAAGCGACACCCCCAGGTCCCTTTGCAGCAGCAGCCACTCCATCCTGGAAAGCACCATCACCTGCCGGACCTGTCAGGGAGCGGGGTTTCCATTCCCGCTCAGGTGTTAAGACCCATATTGGAGGCTAGTTTGTTTACACTCCTAGAGCCCAAAACTCTCATAGCAACCACGCTTCTCCATCCTGGGGTACACCTTCATCCGCCGGACCCCCATCACCCAGTCAATGCGAGGCTACCCGGTCAAAGAGCGGGGACCCCTTTTTACCTGCCGAGGGGATGACGAGCTGGTACGCTCCCGGTACCCTGGTCAGGTAGCAGGGTTCCATTCCAGAGAGCGAGCTACTGCCGAGATGTTAGAACCCATCTTAAGGGCTACACCTCACCTGGTGAAGTCACTTACCCATTTTCCGTAGTCACAATTAAGGAAACCTTGAACCTCTCCGAAGAGAGGTGGACTTACCAAGTTGAAATCACCGAAGTGACCGTTACAACGCCGACCCCTCACAAGGTGTCTTTGTTCACGCCTCTCACCTAGGTGAGTGTGCTTGGCCGCCTCGCCGGGCCGTAACAGCAGTTAGAAGTTGCCCACAATTGCGAAGATTTTCGTCCATTCTGTGATCACTAGTAGTTGATGACTTTTTAAAACTACTAGGCAACGTCGCTTCAACGCTTCAACTTACAAGGTTATGCAGATGACTTGGTAGTTTAAATTAGGGGCATGTTTGAGGGGATAATCTCCAAGCTCGCACAAATTGTGTAAGGAGGAACAGGTGGAACATATCTAGGAATTATTCTGGAGTAAGGAAAATTTAATTCGAACGCACATTTAAAAGCAACCCTAGAAAAAGCGAGATTAGCATTATGGACTTGCCAACGTCTCTGGGAAAACATGGGTTGTCAAACTACATATAATTAACTTACTGGATGTACAAATTAATAGTAAGACGTATGATCACGTATGGTGCAAGCATATGGTGGTCAAAAACCAAAACTAAAGCCACAGGTAAACTTTGAAGAACTGCTGGAGCTATATGCCTCAGTTCTACTGTAGCCATAGAATCGCTACTCAATTTGGCCCCACTCCGTCTATTAGTGAAAATTCAGCCATTTTGGGTAGACACATTAATCCAAAATAAAATTCAAGGGGTAATTTAGCGTCACCCCCAAAAAAGGAACTGCATGGCAATTTAGATGCCAAATCGAACAAGGAGAGAAGGATTTGTTGCTCCATAGATTAAAGAAAAGTATTTGTCTTTAAAAAGGAGCACTTATTTAAATTGGAAATATGCAAATTATGTATAAGATAAAACAACATGATTATGGATTTCGAGAGGATAGATCAAACAAAACTTTACCTAAAATTTAATGAGAAAAGTTTATTTGAAACATATGTCTGCAAAAGTTTGCGAGGCAAGTTACAGGATCCGAAAGGTGTGAAAAATTACCTTTTTAGTGGTATTTAATTATTCGAAATTGCAGTACATTATTTAAGTATGGTAGATCTACACTCTTGCATATTCCTATAAATTATGATTAAGTATGCAAAGAAAAAGTGCTCTTTGTTTTAGTAGCTTAGGCTAATCGTTTTCGAGGTGACTGCATGTTTGTTGTATGAAAGTAAAAGAGAAACAGCGGTAAATACCATCATCATTTCTCAACAATTTCTTAAATTGATTAAATCATTTTTACTTACCCAAATATTTCAAGTTCAATAGAATCCGCGTATGAAATGTTACAAAACACCTTAAAAAACTTACTCTTCATATTTTTCAGGCAGGCCACAAGTCGCTCTATGACGGCTATAAAACCTGTTTTCTAAATCTATCTTGGTTTCTCCTATCATGTCGTCTGATCCAACTAAATCCCAGTCATATATTTGAACTGTCAAAAGCGAGTCCTGTGGGAAAGTGGCTTCGAACTCAAAACATCTGAAAAATTTATATTACTCCAAACTATTGTGAAAAAGTAAAAAAGTACACTTACTTCCCGAACACGGGATTCAGCTGCTTTGAAACGTAGTGGTCTTTGTCACTTAATCTTTTCGAACCCAGTTGAAGTACAATATAAGGATCGGCTTTTCCATTCAAGTCCATGGGATGTAAATCATTACCTTTAACTACGTATACGCGAACTAGAACGTGAATGGGGTCGTTTGATGGAACGCCTTGGAAAAATCCGTATTGAGGGTCAAATCCCATAACAGTGTGATCTTCAACGTCTTTCGGAAAAGGCCACTTGTATACTTTAATGGCGCCCTAAACAAAACAACTTTCATTGTTTAAATGTGCTTAAATTTTAAAGTAGGTAATAACCTTAAAAGCTCCAACAATTCGGTTTTCGTCTTCAGAGTCGTCCCCGGTCTTTTTTCCCCTGTATAATTCAAATGTATGTAGCCATTCCTTGAATCCGTCGAATTCGTAAATCGATTCTAATTCGGTAGGGTAAATCTAAAATTGTTTGCAAGTTTTAATGCTGTATTACACGAAGAAAAACTGTCAAAGCTTACTTTACATAAAGCTGGTTTACGCTTGTTTCGTTTTCTTACGGTTTTTGGACTTAATCTTGTAACAAATCTCGAAGCTGTAGCGGCGGTTTTAAATCCGATACGACGTTTCTGTTCACCTGGACTTTTATCTGAACTGTTACACGACACGTTCATTAATTGTGGGCTGGTAGATCCATCTTCTAAGTGAATTTGGAAATTTTTGTCTTGATTTTGAGTTTTTCTGGCCTCTTTACCTTCGTTGATCATTTCCTCAACGGACGCAAAATATTTTGTCCACCAATCACGATTTCCCTCTTCATCTTCTATATCCTCCTCTAAACTTTGTTTCCGTTTTTTATTGATTTCGGTTTTCATTTTTTTAGTTGATTCTCGAGTTCCATATCCAATTGATATGGAAAGATCTTTAGGGAGCAAGGGACTTTTTTCTTTATTTGGTTCGTTGTAAACATACGCGTTCATTGTTTGATTCCCCATGCCGCATTCGAGGTTTTGTAGCAAATTAAGGGAGCGCCGACGATCTTCCGCTTCTCGTTCCTTTTTTGTGATCGGTGTATACATGTATTTTTGTATTGAATTAATGGTATGCGTTCCTACTAAAGTATATCGTCCAAAACTTCTACAATCTACAGCTCTGATGGTTAAGGGGGGTCTGTATAACTCCTGTTCTGGCAATTCCAAGTCAAGAAACTTTATAGGTGTGCTAAAGTTCGGGTTTTTCTTTGCGTTCTGAATAATAGACGAATACAAGATGTGCCCTGAACACTCTATATCAACTCTCGGTTTATCCACTGTTAACAAATGAACTCGTTTCAAATCTCGTAAACCCCAAAAGAGTACTTCAATGCGGTATTTTGTGAGTGTTGGTCGAATTCCCCTCGGTACCGGAAGTATTGGACCCATATCTCGAGTATCTGTATCTTTGTATATAGGAATATCTTTGGCGTGGGGAAGCGAAGGCAGAGAGCCCCCATCAATCTCGCTTGGAAGTTCTAATAGCTCAAAAGCCGCTAGCAATTCCCCAGCGTGATCGGGACCTCTCCTAATATCAAACCATTCCAACGAGGGCGGAAATCTCGGTTTGCTATACGCCTCATCTCGCAATTTAACGTGTGGTTTTGCCATGGCACGGCCGATAAATTCAGACTTACCGACTTTGTCTTGATCAAATATTTCAATAATGATGGCTGGCGGGTCTTGTTGAATCTCTTCGCTGGTTCCGTATATTAGTATTTCTTCGAATATCAGAAGTTCATCCCACGTGGGACTTAGAGTTTCATCTATGACTTGTGTTGTTTTACTAAATTCTCCCGCCACAACACGGGCGAATGGATCTGATAATCCAGATGCATCTGACCCTATAAGAGATCGTGCCTGGTATACGTGAGCGCGTAACTGGAAGACCTGTAACAAAATAAATCAGTTTAGGAACTGGGTTACACTGGAATGTACATGATAATTACATGTTTGTCAATGTAGTGGATTGTTGATGGAGGTAGAGCGCGAGGTCGCTCGGCATTGCGAATTTCGTGGGTTATTTCGTACCCTTTGGGAATTCCTTTTAGGAAGTTCTTTTTGTGTTTTAGCAGACCTAGCCACATGCAAATTTGTAGTTTAGCTTGAATTGTCCAACCACTCGGTCCTACAGATTTCTTTCCAGGAAGCTGCAATAATACGTAGTTGTAAATTAACAAATCTAAACGTAATACCTACACAAATAAATGCAGACTTTTATTAAAGATAATTCTCTGAAATAATTTTGAGTTAGTCATAAAAATTTCCCGTGCACAGGAGGCATTGCGGAAGTTGCCCTCATCGTTGTTTTCTTTGCAACTCTACACGTACGTATTTATTACATTGTGAATTACCCTGGAATTATTATAATGGTATAAATCAACAACCTTCAGGAATGAGCAATTTTGAGAGAAATTAATCGTTAGGCCACCAACAACGCTTATGAATCAACAGCTCTTTATAGATGTAATAGCTGCTTAATTTTGCAAATGTTTAATTTTATGGAAAACACAATTTAATCACGAGCTGATGAGAGAGAATTAGACCTTTACATTTATCGGAAATCAGTTATAAACGTTTCATCTTTGAACATCAATCATCGTAGACTATCCGTGTTTTTTCTTTACATTACAGTAATAGTAATTTATAATTAACGGTTATTTATTTTACTAAATAATATCAAACTTAATAAATCAACTATTATATCCCTACCGCAGATGGGTTACGACGCGACAGTTCAATAACGGTTTTATAAATATCAATCAGTCAGTTACTTCAGGTTGTCAGTGATTCTCATGTTTACGATCTCAATTCCTCATGTCCAACGAGGGCGACGAGACACTCCCCTCCCAGCTATTAATTACGATTCCGTACTTTTACTATTTAAAATTTTTAAATAATTGACAATCCAAGAAAACCAATTTTGTTGAGGTCGGTAGTAGCACGAAGTGAGTTTAAATTAGCCAAAATAAAACAAATGTTTTTGGAACAGCGAGTAGAGCGGGAATTTGGAGGTTGGAGCAAGACGCCGGGGCATGTGTATAAAGTGACGATAAACGAACTTCACGAGCATAGGTGCCGGGTTTTGAAAATGCTCAGGGGTGCTCACTCAAATCACAATTGACAAGTTGACCTTTTGAAACATACAAAAAACTGAACAAAACTGATTTATTTAAGTAAAATAATTAAAAAATTAAATAAGAGAAACATTTTCAGCTCATAAATATGATAATATTGCTAATGCTAATTCTTGAATTATAAAAAAGTATTCCTGCGAACTGTAGTTCTATTTATAAATATGTTAGCCACAGTGTCAAGATTTATATCGTCGGCCAGTTCCCTATTTACGTTTACAATTGCATGGTCGTTCAATCGTCTTTGGGTCATATTATTTCTGAGGTAGGTTTTTAAGCGCCTCAAAGCAGAAAAGGAAAGCTCTGCTGTACATGTTGAAACAGGAATGGTCAAAACGATTTTAACCAATATTACAATTTACTTTCGGCTTAGACCGCGTCGTCATTTGGGAACTACACCCAGCATAATCAGGTTAGGACCGACCTGTAGCTTGTCTGCCTTTACAAGCATTTGCTCTAGAAGTTTGAGCAATATTTGTTCGTAGGCCCTACCTGCCTAAACAGGGCGGTGTGCTTAGATTATTTAAACCTTGGGGCGGACAAGGATTTGATCTTAATGTATTTTGTTTGCCAGGACAAGAATATTTAATCGGTTTATGCCTATTAGCTGCTTGTGAACCCATACAAACTAACGTTTCGCAAGACATTGCAGCTTGCATCTTCAAAGTGAATGAAACACTGAATTTAAATCCGAGAAGCGGAGGTATTTAAACCTCTTTGAGCCAGTTAGGCAGAACGGTGGAGTTCTGGTTGGCTGTCACCGTTGGGCAAAGACGGATCCGGTGGAGCGTGATCGTGAGATCGATGATGCTTAGGAGTCCTTAGAGGACAAACTACTGGATTCCAAGCTTTACTGAGTCTAAAATCATCCTCCCTGTTTATGTCATTTTATTCTTCGTTTCACTTTTATTCTTAGTGCTGCTCATAGTGCCCCTGTGGGCTGGCGGCATCACCCAGCTGATTAGGATGATATGTTAATGTTTGCATTCGATGAAGATAAATCCAATGAATCAACTTTCTTTTCTGCCACACAAATTACAAATTTGTCGATTTTAACTAATCCAAAGATGTATGTGTTAGCAACAATCAAAGGACACTCGTCGCTCTTTCCCGTCCGCGTTCACTGTACGAATGCCGCTGCGGCGACGCCCACACATGCCCTGCGTAATCGAGTTCTGATTTCTAACAAACACTTAATTGCAGTACTTCTTCAACGCTACTATATGTCACAATACTTCGCAATGTTTGTCGCTGTTGATTCGCACTCTATCACTTGTAGGAGTATTTTTTCTATTTCATTTTTATTTAAAAATTATTATTTTATTTTTAGTTTAATTTATTTAATTTTCTTTAGATCTGGCTCAGGGGTGCTTGAGCCCCGGAGCACCCACGTAGTCGGCACCTATGTTCACGAGCATTGCAAGATAGGGAGATTTACAACGTTTCAATACGGTTACGGGGTCAATAGATAAGTTGCCGTGTCGGTTTGTTAATTATGCGCGGGCAATAGTTTGCTCCGAATTGCCACAAGAATGGCTACGAACAATTCGGTAAACAGTTTGATGGAGTTGATTAATCAAAATAATTTGACTTATGTGATGTTGAAATAACATTTAAAAGCCGAGAACCTTTAAGGCCAGATTTATTAATATCACAGTGTGAAACGAATAACAACAGAAAAATAAAAATGCTACCAGTAATAAAAAGTTGTATGATTTAGCGAATTGGTTATGCGGGTGTAATCTACGTAACACATTTTTTTGTTACATTTGTTTGATAATAAACGGGAAAGTGATCTTGCCTGGATTTTAAGCGGAATCGCCGACGTTAAGCATCTTGGCGAAAACGTAAAAAGACACAAAGTAAGTGAAATACATTTAAATAATTTTGTCGAATTCTCAATGCTTGGCAAAGAAAGCATAGTTTGTCAATTAAACAGCGCATATCGTTTGAATATAATTAAGCATAATTAGAATGCAAGAAAAAATCAACACATTACTAATAAATTATAAACTATATTCCATTTTTCGGTATGTTTTAAATTGCTTTAAAAATTTGCCTGCGGCGCATTTTAACATACTTTCATAGATTGTCCTCCCACTATACCATTGCATGCGCCTAAATATCTACCTATGTAAGTTTTAATTCAACGTATTATCCTCTCATCGAAGTTTAACTGCGCGACTCAATTGCAATTTCCTGCTTGAGGATTAGCTACAATATAAATTGGTCCACAGATGATGTGTCATCATAAATAAAAGTTAATCCTGTTCTGCTCACCTATTATGTTTCATCAATTTTTTCTCTATTACAGACAGATCATTAAGTATTAAATGACATCCCTACCGTAACATATTAACAGCGGCGTTTTCATAAAAACTTGTTGAGTTTCAGTCAATGAAATTGTAACAACATTCTGAACACTTTGTTAGTTTTAATTTTTAACCTAAACTGCATTAACTGCTTTTGTTAGGCTCTTCAGTCGAAGAAAATAGTTTGAAATATATTATTACTGGATGCATGTACCGAGTTTTCAGATTCATAATAAGTTCCTATAATGCAGATGGGGGTTTTAATTAAATATCTTTTCATTACAACATTTAACATAATTGTACACTGAAGTCGCACCCTCATATTGCAGGAAGAGCTAAAGCCATTTTGGCGATTGAGATAAGAGTATACCTACCTTTAAGAACATCGTTTGTACTTTCCCACATACTTTTCCGCATTCTTCTTCAACAATAGAGTAAATTATGTCGCGTGCCGGTATTCGCTGGTACGCTTGCCGTCTTCCACCACTTATAATCCATATAAAGACATCTGGAAGGGCATGTTGTGCCTATAAGCAAAATGGCATTATCATAAATCATTGGCATGTGTACAAAGCACTTACATCCTCAATGAGAAACTTCAGCTTGGTTAAATACGATTGCGCCGTTTTATAGCGTTCCTTAAACGAGCTTTTAGTTACAACCGCTCGTAAATTACGCGCCATATTACCGATATTTTCCTGAAATTGAGGATTAGGAGATTAGTTCGGAAGTCTATATTACTAGTGCGGTTTATGACGTACTATATCTCTCAGACAAAGCTTCATGCGCTCCTTATCGAGCTTTGTCTTTCCCGTTCCTGGTCCCGTAGTTGAATCTTTAGCGATCGTCGCATATTTATTACATCCTACGGTTAATTCTTCTAAAACTTGTTTTAATCGCGTTTCTGTGTCGGAATGTTCCATTTCCATGAGATTGTGTGTTTCGGATAAACCTTCCTCCTATGCAATGCAAATAAAAATTACGACTATAGTTAGGGAGGGGGGATTTGTTTACCAATTTCTCCGCAATTCTCGCTATAATGTTGGAATTGTACATTCTGCGACGATAATCCGGCCAAACTGAGCGAATGTGCATGCAAGGTTTATTGTCCCAATATGGGAGAAAATAATATAATTTATTGTGGGTCATTGGTTTTGCTGGAGTTGTGGTGCTTTGCCATGAACCACTGTCAGATACAACCGAATCTGGAAATGAATTGGTTTTTATAGGATTTCGAAAACTCTCCATTTTCGTTCAACGTTTCTTTGATTTATACTTACCAAGTTCGTCACTGTCTGAATCTATTGGTTCTTTGGTGGACTCGTTATGTCCATCGATGGCATTCCCAGCGTTACCAACACTGATTTCAAAATACACGGGTTTATCTCCTAATTTCTTCTCGATCATTGAAGCATCCAAGATGGTAGTAAATAAAAAAAATTCCTCGTTCTTCCCATAAGACGTTTCGGATACTGGAATGGTTGGTTCTAGTTCCACTTCAGTAGGAACCATATCAACGTTATCAGTTATTTCAGTTCTTATTGCAATTAACAGTCGGGCTCTATATGAAACACCTTCTCCAAGTCCGGTGTTCAGACTTGAATGTTCATCTATCAAGCTGTAATCTCTTGTAGAACCATACAGGTGGATAAAAGAAGGACCATACGTTGGAAGAAATCCTATAAACAAAAAAATTGAGGAGTCCTATCACTGATCAGGACATTTTTCAGAGTACCTGAGATGGCTCACCCTTCTCTCCATCATTAGAAATTGTTTTCAAGTCAATGAAATGCGTTCCTATCACTTTCGGATTTACAGGGTCGTTATCGCGAAGTTGAATTTTGATTCTCTGGCACAGAGGTGGAAACATTTCCGTGAAGACCAGCTGCTCGTTCCAGACGGGCGCATAACTGTGTTTCTTGACGCTTGTTTTGCCCTGCAATTCTCGAAGTTTAGTTTTGCGTATACAAAGGAAAATGAAACTCATACCATTAGTCCTGCGAAGGAAACTTGCACGTAAGGGTCCACTAAGTCAGATGCTTCTCCCGTGAAAGCCTTCTTGACGTTTGCCATTATGGAGGAATTCATTTTCGGAAGGCCATCTGCTCTGTAAATTTTCACTATGAAGCGTGCTCGTTGCCGGTCTATTGGGACTCCATCCGGAAGCAAGAGATTCCTGATACGAAATAGGTTCATAAAAACTCATTTTAAGAACGTTCAAAAATATAAAAGAAATAGTCTTGGAACATATACATACTGAAAATATTCTATTATATTCTTACAAATAAATTATTTTTATGTAATTATACTTTTACTTATACTTTTATTAGTATTATTATTTCTAAGTATTACGCTTGGACATTTCCATACTAAAAAAATATGTTTTTTAGTAATTTTTAATATTTTGCATCAATATTTTTGTCTCTACTCTCAACGCGTTTCAGCAGTAGGTAGTGACTCATCGTTTTCTTTCAGATTGAGTATAGTTATAAGAACTTGTACTTGTGTGGAGCTTACGTCAAAGTTTCGTTATTATTAGAACTCTTCTGACAGCCACAATTTTAACCATAGTTGAAAACCAAATAAGACAGCATTAATATGCCAGAAAGACAAAATCTCAAATTCATGTTTCTTGTATTTGTATTTGTAAGTCTCCATTGAAAATTTTGTTTTTCTGGCAAATTACTGCTGTCTTTTTTGGTTTCAACTATGGGTAGGGTTGTGGCCGCCCAAAGATTTCTAATAGGAACAAAACGGGTTGCGGTCTATCCTAGCCATGCTTGAAACATAATCTCCTATTACATTTGTACTGCATGTGTATAGAGGTCGGTAGTGATTGTAGATATTGTTTTGTTGCTTTGCAACTTTCCTTACTGCACATAGAGGGCATTCTATTTGTAAGTCCCGATTGAAGACTTAAAAACATGTTTAACAAACGTTTTCGTTGTTAGATTAATTTCAATATTTTGTTTTGACACATTTTTGCTATATCTGGATATTACAAAGTTCCCTAAACTCGGCTCAATAGTTTCTAACACGCCCATGTACGTACAGCCTATTTAAAAACAGTTTTTTTTTAAATTTCAGTGGTCTAGGACGCGCAACTCTTTCCAACTCTCAAAATTAATTATATCTTACACTATCATAAAAAATCTTTTAATGGTGGTATTAGAAATCAAACAAATAGTTTAAGAAAAACAGTAAAGTTGTGAATACTTTTAAAATATTATTTTTTTAAATTTTACAGTAAATGTCAATTTCCTGCCAACAATAATAATTGTTTCGTCAACACATAGCTGTTATTTAGATATAAATTTAGACGAAAACAATAATAATAATAATCCATGACGTATTATCACGATGGTCTGGAACGCAGCCGCGCGAAAACACCTTGTAGGAACACGTAGGTGCGTATAATGAGCAACGACCAGGAAGTGTGTTGTAGTGTTGTGTTGGAAGAGCCTACTTCGTAAATATGGCTACGGAGGTAATCCCGATGACACTACCCAATGATAACAGTAATCATAATTTTATTTGCTATGAAGTTCATTACAATAGATTATTTTGAGCAGCTAAAATTATTTTTAGTCAGTTCAGTAACCTGTGATATTTAACTTAATACTAATTTGTTTACCTCTCTCCCTTCATAGTATTCCGCGCTTGGGCACAAGCTTCAAAATTTAGTAAGAGTTGGAATAGTTCTTTCTGTATGGCATTTTCTTTTTAAAACGCGTTCCGCAGTCAGAAAGCAGAGAAATATTCTCTTAAACTTCAAAGAGCTTTCCTGCTCCGGTTTTCATGCAAACTTAAGTATTGATTAGAGAAATCAAAGTCCGTTTGTAATATTTCCGGGGAACCAGACAAAGACTCTGATTCATTATTCAAACCGAAAGTTAGACCGCTCGCTTGCCTCGTACTGAATAAATTGCAAATTTGAATAAAGGAGCGATCATAGTTCATTTGCAATATTTCACAGAGTTCCCGTCAGAAAGTTATTATTCAGAATGAAAGTTAAACGTTACCGACCACCTTCGCTGATTTTGTTGCAAAGTTTGAATATTTGAGTATTCATAGTTCGTGTGTAATATTATTTAGAAATCAAAGACGAAGTTTCTTTCTGAAGCGAACTATAGAGACTATCACAGTTCCTTGGAGACAATACTTACTACTACTACTTATTGTGGGAACTGCAACTCATAAAATAGACCCAGGATAAAAATTCAAACCTCGCAACAAACCCATTTTACTTACACATTTAGTACCCGAGATATTTATTTGGAATTTAAATGTTTCTACAACCGTGTGAGAAAATAATAAAACGAAGATATCGAAATTAAAGGTAAGCAGTCTACAACGTCATATGGTTATTAAAATGCAAACAAAATTGTATAAAGTTAAAAGATAGCCTTATTTTTTAATGCAAGAAATAACTCACGTTTTGGGTTGTTGAACTTCGTTAGAATAAAATATTGTTTACCTTGGCTGTTTTCATCGTTTTAAATCAACGAGCTTTACTGATTATACCACCATATATTAATTGTATTTTGTTTATTCTTAATTCAGCAGAAAACCCAGGGATTATACACCCGTCCATGTCCATAGCTGCTGATGCCGCGAGGAATTCAGTCAAACTCGGAATTGTTGTATATATTCTATTCTGTTAATAGCCTTGTGTCTACTTTATAAGAGCTCAATGCATTGTTCCAAGTTGTACTGCGTAAAGGGGCGACTGCAGCTGCAGTTGCTGTTGCAAACTATATTTATATAGTAAAAGCTAAAATTTACGATTACAAGAATTAAAGCAATCGCAAATTAATTTATAAACTAGCTGAACCCACGCTTTGCCGTTAAATACAATGGTAGCAAATTTGATATAACCTGAGTCGAGGTGTAATACATGTTACTGAATGTGCGGTCACTACAGGTTGCGAAAGAGGAAGATGTAATGGGTCAATATTTCCAGCGGGGATTATTATAATTTTTTTTTGAAAACTGCTAAACGCACTGGCAAGGTATTTTACCAACGGCGTTGTGTAAATGTAATTACCGGCATCCGGTAGTAAAAGGTTTGGCGTCGAGGAGCTGGACGGTCAGGTAAGAATTTTTAGTGAAAAGCACGTACGAGTCAGCATCCGGAAGGTAAAAGGTCGAGTAACCAGCGATCAGGCAAAGCGTGGTAACGCTTGCAGGGTGACCGACAGAAGCAAGAGAGGGTTCCCTTGACGGGTAGCAAGAGACTGCTACCTTCCGTGGATGTGAGCAAATCGACACACAAAAAACTGCGGGTGTTAAGTGTTAAAACGGCAGTTGAACAATAATTATAATAAGTGAAAGATGATTTTTGAGCGTTAGTGGTACGCTGTAGAAAAGAACCATTTATATATAAAAAAATCAAAAAAGTAAGAAATATGATAGTGTGTTTGCGACGTTTTCTGTTTTGGGTGCAAAATAAGACCCCAAGAACCGCGAGTTAAGTCAGTACGTCGCGTCGCCAAAGCTTCGAAGTTCCGGAACACGCAGATTATTCCAGCGAGTCGAGTTACCTCAGCGATCGAGCGCAATCCACAGTGTAAACACCACCGGCCAGCGCTAATACCACGGCCAAGCTCTCAACCGGCTATTCAGCTAAGTAGCATAAGTATGAGTGATAAGGTTGTAATTACATATTTTTGTATTAATTTTGAACATATTTTAGCTAGGGGGGAAGGGACGGTTGATGTTTATCGTTTTCTTTTTTATACTTATCAGTTCTGCAATAAAGCGATGTAAAGTGCATTTAGTGGTTGTTTGCTTCATAGTGTAATTTCAAACTAGACCAAAACTGTAAGAAAAAGAAATCACCAGCTGAGAACGCCGAACGATTCCGCTACTTAAATCGCCCTGAGATGTGACCTGAGCTAGCCGAAGGGTGTTTTCATTATTACATAACTCTAATTGTTAAACGAAAATAGTAACATTACAAAGGGATCCAGATTTAGTATAGAATATAAACTAGGACATCGATCCACAGCGCTATAAGCTACGAAACAATTTAAAAAAAATTTATTTTAAGAAATTGTAACAAATCATGATTAACAGTTTAAAATAATTTTCTACCAACTGTATCATGGAAACGTGAATGACCTTCACGATAATTCTAAATTCTACAATTTTTTTGTTTATTATGTTTATAATACTATTTAATTTTTTGCCAAAAAAGCTGAATTTCTTGTGCTTTTGAAAAGTTTTTAATAATGAAACCGTTTTGCCGAGCTCAACTGTTGACTTCAGCTGTTACGTTCTCATAAAACGTTTTTATGCCCGCTTTGAAACCCATTCCTGTCATTTGCACATTTCAAACAAATCCTATTATTTCTTTCCGAGAATTAAAAATTTCAATGAATTTAAAAATGTACTTAATGGATTAGGGTTCAAGAAAATTGTAAAACTCGTTGATAGGACGGATACTTTTAATGTATTTTAATTTAATTTTAATTTATTTTTAAGTTTACTTACGAAATAGAAAACAATTCTAAAGTAATTTATATGAACTCGTGTATGAGACTGCCAAATTTCTTTATTCCAATTTGTAAAATACAATTAAATCATGAATAAAAAGATTGACAGATTTATTAAATAATCTTAGATTATTTTGCTTTGTCATTTAAAGTATTTTCTTAAGAATTACGGGGCTGTGCGTGAGCACGACTCCATGACCCTCATACCACCCCTTTACTCGGGCTCAGCATACTTGCGCTGTTCACCGGTCTAACATCCCCACCCCGAAAAGACATGCAACCCAACATACACGCCATGCACAACGTCCATGGGTTTAACTTATTCAGAAAAATTTCCGGCGTGCAGAAGATTCGAACCTACTGCCGTTGGGAATATAGCTTTAGAGCAAAGAAGTCTATTACTTCTTTGCTTTAGAGCCTGAGACTCTAAGCACCAGACCACCCACTGGCCCTTTTAAAGAATTAGAATAGCAGTTTGGTTTGAAAAGATTGTGGAAGATTATAAAATGTTTTAAAATCATGAGAAATTTTGTTGCAACTATTTTGAAGATACTCCATTGTTATTTTTATTGTCTCTCTGCTCTTAACTTCAAAGTGTTAGTGAGCTTGTTTTTTATTTATTGTTCAACATTTCTTTTGTCTTAATAGAAAGAGGTTAAGCACCCACGCTTTATGAATTATAAAGCAGAGTTTCTGTAGTTTCCAAGCTATGATCATAATTCTTATTAAGTTACCATAACTGTGTATATTTACAGTTAAAAAAATTATTCTCACAATCTTCTATTTTCTATATACTAAATCCGTAACTGTCTCACCATAACACGGTGACGGGTTTTCACATCTCGAGGAGACAGTTTATTTGTAATTTTGAGCGGATGCTCATGCCGCATAAGGGCGGCGTGGTGTATATTAAAGACAGAAAGCAAATCAGTCTCAAAGAGTTTCTTAGTAGTAGCTTAATAATTTATTTCTAACGAGTTGTTTGAATACAAATGCGAGTCTGACTGAAATCTTATGAAACAAACACTACAGTAAAAACAAAATAACGAACGTTGTACTGTGGTAGTATAATAGATTTAACGCGATAAGTAAAAAGTTTGTTAATCACTGTCAAACTTCGTCATTGGTTACGACTTACATAAAATAAACAATAAATTGTTAAGTTTATTAATACCATCAGTGGTGGCGCCTAACTTTGATTTTGCTTATGTGACCACATTTCGGTAAAAAAGAGAAACGCTCCTGAAAGAAGTCCTAGAACAGATTCGCGGTTCCCTAGAAATAGGAAAAAGTAAAAGTTTAACTAATTTTTTTCGTGTTTTTTTAAAATGAAGTTTTTCATGGGATTCGATAGGATTATTTTCTGAAGCATTTCTAATATTTCTTCTTCATTAAAGTTGTTTTTAGGGGTGCTTTGCAGAGTTTTTTTTAACGAGCTTTTCATTCAAGGAGCAGCTCTTACTCCCTAACGCACGCGCCGGGTATAACGTTACAAAAAAAAACTTAAAATGTGTACGCTTGTCTTTCCAATCAGTAAATTTGTATTGTTATTGTTAATAATAAGGAAATTCCATTTATGTTTGCTGGTTGTAAACTTAATAGTAAAAATATAAATAGTTTCACAATAAGAGCTTGTAGAAACAACAAAATTGTTTGTTTGTAACAACTCCCGGAGACTGGGGCAATTGAATTCGATAGCTTGGAATTTACGATTGTGTCTCTTTTCTAAACAATTTCCTGTGCAAATAACCAAGTGTTTACTTTGTAATGCTACCATGAAAATTGATTCCCGGACACGATCATGATGTAAAATGAAAGCCAAGGTAAGGGCCAGGAAATGCATTTGATTTAGTTTTTTTGTCAACACAATGCTCATGTTTAGAAAATAAGTTTTAAATTAACTGCGCTATGTTGTTTATACCTTTTATACGAAAAACAACGACCAATAAACTGCTAAATATTTTCCCTTCCTAATTAAACATATTAGTGTCTTAGTTCTATACGGTAATGAACTTTTAAAAAACCCAAAACCGGAATCTAAATTTAGACATGTTTTCGAGTTTTCCGTTTTCAGAATACAGAACTTTATTTAAATCTGTAAAGATTTAATTAAATCCGTAAAGATTGATTTAAATCTGCAAGAATTTATTTAAAGCTGTGAAGATTTGTTTAAATCGGTAAAGATTTATTTATTTATATCCGTAAAAATTTATTTAAAGCTGCAAAGGGTTATTCAAATCGGCAAAGATTTATTTAAATTTGTAAAAAATTATTAAAGATTTAAAACAAATATGTGCAGATTTATTTAAATATATCAAGATTTACTAAATATTTGAAAACTTAAAATAAATGCTTTAAGATATATTTAAATCTCTAATGCTTTATTAAATGTCGGAATATTTAAATTAAATGTTTAAGAATTTATTTTAATCTTCTATGGTTTATTAAAATAAAAAGCATTGAGCTAAATGTGTGTATATATAATAAATATTGGGACAATTTGCCCTAAATACATACCGCGAAATGCGCAGCAAATTTTCACTTTACACTTGGCGCCCCATAGATGATTTTGTTTAAAATTTTCAACCACCACCAATCAGAGAGAAGTGTTTAGAAGAAGTAAGTTAGTTACGAGAACCAAGCCCGAAAAAACGATCACCAGAAACCAGAAAGTAAAGGGAAAGGGAAAACATGAACGAGCTCAAATAATAAATATTAAGCGTAAGCGATGATCCCAAAAAACATATAATGACGAACGAGCAGTAATTACCGAAAAACGACGAAGAAATAAAAAAAAAGTGCATGAATAACCGAAGAGAAATAACAAACAAATAAGATTTAAAGAAGAAATGATACGTAAAGACACAAGACACACTAGAAAAAACAAACAACAGAAAATCTAGTAAAATAAGTAATTAATTTATTGATCAAACTATCGTATAAAGTCGGTCAAATAAAAAAAAAGCTTAATAATCGTAGAACTAAATTAATGGAACAATAAAAAACGCAAGTTAAAAGGCACATCGACATATAAATGACTGTAAGCACTCAGTCTGTCTAAAGATGCTTAAGCAGGCGGATGTGAATTAACAAGGACCAACAAAAAAGTCTTTGTTTAAAATGAGAAGCGTGGTGGCTGCCGTGGAGTGTTTATAAATGCACACAATGAAATTCTTTAAGTAAAGAATCGATTGATTACAGCAATACTCCAAGCTCTAAATCAACTTAATATGAAAAGTGCATCGAATTGGCTACCTCAATAAGATGGCCGAGACAAAAAAAATGAAGACGATCAATCTGCCAAATTGGCAGTTGTTAAGAATACAAGGCTGCTTCTCAACTTTGTTTCAGCGTGGTCAAAACTACTTATATCCGCTATTCAGCGCTATTGAAACCACATCTTTAGTGAGGATAAAGTGAGTTCAGTGTAGTTACCTTAGACTACATGGGATTCCCCACAATAAAGATAGCGGCCTCAAGATTAAGTAAAGACAAATGAAAGGCGCAGCCTCGATCAAATGATGACTTTACAGTGTTTGTTTTGACTAGAAAAATTTGGGTGTATTACTACGTTTGCGTCACTTATTCATTTATATGTGTATTGGTCTGGCGAATGATTTTTGTTCCCATTTTACTTAGCTATTTAGGAACCTAGGCTTAAAGTAATATTGTAGTTATTTTTTTGTACTCGGTGTGTTGTCATTATAAGTTTTTTAATAACCCGACTTTTACATTGTATTGAGTTATTTGATATATAAGCAGTTTTCTATTTGACAGAATTGGAGTGTTGTAACCAGAGTGGCAGCGTATGAAAATTTAAAAAAACCTGAATCGCCCTGAGAAAAGAGTCTTATGAGTGCTAGACTGGGCTAGATCGAGCTAGACCGGATAGGTTTCAAATTAACTAATTAAAATAAGACAGAAAAAATTCTGCGTTTTAGCTAACTAATATTATAAAATATTTGTAATCATAGCAGTGGTTGACTGAATTTAACCACATCGACGCATTGTTTTTTCTTCACAAAAGCTTTTACTATTTTATATCCTAGTAAAAATTTGACCCTATTTTCAAAACCCTTCAAATGGTTAACGCGTTTTCTAAAATACATTGCTTTAAACCATGGCCTACAAACAACAATTTTCCTTAGAAGTTTGTCTGAAGTTGTTATTTTTAGAAAATATTTTAACAAGAGGTTATCAAATATTATTGAATAAAAATAAACAAAAAATACATACGCTTCAATATCATCCTCATCCTTTTCGCTTTTCGGAGGGACCTTGACGCTATCCCCTTTTCCTATTACGCTGACGTCACACTTGAGGTATCCTTTGGGGCCGGCGGTAATATCATCAGGGTCGGTTAGAAGGGCCCATTTGTGGTAGAACTGGTGATCTAGAGCCGTAATCAGGGATGCATTAGAAGTGGTTCTTTTAATAATAAATGTTTATATAGCAAGCGAAGTGGTCACTTTGAGATTCAGCTAAACGTGGTGCGAGCTCGTTAAAGCTAGACGTGAAAAGTTAATTAGTTCACAGATTGAAGCTACAACATAGGGTAGCAAGTTAAGTAAGCAGAGCATGCTAATTAATGCTAATGACAAGATTTGCATGCTGCGATGTGTTTCCTTTTTGATAATGAGAAAAATGTTTTAAATTGATTTAAAGTTGTAATAAATTATGGATAATTTAACATTTAAACAACGATAGCATGCACAATTTTCTGCCATTTTTGTCTACTGTAAGAGGTCTAGTGGAATACAAAGGACACTGAGACTGAGAAAGAAAAATTTTAACTCCGAGACTTTGAACAACTACGCAATAAAGTTGAAGAGCATTAAAAAGTTGATTGTCTTTACTTCGCTGTGTTCTTTCTTGATCCCTCTCTTTTAACGATGTCTTATAATGGCATCAAATTAACGTAACCTGTTGTGGAATATACTGCTATTTTTGCTGGGGCTCTCAAAACAACACAACTAATCTGCCTCAAGGGAGTCTACGACAAAAAAAGCGAACCTGTTCTTTTTGAATCTTTACGAGATTTAAATACAATCGTTTTTGAACTTATTTTCCACTAAGAAAATGATATATTCTCAAAATCCACTAAAAAATTTACTTTACAGCTAATTTTATTTTTAAATTTGGTGTCTTTTACTGTAGACTTATTCAGGTTAGATCAAATTAAAAGTATTCTGCCTAGATCTGTGAGAATTAAATAAGTACATGTATAAAAATTGATGAGGCTGTTAAATTATTTTTTATACTAATTCCGGATCCTTTCTACTTGTCTCGACTTTTAGTGACGATGAGCCCTTGCTCCTACAAGCCAAATCTTTAAGAGTCCGTTATAGCCTGAATCAGAAGATACAGGTTCAAATATATTTCTGGCATTTAAGAACATATGTTAAAAAATTACTAATAAAAGTTGTGCAAACCGATACCTGCTATAAACTGACATAAACGTCTTATACAGGATGTTCCATAATTAAATTATTCATAAAATAATACTTTTCTTTAATGCAAAGCCACATATTCTTTTATCGTAATAGTAAGTCCATTTAATTTCCAACAAAAAACCAAATAACATTTTGTTGCAAAGTTTTCGAGCATATGGAGCATTCCATTTAAGAAAATCATTTTTTATTTATATTTTTTTATGGAACACCCTGTATAAGAGTTCCATATGTCAGTTTATAGTACGTGTCGGTTTGCATAACTTTTATTAGTGATTTTCTTACCTATCTTCTCAAATAGCAGAAACATATTCAAGCCTGTATCTTTTGACTCAAACATAAGGCGCATATTCGTATGTACTTGTATAATAGTATACCGGACCAGTATATAGTCTTGGATGTAAATTAGAAAATTAGGTTTACACTGTTATGTTTGAATTATGGGAACGCAATCAGCTGCTAGCTCTCATCTCATTACCAAAACAAACTCTGCAGAAGAAACTTCTCATAATATTTCCTCTGCCGAACTAAATTATGTTACTGTCCTTTGTTTCCGACCGAATTCAGTTTTCACTACTTTCATCGCGTAAGTTTTGCGCGTACTTTGCTATGTGAGGGAAGCTGTTTTTTGCTTTTTCGGCTTCTTTTCGGTTGGAGCATGTAGTTTTATCATAGCGATATTAATTATTAAAACGTCCCCCACTTTCTCACACTTATTGGCTTAAATCTAATAGTTTGGTGTTTTGCTCTTTTACTTGGAAAATCAAAATAAATAATTAGTTCCGTTTTGTGCGATTTTTTGGAAATTTCTACCCTCCTTCCTATTTCCACACTTATGCTCCGATTTTTAAACCCTTATGGCACAAAGTTTGGCTCAGCACCCGTTTCAACCTCCACCATCTTCAGATTTTATTAAACTTTTTAGTTCGGGTACTTCCAGCCGTACTGGACGTCCAGAGCAAAAATGCGAAAAAATTCTAAACGTTGTTTACACCATACGAGTGCAAAATCAAACCGCGGGGAGACCGAGGGCAGCGAGAGACTTTTGAGCGATATTCAAAACTCGAGTAAAGAGATTGATTGTTCTCGTCTCAGAACTTCTAACGGTCTACGATTTTTTTGTCGTCCGCATTTCCGCTCGGTCGCTAGAAAGCGCCGTTTCAAAAATAGAACAAAACGAAAAAAGACGTAAACAAATGATACAAAAATCACTAACCTACAGTGGCTCATTGATAGAACTTGGTGTGGTTTCCATAAAACTTAATTTGATTTTTACTTTTCTTTAATGTATTGATTTGATGAAAATTTTCGATATCAGGATTATGTCAGAAAAGTCTTGAAGTAACAGGGAGTTAAAATGGTTGTTTCAAAAAAATGTCCGTCTGTGGGTTGGTGTGTGAGATTGTATGCGTCTAATACCGCTCGAACAGATGGGTTGATTTCGATCCGCTGTGAAATTCCGTGGGCATATCAAGAATAGGCGAAACAAGTCGCTGGTACTTTCCCATACTTTTTAAAATATATTCCCGCGCCTATAACTGACTAAGCAACATTGTATTTACAAAACTTAGGGCGAAAAAAAAAAGGTAACGCCCCAACGGTGATTTGAACTTGTGACAGCCAGTGCAATACGATATCGCGTCCCGTATAAGAATAGTGCTACGATAACTTCGGGTAGTCGCACCGCGCCTCACAGCTGATTAGATGCGCTTCGCATTTCGGACCAAAATTGTTATTATAACAGCTTTATATGAACAGTTATCAAAAATATGAAAAAAATGAAAAATATATTTTTTTTACTACTTTCAAAAACGTAACATTTTCAGGTTAGTTTTTTTTTGGACAAAACACGTGTTTTTTAACGGGGGCTGTTTTTTAACGTTGCCCATACTAGCGTGAAAAAAGTAATTTTTTTAACGTTGCCCATGCCTTTTAGCGCACGTCCTCAGTTCCAATTTCTTTTGCAAGTACATTACAAATATTTTACCTTTACCGATTTCGGTTATTGGAATACAGTTTTAGAAAAAAACATTGCGTGCAGCTCGTGCGAGAAATGCCTTTAGCGCCCTCGAATGATTTTCTGACTCGGCTGAAAATATAGAGCTCTAATTCAACGTTCGTAAACTTTACCATAGCATCTCATGTAAATCCGGGTGTAGTAAAATAATGAACAGGATTAACTTTATAATCTCAAAGTAAACCCTTACGTAAATTTTCAAATACGTCAGCTAATATTAATACATGTGATTTTAAATAAAAAATATAGTTTGAAATTCTTGTTAATCTCAATAAACTACTACAAATAGGCTATCAAATTGTTTGAAGTTTATAACGATTGGCAATTGCGTTTTTAAATAAATAATTAATATATTTCAACTTTTTCAAAACTTTCTGGAGGGCGCCAGAATAAAATTTAGGAGATTAGTAAAAAATCACTTCGCATTACATTGCAAGCTCTATTGGCCCAGAAAGTTTAAAAAATGGCATAGGCAGTTTTAAGGGAATAATGTTTTGAAAATGTCCAAAATTTAGAAAAATTAGCATATTTAAAAGTGTTCATATATTGAAAAATATTTTTAGATCACTTGATTATACTTATTAAGGGCTATTAAATAATATAACAATTAGTATTGATTGGTTATTTTGTTTTTGAATAATCGGGCATTAAAATCAAAATTTTTCAAAATTCGTAGCTGCGTTCATCTTGAAGATACAGCATTTGGAAAGAAACATTTTTTTGAATGTATTCCAACGCTTTCTATTTAAAATGATAAAATAACGTTTACAAAAAAATCTATACCAAAAAAACATATCTAATTTCTGTTTCCGGTTTCTGTTCCAATTAAGAACTTTCTACAGAACTACTTGCAACTTATAAACATACTAAATTTTATCAAAATCGGTCAAAAGGTTCCGAAGATATATGGGAATAAACGCACCCCCGCACGCAACCACCCGTAGAAGTATGGGAAAGTAAAAAACGTAAAGGAAAAAGTTGTAGATCTATTGCAGTTGTATTAAGAAAACGATTCTGCTTTTTTTTTTATTTTCAAGGCAAAACACAAACATGAATTTTTTGAAATAGTGAAACAAAACACAATGGAGAAAACTCTTATTTTATTATACAGCTTCAATAGGTCTACAACTTTGTCCTTTATGATTTTTTTCAAATTTTTTATATGAACAGAGATATTTTAGGTAAAAGCAATTTCTCATTTTTAGTCTTCCGCTCGTATCTAGTAAGCCATAGGTATTTTGACAAAATAATTTAGCTGACTTTGTATCTCCTACAGTTTCCGAAACCCCCATAGTGTCCCGGTTAAAATAGACGACCTGTATATGCGGCTTCTGTAGTTGCGGCGACCCGGTGCGGTGGTAGAAAAGTTGAGACAGGTGGGAGGGATCCAGATTTAGTATATAGAATGCAAATTTTTAACTAATGATTTTAGTTAATGTAAAAAGTTAAAATTTAAACAACTGAAGATATTTACTGGTCTACCAATGCTGAAATTACAACAAATATATTAAATTATGTAAGTACGCATGAATTCGAAAGCCCATATTAATGTTAAAATTCGAAATTTATCAAGGTTTCCATTCTTCATCGTATTTTTAAGGGGTTAATTACAGGCGAACAATAAACAGGCAACGCATCAATCTTATCCAGCCATATCAAGTCCCATTAATCACCCTTTTCCATTGTTTAAATCACTTCATTTATAAAAGACTAGAATTGATGTGAATATAATTGTTGAAAAAAACTTTGATAAATACTGAATCGCAGATAGAATCTACCCCTACAATGTAATTATTCTAATTCACGTCACTCATTTAAATTTGGGCAAAACTCTTTCCCAATACGTGTCAAATGTAAAGGAAAGCCCCTTTCCCGATGAATAAATAATGGAACTCGATAATACAGTCATGGGAGTTAGAGCAGACATTAAGTATGCACTTTGTAGTCATATTTTGTGAACGTAAAACGCAACTTTCTAAATTAGATTGGATGCGTGACACGTGAGTTGACTATGCAAAATTTAACAAAGTCTCTATGCAAAATTTAATACAAGATCATCATTTTCAATTTCGCAAGTAGGCACTTTAACATTTTGAGTTTGTTTTAATTTAAATTTTACGTTTTGCTTTAAAATAGATTAAAGTAAGTAAACATTTAGTTTCGAGAAATATCAAGCTAGCTTTTATTATTCCTAAATTCCCTTCTAAATTTTTGCAGTAATTTCTTAGTTTTTTAAAAGTATTAATTTTTAAAAGCGGAGCGGTTAGTTAGTTGATTTTGCACACATTTATCCGCTTTCAAACAATTAGAGACGAGCTATGAAGTTACGTGGATTGTAGCTTTGCTACTTTATACCCTGCTGTACATTATATAGATGTCTCTAGGGACATCTATGACCGTTATTGTTATTGTTGCCACGACTTAAGTGCTTTTGATGTTTGCATTTACAAATAAGAACTATACCTAACTGAAGAATCATAATCAGGACGAAACGCATCTTAGGTTGTACCTATTTGTAAATGTTAGCGCATCTGTTTGTTTTTTATAATAATTTAACTATGAAAAAATAAAGCTTAATATTATATTAGTGTAAATTACAAAAAGAAACAAGGATCTACGAGTTAAAGAATCTTTACATCTCGTTATTTTAAATTTGCCAATTCATTGATAACACCATCAAAACCTGTTTCTATAACCAGATCATTTTCAATTAATAAATAAACTTACGCTATTCAACGATATCAATGGTGTGATGACGCGCCGACATCTATACATATAACGTAGCGTGAGGTAAAATGTAAGCATATCACACAAAATTGGAGCTAAACCTGCATTGAAACTGTAGCGGTCCGCTGTGCAAAGGAGTCTGCGCCTTATATAATAAACGCGTAAATATGTGGGTTTTAGTAGCGGAAACCTCTTATTACTAAAAGTTAGGACAGGTAAAAGGGCTCTGGATTTGATACACAGGTATAAAAATGCAAATTAAAATTTTACAATGATTTAACCCGAAAAACATGTTTGGATGCGCTTTCCGATGTTCCCGTCCGTGATTATGTGATACAGTCATTTGTAATATCACCCTAACCTAAATTGAACTAAAGAAACTCTTTGGATTTATAAACTTTTAAATATTTTATTATTAAATGTTAGTGTTCTACACAGTTTAAGTTAATAGCAGTTAACGTAGTTGCATTAGGGCGCGAGATACTATTTCTTACCTTTAGCAACAACAACAAAATGTTGAATTTTAAACATGTACAATTTTAAATTTCATTAGAATAAATTGAGGATATAACAAACATCGCACCTTTTTCCTTTCGAAATTGTTTGACCTGTAAAAGTTGATACTCATAAATTAAACCTATAAAGCAGCCGAAAGAATTTCAGGTGTTACGTCTACATATTTATGTAGTAATAGTCAACGTTTTGTGCATACAGTATTGGTTGTTTGTGCGACGCACTCTGAGAATTAAGTTAAGTGGAAGGGCGCCGCTTTTAGTATATAAATTAAAATTATAAAACAGGTTTCTTTTGTTTTTTGTTTTATTTCAGTTAACGTTTTCGATGTTATTTTTCATTAGATAAAACACCTTTTCTATTCATATCACGAACACGAAAACCCAAAAAGTCCATTAAAATCTGATATTTATAACGTAATACACATGCACACTTTTGTTAACCATTAAGTGAACCGTATAATATGGTAATGGTGGTATTAAACACTAAAGCATGCAATCCTGAATCTACCATCGAGCTCACGAAGCTTTCATAGCTGGGGTAGGTCAAACGTGAAATTATCCTTTTTGTGTTTCTCATAACCTCTCTACGGCAAAGCAGTGAATAGATTTCTGGTGAAATGAACACCAAAAGTAACTCATCATTGTTGTGGAAATCTTTATTTCTAATTAATTCTTGCGATAAAATGTTTCCCGGACTTGAAATGCCGGAAAGAAAATAATTTTTCTATTAATGTTTCAGGAAAATTCACCGGAATGTAATATTTCTAGAATAGTACTCAATTTTCTGCTTGGGAAACAAAAATTGCATACCATTAATTTTGTATCACTTCATACGTGGATTTTCTGATATAATTTTCTACAGTTTCAAAGGAAAGTTTTCTTTCATAATGTTAAGTCTGCATTGTGAGCCTAAAAACATTTTCAAAAAAATTAAAAATACTTGTAATTTTAGAATATTCACAAATTTTCAAATTTTCCAATTTTAAAATATAAATTTTTCTTTGAAAATTATTAAAATAATATTAAAAATATTTTTGAAAAAATTTAAAATTCTTGAACGTTTGAAAAATTACAAATTTCGAATATTGCGGAAATAAACAATTTTTTTGAAAATTTTGTAAAACTTTGAAATTTTCAAAATTACTGGAATTACTAAAAATTAAAATTCCAATAACTTTTTTCAAATATTAAAATTTTTTGAAATTTAAAAATTCTTGAAAATTTTTTATATTTTGAGAATTCCCTAAAAAATTTTAAATTTTGTAAGTTTTGAAAATTCTAAATATAGACACTTTACGGAAAATAACATAATTTTAAAACAAACCCGGTTTTTTGTTAGGAACACAAAATCTATGTATTAACAACTTCAATCTAACTAAGCAGTCGATTAGAAGTTAACAGACACTGATCCAGTTCCATTGAACTTATTTATTTAATGTGGAAATTGGTTGACATTACAGATTTTAAATAAAAAACAATAAGCTAATACACTTCTGCGGTTCGGCCGAGTTTGCAGAGATCTGTAAAGTGCGAGTTGCAAACGAGAACTCCAGTGAGGTACCGTTCTGGAAGGTCATTGATGTTCATAATTTATAAACTTTATTTACGCATTTATCATCATGTATATTTTAGTATTGTAATACTAGCGCAATAAAATATTGTATATACGTTTTAATTAACAGTCTTTTCGCAGTTCTATTTATTCTCAACGAGTCCTGGCTTCTGAGCTACTCAGGATAGTTCCACTTCTCCTAAACCATCAGTTCAAGGGACAATTGACTCGTTACACCTTTTAATAGTTCAATAGAGTAGATAAAAATGTTGTGTGGCTCTCTGCTACCCTATTTGTATCTATGCAGTAGTAGATCTAGTATTGTCCTGGTCCCCTATCACCGCTCGGTTTGACAAAAAAGTGCAATTCTCATTGTATTTACCCTGCCTTTTTAATTCAATTGCCGGCATATTTTCCTGCCCCTTACGTTCAATTCCCGCCATTGTTTAAAAAAAAAAGTGCGAAGAACTCAGTTTTTAGGCTGCCATATTAGTTTAATTTTTTTTGAATACCTAAACACAAACAATTTGTTTTTTTTTCTGGTTAATTGTACACCAAAACCTATCAGCTGTGAAAAGATCAGAAAAGTGAAGAAAATTCAAAAGTATTTTGCTTTTCTTAAAATGTTCTTATAACCTTATAAAAACGAAATACAAGCCATTCGAAAATAATAATATTGCGTGCAAACTAATTATAGGTAGGTACCCAAAATAATGAAAAATGACTATTTCCAATAATTTTATGTAATTAAAGATGAACTGAATCCTCGTTTTTTAAACGATTTGTTTAAGTCAAAAATTTGTTGCAATTAATACTTATCCGCTTTTTAGCTTATTGAGTCGCGCAAACAATTGGAAAAGTCTTAGCATCTCCTCTCCAGAACTTTCCTAGAAAACAAATTCACTGGAGCAGAAAATTGTCTCGTTTTATTGTTAATTCTCTTGCAAACTTATCACGAAACTTTGCCAAATAGTTTACAGGCTTTACACTATAGGTAAACAACAGAATCAGTCAAAATTCCCGTGTGAAAAGCAATGTTTATATGCGTTAATCCGCTTAAGCTATTAATCTGTGGCTGCTTGCGTTACTAAAAGCTTACATCTATACAAATATCATGTTCAATATGCACAACATGCTGCAAACAAAAGCATTGTAGAAATTGAAAAACATGATGTGCATGCAAAGTGTGTTCTACTTTTGTGTTATACGAAAAGCGTGCTGGTGGAAATTTAGAAATAATTCTATAATTTATTGGGTGTTTTATTTATTATATTGTTAAAAATACCACATACTTAATAATATGAAACAATTTTGGTTTTGCAGACATTTAAAATTTTATACGGTTTACGATGGGAAAAGAAATTAAAATTACGAAAAGCTGTTGAGAAATTCCCCGCAGTGCTACTAATTCCTAAAAGTGTAGAATATGAGGTTGCCGTCATGTTTGGACTTGAATGAAAGTGCGTAGAGCAAAGAATATGCTGTTCTCTTAAATTTAATAAAAATATCTTTTCATGGTTTCAGTTTTATCCCTTGAAATACTTTGTTCCTTACGGTAAAGTATGTAAAGACTTACCTGTAAAATAAACTTTGACATTTTTTACATTGACTAAGTTTGAATATAAAATTACGGAAATTATCACGGTAATAAGAAACGAATAGGGGAGAACGCCGTTGGTTGGACATGGGGTTAGTTGACGCAATTCGGAAGGCCAAAAAAAAAGGGCATAACTGTTATAACTTCAAACAAATTTTATTGAAAAATTTATTGCATAACACATCAGTCTGTACTCCTCTAGCCTAAAAAAGTTTGCCAAAGTTTACAAACATCTCAAAAAAATTTTTTAATGTAGAAGAAATGCCAACCAATTTCTACTATAAGCGACTTAATCATTTATGGTATGACACTAAAAAACCTGCTCACTGTGTACAGGGTGCTTATTTGAGAGGAACCATTTCTGCCAATTTAAAATGGCCATAACTAAACTTTTATATTTTATATATTTAGAACATCTGCAGTCCGAGTGGTCCAGTGGTAAGAGGATCAGGCTCTCAATGCGAGATTCTTCGGTTCGAATCCTGGAAGAAGCAGAAAATTTTTCTGTAATTCTGTGGATCGGTATCGAACTCGGTAACCATTCGACGTTGGGTTACAATTAACGGCGCTTGCCTTGATTTACTGGCTGACCTCGGCAAGTAACAATAGCCCCACATACACATATTACAGACAATTAAAACACACGTGTGAATGGTATTGAATGAATGTGCATAAAGGGTGGCATAAGCTTCAGGAGCGTAGCGGTCTAAAGGCCAAAAGGCCCCACTACCTCCTATTACACAAGTGAAAGGCTACCCGGAGTGAAAGCCCTCGACACCTTCGGGTATAAGAGGAGAAAGATAATGATGATATTTAGAACATCTTGTATTTTGTATCACATTGTATTCAGGATTAAAATTATTAAGTTTAGGGGTATAACTTAGTTTTATTAAAATTCTAGTTGACGAAGATAGTTCCTCGCAAACAAATGTTTTGTACAATGCGACCGTAATTTTTTAGTGTCGTCACATAAAGAAAAATTATGTTAGCAGGATTCCAAATTGTGTTATTTAATTTTGAAAATTAACGCCGTTTTTTCACAAAACATAATTCATAACTTGGCAACGCCGCAAAAATATTAAAAAAATTAACTATAATTAGCAAATAAGTAGAGAATTAATATAGGTGAAAATGTGGTGCTCGATTACAACAGTTTAAGTTATGCTGTCCAGCAAAAACAGAACATCTTGGTAACGGTAGGTGCATATATTCCTCCTTTTTTTCTTTTCTAAGAATTATTTCAATATAGACAAATCGATTTTCTGTCTTAAATCTGTATTTTCACTGAAATAATTTTTTTTATGTATTTAGATACAGTATCTAGATACTTTTTAAAATGTTATATCTGTATCTGGTTTAGATAGTAAGATACATGTATCTAGATACTTTTTAGCACTGGGGACAGATTTTGAAGCAACGGCGTAATCGGCTGTCGGATACAGCATTTGAAGTGCTACTATTGCCGAAGAAAAATAAAATTTACTGAACAAATAATAATTCTATTATATTATTATTCAATGTAGTCCAACTGATTGCCAATACCTATTTGCATCTCATATGTTTGTTTACAGTATCTGTTTCTAGAAACTTTTAGAAAAATGTATCTGTATCTAGATACATTTCTGTGAGGTATATGTATCTAGATGTTAAGAAAATGTGTTTTTAACACTGTATATAGTTTAGATACATTTTTGTGGCAAGATACATGTATCTAGATACTTTTTTGGAGAAACTTCTTAACACTGAAGGACAGATTGTGAAGCAATGAGGTAATCTCCTGTCGGTTACATCATTTGAAATGCAACTATTGCAGAAGAAAAATAAAATTCACTAAAAACAATAAAAAAAATCTTTAATAAATTTAGTCCAATTGACGGCGAACATCTATTTGTATCTAGATACTGTTTAAAATATCTGTATCTAGATACTTAAAAAATGTATCTGTATCTGTATCTAGATACGTTTCTGTAAGGTATCTGTATCTAGATGTTAAAAAATGTGTCTTTTGTAACACAGTATCTTGTTAGATACATTTTCGTGGCAAGATACATGTATCTAGATACTTTTTTGGAGAAACATTTTAACACTGAAAGACAGATTGTGATGCAATGATTTAATCTCCTGTCAGTTACAGCATTTGAAATGCTACTCTTGCAGAAGAAAATTAAAATTCACTAAAAACAATAAAAAAAATCTTTAATAAATTTAGTCCAATTGACGGCGAACATCTATTTGTATCTAGATACTGTTTAAAATATCTGTATCTAGATACTTAAAAAATGTATCTGTATCTGTATCTAGATACGTTTCTGTAAGGTATCTGTATCTAGATGTTAAAAAATGTGTCTTTTGTAACACAGTATCTTGTTAGATACATTTTCGTGGCAAGATACATGTATCTAGATACTTTTTTGGAGAAACTTTTTAACACTGAAAGACAGATTGTGATGCAATGATTTAATCTCCTGTCAGTTACAGCATTTGAAATGCTACTCTTGCAGAAGAAAATTAAAATTCACTAAAAACAATAAAAAAAATCTTTAATAAATTTAGTCCAATTGACGGCGAACATCTATTTGTATCTAGATACTGTTTAAAATATCTGTTTCTAGATATTTAAAAAATGTATCTGTATCTGTATCTAGATACGTTTCTGTAAGGTATCTGTATCTAGATGTTAAAAAAATGTGTCTTTTATAACACAGTATCTTGTTAGATACATTTTCATGGCAAGATACATGTATCTAGATACTTTTTTAAAGTGGAGACTTTTTAACACTGAAGGACAGATTGTGAAGGTACCGGGTAATCGCCTGTCGGTTACAGCATTTGAAATACTACTCTTGCAGATGAAAAATAAAATTTACTATTAAAGTAAAAATTTGTTTTATATTATTATTAAATTTAGTCCAACTGACTGCGAATACCCATTTGCATCTAGATATTGTTTAACAGTATCTGTTTCTAGATACTTTTAGAAAAATGGATCTGTACATTTCTGTGAGGTATCTGTATCTAGATGTTAAGAAAATGTGTATTTTATAACACTGTAGGGGTGGGGTATCTGTATCTAGATGTTGAGAAAATGTGTGTTTTATAACACTGTATCTGGTTTAGATACAATTTTGTGGCAAAATACATGCATCTGGATACTTTTTTAAATTGGGGAGGCTTTTTAAGACTGAAGGGCAGATTGTGAAGCTACGGGGTAATCGCCTGTCGGTTACAGCATTTAAAATACTACTCTTGCAGAAGAAAAATAAAATTTACTAAAAAAGTAAAAATTTGTTTTATATTATTATTAAATTTAGTCCAACTGACTGCGAATACCTATTTGCATCTAGATATTGTTTAACAGTATCTGTTTCTAGATACTTTTAGAAAAATGGATCTGTACATTTCTGTGAGGTATATGTAACTAGATGTTAAGAAAATGTGTATTCTATAACACTGTAGGGGTGGGGTATCTGTATCTAGATGTTGAGAAAATGTGTGTTTTATAACACTGTATCTAGTTTAGATACATTTTTGTGGCAAGATACATGCACCTGGATACTTTTTTAAATTGGAGAGACTTTTTAACACTGAAGGACAAATTGTGAAGTTGCAGGGTAATCGCCTATCGGTTACTATTTTCTTACAGTATCTGTTTCTACATACTTTTAGAAAAATATATCTGCATCTAGATATATTTCTGTATCTAGATGTTACGAAAATGTGTTTTTTATAACACTGTATCTGGTTTAGATACATTTTTGTGGCAAGATACATGTATCTAGATACTTTTTTAAAATGAAGAAATTTTTTATCATTGTAGAAGAGATTGTGAGGCTACGGGGTAATCACCTGTTGGTTACAGCATTTAAAATGCTGCTATTGCCGAAGAAATATAAATTTATTAAAATATTCCTACAAATATAAAAATTTCTTTTATATTATTATTAAATTTAGTCCATTGGCTTCGAATATCTGTTTCCATCTAGATTCATGTTGTATTTGTATCTAAATACTTTTAGAAAAATGTTTCTGTATCTGTGTCTACATACATTTATGTGGGGTATCTGTATCTAAACAATAAAAAATTGTGCCTTATGTAACACTGTATCTGCTGCAGACACTTTTGCATATAGCAAGATACATGTATTTACATACTTTTTTAAGTAAAGAAACTTTTTAGCACTGAAAAACAGATTTTGACGTTACGAGGTAATCGCCTTTCGGTTACAGCATTTGAAATGCTACTATTGATGAAGAAAATTAAAATATTCCTACAAATATAAAAATTTCTTTTCTATTATTATTAAATTTAGTCCATTGGCTTCGAATATCTGTTTCCATCTAGATACATTTTTACACTATTTGAATCTAGATACTTTTAGAAAAATGTACTTGTGTCTGTAACTGGGGTATTTGTAACTAAACATTAAAAGAATTGTGTCTTATACTACACTGTATCTGTTTTAGACACTTTTTTATAGCAAGATATATGATTTTAGATACTTTTTTAAGTTGAGAAACTTTGAAGGCAGAATTTCACGCTAAGGTGTAATCGCCTGCCGGATACAGCATTTGAAATGCTGGAGAAAAATAAAATTTTCCTAAAAAAATGTAAAAAATATACTTTTGTATTAGTATCTAGATACGGTTGAATCTGTATCTGTGTCTAGATACATTTTTCTGCGGTATCTGAAACTAATGCCGAAAAAAAAACACTAAAATTTTGCAAAACAAAATTAATTGGTTTTATGTTTTTATTAAATTTAGTCAGTTGGCTTCTAATATCTGTTTGCATCTAGATACATATTTTATAGTATTTGAATCTGGAAACATTTAGAAAAATGTATTTGCATCTGTATCTAGATACATTTTTGTGGAGTGTCTGAATTTAAACATTAAACAACGACACTTAATCTGGTTAACACACCTTTTTTATTGTAGCAAGATACATGTACCTCAATACTTTTTTAAGTGGAGAAACTTTTTAGCACTGGACGACAGATTTTCACTCCACGGCGAAACCGCCTGTCGGTTACATTATTTGAAATGTTACTACTGCTGAAGAAAATAAAATTAGCCTAAAAAATGTAAAAAAATATACTTTTGTATCAGTATCTATATCTAGATACGATTGAATCTGTATCTATGTCTAGATACAATTTGTGCGGTATCGGTATCTTGCTATAATAAAAGTGTCTTATTCAACACTGCATCTGGTTTAGACACTTTTTTATAGCAAGGTACATGTTTCTAGACATTTTTGGAGAGTCGTTTTAACAGCAGAAGACAGATTTTCACGCCACGGCGTAACCACCTGTCGAATACAGCATTTGAAATGTTACTACTGCTGAAAGAAAATAAAATTTTCCTAAAAAAAATGTAAAAAATATACTTTTGCATCAGTGTCTGTATCTAGATACTTTTAAATCTGTATCTGTGTCTAGACACATTTTTCTGCGGTATCTGTATCTAGATATAACAAAAGTGTCTTTTTCAACACTGTGTCTGGTTTAGAGACCTTTTTATAGCAAGGTACATGTATCTAGACACATTTAAAGTGGAGAGGCGTTTTAACAGTAGAAGACAGTGTCTAGATACATTTTTCTGCGGTATCTGTGGCTAGATATAAAAAATGTGTCTTATTCAACACTGTATCTGGTTTAGACACCACTTTATAGCAAGGTACGTGTATCTAGACACTTTTTAAGTGGAGAGTCGTTTTAACAGTAGAAGACAGATTTTTATGCCACGGCGTAATCGCATGTCGGATACTGCTTTTGAAATGTTTCTATTGCTGAAGAAAAATAAAATTTTTTTTATATTGTTGTAAAATGTACTCCATTGGCTTCAAATATCTATTTCTATCTGAATACTTTTTTTACAGAATTTGTATCTAGATACATTTTTATAGTATATGTATCTGTATCTAGATACTTAAAAAAACGCATCTGTATCTAGATACATTTTTACGGTACCTGTATCTGTATCTTGATACAAAAAATAATGTTAAAGACAGTCTTACACCATGGACTAAATTCAAATATTAAAATCGAACTTAAAGAAAATATTTTTGTGATATTTTCGTTAAAAACAATATTTTACTTGGGTATTCTACAAGTTCAATTTAACAAGCTATAATCGGCTTCCAGTCGAAACAGACTGTAAAACCGCAAAGGCTATTAGTTCGTTTTGAAATGTACTTTGCTCTTATTTAATGAAGCTAAGGTTGAGCTTTTTGAAATTATGTTTTACAAAGATTAGCATAAGAAAGGGAACACGTAGGTACTTATATTGCTAATGCTTTGCATCAAAACCTTTCATTCGAGTCCAAATGACGGAAGATTTTACCCGAAAGTAGCACATTTGTTCATAAATTCAATTATGTTGTGAAGAAAAATTAGCACAGCACAGTTTCATATAGTTCCAATGTGAACTAAAGTAGTTTTTTATGCGGCATTATATATTTCGTAGAATTTTTCTCGCATATTAATAAATAAAAAAAAAATTTAAAAAAAACTCAATAATTATAATAATAATAATAAATTTAAATAAAATTTGAATTTTAAGCATCACAATTAGTTATAATTTTTCCATAAAATATTGGGTAACTACAAAAATTATACTCGAGTATTAATTTATACAATATACTAATTTAGCTGACAACACTGAAACACACGTCTAATCTAAACAAACGACCAAACATTCTGTACAGCTCATAGGCTGGAAAAAATGCTGTATTTCGTACCTGGTTGAGACCAGACAGTAGCCACGTCTAATTTAAAGCTCCCCAATAATTTATTAGCTCTGAGAAAGTTCCGAGACTGCAACACCTGTCAGCCAAAGAAACAAGAAAACATAGCAAAATGTCCGAGAAGAAATAAGTTCAGGCTTCAGTAACACAATGCAAAACAGTATTAAATCAGTGCAGTGAAAGTTCAGGAAAAAACATAAACATGGTATTTTTAATGTATTTCCTATTTCGATGCGTTGAAAAGTACCAACGGTATTTTTTCAAAATTTAAGTAACATAAATGTCAAATACCTTGTATTTCAATTGTATTTATAAAGCGGTAATTGATTTTAATTAAAAGCTATTGAATAATAAAAGACAAAGTCGGATGTAACATTATCGTGTTTTATTACATATATTTTCATTGCTTGGGAGGACATTTTTAAGTATGGCACAAATTACTACTAATTATGCTATTAATTGTAATATCAAAAAAGTGATTTTCACAAATGTGACTCTTTCAATCACAATTGAAAATAAATGCTTATAATTGTGTGCTTTTAATTAATCCTAATTCAAAGTCAAGTAATAGTATGAAAAAAATTAAGGAAATTGATTGTAGCAACGTATTATTTTTTCATTAAACAGTACTGGCTCTTTAAATAGCTAATAATTCTTTTAGTTTGGAAAAACACGTTCATTTTTGATCGCCCTAATGAGGCTAAGTAATTAACAGCACGAAAGATTAAGAAATTCAATTAGGCACGATTACTTTCCCCTTTCTTTAAATTGACGATGCCATTAGTCACATGTTCTTTAGTAAAAAATATTTTTTCTATTTTCTCATATTTAACATTTTTAAACAAATAACAAACGAGCGCGATTTCTCCGTTCTCGCTGTGCATTAGATTTGGGTAAATAAAGAACTTGAAATCAAACCCTAGTCTTGATTTAAAATGTTGTTTTGGAATTTGTAGATAAATGCGCTTTCCCATGCGTCAAGTTCTCTGCAGTAGGATAGCATGTTCTGAATTAAAAATATGTACTGCTACGCATGATTTTTCAGGTCTGTTAAAGCCAAAATGAGATAACTGTTCTTTATAACGTGTGCGTGGTTTCCTCTTAGTTTGGCCCATATGGAATATTTTATTTGGCAAATCTCTGATTGATTTTCAATAGGTACTGCGTCCTTAGTGTTGCTTAGGAAATTTCCAAGATAATTTTTTTGTAGAACAATAGGCCAACAACCTGTATTTTGCAATAAATTTGTAATTTTATTATGTACAGGTGGATAGTATGTCAAAAAACCGAGTATTTTTGCGAATCTGATTTGTTTTTTTTGTGTATAGTTTTAAAAGGAAGCTATTTTTGGCGATTGCTTAGTATAGAATGTGGTTAACTGATGAGGGTGAGTAGCCATTAAATCTTGCTATTTCGTAAATGTAATCTAGTTATTTCTTGTATCGTATTTGCGACAAAGGTATGCTAATTAATCTATAAATTAGTACGGCATGCTTATATGCAGGTGTGTGGTGGTTAGAGTTGGGCAAATGCATATTTGCATCTTTTTTCCTATTGACCATAAAATGTTAATGTTTCGTATATACACGTTTCGTGATGTTTAGAGTCATAAAAAGTAAATTTTATTTTGCATATTTGGCATATATCACAACTTTAAGGCATACGGCATATATTAGTGCATATTTTAGCTTTTAATGGCATGAAAATGCATATTCTAGCAAAAAAAATAAAATTTCAAATAAATTATCAAATAAAATATTCGTAGTTCTTAGAAGAAATTGCACAATTTCTTCTAGTGAAACCACATGAACCATAGACTTGCACTTTCTAAATTTCCAAGTAGGGGTAGAGGAAATAAAGGATTAACTGACAAAGATTGTATTATTTGGGTAGGTCTTATTCCTTAGGTACAAATTTCTTCGAAAATAATATTTGGAAATTTTTCTTATACTTATTCTTAGAAATAGTTATTTATAATTTTAGTGCTTGACTAGTTCATTTGTTGCCTTGACAGAGAGCTGTAAAGTGTAATTGTCCAGTCTATACCCTGAAAATGCCTAGAGTTGCTAGTTCAAAAAACGATTTAATTAAGAAGGTTGTGTTATTTATTGATTTTACTTCTACCTGTATTTTTGTATATGCAAATAAAAAAATGCAGTTTTAACTGAAAATAATAATGCGCTTCTATAACATTATGTAAGCCCTTTTGATTTTTTGAATGTTGAGTGTTTGTAACTAAAAATAATGAAAATCATTAATTGTATTTATCTTTTTCTTTCAACGAACAATTACATTTGATGCAAAACGTGCTTTAACTCATATAATAATTACTAGTATTAAACTGCAGATTCAAATAAACATTAGATTTTCATATAAGGCACTAAATACACAAACTAATTTATTTTAGTGCATATCGCAAAAGGTTACTGCATATTCTTGCATATATTGAAGATTTTATGTGGCATATTTTAGTGCATATATTGACGGTTTTATGCGACATATGTTGGTGCATATATGCACTATCTTTACAGCATATTTGCCCAATTCTAGTGATGGTGCTGCTGTTACTTTCAATATTTCCGCCGACGCGACGGTTTTAATGACATTCAAGTCTAAAAACGGAAGTTTTATGAATTTTTCAATTTCAGTTGTAAATTTTATGGAAGAATATACATTGTTTAACAGTGGCAAAAAATTTTGTACATTTATAGATTTATAAAACATGGCAAAAATGTCGTCAACGAATCTGAACCAAATTCGAAGAACATAACGGAAATTTTCTTTAGCTGTTTTTCTAGGTGGCACATGAAGATATTGGCCACCGAAACACAAAAATGTGCACAAAACAAAACACATTCACATTTAATGAAAAATATTGTCATTTTTCTCTCGGTACTGTTATGGGAAACCGGTTGCCTTTTTTAGGTTAATATCTTCATGGAAACCTAGAAAAATAGGCTTAGAAACATTTCCATTATTTTCATATTTATTCCTCGATATAGCGCATATTTTTTATTAAAACTAATTTTAAAAATCTTTTAGAGGACACTACAAACCTAGTACCAATTGAAGATCAATTAATAAATAAAATGCTTCACATGCGCCAAACACTATATAGGCCAAACGAAAAGGAAACTAGGCACACGTTTTAAACAACACGAGTAGCAGTACACATTTTAGATTCAGAACGTCTTATACTACTGTCTGATTTAAAACTTCTGAAACCTGTTGACACAATCCATAAACTCTTTCCTCACATTCAATCATAAGTAAACATAAATTAGTTGTCACTAAAAAATGACAGCAGTTATGGACTTTTTACATGGCTAAGCAACAGACTATTTTCGTTTCCTACTACAGCTGCTCTACATGTCACATAAGGTTTTGAAAAACGTTTGATTTAATTGTTAATATCGAAACGGAGCTAACCACCAAATACGGTCACAAAAACTAATCTCCCAATGCCATCTGTTGTCAGATCAAGAAAACGGTCAGATAACTAAAGTTTTACGTCATCTGTTATCAGATCGATAAAACGGCCGACAAGTCAAACACCTGCCGTCATCTGTTGCTGGATCGATCAAACGGTACGAGGGAGTCTGTGTATATATGTTAGGTTAGACTTTGCTACGACGGAGTCTGTGTAGGACCGTTCGATCGATCCAGCAACGGATGACGACAGGCGTACAGATTTATCGATTTGAGAACAGATGGCGTTGGAAGTTTAGTTTTTGTGACCGTATTTGGAGGTTAGTCCCGTTTCGATCTTGAAAACAGACTAAGCTCTCCGTTGAAAATGCAGTCCTTTTACGCCCCTTTTTGACCGTTTTTGGCCAAAGTTGGTAAGACAGGTTAGGTTAGACTTAGACTAGTAATCTAAGCCGTACTACAATCAGCTCCTTCCAGAGATGCAACTCAAATTACCTCACTCATTCTCCGAACCCCGCAGCACCCCCGCACTTGTTACTAGAGCACCGTAGCCTCAAACTCTAAAAGACCTGCCCGAAGAGCTCTAGACATACGACCTGCAAAGCCGCTGCTTAACTGGTTAATAAAACTTGCAGCTATTATTCCGAAAGGTGTTACTGTAAGCAACAGCAAAGGACTCGACGCATAGGAAAGCAGATTTATCTACGAATTCCAAAACAACTTTTTAAGTCAACACTCTGGCTTGAATCAATATTATAATTAGCTAAGTTTAACGCACGGCGGGACGGGAGGAATCCCGAAATTATAAATTTTATACACTTATCGGCAGTTCGTGATTTCCAATTCACCAGGACAAAAGGACGTTTCTACTTCGTTGCTGTTAGTTTCAGATTGGTTGTGGTTTATTTCTTTTATATTCTACTGATGATGACTGCTTAGCGCCGAAATGTACATTTAGCGTTTAGAATGTTCTTATAACAATTAAATGGTCTTATTATTTTTTCTTGATGTAGAAAAAGAATAATAAACAAAAAGGAACGACTAGACTGGTCTTTCTCCTGAACGCTGTAACTCTGTACGGAAGCATTTCCAAATCCATATTTATAGTAGCTATTCTTCGTTGATCTTGAACGTATATTTGGCACGTAAAAGAACGACGATTATTTCAAAAACATCCTGTATATGTTTTATGTAAATTAATAAAATTTCTTTCTTATAATTTGCAAACCAGATCCTTGATTAACGGTTAGTGTGTGATATGTTTATAATTAAATCCTAAATGTTAAATGTCATTGTGAAACAATAAAATTCCTAGACTGTATTTATATGATTTCGGCGACTCCTATTACTGCGAGGAAATAAAACTTCATGAAGTGCTATAAATCCCCACTTTCAAAAATCGTTGGCTAACCCGGAAAAGTAAGGGACTTTTGATAATGCACACAACCAAAGAAGGTTCACACTAGGATCTCTACCGTAAAACTTTGATGACCCATTTAACGCCAACACGCCCGAAGCAGCAACTGGACAAAGTTTTACGCTTCCTTAATTAAATTTTGGTTATTTTTTTAGGTCTAAACCTTTTTATATGTAAATACAAACACGAATGTTATATTTAAAATTTCCAACAAAATTCAAAAATAAAAAGTCGAATACAAGTTTGCCATCTTGGGAATTTAAAGGACGCATTGTTCAGAACTGCATTTTATATTAGCCCTGTTTGAAAATAAACTATTTCATCTATTATTCATTTGTCGCAATACGTTGTGTATTGGCCAGAGCGCGTGATATTTGCATCGAAATAGGAAATGCACTAAAGTAAGCGACAGTTGGAGGTCGTAACTACCCGTTGAATCATAGACGGTTTTGACGTCTATTTTGAAGGAACCAACCACCGTGCCTGAACGTAAAAGCTTTCTAGAATGCAAAACCTAAAACATATTTTTAGTAACTTTTATTTTAGTACAATACACACATAAACACAGTAAGTACATTCAGGTGGTAAAACACTATAACAACCTACATTATAATACAAAAAAAAATTAAGCGTAATTTGCAGCAAATGTGTTATAGGCAAGTACCAATAGCTTTGGTATTAGCAGATTAATCAATTTTGTACTAGAACCAAAAATTTATATTAGAAATAATTTTTAATTCTTAGGTTTGGCGTTTTTATAATATTAATTCTTAGATAGCACAAACACGGTCACAAGAATTCTCCAGTTATAAATAAACATCATCCCTTGTATCTAGCGAGTTTATTACATTCCGTTGGGGAATCTTTACTACTACGTTGAAGATGCCCATTTGGTTCTTAAGCTGGATGTTGGTTTATGACTGCAAGACTTGAAGTCTGCTTACGGTTTATTGGCCGTTGGGGATAATAGTTCAAGGAAGGTTGTCCTTGCCAACCTCATGTTTTTAGCTATAAATATTTCTAGGAACCTGATTTGACCTGCGTTATTAAAGCTAGCGGAATCCGTGGTCTAAGCTCCATTTCTTCTTTGGTTACTGTTATTAAATCTAACAAATAAGCAGTTTCGAGACGCAAGACATGTACCCAATGCATCCCGAAATATTGCATATTCTCAAATACGCAAAGTCAGCTATTGAACTGAACATGTGTAACAACTAAGAAATCGTGGGAATGTTTATAATTTTGTAGTTACAGTAGGTATTGCCTACCAACCATTCCTCATAGCACGTGACTAAGCCACGCCCTCTCCACTGATGAGAATGCAAAATTCCTCACTCTTCTATCTTAGATCTTTGATCCTATCAGACCAGTTTCTTAATTCAACGGCTTTTAAACGGCACCAGGATAAAAATCAACAAGGTTGAAAGGTTTTTAAACGGCACCAGCTTAAAAATTCGCAGGTCTGTTTACAGGGTTGAACGGCTTCAAAAGCCGTTTAAGCCCGTTAACAGGTCCGTTGACTTTTAACCTGGTGCCGTTCAAACGCGGTTGAATTAACAAACTGGTCTGATGGGATCTAACATCTAAGCTAGAGGAGTGGGGAATTCTGCATTCTCAACGGTCAAGAGGGCGGGGCCTAGTCAAGTGATAGGAGGATAGGGGGTGTCACTAGTCCGGCCATACCTACTGGTTACATTTCTACCCAGCGTGATTGACATCAGATAATCTTCAAAATAAACGTACCCATGTTTTCTTTAAATTCGCCTCCTTCCGTAATGTTTTCAATTAAAATTCTTACATTAGGAACTCTTCTAACTGTAGAAATGAATGTTTGTCTTTGATTCCTATTAATGGTGATTGTAGGTTCAGTTGGGTAAGGTTAGTCTTGTCTAAAATTCAGTTTTTCAAACCGTACCCGAGGGTGGGTAAATAATTATAGATCATAAAACATCCTTTTCAGACATCTGCTCTCTTAGAATCTCAGCTGCAATGCAATTTGCAAAACCTAATTTGAGTTATTATGATTATTTCGCTTGCAAAACTGACCAACATCTCTCTCCAGAGTGGTTTTTGGCATTGATCTATCCCGAATCTTGCGCCTTATATACTAGACGCGTAAATATGTAAGTGGAAGGGGTTTAAATTTAAAATATAAATAAATAGATAAATAGTTGGAACCCGTGGGCTACTAGCCGCTCTTCTTTTGTTAATAATAAATAAGCTAATGAAGTAGGTACCTAGCGGACCGAAGCGTTAGTCTAGTGTAGTCTAGAACTCCAAATTCCTTCCCCCAGTCTCAATATTTAGTGATCACATATTCAATAGCATTCTCGACACACCTTATTTATTACGTTTACCGGTTTCAATGTTTGTGTAATAAACACGCAGGGTAATCAGTGCCATAAAGCTGCGATACCGGCGGAATGTATTAATTATATCATCATATAATAAATCTGCTAGCAATTGTTTGTCCAGAAAAGCCTGGAGCGTAGCCCACGGGTTCTGATAGTTGTATAAAACAATTTTCGATTGCTTTAATTCTTGTAGAAATGCTAGCATTTTTTTTTCGTTGCTGATAATATTTGGGTTAGTGAAGTGTTGTTTCTGCTTAGGAATTTGTAGCTTGTGTATTTGTAAATCGTAAAAACACTGTAAACATAAACAAAGTGAAAAAGTTGGCTTTATTTAAAAGATTGCAGAAACAGAAAGCTCTTTATTACTCGTAATTACCGTGCAGTCGCTATTATTCTATTTTTTTTGAAATCTTTTAAAATTTACAAAAATAAACAAAAATTATAAAAAAATTCTTTGAAATTTTTAAACACTATACAAAACGAAAAATTTTTGAATTTTTTGAAATAGATTCTATATAAAATAAGCAATTTGAGGATTTTCCAAAAATGTTCTACATTTTTACGAAATTGTCAAGAATGTAAACAATTCCTAAAAATCCTTAAAATTTTCTAAATAATTTTAAAACTTTAAAAATTTTAGTAACGGGTCCGACAGCTTTTTTATTCGGCCACTGAACGATTTAAAATATCCACAACGCGTTGGTCCTTGACTGATTTTTATGAAATTTGATATGTGTAGGTTTTTAGTTGCAGGTAGTTTTTTGTAAGGTTTTTAACCGGAATCGAAAACGGAAATCAAACATGTTTTTTTGTATCAATTTGTTTTTAAAGCTTGGAAACTATGAAAAAATAGCGAATAGTGGCAAGGCAAATAAATTAAAAACATTGTATTTAATGTCCGATTACTCAAAAAGAAAATATGTAATCGATAAACATTATCACACCGTTTAATAGCTCTTAATAAGTATGATCATGTGTTATAAAAATATTTTTAGAAATGTGAAAATTGTAAAACTGGTAGGTTCTCAAAATTTGCGATAGTTATCCTTGAAACTGCCCACACATGTTTTTAATTTGTGAGTCGATGAAGCTTGCACTGAACCACAGCTGTATTTGTTACATATTTTCTAAACTTTACTCTGACGTCCTCCGAGAATTAAAAAAAAAATAAAAAATAAGTAATTATTTGATGAAAAACCCAAACGCCAATTGTTATTAACTTTAAATAATTTAATAGATTATTTGAAGTAGTTTTTTAGGACAAAACTCTTCAAATAAACTAGTTATAACGATTTTTGGTAGAACGTCCGCAGCGCAGAATTTAGCGCCTTACGTGAGTATGTAATTCCCAGTGCCGGACTTGTGGATGCTGTTCAGATCTCTTAGTACCAAGCACAATGACAAAATTATTAATCAACAATCTAAAAATATTTTAATGAGTATCTGTATATAAAATACTTAATTACTTTAACAATATTTATTTATTAACCTTATACGCATTTCGGAATGTTTACATGCCATTGTCAAAGATTATATTAGGAAGTAACCAGTTAGTGTTGTTATACCAATAGAACTTGGTGACTTGATCTCGGCAATCGGCTGCAGATGACTTGATGTCTTATTCCAAAATGTCCAATAGAGGAAAATTTAAGAGATCAATTTGCTCATTCATTAACGGTACTGTTCTGAAATGTTTGTGAATTTTAAAAGCTTGTAGTATATCTAATTTACGTTTATCATCACAAAAGTGTAAACATTTTATGGTGTTATTAGATGTCATTGGATGATTGTGTTATAGTAAGTGTTTAGCGTAATTGGATTTGTGTGGGTGTTTGTATTTGTAACAACGTACGTGTTCTTTATACCTAATATCAAAATTTCTAATTGTCGCCTATATAAACCGAATTACAATGTGAACAATTTAATTTGTAAATGCCTGATTTTAGCAAATCCTCTACTTTAGATTTTGCATTAAACAAAGTGTTTAAGATGTTTCTAGTTGTTTTAAACCTTACTTTATATTTATTTGTTTTGTTTATAATTTTAGCAATTTTTTCTGATTTGTCACCAAAATATGGGATCGAAGCATATTTAATTGTATCGAATGAAGTTAGGGTATTCAGATAAATTTTTTGAATGGCTAATTTATTTTATTTATTTATGTGAACATATAAAACAAGGTGCCGTTTTACAGGTATTTGAAATACTTTACCTGCGGTAAAGCATTAATAATGTTTTACTATTTTCTGTAGGGAATTTTGCTGAAATATCCATAACGCGTTGTGGGTATTTTATACCGGCCAGTGAAAAATAAATGTACCCATAACGCGTGTTGGGTAAATCACTAAATTTACGACTTGATGTGGGCATAAATTGCGACCACTGGCCGATTATATTTTTTGGACATACTATAAGAATACATAATAATGGAAAAAAAAGTTACCGGATTATTATAAACAAATAAGAAAATGAAAGAGTAAGCTTATATGTGCTTGATAAAATAATAATTTAGAATACATGGAAATACTGGAAAATAAAATTTTCATCTAAGGTTGTTATCATTGTGAGTGGTACAAGTAGGGTGAAAGTGTCATGAAAACAAACAATTTCAAAGGTTTTATCTGCGGCCATAACAAAAGTAGACTGCTTGAACATAAATTGGACGTAAAGTGAAGCTACAGCTATTTGAAAGTTTGTTAGATATGTGCACTCTGTAGTCGATAATTCCGTGTTTTTGTTAGGTATCCCAAGAAATAATAAAAAAAAAAGTAAGGTGAACGTATACGATACCGTAAGTCCATAACCCATAAATTCTAACCTCTTGTAAAATATCTTAATGACTTCTTGTTTTTAGTGGAGACAAAAATCTTATTTTCTAAAAAAATGAACAAATGTACCTTGAATTAAAATGAAACTTAAAACTCATATACAGGGTGTATCAGCTTAAACTCCCCAGCGGTATAACTTCTTTATTTAGAGGGTTTTAATAAGTTTCAGCTTTACTTCGTTGACAATGGGCATGTAAATATGTCGAAATACGTATAAGGTTAAAATAAACACTTATTGCAAAGTAAAATAATAGTTATTTAGTTACTAGTGGGATAAAGGCGGTGTTATAACACGAGTTTGAAAGTTGCACGACGAGGTCGTAGACCGAGTTGTGTAACCAAACGAGTGCCATAATAATGCATTATCCCACGTGTGACATACAAAATTTTATCTACGACTGCTCAAAATTTGTTAAAAATCGAATTTTTTTCCTTGAAATGATATTTGACGTTTCGCATTAATTTATTTGCGAATGTCAAGTCACTTTTAAAATACTTTTGTTTTAAAATAAAAGGAACGAGATAGATTCGATTTGTTCAATACTACGGCAGCCAGTTTTCTTATAAACAAAGTTTCAGTTTCGTTTGTGTAAATATAATGAGTTGGGCAATGAATCCATTACCTCACTAGCGAGATAATGAACGTCATTACCTACCGCAAATCAATGACATAATAAGTTTTTATTCAAGCAGTCGTAGATAAAGTATTTTATTTAATATTCTTACAAAATCTTTTAAGCGTTCAACGCTAAATTAAAATTAACAATAAAATGTTTCAAGTGTATTGCCGTATTTAAATTACGCCAATTTAAAAGTTTGTTTTTAATTTTTTTCGGTTTTACCAGAGATGTGCACTAGAAGCGAAACGACAACCGAAAACCGAAAAAATCTGCAAAATTTTCCGAACTGTAACCGAAACGAAAACTGAAAAAACAGTAAAATTTTCCGCATTGTAACCAAAACGAAAACCTAAATTTAAAATTTCTTGAGCCGTAACCGAAAACCGGAAACGAATTATTTTAAAAATATACCGGTGTTTTTTTTTGTTTCGACAAATGTAAGACCGACATTTGTTTATTTTAACAAATAGCGATAAGTATTTACTATTTAATTTTCGCATTTGGCAAGTTCAGCACTTTTGCTTCACCCTTAGCTTGTAGCCAAAACAATGATTAGTTATTAATGTTTACCAAATGCGAATGCAAACAACCTTTGTATACCCATTTTCTCAAGTAGTAAAATTACGATTTTACAAATTTTATCGTACGCAATTCGAACTTTTGACAAAACTACGCCTCACAACGCTGTACACGCATTCTAGCACTGAGACACGGGGTCTGTTGATAGTCGATACTAGAATATTGAACACATACTTAAACAACAGCTCATCTGCCGCCCAATTTGAAATTGCCGGTAAGCTACGCTGCATGTTATCCGATTACGGTATACTGTGTACCGGCAAAATGGGCCAGCCGGCACCGGCCGGATAGTCAATGTGTCAGTAGTTACTACTTACGAAATAGAAACAATTAAAACAAATTTTTGATTATGGTTTTGGCGACAGATGTCAAATGGCGCCGTATTTTGACAAATTTTTGTTATTATTTTAAGTTAATTGCTGCCGGTAGTAGAAAAAATATAATAGACAATGCAAGGATATAACATTTTCGGAAGGTAATATAAAGTTCTTTTTAATGATTTGAAAAAAAAAAGTTATATCATGCTTTGTTTGGACATTTTGTGAAAAGACGGAGTTCTATGAAAAAAGCCGAAGCCGTAGATACTTTATTTTTGATGTAATCGCTTGTGCCAGCAGCAGGTTTTTTGCAATTTGACAATACGTTTTTTAGAGTTGCCAATTTTTCAGTTGTATGCCATAATATTTTCCACTTAATCTTGTCGAGAATACAGGTACCCCGAAATGAAACCGAAACTTTTAGTAGCAGCAAACCGTAACCAAAATTTAAAAGAATTGGAACTGTAACCATAAAGCGAAACGTTATTTTATTTCGGTTCACGTCCCTGCGGCATTTAGTCAAAAAGTAGTTGTCTGATTGGGATCAGCTACAACTTGTTTGACAGCCCTTTGTAGGTAGTACAGAGTGTTCCGAAACTCGCGGCCACGGACTGCGGTGCGTATTCTACGAAAAAAACTGAACAAAAAGTTCCTGTAATTTTGAGATTAAGCAATATTTTTGGAGCTATTCAAATTTTGAAAAATCTAATAATAATAGAAAGAAAAACATTCATACTCATATTTAAGTGTTGGATTAAGCGCTTAAAATTAATCCATGATTACAAGAAACAAGAGATAGTTCAAGTAATAATTGAGATGAAAAATCACAAATGTTGTTTAAAGTGTATTAAAAACTATATTTTACGTTTCTAATTAAGCAGTGGTACGCTATTGGCTGTTGAAAACAGAACGTCATTATTGACTTGTTTCATAATTTGTCATTTGTTTGAATTTAGTTCTAAAGTGCGACAGAATGGCCGCAAATTATTACAACCAAGAGTATTATGATATGATGATGCTAATGGCAACGAAGACTTCTAATAAACAAGCAGAACGAGCGGTACGTTTATAGACGACAATTTTTTCACACTTTAAACCGATTTCAAAATTAGAAACTAAATTCAAACAAATGACAAACTATGAAACAAATAAATAATGACGTGCTTTTTTCAACAGCCAATTGCGTGCCACTGCTTAATTGAACACGTAAGTTCGAGTCTTTTGGACACTTTAATCAACATTTGTAATTTTTCCTGCCAATTATCGTTTTGAACTATCTCTTAGTGTTGTAATGTATCATGGATTTATTTTCAGTACTTGATCAAGCACTTAAATTTGAGTTTGAATGTTTATTTCTGATTTATTCAGATTTTTCAAAACTTTAATATTTTTTTCCAGTTTTTATAGCAGAACACCGTTCCATAGTCCGTGTCCGCCAGTTTTGAAACACCCTGTATTGGATGAAGTAAAATTAATTTTAAAAATATGAAAAGAAACTAACTATCTAGCTTCAAAAAGACGGCCGCAACAACTTTTTAAAAATATCGACTTTAACGCCCATTTACTCAAAAAGTATCTGACCGGCATCATCTACAACTTATTTGAGAGCTTTTTGTGGGTGGTATACTATGAAACAAAATTAATTTCGAAAACCTGAAAACGATAACAACGATCACTGCTGACGTGGTGGTGCTACACTCTAGCTGCCGAAGTAGGCCGACGTTAAATAAAATAAATAAATCAAAAATAATTCTTTTGAGATTTTCTGTCATCCATACGCACACCGATACAGACAAACATTTGTGTTATATGTATAGTAAAAATCCGTGTCGTAGCTGTCCCCCAATATACTGCAGCTTTTCCCATATCCACCCTCTTCTGTACAAAGTACAATTTAAGTGGTTTCTTACATTTATTGAGTGGTGTGCCGGAGCCCGTTATGCGACATCTTCGGGTAATTTTGGTAAAATGTTTAGAAAGCAATTTAAATAAATTTCCAGGGTTAAACTTTTCGAGGGAGATACGGTTCGATAATATATTTGCCTAGAATTCTTTCCAAAACATACACAGAAAATAGTTTTTAAAAACGGTTTCTTGGATTTTACCACAATTTTTTAGGTAGAAAAATGAAAATTATATGTATTTACTTTCCATAATATAAATAAAAAAATTGAAGGTTTAAAATTTTTTTGTCTGCTTCATTTAATGCCATCAAATTTTGATTCTGTGGGGTAGTCTTGTTCTTTAGAACTAAATCATAAAACAGATAAACTTATTTACGTTAAGAATGTTATTCCGGAAGATCGTCTAATTTTTATTTGTCTAGCAAAACCTCTCTGTACACAGCGAACAAATAAACATCGCAGTCGCCTTTGAAACAAACACGTCATGTCGATGATTAGTTTGCAAATCGCGGAACTATTATCATAGTTGCGCGGCTTGTTATTTTTTCGTAATACCATACCGTTATTGAAAAATCATGTTTAACAGCCGCCGACCGTTAAGAATTTTAACAGCCGCCGGTCGTTAAGGATAATTATTTTGGTCTATTGTTATGAAATCTTTTATTTGTCAAATTTGACAGTAGTGCATTTTAATGTTTTTGTAATACGAAACGCAATATCAGTGGTACTGTTGCTAGGGAACTGTTTATAAACAGACGCTTTACTAGTTTTGAACAATGATAAATGTGAATCAGAATTTCGATCATCAGGGTTCCGGGTTGGAGCCGTGTCATCGGTGCTTGAACTGCCGACGTTTCGTCCTCGGTGCAGGCACCGGGTTTATAAGGGACGGGTGGGTAACAAGGTGTGACTGCTTGGTCTGTGATTGGCTGTCAGGCTGTAGCGGTTGAGCGGTTGCAGGGCGGGGCTTTCGTTTAGTCGGAAATAGTAGTTTGTAGGCATTGTGGAGGGGATAGCTGTGGTCTCGGTTAATATTGTTAGGAGTTTTGTGTATTTCTATGGATTCACGGATCACACGGTTGAGGTAGATGGAAGAACGGGCTAGGATTTTGGTCTTGTCAAATTGAATGTTATGGCCTGTATCGAGTTTATGTTCTGCAATAGCCAACTCTGCGGGACCCTTCAGTCGAATGCAGCGTTCGTGTTCAGAAACTCGAACGCTGATCGGCCTCTTCGTCTCACCGATTTGGTATAAAATAAATTATAGACTTGAGCTAAGATAAGATAATAGTAAGAAATATCCAAAAATGTAAAAAAAACAAGTTTGTCGCGGGATTTGAACTGGCGTCACCAAATTACAAGCTCTCGCCTTTCCCGCTAAATTAAACAAGCGTCTAATATTTTTTCCATCATGTGTGGTAAATGTGTCATAGTTTACAACTGACATTTATCATGCGCGTTTGTAATACAACAATAATAAATATAAAAATAATTTACTATGCTCACTTGCTAATTGTTAAACATATTAAATATGAGCAATTGAGGTAAAATAACAAATCGCGCAACTATAATAATAGCTTCACGGTTTGCCAACCAATCATCGACATGACGTGTGTTTGTTCCAAAGGCAACTGCCATTGAATTTTTAATTCATCGCTCTGTATAAGCGCAGCTATTATTTCAATAATTTCAGTTCCGTTTACTCATTTGTTTAGTTTCAAGGAATTAAGTTGGGGGCAAAATTTAATTCTATTTTTAGAAATATTCCTGTAATAGAAAATTGTTCAATACATCGATTAGAGTAAAGGAAAAACTCATTCAATTCCACAAAATTAATATCTAGATGGTTGGTTTTAATTAACGTGTCAAAAGAAAATTCTCGTAAAGGAGATTCTAAATATTGAATTGCCCTAATAACACATTTGCTGCAAATTAATATAACCGAGCTGATTGAATTGCTTTTTCAATTCTCCCTTTTATGTGATAAATTGAGGGAGTTTAATTTTCATGTTGAACATTTCCAATAAATATAATCGTAATAGAATTTTAAAGGTAAACGTAAATTGTCTTCTTTTTTACTAATTGCTTCCTACCACATAAAGACCATTTTTTTGAATTTTATATCTGCATATATCTTACTTCCACCATAAACATTTAAAATAAAATTGAACACCCTTCAACTTTTTTTGTTTTGAAAAAATTACTTACCGAAAGCGTGATGATTTTGTCGAACAGCATAATTGCAGGCATGTGGAAATCAAAAACGAAATACTGAAAACAATAAATACATGTTATACAGGGTGTTAATGAATTGTAGGGACAAACTTCTAGGACTTGCAAAACACAACAAAGCAAACAACTTTTGTTAATAAATGTGTGGTCAAAAGTGGTTCCTTTCAGGAACGAGCTTCTCAAAGATTCTTTAAGAAGCGCCTAAATGTAGGCAACTCAATTTACTACCTATTATTTGTTTCCATAACGACGGAAATTAATACAGGATAAATAAAGCCCTCTTTCCCACTTTTCAAATTCAAATTAAATTTAAAATAAATTAATTAACGAAATGTTTCAAAACTAAGCAATAGAAAAAACCAAAATTACAAAGCAAAAATCAACCATTTGAAAAATTTACAATAACTTATTCAAAAATTAACAAAATTATGGTAAATGTTCAAAATGTCGCCCCCCAGCTTCTACACACGAAGCACACTACACTAAAGGCCTTGTGCGATGGATGATTCCTATTCGGAAAATGTTCTTGGTACAGGCGAGTAGCTTCGCGTGCGTTACCTCAAGCAGTTCCATACATGAACATCATGTCATGCTGTTCGACAAAAGTATAATTCGCCATAACACAAAAATACGAAACACAGAACGAAAATAACGAAGAAAATAATTATCAAAACAAATCACAGAACAAAAAAAAACGAATTACAAAAGGCACAGAAAGAAACGAATGCAAGAAAAGTCAAAAAATATCACAAAAATATCGAATTGTGTCAAAATTGACGTTATTTGAATGCATGTATGTCTAGATCGTGTTTTTCAAAATTCCGTGTGACCTGCGCAAAACAATTGAAAATGCAATTTGGGTTGCCTATTTTCAAGTACTTCTTAAACAATCTTTAAGAGGCTCTATTTTCTAAAGGAAACACTTTTGACCACCCATTTATTAACAAAAGTTGTTTGTTTTGTTGTGTTTTACAAGCCCTAGAAGTTTTTTCCCTACAATTCATTAACACCCTGTATATAAAATTTATTTCCATGAAAAATTACTAGAAATTTACCTCGTTGTAGTAAGGACAGTTCGTGCTTTCTTTCACGCTCGTGTACTTCCTTTGGTCGCCAATTTGAATGCAAACTACTGGGTCCATGTTGAGTCCTGCCAATTGACGTGCTTCTATAATCGTTATGCAAACTTGGAAATCTTGAGCTTTTAGCACAGACTGCACGGTTGATGCCAGTTCTGATTTCATTCTAAGAGAAATGGGGTTAAAAAGATAATTTAGTTTGATTGGAAAAGTTTTAATAGCGGTTAAATCAGTCGTTCGATGTACAACCGCACTGCATTAATGTAAATGTTACTAATGGAGGAACTAGTAATTGGGCAATTTTCCATAATTAAATAGATTTATGATCCGAATACACAGGATGTACTAAATGTTAGTGGTCTTAAAACTGAGAAGAGATAAAACTTTTCTAAATTTAAAAAAAAATCCAAGGTTACTAAAATTTTTAAAAATTTCATAAAAACTTGGTTTTCAAAAAATTTTGAAACTATAAATTATATCTAAAATCTTAACAATTTTAAGTTTTAAATAATTGCCATATATGTTTTTTATTTTCAATTTTTTTTCTCAAAATATCAAATTATTAAAATGTTTACAAAACATCTCAAAATTTACTATAATTTTCAACATTAAAAAAGATTCTAACCTAAACTTTTTATTTATTTCAAAAATGTCAATAATTTAAACATACTTTTTGGTTAAAATTTTCCAAGAATGTATGAATTAATATTGTTAAACATTGTATAATAGCATATGTATGTAACAAGTAAGGAAATGAGAACGGTTATTTATTAACACGAGCCGCTAGGCGAGTGTTGTAATCACATGCGGGAAAAAATCACCCGCTTTGCTTACGTGATTAATTTCAATTAAAATTTTTTTTTAGTTTTTGAATTTTGAAATTTTTTCAAAAATTTGAATATTTCTCAAAATGCCTTGAAGATTTCAGAGATTTATAATTTTTTAAGTTACATATATTTAATAAGTTTTTCAAAATGTGCGAACTTTTTTTTATTTACAAAATGTAAATAATTTAAAAAAAAGTTTAACTCCTAATTTTCCAGAAATGTATGAATAAATATTGTTAAACATTGAGTAATAGCTATTTATGTAACAAGTAAGGAAACAAGGATGATTATTATTGCAAGGCTGTAAAAACTGCAACACGAGACTCTAGGCGAGTGTTGTAATCACATGTGTGAAAAACCCCCCGTTTTGCTTACGTCTAATCACAAATAAAAATTTTTTTTTAACTTTTATAATTTGATACTTTTTCAAACTTTTCAATCATTCTCAAATTGTCTTAAAATTTTCTGACTTTTATAATGGTTAAAGTTACATTTTTCCAAATTTTCATATTATTCAAAAATTTTCAAAATCTTCGAACTTTTTATTTACTTAAAAAAAGTTAATAATAATTTAAAAAAATTTTAAGTTAAAATTTTCCAAAAATGTATGAATAAATACTGTTAAACGTTGAATAATAGCTATTTATGTAACTAGTAAGGAAAAAATCACCCGTTTAGCTTACGTCTAATCACAATTTTAAAATTTTCTTGAAATTTTCGGATATTATAATTTTTAATGTTACAATATTTTTCCAAATTTTCATATTATTCTAAAATTTCAAAATCTTCGAAAGTTTTGTTTATCGAAAAAAAAAGTTAATAATTCAAAAAAAAATGTAGTTAAAATGTTTCAAAATGTATGAATAAATATTGTTAAACATTGAATAATAACTATTTATGTAAGTAGTAAGGAAACGAGGGTGATTATTACTGCACGAATGTAAAAGTTGCAACACGAACCGCTAGGCGACTGTTGTAATCACATGTGTGAAATAATCACCCGTTTTCCGTTTTTAAATTTTTTAAAATTTGAGTTTTTCAGTATTTTAATAATTCTCTAAAAGTTTTTTTTCAGAATTTTATAATTTTTTAAATTACAATATTTTTCAAAATTTTAAACTTATTCAAAAATTTTCAAAATGTTCGAACATTTTTTTTTATTTTAAAAATGTAAATAATTTAAAAAACATTGTCAGTCAAATTTTTCCAAAAATGTATGAATTAATATTGTTAAACATTGTGTAATAACTATTTATGTAACAAATAAGGAAACGAGGGTGATTATTCTTGCACTAATGTGAAAGGTGCAACACGATCCGCTAGGCGAGTGTAGTAATCACATGTGTGAAATAATCATCCGTTTTCCTTACGTGTTGCGTACAATATTTTTTCTATTTCCGTTCAAATAAATACAAAAGTTCATTTGAAATTATAAATTTTTGACATTTTCATGACACTTACAAATCAACTAGAAAAATCAAGATTTTAAAATTTAAATTTTTAAATTTACATAAAATCGTTAAAAGTTTCCAGATATTTTAAAAACTTTCAAGAATTACAATAAATGCGAGGACGGTCCCGGGGCGGTTGCAGGACAGCTGTTTTATTTTATAAACTCAAGCCTTTATAATAATCAAAATTAAAAAACAAATATTTATTGTTGAAATTTACATTTTTTGATAAACATTGTTTAAAAAATAGTGAAAAAAAACATTTTATTATTTTTAGTTATTTACCAAAAATCTGTTCTCGTTGGTTGGTTTAATTGGAGATTTTTTCATTACGAATGAAAATTTTAATTATGGTGCTTTTATGACAGGGGGCTAAAAATACTTTAGTGATATAATTATTTTTTTCCTAAAAATTTGAAATACATACAACGGTATTACGTACGTTGCATCAATTACCAATTTCTTAAATAATTTTAAATTAAATTCAAATTAGCGACCAATTATGACCTCTAATAATCAAGTCAAATAGTACAATGTTCTTTAAACAAGTTAAGTTGTACTCCTCTTGACTTACTAACGACTTTTCTTCATTAACATAATCCAGCATGCCAACTTTGTTGAAGAAAATCATTAAGTTTAATTGTTTCAAGTTTTCCGCTGTTAAGTCTCTTGTGGAAAGCGGCAGCGGCTGTTTTAAAGTTGGCTCATGGACAACTGTTAAAATTTCAAATGTGGGTCTTATAAGGGCCGGCTTTAATAAATTAAGATTTTGTATAGTTACTAGAAAAGTTAAGTAAACAATTTAAAGTGTGAATATACATAAAATACTTTTGTTACTTCAACAATATTTATTTATTTTAACCTTATACGTATTTCGACATGTTTACATACCATTATCAAAGGTTATATTAAAAAGTTGTTGTTGTTATATGTTATGTATTAACAGATATTTGAGTTGGCTGTTTTTGTATTATTGACTTGAGTTCCCTTGTTTTTTAATGTAAAGATGTGTACCAAGTTTGTGAATATAATTTGTACAATAAAACCTTAACATTGTATCTTCTAAAAGCAAAACTACAGATAAATACACTACAATTTAATTGGCGACGAGGAAAACTGAAAAATTAAGGAAAGTAAGTCTATTAATACGCCTTACAATATGATGACAGGTGTAAATGGAAATCTGTCAAGTTCAGCCTACTATGGAATGTTGGGAAATTATGATACTCATTCGTCATGGACCAGTTACCAGGAACGTTTAGAATTTTTTTTTGAGGCAAATGCAGTGCGAGATGACAATATTAAAAGAGCTATCCTATTAACACAGGTTGGTTCTACTTCTTATGAGATTTTACGTTCGTTGATAACGCCGCTAGCTCCGAAAGATATAACTTATACCGAAATTTTGACTAAATTGAATAACCATTTTAATCCAGTTCCAAATGAAATTGTGGAGAGATACAATTTTAATAAACGTGTACAGCAAAGGAACGAATCAGTTGCAGATTTTGTGGCCGATTTAAGAAAATTAAGCAAATTTTGTAATTTTTTGGAACTTGAAAATATGTTAAGAGATCGAATTGTATGCGGTATAAGTGATGAGACTGTACAAAAAAGGTTATTTTCAGAAAGTAAGCTATCTTTTAGTCGTGCTTATGAGCTAGCAATTGCAGCAGAAATGGCGAATAAGAATGTAATGGATGTACGTAATCTGACAGCAAGAAATGACATTTTGTCAGTTCATGATAATAAGAAGAAAATCAAAGGAAAATTCAACTGTTGTTATCATTGTGGTGCGTATCACAATGGGGAAAATTGTAAATTTAAAGAAGCTGTTTGTCACTACTGTCAGAAGAAGGCACATCCAGAAGGCATGTTTTAAGAAGAAGAATGATAAAAAACCATTCAACTCAAATACAAGCGTTAAGGAAAATAATAAATCAAGCAAGTTTTGCAATAATGTTGAACAATCAGTACCTACAAGTTTCTATGAGCTCAATGATGTTAATACGTTACACGGTAATTCTAAAATACTTACTACGGTGAAATTGAATGGGAAGGAAATCGAAATGGAAGTCGATTCGGGTGCGGCGTGTTCTATAATTTCTGAAGTTGTTTGGTCTAAAATTCGAAATGACTCAAGCACATTGACGCACTCAAATAAGTTACTTCGCACATGGTCTGCTCAACCATTACAGGTAATGGGAGAAGTGGCTGTATTTGTTGAATACAAACAGCACAAGAAACATTTGCCAGTCGTTGTGATTGCTGGAAATAGATCAAGTTTATTAGGAAGAACTTGGTTTGAAGAATTGAGCATTGAAGTTCAAGGGGTAATGAACGTCAGGACGAACTTTAATATTGAAGAACTTTGCCAAGAACATAAAGCTATATTTAGCGAAGATTTGGGAGCCTATTGTGGTCCTAAGGTTAAAATAGAATTGGAAAAAGGTTCGGTCCCTAAATTTCAAAAATACAGGCAGGTTCCTTTTGCATTGCGTAAAGCTGTTGAACAAGAGATTGATAAATTAGTTAAGCAAGATATTTTAGAACCAGTTGACTTTGCTGAATGGGCAACTCCTGTTGTACCAGTAAGGAAAAGTGATGGATCAATTCGCTTATGTGGTGATTATCGCAGTACCGTGAATTCTGCAATTAAGAAAAATACATATCCACTACCTACAATGGATGAATTGTTAGCGTTGGGAGCTACTGGAAAAATATTTACTAAAATAGACTTATCCCAAGCTTATCAACAGTTAAAAGTTGATGAAGAAACTGCTGCTATTCTTACTATTAATACCCATAAAGGTCTTTTTCAAGTGAAAAGATTACCTTTTGGAGTGTCTGCATCTCCAGGGATTTTCCAAAGATTCATGGATACCTTATTACATGGAATAGAAGGAGTTGTGGTGTATCTCGACGATATTTTGATTTCGGGAGTTAATGAAGAAGAGCATTTCATGCGTGTTCGAGAAGTTTTTCAAAAATTAGAAAAGGCACACTTGACTGTAAGAAGAGACAAGTGTAAAATAGCAGTAACGGAAACAGAATTTGTTGGTTTTAAGATTAATGGAAATGGAATTCATCCAACCGAAAAAAGAATCAAAGCAATTCAAGAGGCACCTGAGCCGAAGAATAAACAAGAACTTCAATCATTCTTGGGAATGATTAATTTTTATAACAGATTTTTAAGAAATAAAGCAACAATTGCTGAAAAGTTGCATCGTTTATTAGACGATAATAGAAAATGGGTGTGGACACCAAAACATTCTGAAGTTTTCAATATTTTAAAGGGGCTATTGCTTTCAAATGATGTCCTTACACATTATGACCCAACCAAACAGTTAATATTGTGTTGCGATTCATCTCCATATGGTACCGGTGCGGTACTTGCCCACAGAGATAAAGATGGTGAAAGGCCAATTGCTTATACATCACGAACTTTGGGTAAGAGTGAACGTAACTATGCTCAAATTGATAAAGAAGCGCTTGCAATTATTAATGGAGTCAAACATTTTCATCAATATATTGCTGGACGTCAGGTTATCATCGTAACAGATCATAAACCATTACTTGGCCTACTAAATCCAAAGAAACCTATGCCTGTAATGATTTCACCAAGAATGCTGAGATGGTGCCTACAACTAAGTGGTTATTCGTATGACCTAGAATACAGGAAAGGAAGTTTTCATGGAAATGCTGATTGTTTAAGTCGTTTACCTCTACCGGGAAGTTTTATAGATGAGCCAGCACCACCAGGAGATATTCTTTTGTTGGAAGCAGTTAACGAACCAATTAATGCGAAAGAAATACAAAATTTAACGAGTAAAGACGTAATATTAAACAGAGTTCGTTTTTGGACTTTACATGGGTGGCCAGAAACCAGCCCAAGTGATGTTTTTCAACCTTTTTTCCGAAAGCGGACAGAAATTACACTACACAAAAATTGTTTGCTATGGGGAAATAGAGTTATTGTGCCGAAAGAAGCACAGTTTAAGATTATGACATTACTTCACGCAAACCATCCGGGTATTGTAGCAATGAAGGCTTGTGCAAGAAGTTACGTGTGGTGGCCAAATATTGACAATGACATTGAAATGCAAGTCAGAATGTGTTCCTCTTGTCAAGAACAACAGCACAGCCCCAAGCACGCTCCAAGACAGTTGGTTTGTCGTCCAGAAAATCCGTGGAGAAAATTACATATAGATTTTGCAGGTCCGTATAAGGGAAAATTATTTTTGATTGTTGTGGACAGTATGTCAAAATGGTTGGAAGTTGACATAGTACCGTCGCAATCTTCGAAGGAAGTAGTTAAATCTTTGCGAAAAATGTTTGTAAGTCATGGTATACCAGACGAAATTATATCTGATAATGGAACGGCGTTTGTGTCACAAGAAATTAAATCTTTTTATGCCAATAATGGAATCAAGTACTTTACAGTTGCTCCTTACCATCCTTCTAGCAATGGACAGGCTGAACGTATGGTACAAACAACAAAGCGAGCTCTAGCTGAATTTGTTGAAGGAGACATTGAACTAAAATTAGCAAGATTTTTGTTTCGTCAGCACACTACTCCTCATGCTGAAACTGGTAAAACGCCAGCTGAATTGATTATGGGAAGAAAATTGCGAACTTTATTGGACAAAGTGCATCCGGATTCAATCATGCAAGAAAGAAATGAAACCACGTCTGGAAAGTTTCGAGTGTTCAAAGAAGACGAGTTAGTCTACATACGAAATTATTCATCTGGAAAGAGATGGATACCGGCTAAGATTGTTGAAGTAACAGGTCCACTTTCTTACGTAGTAGGAACCGAGGATGGAAATGTTGTTAAAAGACATGTAGATCAGATTAGAAAACGATATGTACAGTCTACTCAGTTACAGTATGATCAAGGTAAAAATGCTTTTCCAGTTTTGTTGGATAGCAATGAAGACAATAAAAAATCAGAAGATCTCCCAGTAGAAGTTACGCCTGCGTGCAATAATTCCCAAGAACAGACTACGCAAGAAAGTCCCCAAACGATAGTAGAAGAAACTCCAGCCCTCTGTGATAAAGACTCACTTGTGCATAATCGCCCAACTCGTATTAAGAAGCCTCCTATATATTTACAAGATTACGTGAGGAAGTAGAGTGGATAAATAAAAGGGGAGGAACTGTTATGTATTAACAGATATTTGAGTTGGCTGTTTTTGTATTATTGACTTGAGTTCCCTTGTTTTTTAATGTAAAGATGTGTACCAAGTTTGTGAATATAATTTGTACAATAAAACCTTAACATTGTATCTTCTAAAAGCAAAACTACAGATAAATACACTACATTATAGAAACAATAGAACTTGCTGACGGTAATCGTCTGCACGTGACTTGATTTCTTATTTGTAAATGTCCAATAGAGGTGAATTTAAGAGAGCAATTGCTCGTTCAATAAAGGTACAGATTTTTAATGTTTGTGAATTTCAAAAGCTTCTAGTATATCTAATTTACGTTTATCATCACCAAAGTGTAAACATTTTATAGTGTTATTAGATGTAAGTAAACGGTTGTGTTCTAATAAGTGTTTAGCGATGTGGTACATTTCAAACAACGTATATGTTCTTTATACTTAATACCTAAATTTTTAATGTCTGGCCTACATAAACCGAATTACAATGCGAACAATTTTTTGGTAAATGCCTAATTTTAGCAAATCATCTGTTTTTGATTTTGCATTAAAAAAGTGTTTAAAATGTTTTTAGTTGTTTTAAAACTTATTTAATATTTATTTGTCTTGTTTATAATATTAGCAGTTTTTTTTCTGATTTGTCACCAAAGTATGAGATCGACGCATATTTAATTGTATCGGATAAAGTTGGGGTATTCGGATAAATTCTTTGAATAGCTGATTTATAATCTTTTTCTTTAATAACCGAATTAATAAGTTTAGTAATATAATCATTACTATATGAAATTTGTTTCATAATTGAAATTTTCTTATTATAAATAATTTCATCTAAAGGGACCGTTAAAGAACTATGTATCATGGATCTGTATACTGCTAATTTGTGTTTTTGATTTCAAAAATCGTTTTGTTAATACAAATATTGTTGCAGTAATAAAGTATTTTATTTACACTCAATAAATATAGACTTCAACAAAGTAAAGCTAGAACTTATAATAAATTTACAGTTTTCCTATCTTCGAGTTTGGTGTCCGCACAAGAATTTAGTGTGACTGTCTTAAATAGGGCATTTGTTCGTTGTAAATAGGAATGGTAATAAGTCATTAAGTAGAGTTTTTTTTTAAATTTTGCCCCTAAACGGTCATCACAATTTTAATAAGTTAAAATAAGTTTGCTTTGTTCACCGACCATTCAAATAATAAAAACATATTGAATTGACATAAGTTTCCACTTTTGTTTCTGGCGCTTGGGAAATTCTGACCACAAATGGGATAACAAACACGTTCAGTGCGAGAGAAAACATTGTTTAAAGAAATAAAACAAGGGCTGCTTTTATGAAAAGGTCCGTGAAAATCAATATTTGCTGTATTATAAAAGCAGGTATATAATTTTGAAGCAAGGCGTATCTTAAAATTTACACCCATAAAAGCGTACATGTGTATTTTCTTAGCTGCTGCATGAGAACTGCAAATATTCCCAGCAAAGCTATTTCAATATTGAAAACACCTCCATCCTCCAGAAAACGCGCACAAAGGGGAAATAATAAAAGTGTTTTGAAAATTATGGTAAGCTGAGCAATGAGGTCTAAGTTGTACAGCGTAGAAATGAAAGCTGTTTAGATTTCTTATTATTATTATTATTATTTTTATTATTTAATTTATACTGGGTGTTTCTCATGAATAAAAAAAATTTAAACAGCGTTGCGAGATTTCTTATTTAATTAGTGATCCAGAATAGAAAGAAAAGCTACCTCTCATCTACAAAATATTTGACCTTTAATTTCTTTATGTGCTTTTTATGAAATAATCTTTAAAACAAAACTCCAATACCCGAGGGTGATAAAATAATTGTAAATAAAAACAACATTTTCAGATATTTGCTAATATCTCTTAAAATCTCAGCTGCAATGCAATTTGTATATCCGATTTGAGTTATTTAAATTATCTTCGCGCACGGCATCGTTTGAATGATCTGATCTGTATCCCTTTCCCGTGTTTTTGATACTGATCTGTCCCCGATCTTGCCGTAAGTAAACGTCTACCCCGATGGAAGACATCCGTAACACAAAATATGTGATCATTGAGGAGGCTGACGTGTGATTGCCATCTATTGACATATTACGTCCCAATCATAAACACAAACAGTAAACATTGAATTTTGCTTATCTTTATCGAAAACTGTAGCGCCCCGCCGTACCAACAAACATGCGTCTTATATAGTGGACGCGTAAATATGTGGCTCCTAGTATTGAGGGCCCTCGCCACTAAACGTTAAATCAAGTGGAAGAAATCCCGATTAACATTAAAACCCGTGGGGTACGCCTTGTGTTTTTTTTGTCGACAAAACCTAAGCAAATAAAGTAGGTAGCGTAGCGAGATTATAGTAAAGCCAGATCCCTTTCCCCTGTCTAAAGATTTTTACAGACAATTTAATTATATTACATTTAGTGACGACGTATTTAATAACATTTTCGACGAAGTTTATTTATTATGTTTACGGGTTTTAATGTTTACATAGCAGTCATGCAGTGTAATCGGAGCCATGAAACTGCGATACCGGCGAAATGTATGAATTACATCAATATATCTCTTCTAATAAACTGGCTAGTAATTCTTTGTAGAGAAAAGCGTGTAGCGTAGACCACGAGTTTTGCTATTTTATTGTAAAGTTTAAGACGCGCTTGACAAAGGAATATCATATTAGCAGTAAAATCAGCTGCAGTTAGCAGTTGTTGTAAAGAAAAGCGTGTAGCGTAGTCCACGGGTTCTGCTAATTTTTTTGTAAAGTTTAAGACGCGCCCAACGAAGGAATATCATATTAGCAATAAAATCAGCCGCAGTTGGCAGTTGTTTATAAAAAAAAGTGTGTAGCGTAGTCCACGGGTTTTGCTATTTTTTTTGTAAAGGATAAGACGCGCTTAACAAAGAAATATTATATTAGCAATAAAATCAGCTGCAGTTGTTTGTAAAGAAAATATTCTGAATTAATTTGCGATTGTTATAATTCTGGTAATCTAACTGCATCCCAAAATATCTGGATCAATAAATGTTTATAAATTCCTTATTTAAAAATATTTGTGATTATGACCGACGCGACGTTATTTCATAGAAAAAATGAATAATCTTTACGCACACGTACCTTTTTTATTAATGAAATACAAAATGATGTCAGATGTAGTAAACATTAGGGGATTGAAATTAAAAGTTAGTGTTTACAGTGACTTTGAATAATATGTTCGCTAAGAAAACAAAATGCAACAATATTGCAACAATTTATAGGTACCGAAGTAAAACTAAAAATATTGTCAATTAAAAACGAGGTACAATACCTGGAAGATTTTTTCCCCTTTTCATAAAGCGAAAGTGATTCTTGGCTATCAGCATTTGAAGTGATCGAACTTTGACTTTCAGCCCTTGAAATGGGAGCCGATTCTGATTCCGAATAATGCCTGGAATTTCTTCCAGAATCGGTTGTATGTAACAGAGCAGCGTTTTCGTCCTCGCTTCCACTATCTTTTGGAGGCCTTTGTTTGCCAAGTTTCATCAAATTTCTAACGTTTTTAAACGGAGAACTTTTTTTCCGCTCGGTTTTGTCTGCCGTGGTTGGCGTGCTTGGCGTATTTAAGGAAATTGCACGTTGTAACAATGATTTCCTTCCGCTTTTCTCGGCACTTTGCCAACCTTCTTGGCGGCCTGTTGATAGGCTTCGTTCTAAATTGGCTATATTTTGTTCGATGTCTATTAACATCTGTTGATCGTCATCCAGGATATCATACGCTTGACTACCTGCGAAAGACGCCGTCGATTCGTCTGGGGTGGTGTACATGACTTCGAAATCGACTGTGGCCTGAAAAAAACAACAACGATGTAAATAATTTACAAGAAAAAGGTATTGTGGATTCAACGCAGGTGGAGAACTGATAGGATACTGCTATATATTTAATAAGGGTTTTCCCTCTGGTTTATATAGAAACCTTTATAGAAATATAAGCAGGACGTTGCGGGAAGGTATTGAATATTGACGCTTTTCATACCCTTATTACAAATCAAGTCGCGTTCAGCTATAGATTAATTATAACATTTTATTTAGCATAAAAATGCATTATATTTTGTTTTTAGGTTCTTAAATAACCTTTTAGTTTCCCAAAAAAAGACTCCGCGTAAAATCTTCATGAAAAATAATCCCAGTAAAAAATACCATCAGAAAAAAATTCAGTTAGATTTATGACATCAGAAATTTTCAAAATGATGTATTTTATAAATACGCTCTAAAAAATTTTGTTAGACATTTGTATATAATTCCATAATCATATTCGCCCTTAGTCATATAAGTCGGAGATATAATCATATAATTAATACATTGTGCCATGCCATTTCAGCGCGATAAATATACATTTCAGACCCGTCAGAATTAAAGTAAGCCATAAATAACCAAATTATACCAACAGTAGTGACAGCAACATACACTTCTGCTGAAAATAATGAATAAACTGAGTCGAAATGCAAGAGCTGACAGTCGTGTTATGGTGATACATTTTGTAAAGATAAAAGAGACCGTCGTCGTGTTGTGTTGAGACAACTGCTTATAATTTGACATTCTAGATTTTAAAAGTGTTAGATGAATGGTAGATACTGAATGAGGAATAACAGAATAAAGATCGTCTGTTATGCTGACGATGCGGTTATTATAGCCTAAAACGAAGATGAGCTACCTACAACGATGACTGTTTAAAACAACAGTGGAGCGATTCAATATGAAAATATCGACGAAGAAAATGCAAGCAATGACTACATCTAAAAACTCCCTCTGCTGTAAATTGACCAACGAGATTTGGTTACAGTAAGAGTAGTTCTCTCTCCAGGACCCTATAGAACGGTCTCCAGGACCCTATAGAACGGTCTTCGCACTCAGAAAAAAATTCTTTTTCCGAACTTAAAAAAGCTCACCATTATACCAACTTCATTTGTTACGGGCTTCGGGTGGTATTTCGACACCGTAACAAAAGGGTGTGCCTGGCAGCTAACTCGTAGCCGGAGAAGGGGGGTTGTCAAAGTTGAGATTGAGGTATTTAAAGGGCGCCACCTGCTCTGATGGTTGAGGTGAGGAAAAGAATAAGCGGTCCGTGTCCCAGCGGATTCAAAGCAGGAAACCTCCGTGGGCAGCTCGCTTTTCTCGTGAAGTGACGTGACTTACCTTAGGCCTTTTCCACTGGATCAAGCAACACAATATATGCTTACAAAGTAGAATCAAAGCTTAATTACGAAGATAATGAATAAATCACGCTACGATAGGTTACAAAATTAAATATATTGAACAAGATTAAATATATGTATAAAAATAAATAAGTATCAGTAACTCAAATATTGAAGCAAAGTATATTAAAAGCAAATTAGAATGGTTCGTAATTCCCGAAGGAAAGCAATGTTCCGTACTTGTAGTGACAAATTGGATCCGCTTTCAGCGTTAGAATTCTACGTAGGAATCGGTAATCGAAATTCAAATGTGGCTCTTCTTTTTGTTAGCGAACACTTCAATCTTGCGTACAGATATCGACAAAGTCGGCGCAACAACGGTAATTTGACGTGTTACGACTAAACAAACGAGCGGTCACTTTCGAAGAACTTCACGTTGTTCCCGGCTTAACTAATTATTTCACATAACGAAACTCGAACGTATAGTTCGAAACGACAAACGAGAGCGTGTGTGTACACGTTTATCCGCTGTGGTGATCGGCGGACAAGTGTCGCGTCGGTACCCTAATTCCAACGGTCTGCAACGGTCACGTGGTTCCGAATGTTCTGGAAAAGCACAGGTCCGGAATAAAAGTAAAATTACATAACACATTCGTAATAATTTTAGAAGTCCCGTCAAAGACTTTTGAATTCTTTCCAAAAGTTTGACTTTACCAGCCGTAAATTACAAACTTTCAAACGTTTTTAATATTTTCCGAGAACCCGTCAAGTACTTTGGATTTAGAGTTCCGAGATATTCTAGAAGAAAATCAGCCTTCCTGATCTGGTGATATTGTAAAAACTGTAATAAGTTAGTAATATTTCTAGACAACCCGTAAAATAGTTTGAAACCGACTCCACCGACCGTGCTAGATCGCATTGTTAGTTCGAATACTGTAGAAATCGAAGTTCGTTTGATTCAGACATAAGAATTCTAAAATTATTTTAAATTGAGCTTTCTAGGTTATCGTCCCTCTTTAAAATAATGCCTAAGACGTTATTTTCAGACACCTCGGTGTTGAACTCTAGAAGTCAAAAAACGCACCGAATTCCCGCAAGTTCCGTATAAATCAATTTTATTTCATTTTAAAGGTCTTTTAGTGACTTAGAATTTAGAAATATTATTAAATATTTGTCAAATCCGATAAAGTTCCGTTCACGTCTGAATTTTCTAAGTTTTCTTTCTGCTTTGTTATGAACAATGCGAATTAAATGGTGGTAAATCTAACCCGTATTTATTGTTTTACGATAATTAGATGAGGAATGAGCTTTTCGAAGTGACGATCAGTTTGAATAAAACATAAATACTATATTTAAGATGAACAAACTACATTACTGCATTCTAGTAAAAAGTAAAAAGCACAATTTTAAATATAGTCAACAGATTATAAGTTATTATTTATTTGCAGAAGACTTACTTCCACCCTACAGAAATTACAAAACCTTTTGTAAGGGTTTCTTCGTTAAAATTCCTAAACTGAATTCCTCTGTGAAATCAATACTAAAGTAAAAGAGCAGAAATATATTTGGCTTTTCCAAAACCCCTTTCTTGGATGGCAATTATTGCAGTTTTGGAGACTTCCAAATCGTTTGTCTGCAAATCTATTTGGTTCTCTTCGAAAATAATTATAACTAAAAGTCTTTTAAATTGACTTTAAAAACAATTAACGCGCAAATCTAATTTGAAAAGTTAAACTGAAATTTATTAACAATTTAACCGTGGTTGTTAAAATTCTTCTATAGACTTTAACATCTTTCAAATTAGAAGTTTAAAACGTGCAATATTTGTCAAAATCTCCACGATCGTGGTACAAAAAAGAAACAAAATTGATTATTTTTATAGTCATTTTACAATAAATATTTAATTATTAAAAATTAATAGTTTATTAATAAAATAAATTACTTGGTAATTGTTTCACAATTTGTTGGTTTTTATTTACTCGACTCGAGTTTCAACTATCTCTTCAGGAGTTTACAAATAAAACTAAAACTAAAAACCTAAAGATGTACAAAACTACCCATTTCTAGAATTCTGTCGTCGTCGCCTTGATTTTAAGTGTTAACACATGTGTTTCTATGCTTTGTTAATTGCAGGTCAAGGAGGGGTGAATTACCTAAATCGGTGTGGTCATTAACTATATTTTTATTATTATTTATTGCCGTTTTAATTTCAAAATTTTGCAATTTATTTAAACGGTTGCCATTGTTTTCTACGTGTAAAATTTTTGTATCTGTGTGTTTGAAAAAATGATTGTTTCTAATACAATGTTGGGAAATGCCGGTTGATTTATGATTGTATTTAATTGATCTAATGTGTTCTTTAATTCTTGTATTAAAACTGCGACCTGTTTGTCCTATATATATTGCATCACAATTGGAACAGTCTATTTGATAGATACCATTTTTTGAATATTTTTGTATTGTGTCTTTATTGTTTACTAGATGTTTATGTTCGGATTGTGCATAGCTGCGTTAATATTTAATTTTTTGAGCCTGTTAGAAACTTTATAGCTAACTCAACTTATATAATTGATTTTTGACCATATTGTTTTATCAACTGTTGTCTTTTGTCCGCTGTCGGCGACGACAGAATTTTAGAAATGGGTAGTTCTGTACATATTTAGGTTTTAGTTTTATTTGTAAATTCGTGAAGATAACCGAGATGGTTGAAATTCGAGTCGAGTAAATAAACAAATTGTGAAACAATTACCAAGTGTTTTATTTTATAAATAAACCATTAATTTTTAATAGTTAAATATTTATTAATAATGTTTCACCACGTGCCTACCCCACAATCAATTCAAAGTGTTTACAATAACTTACATGTGATTCACACCTTCCTTTATAGATTTCGTTGCTGCTTTCAGACGGTATGTCATTGTAACTAGATAATAACTGCATGAAAGTTTTATAGAACTTTACTGCTGCACACAATAACTATTATATACAAAAACGAAATACTATCGCGGCATCAAACCTTTCGCACAACTACAATAGCAAGCTTTGTTGTTACCTAGTTTAGTTTTCTATTTCATTCCATTCTGACCCACTATCGGCCTTCATGTCCACCGAAAGCGTTTCAACCCAACCCTTTATTTTATTACTCCCTATTCAGTGTCCCATAAATTCAATTTTGTTCCCTACTAAATCTTTGTTATAGCCTACTTATTGATTTTGGTTCCTGGTATAGTTTTCACTTTCCTGCAACTGTATATTTAAAATTTATATGAGTGTGACACTTTTCTACTTTCTTTCACCTTACAATACAAACAAATGTTTGTAACGTTAATTAAAGTATTGGCATCATTTTGCTTTTACTATAATTTTTACTTTCCTATACTTTCAGTATAGGGAAGTATTGATTTCAAGCAAATTTTCAAAATCGAGATTTTGACGGAAATACATGTTTTGGGCTTCCAGGATCCTAAAAAAGTGTTTTTAAAAAATGTCTGTCTGTGGGTGTGTGGGTGGGTAACGCTCATATCTCCGGAACGGCTGGACCGATTTCTATGTGCCTTGGAATGAGGAGGTATATCAAAAATTCATCGACAAAATAAGCTTTTAAAAAGAATCCGAAACCGGAAGCGGAAGTTAGACATGTTTTTTTGGTAGCATTTTTTTCAGAAACTGAATTTTGGAAATTGGAATAGTGAAAATTAGAGAAGGCCTTAGAACAAATCAAACGTGTATTTACCGAACTCTCTAGCTTCAACATGGCGGCCGCTACGAATTTTTGAAAATTTCGACTTTAACGCCCATTTAATCAAAAACCAGTTGTTTGATTGGGATCAACTACATCTTGTTTGGTAGCCCCTTAAGGGTACTTATTATACCATGAAATATCATTAATTTTGAAAATCGAAAAACGATCTCAATGGCACCACTCCAAAATTTTTGAAATTTTCAAAAAAAAGAATCTCAAAAACTGCCCACACGTTTTTGTTTAAACTTTTTAAGCTGATAGAGATAGGCATCTGCTACAATTTTGTTTTTTGCTCATTGTTATAATTTCACTGTGACGCCCTCTATGAATTTTTGAAAATTGAAAATTGGTACCCTTTTATTTATTTAACGGGGGGCAATAAAATATTTCTGTTAAAGCAATGTAGTTCATCATTGATAACAAAATCCGAATATCATAATATTATTTCGATAATTTAATATTTAGGGGGGCTACTATTCCCCCTCCCCCCAAATTTTTTCGATAAAAAATTAAAAATTTGGTTTCTTGTTTTGTTTGCTCTAGGAGAATCTTTTTACAAAAAATCGAAAAATCGAATTTTTTGACCCTTAATAATCTTTTTATCCTTAGAAGAATTTCACATACTTTCTACAGCAGTTGTATTCTTGTACTAGTCGTTTAATGTTCAGTGTAGGCTAACGTTTTTATTTTAATAGATAGACTCGCAAACCCAAGAGCAAAGTTGTAGGGCAAATTCTTCTCGATTGTATTTAAGAAAAAAACTTGAGTTTCCAATTTTAATATGGCGGCCACGGTGAAAAATAACGTTTTTTAAATGGTAACGTGGCATTTTGGCTTTAAAATCAGAAAGGTTTTGAAATTCTAAATACAAATTAATAAGAGTAATTTCTTGCTAAAAATAATACTTCTCGAGTTATTAATACATTTTCAAATATCAATTTCCGCCCTTCCGTTGATTCAGTCCGAATATTTTACCCAACCTTATGCTTGCAGCGCAGCGGTCGGTCTTTCTTCAACCGCTTCAAGATGTTACAACTTATAAGAACTATTTACTTTAACTAGTCGTGTCTAGACAGGTGTATATCGAAAGTGTTGGAAAATATAAAACAATGTATTTAAATGTATAGGAAAGTCCAGGCGAAGTGTTTCGCTCATTTTTTAATAAAGCTTTTACACAATTTACGTTTTTCCACATTGGTATTTTTCACGTTGGAAGAGATGTTCAATTCACAACAAACATATACATTTTCTTTATTTGCGTGTTTCATAATGTTTTTTTAACCATTTTCTGCAATAATAATTACATAGCTCTCTCTTTGGCCGATCATTTGCTCGTTACTGGTGACCTCTATCTTACACCACGCTTATCCATTGAAATCTTAAAACGTTTCCCCTTTCTCCTTTTTAGCAACGTTATTCAGTCGATTTTGGCGATGGTTTGTTGACTCGTTGAGGCACTTGACTAGAATGACGCCTTTAACAAACTTTTCTGGTGAAATTTATCAGATTTGCACAACAAACTTCCTACTATTACTTTGAGAGCAGGTGTAAAAAAGCTGAAGTGTTAATTTCGAGTAAACTTTCCTATATTAAATATTAATACGTGTCGTATTTGCAAAAGTATAATTTTTTATAGTTATAACGTTGTACCGTTTCACCGACTATTCGATTTCACTTCTCCCATTTTACCGTATTTTAAATTTCTAAGAAAACAATTTATTTAAGCAACCCTATAATGTCGCATACCGTATAAGAACAGTAAGAACGGAACCGCCCGCCCTACATACTTTATCGAACTGATAAAAGTTTATAACGATCGGCGTTTGCGTTTTTGAATAATTAATTAATCATTTTCAAATTTTTCAAAGTCAGAGTAAAATATGGAAGATTTTTAAAATACAAATTTGTAGTTTACTTCAAGCTCTATCGACCCAGAAAGTTTTAAGACAATCGTGTGGGCATTTTTTGAAAAATAATGTTTTGAAAATTTTCAAAATTTTTAGGCAGCGCCATTGCTGTCTTTCAGATTTTCAAAATTAATTTTATTTTATCGTATACCACTCATAAAGGCCTCTCAAACAAGTTGAAGTTGAGACCGGTCAGATGACTACTTTTTGAGTAAATGGACGTTAAAGTCTAGATTTTCGAAACGTTGTAGCGGTCGCCATTTTTAAGCTAGAGAGTTCAGTAGAAACGTTAGATTTATGTTAGATTTCTAAGAAACCAATTTTATAGGCAACCCTACGATGTCGCATACCGTATAAGAACAGTAAGAACGGAACCGCTCGCCCTACAGCTGATTAGATGCCCTTCGGATAATTGATAGGCGTAGTTAGAATCACGTAACTGCCGGTAAACGCGTTGTTGATATTAAAATGTATTGTTTTTGTTTTTAATTTTTAAAATGGTTGAAAATTCTTGCTGATCCTTATAAAGTACTTTAAATAGTCTATCGAACTGATAAAAGTTTATAACGATCGGCGTTTGCGTTTTTAAATAAATAATTAATTCAATTCAATTTTTTCAAAAATTCCTGGAAGGCGCTAGAGTAAATTGTAAAAAACTAGTAAAAAACAAATTTGTAGTTCACTGCAAGCTCTATGGGCTCAGAAAGTTTAAAGTAATCATTGCGATCATTTTCAGATTTCTGCAATTAATTTGACATCATCGTATACTACTTAAGAAGGGCTCTCAAACAAGTTGTAGCTGAACCCGATCAGACAACTACTTTTTGAGTAAATGGGCGTTAAAGTCGAGATTTTCAAAAGATTGTAGCGGGCGCCATTTTCGAGCTAGAGAGTTTGGTAAAAAAATTTTCGAATTGCCTTAAATTTTTCTATGAGATCCCGTGTACAAATTTACAAAATTTATGTTAAAAAAAACGCTACCAAAAAATATGTCTAACTTCCGTTGCCGGTTTCGGATTTTTTTGAAAAGCCTAACTAGAACTACAAGTTTCGATATACCTCTTGGTTTAAAATTTCATCAAAATCGTCCGGTACTTTTGCCTTTAAAGGCGCTACACACCCACCCACCCACCCACCACAGACAGACATTTTATAAAAACCACTTCTTTAAGGTTCTGAGTGTTAAAACTTGCATTTCTGTTAAAATCAAGATTTCGAAAATATTCATGAAATCAAAATTTTCCTATACCGAAGGTATGAGAAAGTAAAAATTAGAGGAATCTGACATGTGGCTATACCGACGTATGCAAATAAATTCTTGGTAAGAGTATATTACCAAAAATAAATGTATTGGAACCATTAAATATGGAAACAAAAATTTTTAGAACTATAAAGAAAAGAAAACTGGAATATTTGGTCCACATCATGAGATACAGTCAAAGATGCAAATTATTGCAGCTGAATCTCCAGCGTAAAGTGTTTGGTAAAAGAGGTCCCGGAAGAAGAAGGATATCTTGGCTCCAGAACTTAAAAAAAGGCTTCAACAGGACAACGACTGGCCTCTTTCGCGCAACAGTTAACAAAGTTCAAATTGCCATGATGATCGCTAATATACGATACCGAAGGGGCACGTGAAGAAGAAGTAAGCCACTTTAGTTGTTTAAGGGCACCCTTTTTTTAATTATATACAGGGTGTTTTAAAAATTCATGTTAAAAATGCGGTGGGGTGGGGCATGTTAGACCGGTGTATAGCTCTTAGTGTGCTGAGCCCGGATAAAGGGGTGGGATGGGAATCATGGAGTCGTGCTCACGCACGGCCTCATAATTCTTAAAAAAATATATAATAAGCATTCTGATACAATTTTTAATTACGGAATAACTTACATTCTACACTTGTTATGGGATATTTCATTCTAACACTGTTTATTTCATTCTAACACTGTTCTGAATTATAAAGGTTGCGTCTCTCGTCTATCAACTGTTTTTATGTTTTGTTGACAGTTACAAACAAAGCGTATTTTAAAAACGAAACTTAAAATTTTCTTTTCTGACTTAAATAATTTACAGTCGTAGAAAAAGTATAGTTTGTCATACGTTTGGAATGGCTATTTCGCACTCGTAGACCGTCCCCCTCGCCTTTCGGCTCGGGTGACAAACTTTTCACACGTGCGGAATATGCCATATTCCACACGGTCCACTAGTGCGGAATAGCCATTCCAAATGTGTTACAAACTATATGTTTTCTACGACTTAAGAAAATTTTAAGTTTTCTATCTAAAATACGCTTGGATTGTAACTGTCAAAAAACAAAAAACAGTTGATAGACGAGAAACGCAGCCTTTATTACTCAGAACGGTGTTAGAATGAAATATTCTATAACAAGTGTAAGAATGTAGTTATTCCGCAATTAAAATTGTGTCAGAATGCTTATATTCTACAGTAGTCGGAGAAAAAGTATTTTATTTTTACCATTATACCAGCGATAAAATAAGCAAATGAAAACAGTGGGAAACATTAATTAAAAATTTAATTGCTTTATAACTACATAGTTTCATAAAAAGTAAATTAAAGTGCCTCTATTCCACCTACATTCCATTTATAAACCTGCTTTAAATAGGATAAAATCTGCATTTGCAAGGACGTTTTGATTACATTTGAACCAGTTTTACTTCCGATAATATGCAAAACGAGGTGGAAGTTTGTATTAATTATTTTTGATAAAATCAGTGGAATTACGCGAATGAACTTTTTTACGTACGAATGTTGTAGTTTAATTTTACCTACGTAATAAAATAATAAATCGCACACGTAACAATAAACGTAACAAAGGTACGCGTGTGATAAATGGTCACATTTCGTGCGTACTTTAGTTTTTCTTGAAGCCAGAATTAGGAAATCTCAAAATATTTAGGAACTTCCGTGTGTAGTCATATAAGAAACGGAATTGTAAAATGTATCGTACAAGTGTATAGTAGATTCAGTTCGACGTGCTGCTGTGAATTTTTCATACAAAATTACCATCAATCATTGTCAGCGGCTTTGGCGCAGCACGTTCAATAATGTTATGAATTTGCCGTTATGTTTTCCATTTGACGTACATATATGAATCGATATTCATTCAAAACGCTATAAAAATTTGTAACTGCAATAAAAATAGCAGTTTTTAATTAACTTGAAACATCTTATTTTTAAATTCAAGGTTTATTGAAGTTGTGAAGACCACTGGCGGTCCGTCTTATTAGACAGAGTAGGCAGTCCCTACCCATAACTTATCAATTAAATTCAATTTCTAACTTTTTAATAAAAAAGTTATTTTTAAACAGTTTTTCCTTTTTAATGCATTAAAAATTAGGCGCCAAATAAATAAACAGCTGCCTTTAAACACCGTTTCGCATACGTGAAAGCCTAGCTACAGGGCCAAATGATTCCAGCTACAACACAATCAACCAATCTATTATTTTTAATAAGTTTGCATGCACATTGATACAAATATTGCAATTATCACATAGAATGATGCAAAGAAATAGTAAGATTCCAGAACGCAATAAGCACGGCAAAGGCACGGCCTCTGTAGTTACTTTACTTTCGCCGGTTAGCAGCAGTTGGGTGTAACGTGCAGCTATTGTGTGTTTATTTATTTCATACGTAGTTAAAAGTTTAAAATAAATAAAAGTTGTAAAGACCTATCCTTTAAACTAGAAAACGTTCACGCTCTAAGAGCTACTTTATGTGAGATTTAAAACTATTTTTCTTCAACGGTGTCAAAGCAATATCATTTAAGCGTTAACAAAGTGCGCACTTCATTCTGAAAGCTCGCGGAGAGAATTACAACTAATGTTGAAAATACCGCCAAGAATTTGTGTTACGGTTTTGCACAGTTTGTGGTTGTAGAAATACACGAGGGTCGTGGCATATTGTTTGTTGCCATCCTATTTTCGATTAAAACAAGATTGCCTTGGATAAACAAAGTTTAAATATGATAATATAATGATTCTAGTTCATTGTGTATTTAAAAAAATAGCAGTTAACATAAAGCGAATTCAACAAGCGAATGTGGGTGTGTCTGCGAAGCGAAAGTACTGAACCGATTTTAACGAAATTTTAAATTAAGAGATATATCGAAAGTTCAAGTTCTAGTTAAGCTTTTCAAAAAAATTCGAAACCGGGAATGAAAGTTAGACATGTTTTTTTTGTAGCGTTTTTTTACAAAACTAAGTTTTGGAAATTTGAGCACGGGATCTGGAGGAAGGACTTAAGGCAAATACAAAACTTTTTTAACGAACTTTCACCGCCACAACTTGTTTCAGAGCTCTTTATGGGTAGTATGCAATAAAGTGAAATTAATTTTGAAAATCGGAAAACGATCGCAATGGCGGAGCTTCAAAATTTTGAAAATTTCCAAAAAATGTTCTTTTTTTACTTTCTGAGCCGATAGAGCTTGCAGTCAACTACAGATTTGTTGTTTATTAATCTCTTAAAATTTACCCTAAAGCCCTCCAAGAATTTATGAAAAAATGCAAACGCCGATCGTTATAAACTTGTATCAGTTCGATAGACTATTTAAAATACTTTATTAGGATCAGCAAGAATCTTCAACTATTTTAAATATTAAGAAAGAAAACTATACCTTTTAATATCAATTCCGGCAGTAATTTTAACTGCGCCTATCAATTGGCTTTGGTTAAATAATATATTCTTTATTCTTAGCATATTTTTGATAACTCTTTAAATAAACCATTTGTACCGATTTTAAGTCCGATATCCGCTGTAGGGCGGGTTGTTCCATTCTTACTATTCTTATACGGTATGCGACATCGTAGGGTTTCTCGTATAAATTGTTATCTTAGAAATCTAACATAGGTACGGTGAATTAAGAAAGGAGCCTAAGTCTAATTGAAAACGTTTTTACCAAACTCTCTAGCTTCAAAATGGTAATTAAATTACACTTTTGTAACTACGGCAAGTATTACAATCTAGTATGAGAAAGTCCACCCGAAGTGAACATTTCAGCTTTTTCCGAGGAATGTTTTCATTGAAGGACGTTTTTATCGAAGCTAGATCACTTTTGTCGCTTGGTGTTTCTTTCAACAGTGCGTTTTTTAGAGAATTTCTTCTGGGAATTCTTTCAGGGATGTTTTATCTGAAAACCAAAATTGGCTTCCATAAACAAAAGGAAAGTTAGGAGCAGCTGCTGTAATTAATAAATTTATTAGTTAATTTTGGGCTATACATTTTGGTTTTCTCTGTTAACACAACTATGGTTGATACACAGCTTGTGGAACGAATTTTTCTGAAGATAGAACAAACTTATATTTCGAGTTGCGGTGCTCTGGTAAGAGCTTGGGGTTGGCTGCGGGGTTCGGAGAAAGAATAAGGTTATTTGTTTTGCAGATCAGGAGTGCAGCACGATTTAGTTATACAAAACGTCCCTCTTGTGTAAAGGGGGTATTTGCGGGATGCATGGAGGCTTTGTTCTAGTAAAGTGTTCAAGTGTCTGAGTCTGTGTAGGACCGGTTGAGCGATCTAGCAACAGATGGCAGCAAGATTATAGTTTTGAATCGTATTTGGAGATTAGGCTCCTATAGATCCTGCGAACGAACTGAGCTCGCTATCGAAAACGCAGCTCTTTTATACCCCATCGTTTCATGCAAAATGACAAACATTTTTGAGGCTGGTGACCGCAGCAGAAAACGGTAGTCGCATCTTGGTTTTGCATTTTTATTGAAATATTATTCACGCGGGGCGACCTAAATATTTTTCGAGGTAGATGTCACCGTTGCTTAGCGAGCAAACATTTGCAGATGTAGCGACTGTAGCAGGAAACGGAAACCGCCTGTTGCTTAGTGACGTACAAAGCAGGCGGTCATGCATATTTGCTGCCACTTTAATGTCACGTAATTATTATTTGAATATGCTTGAATGTTTTGAATGCTTGAATTCGGCATAATATGCCTACACTTTGTGTACCTGTTTTTTTGCATTTGACTAAGGAGTCCTTTTTTTCATAATAAACGTTTAGCCTAAAGTTAATTTTATCCAAATCATATGACGTCACTGATTACGGTAATTATCTCGACTGTTCAAATCATACCTTTTAAGATGACAACAAAGACTAGAACCAATAAGGGTAAAAATTTCCAATGCTGTACCTACTAAGAATAGAGATCTAGAAATCCCGCAGGGATATATTACATGTTAGAGGTCACTCTCACACATGTTGACATTTGCTACCAAACTCGACAGAATCACGTCCCGGACCCGAAGGAACCCTATATTTAGATTATTATATTCAATGTTATGGTTCTTTTAAATTTATGTTGAATGTTATGATTCTTTGAATTGTGTAGCTGAAAGGGAAACACGATGTCGTTATAATGGTTGGAACAGGGAGTGATTAAAGCATATTCGTTAGGACATGTTGGTTTTAATATATACTCCTCCTAACATACAGGACTAATATTACTCACTATACATTCTACACCCTTAAAAAATGTTCTTGTTTCAAAATATGAAATTGTTAAAGTTTGTAGTCACTCATGTATTATTTTCTAATGACCTAATAAATTACAACAGGTGTGTCAAACAGTTCAGCCACAATGCCCATTTAATGTACTGGAAAAAAATTAACCGAGAAGAATTAGGATCTTTGATGACCGCCCGTTTTTAAGAAGGTAGCTTGGGGTCAGAGAAATATAGGTCACACAGCAAATACGGGAAAAGAACAGCTTGTTGTTCTCACGGTTAGCAAAAAAGAGAACGTTGTATGTAACCGCTCTGGTAACTATTCGGAAATGTATTCTTTTAAATCCATTTTGAAAACTGCGTTTAATTTGGCGCAAAAGCTTAAAATTTCGTTAAAGCCATTAACTTTATTATTAAATAATTAATGTCGCAAGAAAGTTCCCGCTTGAATATTAGTTCAAGAGTTATAAACCGGTAGTGGTTTCAGACTAAACATATTTAAAGTTGATAACAAGGTAAAAGGATAGTTCTATGCCAAAGCCATTTAGATAACGTGCTAGAAACGTGCTTTATACGGAATTTAAATTTGTTAAAGGTAGTGGGGTAAATCAGTTTTGTTCTGAAACACAAAACTTTCTCGTATCTCTCATATATCAGCTTTAGTAGCCTTAAAAATAAACATTTGTTAACAAAATACAATAAACTTTGAAGATAATCATGATTAACGTCACTTTATTGTATAAAACGACTTCTTAAAGCATATACTAGCTGACAGTTATACTTGCCTTAAGTAAGTAGTTAGTTAGCTTATAAGAAATTTTTAAATACCTCCTTCTTTTCAGAATCGCTTAACCGAGTTCAAAAAAATTGTCTTGCATTCGAACATGCTAATAAAAGTGCATAGTATAGTGTCTGCATAGGGTATCTGATGAACAATGAGAAATTTATATACAGGGTGTCCATTTTTGTAGGTGTTGCCTCATCTGCGACAACCCCCACGACTCCTCCTAACACGTGACAAGCCTCGCCCCCTCGACCAATGAGACTGCAAGATGTCAAACTCCTCTAGTTGTAAACAGCGCGGGAAATTCAAGTATTTTAAGACGGTCGCCGCAATGAAGTTGAACGGCTTTTGAACAGCACCAGTTAAAAATGAACGGGGCTGTTAACGGGGGTTAAAGGGATTTTGAACAGCACCAGTTAAAAATAAACGAAACTGTTAGCCGGAGTTAATCGGCTTTTGAACAGCACCACTTAAAAATCAACAGGGTTGTTAACGGAGTTGTATTGTATTTAAGGTCTTACAGCACTTAGGCCACATTGTCGGGCCCATTGTGAGTACCACCTTAACTAAATCCTTAAAAACTACTTAAACTATTTTATGTTAAGCGGTTTCCAGGAGCTGACAACTGCCCTGGCCTGGATTCGACCACCAGGCCAAATAGAGCCACAGACTCCCAAAAACCACTATGACCTTGGCTGCAAACGCCTACTACACTCGCCTACCAAGGCCCCTGTTAACGGGGTTAAACGGCATTTAAACAGCATCAGTTAAAAATCAACGGGGTTGTTAACGCGGGTTGGACGGCTTTTGAACAGCGCCATTAAGAAATCAACAAGGCTGCTTACCAGATTAAACGGCTTTTGAACAGCACCACTTACAAATCAACAGAGCTGTTAACGGGATTAAACGACTTCCAAACAGCACCAGTTAAAAATCAACGGGACTGTTAACGCGGGTTGGACGGCTTTTGAACAGCGCCATTTAGAAATCAACAAGGCTATTTACCAGGTTAAACAGTTGAACAGCAGCACTAAAACATCAACAGGGCTGTTAACGGGGTTAATGAACCAGCACCAGGTAAAAATCACCGGGGCTGTTAACGTGGTTGAGAAGCTTTTGAACAGCACTACTAAAAAATCAACAAGGCATTAACGGGGTTAAACGGATTTTTAACAGCAGTAGTTAAAAATCAACGGGACTGTTAACGCGGGTTGAACTGCTTTTGAACAGCAGCAGTTAAAAATCAACGGTACTGTCAGCCGGAGTTAAACGGCTGTTGAACAGCACCAGTAAAAAATTAACGATACTGTTTATCAAGTTAAGCTGCTTTTGAACAGCACCACTAAAAAATCAACAGGGCTGTAAGCGGGGTTAAAAAAACTTTTTAACACCACCAGTTAAAAATTAACGAAACTGTTAACGGGGCTGTTAACGCAGTTGAAAAGCTTTTGAACAGCACCACTAAAAATCAACAGGGCGATAACGGGGTAAAACGGCTTTAAAACAGCATCAGTTAAAAATCAACGGGGCTGTTAACGCGGGTTGAACGGCTTTTGAACAGCACCACTAAAACATCAACAGGGCTGTTAACGGGGTTAAAAAACTTTTTAACAGCACCAGTAAAAAATCAACGGGGCTGTTAACGAGGCTGTTAACGCGGTTGAAAAGCTTTTAAACAGCACCACTAAAAATCAACAGGCGGTAATGGGGTAAGACGACGTTTAAACAGCGCCAGTTAAAAATTAAAAATCAACATGGCTGTTAACGCAGGTTAAACGGCTTTTGAATAGCACCGGTGTAAAAATCAATGGGTTTATTAACACACCCATTGATTTTTAAATAGACCCGTTGATTTTTAAACTGGGGCTGTTTAAAAACTGTTTAACGCCCGGTAACAGCCCCGTTTATTTTTAACTAGCTCTGTTCAAAAGCCGTTCAACCCCGTTACGGCAGCCATCTTAAGTTTTTTGTATTTACCGCGTTTTTTACCTTAAACTGAAGGAAAGGGGCATCCTGCATTCTCTGTGGTCGAGGGCGGAGTCTGTCCCTTCGTAAGAGGAGTGTTAGGGGTGGCACAGGTGAGGCAATACCTACTAATTTTATCGCTATTAATTTACTACGTGTCGGATAGCCTTATGGTGTGTGAAAGTGGCACGAGTGATTTTAATTTACCTGATCATCAATTAGTATGCTGTACACTGCAGCTGCAAACCTATATTCAAAAATGTAAGTTAAAAACCTATCGTTTTTTTAAATAGTTTGATTTAGATGTTTTTACAGCAGATTTATTGTCACTGCCTTTTTTTGAAATGTTTGATATGAACGATGTTAACGCAAAGATTGATTTTCTAATAGGTTTATTACATAAACTTTTGATGCGCATGCACCGGTTACTGTTTCTAGGTTCACCAAGCCCTATGCACCTTGGCTTACTGACAATATCAGACTTACGATGACCCTTAGAGATAATGCTCTGAAAAAATTCAAAAAAAGTAAAAAGCTGTCGCATTTGAATTATTACAAACAATTGTGTAATTACACAACACAAGCGGTAAGAAATGAAAAGAAAACGTTTTTTGAGCACGAATTGCGAACTTTAGATAATAATTTATTATGGAAGAAATTAGATAAATACAACATACACTCGAAATCAAAAACAGAAGATCCGAATAAATTTAATGATTTTTTTATCAACACTATCCCAAAGGTAATTAATGAAATTTTTAACATTTTCGAAAATTTGATGAAAATATTTTAAAATCTTTAAAAAATGTCCAAATTTCATATATTATACTGGATGTCGGAAATCATCCTCGTAGACTCGTCGTAGAAGTCCGGTCCGAGGCAACTTTACAGGTCCTACTCCCCACCAGATCCTGACAAAGACGTCCTTAGCCTCACGTGCCCTATAGCCACCCACCAGGTCCTAACGATAATGCCTACGCCTCACGAGGTCTATTTCCAAAGAAGCAGCAACCTGCAGGACCACGCACCGCCAGGAGATGCCAACCCCGGGCCTGGTCACTACGTACACCACAACCTATTGAAGCTCTAGCTGTTTCTGTTTCTATTATTGTGGTGTTGTAATATAATTTTATCTTTAAATATAACATTACATTCAAGCAGTTATTTTTTTATACACTGTAATGTTAAAAGAATCTAGATGAGTTTTGGTCCGATAGTTTTATTTTGTACGTCACTTCGTTTTTGAATAACCGGAAGACTGGCTGTCACAACAAGTTTGCTAAATTTGCAACTCGCACACTACTTGCTTTATAGTTTTTTTACACACACATGAAAAGAATCTCTTATTTAACACCGTTGGATGCGCAGCACACACTTTGACCTTTTCAAAATCAATAGCGATAAAACCATAGCTCGAGAAGACCAGAGGGATATCAAGCTATTGCAGCAAATTCAGAGGAAAAGATAGTAAAATGAAAATATTAATAAAATATTGGCGGAACATTTCGACTGAGCTTTCTCATTCTTCAAAACGTTCACATATGTTAAGTACTTTCGGCATTCTCTGGAGATATTCAAATGTTCTATGCCAATAAAATGTAATCGTATTGTAAATGTAGATCCACTGCAGACAATACTTCAGTCTTTGATTAGAAATGGTCTACTAAAGCGAGGGTACTTTTCATCATTGTATAACTTTAAAAATGTAGAATAGTAGAACAAACTTTTGTGCATTTGTACAAATAGACGCGTAAATATGTGGCTTCTAGAAACGAGGGCTCTCGCCACTAAAGATAGAGTCAGGTAGAAAAGAGCCCGATTAACAAAAAGACCCGTGGACTATGCCCTCCTTAGTCTTTGGTAAGAATAAATAAGCGAATAAAGTAGGTATCTTATCGAAAACTGCGGCAGTCCAACGTAGCAACAAATATGCGCCTTGCCACTAAAAGTCAGGTGTAAGAAATCACGATTAACAAAAAACCCGTGAGCTATGCCCTTCGATTTTATTGTTAATAATAAATAAGCAAAAAAAGTAAGAATCGTAGCGGGCTTATAGTAATCTGGATCCCTTTCCTCTGTCTCAACATTTAGTGACGACGTATTCAAGACATTTTCGAGGTACCTTATTTATTACGTTTACGGGTTTCAATGTTTATGTAGCAGTCACGCAGTGTAAGCGGTGTCATGAATCTGCAACACCGGCAGAATGTATAACTTACATTAATACATCTTGTAATAAATTTGCTAGCAATTATTTGTAAAAAAAGAGTGTATTGTAACACACGGGTTCCACTATTTTATTGTAAAGTTTCGGACGTGCTTAACAAAGAAATATCGTATTCGCAATAAAATGAGCTGCAGTTGGCAATTGTTTGCAAAAAAAAATGTGTGGCGTAGTGCTTAACAAAAACATATTTTATTCGCAATAAAATCAGCTTTAGTTAGCAATTGGTTGTAAAGAATAGCGTGTGGGATAGTCTATGGATTTTTGTATTCAATTGTAAAGTTTACGACGCGCTTAACAAGGAAATATCATATTAACAATAAAAAAGCGTTTCGCGTAATCCACGGATTCTGCTAGTTTTTTAAAATTGCTATAATTCTTGTTATTTAACTGTATCCCAAACAATTAATGTTCTTCTATGAATTTCTACCTTACTGATGTTTGTAAACACCCAGAAAAGCATTTTATTAATGTTAGGCAAGCAAATATTGTTTCTTTTCGTAAAAAATAGCCAAAACATATTTTGGGACCAATTTTGCATGATGTCCAAAAATTATGAGACGCAAAATTTATTAAACCCAAAAAATATAAAGAAGAAGCGCGGTCCAAAAATGAGGCCCCATAAAACCTAAATTCCTAGGCTGCAGCCTAGTCAGCCTACTAGCAAATACGACACTGCATGCACAGCACAAAACATTATCAAATTCAAATTTCAAGAATAAATATTAAAAACAATGGTACGATAAATTACACGAACAAACACTTCAAGCATTTGCTGTTCCGTAATTAAAAATCAATGGGATTGGTTTCTTACCTCTCTTTATATTTAAATAACAAAAGGCTGTTTATTAAAGAACGTTTTAAAAATTATATGAAAACATGTTACTGACTTCGGAGATGCAAACATCGTTATGATAAACAATTACAATACAATTAATTTCATATTGTTGTACGACAACAATAAGGATTGTACTTCGTTAGTACCTGAGCTTTCGCTTTAATTAACGACCGCGAAAAGCACAAGAGGAATGTGTTTTTAAGGAAAGTGTTTTTATTTAAATTAAAAGCAATTACTAGTGCTTCCGCAGTACTTTTGTATGCCGCTGTTTTCAGATAATAGTAATAGTAAAAAATTAATTAAACTTATCCTAAATTTATTTTTTTTCATCCATTTTTACATAACGGAGTAAACCAGAAAGTTTGTAAATATGCATTCGGTTTCTTTGACCATTTTGTAATAAAATTCTTTTACATAATTTAATTTTTTAACAAAAAAAAAGAAATGTGTGCCGATCACGCAAGTTCTACGTGAAACTTCTTAAAGTGTTCTGACTGAAAATGTTTTTTTAATTCTATGATTTATCAGAAAACGAAAACGGTTATGGCATGTTCTAGTTGGCTGTAAAAATTGCTATCAAAAACCTGCCACCAGATATATGTATATGTAGATGGGTAGGGAATAGAGTGTCCGTAGCAGCGTTTGGATTAAAATTCATTCCATCAAAATCATGACCACATGATGTATATTGTTTGCTTTAAAATATTTCTCAAAGTTTATTTTGTTTGCTGCATGTATATGTTAAGATCTACAAATAAAAAAGTTTGTCGCTTAGTAAACAGTTCACTGCATTGAAAGTAAAAAGTCATACCTATTCGAAATTTGACCATTGCCGCTTAGCGAGAAGAAAAGTTACTTTTCTTTAATTTTTTTTAACTAAAGAGTTTGAACATCTTTAAATACTTTCATAATGTTTGAAAGTTTTGTAATTTGAAAAATTATAAAATTTTGAAATATTTAAGAAATATTAAAAAATTATTAAATTATCCAAAAAATTGAGAAAAGAACATGTTTGAAAATGTTGAAAGTGTTAGGTAATTTTGAAAATTGTTAAATATTATAGAAATTAATAAATTTCAAAATTTAAAAAAAATAATTTAAAAATTTAAAAAAATGTCAGAGTATGCGCATTCACTGCGTATAAATGTAACGTTTTAAATTGCGGAAAATAAATATTACTAACGTCTGGATAAAAACACTGCTGCATTCTCTATTCTTTAATAATAATATAAACCTTATAGTGTTGCCTACATTTCGCAGGACTTTCCCTGCGAGCTGTTCTAAACATCCCAGTTTAAGAGACTTAGATAAGTTACAAAACAATTCACAATTTGACGAGATGACGGATAAGCAATGGTTACAACCAAACGAGCACGCTTTTATTTAGGACATCTATACCAAAGTGGCTAAAAATTTGGGTTTTGTATTGACTTTTTAATTATGGCGGCACAAAAAATTAACATTGATTTTACATACATATTTACTTTAATACTAATTGTTAATTTTCAGAGTCTACTACAGGTGAATGCTATTTTAAAGAATAAGAAATCGTCTTATTTTTAAATAACAGAAAAACCCATTTTACCATTTTAGAAGGGTATTTTTGTATTTTCGTAAATTGCAACAACTAAAACACTATTGACGTATAGACGCGAGGATGAGTTCAGCAAAGGAAAAAAGCAAGAACTCGTGACTCATGCATGCGGTAGCATTAACGCTGTATGTTCAATTTATTTGCAATTCGTTTTATTTATACTGGTTGTGTAATTATTACACTTAGTAAAATTATTTACATCGTCAGAATCAGCACGAATCAATCTACAATTTATCATCAATAATTATTTTCTAGCCGCAAGTTTTTAGCAGATATGACCGTGTAAACGGCAAAAAAACTTGAAAATAATATTTATGTACGCTTATAGCGTAAATTGCATTAAAAAAATTTGTAAAACGAAAACAAAATGTATACTTTTAAATTAAAATGTAATTTCCACGAAGAATAAGGATAATCATGCAAGAACTTTTAAATTAATCACACAAAGAATAATAATGTAATAGTAAAAATAATTAATCATCATTACCGGTAGGGGTTTGTGGTTGGAATCAATGAGCTGATCGAGAACAGCAATCCTTCCATCCTTTACGACCCTTTGCAGAATTAAGCCGTAAAAACCTATTATTTTATCTGGAAATAAACGATTCCTTGATATGAGTTCGATTTGCAGTAGTTCATTTTCTTCCACTGGTCGAGCAATTGGCCAGTCGAACCTCTGAAACAACAAGAAATTTCTAAGTTATTACTTCTACCAATTCATTAATTTTTGATATAAAATATAGTATATCCAAAAAATATATATGATGAAAATTGATTGGATGGCACTAATATTATCCTAGTACCAATTACAAGTTTCTAGTTTTACTTTAAAATTTATGTTTTTTGCGAGTGTACAAAATTCTCAAAATAAAACGAAAAGTCATTGTTTACTGGGAAAATATACTTTACGGTAAACAACTCTAAATTGAACTTCAAAATAAAAGTTATTCCCTTGCATTAAATATTTACAAAGCTTTTTACATAAAGTGCTCAAGTTTCAGCTGTAATTTTCCTCCTTTCGATTATTACACATAAAATACATTAAATAAAAACCACACATTATTATAAACTAAATTTCGAAGAGCTAATTCACATAATTATTAATTTTGAAAGAAATTTTAATTTATGAAAAGGTTAGATGTATTAAAAGAACAATGTATGAGATGGATATGCAAACGTGTAGCAAAATATCAAGACGAACTTGTTGGTTTGCGTTGCTGGCATTTCATATTCATTTAGCCTACCGCGTGCGTAGAAAACAATTTTTATGGTAAAGTTTAATTTTAATTATGAATAAAGTCATTTAATTTGATATTATCTATTTGGTTATCAACAATGAAGATATTTTCCACTCGAAAAAAACAAGTTTTAAGGACAATTTTGATCAACATATGATCAACATATCATGGACGTATAATCAATATATGAACGACATATGTTCGACAACATGTAGTCGACGTATGTTCATATGTTGTACATGTGTTCGACAATGGATCGACATATGATCGATATATAATCGACATATGATGGACATATGATCAATATATGATCTAAGTGTGATTGAAAAATGATCGACATATAATGAACTATGTTCGACATATGCTCGACATAAGATGGACATATAATGGCAATTCTATACACAGATAATAAACATACGATAGACATATGATGGAGTGGCGGCTATGTTTATATAAAATTCACATACGACGGGGTCATATTGAGCGCGTATTTTGATTTTGTAAGTGCACTTTTAAATCAGCCGTTTTAGTGCGTATGAATCCGACAGTTAAATTTATGAAGCAGTTGTAGACTTGGTTTTTGCTTCCTCCATTAGGTAATGCTTCGAGGATAATTTTGACAACATCTGATCGACTTATAATCGCTCTACATATGATTGACACATGATCGACATTTAATCGTCATAATATCCACATATGATAGACATATAATCGACTTATGATTGACATATGATCGACAGATAGCAAACATATCATCTACACATGATCCACATATTACGAGATATAATCGATGTAGAATTGACATATGATTGACTTATTATGGACAAATGTTGACTATAAGATAGACATATGTTCGGCATATGATCAACATATGATCAACATTTTATCGAAATTTAATCGACATATAATCGACATATAATCGTCATATGACGCGATAATATCCACATATGGTCGACATATGATCGGCATGATATGATCAACATCAACGTATGATCGACATACAATCGACATATGATTGACAGATGAGCGACATATGATGGACATATGGTAAACGTATAATGGACATGAAGGACAAATTAAGTACGTATCATTGACATACGACCGACATATGATCGACAAATGATTGCCATATAATAGACATACGATGGACATATGCTCAATATATGATACAAATGTGATGGAAAAAAGAAAGAAATATCGAAATATTAAGCGCATATTTTGACTTTGTAAGTGCATATTTTGCCTGCACATGTATAGAAGTTCTTTTAGTAAATATGAATTCGGTAGTTTAGTTTTTAAAGCAGTTGCAGACTTAATTTTTGCTTCCTCTATTGGATAATGTTTCGAGAATAATTTTGATCAACATGTCATCAACATCTGGTCGACCTATAAGCGATATACGATTGACATATGTTTGACATGTAATCGACGTTTGTTCATATGTTGGACTATATGTTTGACCTGCGACTGATATGTGATCGACATTTGGTCGACATATTATCGACATGTGATCGTCATAAGATCGACGCATGATCGTCATGTTATCGACAATTGATCGGCACTGGATGGACATGTTATCGACATATGATTGCACATGCACACATATGATCAACATATGTCCAACATATGATCAACATATGATTGACATATAACCGACATATGATGAACACATGATGGAAACAAGAGCGACATATGATAGGCATATGATGAACATATGATCGACCCATGATGGAAATAAGGGCGATATATGATGGACGTATGATCAATATTTGATCTAAATGTGTTTGAAAAATGATCGACCTATGATGAACATCATATGTTCGACATATGATGAACATCATATGTTCGATATATGATGAACATCATATGTTCGACATATGATGAACATCATATGTTCGACATATGATCGACATAAGATGGGTATGTAATAGCCATATGATACACAAATAATAAACATACGATGGACATATAATGGAATGGCGTTAATGTTTATGTATAAATCATATACCCTGACCTCAGCGGGGTCATATTGAGAGCATATTTTGATTTTGTAAGTGCATATTTTGCTTGCATATATGAGCTCTTTTAGTGCATATGAATCTGGTAGTTTAATTTATGGAGTAGTTGGAGAGTCGATTTTTGCTTCCTGCGCATTACAAAAATATAAAAATACTGCAAAATATAGAATATATGGAAAATACTGTACATTTATTTAGGCAACTGTCGCAAACTTTTAAAAATTTCCACCTAACAAATTGTTGGAGATCAAGAAACAGCAGTAATCAAAAAATGGATAATTTCGTGGAAGGGTCGGGTTGGAGATTTTCTACTTTGTGCAATCAAAAAATGCTCAGATTTGTATTCTCGTCAGATAGTCAATTTGTGTAAGCTCTGTTTATTAATAACTTTCGGTTTGAATTCGTTATTAATTTTAAATTTCGGAAGTTAGAAATAGGAACATAAATTTAATACGAAAATACTTCTACGAGATTTAATTTTCGATGAATACATAAATATGTGAATCGAGCAAGTTCCGCTGCTATAAGGGCAGCAATAAAATCTACGATTTCAACGGATTGAGTTTTAGATGCAGAAGTATAGCAAATTTGAATACGAAATTGATCCACTAAAAAATAGAAGATAGGGGTTTAATGTTAAACTTCATTCTACCGTAGGAAGTAAAAACTACAAGACCAAAGAAAAAGCCTTTTACCAGGATAAGTTCTTATTGTGCTACTGATGACTGCTTAATTGAGGAATAGACATGGAATAGGAGTCGTCGGATGAATCTGTTTACCGTTTAATTAAAGTTTATCAAGTAATCTTTGCCCTTGTTTTCTTATTTTTGCTTCTACCGTGCAAACACTGAACTAGAGAACGAACTAGCAAGGTAACTTTTTACGGTAAAAAGTCTTCTCCCTATTTACCTCAATAAACTGATTGTTCTATTTTAATGATGGGTAATGAAAGTTCTTGGTTCCACATGCTCAAAAAATTAATAAATTGAAATTTTGAAGATTTAAGGAAATTTTAAATTTTGAAAATTATGGGATTTTGTAAAAGTTTTTTGAAATTTACAATAATTCTAAAATATTGAAAATTTTGAAAATATTAGAAAGTTTCTAAATAATCTTCGAAAATTTAAATCCTTTTGAAACCATTTGAAGAACTTTTGAAAAGAAAAATAAAAGAAAAATCACAAGTGAAATTTTGGAAATTTTAAATTATACAAGTAATAATTACGAAAATTTTTGAGTTCTAAAACATTTTGACATTTTAAACATTTTTAAAATTTTTAAAATAAGAAAATTTTCGAAAATTTTTCAAATTCTTCTAATATCATAAATTTTGAAAAATTAATATTTTAGAAAATTACTTCTTATAGTGCCATACCCTATCCAGGGCGTTGGCTATCTCTCTCCTATGTCTGTGTTTGGTGCGCGGCGATAGATATTTTGCACAGATAGACATAGGGGACCTACAGTTTACCGTGGGGTCCGAACCACAAGAAGTGCATGCACTTCTTCTCCAGAGAGGTTTTCCTGTGGAAAAATCCACCTCGCTAGTTTCCCATTGCCTTGCGAGGGAGAACGACCGGGCTGGGGATCGAACCCGGATCCGCTGCATTGGTAGCCCCACTGAGCTACATCAGCTCAGAAAATTACTGCAACTTTTAAAAATTTTGAGTTTAGGAAAATTTCGATAATTGTTGTAAAATTTTATTATATTTTGAAATTATGGTAATTTTAAGGAATTTGAAGATTTCTAAACATTTTTTAAAAATGTAATCAATTTTTGTTTTTAATATTTATTTATTCGTTGAAATCCAAAATTTAGTTATTTATTCTTTGGTTATATTTGTTTATTTTAGTGATTACTCAATCTGTTGCAACATGTTGGGGTAAACGACCAAAAGGTAACCTGACAATGGTGTATTCTCAATGGAAAGTTGTTCCTATTTTTATTTGACATGCTCATACCGATTTTGAAGCAGAAATTCGCAAATTTTTGAAAAAACAAATAATTGGTGGGGGGGAGCAATGGGGGAGTGATAAGGAGATTAAAATAGAGCACCCCTCCCATTATCCTTTCTTGGCGAACTAACCTCATTTTCTTGCGGTTTGTCTCCGTGAAATTACCAATCTTTGAACCAAATTTGTATTTTCTGCGTTAAGGCGTCTGTACTGTAAAGTGTATACAGACAGACAGACAGACACCAAGACACACAGACACCCCTACGGCGTCGGCTTAATCGGTTTTCCAAGGCCCTAAAACCTGCATACTAGACAAATAAATGCACCTGGCAGTATAATTCTTCCCCGGCTTCTGTCTAGCCCGGATATCGGTCACTAAGCCCAAATCAGAAAAAACTTCGCCGAATGATCGCATTTGCCCGAAATCCTACATGACGATTACAGTACCTTCTTCTGTATACTTCTTTTTGGATCATTTTTGAGCATTTTCCATTATGTTATTTTTATTCAGCGACGAGAAAATCCCTAGATGTACTTAAACAGTTTATTTGTTCAAATTTTAGTTTAATTTCGTTCCACAACGAAAGAGATCCCCACTCCGGCTTATTAATTCCCGTAATTACAGAGCCTGCTTGCCTAGCATTTTGGATGTTTACTTTTTTTTATACCGTACTGACTTATTCGTTTTACCTCAGAGGAGGTTAAACCTGAAGCTTACCGATAAATATCTTCAAAGGTATTTGTTTTAAAATTTAAACGAACACGCCAAAAAGTGGGTTCGAAAATTGCTTTGACCGGTACAATATTGCAACGCTTTTCACCAGTACAACTTCACACTACTTGATAAAGCCGTATACGTTGTTGCTGGCAAAAAGACTTTGTATTTAAACGACCCCGTCCATTGTGGAATTTACTTCGTTTATTAGTTCCCTAAAAAATTGTACTTAATTATTTAGTGCTAATAATCTGACAATTTATGTTTTCAACTATTGGCACCTGACCGCTCTTTACTTCAAAGATTTGGTCTAGCCTGTTTGTTTAACTTTATATTGTTTTAGTATTGTAATAATAAAGTGACGAATATTGTATATAAGTTTTAAATCACATCTATTTATTCTACACGAATCCTGGCTTCTGAGCTACTTAGGTTAGTTCAACTTCTTTTGGATCATCAGTTCAAGGAAAAACTGATCCTTTACAAAATGCGTTGAAAACAATTGTGTGGCTAGAAAAATTTATATTTGACAAATTATTTTTTGTGTGAAAGTTTAACTCCTGAAAGTAATTACTCGTTTGAGTTTTCTAATCCGTTTTTAATATAAACAGGCAATGAGATCCAAAATTTCAGTTAGCAGTTATACCTTCTATCAGAAATAGTGATTGATGCTAGCTTTAGCCTAACGTCTAACCAAATTCAACTAAAACATTTCCCCTAAATTGCCTGTTTTGAAAAATTTGTACAAAGAGTGAAAATACAGCAAAAGAAAACAACATTTCTCGCCATTAACCAAATTTTAAACAATAAATTAAACGCGTTAAGTGTTAATAGGGCAAGGTCGCCTATAATCCCGTAATGTTTATACCATAACTATAAAATGTTACAGATTAGTTACTACATTAACCTCATAAACTACTTCATTTATAAAAGAGGTACAGATTATTTATTTCTCCTATAAAATAACAACGTCTGTCTGTCTGTTTCTAATACTAGCCTTGAGAAACAGTATTTGCTTGCTCAACATTTATAAAATGCTATCTCTATGGTTATGTTTACAAACAATAGTAAGGTAGGAATTCACAAACATTAATTGTTCCAAATATTTTGGAATGAAGTTAGATTACAAGAATTACAGCTATCGCAAATTAATTTAGAAAACTAGCAAAATCCGTACACTACGCAACACGCTTTTCTTTGCAAAAATTGCTAACTGGAGCAGATTTTATTGCTAATATGATATTTGTTCGTTAAGCGCGTCTGAAACTTTACTATAGAATAAAATAGCAGAACCCGTCGACTACGCCACATGTTTTTGTTTTTACAGTGAATTTCTAGCAAATTTATTAGGAGCGGTATATTGATGTAGATCATACATTCCGTCGGTATCGCAGCTTCATGGCACCGATTACACTGCGTGACTGTTATATAGACATTAGAATGCGTAAACTTAAAAAATAAGGGGCGTCGAGAATGTTACTGAATACGTCGTCACTAAATGTTCAGACAAAGGAAAAGAGCGTCCAGATTTACTATAAGTCCGCTGCGTTAGCTATTTTATTTGTTTATTTACCGTTAAAAAAAAACGAAAGGCATAGCCCACGGTGTTAATCGGGATTCCTTACATCTGACTCAACATTTAGTGGCGAGGAGCTCCCCTACTAGAAGCCACATGTTTACACGTTCATTATATAAGGCGCGTATTTATCAACACAGCGGACCACTACAGTTTTCAATAAAGGTACCTATAAATTGTTGACATCCATCCTTCACAAAGTGGAGTTCATAGATTAAATAATAATTAAAAAAACCAAAGTCTTCTCCACATAAAATAACGTTTATTTAAATGATTAAAGATATATCATAGCTACATGTTTCGATCCCAACAAAAGGGGGAATCATCCTCAGGCCATCAAACTACAAGTAAAGTACCATTAGCAAATAATCCATTTGAAATCTAACCTACTACTTACAATAACAGGTGGTTCTAACCAACCAAAAAATCAAGTGTCATATAACCACCTTATAAAGGGTGACCGGTAATCACAAATGTTTAAATTTACATTTAAAACAGTGGTTGTACATAATCAACCACTGTAAAGTTAATCAATTAAAATTGAAAATAATCAAAGCACGAGGACCATCATCATAATGGGGCTTAAGACAAAATGGCAGTGAACAGTAAAAGCAGAACACCATATTAGCGCAAAGCGCTATCTAGCCCACAGCACCAGGAAACAACCTTGGTCAAAAACCCATAGGTACCAAAACAAAATTCCGGGATTGAAACAAACCCAAACATTTTTGGATAAAAGTTCATGTAGCAGCTAAATCTAAACTACAAAAATACAAATGCTAACAAACAAAACGAAAGGTAACAGGCCAAGTAATGCTTAATCTAATTGTGCGGCAAGTTTATATTAGATACAATAAAAGGAACATCCGGTATCATCTCGTTGACACAATCAAAAGTATCATCTTTAGCATGATTGTTAATTTGAAAATCTTCCAAAAGTTTCAAAGACATAAAGTTGTCTGATAAATTTAAAATCTTCACATCACTATCTGGATTGAAATTGTGGTTGAATTTTTTTTTTATTATTATTTAAAGGTACCTATTTTATTCTCTTATTTATTGCGAGAAAAAAACAGAGAGGGCGTAGCCCACGAGTGTTTATGTTAATTAGGATCCATTTCAGCTGATTCAACTTTTAGAGGCGAAAGGCCACCGTTACTAGAAGCCACATATTTACGCGTCCATTATTTCAGGCGCATATTTGTTGGTACAGCAAACCGCTACAGTTTTCGACACAGATATCTACTTAATAGCTTATTTATCGCTACCAGAAACTGGGAAAGGCGTAGCCCACGGGTGAGTTCGTTGATTAAGATATCTTCCACCTGATTTAGCTTTTAGTGGTGAGGGGCCCTCACTACTAGAAGTCACATATTTACATGTTTATTATGTAAGGCACATATTTGTTGGTACAGCGAACTGCTACAGTTTTCGATAAAGATACCTACTTTATTCGCCTATTTATTGCTATCAACAACTAGGGAGATCCTTTTCAGCCGACTCAACTTTTAGAGCGAGAAGTCCCCACTACTGGAATTCACACTTTTACACGTCTATTATATAAGGCACATAATTGTTGGTACAGCGGTCCGCTACAGTTTTTGACAAACATATCTACTTTATTTGATTATTTATCGCTACCAAAACCTAAAAAAGGCGTAGTCCAAGGGTGTTTATATTGATCAGAATATCCCTTCTACCTGACTCAATGTTTAGTGGCAAGGAAGCTCCACTACTACAAGTCAAATATTTACACGTCAATTTTATACGGCACGTATTTGTTTGTATCATTACCTACAATTATTTTATTACTCTCGGGTACTAGGTTACCTTTTACAGTTAAAAGACACAAAATGTCAGATGTAACTAACTTTACCTAACCGAACGAAGATTCATTTTTACAGTTGAAAAGTTCATACTGTGAATATTTAAATTGAAAAAACTAATGAACAGGAAAGTGGGTACTTTAATTTTAAAGTTAGTTTGATGTCGATCACGCTAGATAGAAATATAAATACAAAATAATAAACATTTGCATGGTTACTTAGTAGGTAAGTATGTTTAGTTCAGTCGCCGACTTTCCGTATTTGAGAATATACAATACTGCGGCACATATTTGGTACATGTCGTACAACTAGACACAGATTATTTATTACATTTAAAAAAAGTTACCAAAATTCGTGGGTCGTAGACCACGGGTTTTGCTAGTTAAAAATTAATTTTTAAAAAAGTCTTGCGATTAAATTAAAAATCCTTCTTATTCAAATAAAAACAAATCGGCTTAAAGCATTTCCGATTTGAATACTTTTCCATACTAAAATTTACCGCCTGTTTTTTTTCTACTTCCTGCTGATTCCTAAATATTTAATTCTGATCGAAATGTAAAATTCCAAAGTCAAGCAGATTACATCAGACCTGGAAGTAATTTCAACTTGGCGCACTTATGTTTGTGTTCTGAGAAAGCAGCAGCGTTATCGATCCTACAAGTCCTTAAAGCGACACAGGAAGCTTTTTGGAATTATCCTAAATTTAAGTACTCGCTCTGAAAAGAGCTTTAATAAAATTGGCTCTAGCTTGCAGTCCGTTTATTAATGACCTGAAAATTGTTTAAAAACCTAATTTTTTCGTGTTATTGGTTCACAGAGCATCTTCTTAAAAATGAATTATTTATAACACAAAGCTTTTAGAAAATACATTAAAATGTAAGTTTATAACAGAAAAATGTTGCGACGCCAAACTTTCAAGAAAATGCGATTTTTCTTTGTTTTGGTATATCCGTTATCCTTGCAGTCAGGTACCCAAACTTAATAATGCTGCGAAAACGCCCAGTTCTAAATTCATTTTGACGCTAGAGAATGCAATAAGGAATTTTTGAAGTTCTATCTTGACACACAATATTTGTTCGCTATGCGTTTGTTCTTTAGATGTCACAGTTGTACGAAATAAAATGCACCTCATGCATCAGCTAAGTTCTGGAAATGCAGTGTAACATGTCGAAATTGATAAATTATTTATTTCCAAAACTGCATTTTCTTATAAAATATAACAAAATGGAAATTAATAATAATTGCTGTAGTCCGGATTCCTAATCTAGTATTTAGTCAGTATTTAAATTATGCGGCAATCGATAAATAATCATCTCTGGCATAATTTCTTTAAATATATAGTTGGCGCATATGTAAAATTTTAAACGAATTAACTACGAGCTTAGAATGGTAACACATCCATATGTTTGACCTTGCTAGCTTGTGTAGATACTATTTATTTGGTCAGCCAGAATTGATTCTTATATAATAGTAAAATAAAATAAAACAGGACATGCGTTGTAAAAGTACTTCACGACACAATTTTATGAAACTGCAAAATATGTTTTTTAATTGAAATGTAAAATAGGAACCCCGAATTGAAGGAAAGTAGAACGTGCAAATTCATTAATACAACGAGAAAGTTCTACGAATGAAAAGTTCGGACTATTAACATTCATAAAAGACGGACAACCACCGTTAAATACAAAATTTAAGAATTGGAGTACATAACAACAACTTTTTCTAAATTCTCAGCCGAAAAATTAGTTTTTTTTATCTAATATGTTTCATGTATAACTTAATGGATTTAAGTACGCCCATGGTTTTTGTTTACTGATTGAATTTTACCGAAATTTTTTGCTGTTCTGCGGTTAAAAGTCCGGTCTTTAATTAATTGCCATTATATTGCCTCGGTTATTAGCAAACACACTTCTTCTACGGATTTCCACATAATAATAACAATGAATACATGAGTCCGTTAACCCCTTCTCCCTTTATGCTATTGTGCGATTAAGCGCGCACCCCGAGATATTAGTTACAGTAGGAGTAGTTCCCTCTCTAGGCCCTTTTCACTATAAAACGATTTCAGCACTCTGAAAGTGACCGAATTCCGTGACCGAGCTTCACAGAGCACACTAGCTCTCTCGCTCCGATTTTATTGCAAACTTGTTTGTGATAATTCCGGAGGAACCGCCAAGGTCTTTGAATATTGAATGCGTTGCAAAATGTTAACTTTAACGTTCGCCGGTGATTTACAAACTTTTATATGTTTGTAATATTTTCCCCAATGTTTGCACGTCAGAGCTTTTTATAAATTTAAATTTATATTCCATCAGAGTTAACAACTTTGCCGTTCGCCTGTGAATTTAAAGTTGCCGAATTTACTTCTCCTCCTGATCTGGCTATACTGCAAACTGTAACCAGTTAGTACTATTTTCAGAGAACTCGTCAAATAATTTTAGAAATTAATCAAAACTGACCGTCCTGCCCGTGCTGTATTGTATGCTAATTTGAATATTGTAGCAATCGAAGTTTGTTAGTGGTATAATACAGCCTGAGATTGTTTAAAACAATACTTAGGGCGTTATCTTACGATATCTTAGTGATATAAACTCTGGGAATTAAGAAACGTACCAGATCTCGCAAATAAGTCACAGGTCTCAAATAAAGTAATTTTATTTCATTTTTAACGTCCCCGAGTGGTCTACTGCAAATTTAGAAGATTTGTTGTATATTTATTAAAAATGATAAGAAGTTGTTCACGTTACTAGATTTACTAATTTTTATGCTACTCTATGATAAACGATGCTAATTTATAATTGGAAAATCTACTCCGTGTTTATTGTTTTGTGATAATTAGATAAGAAGTGAGCTTTTCGAAATAACGATCAGTTTGATTAAAACATAAACAATTAATTTAGTAAAACAAACCAATCGAAAGCATTCTAAAATGTACGGATTTCAAATTTAAATAAAGTCTTAAGATTAGATATTGTTGAAGTAATAAAGTATTTTATGTACCTATAATCCTTTACTTGAAATTCTTTTGTATGTAGTTCAAATCTCTGAAATTCGTACCTTTTGAATACATGTTTACTGAATTGTATTTAATTTGTTATAATTTAGCGTAACACCGCATCGTTCAGGCAACCAAACCAGGAGAGCTCCGCTGCAAGCCCTACTTCCTAGCATGGACCGGCTGTGACGGCAAATTTTGTTTTATTTTTAGCACTTTTTAACACCGGAATTAATTTATTGTTTGTTTTATGATTAGAATTAAATTGTACATACGTACGTTGATTTTATAAATAGTTAACACACATTATATTGTTTGATTTGACGTGTCTGTTATTTACTGACTTGAGAGCAAATCCTTGCTATTGGAGATATACCCTCACACCTTGACACTGCTTACGCTGTTAGATTTGCGCAACATTAAAGAACCAAGCGGCGTACACAACCAGACGCATTACAAAGTAATTTCCCTTTTCTGGAATTTAGGTTTTATACAAACAAGCAAATTCCAGTGGCGACCCAGCTTTTGCAACAGTTATTTTGAGGGCAAAAATACGTTGCAGTATTATAATCAACATTAATATTCTAGAACTTGTTAACAGCAGACAGATGCTTAGGAAAACGTGCGAAAAGTCTCCCAGATTGGCCAATATCAAATTTTGAACTGGAACAAGTTAAAAGATAGATACGGGATTATTCGAAAGGGGGAGGAAATGATATCTTGATTGTGGGCTAACAAGTTTAGAAAATTATGAGCAGTAGCAAAATAAATAATATTGATTTTAGAGAAAATATATTTTGGGGTAAGTGAGTGGTCAGACGCTTAGCCTCTAACGCTAAAGGTCTAGAGTTCGATTCCTCCTCGAAGCCATGCAGCAATAACAATCTATGCCGCAACCCGCCACTCACATTCCCAATCCGGTGTAGGCAGCCCTGGGGTCTTAATGCTTAAAACCTTCTCTGGTATTTAGTCGTTCTGATTGGACGATAAACTGTAGGTCCCCCGTACTCCACCTCAGCGCTAAGGAGAATACGTGGCAGAGAAAAGTGCCAGTGCCCAGCAGTAGGGCGTAAAGGCTGATTGCGAAGTGAGAAAAGGCCTAAAAGGTAAATAACGATATATAGAATCTGAGGTGACGTTGTTGTTGGAAACGAGGTTGAAAATGGGCGTAGAAACTTTTACAGCTGAGCTATAATTGATGACAATTTGTTTGATTATGTTAGTGAGCAAAAGAGCGATAAGCAATGTTACCTGAAAATAAATGTGTAAATATCCAATTTATGCGATAGAGAATGCGGTAAATTTGGAAATGAAATTAGTTGTTCTTCACCACAACCACGGTCTGTCTCGCTCTCTAAATATCCTTTAAAAAATTACGCAGGAGGAAAAAATAGCAAAATTTACCCTGAAGAGTACAAAACCGCGGGAGAATGTTGACACCTATCGCAACAAAATAATATGATAGAAAACACAAAAACCCAGAAAAATCAGTTTATCTTTAGGATCGATTAAAGCCGCCGTAAGATAAACGGTTGAGAACGATCGAGCTCGAGCTTCATCCTCCGGCTACCCTCAGGTCGAGCTCTAGCCGCAGTTACCAGATCGGGCACCATCTTCTAGTCTTACCCAAATCGAGCTTCACCTGTCGGTTCTACTCCAATCCAATCCAAATATAATGAATAACAGTCGTATTGAAAACTTGCAGTTTGAACATCAAGTCAATAAACCCAAACATCAGAAAAATTTGCAGTCGGTTTACGTTTATATTTGGGATAAAAAAATGTGGTTTATGTTTACAGCCTACGCATGTTTGTAAACATGATCTTAATTTCCGCGCTGTAGCTGAATGTAACCCCGACCCGAGATTGCATTTAAAAAATGTATGAGCAAACAAAAATACTTTTAATTAAATAACAAATCTGAATATTTGACACTATTTAAATAGCTTACTAACCGCGGATTTGTAGTCTAAACATTACGGAATTGAAAGTGAAGGTTAGTGTTTAGGTAGATTTGGAATTCTGTTGGTTATGAAAACAGAATGCGTTAGCATTCCGATGATTACAATTAGACTAACAATGTGCTTACTCAAAAAGGGATCTTTGTTTCTTATATGCTTAGAAAAATTAACTGGTGGATGGGTATACAATTATAGTATTTATACATACAGCTTCCAACGATCAATTTTTATAGTCTAAACATTAGACTCTCAACGCGTTTAATATACAGATTGTTTGAAAACTGGAACTGTGATTCAAACTGCTGCTTAAAGTAAGCGGTTTTAATCAAATTTCCTGTATTGTAATATTAAATTAAAAAAAACTGAAAAATTGTCGGATTTTTAAAATACTGAATTTAAATTAAAAATTTTAAATATACGGTTTGTTGTTTCTAAAGCCATTATGAATATTCATAGCTGTGACAATATACTTTTTATCTTTCTATTTTGTTAATTTTAGGTTTATTTATGCAAAAAAATGGAGATAAACTTGGAACATTTTCGTTCCCCAGCTACTCTTCTTGTTGGTTAAGTCAATATTGGAGGCGACAGATGGTGGTATTGTTAATTTGCCAACACCCACTTTGGAATACGTACCTACTACTTAATCCTGTTAGAAAATGCGGTAATTGCTTACCCAAAAGACATCGTCCTTTAATATAATTATGCAAGTGAGCTTTGGAGACGGTTGTTATAATTAAATACAGCGAGAAATTAACCAACGCTGCCATTTACATTGCCAAAATGACAAGCAAAAACTACTCAATTTGATAATGAATTGCTCCGTTGAGACGAATTTTCATATAGAGCGGCACTGTTCGATTAATTCAATTTTACTGCCCTAGTAGAATATTCAGATTTACAATTTTTATGTGACTGTGATGTTTTTATTACTTATAACGCAAAATGAAAATTTTATGTTTTTCCCAAAATTGCTTCATATCGCAGATAAACATTATTTTATGTGCGTTAATTAATGAAAATAGAATAGAGTACGAAATTCGTGCTGTCAAAACAAAGCCTCGTTGCCCTATATTTTAAGTTTTGGCTCAGTGCGCAGGTAAGAGGTGCGAAATTGTGCTTTTAATGGCATTGTAAAGTTGCCACCATTGTTCAGTGCCCGTATTGGTAATTATATTTTGCTTTAAAGTAGACAAATTTACAATAGTGTCGTCTGAAAAATCAAATTTTTTTTAAATAAATAAAATTGTAGTGAAGCAACGATATTTAAGAAAATTGCTTCGCAAACGCGTATAAATCGATTTTCCATGACTCCACCTTAAAGTCATAAATCTGTGGTAAACTGCGTTAAAGATGCTTTAAATTTGAGTTTTCGGAATTTCAGACATTTTTCATTCTTAACCAACGCACTGGTTTACGCTAGTAAGTAGCAAAGAAGGAATTTGCGGAGAGAAACACCGTCTAAAAATAAATAATTCTGTATTTTTTACACGATTAAAGTATTTAATAACATACTTGATTTAGGAAACAAAATGACGGCAATTACTAGCACTTTAATGCTTAACAACGATTTCTGAGCAGCAGATCTAAATCGTAAGGCTAAAACTAGACTGATGTTATCCCGGCTGCATGTTTCTGTGACGAGTTACACGCCGAAGTGTAAAAGCATCTGTATAGTAAATCCAAATTCTTTGCACCTATCTTAATTTTAATAGTAAGGGCTCCCATATAGGAAACCATTTCTTTCAGATATGTACAAGTGAAAGTAGTAATTGGACAAATAGATATTTAACAAATAACATTACAAACGATCTTTGCTCATACAATTATAAAATAATAACAGCCATCTCAGCTATAAGATTTTCTTATCTACCAGCGGTACCTGAAGGTGGCAAACATTATCACCACATTTAAATACCCGGTACAGTTGTTTACGACACCTAGGTACCCACCGTTCTGACATTTAACGTTAATTGACAAACGCGTTTATGTTGCCAACTTTTCCTATTTAAAAACCGATTACTATGCTGTACTCCGAAGGACCGCTGGTGGAGAAGCACCATTAAATTTGTTAATGCATAGAAATAGTGAAAATTGAGCGTAGGTAGTTTAAAGTACCGTTGATAGACTAAAGGCTATTTTTTAATGCGCTGTTAGAGAAGAGGATAGCGTGTATTGACGCGGTCAAGGTCATGTTTACAAATACATAAGCTAGGAATTTATAAACATACACCACACTTCCGTCGGGGTCGGTATGTGGGTGTGTGAGTGTTTTTATGGTAGTATTTTTTTCGAAACTTCATTTCATAAATTTGAAAACGGAATCCAATACAAGATTTTAGGGCAAATCCTACTTTTTATTCCAAATTGTCTAGCTTCAAAATGGCGGTAGCTACGATTTTTTGAAAATTTTGACTCTAGCGCCTTATTACTAAACAACGGTTTGACAGATTGGGTTTAAATTTTTTATAGCAATATCCCTATAGGGACACATTGGTACTGACTTCTTCAAAAACATACTGCTCAAAAAGTGGGACTACGATTCTGTTTAAATTGTATAAGATAATTGAGCTAGAAATGAGCTACACTTTTGTTCATGGCCAGTCCACCAATTTCACTGTAACGCCTTCTATGAATTTTTGAAAACCGAAAATTAATAAATCTCTCTTTAATAAAGCGTGCACTTCCTGTGGTTTGAAGCCCACGTTAAACTGTAGGTCCTCTATGTCTGTGAAAAATATCTATCTCCGCGCACCAAACACAGACATAGGTAAAAGGCTGCAGCGCCCTGAATAAGGTATGGCACTTAAGAAGAATGGAGCTAGGAATGAGCTACAATTTGGTTCTGTACCAGTTCCCTAGTTTCTCTATGACGCCTTCTATGAACTTTGCGTTTGCACAACCGGTATGTTTCAGTATCTGTACGACATGTTGCATTTGCCCCTTGCGGAGTAATATCAATGTGCGTTTGATTTGTACTGCCACTGCTGTGGAGCTCCAAAGTTGCTCACTACTGTTTTTAAACATAAAAAACTAACAGTTTTTTAAGTATAGGAAAGTCCAGTGAAGGTTTTAGCTTCATCAAGTATACATTTTTATACAAATGAGAATAATCAAAAATATTTTTTGCAATATACTTAATGCTTAACACAAAGAGGGATCCACAACGCAATTTAATAAATTATAAGCAGAATCCGTGGTCTACGCCCTACGCATTATTAGTATTTTTTTTTAAACATGCACGTTTTTTGAAATCTCTCTACGTGACTGTAACGTAAACGTTAGAACCGGCAAACATAATAATGAACAACCCGTGTCGTCGATATGTAAGAGCATAGCCTTTTGTCACGTAAAGTTGAGACAGTTCCGGTTTTATTGTAGACTATGAAAGTTTACTCTTGAAAAACGTTAACAGCATATTCAGTACGTTTTTAAAATGCTAGTGTGGAACTTTTACTAAATCGTTTAAATAATTACTTCCTAATGTCAAAGTAATTGAAAAATCAATAGTACACAAATTCGTTCTTCGTGAATAAATTTATAAATTATTATCTGTATTAGACATACAGCAAACAAATTTAATTTGCAAATAAACCGTCTTTGGTAGAATGCAAGTAATAGAGTCTAATAGTTAATACTTAGACACACATAGTAGTCGATCATGAATATGTTCTTTGCTCTCACCCTATATATATATATATATATTTAAGCAAATATTCCATAGTGTAAATATACATATCTGATAAAGTTATTAATGCATATAAATATTTAGTAATCATAATTATTAGAAATAGTTTTAAATTTTATGCTCGCGTCTTGAATTCCTTCAAACAGATAAAAATAAACAGTTAAAGTGAAATAGGTATGAAAAGGGCCCTCAATTGATGCTTATTTTCTGAAGTTACGCTACTGTGCGTATAGCATTATTGTATGTTCTGAAATACCCAAGCAGTCCGCAATGATAAAAGCAAGAATATGTGTAACTATTAAATCGTTTTAAAAAGGTTTATCCTTTTAGACTGCTCAGGATTACTTGACTTCTGACTTACCCAATTTTCTTGTCTCCTCTGCCGAGAGTGAGTGCTTTTGTAATGAATTTAATATATCGATTCTTAGCCTACTTATTTTTTTCCGGACGAATAATTTTTTAATTATTTTTCCATATCTTAAGGAATGTCGTATAGTTCAGTAATGTTGACATTTTTGTAAGAGCGTATTGCAATACTGCATTTTTCCGCTTCAAGTTCTGATTTCGAATGAACACTTCCAGCATTTTCCTTCACACGCATCCAAACATACCCTATAAATCCCCTGACTAATTGAAATCTAAGACTGACGTGGTCTAACAGACAGCAGTACATACAAATATGCGCCTTATGTAATAGACGCGCGGTGATCTGGCTTGTTGCAGCGCCGGGCGGCGAAAATTATTGGTGAGGCAAGTGAAAGGGATCCGTAATCAATATATAGATTAGTAAAGAGTTTACTTTTTATTGCAATGAGATCAATCACATCACCTGCATTAATTTTATTAAGAATGTTTTTCGCAGTCACTTCTTCATTAAGATTAAAACATAACAACAGTAGATGCAGGCCGGACCGTATTATCCATTAGGCGTCACAGGTACAGGCCTATAGCGGCAATATTTTAAGGGCGACTACAAGTTGTGTCCTTACAATAATACCGGTGAAATAAAAAATGTAAATTTCAACAATAATAGTACATTCTACACTAAGGGAGAAAAACGTATTATTTTTCCTGAGGTGTAATTTGAAGCCCGAGGGCGAAACCCGAGGGGTACAAATACATCGAGGGAAAAATGGCTGTCTCTCCCGAGGTGTATATACTATTTTTTCCACGATCGGGAGTAAAAACTTTTAAAATTTCATAAATAAGAATTATGATAAATCGAAGCGAAATTACAATATTTAGAAGCATTTGGAATGTTTCCATGCAACGCACCATGACAGACAACAGACATTTGTTTACAAAAATAAATATAAAATGAAATAAAAACTCTCCTAGGGAAATTGTTGTCTTATTTCGTCCCTAAAGAGTAAATGCTTTACTTCTGTCACAATTTTGATGCCATAGAAACCGACTTCTATTCCCGGACGTGAAAAAAAATTTTTTTTTCAACTTTGATTATGCGGCTTAAGTTTATTAAAATATAGAGCATTTTGAGTGTAATTGAAAAATTAAATAAAATTGTTAATAAAAACTGTTTATAACAAAAATTTTAAACATTTTTTTGGATTTGTTTTAATATTCCTTTTTTTGCTATGATTATATCATATTTTAAACAACAAAAATTTTCAAATAGAAAGTGGATTTTTTTATTGTCTTTTAATATTGTTTAATAGTTAATGGTGCCTACATAAAATAAAAAATTTTTAGTGTTTTTTAATAAAGAGGATAAGAAAAGCTACAAATTTAAAAAATCATAATTTTACGATAATTATTTAATGAGTAATGAAGTAATGTAATGAATGTAACAAAACATTAAACCCTTTAAATTTTAAATTTTTACAATAATGTCTTAAAAAAATGTATGGAAAAATTTGTACAATGGTGTTAAACGTTTCTTTATAATCTGTAAATAATATTTAAATTTTTTGAAATTTTTAACAACATTTAGATATTTTTACCTAATTATTTACTAATCGGTGTAGAAGCCGATGGCTGTATTCACGGCGAACGTGGCGTTCTAAAGGCACTTTTGATGATTTTCTACAGCTCAAACTATTAAATTGTTTGAAAAAATATGCTGCACTATAATAAAATAATAATAATAATATTAATGATAAGTTAACAGTTAAAGTTAAACAATTACCATTTTCTTAAAATATTTCAACTTTTAAGAAGAAATTTATTATTTTCAGAAGCATATACCACAACAAAATAATTTTATTGTAACATCCTGCACATAGAATACAAATTACACTATACATGGGCAGAATTTAACAAGCTAGTAAAATTTAATTTAATGTAACTGTGCTCCAGGTCCCCAAGGATTATATTGTTGTTAAATTATGCTAGTTTTGCAAAATAAGCCAAAATTTAACCATTATTAAACCACCTATTATTATAAAACAGAATGTGCACTTAACTGCAGAAGTATAATATATCCATTCCACGAGAATCGGATATTATATTATATTTTCCATTTAATTGGTAGAGCAGAGCGTATGCACAACAATGAAGAATTTCTCTAACTTTATTCTAGTATGAATATTTCACGAACAGATTTTATTTTATCGGCCTCTTAATTCCACTGTGATTTTCACGTTTTCCCTAGAAGAAGCAAAACCAACACGAAATTTTCAATCAAATTTTGAACATTTGTGCTGTTGTTACAATAAATTCCACCGAACGAGAATTTTTTTCTTCTTTTCATAAGAGAAGATTGAAACGGATAATATTTCCCAGTAAATTTGAATAAAAGGAAATACTATATTTCTCATTCCTGGAGGACAATATGAAGTCCCATTTGTAAGAAGGTCACGTTTCATGTTTTACAATAAAAAAAGAAGTCATTGATGTGTTGAGAACGGTAAAATATAGTTAGGTTTTTTTCTGAATCTTACGTAGTCATGTTTATTGATTGAAAAAAATGACATCTGCACATTATTTTCTATGTAATTCTTTGTGGTTTGTTATATAAGCTGCAGCTTGAAGAAAACAATGCAAATCTGATTTAAGCTGTAGTCGACGTAAATGTATTTGGTTGTATCTTGTTCAAATCGTAGTAATCGTATGTAAAATCTTTAAAAAATGTGTAGTACTGCTGGTAAAAGGTCAGAAACGGCTTGTAAGATTTTATTTCAGATAGAAAATTTTCAAGTGTCATTTTTTTTAAGTAAACACTATATTAAAAACAGACTTTACTTACGTACTAACTTACGTAGCTGGGCGTTGTCTTTTCTTTTTTCAAAGGAATCATGAGGCCGTGCGTGATTCCATGATTCCCATCCCACCCCCTTACCCGGGCTCAGCGGACTTGCGCTCTTTCACCGGTCTAACATGCACCCCACCCCTGACAGACATGCAACCCAACATACACATCATCCATGGACCCGCCGGATTTAACTTATTCAGTAAAATTTTCCACAGGCAGAGGACTCGAACCTACTGCCGTTGAGAGTCTAGTTTCAAAGCCTGGGACTTTAACCACTAGACCACCCGCTGGCTTTGGCGTTGTCTAAAACTATGACAGAATTACTTGGCAAATTCTTTCTCTCAAAATATAAACTATGTAGCATTTCATTAAAAAAAGTATTATTTTATGAACAACGTTTTATGGAACACCCTGTATAAGATTTTCATCTGTCAGTTTATAGTACGTGTCGGTTTGCACAACTTTTATTAGTAACTTGTTTTATCTATCCTCACAAATATCAGAAATATTTTAAAACCCGTAGTTTTTGACTCGGGTTGTATAGAATTAAAACAATGTATATAATATTCATAAAACTAGGATTTCAGTCTACGGTCCGCTACAGTACCAACTAAACAGCTCATTTACTATATAAAAAAGGGGTTCATAACCCAAAGGTTCCACTAGTTTATATTAAATCCCTAAATGTCTCGCCATAACACGAGGACGGGTTCTTACATCTCGACTCGGTTTATTAATTGTTTTCATCGAATGTTTAAGTTGCTGTCACTAATGTTATTATTATTATTATTATTACAAAAAGAGGAGTAGGCAGCCAGTCGATTAGATTTCTATCAAGCAGTACAGGAATTGCTTAAATCAAGCATAATTTCTTACAACAAAACAAAATGCCATTTTAATTTACGATCTGACTTAGTGTTTATATACATTTATATGTGTTTATATACATTTATACAAACATTTATTTACTTACTTTTTATTTACCTACACAATGATAAATAACCACAAACAAAAAATTTAAATATGCGAATTACTTGACTGCTGTCGTGATAAACAAAAAGAATCTACGCATTTTTAAAAGAATTAACAAAAGCACAAACCGCTTTATTTGGTAAGTTGGTTTTTCACTCTTACTGACAAAAAGAACTTACGAGGAAGCTTACTAAACATATCCAGCAAGTTTAAAAGAATTACGTCGTAGTTGCCATAATTTAATTATTTATAGCTTACTGTTTTTGTGGAGGGTCGGAAAAAATAAACAGCAAACATCTTGCGTCCAGTGTATTTATCGTGCTATCGGACATGAGAATCTCGCACAGCAAATTCTATAAATTTTTTTCAATAACAGTCAGTTAATATAATAAAAGCATTACACATGGAACATTATTACAATTTTATTAGAAACAGCATTCATTACTAGGGTTGGAAATTTTAGGCACTCTTATTATCAAAAAGCTGTCGGGCAATCTCTAAGAAAATGACATTCGCTCATAAATAATAAAATTAACAAATTAATACGCTCAGAATTCCACACTTTATTGACCCAAATATTGGGGGCTCTAGTTAAAATAACAAACGCACACATCTACGTTACAATAATTAAAGCGATCCGAAGTTAATTTATAAGACTAGCTGAACCCGCGAACTACGCCTCATGATTTTCTCATAAAAAATGGTAGCAAATTTATTGACAAAAGTATGATATAATCATAACATTCCGTAGATATCGCAATCCGCAAACATAATAAATAATCTCTGTAGAGATGTAAGGCATGTTACTGAACGCGCGGTCACTAACACCGGAGAACGGGGAAAGAAATTTGGATTTATTGCTTCCACTATAGTTTATTATATGAACTAATTTAGCATAAAAATCACTTTTAAAAAACACACTTTCCGGTAACTTAATCTCATTTATTTTTGCATTCCGTAACTCTCTTCACATAACATACAAAACAGTGGAATTATTTCAAACTGTAGGTAAATTTTCATTAACTACATAAATGTAAATATTAATTTATTGATAATGTAGAATTAAAATAACTTTACCAACAGTTTCATGTTATATGTTCATTGTTAATTTAACTGAATCTAGAATTTAGTTTATTATTATTATTATTACTGTTAATGGATAAAACATTACTAATTTAAGATCCCTATTGAATATAAAAATATTAAATTTTTATACATTTTGGGAATTGTATAATAATATTGAATAGATGTTAATATTTACCCAATATTTGCTATTTATATTTTATATGCCAGCATAAAAGTATCGTTATTCTTTTGCTTAATCTAACTCAGTTTGCAAAAGCAAATTGTAAAATACGTTACTAAAAATATAATGTGTCACTTCTGTGTTAGTTTAGACTCGCGTTGTTAAATATTCAAAATGAAGCTGTTTACAATATGAAAAGTGATCCATCAAATCTTGAACAATCTAAAAGTAAACACGAAGGAAATTCTGTTTATATTTACATGAACTGAAACACTTGCCTGATCAACAATGATAGTTTCTCCCGTTGAATCTTCTAAGACGTGGGATATGTGCGAGACTCCTGCAACAAACATAGAAATTATATCAAATTTTAATTTTAACAAAAATTAGACATAAAAATTATTACGGCATTTCTGTAAAAGTGGCAACGTTGCAGAAACAAAGAAACACAGAATTTCTGCACTTTAAAATTTCAAAAGCGTATACTTTAGTTTATCTATGAGTTCTAGATTTACTTCGTTGAAGTCCACATTTATTGAGTATAAATGAAATACTTTTTACTTCAACAATATTTATTTATTTTAATCTTATACGTATTTTGACATGTTTACATGCCATTATCAAAGGTTATACTAAAAAGTAAACAATTGATGTTGTTATAGCAATAGAAATTGGTGACCGGATCTCTTATTCCAAAATGTCCAATAGAGAAGAATTTAAGAGATCAATTTGCTCATTCATTAACGGTACAGTTTTTAAATGTTTCTGAATTTCAAACGCTTCTAGTATATCTAATTTACGTTTATCATCACAAAAGTGTAAACATTTTATGGTGTTATTAGATGTCATTCAACGATTGTGTTCTAGTAAGTGTTTAGCGTAATTATGTGGGAGTTTGTATTTGTAACAACGTACCTATTCTTTATACCTAATATTTTCTTCTTCTCTAGCCATCCCTTTTGCCCTTAGGGCGTTGGGTGTCGAAGTCTTTCCCTCCGGATGGGCTCTTCGCTTGTGTAATAGGAAATAGTGGGGCCTTACGGCCTTTAAACCACTGCGCTCCTGAAGCTTATGACACCCTTCATGCACATTCATTCAATGTCATTCACACATGTGTTTATTTGTATTTTAAAATGTTGTGTGTCGACTTTATTACTTGCCTTGTTCGGCCAGTAATCAAGGCAAACGCCATTAATTGTAACCCAACGTCGAATGGTTACCGATCTCGATGGATCGGTATCGAGCTCGGTACAGAATTACAGAAAATTTTTTTGCTTCTTCCAGTATTTGAACCGAGAACTCACGCATTGTCTGAAGCTTCGTTTACATTATAGCGAACATAAGCGAACGAACGAACTCGTTCGTAGCAATTCGCTAGATGTAAACCGTGAATAGTACACGAACGAACGAATTCGTTCGCAATCGGTCATGTTCCGGCCGGTGTCGGTAAATGAGCGAATCATCAAAGAAAATTCGTGCTCTGTGTAAACAGTTTAAATACGTAGACGAGCATACGGCAGTTCCTTGCAGAAGTGCAACACGAATCCCACATGATGCTTACGAATGTATGGATCATCAACAACTGCGAATGCTCTGCTAAGTGTAAACAAGAAGAGGTGAACCCTACCAAACGAACGAATCCATTCGTTCGTGCGCTTATGTTCGCTATAATGTAAACGAAGCTTGACCCTGATTCTCTACAACTGGACCACCCGGACTCTATTATACCGTTGATTGAAGTATTAGTAAGATGTCTAACCACAGCGTGTTAAATCGACGACTACGCACCTTTACCCTTCGCCCGTCCCACCCCGCTGACAGCTTAAGCAAGTGCTGCCTCAATATTGCAAGAACGCAGTAAAATCTTTAGGGTTTACGAATTTGCTATTTTGTATCTATGCGATGCAGCAGTCGGTGAAGGCATGGTTAAAATAGTAGAGTTTGCCAGCCGCCAAAAGCCTTCTAGAAAAGATTTTCGTTTGCACTTTGTTGCTAAAATGTAAGACCCACTTCAAATCATTCCCCATCCCTTAAGAATGCAAAATCGCCTGGTCGTCCAAAAATCGTCCTGTGCAGGGGGTGGCGGGGGGTGATTTTTGAAAAATTTACAAATTCTGAAATGGTATTACTAATTCGAAAATAGCGATCGTAAGTTAAGGTAATGTCTTAATGATACATATTATTTAAGTCAATGTTAGGTCGCAAATAATGTTTACTAATTTCTTTTAGTGCACTTTTAAAGACAAATTACAAATATGCAAAAATATATGAATTAAAAAGTTATAGACTGTTTACAAACGACCTGTAAAATAAAACTGTTGACGAATCAATGATAAAACTGCGGTAAATCAAAACTATAGACCATGATAAGTTTGCCGCGATTATTCAAATTTAGCTTAGTACCGTTTTAGTAACCAACAAAATATTGCAGCTGCGCTGTAATTTTTAAGAAAGGTTTTACACCAGGCTCAGTTTAACTCATATTCTAGGCACCAGGTATCGAGCGACGCGCCCCCATAGCGGCTAGAACTTCGTCCTCGCACGTTTTCCCCGTAATGGTTGGACATCTTACTAAATACTTCAATCAACGATTATACCCATTGAACTAGAGAGCGATACTGGAAAGCGTTCGAGGCGTACGATTGCGAGCGTGCCTATTGAAAGAGCACCGCTGCTATGGGGTGGTCAGCTATTTCGCTTGCACTCATTTGATAGTATTGGTATAATGGAGCAGCTAGGTAAAAAAACAGGTGTTTAGTCATTACGCGCTCGTGTTCTCACTAAAATTCCTGCATGAAAAAACACGTTAAGGATTAATCTTAAATTTATAGAACTTCTTTTTACTTCTAATAGATAAATAAGTGAATATTGAATTGTAAACTAATATGTTTTAAGTAAAATAAGGAAAAATATGAAATAATCAGAAGTAATTTATTTTAAACGCGTAGATGTATATTCCTCTATATTTATTTATACCTAAAACAAAAATATGGACTTAAATAATATTAAATAAAACAAAAGCGGTGTTAGAAGTGAATCAAACATGGTAAAATAAAATAGTTTTGTTCAAGTTGTGCCTCAGTGTTGCTTTATCGCCTAAAATTTGTAGAGTTGTTTTCTTTGCATGAGTCTGTATTCTAATATCTGCATAAGTAGATGCGATGTATTTTATATTCTGCACTTCATGAAGTTTGTTATGAATATTCACGACAGGGTGGGCTGGTTGATACAATATTTTGACATTATGAACAAAATGTTGAAACACTAAAGTCATCATACGGAGTTTAAAATGATCTTTACCCATGTAATGAGAAATCACTTCAGCTCTGAACACTATTTCAGTGTATTTTACAAAATCAAACACAGCTCGAGATGGAAAGTACAATTTACCTGTTGTCACAAATTTGGTAAAACTAGCGTAATTTTTAATTCTACACAATCATTACCGTTATTAAAATCACCGAGTAACATCGCCTGACAATGCCTACACGAATTCTTTTTAAATAATTGTAAACCCAGTAAATGTAATATAGTACGTTCTCCTGGAAAGAAGACAATGTTGTTCTATCAATAATATAAATCAAATTTTGTATTTCAGCATCATCGTTATTATCAACAATGTATTCATCAACAGCTGCAATATTTCTGGCTTCAAAAATTGGAGTTATATCCGAATTATCGCTTAAACAATTGGAATTAATGCCTGCTTGAACACTATTGTTAAACAATAATCTTCGCAATGTCCATTTAAACTGAAGAGTATTTGGATTGTTATTCCACCCCCACGAGATCCGAAGCAAGAAAAAAAAAGTTCCAAGTGGTCTTGAGAACACTTGTAAGTGAGAAAATATTTCAACGGTCTTTCATTTCTGGTCATTAGCTCAACAGCCAAATTTTCGAAGCTAAGCATATTCATTAAAAATCCTATAGCAAAGGGTTTTCTCCGATGACAGACAATTTCAACACCTGCACATTTTAAACTTAATATAGAATTTAAATAATAAATAAATAAATTTAAAATATTAAGAATGACACCGAATTGTTAGAACCATGCATAAATACTAGTGTGCAAGAAAGCCACAACGTTGCCACTTGTCTAACACTTGAGCTCACCTACGCGTTGGACAGGTCAGTTAGGGTGCGCTTTCCAGTATACCTCTCTAGTTCAATGATTATACCTAATATCAAAATTTCTAATTGTCTAGCTTATATAAACCGAATTACAATGGAAACAATTTAATTTGTAAATGCCTAATTAAATAAAAAGATTATAAATAAGCCATTAAAAAAATTTATCCGAATACCCCAACTTCATCCGATACAATTAAATATGCTTCAATCCCATATTTTGGTGACAAAGCAGAAAAAAATGCTAAAATTATAATCAAGACAAACAAATATAAAGTAAGTTTCAAACAACTAAAAACAATTTAAAAACTTTGTTTAATGCAAAATGAGAAACAGATGATTGGCTAAAATCAGGCATTTACAAATTAAATTGTTCGCATTGTAATTCGGTTGATATAGGCCAGACAATTAGAAATTTTGATATTAGGTATAAAGAACACGTACGTTCTTACAAATACAAACACCCACATAAATCTAATTACGCTAACCACTTACTAGAACAGAATCATTCAATGACATCTAATAACACTATAAAATGTTCACACTTTTGTGATGATAAACTTAAATTAAATATACTAAAAGCTTTTGAAATTCACAAACATTTAAAGACTGCACCGTTAATGAATGAGCACATTGATCTCTTAAATTCTCCTTTATTGGACATATTGCAATAAGAAATCAAGTCATCTACAGACGTAGCGTACCGAGATCAAGTCACCAAGTTCTATTGTTGCTATAACAACATCAACTGTTTACTTTTTAATATAACCTTTGATAATAGCATGTAAACATGCCGAAATATGTATAAGGTTAAAATGAATAAATAGTTTTATTTATAAGTTCGAGCTTCACTTCATTTTAATTTATTGTACCTACATAAAACAATTATTAACTTCAACAGGTTTTGTATTTTAGCTTGATACGTATTTCAACGTGTTTACACGTCATTATCTAAAACAAAATTAAAAGTAAACAGTTGGTGTCGCTATAGGAACAATAAATCTTCATAACTTGATCTTGGTTTTCTATATCTGCGTCCAGATTACTTGAATTCTCATTACAAAACGTCTAATAACGGTGAATTTAAGATATCAATTTGTTCATTCATTAAAGGTACAGATGTTAAATGTTTATGAACTTCAAATGCTACTAACTTACGTTTATCGTCACAAAAATGTAAAAAATGTATAGTGTTATTAGATGTCATTGAATGATTGTGTTCTAATAAGTGTTTAGCGTAATTGGATTTATGGGGGTTCCTTGTACCTAATATCAAAATTTCTGATTGTCTGGCCTACATATACCGAATTACAGTGCGAGCAATTTAATTTGTAGATGCCTAATTTTAGTAAATTGTCTGTTTTTTCTTTAGCATTAAACAAAGTGTTTAAAATGTATTTTGTTGTTTTAAAAGTTATTTTACATTTATTTGTTTTGTTTATAATTTCGGCAATTTTTTCTGATTGATTGCCAAAATATGGAATTTCAATTTATCTGATGAAGTAATTCAATAAATTGTCTGAATAGCTAATTTATAATTTTTCTCTTTAATTAGTGTATCAATAAGTTGTGTATTATAACCATTATTGTATGCAATTTGTTTAATAATCGAAATTTTTCTAGTATAACTAATTTCCCCTAAAGCAACCGTTAAAGCGCTATGTATCATGGACTTGTATGCTGCTTATGAAAATTTATTGTTCCTATGGCAACACCAACTGTTTACTTTTAATCTTGCTTTTGATAATGACGTTGAAATACGTATAAAGCCGAAATACAAAACCTGTTAAAGTTAATAATTGTTTTATGTACAATAATTTAAATAAATAGTGTCGAAATAAAAAGCATTTTATTTATACCCGAAAGTTGACTAATTTATAGTTAAATTTAATTCACTTTTTCCTTTTCGTTACCACAATTTACGATTATTTGTGGCTTCAGCTAAGAGGTAAGCGATCCCCCCATTCGAACATCTCAATTTCAAGCACTCCCAATTAGCAAGTCTAATTTTACCTTTACACCGACCTCGTATCTTTAAGATGCACAGGGCGGAATACTGGCATAGAATTTCAAGAATGCTCACCGCACTTGTGAACTAACACGGTAAGTGCTGCGGCGGGAATGCAATAACATTAATTTATTAAAATAAAAAACGTGTAAATTTTTTATATTGATGATAAGTGACTTCCTTAAAGTTGGTTACAGCTTACTTAGTGTTATATTGTAAAATATTGTTATGTAAGGCAAAATAATAAACTTGAACCTTAAAAGGTAAATCCATACTATATTTCCGCAATAGTTTATAATAACAAACCTTTTACAAAATTGTTTTCAATGTGTGATTGATTTATGGATGAACGGTCTATTAAATAAATTACCTTTTTTAGCGGTAAAAAATAATAATGTTTTACAGCTTTCCGATAAAAAATTTTCATATTGTGTTTAACTATCAATACTCCTATCTGAACATAAATTATGCAGAAATGATATCAGTCAGAAATAATACGAGCCCATTCGTATATTTCCATTGATTTTAAGATAATTTTATATAATTTTAAATTATCATTATGTAAATTTTATTGGATTTAAATTAAGTAAAAATGAGCGACTGTGAGAAAATTATAACAATACTGAGGAAAACCCCTTTAGTTCTCACAAGAACAATTATTAGTATGTTCCAATGTACATTTAGGCCGCTAAGCAGCCATCTTCAGTGACTCTGATATCACCAGACGTAAGTTACTTATCCACTTTGGCGTAGTGTTCGTTTCTTACGTTTTAGTTTACTGAAGATGGCTACTTAGCAGACGAAATGTACATCTGAACGTGCTAATAATTGTTCTTGTGAGAACTAAAATGGTTTTCCTCATTATTGTTTATTGGATTTAATAATTTTTACCCAGCACTCGGATCAACGCTACAAAATCTTCTTTTCATTTGCCCCGATAAATTTTGCCCCAATTAATTTTTTTAGTTTCTTATACTTTGAGTATAGAAAAGTAATGATTTTATGAAAATGTCCGAAATCGAGATTTTGGCGGAAATACACTTTTTGGACCTCCAGAAACTCAATAAGAGGTCAGTGGGTGAGTGGGTGTGAATGTATGTGTGTGGTGCATCATAACAACCGAACGCGTGGTCTAATTTGGATGAGCTTTGGAATGTTGAGGTACATTAAAAATTCATCAATAAAATAAGCTTTATAAAAAATCTGAAACCGGAAGCGAAAATTAAACATGTTTTTTGGTAGCATTGTTTTCCGAAACTAAATTTAAACGAAATCCAATTGAAGACATTAGGGCCAACCCAACGCTTCTTTTTCAACCTCTGTAGCTTCAAAATGGAGTCCGTCTTAAAAATTTTGATTTTAGCGGCTAATTACTCAAAAATAGGTTGACACATCGGATTCAAATATTTTATCGTAATACCCCTATAGAGAACAAAATATTACTGTGCACACTTATTTTCAATTTAAAAGCTATAAATAGAGTGAAAAATATATCCAAAATTTTCAATTTTCAAAAAAATATTGCTCAAAAACTGGCCAACTTTTTTTTTAATATTATAAGCTCATAGAGTTAAAGTTAGAGCTAAAATTAAGCTCCAATTTGGTTTGTGTCTCAACTCACAAATATTTCTCTGACGTCTCCTACGAATTTTTAAAAATTTGAATTTTAAGGCCCATTTATGCAAAAACAGAACGGCGTCAAAATTTTGACTTTTTCAAAAATACACAAAAACTGACAACACGATTGTTTTAAATTTGTAAATTTATAGAGCTATGAATCGGCTAGAATTTGGTTTGTGTCCCAATGCGCTAACTTTTGTGTGTCACCTTCTATGAATTTTTGATAATCGAAAATTCCTATCCTCTTATTTAAAAAACGGGAGCCGATAAAAATTTCTGTGTATTCATATTTAACTCAAATCACGTTTACAAATTGCATTGCAGCTGAGATTTCAAGAGAGCGGATATCTAAAAATGTTGTTGTTTTACCTACAACTGTTTTATCACCTTCGGATACTAGTATACCAATTGAATAAAAAAATTCTAGCCTTACCTAAGCGAACCTATCATACACGATTACTGTTAATACAAATCAAGGACAGACATTCGTTTCTACATTCTACGATATTGTAAGTGTTATAGGGTCACGAAAAAATTAACAAATTAATTTCTGCAGAGTTTCCAATGTGAAAATTAAAATTGAAAATACTATAATAAACGGAGCCAACGCGAAGGAAAATTGGGAACTTTTATTTTAAATATGATTTGATGACAATCAAGCTGAGTAAGAATGTAACTACAAAATAATAAACATTCTCATTATTACTTTGTATTTACAAATGTTCGGTTCAGTCGCCGACTTTGCGTATTTGAGAATATTCAATACCGCGGGAGACATTCGGTGCATGTTTTTAATCTCAACACAGCTTATTTATTACATTTAAGAAAAAGGTTTTTAAAAAACATAGGGCGTAGACCACGAGTTCCGCTAGTTTTTTATTATAGCAGTACAGTGTTGGGTTATCATCAAAATTTTTGGTTTTATAGTTGTGTAATAGTTATTTATCTACGTCTGCTAGGATAAGAACCTATTATATCATTCATTTGAGTTGCATAATGATGTTTATTATCCAACTCAATGGGATAAGGATCACTTATCCCACTCAGTAGGATATGACAATTTTTCAGACTTCATTTTTGATTTATCTGGTAACAATGAAGAATCTATCATCGTTGCAGCTTCTTCTATGTCCGACGGAATACTGTCACAATCAATCATAATTATATTTACCAGTTTTCTCACAATTTTCAACACAAATCAAGGAAAAACACAATTTTCACCACAAATCAAGGAAAAATTAAAAACAACTCAATTATTGACAAAAAATGTTTGGTTGCTGTGACGATAATAAATTATGTAGATACAATGCTACTCTGTTTTTAAATAAAATACCATGCTATTCTGATGTCAAATAAAAAAGATGGTCTGTCAAAATTATATAATTTTTTCAATTTTGAAAATTATGTAAATTTTTCAATTTTGAGCAGACGTAGATAAAAAATTGTATTATATACATGTGATAAAGGCCATTAACATACTCATGCTCTTACTCACCGCATTCCTATGTTAATAATGCCTTTATCCCACTGATATAATAAATAACTATTATGTTACTAGTGGGATAAAGGAGTTATCATAACACGAGTTTGAAAGTTGCATGACGAGGTCGTAGACCGAGTCGTGTAATTAAACGAGTGCCATAATAATGCATTACCTCACGTATGCCATACAAAATGAAATCTACGACTGCTCAAAATTGGTTAAAAGTCGAATTTTTTTGCTTGAAATGATATTTGACATTTCGCATTAATTTTTTTTGCAAATGGCACTTTTAAAATACTTTTGTTTTAAAATCAAAAGAACGAGGTAGATTTGATTTGTTCAATACTATGACAACCAGCCAGTTTTCATATAAACAAAGATTCAGTTTTGTTTTAGCAAATAAAATGAGTTGTGTAATGAATTCATTACTTAACTCATTTTACATTAGTGCGATAATGAACTTCATTACCTAACGCAAGTGAATGGCGTCCTTATCCAAGCAGTTGTAGATAAATACACTGTGTCCATAAAGTAACCCCCCCCCCCCAACTAACTTTTGAACGACTTGATATTTTTCTACAAAATTTGGTGTGCTGTAAGCGGAAATTAAATACTATCTTTCAGACCATATTAAAATTTTGTATCATCCAAAATAGCGACTGGGCGCCATTTTAATTTTTTTTTTAAATAGAAAGGGGAGTCGAGTGACATCATTTGAAAGGTCTTTTAATTCTGCGTCTGATCCTAGAGTTTCAAAGAAAAATATTCAGCCATAACAAAATGGCGGATTTTAAATAAATGGACTCATTCAAAATTGTTTTGATTTTTTATCCAGGGTCGAGTGACACCTCATTTGAAAGGTCTTTTAGTTCTGCGTTTCATCCTAGCATTTCAAAGAAAAATATTGAGCCATAACAAAATGGCGGATTGTAAACCAATAGACTGACTCAGTTCAAAATTGTTTTGATTTTCTTATCCAGTAGTCCACTTTTTCATTTGCAGGACTAAATTTTCCCAGAAATATCTCAGGTGGCTTGAAATAATATTGAAAACATTATGTTCCAACAAGATGGTGTGCCGCCTTATTATTATAGGGCTGGTTCTGACTTTCTCAACGAACATTTTTTTGGCAGATCGATTGTTAGGCGGGGGCCTGTAGAATAGCCGGCTCACTCCCCAGATTTAACTTTCTTAGATTTTTTCTATTGGAATATCTGAAATCGAAAGTGTACAGAACCCGTCCAGAAACAATTGAAGAACTGGAGCAACGCATTACAGAAGTTTGCAGAATTATCACTCCAGAAACTTATGAAAATGTAAGGCAGGAATTTCATAACCGACTAATTTATGTGCCAAGAAGTGAATGGTAAGCATTTCGAACACTTAATTTAATTAAATTTAATTAAGCTTTAACTCTTAGTTTTTTTAAATAGACTTCTTTATTTTCAAACATTGTCATTTTGTTATGGCTGCATATTTTTCTTTGAAACTTTAGGATCAGACGTAGAACTAAAACACCTCTCCAATGAGGTGTCACTCGACCCCCCTTTCTATTTAAAAAAAATTCAAAATGGCGCACAGTCCCCATTTTGGATGATACAAAATTTTAATATGGTCTGAAAAATATTATTTAATTTCCCATTACAGCACACCAAATTTTGTAGAAAAATATCAAGTCGTTCAAAAGTTAGTTGGGGGGGGGGGGTTACTTTATGGACACAGTGTATATATTACAAGGTTATTGCTGAACACCAAAACGTCAATTTGAATATAAATTAAAATTTCGTACTTTTGAAGAATAAATTTCTGCGTTTTGCTGATACAACTTCATATTGCAAAGTTCAACTTTTGTCATAAATATTATTTCGGGGCCGAGTTAATTCCAACTTTTGATCAATAGTTAGTTACACGCTGTTTACTAAATTTAAGCCAAAGCTTATAAAATTTGTCATACAAAAACGTAATTAAAAATTATTGCTATTTACACTACTTGTTTATTTATTTATTAAGTTGCCAAAAATTAATATTGAATTCGTTTCATAAAGTAGGTACATTGTATATTTTGTGATACTATGCTTTTGCTATCAAATGTATTCTGAAAATAGTACATAATAAATTAATATGCACTGTGCTATAAAAGAAACTGCCACCAATTGTGCATTATATTCAAAAACGAATAAAAAAAAACTTTTTTAAACAGAAAACACTTTTCTTACAGTCAAGTGTAATACTAGAAAATATTTGTTTCTTGTGTATAAATTCTTATTTCTAGTTTATTTATTTATTCCATTCATTGACTAATTTATAAAAATTCTGTAAAATTCGAGAAGGTCATGGAAGCCGCGCGGGATGTGGTCACTTAATACGCACGAGTACTGGCCATCATAATCTAACCACAAACGCCAATGAGGTTTCTAGTTCTTATTTATTTACAAACAAATTAAAAATTATATGTCGAACAAACACTATATTATAAAATGACGACGATAGAAAAGATTTAAAACTAGATGATAAAATAGAATTTGAAGCACCAAAAATATTGCATCATGCCCAAAGATCCGTCAAAAAAGGAAAAGCTGTCAACAGTCCGGAGAAATTCATCATTTATTTTGACTTTTGTGGTACCTTCTTTTGAAATCAATTTTCTTTACATGAAAATGCGTGAAAATAAGTAAGGAACAGGTTCCTGGTAATTGTCAATAAAAGAAAGAGTTAACGACCCCTCCCGTAGGGACAAACTGCAAAATCCCCCATTTTTAAATTTCTATATAGATATAAATTGCATGGGTGTACTTTATTACTCTGAAAGTTTTTTTATGTGGAAATTATCTACCGTCCTTTTAATAACAACAAAATTTAAAAATTTACAAAACTAAAATCGATACAGAAGAAAAATTAAAATCACGTTCAAAATGCTGGCTGTCGCCGGCTTCGTTGTTTTGCTGCGTATCCCGTATAACTAGTATAGTTACATCTAGCTCTACCTCACACGAAGCCCATCGGCTATCATTATTGTTTAGCCCGTCGCAAACGCGATAAGAATACGGAAGAAATTAATTTTTTATGTAGATTTTAAAAGCGGTACTGATCTAGATATAAATTGATCTCTTAAATTCTCTTCTATTGGACGTTTTGGAATAAGAAATCAAGTTAACTGCAGACGATTACCAAGATCAAGTCACCAAGTTCTATTGCTATAACAACACTAACTCTTTACTTTCTAATATAATCTTTGAAAATGGCATGTAAACATGTCAAAATACGTATAAGGTTCAAATAAATATATATTGTTGAAGTAATTAAGTATTTTGTATACCTATAATCACTAAATATAATAATTTTTGAAACCCTTGACCCAATCACAATTAGCATTTCTTTCTCTCTGATGCATTCTAGTTAGCAACACAACGGAGGTTGAGCGTATAAAATAGTTTCCAAGCTGTTTGCCTACCTAAAGCCCAATTGCAGAGGTAGAAGCTTCTTCATCAATAAATGCAAATATTAGTTGTGGTTATTAACAACTAAAATCAACAATGACCCTAAACTATACACACACGGGCAGGCAAACCCTGCTTAATTTAAGAGAAAGCTTACACATCCACAATCTTGATTTTAGATTTAAATTTGAAATGTTCATTAATTGTTAATTGGAAATACATTATTAGATCGATGCTTATATGTAAATAACAAATAACTTAAATGAAAGATTTTCCCTCTATGCGGTATTGTTTAATATTGAGATCAAACTTAAATTGTAATAATGCCTATGATGATGTATGTAAATTTCTAAAATTTCTTTAGTGCTTGATACCTCTGATTGGCAAATATAATAATATAAACATATAAGAATACTTAATTATTAACACCAAGAAGAATTATGTTGTTCACTATGTCAACTTTTAGGTTCAGTTTTAACTAGACGTCGTTATCAATCAGCTACTGCTTGCTAACAGGCGCTTTATATCGTCCGAAAGGCATCCGATTAAACGTTATATTCTTAAACTTTCGAATTATTGTGAACACGACAAATACTGTTTCTCGATGATAATGTGTTAGTATTAAGCATACACTTTTTAAATATATTTAATCGCAAAAAATAGATGCGCTCAAAAAAGAACTTTAGATTCGTATTCCACAGATGTCGAATGGCAGATCTGCGTAAGCTCGATCTTCCTATAACCCCTCCACAACAAATTTATGATATTAAAAATATGTAAGAATTTTGGCTCCATAATCAATTTAAAAAAATATCAACATTGTCAAATAATCTCGAAATTTTTAAAAAATCATAAATTACAAAAGTAGGAAATTTGAACTCATTTTTTTAAATATTAGATTATTACATTTTTACACTTTAACTTTTCAATTTTTCAAAATTTCATACAACTTTAATTTTCAATAATTTATTACAATTTTTTCTGCGGCATTTTTTAAATACTGAACGTGAACACACAGACGAGTGTTGTAGTCGAGCGTCTAGTGTTAAAACTTTCTCTATTTATATCACAGACAATGTTCCTATTTGCATATCGTTTTGAAAATATAAAAGGTAATTATTTTTATAGTTTAGGCAAGCAAGCAACCTTAACAGTAATTAAAATTTTCCCGTGAAATGAGTCATAAAGGGATTAGCTTGAATCAAGATTTTTCGGTGTTATCGCAGTTTCGTATTCATGTTACACCACCCAATATAGCATTAATTAATTCACCTTTTGATGCTTCATCAGTATTCCAATTTCTAGCAAAATCTTCCTAGCACGTCTCATGTAATTTAGAAATAGGGCTACAACTTCTTCTACTGATGACTATCAAAGTTCTAAAACTTTGTTGCTATCATCTACGTTCGGCCTCCCATACTAAGTAGCATGTTATTACAAAGATCACAAAGCTAATATTATATCACGAACGCTGCTACAGCAATAGACTTGATTACGGATTGAAATAGGAATTTTATATGCTGTAAAAATAACTTTAAATATAAATACGATCATCATCATATATTAAGTCCGGATGCCTTCCTCATGTCTCAACTTTCACTGAGAACATTTTTTCTTAGATTTCCTGATTCACAAAATCTTTACATAACTTAAGACACTTCAGTAAACATTTGCGCCTCACGAAAAAAAACAATAATGCTACAGGAATATCAAAAAAATTATGTACGTAAAATAATTACAGAAATTAAATTGGGCGAAAACATACACCAAATAAAGAAATACGTGAATCGCGACTTTTATATGCACTATGACTGATTTTAAATTGCAAGCACAAAATATTTATTGTGTAATTACGTGTAGGAGCAGAAAAATATTCGAATGAATTTAGTAATTTTAAAAATTACCACCCTGGAAAAAATAACCCCAAAAAAAACGACGAAAAAATATTGCCGGAAATAAAAACCGTGGATAAAAAATAACCGGCAAAAAATTTTTTTTAGTTGCCTTTAAAAACAAAAGAATAATGAACTTTAAGTGTTTTTTTAATAATTGGTTTAAACATTTTATTGTGGCAAGAAGATATTTAAAAAATTAAAGAAAAAAATTCTCAATTTTTAAACGATCATAACTTTTTTTTTAAATACCCTTACTTGAGTTTTATTGTGCACTTTATATTGCTATATTGTTTTTTTCATTTAATACCAATAACATACCTCATTATTTTTAAAATAGCAAGAAAAAATAAAATTATTGTATTATAATAATAATAATAATAATAATAATTTATTTAACCATTAGGCATTACAGTGCATCGGTGTCGTCAAAGCAAAAAGATAGAGTACATAAAAATACATACAAAATAGGCAAACAATATTAGTCAAATGACAGCTGAAAAAATTCATCTAAACAGTAAATGGTTACCTGTAATAATAAATTTTTAACCTTTTCCTTAAATTGCAGATCAGAGTTAATGTTTTTAATAGAATCCGGCAAATGATTGTATAATTTTATGGGCATTATGTAAGAACCATTTGCTACCATCGCAAGTCTGTGTGCAGGTATAACTAAGTTTCCAGTTAATCGAAAATTATATATTTTATTAGCGCCAGCTTTAGCATACTTGCTTAAGTTGGATCGTACATAAACCACACTGTTCAAAATATATAGTGATACAACAGTGAGAATTTTTAAATCGCGAAACAACTCTCGACATGAATAGTTAAAAGGCTTTGAGCAAATGGTCCTAATAATCCTTTTTTGGCTAACAAGGACTTCATTTACATAGACTGCATTTCCCCAAACAACAACCCCATAACTTAGTAATGAATTAACATAGGCATAATAATAAGATAACAAAATATTGACATTAACTAAGTTACAAAGCCTCCACAACACAAAACAATGAGAGGAAAGTTTTTTTATAATGTAATCAACTTGATTACGCCAAGTCAGTTTTGAATCCACATTTATCCCTAAAAACTTAACAAAAGAATTCTGAGTAATACTTTTATTATTTAACTTAACAAGTACGCTATAATATAAGTCAGTACAGGAAAAAAACATCATATTTGTTTTGCATATGTTTAAATGAAGGCTGTTGTCGATACAGAAATTTCTCATATTTTTCAAACATTCAGCACCTGCCTTGCTTATATTACTAATATTATCGGCAAATACAACAGTAGACGTATCGTCAGCAAATAGGGATACTTTTACTGCATCGAGCGCAGAAACAACATCATTTAAGAATGTAATAAAAAGAAGGGGGCCAAGGGGGCTGCCTTGCGGAACCCCAGCTTCAATTTTAACGTAGTTCGAGCAATACTCTTTACCCGGTGCAATTTTTAAAACAACTTTTTGCTCTCGACAAGATAGATACGATGATATCCAATTAATAGAAGTACCCCTAACACCAATATTAAATAATTTTTTCAAAAGTATACTGTGCTCAACGGTATCAAAGGCACGAGTGAGATCATAAAAAATACCCATGACTTTCATTTTCTGATCTAATCTCGTCAATACCTCATTAATCAGTGCAAGAATAGCATGCTGCGTTGATAGGCCCTTACGAAAACCGTATTGATGTTCTGATAATAACTTATTCTTATTCAGATAATCCAGTAATCTGCAATAATACGCTGTCTCATAAACTTTTGAAAATACCGATAACAGGGATATAGCCCTGTAGTTGTCTATCTTGGAGGGTTCATTCTTTTTAAACACGGGCACAACGATTGCTGTTTTCAATCTAGATGGAAAAATACCCTCCCTAAATGAATCATTTACTAACTCAGTTAGAGCAGGGGCAATAAAATCCTTAGCGTATTTGAGTAGAGAGCAAGGTATGCCATCATTTCCCGATGAATCTTTGATTGCTACTTTTTTAATAATTTGACACATTTCCGGTACTGATACTGGTTCGAGTAACATGGGTAAATAATTTAAATTTAAATTTAAATTGGGGCATCTATTAGAGACAGTACTGTGTACTGGCCGACTACCAATTTTGGTACAAGTTTCAACAAAAAAGTTACTAAATGCTTGCGCAGCTTCACTATAATCATTTAACTGCTTACCTGCCGGATCATAAAAAACTGTAGGGTAGGAAACTCTGCTTTTAATGTTCACTTGATTTTGAATTATCCCCCAGGCCATTTTTGATTTATTTGAACCATTAATAAATTTTTTGTCGTTGTAAGCTTTTTTAGCATCTAATATTAATTTCCTATGATTTTTTAACAAAATCTTATAGCGTGCACGAAGCACATTATCATCATTATTTTGACACAGCTTAGAAAATTCTCTAAGAAATTGTCCTTGGGCAATTAACGTGTTAGAAACCCACGGTTTCTTCTTAGGTGTAATTCTACTACTAATTCTAATTTTCTTAATAGGAAAAGCCTCGTCCACTAGTTCTTTAAATCTATCAACAAAAAGCGAAAATTTTTCGTCACTGTTATTAGCCGCACTCATAGCTGACCACGATTCATTACATAGCAGATTTTTAAAAGTTGCTATTCCAGTTTCATTTTTATAATTTCTTATCAGATTAAATGTTATACCAGTTGCTACATTATCTTTTTTCAGAGAAAACGAAACAATCTGCATAAAATGGTCCGAAAACCCAGTTGTCACATTTTCTCCAGTTAGAGTAGTATTAAAACAAAAGTCAGTAAAAACATTGTCAATTATTGTTTTGGTGCTACCTTGAATACGAGTAAAGTCAAAAATACATTGTTTAAGCCCATAAGAAGATAAAATATTTAAAGTGTTTTTCGCACTTTTATTGTTCACAGCTGCATCGAAATTTATGTTAAAGTCACCACATAAAAACAATGTATGATTGGGACTGCTGAGCTTACAAATAAGCGGCTCAATATTTTCCAAAAAATATGAGACATCGGCGTCCGGTGTCCTGTAGAAACAAACCACTTTAATTGATTTCTTTTGCACAACTATTTCTGTGCACGCAAACTCAAAAACAACTTCTGTTTTTTCAATTGCCGCAGTCACTTTATTGTACAAGATATCTTCCCGAACAAACACAGCAACTCCTCCACATTTCATTTTATTACGAGAAAAACTATCCGCAAGTTGATAAGAGTCCAATTTAAGTACACTAATTTCACTATCACTACAGTGCGTTTCTGAAACACAAACTACTTCCGGAAAATTGAGTGAACATAGTAATAGATACAAATCGCCAACCTTATTACGTAAGCTCCTTATATTTAGGTGTCAGATCTTGATTGGGGTATTGTCCGAAAATTTCCTGTAGCTCGGTACGGCCTAAGAATTGTATATTTTGGCCAAATGTCGGCTTTGTAAATGTTTTCACTTTCCGTTGAAGGTATCGTTACTTTAAAGGCTGCAATATCGTTCGATTTTATCGACAATCTCTCACTGCTTAAAAATCGAATGTTATGGTTTCGCAAATGATTTTCAAGTTGCTCAGTTGTAGTATCAGGTTGAAGTCTGGACACAAAAACAGTTCTTCTGCTAGTCACAGCAGCTATCTCATATGCTTCCGTGCTCGACCCAAAAGTAGTAGTTTTCCTCCGCCTTTTGGTAACCAATGTGAAATCAGCTGAATTATTGTTTGGTTGTTTCTCCTTGATGTGTTTTGCGTTGCTTTCTATATTTATATCGCCTTCCAGATGAATAACTTCTGCTAGTTTCTGTCGCTGTTTGTTTTGAAGAATTTCTAAATTTTTCACGGGGCCTTTAACCTCTTTATCTTGAGTATTATTCTTGCTATTTAAGTTCAATCTGCTCGTATTACCTTGAGGTTTTTTGCTGCTAGCCAGAGCACCTCTATTGGTATCACCGATCACAGGTACAGTTATATTATCAGCACACACGGGTTGTTTTTGAGTTCCGTGTTCTAAGGCATTGCTAAAAGATGTCTCTTGTGGTTTGATTTTTAAATTTATTTGGTTTAGGTTTATGATTTCCAGTAAGAAGATTTTGTCCTGAAGCAATTTAATTTTATCTCTAAGTTCAACTATGATGTTGTCTTTGGCAATATTAATGTCTTCTAAAAACCTAATCTTGGATGAATCTGCTAAATTCTGTTTATTTTCACAGACCGTAGTCTCATAATCATCAACGTCACTTTGGCTGTCACCACCATCACTATTATCACAGCACTTTATATGCTGATTGTCAATATATACAACATTTTTAAAAAACTTCACACAACTAGGGTGATTTAGTGATTTACACTTGATGCACAATAAGCCACTTAATGGTTTATTTTTACATCTTTTACATGGATTTATTTCACAGTCCTCTGGCGCACTTGTATCGTCAGCCATGTCACAACTGATATTATTATTAACGGATATTAAAAATAGCTACGTTTTTGCAACTGAGTAGGCTTTGAAAACAAAATACCAATAAGGTACGTTATTGGTATTAAATTAAAGCAAATAAAATGGCAATTTAAAAGGTACAATAAAACACTAACAGGGGTATTTAAAAAATAAAGTATGACCGTTTTTAAATTGAGCATTTTTTTTTAATTTTTTTTAACATCTTCCTACAAAAATAAAATGTTTAAACAAATTAATAAAAAAAACACTTAAAGTTCATTAATCTTATTTTTTCAAAACCAACTTAAAAAAAATTAATTATGAATATCATTACCAGGCATTTAAGGTTTTTAAAATACGCCCTCTGGCGGCCAAAATTAAAAATTAATGGGTAAGTATTACACATAGCTGTAAAGGAAATTGAAAAGAGTATCGAAATATGCAAACTATACAGAATGTTCCTATACAAATAAAAAAATACTATCACTTCCGGTTAAACCGGAAGTCAAAACTAACAGCGTTTCATGTCGTAATATGCATTTTTATGTTTATACTACCCAGAAAAAATTTGAAATTAATAATTTAAAAATTGAGAAAATGGCCGGTTGTTACCTGTTCTCGCGGCCACCCGGTATGTTTTGGACCTCCAAGAACACAAAAAGTAGTTTTTAAAACATGTCTGTCTGTGGGTGAGTTTGTATGTATAAGTGAGTATTACGCTTCATTACTCTCGAAGGGATGGTCCGATTTTAATGAGCTTTGGAATACACAGGTATATCAAAAATTCAACAAAATAAGCTTTAAAAAAAAATCTATAACCGGAAAAGGAAGTTAGATGTGTTTATTTTGCAGATTTGTTTCCTGAAAATGTTTTAACTTCTTTACACTTTCAGTATAGGAAAACCTTGATGTCATGCAAATTACCGGAATCGAGATTTTGATGGAAATATAATTTTTATACGGGTGGTGCAGAATAAAGACACCGCAAAAACCACGTTTTTTATTCTGGGGGCTGTTTATTGCATGTTTTCAAAAATGTTTTGAATTGGGGTTGTTTTTTCCGATGTTTTTACCAAGAATGTTTTTACCGGAGGTGTTTTTTCCAGGAGATGTTTTTTTCACTCGGGGTGTTTTTTCGAGGGGTTTTCTTCGGGGACGGGACGTTTTTACCTAGGGAGGTATTTTCAGAGATTTGTTTTAAGAAAAAAAACGGACGAAAATGAACACTTAAAAACCAACCGTATAAAACACCGGCAAAATAATTCAACTGATATTTGTTTAAAAAGAATACATTATTAACATGAAATAATAATTCTTTATGAAATTGTGATTGAAATCACGGGTGCAGTTAGTAAGGTTTAATTTACGTTCCTTCTAGGTCAACTCAAAATGAATTTTTTATTTAAAAAAATGCTTTCTAAAAATCTGCGCTATTTATTTCTCCTGCAAATCTTTATAGAATTATAAGCTTTTAAACGAATTTACTACCTTCCGACTACCGAATTACGTATTCGCTCTGCTTCTCTTTTTATCATTAACTTAATTCGAGGCCAATTTTCCTGCACTTATTAAATTACCAGTCAAATTTAGCTGACGTCTAATGTCCAATTCGGTAGCTACAGAATACTAACAAGGCTAATTTCGTGTTAAAGTGTACAATATAAAAAAAAATATTAATTATAGAAGTTTAGATTTAGTTTTGTTAAAGGTCTATGCGAGAATGTTCGTTTATAATTTTATAGAAAATTCAAACAGAAAAGCAGGCGAACTTCTTTTTGAAAAATTGCTTTTTAATGTATGCTAAGTTGGGATTATAAAAAACAGCATAAGTTCGGCAAACAGTTTAGATGGCTATTTAAACAAAAAATATTACCTAAATGTGAACTCGAGTTTTCTTGGAGTTACAGACTCCAGAAGATCAAATAATATAATTGCTTTTTCGTTAATAACTTTTGCAATAGTTGCATTACAATTTTTAAATTTTATATGACTCGGGATTTGAACTGCGGCCGCCAGATTACAAGCTTACGCTTTAATCCTAAAGCTAGCTAGTGTTCAAAAATTATTTTCTTCATTTGAGTTAAATATCTCAAAATTGCAAACTGACATATATCATGCACATTTGTTAAATAAAAACAACTAATATTAAAAATAATTTACAATTCTCTTAGTATTTGTCAAAAAATGTTAAATATGAACAATATATTAACCTGCGCAACTATGATAACAGCTCCAGGATTTGCAAACTAATCATCGACACATCGGTCTTGTTTCATAGGCGACTGCAATTAAGTTTTTTTGACGTTCTTCACAAAGCTTTAAACAATGCCATTTTACTAGTTTCTATTTGGTACTGGTGAAACAGATGATTATCGAAAACGAAAAGTGAACTCGGGAAATAGTTATAATCTGAGATTGATCAGTGATGGTCTATAAAGTTAAAGAATAAAAAACAATTTCTTGTAGAACTGCTACTGATGTATGTTGCGATAGAATTGAAATTCCTTAATTTCTACGTTATCAATAACCAGATCAAGAACATACTTTAAAACACAAAATCGTCAAAGCACTTTGCCAAAGCTTCCTATATTTCAGAAACTAGCCGTTACTACCAAACCGTAATTTGTGCGCCGATCTATACCCATGTGAGCTCCAACTGACCAATCAGATATTAGCATACTACGTATTGCGTAACTGTTTCAAAATTTTAACATACATTTGGTTCTGCGCAGCACCAAATGATAGTTTTAGTTTTCTATTTGCTGATGGGCGTTTTTAATTACGTTTATCTGTGTGTTTGTTTAAAATACTTAAACAAAACTGCCGTTTAACGTTGTTTTAGTTAGTTAAACTAGCAAATATTTACCAAATATGTAAACGTAACATTAAACGTGTTTAATAAATAATTATTGACTCATTGAATGTTATTATCGTTGCCGGTACACCGTTTTTATTCTACAAAACTGAATATATAAATATTATAAATGTTTTATGACATTTGCAAACAATCGTATCAACAAAAATTGGAATTTCAAGGAAGTAGCAGAGGAAAGCAGCACCATAAGAAAACTTAAGTCGAAAGAAAGTGGTTAAATGGAGGCACCTTGCAAAAAAGGTGACGCAATACGTAATACACATATATCCCATTTGTTGCTGCACTACTCGACGATCGGAGGTCCAAGTAAAGAAACCTTACGCGACTTGCAGTCAAAACCAGTGAAACCAAAATTACGGATTTTTAACACAACGTCACGTCATTGATGCGGGTGTATACAAGTTTTAAAATGAACAAAATTCGATTTATGATTTTTTTAGAAAACAATACCTTGGTATAAGGAAAGCCAAAGACGATACAGCAAATTTAGCAGCTAAAATTTCATGGGAAAGAATAAGAAAATTAACCCCGCCCGCTAAATATAACCTAACTTAAAAATTAAGTTGTAAATCTTACTGTACTATTACTTATGAGCAGTTTAGCTTAAACATAAATATTTTACCGTCCACCGTTTATTAAATAAAAAACCAATATAAAAAATCATAGAAGCAAATTATAGCATAAAGCTAGCTCTGTAAACTTACAAATGTAAAAAAAAAACGTCTGGCCAGTTTTTGAGGAATATCTGTTTGTATATTTTGAAATTTTTAATAATATTTTTTTATTCACAATTTTCAGTTGTATGTTAATTATAGTAAATAGCAACAATATTTTTTAAAGAATCATGAAGCCGTGCGTGAGCACGACTGCATGATTCCCATCCCACCCCCTTACCCGATCTCAGCGCACTTAGCGCTATTCATCGGTCTAACATGCCCCACCCCGAAAAGACATTCAACCCAACATACACATCACACACACCGTCCATGGACACGCCGGGTGTAACTTATTCCGAAAAATTTCCAACGGGCAGAGGACTCGAACCTACTGCCGTTGGGAGTTTAGTTGTAGAGGTTGGGACTCTACCCACTAGACCACCCGCTGGCCCAAGTAGTAACATTGTGTCCCTCTAGGGCTATTACCATACCAAGTTTATAGCGAACTACCAAGTTGCTTTTGAATAATAAAACATTAAATTCATAATTTTTCAAAAGGCGCCATTTGCCAATTTGCCCTAAATAAGATTTTGTTTCCAAATTAAAGAAAATTTGCTTTCCAAAAAAAAACTGCTACCAAACTACTATCTACCCAACTTTCGATTTCGGTTCCCAATTTTTGTTAAAATATTCTTTTCCCGATTGATTTTGAATATATTCCTGCATTTCGAGGTGGATATATAAGGTCCTCCCCCCACCACAAACGTATACCCCCCTACAAATAAACATTTTCTTGAGTTCCTGGAGGTCCAAAACTTGCATTTCCTTCAAAATCTCGATTTAGAACATTTTCATGAAATCAGTACTTTCCTATACTGAAAGGTATAAAAAAAGAAATGTGTGCCAAGCACGCACGCTCTAAGTGAAACTTCTTAACGTGTTCTCACTGAATATGTTTTTTGAAACAAAAAACGAAAACGGTTTCAGTTACAAATCTGGTATTCAAGTCATCTTACAAATTTTAGTTTAAGAAGTCCAAATAAACATGGATATTGCATAAAAGAGGGACTGAAATACTGCACTTAATACAATTGTGAAGATTGTAACAATAGTTTAGTCAGTTTACTCGAAGATCACAATCATGGCCATGTGCTATCTATTTTTTGGTTTAAAATATGCCTTAAAGTTTACTCTTCATTTTATTTGCTGCATGTGTATATAAAAAATTATCAAATAATAAAAGTTTGTCGCTTAGTAATAATTTCACAACATCGAAAGCAAAAAGTTATATTTATAATTTTTTGGGGCAAAAAATAAATACTTTTTGCAAAATAAAATGAGATCAAAGACAGTGCTGATGCATCTGCTGTTAAACAAAAACAAAACCAAGTCGATATTCCAAAGTACTTCTTGAGATACTACGCTATATTTGTTCAAAAACTCTTAATTTGGAGATTGGTGATTTGGGCATTTTTTAGTTAAAAAATAAGTTTGGTACCGGTACCGGTGTATAACAAATAAGGTACTTAACAAGATTATGTCGGTATGATCTAGGTCTACGCCGAAAAATTATTTTTATGGGGGAAGTAAATTCTACTAATGTAATTAATGTTTCAAACGTCAATATTTATATTGAAAATAATATATTCTTTCTTTAAGTAATTGTCAAATAAAGTCTTTAAAACCAGGGAAAGCTATTTAGCATATTATGAGGCATTGGATTTACAGCAGCTATAAGTGAAACCAAAATATAGTGATCTATTTGTGATTATAGAATTCACTTATCCAGTTTTTATAAAACATTAATTCTAAACTACAAAGCATATTAAGGCCTCTGAAGTTACATAATATTTGATATTATTAAATATGTCTATTTTTTCATCTTAACCCCATAGAAATTTTTTTTAAACAAATTGGTAACTAAATTTACAACAGCTATGTTAGAAACCACAATAGTAACCTTTTATTTACGATTTAATTCAACAGGGGTATCGTAAAGTTCCAAGCGAATAAAGTCTTTTAAGTTTCAAGTTTCAGATAGTAAGTTTGCGTCGTATTCGAGGTAAGAGAAATTCATCAGAAAAGGTCAAATAAAATTGCTCTCAAAATGAAGGAAATCCTGACTGCGGTTTTTGCTGCATCGTTTATTTAGGCGTTCAAGCTTAGCAACATATTACAAAATGCCGCTCATAGTATTGTTTTAATAATAATAAATTATATCCACGCTAAATTGGAAATCATATCATTGTTATTTCAAAGGAAATTTCAACGTAAGCGTGCTGAGACGTACACCCTTTGAAGTTTAAAGTTATGACCGCCACAAATTTCTAAATTGAGAGTTAGGTTTTTGAGGTCATCCCTTTGCCGTTTAATCTTATATTAAATTACCAAATGAATCGTACCGTCTTTCATAGTACGTACTTCAAAGAAAATGTTACTTATTGTTTTTTTTATTATAAGCTTTGTGCGTTAAAGTTCGTAACATTCAACTGGTAAGAGTTCGAAACCTTAAAGTTGCTCCGGGGCAACTACTCTCTACAGGTCAATCAGCATCCAGCTCCGAAACGAGCATCACCTACACACCCCGGCATGCTAATTCCCATTCCTTATACACCTACGGCGGGACGACCAAAAAGTTGTCCAGGCGATAAATTGGGTGGTTAGAGGACGACGATTTAGGCAGGTGGTGAGCTCCAGGAAAGAGTAGCGTAGCTGGCATTAGGGACTTGCTCACCCCCGACACCGTTAAGGTACCCGTCACTATGATCATACCGGCTACCGACCAGCCTGAGCGGCGCAAAGTTGATCAGTACTGGGAAGTGGCGAGTAACCCAACTGGTAGGAGCAGCTTTGGCTGTTCAGAAAAGTCCAACCAGTGCCTTTATTGACTGGTACCACAGCTCCCGTGTTGGTCACGGTGTACGACTCTTGGTGGCAGTGGTAATTCTGTACAGCGTAAGGTTGACGTGACTTGCGTGTTAGCTCAAGCACTGATATGCAGAATCAGTAAAGATTTAAATAATCTCCGCCACCAGTGGAGATTTAGAGGTCGCAGCTTGATGCCATGACTGGTAGCTTATTCTTGTTGAACCGTTCTTAACGTAGGCAAGCGCGCTAATTCAGCGTAATCCAATCCGGCCTGAAGAAGGACGTGGCGGATTATGGCTCACACTAGGTGCCGTCACGTTAATAATAGAGGATGGTTGTAATAGCCTCCTCACTTGCGACATCTAGGGCAATCATAACGAAAACTATCTCAGTTGTTGGTTTACACCACACTTTGCCAAATTTTTGACGCAACCATAGCAAAGAGCATGAACAGTAGCATTTCAAAATTCAATATATGTTGCTAATAAGCTCATTTTTTATTTATGTAGTTACTACTGTTACCCACGCACTAGATTGATATGGAGCACCGTTTTACCTTTTATTCTTATCCTAAATTATGGAAAATAAAATTGCATTTTCCTCAAGTACGTGAATAATTGTTGAGTCAAAAACTAAATTTTAAAACGTCGAAAATTAATTTTTTAACGTTAAAACTTAATTTTATGACGTCGTCAAATTTCGGATAAAAATTTGTATATAGTAAATATTGTAATAGAACTATTGACATACGAAATTAAATTGTTGACGTTGAAAAATCGTTTCTTGATGTCTGAAAATCGTTCAGTCAATTTAAACTTAAGTAATAAAAGAACGAAAAAAATATTCGTAAACTGTAAATAACTTGTTTTCAGACGTCAACAAAAAAATTTTTTGATTTTGCAAAATGCTGCTACCTAACGGAATAGTTACCGTAGTAGTGTGGACTAGAACCAAACGACAAATATTGACCGATGTAACTTAAAAACCAACCATCCCAGTTCATTTATGATGGTAGATTTGAATGTGGTTTTTTGCAAGCTTTCCAACAAGACCACACAAAGCATAAGTCGCTCTTCAAAAAAATTAATTCAAGGTGAATGGGGATGCGGAGGTTGACGTTGGAAAACAAAAGATATCACATAAAGATGCAGTTATATTTAAATCAATTTAAGTGTCCGATTTTTTTTTCAAAAACCAACGTGCTATAGAAATACGAATTTTATTTCTTACTTTTGAAGAACCCTGTATAAGGCTAAAATTAAAAACGTGTTAAAGTTTAGAATTGTTTTATTTACGATAAATTAAAATGAACTTCAACGAAGTAAAGCTAGAACTTATTAATCACGTACATCTTGCTTGTCAACGAGCGCAGGATAATAATCAATAATAATGAGGCGTATGCTAGGTCAAACGGGTGATGCGTGAATAAATCACAACATATAATATTTCTTGCGTAAAGTCTGTCATTCTTGGTATAAACTTTGTATAAGTTCCGCATAAAGCGCACTCTTGTGGCACCTATATCAAATAGGGCAAATAATTTAGTGTGATGACTGACTACGATTTCGCTACTACTTAAGCTATGATGTTAGATGGCAGCAATAAATGATTCATTGAATAAGAAATCAAATCATCTGCAAACACTGCTAACCAAAATCAAATCACTAACTTATATTGCTCTAATAAGTAATAATAATAATAAAAAAACTCACAGTCGTGTGCACAAGCTATTAATAGTTTGTGGACACGACTGCGAGCTATTTTATTTATTACCCTTTCGGTACACTGTGGAAAAGAATGGTTGTCAACCGCTTTCTATTACTCTTATAGCAACAACAACTGTTTACTTCCTAATATTACCTTTGATAATTTTATTTAACAACTGGTATAAAGAATAAGTTGCAAGTACTTCAAAACTATTCAAATTAATCGTATAAAACATGTTACGCCGTATTATAATAAATAATTTACAGTTACATAGATTTGCGTTTTTTATATGTATAACTGTTGTGCAATATTTTACAATTACATGAACCATCTTATTTATATAATTTCTTAGTTATACATTCAGTAAATTCAAGAGATACAGGAACTTCTACCATTTCACAGCATAACAGCATTAAATTTGAAAATTGGTTTCATTACATTGCTTCAAAACTAATTAAGTCTTATATTAATTTGTTCAAAACTTGTTCGCTTGCTAAATTTAAAAGCACATGTAGCTAGAGCTTGTTTCGCAAATAGGCAAACTGTTACATCACAATAACCTTCTACAATATAAATTTATTATGTAAAATTTGATTTTTTAGGGGAATGCGGAAAACTAACATAACTAGTATCCAGATTTTTATTTTAGTATTTAATCAGTATTTAAACTATGAGGTAATCAATTAATAATAATGCCTGGCATAATTCCTTTAAATTTATTGTTGGCTCATGTGTAAAATTTTAAACGAATTATCTATGAGCTTAGAATAGAAGCGTAGAATATGAAATGGTCATGAGTTTTAAAAATACTTAACGAAGCAATTCTTTGAAACTGCAAAAATATTTTTCTTAATTGAAATGTTAAATAGCAACCACAAATTAATGAAACTAGAACGTGTAAATTCATTAATACAACGAGAAAGCTCTACGAAAGAAAAGTTTGGACTATCAACATTCATAAGGAACGGAAAACCATTGTTGAATAAAAACTTACGAATTGCAGTACACAACAATTACTTTTTCTAAATTGTCAGCCGACAAATTAGTTCTCTTGTCCGTCAAAATATTTTTAAACACTGAAACTGACATTTCAACGTTGCAACTCGTGAATGTAGCAAAACTGTTAAAGTTGGCCGGTGAACAGCTGACTGGATTATTTGTCGACTTTGGCATATTTGCAATTTCTAATAATTGTGAGTACCCAAGATTGCGATGCAATACTTGTTCAATATATTGCAACAACCTGATGCCAAATTGTCAGTAATAAAATGACAGTGGTCAAATGATTTTACTAGCGACAAATTTTTGCTATCCAAAGATTTTATAACTTTAGGAAAGTTTAGGCAAAAACGACTTTTAACAAGTCCCATTTTCTTTCATAACAAGCACATGCATGTTGATGTTTATAAGTGCGGTCTTTGCACACGATTATCATTATCACTATTATCAGCTTTTTAATTCACGTCATAAAAATACTTACTTTTATATTTATTTATAAGTATAACAAGTGTTTACAAAATGTAATCCATTATTTTCCAGGCAAGCACGGGCTCATCGTAAAATGGATTCGCGCACTCGGGAAAGAACTTCACTCCACTTCACCATACATAAAGACAATGTCCGTTAATTTATTATTAAAAAAATTGCTATTTTATTACTAAGTAATAAATTTATTGCAGCGATCAAGCAGAAGACAGTCATACAGAATGACTAAATCGCTAACAACCTACCTCATGTGTGTCAAGTCGCAATATCAATTATATAAACATTTATCAGTATGTACCTACTTTTTGCTCGTCTTAACCCAAACTTTTTATTGTGTTGTGTTAAATTAAAATACCATTCCAGTGCCGTGTACCCACATTTTTAGTAAAACGTTTTTCATTTTTAACACAGTTTCGAAGGGGTCATTCGAAAAAATAATAAATGGAAAAGTGGTTTAGTTTGGCGAGTTTTATTACGAGTTAAAATATCTGCACGTATTTCAATAACACCCTGTAGAGGCTAGAGAAATCTTAAGCAGCAGTGTATCTAAAAGCGTCTGCATAAACCTAAGCTAATTAAAATAAAATGCTATTATTTCATAAACTGGTTAAAAAGCAAATATATCTTCTGATATCTTACCTATACAGGGCGTCCCAGAACTCGCGGAAGAGTTCTTAACTCTAGATTCTACTGTTTAAACTGACACTTCTTTACCAAGAAAAAAATTTCTACCCCCAATGGTTTTCAAACCGCAATGAAACGAAGCTGACCAATAAGAGACGGTTTATTAATTGAAGATAGATGCAAAAATATTAAGTGTATGCTTTTCTTGGGAAACAAGAATAAGATTTTGCAAAAGTTGTATAAAACATCTGGTCAACTTTAGTTTTTAACATGAATGACATTTAATCATTTACCCACATGCAATATTCCTGTATTGAACGCCGCAGGTTTGTGATGTCTTAAGACAATTGGCAACCAGTTAAAGATTAAGAAGACAATTTAAATTTAAAAAAAAAGAAACACTACAACACAATACAATATCACAATAAGTGTTCAAAACGCTATCGATAAAGTCTTGCTGTTGCTTCGCTGTTTCTTCCACTTTCTATATAAAGAATCAGCATTTCACAATAATCTTGAGAAGAATACATTTCCCCCCCCCCCCCCACAAATTGCACAAATTCTTAAGCTAATTCAGAATGAACAGTCACGTTGAACGTCTGTCACTAACCCATTGGAAATTTATAGTCGGCCAAATAAAAATTCGACTTATTTTATATTGGACATGAACTATTTTGCTTATTGTTGTGAACAGATTGCAAAAAGTAATAAAATATATTTAAAAAAAAAAGAAATTATATGACGCTTTTAGTTCAGTTACCATATAAACAAACTTTTTTATTTTTTCTGCCTTCACGACTAGTTAAATAATTCTCCTGTGATTGGTGGACTTTAATTAGCAATAACTCAAAAAGTATTCTAGTTGGAAACATTTTTCATGGACAAATCGAGTCTATTTAAGGAAAAGCATTCACCGTTAAGAGCTCCTCGGCCTGTTCTGGGACACCCTGTATATCCCAGTTTATTCAATGTAGTGTTTCTTTGCAAAAAATAAATAAAACAGTTACTTAACTTTGAAACTCCACAGAAAACTAGAAACTTTTACAAATTTTCTGTTTTATACTTTGATCTTCTTAGAGTGAATATACAATCACACAGAAGTTTTCTAGAAAAACGTTGAATATACATAAACAATATTTATTTATTTTAACCTTATATGTATTTCGACATGTTCACATGCCATTTTCAAAAGTTATATCAAAACGTAAACACTTAATGTTGTTATAGCAACAATAGAACGTGGTGACTTGATCTCGGTAATCGTCTGCAAACGACTTAATTTCTTATTCCAAATTGTCTAGTAGAAGTGCATTTAAGAGATTAATTTGCCCGTTCATTAACGGTGCAGTTTTTAAATGTTTGTGAATTTTAAATACTTCTAGTATCATCACAACCACTACGAACGTGTAAACATTTTATAGTATTATTAGATGTCATTAAATGATTGTCTTCTAGCAATTGCTTACTGTAATTGGATTTATGTGAGTGTTTGTATTTGTAGCAACGTACGTGTTTTTTTTATACTTAATACCAAAATTTGGAATTGTCTGGCCTATATAAACTGAATTACAATGCGAACCATTTAATTTGTAAATGCCCGATTTTAGCATATTATCTGTTTTTATTTTGCGTTAAACATGTTTTTAGTTGTTTTAAAAACTTGCTTTATGTTTATTTGTTTTGTTTATAATTTCAACAATTTTTTCACCAAATTATTAAATCGAAGCATATGTAATTGTATCGAATGAAGTTGGGGTATTTGGATAAAATTTATGAATGGCTGATTTATAATTTTTCTCTTTAATTAACGTATCAATGCGTTTAGTATTATAACCATTACTGTATGCAATTTGTTTAATAATTCAAATCTATTATAATTAATTTCTTCATAACGTTGTTCACTACAGCTATTAAAATGCCAAAGATCAAGTTTTAATAAACGCGGGGAAGATGCAAATATTTCAAACAATTAAAGAAATTTACATTTCGCACTCAATAAGCAATCATTTAATTTGAAAATAATGATTCCAATTAAATTAATTTTGTTAATCGCTCAGACGTTTTTATATTCACATCGGCAGCAGTTCTTAATTATCACGTTTCGCATCTGAATTGAATTGTAAATGATTTTAGATATTTCAACAAATTTGGTGAATTTTACGTTAACGGTTCACAACACATTTTACCTGAATTTAAATCTGCATTAATTAGCAATTACTGGAATTACTCTATTGTGCTGCAGAACAAAGTAAATCTATTATTGATAGCGAAACCTAAAAAATGTGAGAGTCTAATTAATTCATCGGTTTTAAAAGCTCTCATTTTGTGTAACTTGATTATTAGCTTTTCAACTTTGAAGCGCGTTTTTAATTTGTATGACATGAATTATTAAAAGCTCGCTTTAAAGTTAATTTTACAAGTTTACTGTGCTTCACTTTGTTGTTTTCGTATTAATAATAACTTTGAATTAATTGTCACCGTTATTGAAAACTAACTAACTAAAGAAAATAATTATGTTTCGTTTAAATTTATATGAAGTGTCCGGATTTTTAGTCTAGTATTTAGTCAGTATCGCAATTATAAAAAATCAGTTATTAATAATTCCTGGCATAATTTCTTTAAATATATAGTAAAGTACTTTACGAAACAATTTTATGAAACTGCAAAATTATTTTTATTGAAATGTAAAATAGCAATCACGAATTGATAAAAATAGAATGTGTAAATTTATTAAAACAACAAGAATATTCTACGAAAAAAAAATTTGAACTATTAACATTCATAAAGGATGAAAAACCACTGCAAAATAAAAAAAAACTTAAGAATTGCAATACACAACAACATCTTTTCTAAATTATCAGCCGAAAAATTAGTTTTCTTGTCCTGCAAAATACCTTTAAACATTGAAAATGACCTTTCAACGTCGCAACTTGTTAATGAAGCAAAACTGTAAAAATTGGCCGGTGAACAACTGACTGGATTACTTGTCGACTTTAGTATGTTTCCAATATCTAATAATTGTAAGTAACCAGGATTGCGATGCTATACTTGTTCAATGTATTTCGACAACCTGAAGCCAAATTCAGCGCCGAATGTCAAATTTCCATAATTAGAATGAAACTTGTCAATTAATTCTAATAGCAACAAATTTTTGCCTTACAACGATTTTATAACTTTAGGAATATTACCAAAAAAAAAGTCCCATTTTCTTTCATAACAAGCACAAGCGTGTTGAAGTTTATAAAGCCCTGCTTATTAATTTCTTTTAGAACGCTTATCTCTCGCGAAACCAGTACTTCACAACATTAAGTTTTAGTAAATATCGCAGTTGTAGAAACCTTGCAAAATCGTGCAATATATTTCACGTATAACTTAATGGATTTGAGTACCCCCATGGTTATTGTTTACTTACTAAATTTTAACGAAATTGTTTGCTATTCTGCGACTAAAATTTCGGTTTTTGTTTATATGGAATGGTGCGCTTTTTCTAGAATTTTAGGTGTATTGTACATTGTACAACAAAGCTCACAATGCTGAAACACGTATACTCTATTAAATTTATATGTATATTAATGGATCTACCTATGTCATACTGTTGACAGCTCAGAGAGCAGGTTTTACGACACCATCCAGTGGAAAATTGCTTCCCAGCTCCGTTTAACTAGTATGAATGTAGAGTAGAGATATTCCAATATCCCCACAGAATGCATAACATATATTATCCGTTCACCACGTAACATAAATATATTATGCTACTGTGATGGGTTCAGCGGCGCAACATGTATGTATACGCTGTAATTGGCTATTACAGTTAAAACAATAGACTTGCATTTATTTTAAATAAATACAAATAATGAATAAATAATAATTATCTGTCCTTTTCAAAGAACAGAAAGCGCCCAGCAGATAATAATGCTGTCGTGTAATCACAAACCGCTGCGGTTACACCAAAGAAGCAAGAAGAGCATGCAAGGTCAATGACTGCCGCTGATACGCACCCCACTAGGGCCTGCAGATAAGCGAAACAATGCACCCATGTAATCGTTACCACCAGCGGTTACTTGCTTTAATTTGCAGTACGTGTACCGGTCTTGTTGTTCAAAGTAAAATGTGTAAGAGTGTTTTACAAGACTTATTGAATAAACAATCATTTACCAGCCGAAGTTTTGCACAAAAACAAAGAGCGTACCCCCGTCATATTTAATACAAACATTTTTAGTATTTTCTATTTTTCGCTGTTACACATCCGAAAATGACACGCCAGTGGATGGGTTTTGCTCGTTTGTCGAAACGTCGTTCCGTATTTAGAAGTGTTGTTTCACTGTACGTGTGTGGCATAAATCCATATTTTCATAACAGTCTGTCTGTTGAAACCAATTTAAAACATGAAGTCCATTATTACTGTGGATAGGTTATTACTAGGGTTCGGATTTATATGCACTTAAAATTGCACGCATTTATGCACTATAAATTTTATTAAATATTCACCTATATATGCACTTAAAATATGCTATTTATGCATTTATAATATAAAATATTGTCGAAATGCACTTTTACGAGTTTGTGATGATTTTTTAGTTATGGTTCTTTTTTAAAAAACAATTCTCGGTATTACAATTTATTATTATAAAAAATATATAATTTTATAATTATAATTACCAATAAGTAAATAAACATAATGAACATTAAACATTATTATTCAATATTATCAGACAAATCTGATAGCTGTGGTAGAAATTTCATAAGGAACGCGCTATGTTTAAGTTTCTTCAGTCGGAAAATCGGAAAACCAACGTGGAAAATTGATGAAAATTTGACCCCTCTAATTCTACTTTGGAAAGGGATAACAAATCCTAGGGGGTGGAACACAAAAACCAAGTTATTTAGGCTGTAGGGTCATCTATTGAAAGTGTATGTACCAGGTTTGGTACCGATTGCGCCGCGTTTATATAGACATTTTCAGGAAATACACTCTAAATTTTTTCAGGCGATGAGAAGTGACTGCTGGTATCAGAGCTTTGTTGATCATAATATTCTGCAGCCCTACTGACAATTTCCATATACATCGTGACATGTTTAAGTTTCTTCAGACGGAAAATGGAAAAGTCGGATAAATCGGCCTGCCCCCCCCCCCCCCTTTTTTTCAAATAATAATGCCTCATATTACTTAGAACGAAATTCCATAGTAGAAAATAGGAACACTTACTCTCCTAGTGGCGGGAATTAATTATCTAATGGCTGAAAATTTGATGATTTTTACCAAAAGTCGACATTCAAGAGCGATAACAAAAATTCTAAGGGATAGGACGCGGAAACCAAGTAACCGCGATTAAAGTTTTCAGTCGTTCTCACAGGCGTGCCTACTGGACATGGAGATTTTCTGGAACTTGACAGGCGATGGGACGCTACAGCTGGGGCTGGAAGTTTGTTTGCTATGATGTTCTACAGGTTTGCTGAAAATTTCAAATATATCGTACCATGTTTAAGTTGTTTCAGATGGAAAATCGGAAAAAGTGACGTCCCAAGGTATGAAAAATTGGTAACATAATCTCTCTTTTTATCAAATGACAATACCTCATACGTTCTAGAACAAAATTCCGTAGTGGAAAATGGAGGGATCCACTCCTACTTGCCAAAATTAATTTTTTACGGGCTGATAATGCAATTGTTTGTCACCAAAATTTGACTTTGGTAAGGGATAAAAAAAATCCCAGAAGATGGGACGCAAAAACGAACTTATCGAGCCTATAGGGGTATTTATTTATTAAGAGTGTCTGTACCAAGTTTGGTACCGACCTCGCCGCAGTTAATTAATTGGCTGTAAAAGACGGAGATAGCGATTTTCAGGATATTCACTCTCAATTTTTTTCAAGCGATGGGACGCGATTGCTGGTGCCAAAACTTTGTTTATTATACGGTTCTGAATTTTAGTGAAAATTTCATAGAAATCGCGCTACGTTTACGAGATTTCAGAAGGAAAATCAAAGATTCGGAAAAATTGTTGTGTCAAGGTATAGAAAATTGGAGAAGATGTGACCCTCCTTTTTTTTTAAATAACCATACCTTATACTATCTCGAACAAAATTTCATAGTGGAAAATGAAGGCAGCTACACCGATGGGCTGGAATTGATTTTTTAAGGGCTGAAAAGGCAACTGATTTTTGCCTAATTCGAGTTTAGAAAAAGATACAAAAAATTATTACAAAAGAGTGACACAAATAATTTTTAAACAATATTATTAAATATGAATAAAATAATTTAATAGCGCCAGAGTGATCGAGTGGTTAGGTTGCTACGCGGAAGGTCTTGGGTTCAAATCTGAGACTGGATGCCTGGCGGGCGGCCTACCCAGTCGCTTTTTAAAAATTGGGAACCAAACCCCTCGAGGGATGAGGGAATTAAGGCAGCCGTCTAAGGCGTGGTGCTTACCACACCACCCCGTACTTCATATAAGAGTGCGAGACGGCTCGGTATCGGAAGCGATGGTCCGGTGGCCCTGACCTACCGCGTTGCTGCAGGCCAAACTCCTCATTGGAGTGTAGTGCCACCCACTAAAATAATTCAATACTTAAACAATAATTATTTATTTTTACCTTATATACATTTCGACATGTTTACATGCCATTATCAAAGGTATATATATGTAAACATGTCGAAATACAAATATGTATTGTTGAAGTAAAATAAGGTATTTTAGTTATACATAATGTGAACTTCAACGAAGTAATACGCTAGCACTTGTAAATAAATGAAATTGTAAAATTTTAAAATTATCAAAAAATTAAAAGCGTTTCAAGAAATTAAAATTTTGAAAATATACGGAATATGTTAAATCTAAAAAATTTGAAAATATTGCAAATTTGTAAGAAAAAATTGAAAAATTTTCAAAATTTTGTTTCCAAAATTTATCAAAACTTTTCAGCATTTTCAAAATTATCAATACCTTCGAAATTTATGTTTTGATGTTTTTCTGAATTTCGATTTTTTTAAATTACAAAATTATCAGTTTTTAAAAATTTTAAAAATTAAGAAAAATATGGTTGAGTTTTGAAAATTTTCAACAATTTTTTGGAAATTTAAAAAATTTAATAGTTTTCGAAATTTTTAAAACTAATATAAAAGTTTGAATCAGAAAATAGGAGGAAGGTGTAGTGGCGGTTGCCCATCAGTTTCTTTTTTCTAAATTAGTGATAATTGAGACGTTAATAGGGGATACGACGATAATTATTAATTGCCACCTTATTTGTATTTCTCCCGCTCAATCATCGGGTATTAACTCAAAGGGATAACATCTTGTCGCCATTATGACACTAGCGACCATTGTGAATAGTGAATTGCATGTACCGGATTAATCTAAACAGCAGATGGGACACGACCCATTTCTAGTGTGGCCGTGGATTTCACTGTCTCATCGTAAACCTGAACTGTCTCATAGTAATTCATTTCCGTTTGACCTTTTTGTTTTGCTGGCAATTGAATGATGTCACAAATAGGTAAAAATATTTAAGCCAATAAAACATGAGCCCAAGTAGAATCCAGTGGTACATCATTTTTTAAAAATTATTTGTGTACTCCTTTTTAATTAAAAAATAAAATTTTGTTTGAGAGCTGCTAAGATTGATAGAACATACCCTCTACCATGTTATTAAATAAATTGTAATTAAAATCCATTGTGGCAAAAACATAAAAACTTTCAAGTAATTAATAAATAAGCTTTTTCGTACATCAACATTTTTTACCGTTGATTTCAGTTTTGGTTTTCTACCAATAACATGTTTTTAAAATCAAAGTTTTGTTATTATCCTGCAGTACTAAAACAATTTGAGCCAAAGTTTCAATAACTATTTTCTCGTGCCTTAAGGGATTTTTTAACACACAAAAATGTTTTTCCCGGTTTTTATATACTGTGATCTACTATAGGTTTTAATATTTGTGCCTATTTTTGACACATTCTGTATAGGAACCTAGGAAAGACATTAGAAATGCATCAGGTATATATAAAATAATACAATTTGCATGGAAGCACTTAAGATATGCGATTGTGATTTGATATTGTAGCCACTTGCTGACTAATGATGCGTTTTTCTTTGTGTGGAAGAAAATTATCGATTCATATCCTATTATGCAGTACATCACCTTCAACGCGTTTAAACTATCTGATAAAATAAATGAACAAAATTGATTGTTATCATTTCTGCTGTTTGAATCACACAGTTGATACAATCAGTCGTAGATAATATGCATTAATGGAAAAATGAAAGATTTTTGAACTCTTTTTATATTCGTCATTGAGCTTAACTTTCAAGTCTATGGCAAGTCGTTTTACTTTTTAATGAGGAAGGTGAATATGGTATTAAAATGGTTTACTTTTTGTGATTTTCTTTAAAAATACCTGAAACCAATTTCAGATATCTGATATGCGTTTCTAATATTCAAAATAAATATCAAACATTAGAAATTCATTTCTGATATCTTAAATAGTTCAACTGTTGATTTCTAATTTCACGGTGATATTAAACACGTTAAAATAATTAAGTGAATTTGAAACAGTCAGATTTAAAATATCTGGTAAGCAATTTTAATATGACTGTGATATTAAAAACATTAAAAATGTAGCTGTAAAGTTAAAAATTGTAAATTTATCAAATTAGGTATATTTAAAATTTCACGGTGATATTACAAACGTTAAAAATATTACAGTGAATTTGCAACCGATTTAAAATATGTGGTAAACATTTTTAATATAACTGTGATATTAAAAATTATGTTTGTCATAATAAAATCACAGAAAATATCGGCGTAAAGTTTAAAATTTTGATTTGAATTATGTAGTAGGTTTAAAACATCGCAGTGATATCGTAAATCGCCGTACTTCTTGCTGAAAAACAGAGAGCGAGTTGATCGACAAATAGGCTAGGTGTCTTTAATTTTGTAGATTGTGATGTAGGAATCATCAGAAGGAAGAATTTGTTTGTCGCCAGAGTTTAAGCACAACATCGTTCAATATTATCGATTGTACATAAGGCTTGATTCCTTAGTTCTAAGTTAATTCTGTATTTTGTTATAAAGGGAAAGACAAATTAAATTGTAAGAAGTAAATGTTTTCGTTAATTGTTAACAAAACTTCAACCTTTTATTACAGTGCGCAACAAACTTTTTAATATCACCGTGAAATATTAAATGTACCTGATTTTAGAAATCAGCAATTTCTAACTTTACAGCGACATTTTTATTGTTTCTAATATCACAGTCATAATAAAAATATTCTCGCGCGTACTCGCGAAATGCAGTCGAATTTTCATCTGACCAAACGTGGGTGTTCCAGACATTGAAAACTCCATCTTTGGAAAATTCCGCTTCGTAGGTACACACCAAACAATTAAAAAAAAATTAAATGATAAGGGTGCAAACCCTGTTTGTATGAAGTAAGTCAAATTCTAATAGCTGATACCTCAATGTGAAATGCAAGCCTTCGAACACTAACAGTCAGATCCGCTTCTACTGCTTCCAAATTTTGCGGTTTGGCATCCAAAATTCGACGAGTTCGTGCCCTTCGTCGATGTTGCACTTGGAGTTTTGAACAACGACGATCACGTAAATGTTTTATCGGTTTTGTAGAGGTTCTTGCATTAGGTAATCGGCGATTAAAAGAACGTTTCTCGTAAAATTTCTTAGCTCTGGCAATATTTTTGCCCACACAAATAATATATCCGTTAAGCGATCAAAAACGTACAGTCGTACACATCGAACTAATTTACTACACTAACCTACTTCAAATGTCAAGTCGAAACATGAATTACACTAGTATATTATAGACCAAGGTAGAGAAGACATTTTTCTCAGCCGAGCAGAATTATTTTCCGAGATGCGAAGCATCGAGGGAAATAAGTTGCGAGGCTGATAAGTCTTCTCTACCGTGGCTTATATATTATTTTTTCCACTACTAGCACCTTTATTCCTTTTATAATTAATTGATTTTACATTAATAAAAAATAAAATTACAAATGCAAATATGAACAAAAATAAAGTAGCCTTGCTTGACAACAAGAGAATAGTTAATTTCAATTGACATTTATGTAAAATATATATTTTATAATAGTGGTTATAAAATGTCCAATTTTGATGATTTGATTGAAAACTGCACTCCTCCTGAAATTAAGGAGGGTGCAGAAAGTGTTGGTGAACAGTTATTACCAGTAAAATCAAAAGATTTTTACATGAAAGTTTATGGTGAATTTAAAGATTGGTAGCAATTGTTTTCATTATTAACCAGTAGTTAAAAATGAAATATTATTAACCACTAGGAAAGAAATTCATCTGCTTGGTTCTAAAACAAAGTAAATAATGATATCGTTTAATGCTAGTAGTGGAAAAACTAATTATGTACCTACTTTTTGCTGCTTTGTAATCTAACGTTTTTATTGTGCTGAATTACATTAAAGTACAATATCAGAGGCGGGTATCAACATTTTTAGTAAAAAGTTTTAAATTTTTAACTCAGTTTTAAGGGGGTTTTTGAAAACAATAATAAATAGAAAAGTGGTTTAGTTTAGTGGTACATACCGAGAAAATCAGAAAACAAGTTTAATGACCAAAATAAACATGAACAGTGTTTGTAAAATTAATATAGTTGTAAATTTACACCGGGTTCTGTTTCCATCATTGTGCAATTACTTACTTTGAATTTCATACAACCAACGTTTGTAAATTTACTTTATAAGATAATTAAATTTTGGTTAAAATGTTATCCTTAAACAATATTTTTGAGTGCAAAAATAAGGTAAAATGAGATCTTTTGGTGTTATTATAAGGTTGCATTTGAAAGCGAAGTTATAGAGAAGCGTAATCCCTGAAGTGCGATGTGGAATTTGCTCATCGGCGATCACGGAAACGAAAATATTAAAATTTGCTGAAAATCCTGACAATAATAATATTAATAACATGTTTAATTTTTTTACGCCAAGGTAATGTCTGGTAAAAATGGCAACCCTTCCCCTTTTGCCATGTTTTAACACAAATTCGAATTTGTTTGTTGTAAGGTTTCAAGTTTTATTAGTTATCCAAATAAACTACTGCTCGTGATTTATGAATCAATACGCACTCGACAAAAGAACTTGAACATAAATTGATTCTATAGAAATAGCAATTTCCTTTATATCATCAGAGATAGTAATAGAAGCGATGCTGCATGTTACCTTGAGGCAATAATCTGTAGTATTTTGATATTTTCATACGGAGGTGAAACCCAAACTGCACATTTGTTAAAATTGCTTTCAATGCAGTCTGGCGGTGTTATGTATATCCATAATTATGTTTATTATTGGGTAGTCGTTGTGCTTTCAGCGAAATAACAAGTTCTTGTAGAAGTAATTTGGAGCAAAGGTATTCTATAACAAATTATGGTCATTATATAACAAGCGATAAGAATGCGACAACCATTAACCATAGTAGATGGTGTAAGCATATCACACTAACGCAATTGCTTTTTATTTTATATTAGCGAAACCCGTGGCTCACGCCTCACGCTTTTTTTAGAAATTTTTTTAAAACGTAAGAAATAAGTTGTGTCCAGACGCACCGATAATGTGTCTTGCAGTATTGTATAGTTCAAAATAAGTAATGAAACGGAAGTAATGAGACGGAAGTAATGTTACGGAAGTGAGGTAGCCTAGATGCAAACTGAAACGATCAATGTATAGTTGTGCCGTCACAGACAAACAACTCGAAATGAGTGTAATGTGTTGTTTAGCTTATAATAGTATAGCTATTCGCATTCTTTTACACATCTAACGTAATATCTCAAGAAGTATTAGGCATGTAAACTTGATTTTCTTTTGTTAATAGCAGATGTCTATGATTTCATTTTAATTTCCAAAACTTTATTTTGCCCAAAGAGACTACGAATATGACGTTTTGCTTTCAATGTAGTGAAGTGTCTACTACGCGACACCTCATTTTATTTGTAGATTTTAAGATATACATGCAGCGAACTAAATTAAGAATACACTACGAGAAATATTTTAAAGGAAGAAAAATATATCAAATGGTCATGATGTTGACGGCATGCATTTTTAAAGTGAAACTGCTTTGTTGGTTTGTGAAGACAGATGTATGAACGCCATTCGATGGCCTTGCATGCCTAGTACGCTTCACACGTTCACCCTGGGCATTCAGTGGCACTATGAAAAGGCCGCGCATAACAAAAAAGATTGCTTGCGTAGGTAATATTGCTACTTAATACATCTATCTGTTATTAAACAACAATTATCTGATATAAATTAAACTTTACTTATATTCAGTTTCAAGTTTTGGAATTAAATTTTGTGTAAGTCAACAATGTTTGTATTCTATACTTTTTAAATGTAAAACAACCCAATCCCAAACATTTAATTTTATTAAATTTTATGCTTTATTAACACAAACCCATACTTACTACTTTATTAGTATTTTTGTTAAGTAAGAAAAAAAACTCTTACTCATTATTTAAACATAGCGCAATAATAATAAGTACTTCCTAATCAACAAATTAAAAAACAACAAAATATTAATATTACAACATTTTAAAATACAACTATTAGAACACAGGTAATGAATAATTGTTTAATAAAATAATAGAAATGAGTTTGAGTTAATAAGGCAACTTTCATAAAAAAATAACAGTATTTGTAACTGAAACCGTTTTCGTTTTCTGTTAAATCGTAGAATTTAAAAACACTTTCAGTGAGAACACGTTAAGAAGTTTTACTTAGAACTTGCGTGCTCGGCACACGTTTCTTTTTTTGTAGTTACATCATCTCTACCCAGCGCAATCGACGCCAAATAATCTTTAAAATAAATGTGTACCTACTTTCCCTTCAAATTGGCCCTGCTCATTAGCGTTTTAAATTTTAATTGTCACATTTGAAACTCTTCTAGCTGTAGAAATAAATAGTGTCTTTGATTCCTATTAATGGTAATTGTTTATGGTAGGTTCGCTGAGGTCTTGCTAGTCTTATATGAAGTTTGGTTTTTTTAAACTGTAAATGGCAATTCAGTACACTAGGGTGATAAAATAACATTATCAGATATCAGCCGTCTTGAAAATTCAGCTGCAATGCAATTTGTAAACCTGATTTGAGTTATTTATAGTGTACGCGCGCGACAGCGTTTGTATGTTACGATCTACATCTCTCTACACAGCCTTTTTTACTTTCCTATACTTTTAGTATAAAAAAGTATTATTTTCATGCAAGTTTTCAATATCGAGTTTTTCCCAGGAACCTAAAACAGTGGTTTTTAAAATACGTCTGTGGATAGAAGTGTGGGTGGGTGGGCGCGTGTATGGATTTGTGGGTATGTGCGCTCCATAACTCCTAAGCGGATGATGAATTTCGGAATGTGGGAGTATATTAAAAAGTTATTGGGAAAATAAGCATTTAAAAAGAATCGGAAGCCGGAAGCGGAAGTTTATACAAAAATTAGGTTGACACAGGAAATATTTTAATATTCCCCAAAATCGCTGTAAACATCAACAATGAATTACGATTTAATTTTCATTAACACAATATTAGTTGAACAGGGAATAATGTTCCTGTTAAAATACTAAGTTTGTATTGTACATTTTTTTACTATCTCCTAATTAATCTATAACCTTAAAATGAGGCTGTAAATATTAGATTTGAATTATTAATTCACTACAACTAATTTATTCCCACAATTACAGTCGTTTTATTTTTACACACAAGAAATGGCAGTGTTGTAAACCCTCATATTGGTCACGCGTTCCCCTTTACCTGACTTCAGGCACCTGTTTACCGTATTATCGTACACGCAATTTTTCCTCTGTTTAGAAAATAGAATTGCCTATTGGTTTCGTTCACTACATTACTGTAAGTGGTAGTTGCAAAACGCATGTTTAATACTTCAGTTCACAATTGAACTACTTACAAAGTGTTTATTTATTTATTTGTAATAAGAATGTAAATTTTTATGTATAACCCTGCAAAAAGTATTATTACGAGCTCTGCTCTAAACTTCCTAAACTTAAACTTAAATAATTTGCAACTTCACGTTTAGAGTTCTGAGGGATTGATTCACGTCCCACGGGTTACCCCAAAACAATAGCAACTTTCTGCGTTGGATCTGTTGGATGTTATGTTTCTGCTTCATGTTACAAAATTCTTGAGCAAGGGAGTTGTATTATGTTAAGCATACCTTTGACAGTAATTTATCAAATTTTACTCGAATCTCGGTACCCCTGCATGACCATAAAGGCCTCAAAGAGAAGCGAAAGTTTGCAAAGCTTTCTGCTGCTTTTTATGTTTTACATACATTACATTCTTTCCTCATTCCATAATTTTAAATAAAGTTCTATTATGCAAGTTTGTTGTAAGTTTGTAAGTTTATACAAGAATAGGATTTTCTACTATGTTATTACTATTTCGTGGGAGAATGTTTGATGTACAAAAAGTTTAAAACTGCTGCGATTCATACAATTAATATTATCTAGCTGGACCCGTGGGCTACACGACACGCAAGCTTTGCCAGTACATAAAGATTTGCTACAAATACTGCAAACAAAATAATAAATAAGTCGTGTAAGAAATGTCGTAGAAAGCCCATAGCTTTAAATCAAAATATTTCGCTTATTCACTGGTTTATAAAATTTATTTTTCTTACACTCTAATACATGCACCGTATGTATACATTTTCAATCTTTTTCTACTACGTCAGAATTTTGAGAAATTTTCAATAATTGTTACTGGATTTGACATTTTCTGCTTCACCACATTAATGTTAAATACTGAAACCAAGTGTGGGGTTGCTAGTCCCCCACCGGGCGCCTCCCCAGGTGGCGGATTGGGTAACGCTCACCAGATATGGTGGGTACCGGAGAAATAAAATACCCGGGGCGGACCAAAACTAGCTGACATTGGGTAGCAGCAATGCCAGTACTAGATTCAAGTGGAGAAGAGGAACCTCGGTACAGCTTAATACTAGATACTTAAAGGCAAAGATCAGATACTGATTAAACCGGCCTTGATACCGCGAGCAATTCAGACGAGTGGTAGCCAACCTCTGATTACGGAGAAGGCCTACTAGAAGAAGAAGATACTGCGATGAGGAAGGCAACGGGAAACCACCTCATTATCCGCATTATTTTAATAATAATGTTCCCTAGTTTATCAATATGCGCAGAAACAATATAAATATGGCCCTGAGTTTCCTGCCCACCTTAGATGGTGGAAGGGTGCTAAGAATTACCGGGAGGAAAATTAACATAGCTGAAATGAAAATTAGCCAATACGATTAAAGAAATGAAACGATTGAACATTGAAATTTTGGGAATAAGTGAAATGAGATGGCCACAATCAGGGAAGTGTGAGTCTGGTAATTATATTGTATACCATTCTGGAAGCAATCAACGAAATGGAACCGGCACCGCTTTAATAGTAACAAAAGAAATAGATAAATCAGTTAAAAACTTTACTGCACTCTCCCATAGAGTAACAATACTACAATTATTCCCAACAACAATAAATATAAACATAGTACAATGTTATGCACCGACCGCCAAAGCAGACGATGTAGGAGTAGAACAATTCTACGAAGAAATAAGACAGGCACTCCAAGCAGAAAGAAAAACGACATTAATATAGTAATGGGAGATTTTAACTCAAAAATAGGTCAAGGGGAATGCTTAGATATAGTTGGAAAGTACGTTCTTGGTACACGTAATGAACGAGGCGACAGATTGGTACAATTTTGTCAAGAAGGAAATCTAGTTGTATTAAATACCTTTTTTGCATTACCACCTCGACGACTTTATACTTGGAAATCTCCGAGAGATAGGGCAGAGAATGTGGTTAGAAATCAAATTGATTTTATAATGATTAATAAGAGATACAGAAATAGTGTCTTGTCGGCTAAAACTTATCCTGGTGCTGATGTGGGATCGGATCATAATCCTGTAGTAACAAAATTTCAATTACACTTACAAAACAATAATAGACGAAAAAGTAATAAAAAATGGGATATTACAAAACGAAGAAATCAGACAGAAAGTACGACAAGATCTTGCTCAAAAAATTCAAAACATACCAGCAGAAAATGAAAACATTGAACAAAATTGGTTACAACTAAAAGAAACAATTAATAAAGTGGGAACAGATAACTTAAAACCCAGTAGACCACAAGGAAAGCATGAATGGATGAATGACGAAATCCTCGAATTAATGGAGAAACGCAGATTATTCAAAAACAAAAATGAACGACGATACCGAGAAATACATAAAGAAATAACAAGAAAGATCAAAGTTGTTAAGGAAACATGGCTTAGGGGAAAATGTCAAGAAATAGAAGCTTTACAAGAAAAGCATGATAACTTCAACCTACACAAAAAAGTTAAAGAAATGGCAGGTACAGGACAGAAAAGATATGCGAATAATATATTAGTAGACGACAACAACAAGATAATTATAGATCCCGAACAAAAATTGATGACTTGGAAAAATTACCTTCAAAACCTATTCAATGACAACAGACCATTCGAATTTGAAATACGCAATAATGACGAAGGGCCAGACATTCAGATAGATGAAGTTAGAAAAGCTATACAGCTAGCAAAAACAGGGAAAGCGATGGGCCCTGACGAAATTCCAACAGAATATTGAAGCTATTAGATGACGATGGGTTAAAAAGGTTAACAGAATTAATTAATAATATATACTCAACCGGAATAATACCAAAAGAATGGTTAGTCTCTACCTTTGTTACCTTGCCAAAAACAAAAAATGCCAGAAAATGCAACGATTTTAGAACAATAAGTCTGATAAGCCATGCTCTTAAAATACTATTACGCATTGTACACCAGAGGATGTATAGTAAATGTGAACAAAACATTACGGATACACAGTTCGGATTTAGAAACAACATGGGTACACGAGAGGCGTTGTTCGGCATCAATGTTCTTTTACAACGGTGTAAAGACGTAAACAAGGACGTTTATTTATGCTTTTTGGATTATAATAAGGCGTTTGATACTGTAAAACACTAAAAGCTATTATCTATATTAAATGACTTAAACTTAGACAACAGAGATATTAGACTAATTAGAAATCTTAGAAATCAGAAGGCTAAGATTAAACTAGAAGAGTTCGACATAGTCAAAGGTGTCCGTCAAGGTTGCCTATTGTCACCACTGCTTTTTAATATATATTCTGAAGCAATATTTAAAGAGGCGCTCAAACACTGTGATAAGGGAATCGTAATCGGAGGAAGAAGAATTAATAATCTAAGATACGCAGACGACACGGTACTACTGACAGAAGAAAGAGATGATATGCAGGAACTACTGAACTTAGTTATACAAAAAAGTGAAAAGTATGGCTTAACTATAAATACCAAAAAAACCAAAACTATGGTTATCACAAAACAACAAGGGAATAATCCTAACATAACAATAAATAACGAAGTATTACAAAATACAAGATCAATTAAATATTTAGGCAACATACTAGATGATCAGTGTACGTACATGACAGAGGTGAGAAGTAGAATCGAATAATCAAGGCAGGCATTTATTAAAATGAATAAAGTTTTATGCAATAAGAACTTGAGCCTAGATCTAAGAATTCGCCTCGTACGATGCTATATATTTTCTACCCTCTTGTATGGCGCAGAGTGCTGGACAGTTAATAAAGCCGAAATTAAAAAACTAAATGCTTTTGAAATGTGGACTTATCGCAGAATATTAAAAATATGTACCATGGACGGACAGAGTGCGAAATGAGGAAGTTCTTCGAAGATTAAACAAAGACATGGAAATAGAACTTACCATCAAAAGAAGGAAATTAGGATACCTGGGACACTTGATGCGACATGAACGATACAAAATCTTACAAGAAATTATGCAGGGTAAAATAGAAGGAAAGAGAAGTGTGGGACGAAGAAGGACTTTATGGATGAAGAATCTGAGAGACTGGTGCGGAAAAAGTAGTGTTTCCTTGTTTCGAGCCGCAGTAAACAAAGTACAGATGGCGCTATTGATCTCCGACCTCCGATAGGAGAGACATTCTAAGAAGAAGAAGACTGAAAGAAATCTTGTGTTGCCCGACTTGTTTAAACAGGTCTGAACAAGTTTTGGCATGTTTTCTACGTCACAACCGTAAGCCACGCCTCTCTTTGCTTTTAAACCAATCATATTTCGGAAATTCGTAGATATGCAATTATGCGGGTATATAAGAAGGTACAGAAGGGTTATTACGAGTATTAAAATTTAAGTGAGTAGGTTTGTCATAATCTGATGTGTTTTATATTGACAATGTGTCGTAAGTGTATAAACGATCCCAACAGTTTTTGTTATGTTTGCGGAGAATTAACTATTCAGCAGCTTAAGCAAAATATTACATCTACAATAGAAAAAAACGTACTACTACTACTTTGGCTTTGAAATTAAAAATCAAGACAAATCTTGGACTTCTAAAAGTAGCTGTGCGCGTTGTGCTGTTACTCTGAGAAGCTGGTTGAATGGTAAGAGCATTGCTATGCCGTTTACGGTTCCTATGATTTGGCATGAGCAAACGAAACATACGAACAACTGCTACTTTTGCTGCACCAAAATCTTCGGGTTTTCTGACCAAAATAAGAAGAAAATTGCTTATCGCAGTTTCTTTTCTGCTACTCGTCCAGTAACTCATTCGACAGCCTTTCCGGGACAAACATGTCCAAACGTTTTGAAAGAAGAACAGGTTGATACAGAAACAGAAGGAGCAACTGAAGAACTGTCAAACAATGATGAGGAATTTTCACCATCTCAAGAAGACAAACCTTATTCAATAACTCAATTAGAACTAAATGATTTGGTTCAAGATTTAAATTTATCAAAAACTCAAGCAGCGATACTAGGATCAAGATTACAAGGATGGATGTTGTTAGCTTCAGATACGCGTATTTCAGTATACCGCAATCATTAGAAAGAATTGTTACAGTATTTCTCAACTGAAGAGGGATTTTCCTTCTGCTATAATATTGACAATTTAATGCTAGCATTAGGCTATGAACACAATGCAGAAGTATGGCGTCTATTCATCGATGTTTCAAAACTGAGCTTAAAAGCTGTTCTTCTACACAATGGAAATATTTGCTCTTCAGCTCCTTTTGGATATGCGGTTTACATGAAGGAATCTTGTGAAAATATGGTATGCCTGTTTGATAAAATTAATTACAGAAAGTATAAATAGTACATGAGTGCTGATGTAAAAGTTGTGACAACTGCTTGGTTTACAACTTGGATACGCGAAGCATTTTTGTTTCATTTGTGAGTGGGACAGCCGAGCAAGAAATAGTCATTTTATTGTTAAATAATGGCCACCAAGAGAGCAGCATATTCCTGGACAAAAAAACATAATCCATCTGGCACTAGTTGAGCGTGACAATATTTTCTTACCACCGCACCGTTGCATATAAAATTGGGTTTGATGAAAAACTTTGTCAAAGCCATGAACAAAGAAGGATATGGATGTTAATATCTTAAACAAAAATTTCTCAATATCACCGATGCAAAAATTGAAAAGGGTATTTTTGTAGGACCCAAAATTAATCTATTAATGCGAGATACAGAATTTGAAGAGGTTCTAAGCGACTTAGAACGTTCTGCTTGGAATGCATATAAAGCTACAAAACAAAACTTTTTGGGAAATACAAAATCTGAAAACTGAAAAGAAATTGTCGGTGAACTTATCAAGCATTAGGTTACATGAGCCTTAAAATACACTTTATATATTCACACTTGGATGTTTTTCCTCCAAATCTCGGTGACGTTAGTGATGAGCACGGAGAACGGTCCCATCAAGACATTGCCAATATCGAAAAACGTTACCAAGAAAAGTGGAACAGCGAAATGGTTGCTGAATACTGCTGGACACTGATATCAGAAAGTTCCAGAGCCCCATACAAAAGGAAAGTAAAGAGAAAAACATTCTAATTGTAATGCAATAGTGTAAATATCAGTTATTATGAGTAATATCTTTTATTCATTCGTTAAGTTAATTTTTCCAAAACCTGATCTGCTAGAACTAATTTCTTTTTAAGATTGTAATTAGAACTAGAAAACTAGTGATTAGTTTTAGTCCTGAAGTTGTATCATAGTTTTTTAAACGGAATTTATCCTGCAATCGAATTAGTCGAAAACATACAAGGTGTTTCATTTAAAAAATAAAGCCATAGTCGCTTCTGCTTAGACCGGAAGTCGGCCATTTTGTTTTGTTTCCCCAAAACACTCGTCACCATAAACTGTATAACTTTTATTTATACATTTTGTTTCTATCGCCAATATTAAATGAGAAAATCAAATAGCCCTGAATTTATAACCAACCTGTATATTTAAACATAAATAAAAAAAGTAGTTTTGGAACCTTTGTTTTGTAATAACTAAACATTTTTATTTCGCGTTCTCACTGGTACAATAAAACCGTATCCATTATTGTACAAAAACATTGCATGTCTGTGTGTTGTTGGTTAGAATGTCGACTATAGGGAAAAAACGACGATTATTGCGGAGTAGAATGTGCTGTCAAGGCAAGAGAAAATATAATGAAAGAGAAACAATGTTAGTGAAAAACAATCTGCAGATGATATTGTTCATTTTATCGAACGATAAAGGTAAATGACAGTACAGTATCCGCCTCAGAAATGCTGGTCACTCGGAAATTTCAGGTGATGAGCAAAGCATTTTGCTTGAACTTTCTCATATTTTATAAGTTCATTTTTTTAGGACATTGGGAGATCGATAAAGCGGAGGTGTCTGGGTGTGTCTGTCTGTCTGTATACACTTTACAATTCAGACGCCTTAACGCAGAAAACCCTAATTTTGCTCAAAGGTTGGTAATTTCACTGCCATGAAACGGCAGCAAAATGAGAATGGTCCGCCAAAAAAGAGAGGGAGGGGGTGTTCTACTTCAAAATAGACGCGGCCAAAAAATTACCTTATATTACTATTCTACGTATATTGATTAGTCGATTTTTTTAATTTCCAAAAATTTAGGAGTTTCGGCATCGAAATCGCTATTACGATCTGCACTTTAAAAGCGATTTACCAATTTTTGAGCAATTATGCGCTGAAGCAAAAATTTTAGCAACCGCCATTTGAAAACTAAAAAGTTTAGAAAAAAGCTTTAAATTTGTCCTAAAACCTGCTATCAGATTCCGTTTTCAAACTTATAAAATTTGGCTCCGTAAAATTATCCTACCAAAAAATCATGTCTAACTTCGCTTCCGGTTTCGGAGTTTATTTTGTGGGCGAATTTTTGATATATTGCCAGATTCCAAAGCTCACCCAAACCTGACCATCCGTTTGATAGTTATGATGCAACACACACGTACCTACCTACCCACTTTCCCACAAACAGACAATTTTTAAAAAACCTTTTTTTTGGTTCCTGGAGGCCCAAAACATGCATTTCCGTCATAATCTCCGTTGCTTGAAATCAATACTTCCCTATAAGTACTGAAAGTATAGGAAAGTAAAAATATACTGTTTGGAATTTATTGTGTGAAACCTAAGCAGTAGCGATATGTTAAGTAATGACAAAGTTCGTACAGAATTATTCGACCCCTTTAATATGTCGTTTGTCTGATAATACCTTATGTTTACAAACTGTAAACTTTAGAGCTCCGTGTAAAGAGCTTTAAAGCTGTTCAAAATTTCTCTAGGTCATTTTAACGCAGACAAAAGAAAATCGACCCTTTGTTAATCGTAAATGGAGGAAACTCTAATCCTGAGCAGAGTTTCAGATTCGGGAATTAATGATGATAAGATCTTCTGCTTCAAAAAATGAGTATGTTGGTATTAAAAGAAAATTAGGAAAATCTAAGCGTTATGCAGTGATAGTGCTTTTTTCCCTAATGATAAATGTTTGTAATTTAACACATACGTACATATTATACTCAGACTTTTCATTTACTAATGCAGTGATTTATTTAACTTTTTGCGCACTTGCGAATATTTTAGGAGACTTAATTAGTAGGTTATATTTTGACGCAAGGAGAATGCATCTATAACTCTCATACACGTAAATGGTGTAAATAACTTCTCTGCTTCTTGTTTTTACAGTTCCTACGGTATCCTCCTTTTTAGAAAATTTACGTAATAAAACCTTATAGATTCAATTAAGGTAAATTGTTTAAAACCATTAAACATGTATTTTATTTATCTACTACTGCTTGAATAAGGACTTATGTCATTCATTTGCGTTAGGTAATGAAGTTCATTATCTCACTAGTGAGATATGGCCTCATTAACTAACTAATTTTAGTTACAGAAACAAAACTGGCTGATTGCCATAGTATTGAACAAATTGAATCCATTGATTATAAGTATATAAAATACTTAATTACTTAAACAATATTTATTTATTATGACCTTATACGTATTTCGGCATGTTTACATGCCATTGTCAAAGGTTATATTAGAAAGTAAACAGTTAGTGTTGTTATAGCAATAGAACTTGGTGACTTGATCTCGGTTATCGTCTACAGATGACTTGATTTCTTATTCCAAAATGTCCAATAGAGGTGAATTTAAGAGATCAATTTGCTCATTCATTAACGGTACAGTTCTTTAATGTTTGTGAATTTCAAAAGCTTCTAGTATATCTAATTTACGTTCATCATCACAAAAGTGTAAGCATTTTATGGTGTTATTAGATTTCATTGAATGATTTTGTTCTAGTAAGTGTTTAGCGTAATTGGATTTATGTGGGTGTTTGTATTTGTAACAACGTACGTATTCTTTATACCAGGCATGGGCAACCTAAGGCCCGCGGGCCGTATGCGGCCCGCGTACACAACTGTTTTCCGGCCCGCCGGACATATTTCATTTAACCACCAATCCGGCCCGCGAGACCGATTGTTATTTTAAACTGATACAAATAAACAATAGCGTCTAGGCTCTTCGAAAACAATCGATCCCACCAAGGTCAGACTTTTTATTTGCGCATTTCTATTGCGCACGCATTCAATAGGCACTTATTTAGCAATAAACGGCAGGTTCGTAGTGGCACAGATGGATATGCGGATGTGTTCGGGTATACTGCCGTCTTACTGCATAAGTAGTTGTGGAGTGTAGTCTTGGTTGGGGTAAAATTTTTTTTATTATTTTATAGTTTTTTTTTAAACACTGTTGTTGCGTTTTGCTGTTTACGCGAGGTTATTTGTTAAGCGCAGTTATATTTTTAAAGAAAAAATACGAAGACAAATTTGCATTCACTCACTGATTGACAGCATACTAACACGCAAGTCTGACCTTAATGAGGGAGGATCGATTGTGGTCCAAGGAGCTAGACGCTGGTCAAATAAACGACAGTAACGAATTATTTCTTTTGTTTGAGAAAAAAATTCGGACTACGCCGGCTTTATGCGAAAGTGAAATATTACGCATACGTTTTACTTTTTGAATAATCGCATTTTAAAAAATTTCTGTTTTTTGAACATATTTCTGTATACTTTTTTGTATTTATATATTTTAAAAATATTTTTCCAAAAGAATGTCGTTTTTTATCTTATTTACGGCCCGCGATACATAAATGGATCTTCAGTTGGCCCCAGCTACTCAAAAGGTTGCCCACGCCTGCTTTATACCTAATATCAAAATTTCCAATTGTCTGGCCTATATAAACCGAATTACAATTACAGTTTCGTTATATTGATGACATTTTAGCATATTTTGATAGTTCATTTGAATTAATGAATGAATTTTTAGTTTTTATTAACAGCTTGCATCCAAACATAAAATTTACACTAGAAACTGAACAAAAGAAGTCTATTAACTTTTTAGATTTAAACATAATAATTAATTAAACTAATAAATTTGAGTACTCAGTTTATAGAAAACCTACACAAACAGACATTACAATACCACACGATTCTTGTCAGCATAAAACAACATAAATTAGCAGCATACAGGTCCCTGATACATAGAGCTTTCACGGTCCCTTTAGAAGAAATTAATTAGAACTAGTGTTACCCCAGCGCACAATGCACTGACAGACAGCGTTGACAGAACCGGCTAAATGATCACGTGATGCATTAGTTCCATAAGGGAGACGCGACGTTAGTATAGATGTCGCCTCAAGTGAAGCGCGTCTAGCAGTCTTTCATATATATTATAAATTAAAATAATTATTATTGAAAAATCGACGTAGAATAAAAATATAAAAATGTTTCATGTTCCATCTGTGGATAGAGACCTTTCATTTAAAAAAAATGGTCCAAATTGGTGAAGCGGTAGCCGCTGGAGGAACCTGAGAAAGAAACCCTTTGCGTGTGCATGTACTTACTAGAAAACAAACCCTAAATGCCTGCAGTTCACGCAACTGCAATTATATTTTGTATGAGACTCTTATTAACTTTCTCAGGGTCGTTATTTAGCTATTTAGATTTATTAATAAATAAATAAGAAATAGAATAAACACAAAACAATATCAACGTTACAACAAAAAAAAAGGTTTTATTTAATAAAACAAATTTTGAATGAAGTTTTCGAAAAATCAAGTAAATTCTGCTAACTACTATCGTTCTTTAAAAAGAGAACACTTATCTTAACGTCTCCTTATTGGAATATCTTTCACTCGAGCAAACGATGAATGTCCAACTTCTACTTCACTAGTTTGCTGGTTCCTCAAGTAACCACAAACAACTGAAAAAACTTTCTGGATTGTTTTTTACTTGTTATTCTTCTGGAACTTTTCACAATTCGTAGGTAATTAGTTGTATTATCTTCCTTTATATTCACAATCACTTTTACGTTACTTTTAAACTCGTTTTTCCTCTTTTCATCCAGAGGATATAATTTTTTTTACAAAGACGAGTCGTACTAATTAAACAAATTTTTTATATCTTTTGTCTTCCTTCTTTGATTCCCATTTTTTTGAACAAACAAATAAATCTAATGACCATGAGTATTCTTTTATACGTTTGTGACATTGACACTGACATCCATAATGACATTAATCGACGCCAAATCAAGTAACTCTAAAACTTCTTATAAATTAAACCTTTTGAACAATTATGAACTTAATTATAATTAAAATAAACATAAATAAAAATCGTATCAATCTGATTGTGTTTTTCTTTTCTTTCAGTAAAAACAAACCTCACAAATATGAAAAATATAAATTATTAGAATTTATAACAAGAATTATAGCAATAATACGCAACCCTGAGTTTATAAGTTAGAATATCAAAATCTTACAGTCTTCATAAATCTCCAAATGTAAATTGAATTGTAGCAAGCATCCCAAAAGTTGTCTTCCAGGAACTACAATACCCCAGTCAAAACATACACCTCCAAATATCATAGCAGTATGGATGGATAGAGAATTATTAAACAAATTGCATACAGTAATGGTTATAATACTAAACTTATTAATACATTAATTAAAGAAAAGGATTATAAATTAGCCATTCAAAAATTCATCCGAATACCGTAACTTCATTCAATACAATTAAATATGTTTCGACCCCATATTTTGGCGACAAATCAGAAAAAATTGTTAAAATTATAAACAAAACAAATAAATATAAAGTAAGCTTTAAAACAACTAGAAACATCTTAAACACTTTGTTTAATGTAAAATCAAAAACAGATGATTTGCTAAAATCAGGCATTTACAAATTAAATTGTTCGCATTGTAATTCGGCTTATATAGGCCAGACAATTAGAAATTTTGATATTAGGTATAAAGAACACGTACGTTGTTACAAATACAAACACCCAAATAAATCCAATTACGCTAAACACTTACTAGAACACAATCATTCAGTCAATGCATTCAAAGAGCAGCTTTAACTGATGTCGGTACCTAAAGCACACAAAGATTTTTGCTTCAAGTGATTAATTTCAAGACTGAGATGTTGAAAATTTATAATGAGGTATAATAAAGTAAAAAGGGGGTTTTAAAACAATTACTTGATACAATTTTCAACAAATGTTATAAAAACAATTAATAAAAGCAATATGAAAACAACTGTAACTGTTTCCGTTTATACGAAAGTTACAAAATAGCATAACACAAAAAATTTGTAGTTTTAAAAATTTTTGCATGATAATAACAAAACGAAATAATTTTGAAAACAGATGCAAAAAATTTGTGTTTGTGCGAATAAACATTAATTGGGAGTAAGCACGGCAGATCCGAAAACGAAATTTGACAGTTTAAAAAAAAACAGGAAGATAGTGAAGCCACTCTTACAATTACTGCGTCTAAAAATTAAAATTTTAAAATTTTTGAAAAATTGTGAAAATTCTAGAAATTATTGGAAATTAAAAATAATTAAAAAATTTTCAAACAAATTTGTAAATCACTTTCAGTGCGTATGCTGTATGAAATCCCCTATGGCTTTTATAAAATGTGGTTATTTTATATTCCTTCTCCATTTTAAAGGAAAAAAATGCGTCTACTGGATTTTTATTTTCGCAACCTTAAACCTTCAAAATTTGCACACCAGAACACGTTCGATCATATCCATTTCGTGTATCACAGTGACTGAGAGAAACCTCATGTAAGCAGGCCGCACATACTGGTGCAAAATTGTATAAATTTTGAAAATTTTTGGTATATTTGAAAATTTTTGTATTATTTGAAAGGTTTTGAGATTTTTTGTTTTTGGTATTTATAATCTAAAAACATATTCATTATTTGGCCTTTACTTTAAAACATCTAATATATTTTCAACTAAATCTATTGTGTAATTTAAATTACAAAATATCTAAGATATTTCAAAACAGAGTAATTTTTAAATATCTAAGATATTGGGAAAACGAATTTAATTAGAAATATCTATGATAGTTTGAATTCAAATTGCGTTTTTATATTTAAAAATATCTATAGAGTATTTCTAAATACATAATTAAAAGTATCTAGAAAATATTTTTAAATAATTAAAAATATCTTACATATTTTTAATTAAAGATATTTAAGATATTTCTTTAAGATATTTATAATAAATTTAAAATATCTCTAAATTATGTTTAAAAAAATAAGCAAGTTTTTTAGGCCATTAAATTATGTTGCTGCACGTGTGTAATTAATTTAATGCCTATTAGAATATTACGTACTCGCAGTAGCGTATATAAACTGCAATGCAATTTCCGGGCAATGAAGTTTGGAGGTAAATGTGGTAATGCCGATACATCATTAGGGCGTGCTTGGCATCGCTTGCTCCAAATAAAAACTAATCACGGTAACCATAATCAAAGGGTTAAACCTCATCTTTGTAAGGTTTATCTTTTATGCACGTACAGTGTAATAAATAATGAACATTAATTTACATGAAACAGTTTGCAGTTTCTAACGGTATGTCGTAAAATGTATTTTGTTTATTTATACAAATTCACTAGGTTGCTAATTATTTAAGTAACATTATTGTTCTGAAACACATTTGTATATAATATTTATGTAATCAAAATAAGAAATTCACGATTCTAAAATTTAAATATTTCAATTTCTTCAAATAAATATTTGTAATAGGATATTTGGCGAAGAAGTTAAACAGACAGCAAGATAATATAAAACAAGCAAGTTTTCTGGCTCAATTACCCGAAAAAAAGTGATGGATGTGTTCTGTATCTCAAATGAAACTAGCACATCGAGAAATGGTAGTTTATAAGATGAATTGCTTTGGATACATTTTTTAAGGTTCTAAATATTTCTGGAAATACATTCCACTGAATTTCAGGGTCTATTTCGTCTCGATTCATTTCAATAATATTTATTAAATATTATTCCAAAATTACATATTAATAAGTTCCAGCTTTACATTTAAAAACTGTACCATTAACAAATGAACAAATTGATGTCTTAAATTCGCCATTATTAAATGTTTTGAATTAAAAAATTAAGTCATCTTCAGACATAGATAACCAAGATTAAGTAATTAAGTTATATTAATCCTATAGCAACATCACTTGTTTACTTTTTAATCTTACCTTGTCAATGATATGTAAATAAACATGGCAAAATACGTATAAGGTTAAAATAAACAAATATGGTTGTATTTATACAGTATTTAATCTATACATCAAAATATTATAGGCATCGAGTCCAACGAATGTGTCTTATTTACTTGCGATCATTCAGCGAAGCTTATTGACCGATATATGAATTATGCATAAAAGAAAGGTACTTTTATGGCAATCATTTTCAGCCCAAACACTTTGACTAATAAGCTTGTGATATGGCCTTGGCCAAACATTTTTAGGGATGATCTAAAACACTGTGTGCATTAATTAAATTATTTATTAAAAAACATAAGAAACAGTGCCGATTAATAAGGCAAACAAGGCGTTACTCAAAAACGGATCTCTGCTTCTTAACTGCATTAAAAACTTAACTGGGGAAATGTATATACGAGTATACCACTTACATACAGCGTACAAAGATCCATTTTTACAGTCCAAAGTTTAGACAATAGTCGCGTTTATATGTATATTAAATAGGTAGATTCTCTTTTCATTTTCATTTCATTTTAATTGTATCTTTGAATTTAGATAACAAATAGACCAATTATATAGCATAAACAAGCATAGCAGTTTTACCGAACAAAACACATACACAGCGTCAAAAATGATCTCATAAATTTCACAACTTCTAACAATGGAATGTCGCCGTAAATGACGCTAAAACAAACATTGCTAGCGTATTTGTCTTTGTAACATGTTGAAAAACAGGATAATGGTGGGTAACATTAATAACTCGTGTAAAATGGAGGAATAAATAGGTAGACAGTATAAATTCGTCATAAGTACAGCAACGTTTGTTGAACGCAACTGGTCATTCTGTGACTAAACGATTTATAAAATTTAAAAAAAAAACAAGGATATAGCTTAGAAGAAGCATTTAATCTGTAAGGTTGCCATTACAGCTAACCTCAATTACTTACGTGGCAGCACGTAGCATGAGCCTTATGTACCACGGCTATTTTCAAACCAGATTAAGTTACGCTCAATCTGTTAACAACGGTTCAACGAGAACAAGCTACCAATTGCGACATCATCGGGCTGCAAGTCCTAAGTCCACACTGATAAAGGGAGATTCCGTAATTCTCCACTAATTCTGCAGATCAGCTGAAACGCCGTCGAGCCGGATCAGGACGACGTTAATTTGCACAGGCTAACCCCTGCCACCACCTATGCCGGCTGTGTCCAAGACGGGAGCTGCTATTTTTCCGCGAGCTCGGACTTGGCTCAAAGGGTACCAGTCTATAAAGTCATTGCCTGTTAAATTATTCGCAGTACCTAGTAATGGTCGACTTTGCACCACTCTTGAAGGTCGATAGCCGGTCTGATCATAGTGACCGGTACCTTAACAGCGTTTGGTGTGCAAAAGCACGAGCGTCCTGTTCCAACACTTTGATAGTGGGCGTGAGCAGGTAAAGTGCATCTCACTCCTAAGGCAAAAGGCCTTCATATTAGCAGCCGTGCCACTCACTCCTGAAGCTCACCGCTACCTGCATAAATCATCGATCTCCAACCCCCAATGTATTACTTAGGCAAATTAATAACTCAAAAGGTCATTCAGACTGACGCTTAGGTGTTAGATACCCATATCTGAAGCTAGCAACACTTCACCTCGTAACATCACTCACCTACTTTCCAGTTAAGGTAAACCCTGAACCTCTTCAATGGGAGGTGGACGTACCAAGTTGAAATCACCAGATTGACAGTTATGACGCCGACCCCGCGAAAGGTGTTATTATTTGCAAGTTTCTTGGCTGCCCGCCACAAATAAACCGTTAGAAATAGAGGACATACATTACGTGAACTTAGAAAAACGGTAACAGATCAAAAACGTACAAAAAATGGATAAATAAGCCCGACGCCCTAGGGGGAAAAGGGGATGTAAGAAAAAGGAAAAGACTCTTTGGTCAATCATCTAATTTGACGTTGTAGTAATGCAAGGTGTTTCGCGGCAGTACGTGCTATATAGTCCGGCAAATTAGCTGATAAATTATGCATTTCGTGTAAAAAAGTGAGATGAAGATATTTTTCTAAACTATGCTCCTTGAGAAACTTTTTGAGAGGTGGAGGCACTTCCTATCTAAGCCCATGGCACTATGGGCGCCATTTATGAAAATTGCTTAAAAAATACGCTATAACTTCACAACAACCGCTATTCTCTGAAATATTTTTTGATTTACCCCGGGTAAATCGACGCCAGAGTGGCCGAGTGGTTAGAGCACTTGGCTGCTACGCGGAAGGTCTTGGGTTTAAACCCGAAGACTGGATGCCTGGCGGGCGGCCTACCCAGTCGCTTTTTAAAAATTGGGAACCAAACTTCTCGAGTGGTGAGGGAAGTAAGGCAGCCGTCTAAAGCGTGGTGCTTACCACACCATCTTGTACTTCGGATAAGAGTGCGAGACGGTTGGGTATCTGAAGCGATGGTCCGGTGGCCCTGACCCACCGCATTGAAGGCCAAACTCCTCATTGGAGTGTAGTGCCACCGACTTTACTTTACTTTGCCCCAAGTAAATCGATCTCTATGAGTCCAAACCTAACCTCAGAACTCACAAGTCGGCTTCGCATAGCCGGGAATTGCGTAATTTTGCATACCTCAGAGGGGCAAATGAAAAATACTGAAAAAATACTTTTTTCCTGTATAAACTTCATGAATTTTAAAAATTAACAAAATCTTATAGTAAACGGTCATTTTTATGAATTCAGAAGTACATTTCTCACTTTGCTACCGTATACTCGCATCATCTTCGGCATGAAGATTTTGCAAGTGAAGAAACAGGCTATGTAAGGGTTGATGAAACTGGAAAATCATCTACAGTATTTAATTTATTTGCAGTGTTACTTGTGTTTGGGAAAAAATTGCAAAATTGCAATTGCAAATTGGCTGGTCATTCACTTTTAGTCGTCACAAAAGCAACTCCCGCATTTGCAAAGTGCATTGCATTGCATACCTGTTTTCAAGCAATTGCATCTACCGGCGCAAGCTCCGTAGCAGCCACATTTCATGATGTGCCTGCAGACCTTTCCTGCAGGAAGCAATCTAGTTCATTTCACTTACAGACAAAGAATTGTTGTTACGATACAGATCTTAAAGACAAGGTGAATTGCAATCGGTGAAATGTACTTCACTTGCCAAAAAGGATCGGATGATATCGAAGACTTTAGCCACCCAAAGAGCAAGAGATTGGAAAGCGTTGGTGACTTGTTCAAGCTCTGGCTTCATACGTATCCTGCCTGTAGAGCCGCCGACAGGACGCAGGACATGTAGATGCAGCGTATCTTTTGTTGGATGGATGTTTTGTATGTTTCTCCATTTCTTTGTGAAAAGGTCCTGCCTTGCTGCATTCACTTGCTCCTCTTTGCAACACCTGTCGTTCATTATAACCACTTATCTCCCGATATGAGGGAGTAGCCAGCGACCTGCTGGATAGATGGAGTTTTTGATAACTGGCACAGAGCCTGCGTTACCGGCAGTCCTTCCAAGTTGCCCATGCTGTCCGTTTTTCCTTTCTTTTAATATACGATATGGCGTCGCAAGCTGATGAGAGCTTGGACAGTAAGTAACCCTCCACGCTATAGTCTGAATTTCAATATAGCTGTAGCTATTTCCTGTGCCTAAGGCAACCCACAGCTCGTCACAGTTCAGTTGAACCGACAATGCTGTTGCAACGACAATAACATTGGTAGCCACTGTACGGATGAGTGTGGGCTTCAAACCTCTGTTAAGATTCTTCGTGTGTGCAAGATGTTAAGATGTCCAGAAAAATGTCTTCTGTGCAGAGGACCTCTTCATGATGCGTGGCCGAAACTCTTCCGAGATAACCGGTGTTTGATGTTACAACACAGCTAAGAAACTCGGAGTTTCTGCTGTTTTGCATCTTCTCTTAAAAACTCAACGCAGTTATGAGAAACTAGTTTGCGAGCCTTTACTCTTCGTCGTGCACCATTTTTTCTCTTCTTCGGCAGGATAGCTTTCGGGGACTCTGCTCTATACACGTCAAAGCCGACGTCAATTCGCACGTATCTTTCCTAAATTAACTTTTAAAGTATGTCACCGTTTTTGAGCATACTTGCCAAAAATATCTGCTGGGTCAGGCCGAACAAAATTTAATGTAGCGGCTCTGTTTTGACCAACCGGATGCAACGTTTTGGGATATTCTCCCGCAGCCAGCTTATAATTCTCAACTCATCAGTTACAAAAAGAGAAATAGCATAAGAAGGAATAATCACTGCGTTACCAAATTTACTTTCATCGTTGGTACTTGACTGTAAACAGATTGTGTGCCACCTCGTATCAGACAGCCGGTAGAAAACAGAAATTTTGAAATTTGCTGATGTGCCCCTGCGAGGTAGGCAGAATTACGCAATTCCCGGCTACGCAGTGCCCATCTGTGAGTTATGAGGTTAGATAGATAGATAGATAGATAGATAGATAGATAGATAGATTTTTATTCATTTGGCACATAGCGTAGAATATAATTACATGGGTATCAATAAATACAAATACAAATACATGAATAAATATTGCAAGAAAATAATTAAATGTAATATAACGTCGCATAAACTTGCATAAATAACAGAACAACGATAACATAAATACAATACAACAAAAATGTCTTATAATACATCACACTTTATCACATCTTATCAAATTTATATCACAGCTTGATTGACAATATATGATATTCAACTGGTACTTGGTACATAAGTTATTTTTTTTTTAATTTGTTAAAAATTCCCCTACCGAATAAAAAGATCTAGATAACAGCATCGTTTTTAATTTACGCTTAAAGATGTTCTCATTTGTGATAATTTTTAGTTCATTTTCTAATTTGTTGTAGAGTTTCACAGAATTACTTAAAAATGACGTGAAGTGAACATTGTTATTTGAATGCTGTGTTCTTAAGTAATTGCTGCGAGTATTGTATTCGTGAACTTCATGATTACTATTGAAAAGTGACTTATTTTTAAAAACAAATACAATACTTTCGTAAATAAACAGACTTATCGCCGACATTATTTCAACTTGTACATAGATCTGTCTGCATGAATCGCGCTTACCAATATTAGTAAGAATGCGAATAACTTTTTTTTTGAGTTTTTAATATTTCGGGTAGATATTGTGAATTCCCCCAGAATAAAATTGCATATCGTAGTATTGATTCAAAATAGGCAAAATAAATTGTCCTTAGTGTTGCAGACTGATTGCAATCTTCGAATGACAAATATTGCTCTATTTAATTTTAATTTAAGTATTTTATAGTGTGTTTGCCATTTTAAATTTTCATCTATATATGAACGCCCAAAAGTTTACATTTATCCACGAATTTGATCTTTTTGTTCTGAAAAGTTATGCTGTTCATATCAATTTTTTTGCTAACATTAAAAAGAATTATATTTGTTTTCTCAACATTTACTAATAATTTATTGTTATTAAACCAAGTTGTAGCTTGTTGCATAGTAAGAATTAATTTGGACTCTAATTCCTTCGGACTCTCTGCAGAGACAACAATACTTGTATCATCTGCGTACATAGTTACTAGACCGTCTATGTTGTATGGTAGATCATTTACAAAAATTACGAACAACAGAGGTCCCAAAATGGAGCCTTGCGGAACTCCACATGTAACAGAGCATGTGTTTGACGTATACTCGACACATTTTCCATTAGAATAACTGCTGATCTGCACAAATTGTTTTCTGTTTGTTAAGTATGATTTCAGTAATTGCAAAGGAACGCCGCGTATTCCGTAATGTTCTAATTTATTTAACAAAACATTGTGATTAACAAGGTCGAAAGCCTTAGACAAATCACAATTAATACTAGCTGTTAATTTATTATTATTTATATTTTTATATGTAGCTGATAAAATGTTTTGTAAAGCAGTAATTGTTGACTTTTTCTGTTGATATCCGTGTTGTTCTGAACAAAAGTAATTATTTTGTGTAAAATAGTCTACAACTTTATCTTTTATGGATAATTCAAATAATTTAGAAAATGCTGGAAGTATAGAAATTGGTCTAAAATTTGAAATGTCTATATTATCTTTAGTTTTTTGGAGAGGAATGACTTTAGCAGTTTTTAATTGCTCAGGAAAAACACCGGTTTCGAAACTGCAGTTAATTATGTAAGAAATAGGTTTGTGTGTATGATCTGCGACTGATATGATAATTTTGACGGGTACATTATCAATTCCTAAAGAGTTTGAATTTTTTAATTTTGCAATTAATGATTTTATCTCACTACCAGTAGTAGGAGCTAAGAATAATGATGACGGGTTGTTTAAGTATTTTAATTTAATGTTGTTTTGTGAGCTACTAGGAATGTTTTTTTGTAGTTTAGCAGCCAAACCTGAAAAATGTTGGTTGAATTTATTTGCGACATTTACAGGAGTTTCGATTAAATTTCCATTTTCTTTAATAGCAATATTTACTTTCTCATCCTTAGTTTTATTAATCTCCTTTTCTATCACTTTCCAAGTTGTCTTTCTAATATTATTAGAGGATGTTATAAGAGCGTCCACGTAAAAACGCTTTGCTAGTAATATTACAGCCCTATAAATTCGAGTATATTTCAAATAATATGACTTAAGAACAGTATTTTGGAACATTTTGTTTATTAAATGAAGTTCTCGTTTGGTTTTACTAGAAGTTTTAATGCCCAATGTAACCCAGCTTTTATTATTTTCTCTATAGATTACTTTGACAACCGGAAAAGCTTTGTCAAAAGCATGATCAAAAATTGAATAGAATTTGGTCATTTTTTTATTAACATCAGTGTCGTTATTGTAAATTGGTTGCCAGTTGGCTTGTCCAATTAAACCAATAAACGTATTTACGTTTCTGCAATTAAATTTTCGTTCTTTATTAACAGTTAAAGATCCGTTCAATTTTTGATTGTTAGTTTTTATTTGAATTATTTGCAAATCATGATCAGAAAAGTGAATAGGAATATTTATGACTTTAATTTTATTTAAATTTAAATTTGTCAAAAAGTTATCTAAGCATGTCTTAGAGTTTTTTGTTACACGTGTTGGGACGTCTATTGTTGGTCGCAGTTTGTAGGATTTAAGAACAGAAATAAAATCAGTTTTATTTTTCGACTCAACTAACAAATCAACGTTAAAGTCACCGCAGATGACAATATTTCTGTAACCGGAAAGTGAATTTATTAAAGAATCTAATTTGTTAATAAAAGTTGGAAAAACACCAGACGGTGATCTGTATACAGCAGCTATAGCAATGTTGGCATCTAGTAGATGAATTCCACAGCATTCAAAATCTTTTTCTGTGGCAAAACTGTTAATAAAGTCAAGAGTTTGAAATTTTAGATGTTTTTTAATACAAATCAAAGTACCCCCACATTGAAATACATTGCGCGAAAAGAAACCAACAATTTTAAATTGACTAATATTAACACACTCAATCTGATAAGAAGTGAGCCAGTGTTCGTCAATACATATAACATCTACATTATGATTATCATTGAGAAATATTTCAAGATCCGTAATTTTTCTATTTAAACTTTGAATATTTATGTGCATGATTTGGGCCGATTTGCCTAATTTTGTTCTAAAAAAGATTTGTCTAGATTATCTGAAGATACCACACTGTACATGGATGTGGAGGATGTTGAGGATGTAAAGGATGTTGAATGCAGCAAATCCAAAGATGAAGATCTGTGACAATGTTGTAAATTTTCACTTACGGAATGTGTAGATATTGCTGATATGACAGGGGTAATGTTTATACTTTCGTTGGTTTGATCTTGCTGCGTATCACACACGATCGTTATTAAATTATTATTGGGAGATATTTTATTCTTCAATAGGTTCATGATCTTAGTTATAACTTTATTTTTACCATACCGATTTAAATGTAGTCCGCTGTAAGTGTAGTCGCTGCGTAATAGTTCTCTATTTATATCAAAAACACTTACTTGTGGCAATAGCATATGAATATTGTTCATGTGCTTTTTACACTGTATATTTAAATTAATTATGTCCTTGTTTAAACGCGGATAGTCATACCTTAGTGGAATTGTACTAATAATTACATTTGTATTGCTGCATTCCATTACGGCTTTGTCAATTTTTTCCATAAAAACCTATTGTAACTATTATTATTAGTCCCGGCAAGAACAAAAACAAAATCAAATAAGGTATACTCGCGAGTGAGATTTCCTATGCATCTAGTAACCTGTTCGAATGATGCATTCGGTTTAAATATAGTTTGTACTTTAAATTCCTGTTTGAAGTTAGATTTGAACTCCCCTCTTTACCCGAGGTAGGTCAAAGTATACTTCAAAAAACAGCAATTTTCGTGAAGTTATAACGTGTTTTTCAGCCATTTATAACAAAAAGCGCTCATGGTATCATGGGCAGAGACGGTAAGTGCCCTCACCACTTAAAAATACAAACAGGTAATGAGATAAACTTCTGTTGACAACCTCCCTTGATTATGTCTAATTAATAACATGGTTAAAATTCTATGTCCATTGTCCATGCCCGTGAAATACCCTGTACAGTTAAGTTCATCTGTGCACACATTTTAAACAATGCCATGTGCGATGCCAACCAAAACCTTCACGTAACAGTAATCAAATGTTAAAAACACCAGCTAATGGGTCAGCAAATATAAGCTTTTTAAAACACAAACAACACAAGGAGCGGACGTAGCTCAGTGGTTAGCACGCGTACTACCAATGCAACGGATCCGGGTTCGATCCCCGACCCGGTCGATCGCCCTCGCATGGCAACGAGAAACCAGCGAGGTGGATTTTTCCCCAGAAAAACCTCTCTGGAGAAGAAGTGCATGCACTTCTTGTGGTTCGGAGCCCACATTAAACTGTAGGTCCCCTATGTATGTCTGTGCAAAATATCTATCGTCGCGCATCAAACACAGACATAGGAGAAAGGTAGACAACGCCCTGAATAGGGTATAGCACTATAAGAAGAAGAAAACACAAATAGGTTAGACAATTGGACCATCCTGTACAATTTTGTTGTAACGTTATAAATACATAATTACTAATTCATTATCAAACCCTGCAATTTAAGTTCAATCAATAGCTCGATCTAAGCTGATATCTTTAATCTGGACAATAAAAATGTCCACACCCAATACCATATTTGAAATGTCACCAGAAAACAATTTATTATGATAACGTCAAATTTGTAATATTACAAGGTACTGGTGTACGTTTACTAGCCGGCTGCAACACCAATATGAATATAAATTCTAGTTTCTCATGTAGATACAAATGTGAATTCGACAACAATGACGATCAACGAACTGCGTTCGTTGAAGGCAGAAAACCTACGTACATAATTTATAAGTTCCTACAACCTACCAGCACCTTCGTCCTCATTAACTTGAATAATTTATTACAAAATGACAATTACAAACGTTCTTGAAATCAATGATGTCGTCGCCTACTGTCTGTGTGTTTGCTTTATGTGAGCTACGAACTCGTATTATCTGGAGAATAGCATGAAATTGTAATAAAGGGAGCTCCGAATTGCACTCTGAGCAACCACACCCTAGATCAATTTTTTATAACCCACATTCATATAATTTTTTTATTGTATAGCTGCACGATTGTTAAAAGTTGCTGTAAAGAAACTTCTTCCATAATGTTAAAAAAACAATATCTAAAAGGTACTTTCCTTCCAATTATTGCTTTTAAGGCAATAGGAGCAAATATTTAAAACAAATTTTTGAAACATGAAATGTCAGAAAAACATTTTTTTGTTATCTACGTTACAACGCCTCATATTGGATTAAATAAACAAAAAAATCTCAAATGAGAAACCAAACCTAAAAGCGTAATTAACAAAAGTACAGAAATCAAAAAATAAATTCAACGTCGGTAGTTCTAACGTGCGATCAACCAAAAATCACCCCAAAGGTGACTGTGAAATGATACACGCATCTTTCATTTATATTATTGTATACACAATTTTAGTGTCGAGAAATTTTCCGCAATTATTAATAAATTAACGCAGTTTTTCTTAACAAATTTATTCATAGGTTCGAGCTTCACTTCGTTGAAGTTCATTTTAATTTATTGTAAATAAAACAATTCTTAACTTCTTCAACAGGTTTTGTATTTTAGCTTTATACGTATTTCAATGTGTTTACACGTCATTTTCAAAAACAAGAGTAAAAGTAAACAGTAAACAATAAATCTTCATAAATAAATCTTGGTTTTCTATATCTGCGTCCAGATGATTTGATTTTTCATTTCAAAACGTCTAATAACGGTGAATTTGCCAAATTAATTTGTTCATTCATTAAAGGTACAGATTACAATTACGTTAAACACTTATTAGAAAACAATCATTCAATGACATCGAATAACACTATAAAATTTTGACACTTTTGTGATGACAAACGTGAATTAGATATACTAAAAGCATTTGAAATTCATAAACATTTAAAATCTGTACCTTTAATGAATGAACAAATTGATCTTTTAAGTTCACCATTATTAGACGTTTTGGAATGAGAAATCAAGTCATCTGGACGCAGATAAAAAAACCAAGATCAAGTTATGACGATTTACTGTTCCTATAGCAACACCAACTGTTTACTTTTAATCTTGTTTTTGAAAATGACGTGTAAACACGTTGAAGTACCAGTAAAGCTAAAATACAAAACCTGTTGGAGTTAATAATTGTTTTATTTACAATAAATTTCTTAACAAAGTTTTTTTTTCGAAAGAAAAATGATTTTTTTTACCAAGGCAGATTAGTGTAATGGTTTTCTCTCAAGAACAGCGAAGTGACGGTGCATTGCATTATTCTATTCACAAATTGTTTAGAAATATTTCTTGCTATATTTGCAGCAGTTGTTCTTGATTATAACCAGTTTCGTTCCACTCTCAACTATTGTGTGAGACAGGTAGCATCTGTCGGAAAGAAGGCAGCTGAAAATAAATGTAACAAATTTATTTTGCGCTGCTAAAATAATTTTAGTTTAGATCAGTGTCGTTCAGATTTTAACGCGAACTCGTTTGTTAACCCCTTTTCTTCCATCGCATTCTGAGCTTTAACGCCCCCCCCCCCACCCCATTTAGTAAAAATAGGGATAGTTCTCACGCCAGGATTTCCAATTGCCCTTTAAAACGCACTCCATATTCAGAACGTTAAGTATTCTTCAACTGAATTGCAAGGAGCTCACTAGCTCTTCCGCTCTGGTCTTATTACAAAGACGAATATTAAGAAAACGAAGTTCGTTTGTAACGATTTTGAAGGACCCGTCAAAAACTTTGAATTTGGAATCACATTCAAAAGTAAGACTTTACCGCCCACCCAAGAATTACATTTTTTTGCATTTGCAACATTTCTGGACAGCCCGTAAAATAGTCTAAAAGTTATTTGAAGCAGAAAACCGACTTCACCAACCGAACATAACTATTATAATGAAGGTGAACAGCCCACATTGCCGCATGTTCATTGAAGTGTACTCAAATTTAACAAAGTCAAACGATTAGGTTATCACTTATTTGCACGCATCACAGTTGTCAGGTTATTACACCCATTTAAAAGTATTTTGTACTTACTTTGAATCCATTTGAAGTTGCATTAAATTACTGAAGTTCGTAATTTTACGAAACCTCTTTATTTAATTGCAGTTTATAATTTAGCGTAAACCCTCCGACTCTCTAACATCTCAGTATCGTATGGAAATCAAATTTAAATTTGTTTTTATATTTACTAAAAATATAGTTTTTGTACAAACTTAAACGAAATAAAGCTGGAACTTACTAATAAAATTATTAAGCCTATTTCACTTTAATTTAAACACTATTATGATTTGTACATAGTTGAAACCACATTATTTTGTTTTTAAATTGACTACGTTGTGTGTTATTGTTATGAGACTTGAATGCATACTGATTACATAAATTCAACACCAGTCTCTAAAAGTTCAGTCAGATTTACGCAGCCGTTGAGGAGCCCCTGCAGTTCGAATCGCGTGGAAATACAAAGTATTTAATTTATTGTAAATATCGTTAAAATAAAGATTTGTTAAAGTTAAGAATTATTTTATCTACAATAAATTAAAATAACCTTCAACAAGGGAAACAAAATATTTATGTTTTTATGGAATTTCGGTTTATCCGAACAAGAAAATTGCAGTTGCGGACTTGCCGTTTTCAGCCGATTATTTATGACAGCAAAAATAAGTTGCACAGATGATTGAAGATGCCGCAGAAACTTCGCAGTTCATCTTAACAAACCCAACTCTCAAATGGAAGTTGACAAGCAATGTTGAAACAAGATCTACATTTATTTCTCTTAGTCGAAGAAGAAGGTAAAATAACCTATATTTTGGTAGGTATTTAGTTTGTTAATTTAAGGCACAATTACCGCAAACAGATACCGTGAAAAAATGTTGAAACTATTTTAAAATGACCTCTACGATGATGAATTACAACTTGGTTACTTTCAACAAGATGGGGCAACGCCCACTGTACACATGAAACATCACGCATGCTCTCAGAATTCTTTGATTAACAAGTAGTTACTAGAAATACAGTCAACCGTTGGCCTCCAAGATCACCTGACCTAACTCCTTGCAATTTCTATCTGTAGTTTTATCTGAAAAAATCAATATTCCAAAGACATGTCAACAATTTAGATGAACTTAGACAGAGGATAAGAGAAATGTAAGATTTAATGAAAATAACTTTGTTCTACTTTGTTGTTGTTTAGCTAGCGGCGTCTGAGCCTCTAATGAGGATGGCGACTTTGTGATGTCTGATGTGCTAAGTCCAATCCAGGAAAATCAATCCGCCGGACAAGCTTTGAAATATAATATGAACATAAAACAGGTTTTTACGCAATAAACAAAAAATCGTTGATAACGTAAATGTAAAGTTTATACAAGCAACGGTAGCTTTGGTTGCCGTACCTTAGAATAATAATAACGAAGTAAAACAAGGTTAATTTGAAAAAGCAAACAAAGTGCTACTATTCAAATTGTAAAGCTACATTTGCGTTTTCCGGGATTTGCTTACAACTAATTAGGTTACAGGGCCGGCCTAAAATTAATATATCATTTGTCGTAAAAGGAAGTAAAGGCGAGAGAAATTTAATTGCTATTAAAATGGTACAAGCCTACAAAATTACAGCCCCAAAGCACTTATCTAAAGATCAATTCTAGAATGCTTGTATCTCGCATTTACCAATTATTCTTTTGATTTTTTTTTAATCTCAGGGTTGTTACTTATTAAGCTAACAAAATACGATAAAATAAAGAAAATGAGCAAAAAATTTTAAAATTCTACTTTCCTTAAAACAGACACTTATCTTAGTTTCTTTACAATTACTGTTGTGATCCTTGACCTGATAACTGTTGTCTGATATACTCTCTTCTCTGGTTAGATTATTTCCAAAAAACACACCACTCCGCTCCAAATAACAACCTTATTACTATTTATTTATTCAAGATCGTTAATGTAATTTTGCAGCTTCCTCCACTGTAGCCTCAAACACGTATTGTATTGCTTTTGCACTACCTTACTTTTAAATACTTTCAACATGATTCAAAATACTTCTATCCGTTTTTGTTATAGATTTTATTTAACTAGAAAACACTTTTCATTAAATAAAACTGGTTTCCTTCTCTTTTCTTTCAGGAATTCAAAATTCTCCCTCTCTGTTTGCAGGACGAGCCGTAACTAACTAAAATTCCTCTTTCATTTGTCTTCTTACATTAAAATAACGTTTCATAATTTAAGGAAATGAATTTTTAGGTAGTTTTGAATGCTGTCTAAATTAAAATATTGTTACTGATTGTCACGTGTAAGTCGGACTTGGTCAGATGCTTCCGATGCCAAGTATGTCTTCTAGAACAACGGTGCAAACTACAAACCTGTAGCACTCAGGCGAAAGACCCATTGTTTATACTTCTCATTAAAGATTGTCCCCGAACAAGCATACGGTGTTAGTGGAAAAGGCCATAGCGCCTTGTTTAGAGGGACGAACCGTGTTTCCTCAGAATCCAGAAATCCGGATCCGAAGTGTATTAGGCGCAAAGGGGGGTAAGTGTGGGGGCACCAAACAGAACACAAATTTTGAAATATATTTAATAAAAGAAAAGTAAAACAGACAGACGCGAGAGGAGTAGAAAGAAGAAGGCAAGAGCGAAGAAGTAGGACAGCAATGTCGACCTCGAGCAAGGCGTTTTGGTTCACGCCTTTTGCCCAAATGAGGGTTTTTGGCCGTTCCGTTAAGGATTGAATAGAGACAAAAATTTGAACAGAGGGATTCCGCTAAGCCTGTACAGATACAGACGACCCGGGGGTTTGCAACTCCAGACCTCCCGAATGAGAATAAGTGAACGCTGTAACCGCTAAGCCACCTTCCTCGGTATTTTAAATGTCGTAGAGTGCTCCTTTCAGACCTTTCTTATATGTTCTGGGAGCTTTTTGTTATTTTTCGGAATGGGGAGGTGGGATTAGTGGTGATTCTTGAAACGCGAGCTCGGGTTCGGTCGAACCCCAATTCTGGCTTCACTATATTTGATGCGTATAAATTTTTAAAAACAAAATTTTGCACGCCTGCGCCGGTACTCCAGTGATAATGACATTTGGCTTTAGATTTTGTATCGATTCTTGATTCGGTTTGTAAAATTCGTTTGGTACCTGCATCTCGAATAAGATGTAAAACTGGTAGAAGCTTTGCAAAACACCCCCCACCCCCGCACCCCATGACATCGGCAAAAAAGTGGCCTTCTGTGGCTAATGTTAAGATATAAAATATTGTTTCAGATCATGGTCTTCTAACAAACTAAAAATTGACATAGAAAATTCAGCGTCCTTTTAGCCTATACCGTGGGCATATAATTAAGTTGCCCAGTGCTCCCAGACTACAAACATTTTGACATTCATTTTTCATCCAACGTTTCAAGGGTTTTAAAATTGAAAGTGAATCGATATCAGAAAAATCATTATTGGCTTAGAAACCCGAAACTTGTATTTTTGCTGAAATCAAAAATTGTATATATTTTTCATGAAAATTATGTTCTTTTCCGTTCTGAAGTGTAAGAAAACCAGTGGTAGTCGGCCCTATTAGGCATAACTATTAAAAAAATCAAATTCCAACTTTTAATAACAAAAATTATTTTTACACAGTTTTTACTTTTTAACACCACCGCGTAACATACGCATACGCGAAGACAGAACTTATCGGGCCAAATGATTCCAACTACAACACAATCAACCAATCTATTATTCTTAATACGTTTGCATGCAGTTGATACAAATAATGCAATGATCAGATGCAAAGAAATAGTAAAGATTTCAGACCGCAATAAGCACGGCAAAGGCACGTCCTCTGTAGTTTTTATTACTTTACTTGCGCCGGTCAGCGGTAGTTAGGTGCAGTTATTGTTTATTTATTTCATAAGTAGTTTACAAATTTGCAGTAAATATAGAAATTCTCGTTAACCAGCTTTTAAAAGAAACATGTGATGGATGCTATTACGAAAAACAAATATAAACAAAAATCATGGGCGATGTACTTCCAGTACTAAAAGCTCTTAATTTTGATTATATCGTACAAGGTTTAGCAGTAAATTGTATCTTGATATTCTCGGAAACTTTTACGTAAAGGCTCATCTTGACATTTCTAGAACTAATAGAATTTCAGATATATCACGCTTGTCCATTAACTAAACTGTCAGAATAAAATACATCTGTAAAAGCAGGGTTGCAGCTAACCCTAACTATCAAGTATAAATGTGGTAATAACTAAATGGAAATAGAAGTCATTTTGAAATAAAACTGAAATTAACGAAGTACCACTTCACTTAACCGGTTTAATATTTCAATTACTTAGAATGTAGCGTGAGGTTTAGTTACTGCAACCACTGATACGTTTTACAATATTATTAGAAAATATGTGGCATAATAACACCTGAGATAATGGCAAGAAGGGCCGAAAATGAAATTTTGTACAGATGCTACCACTACTGGTCTACTTTACAGCAACGTAAACTTTCTCACAATTCTAAACGGAATTTAGTAAATTTTCTTTAGTCGCATGGTTTGGTATTCATTCTTCAAAATTATTTTTATCACACCGGGTAAAAGAATGTTATAAGTTATAAGTATCCTATAAATTATAACTAGGTGTTGTTTATTAAAAAAAGCTGTCGGGCAACCGCAACGAGACCTTCCTTGCATTCATTGAAATTATTGTAAATTTTTTAAATATTCTGATAATGTAAATTTTTGAAAATTATTAAAATTACGAGAATTTTTAATTTTAATTATTTTATTAATGCACATTACAGCCAATCAAAATGCAGCATTAAGCTACTTAAATTAAAATTAGTCTCAAAATCGTACGACACTAATTAACGATCAATAGAAAAATTGATTTGGGCATGTTACTATGGCAATACCAAAGTTTGCTGTATTTTTTATACCTACAACAACCTACACGAAATTAATAAATAGAAAATTTTATGTCAAATATGGCAATTCGACATTTAATTTAAAATATATTGAATTGTTATTGCGAGTAAGTTGTAATAGATGTAATGTATGTCTATTACAACTTGATAATTTCGAGGAAAATAGAAAGACTAAATTATTATTACTTTTTGTGGCGGTGTCGTTACGATTTTCTTACCCAATCTGCATTCAAGCATTCTTTCATGTTCTAGAAATTTTTTATCGTGCCCTCCAACAACGTAATCGAGCCCTCCTGTTCCACTCGGGCCGATTAATACGTTCTAGGAATGCACTTCTAAAATTTTCCGGAAAGAATTAATGCTTTTATGAGATTATAAGTAATATTTGCGATAGTTTTAGTTTTTCGTGTATATCATTTTCAATTGTTTACCTAAAACAACGCCTAGTTACGCCCTACTTACTTCATGGTTACGCTAATAAACAACGATAAACAAAGTACGCCGTTGGTTTGATTTTGTGTTCATAAAAATAATAATGTTTGAATATTTAGGAAAATTTAAAAAAATTTGTAAAATAAAAAATAATTGTATCTTTTGGGAAATTTTGGAATTTATAAAACATTTCGATTATTTTAAAACATTTTTGAAATTTTGAAATTTTTTTGAAGATTTTGAGTTAATCAATGAATTTTTAATTTCATTAATAGCTTGCACTAGGGATGCAGCGAGCAGTACTTTTTCAAAATGCCGGATAACGGATATTCGGTATCCGGCTGCTCAGCCGGATAGCCGGATACCGGATTATCCGGCATAGTTTTTACTTTCGAAGTAGTTTCAGCTTAAATGCAGTAAAATTTAGGTTTTAATCACAGAGCATAATATATACTTAAAGAGTATGCAATGCACGAATCCTATAGTTTTATTCTGTAGTGTTTCAGAGAGAGAGCACCGAGACATGGAAACTGTCAAATGTAATATTTCAAGGATGTGCTGATTCACTCTAATATTGTTTTTTGTTCACAATTAAGATTGGAAATATGTCAACGAAATTGATTGTAATTACAAGAATTAGTAATTTTCAACAAATGTTAAAAATAAAACGTGTTCTGTCCTGATAGATCCGAACCATCAAGAAATCAACTGACATAACCTAAGATATATGGTTTTTATCGACATTTAAATAAAATATTGACGATTGACGATCGGGTGCTTTTTATAGGTTCCTTGTCTCGGATCTCTCTGTCACATGTACTGCAAAATTGAGGCCTGCATATCATAGCAACAGGCGGTTCATGCATACTCCTTATGTTATACATATATTTCTTCGTGGTTTTCACAAATAATACTTATTTATGTTGTTTAAAATCATTTCAAATTTTTAACTCGCATAAATGCTGATCTCAATAACAAATTTAGTAATTTTATGCAGATCTGCAAAATACTGGACTTATGCGGTTTTGCTCTCTTACTTTCAATTGTTTTAGTCTATACTTCCAAATCAAATTGCATCTATAATCTCTTTTACTTAAGGAAAAATCTCCGGCCGGATATTTCGTATTATCCGGCCAAACCGAATATTCGGTGAAATGGCCGGATAGGCCGGATAACGGATAAAAACCGAATATCCGTTGCATCCCTAGCTTGCACCCAAAAATAACCTTTACACTAGAAACTGAACAAAACAGGTCTATTAACTTTTTAGATTTAAACATAAAAATTTATTCAAATAATAAACTTGAATATTCTGTTTATACGAAACCTACATAAACAGACATTACAATACCACACCATTCCTGTCATCATAAAACACATAAATTAGCAGCATACAGGTCCATGATACATAAGACTTTAGCGGTTCCTTTAGGTGAAATTAGTTATAATAGAGAAATTTCGATTATTAAACAAATTGCATACAATAATGGTTATAATACTCAACTTATTGATACGTTAATTAAAGAGAAAAAATATAAATCGGCTATTCAGAAAATTCATCCAAACTACTTCATTAGATAAATTGAAATACGCCTCAATTCCATATTTTGGCAATCAATAAGAAAAAAAATCCAAAATTATAAACAAAGCAAATAAATGTAAAATAACTTTTAAAACAACAAAAAACGTTTTAAACATGTTGTTTAATGCTAAAGAAAAAACAGACAATTTACTAAAATCAGGTATTTACAATTTGAATTGCTCGCACTGTAATTTATACAGGGTGTGTATAAATTGGTGAAAGAACTACACGTGGCGATGTTGGTCATAAAATTCTGAGTCGAAAATCTTAATACCAAAATGTTGGACAATGCTTCCTCTGTCCTCAGGAACCATTTTAAAGGAACGTACAATTGACAAGATTGGATCCACACACCACAGGTGCTTTGTTATAATGCGCGGTAACTAAGGATCATTATACTTCAACAATATTTAAACCTTATACGTATTTCTATATGCTGAAATACGTATAAGGTTATAATAAATAAATATTATTGACGCTATAAAGTATTTTTTCTATTTTGGTTCTTTACTGACTACTTTATGAAACTCATTTGGATTTCATAAAGCAACTCTTTAAAGAACTCGAAATTTTATTTTGTTAGGTTGGTGACAACCATGTGACAGCAAAACCTTCACGCGTTATAAACATAACCTTCAAATTGTAAGTTCTAAAAATTAAGATTATTTAGCGTATTTTTCGCTACTTTGCGTAGCTCGGGTGGGGTGCAATATAATTCTTCTTCCATCTTATCTTCAAATCTTAGGTATTTTAAAAATTAAATCACTTTCAAACACAGTTTGTCTAAATTTTAATTTGACAGTAGTTTGAGTTGTTTGAAATTATTTTAAATGGTACCAACAGCCACATAACAAAAAAAAATTTCCTAATGGATTATATTTTTAAATTAAAATATAAAATAAGGTAATTTTTAACGTTTTTGGACCAAAATAGAAAAAATAGTATAAAATACACGTTTCATAAGACATTTAAGCGCACTTGTCCACTAGAAAACTCGCCGCAAGCGGCTCGTTTTCTAACTTGGACGCGTGCTCTAAAATCATGTCTAATGAAATTTGTTTTTTAATATACTATTATTAATACATCACTGATTAAAATAGTTTCCAAAATATGAAAGATTAAAGATTGTTGAAGTAGTATAGGAAAGTCCAGGTGAAGTGCTTCGCCCGTTATTAGCAAGTAAAACCGTAAAGAAACGCTTACTTCTAGCGAAAGTAAAAAATAAATTTCACAGAAGCTTCATTGATGATTCATTCATGATTTCAGAGTTACGTATTTGTTGTTGAACTAATAATTTGAAACATTAACGTTGATTCTAGTAGTTATTTCCTAGCATCATTATTAACTAGGCATAATTGCTCATTGTATAACGTCAAAAAGTGAGAGAATACTTAAAATTGTAAGGCACTGAGTAAATGGTAAATACCCACAGCCTCGCCGATCTGTAGCAAATCACAATAACATGTCTCAAGATTTTGGAGATTTGCAAAGCAATTTAATGAAAGATTTAGTTACATAACAACATCTATTTATGCAAATATTCTCCAGTGTATTTAATAATAACAAAGCTTAATTATACAGTATGTCTCCGTAAATATATCCCCGTGATAATTCCAGAAACAAATTAATTACGGACAAGAATTTGGTTCAATAAACCCAATCGATTTTGCGCCTTGATATGCAATTACCATTATGGTCGATTATTTCAAAATTCGAATAAATTGGGTCGATCGAGTACTCGAAGTTTAAGCTAATTAATAAAAAAAAACTAACAAAGTATTGTGTAATTACCGGTATGTCCCTGAAGAGGTAACCGTGATTCTTAGAAATTCACTAACAGGAAGGTTGCACAATGGTTGCACGCAAGAAATAATTTGCAGCTGCAACCCTCTTTTCTTATGGTTAAATATTTGGTGTTGACAATTTTTATTGCATTTTGAACACCTGCATAAAAGAGCGGAATTTATACGTAAAAGCTTTTTGCAGATAAAAACAAGCAATAAACTTCAAGGGGGTTGTTTATTAAATACTGCCCGCCCTTTATTGAATAATTGGCGATGACAGGGTTTTTATTTATGACAGCTTTTAAGGAAACATGCATGTGAATTTCCCTATACAATACAGTATCTATCTCATGCTGGTTTTATGAGTTTCGTATTACTTCACGATGCAATATACAGCGTGTGTATAAATTGGTGAAAGAACTACACGTGGCGATGTTGGTCATAAAATTCCGAGTAGAAATGTTAGACAATGCTTCCTCTGTCCTCAGGAACCATTTTAAAGGAACGTACACACACCATAGGTGTTTTGTTATAATGCACGGTAACTAAGGATCATTGAACGTAAAATCCATTGTTAGTGAACGAATATTGTTTTACAATGCTGCCATATGTATTTTTTACAATAATAAGTTAACGAAGAAATGTTTAAAACACGCTTTTGGGGCTGAAAAACAACATCTATGAAAAAATATTTATTACAATTCTTATTTCTTCTAATTTGCAGCTCTTTCTGTCAACAGATAATGAATTAAAACACTTATTAAAAAACTTCATTTTCAAACTTTGAAGATCCTGTGCATACCCAGGAGGCATGGTACAATATTTTGGTATTAAGATTTTCGACTCAGAATTTTATGACCAACATCGCCACGTGTAGCTCCTTCGCCAATTTGTACACACCCTGTATAAAACAAACAATTAGAAACTTTGATATAGGTACAAGGTACACGTACGTTGTTACAAGTATAAACACCCCCATAAATCCAATTATGCTAAACACTTATTAGAACACAATCATTCAAAGACATCTAATAACACTATAAAATTTTTACACCGTTGTGATTTCAAACGCAAGTTGGATATACTAGAAGCATTTGAAATTCACAAATACTTAAAATCTGTACCTCAAATGAATGAGCAAATCGATCTCTTAAATTCACCATTATTGAACGTTTTGGATTGAGAAATCAAGTCATCTGGACGCAGATATAGAAAACCAAGATAGGTAACCAGCTTCTTAGATCATTAAACTTAAGTGTTTAACGTGATAATATTTTTACATTCTAGATTTGTAACCGATAGCAATTGACAGCTCTATACTTCAACCGTTCCGCCTATTTAGCAGAGATCTATAAAGCGCGAGTTGCAAAAGACAACTCCAGTGGAGTACCCTTCCGAAGAGGTATTATTTGCTTTACTTTTGTAAATAATTATTCTACATAATATAGAAACCTAATTTCTACAGTTTTTTGTTTAATTTCAACGAATCCTGGCTTCTGAGCTACTTAGGGTAGTTCAGCTTTATCTGAAACATCAGAATCGATTCAAGGAAAAGTTGACCCATTACAATTAACGGCTTTTTGATAGCTGCCAGATATTTTATATAAAACACTTGTGCTTTTCATTTCAGATATTGGTGACAGATTTTGTGCTGATGCACGATAACGTGCGTCTGGGACCAGCTTTAAAGAATAATGACAACGTGGAATTTCAACCCGGCACTGTACCAAGAACATATACTGGCACTGACGTAGGCATCATATTTTTGCCACGTCTGGTGTTTGTTAGGCATTTACTTCTGAGTAAATACACCTACCTCGCTTTCGTCGTGTTCGCAGCTTTTTTTTAATTATAAGTCGCCCCAAAAAATGAAATTGCTATCAAATAATTCATAAAAATGAACTGCTTCTGATTACGACGAAGAAAATTAACATAAATTATTTAGGGGTGCAATATAAAACAATTTCACATTTCTCGCATCACGGCTCGGCGGCGCTATGTTAAGTGCTGTCGTTATACAAATCTATTAATCACCGTCTCTACAGGTTTCATCTTATCCTACTAAGTCGTGTTACATCACACATAGCTTTCACTGCTCTCCTTATTCCCCCTTAGATCATCTATCACTACTGCAATTGTTTTAGATCTTGTTTTATGGTTGAAAGTTCAAGGTTACATTGCTGCTTCTAACCTTAAAACCTCTTCTGCAATTAAATTGTAAATCGTTAGCTTCGCTGTTTATGTGACAGTTTGATTCCATCCTATGCAATTATGTATTCTCAAAGCAATCTTGGTTTACTTTATTACTTTTTTATCTATTTAACATATGATCAAAAAGTCTTTGGATAGCGGTTGCTGTGGAATTGACAAGTCATCTATGAAATTATTTATTTCTATTAGTTTTGACGTTTACTTTTTCAAAAGTCAGCGGATTATAATTAAAAATGTTTCAAACAGAACATGAATTTTTTATGATTAGACCATATTACCGTGGATGGAAATCGTGGTGAAAACGGTAACTGGGGTTATTCTTCACCTAATTTATGTTTAAATGAATTCCGTGAAAGATTTCCCAAGTTCGCCATAATCGAGCGAGATTTAGAAGTAAGTAATTCTATAGATAGCTTTGAAATTCCTCAGCAACCGCGATCCAATGACTTTTTGATCATACTATAGTTCTCTTTGATGCTAGGTATCATTTTGTAGTATTTAATATAAATCATCAAAAATACCTATTATTAAAAAAAAATGAAAAATATACAATAATTTCATTATAGTTTTGACATTTTCATAGAAAATAAAGAAACCGTAGGTATGAAAACGTACATCAGATTTAGTGGTGACGCAAATTAAAAATTTTAGATTAATTTTGCTAGGGAGTACATTTTAGTATTTTAACAATGTAACTTCCTCAACTGTGCAATTTTCTTAGATTGTTTCGTATTGCATATTGCTACGAAACAATACGTTTTCGTTACGTCATGCAGGATTTGGAGCAAAACAAACTTTTAATTCGCTTTGGGCTTATTGGCTGATATACAAGTAATGCCTGAAAGAAAGGTACTTTAATGGCGAAGATTTGAACCTAAACGGGGGTAGGAAAGGAGTGCTTTGTTTCTTAATAGACGCTCTCAAAAAATAACCATAGATTCGTATTCTACGCATGCCGAATAGCCGATCTGCGCAAACGTTTCTGTTTCTCGAATTTCAGCTTCAAAATCGGTATAAACATGTTAAATGACAATAGGAGTAACGTTCCATTGGGAAAATATCTCTGAGAGATTCCCGTTTAGTCGTTTATCGGAACAGTTTAATTGAGCAAGTGCCAAAACTACGCCAATCAGCCAAAGGTCTATTTATAGGACGTGAAAAATTAATTATGGCATTTTAATGGATAAACACTGGTTGCAATTTGAAAACACAAAATATAAAATTGTGCGACTGTATTAATAAATGGGGGGGAGGGGTGCTCTACTTCAGTATAGACGCGCTCAGAAAATTACTTTTTCTAAAATTATTTTTTTTTTATTTTTTAATTTTTTTAAATTTTCAGAAATTATTATGTTCAAAAATATCTGAAATTTTTATACTTTTTAAAAATTGCAAAAATTATCAACATAAAAATTTTTTAAACAAATGTTTAACATTTCTCAAAATCTTTAAAAATGTTCAAAATATTAACTATTTTAAAAATATTTCATAAAACTATATTACAATTTACTTTCGGCTTAGACCGCGTCGTCATTTGGGAACTACACCCAGCATAATCAGGTAAGAACCGACTTGTAGCTTGTCTGCCTTTACAAGCATTTGCTGTAGAAGTCTGAGCAATATTTGTTCGTAGGCCCTGCCTGCCTAAACAGGGCCGTGTGTTTAGTTTATTTAAACCTTGGGGCGGACAAGGATTTGATCTTAATGCATTTTGTTTGCCAAGACAATAATACTTAATCGGCTTATGTCTGTTAGCTGTTTGTGAACCCATACAAACTAACGTTTCGCAAGACATTGCAGCTTGCATCTTCAGAGTGATTTCAAATCCGTGAAGCGGAGGTATTTAAACCTCTTTGAGACAGTCGAGCAGAACTGCGGAGTTCTGGTTGGCTGTCACCGTTGGGCAAAGACGGTTCCGGTGGAGCGTGATCGTGAGATCGATGATGTTTAGGAGTCCTTAGAGGATAAACCACCGGAGTCCAAGATTTACTGAGTCTAAAGCCACCCTTGCTGTCTATGTTGTCAGGTTGTTTCTCAATTTCAGTTGCTTCACGTATGATACGAGGGAAGTAATGAGGTACTCTGGCGAGTACCCGAACATTGTCAAAGTCCATCTTATGCCCAGTTAAACCAGTATCTTCAGCCACTGCAGATTTTGTGATGCGTTTGTGTTTGCAATCACCTTTGTGCTCTCGCAATCTTAACTCAATGGAACGACCAGTTTGTCCAAGAGCAAGGGATGTTGTAGATCCCGGCTGATTTTAAATTAGATATTTGATCCTTTGCGGATCTGAAATCGTTTTCCAAAGTGTCATTAGTCCTAAAGACTGTCTTTATGCTGTACCTTCTAAGAACATGCCCAATCGTATCAGTAATGCCTTTACTGTAAGGTAGAAAAGCTAAGCCTTCCGGAAGTGCTAGTTCCTCCTTAGCCTTGGGGTGTTCCGCATTGCGGATTGCTCCGTGAATTTCTGTGGCTGTATAACCGTTTCGTTGTAACGACATCAAGAGGTGAGTTTTCTCTTGTTGTAGGTGTTCTGCATCTGATATTCGGACTGCTCTGGTTGTTAGTTGTTAGTACAGTTGCTTTCAGCATCGGGTGATGATGCGAATTTGCATTTAAATACCTGTCTGTATGTGTTTTCTTTCTGTAAATTGCGTGCCCCAAGCTACCATCTGGTTTACGTGTGACATGTACGTCTAAGAATGGAATACTGCCATTTTCCTCTACTTCCATTGTGAATTGAATATTGTTATGAATTGAGTTTAGGTGTACTAGAAATTGTTCTAGTGTTTGGCATCCGTGAGACCCAACGACGAAAGTATCGTCTACATATCTAAACCATGATTTAGGTTTAAGATCAGCTGCTGCCAAAGCTTTGGTTTTAAAGTCTTCCATGTATAAGTTTGCAATAACAGGTGATAGCGGTGAACCCATAGCCGCTCCTTCAACCTGTTCATACAAGTTGCCATTCCAACTGAAAAAGGACTCTGCCGTTCTGCTCGACTGGCTCAAAAAAGGGTTTAAATACCTCCGCTTCCCGGAATCGAATTCAGTGTTCTATTCACTCTGAAGATGCAAGCTGCAATGTCTTGCGAAACGTTAGTTTGTATAGGTTCACAAACAGGTAACAGACATAAGTCGATTAAGTATTATTGTCCTGGCAAACAAAATACATTAAAATCAAATCTTTGTTCGCCCCAAGGTTTAAATAAACTAAGCACACGGCCCTGTTTAGGCAGGCAGGGCCTACGAACAAATATTGCTTAAACTAGAGCAATTGCTTGTAAAGGCAGACAAGCTACAGGTCGGTCCTTACCTGATTATGCTGGGTGTGGTTCCCAAATGACGACACGGTCTAAGCCGAAAGTAAATTGTAATATTGACATTTCATAAAACTTTTTCTTTAATTTTCAATAATTTTTATAAATTATTTCAAGTTTCTAAATTCTTAAACATTATTTAAAAACTTTCAGAGTTATTGAATTTTCTAAAAGTTGTCAAAATTTTCGCTTTTAACAATTTTGAAAATTTTTGAAAATCTTTGAAAATTTTTGATTATATTTAAAAAAATTTTAAATTTTTGGAATTTTTTTATTACTTCTGAAAGCTTTTGAAATTTCTTGCAATATTCGCAATTTCAAAATGCATTTAAATTTCAAAAATATCAGAATATTCAATTTTTGTTTTCAATAATTTTTACAAATTGTTACAAATTTTCTAAATTTTCAGTTACTTAAAAAATTTCAAAATTATTAAATTTTCAATTTCAAAAAGCAAGCGTGCTAAAAAAAATTGCAGATTCCCTGTTAGGGTCAGTGCATAGGGGGACCCAAGTCACTATAAGTTACCATGTCAGTACTCCGCCCCATGCCACCCCCCAGCATCCCCACTAAAAAAAGTTAGAATAGAAAGTTTTTGAGATAGTGTGCCATTTGAAATTTTGACGTGAGGATAGCTGAGTGTGACTGGGGGCAGAATACTGACATGATAACTGTAGTGATTAACGTCTGCCTATGACTGACTAACACTAAAATTTCAAACTTGTGACTTGAAAGACACCAGAGATATTTTGTACCCGAACTTTTTGCGCGAACACCTTGTATATATAAATGCGTATAATCAATTAATTCATTATACACCATTAACAGAATATTTAAAAGGTCGTTTCAGAAAGTGTAGAAATAACAATTTACAATATTTCATTATTTCTCGACCGTCCTCGTATATCTTTCTTTGTGCTTCTAAATGATTTATTTTACTTTGTTATTTTCTTGTTGTGACTATATTTCTACGGTATTCAATTTACGGACAGCAGCTCACATGTATTTCTTTCGCCGTTTTTCCTCATGACATTGAGGATTCTGGACCCTATACCTGTCATCCATTCGCTTTCATTATATTGTGAAACTTCTTTACGCCCTTTGAGGTAGAATTTTTTTGTTCGTTTAGTTCTACAATGTGCTGGCTGTCACTTAATTGTGAATTCTTGTAGGTAAGGTAGTTCCAATACGGAAAAAATGCTATTACGATAATCGGTTATTTATTGGTTCTGCGTATGCGAAAATAATTATAGACTCACATAATTAATTATTGAGAAAAGTCCAAATTGTTACATACAAATATTACCTACTGGTTTGAAAACTCAAATTTGGAATTTCCGCTGGTTAAGTTTATCAATACTACGTAATTCACACTTTTTTATCTCACAACTGAATAAAGTCGCTCAAACGAACAGCAATTCTTTTCTGAACAAACAGAAACGGTCTTTGCACAACACGACGTGCGTCGAAAAGAAATCCGGACACAACGCCCACTGGTCACAACGTCCATTTTGTATGTCCATATCGCCCACCGGGTACACAACGCCCGGTGGGCGATATGGACATACAAAATGGACGTTGTGACCAGTGGGCGTTGTGTCCTGTACCCCGTCGAAGACTAAAGTAAAATATGGGACGATCCTATGCGCTTCGCACACTTATGTCTTTAATTAACAGATGCTGTCATCTTAGAATAAGGAAGCTATCGATAAATTAATTGATAGAAGTGGCATTGCAATTTATAGGGAAGACTGTCTCCTGTGTTAAAAATACATTACCCTTCCACACAAGTAACTTAATACCAGATATGTACACGATAGCTAAACTATCATCAACAGTGATAAACTGACACTGAAATCGAAATACGTATTCGGTATTAATTATTATTTGTGTGGGAGAGTGCTGTGTTTTTTAAGTGTTGTTATTCCACATTAGAGTGTTTTCAGTTTATGTTCTGTAATTATTAAAAAATTTTAAATTATGTTTTGCGAAACCTTAAAACTGCAAGCACAACAAGGAAGTTATTTTACGTTTACGAACATTCAAAGTACCTCATTCTTACGCAAATAATTTCCAATTTCTTGTGTGACCCTTCTTCTAGTTATATTTGTAGATTTAGCAGTATATTTTTGTTAGCTAATTGCTTAACACTCTATTTGATGTATTTTGAATTATTATATATTTACAAAAACATGACTTTTAAAATTTTTAAAAATTTTAAAATATAAAACTTTTGACAATTTTTAGATAAATTAATAACATCAAAATTTCAAAAATTTTGAAATAATTTGAAAATTTTCAAAATTTAAATGTTTAAAAATTTAAAACGTTCGTGAAAAATGTTTTTTCTTTGTTATGTTTGTTTGTTAATAAAACGAAAAGTGACCCTATCTGCAAATTTTTTAGCGCGCTTGCTTTTTGAAATTGAAAATTTTAGAAAATTTAATAATTTTGAAATTCTTTTAAGTACCTAGTTGAAAATTTAGAAAATTTGTAATAATTTATGAAAATTAATGAAATTTTTCAAATATTTTTCAAAATTTTCAAAATTGTTTAAAGCGAAAATTTTTGAAAATTTTGACAACTTTTAGAAAATTCAATAACTTTGAACGTTTTTAAATTATGTTTAAAAATTTAGAAACTTGAAATAATAATTTATAGAAATTATTGAAAATTAAAAAAAAAAGTGGAGTACCCTTCCGAAGAGGTATTATTTGCTTTACTTTTGTAAATAATTATCCTACATAATATAGAAACTTAATTTTTACAGTTTTCTGTTTAATTTCGACGAATCCTGGCTTCTGAGCTACTTAGGGTAGTTCAGCTTTATCTGAAACATCGGAATCGATTCAAGGGAAAGTTGATCCATTACAATTAACGACTTTTTGATAGCTGCCAGATATTATTTAATAATTTAATAATTTTGAAATTCTTTTAAGTACCTAGTTGAAAATTTAGAAAATTTGTAATAATTTATGAAAATTAATGAAATTTTTCAAATATTTTTCAAAATTTTCAAAATTGTTTAAAGCGAAAATTTTTGAAAATTTTGACAACTTTTAGAAAATTCAATAACTTTGAACGTTTTTAAATTATGTTTAAAAATTTAGAAACTTGAAATAATAATTTATAGAAATTATTGAAAATTAAAAAAAAAGTCGCGAAAAAAGTATTATGAAATGTTTCTAAAATAGTTCAAATTTTGAATATTTTTAAAAATTTAAAAATTTTGAGAAATGTTAAACATTTTTTTATAAAATTTTTATATTGATAATTTTTGTAATTTTTTAAAATGTATCAAAATTTCAGATGCTTTTGAACATAATAATTTCTGAAAAATTAAAAAATAAAAAAAAAATTAAGTTTAGGAAAAGTTCTTTTCTGAGCGCGTCTATACGGAAGTAGAGCACCCCTCCCCTCCATTTATTAATGCAGTCGCACAATTTTATGATATTTTCTATTTTCTAATTGCAACCAGTGTTTATCCATTAAAATCTCAAAATTAATTTTTCACGTCCTATAGACCTTTAGCTGATTGGCGTATTTTTGGCACTTGCTCAATTAAACTGTTAAGTACCCGATAAACGACTAAAAGGGAATCTCTCGGAGATGTTTTCCCAATGGACAGTTATTCCTATTGTCATTTAACATGTTTATACCGATTTTGAAGCCGAAATTCGGGAGATGGAAAAATCGCGTTTGCGCAGATCGGCTAATCGGCATGCGTAGAATACGAATCTGTGGTTATTTTTCGAGAGCGTCTATTAAGAAACAAAGCACCCCTTTCCTACCCTCATTTAGGTTTAAATGTTCGCCATTAAAGTACTTTTCCTTCAGGCACAACTTGTATATCGGCCAATAAGCCCAAAGCACATAAAAAGTTCGCTTTGCTCCAAATACTGCATGACGATCGCAATATCTTCCTTTATAGCTATACTTCGTATAGCAAGGAAGGTAAAAATTAAAAAATATTTCGAATAATATAGTTTTCCAATTTAAAAAATACGTTAAATTTGTGAAAATTTCAATGTTTTTAACTTAATAAAAAAATTTAAAATTAAAAATGTTTGAGTACGATTTGGAGTTTTTTCAAGTGTTTTTTTTAAACATTTGCTAAAATTTCTATAATTGTTTAGTATTTGCAGGAAAACTTATAAAACTTTGTTTCAGTAAATTTGAAAACTTTTCACAGATCTCTACATTTTCCAAAAAAATTTAAATTGTAGAAATAGGTGTTATTTTTGAATTTATTTATAAGTTCTAGTTTTACTTTGTTGAAGTCCATATTTATTAAGTATACATAAAATATTTCATTACTTCAACAATATTTATTTGTTTTAACCTTAATATACTTAATTATTTTTTAATTCTTATGTTTTGTTTTTCCTTCTCAGGTTTAATATAACGGAAACAAATTTATTTTGTTAAGTGACGTTTAGTTACGGCTTTCCGTGAAGGGTGAATACCACCTGTTTACTTTCATCAAAATAATACCTGCTGTCCGGAAACCATATTTCATTTTACACTCAATGAAACTGACTCCCTAAAGCTTCTCTCGCGTCTTAAAGAATTCAAGATAAAAGACGATCTGCAAATACGTGGAACGCCTTTCACTTCAACGTCAGTTCTTCAAATGTAGGCTGAAGTATAAAGCTCGTGTAAGCATAATGCTTCCAGTTTTTTGTGAATAAGTAAGAATGGAAAGAAAAGAAGTAGATGTATAAGATACGTAACAAACGCTATACGGGGTGAGAATAAAAGCACGTGAGCTTCAAGAACGAAATTTGTAATTCTGAATTTCAAATTCACCCTCGAGATTGCAAACACTGGAAAGCCAAAAATAGAAAATCTTGTAAAAGTTTGCTTACGTATTTTTTAAATGAATTGCGTGTTGCACGCTAAAAGTACATATGTTAAATAAAAATGCAACCTACAAATACAACAAAGAAGTAAAATATTTAAAAAATTATAATATGACGATTTCACTAAAACAGACTAATTAGTATTCTTTGAATCAAAGCTTAAAGCAAACAAAGACGGCGGCTTAAGATCCATTCATAATAGCAGAAAAGAAGCTCGAAGAAAAAACAATTCGTTACATCCCTTATACAGATGAAACGAATCAATAACGATACTATGTGGGAGTTTTGTTTCTTTTCCAGATAGAAAAGCTCACAAGCCTAGTTGAGCGCACTTTACTTACAAAAATAATGATAATTTTTTTTTTATTATACTAAAATAAAATAAAACAAATATGCAACCTTAACGAGTGGTTTTACTTTACCCCTTATTAAAACTATACAGGGTGTTGTTAAAATACGTATATACGTATATAGAACTCACCAAACTGAACCACTTTTCCATTTATCATTTTTCCATCCCCTTCCCTTTCTTAAATTTCACAAGTGGTTCAGTAAGCAGATTAAGTTGAAAGGAGAAAAAGAGATTATGTGCACACTGTATAGTTTTTCGAGAGGTAAACCGACTTCCCTCGGACTTCCCTGACGTCCCGACTTACGTAAAAAATATTACCGGGGTGGGCCGGACCGGACTGATTTAAATCCCAAAGACGATAGTTACCCGTTTTCGATAGTTACCTGTTAGCCGATAGTAACCCGTTAGCCGATAGCTGCTCGCTACCCGATAAATAACCGCTGCCCGATAGTTACCCGTTACCCGATAGTTGCCCGGTCCCGTTACACTATAATTACCCATAACCCGACAATACAACAAGTTTAATGGCAAACAACATATGATTTTAATGACTTTTAGCAAAAACAAAAACGTTTTATTGATTTTGAAGGCAATTTGTTAAATGAATGTGTGTCTTTAGTATTTTTTTAAATTTTGTGTTACGCCCTTGGAGGAAAAAGGTTGCCGACCTCTGCTTTACCGCATAGTAAAGCAGACTGCATCAATTGAATTAACAATAACGGCTTTATTAATTGTCGGTTAACGGGTAATTATCAGGTAACGGGTAATTACCAGGTAACTGGTTATAATCGGGTAACGGGTAATTGTCGAGTAACGAGTTATTTTAAGGTAATGTGCAATTGTCTGGGGACGGGTAATTGTCGGGTAACGGGTAATTACAGGGTATAATCGGGCAACGGGTAATTTATGTTAACGATTTATAATCAGTTAAGAGTTCTAATCAGTTAACAGGTGATTATCGTGGAAGAGGTTATGATCGTGTAACGGGTTATTACCGGATCGCGGATAATTATTAGGTAACCGGCAGTTATCGATAATTATCGAATAACGGGTAATTGTCGGGTTCGGGTACTAATATGGAAACAAGTTATAATCGGATAACGGGTAATGTCTGGTAGCGGGTTATAATCGGGTAACGAGTTGTAATAGGACAACAGGTTATAATCGGGTAATGTGATATAGTCGAGTAACTGGTAATTGTCGGTTAACGGGAAATTTCTAAATAACCGATAATTATCGAGTACCGGGTAATTGGCGGGTCCGGATAATTATCAGGAAACTAGTTATAATGGGACAACGCGTAATGTCGGTTAACGGGTTATAATCGGGTAACCTGTTATAATCGGACAACGGGTTTTCAACCGACAATTACCCGATTATAATCGGGTAACGGGTAATTGTCGGTTAACGAGCAATTGTAGGTTAACGGGTAATTACCGAATAGCGGGTAAATATCGATACCTGAATCGATCTATAGCGGCAATTTCCTAATATCTTAGACATCAACAATTGTTTCTTTTTGTTTCAAAATAACTAAGATATTGTAAATTAAACTTGTTTACAATACCGGCAATATATTTATTTATAAAACTTTTTAAAATATCTATAAAATATCTTAAGAAATATTTTAAATTTAAGTACTACAATGAAAATACGTCGACTATCAAATTATAACACAAGGGTGTTTCAAAATGATTTTAAATTATCTCTAGGATACTTTCAAATAGGCGATTTAAAAATATTTATGAAATATTTTTAAATATTTCTGAATATAGAAGATAGTTTGGAATAATTACAAACATCTAAGATATTTTTAATCAAATACAAATATCTATGAGCTATTTTTAAATTATAAAAATTTTTGACTTTTTTTGCAAGAATCGCTGGCAAAAAATTAAACCCTTGACCTTTCGCGTTAGAAGCGACCGCCCAGCCTCTAATACACATTAATTCAAGCCCAGATATTTAACAAAAATGACGAAGTTTTTTTTTAACTTTTAGAATCTTGTTTAAGAATGCTACGTAACCTTTATTTTATTTCTGTAATTTCCCTTTGAAATTAGCTTATAAATAAATTCTTAGCATAATTTTAATGTTTATCAAAAGTATTGGATCATAAATTTTATTTTTTTTTTATTTTCTTTACTTGAATTATTTAAAAATATTCTGCCACATTTTTGTTAGGTCAGTGCCCTCAAATTTTAAAACTAACCCAAAATGCATAATAATATTTTAAATACAATTTATTGCACTTTATAAAATAATGGACGTTCAAAAAAATACGCGATAAATCTTAGTGTAGACGGCTGTGATATTGAGTTGAAGAAAGAAGTTAAAAATTTAGGAATTTCCATGGATTGTGATCTCCAGTGTCCGAATTTTTAGTGTAGTATTTCAATTTATAATAAATTCTGGCAATTCGTTTAAATATATCCAATTTTAAACAAATTATTTAATAAAATATCTATATTTTCAAAATATTTGACGAATAAACAAAAATATGAAATCACCATAATTGCTTTTAAACTTAATTTTGAAGTTAAAAAAAATTTCAAAAACTTCATTATCAAAAAATTTCAAACGTCTGATAGACAATTATAAGATTATGCTACAAAATGTCATACAATACTATCAAAAAATAGATTACTCTTTAAAATATGTACAGGTAAAAGCAGCAGTTAATAAATACGCCACGCATTCCCCACCATAATTCACTGACCCTAATGTGAGGAGACGCATTTAAGACTACGATACCAAGAGTTTAATGGTAAATTAATTTATAAAACTAGGACTAGGACGATCCTCGGTCAGTTATGCTGCTTCATTTGTTCATTTATAGTTTTTAGAAAGCGGGGGGCATAGCCTACGGAACCCATATTGTATCTATTAAATCCCACACTGTCTCAACTTTTGGTGACGACAGCCTATATAATCTTCCATTTCGACACAGCTTATTAATTTATTTGTTAGCAGTATTTGGAGTGAATGCTGTAAAGGTGCGCTGCCCGAGAACAAATGATTTGTATCTGATTTTGATTTAATTGTATTGTTTATACTTTAAAGTGGGAGCTCCCCGAAAACGTAATGCACTTGTCTAATAACTTTGATTTATTTACAGCAATATTATATTTCTTTCAGCAAATACAGACTTTAATTAAAAGTGATTACTTGACTTAGCTAAATTGCTGTGATTTAGTCTTAGTTAATCTTAAGCAGGTGGTTGTTTCAGAACAGCTGCACACATTTTTGTACATAACTGTAAATATTGTAAAACACATGTTAACACGTATCAATGAGTTTGCCGCTTGTTGTGTGGATTATTGGGGCCAATCTAATATTTAAAATTTCACGCTCTCGCATTTTAGGGATTAGGGTAAATATTGGGTTGTAGTAATTAACATAAATTGGGGAAACTTGACAGCTTTAATTAGCACAAGTGTTCAAGAAAGCTTGAGAGTGTGAGACAAAATTTTATTGATACTTCTATCCAATCAAAAATTAAAAAAGAGTGGGGCTGTAATTTTATTGGAAAAAGAAACAAGTCCAACCTCTTGGAGGATGGACATGAATTTTTATAAAAGAGTATGTTCCCTAAAGGAAGGGATCAATCTTCGAATTCTCAAAGATCACTCAGTTCGCTGAAATCTGGACGTCAGTTTGAAAGCATTATTGCTAACATTCTATTACAATATTACAAGTCTGGGACTTGCAACTTTAAAATAAAATATTATCTTCGTAGGTTTTGGGCTACGAACAGCACTTTGCCAAAATCAAATAGGCTTAGGCGTAGTAGCTCATTCTTGTCGGTGTACCTGATAGGCGTATCAAAAGCGGCGCTATTGTCCCTCTCAGGGGGGAATTAGGCGTGGCAATTGAGGCGCTATTGCAGGGAAGCCGACGGAGTGAGTGGCGGCGCTATTTCCATATTGGTTGCGGCACGGGGTTTTGGGCTACGAGGAGCACTTTGCCAAAATCAAATAGGCTTAGGCGTAGTAGCTCATTCTTGTCGGTGTACCTGATTAGGCGTATCAAAAGCGGCGCTATTGTCCCTCTCAGGAAAGAATTAGGCGTAGCAACTGAGGCGCTATTCCAGGGAAGCCGATTGGAGTGAGTGGCGGCGCTATTTCCATATTGTTTGCAGCAAGACGCTCTTTTCACGTGTTGTTGTTACACATTTGTACGTAATCGATGGCTGTTATTGGGTTAAGTTCTCTGGCGTGTTGGCAAGCGGCGCTATTGTCCTTCGGGAATTAGGCGTAACGGCCAGGGCGCTGTTAGGACGAGATCTAATCAGGCTGAGAGTATTGCGTACAAATGAGTGATAGCACACGGTGTTCCTATGAAGAGCATCCAGTTACTTACGTAAACTGCACAATACTCAACATTTATAAACAGTCCCAAATAGAAGTATCAGTATGGGTAAAACTGGGGTAAATATTTAGATTGGCAACTTTACTCGATACAACTGACGGGCAAATTCTATATAAATGGTTCTAGCACTCATAACACCAACATTTGCACCACATGAATAAATAAATTCTTAAAAGGCTTACTGTTGTTTAAATCAGCTTACAATCTTATACTTTTTAACCTCGATAGCGACAGGGTACATCAGCCACGAGCAAATAATTAAAACCCAACGTAGGTCCGACACCGATCATCGCAAATAAATAAGTAATCAAGCATAAATACTTGATAAATTTTAAATAATAAAATTAAAATTTGTAAATAAAAATATCAACGAAACTGCACGATCACAATGCTTATGTTAACAGTCACGTAGAGCGACTTGGCACTTGATTTAAAAAGCTTAAGTATTTAAAAAAATTATTATTATAAGCGTGGGCGTAGGCCATGCGTTCAGCTAGTTATTATTATGCATTGCATAAATAATATTTAAACAAAATCACAGTAATAACCTACTAGTCAAAAATCGCTTAGTCAGTTTCATTAGCCAATATTTTTATTGTTTATTAGTTTATTATAAAAAATATTAGTTTAACACAACTTACATTTCTCTGCAGTGAATTATTTCTGATGGGGAATCACGGTTTTGAAAACAAAAATAAGATTCGAAGGACTTGGGAATGCCATACGATTTTATGGGGTTGCAAAAACTCTAGAAACATCCGGATATCCCTTATACTTCCCTTGGACTTCCCTCGACTTCCCTTCGACTTCCCCAGACTTTTCTCCGACTTCCCCGACTTTTTTTGGATTTCCCCTACATTTCCTCTAACGTGTACATATTAGACTTCCCCTGCGGTTTACCCCTCGTAGTTTTTTAACTTGTACAAACGTTTACTTACGATTATCATCTTTTAAATTAGCATTATAAGAAATTGTCTTTATAACAAGTGTTTCAGACGTAATTTAATCTACAATCTCTTCGTACCACTCTAGAAAAAACTATCGGATTTTCGCGAATAATTTCTGCGGCATGTTCTGTACGTGCTATTAGTTTTTCAAGGGGTAGCATATACCAATTTTTCATATACCAACACAAAAAATGCGTGCATTTAAATCCGGCGATCGCGCGGGCCATAACACCGGCCCATTTCGACCAATCTATTTTTTTGGAAAATTATAATCCTATCACATTTGTACTTGGCAAAATTAATGAGCTAGTGCACCATCATGGAGGTACCACAATGTCTCTGCATACAGCTAAAGGCACTTCTTCTAAAAGTTCATTTAAATTTTTATTAAGAATTCTTAAATAGTCAAGGCCGTATAGACGAGGTGGTAAGATATTAAGTCCGACTAAACAGTCGCCTACAATGCCAGCCCGCATATTTACACACAATTTCTGTCTCCATCTCGTTAAATCCCGTTTCGTCGGTAGACAGCAAATAATTTAAAACATTCGGCTGCTTTTCTAATTTCCTCACAATCCTTCTACAAAAAACTTCACGGCTATAGTGTCTGCACCAGTTGTACATAATCAGGGTGCAAAGTCTTCGGACACTGACAGTGAGATCAGCTTTTACTGCTTCTAAAATTTGCGGTTCGGCATCCAAAAGTGTCAAGTCGCACTACCATAGATCAGTGTTTACCTACTTTTTGCTGCTTTACAATCCGAAGTTTTTATTGTGCTGCATTAAATTAAAATACAATTCCAGAGGCGAGTTCCTCCTATTTTAGTAAATTGATTTTTCACTCGGTTTTGGAGTTTTTTGAAAAAATAATTAATAGAAAAGTGATTCAGGTTGGCGAGTTTTATTACAGGTTAAAATATCTTTACGTATTTTAGTCACACCGTATATAATTTTAAACTGCTTATTCTTGTATTGAAATTTTAGCTACTGTCCTTTTTAACTTAAAATAATTTTCTTTACATATTAATAAACATATTTTACCATACAAATGGACATGCTTTAGTGAGAGGATTATGTAGGATTTGGGGAATTAACAACAACCCCCAAAATTAGGGTAGCTAATTTACAAAGAAAACACAGAGCCGCCACTAATTGTTTCCTTTGCTACCACACACAAAATAACTCTACAATTTATTTTAAATTAGTTTTTGTTTCACATTGTTTTTAACATTCATATTTCTTATGAAAATTGCAAATAAAGAGTTTTGTTATATAATTAATGTATTCTATACGTGAGCGTAAAGGAAGGCCTGATAATTTATACCTATTAGGCTTTATTCTTATTAATGCTTCTGACAGGATTTTCTCCAATAAAGCAAAGTTTTTTTTATAACGCGATATAATCATGACCTACGATGAAAATTTAACCTAAATTGCGATTATCGTTAACATATTATCACTTAAACTATATTATAATATTACTAAATTGGGCTATTTTTAATATGCTTTTCCCGACAGATCGAATGGAAAATTCTGTTTAAAAATTTCCAAGGTCCTATGCCAAGAAATTCTTTCAATTCTGCTTTCGTTTAACTTGCAGTCCTCAACAAAACATTTTTTACCTTTTTTGTTTTTGACACATATTAATTATTTAGACAGAAACTGTTGTTTATGTTGTCTATCATTTCACATTAGTATCTCTTATTACTTTGAAAAACATTGGGCAAGGTATTAAAGCCAATGCACAGCATTTATACAGGGTGTTTCATAAGTACGTAAAGTAATTTCAGCAGGTTTTCCCTTGGGTTATTTTTTGAAGAAACATTCATATAAAGATATGTTCAAAAATGCTTCGTTACAGAGTTACAGGTCTCTGAAGAAAGAACAGTCTAATCATTTTTCTTTCGATGACTTCCGCAGTAGCTGCATTGAAATTTTAAAATTTTATAAATAAGCACTACTAATTTTATTAGATATTTCTGTTAATTTTTGTCTAAATAGGTGCACCAGAGGTGTCTCATATGAGGTTGGGGTAGGAAGGTCACGTAATATTTTCTTCCAAATACTTAGTTAATTACAATTTTTTGAAGCTTTGTCTAGAAAATTTTTATCTCTTACCAAAAATACACAAATAAGGTACTTTTGTTGAAAAAACAAACTCGCTATATCTAACAATTTTCGAAATAATTCAAGTTTTGTGAAAATTCAAGTTGCCATGAAAGTCTAAGTCAAGGTAATAAGACTCTGTTAGATATGTTACTACGCAAAGTTCCAGATTTCGCAGTAGTGACGTCACAAGTCGGTACCGCACGAAGCATTCTAAGCGCGTAGTCTGGAAGAGATTTGGTTGCAATTATGATTACAATAGACCACTACATGTTTCGTTCTTATTTGAACTCATCAGGTGGACATAATTCTAACCATAATTGAAACCAAAAGGAAACAAGCAGATATATGCCAGAAAGTATAACATTAAAGGGAAATTACGTAAGTAACTACCTCTATGATATGCGGCGAGAAAAAGTTGCAAAGCAACAAACCGGCAAAGTTGTAATCGGAACCTGCAAAGCAGGCATCAGTGATCACACCGGCCTACTTAGAGGCGTAATTTATCGGCCGTGTTTTGGCAATAAATTCTATACATTTTCAGTTAATCGCTCGTGTTTTGGTAAAAAATTGTTGGTTGCTTAAGATACCAGGCCGCGCTTAGCGGGTTTACTCATAAAAAACTTTATACAAAAACATGAACCTTATTAGCAAAGCTTTACTGTGTTCCGCAATATTGTGTAACACAGAAGAACGCTAAATACTCTCTACATCGGCACTTTGGATCAAGATTACGGCCTATCGTGAATGCCGCGTAAGCGGCAGGAATAGCCCAAGCATTACACTTATAACATGTGATTTGAAAAACTCGCTTTTGCTTATGGGGTCACTTTCGGTTGACGTAAAAACGTTCCTGGAAAAGATCCAAAACAAATTTACTGGAAAGAACAACCACGGTAAAATTATTTCTTGGAGAAAACGACTCCTACACAAAAGCACCTGTATTTTCTTGCAGATGAAGCACTGTATAATTACAAAATAGCTTTCCCTGAAAAAGATACGTTTTTTTTGTGTTGATTGAATTGTATAAATAAGGGAGATTTTTATTTGGAAATTATTTTTAAATGTTGGACTAATATAAAACTTTACGGTTTTTTCTGACGTGCTTTTTTCCGGTATTTTTTTGGTTATTTAACAGAATTTTCTGTCCGGGGCCAGCTTTTAATTCCGAGACCGACTCAGCGGAGAAAGCATTCGAAACTACCACAAAAAAAACAGAGGCCTAGCCCACGGGTTCTGTTAGTTTATATATTAAATCCAGACTCCTTCTACCTGTCTCGCCTTTTTCCGACTACAAGCCTTCTTACGCAATGCCAAAACTTAACAAGTCCATTATATAAGGCGTATATTCGCATGTACTAATCTATAACGGCTCTGTAAGGGTTCGATGCAAATCAGAAAAGTGGGTTAACACTTTTTGTTTGTATTATTGAAACTAAATCTGCTGCTAGCTGTCATTGCAAAAACAAACTACGAGGAAGAAGCATGCAAAGCGAATGCCCGGCGCCGATGTTTATGTAAAAGTCACATACGCTAACCTCAGCGAGGCTACGCGGCAGCAAATACCGGTGCGCTGGTATTCGCTGTAAAATGTCCGTGGCAGTGACGCCGCAGTTAATTACAACAGCTTGCGTAGAGTTGTTGTTTAAAATTGATTTTTGTTCATTATTATTAAGATTTATAGGGTTTTGTACAGCTTTAAATTACGTATTTTATTCTACAAGGTTGTCCTGTAGGTTTAGCAGTCGTATGTTTTTTATGCGTACAGGCGACACCGCCAGCCCCGCGGTGAGTCGAAAAATGCTTGACATCTCTTTTAAAAAGTTGGCTAACAATTCTCTTTAAATAAGTTATAAAAAAAGGCGTGGGGCATAGCCCGCGCATTGTGCTAGAATTATATTTAAAAAAGATAAATTAAAGTAGAGAAATCAACATGCAGCAGCAGATCGGTGTAATTACACGCGCGCGCTGCTACAAGGATAATGGCCGTGCTTCACAGACATGGTTTCCGCACTCTCCAGACTTTTCGGCACCACATATCATATTTAGGGAGCGACAATCTTAAAGGCAGTGTTATCTTTCGACATATCCTGCTACTATAGAAAATTCTAATAATTTTTCCGTAACAAAAGAAATTTTATTATACGATATTTTCAAAAATGCTGTTCATTTATGAAACTGTAAGTTTTATACGGCGGCAAAAGCGCAGAAGATTGCAAAATAAATAAAAAACTTACATTTGTAATCAAATTAACAATAATAATTTCACTTCAAAGTAGTCTTTTTATAAGTAACAGTTGTAACTTAGATGAGATGTGCGGCGTTCTTCAGAGCACGAATAAATGGTTTTGTAACAACATTTTTTTAATATTACCTGTAAAATATCAGCATATACTTTTTCTGCTTCCATTCTGATGAAATGCGAGTGTTGCTAATAAACTGTACATAAGGATTAGTGTGCGAAAATAGCTAAACAAACAGAAATGTTTAGATTATAATTTTTAATCTAACCTTGTTTGTATACAATTTCCAATTTGTTTTATCCCTGCGTCGAATTGATTGCAAAAATTAAAACAGTCTGAAATAAAAAATACGCGTGTCATTTATTAAAAAATAAACAGAAAACACAAATTTATCAATTACAAGTACATTCTATACAAAGGTAGGTTGTTGTATTCAAATTTAACGTCAAACGAACTGAAATTTTACGCAGGCTCAGCTCACAGTATCAAGAAAATACAGCCCAAAATACATTACTGCTGTTATTACGCCTATTGCAGCGTTGAAAGATTCAAATATCGGAATAACTGTTTTTAAAATAGTACACAAAACCAAGAACAAGTAGAATGACAATTGTTGCATTTGGACCCTTGTTGAACCTCTTCTTTGTGGATTGTCACGATCAGTCTCACTATTATTTTTAAACGGCAGCCTATTCAAATACCTGAGTGTACGTTTTTGAAACTATGAGCTGAGTTTGCGTAAAATTTTAGCAGATTTTTATCAGAAATCAGAAATCTTAGCGATAAATTGAATTATAATACGTTGTTTCATACATCGACCATGTTGAATAACAAGTCAACGGTTTTCATGACAATGGTAATGTATTGTTTCCTGTTTAGAACAGAGTACGTCGCGTAATGTGCATAGCAAATCATAATTGCACGAATTACTAAATTCAGTATGTCACTGAATAAATTTCGGTTGTGACGTAAACTACTTTCGTAAATAAGAAAGCAATACTTTAAAAACAATATAAAGCTGTACTTTTTTTTGCATAAAAATCCGTTATTTATAAATTAAAAAAAAATTGCAAATTAGTCATGAAAATTAATATTTTTATCATCTATAGTAAGTCCACAACTGTCTCACCATAACATCTATCTATAAAATCTGTAACTGTCTCATTATCGTATCTATAGTAAATCTGTAACTGTCTCATCATAACAAGACTATTAAGTCTTTCATCTTGAAAAGATTTATCACTATAAAGACGGTACTTCTGTATATCGACGCAGTTTACTCAATGCTGTCACTTCTGTTGGTATAACTTGCTTATTCATGGCTTACTTTAATTCCAGCGAGTCGGAAACGTTTATGACCTATCGCGCCGGCAACGAGCAAATAGGAACATACCAGACGAATTCTACAATTCAATGATACAAATTGAGATTTCGACTAAGTTTCGCTTATAGTTAATAAGTGTTTACTACAAAACTGATTACTATGAACTGTTGTATTGTATTGTAAATGTATTAATTATGTTTATATGCCATTACTTCTCTGGTTTATATAAATAAGGGCAAATTTAACTTTGCAATTATATGCAAATATCTAAGAAAATTTTTAGTGCGCATTTAATTAATTTCAAAAATATTTTGAAAATCTCCGTTAAGACACTTGTCGGGAATGAGAAGTTTTACTAATTTTCTTATCACTTTTTATACAGAATTTTTTGAGGGTTTTGAGTTTTTCCGAGGAATGTTTTTTCTGAAGGTTTTACGCGGGTTTTCTTTCTTCAATTTTTTACGAGGCTGTTTTTCCGGGATTTTTTTTGGATTTTCTTCTGGGTCTTTTTTCGGGACTTCTTTTAGCTTCATTTCTTCTTTACCAAGAAAAACATTAAGGGGCGTAGACAACGGGTTCTGCTAGTTTTTTATTAAATGTGATATAGCTGCAATATTTAATTTTGTACAAATTGCTTCTACAATTTTTTATTCTCTTAGGCAACTGTGAAAAAATGCTTTAATATTTAAACTTTTCTTTATGGTCAAAACTACGTTAGATAACTAACCCTTTGAAGTATTTCCTTATGCAAAAGCCCGTTAATATTTTATTTCTAAAAATATTGAATGGAAAATAAACACAGAAATCCGAATGAAAATATTTGCTCAAGTGTGAAAGTAACATCGATGAATAAATTTAGGCAATTTACCTTTTACACTAACCGGTCAGAGCTGTATCGTAAAAAACTTAATCCAATATCCTACAAAAAAAGCCGTATCGATTTGCTTTACAATTAAAATTTCGAAAAAAAAAATTCGAGATTTAATTTAGCAATACAATGAAGTAATTTTGTTGCATAGAAAAATTTGTATATTAAATTTCCAACTGTCTCACCATAACACGACATGCTCTAGCATCTCGACAAAATTTATCACAATAATACGATAGCACGCCGTCGCCGCGGCGACTCCTTGCAACTTAACTCAGTTTATTAATTGTTTTCGGAAATTACTTATATTGCTGTCACCGATGTTGCTATAATTCGGTTATTTATGGTTTACTAAAGAAAAACTCCAAGTCGTAATAAAATTTGCCTTCTTTAACACAGACAAGACAGAAATATTATATAGTTGTTTAAACTAGATGTTTAGTATAACAATGAGATCCCGCACAAAATACTGGACTTTGACAATGCTCGGGTACTCGCCAGAGTACCTCATTACTTCCCTCGTATCATACGTTAGGCAATTGAAATTGAGAAACAACCTAACAACATAAACAAGGAGGATGGTTTTAGACTCAGTAAAGCTTGGACTCCAGTAGTTTATCCTCTAAGGACTCGTAAGCATCATCGATCTCACAATCACGCTCCACCGGATCCCTCTTTGGCCAACAGTGACACCCAACCATAACTCCGCCGTTCTGCCCGACTGGCTCAGAGGGGTTTAAATACCTCTGCTTTTCGAATTTGAATTCAGTGTTGTATTCACTCTGAAGATGCAAGCTGCAATGTATTGCGAAGCGTTAGTTTGTATGGGTTCACAAACAGAACAGACATAAGCCGATTAAGCATTATTGTCCTGGCAAACAAAATACATTAAGATCAAATCCTTGTCCGCCCCTAGGTTTAAATAATCTAAGCACACGGCCCTGTTTAGGCAGGCAGGATCTACGAACAAATATTGCTCAAACTGTTAAAGCAAATGGCAGACAAGCTACAGGTCGGTCCTTTCCTGATTATTCTGGGTGTATTTCCCAAACAACGACGCAGTCTAAGCCGAAAATAGGTTGTTATATTAACAGTTTATTTACTATATAAAAAATAGTAATCCACGAGTTCCGCTAGTTTACAATAAAATACATAGTTCCCTACTAAACACGAAAAACAACTGAAAACGTAATCGGGTTTGCTTCTCTGGACTTCGTTCTTTAAAGCTTTTTAACAATATTAGGAAATATTTGTCGATTCCTTTTAGTATTAGTTTTTACGTTGATAATGTTTGTACAAGGTCATGTGCTGTATGTACATTGTGCAGTAATAACTTTGCTACGACAATATAAACCGCCGATAATGGGTGATAACTACCATTATCATCCTGTCCTGCGTGTTTGTAAACAAACAATAATGTCTTAATGTTTATGGTGATTAGCGATTACAGTTATTATATTTTATTTCCAAGATGAGCTTTTTATTGGTATTCGTAGCTTGAGCGAATCGAATAAGCATGGCAAATAGATTTCAATACATTTTCCATTTTCATGTTCGCAAAAACCTTCCAATAACGAGTTCGTAGCAATATTTACCTTATATTATCATGGACAATATCACTTTGCTTCCCATAACAAAAATATGATGTCATGATATGGTAAAATTGTAATTTTTAAAATGTTTGCAAAATAACAATATCTATCTTTAACCAACTGAAGATTTTATAAACATATTTTATACTCTGTATAAAAAACCGAGTTTAGTATGCAGATTTGGCTTTGGCCTGGATTGTTTGCGTTTGAATACCGAGGCTAAGTGGCGTAACAAACACCCCCGCAACCCCCGCGGGGGGCCCAAGCCTTTTGCAAATTATCTCTTGGCTATTTTTCTTTAAATAATCTAGGGAAGCCAGTATTTGCAATATATTTTTACATGGTGTTATTCCTCAAATATAGATCAACATCGTGTATATAATTAACGACCCATCTGTTTTTCCAGGCATGTTAGCGTCTAGTTGACCGAACAGTTGAGTAACTTCTAATGTATTGTTGTAGCTAGTAAGTAGTATTCTTAATAATATGTTCGAAATTGAATTGAGGTCATGTTATTCTTTTGGTTCAATATTTTGTACAAATAGGTCTTAGTAAACATAAAGTAAAGTCGGTGGCACTATACTCCAACGAGTAGTTACGGGGTGGTGTGGTAAGCACCACTCCTTAGACGACTGCCCTGCTTTCCTCACCCCTCAAGGGGTTTGGTTCCCAATTTTCAAAAAGCGACAGGGTACTGGGTAGGCCGCCCGGGGTAGCTGCCCGAGGTGGGCCGGTGGGTGGGTGTCGCGTTACCTGACACGGCTGTGAAAACAACGGCCGCTTCGCCGGTATATGTAACTCGCGACTGAGGCGCGATGTCTCGTTGTACGAATCTGTTTCGGTAATGAGGTGTCAGCAAATTATATTGTAGTGACGCAAGCAAATAGGTATTGTACTTTTTGGAAACCTGTTTCTCTTGAATGTAGCGAGAGATTGTGTAAGCGAATCTGTGCCTTCTGCGATGGGCGCCTAAACATGTGGGCTGTAGCTGCAGAGGCCCATCACCACCAAACGTTGCAACAAGCGGAAAAAATTCGGATATAATATATAGATTGCAAGCAGATTTATTGACAAATGTCGTATACGACAAACACACACGATTCTTGTTATCATAAGAAACATAAATTAGCAGCATACAGTCCATAACACGCACTGCTTTAACGATTCATTTAGATGAAATTAATTATAATAGAGAAATTTGAATTTCTATTAAACAAACAATTGCATGCAGTAATGGTTGTAATACTAAACTTATTGTGAGTGGCTATTTAAAAACCGGACTGCGCTCACTGTATAGACGGTAGGTCAGGGCCGCGCTAAGAAGTTTGGAGCCCCTAGGCTTTCAAATTTGTAGCGCCCTAACAGGTGGTAATTGGAAACGCGCACTAAGCACAGGCGCACTCACGCTACCTTATAACCAAACCAGATGTGCTTTTTTGCCGACCCGGTAGATTGATAGCGATACTATCGGCATATGTCTAGCTTCCACTAGTGGGCACACAAATATGTTTATGACCACTAAGCAAATTATAGTAAAAAACTGGAAAACCAAATATATAGCTAAAAAGAAATATTTTTATTTAATGCAGTACCGCAAAAAATAACTATTTCAAATTTTATATTTTATTTGCATTGCCCGGCGCTTTATTGGTCCCGACGCCTTTTGAGGCCCGGCGCCCTAGGACTGTAGCCCAATTAGCCCAATAGTCCTCCCCCTCGAACGAGACCAGTTTCAACCTAATACTAGCGTCTAGATGGTCCACTATTAACAAGTGTCCCTACTTCTTATTGGTGCATTCCTGTGTGCACACGCAATCAGCTAGCACTGCTGCAAATCAACCGGCCGAACTCGCCGTCGGCAGAGAACGCTACCTTCCCTAATGACAAACAACATAAAAAAGACTTACAGTATAAAATAAAAATTATTATTTAATAATTATTTTTTTATAGAGCTCTACAAAATAAATTAATTTTCTACAAAAAAAGAATTTATTCAAACTTTGGAAAAATCATTTGAAAAATTGTTTTGGAATTACTTAATATTTAATCTATTTTCAACAAAACAATTACTTGACGGTACGTTGTAGTACCGCTAGTATAGGGGTAAAGAATTATTTTTAACATTCCTTCTTGTAAAACATAAAAATCAGAAGTTACTTTCATTTTGATTTTTCTGCGCGCGGCACAAAGCGCGCCTATATTAAACGAGGGTGCGCAAGTCATGAAAGCACCAATAAGAAACAAGAACAGTTGTTAATAGTTGACCGGCTAGACGGTAGTTAACCTGATAGGTCGGTTAGGTTGCCTTCAAGCGTCGTCTGAAGAGGACACTACAAAGTTTAAAAATAAAGCAGTGCGTTAACATCAAATTTCTCGTTAAACTGAAAAAATCTCCGACGGAAAGTCCACGGGGATGATTGCATGTCACGTATTCAAGCGTTCAAGTGACACAAACGATACAGAGATGGTCGGAAGGAAGTGAGATAATTTTTAAAACAACTTTGTCTAATGAAAAGAACAAACAGACGATTTACTAAAATTGGGCATTGACAAATTTAAGTGCTTCCACTGTAACTCGGTTTATATAGGCCAGACAATTAGAAATTTTGATATTAAGGAGTACAACATAATCATTTAATGACATCTAATAGCATTATAAAATGTTTACACTTTTGTGATGATAAACGTAAATTAGATACCTATACTAGAGACATTTGAAATTCATAAACATTTAAAATCTGTACCTTTAATGAATTGGCACATTGATCTTTTAAATTCACCGTTATTGGACGTTTTGAAATGAGAAATAAAGTCATCTGGACGCAGATATAGAAAACCAAGATCAAGTTATGAATATTTATTGTTCTTATAGCAACACCAACTGTTTACTTTTAATCTTGCCTTTGATAATGACGTGTAAACACGTTGAAATACGTATTAAAGTTATTAATCATATTTTATCAACATTAGTCGTATAAGAAACCTATAAGAATATATGCCTTAGTCTAAAGAGAATAGAGGTGACATTCAAGGTGTTGTCGTACTCGTCATAACATCATAAAAGGAAAAATGTTACGCAAAAGTCACAAAAAGTTGTTAAATGTAGAGGTTCCTATTGATGTATTAAAGTGCAGATTTCATTGCAAAACATTATCTTGTCAGAAGTCCTTCCAGTAATTAGTGAAAACTTGGACGGTTAAGTGCCGACCCTATATTTGCTTTAAACTACGAATATAATAGAACCTATGTGTGTCGGCACTCACCTAATAAGCCCTATAATATATTGTCTTCTTGTCCTAAATAGGGTTTCGCCACATTCGATTCCCTTAGTTTTGCCTTGGAGCGTAATATCCTAATGTAATGCTTGTTCGCAGGAGTTATTAAGCACGGCATTAGCGTAAGCTCAACGCACTACAATGTTGGGCAAATAACAGTATCAAACATTATTCAACTAAGATTTCAAGCTATGTTGTTTTTCAGTCGTTGGTCTTGTTCATGATAGTGCTGTAGACCAATTACTATACAGGGTTGGGCAAAAGTACGGAACAATGCAAATAACACCTTTAATACAGCAATCGAGATTTTGACAAAATTTTCTACATGAAAGTTCCGATATACGGCGGATACAATGAAAGTATTGGCGGTTTAAAAGAACTTCCGGTTTAGCCGGAAATGATATCAAATTTTTTATTTTAAATAGAAAATCCTGTATATTTTTTAATACATCGATAAAACTCTTTTTTGCGAGTTCAGTGATATAAGGTTTCATGTCTTTATTTTCAATAATTCCAGAGATATTGAACAATAATGTTTCGTAATTGTTATCTAGCAGCTCATGAAAACAAAATAATGTGAGAAGCTTAAACAGTTATGTAATGTTGTCAAATATGCTTGGTTCGTGTTGTGTTGTATTGATGTTCGATAGATTGAGCAGTGTGGTTGCTGTAATCAGTTAATTAACCAAATTATTTAAAACTGCTGAATTTAACATCAGAAATGGTTCAATTAACAGAAAGAGAACGAATTCAAATTTAAAATTATAGTTGGTTTTGGTGAGCGTCGTAGAACTCAGCAAGAAGTTTGTATTTTATTTAACAATTTGCAATCTTTCTGTTAATTGAATCGTTACTGATGTTAAATGCAGCAGTTTTAATTAATTTGCTTAATTAATTGATAACTGAAACCACACTTCTCAATCTATCAGACATCCAAACAACACAACACAAACCAAGCATATTTGACAACTTTACAAAACCGTTTAGGCTTCCCACATTTTATTGTTTTCATGAGCTGCTAGATAACAATTACGAAACATTATTGTTCAATATCTTTAGAATTATTAAAAGTAAAGGCATAAAACCTTATATCACTGAACTCTCAAAAAATAGTTCTATCGATATATCAAAAAATATACAGGGTGTTCGATTTAAATAAAAAAGTTGATATTATTTTCGGCTCAACCGGAAGTCCTTTTAAACCACCGATACTTTTATTGTATCCGCCGTATATCGAAACCTGCATGTAGAAAATTTTGTCAAAATCACGGTTGTCGTATTAAAGATATTTGCATTGTTCCGTACTTTTGCCCAACCCTGTATATTTTTGTGTGCGCGTTAGAAAATGGAACTTTCTTTATTTCTTAGTTACTATATGGTATTCCAACTTTAGTATTAAAAGTTTGTATATTGTGTTCAAAGTATTAAGCAAAATGAGGCTTTTCAACTAAATTAAAGAGAGAATAAGGTAGAAGACAGGAACTAAAATGAAAGAAAAATCAACAGAACCTGTTGAAAGTTTTAAATACTTAAATTGATTCTTCGGGAAAATAATTGGTCAGAAACTTATTGAAAGTACATGTGAAAGAAAGCGACAATGTCGAGTAAAAAGGTAAAAGTACTCATAGTTTCATTACATACGAGTTATTGTTAATGCTTCGTTATAACTTAGTGTCTCAATATTATTTATAAAATAAGAACTTTTTAAAAAGAAATTTTTACAACTAACGATTTTAATAAATTTTTTGTAAAGACATATTTTAATTTCAGACAGACATAGAGAACCTACAGTTTAACGTGAGCTCCGAACCACAGGAAGTAGGTATATGCATTTTTTCTCCAGAGCGGTTTTCTTGGGAGAAATCTACCTCACTGGTTTCCCGTTGCCTTGCTCGGGCAAACGACCGGGCCGGGACTCGAACCCGGATCAGCTGCATTAGTAACCCGCGCGCATACCACTAAACTACGGCCGTTCTACCTAACGTATACTAACGCATAAAAATGACAGAGCTTAAATTATCAAAGCCTATAAAATCGAAACTAAATAGAATGAAGTAAACCAAATTATCTTAGGTGTAGCAGCCCTGCTAATTAGATAAATTAAAGCTCCCAACATATAATACGCGGCTTTAAATTACAAGAAATCAAAATTCAAAAACCCACGCGGTGTTCTAAGTTCCTAAAAACCCCCACAACAGTCTCTGAGACAAGATTCACTAAACATTCAATATCTCGTCTTATAAATGTAAGAAAATTTTCACTGATTAATCTATGAGAATAAATGATTATATACTTTAAAGTATGCCTAAAACTTCAACGACATTTTAAACACTTCAGGAATCAACTCAAAATGAAAGTAAGAGTTGATACCAAAAACATTCCAAGTATGCTTTATTAAACAAAAAACTTAAACTACAAAAAGAAACCGGAATACCCACACTAGAAATTAAATTACTAAGCTTAAAGTAACCAAAATAATGACAGATGTACAACGGGTCGCCTAACTACCAAGAGTAAAATTAAGCTAAAAATTGAACTGTAAGATGGTGTACAGAACTATACACCAACTTGGTTTGGAACGCACGAAATGATTAAAGGAACAAAGAAGGATTTAGTGCCAATAAAGTCCCGTACCAAAATAGGACTTACGGCATATACCGGGTGGGGCAATAGTGCGTGGGAGTTCGATAGCTCGTACACCGTAGCAGATAAAGAAATATTTCTAATGCCGATGTAAACTGTGGGTAAATGGGCATACATAAAAATTATTTTCAAATACAAGGTGTTTGGTGGCACGGTTAAGGTAATTTTTTTTAAATAGAATGCCTTAAATATTTTTGCATTTTTAACACTTCTCTTGAAATGTTTATTCATATCTAAAATATGAGCGTCATCTAATGTCCGGTTTAGAAGTAATACTATTTTTTTCAAAAAAAATTGATTTTTACATTATTCCACTTAACAATTCACCACTTCCGCGGCCGCAGCTTTGAAGACGAAATTAAGTAAGGACCTTATTGTAGGAGGTTGTAGGGTGCTCTTGTTCAAATATCGTAGAACCACCATGTACAGGGTGTTCAAAATTAATTTTCAAATTTTGAGAACTTCAAAGTTATTCTTCTCAACTTTTTCAAATAGAATACCCTGTATATTTTTTAACGATGTTATGTAGAATTTAATAGCAAATATTTTTTGTATGTACATCCTTATGGCTATATGTAACCACTTTTGATTTATTGAGCAAAAAAAATAAAATTCAACAATGTTTATTAAAAAACATTATGGTTTATGGGATTTTCTAAAGCGTTTACAGTTTTGTAATTGGGCCAGAGGTAAAATCCAAGAAGATGCTACTTTCTTCAACAATGTTTTGTTCACTGATGAGGCAAGTTTTTATAAAAATGGATTTTTTTAACCGGCACAATTTCCATTATTATGCTACGGAAAATCCTCACTTTTTCAGGCAACTTGATAACCAGCACAGATGGTCCATAAACGTTTGGGGGGGGGGGAATTATTAGAGAACATGTAATAGGGCCACATGATTTTGATGGTACATTAAATGGAGCCATTTATCTTCATTTTTTGGAGAACTATCTGCCACAATTATTGCTGAATCCTCAAAGGATCCGAAATAGGATGTGGCTTCAGCGGGATAGTGCTTTACCACATTATTTAAATGCAGTAAGAGACCACCTAAATAATATCTACCCACATCAATAGATTGGAAGGAATGAACCCACTAAATGGCCTGCTAGATCTCCCGATCTTACAAAAATAGAATATTGCTTTTTATGGGGATACGTGAAAGAAATTGTTTATACAGATACACCAACAACAATCCAACATATGAAGGATAGGATAATACATGCTTAGAAGAAGTAGAAGTATCACACCGGCAATTTTAAGAAAAGTAGAAACCTCATTAGGAGCATAAAGGCGCATAGAAAAGTGTCAATCAAAATGGGCAACAGGTGAATCACTTAGTATAGTTTTTTGTTATGTTTTATTTGAAAAAACCATAATTTTTTTTAATAAATATTGTTGAATTTTGTACTTTTTGCTCAATAAATCAAAAGTGGTTACAAATAGCCATAAGGATGTACCTACAAAAAATGTTCGTTATTTAATTCTACATAACATCGTAAAAAAATATACAGGGTGTTCTATTTGAAAAAGTTAAGAAGAATAACTTTGAAGTTCTCAAAATTTGAAAATTAATTTTGAACACCCTGTACATAGTGGCTCTACGATATTTAAACAAGAGCACTCTACAACCTCCTACAATAAGGTCCTTACTTAATTTCGTCTTCAAAGCTGCGGCCGCGAAAGTGCTGAGCTGTTAAGTGGAGTAATGTAAAAATCAATTTCTTTGAAAAAAATATTATTACTTTTAAACCGGACATTAGATGGCGCTAATAGTTTAGATATGAATAAACATCCCAAGAGAAGTGTAAAATATGCAAAAATATTTAGGGGATTCCATTTAAAAAAAATTACCTTAAGCGTTCCACACTTTTTTGTAACACCTTGTATATTTGAAAATAATTAATATGTATGCGCATTTACCCACAGTTTGCATGGGCATTAGGAAGATTTTTTTATCTGTTACGGTGTACGAGCTATCGAACTCCCACGCACTATTGCCCCACCCGGTATAGGAGCTTATTGCATAATCCGTCTTTTTGTAAAAGTTCTAGTCTTCATAAAATGTCGCCACAAAAATATTACCTCCTACTTCCAGGAACACACCATTATACTTATTTTTTATGAAGTTATAACTCGTTTTAAATGCCGACATTATATGAAAAACTAAACATTTTGTTAAAAAACGCCTGTGACATAACATAAGGCCTATTCACAGACTTTTATTTCGGCACCACAAAATGAGACATGAATCTGCCGACTTAGTTTTATTTTTTGCAGTTTCATACTTTACTTTAGTAGCAGAACCTTTAAGAGAGATGTGCTAAAAGGTTTAATGCAAAATGGAAATTTTTAAGTTTGACGAGTTTGAAATAAGACCCTAAGAAAACGAGAAAAACACTAACATTTTCTTTGTAACAATAATACAAGGTGCTTGTTTAACAAAAATATAAATAATAGCCAGCAAATTACGAAACATACTGCCCCGGATAAAGGAATTTGAAACAATTTACTTGGAATTTTAAAATTGCCAAAAATGACGGAAAAACAAGATTCTTTTGTATTAACATAAACTTTTATGTTTGGGCATATTATAGCACTACAAAGAAAATCTGAATATAAAAATTTAAAAAAAAACAGTAAGTATTCGGGTTTACAAGAAAAAAGGTTAATGGACATTTAATGGATATGTGTAGTGTCCGAACTGTTTTATTTTTAATTCCCATTATTTTCCATAATGGAAGTAAAGCGTAAGTTCACGCTAGAAAATTGTTTGTACCTAAAAATAATATTGTATTGTACTTATCTACTAATTAAATTATAGAGTACTTTATTAATTGAAAATGCGCATATCTGTTTCTTCCGTGACAAACGGTAATTTTCTGCGCCAGAAAATTATTACATGTACATACGTTCTTTGTTCATATTCACATATTATAGTGAATTTTTATTCATTCAGAATTGTAAATGAACCCATTTAAATGCTTGAATAAGCTCGCCGCTGGAAAATTATATAATTTCCTGGAAATTCTTCCATTTACAAACAATGGTATTATTGCAATATCCGTGGCCTTCCATTTACAATTTCCTTTGCTGCAACGCAACTGCAAAATTAATTATAACGTAATTTACAATTAACAATCTTATCGGGCAAGTTAAGTGCACGCCCGAAGCTATGATAAATTAGTATATTCATATCTGCTACACTTCAAAGAAACGGAAATTAATAATTAAAGTAAAGCATTTCTAAGTGCACCATGTCTTCTTTGCTTCCCTGAATCTTCCAACATAATATGTAATTATTCAACATTTTATTTGATTAAATAATGTTTTACTTCTACATTTTTCAGGTTACATGTGCGCAATTCTTATGTATGGTTTTGCTTTTCATATACCATATTGTGGTACAAAGCAACTGCACAAGCATTCAAAACTACATTAAAGAAATAATAAAATTATACATATATAATTATTATATGTTTTATTTTACTATTTATTTATATACAGGGTCGGCCAAAAGTCAGTTTACCAATTTCTTGATTCTTTTTTTTTACTTCTGTGACAATAAATTATTTTCCACATACTTGCTTGCACTCTGTATGTGTATCACATTATGGTAAATAAAAAGCAAAACCATACATAAAAAATTAGCACACGTGTAACTTCAAAAAAGTAGAAGTGAAACTTTATTCAAACAAACAAATTGTGGAATATTTACATATTATGTTGGATGCTTTAGGAAAGTAAAGAAGATATGGTGCACATAGAAAAGCTTTGCTTTAATTGCTAAAATCCGTTCACAATACTTCAGACCTAAAATAAAAAAATATTCTAAAAAACCAAGTAGACTCAATTCTTCTCAAAACCAGTGCAAGTTCCAAAAATGTCAAAATATACAAGATGTGCTATTTGAAACTCAAAAATTAAGTTTATTTCCGGTGAAACCGGAAGTCAGAAAACGTGTCAAATACGTCACAAGGTGCCGTTTTGGATCCATATCACATATGCTAAGTTTCGGTGCGATATCTCAAACACTATAGATAATTGGTCTATCTCTGTATATATACTTATTTATTTATTTCCGGTGAAACCGGAAGTCAGAAAGCGTGTCAAATAGGTCAAAACGTGCCATTTTGGATCCATATCACATGTGCTAAGTTTCGTTGCCATATCTCAAACACTGTAGATAATACGGCCTATCTCTGTGTATATATTTATTTATTTATTTCCGGTGAAACCGGAAGTCAGAAAGCGTGTCAAATACGTCACAACGTGCCGGTTTGGGTCCATATCACATATGCTAAGTTTCGGTGCGATATCTAAAACACTGTAGATAATAGGTCTGTCTCTGTATATATACTTATTTATTTATTTCCGGTGAAACCGGAAGTCAGAAAGCGTGTCAAATACGTCACAACGTGCCGTTTTGGATCCATATCACATATACTAGGTTTCGTTGCCATATCTCAAACACTCTAGAGAATACGGGCTGTCTAATGAAGTTTGATTACACACAATAAATTCGTTACTTGGTAATAAAATGGCGATTTTTCCAACAATGAATTTACCCCCATTATCCTTCTGTATGACAAAGTGGGCGTAAATGCTGCCAAAAGAAAGGCACTTTACGTAGAACGTTTTCTAAATCGCAACGAATCGAGAATAAAACATCTTGAAAAATTGTTCCCGGAAAAAATTTCCCTAGAAATAAAAGCCTCTGGAAAAACGGAGAAAAACAGCAGTAAAAAAGACCCAGAAAAAACATCAATAAAAAAACGAAAAAGAAAGCCCCAGGAAATAAATCTTGGAAGATGAAAACCTCTGTAAGAAGATACATGTTTTGGAGTTACAGACACCTAAAAAAGTGATTGTTAGAAAATATCTGTCTGTGAGTGAGTGGGTGGGTTTGTATTTGTGGGTGTGTGTTACGCCTCATAACTTTCGAACGGATGGCCGGAACAGAACACACACGGTCACTATCTAAGCAAATTTTTGTACAATAATTTTTTCTCAGAATTTTTTCCAGTGCTGTCTTTTCCAGGATGTTTTTCTTCGGCAACCCGTCGAATTTTGGATGCCGCAAATTCTAGAAGAAGTAAACGCGGATCCCACTTTTAGTCTCCAATAACTTCTATTTCGCATTGGAGTTTGAGCAAATACAATTTACAAGACACTACAGCCAGGAAATCTTCTGCGTCGTTAAGGTTTTGTAGATGGATTTTAAAAAAAGTTGAAAAACAACCGAATTTTTTTAATTATTTGCTGTTTACCGACGATACAGCACAAGAGCACAAGTTTACATTTTTGTAGATTAACGTGGCAGCAACTGCCCTCCTGGGTTCTATTAGCCACACCCTTAAGCTTGGGATTAAGCTGCGTTCAATCAGCGCGTTTGCTCTTATGCACAAGCTACCAGTAGCAACATCCAGCTGCGAGCCGTAGACCCCACTGGTGAGGGCGGAGCCTCCTAAACCGCTACTGATTCCGCAGATCAGTTTTTAAAACGCAGCTCGACCGTCGCGTCGTGACACCTGCCTATCGGCGCAGCTAGCCGGCTCAGGCTTAACACCTACCATCAAGACTACATATCGGTGAGAGTGTGCAATCTCGATCCGCGTGGTACCACCAGTCAAAGTCACTGATTGGACTTTCGCAACAAGCATGTGCCAAAGCAGTTCTACCCTACCAATTTAAGCTACTCGCAATCCCTAGTACTGTTCGACTGCACACTGCTCAGAGTTGGTCGGTAGTCGGTCTGATAATAGTGACCGGTATTTTAATGGCATCGGGTGTGTACGAACTTCCTAGGTCGACACTCTGATTATTGGCGTGAGAAATAGAAACAATTTCACCCTTAGGGTCAAGGTTTGTGAATTGGGCCAGCAAAACGCCACTCCTTCCTGACATCGCGACCTTTATCTGCCATTCCACAAAGGCATCCTACCACCCAGTATAGGCAAATTTATAACCCGTTGGGTCTCCCACGCATAATGACTGGGGCGGGATCATATTTATAGCCTCGGTTAGGGGACGGGTGCATACCGTTTCTGAGCAAACGTCCCACCATTAGAAATTAGAATTAGGAGTGGGTTATCCTCCATGGTCCCAACTAAGTAGATCTTAAATTCTCTCCTCAGATAGCTCAGAAGAAAGATGGGTGTGTCAAATTCAAATCGCCGAAGCGACTACCAGTACGGCACACGCGCTTCAACCAAGATCTTGTTCTTGGTAATGCGAGTTACCTGGCACCTTGTCTGTCTACAAACCAAGTAGTATTTTCAATGTTCACAACACCTACATCTGGTCAGATAAAATCACCGCCATCAACATAAATGTTGTGGAACTATGTGGACTGGCATTGTGGTTGACTGTTTAATCGGACCTTGTATTTTACCACCTCGTCTGAACGGCATTGCATATTTGATATTTCTTAATGAAAATTTAAATGAACTTTTTAAAGAAGTCCTTTAGCTGTGCGCAGGGACCTCCATGATGGTGCACCAGCTTATTATTCTCGTCAGGTACGAGTGTGGTTGGATAATAATTTTCCGGGGAAGTCGATTGGTCAAAATGAGCCGATATTATGGCCCGCGCAGTCGCCTGATTTAAATCCGCGCGGGATGTATAGTAAACAATAGCTTTGCCAATCCTGTAAATACCCTTGAAGAATTAGGATCACGTGTAGACAATGACACAGAAATTATTAGCGAAAATCCGATGTTTTTTTTCAGATTGAAAAATTCAAATTCAAAAGGGGAAAAATGTTAAAAAAAGTATGCGATTTTGGTAAAGTAATAAAAAGAAAAATTGTTCAAGTTGGTTAGCTCTATTGGAGGTTAAAATATCTGCGCGTATTTCAATAACACCCTGTATATGGTTAAATCAAAACAAATTTGTCTTCAAAATTGCACGTTACAAAACAGACCATGAATATTACTTACAAAAAGCGACTGTCAAAATAATAACGTACCCTCTTTACAAGTTGTGTGTCTCATCTGGGACCATAATAATCTCGTGTTATTAATTATAATAATAAAGGTCCCTGGGGTTATTACTACGCTTATAGCATGATATAAACTGCTGTTTTCTTCGCATTTGTTTTATTTTATTTCCAATTTAGGTAAATTTTTTGTGCGCATACATTTTTGTGTTTTAATAAAAAAAAACTAAATAATAATCATAGTTATGTACTTACTTCAGCAGTCCTCAAAAATTGTATTACGGTTAATTCTGTTTGAACTAACTACAACTGTGTAATTCGTAATTGTCTATTTATTACAACGTTTTTATTATTTGTACATAAATTATTACGCCGCATTTGTGTAATTACGTATCGACAAAATTTTGCCATTTTGCTAACGGTTTACGCTTTGTTACGCTTTCGGCGCTTTCATTATTGCTAAAAACATTCCAGAGTGCAAAACTCGTTTCGGCCCTCCATGTACACCATAAAAGAGTACAAATATCGAGCAGTAATTACGAACTTGAATTACTAAATTACCCAAATTGCCTTTTATTCCGTGTATTTGTAGTATGCATAATAGAAATCCCCCATTTTGTAAAATACGTAGTCGTTTTACATTGTACAGGCATTTTGTAAAATGAGGCTTCGGTTTACGTTATAACACAGTAATATCAGTCACTTTTTAATGCCAGGCAAATTACCTATGAGAAGATTATATATTTTTCATTTTGCGTGAAATATTTCAGCGGCTTTTTGTCAGGCTAAAACACATACTTGAATAATTCTCGTTATACTGCTTTTTTCTTTAAACCAATGTTGTTGGTATAAGTAGTCTATGCGTCTCTTAAACAAAATTTGCAAATTTGTGTTTTTAAATTTTTCGGCAGCTTTCAAAATTCCAAAATTTTACAATTTAAAAAAATTTTAGAATATAATTTTCAATAAATTTTCAAAATTTTTAAAAACGTTCCAAACTTTGATATTTTACATTTTCAAAAATTTTCAATTCGATAATTTTTTTTAAATTCTATAGTAATCAGAATTTTCCAATTATTTTGAAAAAAATTCAAAATTTTGTAAGTTTTCGAGAAATTACGGTATTAAACATATTTGAAATCTTTTCAAGAATTTTAAGAATATTCCGAATTTCAATAAAATTTTCGAAATATGTTAAATATGTTCAAGAATTTCAATAATGCGAAATCCCTGGCGATTCCCCGACAGCTTTTTATTTATATTAAATAAAAGCACAGATTTATGCATATTTTAGTTAAATTTTCGCAAATATTCCTTAATCTTTAATTTAATAAGTTTAGGTAGGTCAAGAGTAGGTCTATATTTTTATTTAAAACTTCACATCTTGAATAAATTGCTGATTTGTTTTAAACTCAAAATATTGTTTTTTTATTCATTAGAGATCAACAGCGTAAAGGGTTTATTAAAGCTGGAATGTAACTTTGCCATCTTGAAGGAAGGTGTGCTTATAAAAACATATGTTACGAACGCCAGTCAAAAATGAACCATTATTATTTATATACAGCTTGAAATGAGCTGCAATTTGGTTCATGCCTCAGCCCGCTAATTTTTCAGTGACTTTTACTATGCATTTTTTTAAATTTATTTTTAAATGCCTATTTCTCAACAACGAGTGAACAGATCGAGGTAAAATTTGATATTTCAACTAAATTGCTCATGAGTGATGGTAGAATAAAGTTCTCAAATTAGTTTTTACATTCGGCAATATTTAGGGGAGTTTATTTTCCCCCTCCCACCCAATTTTGCAGGGCTAAAGCCGACGTGTTTAAACATGCTTTAAAAGAAAATAACATTACAAGCTACTATAACTTTTGGGACTACCAAAACTGTGAAGTGAAAAAACATCAAAATTTTGATTTTTTTAAAAACATACTGCTAAAAAACACATTTTTTTTTAAATTTTGTAAACTTATAGATAGAGCTTTGAAACAGCTACAATTTGGTTTGTGTCCCCGTCCGCCTATGAATTCTTGAAAATCGAAAATTACTACTCCCTTATTTAATAAGCATGGGCCGATAAAAGATTTCTGTTAGAGCTAAATTGCTCATGAGTGATAGTAGAATAAAGCTATTAACTTAATTGTTAAATACGACAATATTTAGGGGAGGAGATAATTTTCCCTCTCCGCCCAATATTTGGTGAACGAATTTGGCCTTTCCTGAATTTCCAGAATTGCCTTAACTTTTGAACAATACTAAACTTTCAAATTTTAATATTTATTAAAAATTTTCAAAATTTTTAAGAACGCATCCGCTATAAAATACACAATTTGAAATTTTTCCAACAATTTTCTAAATTTGAAAATATTTCAAAACAAAGAAAGAATAACTTTTCACACTTCTCAACTTTAAAAAAATGTTTTGCCGCGCGATTTAGTTTTTTATATAATTCATTAAGTAAGAGACGTAAACTGACGCTGGCACCAATGTTTGTTTATTCTACGATACTGATCGACTTCCTTCGAAAGTCATAATATAAACAAAGCGTAATAAGTACCCAAACAAAATAAATTTTGAATCTGATGTCTTGAGTTTGATAATGGTATTTTGTCTATTGACCAAAACTAGAGGCTCATTTACTTCATCACTTCTGATTATTTTATAGGATTTCGCAGTTTAGTTTCATTTGAGCGTTTTAAGGGTTATAACACTGCACTGCAGATGGACAAAATTTGAATGTTTATTAGTATACTGTATTGCGTACAGTATTAATTATACCATCAATAATTAAATTAATTTAAATAATTAAAGCGATGTAAGTGGCAGTTCTGGGTCACGTTGTTATCGTCCTACGTTTTTAAAAAAAATGAGGTTGAGTGTCATTAAACACGCCTGTTTCGTTTTTGATGAGCCACCCTGTATATTATGTATAAAAATTAGAAGAAAAAGTTGCAATTGCAGATTGATTTACTTTATGGTGTTTAGTTTATAAATACCTACTAGGCTACTAATACAAAAATACAAATAAAGTTGATAAGAGTAACTAAAAATAATTATAATACTTTTGGTATAAGGAGACCCATGAGAGTTTCTTGCGGTGAGGGTTTGTCAATTTTTATATCGCCACTGCCTATGATTTTTCCAATTTGCATAAAATCTATGTTTGTGTAAAAAAGGGCGGCAATATGTAAATTTGCCCCACCAGCATTTGCTACTCGAGCCGGCCCTGTGCTACCAACTAATTTGTAAAAGTTCATGTGCTTGATAGCGCCAGTTAACCATATTTTTACAGCACTATTTAACAGCAATCAATTTATTTTTAAATTCTGCAAAATTAATGCACAAGCGCGTTTGGTCGGAAGGACACGTACAGCGGCGTGATAAAAAGTAATGTAAATTTATATTATTCTTCTGAAAACGACAGTTTAATCTACCCAATTTATTCCGCATATTGAACCACCACCAACCAAAGCATTTTTTGTACAAAGATTAAAGGGAATTTGCTTTTATCAGGAAGCTATAGCATGTAGCGTCGCAAAATCAATTTCGTGAGCTTGAAGGACTTGCAAACATTTCTATGTATTCAATCAACTGGGTGTTTTTTAATTCGTTCAAGCTTACACAAAACTTGCCTTGAAATTGTATCGTAATCCAAAAAAATTGTTTATGTTTGTATGCCTCTATCCACAAATATTTAGCCAACCACAAAGATTAAGTAAATACTTTAGAAATAAAATGCACGCCACATTATTAAAATAAAAATTGGTACAAGCTTTGTTCGCGGCCGGCATTCAAAATGTCACGGTATTATTAAGAAAATGTTATTAATGTTTCGTCATTGGTTATATTATACCGTCTGTCTATAAAGTAACCCCCCACCCCTCCCCAACTAACTTTTGAACGACTTGATATTTTACCACAACATTTGGTGTGCTTTAATGGAAAATGAAATACTATTTTTTAGCTAAAAATTAAATTTTGTATCACTCAAAATGGCGACTGGGCGCCATTTTGAAATTATTTTTTTTTTAAATACGGGGGGTCGAGTGACACCTCATTTGAAAGGTCTTTTAGTTCTGCGTCTGTTCCTACAGTTTCTAAGAAAAATATTCAGCCATAACAAAATGGCGGATTTTAAACAAATGGACTCACTCAATTCAAAATTGTTTTGATTTTTTTATCCAGTAGTCCACTTTTTCATTTGCAGGACAAAATTTTCCCAGAAATATCTTAGGTGGCTGGAAATAATATTGAAAACGTTATGTTCCAACAAGACGGTGCGCCCGCGCCGCCTCATTATTATAGACCTGTTTCTGACTTTCTCAACGGACATTTTCTTGGAAGACGGATTGGTAGGCGGGGGCCTGTAGAATAGCCGGCTCGCTCCCCAGATTTCACCCCCTTAGATTTTTTTTATGGGAATATCTGAAATCGAAAGTGTACAGAACCCGTCCAGAAACAATTGAAGAACTGGAGCAACGCATTACAGAAGTTTGCAGAAATATCACTCCAGAAACTTATGAAAATGTAAGGCAGGAATTTCATAACCGACTTTTTATGTGGTAAGAAGTAAATGGTAAACATTTTGAACACTTAATTTAATTTCTTTTTGCTTTAATTCTTTGTTTTTTTAAATAGCCTTCTTTATCTTCAAACATTGTCATTTTGTTATGGCTGAATATTTTTCTTTGAAACGTTAGGATCAGACGCAGAACTAAACAACCTTTCCAATAAGGTGTCACTCAACCCCCCTTTCCATTTAAAAAAAAATTAAAATGGCGCCCAGTCGCCATTTTCGATGATACAAAATTTTAATATGGTCTGAAAGATAGTATTTAATTTCCCATTACAGCACACACAATTTTATGGTAAAATATCAAGTCGTTCAAAAGTTAGTTGCGGGGAGGAGGTACTTTGTAGACACAGTGTATATATAATTAATGAAGTATATAACATTAACTCCCCCATAAAAATTGTAACGCAGCCATTAGGACCCAAAGTTAATAAAAATAGTGTCAGTTTATAATACATGAAAGGTATGTCTTAATTTAAATTAATATTATTATAACGGCACAGGAAAGAAGAAACGCGTATACAGGCTGTCCCAGCCAAAACACCTTAGCCTTATAACGTTTTTATGTTAAGATATGCGATTTTAGAGGTTATTACAAAATAAGCTTTCAAAGCTTAATCCAAATCAAAGATTAAATTTTTAAAAGGCGTTGCGGCTTTTAAAATTTTATTTTTTAATTTGTACGTTTTTTTCAAACGTAACGTGCCATTTTTAAACAGGCTGTTGAAGGGAGAATTTTGTTTTTTTCAAATGATGTATCATATTCATATATATACTTGGATAACAAATATTTCGGAAAAAGCGTATTTTGTGAAAATATTTTAAAAGACTAAATTTATAAAATTAAAATAAATTGTAGGTTATTATCAGTAGCAATATATCTATACAGGGTGTTAATGAATTGTAGGGACAAACTTCTAGGGCTTAGAAAACACAACAAAGCAAACAACTTTTGTTAATAAATGTGTGGTCAAAAGTGTTTCCTTTCAGGGATAGAGCTTCTCAAAGATTCTTTAAGAAGCGCCTAAATGTAGGCAACTCAATTTACTACCTACTATTTGTTTCCATAACGACTGAAATCAATACAGGATAAATAAAGCCCTCTTTCCCACTCTTCAAATTCAAATTAAATTTAAGATAAATTAATTAACAAAATGTTTCAAAACTAAGCAATAGAAAAAAACAAAATTACAAAGCAAAAATCAACTATTTAAAAAATTCACAACAACTAATTCAAAAATTATCAAAATTATAGTAAAGGTTCAAAATGTCGTCCCCCAGCTTCTACACACGAAGCACATCTACGAAGTAAATTCCTGCGCACCGCTCCATATAAACCAGGAGTCTGTTGAACTTATTCTACAGTTTCAACTGGTATGGCATACACTAACGTTTTAATACTAATTTAATATCACAAAAATATCGAATTGTGTCAAAATTGACGTTATTTGAATGCATGTGCGTCTCAATCGTTTTTTTTTTTTCAAAATTCCGGGTGACTTGTGCAAAATAATTGAAAATGCAATTTGGGTTTGCTATTTTCAGGTACTTCTTAAAGAATCTTTAAGAGGCTCTATTTTCCAAAGGAAACACTTTTGACCACACAATTATTAACAAAAGTTGTTTGCTTTGTTGTGTTTTGCAAGCCCTATAAGTTTGTCCCTACAATTAATGAACACCCTGTATATTAAATCCCTAACAGTTTAACCACAACAAGACGATTAAATGTTGCATCTTGGAAAGATTTGTTACTATTTAACATAATGGCGGACTTTTTGCATGTCGATGAAGTTTATTGAGTACTGTCACTTCTGTTGCTATAATTTGCTTATTTCTGGCTTACTTTAATTCTAGCGAGTCGGAAATGTGTATGATTTATTGCGACAACAACAAATAAATAGAAACATCAGACGAGTTCTACAATTCATCGATACAAATTGGGAGCTCGACTAAGTGCCGCTTATAACTAAAAAGTGTTTACTACAAAACTGTTTACTACGAATTACGACGCAGTCTGTAACATTGAAAATTGAAAATTTTTCAAAATTTTCAAATTCAGAAGTTTCGAGAATTTTTAATATTTTCAATAACCAAAAATTCCCAAAATTTTGTACTACCTTATTTTTTTTATTATTGAAAACAAGCTCAGAAAAAGGCTGGCGAGGAGTAATACATCAAATATAAAATATTACACTATTTGAAAAAGAAGGCGTTTTATTCATAGATCCATTTACTTCAATCGCCTAAATGAAAAATCTATGCAAATGGTCCCCCTTTATTTTTTTAATGCCGTTCTTCTACAAGAATTACATCATTTATTGCTTGTGTTCCTACTTAATCTGCTATTTATTTTTCTATACTTTTAGTATAGGGAAGTATTGAGTTTAGAAAAATTTTCGAATGAAATTTTGACGGAAATACACGTTTTGGATTTCCAGAAACCCAAAAAAGTGGTCTTTAACATATGTCTGTCTGTAGGTGAGTAGCTGCGGTATAACGGCTTGTCAAATTTTGAAGAGCTTTGAATACTTGGGTTTTAACGAATATTTACTCAAAAATAGGTTATCAGATCCGAATGAAATTTAATATTAGAAATGCACTGGGGGTACACAATAGCACAAACTACAAAAACTGAGAAGTGAAAAAAATCAAATTGCTAATAGACCTAGGGATAAGCTATAATTTAGTTTTTTTAAAATCGGAAATTCATGCAATTTTGTTTAATAAACGGAGGACGATGAAAATTTCTGTTTAAACCAAAATGCTGATGAGTGATATAATAGGTGTCACACTTAAAATTTTAGGCGCAGCAATAGTTAGGGTATTAATTTTTCTCTCCCACCAAATTTTTGGTGTACGAATTCGTCTTTCTGGATTTGGTTTTCTTCATTCCCAAGAAATACTCATCCAAAGAATTGAAAACTCAATTTCTCTTTTAAAAAGCTTTAATAAATTCTGTTCAGCTAACTGATGGTGCTTTCGGCTATGATGTCTCGGATGTAAAAATACGAAAGCTCGGTACATAAGTCATTGTTTGTTGTGATAATCTGTGCCACAAGAGAATTTTTTACCGCTCAGGGGGGTGTCTGGTATACGCTGTTTAAAGGTTAAAACCCAGGAAAGTGTTAAATGCAAATAAAACAATAAACCAGGTTGTGCATATTTCATTTAGAACAGGCAGGCGTTTTAAGTTTTAATTAACTTATAACTCGCGCAAGCTAACCTTTAAAAAATAAAGTTGTGTCTTATCAACAATTTCTATCGAATCTACGTGAATAGAGTATCTATTTTGCGCCGACTTACGAAGGTTGTAAGAATATTTTCGTTAACTACCTTTTTAAAGCGGATAAGCTTGTCGCTAACTATACTAAAACAGCTGTGTCCCGAAAGGTGCAATCGTTAATACAAAAATATTTTTGAAAATATGACAAGTAACTATTTCTAAAGTATAGGAAAGTCTAGGCGAGGTGCGTCGCTCAATTGTTGTCATCAATTTTATGATAAATTGAAAATTAGGTAGTGTACCAGGATTTAAATATTTCTTGTAAAAGTCGGGACAGTCACTTTAAAATAAAGCCACTTTTAACAGTTAAAGGTGGTTTCCTATGTAATGACCAATGACACCTGCAAAACTAAAATAACAGTAGTACACAAGCTTCGATTTAGGTTTTACTCTAACTATTAAAATTCTAAAAAAACATTGCACAACGACATTAAAAATAACTCGAGTTTGTGCATTACAAGTGATTACTGTCGTAATCATTAGGAGTGGCATATTGTTCATAAACATGTTACATGATCTATTCTTTGTACGATCAGTCGATAAGGATTTTATAGTATTGTTATCAAAGCAACCTGCATGCATACATACATTTTTTGGTTTGCCAATTAGAGATAACATAATTTAGTTATTAGTATAGTTCGGATTTCTAGTCTGGTATTTCACCAGTATTTGAATTAGGAGGCAAACAATCATTAAGCAATTTTGGCATTAATCCTTTAAATGTATAGTTGGCGCATACCTAAACGTTTTAAATGAATTATTTAAGAGCTTAGAATGGTAACACATTCATATGTTTGACCGTAATCTAGTTTGTGCAGGTCAACTGGAATTGAAGCTTATGTAATGTTAAAATAAAATAAAACAGGGTTCATAAGCGTAGAGTATGAATGGTCAAAGCAATTGTATGAAACTGCAAAAATATCTTTTTTAATTGAACGTTAAAATAGCAACTACGAATTAATGAAAATAGAACGTGTAAATTCATTAATACAACTAGAAAGTTCTACGAAAGAAAATTTGGGACTATCAACATTCATAAAGGACGGAAAACCACCGCTGAATAAAAAAACTTAAAAATTGCAGTACACTACAGCAACTTTTTCGAAATTCTCATCCGAATAATTAGTTCTCTTGTCCAATATGTGTCACCTATATAAGTTGATGGATTTGAATACGCCCATGATTTTTGTTTACTTATTGAATTTTAACGAAATTCTTTGCTCTTCTGCGACTAAAAGTCCGGTCTTTAGTTATTAGGCTTATTACAACACATTTAAAAGTATTAAAGAATTTTTCAAGTTCGATAACAACTTGTGTGAGATGCTTTTCAATAACAGTATTTTGCGTGTCAGCATTAGTTTAGTTTATTAGCAAAAAATTACACACTTTTAAATAAAAATAGATTTTTAAAAGAATTTCTCGCAAGGCACGGATTTTATGCAAATAATGCATAGTTGGCAGTTTTAATATGCTAATAAAATGATTCTGTTTTTAGCATATCTCATAAAATGCAATTAAATGAAACTAATTCAAATTTGCATATTTTGCATATTTCGGGGTTTTGAAACATATTTTTAGAATAAATGCATATTTAAGTATATTTCTTTAAATTCGCGAAAAAAAACGTTAAATGTTAAAATATATAAGAGGAGAAAATGAGAAGTAGATTGGGATTTTCAATAAGTGCGTGCTGTTACTAGGTATTGTTGAGCGGATGTCCCGGGTTATACTAGACAAAACGTTATTTCAATGTTTTGGAATTTTTAGAATCATTTCTAACAATTGTGCAGATGCGCTACTTCTCGAAAGTAGCAGATATTATAGTTTCATTCTTTTTTCCGTGCTTACCACTTCGTAAGAAATAGCAAAATAGTGGCTCGCCTTGTGTGTGTTACTGTTTATACAACAAAAATGCTAAAAGACAGCAGCTTGTCTTTATTATGGTCAAAATTATCCAGAACCGGTGCAACAGGAAAACAAAATATTTTACAAAGTCTTCAGCAAGACGGTAAGCAATCTTTGACTTTTCACAATGTTCAAATTTATTGAATATGCATGTAGGCCCGAAGTGACAAAACATTTTTATCGGTCTAGATTTTATGCGATTGAAAATTCCAAGTGAATCAACGTATTAAAACTGCTTTACATCAAGGCGAATGTCAAAAATCTCAGAACCTACAAATGCCGATCCGCAAGCCCATTGCTATAATTTCTAAATAAAACGAAAGAGAAGAATTTAATTCCGATTAATGCAATGCTTTAGTGAGTGCTAACATACCAATTGTTCTAATTGTTGACATAACTAGTACATATTATCACATATTAAAGAAACTAGATAAAACTATCAGTGTCATATTTCTAGATTCGTAAATGAAGGTTTCGCAAAGTTTTGTCAGCCGGAAACAGTTCCTACAGAGAATAGTACATTCTACACTAAGGGAAACGTCTGATTTTTCCTGAGGTGTAATATGAAGCCCGAGGGCGAAGCCCGAGGACTACAAATACAACGAGGGAAAAATGGCGGTCTCTCCCGAGGTGTATATACTATTTTTTCCACGATCGGGAGTAGAAACACTTAATTTCATAAATAAAGAATTATAGTAACCCGGAGCAAAATTACAATACAGAATGGCTAGGGAAAACCCCGGCCACTTTTCTTGCTGTGGCCAAGAGATGGCGCTTTAGTAAAATAAAATTAAATTAAAATACTGGCAACAACGCAGAATCCAAGACGTTTTAGTTATTAAATACGCCCCATATTAAATCAAAACAACTAAAACGTCTTGGATCCTGCGTTGTTGCCAGTATTTTAATTTAATTTTTCTTTACTAAAGCGCCATCTCTTGACCGCCGCAAGAAAAGTGGCCAAGATTTTCCTAGCCACTCTGCATTTAGAAGCTTTTGGGATATTTCCATGCAACGTACCATGACAACAGGCATTTGTTTACAAAAATAAATATGAAATGAAATAAAAACTCCCCTAGGGAAATTGTTGTCTTATTTCGTCCCTCGGGAGTAAATGCTTTACTTCTGTTACAATTTTGATGCCATAGAAACCGACTTCTACTCCCGGTCGTGGAAAAAATAATATTAATGCTATCTGATCCTTATGCTAGCTTGTGTAGATAGTTATTATCTACTCAGTCAGCTGCAATTGATGCTTGTGTAATAGTAACATAAAACGAAACAGGGTTCACAGGCGTAGAATATGAAAGTCACGAGTTTTAAAAGTACTTCACAAATCTGACATTTTAATAAAGTGCAAAAATATTTCTTTTTAACTAAAATGTAAAATATCAACCACAAGTTAATGAAAATAAAACCTGTAAATTTAGTAATACAGCGAGACAAGTTTGGACGATCAAGATTTATAAATGACGGAAAACCAAAGTTGAATAAAAACATTTAAGAATTGCGTTACAAAACAACTTTTTCTAAATTTCAGCAGAAAAATAAGTTCTCTTGTCCAACAAAATACCTTTAAACAATGAAAATGACCTCTTAACGTCGCAACTCGTTAATGGAGCAAAATTGTAAAAGATGGCCGGTGAACAACTGACTGGATTATTTGTCGACTTTACTTAATTTGCAATTTCTAATAATTACGAGTAATCAAGATTGCGATGCAATGCTTGTACAATATATTTCGACCTTAATGCCAAATTCTACGCCGAATTTCAAATTGCTAATATTAGAATTAAAGTGCTCAAATGATTCTAATAGCGACTAATTTCTGCCTCAACTTTAGGAGTATTACCAAAACGGTTTTTACTAAGTCATATTTTCTATCATAACAAGCACATGCATGGTAAAGAAACCTTTCAAAATCGTGCAATATGTTTTACGTATAACTTAATGGATTTGAGTACGCCCATGGTTGTTGTTTACTTATTAAATTGTAAAGAAATTTTTTTCTATTCTGCCACTAAAAGTCCGGTCTTTGGCTAATAGTATGTTGTAAAGTTCTCCACATACGTTTTTTTGCCAATAAAAACATAAATATTATCTTTGCTGATTTTACTTGCAAGTTTTGCATATAATACTTGCATATTGTGCATAAAATAGCGCATAATTTGCGCACTTTACATATATGCGCATACTTTGACGTTTTTTATGCATATAAATCCGCGCCTTGCTAATCAAGTTTAATCTTGCTAATCGTTGAAAGTTTTAGGCTTTCATAGATAATTGAGCATTTTAATGAAATATAAATGAACAACAAACTACTACAAATTGTCGTCTTTAATTGGGCAGTCACTGAAAAACAGCCTACTGTTATAAACACAATATTTATGTTTGAACAAATAACACCTAAATAATAGAAAAAGGAAAAAAGTTTTAAACTTCAAGGTACACTTTTAAATTCGCACAATGACAATTTATTTCTATTGAAAATGTTTTTTTTTCTGAACTAAATTTAGTTTTGGATGTAAAAATAAAAATTGTATTTACATAGGTAAAGTATTTGTAAGGCATTAAGTAATTGGTGTTAATTATGGCACGGAATTGAGAATTTTTAACCTTCCAAAAATAATTGAACCAAGATTGTTGATGATAAACAGTTTTTAATTAAGTTATAACTAAATCACAGTTTACAACTATAATTTAATAACAAATAATCATATGAAATTATTAAAAACGGAATTAATTCTTTTACAAGAACTTTAATCCTCTGACCGCGTGCATTTGTAATTTATCAAATTTCTTTAGAAAAAATTTAATTTAAACTCTTTTTACGTAGTAATGTTCCTAATATCTCAATATAATTCACGACCAAGTTCTAAGATGTCGTTCTGAAATCGGAATAAATAATGATGTCAAAAGTAACCAATCAAACAGAAATTTCATAAATTTGAACCTTAATTATTATTTGCTTTACAAAAAATCTTAAATAGTAAACCTTTTTTATAATAAATGCCAAAAGGTTGCTTTTAATCACATTTGTATTTATATAAAATAATTTTTTCGTAACAAAAACGCAGCTTAAATTATCCAAGAGAAATATGTGTTGTGGGTACAACAAAAACGCACTTTTTACAATGCCCTGTAAGCAAACGACCCGACAAAAAATTTAAAATTACATCATCCCAAATAACACGAAAGCCCAAAACACACAGGTGATAAATTTGTTACTAGATTGCCCACATGACCCTGTTTCCGACCCCATGTCACCTGCAGAATTTAATGTTTTGTGTACAACCCTAACATCACATAAATTTCACATTCTTTACTAATTAATTTAGCGCCATAAAAATATTAAAAACTTACCTCTAAAATCGATCTTGACAATTTTCTCTCCTTTAGTCTTTGGTATGTGAAACTGTTTGAGCTTAACCGAGAGCGACATTGCGATACTCGCGAGTTTGCAGGACTGATCCTGCAGAACTTGTTGATCGAGCGCGTTGCTATCCTGCCACTGGTTGCAGGAGCTTCTGGCGCAACAAAGCGTGGCGCAGAATCTACCCTAAACACGCGCGGTAAACAAATAGCGTAAAAGTAGGACGTGCGGAAAAAATGGTTTGTATGGAGTTCCAGTTCAGGTAATGTAATTACTATATTATGGGAGTCAAAGTAAATTTGGTTTCCATCTGTGATGTTTGGTGCGACACGTTTGAAAATTAATAAATGGTATGTACTATTTTCACACACTTGTTTGTTTGCAGTATAACAGAAATGTCTTTATTTCTGCACTTTTATGTTATGCGATTGTCCTCAACTTTGAGCACTAATTTTTTTTCTTTTTTAATCTTTGAAACAATATTTGAGATACGAGTTCATTTTAAAAGCATTTTATAGATAACATAAAAACTAAATTATCACTTCCGTGTTCCTTATCTACATCCTTTTTTGCCATTAAACTTAATCGTGATAATAAATTGCTAAACATCGTATATACGGGGCGAGTGATTTAAGTGTCATACCACTATTATTTCCTAAACTGTTAGGAATATCAAATTGTTTACTCCATAAAAGTTGTTTGTAATTAACTGCTGCGTAACTTAAAATTATTGAATGTTTTTGGTGTCCAAAACAACATTTTATAATATTAGACCCCAAAAATCAAATTTAAAAAAAACTCAAAAACCACAAACTTTTTTTATATCTAGAATTAAACATACAAATTAAAAATTTAATAGTATACGGAATGTTCTATTTTAAAATAAGAAAATAATGTGCTGTACAGGCATAATTAAACGCTCAGTATAATTGGTAATAATTTAAAGTTATTAAACAGTTAATTATCAACAACTTTTATGAAGAAACAAATTTAATATTCCGAATAGTTTTGAAAATATTAGTGAGGTGTCGCTTAAATGACTCACCCCTAGGAAGAAAATTGTGTTTTAAAATAACTTTTCAAACATACACTTAAACGTTGGGGTTGGTTGGTCCGCCAAAAAAAAGATGGGAGGGGTGCTTTATTTCAAAACAGACTGGCTTGAAAAATAACCTTAGATTCGTATTCTACGCACGTCGATTTGCGCAAACGCGACCTCCCCGTCCCCCCATCAATTTTTTGGTTTTCAAACATTTACGAATTTTGGTGCCAAAATCGGTATGAACATGTTAAATGACACTAAGAACAATCTTCCACTGAGAAAACACCACTGGGAGGTTTGCTTTTAGTCGTTTACCTGAACAGTTTAATTGGATAATCGTAAAAAAACGACAAGAACCGAATAATAAAATCAATTTTCAAATTTTAACGAATAAATATTGTGTACTAATAACAAATACTAAAAACAAAAATTTTCTAATTTAAAAAAATTTTTTTACTCAAATTTTTTTTAAATTGTCGTATTTTCAAAATTTTCAAATTTACAAAAATTTTAAATTCTCAAAATTTTGCAAAATTTTTTAAGTTGTCAACATTTCTGAAAAGATTTTAAATCTTCAAATGTTTTCAAAAATTATCAAAATGATCAAAAATTTGCATTACTTAAAGTTTATTAGATTTTCAAAAAACTAGTTACATTTAAAAAAAACTGTATAAAATTTTTTCCAAATTGAAAACTTTCAAAAAATTTCAAAATTTAAAAACTTCTTAACAATTTTCAGATTTCAAATACTTTCATACATTTAAAAATTTTCCAGCTCAATTTTCTCATAATTTATAATTTTAAAATTTCCCAATTTTGAAGAATTTAAAAACTTTTTAACAATTTTCAGATTTCAAATACTTTCATACATTTAAAAATTTTCCAGCTCAATTTTCTCAAAATTTATAATTTTAAAATTTCCCAATTTTGAAGAATTTAAAAAGTTTTTTAAAATTTTAAATATTTGCAAACATTTTAACCATTGCCAAAATTTTTAGCGTTTTTAAGACTTTATAATTTTTAAATTATAAAATTTACAAAATTTCATTTTTTTTATTTACAATTTATCATAATTTTTCCAAACTTTTTTTTCGTTTTAGATTTTTAAAATTTTTAAAATATAATAAAACATTTTTTATTTTTAGCAATTCTGAAAGTAAAAAAATTTTACTTTTTTGATTTTTAAACATGTTTTCAAATGTTGTTAAGATTTTTAAATTTTTAAGTTTCCATAATATTTTAAGTTTTTTAGACTTTAAAAATTTTCAATAAATATAAAAAAAACAATTTTTTTGATTATAAAATTTAAAAAAATTGAGAAATTATATATATAAATATAAAGGATTCTTCAGTAAATTCACAAATAAATCTTTTTCAAAAAGTTTGTTTGAAAAGACTTTCATTTTAAATAAATGGGTATGAAAAAATAACTTCGAGCAAGCTCCTGAAATTCACTTTGAAATACTTTGACAAAATTAGAGAACATGTTTTAAAACTGCGCTAAGATCTCTTTTTAGATTTATATGTGATAATGCCACATGTTTGATAACGATACAATGACAAAAAAAGTATTTATAAATCATTCTTCTATAACTTCACTCACACTATAATAGCCGATAGCAGCAATTTATTTGCAGGTTCTTAACCAATCACACTCTGACTGATCGCGATAATACTTTTTTTTAGGAGGCTCCGGTATTGTAACTATAGCAATCATGTCAACAATTTTTTTTAAATTTTTGTCTTTGGTAATTAAATAACGCGTTTGTATGTAAGTAACAAATAATTGTAACAAGCAAGTGTTTTAATATTTAATTCGTGAAATATTCTACCGGGTGTTCAAAAAGAAATTACATAAGGGTTGGTCATGGAAAATAAAATTTCTGTCTTTGCATGCTTTATAATTTAACTGTCATCACTCTGTCAGTGTCACTACAAATGACAAATTACAAGCTTAACCTAAAATTTTAAGTAACATCATGTTTTGTTTGTTTAAATTCTAAAGCATGCGAAGGCAGAAATTTTATTTTCCATGGCCAACCCTTATGTAATTACTTTTTGAACACATGGTACAAAATTCCACTCCTGAATTAAAAGTTTTTTATAATTCTGTCTTTCATTGGCCAACTTAATTGTGTTGATGCAAGGCAATATCACTCCCCCTTCGGACTCTTGATAACAATTAATGTTGAATTTAAAATTAATTCCCACGAGAAATATAACTTGATTGATTAGTTTAAAAAATGAACAAAATTTCTTTCAGTAACTTTTGTGGAACTAAAGCTTCACATAATTATACAATTATAATTTAACTTTAATTTTGCGATTTCAGCAAAAAAATTACTTTTTATTAATAAATGCCAGATAATCAAGTACCCAAGTAACTGTTTAAAAAAATAAAAGGGTGGGGGTGGGGTGTTCTATGACAATAAAAGCGGGCTCAAATCAAAAAATCTACAAATTCGTCTTCTACTAAATAGTCTATTTTTACAAAAGTGATATCCCTAAAAGCACTTCCAAACCATACCAAATGCGTTCTCCACACCTAAAAAATAAAAAAATTTAAAATGAAAAGAATGATCGCTCTTATTACAGCAGTATCTTAACCGTCTTCAAGTGCAACCGCAACCCCTGACATTGAATGTTAGTAAAAATGACTATAATGGTTATCTTTATTAAAAAAATTATCACAGCTACCCTTTAGTGCATTTCAACTCCTAAAAGTTAAAAAATTCTTAAAAATATCGATAATCATCCTTTTCGTTAAAATAAATTATCTAATCTACCCACAAGTGTACCCCAACCTCTAAACAATTTATAACAATAAAAAGAGTCTGTCCCTTTATTAAAACAAATCACTAAACCACCCTCAAATGCACCGCAACTACTGAAACAGTATACTAATAACGAGATTCTTTCCCTTCATTAAAGCGTCCACTCTCAAATGCACTCCAATCCCCAAAAGTTAACTATTTATAAACACGACGAGAATCATCCCCTTTATTTCAGCTGCAATAAACTACTCTCAAGTGCACCGCCAATTTCTTCAAAATTAATAGTTTGTGACGAGACAACCTGGCTGTAGCAGTTTTAAAAATCAAAAAAAAATTGTTTTTTTTTCATTCAATTTCATTAGAACGTGGCGTTTTAAGTGGATTCCAACCCGGAGACTGACCGCTCCGGAACTCCGTTCTTCGGAGAAGCTCGACCCCCACATGCAAACTTACTTACTGCAACTTTCATGAGGTGTAAAACTCGACGGCCGGCCCAAAATGTTTCATCATTCTTACGAAATTATTTTTTCATAAATCTTTCAAAACTATTCCTGACTAGAAGTCCAAACCAGAACAACAATTTCTTCAAAGAACCAGATTTGAATTCAAATCATGATTAAATAGAAAATGTAATATATTTGAATACAATTAATACAGTCATACTTCAATTTTATTTCTTTCGTTAAACTGTCAGAGTCTTATATTAGTTAAATTTGATAAAATTGAAGAATTTATACTTCGGTTCTGCACAACCATTATTAGCCAGAAAGTTTAATATATTTCGATAAAATTGAAGGAGTAAATATTTTGATTTCATTTTAATCGTTAAACTTGAATTTTATTTAATTTTATTTTAACCGCTGAGTGCCAAAAATTTAGGTTATTTTATTTTGACCGCCAGCTTACCCGAAATTTTATTTATTTTTTAGTAAATCTGAAAGCGAAATCTTTCAGTTTTACTGTTACTGATTATTACCAGCAAGTTTATTATTTACGAACAGTTTTTTTATTTGCGCAATTTTTTTTTATTTTAATTAACTTATGAAATCTTAATTATCCGATAATTTTGAAATTTCCAGAGGCTTTCAAAGGTAGTTTAAAGCTAACTTTTATCCTGTAAAATTACAGAAGCTAGTTTAAATTGGTTAAATTCATTTTAAACGCAACGACCCACTATTTAACATTTCAACGTTAAATGTTTATGCTGTATTATGTGCGATCGGCACAAGCTTTAAAATTATCAATTTCTGATTTAATGAAAGGCAGTACAACTATACATTCTATACTTACCTAAGAAATTTGGCACAAAACACACCACGAATTAATTTTTATTTAGCAGATAACCAAAATACCTGAACAATTTAACCAAACTTAAAGTGTGGAAAAGGCGCATCAAAGAAACATTTGCATTTCTTTAGATGTTATTTTATTACAAACAATCGTGGACTTCTTGTTCCAGTAAATAATTTTGCATTTTATGCGAGGAAAACTTCATTTTAGTTACAGAAAGCAGGTTAAGCGGCAGACATTTTGATCTAAAACGAATATTGATACATATTCGATTGGTCTTTCGCTGTTCAACTTTTATCGAAAGAAAATCAACACTCACCTTTTTAACATAATTAACAATGAGAGAGAGGGGCGTACCGTCATTTTGCTTAGTTGTCATATAATTTCAGTAAACAATAAAACCACATCAAATACACAATCAGATATTTAAAATAGTTTAAAATAAGGTAATACTAAAGACTGCATATAATTTTTATTCATAATATTTTGTTATTTTTGTCACATTCTGGCTTCTGAGTTATCCAGGGTAATTCAACATTTCCCGAACCTTCAGTTGAGTGGAGGGTTGACGTATTACATGTTTTAATCAAATAATAGAAAAGAGAACAGCGATCGTATGCGGGGAAGGTCTCGTGGCGGTTGCTCGACAGGTTGTTTAGCCCAGAGATGGTTTTGGGCAACCCTGTCATGTATGATTTTACAAAACCTTTCCAATATTCCGTTTCATCTCTGCATTTGCATTACATTTTATTATTTTTTTCTAGTTTAATAACGTGTTTCATGATTTGCAGCTGATGCAGATGTGACTGAGTAGTAAAAATGTACATCTTTTGAATACATAAACTTGGTTTTGTAAAAGTGAGTTTTAAAAATTTTTTAGTCGTCTGGGAGATTTCGGATGTCTTCATGTTTTAAAAGTCAACTATTTTGAAACATGTTTCTTAAAATTTCCATCTTATATCTTGGCGTGCGTGCTAGATCAAACCGTGTTAGCACGTTCGCATCAACATTGTGCCTCATATAATTACCTGGGCCCACTGTGCCATAGGACAACCTCCTAGGTCACGCACATTTTATTCGTTTATACGTTGAAGATGCGAGACATTCGTGACCTGCCTTGCCACTGTATTACGTAAGTGGGATGTGTAAAAGCACGGTCTAGTAGACACTTCTATGAATTTGGACTGCAATTTTCTGACCTCTTTTTATTTATTGTGCCTAATTTTATTTTAGTCTATGCCCAAAAACAATTTCATTCATAACCCCAATTTCAAAATGCATTTTGGCAGCGAAAGTACAAGGCTCTACTCCACATTCCTTACATTTTTAACGTTTTCTAATGTACAAATTAATTGTGCAGATCTAATAAATATATTTTGTACAATACCACTAACACAAGACAATTATTAAGTCATCGTAGAATTGTATTGCGTAAAATAATTCTGTCGAGTCTGTTATGTACACTACATTGCACCCGAATACGTCTTTGATTCTGTACAATTGAGTTTATATTGTCACAACCGCAAACAGGCGTTGATTAACTGGCCGATTATATATGTTTAACGATCTGCAAACAAGGCTTGTTTAAACACGCCAAAAACAAGTTATCCCCAACTCAACGGTAGGATTTTCGTAGCAGCGTAAGCAAGAACGTCAAAATAGCTCACATTACATAAGAAGCTAACAACAGATGCATTATTTTACAATATGCAATTATGTTTAAATTAAAAAAAAATTGTGTATGTTATTTATGTAAATCATAAACCCAAAACACGCCAGAATCCATTATCGACAATCTCATTACATTGTTATGGGCATGAAGTTCTTAGACTACCTCCATATCGTTGTCAATCTAATTTTGCTTAAATGGCGGGGGTTTCTGCTAAGAACTACTTGAAAATAAGCAACTGGCACATGGCGGAGTGATTATCACCCTACAAAAACTTTAGTTATAAATATGAATCGTGTTTAAGAAACTGTATGAATGCATAGTCTCAGCCTGGGGATTTGTCCTAGCAAAGTCTTTAAACCGATCAGCTTAACCTTCCTCTTACTAAAGACAAGAGAAAAACTAATCGACAGACATATCAGCGACCATGCGATGTGTTGAGGATTACTCCTCTGCTTCGAAATCAATTCTTGTACCAAGCAGGAAAATTTTGAAAGCTAGCTCAACTTCAACTGGACCGCAGAGGCAGAGAAAGCCATTAACCATCGGGAAAATACGTTAGCTGATTTCCAAAGATCAAAGGACATGTTTAATAATACTTCCTTTGACTCGATAACAACCATCAGTAGGTGAGTAATAAACAGAACAGTGACATTGTCTTTGAGTGTAGTAACCGGAAGCATTTTTCGTTTCCTAGACCGTGAGCGCTAACCAGTGTCTTATTCTTTGGTTTTTTATGTTTTTAAATTTCAAACCTACCGCGGTAAACTTCTTTCTTAGGATGATTCAGGTTCTAAAGAGTTCCACGGACTACCAGTCCGGTTACAAACTCAAATTGCTTGAAATGAATGACAATACTTTAAATAATAACGATAAGTAGGACTATTACAAAAGCTATAATGAAACAAACAAAATACAAAAAAACAAACGTACTATAACTTAGATCCTATGTCCCTGAATAGCCAAAGAAACTAAGACAAAAATCATTCAAAAATGCTGATCAATACATAAATAATGTAAACATATACATGCATAGCTCTGTGCGAAAGTAATGATGCGCTGGAATTTTCTAGTCAAAATAAACACTGTACTGACTGACCGAGTTTCTCGGTGCCGTGTCTTTCATTTGCCCTTTATTTGAGTGATTTTTACTGCAGGGAATCCCACGAGCTTCCACGTAAATTTCGGCGTAGGGATATTATACATCGCTTGAGTTGTACTTACATTACGCTGACAATGAGTTTACTTCGTAAAATAGTTTACAATGCTGACAAAGCATTAACTCGCTAGAGAAGCGCTGAGAAACAGTCTTGCCTTCTTGATAACTGCCAAGAAGATACCTTGGTCGTCTTTCACTTTCTTTGTTTGGCCAACTTATTGATGTAAACGATTCAATGCACACTTTTTATTCATTAGATTGGTTCAGAGCTTATAATATTGCTCAATCATGAGAATCAATTGATTCTATACTTATACAACAGAAATTTCATATATTATACGCCCTTCTTGGAACGGTTATCACAGATGGGTTCTTCACAGTATCTTGATTTATTGTGGATAGTTTTGTACCTATTAACGTCGTGTACTTCATAATAATTTATTATGAATTTCATGAATATCTTTCAGAATCAACAAGATTGTTATTTTTTTTTCAATTAAGTCAGTTAAAGGAAAAGTGATTAAAATCGGTTACAACTCTTCAGCGCGGAAAATAACCATTTACTTAAAAGTAGAAGTGCGTGAAACCTTTCACAGCAGACTTCATGTATTTAGGTTAGAGATTAAGGTTTGTATTTATCCATACTCGATTCCGAAATACATTTGACTGTTCTAATAAATTTGAACTAGCACTGGTGCTAGCAAACTTTTTTGACTCGGTTGACTGGTGTAGGTGCTGGTGCCTGGAGATGGTCTGGTAGTTTTCGAGCTGGTCTGGCTGGTTTGATTCTGATTTCATAAATAAACTCGGTGGCCTGGCTGTAGTCGAGTCACAATCTGGCTTACAGGTTTTTCCAGTGCACTTTTCGAGCGGACTTGGGTATGGACCAGTTCGCGTGGTTGTCGACTAAAAAATGATTTTCCTATCCGTGATATTGTTTTTATACCCTCAATCGGCACCCTGTGGGCCATGTGAGGTGGTTGTAGTGGAAAAAGTTTTTGATATAGAAATGTCTGCGCGCGATTCCAGTCTCGCGTCTCGTACTAGTGGCGCCACCAGCGCTTTAATTTATAAACAAATAAATAAATAATTGCTCATTTCAAAGATTATGCCTGTTTATATTTATTTATTTTGGGACTGTTACAGAGTTAATGGGGGAAGTACAGAGCTAATGAGGAATGATAGGAAATACAAGAAAAATTTTAATCTGGGGCATGCATATAACTTTTATTGATGCAAACTTTAGCAGTGGAGTAATTATTGTCCATGTTTATTTACATATTTCAGAGACAACAAATGTAACAGTGTAACTCTTGAATGTATAGCTTTATAAACAGCTTTTTATGAAGTACGAGAAGGACCAGACAAAGCGGTTGTTCCATTTTTTACTCGTTATAAGTTTTCAGACTTTGTAAGCAGCATGTAAATATTTCATCAACGGAGGCTTAATGCATAATTTCGTAAAAAACTTCGCCGTCTTGTAACAAAGCTCCAGCCAAATTACTAACAACGACGCTTTCATTTTTCTTTTTGTCTAAAATGTGATGATAAAATTTTAATGTTTGTCTACATTGCCTTTGTTTACACAAAGAAAAGTGTTTTATGCAGCGACTTAAACGCATCAAGGTCGCTACAGTCTCTTTAAATTACGTTACAAGCACAAGCCTTGACAAAAATTGGTATTTGTTTTGTTAAACATGCAAAAACGTGATTAATTTTTGAAAAGTCAGCTTTTAGCTATAGGCAGATTCAAATAATTTCAAACTGAAGAAACCAACGGTAAAAGAGAAAATTACATAATTAGCTTCTACTTATACGTTTCCTTTCTGCAATTATTAATGCATCACAATGGCGCTACATTTTTCGTCTACTAAATCATGTTTCCTTTAAGTGGGTCATAAAAAATGCAGATTTATGTAAATATAAACTAATCCAAATTTTGCTTAAAATTAAAACCATTATGAGCAGAATCGGCTCTCAGACGGGGTTGGTGGGGCAGTCGTCCGGGCGGACTTTCAAGGACCGGCAATTAATTCAACATTGACGGTGGGTTTAAATAAAAAAAATGTTTTGTTATCAAAAATTCGGTTAAACAAAATATGTAAATCAATTTTTTCAATTTTATAGCTATGCAATTGCAATTGTAGCAAAACGCAATAAATTTACAAAACTTATCTTATTGAAAAGAAACGTTTTTCTGGTGATGATTTTTGCATCAAATGTTGCAATCTGAGAAACAAGTGGAGACTAGACCTTAGGAACAAAATTACGAATCTTAATGCTCTGTTACTAACTAAAATTGACTTGGAAACTAGGAGGCATATGGAGAAACATTCAGTCTGTGACTCCTTAAAATAGTTATTTGAAATTGAACACCGAGTGACTGCAAATTAATTAAATTCAACTTCCCCAGCTTCTCAAATTGAAATTCTAAGAGCTATGTAAAGCGGGCTATTAAAAGTTGGTGATATCAAACCCTTAAGAAATAGTTAATACAGTATTTAAAAAAAACTTCAAATATAGCGCAGAAAAGTGATAGAAATTAAATTATAATAATAATAGTAACAATAAAAATAAAATAATTAAAATTAGTAAGCGAATTTCAACATGTAGTATGTGACATTAAATCAAAGCAGAATATTCATCATACCCTGTAGCAATTGCAGAACTTTTAATTAAAATATTAATTTCAAAAGAAAAATCCATAAGCAGAACAATTCACCAACAAACTTAAACACAGCTTTTCAGAGAAGTTAAAGTCGTCTGAGGATACCAAAGTCTGAACACTTTGTGAGCAAATAATACATACAAAGCCAAACAGAAATAAAGTTCAAAATTGCCTACTCTTCCTACTACGAACATAATATTATTGGTATCAAGGAAACTATAGCTAGAAATCTTAAAGACAAACTGCTTTGCAAGTAATATGAAAAACATAGTGTAATAAAATCCAGAAAACAAAAATTGTTACAAAAAAGAAACTTAGTATTCGGAAAACCTTGGAAACAACAGCTCACCGGCTTATAGAAAACTATATAAATTATAAAAGTTCTTGAATTTAAAAAACAAGACAAAAAATTAACTAATCCTGAATCGGGCCAATTTTCTCTTGTATTTATGGTCCAGGTTAAATCAAACTACCCTTAGTAGCGTTTAAATTAAAACTTATATAAAATATTCTATTGTTCTATTATTACAGTAGTAAAATAAATGAATAAATAAAGGTTCTATATTTATATCCGATAATTATTTATAAAAACAAAGAAAAATAGCATCCTTCCAGAACGGTACCCTACTGAAGTTCTCGTTTGCAACCCGCACTTTACAGATCTCTGCAAACCCCTCCGAACCGCAAAATGTAAACGTGTCATTAGCTATCAGTTGAAAATTCTAGAATATAAGATGGTTAATACCTACACATTTATTCAGAGAACTGGTAAATTGTTTGTAAACGAAAGTAATGTAAATAATAAAAAATTTGTCGTCTTCGCAGCATCTGGTCTAAATTTGCTGGTTGTGATTATCGTAAAGACCTCTGCTGTTTGTTGGAATTTCCTTAGTTTATAGAAGGTAATAAAGTAGTTGTAACTTTTAATTGCCCAATGGCAGATTGTTGAATGTAAGATGGGTCGTTCAGGCTACAGCGGCCTCTCTTTTACTGCAACCTAGAAGATTTATTGTGAAAAGAACTCTTATTACAGATCGCCACGTCCTGTGTCCTTTATGAAGCATCGCATTTCTTTGCAGTGGTGTGACCTAAGGTCTATGGGTGAAGCATACTCATTACGTAAAGGTATAGATAGGCGTTTGCAGACTATTACGTCACACTTAAAGGGTATGTGCTCCGCTGTTTCATCTTCTAAGAGGCAGAAGCGGCAGGTGCTATCGTGAACTACACCGATCTATTTTAGGCGACATCTTAGTCGGCAATGCCCGTTGATAGTCCTGTAAAAATTCTAAAATCATTTCCGCTAAGACCCAATATTTGGCAAGCTTTTTGTTGCGAGTTCACTCAAACAAATCGCTTCAAATATCGTTTAGACAATTTTTCCTAGTATGTTAGTTTTGGTCTGTCTAACCAGTTGTCATTCAATCGTTTGAAGAAACAGTCTGGAGTCAAACGGGTTCTGGGCCTACAAAAAAATTTTGGCCCCTTTTTTTGTAAGTGTGTCTGCAATTTTGTTTCTTTTTACTCCTACATGTTCTGGGACCAAAAAAGTTTTTCCCGGCATTTCCATACCATCTGTGATTGTATTTTTCCAGCAGTTAGGACCAAAAGAGACGCTTGGCTGTCTGATAATATACATATTTTGCCGTAAAGGTGATTTCTTTCGATGTTAACCTCTAAGTCAAGTCAAGCCTGGGCTTCGGCTTGAACCAGGGTAGGGGATTTGCCAAAGACTTTTAAGATCTAGGACCGTGTACGCCTATGCCTACTCTTTCCTCTGTTTTTGAGCCGCTTGTGTACCAGATTATTGAACCTTGTTCCGCTTAAGGGCATCTAGATTGTCTTTCAGTTTTTTTTTGTAAGGTTATAATAAATTGCCCCTTGAAATTATATTTTGGACCCATTCTACATATCCCTAATCATCTTAAAATTTTATTTGTCTGAGGGTTTGCATGTGTCCACCACTTACCAATTACCAATTTGTCTTTCCTTATTTGTAGTCTTGGCGCTATCTCTTGCCTCCTTTCTTACTAATAGGTAGAGTAGGGCTAAATTGAGTAGTGGTTTTATGGCTGCAATAGGACTACTGTATATAGCTCCAGTGATACATAAGCAGGCAGTACTTTGAAGCTTGTTGAGCTTTTCCTAAGCTGTTTCAACTACGGTTTGTGGCCACTATATGTGATGATAGCTTTTACTATTAATGTGCACATTCAGTAAATCATTTTAGTTTGTGTTTTCACAAGTTGGATAACACTTTCCATCAGGTGGATCTGTAACCTTCCATTTCCACACAACCCTGTAAATATTTAAACTTTCCAGTATTTTGCCACCTTGAATTTCTTTAATTACTTTACTTAAAAGTAATTAAAACCAGCAAAAAAAAGTAGTAAATATAATTTATTGTACTTAAGTGAAGGATACATTTCCAAAACAATCACAAACCATTTTAAGTTTGGCCGAAACCACATCCTAAGCAAGCCGAGTCTGAAAACACTAACCACCGAATAACACTGTTTAATTACAGCTCAATTTTTTACAGAAATCTGTGAGTTTACTGGACGAGCGTGTATATGAATATTGTGTGCACAAACATTGAATTTAATTTACAGAAACCCTGCAACGACCAACTACCATTTTGGCGTTCAATATTAAACCAGATCGATGCGCGGTCACAACGCAGCAGTAGGAAATTCCGTACAAAGACAGTAGGTCCAGAGACGTACTGTTCCAGAGGGATAATTTCGTTGATTTCATTGTACGTTTATTGTAAATTGGAAATAATACCTGAAATACATAACCAGACATTTTGAATTGTAATATAAAACTAATAAACATTGTAAATAATTTTTATTTGCAGTTTTCTCTTTATTACCAACGAACCCTCGCTTCTAGCTAACCAGGTTGAACCGTTACAAATTTGTACCGCATTCAATGTGGAGCATCTTCATTGGTTAATTTTTTTCTTTCTTGTGAAAGAAATTATAACTGCTTTGTACGAATTGAAATTCAATTTTTCCTCCTTACATCATTTGTTTATATTTTTGATGGCAATTTGTGCAAAATCGTAAATTGTCTACTCAAACTTCTCTCTAATTTCAACTACCAGGTCATCTGCGTCACTTTGCACGTTAAAGCCGGCGTTACCAAGTAGTTTTAATAAGTCATCAACTTACTAGTGACCACTGATGTAGCAAAAGTACCACACTAATTGACGAATTTGTTAGATTAAGATCGAAGATTTTTGCTCGCAGCAATGTAGACGACTTTATCTTTTCTGTGAAGAGTTTCGGGCATTTTGGCATGCTTGAACAATTGACAAACAAACTTTAAACGGTGGTATTTCAGCGTGCCGTGATTCTATTGCAGAGCTTCAGGTTTAACCGCTTTTGGGTTAAAATGAATATTTCGAAGTTGGTACCACGGTACTGTTAAAAAAATAAACTTTGAAAATGCTATAAAATTAAGATCTGTAAATACGAGATTTAATATAAGTCGCACTGAGGATTTCTCCCATCGTTGGACAAAATAAACTAAAGAAAACAGTAATCTGCTTAATAAAACTGGAGATTTCTCCCGTCGTTGAAGTAACATAAATTAAAGGAAATACTGGTCAGGATCTCTCTAGAAGAATAAGTGTAGTTCTCCTCTTTTCCGAGTAAGGATTCTGCTTTAACTATAATGAATTTTATTAAAGAAGAGGGCTTTGACGTGGACATTAGGCCAGTCTTACTTGTAGCGCCACCTGCGCTTGCATTTTATATAAAGAAGTGTTTGTTGTGATATGAATTCAACACAAAAAAATTAACTTTTTTTTGCATAACATTACCTAGTTACTCGAAAATCGCTACTGACTGTGGGAATAATTTTCAAATTGCATTAACATTTTGATTCAAATTATTGAGACTGTTCGTACGATAGCATATTCAGAAAGCGTGTCTAAAAGTTTGCATTTTTTCCAGGTACGGAGGAATTTCTACCCGTTCCCGTTAATCATGAGATAAGGTCAACGATAAATCTAAATTGAATTATGTGCCATCGTATAACAATTAATAATTGTTGATGGCGGAAATAAAATGAACAAATACAAAAAAAGATATTAGTAAGAGAAATGAAGGTTGTCCATACTCGAGTAAAGCGCTCAAACAATACACGCACAATTAATTTCCTTCCCAGTGGTTTTGTGTTTCAAATAATGATAGCTTCCTAGCCTAAATTGTTTTTTACTACAACACGTGTCGACAAATAAAATTGAAGGATTAGTTTAGCAATCGTAGTCAATCTCGCTAACGACAGAAGGTACATAAAGAAATTTACAGAAAGAAATATTGGAATTGGATCAAGCGACCCAATTTGATCGTGTGGAAAAACCTGCTTGCGACAGCGTAACGTGCTTTATGGTGAAAAAATGTACATCATCATTTGTTCGTAAAATATAACAACGAATTTAGAATTTAGAGTTTTGTCAGTTGCTAAATGTTTTTACCGATATTTTACAAAGTATTTTATGTAAATGTGGCAAAAGGAACTGTTATATTTATTTTGGATCTACCTATATTAAATCGGTAACTGTCTCACCATAGCAGGACGACTAAAACTTACAACTCGAAAGGATTTATCACTATAACACGCCGACGGTTACTTGCATGTCGGCTCAGTTTATTAATGGGTTTTAGCGAATTTTTATCTTCCAGTCACTACTGTTACTGTAATTTGGTTATATATAGCTTATTCTTATTTTGGCTGCAGGTCGGAAAAATAAACACTTTTATAATAAAAAAGAGTTCCCGAGTTGGCGCGGCTTCTTCTTCTTCTTCTTAGAGTACCATTTCCTTATTGGAGGTTGGCGACAATCTCAGCAAACATCTGGCGATTCTGGGCAACTTGGAATAGTGGGTGGGTGTTCAAACCAGTCCAGTCCTTTATATTCTTCAACCAGGAGTATTTTCTTCGGCCTACACGGCGTCGACCTTCAGTTTTACCTTCCATTATGAGCTTTAGCAATGTGTTGTTCTTGCGCATAACATGTCCTAGGTATGCCGTCTTTCTTTGTTTCATCAGTTGTAGCAGTTCTCTTTTACACTTGGTTCTTCTAAGGACATCGTTGTTGGAAACTCGTGCTGTCCATGGAATCTTCTGCAATCTTCGTAGAATCCACATTTCCAAGGCTTCGATTCGTTTAATAGTATTGGTCTTTAAGGTCCAGACTTCATTGCCATATAATAACACTGGATAAATGTAGCATTTCACGAACCGGTATCTAAGACTTAATGATATTGTGGAATTGCATAAGAATGGCTTCATCAGATTAAATGTGGCTCTTGATTGCTCAATTCTGGATCTGATCTCGATTTCTGGGTCTAAATCGTTTTTTATCCAGGTTCCTAAATATTTAAACTTTTCCACGACTTCTATGTTCCTTCCGTATATTTTGATATGTATCGGCGGTTCAGGAGTTCTAGATATTATAAGTATTTTTGTTTTTGTGGTGTTTATTTTGAGGCCATATTGATCACCAGCGGTAATCAGGTTATTTAACAGGCTTCTGGACTGTCTGCAATTACCACGGTGTCATCTGCGTAACGAAGGTTGTTAATCGTTTGGCCATTAATTTTGACGCCGTCATCTGTGTCTTCTAGCGCTTCTGCAAATATTTGTTCAGAGTATAAGTTGAACAATAGAGGAGACAAAACACATCCTTGTCTGACTCCTCTTTCTATAATAATAGGCTTAGTTGTTGTGCCATTATACTTTACAGTGGCTGTTTGGTTCCAATAAAGATTCTTTATTATATTGATGTCACTTTTATCTATTCCTTTTCTCTCCAGTATCTTCATTAGCTGAACATGATATACTCGGTCAAAGGCCTTTTCGTAGTCTATGAAACATGAGTATATTGTCTTTTGTTGGCCTCTGCATTTTTGAAATAGTGCAGTTGTGGCGAAATCCGAATTGCGTCTCGCTAAGATCTTGTTCGCATTTTTTGTATATTCTTGTATGTATGATTTTGAGGAACAGTTTAAGTAAGTGGCTCAGCAGGCTTATAAGGCTGTGTTCGTCGCACTTTTTTGCCTTTGTGTTCTTGGGGATAGGAATGAATTCTGAAAGCAGCCACTCAGAAGAGATTACGCCAGATTCATAAATATTATTGAAGATTTTGGTTAAAATGTCTGTATTTTCTTCTTCTAGTAGTTTTATTAGTTCAATGTGGAGTTGGTCTGGCCCAGGAGCTTTTCCAGTTTTACTGTTTTTAATTGCTCTCATTACTTCTTCTTTCATGATTTTTGGTGATTCCTCTAATTCCCTAGCAACATCGAAAGTACGTGGTTCATTGCTTCTAAATAGTTCCTGAATATACATACTCCACTGTTTCATAGCCTCTTCTGAGTCCGTGATGATCTTATTGTTACTGTCAACTAGGTTGTTTACTTGATATTTTCTGTTTCGGCCTGTGACTTCCCTTATCTTCTTGTAGACAGTGAAATGATCATTCTTCTCTAGTAAGCGTTCGATTTCCTCACATTTTTCTTTCATCCATGATTCTTTGGCAGTTTTAATTTTCCGATATATTTCTTTATGTATTTCTTTGTATTTGCGTAAGTTTTTGTTTTTGGACTTCCTTCGCTGTTCCATCATCTGCAATATTTCGTCCGTCATCCAAATTTTCTTTTTCAATTTGTCCTTTTTTCCAATTTCTTCGTTTTCGATTTTCGTTAGCGTATCCTGTATTTTATCCCATTGTTCTTGTATAGGATTTTCGTTGTCATTTACCATATTAGCGAAATCCTTATTCACCCGCTCTTTGACTTTCGTTTGTATGTCTGGATTCCTAAGTTTTGTAATATCGACGTGCTTGTCCGTAGGTACTTGGAGCCTTTTTAATCTAATTTGTACGTTAACAACTACTGGGTTATGATTACTGCCGATGTCAGTGCCTGGGTACGTTTTTACTTTTCGGATACTATTCTTATACCTATTATTTACTATAATGAAGTCAATTTGGTTGCGGACTATATGTTGTTCATTGTGTTGTGGTGATTGCCAGGTGTAGAGTCGACGAGGAGGCAGCTGAAACCATGTGTTAGTAATTATCATGCTCTCCTCTTGGCAAAATTGTACCAGTGTATCTCCTCTTGGGTTACGCTGTCCCAATCCGTATTTCCCAACCACACCATCAACTTCTCCTTCACCCACTTTGGAGTTAAAGTCTTTTATAATGAAGTTGGCTTCGTTCCGTTTGGTATATTTCAGTTATTAATTTCCGCGTCTGGTTTGTCGCTTGTTGGAGCATACACCTGTATTATGTTAATGTTCACTGGGTGTGCTCTTATTTTGAGAAGCATCGTTCTATCTGAGTTTGGAATAAACTTTATTACAGATTTATCTATTTTCTGCGAGAGGATTATGGCAACTCCATTAGGATGTGATGGAAGATTGTTTCCTGAGTAGTATATGACTGAAGAAGTTGAGTGTTGTATTCTGCCATTATTAGGCCCAAAATGTCAATTTTTATTCTTTGCATTTCTTTTATAACATTGTCGAGTTTGCCAGCCTGATAAAGGCTAGTCACGTTCCATGTTCCCATTCTGATTTTGTCTGGATATTTGTTTCGTTTGTTTACCACTTTCGGGTGGTGCCTCCTCGCGGACATTCTTTGCACCCCTTGGTCATTTAAGACCTGGCGCGGCTAGAATACCCATTCGAATGCGATCAGCAAAGTTAAGCATACCTCTGCCTGGTCAGTACTTGAATGGGTGTATGAAAAACCGAGTCAACGCGGCGTCCTGTGCTCTTGGAATGGCACGCGAATAGATGGTCCCGGCTGTCGCATTAACAACGCGGCAATGGCTAGAGGTGTTAGAAGTCCCCTCAAATACAGAGGTACGAAAAAACGGTTGATAAGAGTTTGGCATAAGCTGGTGGAGCGTAATGGTTTAAAAGTCAAAGGACTTCATCACCTCCTGGAACATAGCGATAACACCAAACCCTAGCCATGTTTAACCCGACGCCCTAAGCGCATAAGAGATGGCTAAAAAAGAAACAGATAATAAAAAAGCTGTAGACAAACAGTCACAAAAATGATCTATGCTCATACATTCATAAAAAAAAACAAATAAATACGCTCGAAATTCAACATTTCACTGCTCCAAACGCGAACATTTACGTTACAATAATTAAATTACTTGCAAATTCATTTACTGTCACACTCCCCAAACTTTTCTCTTAAAAAAATAGTCCGGAATTTATTGAAACAAATATAATGATATAGTTAATACATTCCGCAGGTGTTGAAAACCGCAAATATCAAAACCTATGTAAAACTCTATAATTGCCGTTGATATTATAGTGTGCCGACTCAACATACATCGGCACTTCATAATGAATTATCACATGTTTGTTTACTCAAAAATCACAATACGGCGGCAAAATAAATTTCTGGCATATTTAACTAATGTAGGACAGCCTCCTACCCACTTAAGCCACTTCTGACTTCTACTATTTGTTTTGCGGATTTGTTCTTTCGTTTATCTTATTTAATTACAAGGAATCTTTTTCCGAAAAATAAAACATTTTGTTTCTCATTAAAGAAACTTTGTAATTGTTAGAATTAGATATATAAAAGCAATATAAAAGCATGAGAAAGTACAGGCGCAGTGTTTCACTCATTCTTTTCTATCAATCAGTGTGAGAGACACATTACTGATACAGGATGCGTTCGCTATTGATTACTTTGATATGTTATTTACCGAGCAATTAGCTTCGTTAATTCGGGTACCCGCCTGAAGTGGAATGCAGTGATATCCAATATTTACGCAACAAAAACGTTAAATGGAATTTGATAAAATACCCAAAGTAAAAAATCGTTCGTATTTACAGAATTATGAAGAGTTAAATGATGTATTTAATATAAAACCCGTAGAAATTTGTATTGTTTTAAATTTCTGTTTCCGCATCATTACTGCTAAATAACATTAGCAAAAAAATTTAATATTATTATAAGAATCTACAAAATGTTGTCAACAAATTCTTTATCGGTAAATACGTTCATAACTTGTCACCATACATAGCGATTTTTCTTTATTGGTGATATAGTTTTGTATAAAATATAGTAGGGGAGGGGGATATATATATACAGATACCTTACGAGAACTTTATCACATGTAACTGCAATAAGATGCATAATATAGAAAAAGTAATTTCTATTTTCAATATTACAACTTACTTCTGGATTAGACCGCGTCGTCATTTGGGGATTACAGCCAGCAAAATCAAGTAACGACTAACCTGTAGCTTGTCTGCCTTTACAAGCATTTGCTCTAAAAGTTTGAGCAATAGCATAGATTATTTTAACTTTGGGGCGTACAGTAATTTGATTTTAATCATCTTGTTTATCAGCACAAGATTACTTAATTGGCTTATGCCTGTTAGCTTGTGAAAAATAAAAACTGACGTTTCGCAAACATTGCTTGACCCTTTTGAGTAATCAAAGCACCGAATACAAATCAAGGCTGCGAAGGTATTTAAACCTCTTTGAGTTAGTCGGGCAGAACGGTGAAGCATGATCGTAAAATCGATTATGCTTACGAGTCCTTAGAGGACGAACTACTAGAGTCCAAGCTTTACTGAGTCTAAAACCATCCTCTCTATTTATATTGTTAGGTTTTTTCTCAATTTCAATTGCTTCACGTATGATACGAGGGAAGTAATGAGGTACTCTGGCGATTAACCGAGCATTATCAAAGTCCGTCTTATGCCCAGTTAAACCAGTATGTTCAGCCATCGCAAATTTTCTAATGCGTTTGTGTTTGCAATCTCCTTTGTGCTCTCGCAATCTTAACCGAATGGAACGACCAGTTTATCCGATGTAGTTTGAGCCACAAGAGCATGAGATGTTGTAGATCCCGGTTGATTTTAAGCTTGATATTTTGTCTTTTCCGGATCTGTAACAGTTTCCCAGAGTTTTACTAGTCCTAAATACTGTCTTTATGCTGTACCTTTTTAAAACATGTCTTGTCTTATCAGTAGTGCCTTTACTGTAAGGTTGAAAAGCTAAACCTTTCGGAGAAGCCACTTTGTTTGTAGCCTTGGGCTGCATTGCTTTTTGCTTTGTGCATTTCTGTGGCTGTATAACCGTTTTGTTGCAACGACATCGAGAGATGTGTTTTCTCTTGTTGTAGGTGTTCTGCATCTGAGATTCGAACTGCTCTGGTTGTTAGAGATTTTAGCACAGTGGCTTTCTACATGGACTGGTACTGCGACTTTAAATACCTGTTTCTATGTGCTTTGTTTCTGTAAAACACGCACTAAGATTCTTGTTAGACATTTGCATATAATTCCAAAATGAAATTTGCTTTTAATCATATAGTTCAGAGATGTAACAATATAACTAATACATACGTGATATAAACGTAAATTTCGGAACCCGCACACATAATAAATATCTAAGTTGTCGAGATTTAAGATGTAAGACATGATACTGCGTGATGCGTTGTCACTAAAATTTGAGTTCCTACAGAAGCATGTATAATTTGTAGTAAACACTTTTGTAGTAAACACTCTTTAATAATAAGCAAAAGCTAGTCAAGCTTACAATTTGTAAGCAATGAATAGTGGAATTAATCTATGGTATGTATTTGTTTGTTGCAGCGCGATAAATATACATTTTCGACCCGTTAGAATGAAAGTAAGCTATAAATTATATCAATAGAAGTAACACTAACAGAAAAACAATTAATAAACGGACCCGCACGCAAAGGGAATGCCAACGTGTTACAGTGGTAAATCTTTCCTAAGTGCAAGATTTAATCGTGTTGTTATGGTGAGATGGTTAGGGATTTAATATATAGATGTTGAAACTTGAGCACATTTACATAACCCTCAGCATCAGCATCATCAACATGATGACAATCATTACCTGTACGTGTTATAATAAACTGTTGTCTACGATGTACTCTGTAATCGGTAAAAGTTTTACATTATACGATGTTCAAATACTAATTTGACTGTTATTAAAACTTGAAAACTTAGCTGTTAAATCTGGCTGTTTTATATAAATAAAAAGGTTCGGGATTTCTATTTTTAACAAAATAAGGGTTTATTCAAACTACGAAGTTCTAATAGCATTTTTTGTCATAGCTAATGTTATAAATGAATGTAATAATTCATGAAAGTGTTTTAGTTGTTTCAATAATTCCTTTCTAGTATACATTATTACCATTAGTCATGGTCAGTATACTTCAATAACCACCTATGAATCTAAATTATATTGAGTGCCCTAAATTATTTATCAGCGAGGCCTAAACGGTTGCTATAAAGTAGGTATAACAGCAGCTATTATACCCATTATCGTAGACCGGATTTTAAATCCCAGAACAGCAAAGCATTTCGTTAAAACTCAATAAATAGACAAAAAGAATGGGCGTACTCAAATCCATTTAATTATACGTGAAACATGTTGCATGACTTTGAAAGGTGGTACAACTACAACTGCAATATTTGAGATACATTGTTTTGTCAATGTTAGTTTATTATTGAGCTAAACCAGAGGTTCCGCACTCAAAAATATTTTTGCAAACTTTCATAAAATTGTTTAATGTATTACTTTTAAAACCCTTGACCATGCATAGTTTACGCTTATCAACTCGTTGTCAAACAGCTCGAAATAATAAACCAGCTAGCCAAATGAATAATACGTATCTAAACAAGCTCTCTAAGATTAAACATGTGGGTGTGTTGCCATTTTAAGCCCGTAAATAATTCGTTGGAAATTGCATATATGCTGACTCAATACGAAACTAGAAATCCGATCACTGTCCGAAATAGATCTTGATTGTTTCAACAATATCAGTCTCTTGATCGCTTGGTTGCGCAAGATACCAAAGAATTTCATTATTTTTCTTTTCACTTGATTATTAACAGTGCCAAAATTAATCGTGCTGGAAAATATAACACTAAGCACTTTATTTAATCTTATTTCTTTTAGCACACAAGCGATTTTTAAAAGGAAAGCTAATTTGAACTCTGACGGCTTTCACGTGACAAGCCTGTAACGCGAAATCCATGGCAAACGAGACAGTTTAAACCTTATTTTCTAACAACACGTCTTTAGACTTCGAAAAGATGTTCCGTTGAGCACATGTGATATAAAATCTTGAACAAAAAAACTAAATAAACATTATTGTCGTTTCTGAATGAAAAAAAAACATTAAATCAGTCCCTATACATTTAAACGAATTGAAAAAATTTACTCATAAACCTATATATCACGCTGCTAATAGAATCCTGAAACTGAAATCCGCGACTGCAAAAAGGACTACCGTAAAAGGACGTGTAGAGCAAAGCGGATAGAAAAGAATGAATGACGTCAGAAGCGGACATGCTACGTAATTTGTGTACACATAACCCCTGCTTGAACAAAAATGTTTCCTCTCCCTAATTTTATGGGACTGTAAATTAACTAATTATTCACGAATCTTATCAAAGGTGCGGTATTTACTATTTTTTGTTGTCATGTAAATGCTTCCGAATAACTGTACTAAATTAAGAAAGGAGGTTCTTTTGATTTTATTCGTAACAATTGCATGCTCTAGTTATAAATGTCAAAAGTAAACCAAAGTTTTAAAATATGGAGAACATATGCAACATCAATAATGAAACGAACAGGGCATTTTAAAATACGCTAAAGCAGTTTTAATGAAAATTAATGTAGGTATGCAACAATAATTTGCGTTAATTAAATTTTGTTAAAAAGTCTTAAATGACTTATTGAGGTTACAAATCTCTTCTAAAATCGAAGTTTCTAAATAGTTAGTATTTTACAAATTTTATCAGTATTATTTAAAATTTATCAAGGGCTTATACTCGATTGTTTATTTATTTGCGATGTTCGGTGTCGGACGGTAACCATTTATCTAGAATTTGCACGTCAGTTGTGTAGAGTAAAGTTGCCAATCTGAATTATTACTCTAGTTTTACTTATACAAATACTTCTTTTTGGGACTGATTATAAATGTCGAGTGTTGTGCAGGTTACGCAAGTAACTGAGAACTCTTTACAAAAACGCCGTGTGCTATCAGCCTGATTAAATCTCATTCTAACAGCGCCTTGGCCGGTACGCCTAAATCCCGAAGTACAATAGCGCCGGTTGCCAATACGCCTTAGAATTAAGCCCAATAACAGCGATCGTTTACATACAAATTGGTAATAACAACACGCTAAAGAGCGTCTTGCGGCCATCAAAGTGGAAATAGCGTCGCCACTCACGCTAATAGGCATCCCTGAAATAGCTTGAATTATTACGCCTAATTCCCTCCTGAGAGGGACAATAGCGCCACGCTTAATACGCTAATTAGGTACACTGACAAGAGTAAGCATCTACGCCCAAGTTTCTTTGATTTTGGCAAAGTGCTCCTCGTAGCCCAAAACCGACAATTATGATATTTTATTTATAAGTTTCAGGTCCCAGACTTGTAATACTGTGACAAAATTTGGGGAATAATGCTTCAAAACTGACGTTAACATTACAGCGAACTGAGTCATCTTTCAAAATCAGAAAAATTGATCCTTTCCTTTAGAGAACATCATACTCTTTTATTCAAATTCATGTGTACAAAAATGTGTGCAGCTACTCTGAGAGGATCGCCTGCTTAAAATGAACTAAAATTAAATCACAGCAATTTAGCTAGGTCAAGAATCAGTGTTAATTAAAGTCTGTATTTGCTGAAAGAAATATAATATTCCTGTAAATAAATTAAAGTTATTAAACAAGTGCATTATGTCTTCAGGAAGCTCAAACAATAAAAAACAATACAATTTAATCAAAATCAGACGCATCTTATGTATGCTTGAGGAGCGCACCTTTACAGTATACAGAAATAAAGAATAAAAATAAGCGCAAGACTTTCCTATACTTTTGACGATTTTATGGGAAGTTAGAAAACTTATGTTTAACTAAAAAGTTTGATAATTTTAAAAGTTTTTAAAAATATTATGAATATATAAAAATTGCTTAAAAGTTTTGATAATATTTTGTAACATTTTAATAATTTTCAATATTTTGCAAACATTTTGGAGAATTAAAAACATTTACGAAAATTATTGGCAACTTGATAATTAAATTTGTTTTGATATTTTAAAAATATTTATTAAAAATTGTATAAGAATTTAAAACAATTTTAGAATTTAGTTATTTGAAAATATGGAATATTTAAAACTATTATTTTAAAATTTTTGAAAGTTTTATTATTTTTGAAGATTTCTCAAAATTTTTTAAATTATTAGTTTTGAAAATTATTGAAATTTTATAAATTTTCAAATTTTTCAAAATTTTCAAAATTTCAATAATTTGAAAAAATTGAAAATGTTTAAACAATTTTGAAATTCATTGTTTTTATAATTTAAGAATTTTTGAAAATTTTGAAAAAGTTTTTAAAAATGTTTGAAGGTTTCCTTCTAATATATAGATTATTTTGCCAGACCTACCTCAACTTCTTGCATTGTCATCCTATTACTAATTGAGCCAAATTTGGTTTTTTGCGACATAATACAGATAGAGACTTCAGCATTGCAGTTAACATTTTAAATATTAAGGTTTGCAATTTTAAAGTTAAATTTTAGATTTAAGCATGGGTAATTGTTTTAAATTATAGGCAGTATTTCGAGATTATAAATAATATTTAATAACAATAAAAAGATATTTGTGAAATTAAATTCAAAGGTACACATAAATTTAAATAAGATAGGAAAACCTAACGTTTATATTTTAGGAAAAACTGCTCAAATACCACAAAATACAAAATTCTTAAAAAAATTTCATTCGTGCAAACAACAATGTTTAGCAGAGAGTGTGAAATGAATGAAATGTTTACCACTGTAATGTTACTTCTGACAGTTGGAATGCAAACTCTCAACGAAGAGGCAATTTAACTGCCCTGCCTTAAGCTTTATGTTGCAAAATTTAATCACAAACATTAAAACGAACATTCACACACAATAAAATTTTATAATTACTCGTAGTACCGTTGGTAATAGTCTGGTGTCGTACACAATCATTATCTTTTTTTTAACACGTAATATAACATGAAAATATTGTCGCTAGGCAAGGCCTGTTGTTGCAGCACCCTCGCCAAAGATAGCCAAACCCTGTGTGCAGCTGTCCAGAAAGAATCTTCAACTAGTTGTAAGAATTCTGACTGGGCACTGCATTCTAAAGAAGTACGTGCACTGAATAGGGCTGCTGTTGAGGATGTAACTTGAAAGACAAAACAGTAGAATACGTGCTATGCCACTGTTCTGCCTTTACAACAATTAGAGAGTGTCCATGCTGGGGAACCTGATATAGCCGTCATCAGCAACACCACAATATTGTGGATGTCCTCAAGTTCATTCAAAGAATTGGGTGACTTGGATTACTCCCGTAGAGGGGAGCTGCTGTGGAGGTAGCACAATTGGCCTGCCCTTTGTGGCCTACGTGCGCGTGAGGTAACTCATACTCCCAATCCTAATTCAGTGGGATATGATGTTATCAATCTAAAATGTGTACTGCCATGCACGATTTGTCGGGTCTGGGTCTGTTGAAGCGTGTGCCTAGTTTCTTTTTAGTTTGACCTATATAGTGTTTGGAGCATGTGGAACATTTTATTTGGTAAATCCCTGATTGATCTTCAATTGTTACGGGGTCTTTACTGTTACCTAGAACATTTTGAAGATAATTTATTACTACTTTTTAGTATAATATCTCTACAAATCTGTTGCAGAGAGGACAATAAGTTAAAATCTGGAAAGGAAAAATGAAACTGTTTGGTCATTGTCTCTAAATTAAAACTTCTAAAATCTGTACAGAAACAGCAGAGAACTCAACGAATGAGAAAGTAAATTTATTTACAAATTCTAAAGCAACATTTTAAACCAAGACTAAGGCTTGATTCCAAATTCCTCATAATTTAAATTTACCGCACGACTAGAGGGGAGGAATCCCGATCCTATAAATTTAGATCCATGTATCGGCAATTATTGATTTCCTTTACACCAGGCTTAAAAGACGTTTCTACTTTGTTGCTGTTATTTGCAGATTCGTTATGGTCGAAATGTACATTTACAGTGCAAAAAATTCCTGTGAAAATTAAAGGGTTTCACTTTTTCCTAATTCATTATTTACTGATTTATTTACTATATTTGTAGCAAAACTAGTTTATAAGTTTGTAAAAACAACTGAAAATCCAAATTTTATAGTAGTAATTGTATTTAGCTTATTTTAGCATTTACGAGTTTAAATTTATACTAAGCATATATTTTCGTTCAAACAATTAATTTAGGCATTTTAAAAATATTCCTGAAGATGATGTGTCTATTTTGGGTTTTCAGCAATTATTTACTAAAATTTATAGTGCATTTAAACAAAAAAAAACTGAAACATTTTACTACCTCCTAATCCGGTAATTGCTCGATGGAGTGAGTATGTCGATAGAACCGTTCTTTGCCTTCCCATACTTCTACTTAAGTACATACTTCTACTTAAGTAGGAAAGCATGATTTCATGCAAATTTTCGAATTTCAGATTTTTAACGAAAATACGCTGCGTAGGTGCGTTTGTTTCCATATATCTCCGGAACCCCTTGCTGATTTTTATAAAATTTAGAGTGTGAAAGTTTTTTAATTGCAGGTAGTTTTTTGTAAGGTCACTAATCGGAACCGGAACCGAAAAAGTTTTTTTGGTATACATTATTTCTCAGCATTGTTTTAAAATTTTAAATACAAACCGTTGTAGTGCATTTAAAGACAAATCAAACGCTTTTTTTTTAAATGCTGTATCTTCAAAATTAAGGCCACTACAAATTTTTGAAAATTTTGACGCCTGATTGCTCAAAAACAAAATATACAATCAATACAAATTATTATATTGTTTGATAGCCCTCAATAACTATAATCAAGTAATATAAAACAATTAGTAAATTGTAAATATATTATCGGCTCAAAACTTTGGACATTTTCATAGAAAATTTCCACAAAGACGGCCCACACTATTTTTTTTTTACTTTTTAAGCCGATAGAGCTTGCAATGAGCTACAAATTTATTTTTTACTTATCTCCCAAATTTTACGTAGGTGCCCTGCAGGAATTTTTGAAAATTTTCAAATTGATTAAATATTTATTCAAAAACGCAAACGCGGATCGTTATTAATTTTAATCAGTTCGATAGGCTATTTGAAGCACTTTATTGGGATTTGCAAGAATTTTTAATTACTTTAAAAATTAAGAAAAAGGCCATACTTTTTAATATCTACAACCTGTTTTTCGGCAGTTGCGTGGTTTTAACTACGTCGATCAATTAGCAACAAAAAATGTTTTTTATTTTTTGCATATTTTCAATAACTCTTAAAATAAAGCTTTTACAGCGGTTTTACTCCGAAGTCTGAAGCGCATCTAATCAAATGTAGGACGCAAGACGCGGTCGACTGCCGTGCTACTGTCCTATAGTACTATACTTTAGACGGTACACGATATCGTATTGCACAGGCTGTCGCAAGTTCAAATAGACGCTGGGACGTTATAATTTTTTTATGTTTTTATGCCTTAATTTTTGTAAAAACAATGTTATTTACTCAGTTATTGGCGCGCGAACATTTAAAACGTAAAAGCGTAACGTAAACGTAACCAACGCCTTGAGTCTGCAGCGGGCTTTTACCAGGTAGATTAGATGTAAATTTTAACCACTTCTTGACGCGAGAATATTTAAAACGTAAAAATATGAGCAAGTACCAGCGACTTGTTTCGCCCGTTATTTGTATTTCAGTAACGTAATAAATTAGGGGAAGTAATTTTAGAATTTAAAGGTATTTCAGATGCCGTTAAATGTAAAAAGTATATTGAATACACCTCGACCATCCCAGGAGTTAGCATTTGTCAAATTCAGTTATAGTGCTACAAATACAACAATACAAAACTTTTGTGGAATTTTGGAATTGGCACACACGTTTCAGGCGTCAATAAAACAAACTAAACATGATAATATTGGGAACATTGTTTCCCAAAAGGTTGTTATTTTATGCATTTATTATGTTTTCCTTTTAAACGATTATACTAAACCTGCTGTCGAGGGACGCATGTTATACATCAGCTTACAAAAACAAAGATAAAGGTTGACACTAAGATACGTCGAAAAGGACATTTTCCGGACAGCTTATCGATCTTTTTGGGTCAGGAGTTCGCTCTCCTAAAAACCAATACAAGATCCTTATAACTAAAGGAGTGTCTTGCATTTATAAACAGAAAGTGCTAGACAGGTTTTTTGATAGTGTTTTCAGTAAAATATCAAATGCGTATTTCGTTTCTTTGCTGTTTTTTTTGCCTTACAAAAATATTCTGCTGTACATCTTTAACAATATATACAAGAATATGTAACTGAAGCGAGCGACGATAATTTACTGTATCCCCAAGGCAAATGTTATGTTCTGCGCAAATTAACCCCGAAATAATTCAACGTTCCACTCCTAATTATACCACAATATGGTAAAAATTTACTGAACAGTTCATCCAATCAGTGATTTATGATTACCAGGTACTGTTTTGAGACAACCAAGTTTTATCTTTAGGCCATACAAATTAAAAATATTTATATTACATTAAAAGCTAAATTTAAGTTGCATAGATTTCTATACCGGGTGTCTTTTTAAAAACGATCCAACTTAAATAAGTTTAGAATAAAATAAAATATGTATTGAACCGCGGTGAAAGCGAAGTTGCAAGGTGGAAAAGGACCACAACTTAAAAATATCAAACAGCAAAATACTCCTTGTGAGACATAAAATTAAAGCGCTTAAAAAATTCTAACTATAACAGCAAAACAAAAATTGAAATCGTAGAATCCGTTGAGGATAGAGCGACATACCCAATGGTCTCAGAAAATAACGTATGAGCAGGAATATTGGGAAATAAAATTGTTAATCCGCTGTTCGTCCAAGCAAACGTGAAAAGGGAGATTTACTTCCTATTTGGAAAATGCAATTCATCGTCTGATAACAGAAATCATTGAAAGTGATCGGGATGAAGGACAATTACATTTATATGAAGAACAAGTGCATTTCCAACAAGACGCTGTTCCTTCACATTATGCGATACCCGAAAAGCAATTTTAAATTAAAAGGTTTCGTAGTCAGTCAATGGGTAGAAGAGAACCACTAGAATGACCAGCACGATCCCCGGACTTGAAACTTCTCGATTTCTTTCTGGGGCCATTCAAAACCCGTTGTATACAAACCGAACCAAAATCTCTACAGGACTTAAGACTTGAGAGGTCGAATCCAGGGTGCGGCTGAACTTTATTTTATTTAAACCACATTTTTAAAACAACGTAGTTGGTCTAGGCGTTTTATGCTAAGTTATGGTTAGACCAGTTATATTTTTAAAGAACAAATATGGAAATAAACTTTTAGTCGCTCATGTTGGATAACATTAAGTAACGTTTTTATTATTAACCCACTTAATGACTGCGATCAGTTTTTATTGCAGATTCATATTGAGCTTTATAGGAAAAATCACTTATCGATAATTCTAGGTAAATCCGAGGTAACCTCGTGAAATATGCAACTATTTGCTTAAAAAGCAAATGACAACGAAGAAAATAAATATGCAGTAGAATATCCATATATTGCAAAATATGCACTTATTATTACAACATGCATTCATATACGAACTGAAAATGGCATCGTTATATTTAGAATCTTGTGTAAGTAACAGCAAATAATTAGAACCCGCAATTAGCTAGCAAACAAATACGCCAATACATATAAATTCGGCCTTTAGTTATTACATCAGGTCAGACGCTCCTGGCATGCAGAGTTGCACGCTCTTCGTAAAAATCGATTTTGGGGAAAGGTATTAGTTGAGAATAACTATAAGTGTAACCGGCTTTTTATTTCTACGTTTTTATTGTGGGAAACCAACCTTGGTCTATCTTAGGTCAATAACACTCACTTCTCCAGAACGATTCAGGTTCTAAAAGAGTTCCATGGGCTGCCAAACCGGTTACAAATTTAATTCTTTTCAATAGGTATAAACCTAAATTTTAAATGGCTTAATATTCTTTAAAAAAAATACAAGTGTAGAGCTACTACAAAATGTATAATGAAAATACACAAAATACAGGAAATAAACACAGCATAACTGCAATCTTAGATCCCTATATAGCTAGATAACATAGGAACGGTAATCATACATAAACACAAATTAATACATACAATAATGCAAAACTATATTTTTAAACGTTCACGTGCGGCTGCATTAAAGTGATAAGGCTATCTTTTAACTTTATACAAGTTTGTCTGTATTTCAACAAACATTTGACGATGTGAGCTGTTTACTTTAATTTCAGTACTCTCATTTTAACAAAAATTGTACCATTTTCCTAAAAACACTCTCTCGCCCAGATTTAATAAAACAACAAATACGTTTTACATTTGCAAAAACCACTTCGCTTTGTTGATCACAATACTGAAAAACGTTCAACAAAACTAGATAAGTGAACCGACTTTTTCAATTTTCTCACAGGTTTTGTATAAACATTTAAATTTTAGTTTAATATTTCGGAGACGCAATTATAAAGTGACACTACGGGGTTTAACCTTTTAATCTGGATCTATTTTATGAATTGCAATTTCCAGATTTCACGTGTATTGCTATTCATTCTAAGTGATCTTACTAAAGAGTAGTTTTATTTTAAAACTTGAAAAACAAAGTGTCTTCAGTTTTTAAGTAATATTGTAGCGAGTCGACTTAGTCTTATTTAGAATATTTAATATTAATAATTCAAGTAATTAAAATATTACTTATTTGTCACATATGGTGCAATACAGATCAATACGACTTGGTCACCTGACACACCTCAGGTTATTTTAAGATTATCAAGGGATTGTATGCACCCCTTCTTTGTCACACAATTACATACATATTGATTGACCTATTTACAAGCCAATCCGGTCTCAGATGTATCTGCACTGCATCATATTAATTATTAATAAAATCACAGAGTATAAAAGAGTTCCAGCTTACTGGTACAAGAACAGTTAACGACCAAACTCAGCTTAGAATCGACATGAGTCCCTACCATCTACAATAGCTACGACTCAAATACCTCTCGCATATTGGGGGCCTTGAGCCTCAGATTAACAAACTGTATTGTAACTCATGTAAGTAATTTTAACTTAGTATTAAATAATATTGTAAATCATTAACTAAATATATCTCTGTTGAATTTTGGTTGTTCCTATAATATACCTAGACATTATGTCACACGCTACGACCCCCTAACGTGATAATCTTACAAATGAACTATGAACGCTCCACTATCCAAATTTGCTATAAAATCAGTACTATCAGTTTGAATAAACAATACAAAGTATTTGACAGGTTTTCGGGGAAATATTACAAACGTATCAAGTTTGTGGTTCACGGGGAGCAATAAAATTTAACTTTTGGTTTGAATAAAGATGCAAAGTTGTTGACGGATTCTCCTGAATTATCACAAACGAACTTAGATTTCTCCGATGCTCAAGTTTGCAACAAGACCGAAGCAAGAACACTAATGAGTTTTTTTTAAGATCAGGCGTGAAATTGTCTATCTTTTGAAAATGACAATTATAGTGTTTCGGACTTCACACCGAAGTCCTAAGCCCCTTTTCAGTCGAGAAACGATGTTAAGAATGTGTTAATGCAAGAAATTTAAATGAGGCAGTATTTAAGTGGAAAGTATTTACCACGAGACCCAGGAAAACTACGGAAAAACTTGAGCCAGAACAACCGGCCGGGTAGGGGAATCGAACCCAGGCCTTCCGAACGAAAGGTGGACGCGCTTACCGCGGACCCACCCCTCTCAGGTTTTTTTGGGCTAAATGGCTTGGAAGGTGAACTACTCCTACTTTTACTAAATCCGGGAGGTGCGCGCCTAAGATCAGAATAACATGACGAGAGAGGGGTAAACGAACTACTTTTAAGTTACATTTTAGACGTTGGTGAACTGACCACAAATAATTTTAACGACCCAAAACCGGTTCGGTAACTTTGTCTTAAAGTCTTTTATCGGATATTGTTTCCAGATTTAAAAAGTTCGCTGTCTCAAAAAATGATACAAAAAGAAGGACAACTTCCGCTTCTGGATTCGAATTTTTGTTTTAGTATATTTTTCCTATGAATTTTTATGCGCATTTCCAAGTTTATCAAAAGTTTAATTATTATTCATTCGGGAAATACCAGAATGCGATTTAACGAACGAAGGCACTTGTAATTGAAAAGCTTTAAATGTCAGATTTTCGAGTTGTTTTTGTTTGAGCAAGCTTTTTCGTGAACATCTTGTAGTTGAAATTTTTGCGAAAACACGACTTTCTTTTATTGAAAGTAAAACAGCAGCGTATTATCGAATCCTTAACAGAATTATCAAAACCGAAATTATCGGTATTTAAAAAAACAGTTTATGGAAATGTTTTGCTTCCTTCTATTTAGTTTTCTTTTTCTAAAAAAACATCTATTTTTATTTCAAAATTAATTTTAATATTTATCGGCTCCAGCTGTTTGGGCACCGACTAATAACTAGTTTTGCTGCGTATATTCCCTTTGTTCTGTTTTTTTTAGAATTTTTGAACAGTTGTTCAGTTTCAATCAATACAATCTAAAGGTCGAGATAGATACTTGCAGCGTCGTCTGGTGGAAGTTCTGGGAACTGCTAACAGTTTGCTAACATTGAAGCACTGTTTCTAAATTCCTGAACTCCTTATACTCGAATTTCAAATCCGGCATCCTCTGCAGAGCTCAAATGCTGTTGTTGCTGTTTATTTCTCTTCGTTTATAGTTACTTCTTACAAAATTCTAGAAAATAATGAATGCATGGCATTAAGATAACGGATATTAATTATTTAAAAGTCCGAGCTTTATACTTCGTTGAAGTTCATTTTAATTTATTGTAAATAAAACAATTCTTAACTTCTTCAACAGGTTTTGTATTTTAGCTTTATACGTATTTTGTATTATTTATTACGTCAACAATATTTATTTATTTTAGCCTTACACGTATTTCGGCATGTTTACATGCCATTGTCAAAGGTTATATTAGAAAGTAAACAGTTACTGTTGTTATAGCAATAGAACTTGGTGACTTGATCTCGGTAATCGTCTGCAGATGACTTGATTTCTTATTCCAAAATATCCAATATAGGAGAATTTAAGAGATCAATTTGCTCGTTCATTAACGGTACAGTTTTTAAATGTTTGTGTTGAAATTCACTTCTAGAATATCTAATTTACGTTTATCATCACAAACATGTATAAATAATATAGTGTTATTAGCTGTCGTTGAATGATTGCGTTCTCATAAGTGTTTAGCGTAATTAAATTTATGTGGGTGTTTGTATTTGTAACAACGTACGTGTTCTTTATACCTCATATCAAAATTTCTAATAGTCTGGCCTATATAAACCGAATTACAATGCGAGCAATTTAATTTGTAAATGCCTGATTCTAGCAAATCATCTGTTCTTGATTTTGCATTAAACAAAGTTGGTGTTGCTATAGGAACAATAAATCTTCATAACTTGATCTTGGTTTTCTACATCTGCGTCCAGATGACTTGATTTCTCATTCCAAAACTGTTTGCTTTTAATCTTGCCTCTCAAAATGACATGTCAACATGTGGAAATACGTATCAGGCTAAAATAAAAAAACCTGTTAAAGTTAAGAATTGCTTTAAGGATATTAATTAGTTTTTACCGTATCAAAGAAAAAACAGCTGCACATTTTACTTTGTAAGGAGCTAGACATATATTTACGTTTCATTAATTATCGTAATGCATTTATGTAACACCTTGACGTCCATAAATTTCACTTTATGCTTATACATGTACATATTCTGAACTGTACTACTTTTTATTTACGTATTTTCTAAGCATTTCAAAATCTTTTATAATACCAAGTCGTTTGAATATAGGCTGCGGCAGATGTGCTTTGCAAACTGTGGCATTTTAAGAAACTCCTTTAAATCATCTGCAGCTAGAATGGAATTTTTAAATTGCTTTTAAAGTCTGGCATGGCTTAAAACTCGGAATTACATAGCGGAACTGATTTAAAAATTTAAAAAGTAGCGCTTCTAAATAATTAAACATAATTTTTCGGAATACACCTTCTGCATTTAAAGAAAGTTTCATTTCCTGTTTAAAAAATCCATGTAATATTTTTTTTAAATTTAACCAACTTAAATTTCGTACATTCTTCTAAACGGTACTAGAACTGGTAAAAACTAATCTACAAAATAATCGTAGCAGAGGCAAATCATAAAAACTACCCCTCTCTGTATTTCCGATAAAATACGTTTAAAAAAGAATACCTAACAAAACGGTTTTTTCTGAGAGTTATATTTTGGTTTCGTTATGACTTTTTAGCATGTTTTGATAGTTCATTTGAGTTGTTTAATAATTTTGTTAAATTTTTACGGCCCATGCAAATGTTTGAATTTCAGATTTTAACGGAAATACACGTTTAAGGTCCAAGAAGCCCAAAATCGTGTTTTTAAAAAAATGTCTGTCTGTGGGAGGGCGGGTGGGTGGATGGGTGGGTGTGTACGTGCGTTGTTGAGTGAGGTGCGTTCGTTTCTTTATATCTCAGGACCCCTTAATAAATTTTCATAAGATTTGTATGTTAAAGTTATTTAGTTGCAGGTACTTCTTTATAAGGGGTTTAACCGGAACCGGAAACAGAAATTAGACATGTTTTTTTGGTACTGATATTTTTCTAAACGTTTTTTTGAAATTTTTGACACACATCGTTGTAGCGAATCTAAAGGCAAATCAAATGGGTTTTACCCCGAATCCTGTATCTTCAAAACTAAAGACGCTACAAATTTTTGATAACTTTGACTTTAATGGCCGCTTACTCAAAAACGAAATATAAGTCAATACAAATGTTCATATTATTTAATAGCCCTTAATAAGTATATTTCAGTCATGTTAAAATATTGTTCGATTTATGAAAATTGTAAACAATTTCAAAGTTTTGAAAATTTTCATAATATTATATCTCAAAAACTTCTCGCACAATTTTTTTAATTTTCTGAGCCAATGGAGCTTGCAGTGAATTACAAAATTTGTTTTTTATTGATCTCCCAAATTTTTCACTGACGCCCCCCAGATATGTTTAAAAATTTGAAATTAATTAACTATTAATTAAAAAACGCAAACGCCAATTGTTATAAACTTTAAACAGTTCAATAACCTGTTTGAAGTAGAGTATTAAAAGGGGGTTCCTAGAGACATCTAATTAGTTGTAGGGGAGCGGTTCCGTTTGCGTTTGCGTCTGCGAATGCCCGCCCGCCTGCTTGTCCGCCTGCACGACTACCGGACTGCCAGCCTGCTGCCTGCCCACCTGCCCGTCTGCCCGCCAGTCCGCCCGTCCGTACACCCGCCAGCCCGGCCGCCCGCCGCCGCTACTATTATTTTTGCAAAACTGATTTTCGGCTTTCAGCGGATAAACATTGTTTGCAATTATAAAATATGTACCAAAAATCATAAAACCATAAGCAAAAAAATATTTACTTCAAAATCGGCATGGACATGTAAAATGGACATAGCCCAGCAGTTTAATTAAATAATTGCCGAAAAAAATTCAACCATTTTTGCAAAAACGATTTTCGGTTTTCAGCGAATGAACATTGTTTGCAATTACAAAATACCAAAATTCATAAAACCAGATAACTCAAGCGAGGGGAGTGGAGAGGGATGCTTCACTTCAATAAAAGCGCGCTAAAAAAAGAGTTCAGATTTGTATTCTACGCATGTCACATAGCTGGTCTGCGCATGCCGATTTTCCTAACACAATCAATATTTTGTTTTTTCACAAAGTTATGAATTTTTACTTTAAAGTCAGAGTGGACATGTTAAATGACCTTAGGAACAACCTCCTATTGAGGAAAGACCTATAGCGTATTTCGTTTTGGTCGTTTACCTGAACAGACAGTTCAATTGAATAATTGCAAAAAAAATATTTTTATAAATTCACAAAATTTTTAAAAATTTGTATATCAACATCAATTGTTCACTTTTAATCTTGCCTTTAATAATTACGTGTAAACACGTTGAAATACGTATAATGTTAAAATAAATATCTATTAAAGTTTTTAATTATTATTTTATTTATATTGAGTGGTATGTTTCATGGCTTTGGGGTGGGCAATTCCAACGGAACTAATCCATCTCCTAAATTGCTGTGTTTAGCTGAGTTAGTACGTTGTTTCCTAATTGTGAAGAAATATTAAATGTTCCTTATAATCATTAACAATTTTGCAATATCCCTCACGAAGCAATTACTGCCATCTATTTACCTCGAAACATGACATGAATTGACGCACAAATTACTGTGATTGTAATGTTTAGAGACATTTACAAAACTACAGTCATCGCATGTGGTAAGAAAGAGGCAATTTGAGGGCATCTCTCTGAAACTGAACTAGAAGTAAAGTAGCTTTCATTTTACTGCATAAAAAAATTTGGTAATACTTGCAAATACATTAGCAGGCATCAATTGTTAAATTATCACTCTACACTGTGTCTATAAAGTAACCCCCGCCCCAACTAACTTTTAAACGACTTGATATTTTACCACAAAATTTGGTGTGCTGTAATGGAAAATTCAGTACTAGTTTTTAGCCCATATTAATATTTTGTATCATCCAAAATTGCGACTGGGCGCCATTTTGAATGTTTTTTAATAGAAAGTGGGGTCGAGTGACACCTCATTGGAAAGGTCTTTTACTTCTGCGTCTGATCCTAGAGTTTCAAAGAAAAATATTTAGCCATAACAAAATGACAATGTTTGAAGGTAAAGAAGTCTATTTAAAAAAAACTAAGAATTAAAGCAAAAAGAAATTAAATTAAGTGTTCGAAATGTTCACCATTCACTTCTTGGCACATAAAAAGTCGGTTTTGAAATTCCTGCCTTACATTTTCATACGTTTCTGGAGTGATATTTCTGCAAACTTCTGTAATGCGTTGCTCCAGTTCTTCAATTGTTTCTGGACGGGTTCTGCACACTTTCGATTTCAGATATTGCCGTAGAAAAAATCTAACAAAGTTAAATCTGGGGAGCGAGCCGGCTATTCTACAGGCCCCCGCCTACCAATCCATCTTCCAAGAAAATGTCCGTTGAGAAAGTCAGAAACAGGCCTATAATAATGAGGCAGCGCACCGTCTTGTTGAAGCATAACGTTTTCAATATTATTTCCAGCCACCTGAGATATTTCTGGGAAAAGTTTGTCCTGCAAATGAAAAAGTGGACTACTGGATAAAAAAAATCCAAACAATTTTAATTGAGTGAGTCCATTTGTTTAAAATCCGCCATTTTGTGATGGCTACATATTTTTCTTTGAAACTCTAGGATCAGATGTAGAACTAAAAGACCTTTCAAATGAGGTGTCACTCGACCCCACTTTCTGTTTAAAAAAAATTTTTAATGGCGCTTAGTCGCCATTTGGAATAATACATAATTTAATCTTTGGTTAAAAAGTAGTATTTTATTTCCCATTAAAGCACACCAAATGTTGTGGTAAAATATCAAGTAGTTCAAAAGTTAGTTAGGGGGGCGGGTTACTTTATAGACAGACGGTATATCTTGAAGTATCTAGAAACGCCGACTATGCGGCTAAACAGATTTTGACGAATTTCGTTCTCGGACTAGAAAATGTCCAAGACTGCATTCTTAAATTTTAATTTAGTATGCACGAAAAAGTACTGTAAAAATAGATTGAAATTAAAATGATAAACTGCAAATTACAGAGGTTACTTTTACGAAACATTTGGAGAGGCGTAGTGCAGTGCTTTCATTCCTATTTAAAAAAAGAACCAAACATTTTTTATTTTATTCATTACTCAAAACTCCTAAACTAAAAATGTGTGTAATTCTCCTATTTCTCCATCTTGAAAAATTTTAACAAAAAAAATCACATAAATATTGATGTGGAGCAAGCTTCAAAAAATGGGTACAATTTGTCTGGACTTTCCGGTCTAGCCTGTCGGTTGCAGTTATGTTGTATTATTAGTAGTGTCCGGATTTCTAGTCTAGTATTTAGTCGGTATTTAAATTATCAGGCAATCAATTAATAATAATTCTTGGCATAAGTCCTTTAAATATATAGTTGGCGCATATATACAATTTTAAACAAACCATCTACGAGCTTAGAATGGTAACACATCCATATGTTTGACCTTAGGCTAGCTTGTGTAGATAGTTATTGTTTATTTGGTCAGCTGGAATTGATGCTTATGTAATAATAAAATAAAATAAAACAGGCTTCATAAGCGTAGAATATGAATGGTTATGAGTTTTAAACGTACTTTATTTTATGAAAACATTTTTTTTTAATGAAATGTAAAATAGCAACCACGAATTAATGCAAATAGAATGTGTAAATTCATTAATACAACGAGAAAGTTCCACGAAAGAAAAGATGGACTACAACATACATAAGGGATGAAAAACCACCGTTGAATAAAAAAACTTAAAGATTGCGGTACACAACATCTACTTTTTCTAAATTCTCAGCCGAAAAATTAGTTTTCTTGTCCAATAAAATACCTCTAAACCTTGAAAATTACCTTTCACCGTTGCAACTCGTAATGAAGCAAAACTGTAAAAGTTGGCCGGTGAACAACTGACTGAATTATTTGCCGACTTTTGTATATTTGCAATTTCTAATAATTGAGAGTAATCAGGATTGCGATGCAAAACTTTCGTCAATATATTGCAACAACCTGATGCCAAATTCTTCGCCGAATGCCAAATTGCTAATAACAAATGAAACTGATCAATTAATTCTAATAGCGACAAATTTTTGCCTTTCAATGATTTTAAAACTTTAGTATAACTTAATGGATATGAGTATGTCTATGGTTATTGTTTACTTATTGAATTTTAACAAAATTCCTTGAGAATAAATAAAATCAAAAACGGAAGTAGTAATTATCAACCAAATATTTAGTAGGAGGGAGAAGTTAACTCCCTAAAATATTGTTTTAAATAAACAGGAATATATTTATAGAAGGCGTCGAAGAGAAAATAGCGAATTAGGACACAAACTAAAGTGCGCTCATATCATAATTAAAACAGAATTGTGTGGCCAATTTTTGAGCAAGATTTTTTTGAAAAATTTCGAAATTTTGAATTTTTTACTTCACATTTTTAGAAGTTTAAAGTTGTCGTAGCTTATAACATTGTACACCCCTAAAAATCTACAATATTAAGCTAAAGCTAAGCTGCATTCGGTCAAGATTCTAATGAGCCGCAGCCGATGGGAACCGGAAACGTAATATGCTTACGCCGCACCTGCACTTGATACAATTTATGACACACTTGATACTGGCAGTATAGTTTAATACTAGATTCTTGAAAATGAATATTGCTTTTATAAGATTGAAATCAGTCTGCACTCTGCCTCCGCAGTCATTCTTATATTTGGAGCGGAAAGATTCTCAAAAAGTACGAGTTTATTTTTTTAACATACCTATATTTTTATGTCCTTGCTGTTACTTAAAATCCTTATAAAATGTCTGTCCGTGTGTCAAAAAAAATTGGAGAGTTTAACTAACGCAGTTGGAAAATTGAGGATGGTCCCCACCCCTACCCAAAAAAAAAGTTGGTTGGGTTCGTCCCTGGTCGCGAGAACGTAGCGGATTGTTATTTAAAAGAAAATGTTAAGAAAAGAAATTTGTGAAAATGCAATTGCAGCGCAATTTCAGTGCAATTTTTTTAAACCACTATCGTTGTCAAGTTTTATGCTACGTTTTAAATAGGTTCGTTTTTTTTCACGGATACATTCTTCACAGAAGATGTTAAGTAAATAAAATTGCTAACAATCGATTTCTTTCGGCCTTGTGAATGTGAGAACAGTTTTAGATTCTAACTGAATATTTATTTTAAATAAATGTCAGAGGTATGATTTATGCAGTAACTGTTACGGCTAAAACTTTAATATAAAAAATTTCTGAAAATATAATAATTACACTGGGGAACACAAATTTCGTTGACTTAGATCTGACACCTGTTTTTGACTAACTTTTGGCACCTGAATCCAAAAATTACCCCAGTTTTTGTCTATCACGTCAACCTTTTAAGCTATAGGATACCCTCTCTTTGTCCCAAAAGTCATACAAAATGTGCATAAAAAGGAAAATAAAGGAAAAAATTACTAAATATACTGTTCACAGAGAATAACTTTATTCATACAAAGGCTATATATAGTTACTGTAAGTCAAATTGTATTCATACAAGTAGTAACGTTCTATTACCAAACGGAAATGACGAATACAGATACTTGGAAAAGTATCCTTCAGTTGGCAAAGCTTTAACAAATTGCTTCATGAGACCCAGTTTTATATGCAGAGGTGGAATAATGTACTTTCTGTCGACAAGTGGCTGATGTAGAATGTTTGGATCACCAGGTTTGAGGTCAGATCTTGGCGGCCAATTCGACTGTACCCAATGGTTCTCACGAGCTCTGCTGTCCCACATACATAAAAAACAGGGATACTTCAGATACTTGGTATATCCGCGTTGCTGGCAGACCGTTTTAAGGTCAACACAGATGATCCATTTGTGCATGTGATATTGCAACAAATCAATGACTCTTTATGTTTTCATATTCTTCACGCAAACAAACTGATCGAAAGTAGGATACCTTAGCTCCTTTTTTAAGCAAGTTTTTCTCGTGCAGTCTTGATGCTAGGAGTTCTGAAGCCTTTTTGGATAGTCCCAAATCTCGTGTCAAATCATTCAACTCATACTGATCAAATCCCTTACGAACGGAGTCATCTTCAATTTCAAAATCTTCATCGTTGGTGTCACTTCGATCTTCACCATACTCGTATTCCTGTATATCGAAAGAGGGTAATTCTTTGAAAACTGGCACTGGGATTTCAGCTGAATGAGGCACTGGGCGTATAGCTGATGGTAAACTAGGATACTCTTTTTTACATTTGTTTCTCTTGTTGCATCCTGACGTTTTCACTATACAAAAGTAACAGTCACTAGAATGATCTCTGGGCTCTAGCCAAATGATAGGTATACCAAATGGCAATTTATCACGTGTTCCCTTCGTCCACATCCGTAAACTCTCGACACACTGCTTGCACACCTTGTGAGGGGCCCAAGATTTATCTTGATCTCCAATTTTCACTTTAAAACATGCAAAATAGGCTTGCCTGACAAATGCGCTGATGTTTGTCCTTTGATTGGGAATGGTGAAACTGCCACATATATAACATAACGAATCAAGGCTGTTTAAGCACTTACGACGCGAAATAGCAGATGCAAACATGATCTAAAGGAAATTTACATATGTAAATAAAAAACTAAACATATGTAAATAAAAAACTAAAACTAAACGTCGTACTACACTATCTCAGGTGTAATTGAATAGCCTAGACAAGTATGAATTCGTTGCTGGACTCCTACGGCGTCATTCACCCCTCCCCAATCGAGGAAGGTTTACTTCAGCCAATAAAAGAGCACTAGTGCTTCCTATGATCCAGGCTCGATCCACCGGAGAGTGGTCACATTAAGATAAGCTGTAGAAAAAAAACTTGACGTGATAGAAGAAAACTAACTACAGTTTTGAAATCAGCATGCCTATTTAACTTTAAAACAGCTGAGAAATCGAACTCAACAGAAATTGTGTTAAAAATTGTTCCCCAGTGTTATTATTATTAAAATATGGGTAAACTCAAACGTAACGCTTTGTTCATTTTTACTCTCCCATACCTACGGCATAGAGAAGTTTTAATTTTATGAAAATTTTCGAAATCTAGATTTTAACGGAAATACACGTTTTGGAGTTCAAGGAACCCAAAAAAAGTGGTTTTTAAAAATTGTCTGTCTGTGGGTGGGTATCTGGGTGAATTTTCGATTGAGAAGTGTATCGAAAATTGTAGTTTTAGTTAAGCGTTTCAAAGAAATCCAAAACCGAAAACGGAAGTTAGACATGTTTCTTTTGTAGCGTTTTTTTTTTCCAAAACAAAATTTTAAAAATTTAAGCACGGATTCTGAGAGAAGAATTTAAGGTGAATGGAAAACTTATTTATCGAACTCTCTAGCTTTAAAATGGCGGCCGCTACAGCTTTTTGAAAATCTCGACTTTAACGTCCATTTACTCAAAAAGTAGTTGTCTGATCAGCTACCACTTGTGTGAGATCCCTTTTTAGGTAGTATACGATAAAATAAAAGTAATTTTGACATTTTCATAAAAAATTTTTCAAAAACTACCTACACGATTTTTGTTTTAACTTTCTGAGCCGATAGAGCTTGCATTGAACTACAAATTTATTTTTTACTTATCTCCCAAATTTTACTGTGACGCCTTCCAGGAATTTAAAATAAAAATTGAAATTGACTAATTTTTTATTCAAAAACGCAAACGTCGAGCGTTATAAACTTTTATCAGTTCGATAGACTATTTAAAGTACTTTATTGGGATTTGCTAACAGTTTCAACTATTTTTAAATTAAGAACAAAAACGATACTTTTTAATATCAACAACGCGTTTTCTGGCATTTACGTGATTTTAACTACGCCTATCAATTAGCTCTAATAAAAATAAATATTTTTAATTTTGCATATTTTTGATAACTTCCCAAATAAAGCTAATACAGCCATTTTTGTTCGACATCCGAAGCGGAATTTGTAATTCACTGACAGTCCCGCCGGCGGCGGGCGCTTACCTTGGTTTGGTGCTGCAGGTACTCGCTGCTTCTATGGGTACAGTTACGGCACGGAAACCAATTAAACAGGCTATCGCAAATTTAAATTCCCGCTGCTTGTTTTCTTAGAAATCTAATACTCGCTGAACTGTACAATGTTATAATTATTAAAAGTGACACTTTTGCAAATACGCAACGGCAAGTATTAGTATCTAGTATTGGCTACAATTTGTTGTTTTTTTTAAAGCTATAATTTCACCGTGGCGCTTTCTATGTATTTGGATGGATGGAATGGAAGGTTATAATTACAAAATTTACACTTTTGCAAATACGATAAGTTTTAGTATGGAAAAGTCAACTAGAAGTCTACACTTCAGCTTTTTTAACTAAGTCTTCTCGGTTCAGGGTTACTAGTATAAAATGACACAAAACACGACTGGGTAGTGGGGTATGACTGCACGTTTCGCCTAAACGTCCGACAAGTACGACGTCAATTGTACTTATTTTTCTACTTTCTTTTTTTGCCAGGAATGCATTGTATATATCAGCTAATTTGCGTCACTAAATACTATTACAACATGGAGTTTTTAAAAAAGAAACTATATAGTGTATATCCTTTTCGGCGTTTAAACGGAATTTCTAGTGCTTTGAGAAATTGAGGTTGCATTACCGATTGGCAAATTATGTGCAGTATTGCAGTGCAAGTAAATAAAAGTGTGGACTCATTGTAGAATCATTTATTCAAATAAAATATGAAAGTTAATAAACGAGATGCATTAAGCAATATGGAGCATTTAATAATGTCAACGACTCATTTAAACCTGCAAAACAAATAACTTTTATTAATACTATAAAGTGACCATACGTCCCGTTTTCAACGGGACAGTACCGTTTTTTAAGCCATCGTCCCGGTGTCACTCAAGACGCAAAAATGTCCCGTCATGAAAAATTAAGCAATACTGTCCGTATTCATTTGTTTGTAAATTGAAATGAAGGCCAATAATGTTTTCATACAGATAACCAAAATGATTGCCAGTTATGATTGCCAGTTCGGTAGTAAGCGTAAGTCTATGGGGCGCCAAGTGTAAAGTGAAAATTTGCTGTGCTTTTCACGGTATTTAAGGCAATTTGTCCCAATATTTATTACACATATATACACACATTTAGCTAAATGCTTTTTATTTTAATAAATCTTTGTAGATTTAAATAAATCCCTAAACATTTGGTTTAAAGATTCCAATATTTAATAAAGTATTAGAGATTTAATTAAATCTTAAAACATACTTTAAATTTTAAACTATTTAGTAAATCTTTATGTATTTATATAAATTTGCACATATTTGTTTTAAATATTTCAATATTTAATAAATATTCGTAGATTTAAATGAATTTTTACCGATATAAATAAATCTTTACAGATTTAAATAAATTTACATTTAATTTTAAGCTGTCACATTTAATGTTAACCTGTCATATTTATTTAACCTTGGTGAGCCCAGCCGACTTAGGACACTAAGACCTTTACACCGGTAGTAAGGCGCAATGTTAATAACTAAAGGCAATATAAATCAGTCTTGTCAAGAGTTTTATACTTATTTGAAGTCAAAACAAATTTGTTCTTCAGAGAAATATAAATGAGTTTAAAATATTGATACTAATATTATATTTTGAATTAATTGTGTGGTAGGCACATGGTGAAACATTATTAATAAATATTTAACTATTAAAAAATTAATAGATTATTAATAAAATAAAACTCTTGGTAATTGTTTCACAATTTGTGAAACAATTACCAAGAGTTTTATTTTATTAATAATCTATTAATTTTTTAATAGTTTAATATTTAATTTGATATTTGTTTTTCTTTTTTTGTTTATTTGAATGTATAAGGATAACATTAATAAACCAATAAACTTAACGTATTCTTTAATATTTTATTGACAATAAAACCAATAAAGTGTGTTTCGTACAATATTTTGTGTTTTTATCGATTTTTATTTAATTTTTATTAATTTTTAAAACACGTCCCGAAAGAAAAATAAATGGTCACTTTATTAATACAACGCCTCCTGTGTATATACCTTGGAATACTTGTATTCGTGACTGCAGTAGGGGAATATTAATATATGTGTGTGATATTGAAAAAAAATCGATTTTGAAATTCTGACAAAAACAAGATAAAAAACTTAAAACGGTATATTTTATTTTATTTTATTTTATTTATTTACAACAAAACTGTATCTAAAAATGTATGTTATTTAAAAAATGAACTCGGAAATTGTTTTAATTATTTAAATGCTTTAGTTTTCGAAATATGAACAGCTATGTAATTTTTTTAAATATTGGATTAATTTTGTGAAAGCAGGTTTAAAGTGCAAACAAGTAAAAAACATTCTGGCCTTAGATACAGAATGTGAAATTGCAGACACATCTAACTCATATCAGTACTGTTGTATTTGGAGCTTGTCGCTCACCTCGTGCTATTTCAAATAATTTTATGGACGTATTTGAAAGTGTTCAAGGTAAATTTGTTTGAATGTTACACTAATCGTAGCGGGTGATTCTTTAGTAAAATTTGGTACCAATTTGGACAATAATGCCACAGATTTAACCGAATTTTTTTATTCTTTTGGGTTACCTACTTGGTACGAGGAAAACAATTCTCGGGTCAATATTTTTATAAACAATAACGTTTCAAATATACAGGCTTTTATTATAGATAGCGGCGTCTTTCACAATCTAGGTCAATTAATAAAATTACCAACTTCAATCAGTTGACCATGCAAATCAGCTGTCATAAAATGTAGACCTGTTAAACGGTGGTAAAGTTTTTATTACATTAATCACTTGGAGCAGCTGACTGGAGACTCAGTGGTAGTTTTGCAGAACAGTAATTCCAAGTTTGACAAACTTATAAAAATACTTTTGTCAAGCTTTGAAACTAGTTTTCCTGAACTATACTAATCTAATCACAGCAAGCAAAAGAAAAGTTGGTGATGGGCTGAGTTGTTTCAATTATTGGAACTTTGGACCGATCAAAATTATTTTAGTTTTAAAAATAAAATTTAATTCCAAAAAAATTGTTTGCCTATGAGAAGTTCAATTTCAGCTCTTTTAGCTATTATATTTATGCAAAACCTAGAAGATCAAATATTTGAATCAAACCAATCTGAGAAAGTTATGTTTTGGTTTCGTTATGTTGATAACATTTTAGCATGTTTTGATAGTTCATTTGAATTAATTATAGAATTTTTAATTTTTATTAATAGCTTGAATCCAAACATAAAATATACACTAGAAACTGAAAAAATAAGTCCTTTAACTTTTTCGATTAAAACATAAAAATCAATTCAAATAACAAACCTGAACGCTCTGTTTATAGAAAACTACACAAACAGACATTACAATACCACACAATTCTTGTCATCATAAAACACATTGAGAAGCAGCATACAGGTCCATGATACATAGGGCTTTGATTGTCTCTTTAGATGAAATTAATTATAGTAGAGAAATTTAAATTAATAAACAAATTGCAAATATTACAAATAACAAAGGACTACTACACAAAACTATATGGTTCAAAAAATGCTCCTCCGCCAGAATCTAAAGAAAATCTAGCAAGAAAAATAACAAACGTTAATTCAGAAGAAATGCCAGAAATTAACGAAGATGAAATAATTAAAGCTATAAAGGAAATAAAAAGAAACAAAGCAGCAGGGGAAGATGATATACTAGATGAAATGCTTAAAGAAGGAGGCAATAAAATAGTATCCTACCTAAAGATATTATACAACAAATGCTTATTCGAGGGTGAGATACCAAAAAAATGGAAAGACGTGAAGACGATCCTAATATTTAAAAAATGAGCGAAACACTTCGCCTGGACTTTCCTATACTTATAAATTAACATTGTTTTATATTTTCCAACACTTTTAATGTACACCTGTCTAGACTGTCTAGCCTACACTGAACATTAAACGACTAGTACAAGAATACAACACTGCTGTAGAAAGTATGTGAAATTCTTCTGACAGAAAGATTATTAATGAGAAAAAACCTCGATTTTTGATTTTTTGTAAAAAGATTCTCCAAGAGCAAACAAAACAAAAAACCAAATTTTTAATTTTTTATTGAAAAAATTTGGGGGAAGGGGGAACAGTAGCCCCCCTAAATATAAAATTATCAAAACAATAATACGATATTCGGATTTTGCTATCAATGATGAGCTATATTGCTTTAACAAAAATATTTTATTGCCCCCGTTAAATAAATAAAAGGGTACCAATTTCCAATTTTCAAAAATTCATAGAGGGGGTCACAGTAAAATTATAGCAATGAGCAAAATACAAAATTGTAGCAGATGCCTATCTCTATCAGCTTAAAAAGTTTAAACAAAAACGTGTGGCCAGTTTTTGAGAAATATTTTTTTGAAAATTTCCAAAATTTTGGAGTGGTGCCATTGCGATCGCTTTTAGATTTTCAAAATTAATTATATTTCATGGTATAGTACCCTCAAACGGCTACCAAACAAGATGTAGTTGATTCCAATCAGACAACTGGTTTTTGAGTAAATGGGCGTTAAAGTCGAAATGTTCAAAAATTCGTAGCGGCCGCCATTTTGACGATAGAGAGTTCGGTAAAAAAGCGTTTGATTTGTCCTAAGGCCTTCTATAATCTCCACTATTCAAATTTCCAAAATTCAGTTTTTGAATAAAATGCTACCAAAAAAACATGTCTAACTTCCGCTTCCGGTTTCGGATTCTTTTTAAAAGCTTATTTTGTCGATGAATTTTTGATATAGCTCTGCATTCCAATTTTCATCAAAATTGAAGTACGGGTTCGAGAGATATCAGCGAATTGACGTACCGTTCACGAACGCATTCGTAAAAATGAGCGAAACACTTCGCCTGGACTTTCCTATACTTATAAAATAACATTGTTTTATATTTTGCAACACTTTCGATATGCACCTGTCTAGACACGACTAGTTAAAGTAAATAGTTCTTATAAGTTGTAACATCTTGAAGCGGTTGAACAAAGACCGACCGCTGCCCTGGAAGCAAGGTAGGGTAAAATATTCGGACTGAATCAACGGAAGGGCGGAAATTGATATTTGAAAATATATTAATAACTCGAGAAGTATTATTTTTAGCAAGAAATTACTCTTATTAATTTGCATTTAGAATTTCAAAACCTTTCTGATTTTAAAGCCAAAATGCCACGTTTCCATTTAAAAAAAAGTTATTTTTTACCGTGGCCCCCATATTAAAATTGGAAACTCAAGTTTTTTTCTTAAATACAATCGAGAAGAATTTGCCCTACAACTTTGCTCTTGGGTTTGCGAGTCTATCTATTAAAATAAAAAAGTTAACCTACACTGAACATTAAACGACTAGTACAAGAATACAACTGCTGTAGAAAGTATGTGAAATTCTTCCAAGGACAAAAAGATTATTAAGGGGCAAAAATTCCATTTTTTGATTTTTTGTAAAAAGATTCTCCAAGAGCAAACAAAACAAAAAACTAGATTTTTAATTTTTTATCGAAAAAATTTGAGGGGAGGGGAAACAGTAGCCCCCCTAAATATGAAATTATCGAAAAAATATTATTATATTCCGATTTTGCTATCAATGGTGAGCTATTTCACCTTAACAGAAATATTTTATTGCCCCCCGTTAAATAAATAAAAGAGTACCAATTTTCAAAAATTCACAGAGGGCGTCACAGTGAAATTATAGCAATGAGTAAAGAAACAAATTGTAGAAGATCCCCAGCTCTATCATCTTAAAAAGTTGAAACAAAAACGTGTGGCCAGTTTTTGAGAAATATTTTTTTGAAAATTTCCAAAATTTTGGAGTGGTGCCATTGCGATCGTTTTTAGATTTTTAAAATTAATTATATTTCATGGTATAGTACCCTCAAAGGGCTACCAAACAAGATGTAGTTGATTCCAATCAGATAACTGGTTTTTGAGTAAATGGGCGTTAAAGTCGAAATGTTCAAAAATTCGTAGCGGCCGCCATTTTGAAGATAGAGAGTTCGGTAAAAAAGTGTTTGATTTGTCCTAAGGCCTTCTGTAATCTCCACTATTCAAATTTCCAAAATTCAGTTTCTGAAAAAAATGCTACCAAAAAAGCATGTCTAACTTCCGCTTCCGGTTTCGGATTCTTTTTAAAAGCTTATTTTGTCGATGAATTTTTGATATAGCTCTGCATTGCAATTTTCATCAAAATCGAAGTACGGGTTCGAGAGATATCAGCGAAATGACGTACCGTTCACGAACGCATTCGTAAAAATGAGCGAAACACTTCGCCTGGACTTTCCTATACTTATAAATTAACATTGTTTAATATTTTCCAACACTTTTGATATACACCTGTCTAGAAACGCAAAAGCAGTGTTTTAAAAAAAACTATAAAATAAAAAAAAATTTTTGGCCCCAACCGAGGCTCGACCCCACAACTACTTATGCAGTAAAACGGCAGTACACGCGACACACCCGCATATCCATCTATGCTATTCCGAATCTGCTCGTTATCGTTAAATAAGTGCCTATTGAATGCGTGCGCAATAGAAATGCATAGAACGTTCAGAACTCGAGCCACTTCCGTACAAGAATACAACTGCTGTAGAAAGTATGTAAAATTCTTCTAAGGACAAAAAGATTATTTAGGAGCAAAAAATTCGATTTTTTGATTTTTTGTAAAAAGATTCTCCTAGAGCAAACAAAAGAAGAAATCAATTTTTTAATTTTGTAGCGAAAAGTTTGGGGGGGGAGGGGGAACAGTAGCCCCCCTAAATATTAAATTATCGAAAAAATATTATGATATTCGGATTTTGCTATCAATGATGAGCTATTTTGCTTCAACAGAAATATTTTATTGCCCCCCGTTAAATAAATAAAAGGGTACCAATTTTCAATTTTCAAAAATTCATAGATTGCGTCACAGTGAAATTATAGCAATGCGTAAAAAAATAAATTGTAGAAGATTTTCAGCTCTATCAGCTTAAAAAGTTTAAACAAAAACGTGTGGGCAGTTTTGGAGAAATCTTTTTTTGAAAATTTCAAAAATTTTGGAGTCTTGCCATTGAGATTGTTTTTATATTTTCAAAATTAATTATATTTCATGGTATAGTACCCTTAAAGGGCTACCAAGCAAGATGTAGTTGATTCCAATCAGATAACTGGTTTTTGAGTAAATGGGCGTTAAAGTCGAAATTTTCAAAAATTCGTAGCGGCCGCCATTTTAAAGCTAGAGAATTCAGTAAAAAATCGTTTGGTTTGTCCTAAGGCCTTCTTTAATCTCCACTATTAAAATTTCCAAAATTCAGTTTCTGAAAAAAATGCTACCAAAAAAACATGTCTAACTTCCGCTTCCGGTTTCGGATTTTTTTTAAAAGCTTATTTTGTCGGTGAATTTTTGATATACCCCCTCATTCCAAAGCACATCAAAATCGGTCCAGCCGTTCCGGAGATATGGAGCGTAACGGACCCACCCACCCACCCACCCACCCACCCACCCACCCACAGACAGACATTTTTTAAAAATTACTTTTTTGGGGTCCATGGACCCCCCCATGACTATTTCCGTTAAAATCTCAACTTTGAAATTTTGCATGAAATCAATACTTCCCTATACTGAAAGTATAGGAAAGTAAAAAAGTGACCCAACAAAATTAAACAATTACAGGCCTATATCGCTCCTGTCGCAAATATACAAAACGTTCACAAGAATAGTTAACAACAGATTAACAAACAAATTTGATAATTATCAACCCGTTGAACAGGCAGGCTTCAGGAAAGGATACGGCACATGTGACCATCTGCATACTCTAAACATATTAATTGAAAAAACCAACGAATATAACCTTCCCCTATACTTAGCACTGATAGATTACGAGAAGGCCTTCGATAGTGTGGAAACATGGGCGGTGGAAGAAGCACTCGTAAACTGCAGAATAGATTTTCGATATCGAGATCTAATACACAACATATACAAAGATGCAACAATGACAGTGCAACTAGATGAGGAACTGAAAACGGAGCACATACCAATCAGAAGGGGAGTAAGGCAAGGGGATGCCATTTCCCCTAAATTATTTACCTTAGCAATGGAGAACATATTTAAGACTTTGAACTGGGAAGGAAAAGGAATCTGCATTAACGGAAAATACCTAAATAATCTTAGATACGCCGACGATGTGATTTTGTTTGCTAATAGAAAGGAAGATTTACAAGAAATGATCAATGACACACCGAAAATCCTTAGAAAAAGGACTTTAATGTCAAATAGCCACGATCACTACAAAATAACAGTAAATGACATTGAAATGGAACAAGTTACTAAATACATATATTTAGGCCAAATCATAAAGGTAAACAAGGAAAATCAAACCGCAGAAATAGCTGGAAGAGTACGAATGGGATGGGCAGCTTTTGGCAAACGTTTTGTCGTACGTACTAAACCAAAAAAATTCATTTACACTTAAGAATCAGAGTATTTAATTCATGCATTCTGCCAAACATCACATATGGAGCTCAAACATGGACGTTCACAACATCAAACCTAGATAAAATAAGAAAGACGCAGAGAGCTATAAAAAGACAAATATTAGGGATCTCGCTTAAAGATAGGAAAAGAAATGACTGGATAAGAAGGAAAACAAAAGCCATATATGTCATTGAACAAGCAACCAAACTAAAATGGAACTGGGCCGGACATAACGAACGTCTCCAAGACCAACGATGGAATCACCAGATAGGAAAATGGCGCCCATACATTGGAAAAAGATCAGTAGGCAGGCCACAGTTGAGATAGAAAGACGACATACTAAAACACGCAGGCTTAATGTGGCAAAGAGTGGCCCAAGACAGAGACCATTGGAAGCAGATAGGGGAGGCCTACATCCAAAAATGGAAAGGATAGAAAATAGGCTTAAAGAAGAAGAAGAAGAAAAAACAATTTGCATACAGTAATGGTTATGATACTATACTTATTGATACATAAATTAAAGAAATAGTATATTAAAACACAAGTTGCATAAGGCATTGTCTTAACGTACGAGTCCAAGATTGAAAAACGAGGGAGCGTAGCGAGCGTAGTTTTTCAATGGACGAGTGCGTCAAGACGCCTTATGAAACGAGTTGTTTATACTATTTTTTCTATTGAGGAGAATTAATGAAAAAACGTTATAAAAAATTGCTGCGATCAACTTTGGTAAATTTAGTATGTATATGTTGGCATACATACTAAATTTACCAAATTTGATCATGAATATATCATGAATACCAATCTTTGTTGGTGAAATTTTACTAAAAACAATGCTTTAAAAGACTCTCTTAAAACACTGTTTTTTAGCTAAAACAGTGCTTTAAGAATAACCTTAAAAAACCGAAATAGAAAAAAGATTATAAACTAGCCATTCAAAAAGTTTATCCGAATACGCAACTTCATCCGATACAATTAAATATGCTTCGATCCCATATTTTGGTGACAAATCAGAAAAAAATTGCTACAATTATAAACAAAATCAATAAATATGAAGTAGGTTTTAAAACAACAAAACATTTTAAATACTTTGTTTAATGCAAAATCAAAAACAGATGATTTGCTAAAATCAGGCATTTACAAATTAAATTGCTCGCATGGTAATTCGGTTTATATAAGCCACACAATTGGAAATTTTGATATTGGATATAAAGAACACGGCGTTGTTACAAACACAAACACCCACATAAAACCAATTACGCTGAAAGCTTACTAGAACACAATCATTTAATGACATCTAATAACACTATAAAATGTTTACACTTTTGTGATGATAGACGTAAATTAGATGTGCTAGAAGCTTTTGAAATTCACAAACATTTAAAAACTGTACCGTTAATGAATGAGCAAATTGATCTCCTAAATTCATCTCTATTTGACGTTTCGGAATAAGAAATCAAATCATCTGCAGACGATTACCGAGATCAAGTCACCAAGTTCTGTTGCTACAACAACAACTGTTTACTTTTAACATAACCTTTGATAATGGCACGTAAACATGCCGAAATACGTAAAAGGTTAAAATAAATAAATATTATTGACGTAATCAAGTATTTTATATACCTATAATCAATAAATATGTGATAAGCATAATTTTCTCAACAATCTTTATAGTAAAAGTAATGATCGGAATAATAAACGAATCTACAATTTATTTAAACATAAGCTCTAAAACAAGTCAAAATAGTGGCTAACAACTCGTATATAAAAAATCCTAAACATTCGGCTGCGTCCTTGTGGCAAAATGTGTATAAAATCTATTAGAAAAAATATCAAAAATGGCGCTTTTGGAGATGTAACGGCTGGTGAATTTACTGAGTTACAAAAACATTTTCGAAAAATATTAATAAAAATTTACCTCAATCACATCTTAATCCATTCACATTTGCTCCTAATTTGGCGTGCATATCGAACCCGTTTAGGATAAATTATTTTTATTTTTATTGAAATACGACTTACCTTTCAATCAATTAATTGAAGCAAATTTCGTAATGCTTTATGGGTTTTCTGCCGATTTAATCCACTGCGTAAAAGATGTAATTTTAATTGTTTTTACTAAACTGTTCAACCAATGTCTCGAAGAAAACACATTTCCTGACGCCTTAAAAAAGTTAAAGTTATATCGATTCATAAAAAGGGGGACACAGGCATCTAAGATAATTATAGACATTGTTGCCGATACAAAAGTGTTTGAAAAGCTATTTTTTTAAATAAAAAATGACCGCAACAGGTCGTTGGTACTTTCCCATACTTTTTACGTTTCAATATAGTTTAAAATGTTTGCTAATTCTAATAAATAACTTCAAATAGTCGATTGAGCTGTTTAAAGTTCTTAACGATTGACGTTTGCGTTTTTTAATAAATACTTAATATAAAAATTTTCAAAAATTCCTGGAGTGCGTCAGAGTTAACTTTCAAATCAGGTTTGTAGTTCACTGCAAGCTCTATCGATTCAGAATGTTTTAAAAGAATGGTGTAACTTCAAAGGCACCAGAGATAATCGTACCCGAACTTTGCGTGCGGACACCCTTTATATTAAATCTGTAACTGTCTCACTATAACAAAACGGCTAAATCTTACATTTCGGAAAGATTTATCTGTGTAATACAAATGCGTTCGCTTGCGTGTTGGTTCGGTTTATTGCTGGTTTTCAACAAAGTTTACATTTCCTATCACTTATGTTGGTATAGTTTGATTCTAGCGGATCGGAAATATGTATTTATGCCGCAGACATAGCATCTCACACAGCATATTTTACATAATTTCCTTCTATTACAGTGAACAAATTTTATTGCTGATTTTGTTATTTTCTTCCAGCTTATTATTAAATAGCGCAAGAGAACTGCCACATTAAAGGTCTCTTCACATACATTTTACAAAATAAACAAATATATCGGCATGCATGTGTGTGTGTCTGTACCGCGAAATCTCAGGAAGTATTAGACCAATATTAATGAAATTTGGTATACCTAAAAATATACCCGAAAAGTTGTACCTAATTATACAAACAAAAACTGAAATACACCTGTTTTTGGTAGCATTTCATTCAGAGACGGGATTTCATAATGTAAAAGCAGAATATAAAATATAATACAAGGCGTTAATGCAAATCTAAGGTTTTTTCTGAGTACTCTAGCTATAAGGCACCGTTTGTGTCATAATTAAAATTTCATTAAGAAAACAACATTGAATAAAAGAAAATTTAATTTTTTAAAGAAAAATAAAGGATTTTAGCGAATATTAAATTTAAAAAAAATTGTTTTAAAATAAACAGAATTTTTTTTTATATAAACTTTTGTATTTTTTATCTTCTGTTGCCGTTCACCTGCTAAAAATAAATACTCTACTAGGGCAACCTATAGTAACTTCTAAAGTCATGCAGCTTGACTAAATAATTATGTATTATTATTTAAAAAAAAAACATTTTCCGTTAATTATTCAACAAATGACAGTATATTATATTCAAACAATTAAACTGGTAATTAAACTATATTCAAAATTCCAAGTTTTAACGGCTGTCAAGTAACGCCAAGAGCGCCCACGCGACATCTACCAGCCACGCCGAGCAGCTCCAGTGCAACGTTGCCAAAGCGTGCAGAGTTGAATGAACTCTTGTAAAGAAACAGAAAATTTAAGCAAGGAAAAAAACTTTTACTAAAGAATCAGAATTTATTAATAACAAAGAAGATTATTTTTGTTAAAGAGAAAGAAATTTTAAAAGAAAATTTAAAATACAAAAGAATTATTTTTTTTAAAAACTATTTCCTTGAAAACGAATAAATTTATTCTTTTAGAAAATTTAATTTTCGTTAAGACATTTAAATGTTTTTTATTCAAAATTTCCATTCTTTGGGAAATTTTAATTTTGGCACTAACGGCGCCTCATATCTAGCTTTAAAGTGGCGTACTCAGAAACGACAGATCGGAATTAATTGTGGTATTAAACAGCCCCAAAGGAAGACAATGTTGCTATACGAAAAAAATTTTATTAAAAATGAAAACTGTTAAGTAAAAATATTTTTAAAGTTTAGACATTGCCCAAAAACTATTGCTCAAAAACGGGCCATACGGTTTTGGTAAACTTGGTAATCTTATAGAGCTAGGAACGGCCTACTATTTGCTTCGCCTCCCAGTCCACTAATTTTTCTGTAACGCCAGCTATAAATTTTTGGAAAGGTAAATTCATGCCCCTCTCATTAGTAAGCGGCGGACGATTAAAAATTTCTGTTACGGCTAAAGTGCTCATGATTCATATTAGAATAACAGACATTAATTTTTAGGTGCAGCAATATTTAAGGAGATTTACCTTCCCCCTCCCTTCCTAATTTTGGAAAAACCAATATGGCAAAATTGATTTATATATGTAGAATCAAACCAATCTATAAAATTCATAAAACTAGGATTACGATCCACGGTCCGCTACACTAGCAACTTAAACACATAATTTATTATTTTAAAAAAGCCTGAGGCATAGCTCACGGGTTCCGCTAGTGTTAAATATTTACGGTATCGGGTTAATGTTTTTATTTGTTTTTGTGTTATTTCAACCTATTATTGGGTATTGTTTAGAGTTAGAAAACAATCTGTAGTATGTAATTATTAAATATATTTAGAGTAACCTTTCCGTTGTTGCGAAATACGATATAATTAAGCACAAATATATTTCAAACATGTTATTTTATTAAGAATTGCTAAAAACTAAGTCTCCACTATTGCTACAAACTTGTTTACATGCCGATGATACAGGACAAGGTCATGAACGAACGAGTGGTCAATTTATGTTCAAGGAAAACCGATAGGTGTATAGAAATCTTGCGCGTTATGGTAGTGTAATAAGTCACATTAGTATCTTTCAGTTAGACCATAGCACAGGTGGTTCAGCCAAAAGAGCAGGGAGTTCATTTAATATGACTATTTATGGCAAGTTGGTGGAGCACATTCTTATTGGATACTGATTTAAAATGTAAGTAACTAAATTTTTATTCTTATAATAAGAAGTAAAACAACATTATTTTTATTTTAGATTTTTTCGTTTTGGGAAAAGACATGTTAAGTTGATTGGAAATTTGATTTAAAGCAACATGTGCGGGATTAGGTTTAAAATGTGAAACTTTAATATTTTTTTAAAAATCATTTAGGCTTTAAGCCTAAATTGTAATAATGATAAAATGTGATAAATAATAAATTGATGTTTTTTTTAAATTTATGTTTTAGTTTTACTAGAAATTCAGTGTGAAAATAAACTAAATGAAAAATCGGTAATTTAAATACAAATAATTAAATTTCCTATAAAAACTATTATCTTTACGTGATATAGTAATTCAAAAAATAGTTTGAAAGACTTCACAAAAATGGTAAGCCTTTTATAGCATTAAATCCACCTCAATAAAGTCGTGAGCATAAATTCCCTATTATGTATTATACAGTTGTTATTATTTTATTAGTTAGAATATCTCGGCAATATTATAATGCAGGTGGCTAACAAGACTAAAAAACGTTTGGCAGTGAGAAATTCGTTTTTCCGTGACCCGGGGGCGGTGGAGCGAATTAAAACTATTATTTTAACAATTTAGTCGTAGCAATTTCTGCCTTCCAAACGCCTTTTTGTCTTGTTAGCCACAGCATATGTAATATTGCTGGAATATTCTAAATAAAAAAAATATTGCTGTGTTAAAGTTATTAAAATTATAGTTTTATTTCGCTCCACCGCCCCGGGTTACGGAAAAACAAATTTCTCACTGCCAAATGTTTTCTTGTCTTATTAGCCACCTGCATGTGTAATATTGCCGGAATATTCCAAATAATAAAAAATATTGCTGCGACAAAGTTATTAAAATTACAGTTTTGACTCGCTCCACCGCCCCCGGGTTACGGAAAATGAATTTCTCACTGCCAAACGTTTTCTTGTATTATTAGCCACATGCAATTGTAACATTGCTGAAATATTCGAAATAATAAAAAAATTGCTGGCTTAAAGTTATTAAAATTACAGTTTTAATTCGCTCCACCGCCCCCGGGTTTCGGAAAGAAATTTCTCACTGCCAAACGTTTCCTTGTCTTGTTAGCCATCTGCATGAGTAATATTGCCGGAATATTCTCAATAATAAAAAATATTCCTGGGACAAAGTTGTTAAAATTCAAGTTTTAATTTTCTCCACCGCCCCCGGGTTACGGAAAAACAAATTTCTCACTGCCAAACGTTTTATTGTCTTGTTAGCCACCTGCATGAGTAATATTGTCGGAATATTCCCAATAATAAAAAATATTGCCGAGACAAAGTGATTAAAATTACAGCTTTAATTCGCTCCACCGCCCCCGGGTTACTGAAAAACGGATTTCTCACTGCCAAACGTTTTCATGTCTTATTAACCACCTGCATGAGTAATATTGCCGGAATATTCTAAATATTAAAAAATATTGCTGGGACAAAGTTGTTAAAATTCAAGTTTTAATTCGCTCCACCGCTCCCGGGTAACGAAAAAACGAATTTTTTTCCGCCAAACGTTTTCTTGTTTTGTTAACCACCTGCATGTATAATATTGCTGGAATATTCCAAATAATAAAAAATATTGCTGGGACAAAGTTGTTAAAATTCAAGTTTTAATTCGCTCCACCGCTCCCGGGTAACGAAAAAACGAATTTTTTTCCGCCAAACGTTTTCTTGTTTTGTTAACCACCTGCATGTATAATATTGCTGGAATATTCCAAATAATAAAAAATATTGCTGGGACAAAGTTATTAAAATTACAGTTTTAATTCGCTCCACCGCCCCCGGGTTACGGAAAGAAATTTCTCACTGCCAAACGTTTCCTTGTCTTGTTAGCCATCTGCATGAATAATATTGCCGGAATATTCTCAATAATAAAAAATATTCCTGGGACAAAGTTGTTAAAATTCAAGTTTTAATTTCTCCACCGCCCCCGGGTTACGGAAAAACAAATTTCTCACTGCCAAACGTTTTATTGTCTTGTTAGCCACCTGCATGAGTAATATTGTCGGAGTATTCCCAATAATAAAAAATATTGCTGAGACAAAGTGATTAAAATTACAGCTTTAATTCGCTCCACCGCCCCCGGGTTACTGAAAAACGGATTTCTCACTGCCAAACGTTTTCATGTCTTATTAACCACCTGCATGAGTAATATTGCCGGAATATTCTAAATATTAAAAAATATTGCTGGGACAAAGTTGTTAAAATTCAAGTTTTAATTCGCTCCACCGCTCCCGGGTAACGAAAAAACGAATTTTTTTCCGCCAAACGTTTTCTTGTTTTGTTAACCACCTGCATGTATAATATTGCTGGAATATTCCAAATAATAAAAAATATTGCTGGGACAAAGTTATTAAAATTACATTTTTGATTCGCTCCACCGCCCTCGGGTTTCGGAAAAACGAATTTCTCACTGCCAAACGTTTTCCTGTCTTATTAGCAACTTGCATGTGTAATATTGCTGAGATATTCGAACTAATAAAAAAAATTGCTGGGTTAAAGCTATTAAAATTACAGTTTTAATTCGCTCCACCACCCCCAGGTCATGTAAAAACAATTTTTTACTGCCAAACGTTTTCTTGCCTTATTAGCCACCTGCGTGTGTAATATTGCTGGAATATTCCAAATAATAAAAAAATTACTGGAACAAAGTTAATAAAATTACACTTTTAATTCGCTCCACCGTCCCCTGGTTACCGAAAAACAAATTTCTCGGTACCACACGTTTTCTTGTATTTGTGGCCAATTGCAAGTCTAATATTGCTGGGATATTCTAATTAATAAACATAATAACAACTGTATAATATACAATTGGGAATTATGCCCACGACTTTATTGAAGTGGATTTATTGTTAGAAAATTGATACGGTAAAAGGACTAAATGGTAAGCACAAAACACAAGAATTTTCTATTAAATTATATTTAAAGTTTTTTATAAATAGTTAAAGTAATTGTTACTTTGGTAATCGTGTTCTCATTTTAAAAACTATGTGTACAGGATAACCTTAATCGCCTGCCAATCACACAGTTGCAAAATTAATTGGCAGTAAGTTTCTACATAGGAACCTTAAAAACTATTCCGAAATTTTTGTTTTGCAATACAAAAATAGATAAGTATGTTTTGTTGTTCTTAGAACCTGAAGCTTTTTTATTCTAATCAATAATCTCTATGACGGCAGATGGTATAATTCAGCTACAACCAAAACCACTAAGGCTTATAGGTATTATTAAATAAGTAAAAAAAGTCTGCACATCATTGGATTTATCCAATAGTATTTACATTATCTAATTTTGGCAGAGTAAATAGTTCGAAATATTTTACAACGTGAATGACCTGTAATTACAGGAGCATTAACGAAAACTAATCTTCTGTACGTTTTTTTACTAAGCTTTTTCATACTGGAGTCAATGTCTTCAAATTTTTAAAATAATAATCATTCTTGTATTTTATTTTTATTTTGTTATTAAATAATACATTTGTAAAAATTTATCAAATGTATACTGTTGAGCGTGCAAACAAACAGGTTGTTTACATGCTTAGAAAGTTGTTCCACGAAATTATTAAAAGTAAATGTTCTTATCCTTGCCATTCTTAAAAGCATATTTATGCATCACAAGATTCTAATTTGGTCGAGGAAGCTGTATACCGTAAGATTAAAAAAAACTGGTAAGTCATAAATTGAAACGGAACCTTCCTAGCATATATTGAAATTTTTCAAATACTTTGAAAATTTTGGAAATTTAGAAAGGTTTTAATTTCAATAATTTTTTAATTTTTTTAATTATGAAAATTTTTGAAATTTGGAAAATTATTAAAATTTAGAAAATTTCAAAAATTATTAAAGACTGAAAACTTGTTACATTATGACAATTTTAATCACTGAAAGTTATTAAAAACAGTTACAAACATTGAAACTTTTTGAAAGTCTTGAAAACTGACACTTTTTGGTAATATTGAAAATTTTGAAATTCTGGAAATTTTTAAAATTCTGAACAAACAAGTAAAAATTTTTGAAAACATTTGAATTTTTTTGATATATTTTGATTTTTTTTTAAATTTATGTAATTTTTTCGAGAATTTTTAAATTGTAAAAAATTGAAAATTATTTTTGGAAAATTTGTAAAGTTATTAATGTAATTAATGGAAATATTGAAAATGGGTGAATATTTTGAAAAATGTTGGTAGTTTGGGAATTTTTAGAAATGTTCAAAATTGTTGAATTTATTAAAATTTTCGAAAATTTCAAATATTTTTAAAAACTTTTGATATTTTAAGATTTTCAAAAAATTGATAAAATTTCCATTCTGAAAATTTGTTTGAAAATGTTTGAAATTTCAATCTACAGCAAGGAGGGTAAAAAAAACACTCAACACGCGCGCGTACATACATACACAACATGGAATGGATATTCATCAAAATCTTATAATCAATGAATACTGGAAGTACAGGAAAGTCAACAATTCACAGAACAATAAATTCTATTTACGATACAAGCAGATAGAATCGATCTATAAATAAAATAATTACTTCAACAGGTTTGTATTTTATTTTTATCCTCATTTCAACGTATTTACATGTCATTATCATAAGCAGTGACGTAACAACGTACCCGCAGGACTCGGCGGCCTTGGTAGGGCCTAAAACCTAGAGGAGCCCGTGAGTTCCCATAGACCATTACAATTAATGTTTAATACTCATTTCGCATGTTTTATAAACAGTTTGTATAGTATCTTCATGGCACCTTGATTTTGCACAAACATTAAGTTACCTCGAAAACCGTTAGATTTAACGACTTTCGACGAAAATGCCTTTTTTGTGTATGTTTGTATAGACAGCGAATATGATTTTTAAGTCAATTTTTAATAAATTCTGAATATTAAAACAAAATTGAAATTAAATATTACGTAACTAGCCCATATGAAACACCTCTTGTATAAAGCACAAGGATATCCATAGGACGTTGCATGGCTATCCTTCATGGATGTTGTAGATGTGCATAGGGCATCTATTTTAGATCCTGAGGACATTCTATGAGAGTTTATTGACGTCCTTAAGATATCCCCAATGGGAGTCTATAAGACGTCCTATACGGATGTGCATAAAACATCCTGTATGAATTATATTCAGCCAATTTCATATTATATTTATAATAAAAATATGTCCTACACTTTTATGCCAAATAACATTTATTATTTTTTATGTAAAATTACTATTTACTGCAATAAAAAAAATATATTAAATGCTCAACACATGGACGTAAAATGGAATCCTATATGACGTCTTCGTGTGATGCGTTATGGACCAAATTCTGGATATTTGATGGACTTCTGTTTTATATCCACGGACTTGTACTGAACCTAAAATGGATGTCCATAGGCTATATCCTGTGCTATCTAGCCTTTGGTAACGACGTTGAAATGCGTATGGAGCTAAAATAAAAACTTGTTGAAGTTATCAATTATTTTATTTATAATATATCAATAAGAACTTCAACAAAGTCAAGCTCAAACGTATTAATAAATACAGAGTCGATACCAAAAGTCTATTTTCATATCGTATCTTAAGTTACTGAAAATTTGTGACGATTGTATTATTCTTTTGGCACTTTAATAACGATTTTTTGTTCGCGTTCATTTACGAGTAATTACACTTTACAGACTCTGGTGAAGTGCAATAGTAGGAAATGAATATGACACATCAATGACAGTAATCAATTAAACTACGTAACGTAACATGAGCTTGCTAATCATTGTGAACGATTTCTTTCAGTATAATTTATAACAACTGCTACAAGCATGCAAACCAAGAAGTCGTTTTTGCAGAAATTAGGGTAATGATAAAGCGCAATTGCATGTAAAATATGTTTCGAAATGACAGATACGTACATGATACGTACTTTCTTATTTGTTTTAAATTGCGTCGTAACACATAAAAACGGTTTAATTAGAAATCGTTTTGTAGAGAGATTTGTTTGTAGAAAAAGTACACGATTACGCAATTTTTATTAGAATAGTTTTTGCAGTAATATTCTTTGAAATAAAATCGGCTAATTATTATTTTTTATTTCTAACACAAGGCCTGGTATGTACAGAATGACTATTGTTTACCATACTTTGATTCCATGTAAATAAAATAATATATAATAACTTTAACAGATATTTATTCTAGCCTTAAACGTGTTTCAAAAGTAAACTCTAAGTAAGTAAAGTTAAAGTAAGTGTTGCTATAGGAATTGTAAAACTTGATGACATAATCTTTGTTATCTATGTCTGCAGGTGACTTGGGTTCTTAATACTTGATCTCCAAAACTTCTAATGGTAAATTTAAGAGATCAATTTGCTCATTCATTAAAAGTACAGTTTTTAAATGATTTGTGAATTTCAAATGCCTCCAGTATATCTAATTTACGTTTATTATAAACATTTTATAGTATCGTTTAACGTATGTGTTCTAATAAGTGTGTTACGTAATTGGATTTACATGATTGTTTGTATTTGTAACAACTTATGTTTTCTTTCTATGAAAAATTCTAATTTTCTAGCCTATACATATAAATCTAATTACAGTGCCAGCAATTTATTTGGTGTTGTTTTGTTTGTACCTACCTAATATCAAAATTTCTAATTAGCTAGCCTCTCTAGTGGGTGTCCTTTTTAAAACTATCCACTTTAAACAACTTCAGTATAAAATCAGATATTAAACCATGGTACCTAAAAGCGAAATTGCAAGGTGCAAATGACGCCACAATATGGCATTCGAATCGTTGAGTGCCTGCTCACCCCTTCAGACCCAGCCACCCCAACTTAAAAATATTAAATGGCAACATACCTCCTGTGATACATCAAATTAAAGCGCATAAAAACAACAAAATAAAAACTGAAATCACACAATCCGTTTCCCAGGTATGGCTTAAACAAATTTAACACTAATTTATTTGTAAAACACGTGTGCTAGGAATAGAAAACTGATTATCGGTTTGCCTTTGTCCTCTTGTTTTGACCGCATTGTTAGTCGATTGGTCGTTTAGTCAAGTTAAGTTTAATTCAACGTTTCGTTTTTCAAAAATGGTTTACACTTTGCCTGAAAGAATCGACATTATTTTCATTTACGCAACTGAAAATTAGTGTGCTCCAAGAACAGCTGCTGTTTTTAATAACAGGCATGTTAATAAACATGTTTCTCATAAGTATATGATCGAATTGATTAGAAAATTTAGATAATCTGGATCCGTAGCCAATAAAAAGCGTCATCAGTTCCAATGTAAGGCGGCCATTACTACCCACCTCTTTAATTTAACGTGGCGGCACCTAGCGTGAGCCTTACCCGCCGCGTCTTGCTTCGGGCCGGATTGAGTTACGCTCAATCAGCGCGCTTGCTCAAGTTAACATCGATTTAACGAGAACAAGCTACCAGTCTTGACATCAGGCTGCGAGCCCTGGTGGGGGGAGATTACCTACATCTCTACTGATTCTGCAGATCAGTGCCGGAGCTGAAAACGCAGCTTACCCGTCGAACCGCACTAAAACGGCCCTAGCCTGAATGAGGCATACCACTGCCACCACGACCACGACGGGGGCTTTTATTCCCCCGTGGGACTAGGTCCCCGTGTACCAGTCAAAGTCACTGGTTGGACTTTTCGGAGCAAGCACCTGCCGAATCATTGTTACCCCTACCAGTTTAGGCTACTCTCAATCCTTAGTACTGGTCGACTACGCACCGCTCAGATTAGTCGGTAGCCGGTCTAATAGTGGCCGGTACCTTAACAGAGTTGGGTGTGCATAAGCACGAACCCCAAGGATCGACACATCAGCCCAGACTATTAAACGAAGCCGCAGAATTGAAGTTTTGGAAAGAGTAACTTTGTTTGCTGGTAGGTTATTTTTAATAACTTCCTGTATTGCTAGCTCTCGCTTGTACACTGGACATTCCCTCGGCTTTGCAAAATGGTTATTCCCGCAATTGAGGCATGTTACTGGGTCTATTTCCACATTCACATAGTTGCTCGCTTTGACAATTGTTAGACATATGGCCAAATCTATAACAGTAATACCATCGCATGGGGAGTGGTATATATGACGCAACCCAAGGAAAAAATGCCCCTTTAACTGTTTTGGGAAGATTTGGTGTATCGAATGTCAAAATATGTTTGAGGGTATCCGTGAGCTGACCATCACGTTTAGTTTTTATTCTACTAACATCTATCACCTTTTCGTGTTTCAAACCGTCCAGGATTTCATCTATGCTAGCATGCAAAAGACAATATATTACACCTTTGGATATGTTTAAAGTTTTGTGGGGAGATACTTTTACGGCAAAATCACCGAATTTTGAAACTTGTAGTAACCTTTTAGACTGCTTATCAGATGTAGTTTCAACTAGCAATGCTCCTTTTACTTTATGTACATCATTTATACTACCAACTAAACCATATAAAACTTTCGATATTAAGAAAGGACTTACTTTAGCAAAATCACCATCACACTTTTCTATAAGTAGGAACCGGGGTATTGACTTCGCCGTCTCACTACTTACTACCGCCACTGGAAGTGGGGGAAATTCATCATTAGCGGTAGCGGTATATGGGCCAGCGCCGCTTGCACCACTGGTTGCCATGTCTTCTTTTTGTGAGGGAGACTCCTCAGAAAGGCTTTTAGTGTTAGGTAAAATCATCAAAATTTCTCGAGAAAACTAGGAAAAAAGGTCCATCGCAGCAGAGCCTACATGCTGCAACAAAGCTATATACAATCAGAGGGCGCCAGGTATCCGAAGGTCACCGTTCGAGACCAATTAATGTATGGCCATTCATCCCTCAGCACGGTTCGAATGACACCTTAGATTACGGATTATTAACAGAGGTTTACTCCTCTAGATAAAAATAGGATAGGATAAATAATGGATTAATGAAAAACGGGACGATAAAGGTATGTTAGATAAAATTAGGAACAGTGCCCAGATAGTCGCCTTCTACGACAGGCAGGGGGTTCCCTGGGACTATTCTTACCCCGGTACCCAGACGGGAAGTTGAAATACGTATAAGGTTAAAATAAATATCTATTGAAATTATTATTTTATGTATAGTAATATGAACTTCAACAAAGTAAATCTTGAACTTGTTAATAAAATAGTTTTTCTGCGATTATTTTACACCTTCATGCTTAAGTTCTAGGCCTATACATTTCGAAAGTTTTGAAAAAAAATTAATTCCATAGTAGGGTGGTATCAATATAGCACTTGCGCAGACCGACTACTTGGTAACCATAGAATACGAATATGAGCATCTGTTTGACTGTTTCACGTACGCTAATTTTTTTTAGTATAATATGTTAACAAATTAGTCAAATTTTCTTGCGATTTCACTCGAGTACTCTATTACCAATCTGGTCAACTTAGTTTTTGTAAAAGTTTAAGGACTGCAAGACAGACAAATACTTTTTGGGGTCATGGGAACCTAAAATGTGTTTCAACAAAATCTTGAGGGTCAGTTTTATTTTTCGAGGTAGATGTTTTAGATATTGGTATTGCAGATTTTAGCTTGTGGTTCATGGAACAAACATCTGCAGTTTGTAAACTTTTACAAGGTATTAGAAAATTATTTAAAAATTGAAAACAATTTTGAATTTTTATAGAAAATATTAAACACATAAACAAGTCGCACAAAGGTACATCCAATATTTTAAAATATAAATTAATATAAATGTCAGAAAAACAAAGACTGGGTTATATTAAATTGCAAAAATTTGCTACAACAGTTAGCAACAATTACTGAACACGAACTACTCCTACTCGTTCATTATCTTCAAAGATATTGCACATTTTTCTTTGTCAGTAATGTTGCATAAACATAAAACTAGATGTAATAATCATTTAAGTATATTTTACAACACTTTAATTAGCAAGATACATGCAATATCTATTTACACGCGAATAATGCCTTCGGAAATTATCACCAATGTGTGTGTGTGTCATTATTAGACGCAAGTTTCAAATTTAAAAGTATTACGTAAGTACCAACAACCAAGGTTAGAGCACCGTAACATTTTCAGTGCCACTCGTTCTGACTTACTACAAAATGTCAAGTTAACAACTATTCATTCATAAAGTAGGAAGCAGTGAAACTGTAAATTATTAATCTTTACATAATAAAGCGCAGCGTATGTGTGTGTGTGTGTGTCTTATAATTAAGGAAACTGATAGGTTTTGCTGTACAGTTAACCACAAAAATCTATAAAACTAGAATTTTTTGTAGAAGTTAAAAAAAAATTAGCGAAACACTTTGCCTGGACTTTCCTATACTTATAAATTAACATTGTTTTATATTTTCCAACACTTTCGATATACACCTGTCTAGACACGACTAGTTAAAGTAAATAGTTCTTATAAGTTGTAACATCTTGAAGCGGTTGAAGAAATACCGACCGCTGCGCTGCAAGCATAAGGTTGAGTAAAATATTCGGACTGAATCAACGGAAGCGCGTAAATTGATATTTGAAAATATATTAATAACTCGAGAAGTATTATTTTTAGCAAGAAATTACTCTTATTAATTTGCATTTAGAATTTCAAAACCTTTCTGATTTTAAAGCCAAAATGCCACGTTTCCATTTAAAAAAAAGTTATTTTTTACCGTGGCCGCCATATTAAAATTGGAAACTCAAGTTTTTTTCTTAAATACAATCGAGAAGAATTTCCCCTACAACTTTGCTCTTGAGTTTGCGAGTCTATCTATTAAAATAAAAAAGTTAGCCTACACTGAACATTAAACGACTAGTACAAGAATACAACTGCTGTAGAAAGTATGTGAAATTCTTCTAAGGACAAAAAGATTAGTAAGCGGCAAAAAATTCGATTTTTTGATTTTTCGTAAAAAGATTCTCCTAGAGCAAACAAAACAAAAAACAAAATTTTTAATTTTTTATCGAAAAAATTTGGCGGGAGAGGGAACAGTAGCCCCCCTACATATGAAATTATCGAAAAAATATTATTATATTCGGATTTTGTTATCAATGGTGAGCTATTTCACAATAACAGAAATATTTTATTGCCCCCCGTTAAATAAATAAAAGGGTACCAATTTTCAATTTTCAAAAATTCATAGAGGGGTCACAGTGAAATTATAGCAATGCGCAGAAAATCAAATTGTAGAAGATTCCCAGCTCTATCAGCTTAAAAAGTTTAAACAAAAACGTGTGGGCAGTTTTTGAGAAATATTTTTTTGAAAAATTCCAAAATTTTGGAGTGGTGTCATTGCCATCGTTTTTATATTTTCAAAATTAATTATATTTCATGGTATAGTACCTTTGAAGGGTTACCAAACAAGATGTAGTTGATTCCAATCAGATAACTGGTTTTTGAGTAAATGGGCGTTAAAGTCGAAATGTTCACAAATTCGTAGCCTAAATTCTAAGGCCTTCTTTAATCTCCACTATTAAAATTTCCAAAATTCAGTTTCTGAAAAAAATGCTACCAAAAAAACATGTCTAACTTCCGCTTCCGGTTTCGGTTTTTTTTTAAAAGCTTATTTTGTCGGTGAATTTTTGATATACATTCCAAAGCACATCAAAATCGGTCCAGCCGTTCCGGAGATATGGAGCGTAACACACCCACCCACCCACCCACAGACATTTTCAAAAATTACTTTTTTGCCCCCCCCCCCCCCGACTATTTCCGTTAAAATCTCAACTTTGAAATTTTGCATGAAATCAACACTTCCCTATACTGAAAGTATAGGAAAGTAAAAATTTAAACAGCGTTGCGGGATTTCTTATGTAATTAGTGATCCAGAATATTTTATCAGTGCTCGTTTTTAATGTCACAGCAATAAGCTTCCGCTTCCGGTTTCGGTTTTTTTTTAAATGCTTATTTTGTCGGTGAATTTTTGATATACCCCCTCATTCCAAAGCACATCAAAATCGGTCCAGCCGTTCCGGAGATATGGAGCGTAACGGACCCACCCACAGACCCACCCACAGACAGACATTTTTTTTAAATTACTTTTTTGGGGTCCATGGACCCCCCCCCCCCCCCGACTATTTCCGTTAAAATCTCAACTTTTAAATTTTGCATGAAATCAATACTTCCCTATACTGAAAGTATAGGAAAGTAAAAATTAAACAAAACGGCGACCTAAAAACACTTTTGCACTTTTCAGAATTAGCGAAAAAAGCAGAATAGAAGAGCGAGAATTGAATGAAAAATGAGCGAAACAGGTCGCTGGTACATTCCCATACTCTTTACGTTTTAAATATGCTCGAGTCAATAAATGACTGAATAACATTGTTTTAACAAAAATTAAAGCAAGAAAAACGGATTTAAAAAAGCTAACTTCCCAGCGGTGATTTGGAGTTGCGACAGCCTGTGCATTACCGTATAAAAATAGTAAGCTAAGATAACTTCGGCTAAGCCGCATGAGAGCACTGTATGTAGCCGCCCGCCCTAAGGCTGATGCCGTTCGTACTCCGGACCAAAAATTGCTATAGATGCGCGTTATTGATAATAATAAATATTGCTTGTTTTCTTGATTTTTAAAACAGTTTTAAATTATTTTCATCTTGATAAACTATTTTAAATAGTGTATTAGACTGTTTAAAATTTATGACGATGAGTGTTTGCGTTTTTGAATAAATAGTTAATCAATTTCAATTTTTTTTTAATTTCCTATAGTTCGTCACAGTAAAATTTTGGAGATGTATAAAAAAACTAATTTATATTTAAAAAATTGGTACCGGCAGTTATTGAGGAATAATTTTTTCAAACTTTCCAACGTTTTGAGAAGCTAGCGTTTTTTAAATTTTCATATCACTTGAATGTACAGAGTGGTTAGGAAAACCCGGGCCACTTTTCTTGCGGCGGTCAAAAGATGGCGCTTTAGTAAAGAAAAATTAAATTAAAATACTAGCAACAACGCAGAATCCAAGACATTTTAGTTATTAAATACGCCCAATATTAAATCAAAACAACCAAAGCGTCTTTGATTCTGCGTTGTTGCCAGTATTTTAGCTTAATTTTTCTTTACTAAAGTGCCATCTCTTGACCGCCGCCGGGGTTTTCCTAGCCACTCTGTACATATTAAGGGCTTTTAAATAATATGGCAATTTGTATTGATTGGATTTTTGTTTTTGAGTAATCCTTAAAATCAAACTTTTTAAAAATTCGTGGCGGCCTTAGTTTTCACGATATTGCATTCAGGAACAAACCATTAAATTTGCTTGTAGATTTACTACATCTGTATGTTTTCAAAATTTTGGAAAAGTGTTTATGGAAAAAATCTCGTTTAAAACTAAAATTCGAAATTTTGCATGAAATCATGGCTTTCCATATTTCAGCAGAAGTATAGGAAATTAAAAAAGGAAGAGTAAGGACAACGAGAAAATTATGGGAGAAATCACCCTTTTCTCCGGCCCAACATTAAAGAGCTTCAGTTCTTGCCGTTAACTGCCCCGATGTAATGTTCTCGGAGTATGTATTCGTAATAACGCTATCGATGTCAGATTATGTTTCAGTAATACAAACAAACAGTAAAATTCCTAATTTGTTCATCTGTAGCGGTCTGCTGTACAAAAGAGCATGCGCCTTATGTAATGGACGCGTACATATGCGGGTTCTCGTAGCAGGGTCTCTCCCACCACTAAAAGTTGAGGCAAGTGAAAGGGTCCAGATTCAGTACATAGACTGATTGCAAGTTAATAAATCCAAACATAGTAAAAGTTTTTTCTGCTGCATCGGTTTACATTTACACATTCGTATTTAAATGTAAAGAATTTCAATCCCATTAAAAACTTAAAGTTTGAACTTAAAATCAAACTCCAAACACGGCAAAATATTTTTTCTGCTGCATCAATTTCAGTTTGATTTAAAACTCGAAGTTTAAATTTTGAATTAAATTTAAAGTCAATAAATTCAAAAAAAAATTCTGTTGCATCGATTTAGTTTTTTCAAACCCTTATCCAAATGTAATTAATTTAAGTCCAATTTAAAACTTGCAGTTTGAGCTCGAAAGATAATTTCAAGTTAATAAATCCAAACATTGCAAAAGTTTGATTCTGCTGCAATCGGTTTAGATTTTCACACAACTCAAACAAAATAAAAGAAAAGATATATGTTGCATCAATAATCCTTATTCAAATGTAATTAATTTCAATCCAATTTAAACCTTAAACTAAGTATTTTAAAATCAGATTTTAAGTAAATTACACCCAACATAGCAGAAGACTATACTGCTGTTGAAGCGCCGCTGCATATCACGCCACGACAGCTTTGGAGTGACTGAGTGTTAGCCCAGGCGGAAGGGGATTAAAACAGTAGCGCACGCAGGCACCCGAAAGCTATGACAGCCGATGACCCAGTGCCCTTAGCATATAGAGATGTTTCTCTTTCAAAAGTTTCTGCAAATTAAATGCCTAACAACAGTAAAAAATTCCGCCAAAAAAGTCTACTAATAAACAATTTTGCAAAAGCTTATAATTTGTACGCAGTTGACATTTAATAATTAATTGTTTTACACTCTGTGATTAATTAGTTGAGCTCTCAATATTATATTGTTGTCCAATAAGCTATAAGCACTGTTGTTAAAATATAACGTGTCTTGTATAATGTACTTCTGTCAAGATTCCTTCTAAAAATTGTATTATATTATTATACATATACATACCGGATGTCCCAACAATGCGAAATTCTTTGACAACCTTTGTTAATTAAGTTATCAAAAAGATATTGTACACGTGAGCACATTTTAAAATTATTTTCGTTTACAAAGGGGGTTCCACATTAGACGGCCATACAAAACTTATGTTATTTTAAATTAAACACCTTGTATATTTTTGCATATCTTTATTGGCCGTTTAATTGCTTCTATGAATGTCTTTTGTTTTAAAAATTCCGTTGCGGCGTTGCCGAGTTAATCCACTTTCTCAAACAAATTTGACATATGCAGACGTCGCGTCGCTGATAAAACCTGCACAAGCCGTACTTCCACAGATTAAACAAAATGTTTCTGCTAAGTTTTAGTCAATACCATGTACTATTCCCCAGATATTTTGAAATGTAATTTGGTTATACAGAGCTATAGAGGAACCACTATTTTGGGTTCCTTGGACCCCAAAACGCGTATTTCCGTTAAAATCTGAAATTAGAAAATTTGCATGAAATCATAACTTTTAGTACAGTAACTTCAGTAGAAGTATAAGAAAGTAAAACGTAGGAATTTTCGATTTTCAAAAATTCATAGAAGGTGTCACAGTGAAATTAGCAAACTAGGACACGAACTAAATTGTTGCTCATCTCAAGCTATGTGAGCATACCAAATTTAAAGGAAAACGCGTCGTCAGTGTTTGAACAATATTTTTTTTCGGCCATAGACTCATACTTTTAACTTTTCGAAAATTTTTGTGTACAGTAACAATATGTCTCTGTAGGGCTATTACTCGATCTGTCAACTCGTTTTTGAGTAATAAGATGCTAAAGTGAAAATCTATAAAATATTGCAGTGGGTGCCATTTTGAAGCTAAGAGGTTCGTAAAAAGGCGGTGGTCATCGCCCTGAGGTCATCTATCAGTTCTGTTCTTAGATTTAGAAAATTCATTTTCGAAAATATATGCTACTAAAAAAGTCTAACTTCCTCTCCTGGTTTCGGACTTTTTTAAAACTTATTTTGTCGGTGAATTTTGGATATACCCCCACATTTTGGAGCTCATTAAAATCGGACAATCATTCTGGTAGGTCACGACCCATGTTGAGGTCGTTGGACAATTTAGAGGGGGGGGGGCACGAAAAGCAGTAAAAATTTCCATCTGATTACAATATGCATTCTAAGTTAGTTTTAAGAAAATGCAGCTTGTTTTATTTTAAAGATGATAGAATATTTGAGTTGGATCGTAAGTACAGTCTTTACCATTTAGTCGATACAAAATGGGTTTTTGTTAACTACAACGACTAAATAAACAAATGTTTCATACAGAAAAAAAGTATGAGGACGTTTAAGCAAACTAGATTACCAAATATTGCTTTCAAAATTTGTAGTACAGAATTATTAATTCAATTATTTGTTGACACTATGTTTATTGCCAAGTTTTTTTTTTTAAAATGGCATGCTCCTAATCAAGAACTTGCGTTTATGCACATTTTTTACATTTTATCCAATTTCGATTGCCAAGTCACTGAATACACTTTGGCCAAAATTTTAGTTAACATTCTTATAAAACGTAAAATAAGTCTTCAACTAAAAAAAAACCTTATCGAACAGTAACATAAATTTAAGATTTTTAGGGCTTCAAATCTAATTTAAGGACAATTCTCGTTTTTTCACAAATTTTAGGATTTTTAGGACAAGTAGGATCCCTGTGTGCGACTTGATATAAAACACTGGCCCAATTTAATGTAATGATGACATTTGAGCTTGTTGTTAAAGTTACAGTCAATTCCGTAACTGTACTGTGTATTATTAAATGTATAAAAATGGGGTTACGCATGCCAAGCAGTACATCCTTCCCCACGTTCTGCTTGACTGATTTTATTGTCTGATTTTTAGTCCCAGTTAATATTTTTCGACAAAATAAGAACAAATGGCTTTACTTACCTTAGTTACGTGCAAAAGACTTTAAATATATTTTTTGACTACTAACAGAACTTGTATTCTTATGATTCTGCTGACAGCTCTAGCCATGAAGTGAGTGAGCAGCTAACATGCCAATCATGCCAGCAGGCAATGAGCTGATGAAATTGAAATAAGAAAGTCTTAGATTTTAATTATTAAGTTCTATAGAAAATAAAGAAATCGATGAACGCAACCAGTTCCTACCTTTAAAAAGGAGATTGCACCAAAGGTAAGTACAAGTATCGAAGATCAAGGTTTTAATGATTAGGATATTTTTCTCTGGAAGAACTATAAGTCACTACAACGCTGTGCTTACTTTTTACCTAAACTTTGTTTATTCAACTCTGTTCAAGGACTGTAATGGTCATGTTACTCACCTTTCTTTCAGGCAACGTTCATTTAGTAGATATAAACTCAAGAATGCTCTGTTTTACCAGCGTGTTTGTGAAAGCAAGATAGAAAACGATTTAAGAATGTTATTTAATTATTTATTGCAAGCAAGGCATAAAGCTCAAATAGTGTACTGAAATTGAAGTTGAACATAAAAAAGTCATATTAAAGTATAAGAAAAATTCACAAAACAGTACTTAACACAAAAGATCACAATATAACAACTCATTAAAAATAATTTTCCAGAGCACCATTCTATTCGATGTTTAGATAATCGATATTTACAAATCGTCTACTCCAGTAACAAACATACAAATAATAAAACAATTTGGATTTGTAGACCTAGCTAAATTCATTAAATACTTGGTAGGAAGATGTTCACACTTATAAATAGTCTAACTAAACAAGAAATGCACAAAATAACAGCCAGTCTGCTTTTTGGTTACGTCATCATATCCGTTTCGTGAAACGGTAAGAGACGCCCAATTTCATTCGAAAAGCAGCCAACAATCTACTAGTATAAGCCGTTACAAGTAGATATTGCGAGGTATACCCTACATTTTATGATTTTTATAAATGTTTGTTAAAGAAATAATCTTAAACGCGAACTATGCTCAAGTAATTTGCTTACAAAACTATTGGTACTTATATAGATTTATTTAACATACATTTATAAAATCACACGAATTTTAAGTACCAAAACAAAATCTAAAATAACTTACACTACAAATATAAAAACTTCAGAGCTATCATACAGTATACCCTGGGTAAAGGCACTGGTTTATAAATTCCCCCAGTCCGTCCAGGGAAGATCTGAGAAAGCAAAGGAAATGTCAAACAGTGGACTAGGCTCGCTCGATAAAACTCGAACGATATAGCAGATTTACACAACTAAATCCATAAAGTTACACATCAGTCTGTTGTGGTAAGTGTTGCCTTCAGGGCAATAAGCTGCTCTTCGCCTAATTTTATTTTGTCGGCTATTTCTCGCGCATCCATTATAAGTTTGGCCTTCATATTTATAAAATGGTCATAATCTGCATACTCTTCGGAATTTAAGTACTTGTATAGTATGTTGGAAACGCTGATGCTGCGACGATCAATGCTTTCCTTTAATTTCTTTGCTTCTTCCAGCTGTTCCTTTAGTTTGTCTTTTTTACTTTCCATTATTCGCTGCAAGTAAATAATACAATAAATATCATTAAAACCAAAATATATTATTTCTTAAGCAAATCAAAATGGCGAGTTGGAAGGCTCATTGGCACAAAAATTGTAAATTACGCAGGGTGACGCAAGTGACACCTCATTTTAAAGTTCTCTTTATTCTTACAATGCTAATTTTATTTCATTAGAGTCCATGAAGTATGAGGCGTCCTTTGTGGCAAATTAAAAATTTCTTAAAGAAAACAACCTTGTGCAAAGGCAACTAAAACTTGTTAAAGAAAAATAAAGTTTTCCAACGAAAAACATACTTCCAAAAAACATTGTTCCAAAGAAAAATAAATTTTCTATTTAATTATTATTTTATTTTATATTTTCCTTACAATTGTTCTTTCCTCTTTTAAAATTTCTTTTTCTATTAAAAAACCCTAATTCTTCAGTCTTACATTTTCCTTTTCTTTGATTCAAAAAATTTTCTTTACTTTTTTCAAAATTCTCATTCTTCATTAAAAGTTCTTTTCCTTTCGAGTTTGTTCACCTCTGTACCATTTGCAACGCTGCGATAAAATTGTCAACCTTTTTGCAGGTTTTTGTTTCTTGGTTGTGTGATTTAAACGTGTTGAAAGTTTTGGATGTCGGGTGCACGGAAATGTCGATTTAAATGTATTTTCATTGGTTTTGTTGAAAAAATTACCCGTAAATGCTTCTAATTTATAATATACATTTATTCATAAACTGTATGACTGTAACTGTAGTTACGAACTTGTTTTAGTACTTATTAATTTTACTACTAATGGCTATTTCATAGGCAGACATGTGATTTCAGCCAATGCTTGCTGTATACTATCATTCAAATATTAAATAATCCAACTTATAGAAATTTTAATTAATTTGCCCATACCAGATATAGGTATTTTGTATGTTATCAAGCTCTTCAAATACAACAAACAATTTAGAGCATCACAGTAAAACTAAACAACAGTATCAAGGTTTACAGCTGAAATTACATGCCTTCCTATGAAATAACTGTTAGTAGTAAAATTAATAATTGCTAAAGCATGTTCGTAACTACAGTAAAACTCATACAGCTTATAAGTAAATGTAGAACATTATTAATTACAAACAGTTACCTTTTATTATTTCACAAACCAAATGATAATACATTTAAAGCGGAATTTAAAAAATCCAATCTCAAATAGCAAAAAAAAGCGTCCGCGTGCGACATCACCCAAGATTTTTAACAGCTTAGAAAAAAGGAAATTTAAAGAAAAATGTAAATTAAAGAAAGCATAAATAACAAAAATATTTTTCAATAAAACAATTTTGTTTGCCTTTAAAATTACATTTACGTTAAAAAATTAATTTCCTGCAAGATATTTTATTTTCTTTGCCGAGATTTTGTTCCTTTAAAAAGTTTAGATTGTAGCACAAACGGCACCTCATGCTAATCAACGTAGAATGCACTACGATAGTCTCCGTCATTTGGGTTGCCTCTTTTAGTACATTTTCTATAACTACTGTTGATTGTGGTATTCCCGATAATCATAAATGTAACATGTTTGACCATTGTATTCTGTGACATAAAGTGGAATTTGTTGCAGTTAGGAGGAATATCACAATTAGCAGCCTGTACTTACTGTAAATTTACTGTAAATGATCTAAGAAATTCACTAAAATAGGCAACCCAAATGACGGACAGATGATGGCTCCGCGTTTTGTGTTTATCAATTTAGACCAAGAGGTTTCACAAGTAGTATTAGTTCAGTAGGCACGTCGAAAAAAACGGGGGTCTTAAACAAAAAAAATCAGGAAGTTTTTAAAATATGGAGATTTTGGTTCCTATCAATATATACTGATTTTGCAACCCGTAGTTTTGGCGCTCGCGCCGCCATATTGGCAAGATGGCGCCCTAAAACAGTTTTTTGGAATATCTAGTTTGTGGTACATCCTATAACAAAAATAGCTATTATAAAAAAGAAAGAGGATTAAATTTCCGACAAACTAATTGTTTGTAGAACCCATAGTTTCAGCGTAACAGCCGAGTAAAGTTAGGTACAGCGTCTCACAGTCACTTTGACTGATTTAAATCATTTATAACTTCAAAATAAAACAAAATATTGAAATGCGGTTTTTGCAGAAATCCTTTATTATATTACAAGAACTATACTTCCGATTAGGTACAACATCCGGTTTTACCTGAAAAAAATTTGAAGTTTTTCAGGTACCTACCGCACAAATTGTAGAATATTTTTAAAATTTACTCATTACCAAAGAAACTTTCTAACAGTGAATCCTAGTCAATTCAAAGAAAAAGAAAAACAAAATTCAAAGAAAAATGCAAAATAGAAATAATAAAAAAAAGAATATTTGTTGTTATTCAATATAATTTTTTTTCCTTTGGGACATTTTATTTTTTGACAAAAGACTAGTATTCCTTTAAGAAGTTTTATTTTCCTTTACACAATTTTGTTTCAAGAAATTTTGATATATAATAAAGTAACATTTAGTTTTTACTAAATTATATTTTAATTTTCAAGAAATAACATTAAACCTGGGGCCATTTTAATACACTTAAAAAAAACTAGAACAATAGCTAAAGGTAACATGTCAACATGTACCTTGCATTTAATATTCTCTGCATTTAATATTTTTTGCTATTACTGCTATTAATAATGTTCTTCAATGTTTTTGTGCTTATCTACTCATGATAGAGCAACTTAAAAATTTATGTAAGAGCTTGATACTCCACAAATAAAAACTTACACAGAAGTAAAAAATAATGTTATGAATAATTATAATTAGTTGCATGAACTGATAAGGACAATCTAACAGTAATCTACTACTAATAATTCAAAAAAACTTTTTGAAAAGTTTATAAATTATTTGTTAATAAGTTCTAGCTTTCCTTTGTTGAAGTTCATATTAATTTATAAATGAAATGCTTGATTTTACTTCAAAAATATTTAGTTATTTAAACCTTATGGGCATTTCGCATATTTACATGCCATTATCAAAGGTAATATTAAAAAGTAAACAGTTGGTGTTACTACAGGAACAATAGAACTTGGTGACTTGATGTTGGTTATCAGTGTTTGCAAATGATTTGATTTCTTATTCTAAAACGTCAAATAAGGATGAATTTAAGAGATCAATTTGTTCATTCACTAATGGTATAGTTTTTAACTATTTGTGAATTTCAAATGTCTTCAGTATATCTAAATTACGTTTATCATCACAAAAGGGTTAACATTTTATAGTTATTAGATATCATTAAGTGATTGTGTTCTAATAAGTGGTTAGCATAAGTAATTGTGTTTATGTGGGTGTTTATATTTCTAACAACGAACGTGTTCTTTATACCTAAAATTAAAATTTCCAATTTTCTGGCCTATAGAAACCGAATTACAATTTTGCATTAAACAAAGTGTTCAAAATTATAGAAACACCAACAGTTTACTTTTTAATATTACCTTTGATAATGGTATGTAAACATGTCGAAATATGTATCTGTTCATTCTTCTTCTTCTTACGGTGCCGTCTCCCTACGGAGGTTGGCAATCATCCTTGCTATTCTTACTTTTGATGCGGCTGCTCTGAATAAATCTAATGATGTGCAGTGAAACCATTTTCTCAGATTGTGTAACCATGATATTCTCCTTCTTCCCACTGATCTTTGACCTTCGATTTTACCCTGTATTATGATTTGTAATATGTCGTACTTGTTTCCTCGCATTATGTGGCCAAAGTATTCTAATTTTCTTTTTTGTACCTTGAAAACAACTTCTTTTTCCTTTCCAATCCTTTGTAGGACTTGGTCATTAGTTAATCTGTCTCTCCATGATATCTTTAGAAGTCTACGGTAAATCCATAATTCGAATGCCTCAATTTTCTTTATATTGTTTTTCTTTAAGGTCCATGCCTCTGCCCCATATAGTAATATTGGAAGGACATAGCAGTGAGCCATGCGGACTCTCACATTTAGATTTAGACTTCTGTTAGTAAGTAATGATTTCATCCTTATGAATGCTGCTCTTCTGTTCATATTTTGCAATAATTAATAAAACTTACCCTTTCAGGATGATCTTCAGTCATGTCCAGAAGGGCATTTTCAGCACGTGCAAGTCTTCCTGATAGTCCAAGAAGAAGACTGGTAATTTTTCCTACTTCCTCTACATGTAAACGAAATTTAGCTGCTTCATGTGGTCTTGCCAGTCGGTTCATGTGAATTTCAACATTTTCGCCTAGTTCATCGTTTACCCGACATTCTTCAGACACAACTAATTGTTCACTACGAAGAACTTCTAATTTACAATCCAAGCGATTTACTAATTCCACCTAAAACGTAACTATTATTAAAAAGAGTTCTGTCACACACAAAAAATAATTTACCTTCTTTTGATTAAGATCTTTGGTATCTTTTACAACACTGTATTGGTTCATATCTTGGCTATACCTCGTCAAAAACTTTGCTTTTGGTTCTGATGTTGTAAAGTATGTAGATGTGGGTGATAAAGGACTTGAAGGTTCTAAACTTGGCACGATCGAGACTTGGTTATCACTGTAAGTATTTGAATTGTGTTACAATAGTGTTATATTATTTTAAACAAATTCGTCACTGACCTGTTTTTATTTGTTGTTATTACAGTACTAGAAGTACAAGTAGAACTACTAGTTATAGATGGAGGTGGACTACAGTTCGGAGTAGCAGTACGACTTCGAAAAGGTGAATTAGCAGGCCTGGGTCGTGATGTTACATCTGGGCGGAATAATCCACTCACATAGTCTGTGGGCTTCTTGTGATCAGGACCAGGAACTAAATTAAAATTACAATAAGTAACAATTGTAGCTTGAAACAATATATAAATGGGACCATTTGATGTGAATTAGTAAGGGAATACATTGTGACATGTACATTGGAACTGCAATAAGAACAAATACAATGCCCTCTATGTGCAGCAAGGAAAGTTGAAAAGCAACAAACCGGTATATATCATGAGATCCAAAAACAACTGATCCTCAGCGGGCTGTGGAATGAAAAGTCACGTCTTTGTTAGACTAAGGGAATGTTTATAATGTCAATTTCAGGTTAATTTTTAATTATTCTCTGACATTATCCCTTAGTCTAGCAAAGACGTGACTTTTCATTCCACAGCCAGCTGAGGATTAGTTTTTTTTGGATCTCTTGATACGTTTAAAAGGAACTTGCTAAGCAGGTATCTACAATTTTTTCCAACTTCTGTGCATAACGCACAAAAATATCTACTTAGCAAGTTCCGTTCACAGTTATATATTGGTTTGTTGCTTTGCAATTTTCTTCGGTGCACATAGAGAGCACTGTAATTGTGTGTCCCTATTGAAGATTTTGTCTTTCTGGTAAATGATTGGCTCTTCTGGTTCACCAGTGTTGCCAAACTTAGTGAAATTTTAACAGTTCTGGTGATTTTTAGAAGGTTTTGGTGATCTCTGGAGGAAACTTATCAGTTTGAAAAAAAAATTTGTGATTTTAGAAAAATTGGTGTGAATATTTCATAATTTTCATAAAGATACATATATTTATTTTTACTATAAAAATAAACTTATGTTGGCTGGCGCCCTCTAATGACTGCCAACGAAATTAAAGTAAGAATTAACATTTAACAGTAACTGTATAGTAGATCAAGAGACAAGACTGCAAGAGCCAACTTATAATTTACAAAATTAAACATTAAAATAGGGACGGGACTTCCCCTAAATAATTTACAGAAAAGTCCCTGTTTACAGTAAATTCACCATGACCAGAGGCTGTAAATACAACAGTTGGTTTTTTTTCTACTTAATAAGAAATAAATATTTTATATTATTGATGTAATTGTTTTGTTACTTTAGCACATTTTTATTTTTGCTACTGAATTTAGTTCTTTAATCAAAATCGAAGAATAATTCTGAAAATATTTATAAAAAATTTGGTAAGATATAATAACATTTACAGAAAATCTGGTGAAATCCTGCAACTTTTCGAGGCGCGAAATCCGGTGAAATGTGATAACTTTTTAACGCGACATTTTATTTTTCATTTGGCAACACTGGTTTAAACTACGGTTAGGATTGTGCCCGCTTGAAATGTTCCAGCAACGACGAAAATCGTCGCGGTCTATCTTAGCCATGATTGAAACCAATCTGTTATTTTTCTTGGTACGATGGAGATAGATATAAAAAGTTCTGAAATGCTATAGAATATAAAATTACTTACGCAATATATCTTTTAATCTATCTGAAGGTGGTAGTTGTTTAACAAGATCTTGAGAAAGTTTTTCACATTCTATTTCTTCCTGAAGTTTTCTTCTGGTTGGCAATGGTGTTGGTGGTAGTTCTTCTCTTTCAGTCTGAGATGCGGCGTCAGTTGTGCAAACATTAACTCGCAGTATTACTTCAGTTCGTTGTATCATCTGTAAACCTTCAACAACCTTTGGATACATTTCTTTGTCCTTCGGTGATTGTGGAGGCGAGGAAAATGACGTAAAGTACGTCTTAGGAGACAACGGTGGTGAATCCATTGGCGAAATTTGCAAAGGCGTATTGGTTCCAGTTGAGATCATCGGAGAAGTTCTTTGAGGTGATAAAGGAGGAGGCGGGGATGTTTTAACAGGGGCGTTGATAGGATATGAAGAGTTAGACTTATAAGATAATGTTCTTTCTAAAGTTGTGTTTGCTGACGTGTAAGTTGGAGGTGTTGTTCTAATTGGTGATGGTACTGAAGAACTATGGGGTGAACCGGAGGTGGTTGAAATAAATGTAGGAGATGTTTGTGGCGAACTGGAAGTTAGGGAACTTAAAGGTGAACTAGATGCTCTAGAACTGGAAGAATTCGACGTCACAGGTGATATTCTAACAGTGTTATCAAGTAAAGAAGGAAAATTAGGAGATGTTTTCAGGGGTGATGAGAGAAGGGTACTTCGTAATGGTGTAAAAGGTGAATTTCGTGAAGGACTCTTTGTTGGACTCGAAGGAGGGCTTTCATATTTAGGAGGAGATCGTGGTTTCTTATGTAAGGTATTTTGATTATCAGGTTCTAATTGCGTGGGCCTTGGATATTGGGACCTATGAGGCATGATTTTTTCCTTAACTGGAAGAACATCTGGTAAAACCACTTGAGGTTTTTTATAATCATCTTTTGCTTCACAGTGTATTGATAGAAGAGTACCATTTTTGTTAGATTTTTCAGTCATAGATACTCTCCGTATCAAATTAGTATTATTGTTATGTAAAACAGTTTCTTTATTAATTCTGTTCGTGGGCCATTTGGTCTCTCTCGAGTTTACTTTCGAGGAGTCTGAAATTGTTTCAGTTGGAATAGCATGTCCATTGGGCGACATTGTTCGTTTGTAGACGCCCGTATCTGAATCGGGAACTATTCGTTCTCTTTCGCGACGTGAAGCCAAGTAGGAAGCCTTCGAATGGCTCCTGCAAAGAAAAAAATCATGTAAATAGATCAAGTTATTAGAATTGCTAAGAAGTTATCTTGCGACATTAATTAATCGACTTCGCAATTACAGCGTTCAAGATAGTTTTGATTGAGTTAATATGTAACGTTAACGTCCTTCAAGATACCACATAGGAATTTTATGGGTATGAAGTAGCTGATTGCTATTATAAAATTGGTAATTACATATTTTAGCGTAAAGCAGCTGTGGTTTATAAAAATAAATGATTATAAGTACTTGAGTAAATTGATAGTTATTACACAGCGTCGAGATGCTGGTATAAAAAAACCACGTAATTGCTTCTAATCTAACTGTTTAATGTTATTGGTGTGCTCTTTTTCAAAACACTTGTAGGAGTCATGTATCATTAAACAGAACGGGCGCTAATGAAGGTTTCAGTAACTGTACAAAGTTATTGTGAAAAAATTAAGACGAGTTTACTTTATGTAATGTATAGATTTCTAATTCTATAATTCAAATATGCAACATCTGTTGCCAGCATTCCAGGATTAAAGACAAGACAAGAAGAAAGTGGATAAACAAGTTAAATGGGAATTGCTAGTTATTTGAGCTTACCTTCCAAGACATTTTACTAATAAGCTCAAGAAGTAAAAAACTTTTAACTGCGAAATGGAAAATATGATTTTTAAGAATAGCGATTTCGAGATGGCAGAATGGATGCTGTTTTTCCTAAACGAATAAAAAATGTATTTTGTGTATAGATACAGTAGTATTTACTTCCTTATTTTTATTTAGTTCGCATTAAGAATTTTTTTAAGTTAAATTTATATGCTGAAATTTCTTTTTAAATAAAAAAAAATATTTAAATTTATAGCAAAATAATTACACGATAAACCAACAAATTTTTCTCAAAACTGGCAACACCTTAAAGTAAAGATGAAAAAAAAGACAATTTTTGAACGTATAAAGTTTTTGAAAATAATCGAAACTTTGGAAATTTATTTTCAAACTGAAAATAAACAAATTATCTAAAATTTCAAAAATTTAAATTTTTTTAAATTTGCGAAAGCTATTGAAATATTGAAACTTGAAAAATATAAAAATTTCAAATTTTCAACTTTACAAATTTTAAATAAAGTAAATTTTGAAAATAATGAATATTTTGCAAAACTTCTTAACATGAAATTTTAAATTTTTGAAAACTGAAAATATTTAAATAAATTGTGAAATTTGTCAATTTGATTATTTTAAAATTATTTAATCTAAATATTTAAAACATTGTTATATATCGAAATTTAAAATTTAGAAATTGTTAAAAAGGAAAATGTTTGTAATTTGTTAATAATACAAATATTTCAAAAATTTTGAATTCGATAATTTGTAATAATATCGAAACGTACGAGTATTTTAGAAATTTAAAATTAGATACTTTTAAAAGTATTAAAGCTTTAAAAATTTTGTATGCTTGATAATTTTGAATTTCAAAGTGAAAATTTAAAAATTGTTTTAAAAACGTTCGAAATTTTGTAAATTTTTGAATTCTAGATTATATGTATATCTTTTTCTATTTTAAAATTTTAGAGAAAAAGGTATATGTTGAAAATTTCGGAAATTTTAAAAATGTGAAATATCTGACAAGTATTTTATATAAAATTTTTTAATTTCAAACTGAAAATTTAAAATGTGCGAAAGTTTTTGAAATATTGAAAGTTTTGTGATTAGCCATCCCTTATTCCCCTAGGGCGGCGTTTGGATAAACATGGCTAGGGATTGGTTTTATCGCTATGTTACAGGAGGTGATGGAGTCCTTCGACTTTTAAACCATTACTCTCCAGCAGCTTACGCCAAACTCCCATCAGCCGTTTTTTAGTACCTCTGTATTTTGAGAAGACTTCCAACCCATCTAACAACTGCCGCGTTGTTAATGCGACATCCGGGACCACCTATTTGTGTGCCATTCCGAGAGCGCGAGGCGTGCCATTCCGAGAGCGCGAGGTACCGCGTTGACTCGGCTTTCAGACACCCATCCAAGTACTGACCAGGCAAAGCAATGCTTAACTTTGCTGAACGCACTCGAATGGTTATTCTAACCGCGGCAACTCGGGACCCCATAAAAAAACAAAAAATAAAATAAAATTTACCTAATTTGTGATTTCCGGTTTGAGGGAAACATAAACAATTTGAAATAAAAATGTGGAACAAAAACGGATTTTTGCGAAAATTTCATCAAAGGGTATTGAATAAAAATGTTCCGAATTTAGTTTTAGGCCATGTGCAAATTTTGAAGCAAAACGTGTTATAACCAAAACGTAAAAATGCGTCCAAAAAACGCACAACAATAAAAGAAAAAAAGTTATTTATTTTGCTCTTATAAACCATAACTAATAATAACTGTGTATGTAACTCAAAGGGAAAAGTAATTTATTGGACATAATAAAATAATTAAAAAATTCTAAACCTCTTTATACAATTTTCTCTTTGTTCTCGCTGAATACCTACAGCAAATGAAATGAAAGCTGTAGAACATATACACGTATACTTGAAACTTGAATGTACGAATATATCAACAAGAAAGGACGAAGTTTTTGTTTTTTGCATATAAATTACGATTCCTAATTTACATTTTGTGCCAATGATTAGAAACCCTGAACTAAATGTACACATACCAACATATGAAGTCAATTAAAAGGTTTTTAGCCGCGCAAAATACGGTAAAAAGATCTTTTATTATATCCATGTAATATAAAACAATCGAATTCAATATTATAAATTATAAATTTTACGCCAAACATATTGTAAAAATAAACAGGAAATTAAAATTTAATTAAAAAACAATAATTAAACAGATTATTGAATAAATGTTTGTAAGCTGGTAATTAAAGTTAAATAACATTATTCAAAAAAAACCTTATTAGTTTATAATAAAATTTTCACAATGGAGTAGAATTTGATAGCCCATTAAATAAAAAAATTATTAATTGTGATCACCTTTACTAATCAAGCTTCTATTTACAAAAAAAAATGCTAAAAAATTATAATTGGTGCGATTTGTTATACAAATCAGTTTACAAAAAAATAAAACATCGAACACAATTAGCCTCTTAAGAAAAAAGAAACTATAAAAGAAACTACTTAGCCTAGAGCTAAAAACGAAAGAATGTTTATCTGCTAATTATCTCTGTGTGAAAATTTCGCACGGCAAAACGAAAGGGGGAAAGAGCGGAGCATACCTTAAAGTTAATAAAATGATAATCATCTGACAACTTTAATGCAGCTATACATGTTTGCAAATGCCCTTGACTGTTGAAATACGTACACACACACAAGACCATTGTTAAATAAACAATGGCACATTGAAGCTTGCATACCACTTTATTACATTACCGACTTCATCGGTACTTGTCTACCATTTTTATCCTGTAACCCTTTGTTTATCATTTATGGATTGCTATTGTTGTTATTAGGGCTGGGCGATATTGAAAATTTAATATCGATTATCGATAATGAAATTATATCGATAATATCGATATATAGAAGACACCACCGCACCGTAATAAGTGTTATTTTTGTTGAAATTAGTACGTGCTAGATTCGCTGTTTTAAATTATTAGTTCACCCTGTATTAAATACAATTTTCTACGAGCACATCTCTACTAAACAATTATTTGATGTCCAATCTCTAATAGCACTTGATAAGAGTTGTTTACGATAATTGAAAAGGCGAAATATGGTAACAGGTGTGCATTCAATTAATGAATTCGACTATTTTCGGGACAAATAGAAATGAGCGTAAAGTTCCAATTTCTTTATAATGAATGGTATAAAGGTGTGTTTGCTTAATATCGGGGTGTTTTCTAACTTTAAATAATACAGTTCCGATTAATTCGTGATGATTTAGAAAATGAACTAGTGTGATTGTTGTTGGTGCAATCATTGCTGCGATACTTTGAAATTCTTGGATTCGTTGGGACTTTTTTGGTAAGCAAAAATAATAATTCGTTCACTACCAATAGAATCTGTACACAGGGATAAACGGCCATTTTACCGTGACCTCCTTTGATCAGCAGTAAATGTTTTACGATTATTTTAAAACGTTAGAAGTTGTTTGGATGTAATAAAAGCAAAAGATGTGTTGTGTTTAGGGCTGGGCAATATTGAAAATTTAATATCGAATATCGATAATGAAATTATATCAATAATATCGATAATATCGATATTATCGATATATCGATAAATATTCCCAATCCTAGTTGTTATCGATTTGTTTTGGACTATAATATTGCACGCGTCCTTTAGCTTTAATGTTAAACTAGCCAATTATAGAATATTATATTGTGTGAAAAGATTTGGTTATTTTTTTGTTGGCGTCTTCCCCTATTAAATCCTCTCAAATTTAAAATTTTTATGTTTATAAGCTCACTCGGCTTACAAGAATCATATTTGTTCCTAAAAACAGTCTAAACAGAAGTGTCAAGAAACCGCCAACCGCCGTCGGACCCTCGTCGCATTTATGGAAATTTTTTAGTTTATTTTGAAAATTTTATAATTGTCGAACAAAATTCGAGTAGGTATATTGTTTTATACAACGTTGGTTTCTTTTTTTTTCCAAAATTTTGAAAAATTTCGATTTCTATGTAATTTTTTTATAAATTATAAAAATCTTGAAATTTTTTGAGTTAATAAAAATTTTTGAAAATGTATAATTTTTGGCATTTAAACAGTTTTGCAAATTTTTAAAACAAATAGACATAATGCAAAGTTACGAAAAAAATTTTTTTTAAATATTGAGAATTTTTGAAAAACTTAAAAAATTGAAAACAATTTTTAAAATTATTAAAATTTAGGAAAGTAGTAAAAATTTTTAAAATTTGAAAATTTAAAATGTATTAAAAATTTCACAATTTTAAAAAATTTGATATTTTTTTAATACGGCTTACAAGAATGATATTTGTTTCTAAAAACAATCCAAAAAAAGCTGTCGGGCAAACTGTCGCAGGACCTTTCTCGCGGTTATGGAAATTTTTATATAATTCCCGACAAACTTTGAAATTTTTTAAAAATTTTGGAATAAATTGTAACTTTTAAAAATCCTGATAATTTTTAAATATTTAATTATATTTTGAAAATTTTAAATTCTTCTTCTTAATAATTTCCCCTTTTACCGCAATGTGTCAGGATACATTCACTCCGGGTTTGGCTTATTCGCTATGTTCCGGAGGGTAGTGGGGTCCTTTGAGCCATTACCCACTACGTCCCCTCAGCTTACGCCAAACCCTTGGCATTACATTCACACGTACGTTTGCTCATCCATCTACACTTTGGGGAGACTTCCAACCCTCTGACGAAGGCCAAGGTATTAGCTTGACCGCCGCGACCGACTATTTTACGTACCCATGCGCCAGCACGAGAGGGAAATATCAAAATTAAAAAAATTCGAGTTAAGTTTTATTTTATTTGTAAATTTTGAATAATTGACGTTTTATCAATTTTTAAAACTTTTGTAATTTTTGAAAATAATGTAAATTTTGATATTTTTTGAAATTTTTTTAATTATCTAAAAATTTTGAAATAATCTAAAATTTTGAAAATTTTAGGAATTTATAAAAATGTTTGAAAATTGTAAAACATTTTAAGTTTTAAGGATTTTTTGGAAATGTTGGATTTTTTGTTATGTTTTTATTCGTGCAAATCTAAAATCAATTTCATTAATTGATTATAGTCGTTTTTTTGGCGATTATCCAATTAAACTGTTCAGGTCAACGAACAAAAGAAAGCCTCCCGGGATGTGCTTTGTCAATAGAAGATTGTTCATATTGCCATTTTTTTAATATCGTAAATTTGTTGGAGAGACACTGGGAGGGGAGGGGTAGATCTGCTATTGGACATGTGTAGAATACAAATCAAGATTCTTTTCTGAGTGCATCTGTTTTAAAGTAGACACCCCTCCTCCACCCTCCATTGTTTAAGCAGTCGAGTGGTTATATTGTGGTGATATTTTGTGTTTTCTAGTTGCAACCAATGTTTATACATTATAATCCCAAAATCGTGTTTTTACGTCCTATAGACCTTTGGCTGATAGCCGTATTTTGGTATCGATGGTGGCCGCAATGGGAGGTGATAGGAAGATCGCGTTTGCACATCGGCTGGGTGACATGCGTAGAATACAAATTCATGGTTCTTTTTCGAGCGCATCTATTTTGACATAGAGAACCCCCTCTAACCTAACCTCATTTTCTTGCGGTTTAATCCTATTGCAATTACCAAGCTTTCAGCCAAATTTGGTTTTTCTGCGTTAAGGCGTCTGGACCGTAAAGTGTATAAAGACAGACAGACAGACAGACACACCCACGGACACCTCTGCAGCGCCCGTTTTATCGGTCTCCCAAGGCCTTAAAACCTGCTTACTAGTCAAAACGTTTGGCATAAAAGTATATTTCTTTTACAGCTACATTTCGTATAGCGAGGAAGGTGAAAAGTAACCAGCCTGTGCCACTTTATGAAGTTGACATTAAAAAATGGTCCGAAAGTATCATTCATCTAAGCGGATGTACAAAAACAAACTTTAATGCACGAAAAAAAAGCATACGAATGGATATATAATAATAATAAACTTTGAAACTAGAGATTTCGAAATAGAAATCGCAGAAAGACATTATTATGCATTTTCATACTAATTCACTTTTACAATTGTGTAAAGTTATGAGGCAACATCACAGGTCACAAGACAATTATTTTTAAATTTATACAATTACCTTCTCAAGCCACAACAATAACAAACAATATGAGAATTATTATTTTATCAACAAATTTCATTTTAATTCATAAATTCGATTACACTTCCAAAACTAAAGTTTTATTTTTGGCTGTTTTGTCTCTAATTTCAGACATTCTGGCAGAAAATCTGCTTCTGCTAAAAGACTAAATATAAATCTATTTTTAAACCATTCCTACACGTCTACTGGAGCGTTGTTAAATGTTTTTAGTTAAATTAGGAACGATAAATTTAGATCATGGAATGCTTCTTCGGGAATCCAAGCATATTTAAAATCCGTTGTGACACGACTTTGATAACCTCTAATTGGCATGTCCCTAATTGCCAAAACGCTAGAAAGTTCGCTACTAAACGGAAAGATGAAAAACCTACCGGATATGAAACAAAATTGAAATATCCCAAGCTTTTTCTTTTTTCTTTTAGGTTTTTTAGGTTGTTGTTTTAAAAACGATTAAGGTTTCACGATTTCTCACAATGTTATGATGATATTTAATATAAATGCAGTTTAGACATTTTAAATTATAAATAAACACATATTCAAATAGAAATAAATAAAAAAAATTTAGCACTATGGGAGAAGAAAGTGAAGTTAAAACCTTCGAGCATTAGCAATTACCATAAACGGAAAAATGGTATACGAACTAGAAAGCACCAAAGACGAATTATAGCCAACAAATTGTTGCTGAACAAAGTCATGAAGTTATAAGAAATTTTCAAACCATTTTTAACTCCTTTAATCACCTACGCTAGAATTCACTTGGGAGAAAGCGAATTCGATGCAGAAAGTGATGGTATTATAGCGCCAGTTCAATAAATCTGTTTGAGATTTGAAATCTCACGAAATGTAAATAGCAATTTATACAGTTTTTACGCATTATTTATTCTGTCGTGTATTATTATCTGATTATGACCTCCACACTATAATCTTTTGTTAGAATTTATTGTTGGTTAACAACGATATTTTAAGCCAAGGTTTATTTCTTCTATTGCTACTGTATGTAATCTGGAAATTTCTTTTTGATCTATTTTACGTACAAAACCCATAACTAGATTGTTTTAACAGCAATTTCATAAAACTGCGTTGGTGCGGTGTTTTTATAAAATGCAGTTCATCAGCATTTTTATTTTTTCAAAATAGTTCGGGCCAGTTTAGGGATTCAAAAATTTTTTCCAAAAAAAAATAGCAAAAATTTTAATGAACCTGAAGCTTCTACTCGTTCACACGAGGTGGCGCGGTCGCGTTTTTATAGCATTGTAAAGCCGAGCAAAAATTATATTTAAAAAGTCCAGATAAGTTATTTATGTAATAGCTGCAATAATTATTTTTTTGCAGTACAGAAAAAAAATTTTGATGTACCTGAAGCTTTTACTCGTTCCCACGAGATGGCGCGGTCGCGCTTTCATAGCATTGTTTTTATATTTTAAATTTATTACTTCTTTTGGGGAAAATACAAAATTCAAAATAGGAAAATATTTTTTTACTGCGCAGCAAAAATTTATTTTAAATGTGTTAAAGTCTGATACAAAAATTTGTAAAGCCGAGATAAAATTATATTTGAAAAGTCCAGATAAATTGTTTGTGATATGTAGACTAATTATTTTTTGCAGTACGGAAAATTATTTTCATTTTGCTTCTACTCGTTCACATGAAGGAGCGACCGCTGTTTTAGCATTGCTTTTATTTTTCTTACAAAATTATCATCCTTTTTAAGAAAACAATTAAATTTAAGAATATATTTTTTCACTGCGCATCAAAAATGTATTTTACATGTGTTAAACCTGAAAAAATAATTTTTTAGGCGACCTTAACAAAAAATTGAATTTTTAGTACTCAAAAGCGGCCAAAAGTAACCGTTTTTTGGCCGAGGACGAAAAAACACTTTTTAGCAGTGGTGCACACAAATGTTTTTATGCGACCTTCATTACAAAATTAACAAATTTGTTAGATTTTTATTTATGATTTATTGATATAATTATTTATAACAACTGAACAATTGTACATATTTGTGACTCCTTCAGAAACGTTCATATTTTCTTTATTTACACTCGAAGTAATTTCGGCATGTGTAGCTTCATTATTCGTATGAACAATTTGTGTGCTTTTTGATGTTTCTGCAGCAGTAATTTTATCTTGATTATTTTAAGTAAAAATCTAACAAATTTGTAGAAAAATATAAACGTTTCTGAAGGAGTCACAAATATGTACAATTGTTCAGTTGTTATAAATAATTATATCAATAAATCATAAATAAAAATCTAACAAATTTGTAAATTTTATAATGAAGGTCGCCTAAAAACATTTGTGTGCACTACTGCCAAAAAGTGTTATTTCGTCCTCGTCTGCTTTCTGGCCTCGGCTTCGCCTCGGCCATTAAACTCAGACTCGGCCGAAAAACATCCACTTTTTGGCCTTGGTACACAAATAACTATTATAAGTCGATCAAAAAAAACTTTCGTGGAGTCCAGAACAATTATTTTTCTGGAGTCTAGAAAAATTATTTTTGTGCAGCATAGAAAAATTATTGTTATGAACATGAAGCTTCTAGTACTGCACACGAGGTAGCGCGGTTGCGCTTGTTTTTGTATTGTTTTTATTTTTCTTGCAATTTTTTTAATACTTTTTTAAAGAAAAAACATAATTTAAAAAAAAACTATTTGTCACTGCGCATGCCAAAATGTATTTTAAATGTGTCAATTCTGAAATATTTTTGTGAATTGCCTAAAAATCATTTTGTAAAGTGGAGCAAAAGTTATTTTTGTGGGGTCCAAAAATAGTTAAGTGAAGAAAGTATAACTTTTGCAATATTTAAGGTTGTTCGGGCAGTTGCTATAGCAGTATTAAACAAATTTCGCAAAATTGTGCTTTCTTAAAACCTACTTTTTTCCCGCTGGCGCTGGCAGGGAATAGCTTACTTTCGACCCGCATATGCGGTCCGAAAAGCCGACTTTCTATCTCAGGAGTAAACAAACTATTTTGTGAAGTCTAGAAAACTGTATTTGTGCAGTGAGTGTAGAAAAATTATTTTTATGAACATGAGGGTTCTCGTTCATAGGAGGTGGCGCGATCGCGCTAGAATTTTACGCAGGTGAAACGCAAATGTTAGCTAATACAGGACTTGATGTATAAACGCCGCATTTTTAATACTAAAAACTCTTAATTAGCTAAATTAACCGAAAAGTGAGATATTTAATTGTCTTGAGGCCAACGATTGGTTTTAATTGTTTCAATAATTTAAAAGAAAATGTCCATAATCCAACCAATTTGTCTCGCATGCCTTGGTGCATGACAATTGTGTAAACGTACGTGTTTTGCAGGTTTATGCACGTCACCTCTGGTGGACGATTAGAAGATTTATTTTGACAAAAACAATTTTCTAGACTTCACAAAAATATTTTTGTCTCAATTCACAAAATTATATCACATTTCATATTCAATTTTTCGTGCGCTAGTAAAATATATATTTTTTCTTTGGACTATAAAAAAATATTATTTATTTGGACATATATGTAACATTTATAAGAGTTAAGAAAATCAAATAATTGTAAATTTCCTAACTGACTCAAACGGCGCTTCGTACAGTTAAGACCGTATTTTATACAAAATAATTTATTCAGAACTAAAGTTCAAGCAGAAATAAAAATTGCATAGGTTAATTATTCGTTATTTAATTTTTAATTATTTTTAATAATAAAATTAATAATTAATTTAACATAGCTAGATTCTGTAAGGTTTCGAAACAATCAGAATTTTAAATTTTACTCATCTTAATTTTATTTAAATTAATAAATCATTAAAATACTTGGTTATTGCATTAATTTTTTAACAAAAAAAATATTTATTAAATTTACACTTTCTTAGATTTAATTTTCAAAATTATTCTTACTTTCTCAAATATTCAGAAATTTAAAACTATGAAATTGTTGCAATATTTCAATTCATTGTATTTCAGGCCTCATTTCCTTTATCTGAATTTTTAGTTGTTGGAAAAATTCATTAATCGAGCTTCCAAAGGCTAACACTTAAAAGATATGATTTTCATAATTATTGTTTAGATCTGTACTTGGGTAAGTCGTTGTGCTTTTGAAATCTTTACCTAGGCTAGGTAACCTTTAAAATCAAACATTACACGTTTTGCTTTCTGACTTTTTGAATTCAAAAATTTAGCCTTACCTTTCTCCAGTTCGATATCCGAAGGTAGGTGTATTAAAACAAAGAAAATGAATATAAATAAGGCTTGTATAATGTAAAAGTTGAAACCAATCCTAACGCCTAATTTGAAATTAATTAATACTCATCTGCATAAATTGACACAATTTACAACTTTTAATTAAATTTCAAAAACGTCTTCTCGGTTTTTTAATTACGTTTAGGTCCAACTTGGATTTTGCAGCCTATACTGCCGGGTTGTATGTTTATTTAAGGTTATTAACGCGATTTTAATTGAATTAAATTAACTTGGATGGGAAAATGAAGTAACGACCAGTAATGCAGAGGTCAACAAGGTACGGACACCAGTTTCACTAGTTTCAACTTTGAAATAAAACCATTTGCCGATTAAAGTCATTATGGGTCGTGCATTAACAATTATATAATATCAAAACTAGTTCAAGATTTAATTGCAATTATTATTATTGAGTAACCATTTACGACATAGATAAGATTTTAAAAATTTTAATTCAAAGTTACACAAAGTCATAAAACGAAGGGGGAATTAATTGGAAATGAGACAAATTTAATATAATTTAAAAACTACATTAAAATCAACCCACAACTTTTATATTATGCACAAGCAAGAAAATGTTTAATTACTAACGATAATAATAAGTACGAGTATTATCTACATACATGATTAATTCAAGGTCAACTCTTACATGTACCGCACCTAATAAAAACAAATAATCAATGCAATTAGAACACAAAAAATCTTGTGACTTGAAACGTGTCCACACATACACGTGTTAATTTTATAAGCCGTTTTTCCAACAAAAAAATTAAATCTAAAGGGTGTTCCAATGTCAGTGTTGGTAACTTTGGTGGCACCTTACGCACAGAAAATTAAGAGGCCCGTATTTTGCTTTGTTTTCCCATATTTAGATTTATAATGGGCGTACTGGCGCCTAAAAATAGTTTTTTTATGAACAGTAAAAAACATTCCTGGCTGATTTGGATGAAATATGGTATACATACCAACCAAGTGAATTTAAATGTATGCCAAACGGTAATATTTATAAAATTCGCTAGAGGGCGCCAGTTACGGGCAGATGCCCTTAGTTTTACTACAGTAACTGTTTTGCGTAAATTTTCTTAACTTTTGTATGACAGAATTAGATACATAATTATATTCTCTAAAAAAAGTTGTTCTTATATTTTTATTATGCAGTGCACCGTTTACGAGTTATTTCAATTTTTATGAAAAATTGAGTTGCCATGAAAATTTCGATAGGTACTTCATACTTTGTGAGTTAACATTTTATGGTGAATTGAACACAAATAAGTTTATATAAATATTTGTCCGGAAACGTGTCCTTACAGAGTTATAGCTTCCTTTTATAGATACAGAAAATGTATGTGGGCATATTCAAAATATTAAGTCCCCCCCCCCATATGAGACACCTTTGGTGTACTTATTGAAACAAAAACCAGTAGAAATACTAAGCTAAATAATTGGTGCTCACATATAAAATTTTTAAATTTTAGTGCAATTACTACGAAAGTTATGAACAAAAAAGTGATTAAACATTTTTCAGAGGGCTGTAACTCCGTGAGGAAGCATTTTCGGACATTGTTCATATGAACTTTTCTTCGTGAAATAGCCGAAGGAATCTCCACCTGATGTTTCTGTAGGTACTTAAGAAACACCCTGTATATGTACCTATTTTCAAATTAATAACCATTAAAAAGTGACGTAATTAAGAAGAGTTTGGCTTTCTCTGCTACGCAACTTTTACGATAAAATATTATTTTTCCAGCAACAAAATCAGTATTACACAATAAATTTCCAGCAATTTAATTTTTGACCCTAATTTAGCACTTTAGCAAGACAACGCCTTACGAAATTCGGTGGACATTCCTTTTGATAATCACCGCATGCCATTCGCGAAAACACATTTAATCCATTAAAAGATTAGCTGTGATAGTTTGCATTTTGAGTTCAGATTATAATATGGTACATTCGTGACTATTTTTTGTTATTATAATAAGATGTACCGTTAAAACTTGAACGGATATCAACAAAAACTTAACAATCGTGTTTTGTTGTTATAAAGAGAGCATCTGACAGATACAAAAGCTAAAAGAAGCGATTTAATTTAATTGCCTACTAATCAACCCAAATTTTTAGAGCTAAACGTGACCTTTAAAAGATGATGGACGTTGTTGTTACTATTAGGGACAACGTAGCAAATAAATAATGCCCATATTCTTTCTGTAGCCAAATATTTAATCAAACTGTCAAAAAATAGAAACGGAGAGAAACTTCGGACTCTAAAAAATCTTTTACAGTTGCGATAGTTTTAGGGAAGTGGAAATAAAAAAGTGACTTCACAGAAATGATCATTTTCATTAGTAAATCAACCTACACATGTTTTTGTCTCTTTACAGTTAGTACAACTGTCTCAAATTTTCAGGTATTCGATACAGCTATTGTTCACAAGAGACCATTTTGATAAATGACGTTTATGTGGGAATCATCCCTTCCCCCGGAATCATCATAAAACGATTCTTTGACAACCCAATTTTTTTGACTTTGTTTTAATTGTTTATCAATGCAAGATACCAGCAATACAATATTTCTAATTCCGCAACCTAAAAAAAACTGCCAACACAAGACAATTTTTTTACAAGTAATGAATCTCTTAGAACTGACAGAATTTGTACAGATATTTCAGAATAATGCACTTTCTTCGGTATTGTCAAGAAAACTTTGTACACCTACTTCCATTATTAACACAGAGGCCTCCACGTACTTTCACATGTAGTTTAGCATACTTCCACATCCACATACTTCCAGTTAACTTTCACATACTTCCACTAACTTCCACTTACTTCCATGTACTTTCAACGCACTTTCACTTACTTTCACGTACTTCCACTTACTTGCACATACTTCTACTTCCACTTATTTCCACTTACTTCCACATACTTGCACCGTACTTCCATATACTTCCACTTAATGCCATGTACATCCCCCGTACTTCCACTTACTTCCACGTACTTCCACTTACTTTCACATATTTTCACATACTTCCACATACTTCCATATACTTTCACGTACTTCCACCTTACTTCCACTTACTTCTTACAGTTAGATCTCATTCCCTTTTCAAGGCAAAATTTTTGAAGGCCTAACGTTACTTGACAGTAAGTTGCAAGTAGTGAAATAACATCAAACATGTTAAAGTAAAGATATCAGCCTGTTGGAAGTCATCCCCTAATCAACCGTCATCCCCTAAATTATGTTTTTGTTTAAAATCACGCTAAATATCCCCCTTAAACTAGTGTTCTGTGCACTCCCACTTCTTAAAAACAGAAAAATAATAATACCTGCAATAATAATCTATTTAAAAACAGCATCACGAATCACTCCTAAAAATAGAAAAAAATTAATATTTCGACGATCATCTTTTTTTTACCAATATAAAGCTCTGTCCCTTAAATACTAAAATGTGATTCAAACTATTAGACGTTACTTACAAAATTTTGAAAACTATAAAAAACTTAAGCGCTTTAAAAACTTTATAAATCTTGAAACTCGTAAATTTCAAACATTTCGTCATTTACTAAAATGTTGTAAATCAATTTTTTTAAATTTTAAGAATTGTCAAAATTTTGGATATTTTTAATAATTTGCAAAAATTTAAAAATAAAAATTTTAAAAATATATATTTTCTAATAACCTGAAAACAACAATATTTATCCGTTGAACTATTAAAATCAATTTTTTTAACAATGTTTTTTTTTGGACTGATGCAAATATAAAGTGTTTTCTCAATGTAAAGTTCTTATTGTCGTTTAACATGTTCATACCTAGTTTGAAGCCGAAACTTGTGATTTTTTGAAATAATGATAAGTCGATGGCGGTGGGGAGCAATTTTGATGTGACTTTGCATACCCCTTTTAAAAAAAGTTGGCGGGCAACCGCTACGAGACGCGTAAGCTCCTAGCGTGTTTCTTACATACACGGTTGGGCAAAAGTACGGAACAATGCAAATATCTTTAATACGGTAACCGCGATTTTGTACAATTTTCTACATAAAGGTTCTGATACATGGCGGATACAATGAAAGGATCGGCGGATTAAAGACTTCCGGTTTAGCCGGAAATTATATCAACGTTTTTATTTTAAATGGAACACCCTGTATATTTTTTGATATATCGATGGAACTCTTTTTTGCGAGTTCAGTGATTTAAGATTTTATGCCTTTATTTTCAATAATTCTAGAGATATTGAACAATAATGTTTCGTAATTGATATCTAACAGCCTATGAAAACAAAAGAATGTGAGAAGCTTAAACAGTTATGTAATGTTGTCAAATATGCTTGGTTCGTGTTGTGTTGTTTTGATGTTCGATAGATTGAGCAGTGTGGTTGCTGTAATCAATTAATTAACCAAATTAATTAAAACTGCTGGATTTAACATCGGAAATGGTTCAATTAACAGAAACATTGCAAATTGTTAAATAAAGTACAAAATTGTTGCCGAGTTCTACGACGCTCACCAAAACCAAACAATAATTAAAATTTGAATTCGTTCTCTTTCTGTTAATTGAACCATTTCTAATGTTAAATTCAGCAGTTTTAATTAATTATGATTAATTAATTAATTACTGCAACTGTTCAATCTATCGAACATCAAAACAGCACAACACGAACCAAGCATATTTGACAACTTTACGAAACTGGCTTCTCATCTCTCATCTCTCATCAACAACTACGAAACATTATTGTTCAATATCTCTAGAATTATTAGAAATAAAAACAGAAAACCTTATATCACTGAACTTGCAAAAAAGAGTTCTATCGATATATCAAAAAATATACACGGTGGTCCATTTAAAATAAAAAAGGTGATATCATTTCCGGCTAAACCGGAAGTTTCTTTAAACCGCCAATACCTTCATTGTTTCCGCCGTATATCGGAACCTTCTTGTAAAAAAAAATTTCAAAACGGCGGTTGCCGTATTAAAGATATTTGCATTGTTCCATACTTTTGCCCAACCCTGTATACGCTTCTGATTTAAACTATTACGTTACTTTCAAAATTTTAAAACTAATAAAATCTTAAAAACTTTTGAAAATTTATCTTGAAAATATTGAAATTACGCAATTTTCAAAAATATCGAAAATCTTAACATTATTGAAAATTGAAACTATTAAATTTTGAAAATTCTAAAAAGCTTGTAGGATTTGGAATTTTTCAAAAACTTCTTGATTATATGAACATTTTTCAAAACCGAAATTTAAAAAAAATTATAACACATTTTGAATTAAAGAAAATTAACAAAGTGTAAATAATTTTAATTTGAAAATTTTGAATAATTTGAAGAAATTAAAAACTAAAGTTTAGAAATTTTAAAATTTATTGCATTTGAAAAAGTTTTAAATGTCAATCTAAAAATTTAATAATTTAGAATTTTCGAAAACGTTAATAATTGCGAGAATTTCAGAGATTTTAAAAATGGAAATTTTTGCAAATTTCGCAATGACAATTTAAATTTCCGTAAATTTAAAAAAAAAAGGAACGAATTATACTCCCATAATAATAATTCCCCAATTTAAAAAAAAGGCCAGTACGTAGATATCTTCGCATCGACTTGCCTATCGATTATTGTTCTCTTCTTCAAGGAAGGATAAACCACAAGTTGTTACAGCAAATGACTTGTATTTAAACGCGCTTCATAAACTTTGTAGTTCTTACACGACCTAAAACATATAACAACACGAGTACCAAAATTCCATCCATTTAGGAGACACACCTTTCAAATACGTAGGTACGTACATATGCATTTTACGATAACATCTGCTGGGCACCCCAACTAGATGCAAGGTGTTTTCTAATTCTAGACAAGGCAATATTACATTGTGCTAATGACTAACATACACCCATGCTGAATTTTAAACCAACAACGATGGGAAAACACTACCTTGGAGAATGATCAAGTGAGAACACATCACGAGTTCAGAATAATGACAAATAACCCTTCAAAACAATTTCTGCTGCTATGTTTGGATAAACAAGTGTTTTGTCATCATCCAAGATAGGAAACCACACGTATATATTATTAATGCATCCTTTACAAGTTTTATTTTAGGAGGGAATGTGGTTAATAACGTTATTTCATGCAGTTCAATAAACGTTACCAAGCTGAATAAATACTAGATTGATATCGCAAATATGGTTAATGAGTAAAAGGGTCATTCTCATATAAAGTAGCCAATTTAGTAACAAAATTTTGATTTTTTCAAAAGTAAATTTTCATAATAAAAACTTTATTAATCTATCACATACAATGTTGTCATCTATGTTATACGAAAGGTCATTCAAATTTTTGTTATTTTTTCATTTTCTAGCAATGTTTTGTAAATTGGTTTGTCAAGTTTGTCACGGCGGTGCAATAATTGGTATATATTAAGCATATTAAATAATTAATTAAAATAAAGTAACTTTATGGAAGTAGGTTATAACATAGTTTTCATTATTTTTTATTTTTGAAAATAATATTGTAATTTAATTTAAAAAATAAGAAATTATTGTTGTTTGTGACAAAACTGACACAATGTGACGAACCTGACACAGTTGGTCTTTTAAATAAGTTTAAAACCATATGTTCTTTGTTAGTTTTAAATTAGATTTGACAATGGTATTTTAAATTTATTTTTAGTAAACAATAAAACAGATATTTGCTGCGTCACGAACCCGATTGTGATGCAGCTGACCGTGACGAACCTGATGTTTTCACGAAAAACTTCAAAAATAAACAGTTAAGAAGGTTTGCCTTCTGCATTTCTTGGACCTAACCTAACATTTATTTATTTGTTACATTTTTCAAATATTAACAAATAAAAATATAAGAAATTAACTGTTTAATTAACGTGATGTACCTGACATGTAATAAACATACTTACCCTTAAACAATAACTTGTTTATTTGTTGCAAATTGATTAACAATGTGCACACAATTTTCTCACTTTCGCGGGATTAGGTAAAGTAACATGTAGCTCTGAGGCCAAACACGAAGTGAACAGATAACGCCATCTGTGCTTTTTATACGAAAATATTGGGTGTGACGAACCTGACGCAAAAAGCTAGGGACACAACTTATTCCGCATTTTTTTCAAGTTTTAAAGTATAAACCTATTATTTAGTTAAGCAATGTTTTAAACGGTGCCTTTACTTATATTTTAAGCGAGCTTTTTTACAAAACCTTTATACATTTTGATAGAATAGAATAAAACGCAACCTAAGACATGCTTGGGACAGTGACGAACCCTGACATTTTTTAAGTTGGCGATTTGAAAAAAATTGAAAAAAATAAATTAAAATATATATATTCCCAGTACCAACATTATAATATCTTAGAGTTTATATTACAGTTTTTATTGTAAAAAATACAATGCCGATTAGGCAGAAATTATACTGGGACGGCAAATAGCGACTTTATATGAGAATGACCCAAAAATGTTGCACCTTCACAGGTCGGTTTCACATAAAAGAGATTTTTAATTAGAGTTAAATGGGTTAATAAGCATCAAATTAACAAACTTGGCAGGTTTATGTAACCACCATTGAAGTGTTAGAAAAGGAACATTAATTGTTTACATAAAAACTAACAGCATGAAATTAAAATTTTATAAATAACAAAGGAGTCGATTTTAGCTCAGTGATTGTAACTATAAAACATGCTAAAAACAAGGACAATAATAACTAAAAGCCGGATTTATATGCATTTGTATATTTTTTTTCTAGTCGAATTCCTATTAATTTAAAGTTTTCTTTGCGTTTCAGATGATTCTAAATAATACAGAGTGTTAATGAATTGTAGGAACAAACTTCTAGGGCTTGCAAAACACAACAAAGCAAACAACTTTTGTTAATAAATGTGTGGTCAAAAGTGTTTCCTTTCAGGGATAGAGCTTCTCAAAGATTCTTTAAGAAGCGCCTAAATGTAGGCAACTTAATTTACTACCTACTATTTGTTTCCATAACGACGGAAATTAATACAGGATAAGTAAAGCCCTCTTTCCCACTTTTCAAATTCAAATTAAATTTAATATAAATTAATTAACAAAATGTTTCAAAAGTAAGCAATAGAAAAAACCAAAATTACAATGCAAAAATCAACTATATGAAAAATTTACAATAACTAATTCAAAAATTAACGAAATTATAGTAAATGTTCAATATGTCGCCCCCAGCTTCTACACACGAAGCACATCTACGAAGTAAATTACTGCGCACCGCTCCAAATATACCAGGAGTCTGTTGAACTTCTTCACATGCAACAAGAATACGCGCCGTAAGTTCTACAGTTTCAATTGGGGTAGCATACACTAACGTTGTGTCTGTTGACAACAAATGTACCTTCCTCCGCAAGCGGACGTGAAACTACACTAAAGGCCTTATGCGATGGATGATTCCTATTCGGAAAATGTTCTTGGTACAGGCGAGCAGCTTTGCGTGCGTTACCCCAAGCAGCCCCATATATGAACATCATGTCATGCTGTTCGGCAAAAGTATAATTCGCCATAACACAAAAATACGAAACACAAGACGAAAATAACGAAGAAAATAATTATCAAAAATATCACAAAACGAAAAAAACCAATTATAAACGGCACAGAAAGAAACGAATGCAAGAAAAGTCAAACAATATCATAAAAATATCAAATTGTGTCAAAATTGACTTTATTTGAACGCATGTATGTCTATATCGTTTTTTTTTTTCAAAATTCCGTGTGACCTGTGCAAAATAATTGAAAATGCAATTTGAGTTGCCTATTTTCAGGTACTTCTTAAAGAATCTTTAAGAGTCTCTATTTTCTAAAGGAAACACTTTTGACCACACATTTATTAACAAAAGTTGTTGGCTTTGTTGTGTTTTGCAAGCCCTAGAAGTTTGTCCCTACAATTCATTAACACCCTGTATATCAATATTATTGCCTACAATTGCATATTTTACAATATGTACATATTTCCTTGCATATACAGTACTTTTGCGATTTTTAAATTATATTGTTATAAAAATAACGGGTTTTTCAAGAAATATTAATTTAACTTTTTCTTAGAAATGCTAAAATATTGCTGTGTACATCTTTTATCTTATTATACTCAGTACTTAAAAGGGCGGAAACGCCAGAGTAAGAAATATCAACTCTCTAAATACCGGCAGGCAGCAAAAGAAAGTTTTCCTATTGGTTAAAATAAAAGGCGCAGATTTATGAAAAATATTATGCAAAGCAGTCTTTAGTATGCAACAGTAGCGGTTATTAGTTGGTTGTCAGTGCAGTAAAATTGTTATTTTAAAAATGCCTAAAGTGAAAGTGTGCTAAAGTCAACAAATTCGTGAATTGATATCAAAATTTGAACATATCACTACTGACGGAAAAGCCATTTTTTGTCAAATTTGTTCCAAACACGCAAGTTAATTTTATGTTCAATATCTTCTCAAGATTATTAAATTCTTATTTAAATTGATTTTTTTTAAATGAAAGGTATCAAGCTAGTCGACCAGCACCTCAACACAAATTCGCATAGAGAAAATGCAAAATTTGGAAAAGTATCTTGTTTGCCATTTTAATAGCAATTAAACGAAAATTGTATTTGTTTTACATTTAATAAACTTATTTTATCTATATTAGAAACACCTTCAATTTAGCGCTCTTAGTCTCTAGTATTTTTTTTCTGCATATTAATATTAAATAGAAAAATTTGTGTGCCTATTTTGTGTTTTTAATGCATATTTTGCATATTTAAATGCATATTTTGTATTTTTAGGTGCACATCTTGCCTGCATATTTCGACTTTTTTAGTGCATATAAATCCGCCCTCTAAATTAATAACGTTAACCTGTCAAAGACGTTAAAACATAACATTGCTTCAAATTCTTGACGAGTTACGCAAGTAAATTTGTAACATGACCATGACATTTAAGTCTTCTTAAGAATATCAGTAACAAAACATCCATCAAAACGAAAAAAAAAATGGCTCAAACTAATTTAGTATGCACTCGCGTTTCACGTATCGCTATTATGGGTCATTTCATGAAAATTTTGTCCTAGATCTGGTTTAAAATATACATGTTGTAGAAAATGATTTAGTTCTACATGGTTCTATGTACCCAATCCAACCAAAACAGAAGCTACAAGAAGCAACAATAACACGCTGGACTTTCACTAAACTGAAGGATTTATTTATACATAAATAAACTATTAAATTAGGAGAGTCTAGTTAAGAAGTTTAAAATAATAAGGACAACAACTAGGAAAGAATGAGCTATAAAATGTTAACCTTATAATTTCATACATAACCTAACGCTTTTCTCACGTAACATTTTTTTTAAACCTTCGTGAAAAATTCCGATCACATCAATAACTAGGCTACGTCTACTATTTAAATTTAATATCGCAGTGGTATGGGAGTTGGACGATATTAGTAATTTTATTGCATTTGAGAAAAACAAAACGTTAAATTTTATTAATTTGTTCGAGCTTGATTTGAACCTGTTAAAGAACTCGCCAAAATAAACCACAATTTATAATTATTTCGAAAGGCTAAAAATCAAAAACGATTTACTAAAAATGTGGATACCCGCCTTTAGAATTGTATTTTAATTTAATGCAACATAATAAAAACTTCGGATTAAAAAGCAGCAAAAAGTAGGTACACCGTACAAACTGGTTTTTTAATTGATACTGAGAAATGACACTTGAGGTAGGTTAGTGCTAAATTAGTTCGATGTACACGACCGCAGTGTTTGATCGCATGCAATAAATTCGTTACTTAGTAATAAAATGGCGAATTCTTCCAAAAATAAATTAACGGACATCGTCCTTGTGTATGGTGAAGTGGACGGAAATGCTGCCCGAATTGGAGCACTTTACGCGGCGCGTTTTCCCAATCGCCGAATACCTAATACAACAACCTTTATAAATGCGGTTAAAATTACGTCATCATGGTTCGTTTAAACCCCAAGTGCAACAGCGAGGAAGAGCACGAATCCGGTGAATTTTGGATGCCGAACTGCAAATTTTAGAAGTAGTAGAAGTGGATCCCAGTGGTAGTGTCCGAAGACTTGCATATCGCACAAATAGGGTTGCACCCAGTGGCGTAACTACCGGGGGAGGGGGCACCTGTCAATCCAAATGAAAAAAGCTTTTTCGTTGTTGCAAATATTTGAACATGTCCAAATATTTTAATTATTTTTAATTAATATTTCAAAAGTAATTTTTAAATATTTCAAATGGAACAATAAATAAATACTTCGTAATCGGCCTTTACGTCCCACTGCTGGGCACCGGCACCCTTCTCTGCCACGTGCTCTCCTTAGCGCTAAGGTGGAGTACAGATTAACGTCGAATCCGAACGACTAAATACCAGAGAAGGTTTCAGGCATTAAGACCCCACGGCTGCCTACACCGGATTGGGGAATGTAAGTGGCGAGTAGCGGCATAGATTTTTATTGCTGCCTGGCTTCGGCGGGAAATCGAACCCTAGACCTTTAGCGTTAGAGGTTAAGCGCCTAACCTCTGAGCTACCACCACAAAAAAAATAAATACTTAATATCTTAATAATAACTTTTTTTCTATTTCTATTTGACGTTATCTTCACACCGTTTCATAAAACCCCGCCACTGCTTGATGCACAGAGACCAACCGGCAGACAAACCGACCGGCAGACAGACCGACCGGCAGACATACCTACCAGCCAATCAAAAACGTGGCATTCTTGTCCACACTCTTACGTTCTCATGGGTTATGACTCATAACCTGTCTATCTTTGCCAGTGTTGCCGGGTCAAAAATTGTATTTTAGCAAAACTCTTTTTTATATTTCACTAAATATTTTTAGTAAAACAATAACAATACTAAGAAATAGATTTTTTTATTTAAAACCTGAGCTTAGTTTTTGAGATACTGTCGTTGAAATTTTTTTTATAATTATATCAAAGGTATCGGAATCAGTTTGGAGAATTCTATTGAAATTTCTCATGCCTCGTAATCTTTTCGGCTTTAATTAAAATTGCAAAAATGCCACCAGCGGTGTACGTATGGGTAGTGGGGTCATTTTTTTTAAACACATGCGCGCGACTGCACTGTTTTTAATTTTTGAATTGCCTTTCAATCAGATTGCAACAAGAAATTCAAATAACAAATTAAAAAACAGTAGTGTGCGTGTTTCTTTTTTAGAAAAAATTGACCCTTTTAGCCACACATAAGCTGCTGGTGGCATTTTTTTAAATTTATTAATCCAAAACGGTTGTTAAACATGAGAAATTTCGGTTTTGCCTTTTTGTTTCTTGCCCTTGGGCGAAATAGACCGGTGTTTAGGCCCGCACGATCACCGGATTTAAACCCTCGCGATTTTTTTTTGGGATATACGAAACAATTGGTGTACGTCACCACTGTAAATACCCTTGAAGAACAAAGAGCATATGTAGAAAATGCCGCAAAAATTATTACCGAATCCCTAGTTTTTTTCGAATCCGTGTTACGAAGAGCCCGTGGTAGCTTGGAAAATAATGGATTACATTTTGAACACTTTTTATAAAGGTAAGTTGTTTTATTACGTATCAAAGGCCGGACTTTCAGTTCCAGAACATCAAAAAATTTCCTTAAAATTTAATAAGTAAACCAACAGAATGAGCGTACTTAAATCCATTTAGTTATACGTGAAACATGTTGCAAGATTTTGCAATGTTGTTACAAGTACAACTGCAATATTTGAGATACGTCGTTTCGTTCAGTGTTACTTTATTACTGAGCTAGGCCAGAGGGTCTGCACACCGTGAAATAGAGGAAGAAATGGTATTAGATGAAGAAAGTCGATAGATTAAACTGACATATTCATAAAATTGTTTCGTGTAGTACTATTAAAACCCGTGACCAATCATATTCTACGCTTATGAGCCCCTTATCAAATCCGGCAATAATAAAACAGCTGGCCAAACAAATAATACGTAACTAAACAAGCTCGCATAAACATATAGTCGCGTTGATGTAACAATCTTGTATATAATTCGTTTAAAAGCACATAGAAGCGGCAACTATATATTTACATTATTTACAAGAATTATGCGAGAGTTTACTATTAGTTTATTGCTTCGTACTACTTTCAATACTGACTAAATACTAGATTAAAGATTCGAATTATGATTAATGTTAAATAAAAAACTGATAATCCTAAGTAAACCTTTGTGAAAAACAAAAATCTATACAGCATTAATTTTTTAATCTACTTACTAAACGACTCGACTCGTCAAATTCATGGGGGGGGGGGGGGTTAAAAATATGCGTCTTTGGAAAAATGATAAATAAAAAAGTGATTCAGTTCTAATAGAGGTTAAAATATTTGCACGTATTTCAATAACACCCTGTATAACCAAGATCAAGACAGCAAATTCTATTGTTCTCACACCAACACAGTTTTAATCTTGCCGTTGATAATGACGTGTAAACACTGAAATATGTACCTATAAGTTTAAAATAAAAACCTGTTCAAGTTCTTAATTATTTTTTTTATAATATATTAAATTGTTGAATGGGATACTAAAAAAATGATTTGCACAGATATCTAAGAAAACAATGCATTTATTTTAGTTATCCACGTATGTATTTCGAGTTTGACGCAATGTTTTCGTATTTAGCGATGCCAAAATGCGGACAGACACAATTTCCAAGTATGAGTCATGTATGGTCTAAATTATATTATTTAAATCCGCTTTTATTTTTTATTTTTGTGCTAAAGGTCAACAAGTTAGAAGGATACTTTATTAGACAGGTGTTTCTGGTTTCTTTAATATTAGAATATGGCAAAAACAAAAATTAACGGACGTAAACCGTCGGATGTTACAACAATTTGTTAATGAGAACAGAACATGAACACGAATAGAATTACAAAATGACGCAGGTGACAAATACATCATCTTGTAAATAAAATAAATACATTCACTATACATCAAGGTTGAACTAATATAAAAATTAAATTTACGTTAAGTTTTGGGTTTGCATTTCGAAATTACAATTTAGAAAAAGTGTAATTTTGAAGGAAGACGGAAGAAAAAGCAATCATAATAAATTTCGTGTGTTGGCTTTAAACAAAGCAATATTGCGTTTGTTGCTCCCACTTGCAGAAATATATCGGCACTTATGTAAGACTAGGTGAAAGATCTCCTTGACAAATACATAAATTTTTTAATTTGGTTGCACAGAAAAAAAGCGTGAATTTGTGTACGTTCAGAATACAATACCTGCATTAATTTAATTATATCAGTAACTCCCAGGGCTGGAACAAAAATTGATACCAAAATTGACAATTGATTATAAATCAATAGTTTAAAAATCGATTTTTATTTAAAAAAAATCAGAAATCGTTTTTTTGTTTTAATCGATTTTTGTCGATTCTTCACAGTTTAATCGAAAACAAGTGCTTATTAAAATTGATATTTTTATTTCAGAATTACAAAAGCTATTTTTGACTTCCGATTTAAATTATTATTAAACAATTTTATTAATAAGTTCTAGTTTTACTTCGATGAAGTTTTTAATTAATGTAATTAAAACAATTCCTAACTTCAACAAGTTTTTTATTTTAGCCTTATACGTATTTCGACATGTTGACATGTCATTATCAAAGGCAAGATTAAACGTAAACAGTTGGTGTTGCTATAGGAACAATAAATCTTGATAATTTGATCTTGGTTTTCTATATCTGCGTCCAAATTAGCTTAATCAATAATTTTAATTGGTTTATTGCATAATATTCTTATGTGTATACTTTTTTAGGTATGGCAACATATCCGATAAAATTGATTATAACATTATAAGAAACTATTGTGTAAAAACACCTAATTTATAAGTTTTTCTAAATTTTCGTATTGATTTCATGCAAATTATCAAAAAAAAAAGATTTTGACGGAAATACATATTAATATGGCCCTCCCTCAGTAACCTAAAAAGTTGGTTTAAAAAAATGCCTGTCTGTGGATTGGTAGGTGGGGGGCGGGGTATGTGCGCCCAATAAATTCCAAACGGATGGTCGATTTTAATTCGGTTCGGAATGAAGATAAGTCAAAAATTCAGCGGGGAAATAAACTAATTAAAAAATCCGAACGCGAAACCGGAAGTTAAAACATGTTATTTTGGTTGCATTTTTTTTTCAGAAATTGCATTTTCTAAATCTGAAAACGGAATCCGGTAGAAAACCTTATAGCAAAATCATAATTTGTTCCTAACTTTCTGGCTTCAAAACGGCGTCTGCTACGATTTTTTGAAAATTTTCCATTTAGCGCCTTATTACTTAAAAACGATTGCGATCAAATGTTCTATTGTAATAGCCCTATAGAGGCAGAATACTGCTGTGCACAAACATGTTCGAAAAGGTACAAACTATGAAGTGATAAACATTTTTCAAAATTTTGGCGATTTAAAAAAAATTTGCTCTGTAACGATTTATTTTTAATTTTGTAAGCTAATAGAGCTAAAAATGAGGTACAGCTTGGTTTGTGTCCCACCCCGCTAGTTTCTCTGTCACGCCTTTAACAAATTATTGAAAATTTTGGTTTTATGGCCCATTTACTCAAAAATGAGTTACACGATCAAGATCAAATTTGATATGGGAAAGATCCTAAGGGTACACAATATTACGAACTAGGATACTTTTAGGAACTAATAAGTGTGAAAAAAAAATTTTTTAATTTTAGAAACATATTGCTCAAAAACTCGCAACACAATTTTTTTATATTTTGTACTTTCATAGAGCTAGGGATGAGCTTCAATGTGACTCCTTCGCTAATTTTTTTAACACTCATGATTTTTTGAAAAACCAAAATGCCCCTTTATTTAATAAACGGGATACGATGAAAATTTCCGTTTAAACAAAATCGCTTATGAGTAGTAGTAGAATAAGATCGCAGCTTAATTTTAGGTTTAGCAAAAATAAGATAAAGTTATTCCCCCACCACCACCCAAATTTGGGTGGACGAAATTGTCCTTCCGCTTTAATCCCAAAGAATCTTTTCCTAAATTTTTTTTTCTCATAATAAACTTAGCAAAATGTTAAGTTTTTAATTACAACGGCACAGAACGGCTTATCTAATGTAAAACGGACCAATGACAATACGCTGAAGCAGCCGCATGCCGTAAGGTAATGGTAGTGGCATAGCTCGTTGTGACTGCACTTCATATTATGTCATATTTGTTGCACGACCGGTAGCTATACAACGTACGCTGTATTTGCTTTTTGCAGAGTAACATTAACGTGGATTTGTTTTGTACCGCTACTGCTGCGGGGCTACAACGTTGTGCGTAAATACATAGGAAAAGTGAAGTTTGGCAAGTACATATGGTAGCTACTCATGGGGACAGATTGGTTTACCGGTACGTTTGTTTGTTTATTCATTCATACCTTCCCAACTGGTCCAATTTTCGACAAACTTTTAAACTGTGCACCCCATAACACCTGAATTGATGATCCAACTGCTATGAGCCTCGAAATGTGGATATATCAAAACTTCATCACCAAAGCAGCTTTTAAAAGAATCCGAAACTGAAATCAGAAGTTTTACATGATTTTCAGCAGCATTTTTTTAGAAATTAAATTTTGTGAAGTTATAGGCCGTATCTGGTAGAATACTTTAGGTCAATCCAATCCTTTATTTAATAACTGTAGAACAAGATTCAAAATTGTAAATGTTTAAGAGGGTTACTTTTTCCCTTTCCACAGAATTTTTGGCCAACAAATTTTCATTTTTCATTTTAGGATATCTTTTGTCTCAAAATGACAAAACGCTTTTTTTCATAAAAAGACTTTGGTTTGTAGTAGCTTTAGGTAAAGCGCACCTTTTAGTACATATTTAAACTAAGTAATCATATCGCAAGCGATGCAACTATAAGACCCTCCGCTAGGCACTAGCACTTAAATAAAGCGAAGTTCACTTAAAAATTGTCGAAAGGAATCTATCAATGTAAGTTAGAGAGTGTAAGTTAATCATGCATTCTGATAGTATCTTGTGGAGCTACACCGTTGAGCAAAAACTTTTAAAAAAGCGATAAGTAACCAGTTCTAATGTACAGGAAAAACCATAAAAAATTCTTTGATCTTTCTTGCTTGAAGTTATAATACATTTTCGAAGCTTAAATACACCAAAATTAAATCCTACTACACCTGTATTCTTACAGGCGCAGAGTCACTACCTACATCGCTAGCTATGTACGAAGTGTAGTATTTTAAGGTTACGTTAACTATTGTGACTAGAAGGTTTTGATGTAACATATTTTTGAAAATATAAAGACGTTAAAGCAATGTGCACCAGTTTGTTTCTGGCCACACTACATTTTCTCATCGCTTTTTATAGAAAAAACAAATTTTACATCTTCGAAGCAATTTCTGCTTTATTATTTATTGATGCTCTACATTTAATTACTGCAATGATCACAATCCTCGCCAACACCGGTTAAACCTAAATTTAAACAAATAAGGAAAAAACAAAACTAATAAAAAGTATTGCTATTATTTATTAAGGTATTTGACAACAAAACCATAAGAAATAGCTGTCTGGTATTTTCTCATTCTACAATTGTATGCGCTATAAAACACAAGAATGTAAGGCAATAGCACTGTGAACTGAATAAATAACGATAAACCATAAAACAAATTGTACAACAACGCTGCAAGTCTAAATCGTGCGCCTATAACAATAGACGTGGTGCTTGTCAATCTCAATCTTTAACAAGAATGTCTTTAACGGCAGGCAATATAATGCTCAAATATACGAGCACACATCGGCGCCGGCGGAAGTAAAAATACACAACAAAATCTTCAGCAAGTAATGACCTTTAAATAGTTGGTCAAAGAGTGTTGACCGCTAAAGAAGCTTTTCATGGTCTTAAAGACAACTCAATAATTAGACGTTATTAGTATATAAAAATTAAACTCTGCCACGATGTCGAAATAGCTGAGATTCTTCGCGTTAACTCGAAAGCTTTAGTCATTTCACTTCGTGCACGAGGCTGATTTAAACAATTTTATCTAATCTCTAGCGAACAATGCATAATTTGCAAAGAGACGTCATTAACAATGCAGTTATTATTTTTCACACTATATAAAGAATTGTATTTAAATATTTTCATTTGTTGACAATTATCACCAATGGATGCAGAGTACAATGAGAAGTAAAATCCATAGATTGTTATTATTACATTGCTCTTATTTTGTTTATGCTTTCTATATTTAAAAAAACATCCAACAACAATGTAAATGTGAGTAGGGCTACTGCCTTGCAACTGTGTACTATAAGAATGGTATTGAACATAATAAATATGTAGTATGTAAAAAATAATTGTATTTTAATCTTTTTCCTATTTGATTGCAGAACTGGTGTGAACATAAAATAAAATTGAAGAACGGTGAACTTCTGCTTACAAGACATCAGTCCTACCCACTTCGCCACAGAAACATTAGAAAACATCGATGTTACTCTGATATTAAAACGAATTTATGGATATTTAAGCTATTTGAATTATTATACAGGGTGTTTATATTTGTAACATATTACAAACTGACATTGACCTCCTAGAAAATGGCATCTGGCTTCAATTTGTTTTTAGAAGATACACGTCTTCCGCAACTATATAGAAATCTGTGCAAAATACGAATTGTTTATGAACAACATTGCAGCTTAGATACATAACAAAATTAATTCAAAGCCCATTACTGCATTTACTCTTCCTTGTTAATAGAGACGCCGATGGAAAAATCTGCGAGCAGCCGTGATACTTTTGCTACCTACCAAAAACTATTCGATCTTTCCAACTGGACAATAGTTTTATATAAGAAAATTAAAAATTAATTCAAAGCCCACTACATCCACTACAGTAAGACTGCTAATTTTAGCTCGTTTAATTTCTGACAGGACAACGAAACGCATATTAGGCTATTTTGAGATATTTATTGCTGAGAAACAATTTCAATTTATTTGATGAGAAATCCGCGTAATAACCGTAGGTTCAAAAGTGCACGGTAGTCCTAAATTTAGCTGTACGAGAGAGTATATTTATGTAAATTAGTTCTGTACAAGCTAATGCGTAATTTGGCATACCTGCTCTTGCACGTGAATGTAATTTTAGACAACTCTTAATACATACGTAATTACATTTTCAATTAATTTTAGTTTGTGCTGAAGGTATGGACAATTGAACGTATATCTTACTACATATCTATCTTCTATGTATTAAATCCTGTCTCAACTTTTAATGGTAAGCGGCCCCCGTTACAAGAACCCACATATTTCGGCGTCCATTACATAAGGCATATATTCCATTGTACAGCAAGCCGCTACAGTGTACGATACAAAAAAATTTGGGACTCTACTATTTGTTTGTATTATTAAAACATAATCTGCTAATAGCGATAGCTTTATTACAAAACCAAACTCCAAGAACATCGCATCAGGGCCGCTAAAGGTGGGAACTCAAGCTCCTTTCAATTTAGGGCCCCAATGCGATTTAAATACAAATTTGCGTTGCATTTTATTAGGTGGTGCTGCAGAAATATGTAATAGTAAAAGCAGTAATTTATATTACACTACATGCGATATTTGCTCATAAAAGTTGTAAAATAAAAAAGATTACCTCCGGTTTAGCTATGAGATGGAATTAACAGATTTGATTTTGTTTATCGTGCGTGGACGATGCTACGCTCATGTTTAAAAATACATGAGCTAAGAATTAATAAACAGAAACTAATTTTGACCCAAACATTGAGAGTTTGAGCTACAATAACAAACGCGCTAAGAAAAAACTGCTGCGTTTACACTACAAGGTCGCTTGCACAAGCTACGCCCTAAGTTTTTTTTATAACTTTAAAAAAGAATAAGACCCTGCGTGGGCATCTTGGGATGTGCAATCTCAGCTGCAGCCGCAAGTTGAGACAAGTCGAGAGAATCCGGATTTAATGTGTAGAATTACAGCAATCTCGCCATATAATTCATAAAGCTAGGACTTCGATCGCGGTCCGTTGTGCTACGTACTTACATGGCTTTTTTTTATTAATAAAGGACAAATAACCAAAGTAAGGCATTGCTTACGGGTTCCGCTAGTTTTAATTGATTACGTTTGCGGTGTGTTGCAAAATAAGCATGTATTTAGCTACATATGAGTGTATATTTAATTATCTGACAATGCATATTTTAACTAATTTTAGGACATAATTCTATTAAACGTGTTGATGAAGATTTTAGCTGATTATGCCAGGTTTAACTGATTTTACTTGTTCTGTTTTGGAATTTTATAATTGCGAATATTTATGGAAATTTGAAACAATTTTCGTGTTTTATCATATATTTACATATAAAAATAACAACAAACATGTGCAAAAATTCTTTGAAAAAAGATCAACATCAAACATTTCAGTAAAAAAAAATAAAAATATTAGTCTTTAAAAATTGCTGATGAAGGCTTTAAGAGTTTCAGCCGAAACGTTCACGATACACTAGTTTAATTTATCTCCATGACCCTAAATGCCACAATTAACCTAAATAATCCTAATTCAAAAATATATGTAAAAATTTGATTGTTTAAGGCAAGAAACTTTAAACATTAACATAACATTAACTTATTTTACCTCGGCGAAGTATCTAAAAATAAAGAGAGATTTTAAACATATTTATTATAATTTGGTTGGAATCAATCTATAGCATTTTATTATAATACACGTTTGTCTTAATATCCACGAAATGAGAGTCAACCAAGTGTTTGATGAGATGGTCTTGACGTAGCGCATTCGTTTACCAATGCGAGGTTCCCGGGTTCAATTCCCATAAACTTCTTTTCTTATTAAATTATTATTTGTGTTTTTAAATTTTTATTAAATGAAAAGTGATCGCAATAAAAAATTATTAACGATCATTTTTAAGTAATCAAGAAAATCCATCGATTACTTCGCATTTAATAAAAATGTTGTAGGAACTTAAATAGGAGACAACAAATATCTAAAATTAATAATTTTGTGGGAATTGAACCCGGGATCGTCGCATTGGTCAGCGAGTACTCTACCTCTTGACAGTTTCCATTAGAAACGTAATTTGCTCCAATTTCATGGATATTGAGACATGTAATGTGATAAAATTCTGTAGACAAACTATTTTGATCCCAACCAAATTACAAACATAGTTAAAGTGCTGTGGCTCGTACTCTGTTAAACATGTATATTATGCTTATGTTTTAAGTTTATGACAAGCCTCAAATCTGAAGTACCCACTTCTTCGACGATAAAATTAGTGACGTGTAGAGAAATAATTTCTGAATTATATTTGTACATTCCCATAACCAATTTTTACATGATCTGTCATCGTATTTTTGGCAGTAAATGCGATAACCGCGCGAAACTTCGTTTGGAATATTCGAATTAAGATATTATATTAGCACACAAAATACAGGGGAAAAGCACTAAGAAAAGTTGTTTAGAATCACAAACTATGGCAACATACCACAAATAACAACGTATTTATTTTCTTAATATCTTAATATCATAAGACACATTATCATAATATGTAAAAACAAAATTACTTATTTTATCTAATTGCTCCTATAATTATCGAATGCTTAATTAATATGGATTAAGAGATAATGATTTTAAATCAATAAAATCTGCTCTAAAAAATTTAAAAATGAAATACAAAAAATCTTCAGACGTGTTTGCCTTGATATAAAAAATATCCCTACCGAAATAAGCTACTCTACGACCGAAATATAATTGCTGGGCTTTCTTTTTGTCATTTACCATAAATTAAAAAATTGCTACCAACATTAGATACACATTAGAACTTCTAATAATAATAATTATTATTATGAATTAACAGATACCTAACCAGAGGTTGCATTTGTGAGTTATGATTTATAAATTTTAATTATTAAATTCACTATTTTTCCGCATGTAAAAAATTTATTTTTGTTTCCTAAAGAAAACAATTCGTGTAAAAATGTTTCTAATTGTCGTTTGTTGATAGTAGTTAGAATTTAAACACAAACAACCTTGCACATATTATTACCAGCTAATTTTAATTACATATCTGTCAATAAGTCATTCTTCAAGGATTAGCTTACGTAAATTATTGCATTAACCATAAAAATTAAAACTGGCTATTAAAGAAATATACAGGGTGTTTCTTAATAACATGCTAATATTGAAGGAGGTTATTCTTGGGTCCATTTTAAGAAAAAAACTTCATATGAACATATGTCCTAAAGGTCTTAACTTTTGAACTACAGGGTGCTAAAGTATTAAGAAAAAATTATTTTTTTTATGATAACTTTGGTATGACCCTAGATATTTTTGTGAAACGTAGTACGCATCTTCTACGCATCAAAAGGCATTTTCTGCTGTACAACATAATTTTTATTCTTGCCAGTGGCGTTCGTGCGGGATTAGCACTGAATCATTTTAAAGAGAAAAGTGATACGCCACTGCTTTTTCTTAAAGTAAAAATTATGTTTGAAATCCTCATTCCTTTCTGAGCAAATCTGGTCTCTTGATTTTTTTTCGTTTGACGTACGGTTTTCGCATAAAAAAATAAAATTCATTCATTTGCATCTCGCTAGACCACTTACGACAAAAACCAATTTATGTAAGTTTAAACAAAAATTTATTTAAGAGAATAATTTTTAAACGGTAAAATTATAAAATTAAAGTAATCTAAATACATTTTGGAATGCTAACACAAAATTACCCTGAACGCACAAAGAAATAAATTAAATCAGATGTTCAAAATGTGAACCTCCTGCAAATATGCATGCCTCTGCTCTTTTTCTCGTGGACTCACGTACTCTTTGGAAAATGACAACTAGACTAGGTAGACAACTGTCAAAACTGTTTATGTTTACAAAACAAAATCTGCTTCTTACCTACTAGATACGTTTTTAATCCTTGATAATACCCAATTTCATAACAACGTGCAAATGAATGAATTCTATTTTTTTATGCGAAAACCGTACGTCAAACGAAAAAAAATTAAGAGACCAGATTTGCTCAGAAAGGAATGAGAATTTCAAAAATAATTTTTACTTTAAGAAAAAGCAGTGGCGTATCACTTTTCTCTTTAAAATGATTCAGTGCTAATCCCACACGAACGCCACTGGTAAGAATAAAAATTATGTTGTACAGCAGAAAATGCCTTTTGATGCGTAGAAGATGCGTACTACGTTTCACAAAAATATCTAGGGTCATACCAAAGTTATCATAAAAAAAATAATTTTTTCTTAATACTTTAGCACCCTGTAGTTCAAAAGTTAAGACCTTTAGGACATATGTTCATATGAAGTTTTTTTCTTAAAATGGACCCAAGAATAACCTCCTTCGATATTAGCATGTTATTAAGAAACACCCTGTATAGGCCTATAATTGCAAGTTGGATAAGAACTAAATCAACGTTAAAATTAAAAAAAAAACGTATTAAGTGAAATTAAGTATTATACAAATTTGACCTTAATTTATGATTATTCAAAATTATTTATGTAATGGTAAATAATTAAATATAAACCACTTATTATAAGTTTTAAAATTACCATGTGCATGGACAATTAAAAAATTAAAACACGGTTGTAACTTGTATCCGAGGTCATAATTAATTAAGCACAAAGAAAACTCATATGTCTGTTGTGACGCCTTATGTGGTATATCGTAACACAAAAAAAAACGAAAATTTATGCAATACTTCTTAAGTTCTTCACTATTTATTGTAATCAACTCCCACTATGTGATATTTAAAAACCGTTTAGCTTCTCAAATTAAATAATGACCGCTCTTAGTTCTAAAAATGGCAATAGAGAGTTGATTTCCATTATTATATTAGCTTTCAACATAGGAAGCGACCGGGCTTACATAAAACTTGTAGTGTTCAGAGAATAAAATTACCAGAAAATGACATAAAAATTTGTGTATAAAAAGTTCGTCACGCGCTCCTTAAGGATAAGGTTATGGCCATTAGATGAGCGTATCTGATTTGTCCAGTTAGTGATTTATTTAATGCTGTAAAATTTCACTTCGCATCGCGGCACAATAAAAACATTGATGTAACTAATTTAGTTCAAAAAAGAACAAGACGAAAATAACAGGACCAACGGTTTCACTTGGCGAAAACGTCTTCCAAGAACTGTATTTATGTACGAGATTCAGAGCAAATAACAATAGTACGCAAGCAAAATTAATACTTGCCACAGTTTACACTTGAAACAACAGATATGCAAATGCATTGCTTTGATATGTGTGACAACTGCACTTTAGAGTCCTTGTAACACTAATTCACCTTACGAATGCAAATCACCGCACCGCGTACCGCTTCATTTTGCAACCGCAGCTTTAGGACTAAAAACTAAAACTGAATCACACATGTTCGAAATAGAACTCGTAATCAAATATAAAACAACTTTGACTATTTTTACTTTCTAGTATATCTGACATCTGCTACCCGTTTATTTACAGATAATATATGGGCAATGTTTATTTTTTTGATAAACACAAGAGTTTTCACTGTTCTTTATTTTTTTTGTATTGTTTTTTTCCATGGAACTATCGGAAAAGAAAATTTTGCTTCGACAGATACTTTTAATTGATTTTCTGGTTGTACATCTGTTGTCTTTAGGCACTCGAAGATATTTTAAGTTTGTTTATGCTTAGAGGAACGTTAAAAAGATCTACATAGATTTAAGTCAATTTTTCACATTTGCACCTAATGAAAAATATTTTTGGAATTCTAAAAAATTATAGTTTTCTATAAAAATTTCACAAAATGGATCCCAATAGTATATTATATTTTTTTAAAAGTATAACTCGTTAAACTTTTTAGATTTAAATTAATTTTGCAGTTTTAGGATAGCTGTAACCAGTGGCGGTCCGTCCTATTGGGCAGGGTAGGCAGTACCTACCCATAACTGATCAAAAAAAATAAATACAAACTTCCAATAAACAAAAAAGTTACTTTTACACAGTTTTTACTTTTTAACATCACCGTGTAGCGTAACATTAAAAACTAGGCGCCAAATACATTAGCCGTTGGCTTTAAACACAGTCTCGCATACGCGAAGGCCGGGCTTATAGGGATCAAATGATTCCAGCTACGACACAATCAACCTATCTATTATTCTTAATACGTTTGCATGCACATTGATAAAATAGCAATGATCAGATGGACAGATGCAAAGAAATAGTAGGGATTTCAAAACACAATAAGCACGACAAAGGCAGGGACTCTGTAATTTTTACTTTACTAGCGCCGGTCAGCGGCAGTTAGCTGCAGCATGCAGCTATTTATTTCAAATGTAGTTTGCAAATTTGCAGTAAATGTGGAAATTCTCGTTGATCTTACGAAAAACAAATATAACAAATAAAAAAATCATGGACGATGCACTCAAAAATGACTAGAGCCGTTACAGACAGACAGTAGGAAGAAATCTAGATCGTTTAATACTGAATGGTATGAAAGAATGGACTGGCTAACTGTTAGCGATATTATAAATAAACTATTTTGCTGCAATTGCTTACTATTTTTATGTATACCAAACTCCTCAAAAGTATGATCTGAAACAGGACACTCCGATTTAATTAATTAATTAATCTTTCAGCAGCAATTAGAAAACATGCGTCAACCAAAGAACATTTATCTGCAACTAACTGTTAAATTAAAATTATTTGGCAAATCACGCATTAACTTGGCTTTAGACGAAGGTTTACGTTATCACGTTAAAGTGCATAATGACAAAGTGAAATTTGATAGAGATTTTATGCATAGATTAATCCATTTATTTAACAACAGGTCTTGGTAAATTGGAGTTGCCGTAATTTTTACTTTTTAATCTTAATGTTAAATAATTTTAGTCATTGCCTACCCAAATTTTGAACCCCGGAACGCCACTGGTTGTAACCCAACCTTACTCCAATTTTCTAATTTATAACCTTAATAAGTGCAAGTGCAAGTGGGGGTCTAATTTTTTTTATAATCTTATGACAAAGTCTGCGTAAAATTTTGAGCCTGTTTTTTTCAAGTGAATGGTCATTTTTGTTCTGGCAAGTCATTTCCTTACATTCTTAATGGAAAATGTTCTTAGAAGTCCAGAATTAGCCAAAAACAAACAATCAAACTGCTTTTAAACTTGCACCGGTGTAACGCAGTGCAGGCTAGTTGAAAGAGACCATAAATATTTCCGCAATAAAAATTAATTGACTTGTACGTAACGCACGTTCTTCGATTCAGAATACTACAAATTACATAGCTATTGTAATAAATAACAAGTGGAAAAGTTGACAACAAATTGAATCGTTCTACATGTGAATTTTGGTCATTATACAAGGTTAGGTTTCCTAGCAAACTATAAGCATAATGCATGGGAAATTATATTTTTACGAGTTTATGCCCCCAGAACAAGTTTGCTAAGAATTTAAATTGTATTATTGTACTCAGCTGTTATTAGGGCTGTTTAATAAAAAATAAAATAATTTTCACCTTTAAAATTGAACAGAAATCCAGATCAATATTCATAAATTCAAGACGTGTCCTTTTAATACCACAGTAACAACAACGGTTTCTAATGTTTCTGTACCGAAGTGGGTGGAAATACTGTCTTCTAAGCAGAAGTTCCCAGTTCCAATTCTTGGTGGGACAACTATTTCTAACTTTCTTCTTGTTATTTATTTAATTTTTACATCAGCCCTACAATCAAATAGTAACAACAACACGAATAGTACAGTAAATAATGAAATTAATACTTCATGGTCATAAAATAATTAAATCGATACCTATTTAATTATTTTTGCATAATTAAACATAAAAACTTCAGTTATATATGTTAAAATGTTAAAACAAAAACAGTTCAAATTTTAGAATGTGTGGAAACCAAATAACAAAAAACAATTTAAAAAAAAATATATCCCACCAAGGATTAGAACCCCGGAGTAACAAAAACAAGCGAAGATCTTCCCCTGGACCTTCCTATACTTTAGATTTGTTACTTATCATATATTCAAAAGTAACGTATTATTAATGTGTTACGCCCCAGCAGTGTGTGTGTGGTGTACTTCGGTCACGCGCCGTTAGACTTCTCTCAAGGGCGTCAGATATAGAGAGCGAGTAATATTGTAAAGTAAACTGATGGTACGTACGCTGAAATTTTTCTCAATTTATTGTGAAGAAACTACATTTTTGATTTTTTGGAAAACGATTGTTTGGATTTAAAAATAGCCAGAAACAGAAGGACAAATTCGTTCACCAAATTCGGTGGGGAACAGAGAAAATTAAAATTTATCCCAGTTTATTGTGAAGAAAATCGATTTTTTGGAAAACGATTGCTTGGAATTTAAAAAACCAAAAAACGGAAGGACAAATTCGTTCACTAAAAATTCAGTAGGAAAAAAATAAATTTAAATTTATCCCAGTTTATTGGCAAAAAAATCGATTTTTTGGAAAACGATTGCTGGGAATTAAGAAAAAACAAAAACGGAAAGACTAATTCGTTCACCAAAAATTCGGTGGGGAAGAGGAAAAATTTAAATTTATCCCAATTTCTTGTGAAGAATGTCGATTTTTCGATTTTTTGGAAAACGAATGCTTCGAAATGAAAAAAAATCAAAAAAGGAAGGACAAATTCGTTCACCAAAAATTCGATGAAGAACGGGGAAAATTAAGTTAAGACAACTTTATTCTACTATCACTCTTGAGCAATTTAGTCTAATTTTTTTTATCCGCCCCGGTTTATTAAATAAGGGGGTACAAATTTTCGATTTTTAAAAATTCATAGAAGATGTCGCAAAGCAAAATATCCTTTGAGGCTTTCTCGGACTGTCAATATTACAATTTACTTTCGGTTTAGACCGCGTCGTCATTTGGGAATTGCATTCGACATAATCAGGTAAGGACCGACCTGTAGCTTGCCTGCTTTTACGAGCATTTGCTCTAAAAGTTTTAGCGATAGGTGTTAGTGAACAGCTATCGCTAAAACTTTCAGAGCAGATGCTTGTAAAAGCAGACAAGCTACAGGTCGGTCCTTACCTGATTATGCCGGGTGTAATCCCCAAATGGCTCTATAAGCTTAAAAGCTTAAAAAAACAATTCCAAAATTTTGGAAATTTTATGCACTTTATAGGTTTTAATTTTTTAAAAATGCGTGTGCAGAGTAATATTGTGCCTCTATCACGATAAAATATTTGCACCCAAACTGTCAAGCAGTTTTTGAGCAATAAGGCGCTAAAGTTAAAATTTTTATAAATTGGTAGCGGCCGCCATTTTACAGCTAGTAGGTTCGGAAAAAAGACATTGGATTCGCTCCAAAGTCTTCTACTCGTATGAGATTCCATTTACAAATTTATAAAATTTGGTTTAGGAAAAAGTGCTACCAAAAAAACATGTCTTAACTTTCGCTTCCGGTTTCAGATTTTTTAAAAGCTTATTTTTTCGGTGAATTTTTGATATACCCCCAGATCATCGAAATTCGACCATCCGTTCGATAGTAATGATGCACCACACACATACCCAACCACCCACCCACAGACAGACAATTAAAAAAAACACTTTTTTGGGTTCCTCATGTATTTCAAATCTATTTAAAATCGAAATTTCGAAAATGTTCATGAATTACCGAAGGTATGGGAAAGTAAAAACTGAATTCATTCTAAACAACCGACCATACACCATTTCCCTTAAAATACAGTGTTAAATTTAAAAGTCTTATATAATTAAACGAAAAAACACTCAAGGTTAGCTCATACTAAACAAACATCTCGAAATTAGCTTTCCAATTACTTGAAGAACAAGTTTTTTTTGGAAAATTTCCAAGTCAGTATTTTGCACAGAAGCTAATCGGCATGTGCAGGTTATAAAACTAAACTTCCTACAATTACATAAACTACACTCAGGATTTAGATATTTGGTTTTGAATTAAATCCTACTGTTTGATACATTTTGGAAAATTGTCCGAAAATTCTACGTTCATATTAAAATAATGTCCTGAAAACAATGAAAAAATATAAATAACTTTCACAATTAATTGTTTCACGTCTCTAGACTAACATATTAATGGTTTACGAAGCAAAGTATAAATAGAGCGGAAGTAACCGGAAGTAGCGTGTACCCTGGAATTAAGGGGTGGAGAAATATGCACACGTGCACGCAATATGTTAGTGCACCACATATGGTATCTATAAATTTAAATACGTTCCTATTGTAATGCTTTATTTTGCACAATGACGCAGGGATATTTAATTAAATAATTTTAATTACAAAATTTCCTGTGCCAGTTGACATTTTAAAACAAAAATTAATATAAGATTATGCATAATGTATTACACACATACATAGTCGATCATTTTCTACCGCCTGGTGCACTTTCGAAGTTTGCTCGTATTTAAACATTTATTAAAAAAACAGCAAGAAAGTATTTATTTAAATTTTAACGAACATGTTCTAATTAAATTGGAATTTTAAAATTAATCATTTAATCTTGAATATTATGAAGAACAATTTTTAGTGCCAAATGTACCTATGCATTGCATATATACAGGGTGACCCAATATTGTAGAATTCTTTAAACTTTAAATACAAAAGTTGTTGGTAATTAACTGTTGTTTAACCTAAATTTATTATCACTTATACGGAGCGTTTAGTTACGCTCGTACCATATCATACTTGGTTAATTTAAAAGACACCCTATTATTACATTTTTAGTTTTTCCATTTTATTTCAAGTATAAATGTATTAAGGTAAAATTATCGCATAATTAGCAGTTTTCGAGTTACTTGCAATTTTGCAACAATTTTCACGTTGACTAATATAAAAAATTAATACTTATTACGTAGGGTGTTCATAATTCATTTCAAATCTCCCAATATGTAATAAATCCCAATATCTAATAAATACATTTATAAATCTATTTTCATTAAACATATAGCACACAGAAAAGTAATTTTCCAATACATCGCTTTAAGAAAAGGGATTTCAACAAATTAACAAACGCGTCCAAGATATACAAAATGTCAGTCGGCTATAACCAATACTTCTGATATTTAAGAATGTGCGACTGGCAATACTAAAAAGCGGAAGACCCCTGACTCACACTGTTCTGATCATTTCTGCTTACCGCTCTGCTGTATGTGTCATATAAACATATAAAATATATTAACATTCGCTCAAAATCATCATAATTATTGTCTGGAATATTGTTATGGTGAGACAGTTAGGGAATTAGTATAGATGCAAAGATTAACCCACAAGAAGTAACCATTTACAAGTGCTGAAAAATACCGCCGCGCCATTTTGTTCAACACAGAAATGTACACGATTGACTCTGAACATTTTCCACCATATTGTGAGTTTTCCGACTCAACATCAAACCAAATCGCTGTTATAGATGGTGGGAAACGATTAGAATGGATATTTGTGATTATTGGAAAAAGGAGTTGTGTCGTGTCGTGATTGCTTCAAACTCGAGAGGGGGAAAGTAGTTAGCATTAGAACGTCTTCGTCGGAAGGGGAAAATAAAAGTGTGCGATAGAGACAGGGACGTACAGGTTGCACATGACTCGGGCGCTGGCGCGCCCTCGCACAAGTGGCGACAGCATGGCTGTTCGAACGTGTCTATATGCAAGCGTCGCACAGCGCTGACGCGGTTTCCTCCCGGCGCTCCGCGTGGTTGAGCAATTAAAAATTAATTATGTTTTCTAAAAAGGAATCACGGTGTAGGTTCAAAACACTGTCTTTAATGCTAGTCCATAATAAGCGGCCCAATAAGGTAAGGTCTGGTGAGCTAGGCGGCCAATGTGTTTGACTTGTCCCGATTCATCGATTCAATTTGCCTAACGGTGACACTGGAATGGGGCGGAGCACCATCTTGTTGTAAAAATAAATTTCGTATAAAATTTAATGCCACGTTTTCTAATAAAGTCAGGTAGTCAGTAAAGGTATAATTTTTTTTGCGTAAATTACCATCTCTACCGTCCCTTAAAAAAAATACGAGCCAATAATATGAGTTGCTACAATTGCACCCCATTTAAATACCACCGATGCAGACTACCTAATGTCCTCAAAAATTAGGGCTATTCAGTGACATATATTAATGGAAATTATGACGATTTACATTCCTATTTTTATGAAATGCTTCTTCTTCTAAGTTTACCACTCATCCATCCACTCATGAATTTTTTTAATGTTAGTCAACAATGTCGAAATGTTTGGAAAATTCAAAATAACTCCAAAACTGTTAATTATACGATAATTGTACTTAACACTTTTGTACTTGAAATAAAACGTAGAATCTAAAAATGCAATAATATACAGGGTGTTTCATTTAAAATAACCTATTGAGGTGCTGTACCAGTCAAACTGAACACCCAGTACAATTTATAATAAATATAGGTTGTGCAGCACTTATTTACCAACAACTTTTGTTTTTAAAGTTTTCCTCTATCGGTAATATTAAGAAAGCTATGGAATAATTCCACATTATTGGGGCGCCCTATATGTATACTATAATAAAATCCTGTGAAGTGGCTCGCAATTATGATCCCAGACAATTTAAAAAAAATCGTATAATTAGTAAATAATGATAAGAAAATAAGTGAGACATAATTGTCGTGACACCGCTTGCATTAAAATAATTTTGTAAGTGAAAACTATAGTTTTGCCATCAGAGAAATGCAAATTAGCATGAACACATTTAACACATTGTAGGTAGCATATTACAACTTTCTTTCTAGTGCGACATAAACATTTCTAAATTGGTGAACGTTGGTTTTTTTTGCAAAGAATATTTTAATGATTATTTATCTAACATACACCTACGTAGTTGTTGCACCTGTGAAAGTACTGAACTTAAAAATGTGGTTATTTATAAATTATAACAATTATTGAGTCTCCTTAATTTTTCATTAATTCTTATGTCTCGTCTGCTAATAATTCTCTTTAAGTACCTACATATTTAATGCTGTAATCTCCTAGTAATCCTAATATTTACAGAGTGAAACATTCTTGTAGGTTTTGCATAGATTAATAAATTCAGATTACGCTATTCGCTATTCTGAAATATGTATTCATATGAGAAGCTGCTGGTCGTTATTGTTTTAGGTGTTTTAATTTTTAAAGCAATGCAAATACAAAGTCTTGTGCTCTAAAAAAACTTTCATTTATGTTAATGGTCATAAAGCTGTTAAATATTACCATGATTTAAATTAAATGTTGTGATTATGTAATGGAATTAGCAGCCCGGGATATTTATCCGCTTTAATAAAATGGTGTATTAAATTTGTTTTTTGTAATCTACAAAATAGTTTATTTTAGTCAAGCCTGCAAGTCTGAGCCACGCGTAATAATTATCGGGTACAAATTCATATCAGGTATTTCCCTCAGTAATCTCAGCAATTTTCATGCAAACAAAGCACCATTTTCTGTATAATTAGTTCCAGATAATGATATCGCAATAAAACAATTAAAATGAATCAAGTGTCATAAGCATCAAGGTCATACCTGACATAAACAGTTAATACGTACTACAAAACAAAGACATTTTGTTTAGATTAAACAAACCGGAAATTATCTTGGAAATTCGGCACATATTTGCGAATTCTTTGTTACTTTGTGGGTTGCCTCTTTTGGATCAATCATCTTCATCAACCAGTAACGCTGAAATCACGTCTATCATTGTTCTGAAGCATTCAATAGAACGTGAATTAAAGCTCCGGAAATTAAAAAAGAAAAAAATATACTCTTTCACCTCATTCTTGTGAGAAATCGAGTGTAATTGGAATGGAATTACTGTTTATTTGAGCTAAATTTAGATATTTGTTGAAGAAGAAATAATGAAAATATGTATAAGGGAAATTCTTGCATACCTGCTTGTAAAATTTTTTATATTCAATTATTTAAACAAGTAAATAGCAGAACTGAAAATTTCACGAAAATTAAACAAGTGACTGGTCTTATTTGAAAGAATTTTGATAAGACCATCAAGAAAAAAAATTCCAAACTCATAATACGAAAATTGTTACTAATTTTGTTGATAATCATAATATTATATACAGGGTTTCTTAGCAAAGTTGAATTATATGCAAAATGCAGATGGACATAATCGAAAGATTTTCATAATCGAATATTGTTATTCGAATGAATTTAACATTCGAATGATTCATGCGGATAAAATCATTCAGAAGTTTCTATACGCTAAAAAGTAGTAACAACGTTCTCCGCCAGTTTCTCAAATACTCCTTCAAAAGAATTCTCGTTGTCATCGTCTTTCCTCGGGCCACTCGGCAAAGCGTAAACCTTCAACTTTGCATAGTATTTTTATTAATTTCATCACATCTTATCGCTAATTCTGGCCTGGTTTTTGAGTGATATTTCTATAAACCGTTAAAGTTGATACATATTTCTGTTTTATAAATCAATTGCTTTTTTTTAAATAAGAACAGAGACAAAAAAATACGATTATTAATTGTTATAAAAAATAGTCAATTTTTAATGTTTGTGAAGTGTGCCCAGTAGCGTAACTACCGGGGTTCCGCGGAACCAGTGCCCGTTTTGCGTGGGCGTGTTGCCAAGAGCCCGTACTGTTACAGCTTTTTACCGCTGAAATTAACAATTAACAAAAACGCTCTCCGCTTGCTTCTCGAATACGCCTATAAAGGATTCTCGTTCTCACCGCCTTTCCTCGGGCCGCTCGGCAAAGCGTAAACCTTCAACTTTGAATAGTCTTCTAATTAATTTCATCACATCTTATCGCTAATTCCGGCCTGGTTTTTGAACAATATTTATATATAAAATTAACAATGTTTTTTTGGGGCGATCATTAGGGTACGTTACCATGGCAACCACCTTGCTGTTATATAGGGTTTTCAAGGCCGTTGAAACTACGAGTTAGATGTTACATCATGTAGATACGATTATTATGTCTTTATCTGTTCATAAATATTTGTAGTTGTTATTATAGTTTCGTCGTTACATAGACTTTTATTAGGTGTGTATGTTGGGTTGCGTGTCTGTCAGGGGTGGGCTGCATGTTAGACCGGTGAAAGAGCGCAAGTTCGCTGAGCCCGGGTAAGGGGGTGGGATGGGAATCATGGAGTCGTGCTCACGCACGGTCTCATGATCCCCTTTTAAATAGTTATTTTGTTTGAGTTTTTTTAAATATATGCAAGTGTTTCTGTGACAGGCGGTTTTATTTTTATCTCCTACTGGGAAGGAGAGGGGGTGTTATAGGGGCCCGACCTGAATCTGAAACCCAAGCCCCACAACTCCTCGTTACGGCACTGAGTGTACCGCTAGTTTTTATCGATAGTAATACAGTATTATTCTAACCACACGAAAAACAAAACAGTGCGGTGGAAACAGCTGTGTTTGCATTCTTAATATCAGTAATATCCGAATGTTAAAGTCAAATCATTTTTATCTCGTTGCGCTGCTTGCGCAGGGAGGTCATCTTCATGCAATAGCGTTCCGGAAATTCTGCCTCTACTAGTGTATTCGCATCATAATACCACAACTGGGGGTGTCATCGTATTGTGTAATTGCATTGGGCATTTGTAGTTGCCTACTGTACGGGGTATCGCTTCATCGACCCCAAATAGAAAAAACTAACAATTTTAAAAACGAAAAATCATTCGAATGATTTTCAGCAACCTCTAGATATACTTCGTTAATCGAATGGTTCCACTATTTTCATTCGAAATACCCTATCACTAAAGGATACTTTGGCTATGAATTGGATTATTATTATTAGTGCCGTTTAGTAAAAAAAAACAAGAAGATAAAAAGAGGCAAAAAACATTAAATTAAAAAAAACGGAACAATTAAAGAAGTTGTATTTGTATCCCACCTAGGATTGGAACTTAGAACTTCTGCTTACAAGACAGCATCCCCTTATTTTGCCACAAACAGATTAGGAAACCTTGTGACTAAACAGCACTAATAACAGCTAATAACAATAATACAGTTAAAATTGTTATGCTGCGGACATATAAACTGGAAAACATAATTTCCCATGCTTTTTGCGTTTCGTTAAACTTAGCTGCGAAACCTTGTAGATTATGCATATCTTCAGCTTTTCCCTTATTAGCATTTGCGCATTGAAATATGGTTGAAGTCAAATTTAATATACATATTAAAATACAGTTAGTGTTCCACTTAAAAACGCTGATAATACAAAATTTGCAGTGTGAGTCATTCACCTTTGCGTGTAACATACGTGTAGTAACAAACCCACATGATGTCATTTTTGAAGCACGGATCTTCATTTGAAGCATCATTTTGCGGTTCTGCATCGTAAACATCAAAGTCGTGTGACGCCGCAGCGCACTGCATAATTACTCGTGGGAATTACGGGAATTACAGTGACAATCACAAGATCCGTCGATGTTTATTGCATAATAGATCAACTTTCACCAAATGCGTGGTATCGGTAATGATCGTTTGATCAAAGCGATCGATGCACTTTTTTTCTGTAAGAATGCAACGGTAATAATTGCGCGCACGACAAAGATAAATATATCGCAGTTCACCGCACAATAAGGAAACTGCGGACGTGCAAGACTCGATGCTATAAAAAGATTATATAAAATATCATAAATTTCATTTCTTTTGACATATAGAATGTTATTAAGTTTAATTACCGCACGCATTTGTACAAAGGTGTGTTGGAAATCCAATAAAAGCTATCGGACATTTCTCTGCCCGCATTATTTCTATCGCCTTAGGCCAAACGTAATTTAGATTATTTTGTGCATAAATTCTACTGTTTGTATGTTTATTATAAAGCGACTTGGATACAATTTTAAATGATGGACATTTGAGACTAGGGAAAGTGCCATTTGTCATGTACTAAAAATTAAATAATTAATTACACCATTTTTAACGTGTGTAGTTACGCATCCTGATACGTTTTTTTTAATATAAAAAAATAGCTCTATTTAAAAGAAAGTGGACAAGAAAAACTTAAATGTTACATTACTAAAAAAAAATTTGCCAATCTTTAAAATATTAATTTTTTTTAATTTGAAAAAATATTTTCGAAATTTCTAAATTTTCAAAAATTTGAAAACATTAAAAATCGAAAATTTAGAAATCATTCCATTCTAAATTTTTGGAAAAAGTTAAATTAGAACTGAACATTTGAAAGTTTGAAATTTTGAAAATCGTCGAACTTTTATAAAATAATTGTCAAGCTCCAAGATTTTCAAAATTTCTGAACTATCGAAAATATCAAAAATTTAGAAAATAATGAATTGTAAATTTTTGTAAAACCTTTAATCTGGATTGATCAATTTAAAATATTTCGAAACTTTCTAAAATTTAAATATATCGAAAATAAAAAAAAATATTCAAAAATTAAAAAAATTAAAGTATAACCTTTCCAAAATTTCGAAAATATCGAAAATTTACAAAATATTGAATTGCTGTAATTTTTTGGAAGTTTTGAATCGGAATTGAACAATTTTAAAAATGTTGAAACTTTCTGAAATTTGAACTTCGAATTATTAATATTATCAAACTCAAAACTCTTAAAAACATTGAAGCACGACAGTTTTTAAAAATTCCAAAATATTGTAAATTTAGAATAGAAAACATGGAATCGTAAATTTTCGAATCTGAACTGAACAATTTAAAACATTTCGAAACTAAAATTTTAATATTTTAAAAATTAAAAAATTGTGCAATTTCTTGACATTTTCAAAAATTTAAAAACAACAAGCTCAAAATATTGTAACGTTTCGAAAGTATGAAAAATTTAGAAAATGATAAATTGTTGTAATTTTCAGACATTCCCACAGAAAAAAATCTAAGAAAGTTAAATCTGGGAAGTGAGCCGGCTATTCTACAGGCCCCCGCCTACCAATCCATCTTCCAAGAAAATGTCCTTTGAGAAAGTCGGAAACAGGTCTATAATAATGAGGCGGCGCACCGTCTTGTTGGAACATAACGTTTTCAATATTATTTCAAGCCACCTGAGATATTTCTGGGAAAATTTTATACTGCAAATGAAAAAGTGGACTACTGGATAAAAAAAATCAAAACAATTTTAAATTGAGTGAGTCTATTTGTTTAAAATCCGCCATTTTGTTATGGCTGAATATTTTTCTTTAAAACTCTAGGATCAGACGCAGAACTAAAAGACCTTTCAAATGAGGTGTCACTCGACCCTGGAAAAAAAATCAAAACAATTTTGAATTGAGTGAGTCCATTTGTTTAAAATCCGCCATTTTGTTATGGCTAAATATTTTTCTTTGAAAATCTAGAATCAGACGCAGAATTAAAAGACCTTTCAAATGAGGTGTGACTCGACCCCCCTTTCTATTTAAAAAAAAAATTCAAAATAGCGCCCAGTCGAAAAAATAGTATTTAATTTCCCATTAAAGCACACCAAGTATTGTGGTAAAATATCAAGTCGTTCAAAAGTTAGTTAGGGGGCGTTACTTTATAGACAGACGGTATATAATTGTAATTTTTTGGAAAATTTTGAATATGAACTTGAGAATTTTAAAAAATTTTAGAAAATGTTCTAAAAATTTAATTTTAATTTAAAAAATCGATTTTTTACATATTCGTCTACTAAAAATTGGGTGGAAAGAGAAAAATCAACCCCCCCCCCCGCCAAATATTGCCGCATTTAAAAATTAAATTCAGAACTTTATTCTACTATCACTAATGTAGCGTCAACAGAAATTAAAAGCCCCCCCCGTGTATTAAATAAGAGGGCAAAATTTTCAATTTCCAAAAATTCAGAGAAGGTGTCACAAAGAAGTTAGCCGACTAGGACACGAACCAAAAAACCATTTAACAATTTAAAAACGCTTGTAGCCAGTTTTTGAACAGTATGTCTTTGAACAGGTCATAATTTTGATGTTTTTCACTTCACAGTTTTAGTTTTAGTAGTTCCAAACGTTCTAGTAGCTTGTACCCTTCGTGCATTTCATCCCGTTCTGATTAAAACTAAAAGTTTCAAAAATGCATAGAAGGTGTCAGAGGGAAATTTTCGAGCTGGGACACAAACCAAATTGTAGCTTATCTCCAGCTCTGTAAGCTTCAAAAATTTAAAAAAATCGTGTGACCAGCTTTTGAGCAATATTCTTTGACTATTTTCGAAATTTTGGTAATTTTTTTCACTTTATTTTTTATTTTTAGAAAATTTTCGTGCTCAGTAACGTGTCTCTATGGGGATTTTACGATTAATTATTTGAACGCGATCTGTCAACCTGTTTTTGAGCAATAAGGCGCTAAATCCAAAATTTTTAATAATTCGTAGCGGCCACCATTTTGAAGCTAGAAACTTTTGGAAAACAAAGCGTTGGATTTGCCCTAAAGTCTTTAAATTTATAAAATGTAGTTTAGGCAAAAAAATGCTACCAAAAAACATGTCTGACTTCCGCGTCCGGTTTAAGATTAATTCAAAAAACTTATTTTACGGTGAATTTTTGATATGCTCCCAGATTTCAAAGCTCATCGAAATCTGTCCATCCGTTCGATAGTTATGATGCACCACACACACACACACCCACCAACTCACACACAGACAGACATTTTTTAGAAACACTTTTTTGGGTTCCTGGACGTCCAAAACCTGTATTTCCGTCAAAATCTCAATTTCGAACATTTTCATGAAATCAATACCTCCCTATACTTAAAGTATGGGAAAGTAAACTTGCATTCCTAACTAATTACTCGAATATTGTAATCTTAGTGAAGTATGGGTACGCAAAAATGGTAAAAATGCTTTGATTATAAGATAACAAACGCGAAGAAGATAAATTCAGAAATATAAAATAATTAGGGAAATGATAATCGAGAAAGCCATTTAATTTTTAACTTCCACCACTTTTATTTACTTGAATAATTCGTGAAGCATGAAGAATTATAGTAATTAGGAATTAATTACTGTATAAACTCTCTACAGTTTGCAGGAAACGTAATAATTTAATCATTAATTTTATTTCCTAGATAGGACGTGTTTTAATGCTTCCATGCTTTTAAACTGCAGACGATTTTATTATTCAACGAGAATAGAATCCGACCTTCGAAGCTAAATATAAACGGAAGAATTCCTAATGTAATTAAAAACATACAAAGCGAATTGTTTGCTTTTTATGCTTGAATGGATTTGAACATAATATGTAGCCAAATTTCTGTGCGTAACTCGCCTAAAATTCCTATTCGGAATTTTGTCTTATTTTATCTTAATGTTGCGAATGGAATGCGGCTTAATGTGCAGATTTGATGTATAATTACATTCTAACACTACTTTTACACAACGCCACACATGCAAAGTGTGCCCTATAAAATGCAGGTTTTTGTAATTACATTGCGTAATATTATATTTTTTTATTGCATACTTATGAAGTTAATTAGCAATGATCCGGTTTCCAGTTTCTAATTAATTATTAAACGTCGGATTTTAACAAGTATTTAGAACAAAATGACATGTGTCAGCAACTTGCTGTGAAAAGCGTTAAATTCCGATGCGGTGTTGCAAAATGAGTTGCACAAATATTGAGGTTTACTTGACGATGGGATGCTCCAAATTTTTAAATACGTTTTAGATGGTGACCACTAGTTACGTAGTTTTGGCCTATTGCTATCGGTGGCGTTCCGTCGGTTCAAAATTTAACATTAAGATTAACAAATAAAAAAATACGGCAACTCCAATTTATCAAGACCTGTTGTTAAATGAATTAATCTACGCATAAAATCGTTATTAAATTTCGTCTAAAGCCCTGTTTACGCGTGATTTGACAAATAATTTTAGTCTAACAGTTGCAGACAAATGTTCTTTGGTCGACGCACGCTTTTTAAATGCAGCTGAGTACTCTGTTTCAGACTATACTTTTGAGGGGTTGGATGTAGACAAAAATAGTGAGCAATTCCAGCAAAATATTTTATTTTTAATATCGCTAGCAGTTAGCCAGTCCATTATTTTACCATACAGTATTAAACAATCTAGATTTCTTCCTACTGTCTGTCTGTAACGGCCCTAGTCATTTTGAAGTACATCGCCCATGATTTTTTATTTCTATTTGTTTTTCGTAAAAGTATCCATTTAATTTTTCTTTTAAAAGCTGGTCAACGAGGAAATTACATATTTACTGCAAATTTGCGAACTACGTATGAAATAAGCACACAATAGCTGCACGCTGCACCTAACTGCCGCTGACCGGCGCAAGTGAAGTAAAAACTACAGATCCGATCACTGCATTATTTGTATCAATTTGCATGTAAAGGTATTAAGAATAATAGATTGGTTGATTGTGTCGTAGCTGGAATCGTTTGGCCCGATAAGTTTGGCCTTCGCGTGTGTGAAACTGTGTTTAAAGGTAACGCTCTATTTATATGGCGCCTAATTTTTAAAGTTACGCGGTGGAAAAAAGTATCAACTGTATAAAGTAACAAATGTGTAAAGTAACTTTTGTTAACAGCTTGCACCCAAAAATAACATTTACACTAGAAACTGAACAAAATAGGTCTATTAACTCTTTAGATTTAAACTAGTAAAAACCACATAAGAATTAATTCAAATAATAAACTTGAATATTTTGTTTATAGAAAACCTACTCAAACAGACATTACAATACCACACGATTCTTGTCATCATAAAACACATAAATTAGCAGCACACAGGTCCATGATACCTAGTGCTTTAAGGTTCCTTTAGGTGAAATTATTTTATAATAGAGAAATTGCGATTATTAAACAAATTGCATGCAATAATGGTTATAATACTCAACTTATTAATACACTAATTAAAGAGAAAAATTATAAATTAGCTATTCAGAAAATTTATCCAACTGCTTCATTAGATAAATTGAAATACGTCTCAATTCCATATTTTGGCAATCAATCAGAAAAAAATGCCAAAATTATAAACAACACAAATAAATGCAAAATAACTTTTAAAAGAACGAAAACATTTTTAACACTTTGTTTAATGCTAAAGAAAAACCAAACACTTTACTAAAATCAGGCATCTACAAATTAAATTGCTCGCACTATAATTCGGTTTATATAGGACAAACAATTAGAAATTTTGATATTAGGTACAAGGAACACGTACGTTGTTACAAGTATAAACACCCCCACAAATCCAATCACGCTAAACACTTATAAGAACAAAATCATTCAATGACATCTAATAACACCATAAAATTGTTACACTTTTGTGATGACAAACGTAAGTTGGATATACTAAAAGCATTTGAAACTCATAAACATTTAAAATCTGTACCTTTAATAAATGAACAAATTGATCTCTTAAATTCACCGTTATTGGACGTTTTGGAATGAGAAATCAAGTCATCTGGACGCAGATATAGAAAACCAAGATCAAGTTATGGAAATTTATTGTTCCTATAGCAACACCAACTGTTTACTTTTAATCTTGCCTTTAATAATGACCTGTAAACTCGTTGAAAGCTAAAATAAAAAATCTGTTGAAGTTAATAACTGTTTTATTTACAATAAATTAACTTCATTTAATAAAAGTTAGAATTATATATTTTTGAAAGGTTATGAGAAGGCACTGCCTACCCGCCTAATAGGACGGACCACCACTGATGACTATCAAAGATGCATATGCGTGATAAAACATTTAAAAAGGAAAATTTTTATAAAATATTAAAAGCACGCCCATGATCCTGACCTGAGATCATAACTGATTAAAACCGCAATGTTTTGTTTGTATAGCCTGGGGGATTTTGCAAAAGCAATAAAACTAATAATAATCAGGATGATTCATCTTGAAATCTTGAAAGAAGGTGCGATGTTTTTTCCGCTATACCCGATTCAGCTTGTTGAGTCATGAGTACGCACTGCCTAATGCAGTAAATTACTGTAAATCTTTACTTGCTTATCAAAAATAGTTATGGTACAGATTAGTATCTGTGTTTGCTTGATTTCAAAACAATGTCTAGTGGTTGTTTCCTAATAGACAAAAAGCAATTGCTGAACGAAATGGAAATTTACAAGAATAATAATTTTTTTGAGTCTCCCTATAAAGGGTGTCCCTGTGCCATCCAAAGTTGACGAGCCTTTTAACGTTTTTATTTTAAGAGATGATTCCAAAATATTTTAAGCGCTGAAGGCCTAATTCAAATTAACATTAAAATATTTTGCCAATTTTAATTTGCGCCATTTAGAAATTTTCTTTTTAATTTTTTTCGTTTTTATAATAATAAGACTGTATATTTTTAAACATGTCCACGAAAATATAATTTTTTCGCTTTAAAACAATGTATCAATTTAACATGCTTGTATAACAAATTTTTAACGTTAAAAAGTAGTAAATAAAATTAAAACTAATTCAATTATCGGTAATAATCTGTTTAAATTATTCTAATTAAAAACCATTTATAAAAATTTTGATGAGGTTCTAGCCGGCGCTAAAAACAATTTTAAAACATTTTCTTACGCAGTTTTAAAGTGCCATTCCTGCTTCATTAAACAAATCAAACCTTAATTTGCTATCTCCATTGGGTAATTTTTGGTGAATTTTTCAAGTTGAACTTGAACAAGTAACCGATTTTTTGCAGGGTCGGACTTAAAAATCGTTCATTTTAACCCTATGGAAATAGTGTCGTTCCGCTTATGCATACGACTTAGAGACACGTCAGGAATTCAGAATTAGGTGCCCGGTTTCACCCGGGCACTAGTCGACGCACGCCACTGGTGCAAATTTAAAAATCGAAAATTAAGGTGCAAAAAAGAGTACAATTTATTTTACATTCCAGGCGGCGCTAAAAATTTAAACCTACGCCCAGAGAGTAAAATTTCAACAAACTAGAGGAAGAATTGCTTACCAGGGACGTACTGGAATTTTTTTATACAATTACAAAGTGGAAATTTTATAAAATGCATCGCACTTTACCACTTTAAAATGTTTCTGTACGCAAAACAAAGTACCGACCCGCATTTAGACCTAGAAACCTTAGCATTAAATATAATTTTTCGCAATAAACCGAGGGAGGATCTTGACCACACACTACTATTTTCCCCTTCCGAAGAAAAAGTTGCGACACTAGCAATCCCGCCATCCCCTTCTTTTTCTAAAACATCGAGACACGGCGCACATCCTATTTGCAAAAAACACACACACTAATAGTTTTGCACCAGTTATAGTAGAGGTTTAGTGCGATGTTGAGTTGTGAAACTAACTCGCACGTTTATTACGGCTATTGTGCTGTCTCATTTATGATAATACGAGTATGCTATAAATTAGTTCGCAATTATTTTGCTCCAAATTACGTTTAATCATGAGGTAGTCTAGGAAAATGTCATCGGCTACCGGATAATCCACAGTATTTTGTTTAAAACGATTTCTAACTAATTTATAGCATAATATATAATAATTCAGAATCTTGACCAACCGCATTTTCACTGGCCGCGATAATACTTTTTTTAGGAAGCTCCGGTGTTATAGCGGTTGTAACCATAGCAACCACATCCATGTTTTATTTTTGCATTTAATAATTAAATCACCCGCTACACTTCAAGCTACCTAATGTCAAGAGACGAACAACCTATGTGTAATGAGTGTAACGAGCCTGTAACGGTAAAACATATCTTAGTCGATTGCACCATATATCAACGTATAAGACAAGGACTGCAAATGAGCCATAACATAACAAACATTTTGACTAATGAGAAACAAGCCATTGCCACTGTAATAAATTTCGTAAAAGCCATAGGAATTTATGATAAAATATAAAACTACACAGGTGAAGACACATATTATAACGCGTGCGTCTATAAATATATACCTGACTGAGTATGTCTACAACTAAGTGTTTATAACATGTTCTATACGGCAAATGATCAAAGCAATCGACGCCGTTTAACAATTTAAAAAAAAAAAAAAAAATTAAATAACGCGTTCGTACGTCAGTAAGTAACAAATAATTATACAAACTAGGTGTTTTAATTTTTAGTTCGTGAAATATTCTAAAAAATGACACTTGTGAGTTAAAAATTTCCTATAATTCTGTCTTTTATTGACCAATCAACTCATTTGTGTTAAAGAACGGCAATATCACGAGTCGGAAGGAGGAGTGATATCGCCTAGCAACAACACAATTTCCAGTATTATCGCAATTTCAAAAATGTTATTGTTGTTGAAAATACTGATTTAATTTTTTTTGTTTAATTAAAATTTAGTAATTTTAAGGATTTTCACGGAAAAATTTGTTCGACAAATTGGTAATATAACGCAAGCAAATAAAAATGGCGCATTATTTGAAAGAGAAAAAATTCCGTTTTCAAAATATACGGTGTTATTTGAAAAAAAAAACGAAAAAACCTAAAAACCATATTTCAAAATGTTTTAACATATTTTCCAAATTTATTGCTGATTTGGATTAAGTGTTGAATGCTTAAAATGTTTTGTAATAACGTCTTAAAATAAAAAAACAATTATAAAGCTGGCGAGGTTTAGCTGGGACACTCTATACGTATTTATGTCGATTAATGTCGAATAAAACTTCCCACCGAGATTCAGAATAAGAACTAAAAAAATTTAAAGACTCAAAGTGAGTAGAAAAATGCATTTCCACACGTCAAATTGCATCCAAATCAGGTTAACATTCTCAATGGTACAAGTGAATGAGAAGTATAATAAAGTACGACTGCAGGAATGCAATAAACCTTCTTCGGCTGTTGTAGTTGTATTATTTAAATATGCAATAAAATTTAAATTTTAAAATTGAATTGTCAAAGGTTAATTTACAACTTTCATTCAGAACACCGATTTTTCAGATTAAAGATATAATTCTTAAATTTCGACTTTCTAACATCAAAATTATTTTAAACAAGATTATGCAAGATTCTTCCAATTTTCACTTTTGAAATTTCAAATTTATCACTTTCTATTGTAACTTTTATTGTATAATTTACGCCCGCTTGTACCTATTATATATTTAATATTATAATCATTTACGTCACGTATGATGCTTTAGTTACTTAATTTTGTATTTATCCCACTCCTTGATTTCGAAATTTGAAATTCAAATTAATGTGACAAGTTGTATTTATGAATATTATAAAAAAAATCAATAAAATTAAAACCCAAGGAAAAATCATGCTTAATAGACCATGGTGTCCGCTGTCCTTCAGACGAACCGTGAAAAGCCGGATGAAGAGCTTATGTCGCTGTCTTCCAAGTATAAAGTTTACAGTTCGCTTTACAGTTAAACATAATGATTTTGAGCTAGAAAATTCAAAATGGCTTGCTTGTGTTGGCTGCGAGAAAACAGCAAAATTAAATATATTTATTTCGACTTGAATAAGTTTTTATTTTAAGACAACAAAATAATTAGAGAAACTTCGTTACACTTCTACTGTTTTGTTACAAAAATTAAAAACTATTTATTATCCAACTTCATAGAACAAAAAATAAATTTGCATAATTCAAACGAAATGTTTCATCTCACACAGATAAATCAGAAGTGAAAGTAGCCACAGTTATTGAACTCAAGGACGTTTCTTAACTTTAAATTAAAATTCCATAAACGTTAATTAAAGAATTTCTGCAAAGATTTTTTTTGAAAAACTAATAATTTCACAGGGTGAATTTAAATAAAAAACAATAACAAGAAAGACTTCTCAACATAAAAATAGTTATTTGTTTAAATGAAGGTGAATGAAATTAAATTGTTTTACTTAATGACTTAGTAAATAAAAATAAATACAACAAAGGAAAAAGAAAGCTTTGTCTTTAGCTCTTTAGACAGCAAAATTACAATTAACTTTTGCAAATGAGGCCAAGGACAGTATTTAAAAGAGAAAACATTATTTGTGGTTTCATAAACGGTAACACCCTAAAAGATTTAAATAATTTCGTTTTCCATTTTCGTTTTGTTCTTCTCAAGAGTAATTCCCAACAAATACCAAAAGCAATTGAAGTAATTTTCCTATAGTTAAGCTGTAATCTGTAATAAATCAAATTTGATAACGTTATGATCTTAATTGCATTATAAATGGGCTGCTTTGAAAAACAACATGAGAAACTGTGCAATTCTCTTATAATAACATCACCTTTTCATCATCAGTAGCGTATCAAGATTTAAAATTAAATACAGAAACATTTTATAAAAAAATTTCAATTTTACTCGTTAGACAAGACCGTCTGGAAGGAAATCTACGTACTGATGGCATTTAAATACAATATACAGGGTGTGAATTTGAAAATGTACATGGAAGCAACAAAGGTTTTGAAAATTTCTACAAACCGTTTCTACAACATGTAGAAGGAATCATCATGACTCATATGATAACCTTTTCCATTCAACCCCTTCCGTTCTAGCTACCCCAACAACAAAATTTGAATCGGTAACACCCACCTTGTGATATTTCATTGAAAAGCTCTTAAAAACCCCTATTTAATAGTTGTAAACATCTTTTACCCGATTCGTTTAGGAAAAATTAAGAAATAAAATAGCCCTCAAGATCTCCAGATTTGACCCCATTAGACTTCTTTTTATGGGGTGACTTGAAATTTGTTGTCTACACAACTCAGCCTCAGTCCATTGCATAACTGCGACAACGAATAGCTCAGAAGTGCCGAGTTATTCCGGGCCAAACCCTAATTTGCTATCTCCTTTGGGTAATTTTTGGTGAATTTTTCAAGTTGAACTTGAACAAGAAACCGATTTTTTGCAGGATGGGACTTGAAAATCGTTCATTTTAACCCTATGGAAATAGTGTCGTTCCGCTTAAGCACACGACTTGGGCACATGTCAGAATTAGGTGCACGGTTTCAGCCAGGCACTAGTCGACGCACGCCACTGGTGCAAACTTAAAAATCAAAAATTAAGGTGCAAAAAAATAGTACAATTTATTTTAACTTCCAGGCGGCGCTAAAAATTTAAACAGACGCCCAGAGAGTAAAGTTTCAACAACCTAGAGCAGGATATGCTACCCAGGGCCGTACTGGAAATTTGTTATACAATTACAAAGTCGAAATTATATAAAATTCATCGCACATTTAAATATTTTTGTACGGAAAACAAAGTACGGCCCCGCATTTAGATCTAGAAATCTTGTTCTACTTAGCATTAAACATTAAACTATTTTTAAATTTGAATAAAAATAATTGGTTCTAAACCGTTTGAGTTGTATTTCTTAATTTTTCCGAAAGAATCAGGTAAAAAAAATATTTGCTACTTTTCAATAGCATTTTTTAAGAGCCTTTCAATGAGGTATCACAATGTGGGTGTTTGTTACCATTTGAAGTTTTTTTGTTGGAGTGGCTAGAGCCTAAGGGGTTGAATGGGGCAGGTTACCTCCATGTTTCTAGAAATTTTAAATATCTTTTTTACTTCCAGAGCTATAATACATTGTACGTTTTCAAATTGACACCCTGTATGTAGTTGTAATTATTGACAAATTCCAAGTTACGTTGTCCGTTTTATTTATTATGCAAGGGTATCGAATTATAATTTTATCAATTGACCTTCGCATAATAATACATGGTTCCAGTTTTAATGCTACACCCAAATTTAATAAAAGTTTATGATTGATTTGTGACGGTATTTCGAAACAACCAGTAAATAAAAATTTTTTTTTTCATTGGCAGTGAGCTTTTTTAGTTTAGGGAAACGAATGCGTGCTTAACTCTAAGGCCACTTTTTAACGAAGTACGGTCAAAGACCTTCAGTAGAAAATTAATTTTTAACGAATTTAATTAGTTAATTTAATTACATTCATGTTATATAACTTTCCAGCACTGCTGCTTCATGCTTCGTGAAAAAATTACAACCGTGACAAAGTACTTAAAATTGACTGCTTTCAAAATGCAAGTAGTTAAATAAAACGACAATGCATCATGTAACGTATTAATTTTATAACTATAACTGTATCCTCTAATAATACAAGACGAGTTGTCGTGTTTTTTGTTAAAATAGTACAGTAAATAAAGTTTCCAGAAATTCAAGTTTTTGTTGGAGTTTCTTTGATTTTCTTGTTTCTGTCAGAATTTTGATGCTACCCGCTTGTGTAAAGCAATTAACCCACACATTTATTGCCAGGAAGTATTCAGCGCATGGCCGAATAATTGGCCTAATATTCGCAACCCAGCTGAGTATTCGGCATTTTGGCCGAATATTCGTCCAATTGTTGGCCGAATATTCAGTATTAGAACGTAAAAGACTGGCCAAATATTCGGCTCTTTGGCCGAATACTTGTCCGGATAGTTTGCCGAATATTCGGCAGTGAGAGACTAATCGAACATCCACTATTCGGCCAGTGACCAAGATGCATTCCTGATTTTTAATGTTTTGACTATTTTCGATATTAAAGTCTGTAGAAAATTTTTAATAATTTCGAAACTTCAAAAATATTAAAAATTTCAAAATATAAAAAAAAGGAAATTTCAACTTTTCCTAAATTGTTCTTTAAACTCAATTTTCAGAGAATTTTCAAATTTTTCAGTATTTGACCCAATTATGGGGAGCTTAAGTTGCAATAAACGCATTTAAGACTACGGTAATAACATTTCAAACTATAGAAACATCTGGAATTCCCTCATACTTCCCTTGGACTGCTCTTTGACCTCCCTTGGACCTACCCCAGCTTCCCCTAGGTTTCCCCGAAACTTCCTCTAACGTGTACACCAGACTTGCTCTGCGGTTTACCTCTCCGAAAAATTACACGCTTCCCTAATTGAGTTTTTATCGCCCCCTTAAGTCAAGTGTGCACTTTGGCCTTTAATTTGTGACTCTTTTGTGATTTTCGTAAGTACTATTTGAGACTTCTAGATTTTTGAGTCTTTTGAGTACGTTTGAAGTGTTTTGACTACCTTTTTAGAATCTTGAGTAATTTTTGAGTATTCTGAGTATCTTGCGAGAACTTTGAGTACTGTTTTAAAATTCTAATAATGTCAGAAAATTTCAAGGATATTTTTATTTTTGCTTTAATTTTGGGCGGACAACCTTTCCGGTTGCTAATTAAATGACCGTGCCTCGAGCGTAAACGAGGGTCTATCGAGTGGAAGCTAATGCAGCCGATCATGTACGGCCTAATTACCTATATCCTGATCGTAAGTGGTGAGTGGTGAAGCTAGATATTTAGACCGAATGTCTAAAAATACAAAACATAGTCGTTTTTTAAGCAAAAAATCCAGGCGAAGCGTTTTCCCATACTTCCAGTATGAAAATGTATTGCAATCGTGAAAAATCCCAATTTAAATTTTCGTTTTTATAATAGCTCTAGCGGAATACAATGTTAATATGTACCAGAATGTTCGAATCCACAAACGCTTCAAAATGAAAAAAATTTCAAAATTTTTGAATTATTAAAAGATATTACGCAAAAACTGTTTTTTTCCCTTCCTTCGTAGAGCTATAAATTCTGTCCCAATGCGCTAATTTCTCTGTAACGCCTGCTATAAATTTTTGAAATTACTATCCTTGTCTTTTTTATTTAATGAACTGGGTGCAGTAACATATACCTATTAGATTAAAAGAGAAATTGCACTAAATTAAATTAAAAGGCCAACAGCTTATCCTTTTTATTTTACGTTTAAAAAAAAACAAATTTTTTGAAAGAACTTTCGCCATCATAGTCCAAATTTGTAAATTGTATTTAGGGCATTTCGAGGGGTGCCTCACTTCCTTATGTCAAGTGTACACATAGGGGTTGAGCAGTTTATAGTCTTTTTTAAGTCTCTTGCGTATTTTCACGATTTTGAGTATTTTCAGTGCAGTTTGAGTTCTGTTAGGGGATTTTTATTCCCAATATTTTTAAGTCAGGTGTTCACTTTTAGGCCTAGCCCCCCCCCCCCCCTAATTCTACCAACTAATGGGAATTTTAGCTTTTACGCCAATTAACAATTTAATTAAATTATTTCTATTTATTTGATTAAATTCCCGACGAATAATATAACTTCCTACAATTTTAAAAATTCACAAGCTTTTCTTTGTTTTTAGCTTGCCTTAGTTTGTAGAATTTTAAACTAACAACCCTTTTGACAATAGGATTTTCTTCGAAGTTCTAGAAATTCAGCAACTTCAGAAGATTTGGCAACACATTTTCCTGCCAGTGATAATAATTGTGGTAGTTTTCCCAAAATTGCCTTGAATTTATATTTTTCTTTAGAATACAGGGTTTTAAGATTTAACGAAATTTTAGCGATCTGTCGAATGTTTTTCATAATCTTAATTGCTGCCGGTGCTCGTAATATGTTAAGTTTTATCTAATTTGAGCAATAAAATTGTTTCTGTTAATTTCAAGATTTTATTTTCATAAAAACTGAGATATATTTACATTACTCAGTAGTTACTAATCTATTTGCAATATTGCTAAATTTGGGGTAAAATTTTCTTGTAATCAAACGGTTTTTCAAAACTAAACGGACAGAAAGTTTCTATTCATAATTCTATTAAAAACCATGACAGGTATATTTATAGTACTATGGAGCTTTTCCGAGCTTTGGAAACTACAGAATATTTATACTAAAGATAGGAATTTGTTTGTAAAGTTTTGTTTAATTAAATAGAATAGGAAGTTAGATGTATTTAGCCACCTTAAAATGTACGACAATAAGCAGAAATTAATTTTAAGCCGATTAAGTATAAATTTAACGATTACCATATTAAGATTTAAAAGACTCCCCTCTAATTTTATAATATGGTACTAAGGTTTGAAACTAATATTTTTGCCAATTAACAATAATTGGGACACAAAAAATTATATATTAAACAGTTATCCTATTAAAGCAATTCCAAGATAATGAAGATATTTTTATTTCGTCTAATTTCTCCGCGTTTCCCTTCATATAATACGAGCGGCTATAAATTACATTAATTTCGAAACACAAATAAATATTAACGATTTACACACACAGTAAAAGTCGGGAATTGGGTACTTTCTTTTCATACATGTATCAATAACGTCGCATGTTAAGAAACGCATATGCATAAAATGTCATCAAGCTATGCAAAAACATTTCCATAAAGCGTGCATTTCTAATGTTGCACGAAGTGTAGCAGGAAATTTACGATTACTCCGAGTTGCATTATTATTACTATTATTGCAGTGGGTGCAGTAAGATAATGATGTAAATTTAGGCCATTCTAGCCAACTTTCATGAACAAATCTTCGCAGTCGTTAGAAGAAAAATCACGCAGTTAGGTTAATTAGTATCATCTTCGGCCGTAGAAAATTACGAATGGCAAGAGCAGTTCCCATCCCAGAATTATGTTAAGACGCTTAGGCGGATTAATTATAAAATCACGGGCAAACAATGAGGGCTTTTATCTTGTCATGATATAAAGAGTACAGTTAATGACTAAGTTTGTAGGAGTGCCGCCCTCATATATGGTAAGTACTGATCGCAATCAATAAAATAAAATATAACAGTACAAGGCTGCACTTAAGAAAAACCCAAACAATACCTTCTAATCCTAAACTTATTTCCGCTTCCAAAAACCATTTTTAGACAAATTCACTGGCTTTTCTGTACTGTGCAATTTATGCGGAGAAAAGCTCGAGCACTCCGAGTTCGAAACTTGCAACAAAAAGCATCGTACAACAACGTATGTGCTGCTGCGCGTTCCGCACGCCAACTGTCAACTAACGCCGTTAAAGAGCTTACCTGGCAGCTTATCCACCTCCCACTAGACGAAGAAACCTTCATTAAAATTATGGGAGTATAAGAAGGACGCAATATATTACCGCCAGGTATAGTGAAAGGGAGTGAGGAACGAGAGTGCGAGATAGTTTTGTTTAAAAACAACGCAAGTTGAACTCGGTACAGCAGTCATGGACGTCGGTCGGAATTCAGCCAAGAGGGGGCAAAAACCGAAATTGTTTATTAATTCATGAAGACGCTTCAGTTATTTACAATTTTTTTGCAATATGAAGTTGAACGACACGTTTGTCATTATCTACCGAATTGTCTGTTGCTAACTCTCTATCAACGAACAGATTTTATGGTTAATAAAAAACATTTTTCCATGCTTTGCGTCAGCTGGCAGATATTTTACCTATTTTTACCCCTTTTACCCGAAGCGTTTTTTTAACAGCTGATATATTATTGTTCTAACTATTGTTTGACCTCTGACAACATTTTCTACCCATTGTAAAGGTTTTCTGGTATTTGAAAAACATTTTCGTCGTTGACACAATTTACTATTAAAATAACAAAAAATTTCTATCAGTTGGTACATAACCGCTAGAAGTTCGACCAATGAAGTATATTTCAGGCAAGTAATAGATTTTTTGGAACGTATTTCAAATGTTTTTTATTGAATTTTCTATTGACTGGTCATCTTTTATGCAACGGCGCGCCGTTTTGCTTTTTAACCTGAACTATGGATTACAAACGTACATTTTCCTCAAGTCGTTCATGTAATTTTTAACGTCAAAAATTGAATTTTAGACGGACAAATGAATTTGTCTAGTCAAAAATTGATTTCTTGACGCCTAAATACCATGGAATGTCGGATAAAAATATCTATCAATTAAAACCTGTAATCGGATTTTTGACGTAACACATTCATTTATTGCCGTTAGAAATCATATTATTGACGTCAAAAATGTATGACACCAAAATATCATTTAATGATGTCAAAAAATTATTTTATGACGTCAACTAATCAGAAAATTATTTTGTCGTCATTATGACGTCAAAACACTTTTCACGCCGCCAAAACAATTATGACGTCAAAAAAGCACAATTTAATAACAATTAATAACAACAACAAAAATCTTTGAAGTGTAGAATATAAACATGTTATTTACATACATACGTAAATAAATAATTTTGTGATGTCAAAAATTAATTGTTGACGTTGAAAAATGGATTATTGACGTCAATATATGAATTTTTGACGTCGGATAATGCTGCAACCTAACGCGATGTTTAGCTTAGTAGTGAGGACTAGAACAATATTGTAGGATTGATTGATAAAGGAGCTATTAATGAGCGCAGGTACATCCTCACTGGCTTGTCAAAGCATACAGGACAATAACAATTAATAATGAATAGAAAAATTATGAATAATAAAATCATAACATAAAATAGTCCTTAGTATACGACCTATAAATAATTACTTGTTATAAACCTTGTATTAGCCCAGCATAAATGCCTTCTTGTGGCAACTAAGTCATATACGACTATAGCTCGCTATTACGCAAGCTGTTCACTTCAAAAAAAAAACATTTTGAAGCCGAAAATGCTATTTTTGACGTCTAATACTGAATTGTTGACCTCGGCGTCGGTAAGTTTATTTTTGCCGACAAAATTCGTTTCATTTATTAATAATTAAATAGTTTTTTAATAATGTAAGAAATCGATTACTGACGTCAAACAATATTGTTTTAAGACAGAAAATACATTTGCGACGTCACAAATTCATATTTTGACGTTATACGTTAAAAGTTTGACGTCAAATTGACGTCAAAAAATAAATTTTAGATGTTTGTTAATGATGTTATAATATGATGCAAAAAATCAATTATTAGCATCAAAAAATGTTGTTTCAAGTCAGAAAATAAATTTTTGTAAAGATATACAACTTTGGGAAATCGTTGAACGGAGACAGCACACTGTTGTAAACTTGAATTTATGAAGTCAGAAACTGATTTTTTGAATTAATACATTCAAATTTTGACGCCAATAAATAAATTTAAGACGTTCGTAAATGTTGTAAAAAATCAATTAGCGACGTCAAAAAATAGTACTTCAAGTCGGAAAATAAACATGTTGATTACATATATTTTGGCGTCTTTTTGAGAAATGGTTTAATTGAGCAGCACACTGTTGTAAATGTAAGTTTATGACGTCAAAAATTGATGTTTTGGCGTCATTAATTCAAATTTTGCAAATAAAGCAAAATTCTTTTGATTATTAAAATGCATGGCGTAATCTCCTGCTTATATCAAGTGGTGGCACACATCCAGCTCTTTAAATTTATGTGGCTGTCCGGTCACGGTATCTACGCAAACGAAGAAGCATGTGAATTGTCTAGTACACAAGGGGCAAAAATCGACCTGGGTCTCGCTATGCTTATAACGCACGTGAACGTTTAGGCACAAGGAGACGCTACATCATTCAGCCGTGACGTCAGAGCTTGCCCGAGAGTTGCCGCGCTCTTTAGCGGTTTGCTATTTGATTTTTAGGAGGAGTACAAGCTGCCGCACCTGTTTATAAATGTATTTCTGATCATTTTTATCGTGATTGTTTTAAAATGTTTAGTAAAACCTATTATATGAAGAGTTTAACTCCCTTGTTGCAAATTAAGGATGTAAAGAAGTGGCATTTTGAAATTTATCTACGAAAATCCAAAATTAAAAAAAAACGCGTCTTGCACAATTAAACACAGCTGATTAGAGCTTATATTTTCATAGGTAGACCATGTTACAATAATCAGTATTATCACTGTTTGAGTTCCGTCGATAAACGATTTATCTACGATTTACCTAACAGGAAAATGTAACAATTATTAAACCCGATACAAATTGTTACGCTGCATGCGATACGTCAAACCGCCTTAACTATCCTACGGACCACTACCGGCAGCTGCTATTTGGCCACGTGTGTGTTGTTGTTGTTGTTGTTGTGACAGTGCAGTACTGCATAGCATTGCTCTATTTGTTTAAGGAATAGCGTATCAAGTAATTTGAAATATTAAATATAAAATTTATTATTTTTATATATTTTTGCTCATAATATTATTTTCATTTACTTAATTAATTTTTCAGTTTATGTACCTGTTTATTAATAATTATCTAATACCAAATGTGTAACTGTATTTAATCAGAATTAACTGTTCTATTTCTGTATTTGTCAATTTATTTGACACACTCATTAAAATTTTTAGTAGCTTCCTCCCACCCCACGCGGTTTAATTGGGGGGTCCATGGTTCTTAATCCGCCACTGCATTTTCTAATCTTTTTCCTTTTGACGTAGATTTTCTTCACGATTACAACACTTTTCTAGTAGATACATTATTTTCAAACAAGTCTTACATAAAACCTGTTGCGGACGCCTATGGTTATAGAGATCTCAAGATATTTAAACTTTGATTAATCTAAATATCAACGCAACAAAAATTTAATAACTACGTAGGTGATGTAATAGCACAACTGCTGGAGTTGTAGATTGTACGATAATTGTATGCATGTCGACGTTGCTTTTCAATTTTTTCTAATAAGTTATTCCAGGCGATTGGATACGATTAAATGCGCAACTTTTTATCACTTTTAGTTGTAATTACAGGGGTTGCTATCATTTCAGATTTTTTTTGTGTGTAACACTATAGCGAGATCATGGTAAAATTTGTTGCAAAGCAGCTATTAGAATATTGATTTTAACCTTTTAATCTATGAACTATCTTCGTGTTTTTTTAAATAGAAGCGATTTATCTTGCTGTACACCTAACATATAATTTCGTTAAACGAAAGGGTTTCAAAATACAGCTTAATCAATCAATCATATTTTAATGAGCTACCGAAACCAGCATACAGAAAGCCCAGATTTCAACTACTAATGAGTAACGGTAGCCACAATTGGAACTAATCAAAGTGTTTAGAAATCTCCAAAACTCAGATATTAACATATCAAATAGTAAAATTTACACTAATTACGAAAAAGTGACCCGGCGAACTTTGGCAGGAAAATCCATCTTCACACAACATGAAGAGTTTAGAAAGTTGGGCAATAAAATAGATAAATAATTACAGTTCTTCTTGTATATAAGTCGACCGACGGACCGTGAATTTTTGATTAGGCAGCCTGCGATTGTGACATCATAAAATGCTAGCGTAAAAATGGATTATATCACATTAAGACATTGATTTGATTGCGAAATCGTCACGAACTATTTCGTGTAACTGTATGCGAATTCCAGATTCGTGGTTTATCAGTTTAACAATGGCAACGGGTGGGTTTTGACTGCACACCGTTAGTCGATTAAAATTCAATCGTGATGTCAGAATTTGATAAGTCTATATGGCCTGTTTATGCTGGGACAGGATCACTGACAATCTCTCGATGTTACCTTTTAAACTGGAAAGGTCAGTGGATTTTTTACGCATTTTAATACAATAGAAAGTTACAGATTTAAATGACTAAAGTGTCTAAAATTACCAAAAGTAGAAAATAACACATTAAAACTACAAGAAACTAAAACATAAAAACTTCAAAAAAATTTTAAAAGGTACAGCAAGTAACGAACTTCTTTGTAAGAGCGCTCTTTTGTGCGACCTACATACAGGGTGTCAATTTCGAAACGTACAATGTGTTATATCTCTGCAAGTAAAAAAGGTATTTAACATTTCTAGAAACCGTTTCCACAACATGGAGGTGGAATCATCATTCAACCCCCAAGGGTCTAGCTACCCCAACAAAAAAACTTCGAGCCCATACCTTCTGATACATCATTGAAAAGCCCTTAAAAATAGCTATTCAATAGCAGCAAACATTTATTTCTACCTGATTCGTTTCGGAAAAATGAAGAAATAAACTGGCCCTCAATATCTCCAGACTTGACCCTATTAAACATTTTTTTATGAAATCACTTGAAATCGGTTGTTTACAAAACTCAGCCTCAGACCATTGCACAACTGCGACAACGAATAGTTCAAGAGGTCCGAGCTATTCTGCGCCAAACCTTCCGAAATGTTCGTAGAGGATGTGAGAATAGACTTTACTAATGTCTAGAAATCATTTTGAAAATTTAATCTAATATTTTTAAATTTGATATAAAATAATTGGTTATAAACCTTTTGAGTTTTGTTTCTTAATTTTTCCGAAACGAATCAGGTGAAAATATGTTTGCTACTGTCGCATAGAAATTTTTAAGAGCTTTTCAATGAGGTATCACAAGGTGGCTGTTGCCATTTGTAATTGGGGAAGGTTGCCGTATGAGTCATGATGATTCCCCCTCCATGATATAAAAAACGGTTTCTAGAAATTTTTACTACCTTTTTTACTTCCAGAGATATAACAGATTGTACGTTTTCAAATTGACACCCTGTATTTGAATTTTAGAATTTCACAGTAAAAGAGCTCGGTTTTTCGCTACAACTCTATTGCGCGAAAAAAATGTTTGAAATCACTGGCATATGTTTACATTAAAACGTTTTTTTATTTTTCACTTTACATGACTGAATTTAATACTTGAACTCCCCCTGTTTTCAGCAGTAAAATAGTAGACAAAGTCTCAGGCTTTAGGGCTACTTCACTAAAAGTAAGTGGGTTCGAATCCCATTCGCTGCACTTTTCAGCGCGTTTATACCCGTAATACGCAGCACGTTATATGGTGGCCGTATGAGCTTTGCAGTAGATGTCCTCGTAAATAACCCCCAAAAAAGTTTCAAATTATTGAAGAAATCGGTTATCATAGAGTTTAAAAAAAAGCTCACAAATAAAATTATTACGTGATATCCAAAAATTTAAAACCATCGAAACTGATATGTTAAGCATAACTATTTAAAATACTATATGTAAGAAACAATCGCAATAGATATTCCGAATGAAAATAAACGAAACTTTCGATGACTGAAATGTCTCGAGATATTTCGAGATGTTACAAAAAATCATTCGAATGATGTAGAGCGATCATAAAATTTGGTTTTGTCTGCTTGGACGGTGAGCTTTTAAGAGATAGCCAGCTGCAAATGCACAAACCAAGCAAACCCGAGAGTTTAATGAAACACGAATAATTTGATTTGAACATATTATGCACTGCGCTTTGAACATTAAAATCGAGCGCTTGAACGCTTGAGCGCTTACGTCACATACTAAATTGTAAAATAACAGAATGTTGCGAATATTTCAAATGAATCGTGTATCCGTTTTTGATGAGCGGTCCGAAAAAAACGATGAGAAGTAGTGATGGGATATTTCTAACTACAATAATCGCATCATTCGATTATCGAGATATCTTGAGAGGTTACAGAAAATCATTCGAATTTTGCAATTTTAATATTCTCTTAAACGAGCGTTGAAGCGATAGCAATTACATTAGCCAATTGCAAATGCTCAATGCCATTGCAGACAGAATTCGCGGAATCCGAATGCATCAAAACAACGTTATTTGCCGAGCAAATACGGGGAACAACAAGATAAGAATGAGTTGATTTTAACATTCCGCTATTACTGATAATAGAATATTAGACACAGACAGCAGTTGGCACCGCACTGTTATGCTTTTCGCGGTCATTTCAGCGTAGCGTCATCGTATTAAAATATAATAAAGAACATAAAAATTTAAATGCATTATATAGAATAATCCTGTTCATAAAAACAAGTGAGACAAAACTAGCAATGAAATGTGATAAACTTACGAATTAAATACTGTAAGATATAAATGCTTTGTTTTAAAGAAGACACGGGAAGTTTAACTTGCGCACGGAAATAAACAAAATTAACTCAACCCCTTACGCAAGCGTTTGAAATCAAGTGCCGTGCTGCCCTACGTGATTGTTAGATAAACCTTTGCTCCCAATACCGCTAACAAAATAATAAATAAAATTGTAAATTTTTTAATTTCCACTAATTTAAAAAAAAAATTTTTCATAACTTTCAAAATTTTATATTTAGAAAAATATACAAAATTTTCAAAAATTTTTAAACTATTCAAAATTTTCAAAACTCATATTTCAAAATTTTAAAATTGAAAAAATTTTAAAATAGTGAAAATATTCAATGTGGAATTGGAATTTTCCAAATATTAAAAAAAAATAAATGTTTTCAAAAAACTTCGGGTATACATATACAGGTTGTATCAAATTGCGTGTTAACTATGGGGATCTCGCTGATTTGAAGAGATACGACAATAGTTAAATTAGAGAAAAGTTGTGGAATTCTATGCCCATTAATAATCTGAAAAGAAATTGTACCTATCTTGCTTAGTTTCTGAATAAACTGAAAAAAACTGAAATTTTAAATTTTTTGTTTTCGGTTATAACTCAATTGACATTTATATTACATATTTCTAATTAACACATTATTAGGACACTTTTTTATGCAGAATCTAATTTTTTTTATCAGACTTGGTATAACTGCTACCATTGCTCATTTTCGACTGTCAACTTTTTTCTTACGATCTGCATTTTAAGTTTTTTCATATTTGATAAAGATTTAAATTCTGATTTCAACGATGTATGACACTTTGCAGTTTGTTTAAGTTTTGAGAATTCTATTACAGAAAATAAGAATTTCATAAGAGTGCCATGGAAAGACCACGTCATTTAAATGACACTTTTGTAAAACATGCTCATAAACTCTCTAATGTACGTGTTAGTAACTGTGTCTGTCATGTTGAAAAAATAACTTAACCTGCTGCCTACGCTCAAAACAAAGCTTCCTGAAATTTTCGCATACCTACTGTATCTAAAGGTCAAAGTAAATAAAAAAAGTGTTTTGTTTTACTTCCATCAGTTCATGGCCTACTGGAATTCTTTCAAAATAAATTAAATGACGTTGTCTTTCCATGGCACTCTTATGAAATTTTTATTTTCTGTAATAAAATGCTCAAAACGTAAACAAAATGCGAAGTGTGACACATCGTTAAAATCAGAATTAAAAACTCTATTTAAATATGAAAAAATTTAAAATGCCGATCATAAGAAAAACAAAAGTTAACAGTCTAAAATGGGCAATGGTAACAGTTATATCAAATCTATTCAAAAATTTAAATTCATTATAAAAAAGTGTCCTAATAATGCATGAACTAGAAATATGTAAAATAAATAATAAACGAGTTATAGCCGAAAACAAAAAATCTAAAGTTTCAGTATTTTCCAGTTCTTTCAGAAACTAAGCAATGTCCAATATCTTTTTACATTATTAGTGGGCATACAATTCCACCCCATAGTTAACGCGCAATTTACTACATCCTGAAATTTAAAAATATTAAAACATTTTGTAAATTAGCATAAAAATGTCAAGTATTCGAAAGATTTCGAAATATTTTAAAAATTACAATAAATGCGAAGGTTCCGTGGCGGTTACTCAACAGCTTTTTGCTACTTTTCACCGCTAGGTACATCTGAATGATTTTATCCAAATAAATCATTTGAGTATCAAATCCATTCGATTATGCCTATCTACTAGCCATAAGACCATTAAACAGAAAAAAGAAAATAGCACGTTACAATATTTAAAAAAACACATAAAACATAAAAATTGGAAAGTAAAAAAGTAAACAGAACAAGATTGAGAAAACATTAAAAATGTACTCAAAGCAAACGTTATCCTTATCAAAAAAATATTAATTCAATAGCAAAAGTTTGACAAACACTGGCAATGTAGATATACATTAAGAAACGAATAAGCGATTACCAGTAATCGAACAAATGAAAACAAAACACATATTATAATTAAACTTAAGGAATAGAAAATCAAAATATTTTAAAAATTAACAATAACAAATAATAGAACAACAGACTATAACAAAAAAACATTATAAACATGGAAACGTGACACAACTGAATTTGAAGAAAACCAGAATACTTGAAGTAATTGAAAATAACGCAGCAAATTTAATGAATAGTTACATTAAAAAAAAGGCATTAGCTGAAACTTGGAAAAAAAACTGAAAAGAGAAAAATAGATAATTTAGGCACGAGAAACGTGTAATATTTCGAAAAGTCCAAAGTGTGAAAAATTTTAAATACAGTCGTGATAAGAGCACACATTGACAATTCAAAAAAAATAATTCACATAAGAAAAACAATTCAATTCCAAAAATGAGGAAATTAGAGACATAAAAAATTTAAAAACACCTTTCTTTCACTAAAAACCCATAAATTGTACAATGTTAATAAAGTTAAGAAAACGTCAAAAAACTTAATAAAGCTATAAAATTATTGAAAACAAATTCGTGAATTTGCACGAAATATTAAAGACAAAAATAGCAGACAATTATCTGATTTTAGATTTTTAGATATTTTTCTCTTCGGGAACATGTAATAAATTTATATTAAGAATATGAGAAAAACCTCCTCCATTGTATGGATGTTTTTGTTCGAATCATTTACAGTAATTTATTTTGCACACCTGGCAAGATATAAAGAAACGGCATATCCTTATAAATGTGCCAAAAAATACTCAAATTGTCAAAGCACCTGCTTGAACGAAGCCAGTCAGCTATGCCATGGATAAATTGAATTTAATTTGAAAGAAATTAAGGCAAAAATGAGTTGCGTTATATAACATGACTATAATTTTTATTATCCGGGGCTATCAACACAAATTGATCTAAATTATTCGGCTGCCAAATCAATTGATTAATAACAATAATTTCAAAGTACGCGTCCTTCGACAAGATAGTCTAATTAAATTTATCCTAGATTGGCTCCTTTCAGTTTGTGATTTCAGATGAACGACGACGACGACAAACGCCACCGCCGCCGCACACTAATTTGAACAACTTTGAAAGTGTTATAAAAACACTCATGGGGAACAAACTATATTTACTACTGTACGTGCGGCCTTCAGAAATATTTGAGTGTTTTCATCTGGCATTGTCTGTTGACAATGGATTGCCACGAGCTTGCAATGGGGTCACACTGTAGCAGCAGCTTTCACATGCAAGGGGTCTCATATCGTGGCAGATGCTGTACTAAATTCAATAGCGCAGCTGTTCGTTTCTATCATTAGATTACCTTAGGTACTGCTTCTGTTAATATAGATTTCCGTGATAGATTTGAACGATACAAGTACAAATGGTATACTTTATATTGGTGGCGCATTTGGCGAAAGGAAATTTGAAGGATTTTGAAGCAAGAACAAAGTTTCTGTATTGTGTACATAGTTTCAAAATTTTCTGAAAATACTCTTAAATCGCTGCCTATATTCTACACTGGCGTTCCGTGAGTTCAAAATTTAGGTAGGCAACGGCAAAAATTTCTTTGCATTTGATCATTGCATTATTTGTATCAATGTGTATGCAATCGTATTAATAATAATAATAGATTGGTTGATTGTGTCGTACCTGGAATCATTTGGTCCGATAAGCTCGGCCTCGCGTATGCAAAACGGCAACGCTTATTTGCTTATTTGGGGTTGCTTTGTTTTAGGACTATTCTGCTATTGTTGCTTTAACTGTAAGTGAAATTTGATTCCATGCTGGTTAATACATTCACTCCCACTTTTTGTTTTGCGCCCAATTTTTAATATTACGCGGTGGAGTTAAAATATAAATTTAAAAATTATGGCAAAATAGCTCTTATTGAAATTTAGAATTTGATTCTTTATTTGAAAAGTTATGAGTAAGCATTGTCTACCCTGCCTAATAGGACGGACCGGACCGCTACTGATATTATATGTGCTACATCAGTAAAGCATATCGAAAAAAAATCCGTGGACTAATCGTTAAATTATTCAACTATATAAATAACAACGAGGATAATAAACTAATTGTTATTCTTTTTTGGGTATAACAAATTCCGGTTGTCATATGACAAATATTTGCCTAATAATAATAACAGTTCTCTTGGTTCAACAAAATCAACAAAATTTTCCTTAAACTGATTGCATTATTTCAGGCCGTTACTTGATTTTCCAATTTCTAAGTATTTTTCTTACAAAAAAAAGCCTCTCTTGGAAATTTGAATCACTTTGTTAAGTACCTACAGAAACTTCAGGAGGTGGTTCTTTGGGCTATTTCATGAAGAAAAGTTCCTATGCACTTATGTCTGAAAAATGGATTTTTACGGAGTTACAGTCCCCTGAAGAATGAACAGTGTTATCACTTTTTGTCAATAACTGTCGCAGTAACTGGTTTAGCTTAGTATTTCCACTGATTTTGTTCCAAATATTTTAGATCTTTACAATTTTTGAAGTTTTGTCTAGAAAATCTTATTCTCTGTACAAAAATACACAAAAAAACCCTAGTCGAAAGTCGCTTTATCTAACAGTTTTGGAAATAATTCAATGTTTTTGTAAGATCGAGTTGCCATGAAGGTCTAGGTGTTGTCTTAAGATGTCTAAATAGTTTCGACAAACTTTAAGAGTTCGTTCTACACATGAAAATGATGCAAAAGTTCCTATAAACATTTGTCCGGAAACGCTTCGTTGCAGAGGTAGAAAATTTCAACAATTTAAACTATTATCGCATCTTAGAAAACAGTCAAACCTTCATGACAACTCGATTTTTCATAAAACCTGAAATATACCGAAAACTGTTAGATATGACGACCTTTCAAAAAGTGCACCTTTTTTATGTATGTTTGTTGGAGAATAAAATTTTCTAGACAAAGTTACATAAAGCATTGTAAATATCTAAAATATTACACCCTCACCCGTGAGGCACCTCTGGTGCACTTATTTAAAATAAAACTAGTAGAAAATACTACGCTAAAAAATTATAAAATTCAAAATTTCAGTGCAATTACTGCGAAAGTTATCGACAAAACAGTGATGAGACTGTTCCTTTTACAGCGGGTTGTAACTCCGTAAGAAAGCATTTTCAGTTATAAGTGCATGTAAACTTTACTTCGTGCAAAATACAAGAAATCACCTCCTGAAGTTTCTGTGCGTTGTTAGAAAATGCCGTGTATAAATTCCTATCAATTATTTTCTTTTAAATTTCAACTTGCAACCAAGTAATTGGTAGTAATTTTCGACACACAGATAAGAATGTTTCGTACCAACATTTTCTAAATAACCAATCAATTGTTCTGAGTAGTGTCCGGAGTTTTAGTCCAGCATTTAGTCAGTACGGGTGATGGTAGCTTAGAGGTTGGGCGCTTGACATCCAACACTAAAAGTCGAAGCCATACAGCAATAAAAATGTATGCCGCAACCCGCCACTCACATTTCACAATCCGTTGTAAGCAGCCGTAGGGTCTTAATGCCCAAAAGCTTTTCTGGTATTTAGTCGTTCGGATTCGACGTTAAAATTGTAGGTCCCCCGCATTTCACCTTGGCGCTAAGAAGAGTACGTGGCCGAGAACAGTGCGGGAGCCCATCAATGGGACGTATAGGCTGATTACTACAACGATTTAGTCAGTATTGAAAGTATGAGGCAATAAATTAATAATAGATTCCCGCATAACTCCCGTAAATATATAGTTGTCGCTTCTATGCAATTTGAAGCGAATTATCTACATGCTTATAACAGCAACACATGTTTGCCCTTATGCGAGCTCGTTTAGTTACTTATTATGTACTTGGCCAGCTGTTAATTATTTCGACTGATTTGATACGGTGTTCATAAGCGTAGAATATGAATGGTCACGGATTTTAAAAGTACTACATGAATCTATCTACTTTTTTTATCTAATACCATTTCTTCCTCCATTGCACGATGCTTCATTTCTTCCTCTAAATCAAGATACGGGGTGTAGAACCCCCCTGGCCTAGCTCAATAATAAAGTCACACTGAACGAAACAAGGCATCTCATATATTGCAGTTGCAATTGTACATCTTTGCAAAAATTTTTGCTGTTTCGAGACTAAAAGTCCGGACTTTGGTTCTGACAAATAAATATGAATTAATAACTGTTGCTATTTTTCATGAACTGTTTCAATTTTTTGCAAAAACTTGACCGTTTTACCCAAGTAATAAAATTATCAGATGAGTGATATACACATTTAATTAATTTTATGGAAAAGATAATTATTCTTTTTTTAACAAGCTGTTGCTACTTTCGACAAATATTTTTAATATGCCTACAACCGAATATTTTAACAATAGATGACGGAACATTTTAGAACAGTCCGAACAGCATTGTCAAGCTGGTTTGTTCTTTGTATTATTTTAACCAACAGCTTTTCCCAACTATTTCCCAACAAACACATATTTCAATGTCTATAGAATTTATCATACGACATAATTTTATGTTATTTGAGATTAGAAATAGACGTGGGCGATGCCGGAATTCAGATAAAAATATTCGGTACATTTTCAATATCGAAATATCGCTATAATGCAATATTTTTATGCTAAATAAAAAATCAGCAAGAACTAATCATTTACTCGTCATTATCAAAAACATTACCAATCTCGCCTTTGATAATGACGTGCAAAACATGTTAAAATACGTATAATGCATTTAGAGAAAATTTAAAAAAGAAAATATTTTCTTTCTGCCGCACAAAATGAATTTACATATTTTAAATTTTAAAAACAAATTTGTGAAGTCTAGAAAAATACTTTTCTGAACATGAAGCTTCTGTTCGTTTACACGAGATGGCGCCGTGGCGCTGTAAGTGTTTTGCAGGTTTATGCGCGCCACCTCCGGTGAACGAGTAGAAACTTTACCTACTAAATTATTTTTTCTAGATTTCAGAAAAACTTTAAAGTTTAAGCGAATTTTGTCATTTGACGAATTCAAATGGTCGTCAATTCGATAAATTGTAGTAGCAGTAACAGCTAAACTTTAAATTTCGCGCCTTCGTTCGCACTTAATAAACCAATCAAATTTAGATTAATTTAGAATAAAACGACAATTGAAAAACTTTTTATTTGGAATTCTTTTAAAAGTATTGGACGAATTTATTCACTCTTTAATACCCATATTACGGTAATATTGCTGTACGCACAGTGGCGTAACGTCAGAAAATAAGCGACTATTAGTAATTTATATGTTTCCTTACAGCTTAAGTTAATCATCCTGCAAGCTATGAATTATTGCACTATTAGCAAAACGTTTCTGTAGGCTAAGATAGTTTTGAAAGCCTACAAATAATCTTCCTATACAGGGTGAATTTAAAAGTATGGAATATCAATGCCAAAGCCATAATAAATAACAACGTTACGAAAATAAATTTAAAGCAAAGGTTGTTTAATAGAGTTCCACATCTTTGTAAAGCAATTTCAGTTATACAGGGTGTGTTTACTTTTCAAGGTACAATAAGCAACTATGTTCTTTTAGATAGAAAACCCCGTGTGTCATTACGTTTTTGAATGCGAAATTTAATTCTCTAAGTTGGTATAGGGTATTCCTCTCCCTAAAATATACGGTTGTTGAAATATCCGGTTTTTTTAAATTACAGGCCAATTTAAAAATAATAATAACTGCCTAACGAAAGGTTTTTATTATGATTTTTACAGCGTTTATGCAATGGACTAATTTAGTAAATGCACTGTTGAAAAAGTATTTGAGGGTGTTTGATTTTAAGAGTTATTTTGCACAAACTTCAAACAATATCGTATTTTTTTTTTAAATAGAACACCCTGTATTTTATGACATCATCTTACGATGAATTAAACTTTTTTCCAGTTTCATAAACCACGTCTTACAGCTAAAACTAGTGGTTTTGAAGATAATTATCAGTCCATTTTAAGTCCCGAAAATTTTGTTTTCACACAGGAATTAAATTTCTCGTTCGATGATGTAATAATATAATATACAGGATGTTCCATTAAAAAATCAATATTGTTGTTTGAACATTGTGCCAAATTACACTTCAAACCAAACTACCCTATATAACTCAAAACCGTTTTAACAGTGCATTTATTACATTGGCTCATGTCCATTCACGCTGTAAGAAATTGCATTCAAGAATAGTCAGTTATTACTTTAAAATTTGACTGGCAAGTGTCAATTTTAAAAAAAAATCGTAAATAACTCAATAACTGTACAATTTAGGTATAGATAAACCCGATACCACCTTATAGAGAATTAAATTTCGCATTCAAAAATGTAATAATATACAGGGTGTTCAATTTAAAATAACAAAGTTGTTTATTGTACCTTGAACGTAAACACCCTGAATAAGTGAAAATGATTTAAAGTGATGCGAAACTGTCTACCAAACAACTTTTGTATTTAACTTATTTTTGTAAAGGTGTTGCTTAAGGCTGTTGCATCGATATTCCATACTTTTAATTCACCCTGTATATCCAACTACCAAAAGAATCTTTTGTTGGTTTTCTTCCATTATCTGTTTTAGCACAATTTTAAATAAAATTCATATAATACTTGTGAATTGTGAGCAACTCACACTTTCCATTCTATTAAATTTCAACTTTTTAATATATTTCTGCGGGACAAAATGTAAATTTGGAGACGGCATATTATATACAAAAACGATTCAGTCAAATTTAAATCGTTAACTACAAAAATTTTATTTAATTATAAATAATTGCTTTTAAGAAACTTCGAACTGATAGAACTAAACAGAAACTGTGCTAGTAGATTAGCCGAAAATGAACAATTTCCAACCCGCAATTAAATTTCTTTTAAATTAGAATCGTTTCGTGCTCTGTGTTTATAAAAACACGATGCAACAAAAAAGAAATCCGTAAAGTACGGTACAAGGTCGAATACATGAACTACAATTTAGAAGCTATAAATACCTTAATTTCCATGTACTGTTACTATCAGAAGCCTCAATTATACCTATTCAGCAACAACTGTGAAGTTAGAAAGAACATTTCCGGGAAATTAGAGGAATTCTTGAGTCACAATGGGACGATGTAATACTCTCGTATAAACACTTTAATACATTCGAGGTGAGAAATCGTTACAAACTTTAAAAACATCCCAGTTTTTTTTGCGTTGTTGATTCCATCCGTCACGCAAAATTCGCGTTATACATTTAATAGTTTTTTTTTAGGTTATAATAGTAAACCAATCTTTATACTATCTACTAGGAATTTTCGGGATTTCTGCTCAGTACTGTTAGAACGTTAAAAACAAGCAAAGCAAAATTATGGGCGCTGAACCAAAAACAACACGTTTAGAATTCACGGTGCCTTCCGGTTGAGCACCACCTGCACTTCCGGCGATACGGATTAGAATACGCTGTTCATATATGTATAATTATCTTAATATCTCGGTAGGTTATCGTACTCTTCATTTTACTAGCCGACACACAATGTCAAGGTTATTTATTCCGCCTCAGAGCGACGTGATATGCTTCAAGAACTTCTGCTTTTGTGTTATTCTTGCATTCTAACAGTTGAATTCGAAAACTTAGAAAGTTTGAAGATCAAAAAATGCAACTGCTGTTTTTCCGATCCAGTAATTGAGACTTCCCGTCGTAAATTTTGCAAAGTGCATTCAAGATTCTGCCGTGAAGTGTTGAATATTAACGTTGTAATACAGATCGCGTTAAGCACTATTTAGCGCTAATTTTAAACCGTTTTAGTACTTTAACGCCTACTTTAATCCGCATCCTATCACCACTACATCTGGGTTAAAAAAAAATTAAACCAGAGAACCAAAGCGAAACTCAAAGCGGAACTCAAAGAAGTTCAATCGGAAACGAAAACCTACACAATTTCTTAGAAGTGTCCTTAAAAACGTTCTTATTTTATATGACCATACTTATTAATTCGAATTTAATAGTGATGGGCATAAACAATTGATTGCCATTCGAAAGCATTTTATAATCGAATGATTCATTCGGATGTTTCTATGCGGAAAAAATAGTAAAAACGCCCTCTTCTTGCTTCCCAAACGCTCCTGTAAAAGAATATTAGTTCTCATCGTCTGTTCTCGGGCCGCACAGCAAAACAGCGCAAACCTTCAGCTTTGAATAGTATTTTTATTAATTTCATCACATTTCATCGCTAATTCCGACCTGTTTTTGGAGTAATATTTCTATAAACCGCGAAAGCGGATACATCGTTCTGTTTCACGAATCAATTATTTTTTTGAAATAAGACGAAGAACAAAAACCATATACGATTATTATTTACAACTTAAACAATCAATTTTTCTTTTTTTTGTGAAGTGCGCCACTTGTATTTACATAACTATGAATTACTTTGTAGTTTCAAATTTTTTTTATTATTTATACTTTTTAGAGCAATATTAAAATTTTCAAATACGACCCTGCGTTGTAATGACCACGAGAAACAAAATAGCGCATTGGAAACTGCTATGTTTGCTATTCCTAATAAATAGTAATGTTGCAAGACAAAACATTCTTATCTCGTTCTTGGACGTCTTTGTGGAATCGCATTCAAAATTCTATGTCCATTTGTGTATTCGCATCATAATACCACGGCTGCTGGTGTCATCGTATCATGTATCTGCATTGGGTATTTGCAGTTGCCTACTGTAAGGGGGTATTGTTTCAACGGCCGCTTCCGAAATTCCGCTTCCGATTATTTTCGTTCAAAACATCCCATCACTAAGGTTTCCAGTCCCTGGATTTGGGACCGTCCCGGGATCCCATCCCAAAAATCTAGTCCCCGGACAACACACGAAAATTCCCGGGTCCTTAAAAGTTCCGAAATTATAGCAAGGTCACAAAACATGCGCAAAAGTGGCGGGCATAGCATAGCAAGATGATGTTCCTCTGTCCCAGTTCAGGAAGGAGAAAAATCAAGAAGTGCCACTAAAAGAAAAATTGGGCATGGCCACAATAATTAAAAAAGAAATAACACAACATAAATTGAAAGGGGGGGTTGTCGTGGACGAAATTTCCAGTTATGGTTTAAACATTTAGTAACCATACCGATACCACCTACCAGCGTGCAATCAGAGTGGGCTTTTTAATGGCAGGAAATTACATTTAGAAGTTACATTGAAACACTTTACCTATTTCGAGACCTTCGGGACTATTCCCCGGACTTGAAATTTGGTCCCGATGTCCCGAAAACCTATTTGATTCCGGGACTTGGGAACCTAACATTTAACAGTTCCTCTTAGAAAAATTGAAAATTGAAATTGGATGTATAATCCTACTTTGAACGCATGTTATATAAATTGCGAGAACTTAATTCGAAATTAAGAATCCAATTTGTTATTAGAAACTAAAAACCTTCTAGTGGAATCCTTTACGAAATAATCTGCAACTTAAAACACTTCTTTGTGGACAATGTTAAGCACGAAAACCATCTGTGCCTTCGTTGTATTTTATTTACTGGCGAATGGGCGAAGAGAGGGTATGTAGTTCCGAAAACAGATTCCGGAAAGAAACAGATAGCGCTGCAAGTGGCAAGTGTTAAGCGTAAGTTCATATGAGTTCGTTTAAATGAAGGCTTACATAATTTTTAATTTTTTTTTAAATCAGCATTTTTGTGCCCATCTACACAGTAATAGCGTTTATTTATTTATAAAAAAATCGATCAAAATCAGCTTAGTAGAACTCTGGGAACAGATGTTGAAAGAACTGGCGACACGTTTTCAATAACTAGAAAGCTACATATAGCAAGTGAAATAAAATAACTATTTAAGATCCACTATAAGCGAGTACTTAATAGAAACCTATCACAAAGTTTTGACTTTTACATCAATTGTTTATAGTATTATCAATTCCCATGATCAAAACGTAATAAATAACTATTGTTGAGCTAGCTGGTTATAATCTTATAATACAGAGGCGGGCAATCTTTATGTTGGTGTCCTTGCATTGAATATTAATGCAATTGAATTTAAGAGATTATAAAATATCTGATACAACTTTAAACGACGCATTTCCTGCTTGCCCTAAGGAAAAAATAGGTGGTGCAAACGAGTACCAGTAAGTTGTGTTTGAATTATGGAACTTCGAGATACATCTGCAAAACTAAAACATAAAAATTTGGTAAAAAAAAACTAAGGTCTAAATCAAAACCCTTTCTTTATAGAAGAATTACTTTTTTTAAGTACACATGAATGATGTTCGTAGGAAAGTAAAGTAACTAAATAACCTATTGTAAAAATTGGTGTCGCTTCCTACGCTTGAAATCTATAGCTTAGGCAGCAAGATATACAAACAAAGGAATATAAAGTTGCATAGCCAACGGTACGATGGTGACAGTAGAAGTCACATTGTATGGATTGTATCATATATTCATATCTTAACCTTGTTATTCCTGGTGCATTTTCAAATGTTCGAAACATAGTACAATTTGCAAGGTGATAAGAATCTAAAGATGTACTTATATCGATTGTTGCAATACTATCAAGTTGGCTGATATTTAAGAAATAATTTAATTTGCAATTTTTTTAGTTCGAAATTTTTAAACATTTATGATTTTAGAGATTTTAGTGCATTTGCAAACTTTATCAACTTTTCCTGGGATTTTTAAAGGATTTTGAAATACTTTCATTCTTTTGTTAGTTCTGTAGCAAACTCGCTCAATAATAATAATAAATACTTTCGCAGTTATTTTGAAGAAAATAGTATATTATAATACAAGTGTATAAGCAAGCCTTTAAAGCACGCACGACGGGGTTAACAGAGCAGTGCTTTAAAGGCTCTTATACACGTGTATTATACGCTATTTTTTATTATACCTGCATCATAATCTAGAAAATAAGAAGAATATAGCAAAATTGATGACGTCATTGTTGCTTAGCAACTTTAAAACACCGGGGTGTTTAATGTTGGGTTTACGCGCGCTTTTTGGTTTGTTTTACAAGGATTATGATGCAGGTATAATAAAAAAAATAAAACAGGATAATTTCTAAAAATGTAAAAACCATAACTATTCTGCCACATAAACAGTGCGCTGGACAGGGCCAGTGGCAGCCTGTGGTATGGCATAGTGGGAGGGCAATTTATGACAGTATGAGATTTTTCCTACCCTTAAAATTTGGAAAGCTTTACATTTATTTAAGAGTAAACTTTAAAATTTGATTCTATGACTTAAGTCCCCATGTGATTTTGTGTTCCATAGCCAAGCCTTACCAGTTATCTTTGGTCATATTAATTATCTTTAACAGAAGTATACTTTTCTCCAATAATATCAAAATAGTGAATGATAATCCTGTTTTCCAAAAAATGTAGTGGCTATAACGCTAAAAAATGTTTCTGTATTTGAAAGAATTAAAAAAAAGAGAAAACAGTTTAGAACTAGCTTACTAGAGCAAAAATCGCATGGCGTATTTTTTGTGGTAGAAAAGTTATTCAAAGACTACAAATTTCCTAAAGTAGTATTTTCAAAAATATGAGTTTTTTTTAGTAAATTGTGAAATCAACAATTTTTGAAGATTGGCGAAGTTATCCGTTTCATTTTGAGCTGTAAAGAGAGCTATAAAGGTTTAAAAGCGAGTGAAGCCCTCACTTCGCGTTTACTTTTTCATATTTATAAAAAATAATAACTTTATATCTCATACAGCCCCAACAATTATAGCACCTCAAACCACGCTCGGTTTTTGGGTATTTAAATATAAATAAAATAGGAGAAATAAAAAAGTCCTTCTCTCTCAGCAAAAGCTGAGAGAGAAGGACTTTATTTTTTTTTTTTTTTTATTTATTTATTTATTTATTTATTTTTTCTCCTATTTTATTAAAATTTTCCTCTCATGGGTGAAAACCAATTTTCTAATTTAAATATAAACCCACGGTAATACCTCATTGCTACTAATCACAACTAACCATTGCGTAGAAATTCCAGAGTGATATCTATTCAGCATTGTAATTGTAGGAAGCGTTTATTATTAAATACTGTACCAAACTAGAGCTAGAGGCAGCATTTTTGTGAGAGAAAATCGATATTTTGTAAAAAAAAGAAAATTATTTGGGATTTAAGAACATCAGAAATCGAAGGCTAAATTTGTCAGCCAAGAAATTGGCGAGGAAGAGAGCTAGCCCCACTAACCATAAATATATGATATGCGTAAAAATTAAAATTATCTTATTCTACTATGACTCGTAAAGAATTTAACTTGAAATGTTTTGTCGTTTATTAAATAAAGCGACGTTAATTCGGTTTTTAAAAATTCATAGACGGCGTCACAGAGAAATAAGCGGATTGGGAAACCAACCAAATTGTAGTTTATCCCTATTTGTATAAGTCTGCAAAATTAAAAAGAAAGTCAGTTTTAGTAGCAATATTTTTGAAGATTTCCAAAACTTTTTCACTTCACCAGTTTCATAATTCCAAAACGTCTTCTAGATGCTAGTCCCAAGGGCTATTTACAATACTAAATGTCATCCAGATCTGTTAGCTGGAGTAATGGGAAACTAAAACGGTATAAACAAAATATACCACGTTTGGAAGAATGTTTTAATTTCTTTACGAACCTCTATAAAATAGTTTTATAAATTTTATAATACATTTCTCAAACTTGTGAGTATTCCTAATAGTTATCTTTAAAAATTTAGAAAAAACAAAAACTATTCTGTAAAAATACAGTGATGTTATATAGTTTTTCTATTTTATTAATTTAGCAGAATTTACTAAAAGAGTTTTTAAAAATAAGACATCGATTATTGATAAATTTTAAAAATGACACTAGTTTTAAATTTCAAAATTTTCAAAGCTACTTAAAAGAAATTTCAAAGAATGTATAATTATGTGTTCTTCCTATTAAAATACTGATTTACTGAATACTGTTAAGAGAATAAATTTTCCGATCTTTTCATAATTTTTTTACGATATAATCGATAGTTTTAAAACTATTTCGACTTTCTCCAAGTTATTTTATTTAAAATTCACTTAATGGGAATCTCAGGACATAATGTAGTAAAACTAATTTGGTATTATCATACAACCTTAGAAGCAAGAATCTTGTAGTAAACTAATTTACCTATTTAAAAAAAAAACAACAAAAGATTGTTACACACCCCTCCAGTTTGAAGGACAAAGTACATTTAATGCCCAGCAACCGATAAGTAATAATACTTTGTCTGCATGCTAGAAATAAATAAGTTAATACAAAAGTACTTACATTGTGTAGGTTAAGGGTCTTGAACCAATTTCCCTCAATTTTTCGTTCTTCGGCGGAGGAAGCCTGGTTAAGTCAATAGGTCGCTTCTCAGGTAATCTTGCCCGCATACTCTGATTTATTCTCATTTGTCTGGGTTGTAGAGGTGGAGCAACGTCTCTGCTAGGACTTTCGGCAATTGAAGCTCGTTGACTACTTCTTAGTTCCATAGGTAGTGCTGGTAGCTTTTTACACTCTTCAGCTTTGTTATCGAAATGTGGTCTTAGGGGTTCAGCTCTGTATTGATGTGATATCCCATTGGACACTTTTTGACTAACGGCCACATTACCATTTAGTTGCATTTTTTGCGAGGGATAACGAGTACTAGAACGTTCTACATACGATCTTTGATTTGGAAAACCAAGGAGTGGATCAGGTTGAATTATTTTATTACTATGAGATTGAGGTTTCTCTGGAGAAGTGAAGTGTCTGGATTCCTTTGGACTATTATTGCCCATAGAATTGCTAACTGAATTTGTCTTCGTTTCCTTAACATTATTGATCATTCCATCTTTTAATTTATTACTTGTTTCTACTTGTGGTTCAGCATACTGCCGGCTACTTGTATTATCAGCTAATCTACCAGTAAATTGTTCCTGCCAATCTGAAGATCGCAATTCTGGAGGCGGTGGAGGTAATGGTTCATCATTATTAAAAACTTCATCTTCAAGAACTGTTGGAGGTGATGGTGGAGGTAAATCAGGGCTTGGTAACCTCTGAGTTTGAAAAAGATCTGGAAATGCAGTTCGTAAATGAGGATTTTTGGGAGGTCTCTCTGGAGGTTTCTCAGGAACCCAATCATCGACAGATATTGAAGGCCCAACAATGACGGGACCTATAAGATCAGTAGCTAGGCTTCCACATGAGTTGCTATGTTGATGGTGTGGGATTAGTTTACTTTCTGCTGTTCTCGATTCACGAGATGAGAAACTGCTTCTTCTTGAGTTCGTTCCTGATGCATAATCAGAAGCAGAAGATGCTCTTCTAGAAGGCGATTGAATTTTAATTCGTGGCGGAGGTTGGGGAACAGGAGTAGGGGTTGGTTGAGATCGAGCAAGTTGTGGTTCTGAACGCCAAGCATTGCCTCTATTTGAACTCGAATGGTGGCGTTCATAAAATGATAAGAGAGCTTTCTTTTGGATTGCTTTTAATGTTGGATCCGGTATCCTATGCCTTTTATCTGGGTCCAAATATGAATACTTTTGCTGCTTTTCTAACTCGTGTATTCTATCTGCTACGGAAAGTGATTGCTGGACCGATAGAGATGATAACCTAAAAACACTTAAGTTAAATAAAATTTAGAATTATTATTGATAGGTAATCCTTACCTTTCATTTTGTTCGTGTTGCAGTTCTGACGGCTCAACTGTGTAGGTATTAACAGCAAATAGTTTTAACTTATTGGCGCTATTATTTCTCTTCTCTTGGTCTTTCCAAATACGTTGATTATCGCTACCCATATACAGCACACTTTCAGAATGATGTTTTTGCGGAGTTTGAACTCTAGCACTGTGCGCGATCAATTGTCTAGACATAGAAGAACTGGAAGAGTTTGCAGGATGCGTGCAAGAACTACTAGCAACCGAAACATCGCTCATAGATCCATGCCATTTAAGAGTTTCACTAGACGAAGCACTACCAGAACTAGTTGTTACCACACTATCTCGCCCTTCGCGTCTAGTAACATGATTCTCCTGTTCTGATAATTCTTCCCAAGTAGCAGAAGACTGAGATCTATTAGCAACTGCTTCACTGTCCCGACGTAACCGATCTAGAAATGGAGTTGATGTTGAATCTGTACTTGAAACGTAGCTATGATATCCCTCTGACTGGGCATATGAAGGCTGCTTCTGGTGTTGGTGATGTAAAGCTTCTTCATAACTTCGAGTGTATTCTTCTAATTCGGCTTGCGTCAAATGAGATAGAGATCCTTTAATGGCGTCGTTATATTGGCAAAATTTTTCTAGTGTTGGGTCTTCGTATGAACGAACGTATTCTTCAAGGTCAGCTTGAGTTAACTGGGGTTTGCTGATATCCCTTTCAGGGGGAGATGGCACCATATAATCCATATCTCCTAATGCTTTGCCTTCACGGTCAACGCGAGGTAAGTAGAGATGATCTTTTAAGTTATCTATGCGTGATTCGTATTTTTCTGGAGAGATTTTTTCACATTTTTCCATCACAGTTTTCAGTTTCTGTAAAGAAAAATAAAGTGTCAGTTGGGGTAAATTACAAACACAACCTTAAAATTAGTAATGTTGGTAGGTACCAGAGAAACATATATTTTCAACAAAACCAATGCCTAAATTTAGAACCTCTTGATAGTTCCGGTAATGACATGGGTGATAAGGATTTCAAATTTTAATCTAAATTAACTTATTCGTTTTTTGACAATATCAAATCTATTGGCAAAGCGGGAGCGCAATGTTGAAGAAGAAAAATAATTTAAAAAAAACTCCATTTTCTGGGAATTAAACTCGGGGTCCTTGCATTGGTGAGCGAATGCTTAACCTGAAGATCACTCCCACAACACGTGATTTTCATAGATATTAAGACACGCATGGAATGTGACAACATTTGTATAGAACCCGCTTTAATCTAAACCAAATCACAAGATGGTTAAAATCTTATGGCACGCACTCCGTGAAACACGTTGTATATTTCAAACATTCATCAATATTAGAAATATTTTTTTTTTATGAAAACCATGCAATTTCATATTTCTTTCAACAATTTCTAATTTTTTATTTATAAATCAAGATTATTGCTTTTTAAATACACATGTTATTCATTTTGTTTCCTTGCCTTTTCCTGTTCTTTAGAGTTTCACTTTTTTTTGATTTTACTTTTTCTTCTTCTAAACATTCAGTACATTTATTCTTACTCTAGCAGCAGTTATAAGGTTTTAAAGAATTGCAACATCTTCGGAATTGATATCAAACAGTTTGAAGACATTTTGAACTTACCATTTACTATTCAAAGTGTTAAATGTGACAGATTTCGAAATTTTGCGATTAAAAGAAACTTTAACTTAAAAAGTGGCTAATCACTTATAAATGTGACTATTTGGAAGCCCTGCACTTGGTTTTAGTAGCATTTATTTGGATTAATTTTCTAAATCTGAAAACAAAATCTGACAGAAAATCTTAGAACAGATCCAACACTTTTATCCGAACTGTCTAGCTTCAAAATGACAACCGCTGCAATTTTTTGAAAATTCTGGCTTTTAGAGTCCTACACAGTAACAATTATTTAAAAATGTTGGTAAATTTCAAAACAATATCGCTCGAAAACGGGCAACACAAGTTTTTTTTAATTTGGTAGACTAATAGAGATAGGGATCAGCTGTAATTAAGTTTTTGTCCCAATCCGCTAGTTACTTTGTGACGCCTTCTATGAATTTTTGAAGATTTTGATTTTAACGCGTATTTACTCAAAAACGGGTTACCAGATCGCGATTAAACTGGGTATTATAACAGGATTGCCAGCAATATTAAATTTCCCCCAGTTTTCCAGCTTTTCCCTGACCAAATATTCAAAAGCCCATGTTATTAAATTCGTGTTTCTTTCATGATCTAAGTTTATGTGTGGTTAACTTATAATATAATATAAACAGCAACCCTGTGTAAATACCCCTGGAGTACACAATGTTATAAACTACGAGAACTTTTGACATGTTCAAAATAATATCGCTCCAAAACCGGCAACGTTTTGAATTCTTTACGCTACTAGAGTTAATTTCTCTGCAACGCCTTCTGGGAGTTTTCAAGAGAGAACCAAGGGACGGTACAAATTTTCTGTTTAAGCTAATAAGTTGCTCATAGGTGATAATAGAATAAGGTTTATAACTTAATTTTTAGGTGCAGCAAGAATTAGAGGAGTTAATTTTCCCCTTCTCGCCGTTCTATTTTTGGTTTTATTTAATCCCAAGAAACTAGTTTCCAAATATTAGATTATTTTCTATAAAAAAAATATTGGTTTCAAATTTTAATAAGACATGCCCGCGGGCAAAGTAAATACTGTACAGGGTTTAGTGAACTGATGCTGCATGTTTGGCGTGTTAGCAGTGGTTGAACAATTTGGTCCGCTCGCGATAGGTGAGGGCAAGTTTTTCTCTAGGGTAGTGCGGTGTACAGGAAGAATGCAGGGCTAGTTCCGTTCGCATGTAGTATACCGTTGAATTACTTTTAGTTATATTATTCCGCTAATTGCTTTCACATGCAATGGAAAGAGTATACTGCATTCCCTGTTGAACACACATGATTACATATTTTATCTACGACTGCTTGGATAAGGACTTATTATGTCATTCATTTGCGTTAGGTAATGAAGTTCATTATCTCACTAGTAAGGTAATGCATTCATTACCTAACTCATTTTATTTACACAAACCAAACTGAAGCTTTGTTTATAAGAAAACTGGCTGGTTGTCATAGTATTGAACAAATCGAATCTAGTTCGTTCCTTTGATTTTAAAACAAAAGTATTTGAAAAGTGATTTGCCATTTCCAAATAAATTAATGTGATATGACAAACATCATTTCAAGCAAAAAAGTTCGACTTTTAACAAATTTTAAGCAGTCGTAGATAAAATTCTGTATGTCGCACGTGAGATAATGCATTATTATGGCACTCGTTTGATTACACGACTCGGTCTACAACCTCGTCGTGCAACTTTCAAATTCGTGTTATAATAACGCCTTTATCCCACTAGTAACACAAATAACTATTATAATTCAAAAATACTTTATGTGCCCAACGCCAGTAATGCATGGTTTTATCATTCAGGTTACTGGCGATTGATTCTACGCTAGCTAAGCCGGTGGAGTGGCTGTACTGGTGCGATCTTACAAGCCACTGCTCTCGAGCAAACCGTTTATACAAACATGCTTATGAAATCTGATAATACAATACATTTCTAGAGTATCCTGGCGAAGTACTCCGTTTATTTATTTTTTGTGTAATTTTATATATGGCCTTTCCTTTCTTAAATATTTTATTAATCAGTTGCAGCGTTACTTCGTAGTTCATATGATTGTATAAATAAAATACTTTATAACAATATTTATTTATTTTAACCTTATAGGTATACCGACATGTTTACCTTTCATAATGACACGTAGGGTGTCGAAATACGTATAAAGTTAAAATATATAAAAACTCAAAGAATGCGTCACAGAGAAACTAGCGACTGGGACACTAACCACATTGTAGCTTATGAGAGCTCTGTGAAGCCCAAATTTTAAAAATATCTTATTTAAATATAGTTAAAATAAAAGTTTTAAAACATTTGTAGCAGCCGCGATTTTGATGCTAAAAGTTCGAATTTGATTTGCCTTATCAGATTCAGTTTTAGTAAATTAGTTTTCCGAAAAATATGCTACAAAAACAACACATTTCTTAAATTCTGCTTCCGATTTCGGATTTGTTTATTTTGTCGGTGAATTTTTGATCCAAAGCACATCGAAATTTGCCCATCCGTTCGATAGATATGAGGCTCACATACCCATATACGCAATCACAGACAGACAGACATTTTTTAAATCCTTCGATTTTAAAGGACTCTATTAATGCCATGATCTTAGAAAGTAGCGATGTGCCCCGTGATCCCCGAGGGAGTTTATTTCACCATAGCATCGTTGAGGTTTCTTCAAAATTCGTTTTCTAACGGTGCCTTTTTACTGGATAAACTAGGGATTTCGTTCCCCGAGTTATTTTATTTACAATTTACCTTTTAAAAAGACCGGTTAGCGTAAAAGTTGGAATTTAGTAGTTTATTCTATGTACTTGTACATCCATTGTCTTTTTGTCTTTAATTATTGTACTTATGGTACGATCAGTATGTCTTTACCTGTTGCATAGAAGAATGCTGCCTCTTCATATAAGGTCGCGTATAAGTCACGACCTTTTCCTTAGGGTAATTAGTATGGTCTGTCCAAGACTTGGAACGATGTGATCCGCCACTAGGAGGGCCTCTAAGTACCTGGGGTGCCTCCGCAGCTGCTGGAACCGGCCACGAAGGAAACTTTTCATGTCCAGGTCCGTACTTGATAGATTTGAGACTGGAAGAATCTCGAACTGGTGGTGCAGGTGGTGGAGACTCAGCATCTCGAGTAGGCGCCGTGATTACAGGTGCAAAATTCAACCCCGACTGGCTGTGCAAATACGAATATATGGATGGCGAGTGGTTCTTGCTTTCACGGGTGGCTTGAAGATTCGGAGTGGAACGTGAAGGCATCATTGTGTGGGAAGAAGGTGTGATGGCCTTTGCCGGAAAATGCGGCTTGGGGTAGGCTTCGGCGCCATTAGTGTGACCTCTGCAACAAAATCGAATGGGTTAGGCTCGTCTTGAAGGCTAACGAAGTAAAGTTGTAAATTGCTGATTACATTTCCGTAATGTTTGCAGTTGATTGTATCAACTTGATGATAATGAATGGCTTTTGCTTTTTAAGGGAAAGAATAAGGAATAGAACTGCAACGAATGAATGTAACATTGTGAGTCACCTACGCAATGTTATATTGCGCGAATCACTTCTATAGAAGTGATTTGTTGCACTTTTAATTAAATTATTGTGCTAACAAAAACTAATTTTAACAAGTACCAATTTAAGGATAGCCAAGGCTAACATAAATCCGTAACTCCCACAAACTGTATTCATCAATTATTTGTTTCACTGAAATATTAACCTTTTGCAAAAAATACAAATATTGTGAAGGTTTGTAATTAGCGAAGATCTTAATGAACCTGACATTTACTTTTTCTTTGTTAATATTTTTTTTTAAATTTCTAATAAACATACCAAAACTTTTATTAACATAGCGAAAAGAAAACAAATGAAATTTTTACAAAAAGTTAAAAAGACATTTATAACTTTTCTAGCTATGTACCATTAAACACTTTTTAGAGCTTTTAAAAAAATTACTTCTTGAGAATATTGTTTAATATTTTATTAGATAATTTTTTTTGTTAGACTATTTATCGACAATGAACGGTAAAAATTTCAAAGTCTCTACTTTAAAATCTGGTAAATTTTGCTATTTTACGGGAGTATATTTTTTTTTAAATGGAAATCGCGAACGTTCAACAATTATAACTTTCATAATATTTGCATGAAAAAATGTCAAATTTCTTTAAATATATTCAAAATCGTTATTTTCAGCAGTGTTTACTAAAAACTTTCAAAATCTAAAGTTTAAAAAAAGTTTGGGAATTCTCAAACTAATCAAAACAAATAAAAATTATTACAATTTTCAAGTTTTGCAGATTCAGAATTTTCCATAAATTAACCATAATTAACAAAAATTTTTTAAATTCGAAAATACCGAAAATTTAGAAAATTTGAGAAATAACAAAATTATGAACACTGCAATTTTATTTATATTGAAAATTTTGAAAATGTGAAAAATTTGAGTGACTAATATTAAAACTATGAACATGCAGCTGGCGGAGGTTCGGAATCCTCCTTAAGCTGTAGGTCCCGCTGGCGCATGATACAGAAATGTAAATATGGCGCCGGTGTCCGGGTGCGGAACTGCCTCCGGGTCTCCCCGCGAATTTAATTATACAAACAAATTAAAAATTTATCATTTTAAACTTTTTCCCAAATTTTGCATAATTTTTCAAAACTCGAAAATTTTGTCAAATACGAATATACCGAAAATTTAGAAACTGAAAATTTAGAAAAAATTATATTTTCAGAAATATTGAAAATTTTATATAAATTGTGAGTATGTCTAGAACCTAAAAATTTTGAAAATTTACGAAAAAGAATTCACAATTCTTTAAAAATTTATATATCTTTATTTTCGGCAGTGTCTAAACGTTTCAAAGCCTGAGGTATAAATGAAAATTTGGTAATTTCCAGTGATCAAACCAAATAAAATAAACTACAAAAATTTTCGATATATTTTCAGTTTTTAAAAGTTTTAAAGACTCGAATATTTTGTAAATTTTTGAAATATTGAAAATTTAGAAAATACGGAAAATTTAAAAAATATTGAAAATTTTGTTATTTCAGAAGTATTGAAAATTGTGAAACTGTTTTAAAATTATAAAATTTTAAAAATTTCGAAAATATTACAAATTTAGAAATAATTGATACTTAAAAAAATTTCTTATTTCAGAAGTTTTGAAAATTCTGAAACTGTTTTGAAATTATAAAACTTTAAAAATTTCGAAAATTTTTAAAAATAATTCAGATTTTACAAATACTCAACCTTTTTATTTTCGGCAGCTTTTCAAAGTCTGAGGTAAAAATAAAAGTGTCAGAATCCCCAGTAATCAAATCATCAAATGCTAATTTAACAAGTTTCATAAATATTCATGATTTTAAAAATTCTTTAACTCGTAAATTTTGAAAATTAAATAATTGTGAACATTTTTTAATAATTTAACATTTTGTTATTTCAGAAATTTTGAAAATATTTTGAATTTTGAAAATTGTCTTCCGCAACCGGAAACGGATGTTTTCTTGGTTTCATTTTTTTTTAAACAAAATTTAAAAACTTACAAAATATAAAGATAAAGAGGGCCAAGACAAATCAAAACTATATTTACAACATCCCAGTTTTAAAATGGCGGTCGCTAGGATTTCTTCAAGATTTTGACTTCAGCGCCTTATTATTAAAAAACCAGTATACAAATCGGGATGAAATTTGGTATCACAGCAGCCCTGGTGGTATAGAACGTTGCTATGTAAAAGAATATTTGTACAAAAAAACAATTATGTGAAAATATTTTCAAAAATTTCTGCAGATTCAAAATAATATTGCTCAGAAACTGGTCACAGGATTTTTCTAATAATTTATAGGCTTATAGAGCTAGGAATAAGCTACAATTTGATTCGCCAATTTCTCTGTCACGCCTTCCATGAATTTTTAAAATGTAAAATTCATGGCACTTTATTTAATAAACGGGAGACTATAAATCATTTATGTTTGAGCTAAATTGCTCATAAGCGATAGTAGAATAAAACTCACAATTTTAAGGAAAAACAATATTTAGTAGGGTGTTTTATTTCCCCCCTCCCGCCCAATTTTTGGCCGATGAGTTTGTTGTGTCGCCCCTGGTTTCTGTAATACCGATGAAACTTTTTCTCAAAAAAATAATAAATTTTGGTTGTAACTGACTCTGGTAAACTGAGCAGGCTACTAATGCCCCTGGCAATTTCCACCGGACTCGCTACGCTCTGCTGTGCGACATGTGCGTGTAAATTGCAAGCCCACTGCCCCGCCGACAATTCGCGAGGGGTATGAGGTGTTGAGAGGGCCAGGTACAACGCAACGTTATACAGATATGCTTTTGCAAATATGATAAGTAATAAGATCAAAAGTATAAGAAAGTCCAGGCAAAGTGCTTTGCCCACATCATCCTTATTATATTGGGTTCAAATGGTAAATACATTTTAGAGTTAAGACTGAAATTTGTTTAAACATTTTAATGCTACACGTTTTCAAACCTTGACCTCCTTTAACTACAACAAACGTCATAATTTGAATTTATATCTAGATGGTGGACCATAAATACTGAAATCCATAAAGTTTTTGCAACTGGGAAAACGGCAAATATCAGAAACACAAGACGGCGGAACCAAATGGTGACCACATGGGCATAGCTGGCTGACGACCCGGTCGACCGACACCCGCACAACCGGTCCCAGGTCGTCCGTCCAGCATCAGAAGAACCAGAAAGATAAATGAATGAGCCCGACCATTTGTGTAATGCAATAACACATAAACAGTCATTAGGTTCTTTCTGCTACGCCAATTAGATGAAAGCGTCAAGAGGTCAGTACATCTCGCGATTTCCGTAACGAAGAACGGCATTGTCTTAAATTATGTAGGTCTCAGAAAGTCACGGGAATATTCTAACAAGAAAATCCCATTACGAGGTCGGTTAATGTGAAACAAGAGATTTACGCACGCAATGCGCCTTCTGGCAACCATACCGACAGATAAAACCATTATGGTTTCAAAATTTCGTATTTACGATAAAGACCTTTGTCGGGTGACACTGTCCAGAACACCTGTGTAATCTACAACCGTCATAAAATACAGGATGTTGCACGACTGATTACCACCAGCAGCGGAACGAAATAAATTACACTTTTCGAGCCATAAATTTACTATAGAAACCATAAGACTCCTCCCAAGGGGTGACCTTTACTTAGAGCTATTCAAACTCGGTGCTGGTTTCTAAATTTCGAAAATAATGACGTCATATTTTTTTAAATTTTATTGTTAGGAGAAAATAGGAAAATAAGACATACGTACTATATTATATTTTATTGGTAGTCTAATGTATAATATCAGGGGTCAAACCCAAAAACATACTCTTTTAAGAAATATTTTTCAAAGAAATATTAAGATTTCTTTAAGAGTTATTATTAACTAGCAGAACCCGTGAGTTACGCCCCCCGCCGATGTTGTTTTGGTAACTTCATATCCGGCGGTTGCCGCTCCGAATGTTCCTCCGCTAAATCGGTTTCAATAGAGTTGCTCTCGGAAATAAAATCCGCGAAAAAAAAGCCCGGAAAAACAGCCCCGGAAAAAAACAAACAAGAAAGTCCGGAATAAAAACATTCCGAAAATCTCCAGCAAAAACATCCGCCGAAAAAAATCCTACCGCCCCAGCAAAACTCCTCAAAAAACGTATCACCTGTCCGCATTTCCAGAGAAGTGCCTTAACAGATATTTTAAAAATGTTTCTGGAACTAGTAAATGCGCACCAAACAAAATTATTAGACATTTGCACATAATTTCAAAATTAAATTGACCCTTATTCATATAAGTCCGAGATGTAATGTTATTAACATACATTCCGTCGATATCAGAGCTTCATGGGCACAATCACAGTACCTTATTTAAATGTAAATATCATAACCCGCAAACATAAGAAATATCTAAGCTGTCTCCAGATGTAAGACATGAAACACGTCGTCGCTAAAAGTGTAGTTCCTACAGAAGCAATTTGTAGGTCAACGTATGGTGGAATTCGTCTGGTATGTATTTGTTTGTTGTCAACGCGATAAATACACATTTCTGACTCGCTAGAATTACAGTAAGCCATAAATAACCAAATTATACCAATATAAGCGACAGCACCAGAATCATTCAGTGAAAACAACAAATAAACTGAGCCGACATGCAAGGGCCCGCAGTTGTGTTACAGTGACTGAGTGAATCCCATAGTGTGGATTCACGTACCCATGGATAATTTTAAACTTTAAATTGGGAAGGCTAAGTAAATTCCATGGTTCGCCCAAGTGGTGATTCAGGTACCCATAGATAACTTCTATTTTATTATAAAAAATTTACGTATCCATGTATACTTTTGAATTTATTAAAAGCGAACTTGACTAAGTAAATCAGATCGGTCCGCCAAGTGAGGATTCACGTAGTTATGGATACTTTTAAAACTATTAAGAACATGGCTAAGTGAACCCCGTGGGTCTTCCAAGTGGAATCACGTACCTATAGATAATTTTAAATTGTAATTCAAAAAATCACGTAGTTATGGATATTTTTGAATTTATTCAAAAAGCATGCATGAGTGAGTCCTATGTGTCGGCTAAGTGGAGATTTACGTACTCGTAGATAATTTAAAAAAGTATTCAGATAATTAACTTCGTTATGAACGTACTTTTGAATATATTAAAAGCATGCACGACTACGTGAATCACATAGGTTGCCCAAGTGGGGATTCACGTAGCCATAGATAATTATAAATTTTTATTAAAACATTCACGTAGTTATGAATACTTTCGAATTTATTAAAAGCATACATGAGTACGTAAGTTCCAACTTGGCCTGCCTATTATCTCCCTTCCTTGTCGCATTCATTAGTTGTCTGTTTTTTAGTAAAATAGGGGCAATCTGTATAGTTTTACTAGATTCACTATAGCAGCTTCTGAATAAATAACTAAAGCCTGTCGCAAAGTTGTTAGGAGGTAAAAGCTTCAAATTAAATTATTACGTATTTCACACAAAATTTGCCGTATTTTGTAATAATCGCAGAATTAACAATTTTCTTTCAGCTTAACCTAAAAATACTGCAACCAACCGCACGACGCGATTGCAGCATACCTTCAAATTATATTTTACAGATAAAAATTTTAGATATTGGTTTTTGTTAAAGCCGAATTGCGAAACAGTGAATACGTAACACACCACAAACATTGACCTTCTAATAGATGGCGCCTGGATTTTTTTTTTTTTTACAAATGTTATGTATTTAGTGTGACCATATGGACATTTGAGGGTGCCTGATTTAAAATGGGCCAGCAGGTGGTCTAGTGGATAAAGTCTCAGGCTTTGAAACTAGACTCCCAACGGCAGTAGGTTCGAGTCCTCTGCCCGTCGGAAATTTTTCTGAACAAGTTAAATCCGGCGTGTCCATGGATGGTGTGTGTGGTGTGTATGTTGGGTTGCATGTCTTTCAGGAGTGGGGCATGTTAGACCGGTGTATAACGGAAGTCCGCTGAGCCCGGGTAAGGAGGTGGGATGGGAATCATGGAGTCGTGCTCACACACGGCATTTAAAATATTTATCGGGTTTTATTAATTATAATTGTTTTTTATATAATTTTAGGAATCTGGATTACATTTTCTAAATTTTGGGAACATATTTTACGAAATTCATCGTTTTATGCATAACTACAAACTTCCGGTCTTCGACCACTGGATCTACAAGATAATTAACGTTTCCGCTTAGTTCCTATAATTATCCACACTTTCTAGCTCACCTTTTTCTTATGCTACTAAACCTGAATTTTGTTGCCGGTCTCTTCTATATATTCTTTTTAGTTGGCCCCTTTTCTTCAATGTTTCCTCATCACAAAATGTTGTTCTATAAACATTGCTTTTGTTAATGGAATTTTTCTCATAGAGAACTTTTGATGGAAATGTTCGCTTTATTTATATACTCTAAAATTTGTTTCGCATAACACCCGCACTAAGTGGTAACAGAAAAATATAGCAATGTTAGGTTGTTAGCAGCAAAACGTAACAATTTTTAAACTGAATTCTAATACTTTTTTTACCAAAATCCAAATTTTGAGTAGCATTTTTACTTTTTCATACCTTCCGTATAGTAAAGTATTGATTACATGGAAATTTTCGAAATTTAGATTTTAAAGGAAGTACACGTTTTGGAGCTCAAGAAACCCAAAAATGTAATTTTTGAAAATTGTCTGTCTGTGGGTAGTTGGGTAGGTGTGTGGGTGTGTGACGCCTCTAAAGACGTACTGGACCGATTTTGATGAAATTTTAAATCAAGAGGTATATCGAAAATTGTAGTTCTAGTTAAGCTTCTCAAAAAAATCAGAAACCGGAAGTGGAAGTTAGACATTTTTTTTGGCAACGTTTTTATCCAAAACAAAATTTTTGCAAATCTTGCCTTTAATGCCCATTTACTCAAAAAGTAGTTGTCTGATCGAGATCAGCTACAATTTGTTTTGAAAATTTTGTAATTAATTATTCAAAAACGCAAACGCCGATCGTTATGAACTTTTATCAGTTCGGTAAGATTATTTAAAGTGCCCTTTATTAGGATTTAGTAGAATTTTCAACTATTAAAAAAATTAAGAAAAAAAAAACGATACTTTTCAATATCTACAACGTTTTTTCCGGCAGTTGCGTGTTTAACTGCACCTATCAATTATCTCTAGGTAGTTAAAAAAATATTTTTTATTCTTCGCATATTTTTGATACCTTTAAATAAACCATTTATGGCGATTTTTTTTTCGGAAATCCGAAACGCATCAAATGAGTCGTAGGGCGGGCGGTTTTGTTCTTACTATTCTTATACGGTATACGATATCGTAGGGTTGCCTATACAGGGTGTTAATGAATTGTAGGGACAAACTTCTAGGGCTTGCAAAACACAACAAAGCAGACAACTTTTGTTAATAAATGTGTGGTCTAAAGTGTTTCCTTTAGAAAATAGAGCCTCTTAAAGATTCTTTAAGAAGCACCTGAAAATAGGCAACCTAAATTGCATTTTCAATTATTTTGCACAGGTCGCACGGAATTTTGAAAAAAAAAACGATCTAGACATACATGCATTCAAATAACGTCAATGTTGACACAATTCTATATTTTTGTGATATTTTATTTGGAGCGGTGCGCAGGAATTTACTTCGTAGATGTGCTTCGTGTGTAGAAGCGGGGGGGGGGGGGGAGCGACATTTTAAACGTTTACTATAATTTTGGTAATTTTTGAATTAGTTATTGTAAATTTTTCAAATAGTTGATTTTTGCTTTGTAATTTTGGTTTTTTCTATTGCTTAGTTTTGAAGCATTTTGTTAATTAATTTATTTTAAATATAATTTGAATTTGAAAAGTGGGAAAGAGGGCTTTATTTATCCTGTATTGATTTCCGTCGTTGTGGAAACAAATAGTAGGCAGTAAATTGAGTTGCCTCCATTTAGGCGCTTCTTAAAGAATCTTTGAGAAGCTCTATCCTGAAAGGAAACACTTTTGACCACACATTTATTAACAAAAGTTGTTTGCTTTGTTGTGTTTTGCAAGCCCTAGAAGTTTGTCCCTACAATTAATTCATTAACACCCTTAATTAAATTGTTCTCATAGAAATCTAACATACGGTGAAATGAGAGAAGAGCGTAAGGCAAATCTAAAACGTTTTTACACTTTAGCTTGTTTCAATTTGTTTTTATTTTATTTGCAATTTTCAGACTCAAATTACACTAGAATAGATTTTTTTTCTATTTTAAGTGCAGAGGTAGAAGTTTTAATGGTTACAGGTTTAAATTCAACCAAATTCAATTTCTTCCTTCTCAAGCTAAAGATTGAATTGTTGAAGAAGAATTGACTTTGGGTTCAATGCTATGGTCAAATACTCTAAACCGATTTGAACGAGTCTACAAGCAAGAGGTCATATTAATTAATATTATCGAGATCAGTAAAAAGAATATAATATAAAATTTATTTTTTGTGTGTGTGCGGATGATGAGATATTTGTGTTCATATTTTAATCTAGCTCGTTTATCTGTATAATACCTACTCTAAAGCTGCATACATATTTCCTGTTAAATTTTTTGTAGGAGTCAAAATCATGTTCTTAAATACTTAAAATGGCAAACATAAGCAATATATTATCATTTGTGACAAGATGGCAACGGTATCTTACAAAAAAGGTGGACCTGTTGGAATTCATGTGGAGTCGGCTACCTAATGGAATAGGCTTACCTATTATTTAATTTCGCCATCTTATAAGCTTTTAAACGCTCGCATTATAACGGTTTTACATACAGGTGGTAACTATGTTCAATTTTATTTATATAAAGACTTTGGGAAAATGTCGTATTTGTTTTTTTTTGTAGGAGTGATGGTTCGTTATGTATTAGATGGGGCGAAGAACGATTATTTAAGCAAAATTTACGGCGGCCGTTGCGTTAATGTAAGAAAATAACATTTATCATGGGGGTATTTCCTGCTGCGTCCTTTATAGACTTTAACTGTGCGAGTACCAACACTAAGAATGCACGTGTGCGGTTAAAAAGTAAATAGATGAATGTTAGTGCCTGTAAAATCCGCGCCTTTTTTTTCTACATTCCCTTGCAGTATTAAATGTTGATGCCTCCGTTGATGCACTGCCTTGTCTAGGAATATTTAGCAGACAAGAAAAAGTAGCGAAGGAATGCGGTTTGATTTGACCGCGACCGTAGCTGGGTCCACGTCCAACACACCGGAGGTTCTGAGTTATTGCATTTTACACTATCGCCGATCGACTATTTTCTTCCAACGTTATGATTCTGCTAAAAGCTTTATACGCCATTTTGCCCTTGTTATGATTAATTCTCGATATGTTACAACTGGCGAATAGTAGTAATTAGCAGAGCGCGGATTTACAAGCATTTATTTTTCGAAAATAAAAGCTTATAATAAGCTTGATAAATCAGAAAAAAAGCATGAAAAATCACAAAGTATGCAAAATAAAAAAAACAAAGGTTTTATTTGTTTCGCATAAGAATAAGGTATTGTTACAAATATTTCAATACAAAATAAAAACTAGAGAATGTAATCAACAACAAATACAAACAATGTTTGATATAAATTTCCCTGCCGTAAACGCACCAACTAGCTGCTAAGCTAAAATAAGCGCATATAAGCGGTGTAAGGAGCAAAATAAGCAAGAAAATAATCAACATAGAGAAAATAAGCACAATAAAAGTGGTGTCAAATAATTACATTTTTCATGAATCGTGGAGATATAAAAAGATTTTCATGTGCTTACAATAATAGTGCATAAGGAAAATGCTTGGAATCCTCGCTCTAGTAGTAATTGTAAACGTTGGTAAATACGGTTTGCGTAAATTTGTTCAATTATTGGGTTTAGATTGCTTTCAACATTCACAGAAGCTTGTTCAATTGCACACATGTTTCATTTCGTAATAGCATTTGCCTAGGATACAATTAGGTATAAAGAAGAAAAAAATTTTGGTTTTCTGCGTTAAGGTGTAGCCAAGCCGTTTTTTGTTTTGGGTCCGGAACCGGAAGTTAGACATGTTTTTATGGTAGCTTTTTTCCAGAAAGCGAATTTTTTAAATATGAAAACGGACCGGTCAAAATTAATCTGTTTTTTTTAATTTTATTTTAAAATGGCAGCTGCTACGATTTTTTGAAAATTCTGACTTTAACGCCTTACTACCGAAAAGCTATTTGACATTGCGATGAAGTTTGGTATTGTAGTAGCTCCGGGAAATAAAATAATAAAACTATTTAAGCAAAAAGTTGCGACTTTTCAATAAATGTTACTTGAAAATTGGCCACACGATTTTTATTTAATGTAGGTTCATATAACTGGGGATAAGCTACAACTTGGTTCGTTTCTGAGCCCTCAAGTATTTAACGCCTTCTATGAATTTTTTAATATGCTTTAACGCATTATCATCTCGGCATTTTATTTAACCAATATCGCACATGCTCTAAGGGGCACAATTATTATTATTATTAATAGCTGTGAGAACTTTTGGAATTATTAAAACTGTAACGGGAAAACATTTCAAAATTTTGACATTTTCAAAAAAATATTGCTTAAAACTGGCCGTACGTTTTTTTTAACGCTATAGGTTAATAAATAGAGCTAGTAAAGAGCTACAATTTGGTTCGTCTCCCAGTCCTAAAATTTCTCTGTGCCCCTTCTATGAAAGTTTGAAAATCGAAATTTTAGTTTTAATTTTTATTTAACAAACGGGAGATGATAAAAATTGTTGTTTAAGCTTTAAAAGTTTTTCCCAAAAAAAAATCTAGAAAATTTTTCAGTTTTAACTCAGTCAGGTACATTTACTCATGCATCAGGCATTTCCCTGTTTATTCTGTTCTGCGGCCTGACAGTCGTTGAGATTTACGACTCGGTAATATACTGTGGGTAATTTCCTCTTTAAAGCGTTTCGGTTTAAAAGGAATATTTTGTTTCATATTTCAAGCTAACTCCATGTTTATACTCAAAATATATGAAAAAAAAACAGATATTAGCTGTACAACCATTGATAAATAAATGATTATAAAAACAGTTGAAAGTCGTATTAAGAAAAATACTACTTTGACATAAATTTGGTAAGAAAAAAGGTGTTTTAACCGCAGTCAGAATGATAATAACATCATTCACATATTTATAAATTACAACTGAAGCAAAAATTTGTTTTTCCAAAAACTCAAGTTTTGAGTTATTGGAACCTCAAAAATTTGTTATTAGAAACTTTGCATTATCAATCTTTCTTTCATAAAAAAATGTATCAAAACATAAATATAAAATATAAAAGTTTTCCTTATTATTATTATTATTATTATTATTATTTCTAACGCTAGTAATATTTTGATGAACTTAATTTTAAAATTATTTTAAACCATTGGAACACGAACTGTAACAACTGTTATTTGATATTGACATTTAAAATCAGTCGCACAATTTTTTTCTTTATCAATGAATGCTCAATTATTGATTGACATTGTTAATTGGTTCTTAAAGCATTTCCTGTCGCAAAAATGCTCCTTTATTGACGAAAGATTAATGGTATTTCTTGTACTCAAGATTTCTAATCTACCTTCACTATTGCAGCAATCTGCAGCAACAAAGAATTCGTCTTGTGACGATCTTCTGTTGCGTTAGCTTCATTCTGAAAGCATTTTTAACTTTTACATTGGTGATATCATAGGCGACGACTACCGCGTTTTTCAGGAGCTGAAGCATTTCCTGAAAATTTTCGGGGTTGCGTAAAACAACCCTGCAAAAATACAGGAATTCTTAAAAAAGTTCTATAAAATATAGCAAAATATTAATTATTATTGTAGTACTGTATACAGTCGGTCTAAAGTAACCCCCCCCCCCCCATCTAACTTTTGAATGACTTGATATTTTACTACAACATTTGGTGTGCTTTAATGGGAAATTAAATACTATTTTTAGCCAATAATTAGATTTTGTATTATTCAAAATGGCGGCGAGGCGCCATTTAAAATTCTTTCTAAATGAAAAAAGGACTCATTTGAAAGGTCTTTTAGTTCTGCGTCTGATCCTAGAGTTTCAAAGAAAAATATTCAGCCATCACAAAATGGCGGATTTTAAACAAATGCACTCACTCAATTTAAAATTGTTTTGATTTTTTATCCAGTAGTCCACTCTTTCATTTGCAGTACAAAATTTTCCCAGAAATATCTCAGGTGGCTGGAAATAATATTGAAAACGTTATGTTCCAACAAGACGGTCACCTAATTATTATAGGCCTGTTTCTGACTTTCTCAACGGACATTTTCCTGGAAAATGGATTGGTAGGCGGGGCCTGTAGAATAGCCGGCTCGCTCCCCAGATTTAACGCCCTTAGATTTTTTTTATATGGGAATATCTAAAATAGAAAGTGTACAGAACCCGTCCTGAAACAAGTGAAGAACTGCAGCAACGCATTACAGAAGTTTGCAGAAATATCACTGCAGAAACTTATGAAAATGTAAGGCAGGAATTTCATAACCGACTTTTTATGTGCCAAGAAGTGAGTGGTAAACATTTCGAACACTTAATTTAATTTCTTTTTGCTTTAATTCTTAGTTTTCCAAATAGACTTCTTCATCTTCAAACGTTTGTCATTTTGTTATTGCTGAAATTTTTCTTTGAAACTCTAGGATCAGGCGCAAAACTTAAAGACCTTTTAAATGAGGCGTCACTCGACCCCCTTTCCATTAAAAAAAATTTTAAATGGCGCCCAGCCGCCATTTTGAATGATACAAAATTAAATTATTAGCTAAATAATAGTATTTAATTTTCCATTACAGCGCATCAAATTTTGTGGTAAAATATCAAGTGGTTCAAAAGTTAGTTGAGGGAGGGAGGTTACTTTAATGGGTGACGCATCTACGCAGTATGTAGACGAGTCACCCACGAGTCAGGTCTGAAGTACACGCGCACGCGCGATAGAGGGCTTCTATCTGCAATTGTGTTGCTTAATCTAATAGCCCTATAGAGACTAAATATTACCGTGCATAAAAAGTTTCGAAAAGTTATAAGCTATAAGGCGAAAAAATGTCCAAAATTACAGAAATCTGGAACGTATCCCAGCTCGCAAATTTCTTGTAACGCCTTCTATGAATTTTTGAAAATTTGAGTTTTAACGGCTATTTACTAAAGAACGAGTGATCAAATCGGGATGAAATTTGATATTGGAGATGCTCTAAGGGCACACAATATTACAAGCTACTCGGACTTTTGGAACTGCTAAAAATGTGAATATTTTTTCAAAAACATACCGTTGTAAAAATTATCAAACGATTTTATTTTAATTTTGCAGACTTATAAGGCTGTGGATTAGCTACAATTTGGTTCGTGTCCTAATCCGCTAACTTTTTTGTGACAACTTCTATGAATTTTTGAAAATCGAAAATTCCAACCCCCTTGCTTAATAAACGGGGACCGATGAAAAATTTCCTCCTCCCACCCCAATTTTGGTGGACGCATTTTTAAATATTCAAAATAGACCCGTAAATTATATATTTTTTAAATTATAATAAAGTTTCTTTCTCAACTACAAATTTTGATTCTGTGTGCAGTTGATTACACGAGTTGCGATAACTCAAAAGGTTTTTTTTGGGAGCTGAAACTTTATACTTTGCTTTCAATTTATTTTCATATTATTCTGACGTTCCGTTCTATGTTGAATTAATTTTAATTATTGTAATTTTATTTATGGGAATGTTATGTTTCTAAACTGTGTTAAAAAATTTTGAGGTTTATTTCCGAATTGATTGGAAAAATTCAAAAACCTTTTTCTCGGAAATTTCATAATTAGATGCAGTTTTAATGATTTGCATCAAAAGCAACCTTTCTACTTTCATCTTAAATTATCATAAATATCTGGTTTCGTTTCTGATTGAACATTGAAGTCTCCTAGAAATGTAGGCTTGAAATTATGACTTCAACATAATTTATCGTCATCTTTGTCAATATTTCGAAATTTAACAACCATAATCTGTAAATTTGATTTTACTAACGCTATTTTTATAAAGTCTTCGGCTTTGTCACCAAAATTCCGACTCGAATTGTTACAAAGCATACAAAGTTATCGATGGTAATGGAAAAATTTTAATTGTTACATAAAGGTGTCAATGTTGAGTCCAAATTAACATGAATAACGTATTGATTAACAACGAATCTTCGGGATGTGATAAATCATGTAGGTTTTGAAATTCTTCGTCTAGCTTTCGTACGTTACCCTTGATTACGAAAAAGATCACGAACCTGAAGCAAGTTATTCAAGGTTAAACTTTTACATGCAGGAATGGATTGATCTGCCTGAATATTTATCTATCTTTTTGTAATGGTCAGTGTAACTAAACTGATAAAGAACTGACAGTGACCATTTTGTCACTGCTTATGTAATCTATAATATAAATCTGACTTGCTGTGATAGAACGTGCTTAACGTAATCTCTTCTGAATTAAAAATTAGAGTTGCATGTCATTCTATCTTGCATATATCAAAATGCTCGTTTTCGTTGTGGTTGCTGAATACAAAAACATGTTCCAGTTCTTATTATTTGCTTAAGCAGATATTTTTTAAAATTTGTTTCTGATACAATTATTATGAAACCGTTCATTAGAATAAAACGTAAAAGAAAGTTGTTCAGATCTGATTTTTTTCGTTAATTTCCATTGGGTTATGATAGTAACATAACTGAATGTTGCAAAGTTAACCTAAGGTCGAATATGAGTTGTAGAAACGTAAATCCTAAATTGCATTTCACATAATAGCCGTTTACCATGCCATTTGCAGTGGGACGTTAATCCTAAACCCACTATAATTTAGCATTAAAATGTGACCTGTAAAATAATTAAAATATTGCATGTACAGTAGCTGTAAATCAAAGATATTTAACAACAGTATGCAAGTAATGTGTATGCAAGTCGTTGTCAGTACGTAAACCTACACAAGAAGCCAAGAAGTAGGTACATATTAATATTAATAACCATCCCGGTTTTGTGTTAGTCTCATTGTGAAGAAGCACAATCGCTACATTTACGTGTGCGTGTGGACATAACTTCTATTACAATCGCGATTCAAGTAGCCTATGTTTTGTCGTCCGGTAGATAAAATAGATTGTAAATTGATGTAGTGAGGCTTAATTCTTTAGAATGTCATTCATGTGGGTTACGGAAATTTGACCTAAAAATAATATCCACCAGTGGGTGCATTAAACTAGATCTTTAAACACAAGGCGTTCAGTATGCAATCTAGATTGACAAAATCAATATTTGCTGGATTATCGAACAGGGAAATGTAAATAAATATTATTTAACGTTCAGATTAATTAAAATTGATATTGTGAAAACTTTGGTGACATTCATGAAGAGAACTCTTTAAAAATGTAGTTGTAATACATTTCAGATTTAAGTTGCTAATTTTTCTTGATCGTATGCTATACAGGGTGGTTGATTTATCATTGACCAGCATTTTTAACGTTTTTTTAATTTATTGATAAATGATGCAGCGCAAATATTATTTTTTGTGGTCTATTTATTTATTGAAAAGTACACCCTGTATATTTTTTATAAACGCGGACTCTACATACAATTCTGTTCACGTTAAAGTACCATAAATAACGGTTTGCATATAAATTGCGCATCATAATTCAATTATTAAAATTACAGTAAGTACATAGTTGGTCATGATTTTTTTATTTGCGTGAATATCAAAATCATTACTGCTGGCAGTTTTTATTATTCAATTTTTTACTTTTGTGGTATTAAGTAAAAAATATGATTTTGTTTTCGCAAGCCTAAAAAATGAAGGAGTGATCTGATTTTCACCAAACTTTAAATAATTGAGCCTGGATTATCCAAAAATCGCTCCTTCCGGTACGCGCGCTTGTGTTCCTGTCATTGCCAAAAATCCCAGAGAAATCCGAGCTACCCCAAATTTTACACAGACGCAGCAAAAGGATATTTATAAAGAATTACTTGGATGCGAAGCGTTCTGAATTTTTTACGTGGACCGAAAGTAAAAAATCAGACAAAAACGTTTTTAATCCCTTTAAAAGTTGTTTCTGGCAACATCGCATTTTGACTACGGAACCATATTCCACCAACAATTGGCTAAAAAAATGAATGAGTGGTCCGATCTTCACTAAACATTTAGAATGCTAAACGACTCTAAATTACAATAATTTGGCGGGGAAGAGCGCCCGAAAAAATTTAACTTGGATTTTTGCAAAAACGCTAGTTCTGGTACGCGAGGTTGACTTCCGGCCGACAGAAAAAATCAAAAAAGAGCCCAGGCTTCCCCAAACTTTACACAGACGCACTAATAAGAGACATCTAACCACTGACAAAAGAATATTTGGACTGCGACGCCTCTGAATTTTTTACGTTCACTGGAAGTCCGGTTAAAAAAAACATTTTGGGCACTTAAAAATTACTCCTTACAAAACAACGTTCCGGCACCCTATTTTGACCACGGAACTTTGTTATAGGAAGGATTAGCTACAACTTTCTGAAAATAACAGGGAAGGGTCGTAATTTTCCCTAAAATTGCGTTTTTTTACATTTTCGATAATTCCAGCTTCCTCCTTCGCCAAACTTTCATAAAATGTGTACAACGTAATGCCAAACAACACTATTTTGCAAAAGTTTAACGGCGAGCTCTGAAAAAAAGCATTGATTTTCGCAAAATTCGCCCTTCCAGGACGCGCGATTGTCTTCCGGTTCATGCCAAAAATCGAAACTTCCCCAAATTTTACACAGACGCAAAAAAAAGATGCACATAATGACTCGACAAGGAATTTTTGGGCTGAAATGCCTTCTGAATTTTTTACGTCTACCGGAAGTCAAATTTAGTAAAATTCATTGGTTTTGGCTAGTTTAACATTTATTTCTTGCAAAGCTACGGTTCGGCACCCCATTTTGACCACGGAACCTTATTCTAAGAAGGAGTAGCTACAGTTTTCCGAAAAAAAAGAACAGGGATCCAAAAGCTACGCTAAAATTGCATTTTCCATAATTCCGGCTTAAAATATTAAGGAGTGATCCAACTTTTACAAAATTTTCACAAAATATGTACAACGCGATGCTTAACGACTTTAGAATGCAAAAATTTGCCGGCGAACGCCGAAAACAAATTGAGCGTCGATTTTCGAAAAATTGCTTTTTCCCATACGCGCAATTGACTTCTGGTCGACGCCAAAAATTGCAAATGAACGAAAACCTTTTAAAATTTTACACAAACGCAGAAAAACGATGGACACAACTACTGGCGTAGAAGTTTTGGTGCTGTGATGCCTTCTGATTTTTTTACGTCTACCGTAATTCAAAATTTAGATGCATTCATGGGTTTTGGTTACTTTGAAAACTATTTCTGTCAAAATTACGGTTCGGCTCCTTATTCCGACCATAGAACATTATTCTAGGAAGGATTAGCTACGAGTTTTTGAAAAAGTAAACAAAGGGGCCTAAACTTTCGGTAAAATTGCGTTTTTGAGGTTTGATCTTCACCAAACTTTCACAAAATGTGTACGACGTGATTCTAAACGACTTTACTTTGCACAAAAATCAGAGGTGAACGCCTGAAAAAAATGAGCGTCGATTTTCGAAAAGCTTGCAAAAGAACCTCCAAAAATATCATTTTTTTTACCTTGCATTTACCGTTTCAGGTTTTTGGCAGCCTATAGAATAAGTTCAAACCGGGTATTTTAGGCGTACAAAATTGTACCGCGAATAAATTTAAGCAAACTAATTCTTTTTGTTATTGGTTAGTTTAAAAAATCTAATTAATTTGACAGATTGGTATATTATTCGTAAAAAATTCCAGTCATATACCGCCCGAGCATTGAAAAATAAGCGGGGAAAATTACGCAAACTTTCTGCATATTTCTGTTTCTTAAAACACAGTTTTAAATTGGTGAGCTTTCATGTTTTTATTAAAAGTGCTTTTCTTAAACATCTCGTCTTAAACTCGGATGTTTAAAATTATTCTCAACACTTTAAACTCAAAATTTAACTCGATAATTTTCATTCTCATGCAAGCAAACGCAAGGGTCTGACGAATTTTTAAAAGGAATTTATTATCCGCGCATTCGCTATAATCCGTACATATGTGGACCGGTCACGTATAAGATGCTACCGCAAAGATTATGGACCGGATTTTAGAATTTTAGGGCTGTCTGAAAATACCTGACAACGTTTCTTAAACAGATATTAAGTGCATGCTTGCCTTTGGCAACGGAATACGATAATTTATGACTTGATATGGTGTTTGCCTTCAGAAATGTTGAGTTTTATTTATATATATTATTTATATTAGTTCACTGAACTTGCTAATTGAAATTTATACTTTTAAGTTGAGGATTTTGGCTTAAAGAAACCCAAGTTTAATATCTAATATATTATATAACGTCAAGTTGCAATTTTGGCTTGTTACGTAATTACGTTTTTTTTTTATAAAAATGACGCAAATGTAAAGCTTTCCATAAAATGAGAAATTATGAAAATCGTGCTACTTATAATGTCATCATCGCACAGGAAATTCTAAAGAAGTTTGTTTGTTTACATTTCGGTGTATAATTCTTTGAGTAATTGCGTTTTAATAACCAAAATGAGAAAATTACTTGAATTTGGGAAAATGTATTTTGATGGTCTCTCTTCCTTTTCCGTTTCCTGTGAACATTCTTTTTAAATTATTGAGTTTATGAGCGTACGAAATAGGTATTACACGAACAAGCTTCGAAAACATTGTCTTAAGCACAAAAAAAAACAGGAAAAAACATCAACGAAAAGTTAATTTTTCCCGTTCAATGTTAAATTTAAAGTGTTTCCGTTTGCAAGGAAAGTGCGAATAGTTATTATCACTATGCACCTTATTTCAATAAATAAAGCTTGCTTTCTGTGTTCCACTTACATATAACTGAAAGTGTTAAATGTAATTACCTTCTGCTCCACGCAATTGTATCTTTATTGCTAAATTTCCAATTACTTGTTAGTAGTAAATCTTGAACGAGCAACTAACCTAACCCAGAAGTTCGCTCTGTTTAATCAAGCATGGTTGCTGTAGGCTAGGTTAGTTACTAGTAGGGTTAGTCTGAGAGACAGCAGTTTTACATATTGAAAATTTTTAGAAATAGAACATGTAATGAAAAAAAATACGAGCGAAGCACTTCGCCTGGATTTGTCTATACTTTTATATATCTAATCACATCTAACTAAGAACTGTTTAGAATTGTAAGGGTTTTTAAATATAAAACCTTGGTAATCCCTCATTGCGAGAAGCACAACCTGCTGGGTAGAAATTTTAGGCTCATGCCGTACAAGCCACAAGGTCAGCTTTCGACTATTGTCACGGGATTAACTATGTTCATCTCCTATTTTCGTAACATATTTCTCTGAATTAAACAACAACGAATTACGAAAAAAAAGTTTTCCAAAATTAGGAAAGGAGGGGAAAAATTAACCCCCCTAAATTTTGCTGCAACTAAAAATTAAGTTCTGACACAGTTATAGTAGTTACAGCATTTTTCTTGACGTTGAATGATAAATTCACCTAACCGGGAACATTTGAACGTTTTTGTGCACAGTTTTTGAGTAATACGACGCTAAAGTCAAAATTTTCAATAAATTGTAGCGGTCGCCATTATGAAGCTAGAAAGTTCGGGAAAAAGCGTAAGATTTGCTCTTAAGTCTTCTAAAGTCTTCTATTGGGTTCCGTTTTCCAATTTATAAAATTTGGTTGCGGAAAATAATGCTAACAAAAAAACATGTCTAGCTCCCGCTTCCGGTTTCGCATTTTTTTGGAAGCTTATTTTGTCGGTGAATTTTTTTATAAACATTTTTTGCAATGTTGAATACATAGCGGTATAGTGAATCTAAAGACAAATTAAATTCGTTTTTTCCCAAATGCTGTATCTTCAAAATGAAGGCCGCTACGAATTTTTGAAAATTTAAACTTTAATTGCCGATTACTCAAAAACAAAATATCCAATCATTATAAATTGTCATATTATTTTATAGCCCTAAATAAGTATAACGAAGTGATCTAAAAATATTGAATATACTAGCGGCTCAAAATTTTGGACATTTTCAAAATATTATTCATCAAGAACTGCCCACACCATTTTTCTTTAATTTTCTGAGCAAATAGAGCTTGCAATGAATTACAAATTTGTTCTTTACCTATCCCCCAAATTATACTCTGACGCCCTCTAAGAATTTTTGAAAATTTTGAAATTCATTAATTATGTATTCAATGACGCTAACCCGAATTGTTATTAGCTTTAAAAAGTTGGTTAGTCTATTTGAAGTAGTTTATTAAGATTAGCGAGTTTAATTAGGAAAAAACACATTTTCGGGAAGTTGCGTGATTTGAACTACGCCCATCAATTACCTCTAATAAAAAATATATTTTTTATTCTTTGCATATTTTAGATAACTCTATAAATAAAGATGTTATAACCATTTTTGATCCGAGGTCGTGGGCGCAATACCTATCAAGTCGGCGGCACGCGTGCCGTACATAACGCACGCCTTGGTTCTGGAGCGGGCGACTTGTACCGGTTAGAGATGACTAGATGCAAATTTAAATCACTTCTTGACGCGAGAATATTTAAAACGTAAAAAGTATAGGAAAGTATCAGCGGCCATTTTTGTTTATAATTTTACGACATTTTTATTAAACGCAAAGTGATTGGCGGATCGCCGTATTTTTTTAATTATATCAAATTGTTCTTATAGTAACTAACATTTTTATTAGGTATTGCCAGGGTTATTCATAATATGTCGTATGGAACTATTTACAAACATTTATGTATAATTTAAGAAAATACTCTGATGACTTCGCATTTAATAAAAATATTGCAGTAACATAAATATGTGATAAAAAAACTTAAAAAAATTTTTTTTATGGAAATTGTAACCGGTATCCTTGCATTGGTGAGCGAATTTTCTACCTGCAAACAATTCCCACCAGGCACGTGAATTGCTCTGATTTCATGAATACTAAAACATACAATGTGATTATATTCTGTAGACACCTACTTTGACCCTAACCACACCAAATTATACCATGGTTAAAATACCATGGGCCCGTAGTCTGTGAAGCAGACTGTATATTATACTTTTTCTTTTAATTTTCGCACAAACTCGCAGTCTGATAAGACTTCGACAACAGAATCAGTGTTGCGTAAAGAAATAATTTCAGAATTTTAACTGTCTGGCAGGAAATGCGAATATTCGCACAAACGTTTGTATAAGTAGAGATTTTTTCGATTATTAGTTTATTATAAGGCGAAAATTTCCGAAATATTCGCAACTTATGGAAATATTCGGATAGAAATATTCGTCATCTCCATCACTACACAGGACTATAGGTAAGCCTAAGCAAATCCAGGAAAAAAGTCACCTGGAAAAAGTCACCCGGAAAAAAGTCACCTGGAAAAAAGTCACCTGGAAAAAAGTCATCGGACTAAAGATCCCGTAAAAGAAGTCACCAGGGAACAAAATCACCAGAAAAAAGTTACCCGGAAAAAACTAACCCGAAAAAAGTGACCGGAAATAAAATCACACGGAAAAAAGTCAAAAAAAAATCATCGTAATAAAGTCCGGAAAAGAAGTCACCAAAAAAAAGTCACCGGAAAAAAGTTACCCGGAAAATAAGTACCTAACCCGGAAAAAGTCACCGGAAATAAAGTCACCCGGAAAAAAGTCACCCGGAAAAAAGTCACCCCAAAAAAGTTATCGGAATAAAGACCCGGAAAATAAGTCGCCGGAAAAAAAGTCACCGGAAATAGTTACCCGGAAAAAAGTCACCGAAAATAAAGTCACTCGGAAAAAAAGGCATCGGAAATACAGTCATCCAGAAAAAAAGTCACCAGAAAAAAAATTACTGAAGAAAAAACACTTGTAGTTGGCGTCAAAACTAGAACGACTGCCACATTTTTTAACACTACTTGTGTTCATAACTACTAAAAAGGAATAAGAAAAGAATAACAATATTGCAAGTAATATAGAAAATATAGCAAAAAATAATATTATTCTAAATCGTGTCTCTTACGAATATTGTATCTTATAGCCCCTAAAAAATCGGAAATATTTCCTGTGACTTTTCCGGTGACTTTTTCAGGTTACTTTTTTCGGGTGACTCTTTTCCGGGTGACTTTTTTCCGGGTGCCTTTTTTCCAGGTGACTTGTTTTCGTGGCCTTTTTTCGGTTACCTTTTTTCTGCTTACCCCTAAGCATCATAGTTATAAATAAATGTGAGTAATTTCAAGAAAATTTAAAATTTGAGTTGTTAAATAATAATAAATAAATAAATAAAACTGTTATAAAAATAGTATTAGTAGTTTTAAAATGATCACATTAATATGTCAATTATTGTACATGAAGTGTTACATTAATGAAATTGTGCGTAAAAGTATCAAAATCGTGTGCAAAAGACCAATGTAAATTAAATGGGACTTTCATTATTAAACGATTTCTATCGACAAAAAACAATCGAGGAAAGGCCACTTTGTTTATTGGGCGCTGTATTCGTAACGTCATTTCTCGTTAGTTTTGTTTGACAGATAAGTACGAAGTGCACTTTTGCAGCCTTTGCCTTTCGGTTCGTAGATAAAATATTGTATGACACTCATGTGTGAAAGACTTTTACGCATTCATTGCGATTAAAGCACTCGCCTTCGGCTCGTGCCTTAAACTTCGCAATTCTTGCGTAAAAGTCCTACTTCACACAAGTCCTACTTCACACACTTGTACCATAAATATCTATTATTTGGGACTCTTTACCTCTACTTTCTTTAACTGCCTTAACCACATTATGATTTTTTTATAATTTTAGAAATTATTTACAACTATTATTTTCTGGACTATTTTTCATTTAATAAAATTATTTCCAATTATTCACTGGTAATTTTAAGTATTTTGCAATAATTCCTTTATTTGTGTGTAATTTCTTCCAATATTTCTTTGGCATTTCCATCGAAATATGCATCGTAAATAACTCCCCTTGAATTTGAAAGCAAACATACCTTTAGCAGACTTTAATAAACCCATTTACCCCAATTTATCACCAAATTCATTTTACAATTACTTAATGAGGAGAAAATGAAGCAATTAATAGCTGACAAGTACTAAACTGAAAATATATTCTTGCACAACGCGCAAATTTATTTCTTTACTCAACAACACATTAAACGGTTAATCAGGTCTAATAAAGTTGAATTTAATCGATTATTGACCAATTCCGTTTTGACACGGTCTTTGGCAATTCGGATATAACTCGATTGAATAGAATTTAGTCAGTAAAGAATTCGACATTTTGCCCCCGGAAGTATTTTGGCGTCATATATTTTAGTTTAAGTTGGCGGAGGTCGAAGATTAAGTTAAAAATATTGTGTTTCTCTTCGGTAAATAGCTCATGTGAAAGTAGGTTTCGTAATAAAACATTTGAGAATGTAAAATATTTTTCCATTGTTTACTATTCGTACTTAGAGCAAAATCAATTTTTAAATAGTTTTAATTGTGATTTTTACGCTCTGATAACTTTAGTACTCAGCTTAGAAATGGCGGATTTTTCAGTGTTGAATACGACTGTGTAATTTATGGAAATTCCACAAGTTGTAATGAAAAATCCTGAAACTTGAAATCATAAATATAAACGCTGTCACACCTACACATGCACTCTTTCATTGCGTTTCCTATGTGTTAAGCACATACATAACCTTCAGAAAACACCATAAATTATTTTGTTAACATCCGCCATGACTTATGTTACGCTTAAATTTAACAGGTATATAATACAAGTTATAATTGCGTCTTGATATTTAGTTCCTTGTGCGTAGGTGTTGAATAGGTTGTAATATTGTGCAGTTGTAATTTGTAATAATTTTGAGTTGAGGGGGGGGGGAGGCGCAGTTGGTGCTCCCCGTACGTATAGAGATAAAAAATAAGCGAAACACACAAAATTATTCTTGTATTAAAGTTGACCCGCCAATAGTGACTATAGATTTCACTTCCCCTACCAGCCAGTAAGACTTTTTTTTGGGAAAAAGATGCCTAGGGATTAAAAAAACCCAAAACCAGAAGAACAAATTCGTTCACCAAAAATTTGGTGGGAGGAAAATATTAACCTAAATTGCTGCACCTACAAATTAGTTTAAGACTTTTATTCTACCATCACTCATGAGCAATTTAGCTTAATCCAAAATTTTTTTATCATCCCCCGTTTATCAAACAAAGATGCACGGATTTTCAGTCTTAAAAAAATAGTACAAGGCATCACAGACAAACTAGCGGACTGGGACATAAACTAAATTATAGTTCGTCCCTAGCTCTCTTAGTCAATACAATTTAAAAAAAAATGGTGTGGTCAGTATTTGACCACTATTATTTTTAAACACAAAATTTAGATATTTTTACATTTTACAGCTTCAGTGGTTCCAAAAGTTTTCGTACCTTGTGACATATCCCGATCTGATAACTTGTTTTTCAGTAAATATGCGGTAAATTACAGATTTACAAAAATTTACAGAGAAATCAAGGGGCTGGGACAATTCTCATAAAATCTTTTATTTTATTTACGTTATTACGACATTTTTGTTAAATACAGACTGATCGAAGTATGCTTTTAAATTTGTAGAAAATTCAATTAATATACTGTTATTTTCTATTAAAATTCTACTCAGGTATGGGAAGTGTGCTGCTAATAGTAAATTGGTGAAACATACGAAATTTGTTAAAATGCATACATTTTCCTATATACGATATGACAACGCACAATTTTTATCAAATTTTGTAACGTTATTTAATAAAGTAGGTACATATATTATATGAGAACAGGAAGCAATAGTACTTTTTTTAATTACAATAAAATAAATAGCTTAAACAAGCTTACCCAAACTATTCTAAACATGTCGAATAGTCGATCTGCGCAGACCCGAACTTCCTAACAGTCCCAGTGTGCCGCTCCCCAACGATTGTTTTTCGGTATTGTAAAAATGTACGAATTTCGGCTTCAAAATCGGTATGAACATGTTAAATGACAATAGAAACAATTTTTCTTCAGGTTTCTCTTTGGTCGTTTAGGACTCTCACCCAATTATGAAATCAAGTTTAAATTTAAACAATTAACAAATGCCAAAAATAAAAAATTTTAATATTAATTCGAAATTTTTTTAAATTCTCGAAAATTTTCTAAATGTTCATTTTTTCTGTTCGCAAATTATCAAAAATTCCCAAAAATTAAAAAAATGAATTATTTGCCAATTATACAAAAATTTTAAAAATTTTCATAGTTTACAAAAACTTTTTTTTATGACTTATTTATGTTCTTGCAATAATAAAAAAATATTTTGTTTATTAGAGCTAATTGAAAGGTGTAGTTCAAATCACGCAACTTCCCGAAAATGCGTTGTGAAAATTAAAAAGTATTGTTTTTTTCCTAATTTTTTAATGGTTGAAAACTCTTGCTAATCCTAATAAACTACTTCAAATACGCTATCAAATTTTTTAAAGTTTATAACAATTCGGGTTAGCGTTTTTGAATAAATAATTAATGGATTTCAAAATTTTTAAAATTCTTGGAGGGGGCAGAGTAACATTTAGGGGATAGGTAAAGAACAAATTTGTAGTTCATTGCAAGCTCTATCTGCTCAGAAAATTAAAAGAAAATGGCGTGGGCAGTTTTTGAGGAATAATATTTTGAAAATGTCCAACATTTTCAATAATTTAAAAACATTCAAAAATTTCTAAAATTTCATAAGATTTAGAATTTCTTTTTCAGATTGCAAAAAATTCAAAAATGATTATAACAATTTTGTTTAAGTCAAAAACATTTTCAAAATTTCCCGAAGTTTCAAAACTTTTCAAAATTTCCCAAAAGTCAAAATTGTTCAAAATTATTTAAAATTGTAACAATTTCAAACGTTTTAATAATTTTATTTGTAAAAACCTTTTTAGCTATTTTAATAATGCATAAAAGTTTAAGAAATTTTGTACAAAATTTTCCAATAATCTATAAAAACTATTGTTAAATATGGTATTAAATATATTTAAAATATTTCGAAAATTTTAGAAGTTTACTAAATTTCCATAAAATTGCGAAAAGTTCCGTAATATTTAAAAAAATTTAATAAATGCGAGGAAGGTCCCGTGGCGGTTGCCCGACACCTTTTTAAATATAGGTAAGCTGGGTTAAATCACCACAACTTCACATACAGAATTCGTGGTTAATTTTAAGTCACACGTTTTGGCAGTACACCCTGTGTATTAAAAATTAAACTTTTAATTTTTAAGGCACAAATTTATTAAATCTAGTATTTTTTAATACGACTATTTAATTTTGTGTAAGAAAACAACGCAAGGAATTGTTTTTATTTTCCCCAATAGAATTTCATTAATAAGTTTTAGCTTTACTTCGTTGAAGTTCGTATTAATTTATGAATAAAATATTTTATTTTTACTTCAACGAAATTGTTGAGCTAAAATAAAGCAATACAATTTCATATTTCTACAAAATAAAACTATCCTGTTTAGAACGTAAAACATCATTGACAATACACATTTATAAAAATGTGTCTAAATTCTTGTAAGAAAAATGTCGTGAAAAAACCTTGTGGTATTTTTATAAATGCAAATATATACAGGTAAAAGTTGCAACAATAAACGTGTAGAGGCACTTGCGTAACGATTCACATGCAAACACATGTGTGTGATAATTTTTTTTATTATAAATTTTAAATAAAATAGAAATGAAATGATATTCATGAATTTCAATGAAAACAACGCGCAAATCATTAAGCAAATTATAGCTAGCTACAGTAATTGGTAATAAAATACATTTAAGTAACTGTAATGTCCAAATTGCAACCCACAACTGTCGTACAATTTTGGCGTTTCCATCTAATAATAATTTTTTGCATTGTAAATATCTAATAACAATATTTCGCGGCCTAAACGACTTTATTTATTTGTATGCAAAATAGCGAGGTTTGCTTAAGCGCTGTTCACAATTTAGTTGCAAAAAAATTAGTTAATTGCTTCAATGACTTGCCCATTTTAACGGCTACAAGCAAACACGACCAGAAAAACTTAACAAACGAAACGGATACGAATTAATATGGCCGTTTCCCTTTACAAGGACCTAGAAAATAATTAGCAAACTGAAAATCGTGGTTTCACATAGCACACAATGCCAACCTCATTTAAATCCATTAGGAAGCGAAAAAAACAATTATTAACCCAAATTTTTAGGGAAAAATTGCAAGGATAAACGGGAATCCGTGCTCATCTAATTATAAGTTGTTAGCGCAAATGTTTAATCACTGTTCAACCTAATAATTAGCATTTGAAGTGTCCGGAAGATCAATCAATGTCAATAACATTGTTCCGAATACTTTTCTAAATGAGGTGAATATTTTAATTAGTAGATTGCGCTGTTATGACATAGGACGTGTTCTCAATAACATCAAGGTAAATTGCAGCTGAAAGGTTTAAGGTCAAACGCAAAGAGCAGGACAGTTAAGTTAAAATATCTTTACTTAGAAATAAAAGCAATTTATGCGCAGTTGCTGAACTCGAGCAAATTGCAAAATTTTCACATATTCTCGAATGCTGCAGCATATTTAGGTCAAGTCAAATCTGCTGTGAATTATAATTGTGTATTACATGATACGGCACCATAAAACAAAGCAGGAAATTCACGCTTCATACAAACATTTATCAACAAATATCCCTAATTTATGCTTGCAGCTGCAGGTTTTTACGCTCTTTGCAAATTTTCGTAAAAACTAGCTCTGACAATCCGAAAAAGTCCGAGAAAATCCGCAGGAAGAGGAAATAATGTCTGTCTGTGGGTATGTGGATGCATCGGCAGCTGTGTGCTGCCTCGTAGCTCCCGAACGGATGGTCCAAATGTGGAGGATATAAAAAATTGACCGACGAACTAAATTTCTAAAAAAATCCGAAACCGGAAGAGTAATTAGATATGATTTTTTTTGGAAGCATTTTCTTCCAAAATTGAATTTGATAAACGGCCTTCAGATAGGGACAAATTCGACTGTTTTTTCCCGAACCTTCTCCCTTACAAATGGCGATGATTGTTTCAGAATTTTCACTTCTACACCTTCTTAATAAAAAGCAAAACCTCCACGAGACCTTCCTTGCGGCCACAGCTTTCTTTCCTAATCTTTTATTCAAACTTTTAGATTATTTTGAAAATTTCTGATGTTTCAGATTTTTTGATTTTAAAGACTTTTCAAAAAAAAATTCATTTTAACTTTTATAATTTAAAAAAGAAATATAAACAGGGTTTTAAAAAATTTCTGAATTTAAAAAAACCTTTTAAAGATTTTGAAATTTCGTGGTGGTGAAAATATTAATAATTTTTAAACTATTGAAAATGTTTATAAAACATTGAAACTCAAACATTTCATAAATTTCGAAAAACTCAAAAATATTGGAAATGCTGAAAATTGTTTTTAAAATTTCTTGAAAACTGAAATTTTTTTATATTTGGAGCATTTATTTAAATATTAATTAGGTATGTACGAAAATTTCACCTTCAACAATTTTAGTAATTTTTAAAAATTTTTGGTAAATTTCTAACTGAAACATTAAAAAAAACTTTTTTTCGAAATTTTCACAGATGTGATGTATTTGAAAATTTCGAAAATTCTGTTTTTTCACAATTATGAAATTTTATTGAAACTTTTATAAACTGAAAATTATTAAAACTTTTAAATTACGAAAATTCTTAAATTATTTGAAAATCTTGTGAAAAGTTGTGGAAAATTTCGAAAACTTAAAATATTTATAAATATATACATTTTTGTCTTGAAACTATTAAATTTTTAAAAATATTTTGCAAGTTTTGAATCTAGAAAAAAAATTGTCATCTACATATATTCTACCGAAGGTGGTTTCGTGCATAGAATTATATAATCATATTTATTTACAAGCTCTAGGACGTTTCGGCACCGCCGATTCGGCGCGACCCTTTCCGGCGCTGCCGGTTCGGCGCCAGGACGTTTTGGCGCTGGGACATTTGGGCGCAAAGCTATTTCGGCGCCGCCGATTCGGCGCGTATAGTATTGAAAAAGAATTGAATTTATATATAATTTGGTATCCTTAAATTGGTCCAAACGGCACTTCATAAAAATTAAGCAATATAGAAATTACTATTTAGACAAATATCTAGAATTTAAACTTTGCCTTACATATTTATACTTCAGTTTTAGTGACCCAACACTGCAATAATGTAGTTTTTAATTTTTTTCTAGCTCTAAAGTTTTTTAACTGCAATATAAAAAATTCCGGCTGATTTTATTATGATAATTTAATTAACAGTGGGGGAAAACCTGGATTGGTTAATCTTTAATTGTTACTGTGCCGAGCTATGCACTTTTATCTTTGACGTCCTGCAACCCGCATCCAGCCGCATGACGGGGTTGGTTGGCCTACTCCGTTTTCATGTAGATTTACACTACCATTGGGGAGACCACGACGAAAAATATTTACTTGTGTTATTTCAAAATCACAAAACACTTAATACTTCTACCAAGGTCTTAGAAACCAGTACTAACCAAGATTTTCGATGCAACTTAGCTCATTTATATGATGTCACTTACAGTGTAGCCGTACTTCAAGTACTCGAAATATCGCAAGTGCACCAGTCAACATATAAGCCAACTAGCGCTGATCTCCCCTAAGTTAATAAAAATATTTAAAAAAAAATGTTAAATCCAGTTATGTGGCCGCAAACATTGTGCAATTTTTTCTGTTTATAGTATTTTTTATTGCTATATTTCCTACTTATTATAACTAAACAAGATTTTCGATGCAACTTAGCACAGTCATTCATATGATGTCACTTACAGCGTTGCCGGACTTCAAGTACTTAAGGTATTGCAAGTGCACCAGCCAACATATGGGCCAACTAGCCCCAGTCTTCCCTAAGTTACTAAATAAAAAAAAATGATAAATCCAGTTATGTGGCCACAAACATTGTGCAATTTTTTCTGTTGAAAGTATTTTTTATTGCTTTATTTCCTCTACTACCAATTATAACTAAACAAGATTTTCGATGCAACTTAGCACAGTCATTCATATGATGTCACTTACAGCGTTGCCGGACTTCAAGTACTTAAGGTATTGCAAGTGCACCAGCCAACATATGGGCCAACTAGCCCCAGTCTTCCCTAAGTTACTAAATAAAAAAAAATGATAAATCCAGTTATGTGGCCACAAACATTGTGCAATTTTTTCTGTTGAAAGTATTTTTTATTGCTTTATTTCCTCTACTACCAATTATAACTAAACAAGATTTTCGATGCAACTTAGCACAGTCATTCATATGATGTCACTTACAGCGTTGCCGGACTTCAAGTACTCAAGGTATTGCAAGTGCACCAGCCAACATATGGGCCAACTAGCCCCAGTCTTCCCTAAGTTACTAAATTTAAAAAAAATGATAAATCCAGTTATGTGGCCACAAACATTGTGCAATTTTTTCTGTTGAAAGTATTTTTTATTGCTTTATTTCCTCTACTACCTATTATAACTAAACAAGATTTTCGATGCAACTTAATTCACTAATTCATATGATGCCACTTACAGTGTTGTCGGACTTCAAGTACTCGAGGTATCGCAAGTGCACCAACCAACATCTGGCCCAACTAGCTCCGGTATTCCCTAAATTAATAGAAATCTTTAAGAAAAAATTTAATAAATCCAGTTATGTGGCCACAAACATTGTGCAATTTTTTCTGTTTAAATTATTTTTTATTGGTTTATTTCATCTACTACCTATTTTAACCCCGTGTGGGGATTTGCCAGTTACCTCCATCGGGCGCGTCCCCATTGGAATTGGGGAAAGCTCGCCGGTACTGCAATCCAGCAGTGTCGGAGGGTAGTGAGGAAATAAAATACTCACCGTGAAAAAAAAACTGGCCCGGTCCTCCAGGTTGGGGGGTTGGAACGTTGGGCCAGCACCCCAATATCCGTAAAAAAAAAACTAAACCGCTAAAAATCCCAATATGAATCAGCCGGACGGATCAAATCGACGACGAATAAAGCAGAGGAAAAGGACTATGAAAATCGGAACGTGGAATGTACAAGGCGTAAATGGAAAAATGGAAGAAATCACGATGGAAGCAGAACAAAGGAATATGGACATACTCATACTGACAGAAACAAAGAAAAAAGGGAAAGGAATAGAACAACGCGGCCCCTATATACATGTATGGAGCGGAGTGCCTAAAGAAACAAGGGCAAAGAAAGGAGTATCAATTTTTATAAAAAAGAAATTAATAAAGTACGTGACGAACTGGGAAGGAGTAACAGAGAGGATAATAAAAATTAATATAAAATTGTACGGATATAAAACTACTATTGTCGGAGTATATGGACCAAATGATAATGATAACACACTAAACAAAGACGAATTTTATGAGAAGATTAATGAGATATTAGAGGAGGAAGGTGATAAAAGGGAACTAATAGTACTAGGAGACTGGAATGCCAGAACAGGTAGTAAAATAGGAAATAAAGTAGTAGGGCCGTTTGGAGAACAAGAAATAAATAATAATGGACAGAGACTGGTGGACTTGTGTAATCAATTAAAATTGAAAATTAACAACGGCTTTTACCAACATAAAGAAATACACACCTATACTTGGCATAAACCTAGCAGACAACAAAAATCTATAATAGATTATGTAATAACTCGGCAGTACTCACGATTGAGAGTTCAAGATGTGCGAGCTTATAGAGGGGTAGCGTGCGGTAGCGATCATCACTTGATTAATTCCAAGATAATGTTTCCACCCGGAGCTACAAAGACAAATAGAAGATACACAGAACAACTACAAAATGAAAATGAAGAACAGCAACCAAAATACCAAGTAGAGAGTTTCACAGATGAGAGTACATGTTACTTATATAGACAGAGATTAAATGCAAAATTAAGAGAAGATGAGGGCATTACAACTGAGGAATTATACAAACACATAACACAGTCTATTCACGAAGCGGCAAAAGAAGCAGTTGGATACAAAACAAATAAAAAACATCATGGAAATAATTTACAGAATAATGACGAAATAGCAGATGAAGTAAGATATAAAAAACAGCTCTACCTGAAATGGCTCAACACAAATAAAGAAGAAGATAAAAACAGATACAAAGACCAACAAAGAAAGGTGAAAAATATGGTTATAGAAGAAAAAAATAAAACATGGGAGAGGAATTGCAGAGAACTTGAAGGTCATATAGGAGGAAAAAGATCCGGAGAAGCATGGCGATTTCTGAAAAACATTAGAAATCAAGAAAGAAATCGATATAACTTATCATTAATATCTATAAAACAGTGGGAAGAGTATTACAAAGGACTTCTTACGGAAACCAGGGCACAATTTCACACAGAGGAAGAAACAGAAATACAACAAGACGAGTATATAGATATCTCAGAGGAAGAAATAAGAAAGGTAGTGAAAGCATTAAAAAATGGAAAAGCCCCTGGACCAGGAAATATTCCGACGGAGTTAATAAAACAAGGCACAAACAAACTCTTCAGACTGCTAGCAATCCTAATAACTAAAATAATAAATGGAGATCCACCACCAACCGAATGGCAAGAAGCACATATTACATCCATACATAAAAAGGGAAGAAAAGATAAATGCGAAAATTACAGAGGAATATCAGTAACAAGTACATTAAGCAAAATTTATGGGCGCATATTAAGGAATAAAATAGAAGAACAGTACAGAGAACAAGAACTAGAACAACAAAGTGGGTTTAGAGGAGGAAGATCTTGTGCGGACAATATATTCACTCTATCCCAAATTATACAAAAAAAGATTGACACCGGAAGAGAACTACACCTATTATTTGTCGACCTCACAAAAGCATACGATACGGTACCTCAGCATAGGCTTTGGGAGGCGTTAAAAGTTGCGAATATTAGTACAACATTGATTCGAGCAGTACAAAATATATACAAGGACCAAATATCAAGGGTGAAGATAGGAAATAAGTTATCGAAGGGGTTTAAAATAAGTAAGGGATTACGACAAGGGTGCGCCGTATCACCTACTTTGTTTAAAATATATGTTGACAAAGCACTGGGAGTGTGGAGAAATAAATGCAGAGATGGGAATCGAAATGGACGACATCACCCTATATTCGCTACACTTTGCGGACGACCAAGTCCTTATAGCACAGGACCAAGACGACATCCAATACATGGTACGAAAATTAGTTGAAGAGTACGATAAGTGGGGGCTGGAGATGAATATGAATAAAACGGAATATTTGGTAATAGGACAAAACTCCGAAGACCTGGAAATAGAAAATGGGGTAAAAATAAAAAGTTGTGATCATTATACATACCTGGGAGTCCATATAGATAAAAACGGAATGGCCGACAGTACAGTGAAAGATAGAATAATAAAAGGAAAACAAGCCGTTAGAATATTAAATTCGGTATTGTGGGACAGAAACATAAGTAAAGAAAGGAAAAAACAAATAGATAACAGTATAGTGAAAAGTGTAACAACATATGGAGCGGAATCATGGCAATTAACTGAAAAAACGAAAAAAGATTTAAGAGTATTAGAAATGGATTACTGGAGGCGCTCGGCAAGAATGGATGAATATGTTCAGAGGATGGACGAAACACGTATTCCGAAGAGGGCAATGGAATGGGTCCCCCGAGAACGCAGGAAAAGGGGAAGACCGAGGAAAAGCTGGAGAAAAGGGATAGTAGAAGCAATGGAAGAGAGGGAAATAGAGGAAGGAGAATGGAGAAATAGAGAAAGATGGAAGAAATTATTGGGAACCGGAAGGCGATAGATGCCGAAAAACCGGAAGAAGAAGACCTATTTTAACTAAACCAGATTTTCAGTGCAACTTAGCACAGTCATTCATATGATGTCACTTACAGCGTTGCCGGACTTCAAGTACTCAAGGTATTGCAAGTGCACCAGCCAACATATGGGCCAACTAGCCCCAGTCTTCCCTAAGTTACTAAATAAAAAAAAATGATAAATCCAGTTATGTGGCCACAAACATTGTGCAATTTTTTCTGTTGAAAGTATTTTTTATTGCTTTATTTCCTCTACTACCTATTATAACTAAACAAGATTTTCAATGCAGCTTAGCACACTCATTCATATGATGTCACTTATAGTGTTGCGGGACTCCAAGTACTCGAGGTATATCAAGTGCACCAACCAACATCTGGACCAGGTCTCCCCTAAGTTAATAAAAATCTTTAAGAAAAAATTTAATAAATCCAGTTATGTGGCCACAAACACTGTTCAATTTTTTTCGCTTAAAGTATTTTTTATTGCTTTATTTCCTCTACTACCTATTATCACTAAACAAGATTTTCGATGCAACTTAGTTCACTCATTCATATGATGCCACTTACAGTGTTGCCGGACTTCAAGTACTCTAGATATCGCAAGTGCACCAACCAACATCTGGTCCAACTAGCTCCGCTCTCCCCTAAGTTAATAGAAATCTTTAAGAAAAAATTTAATAAATCCAGTCATGTGGCCACAAACATTGTGCAATTTTTTCTGTTTAAATTATTTTTTATTGCTTTATTTCCTCTATTACCTATTATAACATTTACAACAATGCAATGAGCAATGACAAAATTAAAAATAAGTCACGTATCCAGTTTCATGTTGAAAACTTGCGAGAATGCATAGCTTTGTTTATATGTATCTGTGCAAATATGTATGTTGAATTTCGGTTTCCCCATAGCGTATTTAATTATACTATTATTGATGAAAACTAACAAGTGTTTTGGTATCTGATTAGTATTTCTAAACATCTTAAGTTTTCTTTTTGGCATGATTAATAGAAGAAATAAAAGCAAACGAACACACCCAGGTACTTTATAGGTAGCCACCTTATACGGATTTAGTTTATAAGGAAGTACTGTCAACATTCGGCGTGATAAAAAGAACGCAACGCTACTTTTCTCTCATTGATTTTCGCGCGTGAATCTTTTGCAAACAGCATCAAGTATCTCGTAAGTATGTTGATTTCTTCTATTGCCAAGTCAGTGTGCAGGTCAAGAAAACAACATGTGTTAATGCTAATGACGATTAACTATTTGACGCAACAATAAAGTCCTTCTAATAATACGGCTATCAGAATGCAACGATTCGATTTCACTTTGCTGAATTTGAATATCGATTTTAGTGTTTCACGTTCTATTGTGATAAAAGAAAAAAATTAACTTTCCACGTTATTGACATATGTGATGTAAAAACTTTCGCTTATAATTTTGTCGCAAAAATTAGCTGCAAGTTTTCACTTTCATCCAATAAACGACTACATGTAAATTCAACATTTGTCAAATTAATTTGCGAAATTTAAATCCAATTAGTCATTCCACTAACGAGGTTTTAATAGATCGATTACAGGGAAACTGAAATGATCATTAATTTAATCGACTAATTATATCAAACTGTGTGGGACGTATTAATTCTACATCTTTTTTTTTGTAAATAAGGCAAAAAATTGCAACAAAATAGCAAAAGTGGTCTCTTGATTCTGCCAATTTTATGTGGAGCAGGAATTTAACGACAATACGAACATGAAGGTTTGTATTTAATTAAATTAAGTTAGGCGTAACGTAAAATTAATTTTCTTTGTCGCCTAATAAAATCTTGTATTGAAAATCGCACCACAATTACAGTGTGGTTTACCCACTGCATTTTGACAATTAAAATTGTTCAAATGCTTCGTTTAATATCTATTCTATTATTGTTATATTATTTATGAGCCATATTTAATGTTGTCGTAAAATCTTGAAGCAGGATTATAAGCAATGAAGTTGTTAACTACGAAACAATCAATTTATCCTCTAACAATTTAATTTGCTGCCATTAATACTAATACGCCAACATAATTAATTTTTTTCAAATTCCCTGCTTACAACCAAGACCTCTTTTTTATGTATTCATAAACAACGAGCAATGAAACAAAACTAATTTATACGCTAGACGTGTAATAAATAATACCACATGTACAAATAAAAAAATAGGTAAAGGTTGGCCATGGAAAATAAAATTACTGTCTTTGCATGCTTTTTCATAAAAACGATGCGTTTTACAAGAAAAATGAAAGAATACGTTGTTTTCCGAAATAGAGCAGTAAACTGAATGGTGATATCAAATCACCTGAAAATCCAGTGGCGTCAAGATTACAGAGTTTTTAAGATTATGATACCCCTATATCTACGCCAACGGTTGAGATATTTCGAATATGCAAATTGCCAACAATGAAGGTCGGTCCAACGTTGCGCCAAATATGAAAAATAAAAAAAACTACTTTAATAAAATTTTTTTCCCGAAAGTTTAACACCCTGTGTCTCGAAAACATTTGTTTTTTATTTAACGTTCTGCTTATTTGTGAATGTCGTATCAGCTGATTTGGGACACTTATTGTAAAACACCCTGTATATTTAGTTTAGTTTTTTTACTTATTTTCGTGTTTAAATGAGTGCACCAGCAGTGTCTCATGTCTCTCTCATGGAGGGGGGGGGAGCTTAATATTATCCTCTAAATACTCTAGATTTAACAATTTGTTTAAATTATGCCCATAAATTTTTATCCTTAATTCAAAAATACACAAAAAAGATAGTTTTTTCGGGTAGTTACTTGGTCATGTTCCTACCTACAGGGTGGTCCAAAATTTATCTTTTAAACTTCGGTAACTGATTGCTTAGGCCATTTTAAGAAAAAAACTTCTGATAAACATATGTTGTAAGATATTTCTGAGGGGAGCTATGGCCCCTTGAAAGGGGCGAATAAATTTTAGTTAATATCTCAGATATAATATAAAATAATGAAATAACGCATACGGTTTAGTATTAGTAAGTGTTACTATCTAACAACATTCAAATAAAACTATTTAAACCAGAGGCGTTCCAAACTGGGAGCAGGAAGGCTGGGTCATTTTTATTCATTATTTTTTTAATCTTTCATTTTGGTTACCAATTTGAGTTAGTAATAGGAATATGATTCAACTTTTAAAGATTCAAAAAACGACTCTTAATTGTTTTTGAGCGACTAGCCATTTTCTACAAAAACAGATTTAAAGATTTTTTATTTACAGAATGAGTTACATTTTTTTTAAGTTCATACTTATTCATTAACTTTGGATCGTTTTGCAGAAAAGCGGTACGTTTTTTTGAAAAAATTACAAAAATACTGTTTTCTTACAAAAAACTGGTAGATTTTAAAAATGCAAAAAAAATTTATATTAGAAATTTGACAACCTTTATTGTTTAAGAACTACAATAATTACGTTTTGTTATTAGTTAGTAATTAGTTGTTTTCTGTTAGATAGTAACACTTCTTACTAGTAAACCATATGCTAAATTTAATTAGGTATTTTGTATTAAAGTGTGTCTGAGATATTAATTCTTTCAGAAACACTTTAAGACATATGTTCATGGGCATTTTTTTCTTAAATGACCTAAGAAATCACCTATCAAAGTTTTAAAGGGAAACTTTGAACCACCCTGTGTATGTTAAAATCGGATTCCTTCGACCTGCCCAAACTTCAGAGGAATACGGTTGCAGCTGAGATTATGTGACCCAAGCAGCACACGAAAGGTATTATTTTTTAATGGAAGTTTCAAAAAATGTGGGGCGTAGTCCACGGGTCCAGCTAGTACGTTCATACGTTCATAAAGAGTAAAAAATCGCTTCTTACTCAGTTTTATGAAGTTTAAAATCCTTGCAAATAAATATGCATGATGATGAAGAACCTTTGGATCGAACAGGTGTTAGTAAGGTCATAAATAAATTATCCAACGACCTATGTAAAAATCATTATGACTCATTCCGCAAAAGATGTGCTGAATTTAATAAATATTATATTCATCACTTTTCCCTACGAACAAAAGCTGAATGTACATTCACTTTAAAATCAGTAATGGAAGCTAAAACAATCAACAAAAATAATACCCAAACATAGTATTTGTTTAACCGACACATCCACACCAATGAACAAAAACCTGAGAAGCAAAAAGTTGACAACACTAGCGTTGTCTCATAAACTTCTTTTATTTATGTTGCGGTTTAAACTGGAGTCTGCAAAAATTCTTGTTAAGTAACCAACAACCGTAAAAACCAAAAATTATTCGATCTATTTACATGCACCGTTTCACTTCCATGTCGGAGACTTTTGTAACCCGATATCTTGGAACTCCGGGTGATCACCGATATCGGTCTGGGACCAACTCTTTGATTGCCGAGCATAGGTTTTGGGTAATAGCAAATTCCAATCTCAGTAGAATGGAATGAAGTAACAACTAGTATGTCATAGTAACGGATCAATTAAGGCGGATCAAAAAGAAAAATAATAAACTGTACAAGGTGGTTCGAAGCTTGCAGACATGAACTGTGGGACGGTATTCGACGATAAAAATGAACAAAATGTTCCTTTAGGGTTTCCGATTTTAATTATATTTTTGGAGTTTTGAAAAATCTGAAAATGTTGAAAAAAAATATTCAAAATCAATCGAGTATACTAAAAATTAAACCTTGTTAAGTTAACTTACAGATATAGTTCAAAATTATAATTCAAAAGAAAAATAACAAATGTTGTTCAAAGTTTCTGAAAAACAGTACGCATGATACCCATGGTTTTTCGTCCTAAGAACGTAACATTTTATAGTATAATCAAATTTGTGAAAATTCAAGAAATCTGCTGCAATTTGTTTTTCCTCGTTGGCCATGGAAAACAAAACTCAAGTCGGAACTTAATTCATACAGTCATATGAGCAGTTATTTTTTCGTATACAGTTTGTGAGTGTATGAATGAAGCTCCAACATAAGTTTTGCCACTTTATGGCATCTACAATTTTGCTGATCGTGCTGTGCGTAACTGGGCGGAAGATGTTAGGATTCTGATCTCATACCAACTGTGTTAAAATGACAATGTTGTTTTGCATGCAATATGTTTGAAAACATACAGAGTGTTATTTTGTCATAACTTTCAGAGAGATTTTGACAAATCGTTGTATAAATTGAATAGTCACTTACATAAATTTACTTTATGCCAATGTTTAAATTACGTTAAATGAAATAGGCAAAACCGTATTTAATGTATGTGATATAACAAAAGCTTAAAATTAAAATAATTTCAAAACATCGATAAATCATGATTAAAACCAATGATTTATAGCTCATAACAGTATCGGTGGTATAAAGCCATTAAATTATCTAAAAACTTTATAAATAAATCTCTTTTAAAGCGTCCTAACTGGAAATATATTTTTGTTTTAACCAGTGATGTGAGTTTTTCGAAAAATTTTAAACAGGAAAATTTTCTGGAAAAAATCATTGTGGCAACAATAACATCGAGATGATAAAACAAAACTTGAGTATAGTATTTCTGAAGCTAAAGTACACTAGCACAGCACTTTTAAAAAATCTACAGTAATAACGAGGGATTCATCGTGCACCTAATATTCGCCAAAAAGTCTTCCATTTTTCGAAAATTTGCGGGTTAAATGATAAGAATACTAAATTGCAACTTTTCGTTAAATATGATGTTATAATTAAAACTAAAATACACTGAAACCAAGTTATTATTTTGGCAGCCAAACGGTAAAGCTAACCGCTTGTTAAGTTAAGCCAGTTAAGTATTCGGTCTTTGGTCGAATAATTGGGTGGAATGGCTAATAATGGGTACTTAGTCTCATTTTTAATACTTGCTCATATAATTTTTACTAATATTCGGTATTTGGCCTCATACTGGGCACTTGGCCAAATACTCAGTACCTGGCTTAATACTGGGCACTTGGCCAAATATTTAGTACTTGGCTTAATATTTAGAACTTGGCCTAATATTCGGCACTTGGCCGAAGCTGCAGTACTTCGCCTACTATATGGCACTTAGCCAAATATTTAGTACGTGGCATGATATTCGGCACTTGGTCAAATATTCAGTACTTGGCCTAATATTCGACAGTTGGCGAAATATTCAGTACTTGGTCTAATATTAGACACTTGGCCAAATATTCGGTGCTTGGCCTAATTTGCGGCTTTTGGTCAAATATTCAGTACTTGGCTTAATGTTGGGCACTTGGCCAAATATTTAGTACTTGGTTTAATATTTAGAACTTGACCTAATATTCGGCACTTGGCCGAATCTGCAGTACTTGGCCTACTATATGGCACTTAGCCAAATATTTAGTACGTGGCCGGATATTCGGCGCTTGGCCAAATATTCAGTACTTGGCCTAAAATTCGGCAGTTGGCGAAATATTCAGTACTTGGTCTAATATTAGACACTTAACCAAATATTCGGTGCTTGGCCTAATTTGCGGCTTTTGGTCAAATATTCAGTACTTGGCTTAATGTTGGGCACTTGGCCAAATATGTAGTACTTGGTCTAATGTTGGGCGATTGACCTAATATTCGAAACTTGACCAAATATTCCGTGCTTGGCTCTTGGCCAAATATGCAGTACTGGGACTAATACACGGCACTTGGCAAAATGTTCAGTACTTGACGTAATATTCGGCACTTGGCCAAACATTCAGTACTTGGCCAAATATTCAGTACTTGACCTAATATTCGGCACTTTGCCAAATCTTCAGTGCTTAGCCTAATATGCGGCACTTGGCCAATAATATTCAATACTTGGCCTAATGTTAGGCACTTAAAATATATACTACTTGGCCTAATATTCAAAACTTGGCTAAATATTCCGTGCTCGGCCTAATATTCAGCACTTGATCAAACATACAGTAGTTGGACTAATATTCGGCATTTGGCCAAATATTCAGTACTTGACCTAATATTTGGCACTTTGCCAAATCTTCAGTGCGTAGCCTAATATGCGCCACTTGGCCAATAATATTCAATACTTGGCCTAATGTTAGGCACTTAAAATATATACTACTTGGCCTAATATTCGAACTTAGCCAAATATTCCGTGCTCGGCCTAATATTCAGCACTTGATCAAACATGCAGCACTCGGACTAATATTCGCTATTTGGCCAAATATTCAGTGCTTGTCCTAATATTCAGCACCTGGCCAAGTTTTCAGTACTTGGCCTAATACTCGGCACTTATATATACATATTCAATCAAGGGCATTTTATAAGTGGAAAATTTTTCTTACAGGCAGTGGAAATTTCCAAATTATAAAAATGACTTTTACAACCAAAAAATATGCAAATTGGTGAAATTTACAATATAAAAAATAAATTTAATATGTGCATTTTCATATAGTTCTGTTGAATTACGTTAAACTGTTTTATTTTTTGTGAAGAAATAAAATCTTAAGCTTTTTAATTTTAGAAATTACTATGTGCGTGGGTGATTTACCACTAGCTTATGCGTTTATGAATTTTTTAATAGAAAATGTAGGATAACTTATTAAGCCTGATAATTATTACTAATTTCAATGCAAAAATTAAAAAAGAATATTACAATTAAAACGAATCGAGTTATGAGAACTATTAAATTTAATCACTTTTAGCAAAAAATACTCATCAAAGGTAGGTAAAACAAACATTTTTGTCGCCGTGAGTATTAAAAACATATGCATAAAGCCTCCTTGCAAAGAATTAAAAACAACTAGGGTGGTATTAATAGGCCACCCATAGTGATGTTGCTTACATTTCCACTTTGGTGGCCCTTGTAAAATGCGAAAATAAGGCCTAGGTGTTTAGTTTCATACCAGTTTTGTAAGAGTACGCATACTTGATGCGTTGTTATGCAATAAAAGATCAATTTTGAGAATATATTATAATGACGTTTGATAATATTTTCTTCCTGCAAACGCTAGTTTGCGTCTGGCGACGACTACGTCTTTATAATTAATACATGTCATGACATAATTACTCATAATAAGACGTAATGTTTATAGGCACGGCATTTCGATATAATTCCAGCCTGTACATAAATTAACCTATTAGAAAAAAATATTAACCGGTTCTGCTCGAAAGGACTGTGCTTTAAAAAATATTAGTTGGTGGGTGTTCAAGTAAAAGTACAATAGATTGTTTTCAGAAAAGTATGTCATATCTCGCAGTTATATTGTTTATATACAGGGTTATGAATAGTTCGATCACGGAAACGAGAACAAATTAGAATCGTAAGTTCATGAAAGAATGCTAATATTACACGACAGCCATAAATTAAATTGAAACGAAACGATCACTCCAAAGGCGAATTCCTCAAAAGTGAATATTACATAATTTTAAACTCCCTTAAGGTAATTTCCTTGAAATAACTAAATATAAGTTTCAAGGATTAGCATTAATGTTTTACTGCGGAACTATCATTAGACTATGCGAATTTTGTTGTAAAACACTGTAATCAAAACCTTTTTGCTGGCTTGAACTTAAATTAAAAAAAAACGTAAGCTGTTTTAAAAGATTCAATTCTGAGCTTCCAAATGATACCAAACACGACATATTTTTATTAAAAAATAATTAAAAGGTAGTTAAAAATATTTTTATTTATTCAGCTTAGTCGAAACCCAGTAGTCGTATTTTCTTCATACTTCTGCCTAAACGCCATCAAACCGCTACTTAAATTTTAAAGCTACCTTAATATCACCTGATGCATGAAGATTGGATTAAGATAAATTAAGCCGATGCATTTTTAAGATTTCTTAGTCTGCGTATTACAATACCACCAAACTGACAAGAGAATACAAATTAGTTTAATTTCTCTGTCATAAAGGTCAATGTAAAACTTCGTCATGAATCGAACCAGTGGTAAATCGACTGTCAGTTGTGAAATTTTGTGATCACTTATATTGTAAAGAGAACGGCGGATTACCGATCTGTCATGATCACGACCACTGCGTTCACAGCGTTATTGTTTTCATGCGATTTAGTCGGTTCTCATTGCAACATTTATTCAAATTATATTTGCCAATACTACCCCCAGGTTACAATAGTGGGTATTGATTTGTGCCGCTGTATTCTTTGATTGTTGCGCATTTGAAGAAAAAATTGTGCACTACTTAATTGAGCAAACATTCTTCACTCAAACTATCACGTTTATAATTTATATCCCATTTTCAGCGATTTTCTACAAATAATTTTAATTTATAAAACACATACATAAAATTCCCTTTCGAAATTATACTGTGTACACTATGGGACAAATTAAATGATCCTCCAAGAATTAGCAAACTTCGAGAGTGTCTGCAACCAATACAACTTTATAGGCAGGCGTGTTAATTTTACTTCAGTACATCCATTGCATATGTAAAATTTTGTTCCAACCCTCCTAAAACAGTTAATCCCTATTAAACTACCAATAATAATTGCGGTGGTGTGTGTCTGTATGAAAGTTGCAAATTTTTAACATTTTCAATCGAATGTTGTTGTTTTACGATGACCATAACAAAACTTAGACTTGATTTCAATAATTCACGCTCAAAATGCGGAATTATTGTCACTAGAGGTATGACTGTAAATGCTATTCTAACAATTTTAATATTGGATTAAGCATACAAAAATAAATAGAAATATTTCTTGCAGAAACAACTTTTTTGAGTTATGAACAATTTTCGTAATACTCTTAAAATATGAATTATTTACGAATTGTTTGGGGCTTAATTTTGACATTTAATTAACGTTATAACCAAAAAATTGACAAAGACGACTGATGTAAGTTTGAAATTATGATAAAATGACTACAGGTAAACACTCGTCATAACAATGGACCATGAGAGCCCGTTATTTTTAAATTTGAAACTTATTTGCACGGTTGAATTATGTCCATTAATACACAAACCTTCAAGTTTTCGTGGCTTCTACGTGTAAATATAATAAAAAAATAACAAAAAAATAGGGGCTAGCAATTTCGTTTACACTCGTTACAACTTACAAAATAATTGAAATAATAGTTTCTAACAGGTGGGAAGCACGTTAAGCATGATTGAAGAATCTGAAACAATAAAAAAAGACTTCTATGCACCGAAACCGTAAAAAACGGTCAGATAAGTATGCGCCTGGAAATTCGTTGCGGAGTTACAGCCTCCAGAAGCAGCACTAGTGTCAACAATTCAGGCTGTTGCCTCTTTCGGAGGCAGAATCTCCATACAGAGTTTTTCCCGATCCATGTCTAAAGGAACTTTTTCTATAGATTTATTGTCTAACATTTACTATCAAAGTTGGCACGAACTATTCTCGCATCTTCAGGATAATATTCAGACCTACATGGCATCTTGATGTTTCACAAAAATTAAATTATCTCGCAAACGGTTAAATTTTGCGACTTTCAGCAAGAAAAAATAATTTCCACAATTTTAGGGACGAGTTCTATACGACAAGCGTCTAGAAACGCATCGTTACGGAGTTACAGCCTCCAGAAGCAGCAACAGTATCAACAATTCAGGCTGTTGCTTCTTTTGGAGGCAGAATCTTCAAACTGGGTTTTTCCCGATCCATGTCTAAAGAAACTATTTCTGTAGATTTATTGTGTAAAATTTACTATCAAAGTTTGCACGAACTATTCTCGCATCTTCAAGATAATATCCTACATACCTACATGACAACTTGATTTTTCACAAAAACTAAATTATCTCGCAAACGGTTAAATTTTTCGACTGTCAGCAAGAAAAAATAATGTCCGCAAGTTTAGGGACGAGTTCTATACGACAAGCGTCTACAAACGCATCGTTACGGAGTTACAGCCTCCAGATGCAACAACAGTATCAAAAATTCAGGCTGTTGCTTCTTTCGGAGGCAGAATCTTCAAACAGAGTTTTTCCCGATCCATGTCTAAAGGAACTATTTCTATAGATTTATTGTGTAAAATTTACTATCAAAGTTTGCACGAACTATTCTCGCATCTTCAGGATAATATCCTACATACCTACATGGCAACTTGATTTTTCACAAAAACTAAATTATCTCGCAAACGGTTAAATTTTGCGACTGTCAGCAAGAAAAAATAATGTCCGCAAGTTTTGGGACGAGTTCTATACGACAAGCGTCTACAAACGCATCGTTACGGAGTTACAGCCTCCAGATGCAACAACAGTATCAAAAATTCAGGCTGTTGCTTCTTTCGGAGGCAGAATCTTCAAACAGAGTTTTTCCCGATCCATGTCTAAAGGAACTATTTCTATAGATTTATTGTGTAAAATTTACTATCAAAGTTTGCACGAACTATTCTCGCATCTTCAGGATAATATCCTACATACCTACATGGCAACTTGATTTTTCACAAAAACTAAATTATCTCGCAAACGGTTAAATTTTGCGACTGTCAGCAAGAAAAAATAATGTCCGCAAGTTTTGGGACGAGTTCTATACGACAAGCGTCTACAAACGCATCGTTACGGAGTTACAGCCTCCAGATGCAACAACAGTATCAAAAATTCAGGCTGTTGCTTCTTTCGGAGGCAGAATCTTCAAACAGAGTTTTTCCCGATCCATGTCTAAAGGAACTATTTCTATAGATTTATTGTGTAAAATTTACTATCAAAGTTTGCACGAACTATTCTCGCATCTTCAGGATAATATCCTACATACCAACTTGATTTTTCACAAAAACTAAATTATCTCGCAATCGGTTAAATTTTGCGACTGTCAGCAAGAAAAAATAATTTCCACAATTTTAGGGACGAGTTCTATACGACAAGCGTCTACAAACGCATCGTTACGGAGTTATAGCCTCCAGAAGCAGCAACAGTATCAACAATTCAGGCTGCTGCTTCTGTCGGAGGCAGAATCTTCAAACATGGTTTTTCCAGATCCATGTCTAAAAGAACTTTTTCTACTGCTTTATTGTGTAGAATATACTATCAAAGTTTTCACGAGCTATTCTCGCATCTTCAGGATAATATTCAGACCTACAAGTTTGATTTTTCCAAAAATTAAATTATCTCGCAAACGGTTAAATTTTGCGACTTTCAGCAAGAAAAAATAATTTCCACAATATTAGGGGCGAGTTCTGTACCACAAAACCATGAAAACGCTTGAATAAATATGCGTCTGGATACGCTTCGTTACGGAGTTACAGCCTTTAAAAGCAGCAACAGTATCAAAAATTCAGGCTGTTGCCTCTTTCGGGGGCTACATCTCCAAACAGTTTTTTTAAACAAATGTCTAAAGGAACTTTTTCTATTGCTTTATTGTATAGAATTTACAAACAAAGTTTGCACGAACTATTATCTCGCATCTTTAGGATAATATTCAGACCTACATGGCATCTTAATTATTCACAAGCATTAAATTATCTCACAGACGGTTGTATTTAGTGACTTTCAGCAAGAAAAAATAGTTTCTACAAACTTTAGTGGTGAGTTCTACACACTAACACCATTAAAAACGCTCGGATAAATATATGCGTTTGGATACGCTTCGCTACAGAGTTACAGCCTCCGAAAACAGCAACAGTATCAACAATTCAGGCTGTGATTCTTACGGAGGCTGCACCTCCAAACATAGTTATTCCGAACCTATGTTTAAAGGAACTCTTTCTATTGCTTTAGTGTGTAGAATTTATTATACAAGTTTGCACGAACCATTTTCATTTTCGCAGCTTCAGGATAATCTTCAGACCTGCATGGCAACTTGATTTTTCCCAAAAACAAATATAACGCTAAGGGTTAAATTTAGCAACTTTTGGCAAGAGTATTTAGTTAAAAATGTTGCGTGGCCCTTCCATATGAGATACCTCTTGTGCACTTTAAATAAAAATTATTTAAAAAAAAGTTATTAGGCCTACATTTTCAGGAAACTGTAGCTTCGTAAGAAAGCATTGTTTTAGGATTCTAAATCCAACCCAAAACTGCGTTCCACATGTCATGAATCACCCTATCCAATATATAGATTGTCATTTTTTACTGGAAACATAGACAACTAACAAGTGGAGCAAGGAATTGAGTTAATGGGGATTCACGTATCCACAAATACTTCTAAATATAATTTAAAAAGTCACGTAACGATTTTTAAATAAAAATTGTCAATGGATACGCAAATCCCCACTTATTACCTTATTTTCTTGTCGCACTCCTTAGTTACCTATCCATTCCTTGTCGAAATTATTACTAGCCTAAGTTCTCAGTAAAATAGTAAAAGTGTGAGTATAAATATACTATGGGTCTGATAGTTTGCATTGCACCTGTTTACTAAGCAGTTTTTCATGACGTCACCGGAAAGCTTTAGCTTCAAATTCGCCAAAACATATTTTTTTTAAGTTAATTATTAAAATTGACGGGGGCTTTCAACGACGTTGGAAGCCACAAATTGCATCAGTCAATAAGCAGAGCTGGTAATGTACAAAAACCCATCGTAAATAAAAGGAGATATATGATGGAGATTTCAAAATTACATTTTAAATGCTTAATATAATATTGGAATTGTAAGATTTTGTTTATAACTAGTGTTACCCCAGCGCACAATGCACTGACAGACTGAGCGTTGACAGAACCGGCGAAATGCTAAGTCACGTGATGCATTAGTTCCAATAAAGAGACGCGGGGTTAATGTAGATGTCGCCTCAAGTACAGCGCGTCTAGCCGACCTTCATATATATTATAAATTAAAATAATTATTATTAAAAAATCGACGTAGAATAAAAATATAAAAATGTTTTATGTTCTATCTGTGGATAGAGACCTTTCATTTTAAAAAAAATGGTCCAAATTGGTGAAGCGGTAGCCGCTGGAGGAACCGGAGAAGAAAATCCTTTGAGCTTTTATATATGTATGGATCTTACGTCTAGTCAAAATAGTTCCGCACTTTGAGGGTGAGTTATTGAACTTAAGTATAAGTTTTGTTATGTTTATTGTAAAATAACAATTTTTGATCTAGATAGTGTTCGCATATCATGTTGTAAATTTGCGACTTTTATACGGACAAACATCGCCACTAGTTATTGGTAGTTTGGTACAGATGAACTATTTTAGGAAGTTAGAAACACATTTTTATATTTATATTTTAGTGGTGTAAAATCAGCACGCCTATGGCGTTCTGCTGGTTGCATACACTCTCGAAGCGTGCTAAGTGTAGTAAGATCATTTAATTTGTCCCATAGTGTACGTTACGCATATATAAACAGATAAGGATGGAAAATAACATTATTTTGAAGGTAATTCCTACTATCGATAGCAACTAATAAAAGTAGACTTTATGTTCTTTTAAACTTCATACAATTTCAGCTCAATAAGGCGTTTTGTTCTTTATTAATTTTGATCACTAAATTAGGTTTATAAAAAGCTCGTTCAGTCACATTCGCTCAAAATATACTTCGAATGGTGCTCAACATAAAATAATTAGGGTTATTTTAAAAACGTGGTGAAAATTATAAAAAAAAATTAATTCCAGTGTTTCTCTAAAGCTAAAAGTTTTAAATTTTATAATTGTTACCGTGAACAGGAAACAAATAGAAATTGTTAACGGCGTTCAGGTAAATAATAAGCATTATCAAACTTTAAGTTTACGTATGTAATTATTCCTATATTAAGAATACATTAAATTACAGAAGTTCAAACTGCATTCCATAATATATGGGTCGCACGTTGCAATTTTTTATTACAATGCGCAATGCCTAGTACAAGTTTTCTGCAACAAAGTAATAGTTTCGAAGTTGGCTCAATAATTATGCGCTTACTTTTTTTTCTAATTTATGACAGTACAGTAAGTTTAAACCCACATTTTAATTTTTAAGTAGATGCGTCTAACGTATAATGTGCAAGAATTAGCATTGGTATGCCTTGATTGTACACAACCGAGCAATTACTTACACTAATTATGGAGTACCGGCTTGTTGCTATTATTACAACTTGTCTGCATATGTAGCCTTACACATCGTTGAAGATGACACATCTTCGAAGAACCTCAAGTCAAAAAAGTGTATAATAGCTTGTAGTCTCTGGGTAGCGTTTATTTTGCCTTTTATGTCGTGTTGCGTTTACATCCAGGCAACAACATAAAATAAATAAATAATTAATTTTTGTTGAAGTTTCTATTGTTCTATTTTAAGATACTTTATGTCAGATAATCTAGATCGCAGAAAATTGCAAATATTTACTTTAATTAAGCGTGTAAGAAATTAAATAGGCGGATGGATGGATTTGTGTTTCGTTTTCTAAGTACGAAAGCATAAAACCAGAAGCTGTAATTTTCTTGCTTGAGTAAAGATCTTAAAGGAGATATTGATGAAATTAGCTATTAGCGGATTACACTTGTTTTATTCCATTTTCATGGCTCTGATTTCTATTAGCGTCATAGGCGGAAGGAATGAAATCCTAACGAGGTGTAAGTTAAAGAGTAGCTCATTTCAATTAACCCCGACTATGCGATTTTCTTGCTCCATTCAATAACTTTGCTTACTGTACCTTCGCGTTGTTATTATTACTATTAATTATAAATTATAAATCAATATTAATGCACTTTCGTTTCGAATTACATAACTCTCTGTTCTGATCATTTAGCGTGAGATTAGATTGAACTTTATTTCTCTAGAATTTTCATAGTGGAATTTAAATTTTTATGCATCAGATTTTAAATGCTCAAGTGCTAGAATTATGATGAAACTAATTGTTTCTTTTGCTTGTTGAGAAATTATGTATTTATCAACAGCAATTAGTATTATTCTCCCAGCTAAATTGCGTCACTTGTCAGATACAATTTAAAATTGTATCTTTACTTACTGTTGCGGCCGCTTTATAAATTTATGGTCTCAATATTATGCAACTTCAAGACAATACAGGGGAAATCACGAAGCTTAATAAATACAAATGTGTATGCATTACAATTGTATTGGTCCTATAGAGCTATTTCGTGTTATAACAATTTGCTCACTGTTGTAATCGTTGACAGCAGCTAGTGAATAGAAAAATCTATTACTGGAGCCGCGTAATTAAAATTCAACTACAGAAACATTCAATCTTTTTTTGTTTTGATCTTAATTTAGATAGTTTAGTGATTTTCAAATTTAGTATAAATGACAAGAGCTTTATTCAAGCTTGCATTCCGTCAGATTTTTAAATTCATATTGTGTTGATGGATTATGCCGTTGGAAATCAATTTCTTTGCCATAATCTAAAACTTTTACACAATTGTCGTAAACATACACCCAAACGTTCATGACCCAACAGTTACTGCTTAATACCTTAAATATGTTGAACAAATACAAGACTTCCCCACGAGAGAATTCGCCTTTTTCATAGTTTTAAATTAAAATTTATAAACTATAACCAACTTTTGCTCCTTTTCTTAAAAATTAGTGGGTGGCGGAACACTCGTTTTGTATATATGGCAGGAGAAACACAATCAAGCAAGCTCCTACCTACTCATCTACATTTTTCAAAGAAAAAAAAACGTGTTTTTGAATTAAAATTTCGAATTCTACGATATCTGACGTAGTATTTTGTTTAAAATTTTTTTGATGTGTATAAAACATTTGGCTTATAATAAACAGCAAATTTTCTGCAGAATTCGATGTTTCAAACCGGAGACCTCATCGCTTATAGTTATGGAGATGCTGCAAATTTAAGAATATTCCAGATCAATTTTGATTTCCAAAATAGCTAAAATTTTACTTGCCCAATGGAAGCGAGTAATCAAATGTCATGTTAAATACAACATGTTAAAGATAAAAATTATTGTGATACACAACAGAGTCCAGTAAAAGTTTTCACCCCTATTAGGAGGGTCGGCAAATAGGAAAACTATTACATACATAGTTGGGACCCTATTATAATACGAGAACTTCGTTCGCGATTAAATTATTTAAACACAAACGGAAGTTAAATGCATAATTAATAATTTAAACGTATTTAGGATTGCTACGTTGGAAAAATTGTGACAGCTAGTTGCGAACCATTTCTGCCTTTTCCATCGTATGAGAGACACAAGCGCACCCCAGTTTTCTGTTAAATTAGTTAATAAGAATCTACAACAAGTTCAGCAAATTTTAAAGCTTTTCAGAACAAATTTGACTCGCCAGACAGCTACAATTTAACTTCCATCACCGAACAGATACTTAAGTTACCCACAAAAATAAATGTCTACCAAAAGTATCAAAAGTATTGTCTTCACTAGCATCTTAAAAAATTTGTAAAAAATCTTCGTATGCCATATTCTCAGGTAATAGTGCTCTGATTACTTGAAAACATATGGATTAATAAATAATTAATTTCAAAGATCTTGCGATAAGTCTTACAGCTTCTATATTTAGTTCACATATTTTTCTAATTAGTTTTCTGTAGGGATGCATCGAGTGGGCCTAATATATAGCCGAATATTCGGCCATTTTTTGGAGCTTGCCGAATACTCGGATAAGCCGAATAGTTTTTACCGAGTTCGCCGAATATTCGGCGAACTTCCGGCATTTTGTGTACTACATGAAAATAATACTAAAATGCAATTTTTTGAAAATTTTGTGAGTATCATTATTATAAAATTATAAGTTTAGTAGCCAAACTGGACGCTATCCGCTTATGTATAACAATTTATCCACACATTTGCTTTCGCTAAGTATTCGGCACATGCCCGAATAAATGGCTCGACTTAGGTAATATTCGGCACTTACCCAAATAGTTGGTACTTGACCGAACAGTTAGCCTAGTATTGGTTAATATTTGGTACTCGGCCGAATATTCGGCTCTTTGGCGGAATACTTAGCCAAATAGTTTGCCGAATATTTGCCGAATAGTAGGCAGAATATGCGTTATTAAGCCGTGAGAGACTAGCCAAATATTCGGTATTTAGCCAGTGACCAAAATCACTAGTCGGTGAATCCCTAGTTTTATGCAACTGAAGGTTGTTTGTCCTCAAACTTTTTTATTATAAAATTAATAATAATATTATCTTCGGAATATAAACTTGATGTTTTGCAGGCGATGGTTTTTGTTAAAAGGTTACACAATTTTCTCTACATTTTGAATTTTTCTATAAAATATTTTACATAAATGTTATGAAAACTCACCGCAACATTTTACAAAAAAGGTAATAATAAAACACTATTCTGCTTTATTTGGAAAACGTTTTTAGGGTGCAATAGTATGTAAATCCACAAAAAAAATAGTTGTAAAGAATTATTGAACCAGAAAGAATTTGTTATTGAAAATAAAGACAATTGTTTACAGTTTCCACGAAAATAAATGGTGTAGTGGAAATGTTTTACAGCAACCAGCATTTTTAGTCGCCGCAATTTAATAATAATAATAAAAGCAAACACATTCTTTAGATGAATGTTTCAAATTCAAGGTTTGAAGTCATGTTTTTAAAAAATTAACAATTTTGCTAGAACCTGTAATTTATTATCTACGCGATGTGAGAAGTAGTTAAAATTTTGATCATGACAACAATCACTTCATAATTAGAACAGCATTGTTCAATAGTGTTACAACAATCATTAACACTGAACTTGTGCAAAAATTCTTCGTGTTCAGATAACGACGAGTTCATTATTTTTTATTGATGAATGAACGTAGCCTGAACCTTGCCAAATTATGTACACGATTTTCAGTAACTGTCGCTTGTTTAGACATAAAAATTTTGAAAAATTTGTTCGTGAATCGTGATTTGAGCTGGTCCCTTTTCAACTTTTGCCACAAGGTTGTCACTTTCTCGGCCATTGTGCCATAACAATATTATTTTGCTATAGTTAGAACTGAATACATTTATTAAGGTAATGTTGCCGCCGAGGGCGCATTTGCATGTGATTTACTAATCCACCCACTTGACTTTAACAGATGTGGAAAAATTAGGTCACTTGTCGTGATTGGTATTGACATATCCAAGATGTAGATAGCCTAGTGTAAAGAATTATTTTGTATTGTGTTGTTGGGCTAGTATTGTCTTGCAAGTAATGCGTAATGCGGCTATAGAAAATGAAGTTTGCTATTTTGTATTCAGCTACCACTTGCAAATACCGAGTATTGCTCAACACAAGGTCATTTCGTGTACCAGATATAAAACAATGACAATATTGAGAGCTATCATGCAAACCAGGCGCTTTTAAGAGGTTGGAAAATTACAAAACAACATTAAATCGAGTCTCTTTCAACATTAATTTTTTTATCAACCACGGTGACTAATAAATTTGAATAGAAAATAGATTATTGTATATTAAAGCGTCACGTATACAGTGCAATATTCAATTAATCAGAGAAATGAGATTCATTTGTAAGTATAGCACGTATATTGACTTTTTTCAAGATATATGCCATCACTAAACATTTGCAGTTGGATAATATTACGGAATATTACGTTACGTTAACCTCAGAATGGACCGGTGAGTAATATCTCTTGATAAGGTGGACGAATTTTAAAATACCTTGACAATGATCTCATACAAATTGTTTTACTAACACCACACCAATCATCCAACCAATTAAGAGATCTACCAGGATAATGTCAACTAATTATAAGTACCTAAACAATGGTACGGCGAAGCAAAAATTACAACAAGTATGAGAACTGTTGTATTTCCTGCTAATAAAAGTCGAGAAACAACATTTACTGATTGTGATTGATACTGTAATAAAGCAATATACGTACATTACATGTGAAGGTCAAACTTTATTGTAAAAAAATATATAAATAATGGTATAAGTGCAGAAAAAGTGATTGTCGTAAACTAGCCCGCATTTTTTTTATTATACATGTAATTTATCATTAACGAAGTTACAAAGGTCACAAGGACATTATTTATAGGAATTGTGCTCCAGTTTCCAGCATACTTGCAATTTTAATTTAGTGGAGAAAACAATCACAGCAAAAAAGCATTTGCAGGATTAACGGCATAGTTCAGTTTATGAGAACTATTCACGACAACATCAAATACGAAAAATTCTTTTGGCAAAAACAAATTTTGAAAAAGGTTTTCTGTTGATGTTGTAAATTTTGATATAATTCACAATTTAAAAGGTTCGAACACAATAATCTTATCCTGACATCTTCCTAACAGCGCCTCGTCCGTTACGCCTAAATCCCGAAGGCCAATATCGCCACGTGATACCCCTAACCAAATAACAGCGATCGATTACTCGATCGAGTACTGGAATATATTGTAAGCGTCAAAAAATGTTATTCCGCGAACTTAATTTAAATACATGTTTTAGACTTCTAAGGCCGGTCTCTCACCAGCACTACGCGACTGCGACGCTACCTCGACGCAACAGTTGCTTTTAGGTCGCGTACATTGTTTGTAATTGCAGCTCTCCCATCAAGAAGATCGCGACGCGACGACAGCAACGCCACATGCAAGAAACCAGTCTCGCGCGACGAAAATGTTCAGTCGCCTAGCGTAGTTTTGATCGCTTCGAAGTAGCGTCGCGGTCGCGTAGTGCTGGTGGGAGATCGGCCTAAGAGGGTCATCCAAAACCGCACTGCGTTACTCTAAGTTCACTTTCTTTCGCTCCAAAAACTTGAATTCAAAAGTCGACAATATATTCAATTTTCATTTGACAAATCAGTTGTACTTTTGGGTAGATGGCAAAATGCGATGAAACATTCTAAACTATTTTAAAGCGCATGCGCATTGTTTGGAGTGATCTGGTCTGGTAATGGAGTATAATAATAATAAAAAAAATGTTTCGTTGGCTGATGGCACGAAAAAGAGGACTTAAAATTTCTTGAAATATGAAAGCACCGAAAAGTTTGAGAACCCCTGACCTAGATGGCACGTGATTTATTTATATTTAGTTCTAGACTTAGACTACACGGTAATGTACTAATAAAAGAACTTCCCGCTTTTTTGTATTTGTTTTAATCTCTCTTCGTGTTTTACACCCATATAGTAATAGTCACATAATCGCCAGCACAGGCATGCCCATGTAAGTGCCTAAACTGATACCACAACATTCACGTTTGCAGTTACGCAGGGTGTTGCATGATTTTCTGTACAAACTTAAGCAGCATATTCTTAAGGTAATTTTTAATAGAAAATGTCTAATAAACATGAGTCCGGAAACGCTTCGTAATGGAGTCTTGTCTAATGACGATTTTCATATTTTCACTATTTTCAAAATCTTCAAAATTTTGCAAATTTTAAAAGTATCATTATTTTCAAATTTTTATTTACAAACTTTTTTAAATTTTATATTTTTAAGATGTATAAATATTAAAAATTGAAAATTTCAGGATGTCTAAAATATTTTCAAGATGTCTTAAAATTTCCATGGTTTAGTAAAATATTTATAATTTTCAAAACATTTCGAACGATTTTCCAAAATTTAAAATAATTAAAAAAATTCAAACTTTCCATGAATTTCAAAAATTTTAGTTTTTGAAAATTTGAAAATGTACAAAATTGTCAAAAAACATTTTTGAGTTACTAAATTCAGTAAATTTTTGAAATACATATTTCTAAATTTACATTAAAAACTCAAAAACCTAAAACATTTCATTATTTTAAGTTTTCCAAACATATTGAAAATTTACAAAACTTTCTCAAAATTTTTAAAATTAAAAAAAAACGTTTTTATAATTTCGAAAAAAAAATTTAATATTTCTACAGTTTACTTGTAAATTTTAGAGGTAAACAACGTTTAATGCTCGATAATAACCGCATCATTCCTTTCACTTTATTATTTACATTATCTGTTGCAGCGGGCACATCTAAATAACAATACTTATGATATCATTCATACAATATTCTATAATTCCAGCCTGTGGTTTAACTGCATATTGGCAATTCCAAAGCAACAAATCATTGAGGCCAGCGATTGCTTAGAGTGCTAATATGAGTTTAGTAAGTGGAAGTTGAATAGTCGAGAAAAAAGTCATTTAAGTACCGTTTTGCCATTAGTGTATAAATATGTACACGTACGTGGTTCTGGCTACACATTATTTGTTACTTGCTTTATCTAGCATCTACTTCCTGTTAAATGTAAATGTCTGGGTGTACAACCAGCGACTCCCATGTCGCATGTGGGAGGCGATTGTCTAGTTTATTTGTTGTTATTTTTCAAGAACTTATTTAATTTTATGGGTAATTTTTTAAAACTACTTTTAAGCATTTTTTCTACTTCCATATCTCGGTATAATTTATATAGCCAATAACAAATCAATGTAAGCTGTTGCAATTTGCCCTGAATTTCTGGTTTAAAAAGCTGCCGGGCAACTGTCACGAGACCTTCCTCGCATTTATGAATTTTTTTTTATTTTTGAAAAAATTTAATATATTTCAAAAAATGTATGGAAATTACGAATATATTTTATACCGAAAACTTAATAAAAATTTTAGAGTTTTTTGGAAACTTTGAAAATTTTTGACAATGTAAAATATTTTGAGTTTTGAAAATTTCAAAAATTTTAAAAAACTTTAAAATTTTTGAAAAGTAATGCAAACGAAAAAATTTGAAATTTTATACATTTTGAAATTTGGAAAATTACGGGAAATTTTAAAAACTTGGTAAGTTTAAACATTTTGGAAAATGTAAAAATTTGTAAAATAAACAAAATTGTTTTTCAATTTGATAATTTTTGAATTTTTTAAGTTTCGATAATTTTTGAAAACAAACATTTTCGAAAATTTTAAGAAATTCTGAATATTTTTGGTTTAGGAAAATTAGGAGTTTCTGATTTTGGTGACCGTTAATTACAAACAATACTTCTTCCTTTAAATCCGATTTTAAAGATGAAATTCATACATTTTTGTCAATGTCAAAAACTCGTGGGAGGGACACTGGGGAATAGCAGAAAAATCGGGCTTGCGCAGATCGACTATTCAACATGTGTAAAATACGAATCTAAAGTTCTTTTCCGAGCGGTCTATTTTAAAGTAGCCCCCCTCCCCATTTTTTGAAACAGTTGATTAGTTTTATGATATTTTCCGTTTTCTAGTTGCAACAAATGTTTATCCCTTGAAATCTCAAAGTCGATTTCATAATTTGGTGATAGCCGAGTTTTTGGCGATTACCCAATTAATTTGCTCATGTAAACGACCAAAAGACCTCCGCCAGAGTGGTGTTTCCCAACAGAGAGTTGTTCCTATTGTCATTTAACATGCTCATACCGATTTTGAAGCCGAAATTCGTAATTTTTTGAAACAACTAATAACGAATGGTAGAGGGCGGGGCAGTTAAGGCTGATAGGGAAACCGCGTAGGCGCAGATCGGCATGTGTAGAATACCAATCCAGAGTTCTTTTCCGAGAACATCTATATTGAATTATATATCCCCCTTCCTACAATTTTTTAAATGATATTTTGTGTTTTCTAGCTGCAACCAATGTTTATCCATTAAAATCTCAAAATCAATTTTTCACGTCTTATGGACCTTTGGTTGATAGCCAAAGTATTTCTGCAATCACTCAATTAAACTGTTCAGGTAAATGACAAAAATGAAACCTCTCAGCGATGTTTTCTCAATGGAAATATGTTCCTATCGTCAGTTGACAAGCTCATACCGATTGTGAAGCCGAAATTCGTAAATTTTTGAAAAAAACGCAAAAATATCGATGGCGGGGGGCAATGGGAAGAATCGCGTTTGCGCAGATCGACTATTTACCATGTATAGAATACGAATTTGAGGTTCTTTTTTGAGCGCGTCTAATTTGACAGAGAGCAGCCCTTCCCTCTGCCCAACCCTTTTTTGGCGGATCAACCTCATGCTCTTGCGGTGTCATTCTACTGCAATTAGCAATCTTTGAGCCAAATTTGATTTTTCTGCGTTAAGACGTCTGGACTGTAAAGTGTAGGCATAACTCGTATATCTGCCAGAACGAAAAAAACTTTGCTGAATTAACGCATTTGCTCCAAATCCTATATGACGATCACAATACCTTCCTCTATAGCTAAGCTTCGCAAGGTAAATATTAATAATTTAATATTTTGATAATTTCAAAAAATAAGGGGAATATTTATCTACCACATTAACGTCATGGGTAAATATCTTTATAATGTTTAGATTTGTTGTAGCTAAAAAAAAATTACAGAGATTTAACGAAATTTATATATATATGTTTGATAAGCTATAACAAGCAGGTTCATATAGGGCGCCAAGTGTAAAATAAAAATTTGCTGTGCATTTCACGGTATTTAAGGCAATTTGTCCCAATATTTATTATACATACACACATTTAGCTAAATGCTTTTTATTTTAATAAATCAATCTAGATTTAAATAAATTCTTAAACATTTGGTTTAAATATTCCAATATTTAATAAAGCATTAGAGATTTAAATAAATCTTAAATTATTTACTTTCATTTTCAAATATTTAGTAAATCTTTGTGTTTAGATAAATCTGCACATATTTGTTTTAAATCTTTCAATAATTAATAAATATTCGCACATTTAAATAAATCTTTACCGATATCAATAAATCCTTACAGATTTAAATAAACATTTCAACATTTAATTTTAAGCTGTCGCATTTAATGTTAACTTGTCATATTTATATGGCCTTGGTAGACCCAGCTTACATAGAAGACCTAAGAAGTCCTAAGTCTGCTGGGCTCACCAAGGCAAATAAATATGACAGGTTAACATTACATGTGACAGCTTAGAATTAAATGTTGAAACATTTATTTAAATCTGTAAGAATTTATTTATATCGGTAAAGATTTATTTAAATCTGCGAATATTTATTAAATATTGAAAGATTTAAAACAAATATGTGCAGATTTATCTAAATACATAAAGGTTTACTAAATATTTGAAAATTTAAAATAAATGTTTAAGAATTTATTTAAATCTAGATTGATTTATTAAAATAAAAAGCATTTAGCTAAATGTGTGTATGTATAATAAATATTGGGACAAATTGCCTTAAATACCGTGAAATGCACAGCAAATTTTCACTTTACACTTGGCGCCCCATAGGTTCATGGTATGCTAAATCTCGAAGAGGAAGTATACACTTCCACAAGCTACTATCCGCGAATATGCTTACATTGTGCTTTCACTCGTGAGGTCGAATCAATTGTTACAAAAGAAAATCTGGTCTTATGCTTTACACACAACAAAAAGGAGCTTAAAAAGTGTGTTGCAATTTCATGTGGTGCAGAATAATAATACGGTGTACAGTTTTGAAATATCCGAATTAGTAATTACAGGAAACGAAATATTTGTTACCCACGCAGAATTTCCTGACCATAAAATAAAACTTTTATGTTGTAGGTTAAAGTATTCTCACGTGTTACTCTTTAATGTTAATATAAAATTGTTTATTGTTCGGTTTTAGACAAAGACTACCTACTGAAATCTCTATAAAATATTTTTTTGACAATTATATGTTTGTTAGGTGTTACAACTTGTTATAAAAAAAAATAAATTTCTAACTTAAATTTAATAATACAGAGTGTAAAGGTTGGGCACTACTTTTACATCACATAAGTAAAAACGTTCACACTAACATGAGTCCGGAAACGCTTCCTTACGGAGTTACAGCCTGCAGAAGAAGAAACACTTCAGTCGCTGGTTCATATTAAATATTTATACTAGTTTTGATGTAGACAACGAAGCAGTAACTCTCAGAATCCACTTTAAAAACTATTTGCACATCTACGAGACACACTCGGACTTTCATGGTAACTCGCTTTTGCACCTCCATAACCGTTGAATAAACATCAACAAGAGAACGTTTTTGTGTAATATTGTATAATACTGGTAATAAAAAAGGAGTGGGGACACCGCTTTGGAAAGAACACCGGCTCTCGAATGATTTCGTGGCCAACATATCTTGAAAAACCAATAAATTTCGATAACGTCAAAAATGTTTTAAATTTCGAAACTTTTAAATTTTCTTTATATTTTGAAAATGTATATTTTTGGCAATTTTAAAAATTAAGTCTGATAGTTTTCAAAAATAGTGAATAATTTAAAAACCTTTAATTTATTATTATAAACAGTTTTCAGCGTCTAAAATACGCTCTGTAAAAATTAACATATGCTCTTCAAAAACTTTTTCCTAAAAAACAGTAAAAATGACAGTTTTTAAAACAAAAAAATTTAAATATGTACTTAAAAAAATTGATGTTAGCAGTTAGGAAAAATTTTATTCAAAAATTTGTATTAAATTTCAATCTGAAAATATAGTAAAAAATTCTGAAAACTTTTAAAATTTTGTAAATGTAGAAATCTCTGAAAATTATAAAAATTCAAATATTCAGACAATGAATTTTTTGAACATTTCCGAAATTTAAAGACTATTTTGTTTAAAATTTTTTTTAAATATTTTGTTGTGTTGAAAATTTAATAAATGTGTATTTTTTGAAAATTAAAAAATATCAATATAAAGGTTTTAATAATTTCGAAAATTTAAAATTTGAAAATTTTGAGTATTTGGAAAATTTAATGAAGTTTGTTTTCCACTATGAAAAACATCACATTACCCTTCTCTAGCTATACTTCGTATAGCGACGAAGGGAAAAAGTGTAAGCATATAAATATTTAAAAAATATTTAAAAAATGTTTAATCTTATAATTTTAACAATTTTAGAAAGTTTGATATTACAAAGTGTGAGAAATTTAAATTCTTAAAAAATTTTAAAATTATAAAAATTCAATCTTAAAGTTTGTTTTACAAATTTTTGAAAATCTTTAAAAACAATTTTTGGAAATTTCTGAAATTTTCAATTTCCATTGTTGGAAATTTTTCAAAATTTCTTAAGTTTGTGAAACTTAATATTTTGAAAATGTAAAAAATGTACAACTGCCTGATGATTTTAAAAATAATAGAAAATATCAATTAAAGCTTCAAAAATATTAAATAATATTGAGTTTTTTGAAAATTCAGAAAATTAAAAATTAATTAATTGTTTTTTTGAATAATTTCCAAAAATTTGGAAACTCAAAATTTGGTAAATACAAAGTTTAAAATGTATAATTATCTGAAAATTTTAAAAATGTTAAAATTGTACAAACTTTGGTAATTATAGAATATATCAAAATTTGGAAAATTTGGAGTATTTTGAAAACTATCGACACAAAAGCAACTGAAATGTAGCCTCTCCCGGAGGCTGTAAGTCCGTAAGAAAGCGTTTCTGGAATTATGTTATTACAGGAACTTTTTTATATGTTAGTTACACCCTGTATAAAGTAAAAGCTGTTATAAATTTCAAATAATTGTCCCAAAAAGCATTTTGCCAGACGATTATTTGCAAAAATTTCATGAAGTAAAAAAGTTAGTATAATATTATGTATTATTTATAAATTTTAGAAATGCAAAAGAAATGTTTTCTACAAGTGTGCTAACAACCATTCATTAATTTTTGCTGGTTGTCAAAATACCCTCACTTACAAGTTACGTACTTCATAAAAATTTTATAATGTAATTCTTGTTTGAATGTGACAAGCAAACCCCTGTTAAAACACAACTTTCCCACGTAAACAAACAAATTTTAAGGTAAACTACTCAAAATGTCACCATAATGCACTCGTTACGGTGTAAATCACGTCGTACTCACGACGAATTTGAATGAAACCGAGATGGTTTGGTGAGATAAGTTAAAATGACGCGATGCCTTTGGTATTCTGAGATCCTGCAGGTTTGAAAGTAAAACATTGTGACAAAGTTCATGACTCATGTACCGCTTTTGTGTGCGTGTTTAGGTCTGTTTTCCTTTGTCCAGGCTCATATTTACAATAACGGAAATTAACTGGACGACTTGCTAAAATCATAAATTGGAAAGTTTCACTTTCGTTTAATCTACATCTCGCTGAGCTATTTGTTAATAATAAATCTACAGAAATTTAATTAAATACGTATTCTTATAGGCGTTTTATATAACAAAGGAGGCGATATGAAAAATAGTTTTATCATAATTTAGAAAGGTGACAACAACAGCTGAAGTTGTGACAGATGTTTAGATGCTATCACTTCGATTATTGAAATGTTAAAGGTTGAGTGACAAAGAAAGTATTTTTTTAATGAAATAGTAAGTCACCGATGGTGTAGCACTTTTCTAAACAAAGCCGAAGATTGAATTCTGAAAACTGTTTTGATAGCAAAAATCTGAGAATTTCTAAAATATATTTTTAAATAACGTTGGAATATATTATGTAAATAGGGAAACAAGGCAACCTTCTACTCAGTCAGATGGAGACACGATCCCCCCCCCCCGAACTATGCTTTGGCTCAAGCGACCCACAAGGAAAGCCATTACACTACACTAGGAAAGTTCTATCTGACTTCCACAGAAGTCACCACAGACCGGTACTCGTAGGCCTACAAATTCCAATAATTAGATCAGTACCAAACTCCAGATGGCACGCATTCACCAAAGAAATAGAACACAACATCCAGTGATTATATCACCTTGACTTGGCAACTGCAAACACCTTGTTGGGCTAATACACACCGTACCGAAGAAACACATCCCAAGGGGATACAGGAAGTACTAGATCCCCGGATGGAGCACAAGATGCAATGAGTATACGAATTTTACAAGTCCAATCAACCCAGAAGTAGCAGATGAACTTCTACAGACCCTAGATGCAAGCACGAAAGAGAAATGGACCAAACTCATGGAGAGCTTGGACTTAAAAACATCAAAACAAAAAAAGCATGGTCCCTGCTACGTAAATCAGACACCCCCACGAGCTAAGGGAGGAGATGTGACACCCTACAAAATAGCAGCCGGAATTGTGAACCTGACAAGAAAACCGGCTTAAGAAGACGAATCAGATGATCTCCTACAGACCCTAGACGTAAGCAGAAAAGAGAAATGGACCAGCCTCATGGAGAGATTGGGCTTCAAAAAATCAAGTAAAAAAGCATGGTCCCTGCTACGTAATCGGACACCCCCACGCGCTAAGGGAGATGTGAAACCCTACAAAATAGCAGCCAGAATTGTGAACCTGACAAGAAAACCGGCTTAAGAAGACGAATCAGATGCGCTCCTACAGACCCTAGACGTAAGCAGAAAAGAGAAATGGACCAGCCTCATGGAGAGATTGGGCTTCAAAAAATCATGTAAAAAAGCATGGCCTCTGCTACGTAAATCGGACACTCCCACGCGCTAAGGGAGGAGATGTGAAACCCTACAATATAGCAGCCAGAATTGTGACCCTGACAAGAAAGCCGGCTTAAGAAGACGAATCAGATGCGCTCCTACAGACCCTAGACGTAAGCAGAAAAGAGAAATGGACCAGCCTCATGGAGCCAACCGGATTCAACCTACCAAGGAGGACATGGACTGCGTTAAATCGTGTGCGCACTGGCCATGGCAGATGCGAGTATCTGAAACACAAATGGGGCATCTCCGCAGAACCTGACTACGACTGTGGCCACCCAACCCAGCCAACCAGAACGCAGTAGCGTGGCTAGCAACTCTGGCCATTCAATTATAATACCAAATTTACATATACATGACCAATTCAACGTTGAATAATATTTTTATATGTATACATACATTTTCTTTATACTTTTGTATTTGTTTTTACATTATGTTGTCTAACTTTTTTTGCCATACGAAATATATACGTACGTATGAGTTTCAAAAATCAAATTGGATTTGGCTTGGAAAAACTCCGTGCTTGCTAATTATTTAACCAAAACAATATTAATTTACATAATACATCTACATCTGATTATGACATACATACAATACACACAGTAGTGATACTATGAATACGGATGCAATAAAATAATTATTCGGAGCAGGATATTAGATATAATGAAGCGAGACATCTAAAAGGCACGTACAGGTCACATAACCACAATGGATTCATTAAATTTATTCTACCGAGCTGCCATATATCTGTACACAATTCATGCACCTGCTGCCATATTAAAATACTTATGTATTCCCATTGAATACTTACCGATTAAAATTACCAATAACAAGAACTACCATATGGGAAAAATTCCAAGCGCTTGTTTCTGCGTGTTTTAAATTTTCAAGATTACTTCATACTATCCAATTGTTCTGAGCAGTATTCAGCAGGCGCGGGTTTAAGGAAGGGCTAAGAGGGCTGTAAATCCTCCCCCACCAAGAGTAAAAGTACCAAAAATGCACTACAACTAGTTCCATTAATTAATAATTTAAATTTAATTTTTTCCGAATAAAAACATCCAAAATTTTAGTCTAAACTGGACGCAGCATATATAGCGAGAATAAACCACAAAATAACGCCTATGAAAGCTTACAGACATACCGCTGAAGGAAGAAAATCTGCAGGGCAAAAAAGCCGTGGCCAGGTCAATAAATAATATGCCGGAACAAGCCAAAGGGCCGATACCGTGTGATAAGAGAAGAAGAAAAATTTAAACGAGTAGATATGTATCAATACATATTCAATCAAATTATAATTACAAGGGCAGGGGTAAAAACGACATGATTTTGTATATTCTTGGCAACAGCCTCTTCAAACACCTCCTTAGATTTAAGGGTTGCCCTAAGTAGTTAACTGTTAATACATGTTTAAATTCTGTCCCAATGCAGAATGCAGTGACAATGTTTATTTACGTCTCGTTTTTTACAGTTTTAAATGCAATAAATTATTGGCCGCTCGGGTTTTTGTGCGCTAATACATATTTTAGTCATTTTTGGTAAACAATGCATATTTTAAGTATTTCGAGTATTAGCGCATATTTTAAGGTATACTCGCTTCGGTTTTATATTGTTACATATGCACATTATTAAATGAGGAAACAGTTTAAAATTCCTGGAAGTGAATAATTAATTAAATTCAAAATATACTAGTTTTTCTGTAGCAGATTTTAAATGCATAACTATCTTACGCCTAGTAATTAGTAGAGCAACCAAAGCTAGGCTTAAAAACGGTTTCAGTAATAGAAATAGATGAGCAACTTGAGAAGCTTACTATTTGTTTGCGATGCAACTGCATTAGGAATTTCTATTGAATTCTATTAAGTTAATCTGCGAAGGACGCTAACAAAAATTGAAATAATCAAATAACGATCTTAACACTGCTACTAATACGAAATTCAGAATAAATCTTAAAGCACGCCTAACCTTGGATTGTTTTTCCACCAGCCGAGTAATTAGGTGCTAAAAATAGCTCATATGAATGTAGCTACCAACTAAACAATATCCATTTCAGCGAATTATTATTAGGTTTATTAATCCAAAAATATGTACAAGTAAAAACAGTAATTGGACAAATCTGCTCATAAATTTGTAAAGCAAACTGTTTACGCAGACAAGTTCAGTACCAGAAAAAAAGTTATGGAAAAATCATCGCTGGAACCCCCCCCCCCCCCCCAAACAAAATCGTCTGAACAAAAACTCCGGTAAACATTCTCCGAAGAAAACAAACAAACATCACAAAAACATTCCCTAAATAAAAGCACGTGTATTTGCATGCTGATAAGTGACTGTTTAATTAAGAATGTTTTCCACGAAAAAATACGTTTTTTCTTGCTGGTCGATTTATATGGATAAGGACCAGATGAATGTTTTTAGAGGGTATTTACTAGTTCTAAAAACATTTTTGAAAATCTGTGTTTAATCACTCTTCTGGAAATGGGGAAAAGTGCTTAGTGTAACTAACTTTTTTCAGTTTTCGTCAAGGTTTCTTTTCTCAAGATTTTCAGCTTTTTTTACAGTGATTTCTCTTTTTTAAATTTTTTTCCGGGGCTGTTTACCCCGAGTTTTTTTTCGTTGTTTCATCGGAATTTTCTTTCCAGAATTTTTTTTTTCATTTTTTTTAATAAATTCACAAATTCACAAGTTTAAGTTACAAAGTTTAAGCGCTTGCACTTTAGGGAACCAATTAATAAAAAAACAATAACATCAAAAGTTTTATATACCAAAAATAACTTGGGACATTAAAAACTGACCAAAAACATTTTACGCAAATTGCGACTTTTTTCTGCAGACTGAGTTTCGATTACAAACGCAAAATATTTAGGTAGGTTTAAGCGCCTATAATGACGTGGCATAAACAGCTGATTTGAATTTGTTTATCGCGTGTGGACCCTGTTAGTGTTACGCTTATGTTTACAAACAAATAAGCTAGGACTCTGAACAAAAATGAAACGTAACCCAAATATTGGGAGCCAAAGTTGGCGCTGGTAACTAACTAACTGATGCATTTACAGTAACAGCTTGCAATTAGGAAGAGCTGACTCAATGCGTGGGCTACGCTTGGGTTGTATACTCTGAGCCTCTTAAATTCAGGCAGGTGGGGGGAGTCCAGATTTAATATGTAGAATTACAGCAATCGCTATTTAATTGGTAAAACTAGAACATCGATCCACGATCCGCAACAATACCCATTTTATTAAATTATTTATTTAAAAAAAAAGGTGAGGCATAGCCCACGGATTCAGCTAGTAAATTCTTATTGGCGCTCAAGGTACTATTGCAAAGAAGTGTATTGTAAGAAGCTTTTAAATAATGCAGTCCAAATCAAGAAAAACAATTTCCTTTTTTCTAATTTATTTGTTTACATCAGCTATATCACTTTCAACATAAACAGTTCAAGTTTCTTCTGAATTCTGGGAGAATTTCTATTGTTCAAAACGGTTAAAAGTTATCTGACGGTTGAAATCTACGGTTTTTTTTCCAAAAAAATCTTTTGAGAAGTATTTTAGAGTGGGACTTTTCTTTGGAAATTCTTTAAAATAAATTGTATTGTATATTTGTATCCATCACATTTCTGACATCTTTTTAGTTCTTTTAAAGAATAATTGTAATGCATTACAAGGCGTGAAGGTTTAATTTTTCTTTTATAACTACCACGCTAATATTTGATAACCGTCATGTCATCGCAAATAATTAGTATAAATTTATCCGCCCAATCGAAGAACACATTTCAAAACAGCAAATAGTTATCTATTTTAGTCATGGCATCCTTCGTTTATATGTTTGTATCTGATGTACAGGCGTTGATAAACAATAACTCTGTCACAATAATAAAAAAGATAAAAAGTCTGAAGGCTTTCCCACCCACAGTCGTGTGAAAACAAAAAGATTTAACATTACAAAGTGCAAGAAATCAAAATGAGAGAGGAACGAGCGAGCATCTGTATGGATATCCATGTCGAGAAGCTCCTACGCCCGTCAGAAACTGTTATTGTGAGAGAAATTGTTGTTTTTAAGCAAAAATATTTAAATTAACTTTCTTGGTTTACAAATTTACCTAATACATTCGCGTTTCCGGTTGGAGAAATGTAATTGAACTAGGAATTTGCTAATTCATGTCCTAGAAACACAATTCTTACTAATTTCATGTTTAAAACGTAAGTAAAAGTTTTGTTTCATTATACAATTAATCAATTTTTTTATATTTTGTTGGTTGTTTCATGTTTTTATAAAGCATTGATGAATATCTAAAGTAATTGGCTTGTAAAATATAAAAGTGCAAGTGAATAATATCTCCGATTGGCTCTGATGTCACAATTTCACAATGAAATAATGGAGGCGTTGTATAAATGTAAGAAAAGCGACAAAATAATAGATGGTAATTCACTGCTGCAATGAAGCAAAGGTCAAACTGTCAATTAATTTGCCCGCAGTTACAACAATGTGGAAGCAAATTAATATGTAACTGCATCTATGTGCCCAGAATGTCATTGTTAGAAAATGTAGAACTTAGATGTAGATATTTAAATATCACCCTAGTATTATGACATTAGCTAATTTATGTATTATGCTAAACTTGGTTACTTTATAAATATTAAAATCAATGCTTGTTATACATTGCTCAAACCCAACTTTAGTTACACTAATGATTATGCAATAATTTGAACGATTTTATCATTACTTCGCATTCGAATTTTTGTGTTCTTTGCTTGGGGTAAACCGCAGGCTAAAATTTGTACACCGACTTCCCCTTAGTAAAGGACTTCCCCCTAGTAAAGGACTTCCTCTTAGTAAAAAACTTCCCCTGGACTTCCCTCGGACTTCTCTGACTTCCTTTAAAATTCTCCGACTTCCCTTGGCACTTCTCCGACATTCCTTGGACTTCTTCGACTTCCCTCGGATTTGCCCGACTTCCCTTAGACTTCCCCGACTTTCCTTAGATTTCTCAGACTTTCCTTCAACTTTCCCGACTTCCCTTGGACTTCCCAAGACCTGCCCCCAGATTATATTAATAATATCAAAAATATTTTAAATTTTCTAAATTTTTAAAATATTTTTGAAACATCCGAAAATATCAAAATGTCCATAATAAAATAGTTTCTAAAAATTTTGAAAATATTTGAAATATTCTACTTTCTTATATTCAAAATTATCCAAAATTGTTTTGCATACATTTTACAAACTTTCAATAGTTTTTAAATTTTCGATATATTTAAAATATACGGAAGGTTTCAGTTTCGATATTTGCAAACATTTTTAAATTTTATGAACTTCCCTAAATTTTCAAAATATCGAATTTAAAACAATTATTCAAAATTTTGGAAATTTTCAGAATGTATCAAATAAATAGGCCTGATATTTTTTTGCACAACAAAGCGATACATTGTGCAATGCATATAAGAAATAGGCCACAATTTCTCACCACAATTAATTGACCCAAATATGGGGAGCTCCAGTTGCAACAACAAACGCATTTAGGACTACGTTAATAAGAGTTTAATCGCAAATTAATTTATAAAACTAGGACTCCGATCTTCGGCCCGTTACGCTGATTCATTCGCTCATTTATTGTCAAAAAACTCATTTATTATTTTATTAACAGCATTTGGAGTGAATGTTTATGTTAACAGTTACGTAGTGCGACCTGGCACTTGATTTCAAAAGCTTACGCATTTTAAAATAAGTTAATGCGAGCGTAGGCCACGGGTTGAGCTAATTATTATTATAAATTGCATCACTAATCCCCAATAAAAATTACACTAGTAAATAGCGGATCACAGTATTATGAAAATCAAAATAAGACAAAATTTGCATAACATTTCGGGAGGCACGTATGTACGTCAGAAACATAAATTCAATGAACTGGAACAGGGTTCGCTGGTATTTGTGAACGCCATACGATTTTATGGGTTTGCACAAGCCCTGGAAACATCCGGATATCCCTTATACCTCCCTTGGAATTTCCCGGACGTACCCTACTTCCCTTGGACTTTCTCCGAACTTCCCTCGGACGTCCCTGACTTCCCCCGACTTCCCTTGGACTTCCCCAAAACTTCCTCTAACATGTACACCCTGCGGTTTACCCCTCGGTTCTTTACCATTATTTCTACAAATTCTTTTCAGATTTAGATGTTCTTCTGTCATTGTTTTAATCGTAGGTAGTTCTACGTGTGTGAATTTTTAACATTCTTCATTTTACATCCATCTAGACCTTCAAATTTAAAAGTCAAATTAATTTAATCTAATTAGTATAAGAATGCCAACATCTAACAAATGTACCCGAAAATTCAAATAAAAAAATAAATTCCAGCACCATGTCCATTTCCAGTTTTGAAGGTAACAGAGACTTAAAAAAAGTGACAGCTCATTACTGAAGATGTTCTAATTTTTTAAACCTTCAAGGTTCCAACAAAATTACGTACTTTCCCTTTTACTTAATTAGACGTTACAAAACTCTGAAACCAGCATCCCAACATAAATCATTATGACGTAATATTGTCAAAAATTCACGATTTAGGAAGAAAGAAATCTACCAAAACCGTAATACTTTCATGTCAAAGGTGGTACGTCTTGTAATTCGCAAAATAACAGTCCATAAATTAACAGCCGAAGGTTACTGAGGACATAATGTGTATAATTTCCTGATTTCCTGATTTTTAATCATAAGAAAAAAACTCAAAACCCATTAGGAGCTTGTGTAATATCAATGCTGGGTCTATTATTTTCTGGTGAATTAGATAATTAGTTGGGTATGAAAATAGGAATCGCGGAAATCGCTCCTGGTATCTTTCGGCATCTACATCTAGATATAATCAGAGAAGTGGGTACCGCCCCCGAAAACATAATGTAACGATGACTGCCAATTTTTACCGTTACCTTTCATTAATTAATGATTATGTAAGGTTGGAAAGTAGTCCCGCTGGAAATTTCGAATTAACAAAGCATCTTTCCCGTAACTAGAACACATAGCTATTATTCGACTTCATGCTGATATCTAAATTACTAAATGCAACCGACTCAAACGTAATTATTAAAAAAAAAATCCCTATTCTCTCTGGCACCATGCACAGTAGAAATACGTCTCAGGAATAATTACGTCATAAACCTGATTTTTCTTAGCAAAATAACAACGATTTTATTTATTTATCTCCGAAATAAAATTCTTATAGAGGAAAAGTTTGAAAGAAACAATTTTGCAAATTTTCAGTTTTAATTGGTTTTGTCTTACCACACGTCAATGCAATCACCTCCATATCCAAAAATTAATAGGCCAAATTCGTTTACCTGAAAAAAAACATAAATTAGTTTATTATTCACAGTATCAACATCGGAAAAATATTTTAAAGTTTTTATGCTACAATTATGAGAAAAGCAACCAAAAATAATTCGTGAAAAAAGACGATCATATAAATAACGTAATTAAGGAAATACAATTTTACTGCAGCAAAACTACGCAACATTCAAACGATGTTGGAGTAAAACCCTGGAATCGGTAAGAATTACTTGAAAACCGCGAACACATTTAAAATAAATATCTTGCAACAACTTATTTTACAATACCTACTTTAATCGTCATCCAAAATAAATCAAACTACTCTACAATTAGCGCAATTAACATAAATCCCGTGAAAATTTACAACTCCAATTAAATGTTTCAAAACTAACCTTGACATAATTGAAATTACACGTAATTGTCTTCCTTAAATCAACATTCAACAAACAATTATTTGTTAACGCTACAAAACAATTTAATGTTATTTTAATATTGTCTAAAATAATATGACCAACTTGTTTAAAAATAGAAATAAACGTTATTGAATTTGTATGACCACAACATATGTTAAATTATTTAACAGAAATAATGTTTATTATTATTATTATTATTATTGTTATAATTGGGTGAAAACGTGCAATAATACAATTTCATTTCATAATCCGAGAAGAACACAAAATCAGTTGAGAATCAAAAAATATTTGAATTTCTTAGAGGTATCGTATTTCTAAATCGGTTAAAACATTCTTGAAATTGGTTAAAATCTACCTAGTCATGTGATGTTTAGTCATGGCATTTGAAATTACCTGAAATTACTATCCAAAAATCAGAGAGAAAAGCTAGAAATTCAAAGAAATACTTAAAATTGATAAAAATGTAAATTAGTTGAAACTGGTTCGGTTCACCGGTTAACCGGCAATTTTTTTATGAAAACCGTCGGTTTTCTAAAAATCGGTTTAAAACCGTCTGAAAAACCGGTCTGTAAAACGGGTCTGAACAAACGGTCTGACAAAACGGTCTGAAAAAACGGTCCGAAAACACTGGTCTGATAAAACCGTACTAAAAAACCAGCCCGAAAAACCGGTGAAAAAAGTCTGAAAAAAGCGGTCTGAAAACAATCGTCTAAAAACCCGGTCTGGAATAGTAGGTCTGAAAATTCGACCTGAAAACACTGGTCTGATAAAACCAGTCCGAAAAAACAGACCTAAAAAACCGGTCTGAAAAAACCGGTCTGTAAAAAATTGTAGGAAAATCCGGTCTTAAAACTCGGTTTGAAAACACTAGTCTGATAAAACCAATCTGAAAAAACGGTCTCCAAAACCCGATCTGGTAAAACCGGTCTAAAAACTCGGTGTAAAACACTATCTGAAAACAGTGGTCTAATAAAATCGGCCTAAAAAACCCGTCTGCCAACCCGATCCGAAAACATTGGTCTGATAAAACCGGTCTACAAAAATGGCCTGAAAAACCGATCTGAAAGCGGTCTGATAAAACCGGTGTGAAAATGCTGATCTGAAAAAGCCGATCTGAAGAAACGGTCTCAAAAAACCGGTCTGGTAAAACCAGTGTGAAAACTCGGTCTAAAACCCTATCTGAAAACGACCTAAAAAACCGGCCTGAAAAATCTGTTTAAAAAACCGGTCTAAAAAACCCGTCCGTCAACCCGATCTGAGAAAATTGGTCTGATATAACCGATCTAAAAAAAACGGCCTGAAAAACCGGTCTAAAAAACGATCTGAAAACAACGGTCTGAAAAAACTGGTCTAATGAAACCGATGTAAAAAACGGTCTCAAAGGACCGGTTTGGTAGAACCGGTCTGAAAACTTGGTTTAAAACAGTATCTGAAAACACTGGTCTAATACAATTGGCCTAAAAACCGGCCTGAAAAAAACGGTCTAATAAACCCGACTGCCAACCCGATCTGAAAACATTAATCTTAAAAACCGGTCAAAAAAAACGGCCTGATAGAACCGGTCTAAAAAATGAGTATGAAAAAACCGGTCTGAAAAATTCGGTCTGAAAAATTCGGTCTGAAAACTCGATCTTAAAACATTGGTCTGATAAAACCGGTATGAAAAACCGGCTTGAAAAAAAACGGTCTGAAAAAACAGTATGAAAAAACCGATCTGAAAAATCTGGTCTGAAAACACTGGACTGATAAAACCGGTCTAAAACAGTGGTCTGAAAATAAGGTCTGAAAATCCGGTCTGAAAACCTGGTCTGAAAACCCGGTCTTAGAACATAGGTCTGATAATACCGGTCTGAAGAAAACGATCTGGATACGTGCACTAAACTAGTTTTGACGTAATGACTATTAAGTTAAGTAACTTTTCTTCATATGCCGAGTATATTTTAAGTTTAAATGATAATAAATAAATAAAACAAAATTCCAAGTATAAGGTACAAGCGGGTATATAACAAGGGGGTTGTGTTCATAAAATAATAAACAATCGCGATTTGTGTCCAATTAAATCCGATAACACAAGAAGTTAGTTTTGTTAATTTTCAGTTTTCAGCAAAAAACGTTGTTGAAAAATTATGTTAACAAGTTATCGTCAGTTTGACCAGAAGAATATACATGTGAAATGTGGACTAAAGTTTTTGGAACACTGTATAGAATTCATTGAAGAGCCAGCAGGCAGTCTAGCTGTTCGAGTCTCAGGCTCTAGAGCTAGATTCCCAACGGCGCGGCAGTAGGTTTGAATCCTCTGCACGTGGAAATTTTTCTAAATAAGTTAAACCCGGCGTGGCCATGGACGTTGTATATGTTGGGTTGCATGTCTTTTCGGGGTGAGGCATGTCAGACCGGTGAATAGCGCTAAGTGCTGAGCCCGGGTAAGGTGGGACGGGAGTCAGAGTTGTGCTCATGCACAACTCCATAATTCTCTTTAAAAAAAATCATTGAATATTTAGCAACCTTGATTGTTACCTCCAAAGCTAGACAATAACATCGCAGAATGCGTGAGTACCTAATTTAAACGTTTTTATCCGTTTTTCAGCTCTTGTAATTACATTCACAGTATGCTAATTGAATTAACTTAAATGTTGATGTTCGTGGTAGCAAGCCTTCGCGGTATTTTTTTAAGGACCTATAATTTTTTCGTTATCTTTATAGTCATCGTTTGTAGTTTAAATAAGTGTCCTTGGCCACCTCCAGATTTGCGCAAGCGTTTTGTCATGTTTATGGCGATATTAATCTTAATGTTTTGCCACGAAGCTGCTGCATTACTCGGAATTTTTATTGGACAATTAGTTTTTGCTCGGAATAACTGCAATTAAATGTTTGTTAAAATCCTGTGCTGCCGCCCGCGCAAAATTGACCTGCTTTCCTCATTTGGGCGTTCGGGTATGAATCATGCGGAAGATTCGCGTGTTGTGATATCATCGAACAATGCTTTATTGTATGATTTATGTGCTCCAAATTATAGAATAATAGGTTGCTTTTATTTTTAATTAAAGTTTGGAAGAAAGAAATCGAAGATGGAAAGAAAAGGCAGGGTTTATCCGTCCATTGTGCAGTTTAATCGTGCAATTTGAATAGGAAACATTATCGTGATGACAAAATGATTAAGGGCTAATCAAGACCATTATTTCTCTGCTTTACTTAGGTGTAAAACAAATTTATTGCCCGTTATAATCGGTACGCGGGTTGCGTTGCTTCATAAATTACAAAGAAGATTGCTCACGTAAAATTTAAATAGAACACGTATGTTAATCTAGAGGAATGCCATAGTTCATACTTTTCTCTTTATGACAAGGACATCATGGTAAATATCACATAAGCTATATATTTTCAGAGGTATGATTACGAAATTCAGGTTTATTACTTTTCTTCCAACCCTCGTATAATTAAATATTCAACGGCGACTTTCTAAGACTACTAAATGTTGCACGTGTATTCTCTGCTTTAAATGGCCTGGTTATACTTGTTACCAACTTTAATGAAAGATAATTATACACTGTTTATAATTATAAAACTCAAAACTAAATTACTCAATGTTACAGCACACAGATTATGCTAAATAACTGATCCTTTCTCAATGTATATTATTATTTAACACCCACTAAGATAATATAGCTAGTTATTTGTCAAGGTTTGCTGTAATTAAGTGCCACTTTTATGAACTTAACGAGGCTGCTTTTGGTTTTACCTTGCGTATTCCGATTTCCGCGATTAACAATTCGTTTTTAAAGGAAGCGTAAAATTAGCAGAAAATAATTGTTATTTCTAAACTAATTGCTTCATCTCCCTAAAGTTAATTGCTTCGTGGGACGTAATTGAGTGCAGTATGAAATTGCAATATTATGCGCACTTTTAATCATTAACTCATCTGCAAAAAAACCTCGAGGTTGGATGAAAATGAATAAGTGATTAAATTATAACTTTTCGAATAATTCTAAGTACTTTAAAATTCTCACATTTACTACATAAAGAAATTTGTAAAAATACTAAACATGTTCTAAGGCTTCAGTAAATTGCAAAATGATCATGAGAAAATAAACGCATTGAAATAATTGCCATGAAATTACGAACTAATTAGAAAAACAGCCGCCACGAGACCTTCCTCGCATATACCTAACCTAACCGCTTGTTACGTAAATTATGGATTGGTCTTCTGAAGGTACCAGTAACCAGCGCCACTCGGCTACAAGATCCTTATGATAACCTAACAATGACACAATTCCTACAACTTCACCGGATCTTTATAAAGTTATTAGTTTCATCACACAACAACAATAACAAATATCATTGAGCGGGATTTATTAGACATTTTAGAAATATAAAATAATAATGTCGATAATTCAGCGGAATAATAATAGTTACGTTGAATTATATCATCAAATATATGAAAGCAAAATGTAATTAAAAACCAAACAATTTCTCTAAACAGAAAAATACTAGTAATGCGTATAAAATGTATTTCCATACTCAATAAACCAATGTTTTGTATGATCTCATAAAATAATACTGGCCTACGACACTGCATTATTACGTCAATAAATATATCAAATCGTTTGCAAGTCTTGTAACTGCCTAAAGAAAAAAACACATCCAACATTCAAATAAATATAAATAACAAGAATTAAATAAATTCATCAAAGAAAGGCTACAGGTAAATAGTAAATATAAAAAATTCAATTATGTATATCACCTGAAGGTACCAATAACAAGGGTCACTCGGCTGCAAGATCCTTATGATAACCTAGCAATGACCCAATTCCTACAACTTCACCGGATTTGTATAAAGTTATTAATTTCATCACACAACAACAATAACAAATATCATTGAGCGAGATTTATTAGACATTACAGAAATATAAAACTATAATGTCGATAATTTAGCGGAATAATTAGGTTAAATTATATCATCAAATATATGCAAGCAAAATGTAATTTAAAACCAAATAATTTCCCTAAACATAAAAATACTGGTAATGAGTATAGAAATGTATTTCCATACTCAATTAAACTGATCAATATCAAAACTTGTCGTTTAAATTTACCAATGTTTTGTATGAGCTCATAAAAAAAATTTTGGCCTACGACACTGTATTAATACGTCAATAAATATATCAAATCGTTTGCAAGTCTTGTAACTGCCCAAAGAAAAGAAAAACATCAAACATTCAAAGAAATATAAATAACAAAAATTAATTAAATTTATGAAAAATAGGCTATAGATAACTAGCAAATATAAAGAATTCAAATACGTTAATAACGAAGAGTAAATTTCTGACCTTAACGAAGCTCGACTTGGTTGACAGAAAACCAACATATTCACCAAATGTAAGATAATTATCTTGAAAACTTGGCTTCCAACTGAATCCTACTTACCTCCCTGGTCATCAAAACATAATCAGAATGTCTAATGTTTTATGTACAGGATTCTAACGTTTCTGTACAAAACAACTGTTTTGGTAACGGGCCCCAAGATAAGTTCCACCAAAACGGGTAATTAAGTAAATAATTAGGTACATACGATGAAACGTGCACAAACCATGTACAAACCACTAAAATAAAATTACGTTCGATGCTGGTGTCCTGAGATTAGATGAATTGCATTTTCCAATAAATAATAATTGACTTTAAATTTAAGATTCAGGAGATCATGCGGTGTCAGTCAAAGTCCAAAAATTCCAAAAAGGTCTCCAAAACAAGATTTACCAAAAACCCAAATTTACAACGACATCTTGCCTCATAAACGTAAGGAACGTTTCCTAATTAATCCATCGGAGAAGATGATTAATTAAAAACATTCAGGAAAAATCCCCAACTTCAACAATCTAACAGCACACATAAAGAATCAAACATCCAGTAGAAGTAAAAGCTGATTACCAAAAACTTTCCAAGTATCATTGACTGAACAAGGAACACAAAAACTATAAAATAAAGTGGGTTAAACAGCCCTAGAAATTTAAAAATTACGAAACTGAATAACCAAAATAATGAAAGATGTACAACGGGTCACCTAACTACCAGGAGTAAAATTAAGCTAAAATGGCCCCTATAAGTTAAAGCAAATGTAGGCGCCACTGATGGTATGAATAAAGTTAATAATCTGGCCGTACATGAACAATTTTCCGATGATATCAGAATCGTGTATTTATCGCTTTGTCACGTTCAGTGATGTATTTTCGGAAAAGATCAAGATGTAACATTTTACGCAAGTCCACTTTTTCGTGACAACCTAAATCTACTGCTTCTTTAGTGTTCAACTGTGTTTGTGTTCTATGAAATTCTCGTATTATATTATATTATTTCATACTACTTTAGTGTGTTTAGCCATTGCCGTCATTGTTATACTTAGAAGTCAGTACTGACGAATCACTCTACGCAGGCTTTTGAAATGAAACGTCGCCTGACATGGCCGGCCGGCCGGTTGCTGTAGCCGCGGCCGTGTTTTTATGTGTTCTCGTTGAGTTTGATATCGCAATGCGGTGTCAGCCGATTGTGCTGCAATAAGACAAACAAATATTCTACATGAAAGGAGCGTATTTTTATGGAACATTATAGCGGACCACTGTTCGAAGTAAAGTGATCTTTATATAAAAGTCGCGTAAATATGTGGGTTGTAGTAGTGGGGACCCCACACCACTAAAAGTTGCGACAGTCGGAAAGAATCCGGATTTATTCTATGGGAATGACCTCCTAACGCCATTTTTTGTATTTTTCAAATATATTATTGAAAAAATTTACATATAAATTAGGTACTAATTAAAATAATAGTTTACAAAGCTAGTGAAATTAGATGCCACTGAACAAACATAGTAGGTTTCAAAGAAACTCAAATGTCATTATGGAAGACATGCAAGTAATTAAAATTTATACACTTGTTGTGCGCATAATTAATCAAAAAATCATTGCAAAATCATGTATTTTGATACTTCTCAATGAAATGTTAAGCCATTTACTGCAGACCATATGAATGGATTTGCTAACTGCAATCAATTAAGCGTGGTTAAAAAATTTAAAACAATTTTAAAAACACATTGTTGCCAATATACTTACTTTTAAAGTCAATATTATTGTGATTCATTTGTTGTTTAAATTATTAAATTATAAATAAACATAACATCTGCATTCACCATGTAAATAAATATCAAATCCAGTGGCGCAGCCGAAATGTGTTTTTAATTATACCAACAATTATAATATTGGATTCGCTCTTAATGCGACGCCACTGCTTTTACGATCTCGTCTTAATAATACAAAAATAAATCTGATTTTACGATCTTTCCTTAATAAAAAAACTAAATAAATGTTTATTAAAACCAATTTTCGGTTAAATTACAAGGTTAATTACGAAATCTTCACGCAATTAATTAGATCTCCTTTAAACGAGCTACAAATTACGTCAAACATGATACTCATAACCACAAATTTCTTCAGCTAAAAGCTGACATAACCGAGATCATATCTTTCAAGGTCGGTGCGTTTAACATCGCTGCCCCGTTAAGGTCTGGTAGCAGTGTAGGGCCGTTTTTATTTTTTACTCATTAAAAACGGCTGTAAGTAGTCTCCTCTTTCTTCAACAGGAAATTCTTTTCACATACAACTACCGGCTGTTCGTCGCCTGTTTTAAGTGCCTCAATGAGGCTTTTTAGCTAGGTTGGCGCACCTGTTGCTGCGAACTAAATTTAAAATTCTACAAGTAAATCAAGGATGGGAAAACCTGACTATTATTACGCTGATATTATCTTGCGGCTTTTGTTTTAAGGTATTTAAAAATACGCACTAATTTACTGTACAAAAGTTGAATACGTAAAGACAGCACATAGCAAAAAAATATTTGCATAACAATAAAATGTAGGATGTTGTTTCAACTCAAATTTAAGAAAGATTAGAAAAAAATCTGGGAATTTATTTTTGGCGAAAATGCAAGGATACTAAACTTGACTAGAAAATTACGTAAATATAGTCTGGCTCTGGGCAATCAAATTCACGATAGGTAAACCATGAGGCAAAATGGAGTACGAAAGGGAGGGGGTACTGGCTAAAGATCGCCATAAATCGCCACTTCTTGGATGCCTTGATTACCCCGGATTGCTCAACGATTACCCCGGATTGCCACTTGATTACCTCAGATTACCCAACGATTACCTCAGATTAGCGTTGATCATGTATGACGTCATTATAGTCCGAATGACTGTTTCCACATTTTACATTTTGTAACCCTTTTTAAAGCATCGGGAAAATGATATATCTAAGACGCCTAGACATTTCTTTCGACATTGACCTATTTCCACTATAATATATAATCCTACTAAGCCGATTTTGATAATTTTGTTTTAATAAAAGCTATTACTGTGTGGAAGCGCGCAAAAATGCGAAATCTTAAATTAAAAAAAAATCATAGCAAAGTCCCAATTTAAACAAACACATATGAACCTACGTTTGCCACTTGCACGCCACCTGTTTCCTCCCGATGTGGATTTTCGCAACTACATACCCTTTCTTCACCCATTCACCGTAAATAAAATATAACTAAACGCACAGATGGTCTTCGTGCTTAACATTGTCAACAAAGAAACGTTGTAAGTTGCAAATTATTTTGCAAAGAGTCCCCACTAGTTACATTTAACAATAGTTGTTTTTTTTTAGATTATATTAAAACTATTTTAAACATTTTTTAAGTAAAGAAAGTGATTTTTTGTTAAAATGTAAAAAAATACTTCGTCAAAAAAAAGTAGTCGAGCAACCGCCACGGGACCTTCCTCGCATACACCCGCTGTTTCTGTTGTTCTTCGCTAATTTAAGCTACTACACGACTTTACATTGCAGAAGTTGTAGCATGTGAACTCGTTCTTGTCATTTGTGTAAATTACGAATTCGAATTTCGAGTTTAGGTAAACGAGCAAAAACCAATAAACCCCAAGAAGTTTTTCTCAATGGAAAGTTGTTCCTAGTGTCGTTTAATAGGTTCATACCGATTTTTAAGTTGATATTTGTTCATTTTTAAAGAAAAAAATCTAAAGTGTGAATTTCGAGTGGAGTGTCCCATACTAGGTATTAATACTTACCGTATTTGCAAAAGTGTAAGTTTTATAACTATAGCGTTGTATATATCACCGTCCGTTAGATTTCTACGAATACAAGCTATATAGGCAACCCTCTATTCCATCCATACTTCAATTACTTTATTACAGCTGTCAGTTCGTGACGCCGGCAATAATGATGCTGAGACTTAGTAATTATACTCGGATTATACCATGTCAAAGTTAAACATTTTTGTGAGAATTTTTTCAAATTTCAATAGATGAAATTTTCATTTTCTACAGTAGCCAACCAAATCATAAATTCATCAGCCAAAAAATTGGAGGGGGGAAGCGTAGCCCCACCAAACACGAAATTTTCTAAAAACTAACATTCGATTTTAGTTCTACTAGTCATGATGAGTAATTCTTCTTAGGAAAAAGTTATTTATTGTTTCCCATTTAATAAATAAAGGAGTACCAATTTTTAATTTTAAAAATTCATAAAAAATGCTTCAGTAAAATGATGGTATTCAGCAAAATAACAAATAGTAGTCCATGTTCGCTTCTATAAGACCATAAAGTTTAAAAACAACGTATGGCCAACTTTTGAGAAATAATATTTTAAAAATTTCAAATAATCAATTAAAAATAAATCCTGGCATAATTCCTTTAAATATATGCTTGGCGCATATATGCAATTTTAAGGGAATTATTTACGGGTTTAAAATAACAACACAGCCATATGTTTGACCTTATGGAGCTTGTTTAGATACGTATTATTCATTGGGTCAGCTGGTTTATTATCTCGAGCTATTTTTATAACGGAGTTGATAAGCGTAGAATATGCATGGTCAGGGGTTTTAAAAGTAATACACGAAACAATTTTATTAAATTTTGCAAAAATACTTTGCAGAACCTCTGGCTTAGCTCAACAATAAAGTAACACTGAACGAAACGATGTATCTTAAATATTGCATTCTTTCTGTTTACATTTTTTTTGTCTACTTATTGAATTTTAATAAAATGTTTTGCTGTTCTGGGACTAAAAGGTCGGTCTTTGAATTGTAGGTATACCATAAAATAGACCAAATAGATTGTAACATTCAAAACCAGGTTTGTAATATGTTTATCGAAACTGATTCATAGAGTGGTACTGTAGCAGCCCTTGGTTTTCGATATTGTTCAATTGTATTTAGTAACTTAGCGACTTGCGTTGCTATTTACGTTGCTATGTTTAGTTATCAAGATTCTCTTGTAAAAGTAAATACACATTAAAATTCCTCCTGCAAACTAGTGTTCTATTTACAACTACGAACTTTACATAACATTACAGTACCTTTGCGAAGAGAGTGGCGGTAGCTGAGAGGTTAGGCGCTTGGCCCCTAATGCTAAAGGTCTGGGGTTCGATTCCTCGCCGCAATAAAAATCTATGCCGTAATCCGCCAATCACATTCCCAGAATCGGTGTAGGCAGACGTGAGGTCTTAAAGCCTGAAACCTTCTCTGGTATTTAGTCGTTCGAATTCGACGTTAAACTGTAGGTCCCCCGTACTCCACCTCAGCGCTAAGGAGAGAAGAAGTGCCGGAGCCCAACAGTGAGACGTAAAGGCTGATTACGACCTTTGAAATGATGACGCGCCATGGAAAGGAATACGTATGGAACAGAGGAGAAGAGAACTTTTGTATGGAGCAGAAAGACAAAAAAATATATACGAGAAGTATATTCCTCTCGCTCTGAGCGAAATATACTACTTGTGCGGTCTGTTTTTTTTTTAAATATTTTACACAGTTTGATGTTTTCTACACTGTCTGATCTAGTTATTGGCCTTGCTCTATTACCGAGCGTTTTCGTGGGACCATAAAAAAATGTGTCTATTATTATCAATCTGAAAATCCGAGAAAACAAAATTTTCTAGGCGTATATCCGACATGGGACACGAACGAATCATGTGACGTCGTGGAATGATTGCCCCAGATTACCTCCAGCTTACCCCGGATTACCTTCAAATTACTTCTGGATTACCCCAGATTGTCTTTAATTTCCACGATTGCCTCAGATTACCATTATTTACCTCAAGATTTCCCAAGTAGTGTACGAAAGATTTCCCCCGTGGATTACCCCTCGAAAATGTGTTCTGCATTTAAAAAATTCGTTTTTTATTGCGGAAAAAAATTGCTTGGCGCACATGAAAAACTAGTCGCTAAAGTTAGTCAGCCAATAAATAAGGAAGGAAGAACTACGCCTCCCAATTATTAATATAAATAAAATAGTAATAACTAATAACTTCTTCAGCAGATATTTATTTTAACCTTATAGGTATTTCGACGTATTTACACGTCATTATCAAAGGTAAGATCTATGTCCGCAGATTATTTTATTTCGTATTCCAAAAGGTCCAATAATGGTGAATTTAGGAGATCAATCTGCTCATTCGTTAAAGGTACACATTTTGATTGTTTGTAAATTTCAAATCCTGCCAGTATACCTAATTTACGTTAATCATCACGAGATCACGAGACTGAATTACAGTGGGAGCAACTTAAAAGCTACTTTGCCTTTATTTGTTTTGCATACAATTTTAGCAATTTTTTTATTGCCAAAATATGGAAACGAAAGGTTTTAGAATAAAACACAGTTTTGACCATTCGTAGAGGCTTCCTGTTTTCACAACATACAAGTTTTTAATTAAAAGCTCGTTTGTAACTAGAATGTTGTTTGTGTTTGTAAATAAGAGTCGTCACAAGTTTACTAAAAATTAATAATAAAAGTCCAAACTCCCGTGTGTGTAATAAAATTAAAGTTTCTGCCAGTTAAACACGGGGCAAATTATTCTTTGATGCAAATGATGAAAATTTGATTTTATAATTAAAAAGGTTCATATTCTTTCTGTTATTGATACAAGAGAAGGATCGCTAGAGGACCGCATCTTTCTCCAACAATTTGTGACAATTAATTAAAATTAACACAAACAAGCATAACTTTCGGCGGCAAAGGCGGTTTTCATCGCAAATAGTTAAGCAAATTTTGCATACGAAATTTAGGTCTAATTAATAGTTTCGCATTAATTGACACTAGAAACACTTCTTGATGTATTCAATGCGTTAAAAACCTCCTGAATTTGCCTGTTAGCCGTCTAATATCTGGCAACCTCTGAAATTAGATGCTACTTTGTGATAGTTCCATAAAAATTTCCTAATCGCTATTTTCTGAAACCGTTCAGGTCGCCAATGTAAATTTTTTTTCGGTCAATGGCCGAAACCGGTCTTCGAAGATCTTCGTACGTATATAATGATATTCGTGATCATATAATGTGGCTTAAATAGGACAACATGAACAGCTTGCGTCTAGACCAGAATTAAATTTTCGCCTTGTTCAAGTTTAACCAAGAGTAAGGCTATGTTGGATCGTGTAAAAGAAAAAGGGCACCATTAAACTGCAAAGCACTTGAACGCATGTTTTAACTACATCCGTTCATATTTACAAACATCTTTGTTAAAACGCACACTTGCATACTTCCGGCGCGTTCTTTCACGTTTTATATTTAATAATTGCTCGTTAATAATTCAATGGGAATGTTTCACATACTTGGGTTGATATGTTCGTTCAAGTATTTGTTGCACCTAGCAATTTTCAAATTTGCAAGGCTCTATTAGAATTAATAATATACGTTTGTCATATTCTGTTTAACACTGTTCGGCTGTTCGTTTATTATTTAAATGTTTTGGGTTTTGTTATTTAATAATATTAAACACGTGCAGATATTTTAAGTTGTAATAGAACTAACCAAACTGAATCACTTTCCTATTTATCATTTTTTCGAAAGAACTGAATTAAAAATCTAAAAAGTTTTACCAAAAATGTAGGTACGCGCCTTCAGAATTGTATTTTAATGTAATGCAATAAAATAAAAACTTCGGACTAAAAAGCAGCAAAAAGTAGGTACATACTGACATATGTTTTTATAATTGCGACTCGACACTTGAGGTGGGTTAGTGGTGAATTATTTCGATGTGTACGAATGTACGTCTTTGAGTGCATGCAATAAATTCTTTAGTTAATAATGAATTAACGGACATCCCCTTGTGTATGGTGACGTGAGCGGAAATGCTTCCAGAGCTAGGGCACTTTACGTGGAAGGTTATAAAATAGCCGAATACCTAATGCAAGAACCTTTACAAATGCGGTTCCCAATTTGCGTGATCATGGTTCGTTTAAACCCCAAGTGCAACATCGAGGAAGGGCACCAATTTGCCGCATTTTGGATGCCGACCGCAAATTTTCGAAGCAGTAGAAGCAAATCCCATTGCTAGTGTCCGAAGACCTATATTTCGCATTGGAGTATCAGCTATTAGAATTTGGCGTACTTCAAACGAACAGGGTTTGCAGCCTTATCACGTACAGCTAATGCAGACACTACAGTCAGGAGATCCTCTACGTCAGGCATGGGCAACCTTTTCAGCCCACGGGCCAAATAAAAACTTTAGGAATGTTCTGAGGGCCGGACCAACACCACTTTCGTGTTACTTATAAAATAAATGACATAATGAAATTTATAATAAATAAACTTTATTTGATGATGATGACAAATTTAAAACATAAAAATAGTCAAAACACATAGTTGTTGCTCAAATTAAACTCCAATAAAAAGTTAATGTGATCCTTGTAGTTGTGTACCACTAACGAGGCGGTCCATATTTGAAGAAATATTGGTTGTTGCAACATGCAGAGCATTTTCCAGATTAATGTCAGTAAGTTGGCTTCTAGTTTTGGATTTAATAAGTTGCACCTTTGAAAAAAATTGTTCACACCAATAGGTACTGCCAAACTGAGTCATTATTTTTCTAGCAAAATTTGCTATATTTGGGTATTTTTCAGTTTTAAAATATTTTTTATAGAACTCTTCTAAAGTAACTTCATTGAATTTCGCCTTTAGTTCCGCATTTTCCTGAAGTTCAATGAATTCCATTTGAAGTAATAGCGGAGCATTATCCACATCAACAGTAAAAGGCCCAGAAAATATGTTGAAGAGAAATTCTTGATTTCGAAAATCTTGAAATCTTGAAACAAATTCCTCTTCCAGGGACTGAAGTTCATCTGCCAATACATTTCCAATAAATTTGTCTTGACTAGGCAGTGTAGAAAAACGGTAAGCATTATCTTCTCGAAGTTGCTTCTGCCAAAGGCGGAGTTTATTTTGAAAACTTTTTATGAGTGCAAAAGAACAAATTTCTCGGGTGTTTGTAGCTGAGCATTGAGTTCATTCAAATGAGTTGTAATTGTCCACCATGAAAGCCAAGTCGCACAACCATTCATTATTTTTTAATTCATCGACTGTTTTTCCTTTCATATCCATGAAAAGATACACCTCATCTTTCAGATTATAGAAACGTTTTAACATCTTTCCTTTACTAAGCCAGCAAACACCACAATAAAAAATTATATTTCCACAGTCTGCTTCGAGGTCATTTAAAAAAACTCTTGAAATTGTCGAAGATTCAAAGCTCTCGCTTTTATGAACTTTATACAGAAAACAACCGTTGTCATTATATGGTTAAATTTAATTGACTTGCCACATAAATTTTCTTGGTGCAAGATACAATAAAATGTAAAAAAATGCGTTGTATCAATATGTTTACTAGATAATTCTGATTTGATTTTAGCAATGACACCTGCGTTTGATCCAACCATTGCAGGAGCTCCGTCTGTAGCCACCCCGCCTAAATTTTCTAATTAAAGGTTAAATTCATTAAAAGCCGATCTTATTTCTTGAAAAATATCTTCTCTGGTTGTTGTATGCAAATCTTTTACAATTGTATAATTTTATCAATCCCACCAATTAAAATAGCTAATTGTGCTGTATCTCTTACGTCTGTACTTTCATCCAAAGCAATTGAAAATGATTCAAATTTTCCTGCAAGGTCGTTAAGACTCAGCTTTATGTCGTCAGAAATAGCATCAATACGCCTAGTAACAGTTCTACGGGATAAAGATATCTGCTCAAAATTTTTACATTCTTTAGGACGGAATATTTTTACTGCGGCAATTACACATTCCTTTACAAATTCCCTTTCCGAAAATGACTTTGAATGTTTTGTAATTTTTTCACTTATAATAAAGCTCGCACAAACAGTATCTTCAGCTTCACTGTTGCGTTTAAAAAGAATGTTTTGTTGATTAATCAAACCCTTTTTAATTTTTCTATCTTGTCTTTTCTCAGAGCACCCTTAAATTTATCATAACATTTTTGGTGTTTACTACTGTAATGTCTTTTCAAATTATACTCTTTTAAAACTGATGTTGCTTCGTTGCATATTAGACAAATTGGTTTATCTTTAAACAAAATAAAAAAGTATTCTTCTGTCCATTTTTCTTGGAACGTTCGGCATTCTTTATCAACTTTTCTGATCTTACTGGAAGATGGTATGCTAAGTGACATTGTATTTTTGATCTTTATAATTAAATACTACACAGCACCAACACACTTTTCAACGTCTGAAACAGACACATCGCAATACTGCAATAATTAAAGTCGGAAGACGCGCACGTTCAGTAGGTAGCTATGATTCATACCTGGGGTAAGACACGAGTCAAATTTCGCCATCGTCGGCCGGATTTATATGTAAGCGAAAAAAGTAATCGCGGGCCGTATGTATATCTAAGTGGAAAAATGTTGGCGGGCCGTAAGAAATCGCCTCGCGGGCCGTATCCGGCCCGCGGGCCGTAGGTTGCCCATGCCTGCTCTACGTTATGAAGTTTTTGTAGATGTATTTTGGAGAAAATTGAAGAGTAGCCAAATTTTTTTAATTGTTTGCTGTCTACCGACGAAACGGAATTTTCACGAGTTGGAAATTTCAATGGCCACAACACCCACATGTGGTTAAATAAAAATCGTAATGCATTTCGGGAGGATTATTCTAGTCAAGTACGAGTGTGGTTGGGATAATAATGTACCAGGAACGTGGATTGATTTTAGTATTGTCAATTAAAAAAGTGATAATCCAAGTAAACCGTTGTGCAATACAAAATACTATCTCGTATTTGCATAATCTCTTTTAGTCCTTTCGCATTTAACGTAATCTACTTACTAAACGGCTCGTCAAATTCAAGGGGGGGGGATGTTAAATAATATGCGATTTTGAAAAAATGGTAAAGAGAAAAGTAGTTCAGTTTGGCGAGTTCTATTAGAAGGTAAAATATCTGCACGCATTTTAATATTACCCTGTATAAAGAATTTACTAGCAAATAAAGCAAAATTATAGTTTTCTTCCAAATGTTGTCCCCATGATACTTTCCCTGAGAATTTAAACTGTTTTATTTATTATTATTAGTTGTTATTAGTTCCGTTCAGTTAAAATAGTTATTTGTAATTTGTGCAACTAGTGCACAAAATGATACTTTATCGCACGAGAATGAAAGTTTTACAACGAGGCAATAGTCGAGTCAAAAAATCATTCGGGTGCGCTAAAGGCATTACGAGCACGAGTTGCACACAATATTTTTTTTCAGCTGTATTTCAGTAAAATAAATCGAGTTAAAATGGTTTCAATTTAATTGTAAAAGAAAATGGAATTGTTGACGTTGCCCAAGGCAGCACGCGCTTAAGTACTTTTTCGCCGATTGACATTAACATCAAATTTGTTGTTGCACAGCAACATGATGGCAATAACATACAAATAAAAACAAAATTATTGTTAATTTTAACAAATCGGCGAAAAAATTATATGTTAAACACGGCTAAAATGCAGAGTTACTGCTTTGGCTCATAGCCTCGGCTATAAAACGCCAGCCGCAGACTATTAGCGCAGGCTGCCATGGGCAACGTTAAAAAAAGTTACTTTTATTAACGCTGCTATGGGCAATGTTAAAAAAACGGCCACCGTTAAAAAAAAACGTATTTTGACAAACAAAGTTGACAGTTGTAGAAAACTAAAATAATAAGTAAAAATCTAAACAAATCTTCATAAATCTAAAAACAATTCTCTTATCCAATGTTTCTGCGGCAAAGTTAGTGGAGCTACTGTCTTGTAAAAACAGGTGCCAGATTTCATCCTGGGTAAGAAAACGGAAGTAGCACAAATATTGTATGCAACACGTAAGGAAAACGGACAATTATTTAGCGGCTCGTGTTGCAACTTTCACAGTCGTGCAATAATGATCACCCTTATTTCCTTACTTGTTACATAAAAAGCTATTTTAAATATTTTTTGTTATTTATATAATTCTCACACCAGTTCTATAATACGATATGCGTTAAAATTGCCCATAATATAATTTTTTTTAATGTTATGAAATATAAGTCAACATAAACTTGATAAACGGCTCGTATTCTTCATTATCTACATGTTTCTATGTTTCAGTGATAAAAAAAGTCTTACTATAATAGAGATGACCACAAGTAACAGATTTATCAAAGAAAATTAAAAGAACTTGATGAAAATCTTTTATTCTTTTATGCTATTTTGTTTAAATTATAATTTAGTTCAATAATTTACATATTTTTAGCAGCCAACTGATACTTTATAGCAACATAAATTTCTAAATATTAAAAGCAACTAAACTGACAAAATCTTATGAAAACAGAATGGGACGTTTCGGCGCGACCGATTCGGCGCCGCCGGTTCGAGGCCAGGACGTTTCTAAGTCGGGACGTTTCGGCGCAAGGCCGTTTCGGCGCGAGACCGTTTCGGCGCCGGCCGTTGTGGAGCGAGGCCGTTCCAGCGCCGCCGATTCGGAGCAAGAACATTTCGGCGCGAATACATTTAGATTTAGACAAATTATTTTTATACCATGATTTAGGCACATTTGAATAGTAGTACTTAATACGAGGGTTTATACACATTATTAGTGTTAATTAATAAATTTTATTGTATATTATATAAGAATAAAATGAATACAAAGGAAAAAATAATATATCAAAAAAAGCAAAAATTAATAAAATCATTTATTTTATTATTGCCTCTTAGAAACTTTAAAATTTGATAAATAACACACACTTTGAATTCACTTGCGTATTAGGAACTGCGTTAAACGTGTTCGCCCCGAAATGTACTGGCGCCGAAACGGCCTGGCGCCGAACCGGCAGCGCCGAAACGCTCGAGCCGAATCGGCGGCGCCAAAACGTTCTAAACCGTTACGAATACGCATTTAGGTATTCACTTAAACAATTATTTATTTTAAAACTGTAAATATTGTTTAACTATCAAGAAATTACAAACAACATACTGATTGAGATTTTATGGCAAGTAATATAAGCGTAAGTGGATCACCAAATTTACTTAAGGACGGGAAATTCATAAAACTATAAAAAATTTAAATTATTGGCAGTACGTATTTCTTGAAAAGTTCAGTTTTAGGATTTCCTAATTTTTTAATTTAAATGATTTATTTACCGTTTTAGTTTAATCGCATTAGTTTATTTTATTACTGTAATATTATTTAAATCTTTTTTGTAAGATACTATTATATACAATTTTATAAAAGAATTTATAAACCGTCCGTCCAAAAGGTCTGAATATTCCAGCAATCAATGCTCCTGTGAAAATTGCAAAAGTCTGGGTGGCTTAAATTCGTAAAACTTTTAGGAAGCACAAATGCATAGATTAACCATGTACCTTCAACGAATGAAAAAATATTACACCATAGAAAATCGTACAGTAACGTAACGGTTATTGCATAGCCACTACATTAATTTTTGTAACGTTAGTTTGGTACCGAGAATTCTTTAAAAGCGTCTGGTATTCAAACACCGCCGAAAGTATGTCTATGATCATTAATTAAATATTTTTGCTTGTACATTATTAGTACATAAAACGGTAATATCGTCACGTACGTATTACTATAAAAAAAATGTCAAAAGAACGAATTTATTTATATTATTTGTTCAGATTTTAACGGGCAATTTATTTAACTGAGAGCAATTTATAATTATGGGAGACATTTTGTACCGTTGAGTCTAGTAGAATATGGCGGTTATTTGAACAATACTTTAATTAATTTGTCTTACCCATAATAGTTTGGGGATGTCATTCCAAAAATCAAAATGTCTTACCTGAAAAGAAAACAAAAATTAATACAATTGTTATACCAAACTAATTAATAATAGAACAGTCGTGGTGGGGCAATATTTTGGAAACTCTTGAAATTTTGAAACAATATTAATCTTCCTTACAAAAATGCCTGAAATTACTAAGAAAATATCGTTTGTAACTCTTGAATTTAAAGGCCAAAAGAAATCACGAAAATGTAAACCGGAAGGTTCAGAAGAAGTCTGTGATTTTAAAATTGTTCTTAGAACAGTTTATAACGTCGTAGAAACTGGTACTTCAGGAATTAATAATAAAAACTGGAAATATTCTATTAGAGAATAAAGTTTAACAATTTTAACCGAGGTAAGAATGTCAACCGGATTATACAGAAAACATTTTGTAAATAAATGTGGAAAATCGAAGAAGTGGATACCAAATTCTTATTAAAAGTGGCGACATTAAAAACGATGATTAAAGGAAAAAACTTCAATTTTATGAAGTATCCGAAATTTCTAAACTACACGAGTGTATCTATGAAACGCCGTTTTACTTTTTAGTGGGAGAGAATTTCAACCAACAAAATATTAATTGTCATATTTAAACAAAATTTTAGAGATATTGTATTAATTTATTCTAAATATCTCAAAGAATTATAAATTTGTCCTGCAAATATATTATTATTAAAAATATCTCAGATATTTTCAATTATATATGTAGAAATATTTTAAAATATTTAAACGCAATTTGAATTTAAAATGTGTTTGATATTTTTAAATAAACTTATTTTTTTCAATATCTTAGATATTTAAAAATTATTTTTTCGAAATATCTTAGACATTTTAAATTTAAATTAGTACAAAATATCTTAGATATTTAAATTCAATTTATTTTACCAATATTTATGATATTTAAAAATTATTTTATTTCGAAATATCTTAGATATTTTAAATTTAAGTTATACAATAAATTTAATTTAAAATCTTTTAGATATTTCTAATTATATTTATTTTCCTAATATTTTAAATTATTAAAAATTATTCTATTTGGAAATATCTTAGATATTCTAATTCATTTACAATAAATTTAATTTAAATTGTCTTAAACGTTTTAAAATTTCTAAAATAAAATAATTATCGAATATGTAAGATATTCGGAAATTTCCGCCAACTATAAGGTTTATACTACCGCTAAGTCGAACCAGATCTAGTAACGTTGGCACTTGCATGGTTATATTGTAACCTCATTTAAAAATGCATTAATTTATGTGTTAAACCGTGCAAACTGAGCATATTCTATTTGTTTCAGTATGCAGCGTCCGCGTTTAAGTCTGCAGCTATTCACTGTTGCCATATTTAAGACTAAGGGACGTACAAACTTTGTAGATGGCGGTGATTTTCAAATATCTTACATATTTAACAAAGATTTCTTTACGCTTTTAAAATATCAAAGATATATTAACGTAAGCCAATATTCAAATATGTAAGGTACAAAAAATGTAATGGTTTTTCAATATCTAAGATGTTTTAAATTCAATTTGTTTTAAAATACCTACAATATATTTAATTATAAAACTTTTTAGAATATCTATAAAATAAATAAAATTCCTTAAAAGTATCTTTGAGATAGTCCTTAACAGTTAAATTCGAAACATCCTAATCACATTTTTAATTATTTATGAATATGCAACAGATAATTTTAAAACATAAAAAAATTATAAAAGTTTTTTTGAGTGAAACTTTAATATCTAAGATATTTGTAATATAACCGACAGAAAACGTTTATGATATTTCTAACGATACAGAACTACTTCTTGACTAATTTTATTTGGGAGGAAACCATTTCAAGAATATTTTTAAAAATATAATTTACAAATGTCGTATAGATATTATTTTTTTTGAATATCTACAACATTGTTAAAATAAAAAAATATATCTAAGATATCGCTAATATGTTGAATTACAAAATTTCGAATAAAAGTTTTAAACAATAAAGGTAAGTTTAAATTCAAGTCCAAGATCTAAGATATTTTCAAATAATTGCAAATATCTACGATATTTTTAAATAAATACAAATATCTGTGAGATTTTTTTAAATTATGTAAATTTTTAGTTTTAGTTTTCAAAACTCGATGCATTTTTGTTAATTATTATGTTTTTTGTTGCTATGAGTGTGTGCTCATGATCATTATACGCAAACTGCTGTTTCTCTGCAATTTTCTAATGTGCTTATAAAAGGAATCGGTTATGTTTCCTTGCTGGCTAATTATATAAAGGTATCCCACTAAAGTGAAACTATACGCAAAATGCATGGGAAATTAGATCTTTACAGAGTTTATGTCCCCAGGATACTTTGGCTACGAATTTAAAGTGTTTTATTGTTATTAGCTGTTATTATTGCTGTTTAGTCAAGAAGAAAACAATTTTTACCTTTAAAATAAATTCAAGGCGTATCTTTTTACTACCAGAGTAACAACAACGTTTTCTAATGTTTCCATAGCGAAGTCGGTGGGAATGCTGCCTTATAAGCAGAAGTCCCTGATTCCAATTTTGGGTGCAACGAATATTTTGTGTTATTTATTTAATTTAATTTAATATTAATTTAATGATTTTCATATTCATGTAATATGTTGTAATAATGAAATTGGTATAATATTTCATTACAGGCAGTATTAAATTTACAATTTATTGTACAAATCGTGTATTTTTACTAGTTTATTGTAGAACTGATGTGAAAATTAAATAAATACCATAAACAAATAGTTAAGAGTGAACCCGAAACGTGCTTAATTGTAAAAAACTGTGGTTTTCTATAATTTAAATAAATAAATAACGTTAGAAAAACTTTAAAATTCGCAGCGGAGTCTATTAGTAGCAAATTTAAATTCAAAATCGTTATTAAATTATATGATTTTGAATGCCATTCTTAAACACAATTTTAATTCGCCCGAAGGTATTTATTTAAATCAACAATTTCTAACTGTAATCTGTGGTTACGTAACATTAAAGTTTGTCTGCACATCGATTAAGCAACACAAAGTGAATAGCAGAGTTGGAGCTGCCACCGTGAAGAAAGCTATCTTCAAGATCATGTCCTTATTCTCAGAACCCAGTACTCCAATAAAACCCTTTATGGAACTTGTACGTTCTAAATCTTAATTTACTTTGAGCTGAGCTTCAACTAACGGTAAAATGATAATCGTACATAACTATCTGATTTCTGAGGATTTTGTAATATCTGACAAGCAATCATTTATAAAATGATGAAAAATTGTTAGACGAATTTAGAAGATGCAAATGTTTATTTGGTTTTGTAGGAGGAGTAGGAGTCGATTGGTCACTCTGTACACAGATTCAATCAGGTGAGATAACCTTGTTGTTGCCGGTTAACGACTCTTGCTAAATTTGAATTTCAAATATCACACATGATTCACTCTGGCACTTCGGTTGTTGATGAATTAAGGATGGTGTTTAAAATTCAGAATTTACAATGAATCCAGCTTGTGCTGAGGTTGTTTTATTAGTTGGTAGCTGCAAGGTTTGACATTTAAATTAGAGAATGCATATGTGGCATGTTGGAATTTCTCGCTCTTGTTATTAATAAATCAAAGCTGATTTTATGCTCTTGCTTCTACAAAAACTCATATTCCCCCAAACAAAAACAAAATGTCTAGGTCAACTTCCGAACTGTTACTTTCAGAATCAAAATCAATTATTGCGTGTTATTTAATATCGTTCAAGAAGCTTTCGACGTCCTCTGGCGCACCCTAACATATCTTCGTTTTTCTCATTCTAGGTTAACATGAAATTTAGGTTAAATGTTGAAAGCATCCCACATTTTACAAATCTACTTTTTCCGACTTTTGATGATAAGGTCGTTGCAGTCCCAGGACTCAGTGGGGGTTTTAAAATTAGTTCCATGAACCTTAAAACAAACAACAGGAAATTTATGCTGTAACGAAAAGGAAATGCAAGCCGACACGTCGTACAATTAATTTTTAGACACCAGTTGGCAGTTCAAGGACCAAAACGTTTTTATTCGCAGGAATGATAGATTGTTTGGAATCTAGACGAGTGCTAGAAGGCAAAGTGAATTCTATCAGTACGAATAAAGGATACTGTATGCGTCTACCAAAATATAAATAAAAAATTGCAAAGGTGATATAAATTACGTACACTAGAATCAAAAGCTGTGCAACACCGCTTTACTTTTTATTGACGGCGATTTTTGCAAAATAAAAGAACAAAATTAATAATTTAAAAATATCACAGATATTTGTATTTAACTAAAATTATCTTAGATATTTGTAATTAGTCCAAAGATGAATTTAGAGATTCATAAATAATTAAAAATATTTCTGAAATATTTTACAATCGCCCATTTGAAAATTATTAAGAGATAATTTAAAATCATTTTAAAACACGCTCCTGGTGTTATAATTTAATAGACGATGTGTATTTAATACGGTACTTAAATTCAAAATATCTCCAAGATATTTTTATTTAGTTTTAAACTTCCATTCGAAATTTTCTATTTTAACATCTTGGATATTTTTTAATTTTAATAATGGTTTAGTTATTTTTAATACAAAAACAATATCTATAAGATATTTGTAAATTAATTACTTAAAAATTATCCTAAATGTTTTCGTTATTAATAAGATTAGTGAATAAGTAGTTCTTTGTCGTTAAAAATGTCTTAAACGTTTACAACTAATTTGTTTCTGTCGATTTTATTACAAATATCTTAGATATTAATATTTTGCTTAAAGAAACTTCTGTATATTTTGAATGTTTTGAAAATATCTATAAGATATTAATAAACAATTGATAAAAAATGTGTTTAGGAAATTCCGAATTTAACTTTTAGGACTATCTCCAAGATCATTTTAAGCAATTTTATTTATCTCATAGATATTTTAAATTGTTTTATATTTAAATATATTGTAAATATATTGGTCTAGTTGAAAATATCTTAGATATTTTAAAACATAAGGGAATAATTGTTGAATATCTAAGATATTTGGAAAGTACCGCCATCCATGAACGTTGTACGTCCGCTAAGTTTTCGTAAATCTGGCAACAGTGAACAGCTGCAGACTTGAACGCAAACGCTGATGAAAATAGATTGCTTGTTTAAGTGAAACATGGCTAGTGCACATAACCTGCAAATCAATATCGTTGTAAATTGTTATTGCAGCCACAAACGTACTGTATTACCACAGATAAAGTTAACACTACAGATATACGACCGTTTATACAAAATGTCCGCCCATATTTGGAGACGAAATTAGCGTTAGTTTGGCTACAACGCGCCGGACCAATTTTAGGGCGCTGCTATCGCTATTTGTTTATTACTGTTGAAATGTGCTGGAAACTGTTTTATCGCGGATTTGAGTGCAACATGAATATAATTTAAGTAGAATTGGCTTCAATATTAATTATTTACGAAAAATTGCGATTTGACAATTAAACATGGCAGATGGCTGTCTAACTTTTGGTTTGAATATGTGCTAAGTAATCTGCTCAATTACAGTCATCTGTGACTTAATTATAAATTGTCATTGTAGCGCCATCTTTTTGCAGATTATTAATCATATAAAACAAGCTGCCGATAGCTCACATATTTACCGTATATCTGTAGTGTTAACCTTATCTGTGGTATTACCCACTTGGTAGAATTTCTACTAAATCTGGTTAATTGAGCTCCTACTTTAGTGGGTGAATTTTCAATCTAGTGGGATAGTAGGTATAATGCAAAATTAATGTGGTAGATATCTAGTTAATTTTATCACAAGGATAAAAAAAGTTTCATTTTTTAATACTTTTAATTGCTACATTTATAAGCGACTAGTGAAAGTTGTAACGCAATACTAGAATAGTTTTTTTACTGGGGTAGTTGCAAATTTAAAAAACGTAGTTGTTATTCAGTTTTTTTAATTCGCTTCTAGCAAAAAGTAAAACCATCCAATAATCCAATCCATAAAAACCATAAATTTAAAATACCCAAGAGTTCTCGAAATCGGAAAATAAACTTATTTAAAAATATCTATAATGTTTTAAATTCAAACTGAGTTTTAATATTATTTATTATTATTATTTATTATTACCATTATTATATTTCTTAGACATATGTTCAATTCAAACATATTTACAGTATTTAATTAAAACATATTTACAGTACAAACCTAAGATATCTGTAATAAATTAATAATATCTCTAAAATACTTTTAAAAACATGTCGATATAAAATTTTATTTTGTCGAAATTCACTTCTACCAAAAAGTAAAACGAAGTTCCATATAAACCAGAAATTTAAAATATGTATAAATTTTCGAAATAGGAAAATTTATTTAATTAAAAATATCTAAGATATTAAAATTCAAACTTCATTACCATATTGAATATATCTATAGGATATTTCTAAACAGATAATTAAAACTATCACACATTAAATAACTAAGAATATCTTTGAGATATTTTTAATTCAAATATATTTACAGTAAAAACTTACAATTCTTCAAGGTATCTATAAAAATTAATAATATCTCTAAAATATTTATAAAACGTCAATGTTAAAATTCGTTTCTACTAAACAGTAAAACGGAGTTCCATACAAACCATAAATTTAAAATATCTGACAGATTTAGAAATAGGAAAATAAATTTATTTAAAAATATCTACGATATTTCAAATTCAAACTGCGTTTCGATATTTTAAAATACCTATTAGATATTTATAAAAAGATTATTAAAAATATCAGATATTTTTAAACAATTAAAAATATCTCATAGATATTTTTAATTCAAACATATTTATATTATTTAATAAATTAATAATATGTAAAGTGGTAGTTGGCTTCGACTTTTTGTAATATTGCTGAAAAAATAAATTAAGCATAAAAAATTGTTTTAAAAGAAAAACTGTACAAATTTTGGGGAAAAGTAGTTCCCAAAGCATTAAATTCTGGTTTTAAAAAAGCAGTAGCCGGAAATAAAAGACGTGCTCTTCACAAAATTCCCAGAGTTTCAATTTATGGCTTTGTCTAGTTTCTCAGGCTGTAACCCCAATAAATTCCAACAAACGCTTTAAACCAGAAGATGGGCTGAACATAATTTTCCGGAAGAATTCAAGAAGCGAACAACCTTGACATTTGCTGACCGTCGACGTGGACGGCGCCAAGATGTCCGCAGACGATGAATTCAAGATGTCCTCACGACGTCTTTACTTCTAAGAATGTGCACCGGTTTAGATGCTGCGATATTCTTACTTTACGTAATAGTCCCATATATAAAGAACATAAACACAGAGGAACTGGTAGGGACGCGTTTTTTGCTCATATATGGAGCAGATTTAAAATTAAAATGGCGCTAAATCATTGCCTCTACCTTTAGCTTTGATGGCACTAAAAAGTTCGCTGATATTTTTATGTCGGTTTTATGTGGTGCCTAGAAATTATTCCGAGAAACCTGTTGTATTTATGAGCTTCTTCTTCCTGCGTGGCTCTTATAATTAACTTTCAGCAAAATCATCTTGGATGTTTCATTCGACTTACAATTAGCTAAACGTAAACAAAAGGTTAGAATGTTTCAACCCCACAACTTCTACCAAGAAATAATCATCATTTATTTAATTGGCTCATCAAACCAAACAAAATAATTAGTCGAATACATTTAAACTTAGTTGTATATTCAGAGGTCGAATTAATAATTCTGACATATCAATTAATAAATTTAGACGTTGTTATTAACAATTCATTTTCAATAACAATCCGAGGGTTTGTAAATAATGTTAGAAAGAATTAAGCATTCAACTGTCAGCTCGCACTGTAGAAAAGCTATTTAACTAAGATATTGGTTGGTATTTCAGCAATTATGAGGCAGCAAAAAAAAATCAAGGTAAGGTATAATTTTTCAATTAATCAGCTTTTCTCAATTGTTATTTAATTTAGACATTCAAAAAGCATTGAATTTTTTATGCAAATATCACTAACAAAGACAGAAATGCGGCCAAAAATATAACCTTTTCATAAAACCAGAAAACAGTCTTACGATAGGTCAATTATCTCAGCAAGGTAACTAAAAACAGTGACATTAGTAAATAAAAAATTAAGAATATTTAATGATTTTTTTTGAATTTTCTAGATAAGACTGAAAATGTGAAAAATCTTCTCCGATTCTACAATAAAATGGTATAAAAAAATATACTCCCAATTTTCAGATTCAGAAACCCACGGTCTTAGCCTTAACAAATTTTGTAAGATTTGTCATTCGATTTTAAGATTTTAATTGCTTGGTAGGTAATGGAAATATTTGGGCGAATATTTGCTGAAGCTTTTCGATAAGTTCGGATTTTTCCGAATATTCGCTTTCTGTTAAAAGCAACTTTCCAAAATATTACAATTTATGGAAATATTCCCATGAAAATATTCGCCCACTACGTCACTATACAGCGTGTTTCATAAGTCGGGTACCGCACTGAAAGTAGTGCCACGAAATGCAAATTTGAAGTTTCTTTATAAAAAAGGTTTCCGATTTTCACACGTTAACTAGGTATAAGCATTTAAAATTGTCACATGTTAAAGCGATTATATTTTTTTTACTTAAGAAGAAAATTTAGATCTAATTGTTTTTTCCAATTTCGTCCCATATAGCACAGGATCTCTTATGGACATCCGATTTACATCCAAGAAACGTCCGTATGTCCATGCACCTAAAGTGGGATATCCATAGGATATTTTTAAACGGAAATTTAATGGACGTCCTATAAGTGATATACAATGGACGTCCATATATGAACGTCATTTTAATTTACTTTTTCTATAATAACAAAAACAATTTTACTGTAATTTTAAAATTTAGCAATTTACCTGAAAATAAAATAATATTTTAATGCAAAATATTAATGTTTTATACAATTTGTTTTTATAGTATTAATTTTATTTTATTTCTAGATTAGGCAATCGAGTAGTAGTAGTAGTAACGGTAATTTATTAATTCACATAAGCTTCCATTTCTTGGCACACGGTTTCCCGCCTTTGTTATTTGTGCGTAACGCCAAAACAGTGCAGAAGCCAAATTGTGTAACGCTGTGCTTAAATTAATTCCTGCGCGTTCAAACTTTTACCACGAAAAAATTAAGCAAACTACTAGTACTCTTTTTGAATAATCCAGTAATATAATATACCACTCGCCAATCCAAAAATATTCGAGTTAAATAACACAAACTTTCCGCATACAAACTCGTGTTTATTTTGCTTAAGAAATATTTCTCATTCCCATGCAACAAGTTTTCGTAATATACTCCTACTATTTCTCTGTTCATTCCTAGCACAACTGCTGATAAAATTTCAATAAAACTAATCAATTGTTCGAGTTTTAAAAGTACAATGCGTGAAATAATTCAATCATATACAACCTGTGGAGTGAAAAACAATCGGGTCAAATTACTCAAACGTCCGGTATAGCACATCGTGTTTTTTTTTAAGTTTTACGGGATGCTTCCGCGTCCTGCAAAATTTCTAAGGAGATCAAATACTCGTTGTTATGCAACGTTTTCGTAATTTATTACCGACTCGTGGCTTAACTGTTTTAATTATATAAAGTAAAGTAGTTACTTCCGATAAAACCGAAAATAAAAAATATTTTTATTTGTCAATGTTATAGACTATACCGGGTGTTAACGAAAGTAGTCTCACCTCCTTTTTTACACAATTCTCAAATTAATGAAGTTAAACTTAGGGATGTTCAGTTATTCATAGTGTAGTCACTAAACTAGCACTTCCGATTTAACCGGAAATGACGTCCACTTCCCCTTTATATCACCAGAGATTCTTGGTTAATCTCATGAAAACGATTTCACCCTAAGAATACATAAATAAGCCAAGTAGAGCAAGTATTAAAATAAATAACTTTTAGCTCAGTAGATTGGTTTGAAGGGAAGTGCATTTTAAAGCTATTAAAATAACAAGCATAACTGCTTTCTTGCAGTAGTATACGATCCTACAAGCACGCAATAAAACGAAGCGTAAAATTTTCAATAACTTTCAAACCACCGTATTTTATATTGTGCTAGCTATAAAGAGATTCAAGACGCCCCATGTGCGTTTATAACGCGTCGGACATAACAGGTTACACAAAAGAGGCATATATTAAATAAGTGATGAGGATGCACAAGCCCATGAAACAGTTCTCAACTTGCAGTCCCGTTAGGTTCGCACATTTCGAACCTTACCTGTCTATCAACTGCCTGTTGCAGACGTGTATATAAGGAAGAGGTGTGTGCTATAGCACGCATATGAATTATTTCGCAGACAGTTTCAACTTAAACATGTAAAATTCCGATAACGCAAGAACTTGTAATTAGTTAATAACAAAGTACCGCCACTTATAATTGGATAAATTAATTAAAGTGCATTTGTTAAAAACAATTAAACATTTAGTTTCTTTCTTGTTACTAAATTGCAAAAATAAAGTGATTAAAAAAAATTGGGTTTTTTGGTAAGCTTTCAGTTTACTGATTTTGTTGGAGAAATGGTGGCAGCAGTAGAATAAGAACCACCTTATGTTGCGTAAGGTTTTGTTCGTGCTCCAAACAAACATTCAGTGATTATTGATCCTCGCTTCTAAAACCGGATATTGTAATCCACGTTACTGTTTTGGCATGTGTTGCTAAATGTCTACTTAACAAATGGCGGCAACGTTGGTCATTAATAGATAACTTATTTACTTTCTTTTTCTTCTTCTGCTTCTTCTTACGGCGGTGTGGACAGCCGCAGCACTCAAACCGAATTGGTCCATTGTGCATCCACCGCTAGTTCAAGTTTTCCTCATACAGACCAGTACTTAGGCCAGAGGTTATTACCTTGCTGATGAAGTGATATCCCGTACTTCCCCTGTCTGCGAAAGTGGGTTGCCAAGGTGTCGGAGCCTCAGTACTATTACTCTGTAGCAATAGGTGAGAAGATGGAGAAAAGCTTTTTTCTCTTCTCCTCAGAACAAACACTTGGGGTCACTGAATAATCCCACGGTGTCGAAGTGTTTGTTGAAATTACCATGACCAGTCGGAAAACCTACCACGATCCTCACGTGTTTCCTCCTTAAGCGTAGGTTTGCAACGCCTCAGTGAAGGTACTCGAATCAGAAACTTTGACTGGCGCAAACCCTCGGTTCTAATGATTTTTAACTGGAAACGAATCCAGTTCACAATCCCTTGCATTACGATAATCCTGGGGAGTCCGAGGGCCAGCTCTGGGCGTTTGCATCCGCGTTTCCACTAATGTTACTGTGTCTGGGCATCCAAAGTAGCCGAATCTGCTTAGAACCTCACAATAGTCTTTGACCGGCACTGATTTGGACATAACAGAACCAAGAGTCTTGAGGGCCTCTTGGCTATTGCTATATGCTTATTGGAGTAGCCTGTAGGTTCTTCTGAACACAGGTTAAGATAGAAAAATCTCCCCCAGGATTACTGTAGGAAACTTGCCTAGAGAAAACTAAAAATTTTGCCATAGGCTTATCGCCATAAATCTTTGCACCCGAACCTCTTCGATGTGTCTGTGAACCAGACTGGATCCGCTGACTAAGGTATCGAATGGTTTAGTAAAGGATAATACAGAGAGCATGGCAGTGGTTTCTTTCTTCGAGGAGCGCGTGTGTCCGTATAATGAAGATAGCACACCTGCAATGCATGCTCCAAGAACGGCGCTTCGTCTTTTCTCTGGCCATTATATTTTAGTCTGTAAGCCGCCTTTCGGCTCTTTGCCTCAATCAAAATATGAAGAGGCGCAAAGTTCAAAATGTGCAGAGCAGAGCATTGATATTGCGGATCCTAAATAAACCAGTCTTTGAACCTATGCTAAGTGTAGTTTGATGCATCACCGTTAAACTGAGGGCCACCAAAACGATGCATTCGTGACCATTGATTTAAATATGGGCGGGGCAGATCGAAGCAGTTGCTTTGGTGTTTAATACTCAGGTTTTTCTACAGGCTTGTTTAGAAACCCAAAGACTGGTAGTGGCTCTTCGTATTTATCTGCCGACATGTTCCTTCCAGGAAAGCCGAGTATAAGAATGATCCCTAGACACTTGACCTCTCACGATGGACACAGCCTACTGCCTAGGAGTTCCGCTTCTATGAACCCTTCAAGTTTTCTTCTTCTAGTGAAGATGACTAACCCTGCGTTGGAGTGATTAACTCTAAGGGCTTGGCAACTAAATTGCAGAGCTCTTTGTAAGAGCCTGCTTACAGTACTTGGAAGTTTACATGCACTGAAAATTGCACGCTCATCTGCATTGCCTTGCGTTTATATACCGGTATTCTCAAGTTTCGCGAGTATGTCGTCAAAGATGGGATACCACAATAGCGGCGAGAGACTCCTACCTGACGTCCTAACCGCGATCTCGTCGAGCGCCAGCATGCCCTTGGTTCACCTAATAGTGGTGTTGTCAATGCCATGTCTAGTAGCAAACAGCTTTGGTCTTCACTGTATATAAAAACACTATTCTTTTTTCAGAAACACAAACTTGGCACTAATTGCTAATTATGGAAAAGAGAACCTGGAACTAGTTCTATATCAAAATTAGTTAGTTTCAACGATTCAGGTAGGCACCCTTTCTGTGCGCGCAAGGCGTATTTCACCTTCCCCATCCTTGTTTATCCTACTTGAATCTTTCCAAACTAATGAATTTTAATTCCGGATAAGTCCAGTTCCGTTACCTTCTCTGGTACGATTCATCTCTTGCCGCGAGTTTTTCTTCGAGCTTCCTCGTACCTCTCGCACTTCACCACATAACGTTTTCTCCTCTGATATACATTGTCTGCAATATGATCCCTTCCCCTAGGCCTATCTTGTGTAGGTGTCTCCTAAGGATGTAATGATCTGTCAAGATCCCTTCCAATAGTCTAATTAAACGTCGGGCATTTCCCATGAGATACCTAAACCTGCTGATGCCCGGTACTTTGAACATCTCTTTTACTTGTTTACAGGTGCCTTCCGTGTATCCCAATTCCTCTTGCATTCTATTTAGTAACCTTATTTTTCTGGTTCTGGTAGGAGATCCCAATTGCCCATTCTGGTCCCGTATAGTTGGAGTTACTTTTTTGTTCCCCTCCGTATTACTATGTTTCCTGTCTCTGAATCAGTTTTATCAATAGACAACGTTGATTACTACTTCCTTTGACAGTTAATGGCAACATTCTGTTAGCTACGCGCCATTTCATTCAGCACCTCAGCAAGTCAATTTCCTACCATATGGCGATTAACTATTACTCCAAAGTGGTATTTGGGTTCGAAAAAGGAATAGACTACAGGCATTTTACAGGATTATCTGCTGTATTTAATTTTATTCTGGAAATTCATGCCAGGATACTTCAAGATGATAAATAATAGTTTCAAAACAAGAACTGATTGATTGATACGATTCAATAGTTAATGCCTGCAGCGATGCGGCATGCAGTTTTAGATTCCCGCGCTACGAATTAAAAAGTTTAGTAACACGTCAACAGTGGCTGGACATGCACGCTAAGGATGTATCAAAGCAGTATAAACTCCAGCCCCTTTAGATGCGGTCCCAGCCAATCAGCGCCCCGCAGGGCGTGGTCTAACACAACTACAAAATAAAATTTGCGAAGAAAATTGAAGCCGCTTCCTCTCTCTCTGCACCACAACCACAGTCTGTCTTGCTCTCTTTCAACGTAAGAGGTAAAAAATAGCAACAGTTACACCGAGGGTTACAAAAGCGCGGAAATAATATTGACAAAGAACTCGTCGTCCATGGCAACGAAAAAGTATAAGTGCAAGAACGCAGGAAAATTAGTTGGATTAGATCGCTGGTAAGATACATGTTTGAGAACGATCGAGCTCTAGCATCGGGTCATTCCCAAACCCAGCTTTAACCTACGGTCGCCAGATCGAGCACTAGCTCCCGTTGGGGCCAACTCCTCTCCACAAGTGTAATGGACACGGATCTATTTTTTTTTAACAGAAGAAGGTTTTTAGGTTCAATTAACTCAGTTCCATACTGTTTAATATTTATCACGGATTCTCATTTATGCTCCACTTCGATTACCCTTCATACTACCTAATCAGTGTTTCAGAAAATATTTGAAGACTTTCTGGACAATTCCATTTGCACAAACCTCGTAAATTACTTTAAATTAGTTCAAGAACTGGTATTTCTTATGAAACCTGCAGTTTTGACAGCATTGCATAGCTGCAATAAAATTGTATGAGAAGTATTCGGATTTGCTTACCACACAACCACAAACCAAACAGATATGGGAAGATATGGTAACAAATAAACTTGGTCAATGGATATGCAACACGATATGCTTTCTACAAGTCGTAAAATCAAGTCAAGGCTAAGTCTAACCACAATTTATAATTTAACTCTTTCAGTACCTGAAGTGTTTAATTATAATAAATCAAACATGTCATCCAAGGGTTGCCACATTCCCTTGAAGTATTTCTCAGGAATTTTGACATGGTTGTGCATTGTGCAACGATTTTAAAGAAGAATCAGGAAAATGAGGCATCATCAGACAACTGTGGAATAACATTACATGCTTAGCAGCAACATATAAAATCGTACAATACGCAGAAAGCTTAAATGCATCACCCAATCCAGAGATTTAATTTAACATGGCCCAATTCCATAGGTGTCTCAGTATGTACAGTAATTAAAATATTACAGAAGATTGCAATAATTGATGGAGAAGGTTCACTGGAGTCGAAATTTTTGTTATTTATAATTTTTTTAATGAAGCTCTTATCTCGTTACAATTGTCTACAATTAGTAGAACGTTGCACCCACTAACAAACAAGTTTTCTTAGTAAATGGGGTGATAACATGTAACGCGTTACAACTTGGAAGAATAATAATCTAACGTGCTATTACACAATTCATAACAGCGTGTAACAACTTGTGCCGCCACGCCACTAATCTTAAATGAAATTAATTTAAATGTTCATGTACTTTAAACACTCTCTCTCTGTATTATACACTTGCAACACATTGTAGAATAGTTACTAGAGCAAACACTTAACATTTTTTAATGTCGTCACTTGTCATTCTCATTATTATTATTATTTCAACAGTTCATGGTGTGAAGATGACGAATTAACCCAGAACGTTTCCATTTTTTCCTCAGCGTTTAAAAGCTCTTTAAAATCCGAAGCTGAAGAGTAAATAGCCGCAAGGCAACGTTAACTAGGTTCGAAATACCGTTTAATTTTATTATTCCCAATCTAAATTATATTCCCCGTACCTATTATTATCATGACAGTCACTATGTGGGTTACGGATATCTCAACGGCTTTAATAGTACATGCTGTTGGGATTAATTTAAAATGTCATAATTAATGCCTTCATTTCTTTGACTGGTCCTGTCAGGAATATGACCATTCGATCATTAATGCTCGTAACAGCCGTAGGACTTGATGTGACTTGCAATATAAATTTAACTGATGGGATACTTTAATTCGAACTAAATCAGATGAGAAGGTGAGATGAACGTATGGTCATCCATCAACCACTAAACCCACACTAAGCTCATATTTAGGTCGAACTGTTAATTTTTTAATTTTTCACTACTGTTTTGGAGGTCACTTTCTGAATTACCTATTGGGTTTTTCATGTCAAATCGACACATTCTCTCTCACTTCATTAACATGTATAATGTTTCTCAATAGAATTATTTCAGCTATAAAATTTTAATTAACTTGAATTATAGAAATATGATTTTTTTTTTTAAATTTTGAGTTGCCCAATAACGTTGTCGAGTGTTTCGTATCATTTTTCCCACAAGCCCGGGAATATTACTGTGGAGGTCAACTTTCTGAATTGCCTATTGGTTTTTCATGTCAAATCGACACAATCCAACTTCATTAATATGTATACTATTTTTTATTGAAATACAAAATTTGAATTAATTCCGTTTATGGAAATATGGAAATTTTATTCAACTTAAAATTGCCCAAGAAGGTTGTTAAATTTAATTCCACAACCACTGGAAAATTGTGGCCCAATCGCAGCTTTAAACGTAAAGTTATTAATAAAATGATTTAACGATTTAGCTTCTTGAAAATTACGTATAATAAATTATGAAGAGTACAGGAAGCTATTAAAATTCATTTTTACTATGGCAGTAACATATATACAACCGTTGGATTGAGAAATGTCACTGGAATTTATAGCTCCGATTTATAAGACAATGCAGAACTGTAAAAACAGGATAGAAAAAATCTCAACTCTTATCGTTAAAAAATTATTGGGTCCCCTTGACGCAGTAGATACCGACACTCAATTAATAAACCGTTTTAAAAATTAAATTGCAAAATCTTGTGTTGGTGCAGATAAAATTAAATTTTGATTCTAATGTAAATTTTTCCTGTAACTTGAAATTTACGTATTTGAGTGCCAAATACTTGAGTTTTACCAATTCATATTATTTTTTAAGCATTTGACAACAGACAGCATTAAATGCCCCAATCATAACACATTGTGGAGCTATTTTGTTATTTTATAATGGTAATTACTCTCCCAACGGACTTCACTGAGCGAGGCCTTCTTTCTCGTAGAATTGCACTTTGTAGAGAACGTTTTTCCCCACTATGACTTCACTTTTGAGGAAGGCGTTTTCCCAGTTTGACTGCACTTTTAAGGAAGACTTTTCTCCAGTCGGTCGTCGCGGTTCCCTTGTACGGAATTGAAGACCTGAGTAACTACAGTGAAGATGACGGTCTCCAGGGGTCTAAATAGTTTTACATATCCAAACCATTTGTGCTCAGGTAATGTTAATCATTACACTAAATGCAAGGTACTACAAGCCAATCAAATCAAAATATGTATACACAAAAGCAAAATACAGAAGAAATGCGGGGCAACCAAAAGACGAAAGCGGTACAGTAGCAATACGGTGGCAATACGGCAGCAAATAAAATACGGTAGCAAATAAGATACGGTAGCAAATAAGGTACGGTAGCAGATAGGTACGGTAGCAGATAGATACGGCAGCATACGGTAGCAGACAACTAACCAAGGAACAATGAGAAAGTTCTGGTGCAAACGTAACTTAATATAAAATTCAACGAGTGAGACAGGTATAGCAGACACTCGGTATTGTGACGGATATAAAAAAGAAAACTACTGCCTGGTGTCTAAAGTCCGCGACAGTCAGAAGCCAAGGAAGAAGAAATCTGACTCGTGTCAGGCGGCACAAACTAGCGTGAAGAAAAGGGAGATCTACCTCGCGTGAAATGTCCGCGACAGAGCAGAAATACAGAGAAAAAGAGAGATAGGGTCTGCTTCGTGTCAAACAGAGAGAGACGGAGTGGATTAACGGGTAACCAACAAAATAATATTGTGAATGCAAAAATCACTCAGTATACCTCCCATAATCGTTTACCTCAGTTGGTTGTCCTGGTGATCTAGTAGACCTGGAGGTGAGATTTGTAGTTGAGAAGATGAACTATTAAACTAAGCTGTCCTTACTACGGTATGAAATCGGCTTTTATAAGGAACGCGCATAGTGGAGAACTGAAATATATTGAAAAATCTACTTGAAGTCAATGCGCGCGATATACCCATTTTATGAGCAAGGAACCGCTTCGCTTGACGGCAACGGCATCGAGATCACGCGTAAAACTGCATTACATGCCGCGGTAAAATACATTAAAATAAAATAAATCCTAGAATAAATAATACAACATTAAGTTCTATGCTGCGCTAAAATTCATTTAAAAATAAAATACATTTTATTGAAATAAAACCTAAAATAAATACTGTCTCTGTGGTTTTCCTGAGCCACAAGATGAACACTGGGACAGAACTGTCCACGTAAATCTTCCTCTTTCAAATTCCTTGCTCTAACCCATCCTTATCATCATTTGTTGGCTGAAGAGGGGCTTAGCACTTCGGTGCGATGTCCGAAAGACTCATATAGTGGCCCACGCCTTCACGAAGAATATTCAAAAATTTGGATTTTTTTTACAGAAAACAGCAATTATTCTTCTTGGAAGATCTTAACCAAAAACCCAAATTGCTCTTAAGATCATGATTAAAATCGAGAATATCGATAGTTTAGTTTGGTTCAATGACTGAAGAAATCCCCAGTTGTACTTAAACCGATTATTTTCGTTATTTTAGTTAATTTTAATTCAACGAAAGGAGAAATCCCCAGTTGCATTTATTAACATCTCGTAAACTGATCATTTTCCTTATTTTATTTTGGTTTAAGGACGGGAGAAATCCCCAGTTGGGCTTAATTAAACCCCGGAATTCCATACCATTTAGGTTTTTATGTTTCTAAAACTGCAACGTATTACAGACTTAAAAATAATTAATTTAATCCAGAGGCACTTAAACCTGAAGCTCACCAAATAAAATCAAGCACGCCTAAATACCAAAACCTTCCTTCAAAGTTTGTTTAAACATTATTTTCGACAGGACAACTTCACATTACTTTAGAAAAAACAGTCGTAAACGTTGTTACGAGTAAAAACCTTCGTATATGCGACCTCATTCTATTTTATTGGTCAATTATTTATAAGCAACAATTAATTTATTACCTGATATTAAAACAAAGGATATTCCAACGAACAGCCGTTCCTGGCATCTTTACGATGACGAAATTCAGAAAACTTGCAAGCAAAAGGTCTAAAAACATCCAACTTTTTACTAGTAATGTTTAATCATAATCACTTTGTAATTTAATTTTGTTTACAGACAATTTTCCAGTTTTCTGGATAAATAATCTTATTTAGTGCTAAGCGTTTTACATTCCAAAATTTTAATTTGATAGGAATGAGCAAATGACATGTCCATGCATTGGCGGCTCGGTCGAGGTTGCAGAGATCTGTGAAGTGCGGGTTGCAAACGAGAACTCCAGTAGTGTATCGTTCAGGAAGGATAATTTTTTTTTGTAAATTATTGTTACACATATAGAAACATGATTTATTCATTTAACCTGATATATTTTGAGTCCGTGTGATTTACCTACACTCTGGCCCAGTCTGGGAAGGAGAAATAAGCAGACGATAAATAAATATATCATAAAAAATTGTTGTGCATTTATTTGCGCTTTCAGTTTGCAACCATCTCTTTACTAACTTTATTAAAAATAATTTAATTCGCTGCAAAATAGAATCTAAAGTCTTCAACAAGATCAGCACAATACGAAAGTATTTTCCTTAATGTACAGACATAGAAATACGAGGAAACGTCCTCGTTCAAGCAGAGTGCCGTTGCTCTGTAATCACAGAACTCGTAAGATTTATAAAGAGATAAACATGGGATAAACGATGCGATAAAGCAGCACAAGAAAATGTTTCAAAATGGTTCACACCAACACGTCCAGGAAGCGCGCTTAGCTTGATTTACTCACTTCAAACCGGCTGTGAATCAAACAAAGGAAGTGATGCACCGACCTAAACTATAGATTACATGCTGTTTTACTGTAAGTTGACAGTTCAATGAGCCATCTTTCTATTTATATCAGGCGAGTTCACATTTTCAATCGTTTAATGGTTGTCCAGATATAAATACATAAGGACTTCTGGGAAAAAATTTAATGTAAGTTAACACTGCAATGAAAAGCACAATACAAATAATATCAGCAACGTGCGAACTCAAAATGTAACTGTAAATGGTGTCGGGGAAACAAATTTAATATGCTGCTGGCACTGAGTTAAATGAAATGAAAGCAATGTAAAGTGGATGTTGACGTAAGCAGATGCAAGTAATTTATTGAATTTAGTAATACTAGCGAAAGCATATGAGTAATAAGTTCGAGCTTGACTTCGTTGAAGTTCTTATGAATACAGGGTGGGTGTCCTACAATAGGTGCCCCAAAATTCATAAACAGATACAACATTCAAAAATAAGCAGAAAGTTTCATATAAACATGAGCCGACAAACACTTTGTTTTTTACATACAGAGCGTTTTCATCAAAACGATGCGTTTTACGAGAAAAATGAAAAAGTAAGCTAGATGGCGATAGGGGCGCGCCTAGCGGGGCGTGCGCCGCATCTTAAAAAAAGCAAACAAACAAAAATCCGGAACCGTGCGGACCTCTCCCAAAGCCCAGTTTTTTTTTAAATTAAATACAAACCAGTTCTGACCATTTCGGTATAACCGCAAACCTCAGTAAATATTATAATGAATTTAACAGTTTGTATTTATTTTGTCCTCTGGGTAAAGTTGAAGTCACAATAAGTAAATTAGTAAAATAGCCAAATTTGATGCGTAACATTGCGTATATTTTCAAATTTTACCGGACTCCCCTCTCCGTCGCTACTTACGATGAGGGCGCCAAAACAAAAGATTTGCACGCTGGGCGCTCAAAACTCTAGGCGCGGGCCTGGATGGCAATATCAAATCAGCTTAAAATCCAGTGGCCTGGAGATAACAGATTTTTTCTAAATCAGGTTACCCCTACATCTACGCCAATGGTTGATATATTTCGAAACCTGTAAGCTGCCAATAAGCAAGGACAGCTAGCTCAAACATTATGCTAAATTTGAAAATTTTTGCAAAAGCCTTTCTAGAAATATTTGAAAAAACACGATTGTTTCCCGAAACTTTTACACCCTGTATTTCGAAAACAAAGCGTTTGTCGTCCCATATTCATATAAAACATTCTCCTTATTTTTGGATGTTGTATCAGCTGGTGACACCAGCCCCATATTGGGACACTTATTGTGGAACACCCTGTATATTATAAATAAAATAACTGATAACTCCAAACGGTATTTATTTTTACCTTATGCGTAATTCAACGCAAAATTAAAATTTGGTGCTGCTATAAGAAAATAGAACTTGCTGACATGATCTTGGTTATTTAAGTCTGCAGATGGCTTGATTTCTTATTACAAAACTTATAATAATGGTGAATTTCAAACGCTTCCAGTATATCTAATTTACGTTTATCATTACAAAAGTGTAAAAAATGTATAGTGTTCTTAGATGTCATTAAATGATTGTGTACTTTGTGCATCTTTGAGCGTTTACTAAACAAAGGTAAATTCGAATTTCTACCTCCTAAAACATCAACACAGTCAGAACCTGTAAGAAATTCAAAGAATTTCAATGGTTGTCGTTTTGCACTCGTTTATCTTTCCTTGGCGGTCACTGACTGGACAAAAATAAATGTAGTGAATCAATTAACATATAAAACAAACCTTTTAAGTATATACCATTAAAAACACAGAAGAATTTGCCGTATAGTAAAAATTCAACTATGATTTAATGTCACGATTGGAAGGTTTCACTAGATTCACTAACCATTTAGCATAACCAAAACAATTTGCATTTATAAAGGAGTATTTCAGTAAAAAGTAAAAACAGAGAACGCATTGTGTAAAAGACGTGATTTGTCAAACTAAGACAATTAGCATCTTGCATCATTCGGCCAATTTCAGTTCTTATTTTAATGCGGTACAGATCATATTTTATGTTTTAAGAAATTAATAACCAATAACTTTAAAATTAGTACAACTTCAGAATATTATCATTATGTGGAATTCGGCCATTTTACACAATCAACCAACACAAAATCCATAGAAATTTTAATACTTGGTACACAAAAGCAAAACCCTATATTTAATTGAAAAAGAGAATTTAATTCTACATTTAATGATGTTAAAAAATACTGGGTGTTTTATTAGAAAAATAAAAGTTATTATTTGTTAAAGTTTTGCAAAATGGATATTAAATTATGAACCCCCTATGTAATAATCTGCTGTTTTGAATATACCGCTGAACCCTTTTTACGTGCCAATAGTCTGTACAAATTAGCTATGCTTAAACGTTTTTTGGTATCTGAAATAGTAATTTTGTAGTATTAGTCCACAATTGTCCAAATTTTTGAAAAAAGTCAAAGAACTCGTAAACCACCACTAATGTTAAGATACAGTCAACACATTTATATATGTATAAAATTAAATTAAGACTCTAAAAAATGCAATAATATACACGGAATTTCATTAAAAACAACAAAGTAATGTGCGGTACAGGCATAAGCAAACACCCATTATAATTAATAATGAATTTAGATTGTGCAGCAGTTAATTACTGATAACTTTTATTAAAACTTAAATTTGATATTCCCAATAGTTTAGGATATAACAGTAGAGTGACACTTAAATGGCACACCCTGTATACGGCTAATATTAAAAAAAATATTACAATAATATTAAACTAATATAAAAGTATCATTCTACTAAAGTGAGTAAAATGTACAATTGCACATTGCACATGTAGTCTACAAAGCATAACAGTAATGAATGATGACAGCGCACGTTTGTTAATCGCTGTAAAACTCGGTGATGTGCGATGACCAGAAATGCTAGGAAGTATAAAAGCATCATAAATTCATAAAATTGTGTGCGGCTGGTTTATAATTTTAATCAGTAGCGCTTAACTTTGCTTATGCCAAATTCGGTTTAAGGAGAAACGTCGCTAAAAGAAGCGCCAGAAAAAAAAATGGTTAACTACCGCCAAAAAAAAAACGCCCCCCGAAAAAAAACCTGCAGTGAAACCATCCTCTTCCAGTAAAAAAATTCCCCCGAAAAAACAACTTGAATCTCGGAAAAACGTGCCACGGAATAAAGTTACGGAGAGAAAGCGCCGGCGGTTTAAGTGTCGCGGAAAAAATGCCGGAAAAAAACTGCGGAAAAAAGAAGCGCGGAATAAAATGCCGCAGGAAAAAAGTGCAGCGAAAGATGTGCAGCTTGAAAAACAAGTCTAGTTGAAAAAGTATTGTCAGCAAAGTTTTTTACCTAACCTAACGTAACCTAATCCGGGCAGCCAAGTTGGGTCCCAGAAGTAAATTTTCATGGTTAAGATTGTTATAATCACCAAATCACCCAATTAGATTTTTAAAAGTAATTCTATATTAAATGCAGCGTTACAATTATAACAATCATAACAAATAAAACTATGTTTAATTTGCAGAAACGAGTTACTAAGATATTCACGAAAAAAGCAAAAACAAATTTTTTCAAACGGCACGTTTTTCCGCGGCACTTTTTTCCGCGGCACTTTTTTTCCGCTGGCACTATTTTCCGGCAACTTTATGTTTCCAGGTTCCGATGTGTACGTAATAGCCAAGTAGGGCGACGCGGCACTTAATTTCAAAAGCTTGCGTATTTTAAAAGAAATTATTTTAAAAATCGTGGAGCGTAGCCCACGGATCCTGCTAGTTTTAAATAATGTCGTACCGTATTATAAAAAATATATTTCTATTTGTATTATCTTAAAATACAATACCAAACCGCTATTTATTCCCAAAGCTGCGTAGGGTGCTACCAAATTCCACTTTTCAAAAATAAATGGCTCAGAACAATTTTGAATTTTTTATTAACAATTTGAAGATTCAAAGAATAATTGTGTATTGTGAAACTTTCATAGAAACACAAGATGAATTTGCTAAATAAAATCTGTTATTTACAATGTAAATGAAAATTTAATTCAGGTAACCAGGCTCAGTTACTCATTTCAATCCATAATCCCTTGCATCCTGGCATCATGTAAAGTCCGTAGAAGTGTGCGCTTTGTACGAGTTTTGTACTTGGTTTTAAAATTTTTATTTAAATTATGAAGGTTTTTTAAATAAATCACTTAATTTAAATCACTGGTTTAAATCAAACATACCCTGCTACAAACTATAGGCACGTACTGAAACTACACTAGATCTACAGTTTTACAGAAATGTAAATAATATGAAGCGTGCCTGGTTCGATTCCCGGCTGGGGCGTCATTGAGTGTGCGTGTGTGTTCGTTTGTGCATGTTAGATTGGGGATTCGGCTAACATCAATCCGAATATTCACTCCGCTAAAATCATCCTAGCAGTTGGTACCGCCGTAAGTGTAGGAAACATAAAATAACTAAATAAACTTATTTCGAAAATAGCTGGATTTAGCGATTTTTAATAAAAGTATAAGTTTTTGTGTACTTTTGTATGAAAAGTATGATTTTTGAGTCAAAAATTAAAAATCCTTAAATGTATAAAAAATACGTTAAGAGATAGGTCGTGTAGTCGCTCCCACCCCCATATCTACGCCTCTGGTTAATAAGTGTAAACGAAAATAAGTAAAATCGTATATTATTAATATTAAAATAGCCATGTGAACATTAATTCAATACCTTTACTCAAAACTTATGGCAGATACATTAATTAACGCGATTCTAAGGAAAAGGTGCTCTAAAAAAATTCTAGAAAAAATTCTCGGAAAAAAATCTTGCGGAAAAACAGTCCTATAGAGAAAAATCCTCGGAAAAACAATCCTAGTAAAAAATCAGCGGAAAAAAAATCTTGCGGAAAAAGTCCTTGGAAAAAACCTCGGAAAAGCAATCCTGGAAAACAATCCTTAGAAAACAAATCCTGCGGAAAACAGTCCCGTGGAAAAAAAATGCTCGAAAAACACTCCTTGGATTAAATGCCAACGAAACGCATGGTATGCAAGATTTTTTAAGGGCAATAATTGCACGTACAATTCGATTCCGAATTTTTGGGTTTGACTTTTTATTTCTGCTTTATTTATATTTTTAAAGTGCTTTAAAATTAAGTTCCTGAAGTGAGTCTTCCGTTTAAGTGCGTACTTTAGTTTCTAAATCCATTATAACTAAAATTCTGACACAATTGAAAAAAAATTACTAAAATGTTTTGACTGAATTTTTACGTCAGGATTTTGTCCGAGGATTTTTCTTACATGTAATTTTTTCCCATAAGATTTTTTTCCGTAGAATTTTTTCCGAAGATTTTTTTCCGAGGATTTTTATTTTTCAGGATCTTATTCCGAGGATTTTTCCTAGGTTTTTCCGTTTATCAATTAGGTCATGGACAGACTTTCATTTTTGGGAAGCTGTAACTCCGTAAGCGAGCGTTTTCGTACGCGTGTTGGTAGAAATACGTTTTATTGTTTTTGAACGTAGAATTAGGTCGTAAACGGTTGCAGCGTATTTTAACGACACCCTGTATTTATTTAAATTATTTTAAGAGCAGAATAGGGGTCACATTTACGATGAATGTTTCAAATTCCATTGTAACGTTTAGTATTCATAAAAGCTAAAAATACAACACGATTCAAACACCTTCTAGCGCAATGACCATCGTAAAAACAAAGTAATGAACACGTACATATAATTATTATTAGCCAAAGTAATTAATGATTTCACAGTACACGCTTCAGAAAGTTTAGCTACCTCAAAGCTCTTAGTTATGCTGCTGATTATTCCGCTGGTAACGCTAATGTGATGATGTCATAACAGTTAGCATTTCCATATCTATATGTTGTCAGAAGTTTCATCTGAGACCACTCGCATGCAGTTATTTTTAAAAATAGACAACTTTTGGTTCGTTGGCCCCAGAATTTTTGCATTTAAAACAACATACGAAGTTGCGTATTTATTTCCCAGATGGCGACGGCGGCGGCGGGTTAATGGATTCTGCAAAACACTTTTTGGCAATATGCAAATTCTGTGTTAAGGCTTGTTTACATTTTGGCAGTACATATGTGCCTGGTGTGCATAATGAATCGGAAAATTTACGAGCTTGCATTACGTATACATTACTGTAGTTTAGCATATTGTGTCCGCAACACTTATTGTTAACGTAAAAACTAATTTGCATAAATATGAATTTCGTTGCAGAAATGTGAACAAAAAGTGGTTTAGGTTTTATTATTATTTAAACGCAGCTTATTCTGCCCAACGGCCGAGCGTTTTATGCCAAAGATCTTTTATATTTAAATAATTGCTTTTAATGATTTATTTAATGACATAATAGTAATAATTAATAATCATTACTGACATGTTTCTGTAATGGCTGTTTAACGACATAAAAATCTTCAAGCAGCAGGAAATGTTATTAAAACACACTGACATTGGCTTTTCAATCGCAGCACGTAGCGAACTCGTAGACGTAAAACTGTAACATTATTAATATGTCAATCATAGTAAATTGGAAAAGGTAACGTTTTAGATTAACGATAAATCAGAACAAAGAACATTCAGATTAAAAAGTTATAACAAGTCAAGCTCAAGAGACAAACGCAGAAGAAATATTGCTAATTTTAAATGCCTCCTACTAAATTCGACACCAACTGAAATGTTATTATTTTAAAAATTACCAATTCATGGGTTGTTTTTATAAAACCTTTCTATATACAGGGTTTCCCAGTAAAGTTGAACTATAATTTTCTCCACCTGGATCAAAAACTGAACTGGAAAGCACATATAAAAGCCAAACGACAGCAATTAAATCTGAAGACAAAAAACATGTACTGGCTAATTGGGCGTAAATCCCTATTGAACTTAGAAAGTAAGCTGTTACTGTATAAAGTCATCCTAACACCTATATGGACTTACGGTATTGAGCTATGGGGATGCAGCAAACCCTCAAATACCAAAATCTTACAATCCCATCAATCGAAGACGCTGCGTACTCTGGCCAGCGCTCCATGGTATATCAGCAACCAGACCCTTCATAACGACCTCCGAATCCCCTCATCTCTGATTCAAGAACTCTGCTATGAAAAGCCGTGATCGCACCTTAAATCACACCAATCAGTTCATTGCCGACCTCTACTCCCACCAGATCGAGAATAGAAGACTGAAAAGACAGTGGCCGGAAGACCTTGTTGAGTGAATCCTGGAGACCCATCAGTGGATGGTGCCCAACTCATGTCAAATAGCAACCATGTCAACATATTTACTTATTACTCTGTAATTGAGTAGATTGTAAATTTGCAAATAAATTAATTGACAAAAAAAAATCAAGCAAAAATCTAAGTAAATATTCAAAAATTCATCACGACCTGCCCTTTTAATACCAGAGTAAAAATAACGTTTTATAATGTTTCTGTGGTGAAGAGGGTAGGATTGCTGTCTTGTAAGCAGAAGTCCAGGGTTACAATCCTGGGTGAGACAACAGTGTTGTTTAATTTTTGCTTAAATTTATTTTTAATTTGGAACCCAGGACACTGCTCATTGATGGGCATAGGGAATATTTCCAAATTGGGAATTTTCCCCCACCCTATTATAAATAAACAGAACAAAATAATGTGTTTGGAACGATTTAAATGATTTTATTTAAATCAGGATTTAAAATGGGATTTAAATTATGCAAATATTGTATTTTAGTTGGTGATTTAAATTACAACAGGCATTTTAAACTCAAGTTCCTTTTTTTTTTTTACTGTTTGCACTTTCTTGTCAACACCCCATAATAGTTTTTTATAACGTATTCTACGTTACAAACATTTAAATAAGATAATTAAATGCCTAAATAAGTTTGGTGTTTAGAATTTTTCCTTAAATTTAATTTCGTGTTTTCACACAAAATTTTACTACGCCATAGAAATGAAAAAAATTAAGTCTTAAGTAAAGCAAAAGTCCAATTTTACAGTTTTAATCCAAAAAACAAAAAAACGTGATTTTTTTATTTAAAAAAACTTGTTTTCTGATATTTAAGCCCAGATTTTTGCCAGTCCTAGTCAGTCTTAATTTTAAGAAATAACCAAATAAAATCAAACAATCGGGCATAATAATAATAAAATAACAACACAAAAAAGATTTAGCGAGTAACACAAAGGCTGCAAAATTTAAATAGTAAAAGAAAATTCCACCAAATGTGGTTTAATTTTTTGAAAAATATAATACGTTGTGTAAGTAACAAAGTATAGTTCCTGATTATGCTAACGGCGTTCCTAATTAGTTCTAACCTAATTGATAGTTGCGCTGTTATCGTTACAAATTTGACAAAATAAGTACATTACTGTAAAAACACAAAATATGTGTTTTAGATTCATATCGTTCTGAAATGTTTAAACAATAAATTCCTTCAATATTCACTTTTTGGAAATATTTCCGGAAATATTCCCCCTAGAAACTTCCCCAATAATAAATTTCCGGAAGTTACCCATCACATAATTAAATTTAATAATTTCAATTTAATCTAATTTAAACAATACTTTAAAAACACCTTTGTATCACCCAAGATTGGAACCCTGGACTTTTGCTTACAAATTTGCTTAATACTAAAGATAAAAATTATTGTCAAATTGACTAAACGGCACTAATACCTGCTAATACAAATAATACAATTAAAATTCTTCCAAATCATACTGAAGACCAAACATATCGAAATATATAATTTCCCATGCCATAAAGTTAAACTTTGGTGCGAGAAACATATGCTGCTGCAGTAGCGTAAATTTATATTGACACGAACGGAACAAACTGATAATACACCAAGCCTACAGCGGTAACTCACTTAAAATTATATGTTGCCTGAGGCCATGTCTTTTTGTATTTAGAAATAGAGAAAACTTGATTTTTTGGGAAAAAGTTCTTTGGGATTTATGGTAACTAAAAACGCTAGCACTAATACGTCCCCCAAAAATTGGGTACGAGGTGGGAAATTATCTCCCCTAAATATTGTCTCCGTCTACAAAAGTTTCGATTTTTACTAACATTCATGAGCAATTTAGCTTAAACAGTAATTTTTGTAACGTTCCCCGCTTATAAAACAAAAATACATACATTTTAGATTCTCAAAAATTCATAGAAGGTATCACAGACAGACTAGCGGACTGAAACATGGACTTAATCGTAACACATCTCTAGCTCTATTGGCCTAGAAAATTAGAAAAAAGTCGTTATTTTTATTTGTTTAAATAAAAAAAAACGATTTATTTGATTTAAATCAGATTTTTTCAAATTTAAATCGCTTCTTTTCATTAAACTGATTTTTTAAAATTTGAGTATCTTTGTTTACTTCCACAAACTCATAACGTACTATATGCGGTGTTTTTGTTTAAATATTGCAATAACAAGTATAACGTAATGTTTGACACACATGTTACGTGTCTTATTTATTATTTTGAATTATTGTTTTGGATTAGCGCATACCAGCTATACAACGAGTCGATCCCCTTACTCAAACCTCGTGTGCACTTGGTGCTGCCATTCTCATAAAAATATCCCAGAGTGCATAAATAGTGGTATTATTACACCATCTAAAATAGTATAAATATTAAACAGTCGTAAAAACTTATTGTGATATTTTTATATTTTGTGTACATGGTAGAACGCTACTGTGTATGCTCCCTGGAATGTTCTTAGGAATCATATCAGTACATAGGCGCAGCAAAGTGCAACGATATATATGCGTCAACTAATAACAGAGATAGTCCCGCTGTCCCTTTAAATTGCTGTGTACAAAATTAATTTATTTGTTTTATGTATAGATTTGTGTAGAAGTAAAAATTACTCTACAATGGATGCAGTTTAAATAAACTATATAATTGTTTAACACTTTTGTGTAATTCTATTCTATTCTAAGCTCATCGCTAGTTTATTCACATTCTTGTACTTATTGGAAAATTCTACATGAAAACGCTACCCCACTCAAAAACCAATAGATTTAAATCAACTTGATTTAAATCATCGCACCCTGGTTCCAAAAATTCTCCTAACTTATAACATTGTGTACTCCTAGGGCATTTGCAATATCAAATTTCATTCCGATCTGATACAGCGTTTTTGAGTAAATAGGCGTTAAAACGGAAATTTTCAAAAATTTATAGGAGGCGTCACATATAAATTAACGGACTGGGACACGAACCAAACTGTAGATAAATCCCATCTTTATAAGTCTACAAAAGCTAAAAAAAAACGCGTGGCCAGTTTTTTAAGCAATATTTTAATGATAATTTCCAAAATGTTGAAAATTTTTTCACTTCATATATTCAATAATATATTAAAAAATCGTAGCTACCGCAAATGTGAAGCTAGAAAGTTCGGTAAAAAAACGTTAGATTTGGTCTAATGTCTTGTATCACATTCCATTTTCAGATTTAGAAAATTCGTATTCGTAAAAAACTCTACCAAAAAAACCTGTTTCGCATTACTTTTAAAAAATTTTTTGGTGAATTTTTGACAAACTACCACATTGCAAGGCTCATTGATTGAACCCACCCACAGACAGACTTTTTTAAAATCACTTTTTAGGTTCCTGGAGATCCAAAACATGTATTTCCGCCAAAATCTCGAGTTCGAACATTTTCATGAAATCAATAGTTCCGTAAACTAAAAGTATTGGAAAGAAATCAACAGCAGATAGCACAATAATGATGGTAGGTACTTCCTCATAATTAATTTAGCAACTAACAACACAACAAGTGTTGTTTTTTACATTTTCCACCCAACTCTTCTGATTCTGAACAATTTGGTTTTTATTCTACAATAAACCCTTTTCACTCATATCGAGTCATATCCATATTTAGTCAATTTTAATAAAATTGAGAAAGAACAATTAAAAAAAAATAGATAACAGAAAAAAAAAGGAATAAAATTAAATACGTAACCTTGTTTTCTAAATTCTCAATAAAATTTACCTTTAAGTTCTATTTATATTTAAGTTTTTTTGGGTTCGCCAAATATCTGCATTTTTATTACGTAAGAAAGAAGATTAACAGCAAAGGTCAGCTCATCAGCATATTAGCAGAGACACACCACACTAACATGTTATCATAATTCTACAATCGATTAGAGTCATCATCAGGGACGTCAACGTTGCATAAAACAGTTTGGGAATGCAGTCCTTGTTTATTTTTTTCTGTTTATGGTACCAAGGTAATGTCCTAGCTTGTTACATGCAAATATATTGCAAATTTATTTAGTTTGCAATTACACGATTCAGTTATCCTTAGGGTCAGGTACGCCCAGTCAATATACATACTAAGGCTAATCTACAGATGTTAACGATTTCACTGCAGCTTGCACAATTGGCTGTAAATAATCTCTACGGAAACACACCAACAGATGGTATGTTGACGTAAACAAGGAAAATTTCGCTTAATTTTAAGGTAGCATAAAACCACAACAATTTTATGTCGGAAATAAAACTTTGCGAGTAAATTATACCAGAACTGCATACAGCGTGGTTTTTTATCATTTACGTAGGCAGAAGGACGAATTCGGATTAGTGGTACATACCATATACGTAGGTAGATGATATGTAAATGTAGATAATTATAGAAAACGAATCGAATTCCTAGTGGTTGTTATTATTGTTGTTTATACCTACGTGTTCTAAAAGCTAGCTAAAAGTGAACTTGATTTACTCATTAAGACTTACAAGGATAAACGATTTGTTTTAAGACTATCTTTACGAACGTTGTATGCAAGATATTTTACGTTAAAGCCGATTATTAAAGCAAATACTAACAAATTAGCATTCTAAATACAAATCCATCAGGCCGATTTTACTTCGTAAGCCGCTTTACTGCAATAATAATTTTTCCTCGTTCAAATATATTTAAACTTGGTTTAACGAAAGCATTATCAGCAGGGACCTGAACCGAAAAAATAACGTTTCGGTTACGGTTCAATTTTTATCAAATTTCGGTTACGTTTTCGGTTACGGTTTAGAGATACTAAAAATTTCAGTTTCTGTTACGCTTATCGTTATTTTTTGGTTTTTCTTTATGAAAACAAAGAAATTCTCGACACGATTTAGTCGAAAAATAATGCCATGCAATTAAAACAAATTAAAGTTATCACGAAAAAATAACAGCAGTAAAAAATTTTTCGTTTTTGTCAAACTGTAGAAAAACCTGCTGCTGGGGATAAATCAAAAATAAAGTAGCTACGGTCTTCGGCTCCTTTCATAGAACAGACCGTCGTACGTCGCGTCGTAGTCTTTTGGTGAAATGCGCGCTATTTTGCATTTTAAGTTGACACTTTGACCTCCTACAAGATGGCCGCCTGGCTTCACTTAGCTGATTGTTAAGAAGCTGGAATCGTGTATCTAGTAAACCTATGCAAAAATCTGTGACTACTATGTGACTGAGACCATGCCAGGACTTTTCATGAAATGCTCAATTACACTACCTCCCTACGATATATCACTGTGACTATCTGGCCGGTTCCGGCTGGCAATATTTTGCCGGTAAACCATCATCGGATGACATGCAGCGTAGCTTACCGGCAATTTAAATTTGGCCGGGTGATGACGTGTTTCATATTTTTTTAATTTATTAACAGACTCGTTCACGCTACTGTTTATGTTCCCTGAAATCTTTAGCAATAGTGGCAGCGCCGCGGGCGCAACAACGTGCACACTGTTCGGTCACTGACTACCAGTAACACAAAATTTCACTTAGGTGATTGTTCAGAAGCTGGAGTCGTGTATCTAGTAAATCTATATAAAAATCTGTGACTGACACCATGCCAGGGCTTTTCATGAAATGCTCAATGACACTAACTCCCTACGATATATCACTGTGACTATCCGGCCGGTGCCGGCTGGCAATATGTTGCCGGTATACAGTATACCATCATCGGATGAAATGCAGCGTAGTTTGCCGGCGATTTAAAATTGGCCGGGGGATGACGTGTTTCATGTTTTATTTATCAACAGACTCAGTGCTAGAATGCGTGCACAACATTCACGCCACTGTTTATGCTACCTGAAATCTTTAACAATGGTGGCAGAGCCGCGGGCGCAACAGCGTGCACACTGTCCGGTAACTGACTGCCAGTAACACCAAAATTAAATAGTTGCGAGTAAAAATGAAAAATGTATGGTATTTTTAAAACAATTCCGGTTACGGTTTTCCGTTACTGTCCAAGAAATGTTTAATTTCTGTTTTCGTTTCGGTTACGGTGCACGTCCCTGGTTTTTAGTCGCCAATCATAATTAAAGATTTAGTAAATTAATGTAAGCGTTTTCGTTACTTTCATCGCTTTGTAAAAATGTATGAACATTAATATTCTGCTATGCACAAGAATATAATTTATTTAATAAACTGTGTCTAATATCATTTACGTCCATGTTAAATAGAAAATTAATACTTTTGAAAGTAATGCATATTAATTATTACGTCTGTGATTTAGTACGATGCATTTAAATCTTCTATTCACAAAAACGCAATTCTATTAGAAGAGAAGCTTCATATTACAGTATGAAATATTAAGCACCCATCACTAATGCATCTAATGCAATCCATCCTTATTAACAATTTTAAATAAACCATTATAATAATTCATTTCCTTTATAAACTGTGCGTGCGTGTAAAGGTGTTTTATGAGGTCGCAGTTAATTCCGGATTGAAATATGGGGATTTTAACATTTAAATGGGGCTGTCACTGCAAGTAATAACGACAGTTGCGTTCTACACACCTTACTTTGTAAATACAAACAACGGAATAATGGGTACTATATTTTATAATGAACATGTCCAACCCTTAGTCATTCTGCAAGGACGTCTGGTATTAATTTTACTATTCCTCACCCATATAAAGAATTCTTGTTTAATGTCACTTAATATCGGTTCCTTTTTATTTTAAGCACAAGAAAAAGTTATTGTACATAAAACATGTAAGAAAAATTTAAAGTAAAATTATTGTAATAAAAGTGAAGAAGAATTTATGAAAAAAAAAACACAAAAATATGAACAAAACATAAAAATCATTCACATGAAACAAGGTGGACCGTGAAGAAAATACCGAATATAATATTATGGGAATGGGAACGTACGAAATAGTTACGCATTTGAATAATTAACAATGATACACTCATGAGAAGACTCACAATAGAATCAAAAATGTTTGCGCGAAATATTAGACCAATAAAGAACACAAAATGTAAAGGGAAAAATAAAAATCTAAAGTAATTATGAGGGTTGCGAGTTGGCGCGCTTAGAATAACCATTCGAGTGCGATTAACAAAGTTAAGCATAGCTCTGCCTGATCAGTACTTGGATGAGTGTCCGAAAGCCGAGTCAACGCGGCCCCTCGTGCTCTCGGAATGGCACGCAAATAGATGGTCCCGGATGTCGCATTAACAACGCGGCAGTCGTTAGAGGAGTTGGAATCCCACTCAAAGTATAGATGGATGAGCAAATGGACGAGTGAATGTAATTCCAAGGGTTTGGCGTAAGCTGAGAGGATGTAGTGGTTAACGGCTCAATAGCCCCACTACCCTGCGGAGCATAATAATAAGACAAACCCGGAGTGAAAGCGACTACCTCTACACCAGCTGTACGGTAAATGAGGATAGCGATTATGAAAGAAAAAAAGCAAGAAAAGTAGTAATTATGAATAATCATAAAATATCAACGGTATTGTCGGTAATATAATAGATAAAAGTGTTACCAAAAGTATGACAAAATTTATAAAGCAAATAGATGCACTATTCTCAATGTAAATTATAGGAAATTTGGAGTTAAAGCAGAAGCATTATTGGAAAAACTACATACGCTAAGAATGAACATATAAAGTCATAATGCAAAGAAAAGTAAGTGTAAAGTATAAAAAAGATAGAAATTTAAGGAACTATGAAAACTTAAAAAATAAGATACTAACTGTTAATGAACAGCTATAAGGAAATACCACGGAATGCACAGGAAATACCAAAAACATTGAACAAATTAAACGTAGTGCATGGCAATTTAGGCCACAGCGGCAGCTGCCCTTCCGCTTACACCAGTTTACATATTTCCGACGATTACGTCTATATTAAATATTACACATAAAAAAGAAACGTCAAGTTAACAAAAAACATGATCAACATAAGTAAATTAAAAAAATGTAGTAAGTATGCTGATTTGCTGAAGACAATTGAGCGGATATAAAACCAATAAAAAATGTAGTCGATCAAAAATAATTATGTTCAGGCACAGCTACGATCTTCATTTATCGTCCTTGCCAATACTTTTTACTTTCCTATACGCTCTATATAGAGAAATATTGATTTCATACAAATTTTCGAACTCTAGAATTTAATGGAAATACATGTTTTGGACCCCCAAGAGTCCGTCTGTGAGTGAGTGAGTGTAGACAGATAAGTAGACAGATCTGGTTCAAATTTTTTATCGCAATAGCTCCCAAGAAAAAATTTTGGAATAGCTAAAAGGTATAAAACGAAAATATTTTCAAAATTTTTGATGTTTGCAGAAGATAAATGTTTTATGGTATTCAGAGAAAAAACTGTGACTGTTTAATGTAAAAAAAAATATATCTTGGGGGTTAACTTTTATGGCAGGTGAATTGACTTGCATTTAATCTTCAATTTGTATATTACCAGGAAAAGCAACATTTCAAAAAAAAATATCGAAACCGTGCACCAAGTCGTTAAGGCATTGACTGTAGTTAAGAAAAATGGACTTTCCTATACTTTTATACAAAATATTTACTTTTACATATCTAATCACAACAATTACAGCACATCTAACTGAGAACTGTGTTCAGTTGTAAGGTATTTAAATATAAACCCTGCTAATCCCTCATTGCAAGGACAACTAAACCACCTGCTGGGTAGAAATTTTAGGCTCATGTGGTATAAAGCTACAAGGTCAGCTTTTGACTATTGTCACGGAATTATACTATGTTTATCTCTCATGCACTGCGTGTTTTGCAATCTACCTCGCCTATTCTGAAGTTATCAGTGATGATCCTATGCTATGTTACGAGAGAAATTTGTTTTAGAAAATAAAATTCGTTTTATGATGTTTTTGAAAAAGAATCCACAGGCTTAAAAAACGAAAAAGGGAAGGAAAAGTTCGTTTAACCATCCTTAATATTGCTGCACCTGAAAGTTAAGTTCTGAATCAGTTTCTGCTATTTTTCATGAGCAACTTAGTTCAAACAGAAACTTTATATCGTCCCCCGTTTATATGAGAGAGAGACATGAATTTTCGATTTTCAATAATTCATAGAAATCGTTACAGATAAATAAATTTAAAAAAAATCGTGCGGCCATTGTTTGAGCAGTATATTTAGCAAAATTTAAAATTTTATTATTATTTTCATTACTCAGTTTTAGTAGTTCAATAAGTTCTAGCAGCTTGTAACATTTTGTACCTTTAACGAATTCCCAATATTAAATTTTATCCAGAATTGATAACTCTGTGAGCAACTAGGCGTAATGGCAAAAAAATATTAAAAAATTCATAGAAGGCGTCAGAGAAAAATTTACGAGCTGGGATTATCCCAAATTGTAGCTCATCTTCAAATCTATCAGCTTACAAAATTCTAAAAAAAATCGTGTAACCAGTTTTTGAGAAATATTATTTCCAAATTTTGGAAATTTTTTCACTTCATAACTTTCAACTTTTCGAAAAATTTTACGCACATTAACATTTGTGTCTGTATAGGGCTACTACGATAAAATATTTGAACCCGATCGGTCAACCTGGTTTTGAGTAATAAGGCACTAAAATCAAAATGTTTAAAAAAATCGTAGCAGCCGCCATTTTGAAGCTAGAAAGTTGAGAAAGAAAGCGTTGGGTTTACCCTAAAGTTTTCTATTAGATTCCGTTTTATTGAGATTTGGAAAAAATGCTACCAAAAAACATGTCTAAATTCCGCTGCCACTTTCGGATTTGTTTAAAAGCTTATTTTGTCGGCGAATTTTTGATATACCATCAGCTTCCAAAGCTCATCGGAATCCGACCATCCGTTTGAAAGTTATTATGCACCACACACATACATATATCCATATACCCACCCACATTTTTACAACACCGCTTTTTTGGGTTCCTGGCGGTGCAAAACGTGTATTTCCGTCACAATGAGTTCGAAAATTTTCATGAAATCGATACTTTCCTACACTGAAAGTACAGGAAAGGATGTTTATATCAGTGGTATGTAACGCTCTGGAAAATATTTCAAAGATTTGTGAATTTAAAACACAACTTTGTGAGGGTAGAGTTAGCTCCTATGATTTTATAAGGGTTTTCTCGGAGTATAAGAATATTCTTGCTGATAATTGGTGCAAATTTACCTCAGAATATTTATTACACCATGCTATAATTAAATGCAACACTGCTTTTGTAGATTTTGACATCTGGTTTGTTAAAACATTTTATTGATAATATAAATATGTAAACATCAAAAATTATAAGTGCGTATTTAAATGCATATTTGTATGCATATATTGCGTATTTTTAAGTGCATAATTATCACTATACTGTATCCACACATATATTTTACATACAATTATGTATTATTTTGTGTTTTTGTATGAAAACGGAGAGGGGGGGGGGGCAGTGGCGTAGCTGAAATTTATGAGGCCCCCCCGCAAGATTACTTTTTTGAGGCCCTTTATTAACTATTCAGAATCGTGTACTGACGCAAACATCGATGTTATTTTAAGGTTCTTTTTAGCAGATTCCTCTTTTGCTTTTTGAAGCTTCCGTTTTTGAGCACCACTTGCATAAAACCTCTTTCCCGCACTGGACATATTGCAGATTCACGAAAAACAATTAAAAATTAAAAACTACCCGCAATATTCAAATTTCTGATTTCTGAAGTTATGTTTAATAACATAGATGCGATTTATTGCTGTGACCAATAACTGAAACAAAACAAATATATGGGCGGTTGAGAACACTATAGCTTTGTTTGGACTGACTGTTTTATTTTGTTTTCGATAACACAACCTGATGATTTCTTAGAATGTGTTACACTCAAATTTCAAGTTGTTGTATATCGGTATTCTTTGCATTTCTACTTTAAAGGCACTGATAATTTTAAAGAGGTCCTAATTTTACAATTACTTTATCTCGGCCGCTGCGTAAATTAGGGGCCCCCTTGGCTCGGGGCCCCCCCCGCAATGCGGGGTCTGCGGGGCCTTCCGCTACGCCACTGGGGGGGGGGGGGGGGCAATTACGAATGGAGTACTCCCTAACGGCGCGCCTGTCATGGTTTATTAAAATATGGAGTTAAATAATCACTATTACATAGATATTAGAGGTTCTAAACTTATATGTTCACTATTTTAACTTTATCTAATATCTAGTAATTTTGAGCCTATTAGGGAAAACATTCTAAAAACACATTTTTCATTTTTCTACACAATGAAACATTTAAGATTATCCTTATCCTAAATATGTCCGAGATTGTGGGTAAATAACGCATTAAGCGTGCAGCATTAATTAAGTTTGATTACATCCTGGTTGCGAGCATAAGCATAAAAATAACCGATGGTTTTTCTCCCCAGCAGAGCTCTCGTCAACGAATCGACTCTTCGGCTACAATGTAATCTAAAGTTCGATCTGGAGCTGAAGCATTCAGCACACATGTACGTCCGTAAGTTATCTTCTCGTTTCTACACATGCATCAAGTGCAAGTCATTGTGAACCTGGCTGCGGCCAGTTCTTCTAGCTTCGATTTCTTGTTGCTTTTTTAACAGCTTCGGGCGAAGAGTTACCTTGGATATTTGATAACGGCCAATGATACATTGTGCGCTTGTTCCTTCTATGCTTTTAGTTTGCTAATGGAACGGTTCAGCGTCTTCATCTGAACGCTGCTGTCGAGTTCAATGATATTTTTATATGAAATTTTAGAATGGTAAACATGATTCGCATAAATAAGTTAAATCCAGTCGCTCGTTAATTGACTTGGGGAACTGCATTAAGAGTTTATCGACATTTTAGGATGTAAAATAACGTTTATTTCGAATTTAGAGTTTTACTTCGTTGTAACAGATTATCAAAAAAGAAATATAATAATGCAAATCCACAACCACCAAAACTATACGGTTTATAAAAAATACACAAACGCAACATGCTCGTTAGAAAAATATTAAATAACGTAATTACTAGTTTTTCATTATAAACCTAAATATTCCATTAAAAATGCATCTGAATTATTGAATAAATTATTTAACATACATTTACTACCACAAAGCAAGCTAGTTAGTTTCGATGTTAGTAACATGTTATCATAAATGCCCCTTCAAGAGTGTATTCCTTTGTTAAATAATATTCTTATTGACAAAAATGTTGCATTAATAAAACGGACTGAGTTAATTCAATTATTTAAACTTTGCACCAATCAAAATTATTTTACTTTTAATAATAAAATTTATAACCAAAGAAAAGGCAAATTTTAACTTATATATTTAAAGAAAATCTAGAAGATCAGATATTTAAATCAAACCATTCAGAGAAAGTTTGAATTCGTTATGTTGATGACATTTTAGCATATTTTGATAGTTCCTTTGAATTGATCAATGAATTTTTTTATTTTTATTAACAGCTTGCACCCAAAAATCAAATTTACAGTAAAAACTAAACAAAATGGTCTATTAAATGTTTAGATTTAAACAAAAATTAATTCAAGTAATATACTTGAAGATACAAACACCATTACAATACCACACGATTCTTGTCATCATAAAACACATAAATTAGCAGCATACAGGTCCATGATACATAGGGTTTAAACGTTCCTTTAGGTAAAATTAGTTATAATAGAGAAATTTCGATTATTAATCAAATTGCATACAATAATGATTGATACACTAATTAAAGGGAAAAATTACAAATCAGCTATTCAGAAAATTTATCAAACTACTGCATCAGATAAAATGGAATACGCGTCAATTCCATATTTTGGAAATTAATCAGAAAAAAAGCTGAAGTGTGGACTTTCCCATACTAGATATTAATACCTGCCGTATTTGCAAAAATGTAACGTTTAATAATTATAACGTTGTACAGTTCACCGACTATTAAATTTCTAAGAAAACCATCAGAGAATTTGAATTTGCGATAGCCTGTTCGACTGGTTTCCGTACCGTAACTCTTCCCATAGAAGCAGCGACCAACTGCACCAAAGCAAGGTAAGCGCCCAGCGCGCCCTTTGACGAATTAGAAATTCCGCTTCGGATGTCGGACAAAAATGGCTATAATAGCTTTATTTGAGAAGTTATCAAAAATACGCAAAGTATGAAAAATATTTTTTAATTAGAGCTAATTGATAGGCGTAGTTAAAATCTCGAAACTGCCGGAGAACGCTGGTTGTTAATATTAAAAATCATCTTTTTTTCCTTGTTTTTTAAAATAGTTGAACATTTTTGCGGATCCTAATAAAGTACTTTAAATAGTCTATCGAACTGATAGAAGTTTATAACGATCGGCGTTTGCATTTTTGAATAAATAATTAATCAGTTTCAAATTTTTTAAAAACTCCTGGAAGGCGTCAGAGTAAAATTTGAGAGATAAGTAAAAAACAAATTTGTAGTTCAATCCAAGCTATATCGGCTCAGAAAGTTTAAAAAATCGAGTGGGCAGTTTTTGCAATCTTTTTTTGACAATTTTCAAAATTTTGAAGCAGCATCATTGCGATCGTTTCCAGATTTTCGAAATTAATTTCATTTCATCGTATACTACCTATAAAAGGCTCTCAAACGACTGGTATCTGATCCCGATCAGACAATTACTTTTGAGTAAATGGGCGTTAAAGTCGAGATTTTCAAAAAGCTGTAGCGGCCGCCATTTTAAAGCTAGAGAGTTCGGCAAAAAAGATTTCCATTTGCCTTAAGTTCTTCTCTCAGATTCCGCGCTCAAATTTTTAAAATTTTGTTTCGGAAAAAACGCTACAAAAAAAACATGTCTAACTTCCGTTTTTCGTTTCGGATTTTTTTTTAAACTTAACTAGAACTGCAATTTTCAATATACCTCTTGAAGCCATATTAACAATCAATGTTGTGAGTTATATGAAGATATTACAAATTATAAAATAAAACTTCAAGCCTTTCTTCATAAATTATTTCATTTTCGTGATGATCTTGGAAATGTCTTTGCCATGATTACACACTTTAACTTTCATAATTTATGAAGAAAGGCTTGAAGTTTTATTTTATAATACCTCGTGATTTAAAATTTCATCAAAAACGGTCCAGTACTTTCGCCTGTATAGACACCACCCACACACACCCCCACAGACTTAAAAAAAACATTTTTTCGGTTCCTTAAGCCCCAAAATGTGGATTTCCGTTAAAATCTAGATTGTGAGAAACAAAACAGATAAATGTAAAATAAGTTTTAAAACAACAAAAAACATTTTAAACACTTTGTTGAATGCTAAAGAAAAAACAGACAATTTAATAAAATCGGGCATCTACAAATTAAATCGCTCGCACTGTAATTCGGTTTATATAAGACAAACAATTAGAAATTGTAATATAAGGTACAAAAACACGTTCGTTGTTACAAACACCCACATAAATCCAACTACGCTAAACACTTATTAGAACACAATCATTCTATGACATCTAATAACACGATAAAAATTTTACACTTTTGTGACGACAAACGTAACTTGGATATACTAGAAGCACTTAAGATTCACAAACATTTAAAATCTGTACCTCTAATGAATGAGCAAATTAAAAAAATAAATTCACCGTTATTAGACGTTTTGGAATGAGAAATCAAGTCATCTGGACGCAGATATAGAAAACCAAGATCAAGTTATGAAGATTTATCGTTCCTATAGCAACACCAACTGTTTAGTTTTAATCTTGCCTCTGAAAATGATATGTCAACCTGTCGAACTAAAGACTATTTTTATGGCCAAAGAAAAATAAGATAACAATAAAAAAACAGCTCTTAACTATTATTTCGTACAACTATTTTATTTCTAGAAGTGGCAGAAAATTAATTCCAATTGTTGTTTTTCATTGCATTTTTTCAACATTGCAGTAGAATTATGCAACTACGGAAAAACGAAACTATTGTTTAACATGAAAACCGTATTCCCCAAGCTAAACTAATTATTACGAATTAAACCAAACACAACCAGTAATAACAACTTTCAAAACAGAAATTTGTGTGGGAATACAATGAGCCGGAACTAATTTCTATATAATATTTTCAAGTTGTAGGTAACTAAAACAACTACGTCATTACATTCATCATCATCATCTTTCTCTTGAATTCCAAACACCTACATTTTTCAAACAGTAAGTACACGCGACGTTTTGAGATAACAGTAACATTTTAGAAATATGGCTGACACACCTTGTAATACTGATTTATTGCGGATATTTAGCTGTGCATTGACTCAGTTCTTGTTTATCCTTTCCGGATTTATAATTCTTTATGTAAATAATCTAGCTCCCCACGTCAAAGTCAACGCAGCATTGCATAATTACACCATTTTTAGCTACATTACATTTTCTAGTTTTATAAAGTTTAAAATCTTTTATAAATTTTGAAACCGTATGAAGTTTTTTCAAAATCTTTAAAATTATTGGAAATTTTGAAAAATTTGATATTTTATAAGATTAGCTAAATTAAGAAAATGCTTGCAAATTTTTAGGGATGCACCAAATAGTGAATTTGGCTACTGGCCGAATACCGAATATTAGGCAAGTCTCTGACGGCCTAATACCTAATATTCAGCCAACTATTCGGCGAATATTCGGCAAAATGTTAGGCCACAGTGCCGAATATTCGGCCGCGTACCGAACATTAGGCCAATAATTCGGCGAAGTATTCGGCCATGTACCAAATATTAGACCAACTATTCGGCTAAGTAGTAAGTACCGAATATTATCTGATTCGAGACAATTATTCGGCCATGTGCTAAATACTTGGTAATAAATGTGCAGGTTAATTTGCTTTACAGAAGCAGATAGCGTACCGTTCGGCCTCCGAAATTATAATGTTATATCTTAATGTATTAATCTTAATTATAACATCAAAATTTTCGAAAATAGTGCAATTTAGTGTTGTTTTCATTAGTACGGAAAATTCCGAATATTCGGCTGACACGACAAACTATTCGGCTTATCCGAATATTCAACAAGCTCCAAAAAATTGGCCGAAATATTCGGCCTATAATTCGGCTCACTGAATCCCTAACAATTTTCAGACTTGAAAATTTTCGAAGTGTTTAGATATTTCGAACATTTGTAAAATTATTGAAATAAGCAAAATTTCGCGATTCTTTGGAAATTTCGGATTTTTAGTATTTTCTAATTGCAAACAAAACATTTATTCGTTGAAATCCAAAATCGATTTTATTACAAAATGATTGGTAGTTGTTTGTTTGGCGGTTATAAAACTGTTTAGGGAAACGGCCAAAAAGAATCCTCCCAAGGGTGTTTTCTCAATGGAAAAAAAGGAGGGGGGGGGGGGTCAAAAAAGAAATTTTTGCACAGATCGGCTTTTCAACATGAGTTGAATACAAATTTAGGATTATTTAATGAGCGCGTCTATTTTGACATAGAGCACCCCTCCACTTCCCCTGTTTTGGCGGACCAACCTCATTTTATTGCGGTTTCATCCGAGTGGAAGCCTAACGTAGATTTTCTGCGTTAAGACATCTCGACTATTAAGTGTATACAGACACGACACCGCTGCCGCGTCCGCTTTATCGGTCTCCCTAAGTCTTAAAAAGTGTTCATCAAAATGTTTAGGTTGGAAACGTTCCTCATAAATGTACCATTTTTTTAGGCATAACTCGTATATTGGCCAGTAAGCCTAAAGCAAAAAGAACTTCGCTGAATGAACGCATTTGCTCCAAATCCTACATGACGATCACAATACCTTCCTCTATAGTCACATAAACATTAAAACACCAATTGTGAGCTAGAAATTCGGTCAATTTACTAAAATTAGAAAAATTTTTTTAAAGTGTAACGAATTTATTAATTTAACATTACAAAAGTCAACAATTCACCTGCTTTTCAAAACTTTTTCACTATTTATGCTATTTATTCTGGATATCCGTAAAATTACAACATTTAACAGTTTGTTACTTATATAATTGAGTTTAAATCGTGATGAAAACAATCTATTCATGCTATATCTGGAGTAGGTTCATCTAGCTCTATTTGGAAGCTGATTAAAATTTGCGGTAATTAGTTGCGGTCGAAAATGGAAAGCTGTCAGAGGTTGTCTTATAAACCAGCAAATCTTTTATTTCTAATGATGCCAATTTTGATGTAAAAGGTCGATGTCTAGAAAGTATTGATGATCTGGTGAAAACTTTTCATTTTGAACACAAAATTGGTGATTTTTGAAAATTTGGTGAAATTTCTGCTGATTATTATTTTAGATATAAAAACAAACTTGTGTTGGCGCCCTCTAATGTCTGACAGCGAAATTAAGATGAGATTTAACATTTAACAGTAAACTGTGTAAGTATATCAAGAGGCAAGACTGCAAGAGCCAACTTGTAATTTAAAGATTTAAACATTCAAACGAGGACGAGACTTACGAGAATGTTGCTGTTTACGGTGAATTTATCATGACCATAGGCTATAAATACGACAGCTGGCTTTTTTCTCCTACTTAATAGTACCGGAAAATAAGAAATTTTCTCCTCAAATAGTGGAAAAAATTCTAACAAACCTAATTTTTGGCAGAAATGCTGTTTGGCTTCTTGTTTAACATACTAAAGGTCTTGAATGATACGATGTAAGCTTCGGCCGCCATTTTGTAATAATTCCCGTCATCCACTCTCCTTGCAACAAATCGCATAAAACATAAAATAGCGGTATGGAGACATTTCCAGCACATATTCACAAAGTTTGTGTCACGTTTTCACTGCGTTTCGTGATAATAATTTTCTTTTCTGTTTTCGTTTTTTGGGGGGGGGGGGGGGCTAAAGAGTTGCTCTGACGCCAAAATGTTACTAAATTGTTTTTGTAGAAAATTTTACGCTCTACAACTTTGTTCAGAACCACTTTTTATATAGGTGCCACCGTTTGCGAGATATTTGCAAAAAACTGATTTGGAACACCATTTTTACAAAACGACTTCCGAAGCTAGTATCGGACCATTCGGGACAACGAGAAGCCTAACTAAGCCAAAAATCAGCTTTGTTCAAATTTTTTCTTCTATTTTTCCTAACTTTCCTGGACTTACAATAAGAAACAAATATTTTATAACTAAAGAAAATCTGTCAACTTTTCGAGACGCTAAATCTGACAACTGTTTGAAGCGACACTTTACTCTTCATCTGGCAACACTGTGTTGATACTTCATTGTGCAAAGAGACGCGGAAAACAAAGCAGCGCTTATCGACCACGAAGCAGCACTTGATTTCAACATCTTGCTGTTAAAGATACGCAGCCGCGCGCAATTTCTTTAATAGTTACACAATATTCGTAACGCTACATCCTCTCAAGGACCTTGAGTCAAGGTCCCACGCTGTAGCAGTCCGAGATGCCGCAGGGGATGTTTTCCTGGAGATTTCGGAAGCAGCTCTCATTCGACGGGTATGAAGTCACCAAACGAATTCGGGGGCGCAGCCCACGGGTTCTGCTAGCAGTAATAAATTGCAGAGCTTTTCAAATCGATAAACCGTTATTAATGTCTATGATTCGATTGTTTCCGCGAAAAAAAAGTTGTGTATAAAATAAATGTGTTGCAAAACACTTCGCATTTGTTGATGTCCAGATAGTTTAACACATAATTTTGATAAAACTTGCACTGTCAATAATCTAAGGTGTGGAAAATAGCCCACAATGTTGATGTTACTTACAGAAAGCGTTGGTAGTAAAACAAGCTGTGGTAGAAAATATATGGATGATACTTTGACCTTGAGGTTTTGGATTTTGAATAAAAGTAATGTTTAAGCAAGAACATCAACGAAATCGTTCAACATGATAACAAAACATCAAAACGGCGTTGTGAAATTATATATATTTTTTTTAAATTATATTTGATATATTCAGTAGCTACTACTTATTTAAATAAGCAATATGCATTGTCATAAACCAATAAGTTATTACTTATTGGCATGCGGCCTTTAGTTTTTTCTTTAAATTGCCGTACATATAACTTTTCAAGAAACAACTTTTTGCAGTGCTGGGTATTAATTTAAAGACCAGACTTTTCGTCCACAGCAACAAATTTTGTTAAAATTCAATAAATAAGCAAAACGAATACTCAAATCCATTCAGTTATATGAAACATGTTGCACGATTTTGCAAGGTTCTTACAATTACAACTGCAATATTTGAGATACATCGTTTCGTTCAGTATTACTTTATTGTTGAGCTAAGCCAAAGGTTCTGCAAACAAAATTATTTTTGCAAAGTTTCATAAAATTGTTTCATGTATTACTTTTACAGCCCCCGACCATGCGTATTCTACGCTTATCAACTCCGTTATAAAATAGCTCGAGATAATAAACCAGTTGGCCAGATGAATAATACGTATCTAAACAAGCTCCATAAGGTCAAACATGTGGGTGTATTGCTATTTTAAGCCCGTAAATAATTCGTTTAAAATTGCTTATATGCGCTAACTATATATTTAAAGGAATTATACCAGGATTTATTAATAATTGATTGTCCCTATAATTTAAATACTGTAGAAATACTAGACTAGAAATCCGGACTATGACACGATTTTATACACGTTACTTTACATTAGTTAAATCAATATGTCTATTTTAATCATTCTCGTAGTTAAATTTAATTAATACTTGGTGAAAAATAATTCTATATGCGTGTTCCGCCACTGACTTAACAGTAAAATGGAGATAGATATTGCATATGTTTTGTAAATACCTACATCCACGACCTTAGTTAATAAAAGTTGTTGCAGTTTACCTGTAATTAGCACGTTCACTCATGTGTATTCTATATTTGAACATGCAGTCATTGGTTTACCTTGTTATTCATCTACTAGCTGTACTAATAATTAAAATACTATTTATAACATTGAAAGGTCACCATAATTATATTAAAAATGTGAATTAATTAGTAAATACTTAAATAGATATGACAATTAAAATTGCATTGCCCGTCAGTTATATTTGCAAAAAATAATTAACAAAAAAAGGAACCCGTCAGCTGTTACACGATTTGTTAAATTACAACTAAAATATATTTTAAACTGTGTACTAATAAAAAAAAAGGATTGATAAAATTACTAGAAATAACGAAAAAATAACGAAAGTTTGTTTTTGAAACAATACCATACATACAGAGTTATTCAAAAAATGTTAGCATGTTTTAAACAAAGCGTTTAAAATATTTGTTTAAAACAAGAGGTATTGTTCTTAATCAAATTGTTTTAAACGCAATTATAGAAAGGTATTTGAAAAATCATAGAAATTTATGTTACTCACACAAATTAGAAGAGTATGAAAAAAACTCAAAAAAATATTTTTTTTAAACTCGGTTTTGTAAATTCTGTTAAAAAGAAAGGGCACATTATGCATACAAATGAAATATTTAAGTCTTAAGTAATGCAAGGCTCTCATTTTCTGATTGCTCATAGAAAATTAAGCGACCAACCTTTTTAATTTTTTGATTTGTTCAAAAACAGTTATTATACAGGGTGAGGCAACTAAAGCGTTAGAAGCTGATATCTTCAAAATTATAAAAGATTAAGCGAGTAACTAATTTTTTAATGTTATAGTACAGAAGGAGCCTATCTTAGGCTAATACTGAGTTTTCAAACTACCCTATTTTAGGGGGGGGGGGTAACTTGAAAATTATACATAACATAACTAGTATATGAATTTTAATATTTTCTTATTCAGATCGAAATAGGTACAGCCTATTTCGTTCAGATTTTTACAAAAACTTTACCCCTATTAAATAAGCTAATAAAATTCTGCAAACATTGCAAACCGGCACGAGATTTTTGTTTATTTAAATGTGTTTACTCAAAATAAACAACCAGATTCAGATAAATAAAGCAAAATTGAATTTTTAATAAAAGTGAAAAGTTTACGTTTACAACCCCTAATAAATGCAGGGAAGAAATTTTGTACGTTTTCAATCTAATTACACTTTGCTTGATTTAAAATTTGTTGCTTATTTGTAGTTAAATTTAAAAAAAGAATTTCATAGAAAAACGTCATTCAAAAAACGTGAAATAATTACCTATTTCAATGCAGATATTAACAAAATATTTAAAATTTACATCAAACCCATTTAAAATGTTAACACGCTTTTAGCATAGGGTAGTATTTGAAAACTCACTAATAGCCTAACATAAGGCCCTTTCCGTCCTATAAATAATTCAATATATGGCAGCTCAATCTTTTATAGTTTTGAAGATGTCAGTTTGTAACACTTTAGTTGCGGCACCCTGTATTATGTTCTGTACAAACGGCGATGATTTTTGAATTTTTTTAATCGCGGCTTTGCCCAAACTTGTTTTTATCCATAATTCTTTATATTCAGGGTGCGGGGTGTCTACAGAGTATACCTCACAATTGGTTTGCTGGTTTAAAATTTTTGATTTAAATCATGATTTAAAAAAAATTGATGTAAATCAAGCGTATCCTGCCTAATAGTTAGCAAAACAAAAAGAAAAAATCAATAAATATTAGGAAGACAATAACAAATAACATGCTGTGGAAGCCCAATTCTAAATTCTATTAATATTTAGTTCTTTGTGTTTAAGATGTTTCTTGTTCAAAATTGAAAACTGACCATTTATCTAATTATTTAGTTGGTAATCCTCTAAAGTTATGCAATAACCGAGCTGCCAGTCCTGTCCCTACTGAAAAGGGGGGACTTAGGTGTAATTTAAACCAAACGTTATAAAAGAGGGGACCTAGGGAAACTATACATTTAGAAAAGTATCTATTATAATATAAAAACGGTTACCGCGACTCGGTTTTGAACGCTTGTTTTCCGCATTTGCAGCGCAAGTGCATGCATTCGTTTTTTCTGCAAGATGTTTCCCGAAGATGCGAAAATTGTTGGTATAAACTTTCAGAATAAAAAGCAATAAAAAGAGATCCGATAAACACGGGTCCGGAAACGATAATTTACGGAATTACAGCCTCTAGTAGAGGCAACAAAAGTTGTTGCAATTTTAACCACTCCCGCAGTTGTAACTTCGCAACTAAGCTTTTCTGGGCTCATGTTTTTTATTACTTTATTTGTACAATTTATCTTCAAGGTTTATGGAAATTGTACGGACAACGACAAAACACCTTCATAGCTAACTCGATATTACAAAAACATTGAATTATCTCGAAACCTGTTTAAATTAACGACTTGCAACAAAGGGGAGACTAAAATTTTTAACCAAAAGGTCAAAATTATTAAGATGTAAAATATTTAAAAAAATCGGTTGCACTTTATTCAAACAATATTAGTAGAAATACAAAGAAAATGCAAACAAACTTTAAGTGCAAGTGATGGAAAAGTAATCGACAAAACAGTGATTTGACTTTCACCTTCAGGAGGTTGTAACTCCGTAAGGAACGTTTCTAGACCCAAACTTTTTATTGTTTTCAGATTCTAAATCCATCCCGAAAATATGTCCCACGTGTGATGAATACGAAAAATCGTATTTGTAATAATTTATAAAATAGCAAGGAATATTTACATTCATTCAAAAACGGCCTCCCGAGTATTGAAGCTTCGCTTCACAAATTGCACATTAAAATGAAACAAAATTCAATTTTCGTGTATACATTACTACACTGCAGATTCAATTAATAGGCATTGTCTTGCAGCTCAAAACGTTTAATAATAATTAATAAACAATTAGGATGATTTATTATTACGATTTACATTTTATGAGTTTATTGCAACTGTACCCTAAGTGCACGTTTTCAATAGTTCGATGTCTTTTATTAATGTACTTAAGTTATTAGTATCTTATAATTACTTCCACGTTTGTTAACTTTCCCTCCTTTGCTTACAACCAGTGGCCGGATTTCTAGTTTCGTACTTAGTCAGTGTTTAAATTATGGAGCAATTAATTAATAATAAATTCTGGAATAATTCCTTTAAATATAAAATTGGCGCATATATGCAATTTTAAACGAATTATTTACGGGCTTACAATAACAACACACCCACATGTTTGACCTTATTGAGCTTGTTTAGATACGTATTATTCATTTCGCCAGCTGGTTCATTATCACGAGCTATTTGATAACAGAGTTGATAAGCGTAGACTATGCACGGTCACGGGTTTTAAAAGTAATACACGAAACAATTTTCTGAAGTTTTGCATAAATATTTTTGAGTGCAGAATGCAGTTGTGGTTGTACAAACCTTGCAAAATCGTGCAACATGTTCCGCGTATAATTAAATGGATTTGAGTACGCCCATTCTTTTTGTTTACTTATTGAATTTTAACGAAATTTTTTGCAATTTTGGGACTTAAAGTCCGGTCTTTGCTTGTAACAAAACAACGCAAACTGCAACATCATTTCAAGTGCGTTATTCGAAGGTCGTGATTGTATAATCTATTTTTTTTTTGTAAAATAAGAAAACATCAAACAAAAAACTACAATTTTCCTTTCATATAGAACAATGACTAATAATGCACTGCAAATCATGCGTGCAATTTAAAATAAATCTATTGAACCGTACTATTAATAAAGCTCCCATAAAAATAAATTCGCAATATAATTCTATCCTCCTCGAAGCCACAAGAAGCATATTATGAATGCCGGGGCTGGCACGGCAAGGCCACGACGAGAACCACATGCCAGGGCGTTCACAAATAAAAGACGAAGAACAAGCCAGCAACATCCATGTATAAAAGAGGCCTCTACCAAGTCGGTTTGACCGTGTCCCATTGTATTCGCCATCGAAGGCCACGGTCATCAAATTGCAAAAAGCACAAAAAAATTATTTATGTGATCGCTATGCATCAAATTAGTTTCTCTTGCTCTGGCCTCCTAAAAGTGTTTTGTTATTGAGACGTTTGGAGGTTACTCCTGCTGACCCCTTCCCGCAAGGAATTAGATTCGGTGTTCAACGCTTGGATTTTCCAGATATTTTTTATAAGACGTTCCATCAATAGATAGTAATTTAAAAGGCTTATCGAAGGTCTCATCTTCGTAAGGAGATTAAATAAAATGAGAGAAACACTTCGCCTGGACTTTCCTATACATTTAAATACATTGTTTTATATTTTCCAACACTTTCGATATACACCTGTCTAGACACGACTAGTTAAAGTAAATAGTTCTTATAAGTTGTAACATCTTGAAGCGGTTGAAGAAAGACCGACCGCTGCGCTGCAAGCATACGGTTGGGTAAAATATTCGGACTGAATCAACGGAAGCGCGGAAATTGATATTTGAAAATATATTAATAACTCGAGAAGTATTAGGTAGGAAGTATTAAGATTTTTAATTTTTTATCGAAAAAATTTGGGGGAAGGGGGAACAGTAGCCCCCCTAAATATGAAATTATCGAAAAAATATTATTATATTCGGATTTTGCTATCAATGGTGAGCTGTATTGCTTTAATAGAAATAGTTATTGCTCCCCGTTAAACAAATAAAAGGGTGCCAATTTTCAAATTTCAAAAATTCATAGAGGGCGTCACAGTGAAATTATAACAATGAGCAAAAAACAAAATTGTAGCAGATGCCTATCTCTATCAGCTTAAAAAGTTTAAACAAAAACGTGTGGGCAGTTTTTAGATTTTTTTTTTTGAAAATTTCAAAAATTTTGGAGTGGTGCCATTGAGATCGTTTTTCGATTTTCAAAATTAATGATATTTCATGGTATAGTACCCTTAAGGGGCTACCAAACAAGATGTAGTTGATCCCAATCAAACAACTGGTTTTTGAGTAAATGGGCGTTAAAGTTGAAATTTTCAAAAATTCGTAGCGGCCACCATGTTGAAGCTAGAGAGTTCGGTAAAAAAACGTTTGATTTGTTCTAAGGCCTTCTATAATTTCCACTATTCCAATTTCCAAAATTCAGTTTCTGAAAAAAATGCTACCAAAAAAACATGTCTAACTTCCGCTTCCTGATTCGGATTCTTTTTAAAAGCTTATTTTGTCGATGAATTTTTGATATACCTCCTCATTCCAAAGCACATCGAAATCGGTCCAGCCGTTCCGGAGATATGAGCGTTACCCACCCACACACCCACACACCCACAGACAGACATTTTTTAAAAACCACTTTTTTAGGATCCTGGAAGCCCAAAACATGTATTTCCGTCAAAATCTCGATTTTGAAAATTTGCATGAAATCAATACTTCCCTATACTGAAAGTATAGGAAAGTAAAAATGTTTATAATAAAAAGCTGTCGAGGGCACTAATCTAAGATTTAATACATTGAATGGACTTTTTTTGTGCGTTGAAAACTCAATGCACAATTAAAATTGATATACTGTTAACATCAAATTTAATTTATTATAATATATTTACTTTTAAACAATACCAAAAAATAGTTTTCAGAAACAGTGCATTTTTTTCAAAAAACAATCTGCAAGAGTATCTTGAAATCGCTCACCCTTACTATAGAGGGTGATCCAGAACGTCGGTACACCCTCTTAGAACAGAAAGACATTGTAAAACATATCGATATCAAAAATACATCAATATTACCGATATTCGGTGTAATCGATATATCGAATATATTGATAATTTCAAAATTCCATATATTCGATATACTTATACATAGAGATATAACTATCGTCATATCAAAAAACATTCCCAACTCTACACCCTAAATTGATTTTTTATTTTTTAGCTGATTTAATTGAATTTTTTATGAATTAAATAGACATAGAAACTCACAGTTTGAATTATGTTTTTATAATTTTTATTTCCGCTTTCAACGAAAACGGCCCTAAATGTTAAATTATAAATAGAACACATTTTTACATTTGTTGACTTCTGAATTCTGAATAAACCTGTATCAAAAAATTGCATATTTGAAAAGCCAAATATTTTAAATACAAATATAACGAGTGTCATGATTCATTAAAATCCGTTTTTAGTTAAAATCAATTGAGTAATGTTTTTTAAATTATTTACCGTCGTGAAAAGTCAATATTCTCTGGATCAGAGGCTCTCAAAGTTGAAACAACTACTTTTTTTCTAAAATAACTCAATTGTTTTAAATAGGGGGGTTCAGGTAGAGCAATTTATTTAATAAAACATTTCTTGGCAGTTAAAATAATACCAGTAACTTGTTTTTTTTTATAAATTAATTGAAATTATTAATTTTAGTCGGAATCTGTCACAATACTGTAGCGCTAATTCGAAAAACACATCGAATATTTCGATATACAGCGAATAATCATATTAAACATAAAAATTATTCGATATGTCGAATTAAAAATTATTCGAATCAATTTATTCACATATCGAATTAGAATTTAACCGAATAAATACCTATTCGATTGAAAAAAACTTATTCGAATACAAATTTTTTAAATAAATTCTTATTGAAATAAATACTTTTTTTTTTCAATCAATAAATCACTTCATACTTTAGTGATAAAGAAAGAATTAACTATTGGTATGTCATAAAAATGTAATTTATTTTTATCATATTTCTATTTATTTGCATTACTCTAAATAATAAATACTAATTCTAAACCTGGGTGTTGATTTCAAAGTTTTTTCTCCTTTAGTTATATTATAGAAACTTTTTTCTGCAATAAAATAATTTCTACGTTAAAGTTTTCTTCTGGTGATTCTTTTGAGAAAACACTACTTTTTATTGGTTCCAAAAATTTTTTTCGTTCGTCCTCAGTTTGTAAATGTTCAAGAATTTATCTAAAATTAAATATCTATAGTGAATACCCTTATTTAGCTAAATCGATTGTTAAATTGTTAACTATTTCAATAATTCGACGTGTTAGAATATATCGAGTTATTCGAATAATTCGAATTCGTCAAAGAGCTCAACAGTTGTTCGAAAAGTTCGAGAAATTCGAATAATTCGAGTTATTCGAAAAACTCTGCATTTATTCGAACATTTCGATTTATTTGAATAAATCGACCGTTATTCGATGATTCGTAGTTACTCGAACAATTGTTGTTCGAATAAATCGAGTTATTCGAAAAACTCGACAGTTGTTCGTATAATGCAATGTATTAAGTTGTTATTCGAATTTAGATAAATCAAATAATACTGATATTTAATTTTATTCGCCATTCGATATTCGGTTTGTGATAACAAATACCGCTAGCCCCACGAAAACAATGTTCGAGTGATAATAAGATCCTGAAATGTTAAAATTTAGAGAAGCGGGTGAAATTGTGATAAAATTTAAAAAAAATCACGTTTGCAGAAGTACGACATAAAACCAAAAAAATATATATTTGTTGGTTCCAAAAATTTTTCTTATTTTTGCTCAATTTGTAAATGTTGAAGAATTTATTTGAAATTAAATACAAACAGTGAATATTAACGTCAGGATTTAGTATTTACTTAAAAAATACGCTTATTTAGCTAAACGGATTATTAAATTGTTAGTTCTCTGAATAATTCAATATTTAAATAAATAATTTGATTAGAATAATTCTACAAGTGTTCGAATAATTCGAATCGTTCGAACAACTCGATAGTTGTTCAAATAATTCGCAGTTATTCGAACAATTCGAGTTATTCGTAAAACTCAATAGTTATTCCAATAATTCGAGTTGTTCGAATAACACGTTAGTTGTTCGAACAATTCGATTTAACAGATTATTCCGTTGTTATTCGAATTTAGATAAATCGAATAATACTCGATGTTCAATTTTATTCGTTAATCGATACCGGTTTGTGATTACGAATGCCGCTAGCTCCACGAAAACAATATTCCGGTGGTAATAATATCCAGAAATGTTGAAATTTAGAGAAGCGGGTAAAGTTGTGATTTAAATTTGAAAAAGTCACGTTTGAAGAAGTACGACATAAACAAAAAAATGTATATATTTATTGTTCCTAATTTTAGGATTGTGTTTACTAAAAAATACCCTTATTTAGCTAATTCGATTGTTAAATTGTTACTTATTTGAATAATTGGATACTTATTGAAATAATGCAATTCGACTAACTCTACAATTATTCGAACAATTCGAAACATTCGAATAACTCGATAGATATTTTAATAATTCGAGTTATAAGAGTAACTCGATAATAATTCGAATAATCCAAGTTGCCTAAATAACTCGATAGTTATTCGAATAACTCGGCAGTTGTTTGAACAGTTCGAGTTAATCGAACAAATTCCATAGTTGTTCGACTAATTTGTTTTCTTAGATTATTGAATAGCTATTCGAATTTAAAAATATCAAATAATACTCGATATTTAATTTTATTCGTTATTTGATACCCGATTTGTAATATCGAATATATTTATTATTATTATTCCGCTAGCCCCCACGAAAACAATACTCAGGTGATAATAATATCCAGAAATGTTAAAATTTAGAGAAGCGGGTAAAGTTGTGATTTAAATTTGAAAAAGTCACGTTTGAAGAAGTACGACATAAACCAAAAAAATGTATAAATTAATTGTTCCTAATTTTAGGATTGTGTTTACTAAAAAATACCCTTATTTAGCTAATTCGATTGTTAAATTGTTACTTATTTGAATAATTGGATACTTATTGAAATAATGCAATTCGAATAACTCTACAATTATTCGAACAATTCGAAACATTCGAATAACTCGATAGATATTTCAATAATTCGAGTTATAAGAGTAACTCGATAATAATTCGAATAATCCAAGTTGCCTAAATAACTCGATAGTTATTCGAATAACTCGGCAGTTGTTTGAGCAGTTCGAGTTAAACAAACAAACTCCATAGTTGTTCGAATAATTTGTTTTCTTAGATTATTGAATAGCTATTCGAATTTAAAAATATCAAATAATATTCGATATTTAATTTTATTCGTTATTTGATACCCGATTTGTAATATCGAATATATTTATTATTATTATTCCGCTAGCCCCCACGAAAACAATGCTCAGGTGATAATAATATCCTGAAATTTTGAAATTTAGATAAAGTCGCGTTTGAAGAAGTATAGTATAAAACAAAAAAAGTTTATATGTCCGTTTTTACAATCAGCTTGTTATTGGTGATTAATGTATTCATAAACATAATTTTATTTATGAAATGGAAATTAGAAAATAAACCGACTTGTTGAGAATAGATTTCGGCGAGTCATGACACTCTAGGATAAAATGTTGTATTAGTAATTAAAGTTTTTTGAGTTCTAAGAACGCAATTTTGTGATATCATGGTACTCAGAATTCAATATCAACCAAAAAAATAAAAGTGTTATATTTAAATTAAAAAAGTTAGAGCCATTTTCTCTGAAACCGAAATTTAAAAATTGTAAACTAATAGTATGGACTGTGAGTTTATATGCACATAACGCAGGCAAAATTGCATTTAAATCGGTTAAAAATGAAACGTTCACTAGTGGAACTCGTGGGCTATGCCCCCGGGTTGTTTTACTTAATAATAAATAAGACAGTATAAATAAAGTAGGTGTCTTAGCGTGCGGCAGATAGAATTTTTTTTTAAAGTAGTTTTCGACTGAATTAGTTCTTGTAATCGTAATCTGAAATACGAGCGTTTGTTATTGCAACTCGAGTATCGAATATTTGGGTCAATTTCTGATTATGAATTCCTAGCTTATGTTCTGGTAAACATGACTGTAACAGCGTTGTGAATACCTAATTCGGAGCAATGTGAATTACGGAATCCGGTCCGAGGGAACAATGTAATCTTTGGCATGGCTTGACTTTGTATTTTAATACATCTTAGTGGACTTTTAGTGGCTTCTTGTTGTCTTTTTGTTTCTCCCCTAATTGAATTGGTCCGTGGTCGCAGTATTTTTGGTATTTGGCAAGTTGCTTGCCTATTTTCTCATGTTGAACCCCCGGACTTCAATATGGCTGTTAAATCGATTTAAATTTCTACTATCTTTTTTTGGGAAACCTCTCATGGCAGTAACACACGTTAAACAAAATAAAATCGGTTCATTCCATCACATAGCTGCACTTAAACCTTCTATTTGATTGTTCGTAATGTAATTGGTGAATATTTCAATTACTGCTTTTACCTGTGCGTACATCTTAAGGACTGTCCTATTTTTCAGCGATATTGTATGAAATTTTATGCTTATAACTGAGTATTGGATGTGCCGGTGTTCTCGAGTGTGTAGTAACGCTCTGCCACGATGTTCCGTCCGCCTGTCGTGCTGTTCAAACCGCGTATGGCGGCCTCGGGACCCAATCAGTCAAGCAAATGTTGTCAACCCAAATTTGCTTATCTGTACAAAACACCGTAGCGGTCGGCTGTACAAAGAAATATCAGCCTTATGTAATGGACGCGTAAATATGTGGGTTCTAGTAGTGGGGGCCCCTCACCACCAAAATTTGCGACCTGTGCCTTGAACTCTTCGGTCAGACCTCAAAGTAAGTTGAATTCAACTCCTAGCTACACCACTGACGTCATCATTGAACAAAAAATAGTTATTTATCTTTATGCTTACATAAATCAATGGATTTGCAAGAGATGACAGCCAAAAGATCAGTATCCATTAACTATATTAATGGGGTTAAGGTGAAAGTATTAGAAATAATTTTCCGCGGTGATCCCACTTCAATTTAAGATATTTCAATGTCGTCCTTCTGAAAATACTATTGTATACAGTTTTATCGATTGTCAATTGTCGAAACGCTTGTGATTTATTCGTAACCTTATATTTTATTTATATTCCTTTCGCAAGCATATATTATACATAATGGCATCGTAAAAGTAAATCGCATTCTAAAATCGTAAAGTGTAACACTGACATGCCAATCTTGTAGCAACACCCGTAAAATTTCACATTCTTCTAACTGATTTCAAACTTGTTATCTGATTGGCGAAACGATGCTGACCAAAGATGAAGCTAAAATAGACTAAAACAAAAATTCAAAATGAAATTTTCTTGTAAAAAGACTGCAGTAGATTAAAGCCCAAATTCGCCCAGGCTGGAATTATCCAAGTTGATAAAAATATTCATGAAACTCTCTGCTTTCTCCTACAATCACTAATTAATTATTTAATTATTAGAGACAGTGTTTCAGGCTAACGAATACCAAATTTGTCGGACTGAGCATTGATGTCCAATGGTTAATTATTAATCATCCGGTCCCAAAAACAGATGTCACCAATCAGTACTTATTTAGAATGTATATTTGTTTTATAACTGCTATTATGTACATGTTTAGACATAAAATAATTAATTAAATTTCCAATGTTTAAGCACCAAAAGTTATAAAAATAAGTAGGTAATACACCATCAAAAATCGTACAATTAAAGAAGATATTAAAATTGTAACCTACAATCTAAAAAGGAGTGTTTTAGACTTCGAAAAAACCGTCTACGCTTTATGACAAACATTTGTGTTCCACTATTTGCAATATCCGGAACTGGATTGCCCGGAGTTGCTCATCGAAGATGTTGAAATTTGAGTAAATAAAAGAAAATTAAAATTCACTTGAAATTCTTAATTTTTAAATCGTTTAGCCATTTATATGCGCGGTAAAAATTGTACTTTGGTCTTAAAAAATTTATTAAAATTATTTCGGTAAGATTTAAAAACTCATGGCCATTCTAATAAGTTTTACATCAATAAATAAATAGCTGTAAGGTGTTCCAATTAATTCAAGTAGGTTTTAAATGATCCAAAGTTATTTGAACAGCACCGAAAATAATTTCCATTGTTATTATTGAGTAATATCTTCTACTGCTTGCGGCTAGCTCACGACATTTGATAGCACAGTTGGCAAATGGGTGGCGCATACTCGCGACACAAATCAGGTACTGAAAGTGCAGCGGTTCAAATACATTTCTTGTTATTATCTTTTTTAATTTCCATCAATTTTTCTTTAGAAGAGTTAAATATTATTTTTGGTATTGCTTTCTGTTAAAAAAAACTATTAAATGAAACAAATTATACCTGAATTATTGTTTTGGGTTGGTTTTTGTCAAATACTTTATTATGTAAAGCTGAGTAAATGATGATTTAGTTAAATATAATATTTTGTGCAATTTAACAATTTTTTTAACAGAAAGCAGCACCAAAAATAATATTTAGCTCTTATAAAATAAAACTGATAAAAAACTAATAAACTAAAGTTGGCGTAGAGCGGGATTTGAACCGCTGCACTTCCAGTACCGTTGTGCCGCGCGAGTATTTTACACACGCGTGAGCCAGGACGCAAATTTTGTAGTTATCAGCCGAACTTGTTTATTGCAATCGTAAATTAATTAATTAAAGCTGTAATTAAACCGGAAGCTTACCAAGCTTGGTTTCGGGAGTGAGTTGGCGCAGACCGGAAGTAAAACAGCATATTTTGGCCCCTTGTATTCCTTATGGGACTTTTACGCTTTGAATCGGCATAATTTATCTACCGACATAATCAGATTTCTTTAATTGCAAATATCAAATATTGAACCGGAAAATAATTTTTAAAAGAAAATCAAATGGCGCCTGCTCTGAGGGTAGCTGTATAACCGCCGTAGCTGTTGATAGTTGAATGATAAAGATGAGACAAATAATAACGACGATAACCAATTCGGATGGCAACATTTCTATAAAAATTAAAAAAAAAACAATATCTCAATTTAAATTATTTTTACAAAATTTTCTTCGGAATATTTAAAAATTTCTGTAGATTATGTGTAACCTTATTGCATTTTCCAGAAGTTTTGTGAACTTCCCTAATAAATTCATAATTTAATAAAAAAGCCCTGATATTTCCAGAATTTTTATGATTGGTACAAACCCTGCCCCAACCATCTCTTTGAGCACAAGCGCCACTTTAGACATATCGCCCAATCGTTCTTTTGATTACTACGGTCACTTTGGTCACAACTCCCACATTATGTTTTGGCCACAAACTCTGTTCCCCAATTTCCACCAAAGTAACAATTCCCAGCTGCATTCTTGTTCGCAAACCCTAATTATTAATTATGTATTTTGATCATCACACAAAAGCTGAAGTTGCGACCAAGAATGTAGTTAGGAATTGTAACCACGAAATAAATTGGTAGCTGCTACTTAAACGAAAAGTGGGCGTTGTGACCAAGAGGTAGTGTCTAAAACTATAATTGAATGCTGTGACCAATGTGGTAGTTGTGGCGAAGGTATTGGGCGTTGTGACCAAAATATAAAGTTAAGGAAATTATTATTTTAAAAGAAAAATAAACATTGTTCATCCCTGAGAAGGTCGAAAACATGGTTGAATCTTGAAATTTTATATGTGATCACTACTAACTGATTTCACTTAGTATTTTCTACGGATTTTTGTTGTAATAAATGCACCAGAGGCGGTTCATGTGGTCCCGTGATATTTTCTTTTAAGTTTTATTTTCGTCCTGACAATTTTTCAAGTTTTATCCAGAAAATCTTGTTTTCCTACCAAATATACAAAAAAGGTACTCTTAATGAAAATTGCTGTACGTAACAATTTTCAAGATAAATCAATATTTTTGTAAAAAGTTAGTTAAAAAAAGTTACCATGAAGGTCTCAGTGTTTTTTTCAAGGTGTCCTAATAGTTTCCACAAACTTAGAAGACCATGAAAAAGTTCGTATAAACATTTGTCGGGAAACCCTTCGTTATTGTCTTCAGAAGTGGGAAATTATTTTATTACTTCAATGTGGGAGAGAGTGTTGGACGTTCGCATCCCAAGAACAGTCATCACCGAATTGATAGAAGCTAATCAATTGGAATAAACAGGACACTGTCCTACTACAAGATGAAGAAGAAGAAGACTTTAATGTGTAAAACTTAACCTCAAAGTTTGTACCAACTATTTTCCCATCTTAGGGAAACACTCGGACCTTCATGACAACTTGATTTTTCATTAAAGTTTTAAAAGCAAATATTACGTGACTCCCCTCCCCATACGAGACATCTCTGATGCTATTCTTCAAAAACGAGGGGTAAACTGCGAGTGGAAGTACGTGGAAGTATGTGGAAGTAAATGGAAGTATGTAGATACTCGTTCACTTTCATTCATTGCCTGATGGTGGCCTAGTGCCAAAACATGTTTGCATACGCATACTTTTAATTAATATCATTTAGAACAGTATTAAAATGCAATGCCTATCATACTTATTGTTCTGCAGAAAGTAGGTGCAGCTGTTTTGTTTTTTTGTTACAGAAAGCAGGAAAATTATTAGCTGCAATAGTAAACAATAACTAGCTTCATATCCGTAATTGAAAAATAAAAAAAAAAAGCAGAAGGTTAATGTTAATTTTTTTACGTATTCTCGTCTTTCTGGGTTAATTAAAATACGCTCCATTGTACCGAGTAATCGATTGATTAAAAAAATAATTGATTAGAACTTGTAATCGATTCGCCGCTCTACATACCTACAGCCTATCGGTAAATAAATCAAGTGGTCGTGGATTTTGTTGAAAGGATACACATAGTGTAATTGCAAAAAATAAATGAATTTTATTATTAAATTTTGGAAATTAAACGTAATAATTAAAATGAAATTCCTACTCGGAAAAAAAAGCTGAAATTTATTAACATTAATTTTATACGTTGAGAGCACTTTGTAAATTTAAAATGCAACAATTTTGGTTCTTTAACAATTTATTGTTATGTAAAACCTGATTTCACTTTTAATATGTAATAAAAATACAATCGTCTGGTTTATTTGCTATCTGTTGACATTTAAGGTGTTATTTTATACTGCACACCGAACGGGAAAAGTTAATGCAGACGCTCGTGTAATTGTAGAAAATTATAAATGGCAACGAGATACGATCTTGGCATTATTCCGACCTTTAATGTGTTCTGTGTAAATAAAGCCTTGACCGTGATTATAAATTTTAAGTTAAATTCTTTATATGACATTGCGCATGGCTAAGCAAAGTGGACTTTTAGAAATATTTTTCAAAAAACCGAAAACGTTCTTTGTTTTAAATTTTCCGACCACAAAAAAAATACGTGCACAGGACGAGAGTTCAAGGTTACGTCCTTATATTTTGCATTTGAACGGCGTCGCAAAAATGCGGTGTGGTTGGTACGCTTGCTTGGTTGTTACTTCAAATAATAAGAACTCGCTTGGACTTCTTCGTTCTGCAAGAGCAACCAAGGATTCGACTGCATAATTTACGTTCGCGTTCTCGCATTGTTGTAGAAAATTTGTTTAATCTATTTTTCTTAAAGACGAAATGAGCTTGGTCGTGCATCTCATTAGAGTGTTTTGTCGTAAAAGCATTCATCGTTAATTCCCGTAAAGTGCCTACCTTGCTGTAGAGCAGCAGAAGATAAATTATGTTTGAACAAATTATCCTGCCTACTAGCATCAAATAAAAAGAAAATCGCAACTCAAACTAATAAATCACAAACTAACAAAGCTTTTAACTTGTTCGGAAATAACAAAACCAATCTATTAAGCTAATCGACAAGAAGATCGAGTACAAGTTACCTATTACCAAAGAGAAATTACAAGAAGATTACTGCTTTCTTCTAAACGTGAGTGTATACTGCTATTACCTAATTATTAGCTAAAATTGATACACTCTCTGATAAAACTTAAGGTTATAGAACCGATGTTAACTGTGAAATTGACTAGCATTAGTTTTTTCTTATGCAGAGAAAAGTAGGCAAAGAAATCGTAAAAGCTGTATTATATAGAACTGAAGCAAATAACAGTATGCAGGTATGCTATTCGTACACGAAAATTTTTCGTTGGTTGAAAGAAACTGATATTTGAATTTTCCAATAATTAAAAAACATTAAGAAATTTGCATTTTAATAATAATTTAATTAAAAAAATCCCGAGTTGGTGCGGCTAGAATACCCATTCGAGTGCGATCAGCAAAGTTAAGCATAACAATGTCTGTTCAGTACGTGAATGGGTGTCCGAAAAACCGAATCAACACGGAACCTCGTGCTCTCGGAATGGCACGTGAATAGGTGGTCCCGGCTGTCGCATTAACAACGCGGCAGTCGTTAGTGGAAATGGAAGTCCACTCAAATACAGTGGTACGAAAAAACGGCTGATAGAAGTTTGGCATAAACTGATAAAGCATGATGGTTTAAAAGTCGAAGGAATCCATCACCTCCTGGAACATAGCGATAAAACGAATCCCTAGCCATGTTTAACCCGACGACGCCCTAAGAGCATAAGGGATGGCTAAAAAGACGAAGAAGAAAATATTTGATTTTTAATAATTGTAATACTTTTTAATTATTGTAGATACTTATTCACCTTCATTCATTGCCTGATGATGGCCTAGTGCCGAAACATGTTGTATACGCATACTTCGGTTTATTCATTTAAAGATTTTAATAAATATTATGTGGGGACGACTTGGTGTTAAATTCTTTATGTTTTTAACAGGAAATGTAACTGATTTTTGTCTTACCACATTTCCATATTGAACACTGCCAACGTTGATCACGTATTTGTCAAACACGAAATTTTGTAATGGCTTACCTGAAACAAAAAAACACAATTAATATACATGATACATTTAAACTGTTTTATGTAAAACCATTTGTAAATTTTCTAATTCTGTTTTTAATAAATTTTAAAATCACCATTGAGCTTGAGCTTTACATCGCTTACACTTCGCCCTAATCTTTCCATACTTAAAACATTTTTATTTTTCATGATGTTCTAATCCCAACACTTACTACAAGATCACAATGTACTACACACGCATAACGCTATGACAAGTAACAAATCATCCTTTGTGTGCCACTTACGGTGGTCGGACAATACGAAATAAAAACTACTGCATGTAATACATCTATCTTTGTGTTTTCAACATTTTTCTAAAGTTACGCAATAATTTTCTATCGTACCCATTTTATTCTACTACTGCCATTATCCTCCTAAAAGTATTAATGATGACTACACTAAAAAAAGTGACGGCTATTCAGGTGAAGCAGGTGAAGTTCCTCTTCACCTAATACAACTATATTTGAATAATGAAAAAAAAACAATAAACAGTCCGATAATAAGTGTCTAAAAATTCACAAGCTGATATAACATCCAAAAATAAGCAGAAAGTTTCTTATAGACATAGGCCACAAACGCCTTGTTTTCGATATATAGGGTGTTAAATTTTCGGGAAAAATCGGATTTTAATAATATTTCTAGAAAAGGCTTTTGTAAAATATTCAAATGGTGAATTTTGCGACACTTATTGTGCAGTATTTCTGCCGTCAGAAGAGTCCATCTGTCGTGATGCAACCTTCTGCAGTAACCATCGCCGTCGTCATGGTAACCATGACGTCACGCAGCTACATGCCGGCTATACTGGACTGTTTTATGTGAAGAGCTGTACGATTGAGTTGGAACTACTTCACTTCATCTGGTCACGTATGAGGGAATTATTTGTTTATCCTGGGGCCGCGCCGTCCGCTGGATAAACTATTAGTGTAAGTATTGTTGTTTTTTAAAAGGTTGCCCAGTGATGTAATAACAATTGAGTATATATCCTGTTAATGACATTATATGCAATATATTAGAGATATGCAAAAATTAGGTAAGTTTGTATTTATTTGTTTTTGTTGTAGCACTTCACCTGTTTTCGGTTACGATTTACTGCTACTAATAATTTCAGTTTAGGTTACGGTTACCGGAATTTTTTGTTTTTTCTCTGTGAAAAGAAAATTTTCGAGCAGATTATGTGGAAAAATTGTAACATGATATTTAAAACAATGTTGATGTTATGACGTCTTCGGCTCTTTCCATAGAACAGACTGTACGTTGTAGTCTTTTGATGAAATCCGGTTTTTCGCGAAATGCCCAAATATTTTTTTTCGAATTATTTAAAAAAACGCTTTTTCTACAATAACCTAGATACAGAAATCCTGGAAACATGACAACATTATTTAAAAAAATCATGAAAAATAAATTACTTTATCTGACTGTCACTATGTATGGGCGGGCTTCTCATGAAATGCTCAATTCCACCATAACCCAACGATATATTACAGCGACTAGCCGGCCGGTGCCGGCTGGCAACATTTTGCCGATATACAATATATCGTCATAGTATCGGTCTATCTTCCAGCATCGACTATCAACACAGTGCTAGAATGCGTGTATAGCGTTGTGAGACATAGGTTGGTCAAGAGTTCTAATCCCGTGCTTGTTACATTTTTAAAATTTTAATTTGTATACTTTTTTAATGAGCTACATAGCTTATTACTATTATTATTTGTTAGTGACATGCTTCTATTTATGCTTCTATTTATGTTGAATTATTGGCGATAGTGGCAGAACTGCAGGCGCACACATGTGCACACTGTCGGCTCACAAAACTGCCTATAACACAAAAATTAAAATAGAAAAATGCATCCTGCTGGTAAAGTATTCAGATTATGTTATACGATGACGTCATATCACCAAAAACGTTGCATTCGCTTTTGGGAATTATTAATAACTCTCAAATAATTGTTTTGGCTACAACTCTAAGGGTGAACCAAAAGGGCACATTTGCTAAAATAAACGAATTTCGGTTCTAAACTTGTCACCAAAAAATACCGGCATATTCTTAAAATAATTATGGTTTCGGTTTGAAAAATTTGGCTGTTTTTCCAGTTTTCGTTTCGGTTACGGTGTACGTCTCTATTTTAGATACATAAGAGAACTATTGAACCGAAATGAACAACCGCATTAACCCACAGACTTACAGACAAACTTTTTCAATAATCTGTGTTGCTTGAGCCCCAAAAACCATTACTTTGTCCTAATTGCAAAAACGCAATTCATCATAAAATATTTTCCTGTATTGGAAAAGTAAAAATAGCGTTGAAAAACACTGCAACTCAAAAGTAATAGAGAATGGAAAGGTAAAATCAATTTATCAACCTTAAATTGTTTTGGCTAACTGCAAATTTTTTTTCTAACATACAAAATATTACCTGAAAAGTGAAAATACTAGGTAAATGGAAAAATTAAAAGCATTTTGGTAGAAAACTCAATAAACAAAAGTCATTTATTTTTAACTTTACCGGTAGCTTTCTTCTCACTAGCTGATCAAAAATGTCAAAATTTTTTTTTACTCTTGATTTTTTTTGGAAAAGATTTTTGTTATTTTGGACCACCAAAAAGCAATGAAGCTCTAATCTAAAATGTAAACTATTTTTGTTTCTATAGCAAAAAAAGTTACATCCGAAAAAGGTATTCAACAATCTTCAATAAATGCACAGAAACACTTTACGGTATTGAAATTGCCACTGCAAACCTATTTTGATAACAAAGAAACGCAGAAGTAAAAGTGATTTGATTTCCTTATTAGTATTACAAAAGTTGTAAATTGCCAGAGTGCATTTCAGGAAATAATCCGTCAAATTTTATTTTTTCCTTTTCCCATGTTCGAGAACCAGCGGGGGTTTATTCAAACTAACGAAGCCAAAAGGCGCTGAAAGAATTACACAGCAGTCAACCGGCTGGAATTTAAAAAATAAAAGAACTATTTCGAAACCTAATATTGCGGTGGCTACCGGAATTATTCTGTAAATTAGTTGCCGCCCATTATACCACTGAAGTCGTTGAACTTCATGATTAAAAATCCACATATACCGGCATGAGAAATAAAAAACAACAAATCCGTTCGTTTCCAAAGGCAGAAACGTTAATAAAAAAGTGTCCAAACTAATGATAGCTACCATACATTTTAAACAGCAAAAAATTCTAGGCGCAAAATTTTATCTAGATTTAATAACTTTGTCTAATTACAAGCCGTCTTCCAAGCTATTTTTGGTTAATGGCGCCGTGAAATCCGTGGGAAGAATCAACAACCAACCCCAAACATTAAGGTTGGCGTTCAGACCACTGTTCAAATAAAACTTCAATAAAATTAAATACGTTTCAAGTTTCTTTCTGCCTACAACACACGCCTTAAACCTTCCACTTCAATAACAAAGGGTTATGCTTCGTTGGTATTCAGAACCAGAAGCAAGCTTAGTTTACAAACAGTAGGTCAAAACATTCAATTTAATCCTCCCTGTCTGTCTGTGTTCCAAGGATGTTTGTACTTATTGCAATCGCTAATAGGTAAGCAAATATGAGAAGTAGAGTATCATAACGTCAAAAATTATTGTTTTTTAAAATTATGCAAAAAATATTGTTGAATAATCTTTCACATTTAATTATATACTAGCGGAACCCGTGACCTACGGCCCATGCATTTTTATCTTATTTAAAAAATAAATAAATAAATAAATAAGCCGTGTCGTGATGTTGGCCATGTACTTACAGTGTCCAGCAGTATTGCGTATACTCAAATACGCAAGGAGTCAGCAATTATAAAATAAATAATATACTTAAAATGAGTAATTATTAACTAATCACGTTAATTTTGCTTTTCGAACAGCATCCAAATTCAGCGAAAGCGTCATCATAAAATTATTAAAACAAATGTACCGTCTTTTCCTACGTTGGCGTTCATTAGTGTTTCCAATTTTAATTTTCACATTTGAAACTATTCTAACTTTAGAAAATGCTAAGTATAATGAATCCCGGCTCTGGTAAAATAAATTTCGAGTTTATTAAATGCTTTTCCTTGATCCCTATTAATAGTGACTAGCTGAACCCGTGGTATATGTCCCCCGTTCTTGTAGTTCGGGTTCACCCTGCGGCTGGCCCGCTTGGTTTCCTTGGGTGCAGTCAATGGATTGCGTTTGAGACGGTTGAGGCAGGTAGAAGGGATCTGGATTTACTACATATACTACGTTTTCTAGGTTCGGTTAAGCTAGGTTAATCGTATCTGAAATTTTGGGTTATTCTTGTCTAAAATTGTTTTTTCCTAAATTGTAAATGGCAATCCAGTATCTGCGGATGATAAAATAATTGTACGTTATAAAACAATATTTCCAGATATCTGCCCTGCTATAATATCTTAGCCGCCGATTGGTGTAGCGATGTGGGTGCTGGACTTTCACCCAGTTGCCCAGGGTTCAATTCCCTGGCGAAATAACAACGGATTTTTAATATCGATATGCTCCGTTAGAAGGTTTAGGACAACTCTGATGTGAGTTGGGTTGCCTATAGCTCGTAGAAGCCTCTTTGAGGGTTATCAGGTGTTAGATTCACTTCTTACATCAGAGATTGTTCTAGCAACATCTTCTCTGGAGATGGAGATGAAGTGCATGCATTTCCGTGGTTCGAAACCCATGCCAAGCCGTAGGTCTCCATTGTCCTGTGCCATTTTAAGCACCACACAGGACAGAAGGTGGCAGCATATGCTACACCTCAAAAGAGTATGCAATCTCAAGAAGAATATCTCCGCTGCAAACCTTCTAACATGCGATCAAAAAATAGCGTTAAGTGAGTTTTAGATGCCATGATTTTGCCGATCTTACACAGTATAGCACATGCCATGCTAAGCATTTTTTTGCTCGCATGTTATTAGTGTAACCGCATTTCGGAAAAGTTAATTTTTGGGTCGATGTTCTTGTATTATGTCTTACATACTGTTTTTATTAGTTAAATTATTATTAAATACTAGCCGCGCGCGGCTTGGTATCTTTAACAACTCTTTTCAAGCTGTTGAAATCCAGTGCTGCGAGAGGGCTTAAAACAACTTTCAACACAAAAATTGCTAAACCGATTCGTGTATTTTAAATTAGTTGAAGAACATACAGATTGTCACTATTTCACTGGCAACATAGGCAGGTAATGAGTGAGACAAGACAGGGATAGGAAACTAACGTGTACGATAAAAAAGGAAGATAATTGTCGCATCTGTGACCACTTTGAAATCTAAAATTAATGTGATTTATAAAATTAAATTTAAAAGTTATCATGGACATGTGAATCCCTACTTGGTGCGATTTTATCTGCTTTTCTTGTTGCATTCATTCATTGCCTGTTCCTTTCCAGTAACAAGCAACAATTTTCATATGTAATTTGAATAAACTAACATATTTAATTTAGTAAAAAAATACTGCAGGAAGTAATGCCAAGGATAAGAAAATTCAAACCGTTTATTTATGCGCATCCGCACCTACATTCATAAAACAAAGTTTTAATTTTTGGGTGAATTACAATTTGCTGATACCGTCGGCCCAAATTTTAGATTTTTCGGTATGCATGCTTCATGCTCGGCGTTTGTGTTCGAAATGACAGTAGCGGATTATATTCGAATAATACCAATAAAACGTGTACATCCAATTTAGCTTAGCTCTATTGAATACTGTAGCGAACTGTTTGTTGCCCCTTAGCACAATGATGTGGCTTTTAGTAGCAGGGGCCCCTCATCACTAAAATTTGAGACAGCTGGAAAGGATCGGGATTTAATATATAGATTTGCGTTGATAATTTTATGATTATGAAAAATTATTTTACTTATATTTCTTACTAATAATAAATTTATACTGATAAGGTTTTTTGAACACTTAAATTGCATAGTTAATAACTGTGAGAAGATTCATTAAAAAAAAAATTTAAGCATCTTTGGCAACTGAATTTTTTTTTCGTAATTTAATTTTACCTATTCTTGGCAACAAGCAACTGAGAACTAAGAGAATTTCTCACAAAAGAGAGAGTAGCCCGACAATGACATTTTCTTACTTATTATAAAAACTAAAGATATTAAAATTTTGTAATAAATCAGCGGCAAAAAATATGTAAGCACAGAACGAAGACATAACAGAAACCATTAAGTGTTCAAACGTGCCCTACTTTTTAAAGACTCTTGCTCGTAGAATCACAAAGTGCTATTAAGTACCTACATATCTACCTACTTTAAAATGGCAGGAAATGTTTTAGGAAGTTTCACACACACTACTATGGGACGTAATTTTACATGTGCAATAAACCAGCTAAGTAATTTCGTAATTGCGGTTACAAAATACATTTTTATATAACACAAGACAAATTAAAATTCTTACAGAACTGATTTGTGGCCACTGTTCGAAGGACGCGTTTCGCTTAATCCATTATTGAGGTGATAAATTTAAAGCCCTAATGTTTTTTTTGACACATTATTAACGAGGCAGATGATAGTAGATGAAAACCAATTAAAATTTGTTGTTGTATATCCGATTTATTATAATTTGCTATTGTTTTTAGTCAAGAGAACTGAACAATTAATTTCCTCATCATCGGCGGCAATAAAAATTTTGACAAAGAAAATAAGACCTTGAAGTCTTGGTTGAAATTGTTTATTGCTTAAAGACAACGTAAGGTCAAAGTATTAAATATAAATGACTAATAAACCACGCATCCACGTAGCATTGAAATATTATTCGGAGATGAAAAGAAAACTAAACAAAAAACTTACAACGCCTGCAAAGGTGATATGTAGGCTATACTAAAATAGTTAAACATTACCAATAAATCTTATAATTTTAAAATTATAGCGACCATTGCAGCAATCTTAATGACCGCAAATTAAAAATGTAAGTATTCCCAATACAGTCTTATAAATCAGTTATCAAAACTACGAAAAGAGAGGAAAATATAAGGCGAAATAAAAATAGTTTGTTTATTAACTAAAGTAAACTAAAGTAAAAAATATCTGTTGGAACTCTCATTAAATGTTCATAGGACAAAAAAACCGCTAACCGCTCAGAAGGTCACGATGACTAAATATTTAAAACAATTTTTTTGCAAAAATTCCGGAACTACCATTGATTATATTTGTTACAGAAGTAAATGTTTATAAAATTCAAACGTCGAAATGCATAGAGCATTTTTGTTGTAAGTCTTACTCTGGAGTTTAGCAATATCATTTTAGTGAAGTCTAAAAAATATATTTTTTAAACTTAAAAGCTTCTATTCGTTCACACGAGGTAGCGCAATCGCCTTAGCATTTCACTCGAAAAAATTTGCCAAGGGATGTAAGACAAATAGGTTAAACCGTAGACATTTTCTTCTAAATGAAACAATTAATCTCTCATCTCTACCTAATTTGACTAACTGATCGTTTTCGGTAGTTAAAATAGGCGCATTTATGCATCGACATTCGCTAACATTTCGGTTTGATCTTAGATCCATTTGTCATCTGATTAAAATAATAACGCGATCGCGCCACCTCGTGTGAACGATCGAATGCTTTTATGTTCACAAAATATAATTTTTAGAGTTTATTAAAATAACATTCTTAGACTTTCAAACAGAATTCATGTAAATTTAAAAAAATTATTCTGATCTCGACAAGGTAGGGACGACTAGCCAGCCAGGTCTCCAGATCTCGTCTTAATGGTCTTTTTATGGGACAACCAAGATATTTACCAAACAAAAATATCCCAAAATTTGTTTAACATCGTGAATGGAAATGATGAACACGCTCGTCAGTTTTTAGGAAACGTATTTCCAACAGGCCAGACAGGTCTCCAGATGTCGTCTGACTGTTTTTTACAGGGTAATCTTGAAGACGTTTACAAAGCGAGAAGATCCCAAAATTTGGTAACGTCGTAAATGGAAATGATGTACACGTTCATCACAAAAAAAAGCATTTCCAATAGGCCAGCCAGGTCTCCAGACCTCGTCTGACTGTTTTTCTTCATGGGGTAATCTTTAAGATCTTTACAAAGCGAGATCTCAAAATTAGGTAACATTGTGAATGGAAATGATGTGCACGATCGTCAGTATTTAAAAAACGTATTTCCAGCAAGCCAGTCAGGTCTCCAGATCTTTTACGACTGTTTCTTTATGGGGTAATCTTGAAGATATTTACCAAGCGCGAAAATCCCAAAATTTGGTAACATTGCAAATAAAAATTATGTAAGCGCTCGTCAGTATTTAGAACAAGTATTTTCAATAAGCCAGCCAGGTCTCCAGACCTCGTCCAACTGCGGATTGTTTTATGGGTTAAAGATATTTACCTAGAAAGAGGACTTGGCATCGAAGATCTTAAAATTCTGTAAAATCGTACGTGTTAATGTACGTGTTCGTCAGTATCCTAGAGAAAGTGTTTCCGAATAGGGATGAGTGGCCAGTTAAGTCTCCAGACCTCGCTGTACCAATTTTTCTATGGGGCAATAATAAAGAAATTTATCGAGAACAAACAGTTGGCAAATAAAAATTCGGTAAAATCATGAAATGTATTTAATGAACATTTTCGGCAGTACCTAGAGAAAGTATTTCCAAATAAGAATGCGTAGCCAGCTAAGTTTCCAGAGCTCGCTTTTTTTTGCCGGGTAGCCTTGAAGATATTTATTAAAAATGACATGTTGGCAGAGAAGACATCAAAACTCGGTAAAATCGTACAATGGAATTAATAATGTACATGTTCGTCAGCATCTAGAGAAAGTGTTTCCAATTAAAGATGACTGGCCAGCTCAGTCTCCAGACCTAACCCTACCGTTTTTTGGGGGTAGTCATAACTGCAGTACACGCCCTTGTCGAAATATCTCCATAATTAGTAGATGGATCGCAAGGAGAATGAATATTGAGTGGCCAGCTAGATCCCAGACTATAACCCGCTGACTTGAAAATCTCAAAATACAGTTTCTTGCAAGCATCCAATTTTATTGGAAAAATTAAACCTCTTGTGATATTGTATATGATTGTGCAATAATACTATGAGGAGACGATGATTATCGCAAAAGGCACGATCAGTTGAAACAAAATTTCAAACTAGTTGAATAATTACTATAATAATGACACGACATTGCCTTCAAAGCAATAGATTTTTATAGAGAAGTAAGCACGCAGTTTATTTCAATAAGCTGTGGGTCGAGTTGTAGTGTTTTATAATTATAATTTATAAATAATTTAAAATATGACACTAACTAACCGTGCAATGAAATCTCAAGAATTTAAACCCTATTAAAATTGTACCTATTTATATCTTACGGATCGTGGGTGTACCTGAACACGCATTCTTGATTAATTTAATTAACATAATAATGCAATCGGTTATGAATTATTGGAAAAGCACAATATGTTTTGTTTTCTATTGCAAATGGATACGTTCCTAGGATATAAAAAAAACAGCTTCGTACGATTAACTTTATTAATAAATAACCCCTTTAAGAGCCAATAAAATGAACCTCTAGTAGGTAAATTGCTGTTACTTATAGCCAATAGTCTTTAACATTCCCCGCAAATCATAAAACTTTGCAATATCTAGTCGTTGAACTTTGAGGCCGGCTAAAAACGTGTCACAAACCGGCCCTGACAAGTGACTACAGCAGTTTAAAAGAAAACCGATGGAGGTGGGTTCATCTACATAGTAAAAGAACTCCTAATGGTGACACTTTTAACATTTTCTTCCCAAACGTTTCCAAATTACCCCGCTCATACCTACAATGCACGCAGGAATTCCAGAGCCGCCTTGTACTTTTGGTTTCTTGAATTTTAATGTCTTCAACAACATTACCTGCCTCGATTCTTGCTCATTGTATGATGTAATGCGCGAGTAGTCAAGCGTATTGACCCATGTTAAAAAATTACCTGTTTAACTAGTACATTATAATTCTGAATGCCAAGTTTAAACTTATGGTTAAATTTAGAGAAATTGTGGCACGTTTATGTCCGCTTTTTTAAGCACTCATTATTTTGAAGAACCAGTTTCATGTTTTCGTTGCGTCAACATTGTTTTCAAAATAAAAACACGCGTAGAAAATTTCTACAAAAGGTATACAGAAATCCTATGAAATGATGCGGAGTTACCCCACTTAAAAATTTTGTTTTAATTATTGGGACATGCAGCAGAACAAAAATAAATGACAAATAGATTACCGAAACCTTAAGCAAAAAAGTGGGCGCAATTTGTCCGACACTTAACTTCTACATCATGTATGTCTTACCCTTGCTTAGATTAGAACTTTTTTGTACTCTAAATGTACATTTCGACTTCTAAGCAGTCATCATCAGTAAAAAACAAATGAGATGATCCACAACGAATCTGAAAACTGGCGAATAGGAAGTCACGAATTGCAGATGGGTGGTTCTGAATTTATAGTTTCGGGATTCCTCCCCTCCCGTCATGCGTTAAATTTAATTAACGAAGAATTTAGAATCAAACCCGAGTCTTCATTTAAAAATATTAGTTTGAACTTTCTAAATAAATCTACAAATTGTTAGTTTGATAAACCTACAAAATGTTTAACGCACGACAAGAGGGGAGCAATTCTGAAACTATAAGTTCAGATCCACCCATCGGCAATTCGTGGTTTCAGACCGTTGTGATTCTACACTTTTTCTACTGATGATGACAGCTTAGCAGTCGAAATGTACATTTAGACTACAAAAGGGTGTTATTTTCGCTTTATTAATCATATCTCGTTGCTCATTTGTATTTACTAGGGAGTGTATTTACTAGGGAGTGTTGAACGTATACTGAAAATCTATACGCATCGTGTGGATTTATTCCACTTAAAATTTTTTATTTAAGTTATTGAAAAGGTGGGCACAATTTGTCCCACTCACATTCTCCATCATGTATTTTTCACCCTTGCGTAGATTAAAACCGTAAATTGCATACTAGGGTAAAAATAAAACCCTTTAATTCTGACAACAGCTTTTTGGTATTCTAAATGTACATTTCGCTGCTAAGCAGTCATCATCAGTAGAAAATAAAAATGATGATCCACAACAAACCTGAAAATTACAGAAACGAAGTCGAAATGTGTCTTAAGCCTTGAGAATAGGAAATCATGAATTGCCAATGGGTGGATCTGAATTTATAGTTTTTCGGGATTCCTCCCCGCCCTTTGTGTCGTGCGTTAAATTTAATTAACCAAGAATTTAGAATCAAACCCAAGTCTTGATTTAAAATGTTAGTTTGATGAACCCACAAATTGTTAGTTTGATAAATCTACAAAATGTTTAACGCACCACAGGAGGGGAGGAAGCTATTGAAAAGGTGGGCACAATTTGTCCCACTCACATTCTCCATCATGTATTTTTCACCCTTGCGTAGATTAAAACCGTAAATTGCATACTAGGGTAAAAATAAAACCCTTTAATTCTGACAAGAGCTTTTTGGTATTCTAAATGTACATTTCGCTGCTAAGCAGTCATCATCAGTAGAAAATAAAAATGATGATCCACAACAAACCTGAAAATTACAGAAACGAAGTCGAAATGTGTCTTAAGCCTTGAGAATAGGAAATCATGAATTGCCAATGGGTGGATCTGAATTTATAGTTTTTCGGGATTCCTCCCCGCCCGTTGCGTCGTGCGTTAAATTTAATTAACCAAGAATTTAGAATCAAACCCAAGTCTTGATTTAAAATGTTAGTTTGATGAACCCACAAATTGTTAGTTTGATAAATCTACAAAATGTTTAACGCACGACAGGAGGGGAGGAAGCCTGAAACTACAAGTCCAGATCCACCCATCGGCAATTCGTGGTTTCAAATCGTTGTGATTCTTCATTTTTGTACTGACGATGACCGCTTAGCAGTCGAAATGTACATTTAGACTACAAAAAGTTTTTTTTAGAATTAAAGGGTTTTATTTTTGCTTTATTAATCATTTCTCGTTGCTCCTAGGGATTGTTGAACGTATACTGAAAATCTATACGAATCGTGTGGATTTATTCTGCTTAAGAATTTTTATTTAAATTACTGAAAAGGTGGGCGCAATTTGTCCCACACCCACATTCTCCATAATGTATTTCTCACCCTTGCGTAGATTAGAACCATCAATTGCATACTAGAGTAAAAATAAAACCCTTTAATTCTGACAAGAGCTTTTTTGTATTCTAAATGTACATTTCGACTGCTAAGCAGTCATCATCAGTAGAAAACAAAAATGATGATCCACAACGAACCTGAAAATTACAGAAACGAAGTCGAAACGTGTTTTAAGCGTGGTGAATAGGAAATCATGAATTGCCGATGAGTGGATCTAAATTTATAGTTTTTCGGGATTCCTCCCCTCCCGTCGTGTCGTGCGGTAAATTTAACTAACCAAGAATTTGGAATCCAACTCGAGTTTTGATTTAAAATGTTAGTTTGATAAACCTACAAATTGTTAGTTTGATAAATCTACAAAACGTTTAACGCACCACGGGAGGGGAGGAATCCCGAAACTAGAAATTTAGATCCACCCATCCGCAATTCGTGGTTTCAGATCGTTGTGATTCTTCATTTTTTCTACTGATGATGACCGCTTAGTAGTCGAAATGTACATTGAGACTACAAAAAAGTTCTTGCAAGATTTAAAGGGTTTTATATTTGTTTTATTAATCATTTCTGATTGCTCATATATTTACGTATTTACTAGGGAGTGTTGAACGTCCAAAAATCAATTTTCTCGTTTAACATAAATTCTCTTAATTACACAGTTTCACATTTCCATTGTTTAAACAATTTTACAATTAAATTTAAATTGCTAAACATTTTAACAATACCATTAGCATAATTTGTATTTTTAAACTAAATTAAAATACAGATCCGGGACGAACTGTTGTTCTAAATATCACGAATCGTTAGAATGCCACAAAATTTACTTATCTGTAATTTTCGTGACTAAAGAACCTCAATTTTTCTGTCCATATCGCATTCCGTTCGCACAAAGCTTGTAAATAGCTACAACGTGAACTTGACCTGCACTGGGATAAACCGTCATGATTAGGTGTCGTTACTTCAGTCGTTAGCCTACATTCTGTGTTAATTTCATTGTTTAAAACAGAAATATGTGCTCGCTTGTACAATGCCGTATAACTGGAAAACAACAAAGAACAAGAAATTAAATAAACAAATCTAGAAAAGCTTTGTTGTTTATCTAAAAAGGACGATTATAACAAAATAAACAAATATGATTATTTTTTCCTTAATTTCTACTCCGTTTAGTTCTCCATTAATATTATAAAATGTTTTAGATGTTACTTCATAGATTTTAAACCGTGCAGCATTTTGGTCTAATAATAATAAAACCTGATTTTGAACGGGACAACGAAGTTTGAGTGAAAGACATCCGGTTGAAACCACTTGCAAAGGCAATTTACAGCTTGTGCAGCTGAAAGTGAACCGACATTTGTCAAGGAAATACTCGGAAACATTTTTCAATGAGGTCTGGTGTCGGCTCAGTAACTAAATATGGGTGCTTCATAGCTTTAATGACCGCAAATTCCAAGGTACATGAAAACAAGTATTTTGAGCCTAGAAAACTGTACACGTTAGTAAGGCAAACAAATACGTATGATATACATATTAGCTCATCATTTTAGAACTGCTGGGGAGTGCTGATTTAGATTTAAATGTATTAATTCCTCTGTACTAATTTGCTCGTATAGAATCAAAATATTTGTTGTCAACTTTATTTGTAAACAGATATGTTACTTTAAATTATAAATGTTTGAAATATTTTTTGATACTTCCAGATAACAAACCGATATTTTCTGAAAATCTAATTGTTCTTGGTTCGCCCTGCAGCTGATTAGATGCGATTTGAATGTCGGACTAAAAATCGATATACATATTTTATTTAAAACGATCAAATATATGCAAAAAATGAAAAATATATTTTTTAACTAGAGCTAATTAACAGGCGTAGTTAAAGTCACGTAACTGCCGAAAAACGTGTTGTGGATATTAAAAAGCATTGTTTATTTCTCTTAATTTTTACAATAGTTGAAAATTCTTGTTGATCCTAATAAAGTACTTCAAATAGTCTATCGAACTGCGAAAAGTTTAGAATGATCGGCGTTTGCGTTTTTGAATAAATAATTAATCAATTTCAATTTTTTCAAAACTTCCTGGAAGGCGTCAGGGTAAAATTTGGAAGATTAGTAAACAAACAAATTTGTAGTTCAATGCAAGCTCTATCGACTCAAAAAATTAAAAAAGAATCGTGTGGGCAGTTTTTGAAAAATATTTTTTGAACAATTTCAAAATTTTAAAGCAGCGCCATTGCGATCGTTTTTGTATTCTCAAAATTTATTTTATTTCATCGAATACTAGCCGCAAAAAGCTCTCAAACAAGTCGTAGCTCATCCCGATCAGACAATTAGTTTTTGAGTAAATGGGCTTTAAAGTCTATATTTGCAAATAGTTGTAGCGGCCGCTATTTTGAAGCTAGAGAGTTCGGTAACAAAGTTTTCAATTTGCCTTAAGTTCTTCTCTCCGATCCCATGCTCAAATTTCCAAAATACAGTTTTGAAAAAAAACGCTACCAAAAAAACATGTCTTCGAACTCTAAATTTCAGACATATATTAACATTAAAAATGTTAACAATTAAACATTTTTAAAGTGGTTTAGACATTGCCAAAGCTTTCAATAAAAATATTTTTTGCATTTTATGTTAAGCCGAGTACACATTGAAAAGTTTTTACGTTGTGCGTTGCATTAGTGCGCGTGCGCAGATTTGGCCCGCACGGCTGATTGCGTAATACAAAACGTAAACGCGTTGTGTGATTGTGAACAAGTTGAGCGTGGTAAGTTTACTGCACAACATCAGTGATATTTAATTATTATTAAAATCAAATTGTTCATCGGCCATGTCGGCCACATTATCCAAAGAGGAATGCGCGGCGTTTATTATAATAAAAATAAGAATAAGAAACTCCGACAAAAAAAAACCTTTATCTTTAGGGTCCCACAAAACCTACGCTGCTGATAGTCTTGAATGAGCACCAGCGCATTCTCATTATTCTACTCAATTTTTGTATAATGAAGATTAATAGAAATTAAATAAAAAATTAAATAAGAAGTGTAGCGAACGTATTCGCAGCGGCATAACGCTTATTGAGCGATCCCCAGTTGAGCAGTGTCGTTTGGGCGGTGACTTAATTAAGCGGCTACCCAATTGAGCAGTTGTCGATTGAGCGGGGGCCGATTGAGGAGTGACATAAGTTAGCAGTAACCCGATTGAGCGGTTGTTAATTAATACAAAAAATAGAAATCAATAATTTAATATTTTACACTAGATAATTAAAATGTGCAAAATGCGTGACTTCTGTTTTCGGGTTTTGAGTCTATTTCAGCCAATATTATAACTGAATTTTATTTGTTGTACCAATTAACTTTATACATTTCAGTTATCTAGAATATAAAATGAGTTTCTTCATTTCTATTTCGCATTATTTAAAGCCGCTCAATTGAGTCACCGCTCAATCGAGGACCGCTCAATTAGGTCACCGCCAAGTATTTAGGAGACTGTTTAATCGAGACCGCTTAACTAAAGACCACGCAAATATGTACCGCTCAATCGGGGTGAAATCATTCGATGGTAACGCTTAGTACGTCCACGTTGGCGCAACGCAAATACGCAAATACGCAAATCTCTTTGTACTAGGACCAAAAACCGACAAAGACATGGATAGCGTGCATTGTATGCCACGAAAATATTTGTATGCGGCGGACCGTCCACATGCACATAAATTTCGACGCACACGCACAAATTTGCAGTAAAATTTCAAATTCATTATGATGGGTAAAGTCAAATTTTCATTTTGCAAATTTAAAAAATTCGAAAATTGATTTACATTCTGATTTTAATCATGATTTAAATCAAATAATTTATATTAAAAAATATTTTATAGAGAAATTTACGAATTATCACAATAACGTGCCCAATTAGGCAGTAAGCTGAGAATAAAATAGAATTAATAAAAGTATTACACTAGTGTTGTTTTTACCTTTAACGTTAAGGAAAAATCTAAATAAAATTCATAAATTCAAAACGTCTCTTTGATACCACAGTGAAAACAACGTATTCTAATGTTTCTGTTGCAAAGTAGGTGGGGCTACTGCTTGTAAGCAGAAGTCCCGAATTCCAATCCTACGGAACAATGATTCCTTAAAAAAGTTTTTGTTTTTTATTTAATTTTCACACTAGTTCTATAATCAAATACAATTAACACCACGATTTGCATAGTAAATTGTAAAAATTTAATACTTCGGGTAATAAATATATAAATAAAAAATAATTAATTAGTAATTCATTATTTATAACATAATTCAACATAAAAATTGACATCTATATAAGGGATTAAAGTAGCAAAGCTACAATCCACACAAAATTGGGGTAAACCGCCTAAGCTGGTATCAAACCACCAGGTGGTCCTCTGTGTACAATGCATCGTAATGGGTCAAGTAAACAAAAAAATGCTCACATTTAGGACTATTTATTATTATTACGGTGCAGTTAGTATGCGTACACAGAGAGCAACCTGACATTTAAGAAAATGTTTTTTGTTAATTTTAAAAGAAAAAAATTATTTGTTTCTGACTAAATAACACTAATAACAGCTAATAACAATAACACGGTTTAAATTATTGGTCAAAATTTCAGGCTTGGGCATGTAGATTATTTAATGTAAAATATACCAGAGTCCCAAGCCCCTCTTCAGTCGAGAAAAGATGGTAGGGATGGGTTAGAGCAAGGAATTTGGATAAGGCATGATTTCCGTGGATAGTACGCCCCAGTATTTAGCTTGTGGGCCAGGAAAACCACAGAAAAACCTGAGCCAAGACAGCCCGGCCCGGCCAGGAAATGGAACCCAGGCCTCCTGAATGGAAGGTGCTATTCTACATATTCTACGTATTCTACACACTTTTCTACGTTATGTAGAAAATAATATTCTAAGAGTAAAGTTAAAACCCTGCAAAATTTCATGGAGGCATAAAATCTGGAAAATTAGTTTTCCCTGCATTTTGCCTATACTTCAACTTTGCTAGGAAACCCTGTATGAACTGAAGTCACTGTGCGGGTTCCACGACTTTGGCTGTCACAGTAGCGGCAGAGTTACACAGAGCGTAGGGACCATACAGTGACTTTAGTATGAACTATAGTATAAATATTTTTTACTTCTAAAGAATCCATACATAAATAAATTAATTCTAAACAATAATTCAAAATAAAAATAAGATACATAAAAATGTAGCTTAGAAACACATAACGTTATGCTGGTTATTAAATTTTTAAACAAAAACATTAACTTTGCAAGACAATACCTAATTAGTTTCCGAAAATAAGCAGGGGTAGTTAAATAAATAAATTTAAAAAAATAAAAAGAGAATTTGAACATAAAACCGATTTAAATCAAAAAAATCCAATTTAAATCAAATAAATAGAGCGTTTTAATTTATTTTCATAATAATTAACGATTTTTGCACGTTGATTCTTGGTCGGTTTTGAAACGGCAAATATACCATTAAAATATATATGGCGTAGTTGCAAATTGCTTTACCGCTGCACAGCAGCGGCGGCGCGACGGTAGAGTACTGGTCCGAGTCCCGCTTTGGAGCGTACTTTACTAAATGTGAGTGGGTTCAAATCCCACTCACTTCACTTCCAAGAGTGTTTGTAAGTGGTTTTTTTTAAACTAAGCTCTGTTACATGAAGCCACATGACCTTAGTGATGGGAGCCCCCGTAAGGAGCCACAAGAAAAACGTTTTCAGTATTACAAAATTTTAGTTTAATGAAATATTTCTCAGATTAAGTTGGTCAAATTGCTATTTTCGAAGTCTTCTAGTTAAAGGTAACAGAAAATGCCTGTTTTCCGCGTCTACGGCATGCAAGGATGCAAATAATTGCAAAAAAATAACCTCATACTTTCACAGAAAGGAAACCGATGAACAATTTAAACAAATCACAAGGACAATCATTAAATCTATACTCATAAAAACTATAAGCTAATTTTGTATGCAAGCGCCATTTATATTTACTTTTTTATAGCAATCAATCGATCTTGTTGGGCAACCGTATTCACCTGGTAACCTTATGCTGTAACGAGCGTAACACGGATCTATTTAAATATGATCGAGTTGTTCTACAAAACATTATTTATCGTACACTCTCCGCCATCGAGATGATTATATCGAACAGGAGGCCTTGACTCTTGGTCACTGTACTGAATTAGACTGATTTGAAAGACAATTGGGTACAACCGGTTCAACAGCTACCGTGTCGTTCGCTGGATCGAGAAATGCAGGGCATACCAACAGTTTTAATTACTTGACGCGACTGTTTGATTTTTTAAGACCATCTTAAACTTTTTTCGTCGACAGTTGTCAATAGGCTACTTTTACTTCTTTATATTTGTTAGGAAAAAGTGACAAAAAACTAAAAATATGAAAGCAATTCTGTTAGTTTTTTTTTATTCTTCAAAATGTTGTCAAAGGTTCTAGAAGTTGTGTTTTCGTGGAAACTTTTGGGTGCCCACTGCGGTCCTTCAAAACGTTTAAATTCTTAAAAGAAATTGTTGTGCAGAATTCCTAGAAACCTGTAAAGACCTACGCAGAAGTCTTTGGAAAGTAGTAATAAGTTTATTCGCTCTTTTGACGTCACTGTAACGCTGCGTTGAATTTCTCCCCGTACCTGCAGTGTAATCACTTTAAAGTAACCACTTGTGTTTACAGATCTTGTTCAAGGTTTGAAATAGCATTAAAATTCAAACCAATCCAAGTTGCCCCATACATACTGGGTGTCAGTTTGAAAACGTACAATATTTTATATCTCTGGAAGTAAAACAGGTATTAAAAATTTCTAGAAACCGTTTCTACAACATGGAGGAGAAATCACCGTGACTTATAATGTAACCTTCCCCATTCAATCCCTTAGGCCCTAGCCACCCCAACAAAAAAATTTCAAATGGTAATACCCACCTTGTCATACCACATTGAAAAACTCTTGAAAAACATTTTGGAAGTTTTGGCCTGGAATAACTCGGTACTCCTGAAATATTCGTTGTCGCAGTTTGCAATGGATTGAGGCTGAGTTTTGTAGACAACAAATCTTAAGTAACCCCATAAAAAGAAGTCTAATGGGGTCAAATCTAAAGATCTCGGGGGCCATTTTAATTCTTAATTTTCCGAAACGAATTAGGTAAAAATGTTTACTGCTATTGAATAGCATTTTTTAAGCGCTTTTCAATGAGGTATCGCAAGGTGGGTGTTACCTTTTGAAATTTTTTTGTTGGGGTAGCTAGGGCCTAAGGGGTTGAATGGGGAAGGTTACCTTATGAGTCATAATGATTCCCCTCCAAGGTGTAAAACGGCTTACTTCTAGAGATATAACACATTGTGAGTTTAAAAATTGACACCCTGTATCAAAACATCTACGCATCCATGAAGAATAGTTGTTTAATTAAACAAAGCTATCATAAATGCTTAGAAGTCAATGAAAATCATTTGAAAATTAATACACAAAATCAATTGTGAAATTTATTAGTAGGTTACACTTTTCTGTAGCTGGACTCCATTAAATGCAAAACTAATTCTTATCCGAGTAGAAAAGTGGGCGTTTTGTAAATCCAAGGTCAGGCAGTTGCAATTATCATTAAGCAATAATTAATATAACAAAATATAAAAAATCGGTGCCATTAACTTCTAGAGGTCGAACGAACGCATATGTGAAACGATTATTTCCGTTTAGAAAATCAACGCTCATATTCACGCGTTGATATAATTTATTGCCGCATTTAAATTTTATGCCTAATATTAAATTATAAAAAACGCCAAAACCAATTGGCAATTAAACCTTTCTCTAATAAACCTGACGAAACAGATCGATTAATGAATTAAATTAACAGAAGCGGTGGAGAATAACCGTACCTCAAGACGGTTTACACTTCAAATATTTCTCTGGATACCTCCCACCACCTTTCTTGGGTATTTTGCATTTACCTACAAAGACGTTGCTCTCCACCTTAACAAATGATTTGTCATTTTATGCATTCACCGACAAAAGGTAGGAAGATTTGTGGGATTACACCAAAAGGCAGGTAAACGGACAACTATTTGTGTAAATGTCCAGAGGAATAGAACCTGACTTGTAGGATAAGAAGTGTTAGTAGCGATATGTTCCTTAAATATCCCCATTCATTATCTAGCCTAACTGGGAAGACAAAATCAAAACTAATAATTTATCAACAAAGGGTGAAGTAAAGCAAAATTTTTTTACGTACGAACCTATCTTTTTTGCCACTGCTTGATTAGTATTTTTTTCTCTTTACGCTGCTAGAAAATTCCCCCTTAAAGTTGTAATTTTAAATTAATAAAAAACGCGGTAGTGCAAAAAAATCGTAATTTTTGTTTTATTTAAATTTTAAATTTTTTATTTAAAACTGATTTTTTAATTTAAACTTTTTTTTATCTAAACAGATTTTTTTATTTAACTACTTTTTTTTTATTTCAACTGATTTTTTGGATTTCAACTTTTTTTTAAACTTATTTTTTTATTTCAACTTGTTTTCGTTTGTTTTAAACTGATTTCTTTGATTTCAAATGATTTGTTTTATTTAAACCAAATTTTTCTTATTTAAACTTATTTTACTTACTTATTTTATTTAAACTGATTTTTTTTTATTTAACTGGCGGTTTTTATTTCACTGTTTTTTTTTGTTTAAGCTGATTTCTTTGATTTAAAATGATTTTTTTGATTAAACCAATTTTTTATTTAAACTGCTTTTTATTTAAACTAATTTTTAAACTGTTTTTTTTAATTAAACTAACTGTTTTTTTATTTAAACTGATTTCTTTTTTATTTCAACTGATATTTTTTTTTTTAACTAATTTTTTCGTACGTCCCCATTGTAATTTGTACAAACTAATAACGTATTATCTGCAGAATTCACTGTGTAAGCATTTTATAAATAAGCGTTGTGCGTTGTTTTGTTTAATAATATATAAAATTCTCAGTACCGTAATCGCAATATTTGAGTAACATTTCTATAAGGTATCTTATTTTCATTTTGATTTATTGTGCAAAATTACATTTTTATTTTATATATGCATTTGTGCAGGTGTAAAAATAAAATTTTGTGTAGCTGTCTACGGGGGGGGGGGGCTCCCCACTGAGCTCATACACAGACATCCAGGAAAAGTACAGTCGGTGAGATTCGAACCCGCTCGCCTCTGTCAGAATAGCTCCAAACCCTGAGACTTTAACCACTACTCTATTGACAGTCTCTAAAAATTAACTTTATAATGTATACAGTTCAAATAAAGCATATATAATTGTTTATTTAACACTTATATGCGATTCTACTCTATTTTGAGCGTACTTCCAAATTAGGTACGTTATTGTATACTAACTAGATTCACCCTACTTGCGAAAATGTTCAAAACTAACACATAACCGTGATCATCTGCCGCAGCGCGTTGCTATTGATGGTTGAAGCATCAAATGTGGGGATACATGATAAAAATTCGAAACACATCAGTATTTTTGATAGATTTCCAAATTAAACTGTTTTTTTTTAATTAAACACATGGCTAAAATTGTTATTTTGTGATTCTGTTTAATAAATCTTGTGCACAAATTACAACAAAAAAGTTTGTTTGTAATTAATTGTGCACAAAACTGACAGATGCTACGTGTTTAATCTAATTAGAGTTTTATTAGTAGTACTAAACACTAACAAAAGCTATATTAATTTTTCTTAATTTAGAAGATGTACGGCAAAGTTTAAATTTACAAAACATTTGAACGACAGCTTTTAAAAGAAACCTTTGTCCAGTAAATAAGATCTGTGCACCGATACACTCCCGCTTGGGCTCTAATTGGCCAATCAGAGACAGGCATACCACGTGATTGTTGTCCATTTTAAGGTACATTTGGTTCTGCAGTGTTGCAGCACCAAAAATTGTTTTAGTTTTCATTTTCAGTTTGCGAACGGGTGCTTTTAACAGTTTGAAGTTGTTTTAGTTCATTAAATCGACAAATAAGAACCAAATAACCACCGCAATTGTTTTTTATTGAATGTTATTTATTGACGGTGCCGTATACATTGTTCTTAACGTAAAAAATGCATATTTCGAAAAAGTTGCAAATTAAACAGGAACGACGGCCACTACCTGATATGGTTATTGAATTCTAAGGAAGTAGCAGAGTAAAGCAGTATGTATGTAAGGAAATACTTATTTGGACTAATAGTTTTTTCTTAACATCACATATCGCCGTTATAGGCACACAGACCACGCCCACTTTTTCAAAAAAAAAGTATCACCTGCACCTTACTTTGATTTCATAAAATTGTTATATTCTTTGGAATACCCCACAAGCCGCCACCGACGGATCTTGATCGACGGTTAACTATTAAAACATTCTAGTTATTATCTTTTCACTACCAGGCCCTACTTTCGTATCAACATTATTATTCCAGATTTACCAAAAAAATTAAATTGATTTGAATTTTATAAAGTTTTTAATACGTATACCAGTGAAGTTCAAATTTTTTTAAAGATGAAATTTGCAAAATTTCGTAGGGGACAAAAATAGGAAGCAATAAATAAAAAAATGTGGTCTTAAATTAATATTATTATATCTAATTTTTCGAAGAAAACAAATAAAAACAAAAAATGAATTACCATATCCTAACATCAAAATTGAGCCTACAGAACTATTCCACACTGATTTAAGTTGCGTAGAATGTGTTGAAAAATGAATATTAACGGTGTGCCTATACTTTTTACTCGCCCTCTATTACAAATATTTGTCTGTTTGTAAGCAAGGTTACATATACAGTGTGTCCGAAAAGAATATCCATTTTGTGGAAAAATATTTCAAATTAAAGTTGTTTAGTATTTATTTAGTTTTACATAACAGGGTAATACTTAATTATTATTTAAATTGAAAAACAAAAGCGCAACGAATAATTTTTTTTTACTGCCAACGTACCTCAACACTGTACTCAATAGATACATTATTTTTCTCTTTTCGATTATGTAAAACATTAAAACACTGATAAAAATTTCGAGTAAAACGCGAAAAATCTTTTCACATTATCAGGTGCTGAATTTAAACAAAAGCCTTTCACAATCGCAGTGTTCTGCCTGGAAATTCATTTGTTTACTCTTAGCAATCAAAAACAAATGAAAGAAGAAAATGTGAATGCCATAGCTTCTACTTAAATAAAGGGCTTGCTGATATGAAGAAGTTTTCACGTTTTTCTCGAAATTTTTTACATCATTGAAAAGAAAAAAAATCTCTATCAAATGAGTCAAGTATAGGTGTACGTTGTCATTAAAAAGACTGACGTGTCATTCGTTGTGTTTTTGTTTTTAAAAACAATAATAACTTACTATTGCTTTGTTATGTAAAAGTAAATATTAAACAACTTTTACATATCATGAGAACCTATCACCACATTCACCAACAAAATTTCCTAAAGATCTAAATTATTTAATTATTACAACCATTTCATATTTTTTTATAAATTTATAAAATAAATGATTTAATTGCAGGCTATTGGCATCAGAATAATTTTGATATTCCTAGTAAATAAAATAAATAACTGTAAAATTTTCAACCAGCACCTAAGGAAATTTTGTTTCTATAAGTAGAATCTGCAGTTTTAAACGGTTTTTATTTCTATTTGTTTTTCTTAAGAGTATCCATTAAATTTTTCTTTTAAAAGCTTGGTCAACGTGAATTTCCATATTTACTGCTAATTTGCAAACTACGTACAAAATAAATAAACACACAATAGCTGCACGCTGCAACTAACTGCCGCTGACCGGCGCAATTAAAGTAAAAACTACCAGAGGCCGTGCCTTTGCCGTGCTTATTTCGTTCTAAAATCCCTACTATTTCTTTCATCTGTCCATCTGATCATTGCATTATTTGTAACAATGCGCATGCAAACGTATTAGAATAACAGATTGGTTGATTGTGTCGTATCTGGAATCATTTGGCCCTTATAAGTCCGGCCTTCGCGTTGGCGAGACTGTGTTTAAAGGCAACGGTCTATTTATTTGCCGCCTAGCTTATAATGTTACGGGGTGGTGTTAAAAAGTAAAAACTGTGTAAGTAACTTTCTTTTTATTGAAAGTTAGAATTTGATTTTTTTTGATAAGTTATGAATAGGCACTGCCTACGCTGCCCAATAAGACGGACCGCCACTGATATATACTTCTTGAAAATTCTACTTTTCATTGTACATTATTTCGAAACTAAAAGTATTTTTATCATAACTTTGCCCTTAATGGGATTTTCTGAGAAATATCACATTTTAGAGCCAAACCTCTAAAAAATTTTTGGTCTCAAACCCTAAAGCCTGTTAAATTTATAGATTTTTAGAACTACTGGTCAGATTGCAGCATATAACAAACCCTCTTTGGCAAACACTTGAGAAGTGATATTACTCTTTCACAGATTAAATAAATTAATATATTATCTGTAATTTTCGTGCAAATATTGTATTTAGAAAGTAATTTGATACATATTTTATGTATTTCAAAACGAAAAATGACTTTTAATACTCCTGGTTCTCCAGTGAATATTTAAAAGAGGCAATAAAATCAAACACTTAATAGATTTGATAAACCATAATGACTTATATTTTCTTTATAATAAATTTTTTTGCCACAATTAAATAGTTATCATATAAAACTTCTTCTACAGTTACACATTTTTAATCCCATATCAAATGAATTTTTTTGTGATATTTTATAACCAAAATTTTAACGACGTCGTTTTTTGAGGTGTCCAAACAACTAATAAATTGGCGAGTTCAAACACATGTTTATTGTGTTACATAAATCAATATGAAACATCCAATAAAAACTGCACTAACACGTTTGGTTATGGCACAAAAGTAAATTATTTTAATTTCATTTTCGTATCAAAAATGTTTTAATAGTTCCAGCTTTATAATTGGAATTGCATGAAAATCGGTGTATCAATGACAGGAAATGCGATAATACTAAAACATGCTCCATTAATTAACAACTAATTTCATCGATTATCTTTAGATGGGCACAAATTGCTATCATTGTCAGTAATTAACAAAGAGAAAATATATACCAGTTTCCATTAATGGATAAAAGCTTTTAGATTAATACAAAAATGTGTGATATAATCGGTATGTTGCAGCGTTACGTATGATTACAGAATTTTTTTTCCAATTCCTTGGGAAAAATTGTAAAAAGCGACAATCAAATAAATCAACTTCTACAACTCTTTACATTGGGTTAAAACATAATTAATTTAGATATTGCCGTATTGGTAATAGAAGAAAAGAGGCCGAAAATTTACGATCGTAAAATTGTCATAGTTTACAAACATTTGGTATACAACATAAATGTTTGTTTTAGCTTCTCCAGCGGAGGGTAAAGACTCTGGCCGTGTGTATTTAACCAATGTTTAAAAAGATATAACATACTGTTATATAAACAAATTAAAGTCCTATTACAGAATAAAAATAAACTTTTTTCTACCATTTTGATATACGAAATTAATCATTTCTTCTTACTGATAACAATTAATTTAATACCATGTTAAGTTTCAAATTTTCAAATTGCAATTAGGAATAACCATTTGAGATAAATAATTCTAAAGTAATTTAAATGTACCTGGGATTTTGATACCAAACAGAAATACCCATAATATTTATTCCCACAGAGAAAAGGCTTAAAGATTGGAATGAGCACATTCGAACTAAAACTTGAAACAAACCTTTAAAGCGAAATAAATGTAAACCAATTTGTTGCAAAAGTGTCATATATGTTTATTAGAGGGCCGTGAACCGAAAAAAAAAATTACTTTCGGTTACGCTTCAATTTTTTTTTAAATTTCGGTTGCGTTTTCGGTTACGGATTACTGCTACAAAAAATTTCTGTTTTCAGTTAGGTTTGTTTATATTCTATTTTAATTTTTAGCTGCGTTTTCGGTTACGGTTTACTGCTACTAAAAATTTCTGTTTTCGGTCAGGGTTTAATTCTATTTTAATTTTCGATTGCATTCTCGGTTAAAGTTTACCGCTACTAAAAATTTCTGTATTCGGTTACGGTTCAAATTGTTTAAATTTCTGTTACGTTTTCGGTTACGGATTACTGCTACAAAAAATTTCTGTTTTCAGTTAGGTTTGTTTATATTCTATTTTAATTTTTAGCTGCGTTTTCGGTTACGGTTTACTGCTACTAAAAATTTCTGTTTTCGGTTACGGTTCAAATTGTTTAAATTTCTGTTACGTTTTCGGTTACGGATTACTGCTATAAAAAATTTCTGTTTTCAGTTAGGTTTGTTTATATTCTATTTTAATTTTTAGCTGCGTTTTCGGTTACGGTTTACTGCTACTAAAAATTTCTGTTTTCGGTCAGGGTTTAATTCTATTTTAATTTTCGATTGCATTCTCGGTTAAAGTTTACCGCTACTAAAAATTTCTGTTTTCGGTTACGGTTCAAATTGTTTAAATTTCTGTTACGTTTTCGGTTACGGATTACTGCTACAAAAAATTTCTGTTTTCAGTTAGGTTTGTTTATATTCTATTTTAATTTTTAGCTGCGTTTTCGGTTACGGTTTACTGCTACTAAAAATTTCTGTTTTCGGTCAGGGTTTAATTCTATTTTAATTTTCGATTGCATTCTCGGTTAAAGTTTACCGCTACTAAAAATTTCTGTATTCGGTTACGGTTCAAATTGTTTAAATTTCTGTTACGTTTTCGGTTACGGATTACTGCTACAAAAAATTTCTGTTTTCAGTTAGGTTTGTTTATATTCTATTTTAATTTTTAGCTGCGTTTTCGGTTACGGTTTACTGCTACTAAAAATTTCTGTTTTCGGTTACGGTTCAAATTGTTTAAATTTCTGTTACGTTTTCGGTTACGGATTACTGCTATAAAAAATTTCTGTTTTCAGTTAGGTTTGTTTATATTCTATTTTAATTTTTAGCTGCGTTTTCGGTTACGGTTTACTGCTACTAAAAATTTCTGTTTTCGGTCAGGGTTTAATTCTATTTTAATTTTCGATTGCATTCTCGGTTAAAGTTTACCGCTACTAAAAATTTCTGTATTCGGTTACGGTTCAAATTGTTTAAATTTCTGTTACGTTTTCGGTTACGGATTACTGCTACAAAAAATTTCTGTTTTCAGTTAGGTTTGTTTATATTCTATTTTAATTTTTAGCTGCGTTTTCGGTTACGGTTTACTGCTACTAAAAATTTCTGTTTTCGGTTACGGTTCAAATTGTTTAAATTTCTGTTACGTTTTCGGTTACGGATTACTGCTATAAAAAATTTCTGTTTTCAGTTAGGTTTGTTTATATTCTATTTTAATTTTTAGCTGCGTTTTCGGTTACGGTTTACTGCTACTAAAAATTTCTGTTTTCGGTCAGGGTTTAATTCTATTTTAATTTTCGATTGCATTCTCGGTTAAAGTTTACCGCTACTAAAAATTTCTGTTTTCGGTTACGGTTCAAATTGTTTAAATTTCTGTTACGTTTTCGGTTACGGATTACTGCTACAAAAAATTTCTGTTTTCAGTTAGGTTTGTTTATATTCTATTTTAATTTTTAGCTGCGTTTTCGGTTACGGTTTACTGCTACTAAAAATTTCTGTTTTCGGTTACGGTTCAAATTGTTTAAATTTCTGTTACGTTTTCGGTTACGGATTACTGCTACAAAAAATTTCTGTTTTCAGTTAGGTTTGTTTATATTCTATTTTAATTTTTAGCTGCGTTTTCGGTTACGGATTACTGCTACTAAAAATTTCGGTTTTCGGTTACAATTCAAATCTTTAAAAATTACTGTTACGTTTTTGGTTACGATTTACTGCTACCAAAAATTTCGATTTCGGTTACGGTTACCGGTATTTTATGGTTTTTCTTTACGAAAAGCAAAGAAAATTGTTGACAACATTATGTGGCAAAAACTATTCCAAACAATTAAAAAAAAATTCCGAAGTTATTATGAAAAAATTGCAGCACTAAAAAGATTTTCGTTTTTGTCAAACTGTACAAAAGCCTGCAACTGGCGGTTACATCAAAAATAAAGTAACTAGGGTCTTCGGCTCTTTTCATTAAACGTACGTCGCGTTGTAAACTTTTGGTAAAATTCGCCTTTTTGAAAGTACCCAGACAGATCATGAAATGAGCGAATTTATTCAAATTATTTTTAAAAAACTGTCTTTCGAAAATAACCTGGAAACATGACAACATTGTTTAAGCAAAGTCATAAAAAGTAAATTACTCTATGTGACCGATACTATGCCCAGACTTTTCATGTAATGTTCAATTAACTATCCCCTTACGATATATTACAGTGACTAGCCGGCCGGTGCCGGCTGCCAAGATTTTGCCGGTATCTGTATACCGTCCCGATGACAACATGCAGCGTAGTTTACCGGCAATTTAAATTTGGCAGGCGAATGACGTGTTGTTTATGTGTGTGTTCCATATTTTAACGTCTATTATCAACAGGTTCAGTGTTAGAATGTGTACAACGTTGTGAAGCGTAGGTTGGTCGAGAGTTCGAATTACCGTGCTGGTTACATTTTTAAAATTTTAATTTCCCTACCTTTTGAAAATAAGGCACAACGTTTGTTGTTGTGTACATAATGACATGTACCGTTTATGTTCCCTGAAATTTTTGGCGATAGTGGCAGCGCCGCAGGCGCAGCAATCTGTACAGTGTCGGCTCACTGATTGCCAATAACACAAAAATTAAGTACTTGGGAGTATACTGCTGGTAAAGTATTCATATCAAGTTAAACGATGACGCCATACCGGCAAAAACGCGTTTGGACAACATTAATAACTCTAATCATAGTTCTGGTTACAACCCTAAGGGTTAACTAAAAGGGCTGAACGTGCGGAATGCGAAAATTAAATAGTAAATAGGTACTAATAACGGTTACGGTTTTCGGTTACGATTCAAGAAATTTTTAATTTCGGTTACCGGGAAATTTTACGTTTTTTTTCAGTTTTCGTTTCGCTTGCGGTGCACGTCCCTAATATTCAACACTTCTTCGCTTCTTAAGCATTTAAGAATCACAGTGCAAGATAAATGCAAAACAGAAAAATTTCACAGAATATTGACATTTTTGTTTGTGTTTGTGACTGCCTTTCATCATGATGAAATCAAACGATTTAAACAATAAAATTAATTTTAAAATATTAATAATTCTCAATTAAAAAGCGATTAATATTAAATGAAAAGAATGCTTTTAAAGTGGGCCTATATAAAATTCAAGAGTTTATTAGCAGTGTTTTCTATAGCCCGATTTGTATTATTTCTACGGTATAGTTACGCAAATGTCTTATCAGTTATCACCATAACTGCGGTAAGAATAATGATTTTATGATTAAGTTGAAGAAAAACAAATTATGCAAGCAAAAAAAATATTAAGCAACGCCATTTGTTACCTAACCATTTACAATAAACAAGGAAACGATCCATATTTTGAAAACAACCGTTAGCGGTTCGGTTTTTCGGTTTCCCTACAAGGCAATCACCAACCTGAACAGTTCACTACAACATATCGCATCCATTCATCTAAAGTCACCAATTAAGAGTGGAAAAGATAACCAGCCAGAAATGCGCGATAAAAATGATGGATGACGATCAGACACGATCAAAAACACAAATTAAAGGAAAATGCGTGTGCGACAAGCACCTCGTATGCTAATTTAGATTACTCCACGTATTTCTTAAATGCGTTGTTATGCAAACGCGGGTAATCTGTATGCGTAAAGGATGAAGATATCCGCCCCTTCATCACGTACAGATAAAGATGTACACACTTTTAGATAAAAAATAATAAAAATAACCAAATGTGAAACGTAACACGTTTTGTTGTATATTTCACTGTTTACGTAAACAACTCGTTTATGTTTTGTGTTTGTAAAAAAGTGCTGACTTTATTCAACACGTACCATATTTTCAAGAAATTAGGAAATCGTTGCTTTAATAATCATGACTTTAATTGTAAATATTTTCCGAGACACGTCTGACATCAGTGACGAAATTGCTTTTGGTGGCAGAAAAACGGCAGGTTTTGCAGTAACTTTTTCAAAAATTAAAACTTCCGCCCCATAAAACCCTTAAAGGTGTACGAAACATTTTTTAAGGGTTATTCGCTCGCTTAAGTTGTTGCATTATTTTAAAACCAAAAGCGTTTTTGTAGTTTGCGTAATTTCCACAATATTTGCGATTAACACGAGCTCAGCGCGCGGCGGGCGCTCGGCCTTTCAGCGCTTACGAAGTTAAAAATCCGGATTAGATCGCTGGATCGACTTTTATAAATCGCAGTCAATAAAAATCCCAACACACAAGCCAACTTAAAAAAGTAATTGACTGATAACAGTTATAAAAGAACGGCCAGATGAACTGCCTCACCTGCAGACCGGTTTCTTGGTGCTGGTAGAGCAAACCTCAGTCAGCAGTTTTGGTTAAAATATTTTCCTCCACTTAAGCACAAGTTTATGTTAAGTACCGAATCACTTCCACTGCACGAAATCACAAATATCCAAAAAAAGAACAAAAAGTGCGTCCTTTGTTGCAATCCCAATAAATGCACAACGTTCGCGCCGCACGAAGACTTGCGCTAGAATGCAACCGCCTTGAAAGCAGCCGCTTGACTAGGACTTTACTAGCAAAGCTGACCGTCCACAGGTCTCTCCTCGACCACTTACGTCTTCCGTTTCAGTCTTAACTGTTTCTTTATTCGTATAACTTGGCTGTTGCTGATCTCTTCTCTCTCGCTCGTCCCCACCAATGCGGCCAACGCGCTTTGTCACCTTCGTCTTACCTGAGTATGTTGACTGAGCAAGTCTGCTGCATGCCATTCCACGTCTACCTGGACCTGTTGCTTGCACACCCATACCAACTATGCGACGTCTTCTCATGAATTTTCGTTTACTTGTTTAAGCCTTCAGGTATTCAAAACCTTCAATAGCCCCAGGATTCTTTGACTTTTCGTTAAATTCATCGATCGATAACCTTTTTCACACAGAGATGCTACACTTTAAGAAGATTCCACCAAACATGTTCGTGGAAATAAAACAGAATAGAACGCATCAGACCCAGAGGAAAAATTTGGAAAATATTAAACACAATCTATGAAAGAAAATCTTCACGACATATTCATAAAACAAGATAAAATTTTCAGGATAAAGCTTTAGATTTCTTTCAATTACTAATACATATTGAAGTACTTCTTATGGACATACCTACCCACTAAAGGTCTGCTTGAAAAAAGAGAAACTTCTGGTTATTTCCATGAATAAGTACAGTTTCAAACAGTTTCATAAAAAAACTGGAGAAGAAGTACAGGCACTTCCTGTGGTTCGGAGCCCACGTTAAACTGTAGGTCCCCTATGTCTGTAAAATATCTATCGCCGCGCACGCCGCCAACGCCCTGAATAGGGTATGGTACGAGAAGAAGAAATCTAAGAGTAAATACTGCTAGTGGCTTGAACATTTTCGAACAAGTCATATAAAAGACTACCGGAAAAAGATCTTCTAGCGGACTCTTAGCCAAACCGAAGCCTTTTAAGTTCAAAAGAGATCTATTTTTTTGAATAATTTTATTTTAAGGCCTGTTGACTCTAAAATGATTGGGCAGATCGATGTAACATTAATTTGGCATAGTACTACTCCTAGCCGGACAAAATGTTGTCTATTATAACACTATGAACAACACAATTTAAGATACGGATTGGTCATAGAAAACAAACCTCTTGTGGGAACTTAATCTGATCCAGTCACAATCTGTAATGTTAAAAATTATTTTTTTGGTCGGTCTTGTTAGAAAATAGGCTTTTCGACCCTCATTTTGTGGTAGAAAGTAGACATTTGTTGCTTAGCGGGTGACAAAGTAGTTTTGCCTCCCGCTTTTAAATGTTTACCGCGGATACCAGAGTCAACTTTTACACAACTGGCAAATTAATAGTTATTTGTGTAACAAGGGAAGATAGTGATACTTTTTTCTCGTAGTGCCGAGCACGCAAGGAGTAAAAAAAGACACTTTCTTCCCGAGTTTCACATATAATTTTTAGATCCACCTTGAGAAATTTATCAAAGAACATTTATTTTAAAATTAATGTAAATTATTTCATTTGACAGTTTTGTATAAATTGACTTTTGAAAATTAGATGCCTTTATTACCCACGGTAACCATGGTATACAGGATATATCTATAAGTAAAATGAAGAATCCGTAACCAGCATTCGCATTTAAAAGCGGGAGTAAATCACATTTTCGTCCCGTGAGACGAAAATTGATTTGTGTTCCCGCTAAGCGACAATTTTCAACATTCTAGCACCAAATGAGGGTCGTCAAGCCTACTTTCCAACAAGGTCGACGGAAAAATAATTAAATTTAGATTAATTTAAAAATGAATGTTTTTTGATAAATTTCTCAAGGTCGACGAAAGAATCGTTTGTGTAACTCGAGGAGAAAGTGTCCTTTTTCCCTTGCGTTTATCACTTTCTTCCCTATAGACACGAACAACTATTTTCTTTTCATTGCCATGTCTTTCCTAATTTCTATCTGAGAAATAACGATTTTTTCATTTTTTGAGATTTTGGATTAAATGTTTAGTTAAGGCATTTATAATTGCGCAGAAAGAAACCGAAATTCAGATTCAACATGAAATTAATACCTATACTTTTTTGGAGCCCCAGGGACCAATAAAAATGGGTTTAAAAAAAATGCTGTCTGTAATAGGGAGGGTGGGCGGGCGGCTGGGCGCGCTCGATAATTCCGGAACGGTTGGTCTGATTTCGATGAACTTTGCAATGTAGAGAGTGTCAAAGATTCATTGGGAAAAAACGTTTAAAAAAAATCCTAGACCGAAAGCGGAAGTTAGACATGTTTTTGATAGCATCTTACTTTCGCTTCCGGTTTTGAGTTTTTAAAGCTTATTTTCCCGAAAAACGAAAAAATGATGGCAGCTACGATTTATTGAATAATTTGGCGCCTCATTACTCAGTAAAGAGTTCGGGATTAATTTCGGTAGTAAAATAGCCCTAGGGAGATGCAATACATGGCGTCTCGTAAGTAATGGAACAACGTTTGGGTATAGCTTCGTGGGGTCAAAGTAGACCGATTAAACTTAACATATGTTAATAAAAAGTGCTTCCTTAAGAAGTTATTGGGCCTTAAAGATAAAAATTTTATTTCTAGTTTTGTATACTTAGTTATGTTTTATACAACTACAAACTCTATGATGTTACTTATTCTTTCGCTGTTTATAGATGGCGCTATTTACGCCACCCCGGCTTAATATTTTGGCACAACTTTTTTGCTGTTAACTTTTGGGACCTTTTGACCGTAAATTCGGATGTAGAATTTGATTTTACAGAAAAAAGGGTATACGTGTTAAAAAGTACATAAAATTAACCTTTTCCAAAGTTGTGAACAAATATCTAGGGTGCCATTTATAAAAAAAAAGTTAATTCCCATATCAGACAAATAACGAAACGTATACAAAATTTAACAAAAAAGTATTATTCAGGCTTGTTTTTAATTACAAAGCTACAGACAATGTAAGATACTTTTTACTCACCCTGTATACAAAACACTTTGTTATAAAGTTACAGCCTCTCAAAGAAAGAACAGTATAGTAACTCTTGTTGATAATGAATATAATATAATATAATAATAATATTAAAAGAATGTTCATGTAACTGTCACGTAAAAGCGATGCGGCAGTTACAAGTTTTCAGAAAGCTGTTAATCTTCCGTTCTAACCGCCTACAAATTAAAAAAAAATTGCGTGGGCAGGTTTTGAACAATATTTTTTTGAAAATTTTCAAAATTTTGAAAAAACGCTTTTGTAATCTCTAAAAATAAATTTTGTTTCGTCATATACCACCCACAAAAGCCTATTAAACAAGTTGTAGCTGATGCCGGCCAGACGACTACTTTTCGAGTAAGTGAGCGTTAAATTCGAGATTTTCAAAAAGTTGTAGCGGCCTTTATTTTAAAGCTAGAGCGTTCTGTCAAAACGTTTTCGATTTGCCTTAAGCTCTTCTCTTATTTTACCGTATTTTCGAGTTCTAAGAAACAATTTACATAGGCAACCCTATAATGTCGCATACCGTATAAGAATAGTAAGAACGAAGCCGCTCGCTTAGATGCGCTTCAGATTTCAGACTAATAGTCGATACAAATGGTTTATTTAAAGATTTATTAAAAATATGCAAAGAATAAAAAATTTATCTTTTTAACTAAAGCTAATAAAGTACTTCAAATAGTCTATCGAACTGATAAAAGTTTATGACGATCAGCGTCTTAGTTTTTGAATAAAAAAATCAAAAGTTCCTGGATGGCGTCACAGTAACGTTTAGGAAATTTGTGAAAAAACCTGCAAGCTCTATCGGTTCAGGAAGCTTAAAATAAATCGTATGGGCAATTTATCAAAAATATTTTTTTGTAATTTTCAAAATTTTGAAGCATTTTTGTAATTAATTTTACTTCATCGTGTACTACTCATAAAGGGTTTTCAAACAAGTTGTAGTTCGTTTTGAGTAAATGGGCGTAAAGTCGAAATTTTCAAAAAGTTATAGACGCCACCATTTTTAAGCTAGAGAGTTCGGTAAAACGATTTCGATTTGCTTTACATTTTTCTCTCAGATTCCGTGCTCAAATTTCCAAAATTTGTTTGTGAAAAAAAAAACGCTACCAAAAAATTTGTCTACTTCCGTTCCGAATTTGGATTTTTTTGAAAAGCAATTTTTGATGTACCTCTTGATTTACAATTTTATCAAAATCGGTCTAGTACTTCCGCTTTTGGAAGCGCCACCCATACACCCACTCACACACATCCACCCACTTACCCACCCACAAACAGAAATTTTTTAAAAACCACTTTTTAGGGTTCCTTGAGCCCCAAAACTTGTATTTTCTTTACAATTCATAAAATCAATACTTCACTATACCGAAGATATGGGAAAGTAAAAAGGAGGAGTTTGAACAAGCACCGTTCAGTTTCTGTTACAATATTTCATTGTGATTGAAAGTGGCAATGGTAAAGTTCTAATATTTTTCTAACGTTTCAAACACTTTGTCTTGCTTTGCAAACAAAGAAGTGAGTTTCATTACATTAATTACGAGGATCATTCGAAATGTATGTGGCCTAACAATGAAAACGCAAGTTTTTTAGGCAAAAAATCATTTTATTTTTCAATATAGTCTCCTGCTCGCTTAACGCACTTATTCCAACGATGCTCCAAAGCAGCAATGCCGTCTTTGTAGGTCGATGATACCCAAGTCCTCAAAATAGCTTTTTACAGTAGCGATTACCTCGAAATTGGATGAAAATCTTTAACCGCCGAGCCATTTTTTCAGGTTTGGAAATAGATAAAAATCGCTGGAAGCCAAATCTGGAGAATGAGGCACTGATTCGAATCCCAATTCATGAATTTTGGCCATGGCGATTGCAGGCGTGTGTACAGGTGCGTTATCTTGATGGAAAAGCACTTTCTATTTCGCCAAATGAGGCCGTTTCTCTTTGATTTGGTCGCTCAATTGCTGCAAGAAATTGGCATAATACTCGCAATTTATTGATTTTCGCTTTTCCAAGTAGTCAACGAAGATAATTCTCTGAGAATTGCAAAAAACAGTTGCCATAACCTTTCCTGTTGACAAAACCGGTTTTGCCTTCTTCGGTGGCGGAGAATCTTTGTGTATCCATTGTTTAGACTGTTCCTTGGTTTCAGGAGTGTAATGGTGGACCCAGGTTTCATCGACGGTTATGAAACGGCGCACAAAGTTCTTCGGATTGCGGCAAAAACGTGCCGAAAGGTCGCAAGAAACAATCAAGCGATTCAGTTTTCGCTCCTGTGTGAGCTAACGCGGCACCCATCGCGCGGAGTATTTTTTTCATTTTCAATTCTTCAGTTAAAATTCTGTGCACACTGTCATTTGAGATGCCCACTATGTCTGCTATCTCGCGCTTTTTTACTCGGCGGTCATCCAATACGATACGGAAGACTTTTTCAATCATATTCGAGGTAGTAGCCGTTTTTGGGCGTCCACTGCGGAGTTCGTCCTTTGTGCATACACGACAACGCTTACGGCAACCCAGTTTTTACCCACTGAAAACGAAGGAGCGAACTTAAAAAATGTCGAATCTAACTCTGCTTTGATTTTGGTTGGTGCCTTTCAAATGAAAGTACTTTATCACTGCTCGCCACTGGGTTTTTTCCATTATTTACGAAATCACCGAGACGACGCACTGTCAAACACAATCTAATTGACAGATCGCTCTATACTGTCATATTTAACCTAAGAAAGGATGGTTCTGAAAAATGGTAATGCAAATTCCACCAAATTAGCGCCATCTCTGTGTTAGGCCACGTACATTTCGAACGAATTTTAACACGTAATATTTGAAGCGATACCAATTTTAATAGCATTCTATTTTTGGCAAATAAATATTGATAATTGTAATTAAATGTCATATTTGTCTGCTCTTATTTTAATCATTTGATAATAATAAAATCGTTGCTTTTACTGTTGATAACACCAACAGAAAAATAGTTTTTTTGCAATTTTCTCATCACTCTTTCGCTTCCATACAAAGTAGTGGTCTGTCAAAATCATAAAATGGAAAGTTTATTTACCAGTTCAGTGGCAAAACGAACAAGTAACTTGCGAATAAGAGATTTTTACGGTAAGATAACGACTCTAACTGTTACGCACCATGAAGATTCTTAAAACAGTATGTCAAGTGGAACATGTTCATTTGAGAAGGAAAGAAACGATATTAAACTTACTTTTATTAAAAACCAAATATGCAAAATTCAATAATCGTTAATAAAGTGAAAGACAACTACAGTTAACCAACAAATATTATTTGTGAGCATTACAGTTGCGAAAATGGCAACCTAAATTCTTTAAATTAAAATTTGTGACGGTGTGATGAGTTACGTTCAGAAACACCTACTTTGAGAATGTCATTTGCATTATAAGAATAGAAATTGCTCATTTAGCGCGCTAGCCTTAATTTTAGGATTTTATTAATATTATTCTTTCGTGTATTCTAATTAAGTGATGTTACGAATTAGACACCGTCACAGCATTATAGCTGTGTCTGTAAGATGAAGCATTTAAAAATTTTCATTATTCGGTGGAATTTATTAATTTTTTATTATCTTCCCATGGCCTGAATCTGTTGTCTTTTGGTTTTGGTTTTTATTCGTAAAACGTGATTATTTTTAACAACTTATTAGAAAATGTTGATTGTTATGTTATCGCTTTTTTAATTTTTTGAACTGTTTAAGTACGCAGTTTATGCCTCTGATACAGGTGCAAGACTTTTTGAAATTTTTCCTGTGGCGTTAATAAAATTTGGGGTTCTAAAAACTTCGATGTTTTGGAAATTTAAAAAAAATTACCAAACAAAAGTGTTTCAATCTGTTCAAGGTGATAAAGTCTAGGAAAACCTGAAACGTGATGCTTTCTTTGATTATTTCATATACTAACAAAAATAGCAATAATTACAAATGACAACCAAAGAATGTACGTAAACAAGGCTCCAGTAACCAATCGGTTACAAATTATACTGATTATAATTTCATACCAACAGGAATATTAACAGTTTGGTTCGTGAAGCGTTGCGAGAGTTGTCAAATTTAAACATTGTTGTCTTAAAAAAATACTTATTTTTTATTTGATAATATAGTATATGTATTTATATTCATTAAATAATCTTAACCAGTTGCGAAACTGACTTAAAAATCAAAATTGTTTTACTAAAAAAGTAGGTACCCGCCTCTGGAATTGTAATTTAATTTAATGCAGCACACTAAAAACATCTGATTAAAAAGCAGCAGAAAGTAGGTACATACAAATAATCAGTGTCCGAACCTGTAGTCTGGTATTTAGTCAGTATTTAAAGTATGGAGCAGTAAACTAATAATAATTTTCCCGCATAATTCCTTTAAAAATATAGTTGCATTCCTGCATCCCTGCAATATTAAACGAATTATCTACGCAAATAAACTAGGTACACGCCTATATGTTTGGCCTTATGCGAGCTCATTTAGTTAAGTATTATTTATTTAGTCAACTGCTTTATTATTTCGAGTGAACTCATAACTCGGTGCATAAGCGTAGAATATGAACGGTCACGAGTTTTAAAAGTACTGCACGAAACAATTTTATGAAATTACAAAAATATTTTTTAAAATTGAAAATATCAACCGGGAATTAATAAAAATAGAACGTGTAAATTCATCAATACAACGAAAACGTTGTACGAAAGAAAAGTTTGTATTACCAATCTTCAGAAGTAAAGAAAAATCACAGTTAAATACAAAAACTTCAGAATTGCAGTGCACAACAACAATATTTTTTTAATTCTCAGCAAAAATTAGTTGTCTTGTCCGACAAAATACCTTTAAATTTTGAAGTCTTGGAAAATCGTGCTGCACGTATCACATTTGCTTTGATGGATTCGAGTACGCCCATGGTTTTTGTTTACAGATTGAATTTTAACAAATTTTCTGTTGTCCTGGGACTAAAAATCCGGATTTTATAGTGATAAATTCCTTCATTCATTTATTGCCTAGCAAAAACGAAACTTTAAGCCAATAGCATTTCGTTTACCTCGAAAAAAACCGTTGGTGCGAAAAAATCCCGTTGCTGCGATAAAATCCTGTCGGCAAGACTCACGTTTCTGTTGCTAAGAAGATTTGTTTACAATAGTTGCATTGTTTTAATTATTAAATTTAGAAAATTTGTGTTTGAGTTATTCGAGAATTTATCTTGCCAACCATACCTCAAGTTCACACGAAATATTGTTGCTTGGCAACGCACGAGAACACAAAGCATGTATATAAAATTCCCGACTGCAGAGCAGGAAGGAATTTTGCATGCTTTGTCGTTCGTGTGCGCTTGCCAATAAGCAATAATGTTGAGTGATAAAAATGTGAGGTCTTGCTATATTGCTTATTGTTACAAGAGTTTTGATTTCTGCCTAGTGGATGACATAAAATATACGAAAATAAACTGGAGACAAATTTATTTGTTGAACACACTTTATGGTTACATTTACCAGCAGCCATTAACATTGAACTTACAAGAGCGCATGCATACATATATAAAACAAATTAGGACACTAGATGGCGCTACCATTGTTTAATATTTGAACACTTATGATAATGGTTTTGTAACTGATACTGCGACCTGACACTTGAGGTAGGTTAGTGGTGAATTGGTTCGATAAGTAGGACTCTGTACTTAGTCATAATATGGCGATTTTTTCTAATAATGAATTAACGGCACTTCACGTGGAACGTTTTTTCAATCGCCGAATAGCTAATGCGAGAACCGTTACAAATGCGGTTCAACATTTACGTGACCATGGTTCGTTTAAACCCCAAGCGTAACTCCGAGGAAGGGCACGAACTCATTAACTTTTGGATGCCGAACCTCAAATTTTAGAAGCAGTAAAAGTGGATTTTACTGTTAGTGTCCGAAAACTTGTATTTCGCATTAGAATACCAATATTTACAATTCGGCGTGCTTTAAATGAACTCGGTTTGCACGCTTATTATGTACAAAATGGTTCAGACACTACAGCCAGGAAATCCTCCACGTCGTGAAGTTTTTTCTAGAAGAATTTTGGGAAAAGTTCAGGAGATGCCGCATTTTGTTAATTATTTGCTGTTTATCGACGAAGCGAGATTTTCACGAGGTGAAATTTTAAATGTCCACAACACCCACACATATGGTCAGATGACGATCTGATAGCGTTTCGAAAACACCGCCATCAACCGAAATTTTGTGTATAAATGGGCTAGTATTGTAGGCTACTGTTTAATCGGACCTTATATCTTACTGCCCTGTCTAAACGGCATTTACTATTGAATTTTTTTCTTAATAACAATTTAAACGAACTTTTCAAAAAAGTGCCTTTAGCTGTACGCAGGGAGATGTGGTATCTCCATGATAGTCCATCAGCTCATTATTCTCGTCAAGTACGTGTGTGGTTGGATAATAAAAATAATTTTCCGGGAAAGTGAATTGGTCAATGGTACATTACATAGGGTGTCAACGAAAGTAAGCTCACCCCTTCATTTTCTTTATTTATTAATATTAAAAACTAAAATTTGGGTGAGTTATAATGCATATGAAACCTTGTGATATGACGTCTACTTCAATTGTTTTGCACTTCCGGTTATGCCGGAAGTGACGCTAACTTCCTTATCTGAAATGGAACATTCTGTATAATTTTAATTTTTGAAATCAGAATCAAATTTTGAGTACAGTGGTATATTTTAATTATTCTTTTATAAATTTAAAAAATTTAATTGCAATTTTATGTTTCACCTCAAGAGTGCTATGACGCGAATAAAATTGTTCCTAAGAAGTCAATTGTTATATTAAAAAGAACATTTTTTTGAAATTTAAAGTTGATATTTCTAAATGTAAATGATAAAATAGAAAAGTGCTTCAGTTTAGCGAGTTCTATTAGAGGTTAAAATATCTGCACGCATTGCAATAACACCCTGTATATTTCTAACATTCCAAACCTTTTTTTATTTTACCACTGGAACACACAAACAAAACACAAATGTAACTGCAACTCGTTAACTTATAAAATCCGTACTTTTACTCAAAATATCGCAAACAATTTCACTTGCAATGTTGACATTTTATGATTATTGTATAATCAAATATCAGCGTTGAATATTTTATGCGGAGAGTAAATTATTTCAAAAATAATCTAGAAAATCTTAAAACTGTAGAAAGTGCAAAATAAAATTCAGCTTGAAGGTTAGGTCAAAGTTCGTGTCCAAATTCCACGAGAAGAATTTTAAGTTTAAATCCAATTCTGCGCGATGAATGCGAATGAAACTGACCTTTTGATGAGGAATATTCATCTGAAGCTTCACAAATACTTAAAAAATTAAAATATGCATAAATACTTAATAGTTTGAGAAAATAGAGGTTGATAATAATTGTTATAATGCTATTGCTGCTGGACACTGTTTATTTAGGTGTAATACGTAATAGAGTGTTCAAGTAATGGAACCGAAAGAAATTCCTCATGCATTGGCGTAACTACGCCAATGCATGTATTGGGGCCCGAGAGTGAAACAGGCCCAAGTTCAGAATTATTTTTTATTTGGTAAAAAAACAAATGTAATGGAAACAACCATAAGTAATCAATAAAAAAAAAATTTTAATTTTTTAGTTGGTGAGTGCATTTAACAAATTTAACATTTGGCATTAGCATTATAATACAAATTCGCGCCCCACCATGGGGATCTCGCTGATCTCGCTTATTTAAAGAGTTGGTTAAATTGAAGCAAAGTCGCCAAATTTTATGCCTAACAATAATCGGCAAAGAAATTTAAAGTAGCCACTCTGGTTTTCAGATATCTGATAGATAAAACCGGTTTTCGTTTTTTATCCGTAGCTAACTTATTTAGAATTCTACAAAAACAGTCTTAATGCAACTTTTTTATTCTAAATATAGTGCGGTAATCAGATTTTTTTTTTAAAGAATCTAGCAGCCGTGCGTGAGCACGACTCCATGATTCCCATCCCACCCCCTTACCCGGGCTCAGCACACTAAGTGCTATTCACCGGTCTAACATGCCCCACCCCTGAAAGACATGCAACCCAACATACACACCACACACACCATCCATGGACCCGCCGGATTTAACTTATTCAGACAAATTTCCGACAGGCAGTGGACTCGAACCTACTGCCATTGGGAGTCTAGTTTCAAAGCCTGGGACTTTAACCACTAGACCACCCGCAGGCCCAACCAGATTTTTACTTTCCCATACTTCTGCTGAAGTAAGGAAAGTTATGATTTCATGCAAATGTTAGAATTTCAGATTTTAACGGAAATACGCGTTTTGGGGTTCAAGGAACCCAAAAAAGTGTTTTTTTTTAAATTTCTGTCCGTGGGTGGTTGGGTGCGTTCGTTCCTATATATCTCCGGAACCCCTTGACCGATTTTAATAAGATTTTGTGTGTAGAAGTTTTTTAGTTGCAGGTAGTTCTTTATGAGGTTGTTATTCGGAACTAGAACCGGAAACGGAAATTAGACCAGTTTGTTTGGTATAGATTTTTTTCCAAGCACTTTTTAGAAATTTTTAATACATGGCATTGTAGTACATCTTCTTCTTCTTATAGTGCCATACCCTATTCAGGGCGTTGGCTACCTCTCTCTTATGTCTGCGTTTGGTGCGCGACGATAGATAATTTGCAGAGACAGACATAGGGGACCTACAGTTTAACGTGGGCTCCGAACCACAGGAAGTGCATGCACTTTTTCTCCAGAGAGGTTTTCTTGGGGAACAATCCACCTCGATGATTTCCCGTTGCCTTGCGAAGGAGAAAGACCGGGCCGGGGATCGAACCCGGATCCGCTGCATTGGTAGCCCGCGCGCTTTCCACTGAGCTACGACCGCTCGTACTACATCTAAAGGCAAATTAAACGCTTTTTTTTCCAAATGTTGTATCTTTAAAAGGAAGACCGCTACGAATTTTTGAAAATTGTAACTTTAAAGCCCTATTACTAAAAAACAAAATATCAAATCAATACAACTTATTATATTATTTGATAGCCCTTATTAAGTATAAGCAAGTGTTTTAAAATATTTTTGAAAAAAATAAAATTGTAAATACACTAGCGGTGCAAAGTTTTGGTGATATTCAAAAAAAATTTCCCAAAAACTGCCTATACCAGTTTTTTAAAACTTTCTGAGCCGATAGAGCTTGCAATAAACTACAAAATTTGTTCTCTACTAATTTCCCAAATTTCACTTTGACGCCCTCTACAAATTTTTGTAAATTTTAAACATGATTATTTTTTTATTCCTATACGCAAACGCCGATTGTTATAAGCTTTTATCAGTTCGATAGACTATTTGAAGTTCTCTATTAGAATCAGAGAAAATTTGTAACTATTTTGAAAATTAATAAAAAAACGATATTTTTTAATATCAACAACGTGTTTTCCGACAGTTACGTAATTTGAACTACGTCTATTAATTAGCTCTAATAAAAATAAATGTTTTTCATTCTTTGCAAATTTTTAATAACTGTATAAATAAAGCTGTTATAACTATTTTCGTGAGCGCATTAAATGTCTTAGCGCCTTTCAGTCCCGTGGTAGGAAGTAACCAACGTCTTGAGTCTGCAGCAGACTTGCACCGGCTAGATTAGATGTAAATTTACATCACTTCTTGACGCGCGAATATTTAAAACGTAAAAAGTATGGGAAAGTACCAGCGACCTGTTTCGTCCATTTTTAAATACGAGTACTATTTCTTTTTTAGCGTATTAGAACAAAATTTGTATTCCAGCTACAACGATGTACCACACTTTATGGTTTTGTTTCCATTTCATGCTGAAAACAAGAATAACGTAAAAAATTTACATTATTTAAACCAGAATTTATTAAAATTTGAATTATCCACATTAAATGCTCAAATGAACCTCCATATTTGTTAAGGCACATTTAAATCCTCCTTCTTATGTAGTTTGTAGCATGATCGAAATCTTGTGGGTATTCTGGGCAACTGATTAATAATTGTATTTCTTTATTCATCTATGTTCGTAGCAATTTCTTTGTAGATTTCATTTTTTAGTGTACCCCATAGAATAGTGTAGTAGCTTAGGTCGGGCGACCGCGTCGGCTACTCAATTACACCGAAATTTCCTCCCCATTTATTGGGAAAAACTTGATGCAGGTAGTCACGTACAATTTCCGCGTTATAAGAGGGCGCGCCATGGTTCTATCACCATAGTTGTTGAAGGGTGTTTAAAGAACATCCTCTAGGTAGGTGAACAGCCGAGTTTTCAAAAATTAAGGTAACGCTGTGAATTTAAATTTCCTTCGTAAACAAAAAGGCATATTAATCTATTGCTCCACACGCCAACTCACACATTTAAAACAAATCGATGTTATGTTCAAATCTATCTAAATTGACGTGCCCAGTAATGTTAGTTATTGCGATTGAACATTCCGCGATTAGTACATTAGGACTCGTTGGTCCAAATTTTGTTTTAAGACATCATTGTCGCGGTCAATCCCCTTTATTAACCAGTTGCAAAATTCCCGTCCTTGAAGCTTATTGCCTTGTCGAAGATTCTGAGTAACATGCATTTTATATTCTTTGGGGCTTTCGTGATTTCTCGAATATTACAATTTACTTTCGGCTTAGACCACGTTGTCATTTGGGAATTATACACAGCATAATCAGGTAAGGGCCGAACTGTAGCTTGTCTGCCTTTACAAGTGTTTGCTCTAAAAGTTTGAGCCATAGTTGTTCGTGGGCCCTGCTTACCTAAACAAAACCGTTTGTTTAGAGTATTTGAACCTTGAGGCGTACAAGAATTTGACCTTAATGTATCTTGTTTGCCAGAACAAGAATCCGAGTGGTCTAGTGGTAAGAGAACCAGGCTCACAATGCGCGAGTCCTCGGTTCAAATCCCGGAAGAAACAAAAATGTTTTCTGTAATTCTGTGGATCGGTATTGAGCTCGGTAACCATTCGACGTTGGGTTACAATTAACGGCGCTTGCTTTGATTACTGGCTGACTAAGACAAGTAACAAAGCCCCACACAAAACATTAATATACAAATAAACACAAGTGTGAATGGCATTGAATAAATGTGAATGAAAGGGTGGCATAAGCTTTAGAAACGTAGTGGTTTAAAAGCCAAAAAGCCCCACTACCTCCTATGACACAAGCGAAGAGCCTACCTGGAGTGAAAGACTTCGACACCCAACACCCTAAGGGCAAACAAGGGATGGCTTAAGAAGAAGAAGAAGAAGTTTTCCAGGACAAGAATGCTTAATCGGTTTATGCTTATTAGTTGTTTGTGAACCCATACAATATTACACGAACAAAAAAATAATTTATTTTTTAATAATGATTATTCGTTATCTACTAACATATTATCGTATTAACGCGCTATTTAATTATTAAATGCAAAAATTTAAAAAATGTTGTTGGCATGTTGGTGTGGTCATACAACGCCGATAAAACCGGAGCTTCCTAAAAAAAAAGGATTATCGCGGCCAGTCAGGGTCTAATTGGTTAAGAGCCTGAAAATAAACCTGCCATTGGCTGTTACAATGCGAGTGGAATATTCATCAGTAATGCCATATAAGCTTTGAATTTATTAGTTAATTGCAGATCGACGAAAAGGGTGCAAATTTAACAAGAAGTTTTTAGGAATTTTGTACGATTTAAATCAATCTGTAGGAAATTTGAGTTAATTAACCTGAAAAATTCAAATGCTTGAGTGGTATTCCACAACTTATTTTAAGAATATAAAATTCAACCTACGGCGGACTTTGTTTATCGTTATTTATTAGCGTAACCATGAAGTAAGTAGGATGTAACTAGGCGTTGTCAAGGTAAACAACTGCAAATAACTTACACGAGAAATTATCGGTTTAGTTTTCATTTAAGTAGTTTAATGTTGCATGAATAAAATAATCATAATCTAAAAATTTTCGTCCTATTAAAAAATTACAAAATTGTAAGAATATTTAAAAAAAAATTAATGTATGGTCTCGTGGCGGTTGCCCGGCGTTTTTTTATAAAGGTTAGTATATTTAGTGTTAACAAATAAAGCCTTTTAAGGGTCACCTTTCAAGGCCGAAATCTCGAAATTTAATTATTTTGGTATCCATGTTTTATTAACACTCTTCTTCCTTTTTTGTGGGATGCCCTGCATATCAGCAATAAAATGTTTATTACTGTATAAGTAATTTTCTTTCCATCACAGATTTTAATTATGGAAACGGTCTGTTCTATTGTACCAAAATCACAATAAGTTTCCTCATTTGAGAAAAATTACAATGTTAACATGCAAAAAGATTATACTGGGTGTCCGCGCAAAAACTGCAAACGATCTCTGGTGTCTTATTATTACTCTGATTTGATTATAATGATGTTTTTAAAATAATTTTTCTGGTTGTTTAAATACTACTGTTGCATTGAGACGTTTTTCCTAAAGTATGGCAGCATTTCTCCTCACATATGGTAACATTGTTGGTTTGATAAATGCACTAAGATTTAAGTTGCTTTTGTTTTTAGCATTTTAAAGCAACAAACAAGTCTGAAGCAAGCACATCCTTATTGTTAACATTCACACGCATTTGCAGAGACAAATCTCTTGGTTCTTAAGAACTCCAAACCAAAATAGGCAATATTGCAACAAAGGTGAACACGTCTCATAACAAGACGTTTCATATAAAAGAACCGAAAAGCACGTTTTACGTGAATCTGATCTAGTTTTAAACTATTCCATGGTTCGTTATCGTTCGAATGCAAAACAGGTAACGCTATAAAATAACAAGAAGAACTGAACAGTATCCGTTATTAAACCGCTCCAAAACCGAGCGATTCTAGTTTATGAAATCCAATTACTGGCTTCATCAAAGTTCTTGCGCGTGCCTTCTGTTCTATAATAGGAAACAAACATAAACGGTATTGCTGAGACCTGCGAGCGTTTGGTGCTGTCCGAGACAAACAGAAATCCCCCAGGATTTGGAGCCATTGGAGCAAGGAATTCCACAGATGCAGAACCATTCGGTGGCCTTGAAGAAGCCAATGACTTCCGTAAGCTGCTACTAATGTACACGGGCCCGAACGACACTTGCGCTCATCCAGCTAAATATTATTATCACCTTGAGCGCCTTACAAGGTTAATATACTTCATTCTGATTTAAATTAGAATGCTATTAAGTGCGACTATTTCGCAGGTAATACATTTCTTTGCAGAAGCTGAATTGAAGCTAATTCACATTGATTGCAGGTATTTTTATCTGCTAAGTATGCAAACTTTTCAGAAATACGTTTATTATTCTAGTCGTGGTAACCTATTTATGCAGAAAAAGAACTAAACCCAAGTCTTGATTTAAAATCATCAAAATCATGGGACACTTCCACATCTTTTGACGATCAGATTAGACCGGTAAATTTCTTTCAGGGTCAAGTACATTGCAGGAAAAGCGTTTTATTTTGGTCCCAACAAAGGGAGAGTGCAGCTATGAAGAAGCCACTATTATTTTGTAAGCTTCCGGGCGGAACAGCTCCAAACATAGGGTAGGAGAGAATTTGAAATAACGAGAACCCGAAATTAAATCGATTGAACCCATTTTATCTATATATTTGAATTGCCTCCGTTCCATAGGCCCCCTAACCTAAGGGGGTTACTGTCCCCATGGTAAAAAGCACGAGAGATTGCCCCCCCCCCTCACACCAATAACGCTAAAAATATATAAAGTTTACAAGTGAAATGTACTCCACATGAAAGTGTCCGGGATGTTTAGAAATCGCCATTGACTTCCAGGAACGACAAAGTGGTTTATAAAAAATTACTGTGTGTATATGTGGCTACGTGGCTAGAAGAGGAGGATAGAGTAGGGATGCTGCAAAAAATGAAAACGAGTAGGTAGATCATCAGATAAGAACAAAAATAATACCGAGCTGAAAGAAATGGTGAGAGATGATGTGAAGGAAGTGAAAGCTATAAGACAAAGTCAGGAAGACTATCAATAAGAGATGCGATACCTAAAGGAAGAAAATGTGCAAATGAAAAAAAATAATAGCTAAAAGCCGTGGACAAACAAGAGAGAAAAACGAAAATAGTAGTTAAGAAAAATAAATGTTAAACAAGGAAAATTATCAATGGCAATAGCAGAAGTGGATAGTTAGGAAGAAAACAAAATGATAATAAGAAACAAGTACAAAATAAGGGGATAACAATCCTATATAGAACATTATCTAACTCAGAATGAGGTACGATTACAAAAAGAACTGAGGGACATTGCGAAAACAGAAAAGGAAAATAGTAAAACTGCTAAAGTCGGATATTAAAAAATCTACATAAACAATGTATTGTAGAACTGGAATCAAAATACCGAAAAACTAGAAAAATAGATAAGCAAAAAGCAAAAACAGGTCAGGGCAAACAGAAGAAAAACAAGGCAAAAAATAGAATTATGATAGGTCAATGGAATGTTCGAGAAACATCAGGAAAGAGCTAAAAGTCTTGGCAAGAGTGGTAAAAAATTATGATATAGATATTACAACCATTCAGGAGACCAAACAAAAAGGAATTTCATCACCGAATTAGGTGATTATGCCTTTTTCAATAGTGGAGATAACGAAAGAATATTCCAGCAAGTTTTCTAGTAAACAGGAAGTACAAGAATTTAGTAATAGATTTTGAAGCTATGACAAGCTGATTTTGCCGCCTAAGAATTGAAAGTAAACACCTGTAAATGTCTATGCACTGACGGAACAAAAAGTAGGAAGAAGTGAAATACAAATTTGATTTAGAGAATATAATCAATAAAATACCAAAATATGATCTGAAAATAGTTATGGGGGATTTGAATGCTAAGCTTAGCCGAGAAAACATGTACAACGAAATAACTGGTGGAATAACAAACATATAAACAGTAATGGTCGGAAATTAACAGAATTTGCAGCTGAACACAATAAGATCATAAGTACATTTTTTAAATATAATGCAGAGAACATGGGTCTCACTGGATGGGCAAACAGTCAACCAAATAGATCATGTTTTTGTAAAAATAAAAAGAATGTTAAGGATAGCAGAAGTTATAGAAGAGCGAATGCCAATTCTGATCATTTCTTAGTTAGGGCAAGGGTAGAGCAAGATGTATCAACAAGAAAGAAATCGGAAAGTAATGAACAGACGATACAACGCCAACGCGCTATAAAATTAGGATGCTGTTGCCAATTTCAGAAGGCTAATGGAAAACAGACTACAGAATCAAATTGATAAAGAGGATATAGAAAAAAAATGAAGTCAGTTACAAGGAATGATGCAAGAAGTTGCAGATCAAATAGTACCAAAAAGTAAGAAAAGAAGACCAACTGATTGGTATGATGAAGAATGTAGGGAAGCAGTGGAAAGATACAATAAGGCGAGAATAACTAAAATTAGGAATGAGAATTTAGAAAATAAAGAACTGTATAAACCAAAAAAAGGGAAATGAAAAAAATATGCAAGAAAAAAGAAGCTAGACTTCGAACAGAAACTAAGTAGAAACGAAGAACATTTTGTTTATAAAGAGGTCAAAAACTTCTATCAAGAGGTAAGGAAAGGAAGAAACAGACACAAAAACGTGTCAAAACATTACAAGGATGAAGATGGTCAGTTATTGGGAGAAATAGATGAAAAATTGGATAGATGGGCGAGGTATTTTGGAAAAGTACTTAATCCAGAAGAACAGGGTCAAAGGGTGCAACAGCAGGCCGAAGAAGTGAACAACCAGATTACCGAGGATGAAGTACCAACGGGGAGTGAAGTTTTGGATATAATAGCCAACCTAAAAAAAAGTAAATCACCAGGAGAAAATGGTATTATAGCAGAATTTCTACAAGGCAAAATAACGAAATTATTACAAGAGATATGGAAGAAGGAACAAATAGCCTTAGAGAATACATTATATAAGATACTAGCAATATTAATTAGAGAACGAATCAAGGGCGTTGCTAAAACGATTATAGGAGAGCATCAAGCTGGCTTTCGAGCAAATAGGTCAGTGATAGACCAAATGTTCGGAATGAAACAGGTTGTAGCAAGTTCTTCTGCATTTAATTTGTCGTTGAGTATGTTGTTTCTTCATTTCACACAATCAAGAAGCAAAAACTGTATGAAGTGTTAGAATTTATTAAGTTTCCCAGGAAAATAATTAACTTAACAACAGCTGCACTAAATATCACTAAATGTAAGGTCATGGTGGAAGGCAGAGTCTCTGATAGGTTTGAAGTTAACAGAGAATTGCGGCCAGGTGACCCACTGTCACAGATATTTTTTAATTTGGTACTGGAATTATAAAGGAAATTAATTAGAAGCAAAGTTTATCACCACAAACATCAATGTGTAGCATATGCTGACAATCTAGCGCTATTAACATGAGGGCCAGGTGAACTAAAAAAAGTTTTTCAACCACTGGAACCGAAAGCCAGAGAATTCGGGTTGGAAATAAATGAAGACAAGACAAAGTACATGGATGTGAGGAATAATGAGAGGCATGTTGGGTAAGCCTTCAAGATAACATCTAGAGAAGGACAGGAGTATCATTTTAAAATAGTTAAGAGTTTTGACTATTTAGGGAAATGAGGAAAGTAAAGAAGTTAATAAGAAGCTGACTAAAGAAAGTAGAAGTGCTGGAACTCTGGCAAATATGCTAAAATCAAACTAAGTAAGTACCAAGGAGAGTGAAAATAAAAATATATGGAATAGTCATCCGATCAGCAGTTCTCAACGCATGCGATACGTGGATCCTTAATAAAAACATAAAAATAATCTAAATATATGGGAGAGCAAGGTACTTAGGAGAATATATGGAGGTGTAAGTGATGGAGATGTTTGGAGAAGACTGGCAAATCAGGAAATCATGGAACTGTACAGACAGCCAAAAATAACAACTATTTCAAGAATACAGAGACTACGACGAATGTCGCCAGATTGCCAGAAGAAAGAATAACGAAAATTTTACTAGAGAGTGAAACAGGTACAAAACGGAAAAGAGATCGGTCAAAGGGGAAGTGGATGGAGTCAGTAAAAGAGGATCTCGTGCAGTGTCAGATCAGAGGTTGAAAAAAACTTGCAAAGAACAGAAAAGTGGAAAAAAGCAAATGAAGCCTTTGGCCCCGAAGGTCTGCAGAGCTTTTTCATTATTATTAAAAAAGAAATGTATTCTCCGTATCAATCCTATCGAAAAAGTAAGAGTGAATTACCACATTAAATCGATTGAACCCAATGTATCTGTATATTTGAACTTCCTCCTTGCCATAGACGCCCTAACCCATAGTGGCTACTGTCCCAACGGTAAAAATCACGGGAGGTTGGGCCCCCACACCTAGTAACGCTAATAATATATAAAGTTTACAATTTAAATGTACTCCACATGAAAGTTTCGTGATTTTGAATACCTACTGACCTTCAGGAACAGAACAATGGTTTATACAAAATGGCTGCCTGTGTGTATGTGGCTGCGTTCGTTTCCTCATATCTCCCGAATGGATGAGCCAATTTTGATAAAATTTGAAATGAATAAGTTTCGTTGGTGAAATTCTTTCAGGAACTGAATATTGTTAATCTAAAAACAGAAGAACCTTCTTACGGCGATTCTATCGTTTTTTTTTCTGAACTCTGTAGCTTAAAAATGGCAGTTGGTATGATGTTTTTGAAAAAGCCTTATTATTTAAAAATTTAAAGCAATTACTGCATAAACTTTAGTTGTTGTAATAGCTGTATGGAGGTACAATGTTAGTATCTACAAACATTTTGTGGAGGCAACAAATTTCCAACAGTTCGGAGATTTTCAAAAGATATTTCTCATAGTTGTTTACTACTTTTTACTTTTCTATGTCCAAAAAAAAGTGGATTTTTCGTCAAACTTTTCGAGGACCCTTAGACATCTCTCCGTGGACCTCTAAAAGAGAAGTTTGAAGTTTGGGAACTACTTTTTTACTTTCCTATACCCAAAAAAGTTGTTTTTACGTCAAACTTTTCGAGGACCTTTAGACATCTCACTGTGGACCCTCAAAAGAAAAGTTTGGGAACTACTTTTTACTTTCCTATACCCAAAAAAGTGGTTTTTACGTCAAATTTATTTGACGACCCTTAGACATCTCTCCGTGGACCTCTAAAAGAGACGTTTGGAAACTACTTTTTTTCCTATACCCAACAAAGTTATTTTTACGTAACATTTATTTGAAGAACTTTAGACATCTTTCCGTGGACTCCCAAAAGAGAAGTCTGGGAACTACCTTTTACGTTCCTATACCCAGAAAAGTGTTTTTTGCGTCAAACTGTTTGAAGACCTTTAGATATCTCTCCGTGGACCCCTAAAAGAGAAGTTTGAAAACTACTTTTTACTTTCCTATACGCAAAAAAGTGGTTTTTACGTCAAATTTATTTGAGGATCACCCTTAGACATCTTTCTGTGGACCCCTAAAAGAGAAGTCTAGGAACTACCTTTTACTTTCCTATACTTAAAAAAGAGGTTTTTAGGTCGAACTTTTTGAGGATCCTTAGACATCTCTCTGTGGACCCCTAAAAGAGAAGTTTGGGAACCGATGTGTAAAAATGTCAAACATTTTCTATTTTTTATTTTTTATTATTTAATATACATTTCTAAACGTTAGAATTGTAGATAGTGGAAAAGGCTAGTAAATTCACCACCCTTCATTATTCTTACGACGTTCATGTACTTTGAAATGCAAATTTTAATTTCATTGGAAGACATACAAGTTATACATGTCGTGTTAATTTTCCTTGCGATGCATAAGTAATACGCGCAAATTCCTCGACTTTATTGTAAATTGCTTTGACGTATTCGTAGTTATACTGGATTTTAACGTAAACGGACGCACCTTCGTGTTATTTACTTTCGTCTCCGACGGCACCCGGAGAGATAGAAGATGTCAAGTCAATGGTAACCACCGGGGGGCGCGCCTTCACGCCTGCCACAACAAACATTACTTTATGCACACTAAATAAATTTCTTTCTGTTAGCGCTAACATAAAATATCAATAATGCAGTTGTCACTTCGAAGTCATAAACTAAATAATAGGTAGGTCCGCCCGCACTTGGGGCTAGTTGCACTCACCGATTGAAAGAATGATCTCAGAGATCATCGTCCTTCCGGAAACCAAACCAATGGCGTAACCAGAAAAACCTTTAGGGAGCAAAACGTCGCGCGTCGGAAGGAAATAACAAAAATGCTTCTGTTCTGTAATGAACATGTTCAATAATTTGGGAAAGTTTATTACCACTAGGGGGTCCCTTCTCCTTCCACGCCACTGAGCAGAAGCGTCAAAAGCATTAAAATATGCAGCGTTGTCATTCGTGCATTATTATCGTTCAGAGGTGCAAATCAACCCTGCCACGCCCAGAAAAAAAACCCTTTTTGTACAGAAAGGCTCTGTTGGTGGTCTTTCGATGATGTTTTTTTCCGAAGAGGCGATGAAATGAAAATATCATTATAAAAACTCCATTAAACTATCTAATACCCTATAATCTTACATAGCGAAGTGCAAAACTTGTTTACGTAACAACAAAGTTGTATTGCTCCTTTTAATTTGCAGTAGACCGCGTAATTTATCGAATATGTGGGACTTCTGGCTAAACTTCCACTTTTTTTATGAACTAGAAGTTGTTACCATTTGAATTACAACCGTAATGCGAATGGGAAAGGCTGAGCTAAATCTATTGTGTGAAAGTGCTAGTTGCCTCTCCTGGGCTGTGCAAACCAAAGTACATAATATGTAATAGCATAATATTAATTACATTGTTGATATTTAATTTTGGAGTAAATTTGAGAAATATGTTGTAGGTATTTAATTTATTATTAATGTTTTCTTCGTGTCACTTTAAATCGTATTACTGAAAATTTCAATTCAATCTTGAAATAATGCACGAAAGTGTGTTTTAATTTAAACAAGTATGTTCGAGCTTTTATAATAATTTTTTTTTAAGTATAAAGTCTTAAACATACACGTTTACAAAATTATCAAAAACTTTAAATTTTTTTTAAATTTTTATGAAATTGTCGGAATCAAATTTTAAAATCATAAAATTTTTAAAAAATTTTCAAAATGTTCGAAATAGGTATTTTAAATTTTTCAGATATTATTAAATGCGAAGAAGATCTCGTGGCCGCAACTTTTTTTAATTTGAGATTTCTAATGCAGTCCTAACATGCATATACTATCATCTATGATCTTTTGTAATTTCCAAAAAAATGTTTTTGCTATACAATTATATTTACACACATCAAAATTGAACTAGTATAGGCAACGATTCAACTCCATAATCTATCTAATACCATAGTTACAGTTTTACCTTTAATAACATTTGTTTTTTATTTACACTAAAAAAGCTAAATCTAAAAACGTCGTTGCTTCAAAAATATTAAATAAAAAGATGCCCAAACCGCCAATTTGCAAACTAAGTATTTTTAACAAATATAACGTATTATGCCGAGAAGCACTTGGAATACCAACTTGATTTTTGTTTGTTTAAAAGCAGATGCATCAGCGGTGTCTATGATCTTATTTTAATTTCCAAAAAATGTTTTGTTTAATTGTTTTGTTTAATCTTCCACCTCTTATACCCGAAGGTGTCGAGGTCTTTCACTTATAAAAAATATTACGGATATAACATTTTGCTGCCAATGTAGTGAAACTATTACTAAGCGACAAATGTTTTCATTTGTAGGTTTTAACATATACATGCAGTGAGCAAAATTAAGAATACAATTTTAGAAACATTTTTAAACAAAAATAGATATCATAGCCATGATTTTAGTGGTATGAACTTTTTTATTGAAACGCCGCGCACTCTCTGTGCCGCACCGTACGCGTACACCTTGATAGTGCTTGAAGCTGTATACATATAAAAATAACTTTAGTTATTTTTACATTTTCTCTAATTGTAAAACACGGAAAGAAATAATACATATATGTAACGTAATATAAAAATAATGCAGTGTAAATAAGCGAGTAAAATGTTCTTAATAAGTTTCTTCTGTTTCTGAAGCAGGACCTTCGAGTAAACCTACCAAACTATTGTTACAATCTTTACAGTTGCATTTACTGTAGCATTTCAGTCTCTGTTTTATGCAAAGGTTCATCCTTGTTTGTTTGGACTTCCAAAATTAATATTTGGAAAATGACTTGATTACCAGATTTGTAACAAAAATCATTTTCGTTTTCTGTTAAATCATAGAATTTTTGTATGAGTTTACCTATACTATGTTAAGAAACTTCAAAACACGAGTTAATCTGTATTACTTGCAGTTTTCAAGTTTGGAAAAACAATTCTAAATGACTAAAACACGTGTAGGCAATCTTTGGAGCCATCAAGTATTGAAAAAAATTCTCACCGTTTGTAACATTCATTAAATTGTAGTCGCAGACGCAAAACTGTAACTATATAATCAAAATTCCAGAATGGTTATGTTTTAATTCACATTAAATTGTAACTTTCAGTTCGGAATTTTTTATTGTCTGAATTTGATGTTTAAATATTATCTGGAAATTTCCGTTTGAATTATTATTTTACCAGAAATCTTGAAACTTGAAAAGTTTTTGCGTTGTTCTAACTATACATTGTGATGCGTCTTAAATAAAACGTAAAAATTTCGATTAATATTGAAAATTTAATCTTGCATAATAATAATCATTCATTATTTTTTAATACTGTTAGAATTTACATTTTTAATATCATTGATATACGAAATTATTACAATTTTACAATATTTGACATTCTGCAGTTTATTTTTTGACCAAGATTATTCAATTCCAGTTTTAAAATTATGCATTAAGTATTAATATTAAATAGTGATGCTCCAATGCGAAATGCAAAAAAATCGACAACTTGGTGACCTTCCTCGATGTCGCACCTGGGCTTTAAACGAACCATGATCACGTAAATGTTGAATTGCATTTGTAAACGTTCTCGCATTAGGTATTCGGCTATTGGAAAAACGTTCCACGTAAAGTGCTTTAGCTCTGGCAGCATTTCCGCCAACTTCACCATACACAACGATTAATTCATTCGTTAATTCATTACTAGAAAAAATCGCCGTTATATTACTAAGTAACGAATTTGTTGCATGCGATCAAACACCACCTCAAGTGCCAAGTAGCAGTGTCAATTACAAAACCAATTAGTATGTACCTACTTTTTGCTGCTTTTTAATCCGAAGTTTTTATTGTGCTGCATTAAATTAAAACACAGCCCCGAAGGCAGGTATCCACATTTTTATTAGAACTTTTTTTGATTTTTAACTCAGCTTTGGGTATTCTGTCGAAAAAATGATAAATAGAAAAGTGGTTCAGTTTGGTGAGTTTTGTTACAGCTTAAAAGATTTGCCCCCATTTCAATAACATCCTGTATAACAACGTAATTGAGTAGTTTATCCGTAATATATAGATAGAAAAATAATTCTTTTAATACATCATTATGTTTTTATTCATATTATTTTTAGTAATGGAAAACTCCTGCGCAAGTAATTTTGTGCAATATACGATTATATTAACATTAACCTCATTTTCTTGAAACCCACACGCTTTGTCTGTTTTGTTAGTTTTTGTATATTTCTTTAAATTGAATTTATATTAATTGTGTTGAGCTTGATGCAATATGATACGTTTCTCCGGACAATATAATCTACGAGGAACAACCATAAAGCTAAATTAAGCATAGTTTCCAGTAATTACCATAAAGTTTCTGCTTCGCTTTGTGGGTGTGTAAATTATTAAAGACATGCATTGTTTAAACATTTGCAAAACTACAATTATACAAATCCAGTTATAACGTTGATCAATGTTTTTGTTGCAATAAAACTATATTTACCTCTTTCTTATTCTATTAATAACTGCAGAATGCAGAAAACTACAGAAATACACAAGCATTCCATACAAAAATGAATAATTCCTAGACAGGTTTAAAATAATAGAATGCCTGTAGGTTATAATTTGAATTATAAACTAGAGTTATAATTATATCAGAGATGCCGTGAGGTAGCAGTTTTATAACACAAAACTTTAGTTGTCAAAGCACGTCCACATTACCATATGAGTGATCGTATTAAAAGGAGTGTCTCTCGTTACCGCTAAATCAGTATCTTATTCTTCTTTTAGTTTATCTTCAGATTTGTCTATACATAGAAGTTTAGAATAATGAGCTCATAGAGAAAATTACCTTAACTGTTTATATACTTAGCATAATAAGCATAAAGAATGACAAAGAAGTGCAGACGGAAATCAACTAGAAATAAGCATCTACGCTTTATTAACATTATGTGACAAATTCAATTATTAATACAGGCTGTTTCAAATTCAAGCCCCACCATGGGGATCTCGCTTATTTGAAAAGATAGAGAGTTGGTTAAATTGAGGCAAAGTTGCCAAATTTTATGCCTAACAATAATCTGTAAAGAAATTTAAAGTAGCCACTCTGGTTTTTCAGATATCTGAAAAAAACTGAAATTTTGGATTTTTTATTTTTCACTATAACGCATTTATCATTTATGCTACATATTTCTAGTTAACGCATTATTAGAACACTTTTGTATGTTGTATTTAAATATTTTATCAGATTTGGTGTAACTGTTACCATTGTTCATTTTCGACTGTCAACTTTTTTTTTCTGACGGTTGGTATTTTAAATTTTTTCATATTTGGATACAGTTTTCAATTCTGATTTCAGCGATGTGTCACACTTTGCATTTTGTGCGCGAAATGATACTTTCAGCGCACGAGAATTAAAGTTTCTTGAGGAGGCGTTAACCGAGTCAAAAAATCATTCGAGGGCGCTAAAGGCATTTCGTGCACGAGTTGCGCACAATATTTTTTCTACAATTGTATTATAATAAAATATATTAAGGTAAAAGTGTTTCTATTTCATTGCAATAGAAAATGGAAATCATAAATTGTTTGAAATTCTTATATTTTTACAGTTTTATAAAATGACATTTAAGTTAGTGTAAAGTCGTGATAAAGATATTTCTAAAGCAAGTTAGTCAACCACTTAAAATTTCTTTAAAACTAAGAATTTAGAATTCTGAACAGTAGCAGCTTCTGGTTAAAACAATAATATGTAAACTAGATACACTATCATTTGCAAAATATGGTTACATGAGTAACATTTAAAATGAAGCAAAAACTAAAAATTATATTAATACTACCTATTGTAAGACTATATCAAAAACCATAAAAATTGTGTCTTTGCAGTTTTAACAAGCTACATACCTACAATAGCCCCCCCCCCTCCCGCTGAAGCCTCTGTTGTAATTCCAGAATTTTCCAGAACGCCCAGCCATATAAATATGTTCAAAAATGACTGCTTAATGTCAAATGGCCCAAGAAGTATAATAAATTTGTCTTCTCCGTATAAATTTGGGCAATTCCCTGTATTCGCTTGGCCATTGCAAAAAAGTGGTTGGTAAACACACATTACGGGTATTTGATCAGAGTTAAGATAAAACGTAATTCCTTTGATAAGGTCCATAGCCTATATGTCTTACCATTGAAACTGAAGTAGATGTTTAATTTTTTTAATGGAGCAATGGTAGAAGTGACTGACTAGTCGGTTGAATAATGCTAGCATCGTCTTTACTGGCATGAAACAGCCCATGATATATTTACACAATTTTCTTCATTTACCTTTGATAATTTCTTCTGTACATGATTTAACCAGCTACATTTCTTGGGCTATTCATTACAAGTGTCTTTTTGTAACAGAATCGGTATTACCTCAGTATTTTCCTCGGTATTAACTAGTTGCAGCATTTTTTCGACAGTTTATTTTGAGCAGGTGGTAATGACTGGCTCCTTATTGTAAAGAACATAACCAGGCATCGTCGCATACGAGTCTGGTAATGCGGAAACACTGCGTATACCTTGCTGCGCCATGTTTAAATGACTAAATACGATGTATGAAAGGATCTAACTACAAGTCTCTATAACACCTTTGGAAGCTAGCTATAATATCGATATCCCAGAGCCATTAAATAAGCCTCAGATGTGGTACATCTGGGGTTGTGGTGAATTTTGTCAAACCAGACACAGTAAAAACGTCATTTTTCAACTTAGGATATAAAATTTGTTCATCTGCACACCCATGTGACACAAATTTGAGGTCACTTCCATTATGCGATTATAAGATACCCTCAGACCTTTGCTATGTCATTCATAAATGGTGAGTTTATCCCTACAACGCCTATAATGGGATAATCTCAAATGCAAGGGCAATGGAGGACGATATTTCTTTTCATGTCAAACTAAATTTCCTTCATGATTAAGCATTATCAATTGACAAATAGTTAGGCAGGGATGGTGGCACGTTTTTCCGGAGAATATACGTATTTTACATAGATATTTTGAAAAATTTTCGCCATTTTGATTGTAAGGGCTTAACCAAAAAGTACGGCTAGTCAAATGCTTTTAGTTGATCTTATTAACAACTGTGCCAAGTGGTTCGCATCTATCATCAAAAGCGGTTTTCTTATAAGTGAAAAATTGAAATTGTAAAAGAGAAGATTATTCCTACATTTTATTAAGAAAACAAAATAACCAATAATAATAAACCAACTAATTTAATTTAGGGTCTGAATGCCTTCATATGGCTTTTCTATTTAAAACGAGTTACAAAAGTTTCTCTTTCTTAGAACTTTCAGTACAAAAGTATACCTTGTTTCCAACCAAAATTACCCCAACCCCTTGCACAAATTTTAAATTAATCTTTTCTTTAACTTCTAAGAATGAATTCCTAAACCTTAACGGCTGCATAATAGGATAGCTCCACAACCGCCGGAACCACAACCAAAACCACCCATCTGGTCTCGGCATACAAATTTATTGTAATTATCTTTACACGTGACTGATTCACTGTAACGAAACGGATTATTGAAAAAAAAAACAACAACACAAAATTGTAATCAAGAAATGTTAATCTAAAAGAAAAAAAATTAATCTTATTTTTTAACAACAAACAGCAGTGTTATTTATACGATTTTCAAAACATAATAATATTTTGTTTATAGAAAACCTACACAAACAGACATTACAATACCACACGATACTTGTCATCATAAAACACATAAATTAGCAGCATACAGGTCCATGATACATAGCGCTTTAACGGTTCTTTTACGTAAAATTAGTTTGAAACAAAAATTTAGATTATTAAACAAATTGCATACAATAATGGTTATAATTCTCAACTTATTGATACACTAACTAAAGAGAAAGATTATAAATTAGCTATTCTGAAAATTTCTCTAACTACTTTATTAAATAAAATGAAACACGCGTCAATTCCATATTTTGGCAATAAATCAGATATTAGTTAAAATTATAAACAAAGCAAATTAATGTAACTAATTTTTAAAACAACAAGAAACATTTTAAAAACTTTCTTTAATGCAGACAGACAATTTACTAAAATCTGGCATCTACAAATTAAATTGCTCGCACTGTAATTCGGTTTATATAAAACAAAAAATTAAAAATTTTATTAGATACAAGGATAATTGCTAGAACACAATTAATTAATGACATCTAATAACACGATGAAATTTTTACACTTTTGTGATGATAAACGTAAGTTGGATACCTACTAGAAGCATTTGAAATTCGTAAGCATTTAAAAACTGTACCTTTAATAAAGAGCAAATTGATCTCTTAAATTCGCCATTATTGGACGTTTTGGAATGAGAAATCAAGTCATCTGGACGCAGATATAGAAAACCAAGATCAAGTTATGAAGTTTATTTATCAATTCCAGCTTTACTTCGTTAAAGTCCATATTTAATGAGTATCTGTATATAAAATACTTAATCACTTTAACAATATCTATTTATTTAAACCTTATACGTATTTCGGCATGTATACATGCCATTGTCAAAGGTTATATGAAAGTAAACAGTTAGTGTTGTTATAGCAATAGAACTTTTTTACTTATCTTGGTAATCGTCTGCAGATGACTTGATTTCTTATTCCAAAATGTCCAGTAGAGGAGAATTTAACAGATCGATTTGCTCATTCATTAACGGTACAGTTTTTAAATGTTTGTGAATTTCAAAAGCTTCTAGTATATCTAATTTACGTTTATCATCACAAAAGTGTAAACATTTTATGGTGTTATTAGATGTCATTGAATGATTTTGTTCTAGTAAGTGTTTAGTGTAATTGGATTTATGTGGGTGTTTGTATTTGTAACAACGTACGTGTTCTTTATACCTAATATCAAAATTTCTAATTGTCTGGCCTATATAAACCGAATTACAATGCGAACAATTTAATTTGTAAATGCCTGATTTTAACAAATGGTCTGTTTTTGATTTTGCATTAAACAAAGTATTTCAGATGTTCCTAGTTGTTTTAAAGCTTACTTTATATTTATTTGTTTGGTTTATAATTTTAGCAATTTGTTCTGATTTCTCACCAAAATATGGGATCGAAGCATATTTAATTGTATCGAACGAAGTTAGGATATTCGGATAAATTTTTTGAATAGCTAATTTATAATCTTTTTCTTTAATTAATGTATCGATAAGTTTAGTATTATAACCATTACTGTATGCAATTTGTTTAATAATTGAAATTTCTCTATTATAATTAATTTCATCTAAAGGGACCGTCAAAGCCCTATGTATCAGGGACCTGTATGCTGCTAATTTATGTGTTTTATGGTGACAAGAATCGTGTGGTATTGTAATGTCTGTTTGTGTAGGTTTTCTATAAACTGAGTACTCAAATTTATTAGTTGAATTAATTTTTATGTTTAAATCTAAAAAGTTAATGGACTTATTTTGTTCAGTTTCTAGTGTAAATTTTAAGTTTGGGTGCAAGCTGTTAATAAAAATTAAAAATTCATTAATTAAATCAAATGAACTATTAAAACATGCTAAAATGTCATCAACATGCCGAAATACGTATAAGGTTTAAATAAATAGATATTGTTAAAGTGATTAAGTATTTTATATACAGATACTCATTAAATATGGACTTTAACGAAGTAAAGCTGGAATTGATAAATAAAGTGATGTCATCTTCGTTAGAAGAACAAGCTAAAATGTACAAGAAGATCATGATCAAACATGGTGTAGCAACACAGAACGTTTGGTTTAATCAACAATGTCAGAAAAAGAAACTCATTCCAAACTACATTAATATCTCCACCAAAACCAAGAACAGCATAACTGAGAAGATAATCAGAAATGCTAAACAAAGATGGTTGAAAGAAGAATCAAAAAGATGGTTTAGAATTGGAGACAATTTGCACATTTATTTAAAGGTACTTTACACAGAACTCATTCACAAATTACATCCAATTGAGTTTGACGTATTTGACAATGACATTAGAGAATTAGTTAGTAGAATAAAATTTAAAAAATACACAATACAGAAAAATAAACTTTCCAGATTAGAACAACACACACGTGCACTTCAACCACACACAAAACCTGACACAATAATAAATTTTCATCCTCGTTTTTTAAATTTATCAAACACAGATTTCAATGACCAACAGATAAAATTCCTAAATAAGGGTTTTAAGTTTGCCCCTTTTCCAAAATTTACCAATAATATTAAAGAAATTTTAGCAGTCAATTCTGAACTGATTCTTAAAGAAAGACATTTCCTATATGCAAAATTTCAAATTGCTGATTTATTAAAAGAGATGTCAATCAATACCAATAAATCAAAAAGTAAAATAAATAATCAAAATAATTTATTACTTAAATCGATTAAAGAAAAAATTTCAGTAAATAATCTGATTTCTGTCAAGGCAGATAAAGGAAACACATTAGTTATATTACCCAATGACATTTACTTACAAAAAATTAATGATTTCATAACCAATTCAAACTTAAAAACTTTAACTAGTAATCCTACCAAAAATTATCAAAAAGAATTAAAACAAACGTTAGAAAATTGCCAGGTTTATTTAACAGATTATCAAAAAAGACAAATAATAAATCCAAATCCACAACCACCAAAACTATACGGTTTATTAAAAATACACAAACCCAACATGCCCATTAGACCAGTAGTATCATACATAAATGCACCCAACCATATGCTAGCAAAAATACTAAATAATATAGTTACCAGTTTTGATTTTAAACCAAAATATTCAGTTAAAAATTCTTCCGAATTAATCAAAAAGTTGTCTAACTTACATTTACCACCACAAAGCAAGCTAGTTAGTTTTGATGTTACTAATATGTTTTCCCAAATACCTCCTCAAGAGTGTATTCCTTTGTTAAATGATATTCTTATTAACAAAAATGTTGAGTTAATGAAACGGACTGAGTTGATTCAATTATTTGAACTTTGCACCAATCAAAATTATTTTACTTTTAATATTAAAATTTATTTCCAAAAAGATGGTTTACCCATAGGAAGTCCAATTTCACCTCTTTTAGCTAACATATTTATGGAAAATCTAGAAGATCAAATATTCGAATCAAATCAATCTGAGAAAGTTATATTTTGGTTTCGTTATGTTGATGACATTTTAGCATGTTTTAATAGTTCATTTGATTTAATTAATGAATTTTTAATTTTTATTAACAGCTTGCACCCAAACATAAAATTTACACTAGAAACTGAACAAAATAAGTCCATTCACTTTTTAGATTTAAACATAAAAATTAATTCAACTAATAAATTTGAGTACTCAGTTTATAGAAAACCTACACAAACAGACATTACAATACCACACGATTCTTGTCACCATAAAACACATAAATTAGCAGCATACAGGTCCCTGATACATAGGGCTTTGACGGTCCCTTTAGATGAAATTAATTATAATAGAGAAATTTCAATTATTAAACAAATTGCATACAGTAATGGTTATAATACTAAACTTATCGATACATTAATTAAAGAAAAAGATTATAAATTAGCTATTCAAAAAATTTATCCGAATATCCTAACTTCGTTCGATACAATTAAATATGCTTCGATCCCATATTTTGGTGACAAATCAGAAAAAATTGCTAAAATTATAAACCAAACAAATAAATATAAAGTAAGCTTTAAAACAACTAGGAACATCTTAAATACTTTGTTTAATGCAAAATCAAAAACAGACCATTTGTTAAAATCAGGCATTTACATATTAAATTGTTCGCATTGTAATTCGGTTTATATAGGCCAGACAATTAGAAATTTTGATATTAGGTATAAAGAACACGTACGTTGTTACAAATACAAACACCCACATAAATCCAACTACGCTAAACACTTACTAGAACAAAATCATTCAATGACATCTAATAACACCATAAAATGTTTACACTTTTGTGATGAAAAACGTAAATTAGATATACTAGAAGCTTTTGAAATTCACAAACATTTAAAAACTGTACCGTTAATGAATGAGCAAATTGATCTGTTAAATTCTCCTCTACTGGACATTTTGGAATAAGAAATCAAGTCATCTGCAGACGATTACCAAGATAAGTAAAAAAGTTCTATTGCTATAACAACACTAACTGTTTACTTTCATATAACCTTTGACAATGGCATGTAAACATGCCGAAATACGTATAAGGTTTAAATAAATAGATATTGTTAAAGTGATTAAGTATTTTATATACAGATACTCATCAAGTTATGAAGGTTTATTATTCCTATAGCAACACCAACTGTTTACTTTTAATCTTGTCTCTGAAAATGACATGTCAACATGTCGAAATACGTATAGAGCTAAAATAAAAAAAAACTTGTTGAAGTTAATAATTGTTTTATTTACAATAAAATAATTTTAGGGTTTATGCAATAGCAATCTTACGTCGGGTGCTTAGTTTAGTGTAATCTAGTTCAAGTTTTCTTTCTAATAGTTTAAATAACACATTCCTACTATTTGAATGTTTAAAAGACTTATTAGTTTGACCTGCTTCTTAGTTGCACATTCTGTTACTAAGGCTTCTCAATATAGGTGAATTACATTCCGCATATTTAGATTCCAGTCTAAATATTTTAAGGACAATTGTGTTCGTCTCAGCATGATCCGTTATATATTTATTTTTTGCGCAACCCGCATTCAAATATTTCTAAAGCAAAGTTAAGTTTAATGCTCAAATTAATGCCTACCAAGTTTTTTAATAGAGAAATGTAGACTGGTTCAATTTATCAACAACTTAAAAAAGCGAACTAATTTAATTAATATTTCTTAGCGATTCCAAATTTTAATAACCAAAGTTCCAGTTACATAAAACTTAAACTAATGCAGCTGAATTCTACATTCCCTTCAACGATTTAATTTGATTAATTAATTTAATTAAGGAACTAGCATAAAGACTCTTGTTTATTGTACTGTTCTATTATTACATTTAACCCATGCGTTAACTATACAGGGTGTGGCAGCCCGCTGTAATTGGTCGATTGCAGGTAAAGTATTAGAGATAGAGGAAACTTTCTTAAATAAGAGTTGTTCGGGGTCGTGTGTACTATCAGATAAAAATATTTTTCATTATACAGGGTGTTCCATATCAGAGTGGGATAGCAAACTTATATTTTTCTCAATTAAACACTCTGTATATTTTTGCAAATTATTATTCGCCTTTTAATTTGATTTCCGGCTGTTTTTTGTTTTTTAATTCAGTTGCAGTGTTGCCAAGTTATTCAACTTTTTTCTGTAAATTTGACATTTGCAGACCTTACTAGTAAAATCTGTACAAGCCGTATTTTTACAGATTAAACAATTTTTTTTCTGGGAAATATTAGTCGAGACCATGTGCTATTTTACAAATATTTTAAAGTTGAATTTGGTTATACCGGATGTTTGTTGCCGCGGTCCAAAGCTTTCTAACTTTACTGTGTCATAACTTGATTTTTTTAATGAAACCTCCAAATTTTTATTTAATTTTTGAATTCTATTGTAAATTCTACGTCAGCGCTCATTCCCAAATGTATAGTGCTCGCGGCTGAAAAAGTCGCTTAAAAAGTGAACTTGCGGGCGGGCACTCTAAGGTAAAAAGCTACGACCTTGCAATAAATGTCCCTTATGCCTTAAGGATTCAAAATCTGCAAGTCGTCAAAAAATCATCCTATCCAGCAAGAAATTTCAATATTGCAAATATCTGTGGCGAAGATTTTAAAAGGTTTTCTGTGGCCTTCATATTTTTAAAAAGAATATTATATTTGCGTAAATACACGGCTCCTTACGGAACTTAAATTTTTTTAATGCGATGAGCTCGCTTCGAACGTGCTGTCTGCTAAAGTATTACCGCTACAAAAAAAAGTATTGGTAATAAATTGTAGCTTGATTCGTGTTAATTCTGATGATATAAATTAAATAATTTTGCAAAGTGTAGTAATCACACTAATAATATAAGTAAAGGAAGATGCAAATAAATCAAATCTACAAGGTGGCTGCTACCGCTTATGTGAGTCACGAGTTCTCGCTTCTTTCTCATCTACCCCGATTTTATACAGAAGTAACAAAGAAACATTTTCCTTTTTCTAAACCTTTTCCAAGTTCCTGTAAAATTGTGATTAAAGCCTCATCGGTGTTTGCTATATTCTGACTTGTACTCGTGCATAGACTAGCAGCAGTTTTGAAAAGTTTTTTCGACTCCAAATTAAGGAAATTTAATTATTTCACTTCCATCACAATTAAATCGTTCGAGGCAATTTCTCTTTAAAACAATGTTAATCTTTTGGAAATAACATAATTGTGTTCCCTGCATTTTTGTTAATACCTCTTCTGATTTAAACTCTTTTGGCACAAGATGCATTTGTTAACATCAAAAATATCATTTCGCAACAAAACTCCTTCATCTACCTCTAAAAATGACACCACTGTTGAATCTGATGCACCCTTTTAATGTTTTTCACGCAATACTTCTATGTTCTTTGCATTGGTATAATTTTTCGTAACAGCTCTTATGCCAATTAAAAATTTGCTTTGATCTACTGGTTTTTTTTTTTGTTTCTTCTAAATTGTTATACGTACTGCCAAATTTCGCCTGTGACTTTTCGGTACCGTTTACAAATTCACCAAACTTTTTTTGCAGATCAAGCACTGCTTCAATGGTTTCATGATGTCAAATTTAAATTTTGTTTCAAGTTTTCATTCTAAAACATCCGTGCTTTTGGATTATTTTAGAAAATTACAAATAATAATACGAGAACGAAAAAAGCTCAAGTTAAGTTACAGTCGGTGTTTTAGTCTAAAGGTTTGAGATTAAGTTGGAATTCTAGGAAAACATCCTGTAACCCTACTGCACCTTTGCAGTTACATATAACCTTATTCTATGTCTTTTGAAGTATAATTACATTCCCTGGATGAAGAAGTAGAATTACTAACACCAACAATATTAAAAATTTAAAAATAAACGTATCGTTACTGATGTCTGATGCTAAATAGCACCCTACTAAAGTGTGGGCGCAGGATGAGCGCAGCAACGGGAAAGAAGCGAGAACTCGTGACTCATATATGCGGTAGCAGCCATCTTGTAGATTCTATCTAATTGCTACGTTCTTTATTTATATTATTCTGTAATTACTACACTTTTACAAAATTATATATTTTACATCATCGGTATTAGCACGAATCAAGCTACAATTTTATAGCAATATTTTTTTGTAACCGCAATATCTTAGCAGATATGACAGTGTTAACGCCAAAAAAACTTGAAACAATTAGATTTTTCTGCTAGAAAATCACATTTAAAATTTTTTAGCTGTAACTCGAAATTTATGTTTAACGGCCTTTTGCACAGAACGATTCTTTGACAACTTGAATACAACATAAGGAAAATTTCTTCTAGCTTTTCACATCAGAATGCCCACAAGCTCCCTTTTTAAGCGACTTTTGATAAAATGCCCTTTGTAATTGCGCTTAAGTTTTTAAACCTCCAAAACTTCTGCTGGTATGATGGTAAAGCTTAGAGGATAGTATCAATCCCACATAGCACAGGTTATCTTATGGACATCTATTTTAGGTGCAATCTATATCCGCACGTCCATGAACATAGAACAAATTACCAGAATTGCATATCCTTAAAACATCTGGCAAAAACGTCGTATACAATTGCTTTATTTCGTTATCGTTCCTGACAAACTTGTTTTTCTTAATAAATTAAAATTTTCTAAAGACAATTACTCTCCACGTTTAATAAAATTTGACCACCTTTGTGAATGGTATTGGTTAAATGAAAAAATTCATTGTTTTTGAGCTAGATAGAAGATATGAAGGATGCTGCAACGAAGTAGTTTGAAGAAAGCATTAAAATAGGTTGAGATGGGCTAAAGAAGGAGCCGATTTCGAAAGTAAAAGAAGCACTTCATTTAATTATAAATATAAATATTTAATGTGTTATTATTATTATCAAATATTTCTTTACAAGAAACTGAAATCTGAGTGATATCCTATTAGAACGTCCTATGAACATCCACTAGAGAAGTCCTGCGGATATGCATTTAAATGCCCACAGACGTCCAAAGAGACGTCAAATGTATGAACAAACGGACTACGTATGGACGTCCATAGGATGTCCTATAAACAGACATGTGCTATATATTAAACCAGTACGCAGTTAATAAAGTATGATAGAATGCACATAAATAATAGAAAAGAATGAAAATAAGGATTACTGGAACAACATTATTTATTATTATTATATTTATTTATGGTGGGCTCATTTCTGCTGCTAAGGCTTATCACTAACTCCAGAAGGTAAACCATTTAAAATTTTTGACGAATTTCTTTCTTATAAAAAGAATGCTCAAACTTTTATTACACAGAACGTACTACAACTATACTATATATTTTTTTCTAAAAGATAGTACAGAGTGGCTAAAAAAAAACTTCCGGCCACTTTTCTTGCGGCGGTCAAGGGATGGTGCTTTAGTAAAGAAAAATTAAATTAAAATACAACGCAGAATCCAAGACGTTTTGGTTGTTTTGATTTAATATGGGGCGTAGTTAATAACTAAAACGTTTTAGATTCTGCGTTGTTTCCAGTATTTTAATTTAATTTTCTTGACTAAAGCGCCATCTCTTGACCGCTGCAAGAAAAGTGGGCGGAGTTTTCCTAGCCACTCTGTATATTACATATGAATCCTCATATTTAATCGACCCTGTCGTACATCGAAACCCCTTAACCTCGGACGAAAAGCAAGTGTAGACTACTGGACCACCTCCACAGGCTACTAGAAGAATAAGTAATCAACAAAGACGATTTGACAAAAAACAGATACAATTTCAAAGTTGCATTGGAAAAGTAAGCCATTTGAAAGTTGTCGCGAGCCACATACTACTTTGAATAAACTTGTGGAAAATTGACCTTAATTGTTTGTATGAATATTAAGTATGGTACGTAACTTATATAGGAATTAGTTTTGCCGAATAAAAAACCATTGGTGAACACAACAATATTCAACATAACGAATTGCTCAGGTACTAAAATTCAATCACATTACGTTGTCATCGCAAAACTATGTTATACTACTACTACATGTTAATTACACAACACGTAAGTGGTTGAAAATGAGTTAAGTGTAGTAGAAGACATGCTTTTAAGCAAATTACGTTTACACGCACACGCACACTGTATTTTTGTACACAAAATTGGGTACATAACTGGAGGTTCGCCACTAAAATTTTATTATACCAAACACTTTACTTTTAGATAAAAGAATTAAATATGAACGGAAATTGAAATATCTTTTTCAAGCAATTTAAGCTGAAAATTTTTCTCGGCAACGAGTAATACACAGCTGATTTCGATTGTCGCATTCTTAATTATGAAGAGCTCATAATTGAGTACAAACAAACAAAATATACTGGATTTTAACTATATAGGTCATTAAAGTATGTAAAATTATTAATAAATGCAAATAAATTATATTTCCGGTGTGTTTAAGTTTTCTTGCGCTATCGGTAGCTCAGGACATCTGAATGAACAAAGTACATGATTATGTTTATTTTAGGTTTTATTTTTAATTAAAATATAATAATAATCAAGATAAGAAAATATTAGAATAAATGAATTTGAAATAAGAAAGACAGGTTGAGCATTTCTGCCCGCGTGCGATAAGGTTTATCGCCTCTATACACACAAATGTGGTATAAAACAGCTAAAATATCTAGTTAAGAGTTGGTGACACCATTTTTGTTAAACTTTTATAAATTAATATTATCATATTTCTTTATTTCACCCAAATCTACACCTATTTTTCATTACAAATCATGCAAAATTTTGCTTGTAACGAATACGCCCAAGAAACCATTCTCTACTTCTCAAGAATTTTTGAAACATTAAACTTTTCTGACTAAATATTACGGAGAACCTATATTGTGCGAAAAAATTTATTTTGACCGTTGTTATTTTTATATTCGAACAATTTAGCGAATTCAACTTCCAGATATGTTTTGTAGGTACCCTTAAATCGTCCTTGTTTTTAAAGAACAGTGCTCTCACCAAACTTCTCAGATTTTAATTTATGAAATGATAACAAACGAACTTTCGAACTTTGATTGCTCCAATATTCGAGTTTGCAATAAATTCATAACGGGCTGTCAGTGAATTTTTTAATTTCGGTTTGAATAAAATTCAAATTATTTGACGGGTTTTCTGAAATTATTGCAAAAAACTATGAGAAATTTATTATTTGCCTTCTTAATGTGAGGCGCGTTTTAAAATAAAAATGACTTGGAGATAGAACTATATTCCCATATTCGGAACGCGCACGCAAACTGGAAAACCTTTGTGGAAACTAGTTTTGTGTTAAAGTTACTAAACTTACCAAAAATTATTTTAGCGCCAGCGCAGCGGCCCAAAATAAGTTCGTAATAACATGCACGCACCAACATATCACCACCACCACCACCACCACCATTGCGTTGTCTCGACTTACGAGACGATGCGACAAACGATTAAGAAATTTGTCGTTTTAGTTACAGCACCACATAAGTACCATTCTCAAAGAATTATTAGCTAGAAAACCAAAACAATTTCTACCAATAGACAGAATGCTATCGTTATGATGTAACTGCTACCGTTAGTAAATTCTGCCTTGTCTCAGAGAAACCCTTTTTGACAGCATTGGAAAAGGCATGCTTTATATAATTTTGTTCAGTTTGTACTTGTGTAAAACAATTTTTACACCAAGGAAATAATTTTAGACTAAATCCGTGAAGTGCTACTGCCAAAACCAAAAATTGCTTGCATAAAACACAAAGCATACTGCCACATCCTAGACTTGCCTGAGGTTGAACGTTTTTTACGATATGCATAGTAAATTTACAAAGTTTGTGAATTACTTTGAAACCGTAAATTAATGTAATATGATTAATAGTACCTACTGGTGAGAAAAATACAATTTTATGTTCTTTGCAGAAAACTACTTGAGATTTAGTGTTATGTTTGGCTGCTGTAAAATTAATTAAAATTTACAGCTGTGTCGGGGGCTCACAGTTATCGATAATAAAATACCAGTTTCATCATTTATAGAGATACTAGAAACTTTTTAATGACACCTTTACAGTTGCAAGTTCAAGTTTCAATCAAAATTAGCAAAACACTTTAAACTCAAGTTATAAAATAATATTGCAATAAACTATGAAAGTTAATAAATATAAAATTGTAGGAAGGAAAAGCTTGTATAACCTGACGATCACATTGATATACACTGTGTCTATAAAAAGTAACTCACCCCCCAAATTTACTTTTGAACGACTTGATATGTTACTACAAAATTTGGTGTGCTGTAATGGGAAATTAAGTACTATTTTTAGCCCATAATTAGATATTGTATCATTCAAAATGGCGGCTGGGTGCCATTTTACATTTTTTTCTTTAATAGAAAAGGGGGTCGAGTGATACCTCATTTGAAAGGTCTTTTAATTCTGCGTCTGAGCCTAGAGTTTCAAAGAAAAACATTCAGCCATAACACAATGACAAATGTTTAAAGATTATTATAAAAACTAAGAGTTAAACCAAACAGAAATTGAATAAGTGTTCGAAATGTTCACCATTCACTTCTTGGCACATAACAATTCGGTTAGGAAATTCCTCCCTTAAATTTTTGTAAGTTTCTGGAGTGATATTTCTGCAAACTTCTGTAATGCGTTGCTCCAGTTCTTCAATTGTGTCTGGACGGGTTCTGTACACTTTCGATTTCAGATATCCCCATAGAAAAAAATCCAAGGGGGTTAAATCTTAAGGAAGCGAGCCGGATATTCTATTCAGGCCCCCGCCTACCAATCCATTTTCCAGGAAAATGTCCGTAGAAAAAGTCAGAAACAGGCCTATAATAATGAGGCGGCGCACCGTCTTGTTGTAACATAACGTTTTCAATATTATTTCCAGCCACCTGAGATATTTCTGGGAAAATTTTGTCTTGCAAATGAAAAAGTGAACTACTGGATAAAAAAACAAAACAATTTTGGATTGAGTGAGTCCATTTATTCTTTGAGGCTTACGCGGTTTCTCGAACTGTCAATATTACAATTTACTTTCGGCTTAGCACGCGTCGCGACGCGGTCGGTCCTTAAGGTCCCTAAGGACCGACCTGTTGCTTGTCTGCCTTTACAAGCATTTGCTCTAGAAGTCTGAGCAATATTGTTTCGTAGGCCCTGCCTGCCTAAACAGGGCCGTGTGCGTAGCTTATTTAAACCTTGGGGCGGACAAGGATTTGATCTTAATGTATTTTGTTTGCCAGGACAATAATACTTAATCGGCGTATGCCTGTTAGCTGTTTGTGAACACATACAAACTAACGTTTCGCAAGACATTGCAGCTTGCATCTTCAGAGTGAATAAAACACTGAATGCAAATCCGGGAAGCGGAGGTAATTAAATCTCGTTGAGCTAGTAGGGCAGAACGGCGGAGTTCTGGTTGGCTATCACCGTTGGGCAAAGACGGATCCGGTGGAGCGTGATCGTGAAATCGATGATGCTTAGGAGTCCTCAGAGGATAAACTACCGTAGTCCAAGCTTTACTGAGTATAAAACCACCCTCCCTGTTTATGTTGTTAGGTTGTTTCTCAGTTTCAATTGCTTCACGATGCGAGGGAAGTAATGAGGTACTCTGGCGAGTACCCGAGCATTGTCAAAGTCTATCCTATGCCCAGTTAAACCAGTATGTTCAGCCACCGCAGATTTTGTGATGCGTTTGTGTTTGCAATCACCTTTGTGCTCTCGCAATCTTAACTCAATGGAACGACCAGTTTGTCCGATGTAGTTTGAGCCACAAGAGCAAGGGATGTTGTAGATCCCGGCTAATTTTAAATTTGATATTTGATCCTTTCCGGATCTGAAACCGTTTCCCAAAGTTTCATTACTCCTAAAGACTGTCTTTATGCTGTACCTTCTAAGATCATGCCCAATCTTACCAGTAATGCCTTTACTGTAAGGTAGAAAAGCTAAGCCTTCCGGAGGTGCCAGTTCCTCCTTAGTCTTGAGCTGTTCCGCATTGCGGATCGCTTTATGAATTTCTGTGGCTGTATAACCGTTTTGTTGTAACGACATCAAGAGGTGAGTTTTCTCTTGTTGTAGGTGTTCTGCATCTGATATTCGGACTGCTCTGGTTGTTAGAGTTTTTAGCAGAGTTGCTTTCTGCATCGGGTGATGATGCAAATTTGCATTTAAATACCTGTCTGTATGTGTTTTCTTTCTGTAAACTGCGTGCCCCAAGCTACCATCTGGTTTACGTGTGACATGTACGTGGAATACTGCCGTTTGAGTCTATTTGTTTAAAATTCGCCATTTTGTCATGGCTACATATTTTTCTTTGAAATTCTAGGATCAGAGGTAGAACTAAAAGACCTTTCAAATGAAGTGTCACTGAACCTCCCTTTCCATTTAAAAAAAATTCAAAATGGGGCCCAGTCGCCATTTTGAATAATAAAAAATTTAATTATTAGTTAAAAAATTGTATTCAATATCCCATTAAGGCGCACCAAATGTTGTGGTGAAATATGAAGTCGTTCAAAAGTTAGTTTGGGGGGGGGGGGGGGGCGCTTACTTTAGAGACACAGTGTATACACACATATATAATTTAATTACAAGTGTGCAGTAAGTAATAGGTAATTCTTATTACGTTATTACTAATGGTAACATTGTATTAGTTTAGAATACTGCAATATATAATTATAGATACACTGTGTAATATTTACATAAAAGCATCAAAGTGGCCTCATCTTTAACATGAAAAGTGCATAACAGAAATCAATACGCATTTAGTACACGTACTTAGTCTTACTTTGGTATTTATAGCTTCATTTGTTGAAAGAATGCTGTGCAATTGCGTATTTTAATTACCGCCTTCAAAACTAAATATGCGTCTTCTATCATGAGGATTCATAAATGCGATTTTATAATGAAATGCAACAGCTGAACGAGTACTTATAAGGCCAACAAATACAACACACCTATTTAGTAATTAATTTAGTAAAACTTTTTGTTATCTTCAACCTTGGAGTCATTGAAAGTTAAATGCCGAGTATTACTAGAAATAGTATATTATAATACAAGTGTATAAGCAAGCCTTTAAACGGAGCAGTGCTATTATACGCTATTTTTTATTATACCTGCACTACAATCTGAAAATTATAACAAAAAAAGGAAATTGAAATCCCTTTTTCGAAGTAATCTGTGTCATTAATCGTTGATATAGAAACGGTTAGCAATTGTTGTTGTTTCGTTGCTATGTATATTTATAATAAATTTGTTGATTTGTGAAGTTTGTTTCGACTTAGTTCTGATTACCTGTGTATTTATCATTGTTCAAAATTTGTAAATTGTAAATTTGTTGTTACCTAGGCAACTTGAAAGTACTAGTGCTTTAAGTTCCGATTTTGCACCCTTTTTAGTTTTAAAAACAGAGATTATGATTCAGGTATAATAAAAATGTTTTTTATTGCTCTTTTCCACAGTACCACATTTACATTTTTTACTTTGGTTTTTGTATCGTTATTATACTGTGTATGTATACAGGGTGTCGAATCGTTTTGCGGAACGTAGCGAATGCTATATGAAACCATATGTGACGGCCTCCCATAAAGCAAAAGAGATGGGGAATATAAAAGGTAGTAGGAGTTTTTAAATTTTTATTATTGTAGAATGTTGCCAAATTCTTTTCCTCTCACATTTTTTCCGTTCCTTGCAGTTTTCGTAATTAGTTTGCGATTTCATAGTAATGTATCAACTTTGGCTTTTTAACCTCTTTTCTAATAATACTCGAAGGCAAAGTGTTGGTTACTATTGATATTGTCATATGGATTGACACTTGAAAATAGTGTAAATAACGTTGGTTTAATAAATTGCGTTATTAAGGGTTTATACAAAACAACAAAGATTGAACGAACAGTGCAAAAAAATTTGAAAAATCGTCTTTCTGTATTTGACGGTATCCTTGCGATGGATAAGAAGCAGCAAAAGCTTGTAAAAATTTTTGAAATTTTCAAAATTATAAAAATTTTAAAAATAGTTTGTAATTCTTTAAAAGTTTTCATTATTTTAAAGTTTAAAAGTTTTGAAATTATTTAAAAATTTTAATAATTTTGAAAATTTTAGAAATTTTTCAATATTTTTCTCTCCCAAAGATGGTTTCTCAATAGAAGATTGTTCCTATTGTCATTAAAACTTTCACACGGCTTTTGAATCCAAAATTCGTACATTTTGGAAATATCGGATGAACGCAAACCAGAGTGGTAGGAAGATCGGGCTTGCGCGGATCCGCTCTGTTTGGCATGTGTGTTACACGCAGTGGCGGCCTGTACTATTAGGCGGGGTAGGCAGTGCCTACCTATAACTTAAAAAAAATCAAATTCTACCTTTCAGTAAAATAAAGTTACTTTTACACAGTTTTTACTTTTTAACACTACTGCGTAACATTAAAAATTAAGCGCCAAATAAGTAGACCGTTGCCTTTAGACATAGTTCTAAAAATCTATGAATTTAACAAGCTTTAGGGTTCGAGACAAGAAATTCTTTAAAAGTCGGCTCTAAAATGTAATTTTTTTCAGAACATTATATTAAAAAAAGATTATGATGAAATACTTCCACTGTCGAAACAATGTACCATGAAAGGAAAAATTTTTAAGAAGAACAGGTCAGTAGCTGTCTGTTTTATTAGACAGAGTAAGCTGTGCCTACCCATAACTTTCCAAAAAAAATCAAATTCTAACTTTCATTAAAAAAAAACGTTACTTTTACACAGTTTTTGGTTTTTAACACCAACCGGTAACATTAAAATTTAGGCGCCAAATAAATAAACCGTTGCCTTTAAACACAGTTTTGCGTACACGAAGGCCAAGCTGATCGGGCTGAATGATTCTAGCTACGACACAATCAACCAATCTATTATTCTATTTTTGCATGCAGATTGATAGAAATACTGCAATGATCAGATAGACAGATGTAAAGAAATAGTAAGTTCAGAACGCAATAAGCACGTCAAAAGCACGGCTTATGTAGTACTTTACTTGCGCTGATCGGCAGCGGTTAGTTGCAACGTGCAGCTATTGCGTGTTTATTTATTTCATACGTAGTTTACAGATTTTCTGTAAATACGGGAATTTTCGTTGATCAGCTTTTAAAAGAAAAGTTTAAAGTATACTCTTACGAAAAACAAATAGAAATAAAAAATTCATGGGCGATGTACTGCAAAATTACTAGGGCCGTCACAGACAGACAGTAGGAAGAAGTCTAGATCGTTTAATACTGGTTGGTATAAAAGAATGGACTGCCTAACCAGTAGCAAAATTAAAAATAAACTATTTTGCTAGAATTGTTTACTATTTTCATCTATATCTAACCCCTTAAAAGTATAGTCTGAAGCTAGATACTCTGTTTTAAAAAACCTTTCAGCTGCAATTGAAACACGTGCGTCGACCAAAGAACATTTATCTGCAACTGTTAAGATTAAAATTATTTGGCAAATCACGCATAAACTTTGCTTTAGACAAAGGTTTACGTTATCAAAGTAAATTGCGTAATGACAAAGTGAAATTTAATAAGGATTTTATGCGTAGATTATTTCAATTAACAACAGGTCTTGTTAAATTAGAGATGCCGTAATTGTTTAACTTTTAATCTTAATGTTAAATAATTTTTGCCATAGCCTACCCAAATTTTGAACCGACGGAATGCCACTGATTAGACGAAGCTAAGGTTCTCTTTTGAGCGCGTCGCTATTGAAAAAGAGCACCCTCCCCCCTCCGCCCAGTTCTTGATGCAGTCGCCCGGTTTTATGATATTTCATGTTTTCTAGTCGCAACCAATGTTTATCCCTTAAAATCTCAAAACCGATTTCATAATTTGGTGATAGCAGTTTCTTTGGCAATTACTCAATAAATCTGTTCAGGTAAACGACCAAAAGGAAACCTCTCAGTGGTGTTCTCTCAATGGAAAGTCATTCCTGTTGTCATTTAACATCCGTATACCGATTTTGAAGCGGAAATTTTTTAATTTTTGAAAAAACAACAAATCGAAGGTAATAATAAGATAATTAAAATTAGTTTCAGTTAATAAGACAACTTTCATAAAAAATAACAGTATTTGAAATTGGAACCGTTTTCGTTTTCTGAAATATCATAGAATTCAAAAAACCCTTTCAGTGAGAACACGCGAAGAAGTTTAACTTAGAACTTGCGTGTCCGGCACACATTTCTTTTGTTTGCATTCAAGAGTTATATTGTTTTACGATTTAATAACTGATATCGATCAAAGGAAACAGTTTTCAATTAAAAAATTGACCTAACTTTAGATAATCTTTTCAATGCTAAATTAACACAAATAATGACCACATCTGTTCAAAATCAGCATGTAATTATTTAAAAAAAATACAATAATAAATTAAGGTGAATATAAAACATAGTTTAAGCATTTGTTCCATATTAACATCAGTCGTTAATGAGTACAAATCATTATATTTAAGTGGTTCATTGAAGACACAATATTAATCTTATAAAATGGCAATAACAATGCTGAAGCGCCATTTTAATTATTGTTATTACAATAACTTCCGCTTATTATGACCATATTGGATCCTATCTCCACCCACCAATAATGCAGTTCAGAACGGGGACGCTGCTTTGTATCCACGAGTCGTGGTAGCCACGACAGTAAAATATTGAAGTAAAATTTTAAAAATAATTTTGTCGATGTGCCCACTGTAATATTTAGCATAAAATGACAATTGTCGATGTATCCACGGGTCGTGGTAGCCACGACAGTTAAATAAGAAAATAAAATTTTATTTAACTACTGTCGTTGTGCCCACTGCTAACGTTGTTGTATTTATTAAATCTAATTGCTGTCGATGTATCCACTTGCAACTTTTAGTTAAAATAGGCCTTTGGCGAATAGTCCACAGTGCGTCGTAACAACGAGAATTTCTTGCTTTCTTTGTAATAAAATTATGTTTTCGAAGATTCTAATGTTGTGTTATATGTATAAATGGTTGCCTACATTTTTAATATACCAGCGAACCCCAAGAAACTATGATTATATGGGAATTTACTTTTTAGGTAATCGATACCTTAACTTTAACTTAACCTAATGCTACCTGCGTCAAGCGGAGATACTTATCACTTTATTTAAGTTATTTTATTATGTGTACTAATCTCTTCTTATTTATAAAAATTTCTTATTATTGTAATATCAGTTAACGTACAAAATGAGGTTTGACGTAGCACACGGTGCGGTGGCGGGCTCGCAAGTTGTATTTTAAAAGCTGCTAAATTTGTCTCCTGTAAATGAAGATTTTGAATCTAAGAAAAAAGTTTTGATAACGAACCTGCTGAAAATGTCATAAAAAATCCTTTGATAAAAAAATAGATAAAATGCTGTAAAAAAAGCCGACCAACGCATTTTAATTATTTGTTTTAGCATTGATAGTCTTAGCTTGTCGGCTGCTTGGGGTCCTTCCTGGAATTGTTTTTTTAAAAGAGTGTATAGCAGAATAAAATAACCGTTTATATCCATACGTTGTCGGTCGAAAATTTAGGGGGTTTGTTAAAATGTAAAAACTTTAAATTATAGTTGCAAAACATGATATTCTATAAATAATACTATTTTCTGAATTCATGTTATTTAGTTTCCGTGTCTTATTTTAAATTTGGAAATAATTGTATTAGGCTGCACTCGAGGCAGGTAATTAATGGCGATAATCCTGAGTCACTTTAATCTCTGTTAATAACACCACCGAACTGCACGCAAGTTACTCTTCACCATAAGACAGCAGATTGATCGAATCACCTTCCTGTCTTGCGTACATATGAAAGAATATGTAATAAATTAAATCATTTAATTTATTAACAAATATAATATAAAAATGGGCTCAGTTTCGTAATTGCAATCTTCTGATTTTCTTGAAATAACATTTATTTAAACGGCATTATATACTTTTGCAGAATTGCGAGAGAAATTTTATCAACCAACACTTTTTTCCGGCGTTCTTTTCTGCCCACCACTTTCACACTGCACTGTGAAGCGCCAGTACAGTTCTGATGGACGTAAGTTCACGAGATTTATAAAATTGGTAATTATTTATCAACAACAAAGTATTTCCTGGTTCACTTAAAATTAGTTGAACGTCTTCTATTTCTGATATACGGTTTTAACACGTACTGATATAAAACTGATATTGTTTAAGAAATTAAAGAAATCCGTTAGTTAGAATTATCTGTTTGCTTGCAGTTTGAATACACCGGAATTTTAGGCGGTTCTTTTTTCGTATTTGGGTTTAATTAGCCACATAAAAAACATGTTTTTTTTGTTTTAAATAAAACAAAACGATTCTTTTCAACCCCGTTAACGATTAACTAACTAATCATTGGTTCATGTTAATCAATAATCAAATATTTAACTGCTGGCTAAAAAGTTTAGTAAAACCGGACGTAAGTGTACCATCTTGCAAATTAATTAACCCGCAAAATTTTAGAAAAACCATGTGACCTGTTTTTTGGCAATATTTTTTTTGTTGAACACAGTTTGATGTTTTTACCTACAGTTCTCGTACAACGTTTCATAAACATAAATAAATTTTATGTACTTTCTGGGAATTTTCAAAACTGTTGGTTTATAACTTGCAGAACAGATGTTTGGGGATTCTCACGCGTAAACACAATAGATGCAGTAGGCAGTAAAGACCGGCGGCGGCACCTGATTGCAAGTGCTGTAATGCCGCTTAAGTACCCACTACCTGTTGGCATAGAAATATAATTTCACAGATAATTTATTTAAAATATTTATAAAATACCAAAATCGTTGCAAATCTTTATATCTTTCTTTTAATTTGATAGCTACTAATTCTAAAACTCGGTAGCTGCAAGGAACAAATTATAAAGATCACTGCATGTTCACTTGTTCAGGTACTGGTATTATTCGAATAAAGTGGGCAAGTAATAAAAAAATTTTACTTGAAGCTGCTTATCTACCTAGACCACGGCTTAGTTCCCGCAGTCTAGGTGCCTTTATTGTATTTCTAGAAAAAGCATAATGGCCGGGAATTACCACGAAAGTGGAGACCTCCGACCTGTTTCTTTTAAATAGTTTCATAACGGGTTGACCTACAGAGTTTAGATTTTATAAGTGTCTTTCTATATTTAAGAGTAACAAAAATCATAAGTTTGAATGATTAGTTAGCTAATCATAGCTTTGACAAACCTTATAAAAAATAAACGAAATTTTCAATTTTCAGTTTTATTATTTATTTTACATGTTTCTCGCTAATGCATTATTCAGACACTTTTTACCCTTAATATATTTCTTTTATCACATTTCATGTAACAGCTTTTACGGTTAATTTTCGACTGTCAATTTTATTTTCTTACGGGTGGACAAGCATTTTTTCCATATTTAAATTAAACAGAGTGTTTTCCTTACAGTAGTATTGAACGATATTTTTATTTTTATAAGTAAAGTTGACAGCGCAAAAACCTTTTTTCAAAAACTTCTGGGAGGCGTCAGAGTAAAATTTGGGAGATTAGTAAAAATAGTATATTATTTTATAAGGAGTAGAAGTGCTACTTTTTGTGGCGAATCAGTAGGCTTGATGAGCCACAAAAAGTAACTTCTACTCCAAATAAAATACGCTATTTTTTCTTCAAACGTCGAAAATATTGAATAAAATGATTAAATTTTAGTGAATTTGAAAAAAAAATCACAACTTTCTGAGGCGATAGAGCTTGCATGGAGCAACAAATTTATTTTTTATTAATTTCCCAAATTTTACTCTGACGCCTTTCAGGAACTTTTGAAAAATTTGAAATTGATTACATATTTATTCATAAACGCAAACGCCGATTGTTATAAAACCTGTTATAAACCTTTATACCAGTTTGATAAACTATTTGAAGTACCTTATTAGGATCAGCAAGACTTTTTAATTATTTTTGAAGTTAAGAAAAAAAACCGGTACTTTTTATTATCAACAACGCGTTCTTCGGCAGTTACGTTACATTAACTACGGCTGTTAATTAGTAAGTAGCTAGTACCTGGAAAAGCCAGAAACCATTGTGTTATTTTTAAGTTACTTACTCATTTACGTCACATCCCTTTAAAAGGGTAGCCAGGTAGTTTGAAATATGCTAAAACGGACGAGTTGTTCACAAGCAGCAACCAGCGACAGTATTAATGCAAATACAATAAACCAAAAAATCCTGTAATCCGTATCACTTAAAAAAGGACTTGATCTTGTCTTGATTCAAGAAAAAATCAAGACAAGAATGTCCAACCAGATTTCAAGACAAGACAATGTTATCAAGAAACAAGTTTCTTGTCAAGAAATCTTGATTTCTTGTCAAGAAATTTGGATTTATTAGCTTTTTATTTATTAGTACAGTGCTTACATACCTACACTTTTATATTCTTGCACTTCTATAGATAAGTATTTTTTAAGTTGGGAGTAATGTAATCAATATAAAAAATTATAGCTTCTAAACTGGACATTGGAGAGCGTTAATATTTTAGGTGTGAATAAATTTCCCTAGAGAAGTTCTAAATATGCAGAAATATACAGGTCATTCCATTAAAAATAAATTAGTTTCGGCGTGCCACACTTTTTTGAAGTGGAGATTTGCAAATAATTTATAGAAATGCGCATTTACCCATAATATAAATCTGTACTCAAAAGATTTTTATTTCTGCTACGGTGTATGAGATATGGAAGACCGACGCACTGTTGCAGGACCCTGTAGTGTACATAATATACAGGGTGAGTTTTTTTGATGTTCACTACAGGGATATCGGAAACTACAGCAGATAGAAAGACGGTTAAATGGGAAAAGTAGTGCAGATTTACAAGCCTTATTTAATGCTGTTTTTTTTTATGCATGGCCTACTAATATTATTTTCAAAAATCTGAATTTACCATTTTCTTTAAATTCTTCTAGTGTTCTTATTATTTGAGATAGAAAAAAATTGTTTAGATAAAAGTTTTAGATTTTTAATTTTGCTTTTTGTTTTCGAGTTACATCATAAAGTTGTGTTTTTTTAAATGTAAATCATAGTTGCCTATGAAGCCATTAAAAAGATTATTTTCTTCTGATTTCAACGATATAACTTGTTACTTGTTACAATTAATTTTTAAAATAAAAAATTATGAGCATTTTTCGGTTTTATCACATGATAAAACATAGTTACATATGAAAAACAATTGACAAATGAAAAACAATTGACCAATGAAAAACCATTGACAAATTAAAAGCAATGGAAAAATGAAATATTAAGTCTAAACAAATTTTTAGCTCTTACATCGTAATCGAAATGTGCATTTAGCATTAACTATATAATAAATTTATGAAGAAAGGCTTTAAGTTTTATTTTATAATTTATAAATTCTCCATATAACTCACAACATTGGTTATTGTTAGTAATGCTTAATGACGTAACGACTTGAACCCCTTGTAATCCTTCTTTACAATTCTAGGTAGGTATGAATTTACGAAGGATGCAAATATTTAAATATTGAAGAATGGTAGCTTTTACAGGGTAATTTTAAAATAACAAACTCCCGAAATTCTAAACTATCCCTAATTTCCTACACTGTCTAAGCGTAAACTTCACAATGGGGAGCAGAAAAAAGTCGAGGAAAAAAGCCACGGAAATAAAGTCTGAAAAAAAACAGCTGAGAAAAAAAGGCCGAAGGAAAAGAAACCGAGGAAAGCAAATTCCTCAATAGTTAAAAAAAATGTAGTCAGTTGATATCTAAACTATATTGCTTAAAAAGAGTTTTTTTAAGTTTTTGTAAAAAAGATCTTAAAATTCCCATTTCAATTGACGATAACTAGTTTTTAAATATAAGTTGTGATTTGTCTTTTCTCAAATACAAAATAACGCCAAAAGTCAAATATCAATAAGATACAAAAATAGGATTTTTATTGCCTTCTTAATTTAATTATTTTTATTTCGAAAAATTAATTTATAATGAATTTCTGTTGTTTATTTTTATTTCTAAAAATATATTAAACCCCAACAACTGGCGTAGTTACCACGCATAGTGGGCACATCGCCTAATACTTGTTTTAACTAAACTTGTCGAGTGGATGCATCGACAGCAAGTATATTTAATAAATCCAACAAAGTTAGCAGTGGGCACAACGACAGTAGTTGAATAAAATTTTATTTTCTTATTTAACTGTCGTGGCTGCCACGACCCGTGGATACATCGACAATTGGCATTTTAAGCTAAATATTACAGTGGACACATCGACAGCTTTGTGTTTAAAATTTTATTTCATTATTTTACTGTCGTGGCTACCACGACCCGTGGATACAAAGCTGGCGACCCGTTCAGAACAATGCATAAATATTCGAGATTTCCTCTTTTTATGTGCATGCAACTACAAGCTGGAGAACTGATTTTCGAACAATAATTAATTACGACAATAAACAAAACATTGCACATTGTTATTAAGATGATCACTTCGTTTACATCAATGGATAAAGATTTCGAAATTTTAGTGCATGTGGCAACAACGCCAACAATGCACAAACTCGATCAGTTTATTCCCATGAAATTCGGTTAAACGAGTCGAACATACGCCTTTGCAGGGTGAAATTGGAAACAGGAATTCGTAGGTGTTAAACTAGGTATGAAAACTAAAATGCATGCTTCTACGGAATGTTAATCTGATTGCGGTCGTGAAATTGGTTCACTAATACTAATTTTATTAGCACCGCCCATTAAATCATCATTGTTAGAAGTTATGACGTAAGAATTTCGTAATTATTTCTTGGTTTGCGTTTGTTGATAGACATGCTGATATAAACACTAAGGTTAGAAAATTGATTTTAAAACCATTGTTGGTTGGCCCTGACCAATCGGTGTTCTATGAGAATTGTTATGATAAAAGTTTAAAATAACAATACCATTAATTTTAGTGTCATAAGTAGGTACTGTCCATGAATAATAATTTTATATTTCTTGTAACACAAACGAATAACCGAATTATTAAGGCAGATATTTTTACAACAAGCTAACATGAATATGAGCACTGAAGCAAAGCAATGGCGGTCCGTCTTATTAGGCAGGGTAGGCAGTACCTACCCAAAACTTTACAAAAAAATCAAATTCTAACTTAAAAAAAAAGTTGTTTTTATACAGTTTTTAGTTTTTAACACCACCGCGTAACAACAAAAATTAGACCCCAAATAAATAGACCGTTGCCTTTAAATACGGTTTCGCATACGCAAAAGCCGAACATATCGGGCCGAATGATTCAAGCTACGACACAATTAAGCAATCTATTATTCTTAATACGTTTGCATGTACATTGATACAAATAATGCAATGCTCAGATAGACAGATGCAAAGGAATAGTAGAGATTTCAGAACAGAAAAAGCACGGCAAAGGCACGGTCTTTGTAGTACTTATTTGCGCCAGTCGGCGGCAGTTATTTGTGTATTTATTTGTTTCATACGTAGTTTGCAAATTTGCAGTAAATATGGAAATTCTCGTTGACCAGCTTTTAAAAGAAAAATGTAATGGTTACTCTTACGAAAAACAAATAGAAATAAAAAATCATGGGCGATGTACTGCAAAATTACTAGGACCGTTACAGACAGACAGTAGGAAGAATTCTAGATCGTTTAATAGGCAAAAAGGCAAAGAACGAAAGGTTTCAGTTTGTATTTAAAATTTGGTGAGGCATTTCAGTTTTTCTTTGAGGGTATTGGTAAATAAATTAAAAGTTGAGTATACATAAAATACTTTATTACTTCAACAATACATGCATACATATATACATAAAGCTTTAACGGCCCCTTCAGATGACTGTAATTATAATAGAGAAATTTCATTTATTAAATTCATACAGTAATGGTTATAACATTAAATTTATTGATACCTTAATTAAAGAAAACGATTATAAATTAGCCATTTCAAAAATTTATCCGAATACCCCAACTTCATCTAACAATAATTAAATATGCTTCGTTCCCATATTTTGGTGATAAATCAGAAAAAGTTGCTAAAATTATAACCAAAACAAATAAATATGAAGAAAGTTTTAAAACAACTAAAAACATTTTAAACACTTTGTTTAGTGCAAAATCAAAAACAGATGATTTGCTAAAATCAGGTAATTATAAATTAAAATGTTCACATTGTAAATAGGTTTATATAGGCCAGGCAATTAGAAATTTTGATATTAGGTATAAAGATTACGTACGTTGTTACAAATACAAACACCCACATAAGTCCAATTACGCTAAACACTTACTCTTACACAAACATTTAATGACATCTAATAACACAATAAAATATTAATGAATGAGCAAATTGATCTTTTAAATTCACCTCTATTGGACATTTTGGAATAAGAAAACAAGTCATCTACAGACGATTACCGAGATCAAGTCACCAAGTTCTATTGCTATAACAACACTAACTGTCAATGCCGTATATTGGGGGGGCTTACACGGTCCCTAAACCCAGTGCCTCGCGTCTTTGGCGCCCTTGAACAATAATTGTAATTTGTAATGGAAGTACCTACCAAGAAGGCACCGCGCCATCTACTGTAGTGCGTTGTATTTGCTTGTACAATGACCAGCATCAAACAAAGCACCTTAATATGTAACGTACATCTACAGTGTCTGAGATGAGGCTGTTGATTTTGCCATATTAAACATTATCCGGAGTCTGTTTTTTTTAAAACTTTATGCCGCTCCGAACGTTTTATACGGCTGAGTTGGTCTCGGGAATAAAGGCTGCTCCCGGAAGAAGAATTCCGTGAAGAAAACCAAAAAACGACTGGTAAAACAACCCCGGAAAACATTTTAAGAGAAAAAGCCCCCAAGGAAAAAAATCAAAAACCACAGTAAAAATTCTTAAAAAACAAGTTAGTTAAACTTCTTCCCATTTTCAGGGAAGTCCTTTAACAGAGATTTTCAAAAAATATTTTGAGTCAAAGAAATACGCACTAAGAAAATCTTGTTAGACATTTGCATATAATTCCAAGACAATTTTCGCTTACATTCATATGAATCGATCAACTATAGAAAAAAAAACAGATACCTTTGTACGGAAAAGCCCTTTCTTAATTATACAGTGATCTACCAGCAAGGAAAAGCACGTGCTTAAATTTAGAGAATGTTTTTTCGCTGTTGTTTTTTTCGCGAAATTATTTTACCGGGCTTGGTTTTTCAGGGAAATATCTTTACAGGAAGATGTTTTTACCGGAGCTTTATATCACACAATTTTCGTAGGCGGGTGTTTTTCTCCACCGATGTTTTTTCCAGCAACTTTGTTCTGGGAGTGTTTCGAGGGCTTTTTAACGTTTTTATTTAAAAATAACGCAAGGTGTAATTCAGAACCCGGTGCCGCACAGCCTCGTTTGCATATGACAATAGGAGATATAAGCGGACAGTCTTTCAAATTCCAAACATCTAGTGTGAACCTAACTGTAGCGGTCCAATGTACAAACGAATATGGTCCATATATACAACGGCCGCGTAAATATGTGGCTTATAGTAGCAAGGGCTCCTCACTACTAAAAGTTGAGACAGTAGAAAGAATCCGGAATTAATACAAAGATTGAGATTGCTTTGTGACAAATTATGTACTAAGAAAAATTCTACTGAAACTAGATGCGTGACATAATAGCGCCTTTTTTACCTTCATACGTGCCTCATATGGGTAACAATATACGCCACTGCTAACTGTTTACTTTTAAATATAACCTTTGATAATGACATGTAAGCATGTCGAAATACGTATAAGGTTAAAATAAATAAATATTGTTGAAGTAATAATGTATTTTATGTATGCTCAATAACTATGGACTTCAACGAAGTAAAGCTGGAACTTATAAATAAATTAAAAATTTTTTGAAAATATTTTATTATTAAATTGAAATACAACTGATTTTTCAGGATGTTCACCTTTTTTGGTAGAAAAGTTTTAAGATTTCTAGGCAATGGCGGAATCAACGCGTTTGTTAGTACTGTCTTGCAAAACAAGAAGTGTCTGCATCCTGTGAACTATAAACTTCCGATTAGGCTTAAAACATGGAAATAAGGACTCTTTAAGATGTCTAAGGGGCATCCTGTTGGCAAGACACGTGTTCTAACTGCAGACAATCTGTGGACGCAGCTACCGGACTTGACCTTTAAGGAACGACAGAAATCTATACGGTATGTGACTGTAGCTAATCTAATAGGTTCAACGTTTATCATGGAATTTGCTGTTGCTTTTACTATTGCCTCCAGTTTTTCCCCGGCCTTCAAGACATGTTCTGGATAATCGATAAATGCCGGTTGAGCTGGATAACTTACTAGATGACATTTCTTAGTACGTGCGCCGTTTACTGCTGAAAACGAATTAAGATTTTGTTTAAATTTAAATTACTAACTTGCGGAACCCGTGGGGTATGCCCCACAATGTTTTTGTTTCTCTTTTAATAATAAATAAGTTGTTAATTAAGTAGGTAGTGTAGCAGGCCGCGGATCAAGGTCTTAGTTTTATGAATTACATAGCGATTGCTCTAATTGTTTTTGTTTATTAAATACGGATCCCTTCGACCTGTCTCAACCCCCGGCGCGCGATGGGTACTATTTTATTTTAATTTGCTAAAAAAGCGAAGTAGTTCTCCTGGAGTTTCTAATAGGTACTTTAAATATTGCTAGATTCAAACGTATTTTAAAATTACCCTTTCACGCCCCAACATTGACTGCGATAACATCCCACCATTATTACTACTGCATCGAAAGCATTGCTGCATAATAGTCATCAACGCACTGCATGATACTAAAGCTTACTCACAAAAATAATAATATAAACGTTTCGAAAATCTGATTTTTTCGTTGGAATTAAAGGAAACTAAAAATGGGAGAACAAATTCCTTCGCCTAATATTAGGTGAGGAGAGACAATTAACTCCCTTATTTTTGCGACAGCTAATAATTAACTTCAGCAATTTATCAGTAAACAAAATACGTATATCTTCCCCCGTTAATTAAATAAAGGGGCGTAAAATACCGATTTTAAAAATTCTTAGAAGGCAATATTTGGTTGAAAATTTTCACGCCACAATTTTTCATTTATGTAAGATTTCTTTTACATAGTGGCATTGTGCTTTGATAAGGTTATAATAGTACCAAATTGCATCCCTATCCGTCAACTCGTTTTTGAGTAATACGATGGCGGTAAAGTCAAAATTTTCAAAAATTCGTAGCGACTTCCAGGTTAATGCTAGTACGTTCAGAAAGCATTTACATTTCCCTAAGGACTTCTTTCAGAATCCTCGATACAATTTTAACTTCCGCTTCCGGTTTCGATTTTTCAAAAGGTTATTTTGTACATAAATTTTTGTAATGCCTCCACAATCCAAAGGTCACACACACAATTCGTAATCTAGCATAAAAGCAATATTAAAAGTATAGGAAAGTAATAAAGACGTAGGGTTCAGCTAGTTCTGCGAGCTGCTAGACGCAGCATCTTCTTTTTCTCTTTATTTTTCTTTTTTTTTTTCTTCTTCTTCTTCTTCGTAAATCCCTTTGCCCGTTAAGGCGTCAGATTGAATTCCATACTCCGCGTTTTCTTAATTACTTCTATATCTTCCGGTCCCGTGCCAAGGTTATTATTTTATTTAGTGTTTTCTCTCTGCTTGTCCCGACTTCCTTTATCTTTTCCATCCATATTTTTTTTGGTCTGCTTTTTATTATTTTTCTATTTTTTTCTGTCTCTATCACTCTCCTCACTATCAGTTCAAATATCTATTATCCAGCTTTGTCATAATAGGTAATAGTCATATTCCTTATTTGTGTGTTCCCTAGTCTATCAAATTTTGTTTTTCCCCCTGTTTTTTTCGGGTATTTTATTTCTATTGCGTTTATTTGAGATTCGAGCACCCTTTATTCACTAGCATATAATACCGTTGGTAAGGCAGTTACATTGTATAATCTCGTCTTTGTGATCATATCTATTTAATTGTTCTATAATATAGTTTTCTTACTGCATGGTATATGCTCGTTGCCTTTTGCCTTCTCTTCGCTATTTCAGATCTAGGTTTCCGTCCTTCGCTATCAACTTTCTTAAGCATTCGTAGATTGTTACTTCTTCCAAAAAACTTTTTTGCATAATATGTTTCTTTTCTCTTCTGTATTATTTTTGTCATTAATTTTCATTATTTTATTTTTATTTCCATTTTAAGTGTTTCGATTTTTTGTGTCCATACATCTATCATGAATTGCATTCTTCGTTGTGTCTTGGCTATTAGTAGGTATAATATCGTCCGCATAAAGTAGGTTATCTAGTTTTGTGGGGATAAGGTTTTTATATCCAATAGCTATTTGTTCTACTTTTTCTTGTGTTTTTTTTTATTAATCTATCCATGGTTATAATAAACAGAAGTGAACTTAGGCTGTCTCCTTGTTTCACCCCTTTTCTCATTTCGAAGTCTTTTGGTCTTTGTCCATTTATCTGCACTTCTGCCATTACATTTTAGTGTACACTTGTTCTTACTTGTATTAGTTATTTTAAAGTTTATTAGACTTTTTCGTATTACTTTCTTTTCTATCACATTAAATGTAGCTCTTAGATCGATAGATGTCAAGTTGTTCTTCGCTGTCCATTGATTTTTCTACTAGGGTTTTCACTATGCTTATATTGTTGTTTGTCTGTTCGTTAGCTCTCAAAGCCGCTTGTTCGTCTTCCAATTTTTTTTTAAATTCGTTTTTTTTAATCGTTGCTCTACTATTCTTGTGTAAACCTTAAATCCTGCTAAAGATAAGCAGATCGCTCTATGAGTTTCACATATTGTATGATCGCCCTTCTTATGAGTTGGTAGTATAAAGTTATTTTCTTTTCCCATGCTTCATTACATATTAAGTATAGCCATCTTTTTCCTTCTTTACCCATCGGTTCGGTATTGCCTGCTCTTTCTGCTTTTGCTATTTTGATATTTCTTAGTGGTTCTTCTACCTCTTCCATCGTTATTTCTTCTATTTGTTTATTTCTTTCCGCATATTCTATTTCTTCATTTCTTTCTTTGCCCCCGTTTTATTTGCTCTTCATATTTCTTATTTGATTCCAGAATTTTTAATATTATGTTTGAAGTCGTTGTTTAGTTCTGTACCAAATTTCTTCTAGCTTCTTCTTTTTTCACCTCTTACTGCTATATTTGCCTCATTTCTTAATCTTGTGTAATACATTGTATCATGTGTCTCTTTTCTTTTAATATATTTCTTCAATGTTTGTTTTTTCATTCTAATTTTTTTCTTTAACTCTATTTTCCACCAGTTTGTTACTATTTGGTTGGAGTTTATTTTCCTCTTTTCACATATTTTCTCTGCTTTTTGGTACAAGGTTGGTTTCAGATTTTCCCATCTATCATCCATTTTCCATTCTTTTTTGTTTTTCCTATCTCTTTTAGTAAATCATACATCTTTAGTTGATAAGCACTTCTACTTTATTACTCTTATAATTTATGAATTTAAATGTTGCTATATTCCTTTTCCTCTTCTGTTTTCCAGTTCTGCTATCTATACATTAGCTACAACTAGTCGCTGGTTTGATCCTATGTCTGTTTCTGTCATGGTTTTAATATGCGTTACTTCGTGTTGTATGTTTCTCGTATACCTGATGAAGTTTATGACGTTTATTGCATTTTTTCTTCTGCTACAAAGGTATATCTATTTTTTGGCCCAAACGATGTTCCCGATTATCAAATCTTTTTCTACGCGGAATTTTATCATTATGTTTCCATTTCTATTTTGTGTTTCTTTGCCGAATTTTCCCATACAGCCTAGACGTCTTTTCTTGTCCTTTCCTGTCCCATCATTATAATTTTTGTTGTATTTTTGCCTAGAACTTCTTTATTATCTCTTCCTCTTCTTCTTCTACTGGCGCGTATATCTGTATCAAGTTTATGACGTCTTGTAAAAGTATGCTTACTTTTTATAATTCTAGATCTTATTGCTTCAAAATTTATTATTCTGTTGTTTATTTCTTTATTTAGTATGATGCCTACTCCTTCTTTGGCTTTCCATCCTCTTTGTACCCATGAATAATATAGAGTATATTGATTTGTTATTTTTATAAATCCCTGAACTATTTTCTTTGTCTCGCTTATCCTTAGTATCTGTAGATCGTATTTCTTCATGTCTTCTACTATTTCTGTTTTCTTTCCAGTCCTGTATTTAAATTCCATTTCCCTATTTTTATTCTTCTCATTTTCCAGTTATCTCTACTTTTTTCTTTTACTTTTTGTTCTAGTGCCATGTCCTATTTCTTTGCCTGGCCCTTGTTCATTTTTTCATCCTTTTTTTGTTGTACTAGTTTTTTGGTTTTAATTTTTCTTTACTACTGCTTCATCTCCACTCCTTTCCGTTTATAGTTACTTTATTGCATCCGATCTTTACCATTTTTTCTTTCCCTTCTCGTGCTATTTCTTTTATTTGTTTTTGCTTTTCTTTTTCCTTTTTTGTTAGGTCGTTGTTAATGTATATTTTTTCCATTCTTAATTCTTTTAACCATGCAGTTGCATTACCGCCAGAGACACTTTTATTTCTTACCTAATTAACAAACGAAAAATGCATAAATTTCATTAGAATGAATTGATATACTACTGTTTATGTTTGCCAACCCTCCAGAATTAAAGTACCCTATAAATAACAAATTATAGCAATAGCAGTGACGGAAATATAAGCAATTGCCGTAAACAATTATTAAACTAGAGTAGAGTCGATATGCAAAAGACCGTCGTGTTATGGTGAGACAGTTACGGATATCATAAAGATATATAGATAGATAAATATAGATACAGATTCTATTCTATTTAACTGAATGTAAATATTTTCACAGATTTATTTTTAAATGTCGAACATACACAAAATTCATTACGATTGTGGAAAGTACGAGCACATAAAACAAAAATATAATTCCAAGTTTCACCTTCAAACCGCATCGTGCAATAAAACTAATTTGTCATACCGGTGAGTGAGTCATGGACACATGCATCCAATAATCCATTAAACCGACCACATTCTGACAGCCTCAATACAGTTACGTGGTATTTGTCTGAAATGAGTCATTAAAATTTTATGCTGGCAAATATTAGATTCTAATTCGTTTGTTTATGTGTCGGTGATGTGATGACATTCCTGCAAACAGCGGAATTAAAAACGTAACAACCTCTGTTTAGTGTTTTGCATTCCTATTTTACTGTATTCCAGGTTTAAAAAATAAATCTAATTAATTGTTGAAAAAAATTAAAATAATGTTATTTCTGCAATGAATAAAAGTTGGGGAATGAATATAACGTTTCTTTCTCACTCTTGCAAACTGACATTTATTGCTTGCTACTTTAGATTTTTATGGTTGATAAAACAAACATATAAAATTGATATAAAATTGAAATTATTCCATAATGAGAAATGTTTTATAGCTTGATCGTTTCAAGTTGCCAATCGTAATATTGATCAGCTGTTAAATATCGATACAGAGGTATTGTTGTCGTATAAAGCCTGTAATACCGTGGGCATCTCGCTTATTTGAAAAGAATAAATTGAGACAATGTTGTACAATTTTATGCCTAATGTAATAATAATCTGTGAAGAAAATTGAGCAAATCAATTTTGTTTTTCCCGAAAAACAGATAAAAATTATAAAATTTTTTTTTACTTCATTGGTCGCTGAATAGAGTATAGCCGGAAGGAAGGTATTGTATTCGTTTCAAGGTTATCGAGAATAAGCGACTCTTCATCGAAGTTTTTTCGCAAAAATAATAACGTTTCGGTTTTTTGGAACAGTTCAAATTTAGTGGTACTAAAAATTTCGGTTTTGGTTACGGTTACCAGTATTTTTTGGATTTTCTCTACGACAAGCAAAGAAAACTGTCAACAAGATCATGTTGAAAAAATATACCACGCAATTAAAAGCAAAATGTTATCACGAAAAAATGGCGGCACTAAAAAAAGTTTCATTTTTGTCAAACTGTAGAAAAACCTGCCGACTAAACTAATCTTAGTTAGTAATATGCAATCATATCTTACACGTAGTGCTTAATGTTGTGGATGTATTACTGTAAGCGCAACATTGCATTTTAAGCTGACATTTTGACCTCCTACAAAATGACCGCCTGGCTTCACTAACTTGATTGTTCGGAAGCTGAAGTCCCATATCTAGTAAACTTATGTAGAAAGCTCCCTACCAACGATATATCACAGCAACTAGTTGGCCGGTGCCGGCCGTCAACATTTTACCGGTATAGAGTATACCATCATCGGATACCATGCAGCATAGTTTACCGGCAATTTAAATTTGGCCGGCGAATGACGTGTTGTTTGTTTGTATTTTACGTCTGCTATCAACAGATGCCGTGGCTCAGTGCTAGAATGCGTGTACAGCATTGTGAGACATAGGTTGGTCGAGAGTTTGAATCCCGTGAGGGTTACATTTTTAAAATTTTGGTTTTACTACTTTTTCAAAATGATGTACATAAGTTATCATTACTTTTTTTGTTGTGTACATGATTCAATGCTACGGTTTATGTTCTCTGAAACCTTTAGCGATAGTGGCAGCGACGCAGGCGCTGCAATGTGCACACTGTCGGCTCACTGACTGCCAATAACACAACAATTAAGTGCTTAGTTAAGTAAAACGGGAAAAATTTATCCAGCTGGTAAAGTATTCACATCATGAAGTTATACCGACGAAAACTTTGCATTCGGAAAACATTAATAACTCTAATCATTGTTTTGGCTACAACCCTAAGAGTCAACTAAAATGGCTGAAAGTGCGAAATGCGAAGATTTAATAGTAAACACTAATGTCGGTTCTACATTCGTCGGAACGAAAAAATACAGGTATATTGTTAAAATAATTACGGTGACGTTTCAAGAAATTTCGGCTTTCGTTTCAGTTACGGATCGAAAAATTTTGAGGATTTTTCCGGTTCGGTTACTGTATGTATTAAAATTTTCGAAGACATTTCAAATATATTTTATACCGATGTTATTTAAAAATTTTACAATTTTGCCTTTCCTTTTAATTTTTGGAATTTTTTTTAGATATTTCAAAAATGTTGAGGTTATTGTAAATTTTAAAAATATTCGTAAATTTTGGATTACTTTATGAATTTTAAAAATTTTAAAATTTTTAAAAGTTTTAGAATAATTTGCCAGTTTTTACAATTTTTAAATGTTTAAAAATTTTTAACAAAATTTTGCAATTTTCAAAATTTTTAAAATTTTTTTTACTTCAGCTGTTTGAAGATTCAGACGATTTGTGACAAAAAAGTTGTAAATTTTATAAGAAATACCTCGAAATAAAAAAAAAACATTTTGAAAATTTCATAAAATTTTGCAAATTTTTAAGCAGTTGAAAAAATTTTAAAAACGTATATTTTTGAGATTTTTTATAATTTTGAAGAAACTTGAAAAATTAAAAATTACCATACTCGAACTCGAACACGAACTCGCACGACGAGGAGTAATGACGCTTTATACAGGACCTGCACCCTGCTGTGGATTTTAATTAAGGCCGAAGCCCTCAAACACAATAATAATAATATAAAATCGAAGCAGCACATTCAATTCGTGCATTCGCACTCCTTGATTCTGCAGCTCCGTGTCTACTCGAAAATAACGTCGATAATAATCATATCACTGGTTATATTATGACTGACAATATTTAAAATAATATTTGGGCCTTTATGCCAAATTTGACAAAAACATCACTAATGTATGAGTTTCAGTAACGCCCCTAGGAGTTTCGTAGCTGTATATTATACTGCTATGTTATTCGGAGTTAAATGATTTGACTGGAGTATTGTGATTCCTGGAAGGCAGTTTTTAGGATGCTTGTTACAATTTAATTTACGATTGAGGTTTGTGAAGACTGTAAGGTTTTGGTAGTCAAACTTATAAACTCAGAGTTGCGTATTATTGCTGTAATTTCTTGTTTTAAAATTAAATAATGTGGTTATTTTGATATCATTTATATTTTCATATTTGTGAAGTTTTGTTTACTCTGAAAGAAAGAAGAACACAATCAGATTGATACGATTATTGTTTATGTTAATTTTAATTATAAAATTAGTTCAGAAATGTTTAAAAGGTTTAATATATAAGAAGTTTTAGTCTTACTTGTTTTGTGCATCGTTAAATGTCATTTGTGGGGGTTATGGATGTGAATGTCAATTTGACAAATGTATAAAAAGAACACTTATTGTTTCATGAGATTTATTTGTTTAAAAAAAAATGGGAGATCAAGAGCGAAGACAAAAGCAACTGAAAACTTATTAGTTTGTTACGGCTCGTCCTGAAAACAAAGACACAGGATTTTTCATTCTCTGCAAGAAAAAGAGAAAGAAAACGAGTTATATGAAATAAATAGTGGTATTGAATCGAATAGAAGCTATAACAAAACGGATACCAGTGTTTCTCAACTAATTTTGGAAATATCCAAAAGAATAATAATATAAAAGCGGTCCAGAACGGGTTTACAGTTATCATGGTAGAAAAAGTCAAGTATTAATAAACATAAAAGCAGTCCAGTACATATTGGTACAACAGCGGAGGAAGATTCTTACTAAAGGCGAGTGCTGTGGCTTTTGTGGAAACTGCAAACCAGAGAAGAGGGAGTTTATCATTCAACGATTGTCGAGTTAAGGATATCTTTATAAAGAAGAAACAAAGATAAGTGTTCAGTTTTAGGAACAGTGGAATAAAAAGAAATTTCTAGATTTTTCTTAAATTTAACCTCAAATTGACTTTTAAATAAAAAGCTGTTGTAACGTTGATATTGATTTGTGTATTGTTTTTTTAATTTTATTTATTAATAACATTTCTTCCCAAGCTTAATAACGACCCTGAGAAATTTAATAAAAGAGTCTCATATAAAATATAATTAGTTATTGCGTAAATTGCAGGCATTTAGGAGAATTGTTTTTTTTTGGTAAGTACATAGCCTCATATCATAGCAATACATATGAGATAAATTTCGAAGCATAAATTCTGAATCACCATGTATAATATAATCATATGACCTGCACCAGGATATCGTGTAAGATCATTTAATCATCTCACAAAAATTCAACCCAAACAATGCACAATGCGTATAATACTAAAAGCATTTTACTGATACGTCATCAAATTGTATATTATGTGCGTGTTTAAGAAATGTCTTCCAATTTAGAGAAAGTTTTTTCTAAATTAACTTGATGGAACAAATTCAGAAGAAATAGAAAGCACTTGGAAAATGAGTCGACAAATACATTTTTTTCTGATCGTTAGTTTTAACAACAAGCAATTGTTAACAAAGCTTAATTTTCAAACGATTCCTATAAAGGATCACATTGAAATGTTTAGACAGAAAAATAGAATTATTGTACCCAATGGAATTTGAATTCATTAAAAATGATTTCTGAATGCTTAAGTATGGGTAGAATAAATGTTTGTCAACTTTAAGCTTATCTGTTGTTTACAGGTGCCCACGCTAACACCAACTTGTGGAATTTCGCATTAACATTATGAATTTGACAGCCCTAAATGTATAAGAGATATCATAAAAATTTAAGAGTGGAAACTTTACAGTTAGATTGTTCAAATCACGAACATCGTCCTCTTTATTCTTTAACAAACTAATAAAAATTTAGGTTTAATTTTTTCATTTATCACTGTTTTTTGCAGCAAAACTAGTTTATATAGGGTGTTTATAAACCGCTCTATAGCTTGTAACTTTGTTAATAATAAAGGATATCGACAATGACAAAAGCTTCTTTTTGCTTTAAATGCCAGATGTATGGTACAAAACAATGTATACAAATTTTAAACATCGCCAATTTTTGCATAGCAGCATATAACTTAGTGACGTAACAAACACCCCCGCAACCCCCGCACCTCAAAGGTGGCCAAACCTTTTAGGGGCCCAGGGCAATTACCAGCTGTCAGAAACTTAAAAAAAAGAAATGAAAAATATACACGGTCATTCTACTTCAAAATATAAAACCATTAAAAAATATTTTACTTTTTATTCTGAGTATATTTTGCGTCGATGCGTTGTCGAAATGTATGATCTCACCTGTCAGTCAGCTCGATAATCGGTAGGTAAATAAAAGCATAAATACCATGTCAGCAAAATGACAAGATACTTGAATTTAGAAATAATTAGTTGTTTCGGGCATTATTACCGCGCTCTAGTACTAGCTTCAGTCGCGAACCCGCTGTCGAGGAGCCGTGTCCCATATTTATTAAAAACTTAGCCCACTGGCTCCACTAGTCTATATAATAAAGGCCGATCTTTAGTTTGACTTAACTTTCGGGCTTGGCTGCCTGCTTAGGCGGACGACCTTTTCTTCCTTAATTCCCTTCCGTTCAGTCTCGCCTCAGCTGTCGTAATTTTATTAAGAGAAATGCGTGGGGCGCAGTCCACGGGCTAAGCTAGTTAAATATTAAAAACATAATTGTGGTTTAATTATAAAGTATACATTGAATATAAATCTACCTAACCCACTAAACGGTGCCAAAAAAAATTGGGCAAGGGACGAAAAACTAAAAAAAAATAACTTCCACAAATTAGCAGTTTTTGCATCTGGTAGTAGAAGTAAATTTTCTGAATATGCTAGCGTCAGTGACGTAGAGACACCAAATTAAATTGTTGAAGTACTAGATCAAGCTGTAACAGAAAACGTATATGGCTGTTTATCGAAATGCAGTAATTAATAGTAAAAAATGGAAAAAATACGCAATGTGCTAGTCGTTTTCTTTAAATTAAGGTTGTTACTACTGGGCCAGCTTGTGGTATAGTGGTTAAAGCCCCAGGCTTTAAAACTAGACTCTCAACGGCAGTAGGTTCGAGTCCTCTGCCCGTCGGAAATTTTTCAGAATAAGTTAAATCCGGCGTGTCCATGGACGGTGTGTATATTGGGTTGCATGTCTGTCAGGAGTGGGGTGCATGTTAGACCGGTGAAAGAGCGCAAGTCCGCTGAGCCCGGATAAGGGGGTGGGATGGGAATCATGGAGTCGTCCTTACGCACGGCCGCATGATAATGTTTAAAACGTTTAATAATAATTCTGGTATGTGACTGTTAACGTAAATATGTCCTTTTTTTAATTTGCCCTAAAAAAACTGGAGGTAGGGGTGGGGACTTATTGTAAAAGTTTACGGGGGGGGGGGGGCTTACGGTTTGCATTACGCCACTGATATAACTTTTGCTTTTTAAATATAACACCCCGTAGACTTTTAGATATTTGGAATCAGCGCAAAAAATACTTTGTGGTGGTACACTTAAAATTAAATTTTAGAGTGAAGATTTTATACGATTATTAAAAACGTGTTTTGTTAATGTTGTTAATGTAGGGCATGACTTATGTAAAACAATCAATCAAAATTCAATTATCAGTAATTTACTGTTATAGTCAAAACTAAAACGATTTTTCAGAATTAGGAAAACCAAAAAAAAAAAGGTTAAGGAATAAAATTTCTAAATAACCCGAATTGTTATGAGAATACCAAAAAATTACTTACGTTGAAATATCTTCGGATACATGGAAACCAATTGACTTTGTTCGAACTTACCTAAAACAAATACAATTGAATAAGTAAAATAATCGGTTATTTTTTTACCTTTTTAAATCATAAAAGAAATTAAATGATAATATTAATAAGTTCTAGCTTTACTTCGTTGAAGTTCATTTTAATTTATTAAAAATAAAACAATTCTTAACTTCAACAGTTTTTTTTATATTAGCCTTAAATGTATATCGACATGTGGACATGTCGTTTTCAAAGGCAAGATTAAAAGTAAACAGTACACCAAATCTTCATAACGTAATCTTGATTTTCTATATCTGCGTCCAGGTGACTTGATTTCTCATTCCAAAAGTCCAATAACGGTGAATTTAAGAGATCAATTTGTTCATTCATTAAAGGTACAGATTTTAAACGTTTATGAATTTCAAATGCTTCTAGTATAGCCAACTTATATTTAATCTTGGCAAAAGTATAAAAAACTATTAAATATTTTGCTAGCAAACATGATGAAAAGACCAATCAAATGGAGTTAAAAAAATTGTTTGTCTGGGCACGCCCAATCATCAAAAAAATTATATTTACTTTATGTAATTGCGAACAATTTTGATTCTGCAAATTTGACAAAACACATTTTCTGTAACGCCAGCAACCCAAAAAGTGGTTTGGATATGTCTGTTTGTATGTCTGTGTGCTCTTGTGATGCTCAACATCTCAGAGTCTACCGAGTTACTTTAATAAAAACTGACTGAACCCGTGACCTTCGCCCTACGCTTGTTTTGATAACTTATAATTGTCGCGTTGCATTACTTGATAGTTACATAAACATTCGATCAAAATAATAAATAAGCTGTGCAGAGATGTAAGAGCTCGTCGGTCGTCGCGTAAAGTTGAAACAATTCCGGATTTAATATATAGATGTTTCGATGTTTACTATACATATTTACAAACACCTGTGGCTTAAGGCTTCATATGTTAAGAAACCATAAAAAATAACGTAGAAATATTTCAAAGCCACCCTCTACATTATTGATAGTAAAGGAAGTGAAAGTATTTAATACTTTTAATATACATACATCGAGCATAATGTTGCATTTTTCTCTTATATGACATTAATAATTAAGTCGACGCTTATATTATTATAGTGATTATGCCGTTCGTGATGTGATAATAACCAACAAGTATGCGGAGTGCATCGTTGGGGAACATGGGGTCGAGTTCATTTTGGAGAAAGTGCGTTTGCTGTAATAAAGTGGCTACTGATCATATTAAACAAGTTAACGGCGCCAGCTCTCGACAGTTCCGGTTGAGTTATAGTTGATTAACGTTTGAAAATAAAAATGAAAACCTTGGGTGAAATTAAATTTTGTAAAGAGCGTTAATGGGGCGATGATTAGGAACTTTTCAAAGCAACATTATTGTGTCCACAAAGCAGTAACTCACAGCAGATTAGATTTGACGTGAATTATTTCAATTGCGTTAAGGTGTGTTTCATTACCACGAGATTATCCGGCATAAATACCACGCACCTTAAAGTTATTTGTGTACTCGATCGACACAATTGACTTGCATTAAAAAAATATATAAAAACAATGACGTTAATAATCGAAAATAAATTACAAGCGGGCTAGATTGGCATTGCAAGAATTTGCATACGAGCTGGAAATACCGTTTTTGTAACCGGAACACAAATCGGAATAATGAAATCAAACTTTCACTAAACGTTTATAGTATTTGCTGCGATATATGGTTCTACTGCCAGTTCAGCAATTACAAACTAAACTTTGTAAGGCAGAGTCTATTTTCCAATATACAGAGTGGCTAGGAAAACCTCGGCCACTTTTCTCGCGGCGGTCAAGAGATGGCGCTTTAGTAAAGAAAAATTAAATTAAAATACTGGCAACAACGCAGAATCCAAGACGTTTTAGTTATTAAGTACGCCCCATATTAAATCAAAACAACTAAAACGTCTTGGATTCAGCGTTGTTGCCAGTAGTTTAATTTAATTTTTCTTTACTAAAGCGCCCTCTCTTGACCGCCGCAAGAAAAGTGGCCGGGGTTTTTCTAGCCACTCTGTATTTCTGCACATTAATTGGGTAGGTGGTAAGATTATTCTACGCAAAGCACATCTCTGACTAAAACAAAAATTTTGCAAAACCAAATTGCAAGACATCTAGTAAAAAGTAATTATTACTTTCCTATATTTTCAGTATTATTTTCATAAAAATTTTCGAAATCGAAATTTTGACGGAAATACACGTTTCGGACTTCCAGGAACCCAATAGAAGTGGTTTTTAAAAACCGTATGCCTGTGGATGGGTGCGTGGGTGTGTGGTGCAGCAATGGATGGGTCAGATATCGATGAGTTTTAGAATCTGGGGGTATATCAAAAACGTACCAACTAAATAAGCGTTAAACAAAAATCAGAAACCGGAAGCTGAAATTAGAACTTTTTTTTGTAGCATTTCTCCTAAACCAAGTTTAATAAATGTAAAAACGGAATCTGATACAAGACTTTGGGGCAAATCCAACGCTCTTTTCTGAATTTTCTAGCTTTAAAATGGCGACTTCAATAAAAAAATTTAAATTTTGTCTTTAGTGGCTTATTACTCAAAAACTGATTGACAGATCGGGTTCTAATAATTCACCGTATTAATCCTATAGTAACACAATGTTACTGTGCACACAATTTTTCGAAAAGTTGAAAACTAAGAAGTGAAAAAAAATTTCAAAATTACCAAAATTTTCAAAAAACTATTGCTAAAAAACCGACAACGCGAATTCTTTTAAATTTTGTAAGCTCATAGTAATAAAGATGAGATACAATTTGGTTTAGGTCTCGGCTTGTAAATTTTTCTTTGATGACTTCTATAAATTTAGTGAAAATTTGGATTTTAACGCCTCATAAACGAGTAATCAGATCAAAATGAAACTTGATAATGGAAACGTTCTAAAGATATACAATGTTACGAGCTACAAGAACTTTCGGAACTACTAAAACTGCGAAATGAAAAAAATAAATTTTAACTGTTTTAAACGCACTGCTCTAAAACCGACAAAACGATTTTTTTTCAAATTTTGTAGACTCATAGAGCTAGGGATCAGCTACAATTTGGTTCGTGTTCCAGTCCCCTAACTTCTTTGTTCCATAAATTTTTGAAGATCGAAAATTCCTACCCCCTTATTTATTAAACGGGGGTCGATAAAAAATTCTATTTAAACTAAATTGCTCATAAGTGATAGTAGAATAGAGTTCTCAAATTAATATTTACATTCAGCAATATATTTAGGGGGTTAATCGCCCCCCCACACACACCAAATTTGGCAGGTCTAAAGCCGACGTGACTAAAATGTCAAGTAATGATACAGAAAAAACATACGAAAGCAAGTAACTCCCTATAAAGACGAAGTCAGATCGCTCACTGGATACCTACGCCACAGACAGCGTGAGCAAGGGCCGAGGCATTCGAAATTACGAGGTGACGTGCAAATTTGCCAGGCCACGCTTGGCGCGGCTAAATTTGCCAAGGCAATTTATATAATTATAAATCTGGCCGAGCCGGGCCCGGTTTTTGACTTGTTGGGCCGGGCTCAAATCATATATCTAAAGAATAGGCTGGCTCAGGCTAGCCCGCCCATCTTCGGATGATTTCGGGCGGTCTAGCTCGGGCCGGGCTGGGCCTAAAAAGTTTTTCACTTGCGCACCTCTAGTCTACAGATTAAGCTCCCCCCCCCCCCAGGAAATAAGATTTTTTTTGTAACTCAGTATTAAAACTACACTTTAGTTTCTGTTTACTAGTTTTAATCACCTTGTGAAATACAAATATCTTATAAAAAATTTATAAATCGTGAGTTGTGACGGGGGAAGGGATTTGGATTGAATATAAACTATAGACTAGAATTTCGATCTGCAGACCACTACGCCACAAACAAAATAAACAAAAAGAGTGGGAAGCGTACCCCACGTGTTCCACTGGATTATATTAAATTCTTAACTGTCTCACCATAACACGATGACGGACTCTTACATCTCCATACAGTTTATCGGGTGTTTTCCTAGTAAACGTTTTGTTGCTAAAGAGTTAAAGACCGCGCGCTACGATTTTACAATAATAATCCTATTTCGCTTATAAAAGACGTTATACAAGAACATCAACAGCATTACTTAAGAATTACTGTATTACACAAAATTGCGCAACACAGAAGAACGCTCAATGCTCTCTACGTCAGCATTCGGCACTGTCGTTCAAGATCCCAGCATCTTAAAAATGTCAGTGGCACGAAATAGCCCAAACATCACATGTAATAAAAATAGCTTTTGTTAAAGCGGCCAATTTAGGTTTACGATGAAGACGTTCTGGAAAAATGGCCCCGAACACACGGAAAACACACCGCCGACAAACATCGTCTGAAAATAGGCTCCAGTAAAAACAACCTCCAGTATATACACTCCCCGGAAAAAAACAACACCGGTAACATTGTTTTTCAGAACAAACGACCCCCCCAAAATCATCACCTAAACAAAAACACGTGCTTTTTCTGCTGGTGATCCCTGCATAATAAAGAAAGGGCTTTTCATGAAAAAGATACGAGTTTTTTGCGTGCAAATCGGTTTATACGAATAAGGGCAAATTTTTGAGCGTATTTATTAGTTTCAAAAACATTTTCAAAATCTCTGTTTAGGCACTCTCCTGGAAATGAGGAAAACTAATAAGATAACTGACTTTTTTCCCGCTTTTGTTTAAAGTTTAAAGGAATTTCTTCTGAGTCTATGATAGGATTTGTTTAGGGGGATGTTTTGTCTGTAGATTTAACAAAAATTTTTATTTCTCAAAATTCGTATAGGGTCACTATTTTTCCAGGTAATTTTCGTTTTTTCTGTTTGTTTTTCCAGGCTTTTTCGCGGATTATTTTTTCGGGAGCAGCATTCAATCCCGAGACCTACTCAGCAGAGCAAGCATACGGAGTTATAAAGGGGAAAGACGGAGGGCGTAGCCCACCGATTCTGCTAAATTATTCGCCGTATTTAATTAACCCCAGCTATCGGTATAGTTTCATTTACGCTTAGAAGTTCTTTTTTGTACTTATTATCCAATTTTATGAGTATTTGCTGCTAATTAGTTTTATACCATCATTTCAAAATCAATTTTGCAGATAATTTTTAAATATCCGAAGAAACATCGTTAAAATCCGTTATAATTAGCAAAAATTCTTATAATCAGCGGCATAAAACTTAAGTGGGTACGTAAACTGGCGAATTTTTAAAGAAATTAATCAAACTCGCCTGTAATTGGAAAAACTGAGTAGATAGTTATTACATAACAACGCAGAATTCGGTCAGTGACATTTTCTGTGCAACCACCAAATTTATGCCAGTCATGTTTACAGTAAAAAAATCTAAACAACTGACAGGCTACTTCTAAAGTGTTCCTTAAACTTCGGTGGAATCTTGCGGTCACGTCATTACCGGTGTGAATTCCTTGATGAGTTCAAAAAATCGAAACCTTGACGTCAGCTTCAACTTAATTTCCTTATTAACAATGGCTGTTGTAAAATGCAGAACTTTTTAATACCTACACTTAAACTTATATGAGTGATAATTGGAGCATGATTAAAGTGCAGAAAAATACTTACTTACTTACTAGTATGCAAATACACCGACACTAATTTAATGGCTGCTTAAAGAGATATTTTATTTATTCTTGTGTAAAAAGGTTAATACTATAATAATAACAAATAAATAAAGATATAGCATAATACTGTAATATCGATAAAATAACTGTCGAGCAACCGCCACGGAACCTTCCTCGCATTTGTGTAAATTTTTTAATATATTTCTAAAATTTAGGAAATTTTATGGAAATTAGAATATTTTTAAAATTCTCGAAAACATTTCAAATTTATTTTATACCGGATGTTTATAATATTCAAAAATTTTGCTTTTTTTTCAAATTTTTTGAAAATTATAACGAACATTTTTTTTAAATTAAAAAATTAAATTTATTGTAAAGTTTTAAATCTTTTAAAAGTATTAAGACATATTGAAAATTTTTGCAATTTAAAAATCTTTGATATTTCGAAAATATTAAAATTTTAAGAATTTTGAAAATTTTTTAAATTTAACAATTTTAAAATTTCGAAAAATGCGGGAAATTTCAAATTTGAAATTTTAAAAAGTAAAAGAAATGTTGATAAGTTTCAAAAAATGTTTGAAAATTTGGTAATTTCTTGTTTTTAGTATTTGTTGATTGTAAACAATATTTATTTGTTGAAATCTAAAACCGATAGCATTATTTGGTTATAGTCTTTATTTTGGCGGTTAATAAATTAAACTGTTCACGTAAACGACTTAAAGGAAACCTCCCAGAGGTGCTTTCTTAATAAAAGATTTTGAAGCCGAAATCCGTAAATTTATTTAATATCGAAAATTCAGTGAGGGGGGGGCACTGGGAGTGGTAGGAAGATCGGGCTAGCGCAGATCGGCAATTCGGCATGCGTAGAATACGAATCTAAGGTTCTTTTCCGAGCGCATCTATTTTGAAGTAGGCACCCCTCCCCCTGCGCTCCATTCTTTGAAATAGTCGAGTGGTTTAAAGATACTTCGTGTTTTCTAGTTGCAACTAATGTTTATCCCTTGAAATTTCAAAATCGAATTCATAATTTAGTGATAGCTGTATTTTGGCGACTACTGAATTAATCTGTTCAGGTAAACGACCAAAACGAAACCTCCCAGTAGTCCTTTCCCAATGTCATTCAACATGCTTATACCGATTTTAAACCCAAAATGCGTAAATTTTTGAAAAAACACGAAATCGATGGGAGGGCAGTGGGGAGTGATAGGGAAATCGCGTTGGCACAGATCGGCTATTCGACTTCTGTAGAATTCTAGCCTTAAGTTTTTTTTGAGCGCATCTGTTTTAAAATAAAGCTCTCCTCCCCTGTCAGCCTTTTTTGGCGGACCAACCTCATTTTCTTGTGGTGTCCTATTGCAATTGGCAATCTTCAGCCAAATATGGTTTTTCTGCGTTACTTATGCACGGTACGCTTTATCGGTCTACCAAGGCCCTAAAACCTGCTTATTAGCCACAATGTTTAGGTTAAAAATGTTTGCCATAAAAGTAATGATAATAACCTCCTCTATAGCTATACTTCGTATAGCAAGGAAAGTAAAAAGTTTGCAGTTTGTTTACAGTTGTTAATTTTAAGACTAATTTTTAAACAATTAAGCAATGCTGAACCTGCCAGCTTGACCATTCGTCCCGGATTTTCCGACACAGTACCGGAGTTTAGGACTTTGTCCAGCATTTTTAGGAGTCCCGGATTTTTAAAATCATTCCGTTTTTTATACGCAAGCTATTTTTTGTAGTTGCCGCGTGAAATTCTCAAGGCGAGTTCCATTTGGCAACATTGCTCGAAACGCTCGACTACTTTCTACTGTCGTCAGTTGCCAGCACACGCTGAAAGTCATATTATGTTTGTAGGGTCAGCGAGTGGTCTATTGGTTAGAGGCTTAGGTTCTAGAGCTAGATTCCCAACGGCAGTAGGTTCGAATCCTCTGCCCGTCGGCAATTTTTCTGAATAAGTTAAACCCGGCGTGTCCATGGATGGTATGGTGTGTATGTTGGGTTGCATGTCATTTCGGGGTGGAGCATGTTAGACCGGTGAATAGCGCCAAGTGCGCTGGGTCCGGGTGAGGGGGTGGGATGGGAATCAGGGAGTCGTGCTCACGCACGGCCTCATGATTCTTTAAAAAAAATATTAAGCTTATGTGTTATGACTTGATGATAACGAGGATTCGAAGGCGATAATAATCTGTTAACGTAAGAAGCTCGAAAGAGGTAAATAATAAAAATATACATGAAACACGGGTGTCTTACGTACTACAACAGAGACATCCGTTGTTTTGGTTTTGCATGTCATGCAAAAAGGGACTGTTTAACTTAAATTGATTTTGCACTTCTCTTTTGTTGTTAAAAACGGTATAGCTAGCGAATTAATTTAAATATTTTGATATTTGCTAATTTGTTGCTTCTGTTTCTGTGACTATGGCAATATGATTGTTAAGAATTTTAAATTAACACAGTATTTCATTCTAAAAGTTAGCATAAAAATAAAAATAAACATCACCGCTTGAGTGAACTTGGATGATAATTGTGATTTTTTTGAGTTATGAAATAATTTTAAAAAACTTTTTTTTGCCGCTTATTGGCGTGAGTAAAAAATGGTTTGTTTTTTACCGACTTCGAGGTTGAATTGTGCATTCGGAATTTTTTAAATACGTTTTGCAATCATGGAAAGCCAGTCCGGCACTGTATATACAACATGACTACACTTGAGTTTGATTTTAATACCAGTGAAACCAGTGAAACTGGAAAAAATGTTCATTTGTGCGTAAATGGCAAACTTGTATAACAAAACTCTCCAAAACAGGATTGTTTGGGCAAAAAGCGTGAAGAGAAACGTAAGATTAAAGATAAAAAACCTTCTTTGGTTTCATTCGTGAACATTAAGACAAATTTTCGCGGAACGTTTTCGTCCATTTGCCGGTTTTATTCTACCCATACGACAAACAGAATTACAGAAACATAAATACATAATTACATTGTAAAATTTCGCGAATTTGTGTTTCCTTTCCATTTTTTCCTAATGATTTCTTAGAATACTGATCTCTATTTTTTTGAAATGTCATTCCGCCTGAAATAAATTTTGTTTTAAGTGCGACGTGTATTCTTTAAAGTGATTTTTAGGTCAGTACTGGGTCAGTGATCAGGTCAAATCCTCCCACATTCTCATGCTCTTGAAGCACTTCTTTGTTAAATAAAATAAGTAAAATCATCGCTTTAAATTTTTTACCACGATAATTACCTACTGTTCCTTCATTTTCAATTGGAAATTTTTTTTTAGTACCTACTCTTGTTAACACCAATTACACCTTTTGTGTTTTGTGATTGACGCAAACGACGTCGTCTTATCTGAATCCCTGACACCGAGTACTTTTAACGAATTTTAGATCCATTTGAAAAGAATTTATAGACGTACGTATGGTTTATCACCCACTCGAAGGATATATCGTGTGGGTCACTTCAGCACTCGCGAAACTGCATTCTTAAAATTCTCGACCTCGATGGTCAATTGTATTTGGAGCATTGCTCGATAACATCGATGGACTTGTGCACACCTGGGCTCATCTGACATGGCAAAATCTCTTGCAGAGTATATCAGAACCGATAAGTACCACATGCTGATACAAGCACTGCATCATAATAGGAAGTTGTTCAGTTTACTGAGGCTTTTATCTAAGCATCCATCAGAGAAAACCGAATGCTTATGTTTATAACGTCACAACATCATGTAAAACAATTATTTTGCGAAACGTGATTGATTTTGTGGGAACTTCTGCAATTATAATTTAGTAATGCTCGAGCTATTTTAATTTTGGATTTTAATTGATTGCGGATGATTACGATTATTGTTTCCAGTCGATTTCTATTGATTTTAATCGTATTTTCAACTGACGTGTTATTTCAATAATTTTAAGTGGAATTTTGGTGGTAAAATGGTCAGAAAAGTTTTACAAAAACCGCCACATGGGTTAGTAATTTTATTACACATTTTAAACTTGTCAAATTATATAAAAAATTAAATGGCGCACAAAACTCGTATTTTGGCAATATTCTTCTTTTATGTTTTAATTGTTTGAAACGGGCTTTTCTTTCTCCTCGACAAAATCGAGCGAAGTTTTGAAGAATGAGTACTTTATAGAACTAAAGATACCAAAAATCGGTTTTCGTCGTAGTATGTGTATGTGTGATGTGCGTCGGAAAGGTACATTATTTAGGCGCAAGCTTTATGGGGCGTGATAGTTCAGGCGCCAGCACTTTGGGGTATTTTTAGGTGCGGATATTTTTAGGCGCGGGTACTTTTAGGCGCGAAAAATTACCGGTTTACATATAATACATACGAGAAATAATTTATTTATAAAATAATTTCGATGGGGTTTAGATGGCGTAATGTTCCAACCTCAATAGCTAGTAGAAAAAATGGGCGAAACAAGTCGCTGGTACTTTCCCATACTTTTTAAGTTTTAAATATTCTCGCGTCAAGAAGTGATGGAAATTCACATCTAATCTAGCCGGCAAAAGCCCGCTGCAGACTCAAGGCGTTGCGTTGGTTACATTTACGTTATGTTTTTACGTTTTAAATGATCGCGCGTTAATAACCGAGTAAATAATATTGTTTTTACAAAAATTAAAGCAAGAAAAAAAAATAATACCGCCTCAGCGTCGATTTTAACTTGCGACAGCCTGTGCAATACGATATCGTGTACCGTCTAAAGTATAGCGCTATCACTTCGGCTAGCCGCATAGGACAGAAGCATGGCAGCCGACCGTGTCTTACATTTGATTAGAGGCGCTTTGGACTTCGGACTAAAATCGCTGTAAAAGCTTTTTCACGCTACCGGCAATGTAAGTAGGCCTTACATCCATAGCTACAGGGATCGTAAGTGGCTGATAACATTCGTGTACTAGTTACCCTTGACGACGGAACTTAATAGTGTCACTTACATTCCTAGGAAAATAATGTTGATTTTAACTGGTGGTTGATATGGTAACAAACACAGACAACTTAGAATAATGGGGCTCTTAAAAAATAATTCCGATGACAGCTGTCAAAACGAACTTTTAAAAATATGATTAAATTTCTACCTGTAGCGTGAAAAATTTAATAAGTAACACGGAATGTATCGACTAATAACATCCTCGGCAGACGACAAGCTTCGGCTCCGCCTCAGCTCGTATTCGCCTACCTCGGATGTTATTACGTCCTTACATTCCTTGATACTTAAATAACTATATTTTAAGGGTAATTAAAAATATGCAAAAAATGAAAAATATTTTTTTTAACTAGAACGTAGTTAATATTACGTAACTATCGAAAACCACGTTGTTGATATTAAAAAGTATCGTTTTTGTTTCTTACTTTTTAAGAGTTGAAAATTCTTGCTGATGCTAATAAAGTACTTTAAATAGTCTATCGAACTGATAAAATTTTATAAGAATCGGCGTTTGCGTTTAGGAATAAATAATTAATCAATTTGAAAATTTTCAAAAATTCCTGCTGGGCGTCAGAGTGAAATTTGGGAAATTAGTAAAGAACCAATTTTGTAGTTTATTGCAAGCTCTACCGGCTCAGAAAGTTAAAAACAACGGTGTAGACAGTTTTTGTGGAATGTTTCTTTGAAGATGTCTAAAAGTTTAAGCCGCTGGTATATTTACAATTTTCATATTTCAAAAAATATTATAACATCTCTTGATTATACTTATTAAGGGCTATCAAATAATATAATAATTTGTATTAATTGGATATCTTGTTTTTGAGTAATTGGACATTAAAGTTAAAATTTTTAAAAATTCGTAGCTGCCTCTATTTTGAAAATATAGCATTTGACAAAAAGAAAACGATTTGTATTTTATATCAAAAAAAAGGTCTAATTTCCGTTTCCGGTTCCGGTTTCGATTAACGACCTTACAAAGAACTACCTAACACTAAAAAACTTCTACGTACCAAATCTTATAAAAATCGGTCAAGGGGTTCCGGAGATATAGGGAAGCGAACGCACCAATCCACCCACGCATCTACACACCCACGCACCTACCCACAGACAAACATTTTTTTAAAACCACTTTTTTGGGTGCTTTGAATCCCAAAACGCGTTTTTTCTTTAAAATTTGAAACTCGAAATTTTGAACAAAATCATCTTTCCCTACTTCAGTAGAAGTACGGGAAAGTAAAAATGGGCGAAACAAGTCGCTAGTACTTTCCCATACTTTTTACGTTTTACATATTCTCGCATCAAGAAGTGATTGAAATTTACATCTAGTCATCTCTAGCCAGTACAAGCCGCCCGTTCCAGGCACAAGGAGTTGGTTAAGTACGGCGCAGTGCGCGTGCCAATTACGTACAAACGCTAGATATATAAAATTGCACTCACGACCTCGGGTCAAAAATGGTTACACCAACTTTATTTGTAGTTATCAAAAATATGCAAAGAATGAAAAATAGTTTTTTATTAGGCGTAGTTAAAATCACGTAACTGTCGGAAAACGCGTAAATTTCAAAATTTCCAAAATATCCTGCAAGGTCTCACAGTAAAATTTGGGGAATTAGTAAAAAAACAAATTTATTGTTCATTGCAAGCTCTATCGGCTCAGAAAGTTTAAAAGAAAGTGTGAGCAGTATCTCAGGAACAATTTTTTGAAAATGTCTAAACTTTGAGCCGCTAGTATATTTACAAGTTTCATATTTCTAAAAATATTTTTACATCACATGATTATACTTATTAAAGTTCATTAAATAATACAACCATTCGCAATGATTTACTATTTTGTTTTTTAATTAATAATCGGGCATTAAACTTAAAATTCTCAATAATTCGTAGCGGTTTACATTTTAAAGATACATCATTTGGAAAAAAAATCATTTGATTTGCCGTTAGATGCACGACAGCGCTATGAATTCAAAATTTCAAAAACGTGTTTAAAAAAAAAATTATACCAAGGTTTAATTTCCGATTAACGACTCTACAATGAACTACCTGCAACTAATAAACTTCTACACACCAAATATTAAAATCCGTCAAGATGTTCCGGTGATATAAGGAAACGGACGCACCCACGCACCGACCCACAGACAGACATTTTTTGAAAAGCACCTTTTTGAATTCCAATTTGGATTTGGATTTGGTTTTTGAGAAATAGTATTTTGAAAATTACAAATATTTGGAATTTACATTTTACACATTAGCCCCACTAAATATACAAGTATTTAATGATTCCAATATTCATGGTGAGCAATTCTGCGTAGGAAAAAGAATGTTATCGTTTAATAAATAAAAATGTACAAATTTTTGATTTTCAAAAATTCACGGAAAGCGCCACAGTAAAACTATAGCTTTCAGCAAAAACCAAATTGTTGTCAATTATTGGTTCCAGCAGCCTAGAAAGTTTAAAAAAAATCGTGTGAGCTGTTTTTGAAAACTATTTTATAGAAAATGCTCAAAATTTTAGAGAAACGCTACTGCAATCGTTTTCAGATTTGCGAAATTAATTTCATTTCATTGTATACCACCCACAAAGGGCTGTCAAACAAGTTGTAGTTTATTTCGATCAGACGACTACTTTTTGAGTACATAGGCGTTAAATCGAGATTCTCAAAAAATTGTAGCGGACGCCATTTTGAAGTTAGAAAGGCTGGTAAAAAAAGCTTTCGATTAGCCTTAAATTCTTCTCCGAGATCCTGTGCTCAAATTTCTAAAATTTAGTTTTGGAAAAAACACCAAAAAACATTTTCTTCCTACCTTCTCATTTAAAATTTCATGAAAACTGGTTTACCCCCCTCACATTCACACGCACATAAACCCGCACACACAGACGTTTACAAAAAACAGTTTTTGGGTTCCTTGAGCCCCAAAACGTGTATTCCACTTAAAATTTCTAAACAGAACATCTTATAGTTTTTAACTTTTCAAAACATTTTTGAAAGTTTTAAAATGGAAAAAACTTTTAATACTGTGATGGGATTTTCAAAAATTGTTAACATCTGAAAATGTACAAAAAATGTTTGAAATTCAAAATTTTTATAATCTTCAAAAACTTTCTAAACTCTAAGAAATTTTCATAATTTTAGAAATTGTCAAAAATTTAAGATTTTCATAATTTTGGTAAAAATAATAAGAAAAAATTTTTAATTTTCAAAACAATGTTGAAATTCAAAATTAAAAAAATTATAAAAACAATACGGACCGGACCGCACCCATATTCAATAATCGAATCATTTGCACAAATTAATTAACATCATTTAAAATGAAGCTCACTCAACCTAGTAATTCTGATATTAGATTGCCAAGGCTCCTTAAAATTGATTGTTACAATCCAAAATTAGGTTAAACAATCTGAGACCAGCTTCCATCTTTTAAACTTTGTGATTGTGCCTGCAGAAAATTAAATAACAAATCCACTGAAATTAGTTAAACGCATCTGAAGCTAGTTTAAATAAATCGAAACCCTATGACTTATGTAAAATCACTAACAAATCCTCAAGGAAGGTAAAACAAATGCTGCTTGCCTTTAAAAGTGCAAAGCTGGAAGAATTGCTAATCAAGGCCTAAAAACCTTGAATCCTGTGACATGATACGCGCGCGCTATGCAATTCTCGCGGTGTCACTTGACATAGGCGGTCGGATTTCCACCCTGTTAATCCATTCGGGGGTGCAGCAGTGCAAACTGGTTTACAGGTGTCGGTCATTGGTGCGTGCACGACTGAATTCCAACACTCCACCTTCCGGTTACAAGGATTGTGTGAAGCTTGATTTATGTTAAACGATCTTGGGTTAAACTAGCCTTATACGTGTTTTTGTTGTTGACCAAGGAAATTGTTAATCGAAAATAGCGCTGCTAACACTATTTTCCACGATTTTCCGTGTTTTTAAGAAAGGTTGATTAATGTAAAAAAAATGTGGTATTGCTTCTAATTGCAGCTGCTTTTGTTTTAAAAATGTGATGCAATATTACTAAAGTTGATGTAAAGTTGCATAAACAATTTTCGATAAAATTCACTTTACATTTTTAATACAGTAATGAAATAAAACCAAATCTAAATTTTAATAAAATTTGTGTCTTTTTATTGGTTGACCGTTCCCTCATTATCATTAATAACTTATTTCATGCAAAAATTTCTTTTTTAAATAAATGATTGCTTTGTGTATTCTAATTAGAATATCCAATTATAGAATTACAGAAACATGAAAATGGAATTTTCTAACGTGACTGAGCTTGCACAGATTACGACCTAATCTAGGGTACATACGTTTCAATTTATATGGTTATGACTACGTAACAATAATAGACTTGATTGAACATTTGTCGACGTCAGTATGTCATTTTATTTAATGAATAGTTAGTTATAATTATGACATTTAATTTTTTCATCTCGCTTAACGAACGCGCCTTGAATTCATTAAAAGTGCGCTAAGACCGCATGATTGACATAAAACAATTTTAGATATATTATTTTATTGTTATAAAGACTATCTGTGCCAGTTTCTAAATGGCACAATTATTGCGTTAGCGATTACGACATCTTAAATGGTTTCTGGACAGTGGAGTGATATTTAAAGGTAGTAACTCTAAAATAAACTGCTAACATAAAAACTAAAATTCACATTTATAACAAGACTGTTAATAGACATAATATCACAGTTTAATGAAACTATCGTCAAAGATAAATTATTAAAGATTCTCTGAACTTCCCCTACTTAAAATAATTAGTATGCCGTTTTTTCAAAGTGTTTTAAATTTTTTGAAAGTTTATTTTTCTAATATACAATTATTACACATCCTCAGTTCAAATTTTATGGAAACGAACTAGCCGTTCTGAATATGAGATAAGTAACGTTAAAGAAATGTTTTTTGAAACATTTGTGCGCCAAATCGCATATAATCATTATAATCACATAATCTCGCAATGCTTAAAAATTCAAGCTAAAAATTACTTATACTGGACATACTGGAAGTATGGTAAAATAAATAAAAAGTAGCAGAAGACACCATTTGATTTGAAAGACCAGGACAGCACCCAGCAAGGAAGCATATCCGTCCCCCAGACAAGCGGTAAAACCCTTCGGTACGTCACGATCGAGGTACGCTCACTCAACGCGCCTGCCCTCAATACAAGAAAGAGAACATGCTACTAGTCAAGGCATCAGGCTGCGTGCCCTAGGCCCTTACTGGTCGATGGAGACTACCTAAATCTCTACTGATTCTGCAGATCAGTGCCCGAGTTGAGACGCACCTCACCCGTCGAACCGCACTAAGACGGCCCTAACCTGCACTTAGGCTAATACCACTGCCACCACGAGTCCTACTTCGTGACCAAAAACGGGGGGTGTGAATCCCCCGCGGGCTCGGATTTGCTCCCCGTGGTACCAGTCAAAGAAAGTCACTGGTTGGACTTGTCGGAGCAAGCGCATGCCAAACCGCGCTGCCCTTCCCAGTTAGGACCTCGCAGGTTCCAGCACTGGTGAGCTACGCACCGCCCAGACTGGTCGGTAACCGGCCTCATCATAGTAGCCGGCACCTTAACAGCATCGGGTGTACATAAGTACGAACCCCCTGGGTCGACACTTAGATAGTGGACGTGAGCAGGCAAATGTTCCTCACCCCTACGGTCCTAGTCCCAAGTGCCAGCTGCACACCACTCCATCGTTGGAAAGCACCATCACTTGCCGGAACCCCTACCATCCAGCTCAGGTCCATCATCCAACAAGGCTGGTACGTAAGAGTTTCTGGTCAAGGAACGGGGTTTCCACTTCAGCGATCGTGCCTCAGGCGTTAGGACCCATACTGAGGGCTGGCTGTAAGCGACACCCCTAGGGCCCAGGTCCCTTTGCAGCAGCAGCCACTCCATCCTGGAAAGCACCATCACCTGCCGGACCGGTCAAGGAGCGGGCTTTCCATTCCTGAGAGCGCTACCGCTCAGGTGTTAAGACCCATATTAAGGGCTAACTTGTTTACATCCCTAGAGCCCAAGACTCATAGCAACTGCGCTTCTCCACCCTGGGGTACACCTTCACCCGCCGGACCCCCATCACCCAGTAATTGGGAGGCTACCCGGTCAGGGAGCGGGGACCCCATCTTACCTGCCGGACCATTTGCCATCCAGCTCACGTCGAGAAAAAACGGACTGGTACGCTCCCGGTACCCCGGTCAGGTAGCAGGGTTCCATTCTAGAGAGCGAGCTACTGCCGAGATGTTAGAACCCATCTTAAGGGCTACACTTCACCTGGTGAAGTCACTCACCCAGTCTCCGTGGTCCCAATTAAGGAAACCTTGAACCTCTCCGAAGAGAGATGGGCGTACCAAGTTGAAATCACCGAAGGCACCATTACAACGCCGACCCCGCACAAGGTGTCTTTGTTCACGCCTCTCACCTAGGTGAGGGTCCTTGGTGGCCCCGCCGGTAGCAGAAGACATGAAGAGTAGCTATGCTGTAAGCTGAGAAATATACGCAGACGCAGTAGCAAATTTTCTAAATTTTAAATCATTTTAATTGTAAAAAATTTTCAAATATTTTCAAAATATTCAAAAATTTTTTAAAGAAGTTGAAATTCCAAAAACTGCGGGGAATTTTTTAATTGAGCAATTTGTGCAATCATATGACTACTACGATAACAAATTTCATCGAGATTTACAAACTCGTTTTTGCGTAAAAAAGCGTTAACACATAATTTCAAAAAAATGTATCGTACGCATTGTGACGCTAGAAAGCTGAAAAATGGCGTTTACTTTGTCTTAAAGTCTTGTATCAGATTTCGTTTACAAAACTCCGTTTTGGAGAAAAATGAAATCAAAAGAAACATGTCTAACGTACGCTTCCGGCTTGGGATTTTTTATTGCTTATGTACGCCTGGAAATGTTAATATACTTTTGTAGTATAAATAGCACCATCCGTTCGGAAGATATATGGAAACGAACAAACGTACCCATTAACAGACATTCTTTAAAAATAATTTTTTTGAGTTCCTAGAGACCCAAAACATGTATTCCCGTCAAAACCCAAATAAAAAAAAATTTCATAGGCTTATTAAAAGCTTTCACTGCTACGCGTGGCGGTGTAAGCTTTTTTTAATAAATCTGTGAAAAAATTTTAATTAAAAAAGTTTCAAAAATTTTAGTTTCTCAATATTCAAAATTTCATCATTTTCAAACTTTTGTTTCAACATTTCCAAATATGTTTAATTTTTTTGTAAAACTTTTTTTAAAACAACTTTTTTTATAATTCTTAAAAATTTGGAAATTGCGAGTTTTAAAAATGTATGAAAAATGTTTGTAATTTAAAAATTTTTTGTAATTCTAAAAATTTTGAAAAATTTTTGTGTTATTTGTTTTTGAAAGTTTTGAAACTATTGAAAAATTTTAAAATTATAAAATATTTTAAGAAACTTGAAAATATTTGTAATTTTTAAAAAAGTTTTAAATATTAGTTTGAAAATGCATGAAATTTTGAATACTTTAAAAACTCAAAATTTTTTAAAATTTAGAAAATTTTATTAATTCAAATTTTTTGGAAACACGGAAATTTTAATGCTTTTCAAAATTTCGGAAATCTTTTTCGCGCGCGTGTAAATTTAAGCAGAGCCCCCCCACCTCTATGGTTTGAAACATTCTTCTGGTTTGGTGTTTTCTAGTTGCATTGCAACCAACGTTTATCTGTTGGAATTTCAAAATTGAGTTATCATGCCCTTTAAACATTTGTCCAAACACTTAAATAAACTTTTTAATTAAACGACTAAAAAGAAACCTCCCAGGGGTGTTTTCTCAATGAAAAGTTGTTGCTATTGTCATTTAACATGCTCGTACCGATTTTGAAATCGAAATTTGTAAATTTTTGGAAAAACAAAAAATCAAAGGTGGGCGGCAGTAGAAGGAGCTTGTTTACATAAGTATTGTTTATTGAGCCAGCTGGTGTATTATCTCGAGCTATTTGATAACGGGGTTGATAAGCGCAGAATATACATGGCCAGGAGTTTTAAAAGTAATACACGAAAGTTTTATAAAACTTTGCAAAAACCTTTGGCTTGGCTCAACAATAAAGTAACACTAAACGAAACGATGTATCTCAAATATTGCAGTTGTACAAACCTTTGGAAAATCGTGCAACATGTTTTACATACAGGGTGAATAAAAAGTAAGCAATATCGATGCTACAACCTTAAATAATAACTTTACGAAAAAAAGTTTCTAACAAAAGTTTCCTATCAAGTTTGTTGCCATAATTTGGCGTTTTTCATTTTTTTTTTATTGTCATATGTTTTAGCTATGACGTCACCGGCATTATTTTAAATGGCAACCTATACTTTTTATGGCATGAGATCAGTTAGTGCTTTTTATTCTCTATACAGCCTTGGAAAAATACCATACAGTTGCATAACAAAAATTTCAAGAAAAATCACGATAAACATTTATTTTTGTCACTGGCAACATTTTTCATCAGGTACACTTATTGCAAAATAAACAAACGACAATAGCAGGCAATTGTTTGAAAATGTTTAAAATTGAACAAATGCAAATCTGTAATGTCAATTCGGTGACAGTTAGCATTAATAAGTGATTAAAATTTAGTCTGTGTCCTGTGTTAAATACGAATTTCTAATCATGGTACATTTAACAGAAACTGAACGTATCGAAATTTTGATGATGATCGGGTACGGTGATAACAAGAGAACTCACGACGATGTGTGCGCTTTATTTAATACTGTACATTCAAATCGTGAACCTGTTACGCGGTCCACCGTAACCAAAATTAATAGAAAATTTTGAGAAACGGGCCACGTCAAAGATTTGGATAAAATTGGCCGTCCAAAAATAGCAACAGACGATAAAATGTTGGACATTGTGCTTACAGTTTGTGAAAATTCTCATACATCAACTCTACAATTAGCCCTGGATAATAATGTTAGTCAAGGAACTGTACTGAATATTTGACATACAGAAAAATGTCATCCTTATAAGGTTAAACTTGTTCAAGAATTATCAGAAGATGATTTTGATAGGAGAATTCAGTTTTGTGAAGAAATGATGGATAGGTGCAATAACGACCCACAGTTTGTGAATTCTATTATCTTCTCCGACGAAGCCACATTTTCTTTAAATGGAGCTGTAAATCGGCACAAAATCGACCGTTATTGGTCGCGACATAACCCACATTGGATGGAAGAATTACACACACAGTAACCACAAAAGTAAACGTGTGGGCGGGAATTATAGGAGACAGAATTCTTGGTCATTTTTTCTTCGATGTCACATTAAAAGCTGCTCGGTATTTGGATTTTTTGAGGTTGGAGCTTGTTCCCGCGTTAGCTGTTTTATTTCCAAATGCAGAAAATCCGGACACGCCGAAGGATAGAATTTGGTTACAACAAGATGGTGCTCCGCCTCATTATGGCATTCATGTTTGTCAATATTTAGATGGAATTTTTACAAATAGATGGATAGGAAGAAGAGGACATATTGAGTGGCCAGAGCGATCTCCGGATCTAAACCCGCTTGACTTTTTTTTATGGGGCCATCTTAAAAGTACAGTGTATACAAACAGACCAGACAATTTGAAAAATCTAAAAATTCGTATCCGCGAGCATATACGAGGAATATCACCTGCTACAGTTCAAAATGCAGTTCGAGGATTTTGTTATCGTATTGCCCACTGTCAGGCAGTGAATGGCGAACAGTTTGAACATTTGCTTTCTTAAATTGATGCTAAATATGATTTGAAACTAGTTTACTAATTTGTGGACCCGCTATTGTCGTTTGTTTATCTTGCAATAAGTGTACCTGATGAAAAATGTTGCCAGTGACAAAAATAAATGTTTATCGTGATTTTTCTTGAAATTTGTATTATGCAACTCTATGATATTTTTACATGGCTGTATAGAGAATAAAAAGCACTAACTGGTCATGTCATAAACAGTATAGGTTGCCATTTAAAAATAATGTCGATGACGTCATAGCTAAAACATATGACAATTGAAACAAAAATAAAAAACGCCAAATTGTGGCAAAAAACTTTTGTTAGAAACTTTTTTTGGTAAAGTTATTATTTAAGGCTGTAGCATCGATGTTCCTTACTTTTTATTCACCCTATATAACTGAATGGATTGAGTACGGCCATTCTTTTTGTTTACTTACTGAATTTCAACGAAATTTTTGCTGTTCTGGAACAAAGTGCCGTCTTTGCACATGTGATATAGTAAATGTATTAAATTTCTTTCGGAAATATGAAATTTGAAAAAACAAATAGCTCGTTGTTACAAAAATAGTCTAAAGAATGGTTGTTTTTACACTTCTTGCGTTAAAGGCTACAAACTAGTACGAATAATTATCTATCCCTTGTGGTTACCCAATTGTAAAAATTCGTGTGGTGTGAAGATGTAGAAGGGATTTTCTTTTAAATTGCAATTTCTGATTTAAACCGGTGTAAGTAACATGCAATTCAGAAACGACGAGCTTTTAAAAATATGTTTGTATTCTGAACATTCTTATAGTAAGACTAAGTCCATTTCCATTTTATAGGTCGTTTGGTTATAGAATTTTAAGCAGTCAATGCAATTTTTTAATATAGTATGCTCATAGAACACAATAAGAAAATTTAAAAAAAATTTAGTGTAGTTGGGGTTTTGGAACTACTTTGCTAAAGTCGAGTGGGTTCGATTCCACTCAGTACACTTCCCAGAGTATATCTAAGTATATTTATAATTTATTTATGGCATTATGTATGACCGTGCTAGTTAAAGTAAAAAAACGTTTAAAATTCTATAATATAAATTATAATACATGCAGTTTGAATCAAAATCAAAGAATCAAATTTTATGAAATTAAAACATGTTTTACTTCTTATTTTCTACTGCCTATACGCACACACATCCGCTCTTTGACGGCCACTTTAATACTTAACTGCGGCCAATATTCCAGGTCTAGTTGTAGAATCTGAGAACGTTTAATCTTTAATTAGCAGTTACATGAGAAATTCTTACAAACTGTACCACCGTAGAATTATACGAAACGACCTCGTTTACAATTAGTTCTGGTAATATGGCAAACAACATGGGAAATTGTTAATTGGTGCTTAGTTTTTTCCTAGTGTTTCAGAAAAATGCTTTAAACAAGAAATATTTTCTGCTCAATAAAAATAAGAAGTCTTTTTTTTATTAGATAGATAATAATTACATACACGTGAAACATTATTTAGAATTACTTGAATTTGCAATTTTCGCACAAAAATTTCATTTTTCTGTGTAATTACAAACAAAAATAACGTAACGTTCGTGGATAATAATATGAAAAAAATGGACGAAACAGGTCGCTGGTACTTTCCCATACTTTTTATGTTTTAAATGTTCTCGCAAGAAGAGATGGAAATTTACATCTCCATCGGTATAAGACCGCTGCAGACTCAAGGCGTTGGTTACTTACGGACTGCGCGCGCTCCTACTACATGAAAGGCGTTAAGATATTTAATGCGCTCACGAAAATAGTTATAACAACCTTAATTATAGAGTTATCAAAAATATGCAAAGAATGAAAAATATTGATTTTCATTAGAGCTAATTGATAGGCGTAGTTAACATTAAAAAGTATCGTTTTCTTTCTTAATTTTTAAAATAGTTGAAAATTCGTGCTGATCCTAATAAAGTACTTTAAATCGTTTATCGAACTGATAAAAATTTATAACGATCGGCGTTTGCGTTTTTGAACTAATAATTAATCAATTTCAAAATTTTCAAAAATTTCTAGAGAGCGTCAGAGTGAAATTTGGGAAATTAGTAAAAAACAAGTTTTGTAGTTGATTGCAAGCTCTATCGGCTCAGAAAGTTAAAAAAAATAGTGTGGGCAGTTTTGACGGAAATTTTTGTTGAAAATGTCTTAAATTTTGAACCGGCTAGTATAATTACAATTATTATTTTCTAAAAATATGTTTACATCACTTGATTATGCTTATTAAGGGCTATCAAATAATATGATAATTTGTATCAATTGAATATTTTGTTTTTGAGTAATTGGGCATTACAGTTAAAATTTTCTTAAATTCGTAACGGCCTTAATTTCGAAGATACAGCATTTGGAAAAAAATAATTTAATTTGTTTTTATATGCACAACAACGCTATGTATTCAAAATTTATAAAATGTGTTTAGAAAAAATCTATACAGAAAAAACAGGTCTAATTTCCGTTTCCGGTTCCGGTTTCGATTAAAAACCTTACAAAGAACTACCTGCAACTAAAAAACTTCCACACACCAAATCTTATAAAAATCGGTCAAGGGGTTCCGGAAATATACGGAAATGAACGCACCCACCCACGCACCCACCCACAGACAAACATTTTTTAAAAACCACTTTTTAGATTCCTTGGACCCCAAAACGCGTAGTTCCGTTAAAAGTGAAATTCGAAAATTTGCATAAAATTATGACTTTCCTTACTTCAGTAGAAGTATGGGAAAGTAAAAAGCTGAAGTGTGGACTTTCCCATACTAGATATTAATAGTTTCCGTATTTGCAAAAGTGTAACTTTTAATAATTATAACGTTGTACAGTTCACCGAGTATTAAATTTCTAAGAAAACAAGCAGCGGGAATTTGAATTTGCGATAGCCTGTTCAATTGGTTTCCGTACCGTAACTCTACCCATAGAAGTAGCGACTACTGCACGAAAGCAAGGTAACCGTACGCCGCGCTTCTGCGAATTAAACAAATTCCGCTTCGGATGTCAGACAAAAATGGCTATATTAGCTATATTTGGAAGTTATAAAAAAATGTACAAACGATTGAAAAATATATTTTTAACTAGAGCTAACTGATAGGCGTAGTTAAAATCACGTAAATGCCGGAAAACGCGTTGTTGATATTAAAAGGTATCTTTTTCTTTTATTTTTTTAAATAGTGGAAAATTCTTGCAGATCGTAATACAGTACTTTAGATAACTATCAAACTGATAAAAAATTATAACGATCGCCGTTTGCGTTTTTGAATAAATAACTAACCAATTTCCAAATTTTCAAAAATTCCTGGAAGACGTCACAGTAAAATTTAGGAGTTTTTAAAAAAATAAATTTATAGTTCACTACAAGCTCTGTCGGCTTAGAAAGTTTAAAAAAAATCGTGTCAACAGTTTTTGAAAAAAGAAACTTTGAAACTTTTCAAAATTTTGAAGCAGCGCCATTGCGATCGTTTTCGGATTTTTGAAATTAATTTTACTTCGTATATTTTCCCTAACGGGCTCTTAAACAAGTTGTAGCTGATCCCGATCAGAGAATTAATTTTTGAGTAAATGGGCGTTAAAGTCGAGATTTTCTAAAAGTTGTAGCGGCCGCCAATTTGAAGCTAAAGAATTCGGTAAAAAAGTTTTAGATTTGTCTTAAATTCTTCTCTCAGATACCGTGCTTAAATTTTCAAAATTTTGTTTGGAAAAAACGCTACCAAAAAAAATGTCTGCTTTCGTTTCCGGTTCGGATTGTTTTGAAATGCTTAACTAGAACTACAATTTTCGATATACCTCTTGATTTAAAATTTCATCAAAATCGGTCCAGTACTTCCGTCTGTAGAGGCATCACGCACACACCCACCCACACACCCACAGACAGACATTTTTTTAAAACAAGTTTTTGGGATTTGCAAAATTTTCATGGTATCAATACAACCGTATACCAAAGGTATGAGAATGTAATATTGTTTCTAAAAATTTCGTTTTACTTAATTTAAGCAAAGCACACTGTGTAGGTAGAAGGAGTAGAATGTGTAATTTTTAGTATCGAAGGAAATGGGATCCTGCATGAGGTGGTACGACATATTCACGAATAATTCCGCCTAGGTACGTCTAGATAAGGAGTTGGGCTAGCAGTAAATTCCAATGCGATAAAAAATTGATATCACCTCTCAAGCGACAAACATTCAATTGGAATGTGGCTATGTAATATTACAAAACAAAACTGACCGGAGAAACTGGCGCCGTCCGCCACTTACTCTTCTCTAAACGAGTTCGTTACTCGGATTATTTCTCCTCTTGCATATTGTTTACTTTTAAAATTGCGGCATTAACTCGTTCTTGTGCAATTTTTATACATTCTCTGGCCAATGTTTTGTTCTTGCGATTGTGGGTGTCACGAAGGTGGAAACCCCTACAATAGACTATTTCAATGAATTAAAGCATCGATGGTTTATCGGCTTTGCCATTAATCATTTTGTAACGTTTACAAGTACCTAAGCAAATAACCAATAATAGCAATTACAGTAACAAAGCCAAACGGTTTTTCTACGGCGATAGTTATTTCTTATTTTTATATAGTCCGGATTTCTGGTCTAGTATTTAAATTATGACACAATCAATTAATAATAATTTCTGCCATAATTTCTTTAAATATATAGTTGGCGCATACCTAAACTTCTAAACGAATTATCTACTAGCCTAGAATGGTAATACATCCATATGTTTGACCTTAATCTACCTTGTGCAGGTAGTTATTATTTATTTAGTCAACTGCAATTGAAGCTTATGTAATACTTTAATAAAATAAAACAGGGTTCATAAGCGTAGAATAGAAATGGTCACGAGTTTTAAAAGTACTTCACGAAACAATTTTATGAAACTGCAAAAATATTTGTTTAAATTGAAATAAAAAATAGCAACCACGAATTGATCAAAATGGAACGTGTAAATTCAATAATACAACGAGAAAGTCCTACGATAGAAAATTTTGGACTGTCAACACTCGTAAAGGACGGAAAAGCACCGTTGAGTAGAAAACTTAAGAATTGCAGTAGGTACACAACAAAAACTTTTTCTAAATTCGCATCCGAAAAATTAGCTCTCTTGTCCAATATGTTTCCTGTATAACTTAATGGATTTGAGTACGCCCATGCTTTTTGTTTAATTCTGTAATTTTAACGAAATTTTTTGCTCTTCTGCGACTAAAAGTCCGGTCTTTACGGTTATTTATAGATTGCACAATTTTTTGAGCTTCTTGTTGCATATCAACGACCTTACTGCTTGTGTAATATAAGGAACAAGAAAGTGGTGGTAGTCAGTTGAAGGGATAGAAGGGATACCGATTTTAAATCGATTATTACTAGAATCGATCTTTTATAACCAAAAGTACGATTTTTAATCGATCTCTCTTTGAAGATCGATTTTCATTTATTTATAATTATTAGTAATCAAGGCAAGGACAAGAGCAACAAAGCCACACACAACATTAATATACAAATAAAACACATGTGCGTATGGCTTGAATGAATGTGCATGAAGGGTGGCAGAAGCTTCAGGAGCGTGGTGGTTTAAAGGCCAAGAAAGCCCCACTACCTCTTACTACACAAGCGAAGAGCTTACCCGGAGTGAAAGACCTCGACACCGTCAGGTATATCAGGATAAATTATGATGATTATGATGATAATTATTAGTAGCACAGTCAGTTGAAACAGAAAAAATCAAAGAATGGGAAAGCAGCAATCGGTGTTTCAAAATGTAAAAATTTCAAAATCGGTATAAGCATGTTAAATGACAATAGGAACGACTTTCAAACATCACAGAGACGTTTATTTTTTGGTCGTTTACCTGAACAGTTTAATTAAGTGATTATAAAAAAACTACGGCCATCAGCCAAAGGTCTATAGAACGTGATCAATCGATTTCAAAATTTTAATGAATAAACATGGTTTGCAACTAGAAAACAGAAAATATCATACAATGCGGTGACTGCATTCCAAAATGAGCGGGGGGGGGTTGCTCTGCTTCAATATAGACGCGCTCGGAAAAGAACTTTAGATTAGTATTCTACACATGACAAAAAATTGATGGCCGATTTGCGCTAACGCGATTTTCCTATCGCCCCCTACCACATCACCAATTTTTGCCTTTTTCAAAAATTTACGAATTTCGGCTTCAAAGTCGACATGAGCTCGTTAAATGGCAATAGAAACAACATTCCATTGGGAAAACACCACTGGAACGTTTATGTTTTGTCGTTTACCTAAACAGATTAATTGAGTATTCGCCAAAAAACGGCTGTCACCAGATTATGAAACCGATTTCGAGATTTCAAGGTACGAACATTGGTTGCAACTAGAAAACACAAAGTACCATAAAACCACTCGACTACTGTAAAACATGGGGGAGAGGGGGAGGAGTGCCTACTTTAAAATAAATGCGATCGGAAAATAACCTTGGATTCGTATTCTACACATGTCGAGTAGACAATTTTTCGATATTTCGAAAATGTAGGAATTTCGACTTCAAAATCGCTATGAACATGTTAAATGACAATAGAAACAATCTTCCATTGAGAAAGTACCTTTGGAAGGTTTCCTTTTGATACTTTACCTGAACAGTTTAACTGGATAATTGCCAAAATAAAAGCAAACCAAATAATGAAATCGATTTTAGATTTCAACGAATAAATGTTGTTTACTATTAACAAATACTAAACGCAAACAAATTTCGCAACTTTCAGTAAATTTTTCTACTTACATTTTACTTTTAATTTTCATAATTTCCTAAAATTTTTAAAATTTCAGAGTATTTCAAAATCCATACATATATAAAAGCAAAGGGTTTGTTCTCCGCTTCCTCCAGCGGCTACCGCTTCACCAATTTGGACCATTTGTTTTGCAATGAAAGGCCTCTATCCTCAGATGGAACATGAAACATTTTTATATTTTTATTCTACGTCGATTTTTTAATAATAGTTTATTAATTTATAATATATATGAAGGTCGGCTAGACGCGCGTCACTTGGGGCGCCATTTACAATAACGTCGCGTGTCATTATTGGAACTAATGCATCACGTGACTGGACATTTCGCCGGTTCTGCCAACGCTGTCTGTCAGTGAATTGTGCGCTGGGGTAACACTAGTATTCATAATTTTCCAAACTCTTTAAAATTTTTCAATATTTTCATTATTCTCAAAAATTTTTAAAACTTTTTTTAAAAGTTTTTCAAAATTTGTTAGGAAGTATTTTAAACAAATTTTCCAAATTTTCATACATTATTTAAAAACTTTCAAAATTATAAAATATACCAAAAGTTGACAAATGTTTTAAAAACTTTATTTTTAAAGACTTTATAAATAAAAACTTTATATTTAAAAATTTTTTAAAGTTTCAAATTTTCCAGAATTTATCAAAATTTCCAGAATTTATCAAATTTTCACAACTTAAAAGTTTTGGGTTTTTAAAATATCCCGCCATTCATAATTCTAACTCTACATTTTCAAGGTTTTCGAAAATGTTTGAATTTTCTTTAATTTTCAAATATTCTATGATTTTTTTTGTCTAAAAATTTTCAAAATTGTCAAAAATTTTCAAAACCCAAAATGCTTCACATTTTCAAATAATTTTCAAAATTCCAATTTTTGGTATTTCTAAAAATGTTTAATATTTATAATTTTCTAATCTAAAAAAAAATCCACGTAATGAAAATTAACCAAAGCATCAAAAATTTAATTTTTTTAAAACATCCTGTATAACATTGTATTCGAAATTTAATTTAAAAATGTTTCCATAAAATAGTCAACATCTTCAAAACATATTAAAAATTAATAAATATTTTATAACAGTGAGGAGGTCTCGTGGCGGTTGCCCGACAGCTTTTTTACTTTAATATTTCCGTTTTTTTTTATTGAATAACTTGAAGAAAAAACACTGAAACTGTGAAATAACAACACTTGTAAAATACAGCACCCTTCCACACAAGTAACTAAATACCAGGTAAGTATTTCGACAGCAAAGCTATCATCATCAGTGGTAAACTGACATAGTGTCAGTTTACCACTGATGATGATAGCTTCGCTTTAGCAATACGTATCTGGTATTTAGTTACTTGTGTGTCAGGGTGCCGTATTTTTCAAGCATTTATTGATTAAATTATTGTTTTTTATTGCCTACATTTATTAAAATAAAAATTGATCCAGAAATTCAAACTTATTCTAAAAAATCGGCATCCCTAAGTTGAAGTGGTTTAGTGCATTTGGGTTTAAAATAATTACAAAAACATAAATATAATACAATAATTATCATAGTGTGTAAATTAAGTAACGCATAAATTCATTTACTCAGCTATTAGCAAAAAAAATGCTGGGACAGGTCAATTTTTATTTTCATTTTGGCACATTTTTGAATAAAACTATTTTTTTGTAAACTTTAAAATGGCGGCCGTGCGCCATCTTGGAAAACAATTTTAAATAGAAAGGGGGGGGGTCTTGCAACGGCTCATTTTAAAGCTATTACTGAGGAGAGTACAGGTGCAAATTTTCAAATATTTTTATCCACCCAAAACAAAATGGCGGCCTGTCAAAACTTTACTTGTTTACTTGTTGGAACAAAATTAGAAGTTTAATGTAATAATGAATAACAATTTAACCTATTTATTATTGTTTATTTTTTGTTTTTTACAAAAACTTTCGTTTCCAGGTATCTAGATTTAGTACCAGTCTTACCAGTTTTATTTAAATGAAACATTCCAGGGAGGTGGATAGGCAGACGGGGACCAAAAGAACAATAATAAATAGGTTAAATTGTTATTCATTATTACATTAAACTTCTAATTTTGTTCCAACAAGTAAACAAGTAAAGTTTTGACAGGCCGCCATTTTGTTTTGGGTGGATAAAAATATTTGAAAATTTGCACCTGTACTCTCCTCAGTAATAGCTTTAAAATGAGCCGTCGCAAGACCCCCCTTTCTATTTAAAATTGTTTTCCAAGATGGCGCACGGCTGCCATTTTGAAGTTTGCAAAAAAATAGTTTTACTCAAAAATGTGCCAAAATGAAAATAAAAATTGACCTGTCCCAGCATTTTTCTCAAAAATTGCTAATAGCTGAGTAAATGAATTTATGCGTTACTTAATTTACACACTGTATAAGAAAATCCAACAAAGTAATAGGAAAAATTAATTTATTTCTCTATTTTTCTATATCAGTAATAGAAAATGTCTGGCTTTCATCTAACTACATAGTACTTTGTTTTGAAAGTAAACAAGATTGAAGCCAATGATAAAAAAAATGGTACGGAAGTAAATGATTTGAAATGGCAAGCAAACGCTTGACCTTAACATTCGCAATTTTATAAAATTATTATTCTCAGGCCGGTTTACTGTTTGCTTCAATATTGTTTTCACAGTTCATACGTTGAACTGACATAAAGATCATACAGAATCTGTTTAAATATCATGCTAAGCTTGTTTGAAATATCACGCAGATCACAATTAATTAAGACAAGCAGTCTGAAATCTATCTGGGCATATTGAGTCAATTAAAATTCTTGCATGGTTTTCTGAGTTGCAAAGTTGCACTCTATATTGGAAACTATAAGAAAGAAAGAAATAACAGGATGTAATTTATATTAAAGGCTTAGCACAATTATGTCTAATTTACTGTTTTTTTGAATTATCAAAATAAAGTATTTAAAATTAATAACGGACAGCGTAGGACGGAAGTCTTCAAAACTTTTAAAAAGGCTGAAATGAATTGAAAATAAGAGCGGAATGCCAATCCACAACATAAATATCAAAACTATTTTTTTTAAGAAACTATTGTGTGCATTGTTTTCATATAGGATTGTGACAGAATTTTTAAAACGTTTCTACAGATTTTCATTAATTATGATTTCTGCAATTAATAAACTTTTGTGATATGATTTGTTCGACTGGTAACCGACGAATCTTTGCTTAAATTTCTGTAATATTAAGTGCCAGCAATTAGTGATGGGCATAATCTAATGATTTTTATAATCGATTTTATAATCGCCATTCGAATCAATTTAGTAATCGATAAATGCATTCGGATAAAATCATTCGTATGTACCTACTTATGCGATAAAAACTAGTAAAAACGCTCTCCGCTTGCTTCTTGACTGCTCGGATGAATGAATTCTTGTTCTCATCGTCTTTCTTCGGGTCGCTCGGTCAACCTTCGGTTTCGAATCGTTCGCAATTCGAAAGCTCAGATGATGCAAATGCGCCGCTAGTCTAACTAGGGCTGAGCAAAGTAACGATACTTTGGTTGGTATCGCATAGTATCAAACCTCTTGTCTCACATTTTTGCAATACGGAAAATTAGCTTATTTTATATATTAAATATAAATCTATGGTGTTATTTAAAAAGATAAAGTTGACGATACTTTTGGCGAAACATATCGCTTTAACGCTCGCTGCCGAAGCTACAAAAGCGAAAACTTTAAAATCGTAAAATGATTCGAATGATTTAGTGCACCGTCTTGAGGTTTCTCGAGATATTTTGATAATCGAATGATTAGATTATTTTTATTCAATCTTTCGAAAATTTTAGTTTTAGCAAGGTCCACCACGATTCCAAGAAATATTACAATATAAACTTATACAGGATGTTGCAAAATTGCATCGACATTCTTTCAGGGGTGCTTTCGTAGGTAATTATTCGTTCATGACTGATTAATTATCGGTCATGACCGGTTATTAAAAACCGTACTTTTTCACCAGCACGACCGGTTGTCGTTCATAGCCGATTACCGGACATAACTAATGACCGATTACCGGTCTTAACTCATAATCGATTTTCGGTTACCGGTGGTAGTGACCTCATTTTCCAAAATTTTCAAAAATTTCCATAATTTTGAAGAATATTAAAATTGCAAAAATTTTTCAAAATTTAAATACATTTATGTTATTTAAATTTATTAAAATTACAAAAATTTTCAAAGTATCCAAAAACTAACTAACTTTTTTCGACCTCCAGGAACTTAAAAAAGTGGTTTAAAAAATGTCTGTCTGTGGGTGGGTGGATGAGTATATGTGTATGTGTGCGGTGCATAATAACTACCTAACGGATGGTCGAATTTCGATGATTTTTAGAATCTGGGAGTAGATATATAAAAAATTCACCAACAAAATAAGCTTTTAAAAAAAATCCGAAACCAGAACAGCCATGTTTTTTTGGTAGCATTTTTTAGTAAAATGAATTTTCTCAATCTGAAACCAGAATTTTGCAGAAGACTTTAGGGCAAATCTAACGTTTTGTTTCCGAACTTTCTAGTTTCAAAATGGCAGCCACTACGCTTTTTTGAAAATTTTTAGCTTAGCGTTGGGCTCACATTTTTTATTGTGATAGCCCTATAGAGACAATAATGTTCGAAAAGTTAAGAGTTATGAAAAAAATATTTTCAAAGTTTTGGAAATTTTCCAAAAAAATATTCCTCAAAAACTGACCACACGATTTTTTTAAATTTTGTAACCTCATACAGCTTGCGATGAGCTACATATTGGTTCGTGTATTAGTCTGCTAATTTCTCTGCGAAGATCTGAAATTCATGCTCTTTTTTTAATAGACGGAGTATGATAAATAATGCATGTTTAAGTTAAATAATTGCTCCTGAGCAATAGTGCAATAAGACGAATAACTTCATTCTGCAGTCATATTTAGGGGGGTTAGTTTTCCACCCACCTCTCTAATTTTGGCGGAAAAGTTTGTCCATCCGTTTTTAGTATTTTTAAGGCATGAGAAATTTTTTATAAAAAATCGATTAAAAAAAATTTCGTCGCAACTTAATCAGCATAGGAACATCGATGACAACTTAATAATGCACAAGGTAGATGGCGAAACGTGTAGTGCGTAAGAGATGAACATAGCAGAATTACATCATATGCGGCAGAAGCCGACCGCTGCCTACGGTACCACCCTCCATTGCTACACACGTAGTTTACGAGTACCCTACAACTCTAAACAGTTCTTAGTTAGATGTGATTAAAATATGCGAAAGTAATTATTTTGTGTAAGTATAGGAAAGTCCAAGCGAAATACTTCGTTAATTTTTTTTATTAACTAAAAAAACATTAATTTTTAAATTTTTAATATTCAAAGACAGTCTAAAAGCCAAATCCTAGCTCACAAAATTCGTGTTACATTTTTGAAATATAATATTATAATCATTGCACAATATTGAAAATTTGTACCTTTTTACCTTCCTCGCTATACACCTAGAGGAAGTTATCATCAAATTTTAAAACCGATTTTAGATATCAACTAATAAATATTACGTTTGAAATTAGAAAATACTAAAAATTACAATATTTCAAAAACTTGCAAAACCTTTCAAGATTTCCAGAAATTTTACGAAATTTTCAAAAATTTTCAAAATTATAAAACTTTTAAAAAATTGATAAATTTCCAAGAACTTAAAAACTTGAAGTTTCAACATTTCTAAAAAGTTTGGTAATTTTCAAATTTTCCAAATAATTTCGTATATTTCAAATGCTGTGAAAATTTTTAAAATTGTTAAAAATTTGACATAAATTTCTCAAAATTTAAAAAATGCAAAATTTACAAAAATGTAAAAAAATAATTAATTTTTAAATGCTTAAAAGACAACCGCTATAAAAAGCAAGTTCTGCTAATTCTTCAAAATTTTAAAAATATTTTGTATATTGTTAAAGCTGTAAAAATGTTTTCAAAACTATAAAAATACTATAAAATTTTTCAAAAATTTAAATAAATGCGAGTATATAAATAAAATAATAATTTATTTTATAACGGCTAGATAATATGCATCTAGCTGTAAACCTACAGCAGTACTAAATAATTAAATTAAATTTTACCTTAGAGCTTGTAAGATAGTATGTGTGAAAGCTTTTCGAAAGCAGAATTTCCTCGCCATTACCATTTAAAAATTGAAACGAACGTGAACTTGTTATAGACCTTGACATTTTAAACAATAGGAACCGCACGTAATGCATCCATTTGTAATTTGACATCTAGAACTGCATTTAAAAGTAGTATTAAGTGATATTTAATATAGTGTTTAATAAATCGAGGACAGTACTTAATATTTACGCCTTTATTTATGCTTCAAATCGTTAACCACATATCAACCTTGAAGTTTTAGTTTAGTAATTAATATCATATTTAATCAGACATGCAACAAAAAAAGTTCAATAACTTTGTGTCAATATTGCAATTTTTATTAAAGAAAATTTATATAAAAAAAAGTTTAGAATAACAAAATAGTCAAACCTGTTTTTCAACATTCAATTTTTTACACTTAAATCCGTGCACATTTTTTGCTATACTTTGCTTGTAAGGCGAAATATTTTTGAAGAATGTTAATGGTAGCTAAAATTATCTACCAGATACCAAATGCAAATATTAGCAAAGGTAGATTATAATTCTTGTTTTTAAGAAAAAGAAAAATAAAAGTTAATGCATTCTTCCAACATCTTTGTTGAGAAGTCAATGCCATTCGCAGCTCATTTAGCAGACGAACTTGTTCGTGCAGATATAATTTATAAAAATCTAAAACACTTGTTGGTTAATTTAGCAACTAGCATTCAGTGATTATCTGTATATAAAATACTTAATTATTTTAACAATATTTATTTATTTTAACCTTATACGTATTTCGGCATGTTTACATGTCGTTGTCGGAGGTTATATTAGAAAGTAAACAGTTAGTGTTGTTATAGCAATAGAACTTGACGACTTGATCTCGGTAATCGTCTGCAGACGACTTGATTTCTTATTCCAAAATGTCCAATAGAGGAGAATTTAAGAGATCAATTTGCTCATTTATTAACGGTACAGTTTTTAAATGTTTGTGAATTTCAAAAGCTTCTAGTATATCTAATTTACGTTTATCATCACAAAAGTGTCAACATTTTATGTGGTGTTATTAGATGTCATTGAATGGTTGTGTTCTAGTAAGTGTTTAGCGTAATTGGATTTATGTGGGTGTTTGTATTTGTAACAACGTACGTGTTCTTTATACCTAATATCAAATTTTCTAATTGTCTGGCCTATATAAACCGAATTACAATGCGAACAATTTAATTTGTAAATGCCTGATTTTAGCAAATCGTCTGTTTTTGATTTTGCATTAAACAAAGTGTTTAAGATGTTTCTAGCAATTGTTTCTGATTTGTCACCAAAATATGGGATCGAAGCATATTTAATTGTATCGAACGAAGTTAGGATATTCGGATAAATTTTTTGAATGGCTAATTCATAATCTTTTTCTTTAATTAATGTATCAATAAGTTTAGTATTATAACCATTACTATATGCAATTTGTTTAATAATTGAAATTTCTCTATTATAATTAATTTCATCTAAAGGGACCGTCAAAGCCCTATGTAGCAGGGACCTGTATGCTGCTAATTGATGTGTTTTATGATGACAAGAATCGTGTGGTATTGTAATGTCTGTTTGTGTAGGTTTTCTATAAACTGAGTACTCAAATTTATTATTTGAATTAATTTTTATGTTTAAATCTAAAAAGTTAATGGCCTTATTTTGTTCAGTTTCTAGTGTAAATTTTATGTTTAGATGCAAGCTGTTAGTAAAAATTAAAAATTCCTTAATTAAATCAAATGAACTATTAAAAAATGCTAAAATGTCATCAACATCACGAAACCGAAATATAACTTTCTCAGATTGATTTGATTCGAATATTCGATCTTCTAGATTTTCCATAAATATATTAGCTAAAAGAGGTAAAATTAGACTTCCCATGGGTAAACTATCTTTTTGGAAATAAATTTAATTATTAAAGGTAAAATAATTTTGATTGGTGCAAAGTTCAAATAATTGAATCAACTCAGTCCGTTTTATTAATTCAACATTTTTGTTAATAAAAATATTATTTAACAAAGAAATGCATTCTTGAGGAGGTTACCCTGTTTTAAAAAATCTTTCAGCTGCAAATAAAAACTGACGTCGACCAAAGAACATTTATATGCAACTGTTAGATTAAAATTATTTGGCAAATTTTATGCGTAGATCAATTCATTTAACAACAGGTTTTAGTAAATTGGAGTTGCCGTATTTTTTTACTTGTTAATCTTAATGTTAAATAATTTTTGCCATTGCCCTCCCAAATTTTGAACCCACGGAACGCCACTGATTCAGTGCCCGAACACAGCAGCAAACTGCAGCAATATTATTAAAACCCCTGTATAATTTATTCACATAATATAGAACAATGAAAACACCTGTACTTGTAAGCATTCATCTCGTCCATATAAAACAGAAATTTGCATAGAGATATTTAGACAGAAATAAGCCGATAATTGACAAAGATTGAGAATGGCTATTATGTAACTCGGTTGCTGAGAACCTTAAGAGCAACTTGTATTTTATTACAAAGAAGGATTTTTTGCATTCGAACTGAGACACGCGCCATTGGCCTTTAGATAGTTGAACACTTTTTGCTCTTCGGTTTTTCTAATGCGGGAATTATTATCTTGTTAGTATAAATCTTAAAACGTTCCCTTAACCACGCTGTTAAACTAAAATAGCCAACGATAAAAGTGAAGTAACTAATGATTTTATAGTACAAAGAATTAAATTATGGCTCCGCGTTCGAATAACTTAGCTGAGTGAACTCTAAATGGAAACGCTTGAAATAATGACTTCATCAGGCCGAGAAGACACTGAAAAGCTCTTCTAACGACCATCCAGGTGGGGGCGTACAGAGTGATGCATGTTCCACGCGAGAAACTGAAAGTACATGAAAAATGTTATATATCACTACTCTCTCCAGCATTGGTATGTGGAAGTCAATGGACGCCCATGCAAATGGGACTGACACGAGTTATGCCGCTGCTACTATTTTAACCAATGCACAAACACCGTTTTTCTTTCTGCCAATGCTCCAGTTGACGAGGTAGAAAACAGGTAGCTATTTTGACACTATTGCACTGTACTGAACCTGCCAGTTATCCTACTCAGACATTCAGATTAACAACCACCGTTATGCGCTAACAAATTGGCAGATTAACTGAATAATTTATATTTGCAGCACGCTGGTATGCGTTAGTAGTCTTAATTTAAGATGTAATAATGGTACTAAAGCTTAAGACCTGAAAATTAGCTATTGTTCTCCTTATTGGTTATTGTATTGAAGGCATTCAATATTAGTAATAGCTTTAGAATAAATAATAAATTATAATTCTTGTTGCGTACTTAAAACGAATTTGTTTTCTTCGTCGTAATATGCAAATAACAATATTTAATAAATTACCCGCCAGCTTCCTGAAAAAAATTACGTCATTGAATCAATTCTTTTGGTACACTAATGCGAATGAAATCACCTTCAGAATTACTTGTTGTAGTATAAATACTTTTAGGACTATTATTTCTTAAGCCATTCATACAAATATCTAACGATAAATTTTTCCAAATACTCTAACAATGACAACGTTGTAATATTCTTCAATATAATATCAAACCATCATTTAATTTACTAATAAGTGACAACAATCCGGCGAAATAAGATATATCGGAAATTATATTGAAAATATCTACTTTGCAGGTATACAGTACAGTATACACAGTATACATAAGAAACAGTTTTTGTTTTTCAGTTGTGACTTCAGGACGTAGGCGAGCAGGTAGCCACCAACGGCGGCAACATTTAAGGGCGGTATTTCAAGGGCGGGATATCAGGGGCGGAATTTCATGGGCGGAATTTCAGGGGCGGAATTTCAGTTACGGAATTACAGTGGCGGGATTTCAGTGGCCGAATTTCAGGGGCGGAATTTCAGTGGCGGAATTTCAATTACGGAATTTCAGTGGTGGGGTTTCAGTGGCGGGATTTCAGTGGCCGAATTACAGTGGCGAAATTTCATAGCGCAACTTCAGTTGCGGAATTTCAGTGGTAAATTTTGAGGTGGGATTTAATTGGCGGAATTTCAGCGGTGACATTTCAGTGGCGGAATTTCAGTGGCGGAATTCCAATGACGGAATTTGAGGGGCGGAATTACAAGGGCGGAATTTCAATGGCGGAATTTCAGTGGCGGAATTGTTAAGGCAGAATTTTAAAGGCAATGTGAAGGGCGGAATGTGAAGGGCGGAATTTCAGTGGCGGCAACAGATTGAAAATGCAATACAAATAATAAAATTAAATAAAACAAATGTTAATATAACTGTATAAAAAGATATGAGAAAATGTGCAAGACATCTCGTTGAATTTCGCATTTTTGTTTCGTATTTCAACTATTCCGTCTAACTGCTTAAGTTGGCGCTGGCAATAACGCTATTAATAACGCCTCAATAATAGCGCCGTTAAAAATAGCGCCTATCAATAATGGTCAAGCAATAATGTCGCCGGCGAAAACAGTGCCGGTCAAAAATATCGCAGTCACAAAAGGCGTCGTCATAAACAGCTCAGTCAAAAGTAGCGCGAGTTAAAATGTCGACAGCAAAAATAGCGACAGTCAAATACGTCGCCGTCAGATATAGCGCCCGTCAATTATGTCGCCGGCAAAAATATCGGTGTCAAAACTAGCGCCGGTCAAAACTGTCCCCGGTAAAAATGTCGCCTTACAACTAACTATGTTGCCATTTAAAAGAACGCTGTTTGTGCCGGTAACATTTTTGACCGGCGCTATTTTCGCCGAAGACATTATTGATGGGTGCTTATTGCAGTTTTGCAGAAACTATTTTTGTCGGCGACATTTTTAACTGGCGAAATTTTTGCCTAGCACTATTTTACTGGGCGCTATTATTAATGGCGCTATTGTTGCCGGCGACATTTTTACCACTGCTATTTTTGTTGAGGACGTTTTTGACGACGCTGTTTTTGCCGGCGACATTTTTAACCTGCCCTATGTTTTCCGGCGACATTATTGAAAGGCGCTATTTTGGCAAAAGCTATTTTCGCCGGGGACTTATTGATAAGCGCTATTTTTTCAGACGGTACTTTTTCCGGCAACATTATTGCCTGGCGACATTATTGATGGCAATATTTTTGACTGACTACATTTTTGTAGGCGACATTTTTGCCTGATTCTTTTACCCCAGCTATTTTTGTTGGAAAAATTTTTGACGACGCTGTTTTTGCCGGCGACATTTTGGCCTGGCGCTATTTTTTCCGGCAATTTTATTGTTAGGCGCTATTTTTGCAGAATCTATTTTTGTCGACGAAATTTTTGTAAGCATTATTTTTGCCGGCGACAGTTTTAACAGCGCTATTTTTTCCGGCGACATTATTGAAAGGCGCTATTCCTTCAGATGCTATTTCTGCCGCCACATTATTGCCTGGCGACTTTATTGATAGGCGCCACTTTTGTCGGCGACATTTTTGATTGGCTACATTTTTGTAGGCGACATTTTTGCCTGGATTATTTATCGCAGCTATTTTTGTTGGGAAAGCTTATGACAACGCTGTTTTTGCCGGCGACATTTTCGACTGGCACTATTTTTGCCGGCAATTTTATTGTTAGGCGCTATTTTTGCAGAATCTATTTCTTCCGGCATATTATTGCCTGGCGACTTTATTGATAGGCGCCACTTTTGTCGGCGACATTTTTGTAGGCGTCAATTTTGCCTGAATGTTTTACCGCAGCTATTTTTGTTGGGAAAGGTTATGACAACGCTGTTTTTGCCGGCGACATTTTGGACTGGCGCTATTTTTGCCTGCGACTTTATTGTTAAGCACTATTTTTGCAGAATCTATTTTTGTCGGAGAAAGTTTTATAAGCATTATTTTTGCCGGCGACAGTTTTAACGGCGCTATTTTTGCCGGCGACTTATTGATAGGTGCTATTTTTTCAGACGCTATTTTTGCCGGCACATTGTTGCCTGGCGACTTTATTGATAGGCGCCATTTTTGTCGGCGACATTTTTGATTGGCTACATTTTTGTAGGCGACATTTTTGCCTGGATTTTTTATTGCAGCTATTTTTGTTGGGAAAGCTTATGACAACGCTGTTTTTGCCGGCGACATTTTGGACTGGCGCTATTTTTGCCTGCGACTTTATTGTTAAGCACTATTTTTGCAGAATCTATTTTTGTCGGAGAAAGTTTTATAAGCATTATTTTTGCCGGCGACAGTTTTAACGGCGCTATTTTTGCCGGCGACTTATTGATAGGTGCTATTTTTTCAGACGCTATTTTTGCCGGCACATTGTTGCCTGGCGACTTTATTGATAGGCGCCATTTTTGTCGGCGACATTTTTGATTGGCTACATTTTTGTAGGCGACATTTTTGCCTGGATTTTTTATTGTAGCTATTTTTGTTGGGAAAGCTTATGACAACGCTGTTTTTGCCGGCGACATTTTGGACTGGCGCTATTTTTGCCGGCGACTTTATTGTTCAGCACTATTTTTGCAGGATCTATTTTTGTCGGAGACAGTTTTGTAAGTATTATTTTTGCCGGCGACAGTTTTAACGGCGCTATTTTTGCCGGCGACTTATTGATAGGTGCTATGTTTGCCGGCACATTATTGCCTGGCGACTTTATTGATAGGCGCCACTTTTGTCGACGACATTTTTGATTGGCTACATTTTTGTAGGCGACATTTTTGCCTGGATCTTTTACCGCAACTACTTTTGTTGGGAAAATTTTTGACGGCGCTGTTTTTGACGGCGACATTTTAGACTGGCGCTATTTTTGCCGGCAAATTTACTGTTAGGCGCTGATTTTGAGAAACTATTTTTGCCGACGACATTTTTGTAAGCGCTATTGTTCCCGGCGACAGTTTTGACGGCGCTGTTTTTGCCGGCAATTGAAAATTTATCTCAGTGAAAATATTTCCCCTCAAGACATAAAAAGAACGGCCTCCTTAAGTCTAGTCATGAAAAATTCAATGTCTTGTAAAAAGCATCTAAATAGCCAGCAGCAAATATTAACTGGACACTACATTAATCCGGATGCCAAAGCGAACTCTTGTTGGTACGGAAACTGTTAGGCATCTAATCGCGAGTACCGCAGCTTGTACTAAAATATTTTTGTTATCTAATTTGGTGGAGCAAGTTGTTAATGTGGAACGTAACCATATTTAAACTGTGTAGATTCTTCTAATTATTAGACAGTTAAAGGGTTTGTTTCACTAAACTGGAAACTGAAGGGTTCTTCTGATTCTGAAGCAAAAATACCAATCAACTTAAGACCCTTGTAAAAGATAAAGGAATTGTGAGAAGCGCACAAGTGTCTTTTAACTGTTACTAAAGAAGTATAAAAGTGCCAGACAAAAAAATGTTTATACTCATCCATGCAGGTTCTTGTCACTTAAAGTCAGGCATGCGAGAAGGTAAAAAAAATGTGTAAGAACGGTCAAACACCGCCCAAACAACAAATAAAAAGCTGCTTGCCAATAGATTTATTTCAAGACGATCACGGAATTCCTTAGAGTTACGCAATCGGATAAATAGCTAAGAGAGCTGAAAGGAGCATTGTTTCTTGAAAATGACAATGCACTTGTCATCATCATCCGAGAAGGAGCGAAAGCACGGTTGCGGTCATGGGCACCAGAAAATAACGTTAGAACTATCCGGTGACAGAGTGGATTAGGCTTTTATGTATGTTTGTGCTGATTGTTAATAGGTAGAAAACAATGCAACAACATACATGACACTTAGCAGACTTGTGCGGGTGATGGAGATGGGCGGAAGTGGAAGAGCGAGGGGTCGATCGCCTGCGGCTCTCAATAGATCCCACATTCCATCAGACTCTCATATATTCAATTACGTATCAAAGAATCGAATGCATGATGGTATACCTAAGCACTTATCGAATAATAGCAATGGTTTATTGTCAATAGGAATACTTTATTATCCGTTATGCTTTGTGAATGTCTTGTTTATACCTTTTTACTTACTCGTCGACTAGTTACAGAAATATTATGGAAACGTTTAAGCCCACTTCTTGAACGTTAAGCAAGGTTCAAACTTTTTTCTATAGTTTAATATTGCAACATACTTCGATAGTCACACAATTAGTTATTTAGTTGTTATTTTAGTTTGTACAACTTTCGAGAAACGATCAGATGTGTGTGTGTATCAGTTACATTTTATGTTTTCTTTTTTACCTTCTTCATGGTTGGTATTGTGATCGTCAGGTTAGATTTGTAGCAAATGCGTTCATTCCGCAAAGTTTTTTTGGTTTTGAGTTTACTGGCCGATATAAGGGTTATGACTAAAAGAAAGATATTTTTATGACAAACATTTTTAACCTAAACATTTGGACTAATAAGAGTACAATAAAGCGGATTCTGCAGAGGAAATGAGGTTGATCCGCCTAATAAGGGGAGCAGGGGAGAGGTGCTTTATGTCAGAATAGACGCAATCAAAAAAGAACCTTAAATTCGTATTCTACGCATGTCGCATAGCCGATCTGTGAAAACGCGATCTCCGTCACTTCCCCCCCCCTCACTTACAATTTTTTGTTTCTTCAAAAATTTACGATTTTCGGCAAGTTAAATTTTTCACACTTTTCAAAATTTCATGAAACTTAATTTTCAAATTTTAACAATTTTCAATTTTTAACAAATCTCTAAAATTTTAAAAATTTATTTATTGTAAATTTTCAATATTTTTAATATTAATATACAGAGTGGCTAGGAAAACCCCGGCCACTTTTCTTGCGGCGGTCAAGAGATGGCGCTTTAGTAAAGAAAATTAAATTAAAATACTGGCAACAACGCAGAATCCAAGACGATTTAGTTGTTTTGATTTAATACGCCCGTATTTAATAACTAAAACGTGTTGGATTTTGCGTTGTTGTCAGTATTTTAATTTAAATTTTCTTTACTAGAGCGCCATCTCTTGACCGCCGCAAGAAAAGTGGCCGGGGTTTTCTTAGCCACGTATATTAATATTAAAAACATTGAAAATTTTAAAAAATTTCTGATTATAGTAATTTAAAAATTGTTTAAATTTAAAAATATTTATGTTTAAAATTATTAAAAAAACATTTCAATATTAGAAATTTGTTTAAAATTTTGTAGGTATTAAAAAATTTAAAAATTCAAGTTTTGAAACCTATGATTATAGACATGTAGACATCTTTAAACTTTTGAAATATTTAATATTTTCAAAATTATGAAAAAATTTTACATTAAAAAGACAAATTTTGAAATTTTTTGAAAAATTTAATAAATATTAAAATTTTGCAATGAAGGGCATAAAATCTAAGTGCTGAGCGGCTGAAAGGTCAAGACCCCATAGGAGTAAAAGTAAACCTCGATACAGAAGGTATAAGAGGAGATGGATAAGAAAGAAGAAAGAAAAAATGTTGAAAATGTTTTAAAAATTGATTTACTGAAAAATAGAAAAACTGTGAACTACTTGAAAATTTGTTAAAAATTATTGAATTTTAAAACTATTTTGAAAACTTTGAAAAATAAAAATGTTTGAACATTTTGACAATTTTTAAATACTGACGTTTTTTAAAGATTTTTAATAGATTTAAAAAATTAAAAAAATATGAATTGAAGGGTGGCATAAGTTTTCGAAGCGTAGCGGCTTAAAGGTCAAAGCCCCACTACCTCCTACCACATCGCGAAGAGCCTACCCTAAGTGAAAGAAAACTTCGACACCGAAGAAAGAAAGAAAAAATATTGAAAATTAAAAAAAAATTAAATAATTGAAAATTTAGAAAAATTGTGACAAATTTGTTAAAAATTATTGAAAATTACAAAACATTTTGGGAATTTCGAAAAATTAAATATATAAAAATTTTAAAAATTGCTAAAAATTTTGAATTGTGAATTTTGCCAATTTTTAAAAATAGCAATAAATTTTAAATCTTATTTTCTTGTCCAGGTGTATAGGACAAGAATAATCAATTTTGAGGTTGCAACACAAAATATCATAAAACCAGAAGACTGCTTCAAAAAATAGAGTAGGGGAGGGGAGCTTAACTTCAATATAGACGTGCTTGAAAAATAACCTAAGAATTGTATTCTACACATGTGGAATAGTCGATTAGCTTAAGGCGATCTTTCTACCGCCCCCAGTGCGACATTTCTATATTTCAAAAATATGCTACTTTATTTCCAAATATTAAACATTTAGTTATCAAAATTCGAATTGTTTCTTTCTACGTTTTCCCCCACGGGAGTTGAGAGGACTCTTAAATGGTAGAATTTCGTAAACTACAAGAAAGAAAACTTAGCGAGTTGATTGTCATTAATTACAATTTGTTTTCAAACGAGATTATCTATTTATAGATTTCTAGATGTAAGGAAATATACACCAACAGTATCAGTCACACTACCGTCTTCCGCGTAATTGTTTATCTTTAATTCATCAACGGTTTTAAAAGGCACGTGGGCCAGCGGGTGGTCTAGTGGTTAAAGTCCTAGATTTTGAAACTAGACTCTCAACGGCAGTAGGTTCGAGTCCTCTGCTCGCCGTAAATTTTTCTGAATAAGTCAAATCCGGCGGGTCCATGGATGGTGTGTGTGTGGTGTGTATGTTGGGTTGCATGTCTTTCAGGGGTGGGGCATGTTAGACCGGTGAATAGCGCCGAAGTGCGCTGAGCCCGGGTAAGGGGGTGGGATGGGAATCATGGAGTCGTGCTCACACACGGCCTCATGATTCTTAAAAAAAAAATAAAAAAGGCACGTAATCGATTATAGTGTAAAACGTTTTTCGAAAACCAAAATTGTAGTAGAATTGTTGTTAAGAAAACTGGAACTATTTACTGTTTGTGCAAGCTCAATTATCCAAATACGGCAGCTCTTCAGTATTTAAAGTTAAATAAATAATTATTTGTACGGTAAGTTACAAGTGCCTGAAAGTGGGTTAATATATTTCAAAATTACTTTCAAGACTTCCTTTCCAAATCTGCTTATGCAAATAGTTTGTTCAATGTGATATATTTTTAGACCTCAATAATGCATTACCTAATTTTATTGTGGATGAGTTTGATTTCACAACAGCTAAATTTGTATTAGTCTTCAGGCATCGTTAAGTTATAATACTATTGCTGCTATAATTGTTAAAATCGTTTAAGTTATATAACCCTACATTTAACGCAAGATATTCAAATTTAATATAAATCGAAATTCAGCTTTCGCATTTAATTTGGAGGAGGTATTTTTATAATCCAAATTAAATTTCACGCCTCCAAATATATCAGTTCAAAACTTCAAGATAATATTGCATTGATTCAACTTAAACATTGAATTAAAGAAAGAAAATGAGGTTGGTTCGCAAAAAAAGGGAGAGAAGGGAGGAGAAGGGAGGAGAAAAGTGCTCTATTTCAAAATAGACGCACTTGAAAGAGAACTTAAAATTCGTATTCTACGCATGTCGAATAGCCGATCTGCGGAAACGCGATCTCTCTATCACCCCCCTATCGATTTTTTGTTTTTTGAAAAATTTAGGAATTTCGGCTTCAAAATCAGTATGAGCATGTGATATGACAATAGAAGCAACTTTCTACTGAGAAAACATCACTGGGAAGTTTCATTTTGGTCGTTTACCTGAACAGTTTAATTGAGTAATCTCCAAAAAAACGGCTATCACCAAATTATGCAATCGATTTTGAAATTTCAATGGATAAACCAGAAAACACAAAATATCATAAAACCACACGACTGCTTCAAAAAATGAGGAGGAGAGGGAGGGATGCTTACTTCAGAATAGATTTGCTCGGAAAAGAACCTTAGATTCGTATTCTACGCATGTCGAGTAGCCTGCGGAAGCCCAATTTTTCTACCACCCCCAGTGCCCTTTCAACAAATTTTCAATATTAAACATATGTAAAAATTTCGGCTCAAAATCGGCATAAACAGATGAAATGACAATAGGAACATTCTTCCATTGAGAAAGCACCTCTGGGAGGTTTCCATTTGGTGTTTTACCTGAACTTAATTTAATTGTATAATCGCCAAAATAAAGATTATAACCAAATAATGAAATCGATTTTAGATTTTACCAAATAAATATTGTTTACAATTAACAAACACTGAAAACAAAAAAATTTCCAGTTTCAAAACATTTCTTAAACTCAAACTTTTTTGAATTTCCCGAATTTTTCATAATTTTAAGTTATTTTAAAATTTTCTAAAATTATTATAATTTTCTAATATTAACAAAAGCCCTTTATCCCCCTTTATTACCATTTTTGTTGGCATGGTAAAAGAACAAACATTAGTTGACATTGCTTAGCAGAAGCGGTAATCTTAGTTTAAAAACGGGCAAATTGCAAGTTTCTTTGCAATGATTCGTTTATGCACCATAAAATTCTGATTGGCTAGATAATATGTTTGGTAGTAACACACGTTTTCAACCGTGTTGACTGCAGGACGAAACGCAAATCACCTCTACTTTAGTTTTCCTTGTTAATTGAAACAACATTTTTCAGGCGGGTTGATTTTAATGTTTCTCGCCTGTCATAGCTACTATCAGTGCTACAATAATTAGGAAAGAAGTCAAACCAACTTTATGCAATAGACGGACAGATTGGGACGACTTCAAAGAATATCTGGACCAACACATTGAAACCAATGTAAGTCTAAAAACAACAGAAGAGCTAGACAGTGGAGTTAACAAATTCATAACTACTATACAAGAGGCTGCATGGTACGCAATACCACAGATGAGAATGCAAAAACCAAATGTACAGAATATCCCTAGAGAAGTGCTGGAACTAGTCAAGGAAAAAAGGAAAGCTAGGGCAATTTGGCAACGTACACACAACAATTACGACAAAACAAGATACAACCAAATTGCTAATACACTAAAAAGAAAATTAAATGAAGTAAGAAATGAAACATTTCAACAATATGTAACGTCCCTTTCCAGAGATTACTATAGCATTTGGAAAGCTACAAAGGGCTTCAAGAGACCGCAGACACATGTACCTCCAATACGAGATCTAGTTGGCTCGTGGTCCAGATCAGAACAAGGAAAAGCAGACCTATTTGCGCAACATTTGTCGCAAGTATTTAGGCCTAACTCGGAAGCAATAGATGTTGACGTTGAAACATTCCTTGAAGCTCCACTACAACTATCACCACCAATACGTGATCTTACAATTGGAGAATTACATAAGGAGTTAACATTATTGAATAACAATAAAGCACCAGGCTACGATCTCATAACTGGACTTATCCTTAAACAGCTTCCTGAGAGAGGAGAAAAACTGCTACTAGCATTATTTAACGCAATACTGCGCTTAACACATTGGCCTCCGCAACTGAAGATGGCGCAAATCATAGTAATATTGAAACCTGGAAAGCCGCCAAACGAAGTCCAGTCATATCGCCCAATTAGTCTGCTACCAATAATATCTAAACTCCTAGAAAAATTTATACTAAATCGGATAAATAAAGATACATCGATAGATGAATGGATCCCAAAACATCAGTTCGGTTTCAGACGACACCATTCTACCATTCAGCAGTGTCATCGCATATCAAACATTGTTCAAAAGTCTCTTGAAAGTAAAAGGTACTGCACAGCAGTCTTTTTGGACGTGAAGCAAGCATTTGACAAGGTGTGGCACAAAGGCTTGTTAGCAAAAATCAAAGCACTATTTCGACACCAGTATTATCTCCTATTACAATCCTACCTTAATAACCGCTATTTCCAAATAAAATTCGAAAGCAAATATTCGCAACTACAGCCAATTACTGCAGGGGTTCCCCAAGGCAGTGTTTTGGGTCCTGTAATGTTCACTGCTGATATACCCAACACGCCGTATACTGATATGGGAACTTTCGCAGATGATACTGCCGTTCTTGCGTGCAGTGAAGACTCCCAAACTGCGACAAGCTTACTACAAGACCACATTCATCTAGTGGAAGAATGGTTAGACAAGTGGAGAATCAAGGGGAACGAGACAAAGTCAGTTCATATAACATTTACAACGAGAAGAGGACTATGCCCTCCAGTTACCATTAACAACATTCCTGTACCACAATCAGAAGAAGTTAAATATCTGGGTTTGCATTGGGATAAAAGGCTAACTTGGAAACAGCACATAAAAAAGAAACGCAAAGTTATGGATCTTAAAATCAAAAATATGTACTGGCTTATAGGCAGGAAGTCTCCACTAGCAACAGAAAATAAGATTCTTATATACAAAACCATCATACGCCCAATTTGGACGTATGGTTGCGAGCTATGGGGCTGTTGTAGCTATTCTAACATAGACATCATACAAAGATTTCAGTCCAAGACATTAAGAATTCTTATAGGTGCTCCTTGGTATGTGACGAACCACACTCTCCATACAGACTCCAATATCCCATACGTGCGTGATGTAATTACGAACCGGGCGACCAGACACCATGACAAACTTGCAGGCCATCCAAACGACACCGTAGCACCGCTAAACCAGCAACCGAATTTTCGGCGACTTAAACAGAAATAGCCCTGGGACCTACAGAATAATGTGAATCCACCAGAGTAATCCAAACATCCTCGACAGATGGAGGAGAAGGCGGGGTAGCACTGATGGGTGCTAATCTCTTCAAGTCTATAAACTTAATCAAACAATTAGCTCAAAGAATCTCTTTTGTAATTCTGATTGCTGATGTACATAGTATAAATATAAATAAATAATAAGTTAGAAAATCATGGTTGCTTAGCGAACAAAAATTTGTAAATGTAGCGGCTATAGCAGGAAATGGAAGTCGTCTGTTGCTTAGTGACGCGCAAGACAGACAGTCCGGCATATTTGCTGTCGCGTTAGGGTGATATGAGATATGGTCGAGAACAGATCTCGTGTCAAGGTGACGAGAAAATATAAACAACTTAAAAACAAAATAAAAATATAGATAACAATTTCAAGGTTTTATTGTATTTAATCAAAGGTCTGTAAGAGTTGATTTACTTTCATTTTTGCTTTTACAGTAAAAATGCTGCCGCGAATTTAAATACATAACTTATCCTTTTCTAGGGAGCCAATTGAACTAATATATTCTCGAATGCCTTTTACGAAGGATGGCTTTTGACCTAGTCATAAAATAATGGCACTAGTTAATAAAAATATAATAAAAATTAATGTACCTAATTTATTTACAGATGTAGTGAGAGGTTGGCAAATTCATGTCAAATGTGGGATTTTTTCCCATCTTTCCAATAAATTTCTAATTAGACAAAAATATTGCAGGCTTTCATAAACAAATCATGTTTAATATGGATGTCCTGAGAATTCATAAATTATTTAGTCAATTATGAAAGCTCTAAGATGTAAATATCATTAAGGTTAATATCAATTTTTAATCAAATATGGCAAATTTTAAAGATTTCATGCGTTTATTTAATTATCGTATTGCTATCTATGGAAACTGACCCTTCTGTTTACAACCGTTCAAAAATGATAGTACTTTTATTTTAGAGAATAACATTTGTTTGAATTACATTAACATACATAATTAATTGTCTTCTAAACTTGTGCAACATAGAACACATGGCAGCAGGCATAAGGATTGCAGGAATGGGCAAAAAATTGTTGTCCATTTACGGACTGACCTGGCGCGACTGGTCACAAGAGCGTGGGTGCTGTTAACAGACCAAGCCATTGCATTCCAGAAGACCGCAAACCCACCACAACCAAAACTTGCATCTGCGTCTTAATTACTCAAAACTAATAAGCCACCTATTGCATAACCGACGTGAAAATATTTGTTTTTTATGTTAATTTCGACTTTTATTGTTCTTTTAAGGGTCACAAGGTGTCTGTTGGATTGGGCAATGTTCGACATTTTTTGCATAATTTAAATCTTCGTTTTATAGCAGACAGAAAAATTCCAAAAGTTGCGCAATTGGTGTACAAATCTGACATTTCTAGCCTAAACTGTTACATTTCGGTTCGAAGCGAAAAGTAACTGTACGTGCAATCTCTTTAATGATAGTCCTCAAATTAATTGTAATTATAACTTCCAAGAAGCAAGTACTGGGTCAGTTGTTAAAAATGTGGGAAGAGCACAATGGAGTACGAAAACATAAATTGGTAGGGCAACCGCATAATTAGGATGTAGGTCATTTTTATTAAGCCCATAAATCACATTTTTGTAAGTAGTTAAACGCATTGGCAGAAGACGCAAAATTGTTACACTGTATTTATTTTGTTTCTAATGGAGCAGAAAATGTTAATCATTTTTAAATACCCCCACTACCATCCATTGTTCTAAAACTTTCGAAACGTATTAAATTTTGTTTTAACATACAGTGTGTCAATTTGAAAACGTACAATGTGTTATATTTCTGGAAGTAAAGGAAGTATTGAAAATTTCTAGAAACCGTTTCTACAACTAGTGTCTAGTCTCTTATATAACAATCGATCCTGACTTGCGCAACTACTGCACGGTTGGATTTGCGCAGTTAGTATGCCGTTAATCAGTGAGTGAATGCAAATTTGTCTTCGTATTTTTTCTTTAAAAATATAACTGCTATTAACCTAAACCTCGCGTAAACATCAAAACGCTACAACACTGTTTTAAAAAAAACTATAACATAAAAAAAAATTTTGGTCCCAATCCAAACTCGACCCCACTTATGCAGTAAAAAAGCAGGTCACCCGAACACACCCGCATATCCATCTGTGACAGTACGAACTTGGCGGTTATCGCTAAAAAAAGTGCCAATTGAATGCGTGCGCAATAGAAATGCACCAATAAAAAGTAGGAACAGTTGTTGGCCTAACCGAGTAGACGTTAATGTTTCTACAACATGGAGGAGGAATCACTCGTAAGGTAACCTTCCGGAGTCGACCCCTTAGGCTCTAGCTACCCCAACAAAAAAAATTTAAATGGTGGCACCCACTTTGTGATACCTCATTAAAAAAGGCTATTCAATAATAGCAAACATCTTTTTACTTTCGGTACAGGGAAGTATTGATTTCATAAAAATTTTCAAAATCTTGATTATAACGGAAATACACGTTTTGGGCCTCAATGAACCCAAAAAAGTGTTTGTAAAACAAATCTGTCTGTGGGTGTGCGTAGGTAGGTGGGTGTGTGACGCCTCTACAAGCGAAAGTACTGGGCCGATTTTAATAAATTTTTAAATTTTTTGGTAGCATTTTTTTCCAAAACTAAATAAGAATAATTTAAGCACGGAATCTGACAGAAGAACTTAAGGCAAATAGAATTTCTTTTTACCGAACTCTCTAGCCTCAAAATGGCGGCCGCTACAGCTTTTTGAAAATCTTGACTTTAACGCCCATTTACTCAAAAACTAGTTGTCTGATCAGGATCAGCTACTATTTGCTTGAGAGCCCCTCCTAGGTAGTATACGATGAAATAATATTAATTGCTGCTGCTTCAAAGTTTTAAAAGGTTTCTAAAACAAATTTTTCAAGAACTATATACACGATTTTTTAAAATTTTCTGGGCCGATAGAGTTTGCATTGAACTACAAATTTATTTTTTTTATCTCTCAAATTTTATTCTGACGCCTTCTAGAAATTTATGAATAATTTGAAATTGATTAATTATTTATTCAAAAACGCAAACGCCGATCGTTATAAACTTTGATCAGTTCGATAGACTATTTAAAGTACTTTATTAGAATTTGCTAGAATTTTTAAGTTTAAAAATTAAGGAAGAAAACGATAAATATCAACAACGCGTTTTCTGACATTTATGTGATTTTAAGTACGGCCATCAATTAGCTCTAGTTAAAAAATATATTTTTCATTTTTTGCATATTTTTGATAGCTTCCCAAATAAAGGTAATATAGCCATTTTTATCCGACATCCAAAGCGGAATTTGTAATCCGCCGATAGGCGCGCCGGCCGACGCTTACCTTACTTTGGTGGTGCAGTTAGTCGCTGCTTCTATGGGTAGAGTTACGGTACGGAAACCAATCAAACAGGCGATCGCAAATTCAAATTCCCGCTGCTTGTTTTCTTAAAAATGTAATACTCGTTGAACTGTACAATGTTATAATTATTAAAAGTTACACTTTTGCAAATAAGGCAACGGCAAGTATTAGTATCTAGTATTGGCTACAATTTGCTTTTTTTTAAAGCTTTATATGAATTTAGATAGACGGAATGGAAGGTTATAATTATAAAATTGACACTTTTGCAAATTCGATAAGTTTTAGTATTAGAAAGTCCATTCGAAATTCACACGTCAGCATTTTTGTCTGATTCGTTTCGGAACAATTAAGAAATAAAATGGCCCTCAAGATCTCCAGGTTTAACTTCGTTGGACTTCTTTTAATGAGGTCACTTAAAATCTGATGTCTAGAAAACTCAACACAAAAACACAACTGCGACAACGAATGGTTTAGAAGTGCCGAGCTATTCCGCTCCATACCTTCCATAATGTTGGGTGAGAATTTGAGAGTAAACTTTACTATTGTACAGAGAATAATAGAATATATTTTGAACATTTAATCTAATATTTTTAAATTTGAATTTAAAAATAATTGGTTCTAAACCTTTTGAATTTTATTTCTTAATTTTTCCGAAACGAATCAGGCAAAAAAAAGTATTTGCTACTATTGAACAACATTTGTTAAGAGCTTTACAACGGTGGGTGTTACCATTTACGCAGATATAGCAAACGAAGATCAAGTTATGAAGATTTATTGTTCCTATAGCAACACCAACTGTTTATTTTTAATCTTGCCTCTGAAAATGACATGCCAACATGTCGAAATACGCATAGGGCTAAAACAAAAACGCTGTTGAAGTTAAGAATTGTTTTATTGACAATAAATTAATTTTTGAATTGCTTTTCTTTATTCAGATTGTATTAAGGATTCCAAAATAGTATATTAAAACACAAGTTTCATAAGACATGATTTTAGAGCACGCGTCCAAGTTAGAAAACGAGCCGCTTGCAGCGAGTTTTCTAATGGACAAGTGCGCTTAAATGTCTATTTTTTCTATTTTGGTCCAAAAAGTTAAAAATTACCTTATTTTATATTTTAATTTAAAAATATAATCGATTAGGAAAATTTTTGGTTTTTTGTTTTTGTTATGTGGCTGTTGGTAACATTTAAAACACATTTCAAACAATTCAAACTACTGTCAAATTAAAATTTAGACAAACAATTTGAAAGTGAGTTAATTTTTAAAATACCTAAGATTTGAAGATAAGATGGAAGAAGAATTATCTTGCACCCCACCCGAGCTACGCAAAGTAGCGGAAAATACGCTAAATAATCTTAATTTTTAGAACTTACAATTTGAAGGTTATGTTTATAACGCGTGAAGGTTTTGTTGTCACATGGTTGTCACCAACCTAACAAAATAAAATTTTAAATTCTTTTAGGAGTTGCGTTATGAAATCCAAATGAGTTTCATAAAGTAGTCAGTAAAGAACCAAAATAGAAAAAGCAATTTTAAAAAACTGAAAAACAATGGCGGGCTTGTGTTTTTTGTAAGGAAAAATTGATTCCATTACCCACACGTACGCCCCTAGTGGCATTTTATGGAATTTAAGTATAAACAAAACAGTAATGAGGCATACGAAATTTTAAGAGACTATTCCAAGCCGTTGAAATTTTTAAAATAGCAAAAAAAATAAAAACTTTAACGCCCTGTATCTCGAAAACTAAGCTGTTACGGACACATGTTTTGTAAGATTCCGAGCTAATAAACGGTCTGCGCACGCGTTGAAGCAGCGTCCCCTACTGGCGACGCGATTTTTCACCAAAAGTCGTTGGAGGGAGAGCAGTGGAAAGAGTGAGTGAAGCATTGTGAGGGAGTAGCATCGGTTACTCATTGTAAAGTATATGTTTTTGGTTTGTATGATATCACTATTATGTAACATGAATTTAATTAGCCTTATGTACTAAACAATATCTTACAGTTTATAAAAAAATTTTGTCTTATTAAGTAAGCAATCTGTCTCTGTACGGAGGCCCATGTTTTTAAAACACCCTGTATAGATCATGTATACCCATAACATAACAGCTAACGTTTCACGAATTCCTGTTCAGAAGATTCGCTATTCGCAGTTTTTATCAATATAAAAATAATCAGGGGTTCGCAATCGTAGAAATTATTGGTAGATTAACAAAATGGCGATACTTTTAAAATAATTAAATTAACGAATTTTGACAATTAACTTTTTTAAATTTTAATTATGTAAGAAGAAAAGTGGCCCAAGAAAATCCTACAGTGGCTGCCACGGGGAAAAAGAAAAAGAGGACGACCAGCCGTCAAATGAGAACAATACATACACCAGACTATGCAAGAAAAGTGTTTGGAAGAAGACGACTGGGAAGATAGAGAGTATTGGCATCTGAGAACGACCAACCACTGAGGGGAAAAGGTCAAAGAAGAAGAAGAAGAAGAAGAAAAAGAAGTTAATTTTTTAGTAGTTATTGGAAAACCACCAGAATTATGCAGTTTTTTAAAAGTTTTCACTGAGCACTAGACATTCTTTAAAATCATCAGATCTGGTGATTTTTCACCAGATCTGGCAACACTGCCGGTCACGGGAAGTCTGGAACAGGCGCGTCTATTTAGTGGTTACTGCGCCGTGATATCCCTACTATTTTTTCCGGCTGATCATTGTGTACCCTTTACTAATGTCCATGCAGAGGTATTAAGAATAACAGATTGGTTAATTGTTTCGTAGCTGGTAGCGTTAATGTTCGCCTTCGCGTATTCAAAAAAGTGTTTAAAGTTTATTTATTTGGCGCCCAATTTTTCATGTTACATGGTGTTGTTAAAAAGTAAACATTCTATGTAAAAGTAATTTTTCTTAAATTGAAAAATGGAGTTTTTTAGTTTTAAAAATTCCGCCTACTCTGCCTGATAAGGCCGACCTCTACTGGTAGCTAGACCCTTAGGGGTTGAATGGGGAAGGTTACTTTATGGGTCACGATGATTCCCCCTCCATGTTGTACAAACGGTGTGTAGAAATCTTCAATAGCTGTTTTACTTTCAGAAAGATAACACCATGTACGTTTTCAAGCTGACTCCCGGTATACTAAATTAATAGCATCAAAATAATCCGAAATAATTATTAAAGTAGAGCGAACGTACAAAAAATACCCATCTGTTTTCAATTTATAACGGCTATAAAATTAAATATTTTATTTGAAAAAATTAATTCTTTTCAAGTTGGTTTCCTGTGGTTTTACCTACCTGAGCGAAATCTGCCATAGGAATGTAACGCGCCTTCTGTTGCTAATTCCATTATGTTCAAACCAACAAACTAAAATTCCTAACCATTGATGAGAAAACATCTGATGGCCAGATTATTTATTACTTAACAAATAGCTCAGCAAAAGCGGCAACGTGTTGCTAAAAGGCTTCCGTAGCGAAAAGGCGGTTTTGACTAGCGCAACTATCATTTAGCAACAGATGATTTATAAAAAGCCATCGACTTACTTCTTAACGTTCTATGCGGTTAAGAGTTAATATAAATTCTGATAAATCTACATATGCAAATTTAGCAACTTTATGTTAAAAATGAAACAATGAATCCATGGGATTATATTTAAGAAGCAGAGCAACTCATAACTTCGTAAATTATTATTATCAGATTTGATTATGTAAAATCAAATATTATTTGAGGCGGCTTCTCGAACTTTCAATATTACAGTTTAGTTTCGGTTTAGACCGCGTCGTCATTTGGCCAATCAGAACTCCGCCGTTCTGCCCGACTAGTTCAAAGGGGTTTAAATACCTCCGCATCCCGAATTTGAATTCATTGCTTCAATCACTCTGAAGATACAAGCTGCAAGGTTTTGCGAAACGTTAGATTGTATGAGTATTCTTGTCCTGACAAAAACAATACATGAAGATCCGCCCCAAAGTTCAAATAATCTAAGCGCACGTCCCTGTTTAGGCAAGCAGATCCCACGAACAAATATGGCTCAAACTTTAAAAGCAAATCAGACAAGCTACAGGTCTGTCCTTACCTGATTAAGCTGGGTGTAATACCCAAATGACGACGCGGTCTAAGCCGAAAGTAAATTGCATTATGTATAATCAGTTCAAGTTTGCGATACGACTGAAACACCACAAGAGAAAAAAATAAAACTAGAAATTTCTACTTTGTACTGATTTCATGAAAATTTTTGAAATTGAAATATTTAGACGGAAACACGTGTTGTGGACCCCTGAAAACCCAAAACAGTGGTTGTTAAAAAATATCTTGTCTGTGGGTGGATAAGTATGTGCGGCTCATAACTCCCAAACGGATGGTCCGATTTCCATGAGCTTCGGAATGCGTTGTATATCAAAATTTCATGAGGGAAATAAGCTTATAAAGAATCCGAAACTGGAAGCGGAAGTAAGACAGGTTTGTTTGGTAGCATTTTTTTTTTCAAAAATTAAATTATCTAAATTTGAAAAGATAATCTGATGGAAACCCTCAGAACAAATTTATTGACTTTTTCAGAACTTTCAGGCTTTAAAATGGCGACTGCTATAAATGTTTGATAATTTTAACGCATTGTTACTGAAGAAACGAGTTAACAGATCGGAATCAAACATTTTATCATAATAGCCCTTCTATAGAGACACAATGTTATTGTGCACACAAATTTTTAAATAGATAAAAACTATGAAGTAAAAATATTATCAAAATATTGAAAATTTTCTCAAAAACTGGCAAAACAATTTTTTTTAATTTTATACGATAATATAGCTATGGATCAGCTACAATATTTACTGTGCCCTTGTTTGCTAATTTTTCTGTGACACCTATAAATTTTTGAAAATCGAAATAAGGGAATCACATAATATGCATTTTTTGCAATTTGTTTCTATTTTTTAATTTCCTTAATATTTAAAATCACGTACTATGTAATTTTTCTATTTTTTTAAATTTTTAAAATTTTTTTAATGTTTAAAATTCTTATTTTCTATACAAAAAAGCTCTCTTGTTGAAAGTCGCTAAATCCAACGGTTTTCAAGATAATTCCATTTTTTCCTAAAATCAATTAGCTTCATTATTTTGATGGTGGAGGCACTTAGTGGAGGATGCTGTAGCTATATCGCGTGCGCGGCGGATAGTTACCTGGTTGATCACCTGCTGTCAGAGTTGCTTGCTCCGGTACTTCATTTGCTCAGGTGTTAGTTCCATACACGAAAACACTAGTTATTGACACAAGTTTTGTGTCAAAAAATCGATTTCTTTTTGGTAAAGATTGTTTCAAATGAAACAAAACAAGACACCAAAGACCAAATTCGTAAGCCAAGAAATTGGAGATAGGGTAGGGCTAGCCCGTATTAAGCACGGTTGAACCGTGCTAGAGACTCAAGCTGGTCGGGGGTTCAAAAAGTGGGTAAAAATGTAAAAGTTTTATTTAAATGTTTCAGTCGTTATTTATGACAGTTTCATGTTTATGCAGATATGCGTATCTGTTTTTAATTACAGTGTTCTTGTGTGCTTAGCTAACATCAACACAAGTAAAGTTGCGGAGCGAGCAACTCCGATAGCAGAAGATCAAACAGGCCACAATACTTATTATCGATAAAAATATCGATATATCGGATAACGATATTTAATTCTAGAAATATCGAATTATTGATATATCGAATAACAAATTTAATATTAGAAATAACGATTTATCCATAAATAGCAAAAAATCGATGAATCTGTATATCGATAACTCAATATATTTTCATATATCAATATATATCGTTTTATTGAAATTGTTTTTAAATCAATATTCGATATGAATTATCTGATATCGCGCAGCCTTATCTAACAAATGTATTTCTAATTGCGGTTACATTTGCAGATATAAATGAATTTATAAATATCGTTTTGTTGATATATCGACAAATCTTAATTTCATATTAGTTTATTGATATGTCGACATCGATATAAAATTAATTAAAGATACATCGACAAGTCGATCGATATATTGATAAATCGATATATCAATGTTATCTATATTTTTTTATTATCGATATTCGATATCGCGCATTCCTAACAACCCACACTTTCCTCCACTAGGTACCATCTAAGATATAAAGCGAAAATAAATATATAATACCTTTACAGCAATTATCGAACAAAAATTGATAGAAATACCAATCTAACTTCAGGAGGCTATAAGTCCGTAACGAATCGTTTTTGTATATAAGTTGGGTAAAATAGATACAGTTTTGCCTAAAGAGTTCGTGGTTAATATTATATTAAACATTTTAGGGACACCCTGTGTAATTACAACCCACATAGCAGCAATGAAGACAAAAAGTAGAAATTTCTAGTTGCAAAGTAGAAATTTTTCTTATTTTAAAGTATAAATTTGTAGTTTTAAAAAACTCGCAGCATCCAGTACTGGTCAACTACGCACCGCCCAGATAGGTCGGTAGTCGGTCTGATCGTAGTGACTGGTACCATAATAGCGTCGGGTGCACGAGATTTCTGAGGAGACGCTTTGATAGTGGCCTTAAACAAGGACAGTGTACTTTGCCCCTAGGGCCCAAGTCCCTAATGCCAGCCGCCACCACACTCCTTTTTGGAGCTTACCTTCACCTGCCTATATCAACGACTCCCAAGCACTCAGTATATCGTCTGGGCAAATTTCTATCGCGTAGGGTCACTTCAACGCAACGTAGTGATTGGGACGCAAGCATGACGACCAAGGATCAGGGATCCCGTTACTGAGGATGCGCTGCTGCTCAGGTGTTAATTACCCATACTGAAATCAAGTGACAATTTATCTCGTGAAAGAACTCACCCAGTTTTCCGTAGTTCAGTTTAAGGTAATACTTAGACCTTTTCAATGAGAGGTGGACGTACCAAGTTGAAATGGCTAAATAATTTTCTTTGAAACTCAGCCGCCATTTTGAATGATACAAAATTTACTTATTGGCTAAAAAATAGTATTTAATTTCCCATTACAGCACACGAAATTTTGTGGTAAAATATCAAGTCGTTCAAAAGTTAGTTGGGGGGTGGGGGGTGGGGGTTCATAGACACAGTGTATAATTCCTGTATTCAATTGGGTTGTTTTTTCGTTGTGTTTAACGGCACTCTTGCCTATTTTACGTACCATTTCCGTTTCCATTCCATTCCATGCATCATTACGGTCAGTTCGCCATACAACAGTAATATTCAACCCTTATCTTGTAAAGACCATAAAAGTTTCCCTGTATTAATTAATAAAGATAACAGTCGGACAAGTTTGGCTATCATTATCGAAATTAAAATGTGTAATTGCATTACCAGGTATTTTTAGCGCCAGCATGTTTGTAATCGCAATGCAAATGCATGTCACAGAGTGTGATAGTAAGCAATGTAGTTAGATAGGGGCCACTGGGCGACCTTCGGCGCCACAACGTCGCCGTAGTTCTTCAGAACAGAACATTGCAAGCAGGGGCTGATGTGCAACCACGTAGACCGCCTCCAGCAGTACAACGCTAGACATACCACTTACTCTAAGCTAAAACTCCTCTCTTTAATGTGTAATTGTCTGCAAAAACTTGCGCTACTTATAGCATTGAATGCAAACGCTCTAAACACAGTTTCTTGCATACACACTTGCTTAGCGCAGCGTCGAGATCTGCGATTCTGATACAAAACATCCCAGGAATGCAGCTTTTCTCCACTTTTCCGTATAATCCGTGAAAATATGTACTGATTAGTATACGGTCTTAGAATTATCAAGTTTACGAGAAAACCGATAAGATGCCTTAAAGATAGAGTACGCAGGAACGAGAAGCATTTCTTTGAAGTGTATGCTGTGTTTAATTAAAGTTAGGAGTTAATTATGCATACTGTTAAATTATAAAAAAATGTTTAAGACTTAAAACCCAACAACAAACAACATTGGACACAAAGATATTTAAAGTTTCAAAATTAATAATTCTTTTAAGAATTTTTTTAAGAATTGTAAAAGAAAATCTAACACACATACAAAATGTTTCCAGAAAAGACTAAAATTTTCAATTTTCCTAATATATTTCAAAAATATTCTATAAAATATTAAAATTCTACAAATACAAAAAAGCCACAATGGTCGAAACCTATTTTAAATTTCAGAAAATTAAAAACATTTTACAAACTACTAAGAGGATCTCCAAAATCTCGTAAACATGCAAATAACTATATTATCTATATCTATGCACACTTTCATTATATAAATCGCATATTCGTATGTGCTGTGTGTGTTAGACCATTACAGTTTTCGATACAAATATAAGTAACTTATATTTACACGGTACGATTTAAAGAGTGGACAGCGAAGCGCTGGGAGCCTTCGGTAGCAATACAATACCCGTGGCGGACGCATATTCAGTAGATCCGTGGAACCTAATGACTAAATAAGTCAGACACGTGCGCGTGTAATATGCACTTGCAAAAATCTGTTACAACATGTGATACAATATTATTGAATTTCTTAAGATACGTACAGGTAAAAGCAACAATTGGACAAACAAATATTGAACAATTTATTGCCAAACCTCTCGCGGCGGAGGAAGCATTGTGTGTCAGCTAAAGTATCGCTTTTTAATTTTCCGAAGTTACGTTATCTTTTAGTGACCTTGAACTACGCAGGCTGTCTCACTCTCGTCGGGATTTGACTCCAAAACAATTAACAATATCGTTAGTTAGTTACTCGTAATAAGTGCAGTGTTTACGTTGTAATCGCCGACGCCTAGCCTATTTAAAAATATCGCACAGTGGCGTCACTTCAGTAAAATAGGCCCTAATGCAGGCACTAATAGAGGTACGTTCCTATACCATTTTAATTTTTTTAATTTAATTTTATACTAGTGTTACCCTAGCGCACAATGCACTGACAGACTGAGCGTTGACAGAACCGGCGAAATGCTAAGGCACATGATGCATTAGTTCCAATAATGAGACGCGACGTTAGTGTAGATGTCGCCTCAAGTGAAGCGCGTCTAGCAGACTTTCATATACATTATAAATTAAAATAATTATTATTAAAAAATCGACGTAGAATAAAAATATAAAAATGTTTCATGTTCCATATGAGGATAGAGACCTTTCATTGAAACAAAAATGGTCCAAATTGGTGAAGCGGTAGCCGCTGGAGGAACCGGAGAAAAAAACCCTTTGAGCTTTTATATATGTATGGATTGTTAAAAGTATTGAAGCAAGTATAAAATATAAAATATTTTCGTATAATATCTTTTAATAAAAAGAGTTAGTGTAATTATACATTAACACAATTTTATTAGATACCGAATTTATAACATTAAGACTGGAATTCTTAGGCACTATAATTATTATTATAAATAGGCAGGCAGAGATAGAAAAAAAAATAAATTTTAGGAATTAAGTTATATTTTAAGCAAAATTAGGTTAGAATCAGAGCAAAAAATATATATCCCAACCTAAAAAAATGAAAAAGAAATTGCTGTAGTGCCAAAGGTTCTTTAATAAATTAATACTGTTTGCTGTTGCTATAGCAAACAATGTATTTTCTCAATATTGTCTCAAGTTAAGCTCTGATTAATGTCAAATAACATATTTTCAGACAGTGAAAAATATCTTTCCACTTTAAAGGAAGTGACTGAAATGTATTTAAAATTTGGCGAGCAGTGCACTAGCAGCAATGTTAAATAAAATATATTTTATATTCGAAGCTTCTAACAAAAACGTTGTTGTAATAAAATAAAGACCTACTTTACCGACCTCGGTTTTATACGCAAAAATGTATTTTCTTTTTATGCAGATGACGGAGAAATTGACAAAAAAATGGGCGAAACAGGTCGCTGGTACTTTCCCATAATTTTTACGTTTTAAATATTCTCGCATCAAGAAGTGATTGAAACTTGTATATAGTCATCTTAAGCCGGTACAAGCTCCAGACGGGGATGTTTAGAATTTCTAGCGATTTAAAGGATTTTTTAAAATTTAAAATTTTTTCGAAATAAGTAAAATTTTCAAGTTTGCGAATGTTCAAAAATCAAAAAATTTAAAATACATCTAAAAATTTAAAAGTTTTCTAAACCCCAAAACATTTTAAATTTTTAACAATTTTCAGTAATTTTTAAATATTATTAAAAAATTAAAAAATTCTAAAAAAACTTCATAGAAAATAAAATTTTCAAAAATTTAAAAATTAGTAAAATTTTTAAACAACACCAGGTGTAAAGCGCATTTGAAATCTTTTCGAGACTTTTAAAAATATTGTAAATTTCCATAAAATTGTAAAAATTTCAATAAATGCGAAGAAGGTCTAGTGGCGGTTGCCCAACAGCTTTTTAGTTAAGTATGACGATCTAATAAATGAAGTGTGTTTACTTTTTAGGGGATCTTTGATTTTTCACAGGAGAGCTCCAGCCCTTGAGCCCCCGTGGTCGGCATCTATGACTAAGTTTAATAACATTAGATATTGCAGAAAACGTGACAAAATGAAATTCGTTTTGTTTTGCTGCAATTGAGTGCAGGTTGTTATGAGCTACCTTGCATTATTTGGTATAAGCGATCTAACTCACTTAATTATTATAAGCAAGCTCTTGTTACAAGTGTATTGTGTAATAAAAAAATCATCAGCAAAGCCTTTTAAAACCACTTAAATGCTTAGGAATTCAGAAAATAATAATTCTTCGTAGGCTTTTAATAGGACGACTAATGAAACAAAAATTGTCTATTAAATTATTTTTAAACTATTCCAAAATAACACTTCGTTGAGATTTAGAAATTTTGAAAACAATGTTTCGTAAAATCTAGAAACACGTTTTTTTTTTATTTTTTAAGTTAATTAAAGCAATTTTTCCTTATTCCTTCAATTTTTCCGCGACACAGTTTATGAATTTAAAGCTAAATTGCTCGCCATTTCTAATGCTATTGTGGAGTATTTTGATCTTACATCAATTACTGTAGAGTTATAATAAAAAACGCGTTTTATATATTTCAACCAATCAGATTTGAATATTTTTTATGAGTTACATATTTGATGATTATCTGTATATAAAATACTTAATTACTTTAACAATATTTATTTATTTATTTTTATTTAAACCTTATACGTATTTTGACATGTTGACATGCTATTGTCAAAGGTTATATGAAAAAGTGAACAGTTAGTGTTGTTACAGCAATAGAACTTGGTGACTTGATCTCGGTAATCGTCTGCAGATGACTTGATTTCTTATTCCAAAATGTCCACTATAGGAGAATTTAAGAGATCAATTTGCTCATTCATTAACGGTACAGTTTTTGAATGTTTGTGAATTTCAAATCCTTCTAGTATATCGAAATTACGTCTATCATCACAAAAGTGTAAACATTTTATACTGTTATTAGATGTCATTAAACGATTGTGTTCTAGTAAGTGTTTAGCGTAATTGAATTTATGGGGGTGTTTGTATTTGTAACAACGTACATGTTCTTTATACCTAATATCAAAATTTCTAATTGTCAGGCCTATATAAACCAAATTACAATACGATAAATTTAATTTGTAAATGCCTGATTTTAGCAAATCGTCTGTTTTTGATTTTGCATTAAACAAAGTGTTTAAGATGTTTCTAGTTGTTTTAAAACTTACTTTATATTCATTTGTTTTGTTTATAATTTCAGCAATTTTTTCTGATTTGTCACCAAAACATGGGATCGGGGCATATTTAATTGTATCGAATGAAGTTAGGGTATTCGGATACATTTTTTGAATGGCTAATTTATAATCTTTTTTTAATAATGTATCAATAAGTTTAGTATTATAACTATTATTGTATGCAAATTTGTTTAATAATTGAAATTTCTCTATTATAAATAATTTCATCTAAGGGGACCCTCAAAGCGCTATGTATCACGGACCTGTATGCTGCTAATTTATGTGGTTTTTTATGACAAGAATCGTGTGGTATTGTAGTGTCTGTTTGTGTAGGTTTTCTATGAATTGTGTACTCAAATTTATTAGTTGAATTAATTTTTATGAATATATTTAGCTTGTCTGCCAATCTGAAGTTGATTTCACGAAAATTCTTCTCGCCCGCGCCATGGTGATTTCAGAAAATCGCCACCGTGAATTTAATTTCTCCCATATTTCTGTTTCGTTTCTTTAGTCTTTTCGTACAAAGCAAATAAATAATTATCATTTTTTTTAAATTACATTCCAAACAAAAAATGTGATTTTGTAGCTGAATTCATTTCGTGCTGGTTTTGATTTCCTAAGGAAATTTACCTTTTGGAATGTCTCGTTGTTTTTTGCTACAAGAAAATCACCACTCATCTTCAACTCGTGGTGATTTTCGTAGCAAAACACAATTCGACTGTTCAAGCGGCAAATTTCCGAAAATCAAAACAAGCACTTAATTGATTATTATATGAAAATACTTTTTAATATAGCCCACAACTAACTACTTTCCGTTTCGTAACCTAACCTAACTAAAAGATCGCAACTTTTCATTATATGTTTTGGATATTTATGGTATTCCCAATAAATTTACACTTACTGTCTGACTTTTAACTGATAAAATCTCTTAGACGGCATCGCTTTCCGGATGGTATTAAAAACCAGTAATTATGTACGGCATTTTCAGGAGTGTTGTAAAATATTACACATTGCGTGGTATTTTTACAAGAAACGTCCTTGATATATCAGTTCTGCATACGTTTTAACGTGCAGGAACTCGAGCAGAGAAGCGCATACATAATATGCAAGCGATTTATTCGCAAGAACGCAGATCCGGCGCCCGCGCGCGTTCCCTATCTCATGTACCATCTAAATGAGATGCAATTAACACTTTCAGCTGAGAATTTTTTCCCATGAGTTACAAGCATTCCGCGTGGAAAAAATATATCTCATTAGGAAACTCGTAAAAATCCGGGTAGCGTTTACTATCCTTGGTTAGCACAGAATGCAAGAGCAACTAAAACAGAACGAGTTTATTAATTTCAAAAAATTATAAAATATTTTTATTGTATAAAAGCACAATTTTTTTAAGCATTTTTAAAGACGGATTCAAAAGCCTTCTACGTTTATTATTGTTGTAAATATAATCTCCCGCGTCTCTTCTAATTGCATTTGCATGTTCAATATATTCAATTTAATATCATTTGGTCGCCCATACGTAATATTAAATCTTGATTAACGGTCACTGATCTACGATAAACTTTAATTTTTACCCGATTGCACCCACACGGAATACAGATTATTCAACCTACAGGCTACTCCTATCATTACCCTTCACTTTGTACAAAAACGGTAAAGATAGCTCACATGCACAATCTATAGCGCCAATAAACCCTTTCTCTTTAGTCTTTATTGCTGTTTGTTTCGAAAATATTGCTATTTTCTCCTCTTAAACCAAGTTGCAAAATACTGTACTAAACAAAACCGGACTCTAGCCCTAAGTCAAGAAATTCTTTTCATATATGTTTTTTTATCTTTCTCGCTAGGAAGGTATTGTGATCGTCAGATCAAACGCGTTCCTTCAGCGAAGTCTTCCATTGAGAAATCAGCTCTGCACGGTTTCCTTTTGGTCGTTTACCTGAACAGTTTAATTGGATAATCGCCAAATAATGAAATGGGTTTTAGATTTCAACGAAAAAATATTGTTTACAATTAACAAAGCAAAATATTCAAAATTTCTAAGTTTTTCCTAAACCCAAATGTTTTCAAATTTTAAAAAATTTCTCGAAATTTTAAAATATTTCAAATTTCAAAAAATTTTAAAAATTTTTAATATTTTCAAAAGTTTCATATATTATTCCATTTGGTTTTGATTTCTAAAAATTTACCTTTTTGACTGGCGAGTTTTCTTTTGCTTGTAGCAAAAAACATTCCAGAAGGTAAATTTCCTTAGGAAATCAAAACCAGCACGAAGTAGATTCAGCTACAAAAGATATCATTTTATGTTTGGGATTCAAATTTAAAAAATGACAGTTATTTATTTGCTGTTCGCGTAACCAAGGAAACAAAACAGAAACATGGGAGAAATTACATTCACGGTGTCGAATTTCGGAAACCACCATGGTGAGACGAATATTCGCGAAATCAGTTTCAAAATATAAAGCGCATTTTGAAAAAATTCAAATATTGAAAATCTCCAAAAAATTTTAAATACCTGATAAAGAAAAATTTTAAAATTCCGATAGTTCCAGAAATTTTATAATTTTCAAAAAGATTTCATATAATAATAAAAATAGCAAAAATCAAAACCTCCAGCCAATCAAATTTCAACTACAACGATAACTTGCACTAGTGCAAAGTATCGATAATTTGCATTAGTGCAAATCGTTTAATAATCAGATGGTAATCATGCATATTTAAAAACAAAGAAGTTTATAAGCCGAATATGATTTGCTATTATATTACATTCTTGTTAATAACAAAAACCTTTTTTTATTGATAAAGAGTTTTAAGAACATGCGTTAATATGTAACGTCATAGTTCATTCTGGTAGTGACTGCAAATTTATTAAAAGCGATATAATGATATAAGCTGCGTCGAGATGTAACACATGTTACTGAATGCGCGGTTACTAAAACTTGTGACAGGGGGAAAGGATTCAAATTTAATATAGAGCAAACAGAACCTGTGCGCTACTCCTCCCTCCAAATGTTTTTGGTAACTTCATACACAGCGCTCGCCGAATGTTTTGTCCGCTGAGTCGGTCTTGGAAATAAGAGCTCCTCCCGGAAAAAAAAACGAAAAAAGCCCAAAAACCAGCCCCGGAAAATTTCATTAAACTTCAAATTTAAGAAATAATAAGCCTCGTAAAATCTCCAGGAAAAACATTTCCTGGAAGAATCTCCAAAAACCATTCTTTAATAAAAGAAAAAGGTGGAAAAAATTGGTTATACTTTCCTCATTGCCAGGGAGTAATAACACGCACTAAAATCTGCATATATTTCCTAAATGAAATCCGCCATTATTCGTGTAAATCGATCAGCTAGAAAAAAACTAGTATCTCTTTCAGGAATAGCTCTTTCTAAATTATGCAGTGATGCTACAGCAAGAAAATCCACGTGCTTTTGTTTAGGGGATTGTCTTTTCGTAGTTGTTTCCTAGACGGAATGATTTTCCGTTTTTTTTTTGTTGCCGGGGATGTTTTTACTGGAGCATGTCTTTACCGGAACCTTTTTTCAGACGATGTTTACGGCTGGTGTATTTTCCATCAATGTTTTTTTTTCAGCGAATTTGTTCGTGGACTGTTTTCAGGGCTGTTTTCACCGTAAACCATAAATGACTTCCATGAGCAGAAGCGTTCTTTTGGTCGCATGTTATTAGTGTGACTTGTTTCGGGGAATGTTTTTACTGGGGAATGTCCTTGTCGGAACCTTTTTTCAGACGATGTTTACGGTGGGTGTTTTTTCCATCAATCTTCTTTTCCAGCAAAATTGTTCTTGGACTGTTTTTGGGGATGTTTTCGCCGTAAACCGTAGATGACTTCCATGAGCAAAAGCTTCCTTTTGGCTGCATGTTATTAGTGTGACTTGTTCCGGGGAACGTTTTTACTGAAGAATGTCTTTGCTGGAACCTTTTTTTCAGACGATGTTTACGCCGGGTGTATTTTCCATCAATGTTTCTTTTCAGCGAATTTGTTATCGCACTGGTTTCAGAGATAATTTTATCGTAAATCGTAAATGACTCCCATAAACAAATACTGTTTTTTGGTCGCATGTTATTAGTGACTTGTACCGGGGAATGCTTTTTAGTAGAGTATGCCTTTACCAGAACCTTTTTTAGACGATTTTTACGGCTGGTGTATTTTCCATCAATGTTTCTTTTCAGCGAATTTGTTATCGCACTGGTTTCAGAGATAATTTTACCGTAAATCGTAAATGACTCCCATAAACAAAAACTGTTTTTTGGTCGCATGTTATTAGTGACTTGTACCGGGGAATGTTTTTTAGTAGAGTATGCCTTTACCAGAACCTTTTTTAGACGATTTTTACGGCTGGTGTATTTTCCATCAATGTTTTTTCCAGTGAATTTGTTCTCGGACGGTTTTCAGGGACGTTTTCACCGTAAACCGTTAATGACTCCCATAAGCAAAAACTTTTTTTTGGTCGCATGTTATTAGTGTGTCTTCTTCCGGGGAAATTTTTTACTGGAGAATATCTTTGTCGGAACCTTTTTTCAGACGATGGTTACGGCGGGGATATTTTCCATCAATGTTTTTTTTTAGCAGTTTTCGCCGTAAACCGTAAATAACCCCTCTAAGCAAAAGCTGTTGTTTGGTCGCATGTTATTTGTGTGACTTGTTCCGGCGAATGTTTTGACTGGAGAATGTCTTTGCCAGAACCTTTTTTCAGGGGATGCTTACGGCGGGTGTATTTTCCATACACATTTTTCCAGCGAATTTGTTCTCGGGCCGTTTTTAGGAAGGCTTTCACTGTAAACCGTAAATGATTCCCATGAGCAACAGCTTTATTTTTGGTTCCATGTTTTTAGTGTGACTTGTTCCGGGAAAGTTTTTACTAGAGAATGTCTCTGTCGGAACCTTTTTTCAGACAATGTTTACTGCCGGGTGTATTTTCAATCAATGTTTTTTTCCAGCGAATTTGTTCTTGGATTGTTTTCAGGGATGTTTTCACCGTAAACCGCAAATGGCTCCCATGAACAAAAGCGTTCTTTTAGTCGCATATTATTAGCATGACTTGTTTCGGCTAATGTTTTTACTGGAGAATGTCTCTGCCAGAACCTTTTTTCAGACGATGATTACGTGATGAGTATTTTTCATCAACGTTGTTTTCCAGCGGTTTTGTTCTTAAACTGTTTTCAGTGATGTTTTCACCGTAAACCGTCAATGGCTCCCATGAGCAGAAGCGTTCTTTTGGTCGCATGTTATTAGTGTGACTTGTTTCGGGGAATGTTTTTATTAGAAAATGTCTTTGCCGGAACCTCCTTTCAAACGATGTTTACGGTGGGTGTATTTTCCATCAATGTTTTTTCACATTAAAATTTTCTTGGACTGTGTTCAGAGATTTTTTCACCGTAAATGACTCTCATAAGCAAAGGCGTTCTTTTGGTCGCATGTTATTAGTGTGACTTGTTTCGGCTAATGTTACCGGAACCTTTCTTCAGACAATGTTTACGGCGGGTGTATTTTCCGTCAATGTTGTTTTCAGCGAATTTTTTCGAGGACTGTTTTTAGGGATGTTTTCACCGTAAACCGTAAATGACTCCCACGAGAAAATGCTTTTTTTTTGGTTGCAATTTATTATTGCATGTGTTTCTTCATCCGGGGAATGATTTTACTGAAGAATGTCTTTGCTGGAACATTTTTTCAGACGATGTTGGATAACTCGTGCCGCCACTAACGTGGCAGCCTGGAACCGTGAAAGAATTTAGCGTACTTCTGTTTTACGAAATATTGTGTAAAGCAATCTGTCTTTAATAATAAGGTTGACGTTCTTGTTATGAGTGAAATATGATTATTATACATTATCATTTGTTTTTGGTACAAGTACTTTTGTTTCCATGGCACTCTACTCAAAACTGAAAATCAAAACTCGAACTGTGCGTAGAATTAGTGCAAAATTACTAAAAAGCAGCAAAATTTTCCAAAAAATTTGGTAAAAATTTTTACTTGCAATGTTGCCACTTTAACGATTATCGATTAAGACGTCATTCGTCAACATTACTCGTGAATTTTTTAGGGATTATTTATTGGAAAAACAATGTTTTTATTAACTGTCAATTTTTATATAAAGGAAACCAGAAAAGTTTTAATTTCTATGTGTGCATTATTATACAACATTCTTCTTACTAATCGGTTTCCTTTGTTATTATTAACGCTTACACGATTACAGCGTAACCCAATAAGTATATTTACAATACATTATTGTAAATAAACCCGTTATGAATCAAATATAAGCAATACCATAAGTAGAACAAAGTCTTCATCATCCTCTTCAACATAATTTATTATTACAAAAAAAAACCTGATTGTGTTGCAATGTAATTTTCCTTCGCTGAAAACAGTTGAAGTCTATCCAATTAAAATATGAAAATGATCCTAGCAAAGTGGTATATCTCCATGAACCGTGTCGAGAAAAGGCGCAATACGCGACTTCCAAGAAGACCTATGTAGGAAATGCAATGCATTTAAAAGCAAGTAAACATAAACAATTCTCTTCCAAAATGAAGTCTTCTGCACGTTGCAGGGATTCTCTCTCTTTAACTCGTTTGTAAACCAAAACAAAGGTCTAATAGAAAGAAAAACTGTAGAAAAACACCTGAAACTGCAGCGCATTAGGCGCCAGAGTTGCAGAGGTAATTACTGAAGAAGATTCGATTTATCTCCAGATTATTCGCTTACATACATTTTAGGTTAACAGTAAGCGTTTCTGCGTTCCTTTGCCTGCAAAGACGTGCTTAGATCAGGAACAGCCGACTCGTTTGTTACCGTGTAACAAGTCGGGAACTTTTTTATCCTGTGGAAAACAAAGGTCATATTTCTGTCAAATGTGCGAGGGTCAAGGAACTTTCACTGAGAGGAGATAATGCAAAAGTGCAAATAGCACTTAAGCAGGCTTGTGTGAAATAAGATAAAAGAACGTTAAAGGCTGCAAAAATAACGAGCTAGCATCGAGAAAATTAAATGTGCATGATGCGTTTCAAAGCTGCTTTGTTTTTGCCTTTAGTTTATTTGGGATGACAAAAAGACCGCGTGTCTTAAACTTGTCGCATCAACTCAAAAACCGATCAACCTTTCAAAGGACGAACAAGGGTTTGTTTTAAAAGTAGTTCAGATAACATGAATATTTGGTAGCCAGTCTGACCGCTTTTGGTATAACTTAACAATTTAAATACAATATATTTGTGAATGAACAAAGCTACTACATTACCTTCTAGGTTAACTTTGAGATTTTTAAGTAAATGTAGGTTTATGGTAATAATTTAAAACTTTGATTTTATTGAACTGTAGTATCCGTTGTATCAGCGGAAGAATTTATGAAAAAAAGCTAAACTGTTAACTTCGGGTGGACTTTCCCATACTAGATATTATTACTTGCCGTATAGGCAAAAGTGTAATTTTTTAATAATTATAACGTTGTACAGTTCACCGACTATTAAATTGCTAATAAAAAAAGCAAGCTCTCGTCTCATACTCCCATTTCACCGCATGTTAGATTTCTAAGAAAACAATTTATATTTATTATATGTATAAGCAACCCTACTATGTCGCACAATATTGAAACTACTGATTATTTATAGTATTTTAATAATTTTGTAATTTTGTTAAACTGTAATTTTGTAAATATTTATTGTTTTAAAAAGTTTCGAAAATATTGATAAATTTTGCAATTTTGAAAAATTTGGGTTATTCAGAAAAGTTTTTTAAAAATTTCAATTTATTTTTGTAAATTTTGAAAATTTTTAAGATCGGAAAATTTTTGTAAAACTTGGAAATTGTATACAATTTTGAAATTTAAATGTCATATAATTTATGAAATTTGAAAAAAGATAAGAATATTCTTCAAGAATCGATTCAAACTTTGTAAATTTTATGAAATTCTGAAAATTTGAACTATTAAAGCGGAAAATTTTTTAAAATGTTTGAATATTTAAAGTATTTTGAAAAATGTTAAAGATTTTGAGAAATTGAGAATTGTTAAAATTTATAAAGGTTTTGTAAATTTCTGAAACATCTTAATTTAAGAAAATTATTTAAAATTTTTGAAAATTGTTTAATAAACGAGATCCCAGTGATGAAAGTCGAATTGGAATAATCCTGTATATTAAATCCCCCAACTACCCTTTTATCTCCGCTCAGTTTATTATACACTGTGTCTATAAAGTAACCCCCCTCCCCGATATTTTTCCACAAAATTTGGTGTGCTGTAATGAGAAATTAAATACTATCTTTCAAACCATATTAAATTTTGTATCATCCAAAATGGCTACTGGTCGCCATTTTGATTTTTTTTAATGGAAATGGGGGTCGAGTGATACCTCATTGGAAAGGCCTTTTAGTTCTGCGTCTGATTCTAGAGTTTCAAAGAAAAATATTCAGCCATAACAAGATGACAATGTTTGAAGATAAAGAAGTCTATTTAAAAAAACTAAGAATTAAAGCAAAAAGAAATTAAATTAAGTGTTTGAAATGTTCACCATTCACTTTTTGGCAAATAAAAAGTCGGTTATGAAATTCCTGCCTTACATTTTCATAAGTTTCTGGAGTGATATTTCTGCAAACTTCTGTAATGCGTTGCTCCAGTTCGTCAATTGTTTCTGGAGGGGTTCTGTACACTTTCGATTTCAGATATTCCCATTGAAAAAATCTAAGAAAGTTAAATCTGGGGAGTGAGCCGGCTATTCTACAGGCCCCCGCCTACCAATCCATCTTCCAAGAAAATGTACGTTGAGAAAGTCAGAAACAGGCCTATAATAATGAGGCGGCGCACCGTCCTGTTTGAACATAAGGTTTTCAATATTATTTCCAGCCACCTGAGAGATTTCTGGGAAAATGTTGCCCTGTAAATGAAATAGTGGACTACTGGATAAAAAAATTAAAACAATTTTGAATTGAGTGAGTCCATTTGTTTAAAATCCGCCATTTTGTTATGGCTGAATATTTTTATTTGAAACTCTAGGATCAGACGCAGAACCCAAAGACTTTTCAAATGAGGTGTCACTCGACCCTGGATAAAAAAATCAAAAAAATTTTGAATTGAGTGAGTCCATTTGTTTAAAATCCGCCATTTTGTTATGACTAAATATATTTTTTTGAAACTTTAGGATCAGACGCAGAACTAAAAGACCTTTCAAATGAGGTGTCACTCGACCCCTCTTTATATTTAAAAATACATTTCAAAATGGCGCCCAATCGCCATTTTGAATGACATATAACATCTAATTATTGGCTAAAAAGTAGTATTTCATTTCCCATTAAAGCACATTAAATGTTGTGGTAAAATATCAAGTCGTTCAAAAGTTAGTTTGGGGGGGGGGGGGGGGGGTACTTTATAGACAGACGGTATAATAAAAGTGTTGCACGTTAAAATTAGGACAAATTTAATTATCTTCTTTAAAATGTTATTTATAAATTTATTCCCAAAATTTTAACAATAGATATAAAAACTGTATTCTAAGTATATGTTTTGTGCTTTAGTTTGTCTTTGGTCATTACTATTCTATTCAAATGCGTAATGAACATAATTTTTGCTTTTTGTTTTAAATATACACCGCCCGAAACAATTATCCATTGTTGTAACATCATATGAATAGTTTTTTTTAATTTCGCACTTTAATTGTGTGTTATATACACGCAACATTTTGAAGGCTTCAATTCATATGCTTCAATATGCCTATTGTTTAATTATCAATTATTTTATTGATGGTATGAATAAAAAATAATACAATATATGTCAATAAAAACAATAACATTTGTTATGCAAGAATATGAATAACAATGGCATTCCTGTTATGTTTTTGAATCGTTTTTCGTATATTACTTATTAGCCAATTGGTATTAACTTTTTTGTTTTCTTTATCTGACCGAAGTAAAAAAAATATTAGCAGATTAATGTAATTTGGAAGTGTTTCCTGAAAATTAATTGTTTCTAAATATCGGCGCGTGAGTATGAAAAACTTTTCGGATTCATTTTTTTATGGAATTGTACTCAGGATGAAGCACTGATTATGAAAGTGCATGTTTGTCGGAAATTGTTTAAACAATTAAGAAATATTTATGTTTTATGTCATATTTTTTGGTCAAATTCCAACAAATAGTGTCTTACAACTATTTGTTGTAAAGTCAATAGTTTTTATGTTATAAATTTTTACTGTTTGAAAACACGCGAATTTACCTATTTGCAACCCTTAAAAATATATTTAAAAAAAAGGTATTTTTTATGAAATAGAATTTTTTACATCTTTAAACTGTGTATAATAATCTCCGCAAAAGCAATTTGATAATTTTAACCCCCTTGTTTCTTAATTGTTTACAACTCGCGCTCGCTAGTAGCCTTTATTCCTTCGAACTATTTCCGCCCCTTTCGAACTCGCGCGCATTATAGGATCTCTGCGATATAAAATAGATGAAAAGTTGTATACACTGGTACAAAACTTTTCTGTAGTTAGAAATAAAAAACCGTGTCTATATTTAACAAACAAAAATAGTTATTTATGTATTAAGGGCGTAAAGAGGCTTTTATAAATTGAATTTTCCACTCACATCTAGCGCTGCTTTGATTAAATTTGAGATTTGAAGCGTAACTATGGTAGCGGGTAAACAACGGTAGCCATATTGCCTAAAATCAAGTGTTGAAACTGTTTCTATTAGGTATGATATCGTTGTTTGGCGTTTCATTATAGCCCATGGGCAATAAAGAGGTCCATGGGCTATAAAAAGACGTTTATGCCAAAAAAATTCGTGTATAATTGTCAATTTATGATACATCCGTGCACAAACATATATTTTACAATGTTTACTTTATTTATTTGCTTTACTAATTTATTTATTCGTTTCTTTATAACTTTTAATTAAAGGCGGATTTTTGGCATTATCTCCACTGCATCCAGAGCAACACGCTTACCAAAGAGGGAAATCCACTGACACGGCCTTTCATCAAATCGTCCACAAGGTCGTGAAAGCACTAAATCAGGGAGACTACGCATTAGGAGCTTTCCTAGATATCGAAGAAGTATTTGAATGCACGACCTTCGACTCCATTTGCCTTTCCGCAACCCTGAAGGTGGATACAGTAGGCGTGTCTGTCGGTCGTCTGTGCCCGCAGGGCGGCGTACTCACGCCGCTCCTATGGTGCGTCGTTGCCGACGGGCTTTTCCTAACGCTCAACAACGAAGGGTTTTACACGCAAGGATACGCTGACGACTAGGCTACCTTTTTAACTGGAAAATTCCGCAGCACAATTTGCGGGGCAGCTCAAACAGCCCTCACAATAGTGCAAGAATGGTGCAATGAAGACCAGCTTTCGGCCAACCCTTAAAAGACTGAACTAGTTCTTTTCACAAGAAAAAGAAAGGTTGCTTAAATGGGCTTGTCCCCTTCAACAAAACACTGCAAACTTCGGGTGAGGTTAAGTATCTGAGAGTCATCTTAGATGCCAAAATCACCCGAGCAAGTCGTGTGAAAAGACAAGAGCAACGAGCTTGCGCGTCCTTCAGGACGTTTAGTGGCATCTTAGAGAAAGCATGGGAACTAAGGCCTGGAACCGTACGCAGACATAGTACGCCCCCTGGCGTATGGTGTCATAGAACAGAAAAGGCCACCACAAGAACAGCACTGAGACCCGGTTGCAGAGAATTGCCTGTCTCTGTATAACGGAAGCAATGTGCACAATCCCGACAACGGTCATGGAGGCGCTGCTTGGGCTCGTGCCTCTACACATTTTGGTGGAGGACAAGGCCCGAGCGGCGGCCTATATGATAAGCTATACGGAGCAATTGAAACATACACAGGGGAATGTAAGACATACCAGAGTTGCCTCACGATTGAGGTCAATCACTCTAATTTTTCAGATGGGAAGTGATGCAGATCATACAATACCCCCATCCCAAGCCGGGATGAATGGGGAGGCCGAGTTTTCCTTCAGCCCTGTGACTTTGTATGATTTACGAATAGTTCAAGGACTGGGAAGGGATCAGGAGCAGATTTCTTTGGAGAAAAACTTAAATTTGCTCTGGTAAAATATCCAACCGTCTTCCAGGCTGAGTGCAACCAAAAACCTCAAAAGAGGGTATAAAAGTAGACATATCTAATCTGTGCCGACAGTCAAGCGGCCATCAAAACCTTCATCTCCTCTAAGATCGGGACACGACTTGTCCAAGAATGTCGACCAACCCCCACAAAGCTATCTGCTAAGAACTATGTGAAAATTATATGGGTCCCCGGCCATAGTAAAATTGAGAAAAATGAAGAAAGGGATGCCCTGGCTGTTGCTGAGGCTAAAGAATCCCTAATGAGTCCAGACCCTGTCTTCAAAATTTCTTCCAAATGCGTGAGGCATGAGATATGTAGCTGGAGGTTGTCACTGTTCGAACCATCTTAGACCTCGCCTCAAACAGAAGGACAGGCTAGATTCTGTATTAAGGATCCTTCTTCAGGGCCTAAACAAAAAAACAAATCAGAATTGTGACAGTCCTACTGACAGACCACAGTCACCTGCAAAAACATCTCCACACTATCGGTGTTGTTAATAGCGTGCAATGTAGAAGATGCCAAGCCCGAGAAGAAGCCACTAGCGTCTAGTTGGTCAACTTAACAACTGCTCTTGCAAAGTCAGACTTGCGCAGTTAGTATGCTGTCAGTCAGTGAGTGAATGCAACTTTGTCTTCGTATTTTGTCTTTAAAAGTATACTTGCTCTTAACCCAAACCTCGCGTAAACAGCAAAAAGATTTTTTTTAAACAATGCTGTTGCTTTTTGCTGTTTACGCGAGGTTTAGGTTAAGAGCAGGTACATTTATAAAGAAAAAATACAAAAACAAATTTGCATTCACTCACTGATTGACGTCATACTAACAAGCGCAAGTTTGACCGTGCAGGAACGGTTGTTGTCTGACCGACTAGACGCTAGTGAGGAAGCGTCCGAACATATACGCGCCTCTTTTGCGACTTGTACCTTGTACTCCTCAGGTACAACCACCTGGGCCCTCATTGAACAGGATTTAGTTCTTTGCTGAAGTGACTTGGTCAATGAAACCTAGATTATTTAAGGGGCACAATGGGCGTGAGAGGGGACGCTTCTCTTCCGACCCTTTGCTAATCATCATCATCAATTAATTTTAATCAATATCATGCAGCAGTCCTAAATTTGTGAAGAAACAGCCTTTCTTCATTAATATTATCAAGTCCTTTTGAATAATAATGAAATGCTATTTAACAACAAATGATATTTTTTTCTATTATCGTATTGACCGATGGGACTCCGCAGAAATTCTATAATGAGCCTGAGTGCGAAAGGGACGGAAATAGTTCGAAGGAATAAAGGAGACTAGTGAGCGCGCTTTGTTTTGTATATTCTTCGTGGAAGTTTGTTATTATAAAATTTGGTAAGTAAGAAAATGCAGTTGATAGTTGCTGTGCATGTAGCTATAATGATTTACTGGCAGCCCACATGTGCTAATAATACACTTAGTTACATGTCCACATATGCGGCCAGTGGTCGCATACTGTTACTAATAAACTATGCATGTCACTTATTCATTTCTCCATAATACAGGTTATCATAGATAATATAAGTGAAGTTCCTGCAATAAGCTTTTATGGGCGGAAAAAAGAACAGATTCACATTTTATCCAGTCTACAAGACTCCAACTCTTTAGATTTGGAGGAAGTAAAAATTGTGAGTGACACAGATGAAGCGGAGAAAGAAACTAAATAATGATGTGCCGTTGTTGACTGATAGCGAGAACAGTGACAATGAAGATAATTTGCCCTTTTTAGCAATTAGGTTTGATGAAATGGTATCGGGAAAGAGATAACGAATATTTTGATAATCCCCCGAACTTTCTGGGTTTAAAAGAAATCCTTATTGATGGCGAAACCCCATATTCCTTTTTTATCCAATTGGGGCCAGAAAAGCTCCCCCAGTTACTAACTAGAAAAACAATTGCTGTCCATTCGGGCAAAGAAAATTTCTCCGTTTCGGTTAAAAAATAAAGAAATTCTGTGGAATAAATATAATAAAGACATACATCAAGTATCCATCATACCGAATGTACTGGTCATCTATATCTGGTTTGGGCCTTGGAATTATTTCTGAAGCTATGTCGCTAAAGCGATTTGAAGCTACAAAGAGAAATTTGCATGCTATAAACAATGACGATATCTCTCAAGCTAATACCAATTGTTTCATAAAGGTTCAACCAGTACTAGACTTGTACCTTCACTTCTACTGAAACTTCCACTAAATAATTGGCTATTGATGAGATGATAATACCCTTCAAAGGTAGACACAAGGGTAAACAGTACGTAAACTCGAAGCCTAAAAAGTGGGGCGTTAAAGTGTGGGTATGAGCGTCTTCTATTTGATACGTTTCAAAAAGGGCCAGCGGGCGGTCTAGTGGTTAAAGTCCCAGGCTTTGAAACTAGACTCTCAACGGCAGTGTAGGTTCGAGTCCTCTGTTCGCCGGAAATTTTTCTGAATAAGTTAAATCCGGCCTGTCCATGGATGTTGTGTGTGGTGTGTATGTTGGGTTGCATGTCTTTCAGGGGTGGGGCATGTTAGACCAGTGTACAACACTTAGTGTGCTGATCCCGGGTAAGGGGGTGGGATGGGAATCATAGAGTCGTTCTCACGCACGGCCTCATGATTCTTAAAAAAACGTTTCAAAATATGAAATGTATCAGTTATCTAAAAGTTTGAACATACCAACAACGAAACTGGAGGTAATCGACAAATACTGTGGTAAGATCATGTCATGGAAACAAAAGCATGAATCACAACATAATCTTAGATAATTTATTTACAAGCAGCTTGTTGATCAAATTCTTGAATAAGGATAATAATATATACGTTTTGGGAACAGTCAGATCTAACCGACTACAGAGTACCAATGAAAACCTAGAAGGTCAAAAGGTATTACAAAAAAGCGGTAGAGGATCAGTTTCCGTGGCAACATCTTCAGAAAACGTTACTATAGTTAGGTGGGTCGATAACAAGCTTATCCATATAATATCATCTTTTGCAGGAAACTAACCTCAGGCCACAGTTGGCAGGTGGGATCGAAAGCGTAAAAAGCACATCGAAGTGTCAAGGCCCCAAGCTGTTGCTCGGTATAATAAATTTATGTGGGGGGGGGGGGGGTGCAGATCTGTTGACTGATAGGATGGTAGCTCATTACCCGCATAACAAAAATAAAAAATTTTATATTAGAATTTTGTATCACTTCATGAATGTCACTATAATAAATTCCTGGATTTTGTCTCGAAAAAAAAAAGCAATCAAAAATATCCTTATTGCAATTCAAAGCAAATGTGCCAACAGTTTTGATTAGTCTAAATGAAGAACCGAGAAAGCGTGGGAGACTATCGAATGACGATTCCCAGGTTCCAAAGAAAAAACGAGCATGGTGCAAAGTCCTTCCTGAAATACGAATTGACGGAATAGGACACATGGTCAGTCCTCTAAAAGAAGAACCCGCTAAATTCGTGAAAATGTAAAGAAAGCGTTTGCCCGGAATGTATGGCAGCATTTCATGCATAACCGAAAGAGTGCAATGTACACATATGTGGACATCATTCTTTTATAATTAAGAAGATAAAAAAATTATTTTTTAGGCGACCTTAACAAAAAATTGAATTTTTAGTACTCAAAAGCGGCCAAAAAGTAACCGTTTTTTGGCCGAGGACGAAAAAACACTTTTTAGCAGTGGTGGTCTAACAAATTTGTAGAAAAATATAAACGTTTCTGAAAGAGTCACAAATATGTACAATTGTTCAGTTGTTATAAATAATTATATCAATAAATCATAAATAAAAGTCTAACAAATTTGTAAATTTTATAATGAAGGTCGCCTAAAAAATATTGTGTGCACCACCGCCAAAAAGTGTTATTTCGTCCTCGTCTGCTTTCTGGCCTCGGCTTCGCTTCGGCCATTAAACTCAGACACGGCCGAAAAAAATCCACTTTTTGGCCTTGATACACAAATAACTATTATCAATAAACATTTGTATTTAGTGGACTTTGATGTAACAACCAATAAAAAAGTTTTTGTGCGCGTTTTTGTTTTGTCAGAAGTAAATTTTCCTAGAAGAGGTTAAAAACTTTTGACATTACAACAAACAGTCATAACATTTTTACGTTGAAATTTGACCAAAGAACATGGAAACAATTTGTTCGATGCAAAAAATTAATATTTCTAAATTTTTTAAACAAATTTGATTGAAACAGTACTTGACTAGTTTTCCGGCCGGCAACATGCATTTTCACAATCAATGCTTCATTCTGAACAGAACTATACACTAAATTTCAAAGTTTCAATTTTTTAAAAGAATAGTCTGGTGTGGAAACAGCAATCAAATTGTTTAATGTCAAATTAATAGCAATTAGTTTTGATTTTTTGAATTTATCATAAAATTTGTGTATTCTTGATATTTTATGTTTTTAAAATAATAGTTTTATTAAAAAAAATTTGATATTCAAATAATTTTGCGTTTATTAACAAACATACTCATTGAACATAACCTCACACTATGAGGAATAACCTTTCTCTCTCTATTTTTTCCTGTACAGTTGGTTGCCTATAGATTGCAGTAAAACAATGCATTGACATGTTTTTTATAAAAGTATACATAGCTGGTATGTATACATAAAAGAAAATCTCACTGTATAGATCAAAACGGGTTATTAAATTAATAATTGCTTTAACGTACTCAACTAATTCATTGGCTAATTGTCATTCCATATGAATATATGATCAATGCTCCATAAAAAAGTATTATTTACGTTAATATACATGTGTAGTGAAAGCATACATTATACTCATATAAAATTATATGCTAATAGCGATCAAGGCTGGTCATTTTTAACGGAAATATTTATGTAATATCAAAACATTTCACTTTTACGAAGAATAAAACTGTACCTACAACACCCACTGATAATATCTGCCAACTAAGGCATAAAATAAATTTTATATTGTAACACCAGTTTACATTCTACCCATGGTTTAATGTACAGGAACGAATGTTTTACACACACAAAAATGTGCCTATAATAAATTGCATGCATTTGGTTCGTAAAACCTTCATGTATCATGAAGTAAATATAATATTAAATCAATCTAGTTGCGCATTGCGATTTGCTATGCAAAGTAAAACGATAACGAAGTTTCTTTAGAAAGAATAACCCCACGACTTTACCGGTTATGCCGTTCAGCTGTCACTCAGACTTCAGTTCTATGTCATGAAAGTCTTTTCCAGATTTATATAAGTCTTTGGATGAAACATTCAAGATACACAAAGAAACGCTCATTGCATTTCATGTTGCATTTAGAGAAATGTCTAAGACGTGTTAAAAAGCTTACAACTAAGACACGCTTCCGTCTTAAAGGCATAGGTTAACTAGCCGCTTTGTATAGTAAAAGGATATTGTCTGAAAATAATCATCTGTAATTTATTGCAAGTACAAAAATTAGTTCAATAATTACATTTACAGTAAAATTTATTTTCTTTCAGCTTTGGCAGTCGTAGAACATCTAAATAAACGTATTTAACCACAACATTTTCAAACACAAAATAATATTCTACAGCGATGCGTAAGGTTACGTAAAGTACGGTGTATAAAAAAAACTTTACGTAATCAGAAAATGTTAAAAACTTTGGTAAGAGATTTGGAAAAAGAAGTGTGACAAACAGACACCAGAAAAATTGTACATGAAAAAACTACTTTAATAACATTTTATTGCTGAATTGCAACTGTTAACAAAAACATTCTTAACAAAAGCATTATATGAATCCATGGAAATGTCCCATAAGAGTACCACATTGGGCTATATAACGTCATGTCATGAAGGTGTTGGCAATAGCAAATATGCTTGAGAGAGGGGCAAAGTGAAAAGTACGTGTTAGTATTTTTTGTAACATCATAGTATTACAGGTTCAACAAAAAAAAGAAATGTGTGCCAAGCACACTTGAAACTTCTTCACGTGTTCTCACTGAAAGTGTTTTTTCCTTTAAACCTTTAAGACATTTATTAGCCTTTTACTGCAAAGACGGCACTTGCACTAGCAAAAATTGCATTTGTGTCGAAGAAGGTGTAACATGTTGCAAGGAATCTAGAAATTGTAAAAACGCGCAAGTAGACGAGGATGATATATTGGAAGAAAATTTTGAAATTTGATTTCCTTGTTAGGATCTTGTCCGTTTGTACTTCTCAACTTAACATTATTTTATTTCTAGCAATTTTAGTATTTTTTATAGCTGAATGTTTATTGTAATATTAAATAATTGCTGTTCTGCACGAAAACGTTGTTTAAACAAAAATTCGCATCAGGTGAATGATTTCATGTTACAGCAAGATAACATTATACGTACAATTCTTACTCTTTCAACGCCTAGCAAACTGTATTAGTGCATCCTTATCGCACCCATGCGTTAACTTTTCACAATATCGACAAGTCCAACTGTAAGCGAGGATAGTTTTATAACGCGACTATACATTGAACGAAACGAAATGTTCCTTAGACTGTAACGAAGTTTTGTATGTAACAAAAAACAAAATTGATATCGTGAGAAAAAAGGGTATCGGTATGTAAAATTAACAGAATTAGTTTAGCGTTCGTAAAAGCGTACAACAAAAGTATTTTTAGCATACATGTATTTATTTGAACTTTATAAATTATATACCAAAATCAAGGGCAATTAATGGGCTACGTGTGTAAATTAAAATCCAAGCAAGTAGGTATTTTAATTATCGACCTAGAGCCTTAAAAGTGCTACAGATAAAGTATCATTTACGCCTTTCTTCCGTTTACGTAAACGTACACAACCCACTTTGCGATCATGTGCGTACTGACTAGATTTGTTACAAACAAAACCTTTATTTTAGTTCTAAAAAGCTACGAACCATTGATTGTTTTGTTTCTTTGTGGTAATGTCAAAGATCATAGTGTAGTGTTAAAATATTATATATATTTATTTAATATTTTATTATAAACTATTAGACATAAAACAATATTAAAAACATCCAAGCTAAAATAATCTTTTAATTCAAAAATTAAAACGCCATAACGTCAACTGTTTGAAAATAAATACACCAAAATTAACCCAATAAAAAAAAGAGACTGCTACAAAACATGAGAGGGAGAGTGCTCTGCTTTAGTTATACGGCACGAACACAATTTTCGAAATTTTAAAACTTTTCAAAATTTGGAAAGTTTTCAAATTTCCAAAAAGTTTCAGAATTTTCATAATTTTCTAAAAAGTTTTAAACGTTTTCAAATTAAAAAAAATTAAGACCAATTTTTAAAAATTTTCCTTAGTTTTGTAAAATAAGAGCGTCACTAAAAATAGCGACTGCAAAAATGTCGCCGGCAAAAACAGCGCCGTCAAAAATAGTGCAGGCAAAAATAGCGAAGTCAAAAATGTCGCCGTAATAAAATAGCCATAATAAACATCCCGATTCAAATACTTTGATTTTAATGAAAGTTTGATTTGAGGTTTACACAAACTAAATCTAACTTCTATCAAAATGCAATGTATTTGCGGCGATGTTTCTTAAGGCGTTAATTTTGAGGCGGTATTTTTGCCAGCGGTATATTTGGCCGGTCCTGTTTTTGCCGATGACAATTTTGACCGGCGCTATTTTTGACGGCGCTATTTTTGCCGGGGACATTCTTTACCGGAGCTATTTTTGCCGGCGATTTTTTAAAAGGCGACATTTTTAAAGGCGTTATTTTAGCCGACGCTAACAGGCAACATTCCTTGCCGGCGCAATTTTTGACGGCGGGATTTCTGAGGGCGTTATTCTTGCCGACCCCATTTTTGACGGCACTATTTATGTCGACGACATTCTCTAGCGGCGCTATTGTGCCGGCTATTTTTGCAGGCAGCATTTCTTACCGACGCTATTTTTGACGGCAAGATTTTTTAGAGCGTTACTTTTGCCGACGCTATTTATGACAGCGCTATTTTTGTCTACAACAGTTTTTATCGGCGCTATTTTTCCGACTATATTTTTGAGCGCGCTGTTTTTGCCGGCTCAACTTTTGACGGGTCCAGTTTTGCCGGCGACATTCTTTACCAGCGCTACTTTTCACGGCGACATTTTTGATGTCGCTATTTTTGCCGGCGCTATTTTTGACGACGACTTTTTTGAGGGCGCTATTTTTGCCAGCGACATTTTTGACCTGCGCCATTATTGATGGCCAAATTTTTGGCGGGGCTATTACTGAGGCACTATTAATGACAGTTATTAAGACGCTATTATTAGCGTATACCGCATGCTCGACCCATAATAGGCCACACAGCGTGCCGAGCTGGGATTAGCAAGCTATAACGAAAATCGTAGAATTTTGATACGTTTTTAGAAATGAACCAATTGTAATAATACAAACGTACCTAAATTTAATTAACGGCTGATATTAGAAATCGGCACCCCTAGTTCCCTTGTCATATTTAATTGATATCTGTATTTGGTCTTCGCAGACAGACAAAACCCAATTTCACAGAAATAACAAGTTGAAAGTGGTGACAGTATGCGCAAAGCTTTTGGCTTAGCTAAAGGGAAGAAGTGCGAAAATATCAAAATTTAAAGAGGGGGGCGCAAGCAACAAAAGTTTGAGAAGCACTGGTGTAAACAGCTTAATTTTGACAATTTGACCCACACAGCTTGCGATTTGCGTTTTTAAGATCATTTCTGCCATTTAATTCGTAGCGTGAGTTTTTCGAATTGAACTTAATTGTGCGTATGGAAATACATTATTTGTTACAAAATATGTTAATTCTTATTCTGCAAACCGTTTGTTTAGTTCTTCTCGCAGATACTTAAATTATCTGATTTAATCAAGTGCTAATTGCAGTTTTAATAAATAACCGAGTACAATTTCTGTGGAATGTAAGCAAATAATTTTAGCTGGCGGTATATTAATCCGCTACCTTGTTCAATGGTGTATGTTCCCACACACTTCATATTAGGTACTAACTGTTTATTTAATACGATCCTCGCATTGCTGAACAATTGAAATTGCAAATCGTATTTGCACACATATCTTGAGTTAAAGGTGTGTATTAGTGCATTTTGAAATTACAACTTTTTCTTCCGTAAGATGTTATATGGTTAATCAATCATGGGTGGGAACACCATATTCGATTATGGATAAGTGGATATGAGTTACGACCAACTATATCGATGTGGTTTAGCTATTTAGCAGTTAATGGAAGTGATAGTAATATAAGGTATTTGTTCCTGTTTGTTTTTTTTTAATTACTAGAAAACGTAATAGATTTATCGGGTAGTTAATATTAATTACTTAAAAATCTATGAGATTCTATCTAACGTCAATTTCTTGTAACGGTTGATAATTTTATTCTGAGTACTTAAACTATTAAAGTAGCTTTATGTAAATAACAGCAATCAATAAAGTAGTTATAAGTCGTATAATTGATGTAAGTAGCCTTAATCTCCATGGTATATTAATTTATATTGATAATTAGATGGGTAATATTGTCTAATCGATATAAATACACTGTGCGATAAGATAAGGGCATTTTAAAATATTTTAACTACCAAGTAATCTCAATAAGGAAGAGATCTAACTCATTTCGAATGGTGTGTGGAACAAGGAAGCATTGTGAAGTCGCTTAACCCTATATTTTCTTGATGAGGGCTTATTAACACCTACAAATTCTATATACGAGTATCGTTCCAAATGTACGTGGCCTAACACAGAGATGGCGCTAATTCGGCGGAATTTGCATTACCATTTTTCAGAACCATCCTTTCTTAGGTTAAATATGACAGTATAGAGCGATCTGTCAATTAGTTTTTGTTTCACAGTGCGCTAAAGTGACCGTCTTGAGTGATTTCGTAAATAATGGAAAAAAACTGGGTTGCGAGCAGTGATAAAGTACTTTCATTTGAAAGGCTTAACACCAACCGAAATCAATGCAGAGTTTGATTCGACATTTTTGAAGTCCGCTTCTTCGTTTTCAATGGTTAAAAACTGTTGCGGAGTTTAAGCGTGATCGTGTGAGCACAAAAGACGAACCCCGCAGTGGACGCCCGAAAACGGCTACTACCCCGGATATGATTGAAAAAGTCCTCGTATCGTATTGGATGACCGTCGAGTAAAAGTGCGCGAGATAACAGACATAGTGGGCATCTCAAATGACAGTGTGGACAGAATTGTAACTGAAGAATTGGAAATGAAATAATACTCCGCGCGTTGGGTGCCGCGTTTGCTCACACCGCGACCGGAGCAAAAACTGAATCGTTTAATTGTTTCTCCCGACCTTTTGACACGTTTTCGCCGCAATCCGAAGGATTTTCTGAGCCGTTTTATAACCGTCTATGAAACCTGGGTCCACCATTACGCTCCTGAAACTAAGGGACAGTTCAAACAATGGACACACAAAGGTTCTCCGCAACCGAAGAATGCAAAAACGGTTTTGTCAGAAGAAAAGGTTATGGCAACTGTATTTTGGGATTCTCATGGATCCTCTTCGTCGATTACTTGGAAAAGGGAAAAACAATAAATGACGAGTATTATGCCAATTTGTTGCAGTAATTGAGCGACAAAATCAAAGACAAACGACCTCATTTAACGAAAAAGAAAGTGCTTCTCCATCAAGATAACACACCTGTACACACGTCTGCAATCGCCATGGCCAAAATTCATGTATTGGGATTCGAACTAGTGCATCATTCGCTCTATTCGCCATATTCGGCTCCCAGCGATTTTTATCTATTTCCAAACCTGGCTCGGCGGTAAAAGATTTTCATCCAATTCCGAGGTAATCGCTGCTGTAAATAGCTATTTTGAGGACTTGTGTTCATCGACCTACAAAGACGGCATTGCTGCTTTGCAGCATCGTTGGAATAAGTGCGTTGAGGGAGCAAGAGACTATATTGAAAAATTAAAAAAAAATATTTTTTGCCCAAAAAACTTGCGTTTTCTTTTTTAGGCCACGTACATTCCGAACGATCCTCGTAAGTCACTATAATCATCATGTTAACACTTCGGCCCCAGTCATCCCCAGTCACTTTCACTTAAAAATTTTCAATGGCACACTATATTTTTTTGACGGATTATGTTAGAGGACATCTTTTTTAGTATGTAGCACTTTTTTCAGGCAGACATACTAAATAAGAGTCCTTTTTCATAATTCGTTATAAAAAACATAGTGTGCTATTTGAAATTTTGAAGTGAGGATGGTTGGGGGTGGTTAGGGGCGGAATACTAACATGATAACTATGGCGACTTACGTTCACCTTTGCACTGACGGACACCCTAAAATATTCAAATTAGTAACTTCAAAGCCATTGGAGATAATTACACTCGCACTTTTCGCGCGAACACCTTGTATAACAACATACCGATCAGTTGGTAAGACTCATCAAAATTTATGATTGTTGAAAATTAATTATTTCTGCATTTCTTTCATATTTTATTGACTATAAATTAGTAATATTATTATTGGAATAATTGACATTAACGATTAAGTTATCGCATTAATATTTATAGTTACAATATTCTGGGGGAGAATGTCTTGTGTAGGAAAACTATATTGCACCATAAATTATGTACAACAGTAAGAAATTTTCACCTAAATTTTAACTCGTACTGAAACACACATATGAGCGCTATTGTATTTGTTACATATTATTATAGTTCGGATTTCTAGTCTAGTATTTTGTTAGTATTTAAATTATGAGTCAATCAATTAACAATAATTTCTGCCATAATTTCTTTAAATGTATAGTTGGCGCATACCTAAACTTTTAAACGAATTATCTAATAGCTTTGAATGGTATGTATGTATGTATGTATGTATGTATTTTAGGTCTTACGGCACTTAGGCCACATTGTAGGGCCCATTGTGCGTACTACCTTACATACCAAGTCCTTAAAAACTACTTAAACTATTCTATGTTAAGAGGTTTCCAGGAGCTGACAACTGCCCTGACCCGGATTCGAACACCGGGCCAAATAGAGCCACATACTCCCGAAAGCCACTGTGACCTTGGCTGCAAGCGCCGACTACACTCGCCTACCAAGGCCCCAGCTTAGAATGGTAACACATCCACATGTTTGACCTTAATCTACCTTGTGCAGGTAGTTATTATTTATTTGGTCAACTGCAATTGAAGCTTATGTAATACTTTAATAAAATAAGACAGGGTTCATTAGCGTAGAATCTAAATGGGCATGAATTTTAAAAGTACTTCACTAAACAATTTTATAAAACTGCAGAAATATGTTTTTCAATTGAAATGTAAAATAGGAACTACGAATTGATCAAAATGGAACGTGTAAATTCAATAATACATCGAGAAAGTCCTACGAAAGATAAGTTTGGGCTATCAACATTTATAAAGAAAGGAAAACCACCGTTGAATAGAAAACTTAAGAACTACAGTACACAACAACTTTTTCTAAATTCCCATTCGAAAAATTAGTTCTCTTGTCCAATATGTTTCACGTATTGAATTTGAGCACGCCCATGCTTTTTGTTTACTTGTTGAATTTTAACGAAATTTTTAGCTCTTCTGCGACTAAAAGTCTGGTCTTTAAACATTATTAATTCTCTTTTCCTATTACAGAATAAATTAGGCCAAGTTCGAAAGAAGCGGATCATGTTTAAAACCACGAGTTAACAAAAGATGAAATACGTCAAATTTGTTTTGTGCATGTATTCCTGAAGAAATTTTTATCGGAATGAGAATACATTGAATTGACAAACCGGATAATTTTTATTAACAATCTCAAACGTGACCTACAAATTTTAAAGCCACTTTTAATTATTGTCGGTATTCTCATTTTGATTTATTGGTTGTTTACTAAAATCTAATAAATATTGTTAAATGGTAGTTTTATTATTTCTAGCTACCAAAAAAAAGAAATAAAATTTAAGCACATATTTTTATTAGGTGAATTGTTTGTTCCATATAATAAACAATTAGGTATTCAATCATACCAATAACAATTTAAGCGTATTCATTATTGAACTTGCTTGGGTAATGGCACATAAATCATTTTGCAAATTTCAAGGTCAGATAATCAAATTTATAGCGATATGAATAACTCAATTAAGTACAAACACGAAAATAATAACAATAGTTGTAAAATTTACCCGGAAATGTCGATTTAATAATAGTGTATCGATAGTAGCTATTATAAAATTTCAAAGCGCTGCAGGTAAGCTCATTAAAAGCAAAATCCGTGCTCTACATGAAAACCGTACTGATCACGACTTTACCGGTAGTGTTCCCAAAAACGCTTTTGTTAGAGAAAATTATTTAATGAATTAAAAAATCTAGGATATTGTAACCGAGCAATAGTAACTAGTAAAATTAGGAACACAGTAAAGCGGCTTTATTAAACTTTAATAAAAAAAAGGATTTTCAATAACTCTACAACTCTCTAACATTAAAATTATGATGTTGTGTTATAGTTTTGTCAAGCAAGGACACTATTTTACCGTGTAACGGCATGAAACAAGTTTCGAGCTAAGTTTTACTGCAGGAAACATACTAACTAGTAGAGTGCAAAGCGGACTCTATCTTGACTGTCGGGAGACATGAGAGGTAAAAAGCTACGATCTTGCACCAAATGTTAAGGATTACAAATTTGCAAATTGTCAAAAAATCGTCCTGTGCAAAAGGGCGTTATACATAATTTTCAAGCTAGAGGTACAGTTTTCCAAACGATTTTCAAGTTCTTGTAAAATTGTGTTTAATGTCCCATCTGTGTTTGCTATATATTTTTGTACTTGTGCTTGGAGTTTTTTCTAATTGTGTTTTTTTGTGAGTAGCTGTGAACGCTTCTTCTGATTTAAACCTTTTTGACAAAAGACGCATTTGCTCATACTAAAAATATTTCTTCCTTCATCCTTCTCTAAAAATTACACCATTATATAATTAAGTTTGCTTTGATCTTGTTGTTTATTTAATATAATCGCAATCAGCCTTTACGTCCCACTGCTGGGCACCGGCACTCTTCTCTGACACGTACTCTCCTTAGCGCTAAGGTGGAGTATGGGGGACCTACAGTTTAACGTCGAATCCGAACGACTAAATTCCAGATAAGGTTTCAGGCATTAAGACCCCACGGCTGCCTACACCGGATTGGGGACTGTGAGTGGCGGGTTGCGGCATAGATTTTTTATTGCTGCATGGCTTCGGCGGGGAATCGAACCCTAGACCTTCAGCGTTAGAGACTGAGCGCCCAACCTCTGAGCTACCGCCACTCTATTTTAAATTTTAATATAATAACTGCACGAATTTTTTGATCGGTAGTTTTTATTGTAACTAGAGCAATAATTTTCCAAATTCAAAAATCATTATATAAAATATAAATTTATTTTAAGTGTTTATAGTATTAATTTAGGACATGTTTTATAAGAAAATATCAAATTCTGCAAAATCAACAAAGTTTCATAAAAGTAGAGCAGAAATTAACACACATTCTTGCAAGGTTGCAATTGTGTATTGCACTGGTCAGTAATTAAGTAGATAATAATTTTAGATATAGAAATAAGTTTAGATAACGCACTAAAATTCCTAATGCAAGTCAATTATTTTTATTCAATTATTACAATCAAAACTTTTAGTCGCTGACTATAAATAATCAACCATTAGGGAATGGACGGTTGTTGCACATTAGTTCAAATTCCAGATGGATTAAGTTGCACAGTTAGAAATTAGCTGCACTTTAGTTAACTTCCAGTTTCAGATGAGTTAAGTTGCACATCAATCAATTAAGTAAGTTAGTAAAGAACCAGCTTAGTTGCAATGTAATGCATAATTAGATGTAAACTTGCGGTCTAAATATCCTTCTAAGAAGAAAAACTGCAGCTGCAATGGCAGTTGCACAATATTTATATTAAAAGGTATTTAGTGACGATTAATTAAAATCAAAGAGTAAGTTGTAATGTTTACCCAACTGAATTTTTATTTTTGTACTTGTATTATATTATAATACATGTTATTGGTACTAATAATGGTATTTATTTATTGATTAATTAACTCCCTTTTCAGCATTACAATTTACAGGGCTGGTACAAGTTAATGTATAATAATGTAGAAAGTGGTTTAAATTATTTTTAATCTTCTAGGTTCTTTTAAGTATTCAAAAATCCTTCTCCAAAAATTATTATCAACAACATAAAAACTTTACATTGTCAAATTATTACATTATTTCCTCCCTAAATTTCATACATACTTTCAAATTTTCCTGGGATTTTTCGGTACCGTTTACAAAATTCTCCAAACTGTATTTGCAGATCAAGCACTGCTTCAAAGGTTTCACGATGTCAAATTTAAATTTTGTTTCAAGCTCATTTTCTAAGCTTGTAATTTCCAAAATCGCCATGTTTTTGGATTTAGAAAATTGAAAATGCTAATAAATGTAAGTGTCAACTATTATTTGTTAATTAGGAAGACAAGAAAGGCCCAAGTTAAGTTAAAGTCGGAGTTTTAGTCTTAAGGTCAGAGATTAGGTTGGAATGCTAGGAAAGAACATCCTGTGACCCTACTGCACCTTTGCAGTTACATATATAACGTTATGTCCTTTGAAGTATACTTCTCTCGAAGAAGACCTAGAAGTGCTAGCACTAACAATATTAAAAGAATTGCTAGCACTAACAATATTAAAAATTTTGAATATAAACGCCTCGCCCGTCTGCTGGCTGACGCAAAAAGTACCTTACTAAAGTGTGGGTGCGGGATGAGCACAGCAAGGAGAAAGAAGCGAGAACTCGTGACTCATACATGCGGTAGCAGCCATTCTGTAGATTCTGGTTATTTCAACTATCTCTATTTACATTATTTGTGTGGTTACTACAATTTGCAAATTTATATAATTAACATCATCAGCACGAATCAAGCTACAATTCATCACCAATACTATTTTTGTAGCCGCAATACTTTAGCAGATATGACAGTGTAAACAGCAAAAGTTTAAAAATAATTAGAATTTTGTATAGGATCAATGCGAGAAAATAACACGTAAAAAAGTTTAGCTCTTCCGTAAGGGACCGAGTATTTTGACAAATTAATGATTTTTTAAAAACAGAAAGGCCACAGGCAATTTTTTGAAAATTTTGCCACGGGTATTTGTAATATTTAAATTTCTCGCTGTGTCTCTAACTCGAAAATTGTGTCTAGCGCCTTTTTGCACGAGACGATGTTTTGAGAACTTGCACTATTTGAATCCTTGCGGCATAAGGAAAGTTTTTGCAAGTTTGTAGCTTTTTACCTCCCTTTTTAAGCGACCTTTTTAGCCGCGAGCCCAATGCTATACGCAAATTATCTACTTAAAGATTTTTCTTTAACAAAAGGAAACTTACCTTTGCCGATAAGTTGGTGATGCAAGCTGATTGTCGTTAAACGAATGTCTCCTATAATCCTTATGCTTTTTCTTACGCAAACCTTTACCTTCACTATGATACGAAGGATTATTTCTAGAAAGAGGCATATTTACAGCCGGCACTATTGTATTACTAGGGGCATGGGCAGCTCGATATCCGGACCGAAGCTCCCTAAACCATTTTGTTAGCAGTCCACCATCGCTGCCAGAAGAAGAATCGGCGTCGTTCTTCGACCTGTAAAGAAAACACATTTAGTACATAGATTTTTGCGTCTTTTATACTAACAATATCCCCCCCTCCGTTAGAGATGACTTAATAACACCTTATACCAAAAGCAGGGTTACTTTTGCACCAAAAATTTGTGTAAACTTCTAATTTCGATTTCACTTCAAATCAGTATCTGTAGCCTGTATCTAAAAAAATTCTTTTTATCAGGTCGTTTTATTACAACACTTCACTTTTAAACTCCAATTGATTTAAAATAAAATTAGCTTTTATCTATCAACTAAAATTTGTTTTCCGGACTTTTAACATTCCAATTATTAATTTTCTATATTAAAACATCGATTTATAATTTGTACTTTTGAATTGATCGAGTTCATTGATTTTTATTAAATTTATTACGAATTTAGAAATTTTGTGCAGTCTTGATGCTAATATTTAAAAATATTACTATCAAATAGAACTGTATACGCTTAAGACACATAAGATATGCCACATTTTTCCCGAAGCTCGTCAGAACCCATTGAATTTGTATTCAATCCGAAAGTTAAGAACTTTGCCGTTCACCTGTGCAATTGAAATTAAAATCAAATCAAGATCAAATAACATTAAAGGGGAATTACACTAGTAACTCCCTCTATTATGTGCGGCGAGAAAAAGTTGCAAAGCAACAAACCGGCAAAGTTGCACATAATAGAGGGAGTTACTAGTGTAATTCCCCTTTAATGTTACACTTTCTGGCATATATCTGTTCGTTTGCTTTTGGTTTCAATTATGGTTAGAATTATGTCCACCTGATGAGTTCAAATAAGAACGAAACATGTAGTGGTCTATTCTAGCCATAATTGAAACCAAATCTCTTCTTTCTCAAGATCAAATAGTTTGATAGTTATTTAAAACCGACCGCGCGCCCGTGTTGTATTTTACTGCTAATTTGAATATTGTAGGAATCGAAGTTTGCTCTTGGTAAAGTTCAGAAATAAGAATCCTGAGATTGCTTAAAACAATTCTTAGGGCGTTGTTTTGAGATACCTTAGTGATAAGCTCTGGGAATCAGGAAAATGTACCGAACTCCTGCAAATAAGTCACAAGTCCCGTATAAAGTAATTTTATTTCAATTTTTCCGTCTCCGAGTGATTTATGGCAAATTTAAAGGTTTTATTATATTTTTATTAAAATTGGCGAAGGTTTGTTCACGTTACTAAATTTACTAATTTTCATTCCTGCTCTGTGATACACGATGCGAAATTAATATTGATAAATCTAATCGGTATTTATATTTTTATAATAATACGACGAGAGGTAACCGTTTCGAAGTAACGATCAGTTTGAATAAAACAGAAATAATTAATTTAGTTGAAGAAACCATCCAGCAGCCCACCGTTTCTATCATTTATACCAGCTATATTGGCAAAAGTCCTTTTTATTTATCACCGTTTTGACACCAGAATTTATTATTGTTCAATTGTATGATTAGTAATAAGTTGCACATATTAGGTTAATTTTGAAATGCTTAATTTGAGTTTGTAAATATTTAAACGACATTTTATTGTTTGATTTGATTTTCGATCTGACTTGAGAACGAATGCTTAACGATGGAGATATAACTCCGCAACCTGTCTTTGCATACGACGTTAGATCTGCGCACCCAGAAGTACCCAGTGGCGTACGCGACCAGACGCAGTTCTTAGTAATTTTTCTTTTCTGGAATTTAAGTTTTATACAAACAAACAATTCCTGTGACGGCCTTGCCTTTGCAATCAGTTATCGAGGCCAAAAATATATATTTAAAAGTATGTTGTATCGCTTATCGCTTTTTTTATGCTAATACAAGAAATGTTGCATCATTTAAAAGAGAAAAAATTCTCTCTTTCATTGCATTAAAAAAATTATCCATACATATAGGTATAAAAGCTAAAAGGGTTTTCTTCTCCGGTTCCTCCAGCGGCTACCGCTTCGCCAATTTGGACCATTTTTTTTCAATGAAAGGTCTCTATCCTCAGATGGAACATGAAACATTTTTATATTTTTATTCTACGTCGATTTTTTAATAATAATTATTTTAATTTATAATATATATGAAAGTCTGCTAGACGCGCTTCACTTGAGGCGACATCTATATTAACCCCGCGTCTCATTATTGGAACTAATGCATCACGTGACTTAGCATTTCGCCGGTTCTGTCAACGCTCAGTCTGTCAGTGCATTGTGCGCTGGGGTAACACTAGTTTTTATTTAATACAAAAATACAAAAAAAATTGAAACAGTAATTAAAAACGGTAATACGAATCGCTCATTTTTAAAAAACCCGTTTGGGGATCTAAAATTTTTTTAAGGAATGTGTGCTTTTGAGAATATTCTAACAAGAACAAACGCATATTAATTGAAACTTAAAAGCAATTTGTTTAATTTTAGAGAAAAACTAATCGCGTACGGATCTCATTTGTTTAATTAATCTATTTTTATATTTTGATTTCCTTTCATCGAAGCCGGGTAGAAGCTCCCGAGAGTACCCGTAACTTAAGGTCGTCGTGTACTTACTGTGATTGGCATTACAATATTTCTGTACTGTATGCATGTTTGATAAGCATGCTTGAATGGTAAACGTTTAAAAATCTGATGTAATGCGATACGCTATTTTGACATGGATATTGATTTAACTGTCGTTTAGTAGACGAGCATAGTATATATTGCGGAAATTGTAAATACCAGATGTCAGATTTCTATTTTTGTTCTATCCATTTAAATGATTTTCTTTGAAAACTCGTCGAACATAATTTTAAATAAACTAAAAATGAAACGTTTTAAATAAGACGGGTAGGAACTTTTGTCATCATATCTGTTTACGAAAGTGAGTTTTATGTGAACGTGAAGTAATGAGATTTGCCCTTAAGTATGATGTGAAAATAGGAGTTCAATTTGATGCATATATTTTTAATAAACATAACCGAACGCTCGTGCTGAATTTATTACATATTTAAATAATTGAGCAATCATAGTTCGTTTGTATTGTTTTCCTGAAACTCGTCAAAAGTTTGAATGTATTCAAACCGAATGTTAAACATTAACGACTGCCTGTGCTTCATTTACTGCAAACTTGAATACCTGAGCAATCACAGTTCGTTTGCAATTTTTTCGCGAAAATCTGTCACAATTTTGAATGTCATTCAAACAGAAGGTTAAACTTTAACGACCGCCTGTGCTGAATTTACAGCAAACTTGAATAATTAAGCAATCATAATTAGTTTGCAATATTTTCTTAAAATCCCGTCAAAATTTGAACGAATATTCAAACCGAAAGTTAAACATTAACGGCCGCCTGTGCCTAATCTACTGCAAACTTGAATAATTGAGCAATCATAATTCGTTTGTAATATTTTTCCGAAAACCTGTTGAAATTTTGAAAGTTATTCAAACCGAAAGGTAAACTATGACAGCCGCCTGTGCTGAATTTACTGCAAACTTGAATACTTAAGCAATCATAATTCGTTTGGAATATTTTCTTGAAAATCTGTCAAAATTTTGAATTATATTCAAACCGAAAGTTAAACATTAACGACCGCCTGTGCTGAATTTACTGCAAACAAAAGTAATTAAGCAATCATAGTTCGTTTGTAATATTTTCCCAAAAACCCGTTAAAATTTTAAATGTTGTTCAAGTCGAAAGTAAAACTATGACAACCGCCTGTGCCGAATTTACTGCAAAACTTAATTCTTGAGAAATCATAGTTCGTTTGTATTCCTAAAAACTCCACAAAATTTTGAATAATATTCAAACCGAAAGTTAAACTTTAATAACCACTTGTGGTGAACTTACTAAAAATTTGAATAATTGAGTAATCATAGTTTGTTTGAGAGTGGTGGTAGCTCAGAGGTTAGGAGCTTAGTCTCTAACGCTAAAGGTCTAGGGTTCGATTCCCCGCCGAAGCCATGCAGCAATAAAAATCTATGCCGCAACCCGCCTCTCACATTCCCCAATCCGGTGTAAGCAGCCGTGGGGTCTTAATGCCTGAAACGTTCTCTAATGTTTAGTCGTTCGGATTCGACGTTAAACTATAGGTCCCCCGTACTCCACCTTATCGCTAAGGAGAATACGTGGCAGAGAAGAGTGCCGGTGCCCAGCAGTGGGACGTAAAAGCTGATTGCGATAGTTTGTTTGTAAAAAAAATCCGTCAAAATTTTGAAATTTTATTAAACCGAAAGTTAAACTTTGACCACCGCCTGTGCCGAATTTACTGCAAACCTGAATAAATGAGCAATTATAGTTTGTTTGTAATATTTTCTCGAAAACCCATCAAAATTTAGAATAACATTCAAATCGAAAGTTAAACTTTAACGACTGCCTTTACTGTATTTACTGCAAACCTAAATAATTGCGCAATCATAGCTCGTTTCTCCAAAACCTGTCAAAATTGGCGGGGTATTTTAGTGCACAAAACTTGTGTAAAGACTTCTACCTGAATATTATAATTCAACCGTTTGTCAAAATTTATGTTACCAGTTTTCGATTCGCGTCAGTTTAACGAATTCCACTTTCTAGAGAAGTCCCACCTTGGAAATCGCTACAAGAATTGTGTTTAAAGAGCAGTGATTTCCCCAAAGCTCGATGTAAAAAAACCTCAGATATTTTATTTTTAAATATTGTTACAAACTAACATTGATTTGTCTAATATTTAAGTTTGCAGTAAATTCAGCACGGGCGGGCTGTAAAATCTAGCTTTCGGTTTGAATACATAATTCAGAGTGTTTGACGAGTGTTTGAAAATTATAGCAAAGAAACTATGATTGCTTAATTATTCAAGCTTGCAATAGGACCGGATCAAGAAGACTAGTTAGCTCTTTGAAGTTCAGGCAAGGAATTCTTATAGTTTTGACAGCGGGGTGCATTTTAAAGGGAACGAAAATTTCACTTTTGGAATGCGCGCTTCGATGCAAAAGAATTCGGAGGAGAGATGTTAACGACATAATTTTAAGTGAAATTTTAGAGGTATCTGAAGTAACAGAAAATTATTTTAACGGTCCGAAATAGATTTGTACAAAACTACCAAAATATAATTGTTCGGCGTATACATTTCAATAACCCTGCTTTGGCACAAACATTCTTTTTCTAAACCTGTAAACATTTCAATAACCTTCAAAGCAGACATTTCAAGGTCATTTTAAATTGCAGTTGTAGAAGTTGCAAGCCACTGCAGCCTTATATTTACCTTGAATATTGCACAAGGTAACTTATTTTTCTTAAAATTAGTTTTTGTTTGCCCTAGCCTATTTCAAGTTCATTATTACAACTATTTATATAACAGCTTTTAATATGTACATGCTTGGGGAAAATATTTGATTATTTAAAACTGTACACCAAAGACACAAATCGTTGATTTTGTAATTGCTATTCAGTTTGTAAGTGTAAGAAATTTGTGAATAGTTAATAATCACTGTAAATATTTATGTAAAATATGTTAAACGATGTGACAACGTGTCAACTGCAATTCCTGTAGATGAATTTTGCATAAAAGGCAAATAAATAGGTGTGCAAAGCAAAAATAAGTGGGTACACTTTACGTTATCTTATTTAGCATTTAAAAGCAAACAAATTACCTTTCCTGAAACACCTTGAACTTAGGTAATGAACTTGATGAGTTACAGGTTTCCGAACACAATATCGATGCTTAACAAGACGTATTGCATATTACAAGCGAATTCTTAGCAATATGCGGTTTGCTTTATATTTCCACGCGGGTTAACTTATGAAACTAATAACGTAGTTTGACCTTATCCTTGCAGAAAAAATTGGGTTCATGGTTATGGGTCTAGGAAGGAGAAATAAACTTATACAGAGAAAGAACGTCTAACAATTCAACTTCGTAAAGCCTTTCTAGATAAATCACTCGAGCGTAATATGAGATCGAAATAATTTTCTACCAATGTATAAATTAGTCTGATTTATTGTTCACATCAACGTGCAATATGACGTTAACGTTTTGGATTACCTAGCGTAAAAAATTAATAACAGAGTTTGATGAGAAGGATAAATGGATGTTGTGATAATCGAAATTTATTAAAGTAACTCGGTTGCTAAGTTAATTTAATTATAAAAAAAAGATTGAAAATAACATGAACACATCCCAACAAGAGCTGCAGTTATTTTCAAGGAATATTTTCACGTGGCCGTCAATGTGGCCACGAGAAATTGCTCATGGCCGCATTAACATAAAATGTAACAATAAATAGGTATAAATATCTTTCTGAACTTTCTCACCCATGTGCATTGGGTTGGTCTGGAATTATTTATCGATACCTAGATATCATTTTTTTTAGAGGGTTAATATTGACATACCTAGTTGTAAGACTAAGAATTATGCAAAATAATTCTATCTAATATTATGATTGGTTTAGCGTCGAACGCAGAAAGAAAGAGCTCCTGTTGGGACATATGTGTCCCAGCTGATGTTTGACAATTATTGTTTTGTAACATTCGCATAGGAACTGCAGAGGGATGGGATATTTCAGTAGTTTATGATTAAGTGAAGCTGTGCTGCAACTGGCATCACTGTATTGACCACAACAGTGTATTACTAATTAGCTGTGCACGTGTTGCCAACACAGAGCATGCCGTGTTTGGTTGTGATAGCTAGTTTTCGTATTGTTTGCTGGGCGATGAAGTAATATATTTAGTGTATAACGTACAAATGAATGTAAGTAGAGAAATATTATGTTAGCCAAGCGTTTTTTGCAAATTTTTATTGCTATATTTACCAAGCGGGACATCCGCGTCCCGATAGATTTCTTTGGAGGGATCAATGTGTCCCTACAGGTTTGAACTGCGTGTTTATGTTTGTGTTTTATTGCAGCATGAGTGGCTGTAATGAAGAATGAGCAGGGATTGCAAATAACATCGAATAACCATATGAGGATGATGAGAATAGTGTGTGAAGTATTAGACGACACTCAAAAGCGGTTAAATTATATACAAATATAGGCGACCACTTGTCTGAACAAGGAACTTCCAGACGTCGTTGCTATAGGTGTGGCCAAAAGAACTTTGCATGAACTGTTTCGCTCTATATCACACCTAGTTTTTAGCAAGTATTATTTTTGTATGTGTTATAAATTACTAGCGCGACATAAATTTCCCGCGAAACGATACTGTTGGGACGTATATGTCCCATTCAATTTTTTCGGAAACCCAATAAAAAAATTTAAATTGCTAGTTTATTTGCATGTTCATATAGCCTAGTAACACGATATTTAAAAAAAATCATTACAAAGCAAATCAAGGGCAAAAGGTTTAATTCAAGACAAATTTCCAGAAATATTCCAGAACATTATGTATTTTATTTTAACATTTTCTACATCTTATCGTTGTGAAATTAAATTCTCTGCAGGAGCATGTATAAAATCCAAATACAGAAATCGAATCAGCATTGCACATGAACTAAGAGCAGTTTTTTTTCAAATTTAGAACCAAACTTTTCAACAAAAAAAGCTCATCTAATTTAAAAGTTTCAGTAAATTAAGTAAGTTATTACTAGTTTATCATAACATAATATTTGGATTATTATGTAAAGGCAATTTGTTGAGTTGATGTATTTATTGTAGTTAGTTTTTCGATGTATTATTTCGTAGTGCCGGTTGTCGTCGGTTTGAAGAATGTTGATTTTATATCCTTAACTTCCACCCTCTGGGTTGTGTGAGGACGTTCTAGTGGGAACGACTTTCGAAGCAGCGATGCCTGCGTGCGGTTTGGTCTTGCGTATCGCACTAGTGGCGACACCAGCCCGTCAATTTGCAGACGAATAAATACATGTTTGGCAATTTTAAATATCATGCTTGTTCATATTTATTTATTTTTGGGTCCGTTGTAACATTCCCTTAAGCAACACTTTTTTCGTTGCTGAATTTTTAAATTTATAACCGGTATCTGACAGAATTCCTTAGGCCAAATCCAACGCTATTTTGTAGAACCTTTTAACTTCTAATTGGAGGCCGTAACGTATTATAAACGATAATTTTTGAAAAAATAAATACTGCAAAGTGAAAATATTTTCTAATTTTCGAAATTTTCAAAACAATATTGCTCAGAAATTGGCCACACCATTTTGCTTAAATTTTATAGGCTTATAGAGCTAGGGATGGCTGCAATTTGGTTCACGTCCTAACGAGCTCCCAGTGAAATTAATATCTTTTTTTAGTAAGCATCTTTGTTGAAGCTAAATTGCTCATGAAAGATAGTTTCACAGTTTGGTTATTAAATGCAAATTTTGTTCCCCAAATTTTTTCTTTGGTCTATGTCTTTCCTTAATCTTAATCAAAAAAAATTGTTTTACTCAAAAATAAAATCAATTGTGGTAAACAGCCCAGCACGTTCGCGGCTATGAGCCTATAATGTCTCCTATGTGCTTGCCGTTAGGTTTTTTATACGCTCCCGCTATCGTGCTAGAATTAGTGTGATCTAGAGTCACATGAACATGCGGTGGCTGAACATACTGGTATAACTAGCCATAAGATGGACTTTGAGAATGCTTGAGTACCCGCCAGAGTACCTCATTACTTCCCTCGCATTATACGTGAAGCAATTGAAATTGAGAAACAACCTAACAATATAAACAGGGAGGATGGTTGTAGACTCAGTAAAGCTTTGACTCCAGTAGTTCCTCCTCTAAGGACTCGTAAGCATAATCGATCTCACGATCACGCTCCACCGGGTGCGTCTTCCGTCCAACGGTGACAGCAAACCGAAACTCCGCCGTTCTGCCCGACTGGCTCACGGGAAATTAAGTTCCTCCGCATCCCGGGTTTGAATTCAATGCTCTAATCACTCTGAAGATGCAAACTAAAATGTCTTGCGGAACGTTAGTTTGTATGTACAGCTAACAGGCATAAGCCGATTATGTATTCTTGTCCTGGCAAACAAGATACTGTAAGATCAAATCCTTGTTCGCCCCATCGTTCAAATAATCTAAGCACACGGCCCTGTTTGGGCAGACTGAGCCCAGGAGCAGATATTGTTCAAACTATTAGAGCAAATGCTTGTAAAGGCAGATAAGCTACAGGTCGGTCCTTACCTGATTATGCTGGGTGTAATCCCCAGATGATGACTAGGTCTAAGCCGAAAATAAATTGTAATATTGACAATTTTACATCAGTTAAGCTTCAGAAAGTTTTAAATGTTGAAAATTTAAACAATACCTCACATTTGACCGAAATAAACCATCAATTGGTATAATTAATAGCTGAAATGATAGATTTAGAGAAAAATGTCCATTATCTGACGAAGAAGAATTGAATCGCGAAAACGTTTCACCAACTAAAGTAGAAAATCTCCAACAAGCTCTGACTATGCCACTTATTTAAGGTCGTTTTTATTAAATGTCTTTGAAATCAGATTTTTATAGAACTTCCTTCCGGTCGGATTTCCATCTTTACAAAAGAAGAGCGTCGAGTAGATGACTGAGCTATTTCTTTGTATCTTATCGAAAGAACTGAGCCATAAAAGTTTATTATTCACATTTCAAGTATCAACTCTTTACTTCTGACAGATCGAAAGTTGTTAAAAACAAAAATTTGCATTCTGTATTTTTTTAGCTGAGCTTTCTCTGAATTTGTTGACTAGTGACATTTAAAAAGGTCGTTGCGGTTCTACGGTTCCATTTAGAATAAAATGATACATAAATTTATTGTTATGTTGTAGAATTTTGATGCGGATAGTCTAATCTAAAAGCTTAATTTTTTATTGTGTATTTGTTGCTACAAGATCTAATAAAAAGAAACGAAGCAAACTAATTGTTATTTTATTACCCAGTGTTAGGATTTGCTATGAAATGTTTGCACGAAAGGTTTTTCTTTCTGAATATAGTTGAATGATTGTCATTTCTGAGTACTTCAAGCTTCATTTGTCAACCATTTCGCTTGTTAACTGTTCGTAAGCTCGTTTACGTTGTTCAAATGTCCGATCTCAGATCGTTGAATAGCAGGAATTTTTCCTGATTTATATTTGTATTTAATTTATTTTGCATGTCATGCAGCTCGCTTGACTTGGCGGTCTACAAAAAGTAATCCTACGTCTTGTGCGATTTTCAGTTTGGATTTGTACGGGGTCAATTAAAATTCTTCCTATATACTATAGAGGATATACTTTTTGTTTTTGAGTGATTTATGTTGACAGAAAATTATTCAAATATTGCCTAATTTGCTGGAAATAGCGTGGAATCGTAAAACGTGCTTCTATTAACGCAGGTGGTCTCCCATCATTAGTGCTATTCCTGTCTAATCTTTCTATAAAATTGAACATTTTGTGGCATTTATTGCTGCATTTTGCAAATAAATTAGTACATTTTGTATAGGATCCAACATAATCTACGATACACGTGTAAAAATGTTCCAAGACATCCTCCATTCGATGCTATTTTTTGTTAAAGCTCGATCACATAGCAGTTAACAGTTCTTTTTTAATTGAAAATTCGAATCAATGAACACCAACTTTCATTCTTGTGATTTAAACTTCTTTTTTTAAACAATGATAAATGGATTTTGTATTTAAATACCAAAAATTGTAAAACGCGCTGAAAATATGCGGAAAATGTAAAATTCGTAGTTAATAAATGTCTGGTTTGTTAAAACATTAAAATCCATAAACAGCAGTTTTGATGTAAAATGGTTTAGCGTACACAAAACACTGTGTTTGTGTTGGATGCCCATTGAACTAAATGCCATCTTGTTTATTATGTAAATGACGATAACATCATTTACATAATAAATAAGTACGTGTTAATTAACACTAATAGAAAGTGCTGTATATGTGGGCCTATATCCGGAACATGTGAACCGCTTAACAATGCATAATGAAGAATATTGAACATCGTAATCATTTAACCAACAAAAGTAATTCAAGCATAATAGTGAAATACCGCGCCGCGCCGTTTTGCAGGTTCTCAAAAGAATCATATGTGATAAAGAAAACAACAATGGTGTATTTATAAGTTCTAGTTTTACTTCGTTGAAGTTCATATTTACTGAGTATAAATAAATTACTTTTCACTTCAACAATATTTGTTTATTTTAACCTTCACACATTTCGACATGTTTACATGCCATTATCAAAGGTTGTCTTAAAAAGTAAACAGTTGGTGTTGTTATAGCAACAATAGAATTTGGTGACTTGATCTCGGTAATTGTTTGCAGATGACTTGATTTCTTATTCCAAACTGTCCAATAGAGGTGAATTTAAGAAATCAATCTGCTCGTTCATTAACGGTGCAGTTTTTAAATGTTTGTGAATTTCAAAAGCCTCTAGTATATTTAATTTACGTTTATCATCACAAAAGTGCAAACATTTTATGGTGTTATTAGATGTCATTGAATGATTTTGTTCTAGTAAGTGTTTAGTGCAATTGGATTTATGTGGGTGTTTTTATCGACAAAATATGGAATCGAAGCATATTTAATTATATCGAATGAAGTTCGGATACATTTTTTGAATGGCTAATTTATAATCTTTTTCTTTAGTTATTGTATCAATAAGTCTAGTATTATAACTCTTACTGTATGCAATTTTTTTAATAATTGAAATTTCTCTATTATAATTAAAGTCATCTGAAGGGACCGTCAAAGCTCTATGTATCATGGACCTGTATGTTGCTAATTTATGTGTTTTATGATGACAAGAATCGTGTGGTATAGTAATGTCTGTTTGTGTAGGTTATGTTTAAATCTAAAACGTTAATGGACTTACTTTGTTCAGTTTGTTGTTCAGTTGCTAGTGTTTTATGTTTGGATGCAAGATGTTAATAAACATTATAATTCATTAATTAATTCAAATGAACTATCAAGACATGCTAAAATGTCAACGCATTTTATTTATACTCAACAGCAGTGTAGCTCAAGAAATAATGGCGAATGATGGCGTACCGTTAAAAGTTTGTGTTTTCAGGTGAAGCAATCGTTAGCGGATTTGGAAACAACTTGCAGCCGATTCAAAGCAATTTAAATGTGTTTCTAAACCATTACAACTAATTTTGAAATAGTCTCAACTGATATAAAAACCTTTTCAATTGATTTCTAACCACAAAGGTATTTTAAATCGTTATTTCAAATTACTTCATGCGTAGATAATTAAGTTATTCAAACGACTGCGATCTCGAGGAAATGATGAATAACGATGTTAGAAAATTTTAAGTAACGTATGTGCAATTACCGATGCCGAAAAAAATTTTTAAATGCCACTCTGAAAGTGAAACTACGCGAAGCGACAAATCAAATACCCATGCGAAGAGGTGTCCGACAAGGCGACGCGTTGTCACCAAAATTATTCATGCTTGCATTAGAACCACCATAAAGAAATGTAAATGGAGCAGTATGGGTAACTAGCGTCTAGCCGGTTTAATTCAACAGCCGTTCCTACGGTTGGACTTGCGTAGTTAGTATGCCGTTAATCTCAGTGAGCGAATGAAACTTTGTTTTCGTATTTTTTCTTTAAAAATATAACTGCTCTTAACCATAACATAGCCTAGACAGTAAAAACCAACAACGTTGTTTTAAAAAAAGCAGTATAAAATACGAGAGTTAGCCCCAACCGAGATTCGAACCCTCGACCATTTATGCAGTAAAAAGTGTGCCACTTCGAACTTGCAGGATACCGCTAAAACCCTAAAGAAGTGCCAGCTAAATGCGTGCGCACATAAGAACTTCGCAAGTCCGACCGTAGGAACGGCTGTTGAATGAAACCGGCTAGACGCTAGTGCATGGGTTTCAACATAGGTGAAGAAAAATTAAACCAACTTATGGTTTGCTAATGATTTAGTGCTAATATCGTACAACACCGAGGGAGCGCGGGGAACTCTAGTGTGCACGTTAGAGGAAGTTTCGGAGAAGTCAAGAGAAGTAGGGGAAGTCCAAGAAAATTTGAGAAAGTCCAAGGGAAGTCGAGGAAGTCCGACGTAAATCCGTGGGAAGTCCAAAGAGTTTGTGCAATCCCATAAAATCGCATGGCCTGCACAACCACCCGCGAATCCAGTTGCAGTTCATTGAATCTATGTTTCCGACATACGTGGTTCCCGAAATTTTACGCAAATTTGTCTTATTTTTGTTTTCATAATACCGTGATCCGCTATCAGGAATAATTTACTGCGGAGAAATGAAAGTTGTGTTAAAATAATATTTTTTGTAGTAAACTAAAAAACAATGACAATTGTGGCCAATGAAACTAACAGAACGATTTTTGATTAGTGGGTTTACTGTAATTTTTTTGTGAAGAATAGTTGTGCTATGCATAATAGTATGGCCTACGTTCCACGCTTTTATTGATAACTTCTTTTAAAATACGTAGGCATTTGAAATCAAATGCCGCGCCGCCCTACGTGACTGTTACATAAACATCGGTACCGGCAAACATAATAAATAAGCTGTGTCGAGACGTAAGATTATAGCCTCTCGTCACCAAAAATTGAGACAGTCCCGGATTTAATATATAGACTAGTGGACCCGTGGGCTACGTCCTCCCCCCGCATTATTAAATTATAAATGAGCGAATGAAGCAACATAACGGACCGAGGATCGAAGTCTTAGTGCTGTAAATTAATTTGCGATTAAACTTTTGTTGCCGTAGTCATAAATGCGTTTTTTGTTGTTACTTGAGCTTCCAATATTTAAGTCAATAAAGTGTGGTGTAAAATCGTGGGCTATTTATCGACTGCTGCCTTTACCTGTACATATCTTAAAGAGTGTCCTATTTCCCAGCCGAGCAAATTTTGTTCACCTAAAGTGGCTTATTTGCATTGAACAATGTACCGGTTTGTTGTGCAAAGAAATATGAGCCACATATAGTAGACGCGTAAATATGTGGGTTCTGAACCTTTCTACAATTTTGAAATTTCATTTTTTTAAATTCGAAATTTTCAAAAATTCAGGGATGCTCATAAAATTTGAAAATTATTGAATATATTGAAACTAAAAGATTTCGTATATTTCAAACATATTAAAAATTTAGAAACTTTAACCTAACTTTTGAAATGTTGAAAATTTAAAATAATTCTGAAGTTTTGATTTTTTCAAATAATTTCGTAATTTTGAAAATTTCAAAAACAAAACATTCAAGATTATCAGACTCAAAATTCTTCAAAAACTTTAATTTTCAAAATTTTAGGAATTTTTTTCGATATGCAAACAATACGTATCTGTTGAAATCTCAAAACCAACTTGCCAATTTGTTTTTTTGGCCGATTGTGCAATTAGAAAGTGTTGCGGCAAGTAACCAAAAGGGCAGCTGTCAGAAGGTTTTTCATGTAACTCCTTCATACAGAGTTTGGAGCGGAAATCCTTACATTTTTAAAAAGGAAAAAAATAAATAAGTGCAAATATCGCAAAAAAATAAGTTCATAGTTACCATAGAGTTATTTTAAAATACAGCAAGTGCCATTTAACCTTGCAAAAAAAATGACGATAAGTTTAAAAGGCGAGAAGCCGTTACACTCTCACGCAAAAGCAATCCCGTAGTTTGAAAGCTAATATAATATCTAGTTGCTGTTGATTATTTATGTCATTATTATGTTAATCCTTCCTCAAAGCAAACTGTTTCTAACCTTATGGCGCACGGCCTTTTAATTTGTCAAAAAATCCACAATTTTTTGTAAACCATAAATAAATTGACTTTCACTTTTTAGTAGAGTGTACCACACTGTCCAACAGCCAATTAGAGCTAGTTTAAGTTACGACTACCGACGAAACAAAGCGTAAGTAGCCGAATCAAAGCCCACTAAAATTTGCAAGGTTAGGTGGCACATGCTGTATATTATCTGATCGTATTGTGTGTTTAAGCTTGGAATAGTTTTATATCCTATAATTTTGTAACTACAAAAACAAAACATTATTTACCGAAAACAAATTTATATGCGTTTGTATGACTTATAAATATATTGTTTTGTATACCAACTTGCACATTACAAATACACTGCGTGATTACAAGAAATAATTCGAGAGTAGACTTGGGGAAGTCTTAGGGAAGTCGGGGAAGTCCGAGAGAAGTCCAAAGGAAGTCCGGGGAAAGTCCTTTAGTAAGGGGGAAGTCGGTGTACAAATTTTAGCCTGCGGTTCACCCCTAAAAATATAAAGTTTGCATCATTTCCGGTTAAATCGGAAGTGTTATATTAGTGATAAATACATTGTCTACTGAGGTTTTACGTAATTAAACATTCGTAAGTTTAATTTTATTGACTTAAAGATTGTGGAAAAAATGGGGGTGTGTCTAGTTTCGTTTATAACCAGTATAAGTGACAAAAAATTTATTTTTATTTGTGTTTAATAACAGAATGTATAGATTGTAAACACTTTAATATTATAAAAAAATTTAAAATGTAAGGTTTCTGATCAAGCAGTTTTACGGGCTAAAAAATTGTTTATGGCAGAATTCTTACTTATCGTTATCTTAAAAAACGAATTGAACACCTTTCAGAATTTACTGCAATTTCTAATGATTTTTTTCTTATTGTAAATAGTAATCAAATGTATAAAGCGTCCGGGAAAAGTTGCAACTTTTGCAGGCAACAGACCAGCACGAGAACACGTTATAGTCGCGGAACATCGACTATTGTTTGAAGAAAAGGAAAACTTACCTTATCTGGTTCAACATGACCAAGACTTTGCCCATCTTTTCTTTCCCTTGGCTAAAAAAGTAGTGTAATAGAGTTAAGTCGGAATCATTTCTTTAATATTCCTGCTTTTACTAAAGCTGAAATTTTCCGTGCGAACGTTTAAAGTTTCCTGACCCTTGTGTAATCCCATCGATATGAAATATAATAAAATACCCTATTTAAAATTGCAGATCTGGTTAGCCTGTGCAAAGGCAAACCGGAGGCGTCGATATTGCAATGTGATTTATAAGAGTCTTACGTAGCAGAGGCCGGGACAAGGCAGTGACCTTCTCAAGGACACGGAGATTGCGAGCCAGTGTGTGTCGATGCTGGACCAAGCCGGTGTTCGTGGCCGCTAATAAAGATGTACGCGGTCCAGGGCAGCTAAATTGTAAGGACAACTATACCGCGATCCGTTGTATTTTTAACACTATGGCATTGTAGCAGACGTAGCCAGAATGGCAAATACCTCTTCGAATGTGTTTGGCGTTGTTCTCTCCCTTCTTTATTTGTTTGGGGGTTCAAGTCACAATTTACCTTTTTAGCGTTAAAGAAAATCGTTGCGATTGAGAAGGTAACAGTAACAGCAGATGGCGCCTTTGCGATCAACAAGTTCAAGTAAGCAGACAGTATGTGCTCTAAAAAGTGTGTTAATAGGAAATCCAGATTGAAAAGTAAGTGACGTTTTGTTGATGGAATGTAATTTTATATTATCCGCTCCACAAAAAGGCGCCTGTTCGTCTTTTTTCTCAAATAACGATCGACAGATCGGCCAACCATTCTGCGCATCAGAGAAATTGCGAAATGCATTCTCATTTCTCAATTAAAGTGCTCCAGAAACATCAAGGTCATCATAAACATAATAACGTAATAAGTTCCTGGTGTATACTTATCCAACTTTCCTGGTGATCTCAATGTTGAAAAGCGTTTTATATACACTGTGTTTGTGTCATAAAAATAAGTTTACAAGAAAAGGATGCAATTTAGCAAAGTATATTTAGATTACTTTCTCCATATCGCATCAACGCTAGAATAATTACAAAATTTCAATAATCAATCTATAATATCATCTTAGTTCTCGTAATAGATCTGATAGCTTATTCTACCGTTAAAAACACAATTTATCTTTTAAGTAAAATGCACATTTTATTAAATAGACATAGAAAATGAACTTCGTACGTTAATGGATACAGCATTGACTTTATTATTTCATACTAATAAACACGTTTGTCATGGTTTAACTGTTTACATCTATCTGTCTGTATGGATGTGATGCAGTACCATGGCTAAGTCGCCGAGCCCAAAAAGGCGCCGGGCGATGCCTTATAAAATATATCGTTTTAAATAGTTATTCTTTACATACATTACATAAAAATATCGTTTTTAGCTATACAAGATGTCAATTTGAGAACGTACAATGTATTATATCTCTGGAAGTTAAAAGGGTTTTGAAATTTTCTAGAAACCGTTGCTACAACATGGAGAGGGAATCATGATGACTAGGGCTGGGAATATTTATCGATATTATCGATAATGTCGATAATATCGATAATTTCGATAATACCTACATATAAATCGAAATATAATAGTACAGAAAAAATTAAATCCAAGAAATAGTGTAGGTACTAGACATATATTAAATTGATTATTATAATTGAAGCAATTATCGCAACAACAGAAGCATATTAACTCATATTGATTTGCAACTTACATCGCCTACTCTACTTCATACTGATGGTTATTCCTTTTTTTATTAAAAGGGCTAAAAATAGTAATAGCTTCTTTAGTTAAGATTAGAAGCAAATTCAACGCCAACGCGTAAAAATTCCCTTGTTTTTACACGGTGTATACACAATTTACAATAAAATTACTAAAGAAATAAATCGTGGTAATACTAACATTTATAATATCGATATTATAGATAATATATCGAAATTATTGATGATAATGTCGGTATTATCGTAAATATAGTTATATTATTGTTATTATCATACTATTGATACTGTCGATATTATCGATATAATTTCATTTTACATTTTCAATATCGCCCAGCGCTAAACACAACACATCTTTTGTTTTTATTACATGCAAACAACTTCTAACATTTTCAAATAATCGTAAAACATTTACAGCTGATCAGAAAGGTCAGGGTGTAAAATGGTCGTTTATCCCTGTGTACAGATTCTATTGGTAGTGAACGAATTATTATTTTTGCTTACCAAAAAGGTCCCAACAATTCCAAGAATTTCTAAAAATCTCAGCAATGATTGCACCAACAACAAACATACTAGTTCATTTTTTAAATCATCACGAATTAATCGGAACTATATTATTTAAAGTTAGAAAACACCCCGACATTGAGCAAACACACCTACCTTTATAAGATTCATTAATAAGAAATCGGAACTTTACGCTCATTTTTATTTGTCCCGAAAATAGTCGAATGCAGTAATTGAATGCACACCTGTTACCACATTTCCCTTTTTTAATTATTGTAAACAACTCTTATCAAGTGCTATTAGAGATTCGACATCAAATATTTGTTCAGTAGAGATGTGCTCGTAGAAAATTGTATTTAATACAGGGTGAACTAATAATTTAAATCAGCGAGTCTAACGCGTACTAATTTCAACAAAAGTAACAATTTTATGTCTTCCATATTATCGATATTATCGATATTATTTATCGATATTATTTCATTATCGATATTCGATATTAAATTTTCAATATCGCCCAGCCCTAATTATGACTCATAAGCTAACCTTCCCTATTCAACCTTTTAGGCTCTAACTACCCCAACAAAAAAAATTCAGAAACTAACACCCACCTTTTGATACCTCATTGAAAAGCTCTTTAAAAATGCTATTCAATACTAGCAAACATTTTTTTTACCTGATTTGTTTTGGAAAAATTAAGAAATAAAATGGCCCACAAGATCTCCAGATTTGACCTCATTAGACTTCTTTTTATGGGGTCACTGAAAATCTGTTGTCTGCAAAACTTATCTTCATTCCATTGCACAACTGCGATAACGAATAGTTCAGGAGCACCGATTTATTCCGTGCCAAACCTTCCAAAATGTTCGGAGAGAATTTGAGAGTAGATTTTACTATTGCCTAGAAAGTAATGGAAATCCTTTTAAACATTTAATTTGATATTTTTAAACTTGAATTAAAATTGAATAGAATTTTTTAAGAGCTTTTCAATGAGGTATCACAAGGTGGGTGTTATGATTTGAATTTTTTTTGTTGGGGTAGGTAGAGCATAAGGGGTTGAATGGGGAAGGTTACCTTATGAGTCATGATGATTCCCCCTCCATGTTATAAAAACGGTTTCTAGAAATTTTCAATACCTTTTTTACTTCTAGAGGTATTACACATTGTACGTTTTTAAATTGACACCCTGTACATTCGTTTTCAATTTTTTTACACTAATCTGCTTATCTTAGATCAGTGGCGTAGCTAGAATTGTTTGGCTTGGTCGCAAAATAAGTGGAGCAATTTTTTTGGGAAAAAGGCGTTGTCAAGTAATTTTTGCCATGTGCTTAGATTAAATCATTTTTGATAGCAAAAACGCCACTGACTTTAAGAATTAACTGGTCTTTTACTTTTTCCCCGGTGGCCCCCAGGGGCCAGTAAATCTTCGGGGCCCCATCGCCTTGCGATCATTTGCGCTACGATAGCTACGCCACTGTAGTGGATCATAAATGTGTCGGTGCACCCACTAGTAAAAGCTAGGTATATTTTGCTGGTATCGCTATAAATCGACCAGGTCGATTGACAAAACCTATCTGGTCTGGTTAGAAGACAGCGTGAGTGCGCCTGCCTATTGCCCGACTTCAGATTCATGTATTAACCTGTACTGCAGCAGTTGCAGTTGCTAGAAAATAAACTAAACAATCTGAACATATTATCAGTTAAATCTGTTTTTCTTTAGCAGAAAAATTTTCGAAGAAATAATTAAAAGCTTGACAGACAGAAAATGTAGAAAAGTATATGTTTAAGTAATGTTTTCGTTTTTCATTAAATATGATTATAGTTATTGTGTTCTTATGTATTTTCTATAATTAAAAAATTTTGTAATTATTTATGTAGTTTGTTTATTATTCAAAATAACTAGTACAACCATTGGTTTAATAACTTTAGTTTAAAATTACCACCGCTGTTTGGACGCTACAAATTCTTAGCCCAAGGGATCAAAATTTCTTAGGGCGGCCCTAATATGATGTACTGAACAGGTCCAATAGTAATTAAAACTTAGTAGTTGGCAGTTTTCTTCTGTATCTTCCACATGCATCAAGCCGTATTGTGTTTCAATTGATTAGAACCTAATTAAGGAGTATCCTAACTAATACCCTCTACATAAATTAATTTTGAGTAGGAATTAGCATTTCGAAAAAATTGAAGCATTCGATTATTGAAATACTTGAGATATCTCGAGAAGTAGCAAAAAATCATTCGAATGATTATACAATTATAAAATTTTTGGTTTTGTTTATTTCGCAAGCTAGCAGTGAACATTCTTCGCCGAGCAAACACGACGGACAACGAGATAAGAATACTAGTACGAGTTACGACTAGCGATCCATTCGATTATCCAACTATTTTGAAACCGAAGGCTTACTCTGTTTTCGCTGAGCAAACAAAAATGCGTTACGCACATTACACCCACATAACCATAATCATACGACCTTTTATTAAACTTTTTTGTAACACTTTTATGTGTTTTTTTATTCGTTTATGATTAAATGTGGCCTTGGAAGTTTTCGGATTTTTAAATGTTATTTCAACATCATAAGTCAAATTATTTTCATTTATTAACTCAATCACACTATTTACCGAATTGTCCGTAAGTAGTCATATTTTTTTTGACAATTCAGACGTCTATATTCGGTCTTAGTCTGAAATATTCCTCATTCGAAATTATATTTGTGCATATTAGCAATTTTCCCATTCCCATTGGACGTGATTAGGTCACCCGGTGGTGTTTGTTATGTCTTCAGTATCCAAAATTGCTGGGATAAGGTCATTGCGGTCGGGGCCGAATACAAATACATTGAATTTACTGCCCTCATTTGGCTATTGAAACGATATGTGAATCCCCCATGCTCCGGCAGCCCGTTATTGCTTCGGTGAGATATTTTGACATGCCCCGACTTCTTGCATAAACCTCCAAGGTCTCGCTCTACCTGCTGTTTCGAAAACATTTGTATCATTTTGACTCATTCAAACTAACTAGTGCTACTAATGATCTCAACAAAAATTGTTTTCTGTATTTTCAATTATGTAAAATTTTCAATCAATACTAATAGAAAAAAACATGGAATCGTAACAAACAGCTGGTAGGGCAGTGCCCCGTTGCTCTACCAGTACCAGCCGCCACTGGTTCAGTCTTAATGCAAGCAACCAAGTCTTCAAAATAGTTTTTTTTGTATAAATTGTACTTAATAAAAAAATAAACTCTAGAAAAAATCCAAAGCAGTTCTTAGGTCAGGAGATCTATACGTGTTCATTTTTTATTTTTACCCATATATTCAGATTCACTGGATTTTGCGTAAGACATTCTTGCCTTCAATGAGGATTATCTCACGCCTTTCGCTGACACGGTCTTTACCTTAAGGTTGCGTTGTAGAAATGCTCGGGCCTGACAGTGGAGTAGTAACCAGAAACACAAGCTATGGAATTACTTCCATAAAAACGAGTGGTTTGATCAACAACAACAAAAATCACTGGGCCGGCGGGTGGTCTAGTGGTTAAAGTCCCAGGCTTTGAAACTAGACTCCCAATGGCTCGAGTCCACTGTCCGTCGGTAATTTTTCTGAATAAGTTACATCCGGCGGGTCCATGGATGGTGTATGTAGGTGTGTATGTTGGGTTGCATGTCTTTCAGGGGTGGGGCATGTTAGACCGGTGAATAGTACTTAGTGTGCTGAGCCCAGGTAAGGGGGTGGGATGGGAATCATAGAGTCGTGCTTACGCACGGCTTCATGAGCCATATGATTTAAAAAAAAAACACGAATCTATTTTCAGAAGTGATTTTATCTTGATAGGACACGTTATTCTCGTTTTCTGCAGTTTTTGATTATTCTTGATAATGTAACACATAACAATGTTTACAATTTTCTAAAGAGAAAATTTAAATGTTTAAATTGGTATCTTGCAATTTAAAACAAACGTCGATTACGTTATCGCACAACTAAAACAAAATTTGACCACGTTAACATGTTGCTCAAAAAACACGCCCAATAATAGAATCATAATGCCCGCTTGCGCTCGTGAACTATCGGTTTTGTTATTCAGAACACAAAAGGACACAACGCCCAACATTCCTGCATTATATTTATTTAAAAAAATATTTCAGCCTGTACAATTACCTACAAAAATTACAAAAAAAATAGTAGAAAGTTATTATATTAAAAATTACTTTTGGTCACTTTTTAAGGGTACAAAAGAATATAGTTTCAATTTAGGCAATTTAAACGATAACAAATAGAGTTTAAATTGGTCCGTTTTATATGAAATTCTAAAACAACAAAAAAAGTCCATTTTGCTTAAAATCCGGACTTTCTTCATGTCTCAATTTTGATTGACCAACTAGCTCCGGATAAGATTTTCCATTAAAATTTACATGATATTCCGTAAATGAAATTGGCTCTCAAAACATTGAATTTAAAATGAATTTAAAAAAAACGTTTCTTGTTCTTTTAATTAAAAGATGCTACCTTACTCTTTCAATTAAAGAACGAAAGCTTACATGCGGTAATGTTGGGCGTTGTGTCTCTCATTAGTTTTGATTGACAAGACCGATTTGACACGAGCGGAGATGGGAATTATGGGCCTTTTTTGAGCGATATGGTTCTATAAAATGATCGGGCGTTGTGGCCACATTGGGCTTTATAGACCTGCAGCAGTTTGGGAATTATGGCCCTCCTAAATAATTAGGCGTTATGGGCACATTGGGCATTCTGTATCTAGCTATTTTTGGGCCGTCGTGGGCGATTTGTTGGTCTTTGTTGGGTTTTTATAGCGTTGGACGTTGTGGTCCTTGGGCGAAGTTTCCTAGACGCCTCAGGCATTACAGGCATTATTACGATAATAAGGCTTCGGCTATAAACTTTTGAATACTCCTGCAAATATGGTTTTAATTTATTTAAATCCAACGTTTTCGCTATTTTAATTAAATTTAAACCAACATGCAAATGCAAACAGTTTTTTGCGTTTAATTATTCATAAAATGAAATCAGGCACTACTGTACTGCATGTAACAACATTCAGTGTCTTTACTTGCAGTAATTTAAAATTATATTAGCAGTTCATCTTGATGGTTGAAGTTAACCATGCACATAAATACGTAGTTTAGTACATTTATCTTAACCTTGTAAAAGATGTTACATATCTCTCAACCAGAACTAAATGTATATCGCCCACTTAATGCCATTACATGCTATAACTCAGAATACAATTCTTCCGGTATCATTTCATGGTATTCGCTGGATTGGAACATAGCTTAATTACCGATCTGGCAACCTTCAATTAATCCAGTGCACGTGAGACGATCCGAGTGCTATCATCCACCTCGCTACAAACTGGACAATGACTTCAAAAATAATAGAAAATAAACAATTTATTGTTGGGATCACTCGTTCGAAAGAGAGTGAATTCCATTTGCTTAAATATTTAATGAACTCGCAAGCTTGTAGTTAATAGATGTAAAATTAAAATAAAATATTTTTACTTTAAGTATTGAATTTATAATTTCCAACTTCTGAAAAATCGGCGTTGTATTAATTTTTGACGAGCTGACGCGTTTAGAACTAATGATGTCATTATCTTCACCGTTTCGGAAATTCAAGCAAAACACACCTGGTAGTTTTTTTCAAATTTCTGAATAATTATACAGCTACGGCACGATTAGTGACCGAAGAAAGTTTGTAGTAACCGAGAAACATAAACTTATTAGCTGGAAACAAATTTCAGATAATTGATGAAAACATTAATATTAATACTGACGCTTTATTATTTCAGCTTTGACAACCTTAATTGATTCTGATTAGCATTTATCGAAAAGTAGGTTTTGATAGCTCCAATAGGTAGAATGTATCAATGAAAATTCAGGGTCGAAATAATTATATCGAAATAATTTAATTTTATCCGCATAAAAAACGTGTTTGAGAAAAAAGTTCCTGATTTACTTATTGGCAATTACCAATTAGAAAGTATCTATCCCTAATTCAATTGGCAATGTAGTTTAAATAACGACCTTTGCAAAAAAATGTTCCGAGTACATAATGTAATAATTTTGTTGTGTTTATAGCCGTTTTGAAAAGTCATATGGTTGCCACACTAATAAAGTTTTGTTATAATTACCTCGACGAAGGTCATTGTTACTTTATAAAACAAATACGTGATTAGTGATAACCTTAACAAATTCAACTACACTAATTAAAATTATTGTCATGTTGTTGTAGTAGTCAAAGTTGTACGACGTTTTGGGGTTTAAAAAAACTTTTTGTGACATAGAAGTGAAAAGGAAATTTTCATAAATAATTCACTTAGACATCAAAAAACATGTTATAGTAATTTTACGCTGCATTTCAATTAATATTTATTTATTTATTAATTGTGCTAAGCTTAGTTCACGGTAAGGTCGGCAGCTAAAAATTAATTAAAGCAATTTGTTACCATATAATTATAATTACAAGTTTTGTAATTGGCTGCTTCTTTGTTAAATTCTTTGGTTGTATTTGAATTAGGATTTGAATGCCGAAATGATTGCTTTGCCCAAATTTGAACTTTAACTGCAATCTTTTTTTAAATGTAATTGAATTGAATTTGGTTTAAACACAAATCATTTATTGATATTATTATTATGCCAGAGTGGCGGTAGCTTAGAGGTTAAGCGCTCGCTTCTAACGCTTAAGGTCTGGGGCTTGACTCCCAGTTGCAGCAAAAAATGCAGCAATAATAATCAATGCTGCAACCCGCCACTCAAATTCCCTAATTGGGTGTAGGCAACCGTGGGGTCTTGGCCCAAAACCTTATCTAGTATTTAGTTGTTTGAACTATAGGTCTCCCGTACTTCACTTCAGCGCTAAAGGATAGTATGTGGCAGATAAGTCTTCCGAAGCCCAGTAGCGGAACGTAAAAGCTCATTGCAAAATACGCACCTCGGAACAACACTTCAGTTCAACCTGTGGCAAATAATAAGATATGTCTGCAGTACAGCGGCTTTTTACGTGTATGGAATGGGATGCGATGGTAATAATACTTGTTCAAAATATTTCAGTTCTTCAGTTGATACAATAATCAATATGATGGTAACGTTTGATAGCTTCCGTATTCTTTTTATTTCAATTGCTACGTTCACATACTTGCCAAACTTTCCCTTCTCAATTCTAAGTACATCGGGTGTGAGTGGAACGGCAATGTCTAGTATGTAACCCTTTTTGCTACAAGCACCGTGTTAGGCCTGTTGTAATCAACCGTTGGTGATTATTGATTTATCCCAGTAGAGGAGATGGTCGGGAAATTACAGAACCGCTTTTGGTAAGTACTTTGACGAATGGTGGTGCATTACTAATCAAACTATGTTTTAGGGACAGAAGCCTGTAAATGACCTTTGCTATTTGGTTGTGCCTTCCAATATAAACATTGTTTGCTAACTGATCATATCTACATATTAGTATTATTATTTTGTGGTTTTCAAAGCTATCGCTGGTTGGTTCTTCTGACTCTTCTGACTTGTATTTGTAGTATGGAACTTCAATGTCGATTAGATGGCAGCGTCTTCAACTAATACTGCTATCGTTATGATGGTAACGTTTGACAGCTTTAACTGTTGCCCAGTTTGACTCCCTTACGAGTCGCTACTGCAACTGAACAAGATCCTCTAGCTGCAGGATGCCCTTACTAAAAAGGCGGTGGCTCCAGTGACTTAAAGCATCACAGTGACACAAAATGTGGATAGCTGTTTCGTCTTCTCTTCCACATTCACTACAGATAAGGCTGTCACATAGTTTCCTTCTGTGGCGATGCCTCCTCAAAGGACAGTGTCCACTAGTTACTTTTGTTATTTGTTTTATCTGCTCATTACTCATTGATAGTAGGTCGTCAGGTTTACATTGCTACCTGCCGATATAGAATTTCGCATTAATTTGTTTTGAAGTGGAACTCCAGTATCTCATAAAGTTCCGTTTTACCCAGTTGTTAATAGTTTGCCTAATTAATGTTTTTGCTACGCAACAGGTCGATTTAGGGCTTATTGGAGTATTCCCCGCCCTGTTTGTTGCTATTCGGTTCCCTTTAATGCCAATCTGTCCTGGCATCCACATCAAAGTGACCTTGTTGTATGCTGGCAGGTCTGTCAGTGTCACCAGGTAATATTATAGAGTAGTTGTCAAGTGCTTTCAACGGGTCTTGGCAGTCTAAGAGAATATAAATATGCTTGTTCGTATAGGCCGTTCTGATATTCTTATGTGCACATGCTAAAATAGCCAATATCTCAGCTTACCAAACGGTTGGTTATTTTTCAAGACTCTAGCTAAAGTTCTATCAGATAACAGATGATTTCTCTTATTCCAGGTAAACCCCTGTCGTTTGCCCAAAACGGTCTGTTGAATGTCTGTACCGGTTCCACCTTCTCGGATCTTAGCTCCAATGTGGGATCCTTCAAAGACCGTAGTATACTTCCATGTCCCCACCATTTCCAATTTTAGTTTCACCTTTACGCCCCTACTAAGGCTTCCTCTTCAACTACAATATGTAAGGGCGGAAGGCCAAGAAGTTGTAGCAGTTCATCACTCTAGCAATTCCTAAACAAGCCATCTTTTGTAGGAGACCTAGTTTAGTTTTCGCTGTCGGTTGGCTGTTTGATATAAGAGTGCGAGACGGCTGGGTATCGGAAGCGATGGTCCGGTGGCCCTGACCCATCTTATTGCGGGCCAACCTCCTCATTGGAGTGTAGTGCCACCGACTTAACGTCGGTTGTCTGTATTGGTTTTAGGCTACTAAATTAAGGCTGCGTACTAGAACTGTGGGCCTGACCATAATTTTATTCCACTAGTACACTACTCTTGGTTTTAGTCCCCATACATGTTGTACCGCACCCCGTACACGTTGTACCGGTCATTCGCTTGCATGTTCAAACAGCCATGCAGGCTTTAAACATTTATTCCAGGTAGGTTTTGCTATCCATGGTTGCTTCCAGATATTTCACCTCTCCGTATAATTGAATCATCCTTCACCAATAGTTTGAGTTCATTATACCTCTGAGGTTTCTTCTTCTTGTAGAAGCAACAAGAGTTGTTTTGCCTGGATTTACAGTCAGTTCTTTCTGTACACACCAGCTTTGCACAATACACAATGCCGCTTGCTTGGCGTATCTAATACTACTAGCGCATTTTTCTTTGATTATGATGACACGTCATCAGCATAACTCAAAGTGAATCTGGTTTCTAATGAGTCCGTTCACAAAAAGGCGCCATAGCAGGAAAAAGAGAACTTTCTCCTGCGGACAGCTCCTGGTCACGGCCATACTGAATATTTCCCCAAATAGAGAGTTTATCGTTCTTTATTTAAACATGGTCTCAATTTATCTGCAAAAAATTGTGTTTAATCCATATTGTATTGCAGCTCTGATTATAAAGTTAATTAAAGTATTATTGAAAATTCCCTTACCATCCTGATTTGCTAATGTATTGTTTATGTTGGGTACCATTTCGTACAGCGCAGTCTCTTCCGATTACCCTGCCTGGCTTGCATATTGATTTTGGTGCAAAGAAAGTTCCTTATTTGCTTCGTCACTAATATTTAAGAGTTTTATCACCGTTTTCAAAAGAAACGAGGATAAAGTTATTGGTCTGTACGCTTTTGTCTGCTCATATGAACTACGTCAGCGCTACACTTGCTAGAAATATAGTACATAACGCAGAAACAGTGGTGAAGGGAAAATTCAATACGGCCTCGCTGATTTGAATGGTTTATATGAATTAATTCCCCATCTATTGTTGTCCAGAATCACCACCCGAGTCGCCAGCGCCAAATCCTTCTTACAGGCGCTGGTTTGAGGTGGTCTCTGCAGCATTTTTGTGATTAGCATCTGATAAGTGAATATTCAGAAGGTTTCCTCCTTTCTAGTCTTGGTGTAATTAGGAACCCCAGTTTGCAGTTGGGGTCGTTCTGTAGAATTTTATGGAGCCTAGCAGCGGTGTATCTTCTATACCTTTCGAGAGTCCCGTTTAGCTTTCCTCAAGACCTTGATTGTACTCGGTTTGATACTCGGTATGTAGCCCCCTCAGTTCCCGATTATTTTTGCCCTAATAAACAGCTTCTTGGCTCTTTGTTCTAATTGTGACCAGTCTCTGATTTCACTAGGGGACCGGATATGGTGTGCTTTTTACCATTTAGACAGTTATCACAATATGATGTCAGAATTTACCGCTGAAGAAAGTCGGTCAATTCCACATCGATGACGTTTTCAACATTATAGGGAAATCTCTTTTACCTAGACATAAATATACGGACAGAGAAAAACTTGACGAAGACCTCACTGCTCAGCCAGGTGGCAGTACAGAAAATTTTGGAATACGACATAAACTGGCACACACGCTGAATACTTTATAATGTGCTAATAACCTGTGCAAAACAACGAAGCTTGGACGTTTTTGATATTTTAAATATTAATTTTTAAAGGTTAATACCACGAGAAGTGAAAATGTTTGGAGAATATTTTGTGTTTACGCAAACTATTTAAACAAAATTCCGCAAAACAAAAAAACGTTAAAAATTTGAGCTGTTTTTGTTGAGCGAAATTTGCAATAAATTGCATGTAACAAAAATCATTCTCTTAAAAGATTTTGATCGCGAGTGGTATTTGGAAAGATTATTCAACAATATATAGTAACACAACATACTTTACCGTATTTCCTAGAAAACTTTCGTTTACTTTGTCAATGGAGGAACTCCATGTCTTATCACCCATTTTACTATATGAAACTAGAAACTTCACGTTGACGTTTACGTCAACTTGAAACAATTATTCAAATCAAGTCATCCCGCTGCTTGAAAACGCAATGACATTGAGGCTTTTCACTATCATATGGTTTTGTTTGGTGCCATTTTAAAAATAAAGTCCGTATTGGCTCATTAAATAATCAATATTAGTCAACAAATGTCAAACTTGTTCTAAAAAGTCAAATTTTAACATCATGGTACCTTAACGATTTTATATCTAGAATTAAATGTAGAGTCTAAAAGTGCAATAACATACAGGGTGTTGTGTTTACAATAACAAAGTAATTCTGTTGTACAGGCAGAAGTAACACCCAATATTACTTTATGCAGCAGTTAATTAACAACAGCATTTTTTCAGAAACACATTTGATATTTTTAATAGTTTGGGAAATAATAATGGGGGGACATTTAAATGACTCACACTGTATATCTTAAATTACCGCTTCTTCATTGCTTTAATATAAATAAATTTGAACAACAACCGTGACATTCTGAAAAGTTGTTAAAAGTAATTTCATGACAAATTATAAATGTAACATTCCATCCTTGGTGAAAATTTTTAGCCACAAAGTAAACAAAGCGACATTATAAATCATTTCACGTGTAGCCTTCTCTAAAGGTTGCTTTACTGCCCTCATTTTATTTTTAGATTAAATTTTTTGTTTGGTGTACGTAAGTGTAACGTATGTACGTACATTCTTATCCTAATAAGCATTGAATTTATCAAACTGTCATTAGCAGAAGGCGTTGGTATTCAATACAAATGGGTTGGTACAATCTGAAACTAGATTCATGTTAACTTTTTTCCGCTACGAGACGGATCCATTCATTTTTGTTAAAGAACTAGAACTCTCAGATTTATGTTCCTTATTAAGGTTTGGAAACGCTAGCATCGCGAATTTGGATAAAAATAAGGTTATATCTTTATCATAAAATGCCAGTAACTTTTAAATGTGCGCTACTTATAATATGCAGAAGGCTGCTGGTACAAAATGGTAATTCGTGTATTACATATTATACGGAAAGGCGAAACGTTTTGTAGATTATAATCGAACTTCCGTTTACATCTGCATATTCTCATTGATTCTAAATTTCTGCCACAATTTAATTCAGCGTGTAAATTGAACTGCTTCAGAAATTTAAAAATAATTACTTGCGACTCGGTTTTGAACTTCCCATTAATCGTGCGTGGCTTTAATCTCATTTTATATGTGTATTAAATTTTATGTTCATTTGACGTTAATGTGGAATTCATTATAGCAATTTAGGCTTCACAGGGTTTTCAACTTAATAACAAAATTGTTATAGAGTTTACGCGTACTTTTATCAAAGTTTTTTCCTTATGAATTTACTTGCAAAGATACTTTTATGACAAACAATCGACTAGGGATGTCTATTTTGCGGTGGGTATAGGATAATTCGTCGTCGCCGATTGGTCAATATCGGCGAAAACATCAAAATTCTGAAGTAGCGATAAAATACCGTCGTTTGCGTCTCTACATTTTTTTAATTTCAAAAGGTGAGGATTACTAGCAACAAGTTGTTCGTAATTATTTGTTAAACTGTAGTCATTTAAATTTATCAAAGAGAGAGAACCATAAAGTATTTCTTTACTATAAAAGCACGTAAATAATACAGCTTTTTCATATAAATTTACGAATAATCGATGGTTTCATCAAAAGACAAAATGCTGAATAAAATTGTGACTAGCGACGGCGAATCGGGCCGACAGCGAACCGGGCCGACGGTGAATCGGGTCGACGGCGAATTGTACCCACTACGAATTGGCGACGGCGAATTGTCCTATTTCCTCCGCACCGATCACGATCGGACCAATGTACTAACGCACCAAGCGTACAGCGCCAACACTTAAACTAATGCTTTGCCCGAAGGCATGCCGTATTGTATTTAGAAACTGAAATTTTTTTATTTCCAATTTACAATTTATTTAAATAGAAATTATCTATGATTCTCCGTATATTTAACCAAAAATGCATAGTTTCAATTTCTAAAAATTCATAGAGGTTGTCACTAAATTATAGCTCATTCCTAGCTCTATTAGCACATATAATTTCAAAAAAATCTTGTAGCAGCTGAGCATTACGTTTTTAAAAAACTCAAAATAATTGTTTTTTTTCACTTCGCAGTTTTAGTAGTTGTAAAATTTCTCCTAGCTTGTAACAAATGTAACATTGTGTACCCTTAGGGCATTCCCCATATCAAATTTCATCCCAATCTGATTACTCGTTGAATAACAAATTTTCAGAAATTCATAGAGGGCGTCACATGTAAAGTAGCGGGCTGCGAGAGAAACCATATTAAATATAGCAGGCTATAGATTGATTTTTGCCCAAAAACACTAATTTAGATAGAATAGAAAAATCAAAAATGAGCGAAGCACTTTGCCTGGACTTTCCCATAATTTAGAAATTGGTCGGCTTAGATATACGGGCTAGATTCATGTTGATCAATAGAAATGCTTGATAAGAAAAAAAAATGCATTTCTTAAAGGTTAGTTTTTGTGTGTTGTAAATTATTTTAAACTTAAAATATTTATTTTAGTAGAAGTTTGCGAAACCTGGTTTTCCATTTTACCTGCATTAACACCTTCCTTGGTTTTAACCAGGAATTACCAGACACAGACACCCCCCTGAGAAACAATAAGGCATTCTTTTGACTCCGACTATTATACAACAAAATGGGCAAAGCACTTAGCCTGTACTTTCTCAAGCTTATGTACAAAATATTTACTTTTATCTAATCACAACAATTACAATACATCTAATTGAGAACTGCTTTGAGTTGTAGGGTATTTAAATATATAAACTCCTGCTAATCCTTCATTGCACTTTAACCTAAACAGAAATTTTTATATCGCCCCCTGTTTAGTAAATAAGGGGGCAGGAATTTTTAAATTTCTTACAAATTCATAGAAGATGTCACAAACAAATCAGCGGACTGAAACAAGAACCAAATTGTAAGTGATTCATAGCTTTATAATTATCCAAAATTTAAAAATACGCGTGTGGCCAGTTTTTGAAAAATCAAAATTTTGATATTCTTTTCACTTTACTATTTAAGTAGTTCCAAAAGTTATAGTTGCTTGTAACGTTAAGTACCTTTAAAGCATTTCCAATATTAAATTTCATCTTGATCTGATACCTCGTTTTTGAGTAAACAGGCGTTAAAACTCTTTTTTTTTAATTTATAGAGGGCGTCACAGAAAAATTAGCGGGCTGAGTCACGAACAAAATTGTAGCTTAACTCGAGTTTTTGAGCAACATTTTTTTGAAATTTTCTGAAATTTTGGAAATTTCTTTCACTTCAAAGCTTTTACCTTTTTGAAAATTTTTGTGCACGGTAGTATTGTGTTTCTATTGGCAATTACCATAAAATATTTGAGTTCGATCTGTCAACCTGTTTTTGAGTTACAAGGCGCTAAAGTAAAAACTTTCAAAAATTTGTTGCCGCTGCCATTTTAAAGCTAGAAAGTACGAAAAAAAAGAGTTTGATTTGCGTTAAAATCTTCTATCAGATTCCGTTTTCAAATTTTAAATTTGCTTTAGGAAAAAAATTTTATCAAAAAAACATGTCTAACTTCCGCCTCCGGTTTCGGATTGAGAACCCCTACGTATTGCGCGAGGGAGCCTACTAATAATTAAAAATGAACAAATAAACTGATGGCGCCCGTCTAAACGTCCACGTGCATTATAAGCGTAGCGAGCCCTGACCTGATCTTTAACACTGTATATTAGGCAAAGCGCATGCTCTCTTGTTTGCGTAGACCGGAGACGTATGCCGGCACTCGGTACAAACAATCAAAATGTAATGGTAATGAAAAATTCTTGCTTTATTTGTTTTGAAGCCCATGCAAAGATCAGGTGAGCGCCTTGTGTGCCTGTGCGGTAATCCACCTCTAATAGTCTGTAGACTCTCAGCTATTTTTTTGCACCTATTTGTAAATGACCCGCAGGGATTTTCTTGTCAGTAGTAGTCGAAACAGTTCGCAGATTAACAAATGGCGCTATTTGTGAAATAATTTAATTATTGAGTTTTGATAAATAAACACATTTTTAAAATTTTTATTATTGAATTATAAAAAGCAGTTTTTTTAAATTTTTTTGTAGTGATTGAAAAATCACTAATTTTTGCGTTTTTGCAAAGCATCACTGAACTACAAGAACAGGCGCGCCTAGCCACCTATTCGGTATTTGCTGAATCCTGACAATCCTACTACGAGGGTAACGCTAAAATTATTGTGAATCAAAAAATCTAGTAGGCCAAGAAAAACAAAATTTACACATTCATTTTACATAGTTCTCTAGCTGTCAGTTGACGTTTAGTTTGCGAAGTTACGATAGTTGGAACCGATGCTATTCAGTTTTTAAGTAGTGTTGTTGCTGAAAAAATGGAATTAAGCAAAGAACATTTTAGAATCATTTTGGCGAGAAAAAACATAAAAGTAATAGAACATCCGCCTTATTCGCCTGATTTACCCATGTGCGACTTTTGGCTATTTTATGGACTTAAAAGAAATCTACGGGGTAGAAGATTTTCGTCTGAGGAAGAAATTGATACCGCAATTAACGACCATTTTGAAGGTATTCCAAAAGATAATTGGTTGGGGGCTTTCAAGAAGTGGAAAGAAAGAATGGTGAAGTGCATTATTGCTGAAGGGAATTACTTTGAACATATTTAAAATAAAATCCTAAAAACATTAACCATGTTTCTTATTCTCAATAATAATGGCGTTACCTTCGTATTTCTTTGCATCTGATCATTGTATGACTATACCAACGTGCATGCAGAGGTATTAAGAATAACAGATTGGTTGATTGTTTCGTAGCTGTGAATCACTGGGAGCAAAAAGGCTCGCCTTCCTGTCTGTAAAATATTGTTTAAAGGCAACGGTCTATTTATTTAGCGCAAACTTTTTAATGTTACGCGGTGGTGTTCAAATGTAAAAATTGTATGTAAAAATGGTTTTTAAATTAATTTTTCGAATTTGAATTTTTCCATTTCAAAATTATGGGTTGGACTGCCTACCCTGCTTACCCTGCCTAATAGGGCGTACCGCCACTGGTTATGATGTACCGCACACATACCCACTCACCCACAAACATTTTTAAAAACCTTTTTTGGTACCTGGAGGCCCAAAACATGTATTTCTGCTGTCAAAACTCGATTTTGAAAATTTTCATGAAATCAATACTGAAGGTATAGGAAAGCAAAAATTTAATATAATATAATAAAATAAGTTTTTGCCATATCAAAATCTATTCATAAGATTAATTAATTTTAGGTTTTCCAGTTTTTTCTGAACTTTATTTGGAACAACGTTGTTTTTTGAACATTTACATTTTGTTCTTAAAATTTCTATATATTTTACCATTTTTAATTTTAGTCTAAATTCAATTTTCCTCTAAATACTGATTTTGTGCTAAAAATGCTAAATTTATAAATAAAGAAACAAATCAAAAGCATATTTTCCTTTCTCCAGAAACTGTTTTAAATTTTCAATATTTTACAACGTCTGTCGAAGTGAGAAGGGAAAAATGTTACATCCAATCGTATAAAGCACATCATGAATAAAACCAGCAAGGATTAATCTACATTTGCCATCTAAGCGTTGTACAATTTTTTATTTGCAACAAAAAAAATTGTACCTTGCCAAACCGGCTTTTCGTATGCAAATTAACGAAACGTATTGAAAAGATTCTACTAATTTTGCATACATTATTGCTTTGAGCGTGTAAAATACTTTCGATCGGCTAAATATACAGGATCAATTAATTTTTAAACCTAAAACAATTTTTTAAACTAATGTGGCGCGAATCCGCTATACGTTAAGTGGTAAAGAAACAAAGAGCATTAAGCAGAAAAAAAAAAGAAATAACATTTGCTGTTGTATGTACGCGGAGTACACTCCAGGTTAATTGATAAAAATTTCAAGTGCACAGCGAGTAATAAATCAAACATGATATGTAGAAGTCAAACAATCATAAAGTCCTTATTCATAAATGGCTTTCTTCTGGGACAGGGAACAAAATGCATTATGGCATCTTCTCGTAAACTATTACCAAAGGTCATTTTCCTCATGCAAACATCTCGTTAGTTATTCACCAAGACATGTTATTGTGCTCAGTCACTTATCCGAGTAGAATTAACAACAGAAGTACAAACTGATTGATTCTGAAATGAATACCAACTTTCACTATCGTGTAAAACTGCTTAAATCGCACCAGTTTAAACGAAGATTGATGTGAATCGACATCTCAAGCAAGCTTTTATTGCGGACACGGTATTGGACATGCCATTTCACAAGCATCGTTTCATACTTTCAGATCTATTAATGTCAAAAAATACAACTGACATCTGAAGACTACTCTAATGACCAGTTGCAACATCCATTGTTAAAATAAATAGGTACAACAAAAATTGATTTTATCTACCAAAGAAAGAAATTATGCGAACCTCTCATTTCGTTGGCTTTTCAATTATCAGATCATGAATAAAATCGATCTAGGATTAATAGCTAGATTAAGTTGGCATTGTTAAAAATATGAAACCGGTAATTTACTTACTTAAAAGGATTTCGAAACTTGAAATCAGAGCTGCGTTAACATCAGGTTGATGCACATATACAACTTAAGAGTGTAAAATATGTATTACGTTGGTAATTATTTTTATTTAATGTTAGTTGGTATTTCAACTTTTCAAGAGCGTGCCATTTTTGCTTAAAGAAAGTTGCAAATGCGGACGTTCAAACCTTATGTGGAATATGCTCTTGTAGATTGTTAATTTAAGGTTTTAAACCGTATGAGTTTTATTTTAAAAATTAACAACCGAAACCAACGAAAATGTTTTGATTATCGTAACTGCAGTGTATGTTTAATCAAGAACAGGGACGTGCACCGTAACCAAAACGAAAACCCGAAAAACTGCAAACGAAAACTAAAATTGAATATTTCTTGAATGAATTTTTGCTTTTTATTAACAGCTTGCACCAAAAAATAAGATTCACACTAGAAACTGAACAAAATAAGTCTATTAACTTTTTAGATTTAAACATAAAAATTAATTCAAATAATAAACTTGAATATTCTGTTTATAGAAAACCTACACAAACAGACATTACAATACCACACGATTCTTCTCATCATAAAATACATAAACTAACAGCATGCAGGTCCAAGATACATAGGGCTTTAACAGTTTCTTTAGGTGAAATTAGTTATAATAGAAAAATTTCAATTATTAAACAAATTGCATACAATAATGGTTAGAATACTAAACTTATTGATACACTAATTAAAGAGAAAAATTATAAATTAGCTATTCAGAAAATTTATTCAACTACTTCATCAGATAAATTGAAATACGCCTCAATTCCATATTTTGGCAATCAATCAGAACAAATTGCCAAAACTATAAACAAAACAATTAAATGTAAAATAACTGTTAAACCAACAAAAAAGATTTTAAACACTTTGTTGAATGCTAAAGAAAAAACAGACAATTTACTAAAATCAGGCATCTACAAATTAAATTGCTCGCACTGTAATTCGGTTTATATAGGACAAACAATTAGAAATTTTGATATTAGGTACAAGGAACACGTACGTTGTTACAAGTATAAACACCCCCATAAATCCAATTACGCTAAACACTTGTTAGAACACAATCATTCAATGACATCTAATAACACTATAAAATGTTTACACTTTTGTGATGACAAACGTAAGTTAGATATACATACTAGAAGCATTTGAAATTCATTAACATTTAAAATCTGTACCTTTCGTGAATAAATAAATTGATCTCTTCAATTTACTATTATTGCACGTTTTGGAATGAAAAATCAAGTCATCTAGACGCAGATATAGAAAACCAAGACCAAGCTATGAAAATTTATTGTTCCTATAGCAACACCAATTGTTTACTTTTAATCTTGCTTTTGATAATGACGTGTAAACACGTTGAAGTACCAGTAAGGCTAAAATAAAAAACCTGCTGAAGTTAAGAATTGTTTTATTTACAATAAATTTACCATTTTAGTCATCGCGGTCTACGTGTTCAACCATTTTGGTTATAGAACGCCATACTACTATTTATTTAAAAGTTTACGGAAAATGTGAACAACATCTAGTTTATTAATTTCGTTTAAAATTAAAGCAATATAGTACTACACAAGTACAAAACAAAGTTTCTTAGGTATTGTTTTAAATAATACAATACCCCTTTAAGTTTTTAAATCACCACGTTAGCAATTGTCTGTTTTTACAATATACGACTATTCTCGTAAATATTGGATTATAGAAAAGTGAGGCTATTTGCTCTAATTACCTGCTTATATGTATATAAAACGACTACGTAGTGCAAATTTTTTTTTACAAAAACATACCGAAATGAACATAGTGGAGTAATGTTCTATTTCGGTATTCCGACATCGAGTTCTTATTAAAAAAAATTTCAATTGGATTGTTTTAACTATTGCAATAACCCTTCAAATTTCTAAATGAGCACATTGGAAGATGCGATAAATACTGAACTTTTACTATTATGCGACTGTTGTGGTAAACAATCTACAATAAAATAACAATCCACATTTATTGTAAACCACAGAATACGTGACCACTGGAGTAAATAATCGAAATTAAATGAGACTATTGCTGTGAACGATATCATTTAAAACAATATCACAATGCTGTTATAAATATTCTTGTAAATGAAGCAACTACCGAATTAAAACGGTACCCGACTATTGCTGTGAATATCAAGTGAATTTACGCAATATGAGGATGTTGTTTTCAATCGAATTAATACAATATGCGACTATTGCTGTAAATGTAGAATTGAAGCACCTAACAAAATAAAACAGTATACCACTATCGCTGCAAATAACGCATTATTGCAATAGACGTGTCTTGTTGTAAATCAAATTAATGCAATGTCCGACTGTTGTAAATAATGATATGAAATAATACCAGATTATTGACGAAAATGCGAATTAAAACAATACTCGAGTATTGCAGTAAATATCTAATCAATTTGCACAATATGGGGATGAGTGGCGTAACTTCAGATTTTGGGCCCGGGGGCAAGATACGTGAGGGGCCCTGGCTCCATGCTCAAAAAAATCTCAATAATATAGTAATTGATAATAAGAACAATTTCTTCGATAGGAAAAAAATTATTTGCAGTCTAATAAATGAAAATAAATATATTAAAGCCGTGTTTAATTAAGATAATAAATCTTGAATTTTCTGAAGTTAATGTGTCTGGGTCGGTACCAAAAAGTGCGGGTGTTGTGTTTTTACTAAATATAATCTCACTTCAGTATTTTTCATTGTATAAGTACATATTTACTTACATGGAATTTAAAATGTTTTTTGTTTAATATAAAAATAAAGACTGTCGAAAATCAAAAATTTTTATTAAAAAAAAGTTCGTAATAGAGAAGTAAAAACAATAAAAACTCGTGGCTCGTGGCAGGGCCCCCTAAGGCCTCGGACCCGGAGGCCATTGCCCTCTCTGCCACATGGTAATGACGCCACTGATAGGGATGTTGTTGAAAATTGAATTAATACAATGTGCGAATATTGCTGAAAATAATGATTTAAAGCAACGCCATACTATTGCTTTAAATGCAGAACAACTAAGGAATTAATACAATACCCGAATTAATACATTAGTCAAATTAATACAACATCCGAGTGTCGTTCGCAATAAAGTCAGTTGGCAAACCTGTATTGCATTAATAACGTTAGTGATTTTACTTAGCTGAACCGCAAAACCAATAAGAACGCTTGAGGCAGTGGTTACATAGGTAGCCGGTGACGGTATTCAGTGGTATAAGTCTCCTTCGATTAGTCTAAATTAGGCGGGCGGGATTACCGGCCACATAAAAGGGAGCAGGTAGTACAGCTAAAATAATAATAATGCAGGTATTTCAATCGATTACCGGTAATTCATAAGGAGAGGAGTATAATAAATAAATAGTTTGTAGTAGATAACTTTACTTAAAAAAATGGAATTTTTTTAAATAATAGACACCATACTATCTACCTTTTTAATAACTATTAGTGAAATCAATTGAAATTCAAAATATACAAGCCTCAAACCCAGTGGCGGCTCGTGGTGTAGCATAGTAGAAGTGCAATTTATGAAAATATGTGAAAATGGGCCGCAAGCAAATTTTTTTCCAAAAGTTGGCATGGGCCATCCGAATGTGTTTTAAGAGCACATGGTCTTTAAGGGTATTCTTAAAAAATGCGAAGTTTTACATTTTTCGGGAGTAAAATTTAAAATTTGTATAGTAAAGTGATATAGGTAATAACTTTTTTGACTAATTTCAGAACGAATTAAACTACGACAAACTGCATAAATAGGTTTAAATAATGTTTCTGTATAGTTTTCGAATGACCCATCAAACCCTGTTGTTGGTTTTCTGAATGTGCTCTTTTAAGGTGCTGCCGATTTACGCCATTAAATTTATTAATCTTTGTGTGGGTCTCAACTGGATTAATTCAAACTAACTTCCCACTACTAAAAATCTCAACAAAATTTGTTTCCTTGGATTTTCAATCATATAAAATTATGTAAAAACAGTAAAAATGAAAAAAAAAATACGAAATGGCGCTGCCACTATCGCTAAAGATTTCAGGGAACATAAACAGTAGCATCTCATCATGTACACAACAGTTAACAACAAACAAGAAATATAACGTGTGTACCTCATTTTTAAAAAGTAGTGAAATTAAAGTTTTTAAAATTTAACCCGCTCGAGATTCGAACTCTCGACCAACCTATGCCTCACAACAGTCTACACGAATTCTAGCACTGAGTCACGGCGTCTGTGTTGATAGCAGACGTTAAAATAAGGAAACGCTGCATGTTATCCAGTGATGGTATATTGTATACCGGCAAAATGTTGCTAACCGGCACCGGCGAGCTAGTCCCTGTGATATATCGTAGAGAGATAGTTAGTTCGTTATTTTATAAAAAGCCGTGGCAGGGCCCCAGTCATATAGACTCACAGATTTCTATATAAGTTTACTAGATACACGTCTCTAGTTTTTAAACAATCAACTAAGTGAAGCCAGACGGCCATTTTGTAGGAGGTCAAAATGCAATATAGCGCGCTTTCAGTAATACAGCTACAACAAATATTACTACATTTAACGTGTGATTGCATATTAGTAACTACGATTAGTTTAGCCAGCAGGATTTTCTAGTTTGACAAAAACGAAACTTTTTTTAGTACTGCCAATTTTTCGTGATGACTTCAATTTTTTTTAACCGCATATTTTTTTTCATGTAATCTTGTCCTGAATTTTTTCTGCCAAAGGAAAAATCAAAAAATACCGGTAACCGTAACCGAAATTTTTAGTAGCAATAAACCGTAACCGAAAACCGAAACGTTATTTTTTTTTGGTTCACGTCCCTGATCAAGAATAGAAGGAATATTTAAATTATTAAAAAGTTATAATTTAATTTTATACCATCATAGAAGAACAAAAAAGTTAGAAGTAATAAGCACAAGTGAAATAAAGCAACATCAGTAAATTCATATGAACAAACTCTGATTTTATACATCAGCTGCTGATCGTCAATCACTGCTACGATACAATACTTTAATACGCACCGGTAGTGATTTAGCAAGAATGTAATCGATCATGCAATGCTGATTTACCTTTCCATGCATCATTAGACTACAGCTATAATTAATTCATAGCTAAGAAAGCTTTTATAATTATTAAAAAAAAATTTAGATGGTAATTTCTCTATCAAAATTTGTAGTACTTGCTGTTATACTGTTTTTCTTTTGCAACTGTGAAGGGCTGTAACTTTTCAGGGGTACATTTTCGGATAGCAGCATTTTAGGCCGATCGCCTTAATTTTTATAGAAGACTTATCAACTAAGCTTTTTTAAATATTAGACAAACACCCTGTATAATTTAGTGGTAAGCCTTTAAGTTTCTTGTTTTTATAGAGTGACGAGTATGTTCTAATAAGTCTAAACACTTAAGTTATATTAAAAGTCATAGACGCCGTGTTTTCAAATTCCCAGGGGGGCGGGGGGCTCAGACACAGAACTATTCTAAGGAAGCTTTTATAAATTTAGGCTTTAGTAAATATTGTTTTTTCGGAAGTGTAAAATCATGAAGTTTTTAGACATCTATTTATATCTATTTTTGTAAGTTCTAACAAAATAAAAGTCAAACAAAAAAGTATGTTCAATGAACAAATAAACAGCATTTAAATGCGCTTAATTTAAGTCGCGAACGAAAATGTAACAGAAATGAAATTTTCCAATACAGTTTCTTCAATAAGGTATTACTTAAAGTACTGATACGTTCAGTAAACAAATTAACAAACGCTTCTAAGATAGGTATACAAAATGTCCGTGAGCTATAACTATAAGCCATACAGCTGGTAATATTATTTCTTACCTCTAATAAACAAACAAAACCATATCAGTTTAAACATGCAGATTTGTTTTAATTACTTCAGATTAAACTGAGGATGATTATATTACTGTTATTTGTTCCGACGCCGACCTTCATTGTTATTTGAAACATCCAGCCTAAACACTCCAAAGCATTTCTATCTTGTCTGAAGGCACCTTTTATTACAATTTAACAGTTTATCGGTACTAAACCACAAATAAACAAATTATACCAACAGCAATTGTAAATAACTGGCCGCCGTCGTATTATGGTGATAAATGTTGTCAAGAAGCAAGATCACGTCGTTTTCTTATGGTGAGACAGTTAGGGATTTAATATATGGATTGGTTTTTGCAAGTATGCATTAACTGCTTTATTAAAATAAAATAGTTAATTTAAATTATCCGCTAAAAACGGTTACACAATAAAATATTACTATGATATTGCTTCTTACTTTAAGCGTTTCAATTGATTGGATGCAAATATTGGGCGGAGTCATGATGTAAGTCTTACATCATGGGCGGAGTTAGTCCCTATACTTATAAAACTAATATAATAATGAGGTATAAAGTACCTTACTATACCAAAACTAAACTTTAGTTTTAAAAAACTATTGAATAAAATTAACGAATTAAATTGGTTTAAATAAGAATTTCTCAAACAAGTTTTTTATTTTATTTTAGTAACATTATTAATACTGCAATAAATGTAAAATACAAAATACAATTTATTAAATTTAAATAACATAAAATACGAATATAAGGCCATGTATAATACAGTTTATTTTTATTTCTTGAAAGTTCTTCTCATTTGTCCGCCGATATCAAACGTCAAGGCAAAAATTGTATTAAAACCGCAAAAAAATGCATTTTTGCATTGAAAGGTCGCCATATGTATTAGTCATAATATTTCAGATAAGTTTAAATATGGAAATCCGAGGCCATGCTACTTCGTATTTGGTAAAAGATGGTACGTGAGTTTCCCAACTATGACAACTTCACACATAAATATTATTTATGCGTTGCAATTTAAGGTAAATTTCCACATACTTTCATTTTATTATTAATGAGGATCTTATTTAGTAACTACAATTAGGAAAGACGGAAGCGTACTGTAGCGCGTTTCCCAACCGCATATTTTCCGTTAGATTGATTACAAATCTCCATATTTACTTTGCGTACGCAGGAAATACACAAAATTTTAATTTGCATATGAATACAACGCACTTTTTTAATCTATCGAAATACCTGACGATATCTTCTTAGGCAACTCGAGCTCCATTCTTTTGATTCCGCTGCTTAAAATTCAGGGTACGATCCGCCAACTTCTTCCTCGGTATTGTTGACTTCAGTAGCCGATAGCAAAATGCCGTTTTATCTCCTTTTGATTGTAGTTAGATCTCAAGACATGCCTAATTTGCATTAACTTAACTTTATACTTTGTGTCGTGTTCGTGTTAATGATCGTGATAAGTGTTAAGAGATGCCGTATAGCTTCGATTTTTCTAATTATCGATCATCGACGTTGAATATAAAGAAGATAAATTGTTTATTTTATTCTACGATAATACGAGGCTTACAATATTTATCTCCAGTCTATGAAGTTTTTAAGTTTAACAAATTGTTACCTTTTCAACTGTAGGTAAAGTAAAAAATGCTTTTGAAGTAGATATTTTTAATTAAAAAAAAACATTGCAGGAAATATTTAGCTAAAATGAGGCATTCACAAATTAAATTGCTCGCATTGTAATTCGGCTTATATAGGCCAGACAATTAAAATTTTAATATTAAGAACACAATCATTTAATGGCATCCAAGAACAATGTAAAATATTTACACGTTTGTGATGATAAATAAGCATTTGAAATTCACAAACATTTAAAAACTGTACGCTTAATGAATTAACAAAGTGATCTCTTAAATTCACCATTACTGAACGTTTTGGAATAAAAAATCAAGTTGTCTGCAGTTATCTATATAACCAAGATGTCATTTAGTTTTATTGTTCCTATAGTAACACAAACTTGCTTACTTTTTAATGTTTAACTTTGACAATGACAAATAAACATGTCGAAACACGTTTACACGTAGTGTAAGGTTAAAATAAATAAATATCGTTGAAGTTATACTCCATGACAAAACAAGTAAAGATTCATATACAATTGAAGAGAGCATGTTGAAGGACTTTTTGATGGATAACGTTCTTAGCAATTGTTTTTCTACTCTCATGTTTTAATTTACTTATTGTTACTACGTGTGCGCTGCCTATACTATAATGATATCAATTAAGATACAGATTTTTATTATGAAATGACCCAAACTGACCAATAAAGCAAAGCATTGTTTTTGGTAACCATGGTTACAAGAGTTGTTGACAGTTCTCAGTTACCATCGCAAAACAGTTTTTTTCAGTATAATGTTCAAATAATTGTTTTTAATGAATTATTTTTTAAATTAATTAGTCGTAGTCGTATGCAACTTTTGTATAATGGTTATTAATTAATACACTCGTTTGAATTACGACACTCGCTGCCTCTCGTGTCGTAATATCACTCGTATAATAATAGATTCGTTGCATAATATACTATTTTGAAATTTTACAATCCGACACGACTCATTTAACTTTATTTTCTTCTTTAATTATTGTCACTAATGTAGGACAATCAAAACTTTACCTTAGAACCTTAAAAATCAGCAAATATGTTTTATTTGTTTACAAATTAACGCGCTGGTGTCGCCACTAGTACGAGACGCGAGGTTAAACCGCGCGTAGGCATCCATACTTCACAAATAGTTCCCACTATAAAGTCCTCACATGACCCAGAAGGTAAACAATAAGGATATAAAATTAATGTTACGGAATAAGAAGATTCAGTTTGTGTTTCCAAGTCAAAACCAACTAGACCAGCCTGAAAGAATAGCAGAGCAACTCCAGGCACCAGTTCCTAGAGCTGTCAATCAAGAGAGGGAATCGGCACCAAGCACGAGCACCTAGTTTAGTCAACCACGAGGGAGAAAGCAGCTAGCATCAGTACTAGTTCGAATTTATTAGTACAGTGAAATGCAATTCAGATTAAGGTATCGACGAATACTAACCGTATTCCCTAACTTAAATACCGGAAGTCTGCTGTGAGGATTTGATGCTACTTCTGCTCCTAAATAAAGCGTTAATTCCGGGTTAATTTCAAAATCCCCTTTCCTAGTTCCCGTTATTTATCCAAGATTCCGGAAGGTGCGGTTGAAGGAATACAACGCACTTACAACCGAACCAGCAAACAGAAGCGTTAACTTCGTCGTTGAATTTATTTTAATCGTTTTTCACTTAATTACACTAATTACCTTAATTAATTAAAGGAAGTAAAAATCTTACTTAATTCTGAACGGTTTTCATAAATTTCATACATAAATTAATAATTCATAAACACACAACGTTATTAGGTACAAAACAATTAGCAGTAAATTAGTAAACATTGAAGAAAAGCCGTGATAACCATTCCAAGAAGGTCGTATATAATAAACAAGTATCCCGGCAAGAAATTCAGTTCATGCAATAGAATTGTTAGTAAGTTAAAACTTGTTTAGCTTTGTAATTACTTTTATTAGTAGCAGACCATTTTGATCCCTTTTCCTAGCCCCCGTTAATTACCTAAGATTCCGTAAGGTGCGGTTGAAGGGTTACAACGCACTTCCAACCCAACCAGCAAACAGAAGGGTTAACTTCGTCATTGAAGAGTTTCAACTCATTATGATCGTTTTTCACTTAATTACACTACCTACCTTAATTAATTCAAGGAAGTAAAAATCTTACTTAATTCTGAAAGGTTTTCATAAATTTCATACATAAATTAATAATTCATAAACACACGACGTTATTAGGTACAAAACAATTAGCAGTAAATTAGTAAACATTGAAGAAAAGCCGTGATACCCATTCCAAGAAGGTGGTGGTGTATAATTAACAAGTATCCCGGCAAGAAATTCAGTTCATGCAATAGAATTGTTAGTAAGTTAAAACTTGTTTAGTTTTGTAATTGCTTTTATTAATAGCAGACCAGCTAGGAGGAACATCATTTATACTGCTCTCAATGAATAATTAAGTGTTTGTTATTAGTCATAACGCCGTTTATAAAATTTAGAAGATTCATACGAACTTTCTTCACGAGAAATCGTCAGCTGAATTACGAGGTCATTCATCCCTCTGATTACACTTACAAGTGGGAAAGATAAGGCAGTTCAGGTGGTCTCATGTATAGGAAAGTAAAAATGTGTAATGTTGTTTAGATGCTAACAGTGTTGTCAAATTTTAATTTTTTTCTTGCGTGTTGTATGAAGGCAAAGCTTTAGAAAAATATTTTTAAATCCAATTTTCGTCACAGTGCAACGCACTGTGACACCCCGTAGTTATGCGGTATTTTGAATTTTATTGCCACAATTCTACAACATTTTAGTTTTATTGCGCATAGAAGTTGCAATAAAGTGTTTTTCATGACGACGAGACGTTAGTCTCATAATTTAAAGATTAACCAAGATTTTTATATTTGAAATCAATTATTTTTAACCAGGTGCCTATCATACCGCCAAAAATCTCAAGGCTATTGTGTATCAGAGATTTAGGGTTAAGAAAATAAATCTATAGAAATTCGAAATACTGGATTACGGACAGATTCTAGATTCTGTTTAGGCTGTATATACCGGGTGTTAATGGAACATGGCGCATCCTCCTTTTTGCCCTTTATTAATGATAAACCAATTAAATTTTAGTATGTCTTATAGGCCATAAAAGCGCATTATATGGGCTAAAAATTTAACGACTTTTAGTTCCGGTTTCATCAGAAATGACATTAACTGTTTTTTTAATGGAACATCTTGTATATGTTAGCATATTCGAAACTAGAATAAAATTCTGAGTCTGCCTATGCTAGCTAAATGGGGATTTGACATCCCAAAAATAGTTTTTTTTTAAATTTTTGTTTAGAATTAAGAGTGCTATGACTTACCCAAATTGATTCTAATCGATTCACGTAGACTGTTCTTGATTGTAAATGTTTGTTTCTTTTTACTTATTAAACTTACTAGCAATGCTACTTGTAAGTGTTTTTCATTTGTTTCAAAAGGACTGCTCTATTCAAGATGGTTTGAAATAATTTATATACAAATGTACATATATTTCAATTCCACAGAAAAACATGTGATGGGTATCACTAAAGTCCTTGAAAAATTCTGTATTTAAAAAGGCGTATGGGCCACCACCTTTTTATATGAAAATATTAAGATACTTTGCAAAATACCTTTTACAAATTTTCAAAGGTAATATTTCAACTGGGGTGTTTTCTAGGTTGTAAATTTCATTTTTTTTTTTCGTATGTACCGTGATTAGAATCGATTTGGGTGGGTCAAAAATTAGAAAAACGTATTTAATGAATCTCAAAACTTTACTTAATTCGCATAAATAGAATCAGAAATTCACCCTAATTTGAATATGCAAAAATACACAGGGTGTTCCATTAAAAATAAGAAAGTTGACGTCATTTCCAAAAACAATTGTCTGGAAGCGGCTTCTCACTTAAATTGCTTCCAGGCCAAAAAATTCTAGCTACGCCACTGTTTTTAACTATATAGTTACAATTTTTAAGTGTAATTCCAGCATTTCCGAAATGAGCATTAGAAATGCCGAGATTAGAAATGAAATATTAAAATTAAAAATTTTTTACCTCAATACTTCAGCTTTAAATTTTTAAAATTGGTTATTGACAGTCATTAATAAAATTATACGTAGAATTCCGACATTATTTACTAAAAAAGGAAACAGCTTTATTGAACCTTGCGTGCATTTACATAACAAAATATTAATATTTTATTTTTGAAATAAAAAAAAAACATGATGGAAATGTTGAACGTTGCAACTTTTAGGATTAAATCCATCAATATATACATTAACAAAAAATAAACGTTTTCAATACAAAGCGTACGCATTAAAATTCAATCACATTAAAAATGTATGTTGGAACCACGATAATCCCAAAAATTCTTCTTTAGTAACAAATTCCCACGACAAACGGATCATGTTCTGATAAAGAAATTTACATCCATTAAATGAAATGTTATAACAAATTTCGTACAGCAATTTTACATTAATACAGTTCGTTTTTTCTGCGTGTTCTAAAAAACATATAACTGTAAAAGGTCAAAAACGTGGTTAAAATCGGTAACGCTGAGTATCGCATAATCTAAAACTGTACTTTATAAATAACAAACAACAAATTTGTTTCTAATAAACTAATTTGAAATTACTTTTTGTCATGTCGCTACTATTCAATTTAGGTTGAATATTAAAACGATGAACGTGAACAGTTTATTAACTTAATCTTTCAGCGTATTTAACAGGTGTGAAATCTGCTTCTAAATTGTATGATTTAGTTCAAACATTTTTTTGTGCCACGTGTACATAATCGTTTCTATTATAAAAGTTTAACTATAAAAACAACATAGAATTTCGCTTTACTTTACAAATGTAACGTAAATTGTTCCTAGAAATTTGCTTCTAGAATTAGTTAATTAAATAAGTTTAAAAAGTGATTAAATTTTTAACTGTTATACTTATATGTTTCTTATTCTTTTGACAGGAAATAAATTATACCGTCCTAGAATTTCAACGCGTGTTTGATTAAAACAATTAACAGATTGTTATCGAATTACGTAATATAGTTATCGAGTTGTTGAAATGATATAAAATTTAATTGTTTATATTTGCTGTTCTTGTTGTAACCTTGAAATCGAACAACAGTTAATGGCAGCGGAAGTAGAGAACAAAAATTGTTTTATTCAAAAGTAATACAAATAAAGCACCTGATAATTACAAGAACTGTTATTCTTCATGAAGCAACCTAAGAAATCACCTCCTGAAGTTTCTGTACGTACTTAAGAGACACCCTGTATATTACTGTTACTGCAAATTACTGCAAATTTTTTGGGCTAAAAATTATTTTATTTTTCAATATGGTCTCCTGCTCGCTCAACGCTCTTATTCCAACGATGCTCCAAAGCAGCAATGCCCTCTTTGTAAGAAAGTCCTCAAAATAGCTATTTATAGCAGCGATTGCCTCGAAATAGGATGAAAATCTTTTACCGCCCAGCCATTTTTTCAGGTTTGAAAATAGATAAAAATCGCTGGAAACCAAATCTGGCGAATAGGGCGAATGAGAGGCACTAATTTGAATCCCAGTTTATGAAATTTGGCCATGGCGATTGCAGACGTGTGTACAGGTGCGTTATCTTGATGGAAAAGCACTTTCTTTTTCGCCAAATAAGGCCGTTTCTTTTTGATTTTGAAACGGCGCAAACAATCCTTCGTATTCCGGCGAAAACGTGCCAAAACGTCGCGAGAAACAATCAAACGATTTAGTTTTTGCTCCGGTGTGAGCAAACGCGGCACCCAACGCGCGGAGTATTTTTTCATTTCCAATTCTTCAGTTAAAATTTTGTGCACACTGTCATTGTGAGATGCCCACTATGTCTGCTTACTCGCGCACTTTTACTCGCCGGTCATCCAGTACGATATGGAGGACTTTTAAAATCAAAAACGAAAAAGCGGACTTCAAAAATGTCGAATCCAACTCTGCTTTGATTTCGGTTGGTATTAAGCCTTTTAAATGAAAGTACTTTATCATTGCTCGCAACTCAGTTTTTTTCATTATTTACGAGATTACTCGGGACGGTTACTTTGGCGCACTGTTAAACACAAACTAATTGACAGATCGCTGTATACTGTCATATTTAACCTAAGAAAAGATGGTTCTGAAAAGAATTAGCGCCATCTCTGTGTTAGGCCACGTACATTTCGAACGATCCTCGTAATGCATTGCTAAATGATAATTTTATTTCTGTCAAACTATAACAGCACAAAAAAATGAGCGAAGCACTTTTCCTGGACTTTCCTATACTTTAGGAGTTGTAACTCATATTTACACAAACACCAAAGTTCTAACCACCGATAATGAGCTTAGTCATTGCAGTACCCCTACAACTCTAGCAATAATGACCGCACATAATTTTATTTTTATTAATTGCATAATTTTCTAATTTTTTGTAAAAAAAATGGACTTAGATTATTTTTAGGAAAAAAGTTCCTCGGAATCAAAGAAAACCAGAGACGAAAGAGAAAATTTGCCAGCCAAAAAATGGGTGCGAGGGAAAAAATTACCCCCCCTTCAAATATTGCTGTACCTAAAAATTAAGTTGTAGCATTTATTTCAATATCACTCATGCGCACGTTAATTTTAATTTTTATTATTCCTCGTTTATTAACTAAAAAAGTAAAGTTTTTCAATTTTCAAAAATTCATAGAAGGTGTCGTAAAGAAATTAGCGAATTGGGACTCGAACCAAATTTTAGTTCATCTATAGCCTAGTAGTCTACAAAATTAAAAAAAGATCGTTTTAAGCAATATTTTTTTGAAAAATTTAAAAATTTTGAACTTATTTTATTTTTCACTTCATAGTTATTATCTGTTTTAAAATTTTTGTGCACAGTAACATTGTGTCTCTATAGAGCTGTTACTACAAAAGATTTGATGTCGAACTGACAACCAGTTTTTGAGTAATCAGTAAAGGCCGGATTTATATGCCTTTGCATATTTCTTTGCTGATAGTCGATTTTGTATTGATTTAAATTTTCCTTTGCATTTCAGATTATTCTAAATAATATAATATCATTTTTATTGTGCATATAATTGCATATTTTGCAACAAATGCATATTTTACAATATGTGCATATGAGACAAAATTTTACTCCAAAATATTTAGAAAAATATTTTTTATTGCCATTTTAATAGCAATTAAACGAAAATTGTATTTGTTTTTGATTTAATAAACTTATTTGATCAATATTAGAAACACGTTTAATTTAGTGCTCTTATAAGTTTCTAATACTTCATTTTTCTTCATATTAATATTAAATCGAAAATATATGTGTGCCTATTTTGATTTTTTAATGCATATTTTGCATATTTAAGTGCATATTTTGTAGTTTTTAATTGCATATTTTGCCTGCATATTTTGGCTTTTTAGTGCATATAAATCCGGTCTTCAGTAATCAGGCGTTAGAAGGCAAAATTTTTTAAAAATCGCAACGGCGGCCATTTTGAAGCTAGAACGTTCGGAAAAAAGCGTTGAATTTGCCCTGGGGTTTCTATCAGATTCCGTTTTCAGATTTCCAAAATTCTATTTTCGAAAATAATGTTACCAAAAAAACATGCTTAACTTCCGCTTCCGGTTTCAGAGTTTTTTAAAAGCCTATTTCCCTATGAATTTTTGATATACCCCTCGCATTCCAAAGCCCATCAAAATCGAACCATCCGTTTGGGAGTTATGGAGTGCGCACACACATCCACCCACCCACAGACAGACGTTTCTTAATACAAACTATTTTCTATTCCTGGAGGTCCAACACATGTATTCTGCCACAATCTCGATTTCGAGAATTTTCACGAAATTAATACTTCTCTATACTGAAAGTATTGCAAAGTAAAAATAACATAAACAAAACAAATAACAACCAGTACAATTAGTTAAGAGTAAACTGTACTCGGAGATTGTTATTGCTTACATATTTGCAAAAAAAAAGGTACGTTTGATATGAATGATTCAGTGCCTCTTCGAATCATTCTCATTATTATACGGCGATTATTATTAAAATTTTGTTTCTATAATTTTATATTTTGACCATCCGCCGCCCCTGGGGTCTTGCCGCCCAGGTGCTGTGCACCCCTTACACCCCCGCTTGGCGCGGCCCTGATCACTACATTTCAAGGGCAGTTTATACTTTTAAATTCATTGTCAGCAATTTTGTCATTAAACAAAATGTATTTCCAATCGGAGCGTCATTTTATTTAATAATAAATTTACATTTTTAACTTTACATTTACAACGGGTAAATTCACCATTAGATGTACACGGGGGCTGTTTAGAACGTACTTTATCGCCTCGCTACCTACTCATTTGATTTGTTAAACGCAATTTGCGTAACGTGCGTCCCAGTTCCCATTTTATTGCCTATAAATTACAACAGCAGTAACGTTTATACTTGTATCTGCGCAAATTAATTTATGTAATCTAACTGATTTCGAACAGATTTCCAATTAGCTAAGACACGGACTAAGTTAAAATATGCACCGCTTTGGCAGTAAACATAATTAAGAAACAACGCCAACCTATATTCAAGTTGCGCTGGAATAATCACCCTTATCTGTGCAATACCAAACTAATAAAGTAACAAACTCTTTTAACAGCGCTGGCGTGAGAATCGACTCTGTGAAAGGACGCGCTATTAAAATTACTTACTACTTAAGTTCCGCGTTCTCCGAACTATCTGATTTCTACAACTGTACACTTCGCGGTGAAGTATGCGAAAGTGGCATTGAAATATGTAACATAAACTTTTGAGTAGAAATAATTAAGCGCAAACACGGCTGCACTAAATTTTGCCGGATTTTATATACAATATATATTTATCTGACAAATACCCATACTGTAGGGCAGTGGCAGTGGCAGTGGCAGCTTATAAAGGAAACAAACCGTTTCAATACTTGAATATTAGTTTATTTTCGTTCAACGATGGGAGAAATCCCCAGCTGTACTCAAACAGTTTATTCTCTTAAATTTTAGTTCATTTTCGTTCAGCGACGGAAGAAGTTTCCAGCTGTACTTAAACCTTTTACATTTCCTAAATTTTAGTTTATTTTTGTACAGCGACGGAAGAAGTCCCCAGCTGTACTTACCCCGTTTATTTTCTTAAATTTTAGCTTATTTTTGTTCAGCCATGGGAGAAGTCCCCAGCTGCACTGAAACAGTTTGTTCTCTTAATTTTTAGTTTAATTTTGTTCAGCTACGGGAGCAGTCCCCAGCTGTACTCAAACAGTTTATTTTCTTAAATTTTAGTTTATGTTCGTTCAGCGACGGGAGTTGTCTCCAGCTGTACTTAAACCGTTTACATTTCTAAATTTTAGTTTATTTTTGTTCAGCGACGGGGGAAGTCCCCAGCTGTACTCAAACCATTTTTTACAGAGCCTGATTCCATAGCATTTCAGATATTAATTTTACTAAAACTGTTGCTTTAAAGATATTTATTTTAACCCTGATTAACCCTGAAGCGCAGTTATAAATACTAGAACTCTTGCTGAAAAATTGTTTAAAAATTAATCAAGCCCGCCAAATAACCAACAACTCTGTACAGTTTAAAAATTCTTTTCAGCACTACAACTCCGCAATTTTTTTCACAGCAAAGACAAGACCAAGCACAAATTTTAAAACTGAAAACAGCGAAATGAGAGCTCTGCAAACGACAAATTCTTCACTATTCACATTTAAACACTCTGTAGCTTATTTTATTTACAGACACTGTAAGATTTTCTTGGATAATTAAACTTAATTATTTAATGTGCTAATTAATTTGACATTCTAGATTTTAAACTGATAACGATTGACAGCTTCATACTTCAACAGTTAGCCCGAGCTTGCAGAGACCTATAAGGTTTGAGTTGCAAACGAAAACTCCAGTGCGGTACCGATTCGGAGGGACACTATTTTCTTTACTTTTGTATATAATGATTGTACATAATATAGACGTTATTTATTCATTTAACTTCATGTATTTTACTATTGTAATAATAGGACAATAAAATATTCTATATAATTTTTAACCCACAGTCTTATTTATTCTCAACGAATCCTGGTTTCTGAGATACTTACGGTAGGTCAACTTATCAGGAGAAGTTGACCAGTTACAAAATTAATAGATCTTTAGCAACACTATAAATTAAAATTTGTAAAAATAGAAAATAAAAGTGGATCGGACACAAAAATTCTATTGACTGCTGTAAATTTTAAGCATTATTCGGGAATTTTATTAAATTTTAAAAGAGCCATAAAGAACGCTAAAGAAAATTACAAAAAACGAGAGTTGCTTAAAAATGTGAAAGATTTTCATACATTTTTGGGTATCAGCAGTTATCACATATTTTAAATTTGATAGAACCTAAACATGGAATTTTAAAAATTTGATTTTTCGCAACAGCTGAACAAATGTTTAAACTCCAAATATTTTGTTTTATAAATTATATCATCTGCATTTACATTTTAAACCGTTTCACGAGTTAATTTAACAGTTCCTGTTCTACTAAAATTAATATTGAAATTAAAAATTTACTTATATTACGTTTTCTAACATTTTCTGCCACAATTTATTCATTCGCAGCGCTTCTTATTTAAATTAGGTTTCGTTAATATTATAACACTTCACAGTTTCCAGTTACAGCTTACTTTATTTTCATCTCCAACCGTGTCAGTTATATAAATTATTCTTTATTATGGAATATAATAGCTACAAAATTTCTCTTCTCCAGAAATAAAGAAATCGGTTGAATTTATATTATTGTTTTAATTAACAATTTCACACATATTTTACGCTTACAGTTATACATCGTGATCGGAGAGATGTAATTAGTCGAATATAAACATTTGAACAATGTACAAGGAAATAGTACTTAAGCTACTGTTAACTTAAAGATAACTTACTACATACTTAACTGTTTTCCTAAACGCCCATATGGTATAGGATTGGTATTGGTTAACCATCCAACAACGTAACCCATAACGAAACGGCTAGATATGCAAGAGCTTTGCATTGACGTATCAACGATAAACAAGCTATGCACAAATCGGATGTATAACCTATTTGGTATCGAAGAAACAAGGAGGACTTCGTATTAATGTCATTTAAGCGACATTTCTTATCTGATAGCATTACCTTTGCAAATACCTACTGCAGTTGTAAATACAGTAGAGCACACACGCATACACACGTTTATAGGTCGCATGTGTGCGTTATTTATTAAGTGTTCGTATTTGGCATAACCAGTTGTTGAACATGGCTGTGAGAATTTTAAATATTATTTATGTAGTGTGCAAGTCTTGTTTGAAATTATCTTACCTTATACATTGTGGTGTGTTTCCTAAAGAATATTTTCAAATCTGTTCGTTTTCGCAGCTCGGAAACGATTGTTGCAATGAGATCGTAGAGAAGGTTTTAAAAATATTGACAAAAAAACTGAAACTGATTGCTAAACGAATGTAAATAGAAAAAAATTCTGTAACCAATGATCTAATAGCACAGGTGATAAGTAACGCGAATTTCAGTACACAAGGTTTATCTGTAACCAACATATTGAAAGAGAAGTGATGGATCAAGCACTAACTGTAGTTTCAACGTAATGGCAAGGCCAAACGAGTAGCCAATAGGATATGTCGACTGCGGGTAGGAGATGTAGGCTTCAAACTTCCTCGACCTTAGTCTACCTTACTATTACGTTATTGGTCGTAACTCCAACAGCAGTGTCAGTGATGAACTGCAAGCAAGGACAGACGCAACACGTCATACAAATATATTCATGTGTTGCTGCTCTACACAAGAACCTACACCCAGCATAATCAGGTAAGGACCGACCTGCAGCTTGTCTGCCTTTACAAGCATTTGCTGTAGAAGTCTGAGCAATATTTGTTCGTAGGCCCTGCCTACCTAAACAAGGCCGTGTGCTTAGTTTATTTAAACATTGGGGCGGACAAGGATTTGATCTTAATGTATCTTGTTTGCCAGGACAATAATACTTAATCGGATTATGCTTGTTAGCTGTTTGTGAACCCATACAAACTAATGTTTCGCAAGACATTGCAACTTGCATCTTCAGAGTGAATAGAATACAGTGTTCTAAGATCAAATCCTTGTCCGCCCCAAGGTTTAAATAATCTAAGCACACGGCCCTGTTTAGGCAGGCAGGGCCTACGAACAATTATTGGTCATACTTCTAGAGCAAATGCTTGTAAAGGCAGACAAGCTACAGGTTGGTCTTTACCTGATTATGCTGGGTGCAGTTCCCAAACGACGACGCGGTCTAAGCTGAAAGTAAATTGTAATATTGACAGTTCAAGAAACCGCAAAAGCTTCAAAGAATAAACATTTACAATTTTAACGAACGAAAGTGTGTGCGCGCAAACCGTTCGTGCACACAACAATTTTCAAGTCAGCACGCACCCTTATGGGAACATTTGATACACCCCCACATTTCAAAGCTCATCAAAATCTGGCCATCCGTTCAGGAGTTCTAAGGCACCAGACACACTCATAACCACAACAGACAGATATTTTGTAAAAACTACTTATTTGAGTTCCTGGGTCCAAAACATGTATTTCCGTCAAAATTTCTAAATCGAACATTTTTATGAAATCAATACTTCCTCATACCTACAAAATGTGTAGTAAAGTAAATATTACTTTACCACGCTTCAAACACTTTTCTAAGTATTTTCTAGCACATGGTTCTAACCCCAACAATTACTACACATAGAATTCCTTATACTTTGCTTCCGGTAACTGTATAACATATTGTGACTCCACCACTTCAATTCCGAAGGCCTGTATAAGTGTATACGTACCTACAAGTGTAATTAATATCTTTCCCCACTGCGAAATAAAGGCAGAAATCAATTTTTTATTTTAGATGATGGAACTTCAGCATCAAGAAAAAACGTTTATCCGTCAAAAATTGGCAACAAGTTTTGTTATTATCCTACTGTTGTTGACCAGCCATAAATTTAGCTTAAATATGGATTTTTTTTCATCCCGTTTACTGAATACAGAAGCATTATTATTCAAACGTCGAAATTCATAGATAGCGTCACAGTCAAAAAAATTTCGTTTGAAAAATTTGGAAACTGGAAATTTACAGTTTTTGAAGTTTTTGAAATACTTTCATTCTAGCATGTTTTACAATATCGTATGTTATGCTTTCTGCTAACTCACTGAGTGAACAGACGTTAAGACTCCCGAAACAAAAAAATCCATTGGCTATAGTGCAGCATGCGATAAGTGCGCGCCAGAGTTGCCAGTTTTTGGCACCGCTCGCCCCTATGATGTCCAACTAGAATTGTGCAAATGTACGTTTTGTAGGATAAGTATTATTTAAATAAGAAATAGGTTTTTTATATTTTCATATGGCTATTTATCACCGATTAGTGTAGCCGTCTAAGTGCTGCACTGTTACTTAGCCTCGTAGGTTTCAATTACCGAGCAAATTACATCGGATTTTTAAAAACTCGTTGTCAGGCAGTGGCCAGCCATCAACGTACTCTGATGCAAGTTGTGTTGCCTATAGCGCGTAGAACCCTATTTGAGCTTCAACTTTACATTTCACATTTGAGACTGTCCTAGTAAAATCTTCTCTAGAACTTCCGTGGTTCGGAGCCTACGTAAAATTGTAGGTCCCCACCGTCTTGTGCCGCTTTAAGCACCACACAGGACAGGAGGTGAAAAAATATGCTACACCTCGTAAGAGGTATGCAGCCATAAGAAAAAGAATTTACAAATTATACAAAGTCTAACAAACAGGAATTTAAGAAAAAACATAGTTACTTAGATAAAAAAAACATCCGCTATAAATGTAGGATTGTACTTAAGAAAATACACAGAATTTATTAATTACAGCTAAATTAATGCGACCATTCTTTAACAATATGTAAACATGATATTTCTTGACCATCATAGTCGCTTATTCGTTTGTTATATTATTTAACTTCCATTCCATTTAAGTACCAAAGTTAAGTCTTTACTGGGAGACTTGGCACATTTTACGTAGAAAGGCGTATTTCGTTATCTGCCGATTACTATTTGTTTAAACATGTCAGGTTGGTAACCCTTTAGTGCGATGAGGCGGGGCCGTAGTGAGTGTTGCAACAAATGCTAACACATTGTTTTCAAGTACAAGATTTGTACAAATAGTGCTGCTTCGAGACGAGAAATTGCATGACTCTTGTGTTGTCTCGAAGTTTCGAGACGAGAAAAGAAGTTAGTCTTGTTTCGTCGGTTTAACTGCTCATCTCGTCTCGATATTTCCCTATAAAACTGACTAAATGTGTGGGTATACAAATATGATCTAATATTGCAAAAAATTAAAAAAATATGCAGTATAAAAACGGTAATGTGACAACATTTTTTTTTTAGATTTAATTAAATCTGTAACCCGTCTATCGAATTTAAATGTATGCTATTGAATTTATTTGGTGCGTCTTTAGTGTTCTTACAAGGCATTAGAATTTTTAACACCTTATTATCTTTGGAAACTTAAGCCAGTGGCGCAACAACTAATAGAGAGACCCACCCGCAAACATACCAACAGACCCTTAAAATTTTTTGTGGGAAATAAAATAAGCGAACCTTTAATTACTTATTAAACTTGTTTCTTCTTTATTGGCATTATTTTGTATATACTTATCTGCGACCTATTCAATGCTTTCACACCGCTAAATCACAAAGTATGCATTGGGACCATGTGCTTCTTATATATGCCCAGTTTAATGATTTTTCCACTACCGAAATTGGTACGCAGAACGTAATACATGCAAAAATCACAGGGACACGTGTAAGTTTTATAACTGCACTAAACCCCGTACAATTTCCTTTTCTATTCTGTGCCAGCTCTGCTCAGTCGGCCTCCGCCCCTCAGTTTTCATTCTCCAGCATTATTATTAAAATACCTAAACAACAATTTATAAAATAATTCGGCTTCTGCCGCCAAAAAGCAAAACTATTATATATTATATAACTCATCGTGCCAAGAAATTAGCGAATGTATTTAAACAACATTCATTTTTATACAAAGTTATTAAAATCAGTAAAATCGATTTAAATCAGCAAATTATTTTTTTGACCTGGTTTCAACAGTACATTCGATAGTTCATTAAATAGTCTTGAAATAAGGAGAGTCTCGGCGAGAAATTCTCGTCTCGTCTCACATCGAAAATGCGATACGAGAAATAAAAAGACTTTTGTCTCGAAAATTCAAGACAAGACGAAACGAGAAATTTCTCGTTCTTGGCATGAGCACTGTGTACAGATACATCCTAATACCTGCGAGGTTTGTTCTGGGTGAAACAGCAGCCAGAAGTATCAATTATGTACGTTACAACGCAAATGTTCTTAAGCTTATGCCTTTATTACAGGTAAAGTGACAATTCTTCCTGGAAAAAAAACTATTCCTGCTCTTATCATTCGGAACAAAACGTAATTGGTTTAGCATTAATAGGTATTAAGAACACGACACATTCGTTGCCCTGGGATCATTGTTGGCGCCTAAGTCGTTAATACTCAAATACTTTTGAAAACATGATTAGTAACTTTTTCCCAAGAAGTTTTATTTTTATTTTCATGTTTGATGTAATTTTGAATATTTTTATCTTTTATGCTAACATTCACTGTTTTATTGTTAGTAAAATTACATCACCAATTCCAAAGGTGAAATCCTTGTTTCTCACATGTCGGTGTTTATTATACAAGTTTGCTTGATTCAAATTGATTGAAACACTCAAATATTTCCTTTTAGAAACACGAGATATGTTTTATTATGTCAATCACCATATTTTATTATAGGTATTTGTTCTAGATGTTTGATCTTGGCCAATATTTGGGAGTTGTTATTATACCTATTTCTACCGTGACCTTCGGTCTTCCACTAGTTCACAATTTTGAAACTTTAACATCACGACGTTCTCCAATACAGCTCCCATATATTTCACCTGACTTATGTAGGTTATCAATTTGTCAGTTGGCCCATGGTCGTGCGGGCGATAGTTACCAGTGCACGAAAACTATGGGAAAGATATTTCAACTTAATAAAAAAAATGTATAGTTATCGCGATATCGCATTTCGATCCCAAATTTTTGCTGGCGCTCTGACCTGCGCTACTTTATTCTATTTTGGAGCACACTACAAATAATGATTTAGTATTAATGTTTTATGAAGGAACCGATTGAAATAACTTATCGTAAGTAACAACATGTTTATAGCATTATAGTTTTGTAATAAATAAAAACTCAATTATAAGAAATTTTTTATGTAGTTAACAATATTAAAAAGACTGCAAAACCGGAAAGAAAAGTACACAGTTGTTCAAAATATGCCAGAAGTTATACATTCCAGATGATTATAAAAATATATTAAATTAATGAAAATTGATTAAAATTTTCTTTAAAAAATCATCACAACAGTTGGTCGCTTCTACTGGTAAATATTCTTTCATGAAGGTAAGTTTAATAATATTTTTGATAGTTTAGTATGTAGGTATCATGCTAGTGACTGACTACACCAACGGCAATGAATTAATAAAACTTGTCAAAGAACTTGAACAATATATTAAAGTTGAGGTTATACAAGAATTCACACTGTGACGGGCCAAAAAATAAGTAAATATGAACAGACATGACATTTAAAATTAGGGATTGTTTATTTCTTTATTTGCAAATTAACGCGCTGGTGTCGCCACTAGTATGACACGCGAAACCGAACCGCGCGCATCCTTACTTCGAAAATCGACAACAACCGACACCAGTCCAGACCCAGGCTCACTCCACGAGTTCTCTGGAAAGTCTGTCCGCCGGATTGTGGGTCGACAACAGCCAAGCTAGCGGGTGCAGTTTGTGTTTCCACTACCAACACCAGCTCAAGCAAAAATAGAAAAGCTCGAGGCACCACCATGTAGACCAGTTAATCGAGCGGGAGAATTCAGCTAGCATTAATGCCAGTCCGAATTCATTGGTAATGGCAAATTGAATTCAGCTATTGACAAACACTAATCGTATTCCCTAACGTAAATACCTGAAGTCTGCTGTGAAGGGTTTTAAGCGTTTCTACTCCTAAACAAAAGTTTAATTTCGGCGTTGAAGAGTTTTAACTTATTTTGATCACTTTTCCCAACCCCCGTTATTTGCCCGAGATTCCGAAAGGCGCGCTTGAAGCGTTTTAAGGCACTTTCATACCGAACCAGCCAACAAAAATGTTAATTTTGGTGTTAAAGAGTTTTAACTCATTCTGATCCCGTTTACCCTTAATTACACTACTGACTCTAATTAATTAAAACAAGTTAAGAAAATTTTGCTTGATTCTGAAAAGTTTTCATAAATAATAATTCGGGACGCAACGTTATTAAGTACAAATACTTCAGCTGTAATTAGGAAACATTGAAGATACGCCGAGATAACTATTCCAAGAAAGTCGTATAACTTTACAAGATTCCCGGTAAGAAATTCAGTTCATGCAACAAAATTTAAAACTTGGTTTGTCTTATAATTACTGTTATTATTAGCAGACTAGCTAAGAGCAACCCTATCTATACTGTGCTCAATGACCAATTAAATGTTTGTTTTTAATCAAAATATCGTTTATAAAATTTAACAGAACGATGCTGGTTTTTACACTATTGGCTATGCGGATGATAAAACCGTCTTCATCGAGAACACGCTCTACTCCTTAATGCAGACTGCTCTTTGATAATAGAAGACTGTTGTAGTGAACAGTTCATCTCTGTCAACCCTTCGCAGACAAAGATAGTACTGTTCACAAGAAAGAGGAAGGTTGGACGTTTATGTACACCCCTCTTATTCGGTACTTCCCTCAATTTATCAGACAGTGTCAAATATCTGGGAGTCATTTTTGATATACAGCTAAATTGGGGGAAATACAGGCTAAGACCGAAAAAGCATGAATTATTTTTTGGTAGCGTCACCGCGCGCCGAGTACATCCTGAGGCTATCACCTAGCTAGAGTCATCCTGTGACTGTGTGTGTGACGTTGTTATGTCTGTGCTATGCTACGGAGCATTGGCATAGAGTCAGACAGGCTACAACTGTAACCAAACTGGGACATGTGGAACGTCGTACCTGTCTTAGTATCACAGGGGCTATTTGTTCAAACCCCCGACGGCCCTGGAGGCTATGCATTCTCCCACTCGATTTGGTAGTTTCTTCTTAGGTCATTCTTCCGAATGAATTTTTATTTATTTGATGATTACTTAACAGAAAAGCTTAGAGTAAACAAATCGCCCTGAGAATTTTGTAGGTATTTAAAATAATCCTTTAGACTTTCAAAGAAAAATCTGGGAAAATGTTTTGGTTAGCTATAATAATAAAATATGAAACGTTAGTTACGTTACGTTACGTTATTGTACAGAAAACTATATTTTAAATTGTATCTTTGGATCTTTTATTGTTGCAGATACAAGATATAAATAAATTACATCTATACAGATTGAACCATTTAAGTGTCACCCCATTACTAGTGAAATGCTTTAAGTCATCCATTAATTACCTGCAGGCAATCATCCCTAATGAGAGCAATACAGCTTCAAACATAGTAATATATACTAACTTACAACAGAACGGCATGGCATTTACATTGGAATCAAAATATCCATAAATATTCTAAAATTTCTTTCTTTTCTCTTTTTCCCTATTTATCTCCCTTCTCTTGACTCCGTTATTCCCTTGCCCCTGCCCACCTCTCTCTTTCGTCCCTTCCCTTTTCTTACTTAATGTCCTTATATTCCCCCACTCTCTTCTGCTTTCTCATTTTTTCGTATTTCTCTCATTGCTTACCCACTTCCCTTCTTATTCCAACTTTCTCACTTTTCCCATAACTCTCCCTTTAACCTCCCTCCCTGTATTTCATCCCTCTTTCTGTCCTACCCTCTCTTTGTCTTCGCTCCCTCTCCCACCACTCTCGCTGCTTACGTTTGCTTAATTATAACGAGTTAATTTGTTATTGTTATTTAAGTTTTTATTAATGTTCATGCCAGAAACAAAACAAAGCATTGAAAACATTGTGTGCGTGCACAATAAATTATTGTGCAATTAAGTTAGAGACGGTCACCAATTTATATTAATTTAAAATCATTTGTCAGATATCCAGCTCGTGCGCTAGGAATATTTTTAAAGCTTCTTGACTATTCAATAAATACAAGAGAACCAACCACGTTGGATTTTTAATAGATGCCTAATTGCGCCCCGAAGATAAAACTGTAATCATTATTTTCGAACAATTGTACGCCAATTAGTGTTACTTCAATGGGATGCTCGATGTGAATACCAAAGGTCTTCTGTTACCATAACTAAAATTAAGTTAACGGATTAATCTAATAAGGAGCAAAATCGTGCAGTGAAGAACTTGCGGGAAAATCGTGTTTTTATAACCTTGTAAATAAACATACACATAGTTGGAAGCACCAGCAAGTCATCAAAAACACCTAACTAATAACCTGTCCTGCAAGAAAATTTACAAGAGCAAGTTCACTTTCGTCATTTCTACAAAAGTAGCTACCGGGCAAACTGTTTTTTTTCCTACAAACAGCGATCAACTAAATTACTAAAATGATATAATAAATTGTCACGTTGCCGTGGCGCTGCCGGACCATGAACTTGAACAATCATTTTCAGTAGGAGGTTGCAATAAAAGTTGTTTAGGAAGTGTTATTTAAGTTAAAAAAAAGCCGTACCTGCTTGGAATTTTCGCCTTCATAAAATTGTAATAAATGGGTGTATATAATAATTTTGTACCCACACATATTTTATCTGTTCTTTAATTCATGTGTTTAAATAAAAAAAAGTTGTTTTTCTAACTTCAATATTAGAAAGCCGTAAAAAGAATGTAAATACAATTTTACTATTGATTTTCGAGTTCGCTGTAAATTATTTATAATGCTTTACAAAAGCACGTTTACGCTATTAGGTGCAAATTAAAATTTCTACATTACTTTATTATAGAGAATAATTCGGTTATCACGGAAATTCAATTAAGTAATAATTTACGTATTTTACATTAGATTTGAATGTTTTTCCCCTATACTTTCAATAAAAGTAAGTATTGAGTTCTTGATTTTGACTAAATAGTGTACGCACCTACAGGAAGTCAAAAAAGCTCCATAGCTCCCAAACGGATGGGCCGATTTCGAACAGCTTCGGAATGCGGGAGTATATTAAAAATGCATCGGGGAAATAAACCTTTAAAAAAAGATCCGGAAGAAGGAGTTACATATGTTTTTTTGTGTCATTTTCCGAAACTGTATTTTATAAATCTGAAAACGGAATCTGATCAAGTGAAACTTCTTTACGTGTTCTCACTGAAAGCGTTTTTCTCTTTAAACCTTAGGACATTTATTAGCTTGTTTAAGCAGAGACGGCATCTGCACTAGCAAAAATTGCATTTGTTGAAGAAGGGGTAAAATATTGCAGGGAATGTAGATGTGAAAACTGTAAAAACGCTCAAGTAGACGAGGATGATATATTGGAAGAAAATTTTGTATTTTAGTGTACTTGTCAGGATCTTGTCCGTTTGTACGACAATAAGTTCAACTGTAAGGGCTCTAGCAAGGTTAGTTTTGAAACGCGACATTGTATGGGACGAAATGTTCCTTAGATTGTAACAATGTTTGTTATATAACAAAGAAACATAATTAATACCGCGACAAAGAAGATATCGGTATGTAAAATTAACAGAATTTATTGTGCCTAAAAGTGTACAACATAATTTTATTAATATACAGAGTGGCTAGAAAAATCCCGGCCACTTTTCTTGCGGCGGTCAAGAGATGGCGCTTTAGTAAAGAAAAATTAAATTAAAATACTGGCAACAACGCAGAATCCAAGACGTTTTAGTTGTTTTGATTTAATATGGGGCGTATTTAATAACTAAAACGTCTTGGATTCTGCGTTGTTGCCAGTATTTAAATTTAATTTTTCTTTACTAAAGCGCCATCTCTTGACCGCCGCAAGAAAAGTGGCCGGGGTTTTCCTAGCCACTCTGTACATGTATTTATTTATACAGTATAAAATATATACCAAAATAAAGAGCAATTAATCGACTACATGTTACAAAAAACCAAGTCAGTATCAACAGAGTATCCTTTATTCCGTTCTTTGGCTTAGGTGCGTACCTCTACAGTTGGTTTCCGGGAAAGATGACCCAGTTGATAATCCGTTACATTACGTTACAGCATTTCCGTTATGGTGCGTGATCCCTCGATCGCATGTTGCACCCGACGGCAAAGAAGTTTCACTTCAATTACAAGTTGACAGATCGATATCAATTTTTACCTCCCTCGCTATACGAAGTAATGCTATTGAGTATAGTATTATGATCGTCATTGAACAAATGCGTTTATTCAATGAAGTTTTTTTTCGCTTTGAGTTTACTCGTCGATATACGAATTATGCCCAAGGAAAGGTACTTTTTAGCCAGTACATTTTTTACCTAAACGTTTTGACTAATAAGCAGGTGTTAGAGCCTTGGCAGACCGATAAATCGGACGCTGCAGATGTGTCTGTGTGTGTCTATCTGTTTTTGTGTTTGTCTGTGTATACACTTAACACTCCAGACATCTTAACGCAGAAAAACCAAATTTGGCTCAAAGATTGCTAATTGCAATAGGACGACACCGCAGCGAAACGGGCTTGGTCCGCCGAAAAAAGGGAAGGGAAAGGGATGGTCTATGTCAAAATAGACGCGCTCGAAAAAGTACCTTAAATTCTTATTATACGCATTTCGAGTAGCCGATCTGCACAAACGTGATTTTCCAATCACCAACAGTTTTTTATTTTTCCAAAAATTTAGGAATTTCGTCTTCAAAGTCGCTATGATCATGTTAAATGAGAATAGGAACAACTTTCCATTGAAGAAACATCACCCAGGGGTTTTCTTTTGGTCGTTTACCTGAACAGTTTAATTGAGTAATCGCCAAAAAAACGCCTATCGCCAAATTATGAATTCGATTCTGAGATATCAATGGATAAACATTAGTTGCAACTAGAAAACGCAAAATACCATAAAAACCTGCTGCCTACTTCAAAACAAATGCGCTCGGAAAAGAACCTAAGATTCGTATTCTGCACATGTCGAATAACCGATTTGCGCAAACCCGATCTTCCCCCCAATTCCAACTGTCCTTCCCCAAAAATGTTCGATATTAAAAAAAATGCAGGAATTTCGGTTTCAAAATCGGTGTAAACAGAACATGTTAAATGACAAAAGGAACAACCTTTCATTGAGAAAGTACTTCTGGGAGGTTTCCTTTTGGCGGTTTACCTGAACAGTTAAATTGGATAATTGCTATAATACAGACTATAACCAAATAACGAAATCAATTTTAGATTTCAACGAATAAATATTGTTTACAATTAACAAATACTAAAAACAAAAAAAATCTCATTTTTATCATAATTATCATAATAAAACAAATTTAACTTAAAATTTTTTAATTTAGATTATGTGAATTTCCAAAATTTTCAAAATTTTCTTTAATTATCAAGTTGCAATTTTGAATTTTCGATATTTTTATATTTTTCTAAAATTTGCAAAATTAACCAAATTCACATAAATTTCCAAGTTGCCAAAATATTTAACATGTTTAAAAATTGTTAAAATTTAAAAAAATTCTCAAAATTTTTACATTCTTTGAACTTTTCAAAATTTCAGAAACTTAAAAAAATTCTTTTTTTTTATTTCTATTAATTTTCAATTTTTCTCACAAATTTTGTATTACTTCGAACATTAATTTAAAACTTTCAAAATTATCAAATTTTCCAATACTTAACCTTTTTAAAATTTTCCATTTTAATAATTTTCCTAATTTTAAACATTTTCAACTGAAATTTTTAAAGAATTTTACAATTTCCCGCAATTTTCAATAACTCAAGATGTTTCAAAATTAAATTTTTTTTAATTTTCAATATTTTCATAAGATTTAGAAATTTTCCGCAATTTTTGAAATTTCAGTTTCTCAAAATTTTTAAATTTTGTAACGTTATCAAAAATTTTCACTATATTCAAACAATTTCGGAATTTTCAAAAATTTTCAAACCCCAAAATACTTGACATTTACCAAAAATTTTCATAAATTGCCAAAATCTTCAAATTTTTTAAATTTTTAAAAACAAGAAGTTAAACTTAATAAAATTATAGAATTATACAATTTATATTCCATAAATGTTTAAATTAAACTCGCACTCTTCTCAATTTTGTGAACGCATAAAGAGCGAAAAATCTACTCTGAAATAAACTACCCTAATTGACACAACATCGATTTACATAAAAAATGGCCGAAATTCGTGGTTCACTGACTCAAAACATAAATTTGCGAATAGATAGCTACTAACAACAGAATTTTATTATCGCACATGTCATCAAAGATGAAGCTCATAATTTTGCATTTTGCGGCAATTTAGTAGGCGTTAAGGACAACGTATTTTTACTTAACATTTTAACCAAAAGATCACATGCAAAACAGGATGCATTAGCACATTCAAGATAATAAAATATCAAAATAATACCGATACAGCAGCGTGTTTTCTAAAGTTAAAAGCCCCACCTAAATGGTAACGAACTGTTATTGCTTGGATTTCAGAACGATAAAGGTCTATTAATATAAAGTTGCAGTTGTTTATGTTTATGCGGTTAATTAGTTGGTTCTATAGGAAGATAACTTAAACCGGCCCTGCTTCCGCCTATACATATGTATTGCAAAATAGTCCACATATTGTCCACATGCAAACTATATTGCAAACTCACAATATTAAAAATGTAGAACGAGCTTAAGGTTGAGAAGTAAATGTAAGCTTAAAGTGAAAATTATAAAACTGAAAATATTTTAAGGTTGCAATTCCAAAACCACAATGATTTTGGGCAAATTCGATCAAATATTTTGGTTAAATTAAGAAATTTAGAATAATATACAGGGTTGGGCAAAAGTACGGAACAATGCAAATATGTTTAATACGGCAACCGCCATTTTGAAAAAAAAATCTACATGAAGGTTCTAATATACGGCGGATACAATGAAAGTACCGGCGATTTAAACGGACTTCCGGTTTAGCCGGAAATGATATCAACTTTTTTTATTTTAAATGTAACACCCTGTATATTTTTTGATATATCGATAGAACTCTTTTTTGCGAGTTCAGTGATATAAGATTTCATGCCTTTATTTTCAATAATTCTAGAGATATTGAACAATAATGTTTCGTAATTGTTATCTATCAGCTTATGAAAACAAAAGAATGTGAGAAGCCTAAACAGCTATGTAATGTTGTCAAATATGCTTGGTTCGTGTTGTGTTGTTTTTATGTTCGATAGACTGAGCAGTTTAATTAAAACTGCAGAATTTAACATTAGAAATGGTTTAATTAACAGAAAGATTGCAAATTGTTAAATAAAGTACAAACTTCTTGCTGAGTTCTACGACGCTCACCAAAACGAACGATAATTAAAATTTTAATTCGTTCTCTTTCTGTTAATCGAACCATTTCTAATGTTAAATTTAGCAGTTTTCATTAATTTTGGTTAATTAACTGATTACTGCAACCACACTGCTCACTCCATAAAACATCAAAACAACACAACACGAACCAAGCATATTTGACAACTTTACAAAACTGTTTAGGCTTCTTTTGTTTTCATGAGCTGCTAGATAACAATTATGAAATATTATTGTTCAATATCTCTAGAATTATTGAAAATAAAGGCATGAAACCTTATATTACTGAACTCACAAAAAAAAGTTCTATCGATTTGTCAAAAAATATACAGGGTGTTCCATTTAAAATAAAAAAGTTGATATCATTTCCGGCTAAACCGGAAGTCTTTTTAAACCGCCAATACCTTTATTGTATCCGCCGTATATCGCAACCTTCATGTAAAAAATTTGGTCAAAATCGCGGTTGCAGTATTAAAGATGTTTGCATTGTTCCGTACTTTTGTCCAACCCTGTATATTGGCTGTTTGGAGTCAAACAAGAAAATTGTAATAAATTTAAAATGTAGGAATTCATCAACGTCGTCAATCCCTCGCTATAAAAATTGTGTTAAACATTTATAATAGCGGTTATTTATTTATCTACATTAAAATTTACAAGGTTTATTGTCCCTAAAAAGCATTCAGTATATTTAACAAACATAAGTTACACTATAAAAAGGTTATAGTCCATTTATATATTTCCTCACTGGGAGATAAAACTAAGTAAAAATATTTATTTGATCGTAAAATAAAGCATTACCCCCACAACGGAAGCAGAATTCTTGATGCATTCTAGAATTTGACAATATGTATCTCGGCATGTAACCGAAAATTATATAAAATAAAAGGTGTCGGGGAACCGCAACGGGACCTTCCTCGCATTTATGAAAGTTTTTGAAAATTTTTAATTTATTTCGAAATTTTTTACAATTTTATGAAATTTAGAATATTTTTTAAGTTCTCGAAAAAATTTCAAATAAACTTTATACAGAATGATTTTTAAAAACTTTAAAGTTTATTTTTTTATTAAATTTTTTAGAAAATTTTGATTACTATGCAATTTTGAAAAATTGTGAAATTGAACATTTTAGAAATTTCAAAGATTTTGAAAGTTTTAAAAATTGTTGCGGAAAATTCGTGATAAACAGTAAAAAATTTTTAAAATTTGATTTGCAAACTTTTAGAAAATTAAAAAATGTTTTAATTAATGTTCGAAGTATTAATAGATTTGAAAAAAAATTTTTTTTAGTTATTGAAAATTAAAGTTTTATGAAACTGAAAAATTTTGAAAATTTACAACTTTCTAAAAATTAAATATTTTTAAATTATTGAAATTATAAAACTTGTAATTTAGAATATTCCGGAAAATTCTAAAATTATTTTAATAGTAAAAATTTTTGTAAATTTTAAAAACTGAAAATTTCTTTAACTTTTAAAATTGAGGAAAATAAAAAATTTAAAAATTTGAGTTGAAAATGTTTTAAAATTTTTGAAATTCTGACAATTTTTAAAACATTTAATAAGTTTGAGTTTCGAAATAATGTTTGAAAATTTAGAAAATATGTGAAAATTGTTTTTAATTAATGAAAATTAAAGTTTAATGAAATTTTGAAGAATTTTTGAAAACTTACAACTTGGTAATTGAAAATCTTGAAAATTTTTTTTTAAATTTCGATTAATTTTGTAGTTTTTGAATTTTTTTAAAATTGAAAATAATAAAATTTGCAATTGAATTGTTTTTATTTTAATAATATTTAAAAAATTTAAACGTTTTGATCATTTTTGATAATTTTATAATTTGAAATTTTGAAAATTATGTGAAAGTTTTTAAATTCAAAAAAATTTGAGTTTGAGAAAATTTTTCTTCTTCTTCTTCCTTTGACTAGAGATGTCTCTCTGTTTGTCTGGCCTGTTATTCCTCCGACGAAGAGATCCAGCTTTCAATCCATCTTCTCGGTGGTCGTCCTGGGCGTCTTCTTTTAAAATTTAAAATTGTTTTTTGTTTTTAAAATTTGTTAGTTGTAAACAATAATTATTCGTTGAAATCTAAAATCGATTTCAATATTTGGTTATAGTCTTTATTTTGGCGATTACTCAATTAAACTGTTTAGGTAAAACGACTAAAAAAACCCTCAAAGAGATGCGTTCTCAACGTCAGATTGTTCCTATTGTCATTAAACATTTTGAAGCCAAAATTTGTACATTTTTTTAATATCAAAAATTCGTTGGGGGGATACTGGGGGATGATGGGGGTTCCGCACATCGGCTATTTGACATGTGTAGAATACTAATCAAATATGCTTTTCCCAGTGCATCTATTTTGAAGTAGCTTCCCCATATTTTGTAGCAGTTTTCTTATATTTTGTGTTTTAAGTTGCAATTAATGTTTATCCCTTTATATCTCAAAATCAGTTTCATAATTTGGTGATAGCTGTTTTTTGGCAATTACTCAATTAATCTGTTTAGGTAAACGACCAAAAGGAAACCTCTTAGTGATGTTTTCTCAATGAAAAGTTGTTGCTAGTGTCATTTAACATGCTCATGCCGATTTTGAAGCCGAAATTCGTAAATTTTTGAAAAAACAAAAATCGAGTGCGGTGATAAGAAAATCGCGTTTGCGCAGATCAGCTATCCGACATGCGTAGAATACGAATTTAAAGTTCTTTTTTGAGGGCTTTTATTTTGACATAAAAGCCCCCCTTTTTTAGCGGGCCAACTTCATTTTCTTGCGGTGTCATCCTATTACAATTAGCCAAATTTGTTTTTTTTTGCGTTAAGACATCTGTACTGTAAAGTGTATACAGATAAACAGCCTCGTAGACACACAGACACCTCTGCAGTGCCCGTTTTATCGGTCTCCCAAGGCCATATAAGCCCTGCTGATTAGTCAAAATGTTTAGCATCAAAATATCTTTCTTTTAGGCATAATTCGTATATGAACCCGTAAACTCAAAGCAAAAAAAAATCGCTGAATGAACGCATTTGCTCCATATCCAACCTGACGATCAGAATACCTTCCTCTATAGCTATACTTCGTATAGCTACGAAGGTAAAAATAAATAAAATTAAAATATGCAAATAATGTCGAGTTTAAATGCTATTATTATCTTAGGTCACACCTAATAAAAGTGGGTTATAGATTTTTAAATATTCGAAAGGTTTTTATAACATTAAATACAGGTCAAAGCAGCTCTATAAATTTAAATATATCACATACAAACAAGAATTGCTAGGCATCAGGTTAATTTAAAGTTCACGCAAAGTTCTGTTATTTTTCTATAATAAAATCGGACGTGAATGGCTTTCGAACCTAATAAATTCTATTAATGTATTTCGATGATAAATAATGGTTACTTAATGGCTTAACCTCTTAGATACATTCGCACCAGGAGACGTTAGAGTATAAAAATCCGCAAGTCGTGAATTACTATAGCTTTAGGAAGGAAAATTAATCAAAACTATAATTATATCTGCAGCTTATCTGCGGATCACTTGCTTTACGATTTGCAGTTGCGTGCAATAAATATAATGCAAAATTAATGGTGCTAGTATCAGTTTCTAATGGTTGCCATATTTTCTTTTAATTTAAAGCCGTGGGATTATTATTGTTACTATAATCCTTATTTATTTAACTCTTTGCATTGTCATTGGATTTCCGGAAATGATACACATCGACCTTTTAGCCTTTAGATATTTACTGCATAATTATTGAAATATCAATTTTATTTCAAATAAGAAATTATGTTGTTATGTATTATAAACACGATTTTTCAACACTGATCTAATTCATTTGGGAATATTATTGTGTTTGTAAACATTGTCCTTCGTAGCTGAATTTAAAAAAATCTATACGGTCAATCCGGATCCCGCCCCCTGTCACAACTTTTAGCAGCGTGGGCCCCCCACTACTAGACACCACATATTTACACGTCTGTTACAGACAGCTCAAGTTTTGTTTGTACAGCGGCCCGAATATTATTCAATAGAAATAGACCAAATTGTTTGAATACATTTTGTTTGTATACTTGCATCACAACGTGCTGATAGCTCATGCCAAAAACAAACTCGAATCAAGACACATCGTGTCAGGGCCCGCGGGATGCATATACCAGCCGTCAGCGCAAACTCTTACTTGCTACGCGGTCGTGGGGGGAGAACGGGGGGTCGCGCGGCAACAAAACTGCCTTCTACTATTCATACATAAATGTGTAACAAAGACAAGGATGGATGGATAACAAAGCAGGCTTCTCGCTTGAATTTTATTACGTTGTACTGTAGTAGTCTAATACAGGGTCGTTATTATGTATGGGACCAAAGCTCCCCTGGTCAAATGGTTTGAGATATGCATTTCATATTTGGTATATGTTAATTTGAGGTTATTTTGCATATTCTGAAGTAATATGCAAAATAACCCCAAAGGCAATTTACCTACCCTCCAATCCTGCGGTGTGTTTAGTGTACCTTGCTCCTGTGGGAAAGCCTACATCGGTGAGACGAAGAGGCCGATCAGCGTCCGAGTTTCTGAACACGAGCGCTGCACTCGACTGACACGTCCCGCAGAGTCGGCTATTGCAGAACATAAACTCGATACAGGCCATAACATTCAATTAGACAAGACCTAAATCCTAGCCCGTTCTTCCATCAACCGTGTGGTCCGTGAATCCATAGAAATACACACAACTTCTAACAATATTAACCGAGACCACAGCTATGCCCTCCACAATGCCTACAAACTACTATTTCCGACTAAACGAAAGCTCCGCCCTGCAACCGCTCAACCGCTACAGCCAATCACAGACCCAGCAGTCACACCTTGTTATCCACTCGTCCCTTATAAACCCGGTGCCTGCACCGGTCTCGCCAGTTGTGTTCCAGATCCCAAAGCGACCACAGCGCTGAAGATGTCCCGTGCAACGAAACGTAGGCAGTTCAAGCACCGATGACGCGGCTCCAATCCGGAAGCCTAGATGTCATTAAATTTCTGTTGTTTTCATTTAAAATAACATAGTTTGCGTTATAACTCAAAAATAAATGAATGTTTTTATCATTTTCTTAGGTCTTTAAATTCTTTAAAAATTATCTGTAAGAAGTGTCTTTACATTTTCCTTCTATCTTTTGAAATAACATATTTTGAAAAAAATTGATTATGGCGCCTACCTTGTAAACAAAAGAAGATAGCTAAAATCCGTTTTGTCTATCTTCATATACTTAACAAAATTGGTCCACAACATGTCTATTAGGTTTTTGAAGTAATACTTCTTTGCCGGCGGGTGCAACATGCAATCGTGGTAACGAAATGCTGTAACGTAACGATCTGTAACGTTTCGTTACAGTTGCGGTTACAAGCTTCTGAAAAGTTTTGGAAAATAGTAAATACATATGCTGTACCACCGTGCCGGAAAGATTTAGGTGAAATTCTTTTGCCGGCTGCCGCACTACCATTTTTATGGGTAATAATAAACTTTAAAACACAAGAAATGTAAAATGCTGCAATATTTCATAGAGGTATCCTATGCTCATATAAAGTTATCCAATTTTCATAAAAATTGGTACATTTAATATTATTTTGGGACTGCTAATTACAATTCCAGGGTCTAAATTATAAAATTCGAGATGGTGGATGCAATATAGCGGAAGTATTTCATAACGGTATCCGAATTGCATGAAAATTGGAACCTATTCAAGGGATTTTAAGGCTGCTAATTGCGAATCCAGAACCTAAATACTAAAATTCAAGATGGCGGAAGTATTTCATAACGTTATCCGATTTACATGAAAATTAACAATCAAGAGGTTTTGGGGCTGCTAATTACGTACCCAGGATCTAAATTATGAAATGCAAGATGGCGTTACATATATCAAGTTTTAATGCAACTCGCTTGCGCGTATTTACGTTTTTATAGTGATTCCTAAACTTAACTAGAACATGACATAACCGTTTACGTGTTCTATTAAATCACACAATTTAAAATTCAGAAGAAATTTTTCTAGAGCATATATTTCGGGAAGGAGACGAGAGAGCGCAATGAAGTTTTTATTGTTGAAAGCAGCTCGTCGAAATCTAGTAGGATAAAGCGAATCGCTTCAAAAAAATTCCAATTTTCGCCGCCAGGTGGCGCCTAACTTTTTTCTTTGGCACGTTGTAACTCCGAAACTAGGCAGGTTAGCAAGATTGGGTTTACGCAGTTGGACAGAGCTTGTCGAGATTTATAACGCTGCATGGGGGAAGTCAAAATCTCAAACCTTTTGAAACACCCCGTATACAAAAATACGATTCTGTGCAGGATCGGACTTTAAAAATCGTACGTTTCGGCCCTAAAAAATGGTGTCGTTCTGCTTTTGCAGAAAACTCAGGAACATTTAGGGGCACACCATATTAGGCGCCCGTTTCGATCCTGGCACCGGGGTATGAACGCCACTGGTGCAAACTTACACATCAAAAAATTAAGATGCAAAAGAACGGTTAAAGTTTATTTAGATTTTCAGGAGGCGCTGAAAAAATTTGAAATTTAAATAAACACCCAGAAAAAACTATTTTGCGAAATAGAGCCGGAATTTCACGGCAGGACCGTAGTGGGTTATTGTTACATTATATAAAAAGATTACCACGCAACGCACATTCAATTCGCAAAAAATCAGGACTATAACTTTAATATTAGTAGGGTGTGAAGGTGTACAATATTTCATGGGTAATGTGATAGTTTAACAAATTTTACCAAACTGTGGTAAACAGCAATTGAAAGCGTCTGCAGCATGAAAATTGTCTAAGGCATTAAGCTAAAGCACTTCATTTAATAATAATGATTCCCATGTGCTTGTCACTTCAAAATTAAAAATTATATACTATACGTATTCAACTCATCAATCAGTCGTACACTCATTACTCCTTTATTTATTATTTTCTTCTGATGGTTCCTTGAATGTACTTGAATACAAATAGAACTAAAGAGGTACTTTATTAAAAGCATTACGCTTGATAGAAGACAACTACAGAACAGGTACGATTAAGTACTATTAGTAAGACCAACACATTAAAATCAAGTTCACAGGATGTGATTAACCGTTCAGAATGGCAGCGAAAAGGAAACCTAGTTATTATTTGTCTTAAAAGGTAGAATCATAATGCAGAGTACATTTATAGATGGTGTAGTTTGCTTTATTTATTTCATTTTTTAAATAAGTCAACATTGTGAGTTTGTAATAGAATTTTTGAGCCAAATTGAAGAACACATAATAACCTTGGCAGACCAAGAAAGTGCTTTTAGCTTTAATAAAAAAACTAGCAAAACTCGTGGTCTACGACTTACGCTTTTATGGTGACTTTTTAAAATATAAGAACTAAGATGTGTCGAGCTGCACGACATGTACCGAATGCCTCCCGCAGTATTGAACACTCTCAAATACGGAAAGTCGGCGATTGAACCGAACAGACGTAACTACTAAGTAACGATCAGAATGTTTATTATTTTTTTATTTATATCCTTATCTAGCGTGCTCGACATCAAATAATCTGTAAAATAAAAGTATCCACTTTTCCTTCAAATTGGGCGCCGTTTGTTAATGTTTTTATTTGAATTTTCACATTATAAACCCTTCTGTGTAAATAAATGTGCGTCTTTGATTTCTAGTAATGGTGATTGTGTATGGCAGGTTAGGTAAGTTCACTCTCAATGGAAATTTTGTGTTTTCGAACTGTAAATGGTAACGCACTACATACGAGTGATAAAATAATTGTAGGTAATAAAACAGCGTTATCTGATGATATCTCTTGAAATATCGGCTGAAATGCAATTTATATATCTGATTTGAGTTATTTATGATTATCTTTGCCTACGGCATGGTTTTCATGATAATCTGAATTTATCTCCCCAGTTTTTGGTACTGAGCTGCCCTAGCTAACAATCTAGCTCAATGGAAGAGATCCGTTACCCAACATGTGTTTCGTGAAGAGTTTGGGATTGCCAGTTATCGACAAAGTGTGTCTCAATTACACATATAAACCGTAAACATTAAATCTTGTTCATCTTTATCGGAAACTGTAGCGCCCAGCCGTACCAGCAAATATGCGCCTTATATAATGGACGCGCAAATATGTGGCTTTCAGTAGCGGACGCATCTTGCCATTAAAAATTGAGGCAGGTGGACGAGATTTCAATTAACATAAACACCCTCCGTAGTGTTTGGTAAAAATAAATAAGCGAATAAAGTAGATTTCTTTATCTAAAACTGTAGCGGTCCGCTGTACCAACGAATACGTGCCTTATATAATAGACGCGTAAATATGTGACTTTTAGTAGGGGGACCTCTCGCCACTAAAAGCTTAGTTAGATGAAAGGAATCGCGATTAATATAAACACCCGTGGGCTATGATATCTGATTTTTTGTTAACAATAAATAAGCGAATAAAGTAGGTAAAGTAGCGGGCTTATAGTAAATCCGGAATCTTTCCCGCTGTCTCAAAGTTTAGTGAAGACGTATTCAGTAACATTCTCTACGCATTTTCAACAATATGTTTACGGGTTTCAATGCGATACCGGTGGAATGTATGAATTATTTACAGCAATATATCTCTTCTAATAAATTTGATAAAAAATTCTTTGTAAAGAAAAGCGTATGACGTAGTCCACGGGTTTTGCTATTTAATTGTAAAGTTTCAGACGCGCTTAACAAAGAAATATCGTTATTGCAATAAAATCGGCTGCAGTTAGCAGTTGTTTGTGAAGAAAAGCGTGTGGCGTAGTCCACGGATTCTGCTAGTTTTATAGATTAAGCTATAATTCTTGTAGTGTAACTGTATCCCAAAATATCAGGTACACTTAATGTTTATGAAAACCTACCTCACGAATATTTGTAAAATGACCATAACAAACACGACCCAAGATAGTATTTAATAAATGTTGAGCAAGCAGATATCGTTGCTGTTCATAAAATGAAGGATAATACTAAAACATCTAGTGAGACGTTTGCATACAATTCCAAAATAGAAATCGCCGTAATTCAGAAAATCACGTATCGTTTTCTCCTTAACCGTAACGAAACAAAGTTAGACGCCACAAATTTTATGTGTGTTATATTTATAATCTCCAATATTGATGTAGATCAGACCCTTGACGTTGAAGAATAGGGTGGGTGTAGTATTTCTTAAACCGTACAATATTTAATATAGGACTGCAATGCTGCAACCGTAATGGTTTACTAACCGTGGATTGCTAGTCTAAACATTACGGACTTAAAAACAAAGGTTAGTGCTTAGACAGACATTGAACTGTGTTCGTTATGAAAACTGCGTTGACATTCCGGTGATCACAATCAGACAAACAAAGCGTGCTTTCTCAAACAGTGGCGGAATGTATATACGATTATAGCATTTACATTCCGCTTATAAAGATCAATTTTTATAGTCTAAACATTGGACATTCAACGCCTTTAATATGCAGAAAAATATAATAATAATTAATACTTCAACAGATATTTATTTAAATCTTGTACGTATTTTAACATGTTTACATGTTATTATCAGAGGCAAGAATTACAGTAAACAGTTGGTGTTGCTGTAGGAACAATAGCACTTGATGACTTGATCTTAGTTGTCTATGTCTGCAGATGTCTTGATTTCATTTCCAAAAGTTTCAATAATGGTGAATTTAAGAGATCACCTTTGCTCATTCATTAAAGGCCCAGTTTTTAATTGTTTCTAAATTTTAAGTGCTTCCAGTATATTCAATTTACGTTTATAATCACATAAGTGTAAAAATTGTATAGGGTTATTATATGTCATTAAATTATTATCTATTATGTTTTATTTTCAATCTTACTACGATAGTTATCAATTGAAATAGAACAAAAAGTGCAATTTTCTGTTTTCACACAAAACAATAAAGCAACAAGGATAAAGTACGTCGAAGCTCAACAATTATATCTATTCTAAAGTAAACTCCTCCCCCCCCCCATCTGATAACTTTTGAACCACTTGATGATTCAGTACAAAATTTAGTGTGCTTTAATGGGGAGTTAAATACTACTTTTATTTAAATTTTTTATCTTTTAAATTGACGGCTGGGTTCTATTTTGTAAAAAAAATATTAAATAGCAAAAGGGGTCAAGTGACACTTTATCTAATAGGTTTTTTAATTCTGCTTCTGATCCTAGAGTCCAAAATAAATATTCATTCAGAACAAAATGGCGGCTCTTAGACTAACGGAATATCTCGATTCAAAATCGGTTTGGTTTTTAACCTAGAAAACGTTATGTTCCAACAGGACACCCCTCATTTTATAGACCTGTTACTGTCTATAGGAGGGGTTCCGGAGCAGGGCCGGGGCTATAGGCAGGCGCAGCAGGCTCCTGCCTAAGGCGCCACATTGAGAGGGGCGCCAAGCGTTAAAATTTTTCTTCTTTCGCCAGCTCTGAAAGTTGGTTGCAGGCACGTATCGAACGGTGGACCTGGGTGAGCTATGGACTACCTAATATTTTGCTGGCGCACCCGTTGAAACGAAAGAAAAAAATTAATATTTAATACATTTATCTTATTAAAAATCGAGAATAAAATTATTAAAGCAAAATTTCTTTCACTTAAAATAAATAGAAACTAGGAGGCAGTTTTTGCAGAACCAATATTAAATTGAAAGTTGAATTTATAAAATATTTAAAAACTTTTTAATATTTGCGGTAAACGACGTGCTGTTAATAAAACATGTTGCCAATATTTCCCCGTCTCCGTTACTTGGCCCACCCAATATTGTAGTATTTAATAAATTTGTAGCAATTACTATTTCTTTACTGCTTTGCCACTTCTTTTAACTTGTTGATTTTTCGCAAAAAATAGCTAATTTGGTGCGTATATTTTGCCTTAAACTTACCAAAATTTTTCGGGGGGGAGAGTGAACTCCCCCTAGGCTAGGAGATACGGAGTATCCTCCAGGTCTCCCGGTCACGACCCTATCTCTTACCTACGCGGGCGCATTAAAATGTTTTGCCTAGGGCAACAAAACGTCTAGCGCCCTCCTAGGTTTTTTCCTTTAGAGATATCTGCAATCTCTAGTGTACAGAATTTCTCCAGCAACAATTGAAGAACCGGAACAGCGCATAGCACAAGTTTGCAGAAATATTACTCCAGAAATCTATGTTGCAGGCTTCCGCAACCGTTGTTAATGGCATCAAGGCTTCCGGGTTGGAGCCGCGTCATCGGTGAATAAACTGCCGACGTTTCGTCCTCGGTAGCACGAGACATCTTCATGGCTGTGGTCACTTTGGGATCCAACTTCTACGGGGAGGAAATCCAGAAGAAAATCCGACACTTTGGTACTACGACATCATTTAGTGAAATTTATAAACCCGGTGCCTCCACCCGTCTCGCCAGTTGTGTTTTATATCCCAAAGTGACCAGAACCCTGAAGATGTATCGCGCAAACGAGGACGAAACGTTGGCAGTTTAATCACCGATGACGCGACTTCAACCCGGAAGCCTAGATGTCATTACTCCAGAAACTTACGGAAAAGTAAAGGAAGAATTTCATAACAAACTTTTCATGTGCCAAGAAGTCAATAGTGATCATTTCGGCTTGATTTAATTATTTTTGTTTTAATTGTTAGTTTTTAAATAAATTTCAATTACTTGTCATTTTGTTCTGGATTAATATTTTTTTTCTGAAACATTACTATCAAACGCATAATTAAAAGACCTTTTAAATGAGGTGTCTGTCACTCGCCCTCCCCCCTGCTATTTAATGTTTTTATGGCGCCCAGTCCCCCATTTTGCAAGATACTAAATTTAAGTATATTCTAAAGTAGTATTTAACCTCTTATTATAAAGCACACAAAATTTTGTGCCGAAATATAAAATCGTTCAAAAGTTAGCAGGGGGGGGGGGGGCTAATCGACACAGTGTATATCTTAAGCTAATTTATCACATCATACTTCGGTTATGTTAATAATTACAGGACAACAATTATATCGTAATTCATTTGCTTGACCAAATGTAGGTTTTTGAGATTAATATATTGATTGCTATTTTTACGACAGCGTGGCATATAATTCACTTTTGAATTAAGGTAATATGTCAAAAATATGTAAACAGTAATGCTTCAAGGAATGCAACAATTAGCTATAAAGAGTGTGCAGTACAAGATCTATCAAATCTGAAATTTCACGATGAATTAGAAGTTTGAGAAATAAATCCAAGAAGTTTCAATTTTTTATCATTCGACAAATAGGTTGTGTCGCACAACAATATACCGTTTCCCTTTTAAGTAAAATTTTATAGGATTTAAAACGTGAAATCATAAAAGTTTTTTTCCTGGTTGTATGGAGTGCATAAAAGTGTAATAGGCAGTAATTCAGAAATCCGATACCCACCAACATTTAATGGTTTAACATTTTCTGTAGCGACATAATGAGGAATAATAATAAAAATTGTTACGGAGCTTAATAGTGTTGTATTAAAGTACGTTGTTCTCATAGAACAACAAGAGGTTTAAACGTTTTGCGACACGACTAGACGCCACGCTGTCGGCTTTTCTTCTTTAAGATACCGAAGTCACAATTTCTTGTAACCCCTCTACACATAAATTATAAAGTATTGCTTCTAAACAAGGATATAAAGTTTAAGAACGACTATGTAGAAAACATGCTGTGAAATTTCCTTGCACTAGCATCGTAACGTGCGGGGTTTAATAATAATTATAACGAACAATTATTATAATACCAATGCAATAAAAATTGAAGATAAAGCCTCGACCTTCAGACTTATACGTAAACAAAGCGCAGAAAGAAAAACTCCCACTTACTACTTGTTCTACCTACACAATGCATAATATCTGTCCTGTACAATGCATTCCCGGTAAATTAGAATTTAAGCGAAAAGATAAACAAAATTAATCACTTTGTCCCATCAATCCCAACTATTGCAGTGACAAGGTTAGCCTACAACCTAGTGCCATTAAACGTTCATTTAATTTTTTCGTTTCATTTTTACCTTGCTATTGGACCTATTCAACCATAATGTGCAGCAGAAGCTTCAAGAATGTATCATATTGCATCTTTTGTGTAAATAGAAACTATTGTGCGAATTTGTGAATAAAAAACTGTCATTTAAAATGTTTTGTTAGATTTAATAAACTTTACACCCCAATAACACGTTTTGATGTCAACAGGATAGACATTCCTCGCAATATCCTTTAATGGAAAAACAAAATTATTTAGTTGTACAGAGCGAGCAAAAACGGTGAAGAACCACGTGCCCACGTAACATAGGCAACCCATCCTACAGAAGTAGCCACCCTGTTTCAGGAAACTAAAGCTGACAGTTGTGGCAATTACCATTGGGGTTGCACGTACAAATCAGGGCACAGAAAACATATTTTGATAAAAAAATTAATTTGGCACGTCACACAATTAAAAACTCTGTAAAAATATTTAATAGAGCAAAAGTAAATGATAGGATTTATTTAATAATATTATTGTACAATAACATATTTGCTTTATAAATTACAATAGCTGCTCAAGATGAGTGCACGAACGCCAATGAAACACAATGACATTGCAAAAGAAAACCAGCACGACAGGCAACATTGGAAAATAAAATTCACTAAATTTAAACTACTCAATGGTCGTGTGGTTCTTCACCTTTTTTACTCGCTCTGTATATTATCTTTTAACAAAAAACGCCACCTTAAGCGCCCACCAACGAAAACATTAATGAATCAATGGGATTAAACAATTTAAAAAACACTCCACTTTACGGAGTATTTACGCATTGTTGGAGAGAGCAAGCAAAAACTTTCTTATTGCGGCGCTCTTTTAACATACTCACATACTGACTGAAAAGTTGTTTATCGAAAGTTTGAAAATTCATTGGCACAGTTTGAAGAAGCTTTAGTAATTTTTAATATTTTTACAGTACAATTTAAAATTTTGCCTTTAGAAAATTTTGTTAATGTTATGGGGATAGTTTCTTTCCAACAAATTTTTGCGTTTAAAACGCGCTTCGCGCTTATACAATGAAGAATTTCCCATTAAAAATGTTAACTAGTCCTCCCGATCTGGTCTTATTGCACACTTGAATATTGAAGTGATCACAGTTCGTTTATAATAATTCCCCACAACGCTGAAATTTATTCAAACCAAAATCAAACTTGACCGACCGCGGTGTATTTAATGCGAATTGAAGCTATGACAAATTACTGGTCGTACGTAATAATGCTCATAAATCAAAGACTGGTTTGGTTTCTAAATCAAGCTATTGAGAAAATCACTGCTTTTTAGAAACAGTACTTGGGACGAGTTCCAATTAACCTAAGAGAAATCCCTGGAAGTTGAAGTGGTTAAACTGCCCTAAATAAAAAAGTCTAAACAAATATAATTAACCTTTTTGATAGTTGACAACCGCCACTTTAGACTGAAGTCTACTATATGTTGTTTGTGTGTGAGCATGGGAGTGCGTGTGTGCGTTTTTGTACGACACATCAAAATCTTTTAGACGACCGCTTTTAATTAAATTGAGATTACTTAGGTTCAACGGAAATTTGCCCAGACAACAAACATTCCATAAGGAGAAACAGAGGTGAGACAGTTATTTATGTTTTGGAACCCCACAAAGAGTTTCGAGGAAATAGATTCCCTTTTAAATAAAATATATCATCAAAAGAGCAGTTATTACGGTAATAACTCCAAAGTTTTCTGAAACACTATGCATAAGTTTTTAAAATTCGGAAAAGATGTTCTTTCATGTAATATATTCGCAAAGACCTCCTCACGAGTCTTCTATATACAGTTAAACATGTTACCAGTATTGTGCTGTTTGCGCAGTGACTGTTCCAGCTAGAACATTATGAGATGCCCCAAACCTACCCGAAGGAATAACATAATAGACAAATAAAATGAGGAAACTAAGAGTCCCGTATAATATCTCAAAATCGATATTAAAAATTCATACCTACTAACAGTAAAACCTGGTAATTTAAACTTAAGAGTTGACAAAAAGAAAATACGTGTGTGACTTTGTAGCGAACTCATTTTGAGGAGTTAAAATAATTTTCTTGTAAGTTCAGCAACCTTTAGAAATTAACTAAAAACTAGTTCATTCCTTCTCCATGTAGAGTCTTCCGAGCTTGAGCGAGCTTTCTGAAGGTGGGGAGTAGTTTCCTCTCTAAGTCAAATATTTAAAATTTTTTTCAAACCGAAATTTATTATTATTAAATTTTAACGATTGCCCCTGTTGCTTTTAATGAGAACTTGAACTATTGAGAACTCCCTGCTCGTCCGTATTAATATTCAGAAAACTTATAAGACTGAGTTTGCTTCTAAATTGAACTATGGGGAAAATCACTGTTCCTTAGAAGCAATACTTCTAGTGCATGCCAATATATGATTTAGCCCTGTACTGTACCCCATATTTTTTTTGAGATATTCATTTAGAATTTATATATTCATACAAAACCGTGAAGAAATTAAATGAGCCTGTTCAGCAAACTGATTTTCTAAAATTTATTTTCGGCTCTGTGCTAAACAAAGCAAAGTTAGTTTGACAAACTAAAAAATGTGTATCTTGTTTAGAATCTTGACGAGAATTGGGGGAATTGGGGAATTTAGAGGAGCTCTAAACGTCGCATCGTTTTTAATAGAACGAAAATATTACAATCAAGGTGAACAGCCCACAGTCATACAAATATGTACATTAAAACGCAGTCAACATTTTACAAAGTTAATAGACAACGTTATCCTTTTCTTACAAAAAATATTCCACATATTGGGTTAGTACACTTTGTTAGATGATAATTTTACTTACTGCCGTTAATATTATTTTAATTCCCGAAAGTTCACACCTTTTTTGTTTATAATTTATGTGCATTTATCAATAATTTTCAGTATTTTTCATGACATACTCAGTAACAAAAACCATAAAATTTTGTTAAGTTACACTGTTGTGCATTTGTATTATGATTTCTTAGCAAACCTCGAATTTGATATATTCAAAATCTGGTTTGCGCTGGAAGGCAGCAGCTAGCCCGTTGTCAGAACAGATGAAATACATTAATTTTCCTTGATTTTCTGAAACCTTTTTTTACCAATAAAATTTCAGTGGCTACCCTCTATTTGTACCTGCGTAGTTTTGTGTAAAAAAATACATCGCAACCTTTCCACATAACACTTCGAAGAAGAAGGTGCAGCTTTTGATTAAAGCATCAATTCTGATATTGTGAATGAGAATTCGTTACCAATTAGTTAAAAATGTTTCGTTTAGTTTTCATGATAAATGCAAAGGCAGTCGTACGCCGTCTATAGCTCATTTATGGCTGATTGAATCTATCGACCAAGTCTACATTAATTTCTTTTATGTGGTTTAAACTAGTTAGTGATTTAAATTACTGTGCATTTACACTAATTAAATAAGAAAGTATTGTTTCAAAGTACTTTATTGTAAAAGCGATCGTTAAGTACAATACAAAATAGCTTTGCGAGTTCATCCCCACAAGCAGCAAAACAAACGCCGCTGGTTAAGTTTATCGTTTGCAGTGCAATCTCTTCGTAATGTTTCAAGTTAATGCTTCATAGTATCTATAATAGTTTATATTTTATGTCGGTTAAGAAGCTCATTTACAAGTCGTTACTATATCTGTAAGTCAATTACAGTAAGATAATAGATGCGATTACGGTTAGTTGCACGTAATTTAAGTTGACAGATTTTTTTATTAGATAAAGATTAATTAACACTGTAAAAAAATTAAAATTAAGTTTTAACGCATAACAATATTTTGGTAAAGGTTTCAAATTTTTTATTTTTGTAAATCACATTCTTGTTGTTTATTTTCTTTCTTGTGGGCGTTTGGTTAATCGTTTAAATTAATGAAATCATCAATTTGCACAAATCAACAATATTTTTCAAAAGCTGCCTACACGATTGTTTTTTAACTTTATCGAGCTAGAACAAAAGATTGTCTACAACTTGGTATTTTACTGAAAACTATAATAGACGAATGTAGGGTTTGGTTGGTTACTGTAGAAAATGTAGATTCCAATTATTTGTAATTAAAAAAAAATCAACACAAGAATTTTTGGTCTTGGACAAATTATGATCCGAACATGATTACTAAGCCCCAGCATCACAAAAGCGTGAACAAAAACGCTTTACGCGGGGTCGGCGTTGTAACGGTCACTTCGGTGATTTCAACTTGGGGTACGTTCACCTCTTTTCGGAGAGGTTCAAGGTTTACCTTAATTGGGACCATCAAGAACTAAATTAGAAATTTTGAGAACTAGCCGTCATTATGGATTCCTAACACCTGAACTTCCGTACGAAATACCGCTATCTGGCAGTGCCTATGAATAAGCCTGCGTCCCAGTGACTACTTTTGGGTGATCCTACGAGTTATAAATTTACCCAGGCAATATACTGGGTGGTTGGAGACCGATTATATAAGCAGGTCAAGGTGATCTCTTGGAAAGAGTGGCGCGGCTGCTGGCATTAGGGCCTTGAGTCCTACGGGTAAGGTGCACTTTGCTTGCTCACGCGCACTGTCAAAATGCCAACCCAGAAGGCTCGTGTATCTGCACACCCGACGCTGTTAAGGTACCAACCTATCTGAGCGGTGCGAAGTTAACCAATACTCGGTATTGCGAGTAGCCCAACTAGTAGGGGCAGCTCTGATGTTTCGAGTCCAACTCTAAGTGACTTTATTGATTAGTACTACGGGGACCAAGTCCAAGCCCGCGGGGGAATAGCAACCCCCGTCTTGGTCACGGTGTAGGACTGGTAGTGACAGTGATAAGCTTATTCAGGCTATGGTCGTCTTGGTGCGGCTCGACGGATGAGCTGCGTTTCACCTCGGGCACTGATCTGTAGAATCAGTAGAGATTTAGGTAATCTTCTCTCACTAATAGCTAACTAGCACTTAAACTAATAGCGTGTCCTCGTTAAACCATTGTTAACTTGGACAAGTGCGCTGATTGATCGTAACTCAATCCGGCCCGAAGAGGGACGTGGCGGATTAAGCCTCTTGCTGGCTGTTGCCACGTTAAACAAAACGAGGTTTGCTGTAATGGCCTCCTCACAGTGACCCTGTTAGCTGATTTGGGTTAGTAGCAGCGCTATTTCCACTATGGTTGCCGCAAGATGTTATGTTCGGGTGATATTATCCATTTGTGCGTAATCGATTGCTATTATTGAGATAATTTCTCAGGCGTATCTCGTGGCGATATTGTCCTTCGGAAATTAGGCGTAACAGCTAAGGTGCTAAGGCTAAGTATCATTATATGTAAAAAATATTGGGATAAATATCCCATGATTGCAATTAGGTTCAATATTTAGAAGAATCAAATGTTAAAAATTAAAACAAGTTTCTAATTGTATAGAAAAGTTTGTTACAAACATTTTAAATAACGAAAAAATTGAAATACACCTCTTTCTTTTTTAAAGACCCTCGAGCTCAAGTTTTACAATTTCCTGTGGTTTTCTGAAAACAAAACTGTGTTGAAGTTTGTGATGCTTTAAAAATAGTTATGCACTTTTGTTCCTAACTAAGTTTTATATATTATATATCTCGGGTGTTTTCGGTAATCGGCGCTCTCAGCATGGTATTGCTGGCTTGTTTTCAAATGTTTTGTAGTGGCGTAAATTAAATTTTTTATTATGACCTTATTTACTGTTGCTGTGAAGTGTTGTTGTAAAAAAGTTGAACGTTTTGAAAAAAAATCGTTAAGTGGTATTTCATAAAATTTTAGAGGTACATTATTTTGGTTTAAGATTTTAATTCATATAACCTCTCAAACAACATTCAATTGTAATGTAAATATATATTTATGTTTTTAATGCGTATCAGCATGTTGATATTATATTTATTGTAGGTGTACACTAAAATTAGGGTTGGTCATGATTTGAACTATGATTTGAACACGTGATTCAAGTTGGTTGACATTAACATCTTTGTCATCGGTCACCGTCGACGTTTCTCGTATTTTGCATTTTGCATGTGGACGACAGAGACAATTATTGTTTTAAAATTCTTAATTAAGTTATAATTACATACGATACTTACTTCATTAAAAAATATATCCAAGTAATGTTAAAAACGTATATCTCTAACGAAATAAAAAGCAAAATATAAATAACATCCAAAATGTAAATTTTTTCGTTGTGAGGCTCGTACAAGAAAAAGTTTGAAATTTTGTTCGTTCTTTAGTTGATGTCAAAATGATAAACATTTTCTCAAATTTAGCTGATTTTTATCTCTTACCGTTTCTGAGGTACCCATTTTGAACAGGATCCTTAATGTTGGTAGAATTGTGTATTGGAACTATAAAGCAATTGTGAAATGCACCTGTTTTTATCGTAATCCATGAAATTGGTAGAATTGACAATTGTATTGGAATTTCCGTAAATGGTACAAAATTGATATTGGTAATTGAAATGACACATAATTGAATCTCATTACGTGAAATTAAAACGAATTTAATATGAACTGTTTTGAATCTTTTTTTCTTTATTTAGAAGAATTAGTTATCGAATTACTGCAACTATTACAAGAAATGTAAGTAGACTAACTTGTTTTAAGTATTAGTAATACATTTGTAATAATTTCTGTAATTTCCAAAATTTTCAAAAATTTTTAGCTCTTAGCGAGTTTTATAATTTTTCCAAAATTTTTTAATATTTTCGCTGTTTACTAAGTTTTGACTTTTCAGTATTTTCAAAATTTTTAAAATTATTAGTATTTTCATAATTTTCCCAATTTGTCGAAATTTTCAATACTCAATAATTTCATAATTTTAATTTTTTAAACATTTTATGCGTAACTGAGTTTTTTATATATTCTCAAAATTTTCAAAAACTTTCGGAAATTGTCGATATTGTCGAAATTTTTGAGTTATTATAAATGGTTTGAAAATTTTTAAAACATATAAAAAATACATAATCTAAAAAAAACAAAATTTAATTGTTTTAAAATTGATGCAAAAATTTTTTAAATTTTCAAAAATTAGGAATATTTAAAAATTTTTGAGTTATTATAGTTTTAAAGGTGTCGGTCCCCTGTGTCTGTCTGCAAAATATCTATCGCCGCCCACCAAACACAGACATGGAAGAGAGGTAGCCAACTCCCTGAATAGGGTATGGCACTATAAGAAAAAGATAGTTTTAAAATGTTAAAGTGTATATGAAAAATCCATAATCTAAGAAAAATAAAATTTTAATTGTTTAAAAATTTATGCAAAACTGACATTTTTATATATTCTTAAAATTTTCAAAAACTTTCGGAAATTTTCAAAATTTTTTAATTATAAACTTTTTCACAATATTTAAGATCCGTATTGCAAAAAAAACAAAATTTATAAAATTTCTAAATTTTCAAACATTTTTAAAGATTAGAAATTATTTTTAATGCTTTAATGTTTCCAACTGGGGTTGTTATAAGTAAAAGCCGGATTTATATGCATTAACAGTGCCAGTTACATTTATCCTGCTGTATCAGAAAAAAAATATCTGGCAACACTGTAAGTGCGTATAAATGTGGCCACTAAGTTTGGTGATGGATTTTTTTTCTGGAGAAATTGGTACACGTGCAAATATCTAAAATTTTACCAGTTTCTCCAGGTAACCAATTCATCGCTCAACTTAGTGGCCACATTTATATGCACTATCAGTGTTGCCAGATATGTTTTTCTCTGCTACAACAGGATAAATGTAAGTGGCAACACTGTTAGTGCATATAAATCCGGCCTTTATTTGTAAGTCTTATGTACATTTTATTTTAATCTATTCACTTACTTTAAATCCCCCCTCTCCAATTTAAGTGTTTTATTTATTGATATAAACGAGCACAGCGCTTATTCGTTTATGGTAATCAAGGGCACGTCCTTCACATTTTATCGACGTCCAATTAATTTTATACAAAAAAATACGTGCATCTGCATGTATTTCAACATGCCTTCAGTTAAGCATTGCACAGACACAAGCTCAATTTATTAATAAATCATTGTTTATGGTTAAAAAGCAATTTGATTAAATGTGTCTTTTATCCCATTCAAAATGCAGTCATATAAAACTTCTGCGAGACTGCTGCAATATTCTTGATGTGACAAACTGAACGGGTTTACAGCAGGTTCGTGATCACTGGAGGTTGAAATGACGATGTCTGAGATGTGAATGGGTCCAGTAGGACGCATTTCGAACAGCATACATTTCCTTCTGTACAAGACACTTAATACTAGTTAACAGTGTCTCAAAACAGATGAAAAACTAGATATGTTTGGGTTACTAGCATATCCAATTAACGCACTTCTTTATCTTACACTGAAAATTTATTGGAATTATTTTATATTTTATGGTTGACTGTTTTAATATATTCAAAGTGCGCTTCGCAACTTTGGGGAATAAAAAATTAAAAACCGTTAAGAGCTGCAAGCACAACAAAACCACAACTGACAAGTCTAAAGGGCCAAATCAAAGCTTATCAAATGTGATATTCAGATTTTTAATATTATGAAAAAAAAAAGAATCGAAAACAATAGCGGTCCCTTCTAAATACCTTTTCTGCCTTTCTCTTTACTTTTCCACTTAACAATAATAATAGAAAGGAGAGTAATTAAATTTCGTATTTACAAAAATAGTTAACTACAGTTTGGTATTTAGTTTATTTACACAACATCAGTAAAGGTATTTGAAATGTCCGGAAATGTTTCACACTTACAAGATATTCGAAACAGTTACTTAAAATGCAACAGAGTATTCAAAAAACTGTTTCAATAAATTCACGAACAGAGGTGTACTTAGGAATTTTCATAGAACAACTATAAAACATACATGAAAATTACGTATCCAAAATCGGCCATTGAGTCTACTTCGTTAAAATACTGAACAGAGATACTAAATATTTTCTATGTCACACTCCTTTAACTCACTTTGCGGTAATTTATATATTAAATTTCCAACTGTCTCACCATAACACGGCGACGAGTCTTTATATCTCCACTCAGTTAGTAGATTGATTTTGGTGAATGTTCATGTTGCTGTCACTACTGTTGTAATTTGGTTATTTATGGTATACTTCTGGCGGGACGGTAATCACGCACAGCACATTTATTATAATTATTTTCAATAACAGACAATTAATATTGTCTCGATGCTAGGATTGGTTTACTCAAAGCATTCATTATTGCTATAACTAATTCTCCAAATAAGTAAGAATTCATAATATTTCACAATGGGCAAGAAGTATTGACCTAACTACACTTAGAGGTTATAATTAGAATGATAAGAGCTGTTCGGGTTTAACTGCACGTATGTATGCATTTTATTGATTAATACATAAATGCGTGACTAACCTTAAAACCTATATAAACGTATTGTCCTTTCAGACAAAGTTCAGATCAGACCATACCCTCTCGCAGAGCTACGAGTTACCACCCCAATTATATTCACAATGGGTTCTGGGTAACCTACTGTTATTTATGTAAGTATTCTTAAATTAAGTAATCATATATCAATTCTAACCAAATATATTATTTTTGCAGTTTGGAGATTTATGTTCATCGCAGACATAGTCACGAATTACGAATTATGGTTCATTTTATATAAACCCTAACGTGACAATATTAATAAAATCACTGCACACAGACCATTACTACAAAATTTTTTTGAAACCGCATTGTTTTACTACTCGTTCAAGGCTGGAAGGAAGGAACTTTCTACACAATATTGTGCACGATGCTAAGGGAAAATCTAGCCGAAAGCTACATACTAGCTAACTGGAGCCAAGTGAGAGTGATATTTATACCAAAACCTGGGAAGAACACCTATACCTAAGCTAAATTTTACCAATCGATGTCTCGCGGCTTTTATTCTGAAGCTGGCTGTTCATGAATTAACCCGCAGAGCGGAAAAGGCACTACAAGCCTAAAGTTTTAGTCTGGGGCCCTTGCTGGCTATCGAGAGTGCTTTTGATAACAGTTCGTTTGAATCAATCTACAATGTGGCGCAGCACAGGGGCACTCACCCCGCACTCTGCAGCTACAAAGCAAAGTTGATTTCATGCAGACTAATAACTACCCTCTCAACGATGCAACAGTCAGGGTGTCCGTCACCAGGGGGTGTCCACAGGAAGGTTTTTTTGCCCCTGTTGTGGTACCTTGGGGTTGATGGTCTTCTGTGGTGCTAGAAGAGAATGGAATCTATGCACAAAGATATAAGGATAGCATTACCAACTTTATTCACGGGAACTTCAAGGGCGTTGTATTTAACAGAATGCAAGTGGTCTTGAAGACCGTGGAAAGGTGGTGCGAAGCAGAGACACAGTAAACCCAGGTTATCAATGTCAAAGAGTTAAAATCGAGGAAGAAATCCCTCGGTTTGCACAACCGTTATTAGCCAGAAAGTTTGATTCATTTGAATAATAGGCGACTTCTCAGTTTTATTTGAATTATTAAATTTCCAGAAATCTTATTTTTTCATTCATTCATTTTATTTCAACTAACCTATGCAGTTCTACTTAACCCAATAATATTTATATTTATAAAGGCTTTTAAAAGTAGTTTATAGCTAACTTTCACCTTGTGAAATTCCAGAAACCAGTGGAAACAGGTTAAGATTCATTTGCACCGAATCAACCTCAATTTGAAATTTCGATGTTAAATTGCAATCGCACAAGTCTTATAAATACATTTAATTAGCAATCGCTAAGTTAATTAAAGCCAGGAAAGGACACAGCTTCATTACGTACCTCAGATATCGCTAGAAAACACACCACAAACTAATTTTTGCTCCAGATAACTAAAATACATGAAACTCGAGCCAGGCAAAAATGGGGAAGCAGCGCCGTAAGCAAACGTCAACATTTGAATGCACATTATTTTATTACAGACAGCAGTGGACTTCTTGTTCGAGTGAATAAATTACTTTTGTGTGCGAAATTTTATTTTATTTGCAAAAATGACAGAGATTACTACTCAAAATTGAATCAACTATCAGAGACGTACCGTTCCGGAGTTCTCAACCAGTCCAGAGACGTACCGTTCTGGGGGGTCGTTTTGCTTAATTGTTGTGAACAATATAAAGCAATTTAATTGCATGAAATGCTCAAACATAGGTAATAAAAATTGTATATGATGTTTATTCGCAGTCTTCCGTTTATTTGCGACGAATCCTGACTTCTGAGATATCCAGGGTAATTCAATATTTCCAGAACCTTTAGTTCAGTCGAGAGGACGTGTTACAACATCCTAAAAATTACAATTGTTCGGGCGTTTTAGTGATACCCCAAGCAGTTATTAATTTTATTAATTTACCCTTGTGCATGGTTGTTCCTTCCTTTCCTTAATCCTATGCCTTTCTACCGTTAGGTGTAAGGCGGGGTGGAGTTGGGTTTGTTATGTCGATGTCGTTCTGCACTTTTCTTTCCATCGTTTCCTATCCTGGGCCACTTGTTTTATTCCTTCCCATCTTATTCCCTTGCTCGTTGCTGCCTCTCGTATTCCCTCTTCCCAAGTTTTCCTGGGTCTTCCTCTTTTGTTTTTTCCCGGCACTCGCGTTTCAAGCACTCTTTTTGTTAATCTGTCCCTTGGCATGCGGCACACATGTCCGAACCACCTTAATTGCCCTTCCACTATTTTCTCCGTTACGGGCTCCATCTGTAGGTTTTGTCTGTATGTATCATTTCTTATCCTATCTCTTTTCGTTTTATTTTCTATCCTTCTTAGAAACCGCATCTCGATTGCATTTAGTCTTGTTTTATGTTTTTCTGTTAAGGTCCATGTTTCACTGCTATACATTATTGTCGGTCTTACTACTTTTTTAACTACTTCTGTTTTTATTTTTCTAGGAACTTCTTTCTTTCCCAAAAAGGTCGTTTTCATCATGTTGTATATTTTTCCTGTTTTTCCCATCCTGTCGTTGATTTCTTTGTCTATTTTACCATTATTCTCAATTATCGATCCTAGATATTTAAAGCTTTCTACTTGTTCTATTTGTTTCCCTTGTAATTTTATGCTATGTGTTTTATTCTCCCTCGACACTACCATACTTTTTGTTTTCGCTATGTTTATTTTCATGTTTATTTTCTGTAATTCTTTTTCTAATACCTCCAGGTTATGTTGTAGGTTCTTTTCAGAGTCGGTCATTATAGCCATGTCATCTGCGAACATAAGTTCGTTTATTTCTGTTTGTTCCATTTGCCAATATCCCAATTTTAATGTCATCATCTTTTTCTTTGCATTTTTAATTGCTTCATCTAGCACTATTGAAAACAAAAGGGGACTTAACACACATCCTTGCTTTACTCCTATCTCTGTTACAAACTCTCTTGACTCTTCATTATTCGTCCTTACTATGTTTATGTTACTTCTATACATTGCTTTTAATATTTCTATTGTTCTTTTATCTATCTTTCTTTTTTCTAGTGTTGTCCATATTTGTTCTCTGTCTATCCTATCAAAGGCCTTTTCAAGATCTATGAAGCACATATGTATATCTCTTCCTTTCTTAATAAGTTTTTCACTAACTTGTCTAATGGTAAATATTAAATCCTGGGTGCTTCTACCCTTCCTAAAACCACATTGGGTTTCCTCTATTGTATTTTCTATTCTATTCCTTATTCTTTTCTCGATTATTCTGGCAAAAACTTTCGCGGGGACGCTCATTAGCGTTATCCCTCTGTAATTATCGCATACTCTTTTATCTCCTGTCTTATGTATGGGGAGTATGATTCCTACATTCCATTCTCTTGGTATTACCGTGGTCTTCATTATTTCGTTTAACAACTCTGTAAATTTGGTTATTCCTTCTTTTCCCATATACTTTATCATCTCCGGTGTTATTTTGTCCCTTCCTGCTGCTTTTCCTAGCTTTATCTTCTGTATGGCCTCCCTAACTTCTTTCTCTTGGATTTCTTCTATTACTTCCCTTTCGCTTAACTCTTCTTGTTCATCTGTTATGTTGTTTTCTGCTTTTGTTAGTTCTTCGAAATGTTGTTTCCATCTTTCCATTATTTGATCTTCTTCTGTTATTATGTTTCCGTCCTTTCCCTTTATGTTCATCATATTATATTCCTTTTTCTTCCTAAGTTGTTTTAGTGTTGCATAGAATAGTTTTTGGTTGTCCCTAAAGTTTTCTGTCATCTTTTCCCCAAATTTTATCCATGACTCTTTTTTTGCATCCTTGATTTTGTTTTTCACCTCTGTTCTTTTTTCTTTGTATTTTTCGTAGTCTTCTGTCTTTTTTGTAGTTAAGTACCTTTCCCAAGCGTATTTTTTCTCTTTGATTTTTGATTTAATTTCTGAGTTCCACCATTCTGTATTTTTCATGTTTTTATTAACTATTTTCCTTTTCCCGCAGCTCTCCATCGCAGCATCTAATAAATTATTTTTAAACTTTTCCCATTTTTCTTCTACTCCTTTTGTATTTTCTGTTTCTCTAAATTTTTCGCTTAGTTTTTCAATGTATCTTCTTTGATATTCAGGTTCTTTTAGTTTATGGTTTTTTATGTTTTCTTGGGTCTTCTTTCGTCTTTTGTCTGCTTTTTCTTCTTTTTCCTTCTTTAGGTCCATTTTTACCAAGTAGTGGTCACTCCCTATCTCTGCTAGTCTTGTTACTTTGACATCTTGTACATTTTTCCATTTAGTTTTACTTATTAGAAAGTAGTCAATAATTGACTTCTCATTTCTGCTTTCTACAACTCTTGTAAATTTGTGTATATCTTTATGCTTAAATTTCGTGTTTGCTATCACTAGGTTGTTTTCTATACTTATTTCTATTAATCTGTCTCCATTATTGTTTTTAGTCATTTCTCCTTCTTTTCCTAAATATTCTTCTATACCTACATTTTGTTTTCCTACTCGTCCGTTTAAATCTCCCATAACAAGTACATTTTCTCCCCCGTCATCTATTGCTTTTTGTACCTCCTCAAAAAACTTATCTTTTTGTTCCTTGTTTGCATCCTCGTTTTCCCCGTATGCTATTATCACATTCCATGTTTCTTCTCCTAGTAGTTTCATTTCAATCTTCAATAGTCTTTCGTTTATATATTCTTCATTTATAATGTCTTTTAGCATATTTGGTGCTATTACTAGTCCTACTCCACACCGTGCATGGTTGTTAAGATTAAGAAATTCTTTGGGAGAGTTTAGCCAAAGTTCTTCGCCTACTTTTTGTTCTTCAATTTAATCAAATATATCAATTATTCGTTTAAACCTAAACAAACGTTAACTTAAAATCTCCGCACTGTAAACATTACTTACACACTCGTGTCTTTCACTGAATTTGACTTATGTTAAAGTACGTAGAAATAAAAAAGCAAAAGTGGCATCTGTACGGTGAACACAGTATATACGAGTACGCTAAGAGAAATAACATTGTTTATAATCGCACTAGGAGTTCTGAGTTTATAAACTAAAAGGTGAATACAGTTATGAATAAATTTAAATAAATAAGATTTTTATTTTTTGCGTATGCGCGAGGTTCATGCATGTGCATCTTTATTTTCTCAAATAAATTCCTTTTCACCGTACGATGTACATGCCAGTAATACTTGTATAAATAAGACATAATATTTTAATATCAGATTTTCTACTATAAGATTTTATGATGTTAACTGAAAAGGAAAACATTGTTTTTGAAATTTTCAAATATTTATCCATTCAAAGCATATTAAATTATACGGCAACAGACCTTCCAATCATAAAAATACAACTATAAGACGCAGCATTCATAACTAACAATCAAAATGTAAAGTACTCTTGCTTGGTTGTAACATACGGTAATTTCCTATTTTTTATTTAAACAGACGTATTAATAACGCTTTCTCTAATTTACATTCCCGGATCCCAGACGGTTAGAGATGAATATATCAGCGTAGGAATTCTTGACAAATTGATGCAATATGCCTACTAATATGAGTAATTTAAGTTACTCCTTTACAGATTTTACACTAGCCTTCACGCTGATTATACAGAGATTATATGGTCATTTAAATTAAAGCCTTTTTCCGTTTGCGTGAATGATCTTTCAAGATCGGACACCCCTTATTCCGACAAAAATACTGTAATATCTGCGAAATAAGCCTTTTCAAAAGTTAGAAAATTTATAGGAATTATTACATTTTTATTCGAATAAAATTATGGGGTAGAAAGCGACTACCTACCTCGCATTTATTGAAATTCTTGTAAATTGTTTAAAAACAGAAATTGTTGTAAATTTTTAGTTTCTAATTTCGATTATTTTATTCATGCACATTACAGTCAATCAAAATGCAGCATTGCCCTACCTAAATGATAATAATTAGACCGATAATTTCGATAATGTTTCGTGTATGTTATTTACTTCATGGTTACGCTAATAAACAAAGTTCTCCATTGGTTAAATTTTGTATCCATAAAATAATCTTGTCGAATACCACTTAAGCTTTTGAATTATTCTCCGTTAATTAAATCAAATTTTCACAGATCAACTCAAATTGTGCAAATTTGCAAGTAAAAACCCTTCAGAGCTACGCTGTCGGGCAACAAATTATCGGTAATCAACCGATAAATTCAAAGCTTATATGGTATTAATTAATATTGATAAATTTCTCAAAAATTGTCAAAAAAATTATAAAATTGTCGAAATTTAAAACTATAAGTTTCCAAAAATTTTAAACTACATATTTATAATTTTCAATTTAGAACACCTTGAAAATTTTCAAAATCTCGGAAATTTTAAATTTTTTTACAATTTTACAACGAAAATTTTGAATATTCTTCAAATTTTCATATTTTACAAAATACTGCAAATTTTTGACTTTTAAAAACAGAAAATGTATGGTAATATTAAAAATTTTCAAACATTTAAAAATTTTTAAGAAATATTAAAAATTTTTGAAAATTTTCAGTTTTAGGAAATTCTGAAACTAAATTGTAATACCTTAACTAACGCCTCAAAGAAAGATACTTTTATGCAAACATTTTGAATAATGAGGTTTAAGGGCCTTGGGTGACCGATTAAGCGGACGCTGCAGAGATGTCTGTGTGTGTGTGTTCGTCTGTCGGTGTGTCTATGTGTATACACTTTACAGTCCAGACGCCTTAACGCAGAACGTAGAAAACCCAAATTTGGCTGAAGGATCGGTAATTCTACAGGGACTAAACCGCAAGAAAATGAGGTTGGTCCGCGAAAAAAAAAGGAGGAGGGAAAGGGGGCTCTACTTCAATTAAACGCACTCGAAAAACAACTGTAAATTCGTATTCTGCGCATGCCTAATAGATGATATGCGCAAACGCAATCTCCCGATCACCCACTACCCTTTGCCCCCTGTCGTTCCCTTGTACCCATGCCCCCGCTGATTTTTTGTTTATTTGATAATTTAGGAATTTTGGCTTAAAAATTGGTATGAGCATGTTAAATAACAATAGGAACAACTTTCCATTGAGAAAACAGCGCTGACATGTTTCTTTGTGGTCGTTTACCTAAAAAGTTCATTTGAGAATTTGGCCGAAAACACCTTCTTTTTAAGGAATCATGAGGCCGTGCGTGAGCACGACTCCATCCCGTATAACCAAATCTATAAAGATGTCCTAGGTGATAGAGATATTTAAAGATGCGGTAAAGATTACGTGATACAGGTGTAATATGTATTGGAGCTGTACTTTAGCCTATACCTTAACTGTATAGATTAAATATTTACCGCATCTATATGATACCTATACTTGTTTCCAGTACAGTTTTATCTTTATCACATCTGTATCACATCTTATTCTATGCTGTACCGCATCGGTACTTCAAGCAGGGATTTTATCTTTATCGGATCTGTAGAAAATATATACTGATTGTCTTTACAGTTGTACCTTTAACAAATCTCTACAATATCTTCATGCAGGCTATATCGCAGCTGTAGCGCAATTACCGCTTTTGTCTTTATCGAATCTGTGCTAAATATATACTGCCTGTCTTTACAGTTTTATCTTAAGCCTAAAACCGCTGTGTATAGCGTCAATCTAAACACTATCTTTATTTGTTGGCCTTGTGTATAAAAACGTTAAAAATGGCGCATCAACAAGATCAAGAATTTAAAGTTTACGAATTTGATGGAACCTTGGAGATTTGTGTGCTTCCTACAATTATAATAATAATTTATGACATATTCATTAACCAAGGCTGCTGTCTCCAATGTGGAGTTATTTTCGATAGGGGGATCATTTACCACAATATCTATAAACCACAAGTAAATAAAATGATAACCTTCATCATAAACTGTTATTACACCTATAACCAATACTATACCTTTTGATGTGCCTACAGCAGAGAGCATTTTCTCAGTTTTGCTGTACTTATAACGTCCAACTGCGGATTTACGAGGGGTGGGGTAGTAGGGGTAATTACCCCCCCCCCCCCCCAAGGCCAAAAAAATCACCTAAAGCACTAGAAGTAAAGTGTTTTTGAACATGTAATTGGAAAAAATTTGTAAATAAATATATTTCATCGGCTAAAAGTTTTCCAGCGAAACACAATAAGAATGACTCAATTGCAAAGAAACTTTCTTAACGGTAAAACCTAAAACCAAGCCGGACGTTAAACAATGCATGGCTTAAGATTAGCTGTAAACCTTTATGGGGGTTTATAAACAGACCTGTTTGGAAAGTCTACTCACCAAAAAGATAAAGAAATTTAAAGCTTATCCCAGCGCCAGCAGTACAAAGTACGAACCGACATCAACATGGACATATTACGTGATATTTTTTTCTTGAAATTACAATTCTGACCTCAGCAATGGCGAGAAATTCAGAAATAATGTACTTTAAAATAGTTGGTGGTAAAATAATACAAAGACATCAATTATTTCGAAGTAAGATTCTCGAAATGTCTGAACCTACTAAAACTGTTTTATATTTTATCCCCTATAATTCTTCACTGTTTATTTTTCTTACTACTTTACTCTATCAAAATAGTCTGTTTTCACGTGTTTCTTGAAATTTTAATACTATATATAATCTAACGTCGTTTATATCTGCTTTTTTCCACTTCGCTTGTATGCACACTACGTAGTTGTCTTTTTTTTTGTTTCGGCATCAGTTTATTAAAAACTTAGCAAAGCTACAAACGATACACTTTACCAACTATTTATAAAATGATTTTACTCTACATTAAAATTAATGTAAAAAACAAAATTAGAAAATGAGAAACATGAAACACATTTAACTTTAAAAATTTCAAGAGCCCACAAAAATGTCTAACTTTATTATTAAGCGTCCAATGCGTTTTCTACGTAGTCCCTGTTAATCACGTTTTATCCAAGCATACTATACGTCCTTAACGAGATATTATGCAACGTCACTATAAATTTTACTGCAAAAAAAACGGTTTAACCCTAACTGTAATTCTTGGTAGTACATTTGTATCATATTGTCCATCATAACCTTCTGTAATACTCTTAAAACATTTAGCGGTCGAATCTTATAAGAGGCGAGATTAGCTCAGGGTGCAAGGAGACCGACTCACAAACCAAAGATGGCCAGTTCGATTCCCCGATAAGGTAAAGTATGCAGCGCATTTTTAAAATTAAAAATCTATCAATAAATACATTAGTGTAAATGAAATTAGCTAAAAAAATACAGAGGGGTTGTATAAAATATTATAAAAGAAAATATATCCGCGTAAAAAAATATTTTTTTTAATCTAAAAGTAATTGCTTGAATTATCTATACCGCACCTTAATTTGGACGATACAGCATCGGAATAGTATCTTTAAAAACCTATATCGTATCTTTACAGTACCTTCATGTGCTCTATACGCAATCTTAACTGCATCTGTACTTTAACTATATGTTGTCTGTACAGGAGCTTTACATCTTATATACAGAGTTAGTAAAGACAACTATACCCAATCGATATGTAATCTCTATCGTCGCGCTATCCATAGGGTACAGAAAGCCTGTATCGACTAAAGATTTAAATACAGGTTCGATATAGGTTCTGTATTGTGTGGTTATACGGGATGATTCCCATCCCACCCCGTTACCCGGGCTCAGCGGACTTGCGCTCTTTCCCGGTTTAACATGCACCCCACCCCTGGCAGACATGCAACCCAACATACACACCATCCACTCGTATAACCACACAATACAGAACCTATATCGAACCTGTATTTAAATCTTTAGTCGATACAGGCTTTCTGTACCCTATGGATAGCGCGACGATAGAGATTACATATCGATTGGGTATAGTTGTCTTTACTAACTCTGTATATAAGATGTAAAGCTCCTGTACAGACAACATATAGTTAAAGTACAGATGCAGTTAAGATTGCGTATAGAGCACATGAAGGTACTGTAAAGATACGATATAGGTTTTTAAAGATACTATTCCGATGCTGTATCGTCCAAATTAAGGTGCGGTATAGATAATTCAAGCAATTAATTTTAGATAAAAACAAAAAAATATTTTTTTACGCTATATATTTATTTAGCGGATAAATTTTCTTTTATAATATTTTATACAACTTCTGTATTTTTTTAGCTAATTTCACTTACACTAATGTATTTATTGATAAATTTTTAATTTTAAAAATGCGCTACATACTTTACCTTAGCGGGGAATCGAACTGGCCATCTTTGGTTTGTGAGTCGGTCTCCTTGCACCCTGAGCTAAACTCGCCTCTTATAAGATTCGACCGCTAAATGTTTTAAGAGTATTACATTAGGTTATGATGGACAATATGATACAAATGTACTACCAAGAATTACAGGTTAGGGTTAAACCGTTTTCTTTTTTGCAGTAAAATTTATAGTGACGTTGCATAATATCTCGTTAATAGTGTAGAGTAAAATCATTTTATAAATAGTTGGTAAAGTGTATCGTTTGCAGCTTTGCTAAGTTTTTAATAAACTGATGCCGAAACAACAAAAGACAACTACGTAGTGTGCATACAAGCGAAGTGGGAAAAAGCAGATATAAACGACGTTAGATTATATATAGTATTAAAATTTCAAGAAACACGCGAAAACAGACTATTTTGATAGAGTAAAGTATTAAGAAAAATAAACAGTGAAGAATTATAGGGGATAAAATATAAAACAGTTTTAGTAGGTTCAGACATTTCAAGAATCTTACTTCGAAATAATTGATGTCTTTGTATTATTTTACCACCAACTATTTTAAAGTACATTATTTCTGAATTTCCCGCCATTGCTGTCAGAATTGTAATTTCAAGAAAAAAATATCACGTAATTGTTCATGTTGATGTCGGTTCGTACTTTGTACTGCTGGCGCTGGGATAAGCTTTAAATATCTTTATCTTTTTGGTGAGTGGACTTTCCAAACAGGTCTGTTTATAAACCCCCATAAAGGTTTAGAGCTATTCTTCAGCCATGCATTGTTTAACGTCCGGCTTGGTTTTAGGTTTTACCGTTAAGAAAGTTTCTTTGCAATTGAGTCATTCTTATTGTGTTTCGCTGGAACTTTTAGCCGATGAAATATATTTATTTACAAAGTTTTTCCAATTACATGTTCAAAAACACTTTACTTCTAGTGCTTTAGGCGATTTTTTGGCCTTCTGGGGGGGGGGGGGGGGTTAATTACCCCTATCAAAAATAACTCCACATTGGAGACAGCAGCCTTGGTTAATGATTATCTCATAAATTATTATTATAATTGTAGGAAGCACACAAATCTCCAAGGTTCCATCAAATTCGTAAACTGTAAATTCTTGATCTTGTTGATGCGCCATTTTTAACGTTTTTACACACAAGGCCAACAAATAAAGATAGTGTTTAGATTGACGCTATACACAGCGGTTTTAGGCTTAAGATAAAACTGTAAAGACAGGCAGTATATATTTAGCGAATCTAGGAATAAAAAGCCGTGGAAAATAAAGCCGGGGTATAAAAAGCCGGGAAAAAAAAGCCGCGGAAAAAAAAGCCGGGGGAAAAAAAGCCGGCGGAAAAAAAAGCCGATGGTATAAATATTAAACATATTTAATAAATAAATACTTATTAAATCCCAAAATAACAACTACTACAATAATTTGTACAAACTTTATTTTATGTCAGAAGACAAAGTGTTATAATAATACACATTATTATACATTATTATTATATTATTATATTATAATACACACAATTATAGTAATACACATTAAAATCATAATAATCATCATAATAATAATAATATAGAGACTTACACATTTATTTAATTACAAATGTAATTGAGTAAAAGAAAAACACTCTTTACATTTCCCATTAGAAAGCAAACAGGTTTCTAAATTTAGTAGTAGTGGTAGTAGTTAGATGTAAGTCTCTATATTATTATTGATATTATTATAATTTTAATGTGTATATAAACAGTTTGTCTTCTGACATAAAATAAAGTTTGTACAAATTATTGTAGTAGTTGTTATTTTGGGATTCAATAAAAATGAAACTTCACAATTTTTTAGTCATTCTATGCTCCCTTAGTAGTGGATCAAATCATTGTTTTCTTTGCTTCAAGTATTTATTTATTACATATGTTAAATATTTATACCATCGGCTTTTTTTTCCGCCGGCTTTTTTTTCCGCCGGTTTTTTTTTCCGCGGCTTTTTTTTCCCGGCTTTTTATACCCCGGCTTTTTTTTCCACGGCTTTTTATTCCGCCTACCATATTTAGCACAGATTCGATAAAGACAAAATCGGTAATTGCGCTACAGGTGCGATATAGCCTGCATGAAGATATTGTAGAGATTTGTTAAAGGTACAACTGTAAAGACAATCAGTATATATTTTCTACAGATCCGATAAAGATAAAATCCCTGCTAGAAGTACCGGTGCGGTATAGCATAGAATAAGATGTGATACAGATGTGATAAAGATAAAACTGTACTGGAAACAAGTATAGATATCATATAGATGCGGTAAATATTTAATCTATACAGTTAAGGTATAGGCTAAAGTACAGCTCCGATACATATTACACCTGTATCACGTAATCTTTACCGCATCTTTAAATATCTCTATCGCCTAGGACATCTTTATAGATTTGGTTATACGGGCATGGACACGTCGGATTTAACTTATTCAAAAAATTTTCCGACGGGCAGAGGACTCAAACCTACTGCCGTTGAGAGTCTAGTTTCAAAGCCTGGGACTTTAATCGCTAGACCACCCGCTGGCCCCGAAAAACAACTAAGTAGCATAATTGAATATAGATTATGAGATTTCAACGGATAAACATTGATTGTAACTCGAAAACACAGCATGTCATAAAACCAGGCGACTGCTTCAAAAATAGGGGGGGGGGTGCCTGCTTTATTATAGACGCGGACGAAAAAGAACATTAGATTTGTATTTTATGCATGTCTCACAGCCAATTTGCGCAAACACGATGTCCCTATCACTCCCCACTGTCCCCACCATCAATTTTGTTTTTAAAAAAATTATGAACTTCGGCTTCAAACTTGGTATGACCACGTTGACTGACAATGGGAACAATGTTCCATTGAGAAAACACCACTGCGAGATTTTTGTTTATCGTTTACCTCAACAGATTATTTGAATATTTGGCCAAAAAACAATTGTCCCAAAATTGAATTTTAATTTCAAGATTACAACAAATAAAAACTGGTTGGAACTAGAAAACACAAAAAGTCATTAAACCAGGCGAGTACTTCAAAAAATTGGTGAGGGGGTGCTCCGCTTCAATGCAGAAGCGTACGAAACAGAACATTAGATTCGTATTCTATGCGCCTAATAGCCGATCTGCAGCAAACGCGATCTCCCTATCACCCCCCAGTGCCCCCTCCAACGATTTCTCAATATTACAAAAATGTGCGAGTTTTGTCTTCACAATCGGTATGAACATGTTAAATGAGAACAACTTCCATTGATAAAGCAACTGTGGGAGGTTTCCTTTTGGTCGTTTACCTGAACCGCAATTTTCAAACCTTTCAAAATTTTCAAACATATTTATAACCTAAAAATAATTTATAAAATCGTTTCAAAATTAAAAAATTAGGAATGTTCAAACTAACAACAGTTGTAATAATAAAATTTTTTTATAATAGGTTTTTTTACACTCTGGTTTATATAATGCACCAGCTAAATTCCAGCAACAAAGACTTAAAATTTAAAGCAGCCTTGAAGTATTATAGCTATCCTTAATATTTTGACAACCATGTCCGTTAAAATGTTTTATTGGCTATAAATTTTTTATTAACCGTATCAAGTTGATTTTTATGAATGTTTGATGTGGATCAGATATTATAGAAAAAATCAATATAATGTCCGTACACAAGTACAAGTAGTTAGGTTTAACTGTTGTTTCCCAAAATATACAGGGTGAATAAAAAGTAAGGAACATCGATGCTACAGCTTTAAATAATAACTTTGCGAAAAAAAGTTTCTAACAAAAGTTTTCTATCAAGTTTTTTGGTGTTTTTCATTTTTTTTTCAATTGCCATATGTTTTAGCTATGACGTCATCGACATTTTTTTTAAATGGCAACCTATGCTTTTTATGGCATGACCAGTTAGTGCTTTTTATTCTCTATACAGCCATGTAAAAATATCATACAGTTAAATAATAAAAATTTCAAGAAAAATCACGATAAACATTTATTTTTGTCATTAGTAACATTTTTCATCAAGTACACTTATTGCAAAATAAACAAACGACAATAGTAGGCAATTGTTTGAAAATGTTTAATATTGCTCAAATGCAAATCTGTAATGTCAATTTGGTGACAGTTAGCATTAATAAGTGATTAAAATTTAGTCCGTGTCCTGTGTTAAATACGAATTTCTAATCATGGTACGTTTAACAGAAACTGAACGTATCGAAATTTTGATGATGATCGGGTACGGTGATAACAAGAGAACTCACGACGATGTGTGCGCTTTATTTAATACTGTACATCCAAATCATGGATTTGTTATACGCGGTCCACTGTAACCAAAATTAATAGAAAATTTAGAGAAACGGGCCACGTCAAACATTTGGATAAAATTGGCCGTCCAAAAATAGCAACAGACGATAAAATGTTGGACATTGTGCTTACAGTTTCCGAAAATCCTCATACTTCAACTCGACAATTGGCCCTGGATAATAATGTTAGTCAAGGAACTGTACTTAATATTTTACATACAAAAAAATGTCATCCTTATAAGGTTAAACTTGTTCAAGAATTATCAGAAGATGATTTTGATAGGAGAACTCAGTTTTGTGAAGAAATGATGGACAGGTGCAATAACGACCCACAGTTTGTGAATTCTATTATCTTCTCTGACGAAGCCGCATTTTCTTTAAATGGAGCTGTAAATCGGCACAATTCCCGTTGTTGGTCGCGCCATAACCCACATTGGATGGAAGAATTACACACACAGTATCCACAAAAAGTAAACGTGTGGGCGGGAATTATAGGAGACAGAATTCTTGGTCCTTTTGTCTTTGATGGCACATTAAATGCTGATCGGTATTTGGATTTTTTGAGGTTGGAACTTGTTCCCGCGTTAGCTGTTTTATTCCCAAATGCAGAAAATTCGGACACGCCGAACGATAGAATTTGGTTGCAACAAGATGGTGCTCCGCCTCATTATGGCATTCATGTTTGTCAATATTTAGATGTAATTTTTACAAATAGGTGGATAGGAAGAAGAGGACATATTGAGTGGCCAGCGTGATCTCCGGATCTAAACCCGCTTGACTTCTTTTTATGGGGCCATCTTAAAAGTACAGTGTATACAAACAGACCAGACAATTTGGAAAATCTAAAAATTCGTATCCGCTAGCATATACGAGCAATATCACCTGCTAGAGTTCAGAATGCAGTTCGAGGATTTTCTTATCGTATTGCCCACTGTCAGGCAGTGAATGGCGAACAGTTTGAACATTTGCTTTCGTAAATTGATGTTAAATATGATTTGAAACTAGTTTACTAATTTGTGGACCTACTATTGTCGTTTGTTTACCTTGTATGTAAAACTGTAATTTTATTTGTCAAACGAAAGCAAACCTGATCTTCAAAATAGCAATTAAGATCAGTATTTAAATCCTATTAATTATTCCTTCTGTTTGTGTCTCAATATCTGCTCTTTATTAGATTCAGCACATCTAAGGCTGTCAGCTGTGCAGTAACATCCTGATTTATTTTGCTCAATAATTCTAATGCTTTCACTATTTCCGCAATGGCAAGATCACCGCTAGAGCCGTAGATCATTTTATCTGTGTCATATTGTCAGTTTATTACATAACGAGACAATGCGAATTATAAACATTGCCTGCACTACATCAATACACGGCATTGTCAATTATAAATAGTTCATTCGCCCTGCCTAGTTCGCCAACACTAACTTTGTATTTGTTACAAAATATGCATTTTAAATTTTATCCGAAAAGTTGAGAACAAAAGAAAATTTCATTAAAAAGAAAATGTACAATCTAAGTTTGCAATTTTAAATTCAAAATTTGAAAGGATAATTTCTAGTTTTCAGTTTCGAGTATATAATTGCAGATGATAATATGTATTGGGTAAGAAGTTTCATTCGAATTCTACTTAGTAAGAGAATTTTAAAATAAAACACAAATTTTCTGGTTACTAAAGTCTGAAATAACAATAATAAAGTAAACGATTGTTATTTTCTCGTATAACAAATTTACTGCTGATTTACTTTAATGTTATTATTATTATTATTATTATTATTATTATTATTATTATAAGTCTAATAACTTAGCAAAACCACAACTATAACAATTTTCAGATTCGCTTTCAAAACTTTAGTTAGTTGGCAACAAGTGCCGGATTTCGCAATTTTATAATTTTTGAGTCAAAAACTGAATATTATTGCAGATAATTTTCAACTTAATGCTGTACAACATTTTTTTCATCGACCTAGTTAGAAAGAAGGTTTTTCAACCCTCATTTAGGGGTCGAAAGTTGATAACTGTTGCTTAGCGGGAGACAAAGTAACTTTGCCACCTGCCGGGAGACAATGTGAACTTTTCCTCCCGCTTTTAATCGCGAATTTTCTTTATCAAAGTGTGTCACGAGGGAAGAAAGTGTGTTTTTCTCTTGTGTGCTTTATGTGCTCGCCTTCGGCTCGTGAAGTAAACGGCAAACGTTATAAAAGGTATCATTTTCTTCTCTTGTTACACGATTAACTGTTATGTTTTAATTGTTAGATGGTATAAATCAAACAATTATTAACGCCGACAGATAAATAAATTGTTGCATATTTTTTCGTTAACGGGCGTCAAACGTTTTTCTACTTTGCTCTGTGGCTCAGAGCCCCATATTTATTTAGGAGTCGACAGATCCATCTCAAACAACCCTCTTGCAGTACAGCCATGAGTTGTCAACCTAGATTAACCCAGAATGGGGTTTGAATATAACCTATTGTTATACATGTAAGTGCATCTTAATTTAGGTAATCAATGATGTTCAATTTAAAACAAATATATTATTTTTGTTTTTTTGAAGAATTGTATTCATCCCAAGGCATTAGTTACGAACTACGAATAATGGTTTATTTGACATAAAAAATAACGTGACAGTATTAGCACTGCATTACAAAGGCAGGTGGTAGAACTTGCTCTTAGCGAATGAACCACACAACACACGTCTTAAAAAACAGAATAGTTCGATTTACTACAGTTAAAGGGCTGTCTAAAAAGGGGAGTTCCGTCGCCCTGCTATAGAACACAGTAATCAACAGTCTTCTGCGTTGCCTCAACGCTGGTGGTTTCTTCACAATAGCCCGATACCGCTATTCTTCTAACAGGCAAATTTTGAAGCATGTCTGCAATCTAAGGCAAACAGCTTAGCAGAAAACAGGTCCAGAGAACACCACCTTTCGGTAAACCCTACAAAAGCGGAGATGGTACTGTTCACAACGAAAAAGAAAGTTGACCTTTTGACGTATGCGGCTTCTCTTTACAGGTCCTCTCACACTTTCAAATGACGTAAAATATCTGAGCGTTATATTAGACAAAACACTGAACTGTGAGATATATCTACGGGTGAAAACCGAAAAACGTTGCATGACCTTCTGACGGTGTATTCGCGCTATGGCGAAAACATGGAGTTTTTTCCCAAACATTATTTTACGGTTGTATACTTCCATAAATAGATCAACGCCCTGCTGGGTGGGTCAGAATAGCAAACCACAGCACTCACCAAGATACGGTAGATACAAAGACTCGCCTGTTTATTAGCCCCACGAGTGCAATGCTTACAACTGATACGGCGCCCTAGAAGATCTGCTGGACCTTCCCTTTGTAGATTTTTTTGTGGAGGAAATTCGCTTAAGGACAGCCGTGGTACTTACTACGCCTTGGGGGGTTTGCTGCACACAAATGGTAAGAGTTTCAAGACTATCCACATACCTTACAAGTTGTTGTAACGATACATCTTCTTGAGGCAGTCGTTGTTCGCTTGCCATTTAAATTTACTTTTGGTAAATTTTTTTCTGTGCATACGCATTCGGCAAATCTTACCTATAAATATCCATTGTCACCGATGGACAAAAAACCAAGCATGGGGCAGGAACCGGAGTTTTATCGGATAATCCGGTGAGTTACTATTCAAAGAAAATGTCTTTGAAGACGTTTGGGTAAAAGGGCATGGTGTGATTAGGGACAATAAACAAGAAGGTGAATTAGATAGTGTAAGCTCTCAACAACCCTTTTGGGGTCCAGGACCGATTGTCTCTATCTCTTCTCAGCCTCTTTATCTCTCTCTCTCTCCTTTCTCTATATCCCTTTCTCTTTCTCTTTTTTGCTTATTCTCCTTGTTTTCCCATCCCTCTCTTTTTTCCTCCCCTTCTTCCGATTTGTCAAAATTGCAAATGTCGAGATTATATAATTTCGATTGGGATGTTGCCGCGGCTGTCACTAAAAAGAGCGATAATTCATCGTGTTCATTACGCACGTCAATTTTGCCGCGTTCTAAAATTGATCGCGTTGTATAATTGATCGCGTGCGACAATTCATCGCGTTTGACAATTCATCGCGTTCGACAGTTCATCGCGTGCGACAATATCATCGCGTTCTATAATTGATTGCGGGCGATACTTCATCGTGTTCTTTACGCACGTCAATTTTTCCGCGTTCTAAAATTGATCGCGTTCTATAATTGATCGCGTGCGATAATTCATCGCGTTCGACAATTCATCGCGTTCGACAAATCATCGCGTCCTATAATTGATTGCGGGTGATAATTCATCGTGTTCGTTACGCACGTCAATTTTGCCGCTTTTTAAAATTGATCGAGTTCTATAATTGATCGCGTGCGACAATTCGTAGCGTAAGACAATTCATCGCGTAAGACAATTAATCGCTTAGGACAATGTATCGTGTTCGACAATTCATCGCGTGCGACAACAACATCGCGTTTTATAATAATTAATTGCGCGCGATAATTCATCGTGTTCATTACGCACGTCAATTTTGCCGCGTTCTAAAATTGATCGCGTTCTATAATTGATCGCGTGCGACAATTCATCGCGTTTGACAATTCATCGCGTTCGACAGTTCATCGCGTGCGACAATATCATCGCGTTCTATAATTGATTGCGGGCGATACTTCATCGTGTTCTTTACGCACGTCAATTTTTCCGCGTTCTAAAATTGATCGCGTTCTATAATTGATCGCGTGCGATAATTCATCGCGTTCGACAATTCATCGCGTTCGACAAATCATCGCGTCCTATAATTGATTGCGGGTGATAATTCATCGTGTTCGTTACGCACGTCAATTTTGCCGCTTTTTAAAATTGATCGCGTTCTATAATTGATCGCGTGCGACAATTCGTAGCGTAAGACAATTCATCGCGTAAGACAATTAATCGCTTAGGACAATGTATCGTGTTCGACAATTCATCGCGTGCGACAACAACATCGCGTTTTATAATAATTAATTGCGCGCGATAATTCATCGTGTTCATTACGCACGTCAATTTTGCCGCGTTCTAAAATTGATCGCGTTCTATAATTGATCGCGTGCGACAATTCATCGCGTTTGACAATTCATCGCGTTCGACAGTTCATCGCGTGCGACAATATCATCGCGTTCTATAATTGATTGCGGGCGATACTTCATCGTGTTCTTTACGCACGTCAATTTTTCCGCGTTCTAAAATTGATCGCGTTCTATAATTGATCGCTTGCGATAATTCATCGCGTTCGACAATTCATCGCGTTCGACAAATCATCGCGTCCTATAATTGATTGCGGGTGATAATTCATCGTGTTCGTTACGCACGTCAATTTTGCCGCTTTTTAAAATTGATCGCGTTCTATAATTGATCGCGTGCGACAATTCGTAGCGTAAGACAATTCATCGCGTAAGACAATTAATCGCTTAGGACAATGTATCGTGTTCGACAATTCATCGCGTGCGACAACAACATCGCGTTTTATAATAATTAATTGCGCGCGATAATTCATCGTGTTCATTACGCACGTCAATTTTGCCGCGTTCTAAAATTGATCGCGTTCTATAATTGATCGCGTGCGACAATTCATCGCGTTTGACAATTCATCGCGTTCGACAGTTCATCGCGTGCGACAATATCATCGCGTTCTATAATTGATTGCGGGCGATACTTCATCGTGTTCTTTACGCACGTCAATTTTTACGCGTTCTAAAATTGATCGCGTACGACAATTCATCGCGTTCGACAATTCATCGCGTTCGACAATTCATCGCGTTCGACAAATCATCGCGTCCGACAATATCATCGCGTTCTATAATTGATTGCGGGCGATAATTCATCGTGTTCGTTACGCACGTCAATTTTGCCGCTTTTTAAAATTGATCGCGTTCTATAATTGATCGCGTGCGACAATTCGTAGCGTAAGACAATTCATCGCGTAAGACAATTCATCGCGTTCGACAACTCGTCGAGTGCGACAATTTTGTCGCGTTTTACGATTCATCGTGTGTGACAATTCATCTCGTTCAACAATTCATCGCGTAAGACAAATCATCACGTTTGAGAACTTATCGTGTTTTTGGATGGGTTGGGTTGGATTTTTTTAGTACCCATGTTTGCACCTTTTATTTCACCATTTTGTTTGTTATTCTTTATTTTAAACTTCTTTATAAAATCGCGAAAAGTGTTGCAATATAAATAGTTAATCTCTGCGATAAATTGCCACTACGGTTAATTGCCGTAGATGCGTATTCCGAATTTAAAGAAAATATTTTCCCAAAGGCATACCATAGAACGCTAAAATATCTCTAAATATAAGACAGATCTCCACAATGAAGCACCTACAGTAAAAAAAATTATTGACGCTTCATCCCATTACACAGAATATGTATAAATGCAACTCGAAAAATGGACAGGGAGATACAATGTAATAACAAAGTAGTGCACTCTGCGCATCGGTTGTGAACTTATTATCATTGTCGTTTCGGCAAAGATTTATTACTACTATAAAACTTTGTATTGTATTTTTAAATTTATTTGATGTTCTTTGTTCTGGTTTTAAAATAAAAGTAACTGCTGAACTTGTTTTAATGTTCAATGGCATATTTTTATCAAAGTTCATTTAATTCGGAAAATATTTATAAAAAAAATTGTGAAAAATTACATACTAAACGTGACGTTTACTAAATTGTCTAAACATTTAACGCGAAATAAGAAAATTGGCTATCGCAACTCAGTCAACCAAAAATTTGGTAATTCTGATAATGTTATTGAATTCTCCTTATGATTTTATATGTCAATAGTTTGGTTTTGTTACATCAAAAGCAACTGAAATGTAATTACATATTTAAAAAAAAATCAGTTTATACAACGTATTTCAGGAGCGAGTTGACATAACAAATTGCATTCGATATTAATAGTAGCAATTAAAGTGCGAAATCTGAAAATGGACATTTAATACAGATCACTTACAATATTGCGGTAGCATTTTAATAAATAAAATACGTATTTATATCTAAAATCTAAATCTTTTAATAAAAATAATAATTAAATATTTTAATTTTTATAGTGGAATAAAGAGCTGTAAATGTTTGTACTCCACACCTCATATCTGTATTGTACAAAGTTGTAGAAGATCTTTAAATAAGTTTTAATTTTAAAATTATGTAATTAATCAATTCCTCCATAGAATAACGGAAATAACGCAACTTCTTGCGTGTTTTCAAAGAGACACCTTTTACCTGTTCTTAGAAAAATTGAACAAATAGTAAATGTGTAGGTGTATGTGATAGTAGTGCCGTTAGATGTAAGATATAAGCAATTTCAATGCAAATGTCATTCACCACAGTGGGGTAACAACTAACTACTCGTACAAGACTATGATTTAGCTCTAATTAACATTTTCAATTAAGCTTCAGCTAGACGATAAATATGCATTTATGTGTGCTAGTGTTCCAAGCATTAACATTCTAATCGTGTCAATACTGTCACATAATCTGATAGAAATGTATACAATTAATTGAATTTCTTCATAAGTTTGTGTAATTAGAACGCACCACATAGGTTACATACGTGCTTTTTGCGTCCTTTAAAATTAAAGAAAATTAGTTCTCCAAAGTTTCTATTAGCTGTTACTGAAACGCTATTGTAAGTTCTCGAGTAATTAATTGTAATATAAAAAAGTGAAATATGTGCTTAATTAATCACACTTTCGCGCCCATTTATTGGCTTCATCAACTCTTAAATTAACTCCAAAACCTATTTGTAACAAGTTCAGTTTTATAATTTATGAACGTACATGAAATACAATTTTGTGCTTATTCTGTATTAGACTTACATACTGTTTATATTTAACATATTTAAAAAAAATATGGTGACTAAGAGGGAGTTTAAGGACGTCAACATACCGGAAAAAAATTTAAAAATTACGCGTTTACTACAGCGCAAAAAAGGTTCATAACTAATAACAATAATTTTTATTTGGTGCCAAAATGCAATTAGTATTTACTTACACAAGTCAAAGAACTTGTCAGAAAAAGTATAAAGTTGTATTTACGAAACAAAAGTTGGCCTTACTTCCGGTGTAACCGGAAATAGTGACATATTGCTTATAATGCAAATTTAAAGGTCACCAAGTACGACAGACGCTTGCAAAAACTAATTTTGGTAACTTAACAAATCATTTCAAATATTAGTTTGGAAGAACTACGCCAAATCGCCCGGTATAAAACCGAAACAAGGCTCTCTTTTTAACAATTGGAAGTTGTGATTTCCGCTTGACTTAACTACCTGATTAGAGCCTTTGATCTGTTAATTACACAAAAAAAGTGACTGACGAATCATTAATCAGTGATGGGTTCCACTACGATATTTAGTGCTTCCTGGGTTCAAGCCATTAAATTTAAATAAAGTTTCGGAAAATAAAATTCGTGTTTACTGCTGAAAATGATTATCTCGAAAAATTAAGAATTGCATTTATTTACTTAATAACCTTGCATTAATAAGAGGTTGTCTTGGTTGTCTAGATTAAAAAACTAATAAAACATTTATTTTAAGAATTAAGCTCGTTGTCCTTATCAAATATCAACATACAACAAAACATATATAACTACCAGGGGCGTACGTGTGGATAATGAGTGCAATATTTTTTTAATTACATGCTCGCCACTGCATTGTTGCCAATTTCTGAATTTTATTTAGACGCAGATATAGACCAAGATCAAGTTATAAAGATTTGTTGGTCCTATAACAACACCCACTATTTAATTTTAATCTTGCCTCTGACAATGACATATCAACATGTCGAAATACGTATCAATAAGGATTTCAAAAAACAATTTTTAAAGATTAAAAACGTTTTTTGCATGTTTTTTTAGAAAAAATTTACCCCATTATCCAGACGAAAGCCCCTGGTGGCATTTTCGATTTTAATTATGAACAAAAAGTTATGAGCCATGAAAAATTTTAGTAGAATATTACAAGCCATTGAAGTTTTTAAAATAACAAAAAAAATAAAATCCAACATCCTGTATCTCGAAAACTTAGCTGTTAGGAACACATGTTTTGTATAATACAGAACTAATAAATGGTCTGCGCACGCGCTGAAGCAGCTCCCCCTTGTGGCGACGTGCTTTTTAATCAGAAGTCGTCGAGAGAGATGTCAGTAAAGTATTGTGAGGGAGTAGCATAGGTTACTCATTGTAAAGTACATGTGGTTAGTTTGTATGATATCACCATTATACCCCATCAATTTAATTAGCGTTATTTATTAAACAATATCTTACAGTTTACAGAAAGTTTTTGGCTTATTTTGAGGTAAGGAATCTGTCTCTAAACGGGAACCCGTGTTTTTCAAAACACCCTGTATTGCTTATGTATAGCCATAACATAACAGATAACGATTCACGAATTTCTATTCAGAAGATTCAGCTATTCGCGGTTTTTATGAGTATAAAAATAATCAGGGGTTCGCAATCGTCGTAATTAATAGTAGATTACCAAAATGGCGATACTTTAAAAATAATTAAATTAAATTTTTAGTAATTATTGAAAACAGATTTTTGCCATTTTTTAAGTTTTTACCAATCACCAGACATGCTTGAAAATCACCAGATCTGGTAATTGTTCACCGGGTCTGGCAACACTTCCGGTCACGGGAAGTCGGGAACAGGCGCGCCTATTCAGTGGTTAGTGCGCCTTGATATCCCTACTATTTCATTGCAGCTGATCATTCTACGCTTTAGCAATATGCATGCAGAGGTATTAAAAATACCAGATTGGTTGATTGTTTCGTAGCTGGTAGCGTTAAAGCTCACCTTGGCTTATGCAAAACAGTGTTTAATGGTAGCAGTCTATTTATTTGGCGCCCAATTTTTAATGTTACACGGCGGTGCGGTGTAAAAAAGTATATACTGTATGTAAAAAAAACTTTTTTTAAATGAAACTTAGAATTTAAGTTTTTTTCTTATTTGAAAAATATGAGTAGACACTGCCTACCTAAACGAACAATTTTTTTGTGTGGTACAACATTTAACAATTTAATATTTAATTTTTTTAAGTCTTGAGAAGGTATACCACATATCGTACAGTATATTAGAAGTTTAGTACATGCTTTTTACCTTCCTCGCTATACGAAGTATAGCTGTAGAGGAAGGTATTGTGATCGTCATGTTGGATTTGGAGCAAATGCGATCATTCAGCAAAGTTTTTTTCACTTCGAGTTCACTGGCCGATATACGAGTTATGGCTAAAAGAACCTAAACATTTCGACTAATAAGCAGGTTTTAGGGCCTTAGGAGACCGATAAAGCGGGAGCTGCATAGGTGTCTGTGTGTGTCTGTACGTCTGTCTGTCTGTGTTTCTGTATACACTTTACAGTCCAGACGCCTTAACGCAGTAAAACCAAATTTAGCTGAAAGATTTCTAATTGCAATAGGATGAAATCCCAAGATAATGAGGTTGGTCCGCCAAAAAAAAGGGGTAAGGGAGGGGTGCTCTATGTCAAAATAGACACACTCCAAAAAGAACTTTAATATCGTATTCTACGCATGTCGAATAGCCGATCTGCACAAGCACGATATCCCTATCACCCCTATTAACTGTCCCCCCTCTTTTGTTTTCTTTTTTCGGAAAATTTTCGAATTTCGGCTTCAAAATCGGCATGAGCATGTCTAATGACAATAGAAACAACTTTCCGCGGAGAAAATATCACTGAAAGGTTTCCTTTTGGTCGTGTACTTGAACAGTTTGATTGAGTGATTGCAAAAATACGGGTAACAGCTATTAAGGACGTGAAAAATCGATTTTTTAATTTTAATGAATAGACATTGGTTGCCAATAGAAAACACAAAATATCATAAAAGCTAGCAACTGCATTAAAAATTGGGGTGGGTCCTCTACTTCAATGTGGACGCGCTCGGAAAAGAACTCCAGATTAGTTTTCTACACATGTCAAATGGCCGATCTGCGCAAACGCGATTTTCTTATCACCCTCTACTGTCCCCCATAGTTTATTCTGTTTTTTTTAACATCATAATTTCGAGTAAAAAATCATTATGAACTTGTTAAATGACAATAGAAACCACTGTTCATTGGGAAAACACCACTGGGAGGTTTATTTTTGGTCGTTTACCTGAACAGATTAATTGAGAAATGGCCAAAAAAACGGCTATCGCCAAATTATGAATTCTATTTCGGGATTGCAACCAGAAATACAAAATATCATAAAACGACACGACTGATTACAAAAATGGGTGGGAGGGGGAGGAGTGCCTACTTCAAAATGGATGCGCTTGGAAAACAACCTTAGATTCGTATACTTCCAACAAAATTTTAAATTAAAAAAGATTTCTAAATTTTTAAACTTTCAAAATTTATAAAAATGTTCTTATCTCAATTTTTTAAATTTTACTATCCTTTTTTAATTTTTCGAAATTTCAAACGTTTTTAAAGATTTCAATAATTTTCAAAATTGTGTAATTTGTAAAGTTATGTAGGTACCTTTCCAAAATGTTTAAAGTATTCAAAAATTTTTAAACTTTTTACTTATTTCAAAAATTTTCAGTCAACATTTTCCAAAAATTATAAAGAAATATTGTTAAACATGGCATAATAGCTATTTATGTAACAAGTAAGGAAATGGGGGTGATTATTATTGTACGAATGCGAAAGTTGCAGCACGAGCCGCTAAGCGAGTGTTGTAATTACATGTATGAAATAATCACCCGTTTCCCTAACGTGTTGCATATATAAAGCAATTGGTAAACTCAAGATTGCGTATGCCTTTTTTGACAAAATAATCTTATTATTTCACTGAGTAAAATAACCTACGTCGAATCTAACCGAAGTACTAGAAAAAATGCATTTAAAATTTTTTCGAAAATTTTAAGTTTTCTAAATTTCCATAAAATATTCGACAGTTTCGAGATATTCTGAAAATTTTCTAAAATTTCAATAGATACGAGGAAGGTCCAGTGGCCGTTGCCCGACAGTTTTTCAATTTAATCTTGACCTAATTTTTCTTTGAACTATTTTGTAAACAAATCGGCTATTTAAAACATACTTACGGAAAACGTTCGCAATATTTAGCCATAAGTAATGTAGATGAAAGTTTGCTTAAAGCTAAATACAGTTTAATAATCGTCATAAAATAACGTCGATTTTAGTGTAGGCAGTTTATAATTAATAAAACCTTATCGTCGTTTAACGCAATTATTACAGTACCACATAATTTTTATCGGTTAGAAATTAAAGAATAAACAGACATAAAATTTTAACCGTTATATTTATCCTATCTTTAATGTAATACTACTTTACCGTTTAAATAAAATTGTATTTACAAAATCCTTATACAGGGTTGGGCAAATGTACGGGACAATGCAAATATCCTAATACGACAAACGCGATTTTAATAGAATTTTCTACATCAAGGTTCCGATATACGGCCGCGGCGGATGCAATGAAGGTATTGGCGGTTTAAAAAGACTTCCAGTTTAGCCGGAAATGATATCAACTTTTTTTATTTTAAATGTAACACCCTGTATATTTTTTGATATATCGATAGAACTCTTTTTTGCGAGTTCAGTGATATAAGGTTTCATGCCTTTATTTTTAATTATTCTAGAGATATTAAATAATAATGTTTCGTAATTGTTATCTAGCAGCTCATGAAAACAAAAGAATGTGAGAAGCCTAAACAGTTTTGTAAAGTTGTCAAATATGCTTGGTTCGTGTTGTGCTATCTTGATGTTTGATAGATTGAGCAGTGTGGTTGCAGTAATTAATTAATTAACCAAAGTTAAAAGTAGTAAAGTAAAGAACACAAAGTCTTCCCCATAAATTCTTTATATTTTAAAAAGCTGACGGATAAAGCGCTACATGTTTCGGGTGAACCCCATCATCAGGCTGATTTACAATTGTTTAAAAAATTTGAAGAGAACAAATAACGTAGTGACATATAATATAATAAAAAAGCAATGGAAACTTACCACATAGGGAAAACATTTTTTTAGGTTAACACAGAAAATTCAACCAATAAGTAGCAACATATCGTTAAAAAAACGTTAAAATACGCAGAATGGGTTCTCACCCTTACAGCTTAATAAGGGAGACATAGTCTCCAAAAAATACGAAAAATTTTTTTCAAATATTAGAACGATGTAGATCAAATACAAATCAAGGTAAAGAATAAAACCTAAACTAGAAAACATGAAAAAGTAAAAAGAAGTAAACCGTGAAGCGGGAAATTCGAAAAACAAATCCCTGAAGGGGTTACACAAACAAACATTCAAATTAACTTTGAAGAAGTTTAATAAAAATAAGGTTATTGTCAAAATCTGTGACCTCATTAAGACAAAATTCGTTATTACGAGTAGCAATCTCATAAATTTCCAGAAAGTTAAGAAAATGACCCTGTTTTGAAAAATGAAGAATCTCAAAATCGGAGTTCGGATTAAAGGAATGTTTATGGGAGGTTATATGGTTGGCGAAGGAGGATTTATTATTAAGGGAGGAAAGGGAGATATTATTAGATTTAATTAAGGAAAAATGTTCAGAAAAACGCTTTTTGAAATTTCTACCAGTCTGGCCTATGTAAAAACAAGGACAGGAGGAACAATTAAGTTTATATATACCAGATCTATCTATAGGAAAGATAGGATCTTTGTTTTTAACAAGCAAATTACTAAGATTATGAGGGGAAGAAAAGGAAATAATAATATTAAATTTTTTGAAAGTATTTTTGATCATAGGGAAGAGCTGAAGAGGCAGTGGGGGTAAGGGTAGTGGTGGTGAGAGTATTTTTGAGTTTATGGTAAAGGGAAAGAATTAGGGGTAAGGGGTAACCATTGTCGACAGCGATTTGTTTAATAATATTAAGTTCTTTATTGTAGTTATGTTCGTTAAGGGGGGTAAGAATGAGACGTCTAAAATAAAATCTGAAAGAAGCAAGTTTATGAGAAAGATGGTGGGAGGAGGAGAAAGGAATGATATGGTCAGTAGAGGTGGGTTTTCTGTATATGGATAGTTCGAGGGAATTGGGTTTTCTGGTGATGAGGAAGTCGAGGAAGGGAAGGGAGGAGTTGGATTCGATTTTAATAGTAAATTTGATGTTGGGATGAAATGAGTTAAGCCAATTTATGATAAAAAATCGCAAGATCAGAATTACCTTTAAAAATAACAAGGATGTCGTCAACATAACGACCCCAAAAAAATTATATGATCTTTAAATTGGGTATTATTAAAAATTATTTTTTCTAAATTGTCTAAGAAAATTTCGGAAAGCAAGGGGAAAAGGTTAGAACCCATGGCTAGACCAGTTTTTTGAGAGTAAAATTTATTATTAAATTTAAAGAAGTTTTGTTCGTATTTTTTGGAGACTATGTCTCCCTTATTAAGCTGTAAGGGTGAGAACATGTTGTTCCACCCATTCTGCGTATTTTAACGTTTTTGTTAACGATATTTTGCTATTTATTGGTTGAATTTTCTGTGTTAACCTAAAAAAAATTTTTCCCTATGTGGTAAGTTTCCATTGCTTTATTATATTATATGTCACTACGTTATTTGTTCTCTTCAGATTTTTTAAAACAATTGTAAATCAGCCTGATGATGGGGTTCGCCCGAAACATGTAGCGCTTTATCCGTCAACTTTTTAAAATATAAAGAATTTATGGGGAAGACTTTGTGTTCTTTACTTTACTGCTTTTAACCTTCTCACCCCATTTGGAGAAAAAATGGCATCCACGTCACAAAATTCTAACCAAAGTTAATTAAAACTGCTAAATTTAACATCAGAAATGGTTCAATTAACAGAAAGAAAACGAATTCAAATTTTAATTATGGTTGGTTTTGGTGAGCTTCGTAGAACTCGGCAACAATTTTGTACTTCATTTAACAATTTGCAATGTTTCTGTTAATTGAACCATTTCTGATGTTAAATTCAGCAGTTTTAAATAAATTGGTTAATTAATTGATTACTGCAACCACACTGCTCAATCTATCGATCCTCAAAACAACACAACACGAACCAAGCATATTTGACAACATTAATAAATTGTTTAAGCTCCTCACATTATTTTGTTTTCATGAGCTGCTAAATAACAATTACGAGATATTATTGTTTAATATCTCTAGAATTATTGAAAATAAAGGCATAAAACCTTATAACACTGAACTCGCAAAAAAGAGTTCTATCGATATATCAGAAAATATACAGGGTGTTGTATTTAAAATAAAAAAGTTGATATCATTTCCGGCTAAACCGGAAGTCCTTTTAAACCGCCGATACTTTCATTGTATCCGCCGTATATCGGAACCTTCATGTAGAAAATTTTGTCAAAATGTCGGTTGCCGTATTAAAGATATTTGCATTGTTCCGTACTTTTGCCCAGCCCTGTATACGCGTAATTTTAACACAGTGCTGGAATTTCTCTTGTTGAATTTTCAACTTTTACGTTACAATACCTTGTGCTTGTAGTCAGTCCACTGTGAAGTCGAAATTCCAGGTTAACTTCGATAGGGTTTTCAGATAGATGAAAAATCGACTTACCTGAAAAAATAAAATTGTTGCAGTAATTGAATTATACACATTCAATCACTTTATTTTTCAGCAAATCTTGTTTGTTTATAAAAAATAGAAAATTTATACAAACATGCATCAAAACTGACCTGCTAAGATAAATAATTTTCCGAATAAAATATTTAAATATATCACTATAACAGATGGTCAAAAGAAAGTTGTCAAGTTTTCGTGCTTTACGTGCATTTCCATATTTTCACAATAATTACCTATTATAGAGTAAAATCTGTCCTAATTGGGACCTTTTAACCCTATACAAGTAAAAAAATGTAAACGTCAAATTCGTGATCTAAAATACAACGCTATGGCCATAAACTGTATGCAAAAGTACGTGCGCAGTGCCTAAGCATGACCTGTATACATCATTTTGTCACTCCGCAGTCACGATATCTCTTTATCTAGGATTTCCATATCTATCTATCAAGCTGGGATTGCCATTTACATTGCATCCCTTGGCTTCAGAAAATATCCTGTTAATGATGACACTTTAGTTTCCGTTCACGTTTAGTATTCGCTTTGTTTCGGAAATTTGTTAATTAAAAGGACTTCACGTAGAGCTTATAGAAAGTTTATGAAAAATAATAAACAACTGTTGTTTGTTCTTTCGTAATGATGTTTTTTGTATTCGTCTAAATAACGGAATCGTATTAAATGTTATGTTCAAATTTCTTATTCATTAATTTTTTTAGTTATAAATTTTTAATCACAAATTATGACCGACTGTTCTGCGTATATAAATTGCGTGGTAAAACCCTGAACTTAAAAAAACTATCGGAACCAGTGGGCTACGCCCCAACGTTTGTTTTTGTAACTCCAAATGTTTCCTCCGCTGAGTCGGGCTCGGGATTGAGAGGTGCTCCCGGAAAGACATTCTCGTGAAAAAAACAGGCCCGGAAAAAACTCTTAAAAACTCGTAAAAAACAGGCGCGTAAGCCAATTTTTAGAAAGAAAAACCTCTATAAAATCATCGGAAACATTCCCAGAAAATGTCCTTTCATAGCCCCATAAAGAATTCCTTAAAAAACGGGCAAGATGTTAATTAAACTTATCATTTTTTTTTTTGTTTCCAGAGCATTGCTTTACAGAGATGTTCAAATTTTTTTCGGATTTAATAAATACGCCCAAGAAATCTTAGACATTTGCATATAATTCCAGAATGAAATTCGCCCGTATTCATATAATTCGATCAGCAAGGAAAAAACACGTATCTTTTTCAGGGAAAGCTCTTTCTTATCTATACGGTGATCTAACTGCATGACAGTAAACCTGCTTCTGTTTAGGCAATTTTTTTGTTTCCGTCGAAAGTGTTGCATTGTATTGAACTTCTGTATTTGTACACTTTCGTCCTGGTAGATGTTTCTAAAATTGATTATCATAACTTAGGAAACTATTTAGATCTAGCCAAGTTTAATGATTTTGTGTTCATAAACATTCGCTCATAATATAGCATATTATATAGACGAAGAAAGAAGATACATACGCTGTGCGAGATAATGATATAATTAATACATACATATCGAAACCCGACAACGTAAACCTACTAAAGAAAGCGTCACTAAAAGTGGAGTTTTTAGAAAAGTATTTATAATTTATAGTAAACAGCTTCGACCCCGGAATTTGTAAGACAATGAAGAATCGAATTCCTGTGGTATGTTCCTATTTGTTAGTTGTCAGTGCGATAAATACACATTTCCCAACGCTAGAATTTTTCAGTATGGTGGACGAAGCTCTCGCCCGATCGGTGGAGACTTTTAATATGTTGTTGAAGAAGGTATTAGGGAGGTATATGCGAAAAACCAGCTTAACACTTATTTGTTTCCTCAAATGTCATTTGACTGGACTATGTGCGAAAATCTACTGTTAAAATATGGCTACCTATTTTCCGGACAAAACATACAGTTTCATGAATAAATTTCGTTTAATTTACAAACCTTCACAACGAGCTCAAAACATCGAAATAAGCACATGACAGTAAACTTTAAAACTAAAAGTTAATTAATGCATCAAACGAGGAATATAATTGTCAGAACTACATCTCACACATTTTCTTAAGCTTCTTTATCAATTAGCGTACAATTTGAAGCAGAAGGTTACTATCTGATGTTAGAATTTATTACCAAAGATTAAAACATTAAATTAATTAAAAAGTTTGACAGTCATGTACCAGTATCTTCAATTTCCTAAAAAATAGCTGTCGGGCATCCGCCACGGGAACTTCCTCGCATTTAATGAAATCTTTGAAAATTTTATTAAAAATATCGAAAATTTTGAACGTTTTTGGAAATTATGACAATATTTAAAACTGAAAATTCTTGTAAATTCTGAAAATATTGACAAAATTGGAAAATTTTTGGAATTTTTAAAAATTTTATATTTTAAGAAATTTTAAATTTTTAAAAATTATGTGTATTGAAAATTTTAGGCAACTTTTAAAACTTTTAAAATTTACGGAAATTTTAATTATTTCCAAAATTTTTGACTTTCTTGAAAATTTTTGAATATTACGAATATTTGAAAATTATTGAAAATTTAAACATTTTTGAGAATTATTAAAATTAAAAGCTTGAATATGTTTTAAAAATTTTAAATATTTAGTCGTTTGTTTGTCGATTACCCAATTAAACTGTTCAGGTAAACGACTAAAAGAAATCTTTCTAGAGATGCTTTCTTAATGGAAGATTGTTCCTATTGTCAATTAATATGTTCATGCCGATTTTGAAACCGAAATTCCTACATTTTTGAAATATCAAAAAATAGTTGGTTGGGGGGGGGGGGGGTAGGAAGATAGGGCTTGGGCAGATCGGATTTTTTCCAAGCGCCTCTATGTTAAAGTAGAGCACACCCCTACCTGTTATTTGGAGCAATTGCCCGGTCAAAATCAATTTTGCACGCTCTTTTGGGTGATAGTGGGGGGGCATATACATATAGTGAGGAAGGTTAAAAACGGAAAAATGAAGCCAGAGCAAGCTGGTTGCCATGGCAGTCTTAAAAGTCGCCGTACACAATGGCAGTGTATGCAGGCTGCTGCACATTTAGATATTCCAACGTAAATTATAAAAATTCTCAGAGCAATAAATATTTAGAAAAACATTTATGGGAACGTAAATGAAAACCAGTTATGATTGTAAGATTAAAAAATAAAATTTGTGACAAAAATTCAAAATTAGGCGATAACGAAAATTAATGATTTGGTTTCTTCGTATATATGTAGTTTCGGCGCCCTGCTGCTGTGACAGACTCACCTGTATCAGTCACGGAAGCTGTTTCATCCATCGTAATTATTTAAATTCACAAATGAACTCGTTATACACACAGTTCGTTACAAAAAAGTCGGACCCCCGGCAAAATATTTGCATATTTAATACATATTGCCTAGCCGGGAGCGAAACAACTAGTAACTATTCAATTTGGTTGTCGTAAAATTAAAAAACGTCCGATAAAAAATAAATGATGTATTAAAATGAAGTTCATTTTTTCAAAGGTATGACCTGTTGGAAAGTCAAGGGCACGGTTTATGCAGCGTACATTGTATTAATGTTGTTAAATAACCGCAGGATAAGTGATGCTATTAGTAAATACGCCTGTAGCATGGCGTTCTTCGAGAAATAAAACATCCACCATCGTATACTTCATCATTTTTGTGCTATTCCGCTGCAATACAGACAATAGATCAATAAAGGATGGGAATATGATTCATAGGCGTTCAAAAATAAACGCACGCGATAAACCATTATTGTATAACTGTGTTATTATGTTAGGAATTTATAACTCTTAAAATAACGAGCTTATTATAAAATGTTTTTACAGGTTTACACACATTGCGATTACCTGCTTTACAAATTGCAGGCAAAGACCGGACTTTTAGTCGCAGAATAGCAAAAAATTTCGTTGATATGTATTCAATAAGTAAACAATAACCATGAGCGTACTCAAATCCATTAAGTTATACGTGAAAAATATTGCAGAATTTTGCAAGGCTTCTACAACAGCGATATTTACTAAAATTTAATATTGTAAACTAGCTGGTTTCACGAGAAATGAGCGTTCTAAAAGAAACGAATAAGCAGGACTTTACAAACTTGCGCGTGGTTGTTTGACAAAAAATGGGACTCATTAAAAATTGCTTTGGTAATATTCCTAAAGCCATAACATCATTATAAGGCAAAAAATTTATGGCTATTGGAATCAATTGACCACTTTCATTCGACTATTGGCAATTTGGAATTCGGTGGAGAATTTGGCATCAAATATACTAAAGTCGACAAATAATCCAGTCAGTTGTTCACCGGCCAACTTTGACAGTTTTGCTCCATTAACGAGTCGCAACGTTGAAGGGTCTTCACTTTCCTTTTGTATTGGGCTGTGGAACTTTCTGATATCCGTGTCCAGCAGTAATCAGCAAGCATTTCGGTGTTCCACTTCGCTTGATAACGTTTTTCCATAGCGGCAATGTCTTGATAAAACCGTGCTCATCGATAACGTCACCAAGATTCGGAGGAAAAATTTACAAGTGGGAATCTAAGAAGAGTATTTTAACCTTGTCATGTTACAACCTAATGCTTGATAACTCTTGAGAAGTTCATTGACAATTTCTTTTGATTAATTTGGGGTCCTACAAAAATACCTTCTTTAAATTTTGCCTCGGTATTATTTGGAAATTTTTGTTTGAAATATTGAAATCCATGTCTTTCTTTGTTCATGGCTTTGGCCAAGTTTTTCATCAAACCAAGCTTTATATGCAACGATGGTAAAAAAATTTTGTCTCGCTCAGCGAGTGCCGGATGGATTATGTTCTTTTGCCCAGGAATATGCTGCTCTCTTGGTGGCCATTGTTTAACAATGTAATGGCAATGTCTTGCTCAGCTGTCCCACTCACAAATAAAGCAACAAAGCTTCGTGTATCAAAGTTGTAAAACCAAGCAGAAGTGCCTCAACTTTTAAATCAGCACTGAAGATTCCTTCATGTTAACAGCATGGCCAACAGAAACTGAAACGTTGTAACGAACCGTTGCTAATTTTGGATTTAATTTTCATTGAGTTTACGAGAACTGTTTAAGTTTTACATTTAGTTTATATGCCGTTTTCCGTTTACAGTATTATGTTACCGTTAGGGGTTTATGTTATATTTAAAATAAGTAGGGTTCCGTTGGTTTATACTTTATATTCATTGTGTGCAAGTTTCAGTAATTTAGCAACCGTTTTGGTATTTTAAAATTGTAATTTTAAAATGTATATTTGAGTTCAAACATTTCATTTACGGCCGGAAATCAGATAACCGCGTCTCCGCGGATCGAGCCGCAGAGATGCTATGTCCACCCCGCTCTCGTAGAGTGGGGATGCGCTTCGATTTCGGGCGCAGACCGGCTGGCTATAAATTCAAAATTTTGAATTTTGAAAGTCAGTTCTTCGATGTTCTAGTCCAGTTCCAGTCCAGCAACTACTACAGTCACCAGTGCTCCGACCGAGGTAACCGAACACCGAATGCAGGATATTGGGGTAAGCAAGCTATATTTTGACACCATTGATTATAACGTAATTTATATTGCTCTCTCTCTCTTTTTTATATGTAAACTGTGTTTTCCGGGGTGTGCTCTAGCGAAAAACCATAGAGTTGCATTCCTCTAACTCGCCTATGCGAAAATCCTGGGCAAAGTTTACTCTTCTCTTTTCTATTTGTTTGAGAGCTTTGTTGTGTAATTCCATAGTGGCGAATTTGTCCGCCTGATGTCAAGATAATAGTTTGTTTGCCTTAGTAACTGGTACCGTTTCCGACCGTATATACCGAAGCGTAACGACTACTGGTGACTACTGTGTATCTATGGGCTACCGTATGTACGTATTTGCTACCGTATTTGCTACTGAATTGCTACTGTATTGCTACCGTATTTGCTACTGTAATGCTACCGAATTTGCTACTGTATTTTTGCTTATTATAATCCGCATTATCTGTATAATATTAATTTGGGTTGGTTATTATTTAATAGACGTATTTAAACCATTCTACGTCGTTTTCTTTTACTTGTTCAGCATACCCGAGTTGAATAGAGCTGCTTCAAGAACCTGCAGGCTGTTATTCCATCAAACAGACCCCTGGAGACCGACATCTTCAACTGCAGTTATCCAGGTTTTCGCTAAGCCTTTCTGTTACAGCGAAGCTGTTCTGGAGAGTAAACTCCATATAAAATCTGGCGCCCGAGAACTTCCCAGCGATTATACGAATAAGCAGCCGTATAATCCCGCCCACAACAAAATACAAGTTAACTACCGGACTACAGAGTTGCCCAATAGGCAACTGGGGAAAAGAGCGTCGCAACGTAAATATTTTCATTGTGTAGAAGAACAGCATTTATGCTCAGTTTCGAAGCAGCGATGAATAGACGCCATTATTCTGCATTTGTGTTCATAGCCTAATGCAAGCATTGAATTGTCAATATTATTGCAGAAGGAAAGACCGTCTTCAGTTGAGAAATACTGTGACAATTCTTTCTGACGATTGCGATATATTGAAACACCCGTATCTGAAGCTAACAACTTCCATCCTTGTAATCTTGACCTAGTATCTCTGCTTGAGTTTGTGATAAATTCGAATCTTGGACTAGGTCAATTAGTTCTAATTGAGTTAGTAAATCAGGTATGTCTTCTTTAGATGGTAAAAATTCCTCATCATTGTTTGACAGTTCTTCAGTTGCTCCTTCTGTTTCTGTATCAACCTGTTCTTCTTTCAAAACGTTTGGACATGTTGGTACCGGAAAGGCTGTCGAATGAGGTACTGGACGAGTAGCTGTGATAGGCAGTTTTCTTCTTATTTTTACCAGAAAACCCGAAAATTGTGATGCAGCAAAAGTAGCAGTTTGTCGTATGGTTTGCTCACGCCAAATCATAGGAACCGCAAACGGCATAGCGATGCTCTTACCATTCAACCAGCTTCTTTGAGTAACAGCACAACGCGCACAGCAAGTTTTAGGAGTACAAGATTTGTCATGATTTTTAATTTTAATACCAAAGTAGTAGTAGTAGTAGTAAGAGAACTTTCAGTGGATTGCTCTCGGCATGTCATAGTTAGTTCAGTTTATTATTTATCATAACATTTACTTATTGTTCGTTTGTACAGATTGTAAATATGCAATGAAATAAATAAAAAAAATACCAAAGTAGTAGTAGTACGCTTTTTCTATTGTACATGTAAAATTTCGTTTAAGCTGTTGAATAGCTGCTGTTCGGATCATTTATGCTCTTACGAGAACTTGTCAATATAAAACACAAGACATTATCACAAACTGAGTTAATTCAATTTTAATACTCGTAATAATCCTTCTGTACCTTCTTATATACCCCCATAATCGCATATCTACGAATATATGATTGGTTTAAAAACAAAGAGAGAAAGAGAGGCGTGGCTTACGGTTGTGACGTAGAAAACATGTAAAACTTGTTCAGACCTGTTCAAACAAGTCAGGAAACACAAGATTTCTTTCAGTATTTAACATTAATGCTATAAAACGGAAAATCTCAGATCCCGCAAAAAAAATATATTTTATGAGAAAACTATTATTTAAAGTTTCTCAAAATTGTGACGTGGTAGCAAAAAATGGAAAATGTTTTCAGAATCAGCATGTAAAAAATCCGGACACTAATTGCAGGAAATACAATACTCACGCACAATGCACTGACAGACTGATCGTTGACAGAACCGGCTAAATGATAAGTTACGTGATGCATTAGTTCCATAAGGGAGACGCGACGTTAGTGTAGATGTCGCTTCAAGTGAAGCGCGTCTAGCAGACTTTCATATATAGTTATTATAAATTAAAATAATTATTATTGAAAAATCGATGTAGAATAAAAATATAAAAATGTTTCATGTTCCATCTGAGGATAGAGACCTTTCATTGAAAAAAAATGGTCCAAATTGGTGAAGCGGTAGCCGCTGGAGGAGCCGGAGAAAAATACCCTTTGAGCTTTTATATATGTATGGATACGATAAAAAATCCAGATGCATAAGAAAAACTGTCTAAGCCATACAAACATTTCGAACAACTACTTAAAAAATTACAAATATTTAATGATAAAAAAGTTAATTAAATTGATAAGCATTTAAGCAACACAAAGTGAATTTTGTCTTTTTTCCCTTCAATTTCTAACAACAGGATATTAACCGGTGATCTAGAATACAACAATGTTTTATAATAAATTGGAATGTTCAGCTATCTATTAAGTGTAACTAAACTGAAAAAATGAGGTCTGTGTTTGATGTTGATTTGCCGAAGACAGGTCTTATTAATATTTAATACAATTTTTTCTGCTGAAAGCTGTGTTCCGCATTATTTTATAGTGCAAATTATTGTTGTAGATATGAAGTATTTTTTAGTTTCAGAAAATCAGAGCAGCTGTCTAGGACAGGACATGACATACGGAGGTATTTGCAAATTAGGGTATAGTTCCCCTAATAGGGCAGCATCCTGTCCTGTAAACTTGGGCAGGTGTATAAATTTTAATTGTAACAATAAGAAATAAACGGACCTCACTTCCTCGATCTCATCTTCCTCAAGATTCTGTTCTCTTGAATTTAATTGAATTTAGCCAATTTTACAAAAATTAAATGTAAAAATAGAAAATTATAAATCTTGGATGAATCTTTAGATTCTTTAATGTTTAATAAGGAAACCTAAGATACACATATACAACATATATACATATATACAGGATGTATCAAGTTGCGTGTTAACTATGGGGATCTCGCTTATTTGAATAGATACGACGATGGTTAAATTAGAGAAAAGTTGTGGAATTTTATGGCCACTAATAATCTGAAAATAAATTAGACCTATCTTGCTTAGTTTATGAATAAACTAAAAAAAAACTGAAATTCTGATTTCAACGATGTGTCACACTTTACATTTTGTTTAAGTTTTGAGCATTGTATTACAGAAAATAAAAATTTCATGAGTGCCATGGAAAGACCACGTCATTTAATTTATTTTGAAAAAAATTCTAGTAGGCCATGAACTGATGGAAGTAAAACAAAACACAACTTTTATTTACTTTTACCTTTAGGTACATTAGGTACGCGAAAATTTCAGCAAACTTTGCTTTGAGCGTAGGCAGCACGTTATGTTATTTTTTATGAAAACAATTAAATGACAAACTTTCTAACATACACAATTTACTGAAAATTTCACTTGCGGTTTTTATGTATGCAACTGACTACAAATTTGAATAACAAGTTAAATAAAAACAACAAATAACACTAGAACCGCACTAATATAAACAATTATTAAATAAATGTTCAAACAATTTGTCACCTTTGTAAAACATGCTCAGAAGCTCGTCTAAAATAAACTCTCTAATCTGTGTGTTAGTAACTGTGTCGTTCATTTGTTTTTGTAAAAAATAACTTAAGCTGCAGCCTACGCTACAACAGAGTTTCCTGAAATTTTCGCGTACTTAATGTATCTAAAGGCCAAAGTAAATAAAAGTAGTGTTTCGTTTTTCTTCCATCAGTTCATGGCCTACTAGAATTTTATCAAAATAAATTAAATGACGTGGTCTTTTCACTTATGAAATTTTTATTTTCGGTAATAAAATGCTCAAAACGTAAACAAAATGCAAAGTGTGACACATCGTTGAAATCAGAATTAAAAACTCTATTCAAATATCAAAAAAATTTAAAATGCCGACCATAAGAAAAAACAAAAGTTGACAGTCTAAAATGAGCAATGGTAACAGTTATACCAAATCTGATCAAAAATTTAGATTCAGCATGAGAAAGTGTCCTAATAATGCATAGAAATACATGATATAAATGACAGTTTTTTTTAGTTTATACAGTAAGAAAAAAAGTAGCTAGTTATATGATATAAAATATCAATAAAGAATATCTAGGCAACATCGATTTGTAAATAACTGTCCTCAATTAAATTTAAAAAGAAATTGTTTTAATCTCGCTAATTACCAAATGTACTCGAAATTGCCGTTTTTAGATACATACCATTTGCAGTTACATTCAATTAAACAACTTCCTATAAGCATGGGTTCGGAAACGCTTCCTTGCAGAGTTGCAACGTTTTAAAAATGGAATGGCCTTATAACTTTGCCGTAGATAACTTCTATATCTGAACATTACTCATTTAGCTTTGTCTACTATTTCGTTGTTTGAATAGGTACACCAAGGGCGTTTTATATGGGGAGGTCACTTAGTATTTTCTTTAAACATTTTTTGATATTTACATATTTCGTACCTTTCGTTATACGCCATACAAAAATTTACTGAAAACTACTCTTGTTGGAAAGTCGTTAAATTTTATAAAATCAAGTTGCCACGAAGGTCTGAGTTTTTCTGAAATTGTGAAAATAATTTTGACAAAGGTGGGAATATGTCATACAGATCAAAACAATAAAAAAAGTTCGTATTGACATGAATCCGGAAACACCCCATTACAAAGTTGCAGCCTCCGGAAGTGGGAATAGGTTCAATAAGCTCCGTTGCCTCTTTTAGAGGCCGTAACAACTCAGGGAAGGTTTCTGAACCAAGTTTATAGCAACTCTTTTTATTGCTTTGATGTGTAGAATTCATCCTCAGAGCTTATAAGAACAATTTTTGCATTAGCAGGAAACTCTTTGACGTTCATGGCAACTAGATTTTGCAAAAATGTTGAAAACTGTTGGATTTGGCAAAATTTCAACAAAACTCCCCTTGTGTATTTTTACTTTCCCATACTTCTCCCAAATTATGTTAAGTTATGACTTCATGCATATTTTCCAATATTTGATTTTAACGGAAATACATCTTTTGAGTCCAAGGTCTAAAAAAGTAGTGGTATTTATAAAATAATATTTTCCGGTACCATTCGAGCCTTGAAAATTTTTGGTTGTATTACCTAAACTTCCTGCACCACATCCCTCTTGCTCAGGTATCACAACCATTCGTAATATAACCAGGAATTCCAAAGCTCTTATCGTATTACTACAGATTATTTCCAACTCCGCAAGGTATTAAATTGGTTATATTTTGATTAAAATTCTAGCAGGTTTTTATAACCAAAATTCCCTTTTTATTAATGTTGTCCGATGCATTCATACAAGGATCGTGTACGTGGCCTAACAAAGAAAACGCAAGTTTTTTGGGCACAAAATCATTTTATTTTTGAATGTAATCTCCTGCTCGCTCAATGCACTTATTCCAACAATGCTCCAAAGCAGCAATGCCGTCTTTGTAGGTCGATGAACCCAAGTCCTCAAAATAGCTATTTACAGCAGCGATTATCACGGAATTGGATGAAAATATATTTTACCGCAGATCCATTTCTTCAGGTTTGGAAAAACATAAAAATCGCTGGGAGCCAAATCTGGCGACTAGGGCGAATGAGGCACTAATTCGAATCCCAATTCATGAATTTTGGCCATGGCAATTGCAGACGTGTGTACGTACAGGTGCGTTATCTTGATGGAAAAGCACTTTTTTGCCGATTCTCTTTGATTTTGTCGCTCAATTACTGCAACAAATTGGCTTAATACTCGCCGTTTATTGCTTTTTCCCTTTCCGAAGTAGTCCCATGAGAATCTCAAAATACAGTTGCTATAACCTTTCCTGCTGACAAAACCGTTTTTGCCTTTTTCGGTGGCGGAGAACCTTTGTGTGTCCATTGATTGGACTGTTCCTTGGTTTCGTAATGGTGGACCCAGGTTTCATCGACGGTTATGAAACGGCACAAAAAGTCCTTCGGATTACGGCGAAAACGTGTTAAAAGTCACGAGAAACAATCAAACGATTCAATTATTGCTCCGGTGTGAGCAAACGCGGCACCCAACGCGCGGTGTATTTTTCATTTCCAATTCTTCAGTTAAAATTCTGTGCACACTGTCATTTGAGATGTCCACTATGTCTGCTATCTCGCGTACTTTTACTCGACGGTCATCCAATACGATACGGAGGACTTTTTCAATGATATCCGGGGTAGTAGCCGTTTTTGGGCGTTTACTGCGGGGTTCGTCCTTTGTGCTCACACGACCACACTTAAGCTCGGCAGCCCAGTTTTTAACCATTGAAAACGAAAGAAAATGGTAATGCAAATTCCGACGAATTAGCGCCATATGTGAGTCTGAGGCCACGTACATTTCGAACGATCCTCGTACAATATTTATTAATACATTGCGAAGGTCGGATTTCTTTGGTTAGAGTACTCAAACTTCCTGCAGAGTAATTAAAATTGTGCTGTTTAAAAGATAGAAACCTCACGCATCGAGTTCGTGTTTTAATTGTGTCGCTTTTTGTATTATGCAACAAGTTATCATAATTTAACCGATAAATCCAAAGCTCTTATTACGATAGATAAATCAATAAAATGCCAGTAAAAGTGCGTAAAATTAAAAGAAAACAAAATTTTAGTTATTTATTGTACAAGATGATAAAATTGCACTTTATCTTCGAGAGCGATTTTAGCTAATAAGCATCGAGAAGATAATGAAATTTTATCGTCGTGTGGAATACAACATTTTTTTTTATAGCAATTGTTAAAGAAGACCAAAAAATGAAGAAAAATCAATGATAAATTTAATTTAAAAGTGTCAGGAAAAAAACAGTTTCACGAAAAAATGAGTAGGTGACTTTAATAACTTTTTTGTTGCTATAGAGTTTAATTTATAAAATTTAATGTAGAAACAAAAATAAAATACTTTTTCCACTACTAGCATTAAACGATATCATTAACAGCTAGGCTTCCGGGTTGGAGGCGCGTCATCGGTGCATGAACTGCCGACGTTTCGTCCTCGGTTCCACGGGACATCTTCAGGGCTGTGGTCACTTTGGGATCTGGAACACAACTGTTGTTCAGTTGTGTTCCAGATCCCAAAGTGACCACAGCCCTGAAGATGTCCCGTGGAACCGAGGACGAAACGTCGGCAGTTCATGCACCGATGACGCGGCTCCAACCCGGAAGCCTAGCTGTTATTAACAACGGCCGCGGAAGCCTGCAACTTAGATTAAACGATATCATTATTTACTTTGTTTTAGAGCCAAGAATATGAATTTTTTTCCTAGTGGTTAATAATATTTCATTTTTAACTACTGGTTAATAATGAAAACAATTGCTACCAATCTTTAACTTCACAATAAACTTTCATGTAAAAATCTTTTGATTTTACTGGTAATAACTGTTCACCAACACTTTCTGCACCTTCCCTTATTTCAGGAGGAGTGCAGTTTTTATATATTTTACATAAGTGTCAATTGAAATTAACTATTCTCTTGTTTTCAAGCAAGGCTATTTTATTTTTGTGCATATTTGCATTTGTAATTTTATTTTTTATTAATGTAAAATCAATTAATTATAAAAGGAATAAGGGTGCTAGTAGTGGAAAAAATAATATATAAACCACGGTAGAGAAGACTTATCAGCCTCGCAACTTATTTCCCTCGATGCTTCGCATCTCGGGAATTAATTCTGCTCGGCTGAGAAAAATGTCTTCTCTACCTTGGTCTATAATATACTATTATCTATCCTTGCTGTTAAAGTACTACTTTATCTACCCTTGGTGGTAAAGTGCTACTTTTCCCTCTAATTTTAGTTAATAATAGCACGTTTTAACAGTTGCTATAGAAAAAAATAATTAACTGAATTACACCGAAATCAAATAAAATCAACAGAACATATTGAATAACCAGTAATTTGAAGTTGGATCTGCGTTGCTTAAGATTATGCATTCTCCTGAAACCTGAAAGACCTCTTTGCGACTGATAAAACACTGGCGAACAGAGTTTAAAATTGAATAGCATTCAAATTTAAATTAGCCTACAAAAATAAAATTACCGAGAATAAAGTAAAAAGTTATGTTAATACATTCTTCAGTTAAAATAATGTCATTGTGTGCAAATTCCTATCTTTTGCTATAATGCATCAACCAAAACATGCGCAGACACGAGCAATTAGCTTGTTAGTAGGTATTTAAAATGAATTTTAAATATGGAGCATATCACAATATTCACTTTAATAATATTCGTCTTGTATAAAAGTTACATTCATGCGTATTTATCAAAACTAGCATAACTGCTATTGCATACCAGAAGAAAGGCTCGTGGTTCTGCAAGAAGTTGCTTGCATACAATGCAACGGGCGAGTCTAGCGTCTGGAACTGGACAAGCGGATAGTAGAGCATATGGAATATTTTGTTTTATTGTTGTGGCACACGAGTCTGGATAATAAATAGTATTTTTATCATATTGACTTTATGGCCTCTTTATTTTGTCTCGCGTTCTTTCGCGTCTGTTCTGGTGACATCTGAATAGCAACAATGGCCAAGGCCGATCGTTTATAACATTGCAAGTCTGTAACAACCGTAGGAATTCAAGATACTATTTCCAGGGAAGGTAGAGTCATTCAGACGTACAGATACTGCATGCAATAAACTATGATCAAAGTTATTGCTGATAAAGCTCGTTTTCCTTGACTTCTCAAAATTGTATTCCAAGTAACATCAGGATTCAGTTCTTAATCATACGGTATTGAAGTTAGTAAACCAAAGTTGATTGCAACCCATTAAAATAATCACAACTTCGAGAGACTGTAAAAAGCTTTTAACAAAATCCACGGTATAAGTTCAGTTTCATCAAAACAAAAATCAGAAATTTGTTTCGTGATACATCCTTATGAAATTAATTTTAGGCGAATTATAAAACAAAATACTGGCAATGCTGGATGTTACCTATTAGTTGATATGGAAAGGTCTGCAGACTATAGTATATTTTATATATAAAAGTTATTTTAAACAATTACAAAATGAATATTTAATAAATAAATATAACATTTATTTACTTAAATATTAGTTTGATGTTTGAAACAATTGGGCCAATTAAAAAAGTTGCTAATAAATGTGACTCTTTGTTTTCTTCACAACGTTTCTACCCCTATCGAGTCCTCTTCAGGTGTCGTATTTTGTCACCACATTTTCTATTAATCGATTAAGTACAAACTATTACTAGATTTTTAAAATGTGACGTACACCTTGAATGTGTTAATTTAATTTATATCAATTAATTGAATACTAGCGAAACACGTGAGCTATGCCCCACGCTTTTGAAAATAATAAATAAACTACGTAATTTGCTAGTGTAGCGGAACGTAGATCGAAGTCCTACTTGTATTTTATATAGAGATTGCTTTAATTCTAACTAAATCGATTTTGACAAATTTGTTCGCCTAAATTAGGGTAGGAAGCGGAAACTTACCTCCTAAATATTGCTGTACCTAAAAATTACCTTCTGAATCTCATTCTACTATTACTGATGAGCACTTTAGTCAAAACAGAAGTTTTTTATCGTCCTCCGTTTACTATAAAGAGGAGCATAAATTTACGTTTTTCAAAAATTCATAGTAATTGTCACAGTGAAATTATTAGATTGGGACACGACACAGATAGTAGCCCATCCCTAGCTTTATAAGCTTACAAAGTTTTAAAAAAATCGTGTAACCAGTATTAAAGCAATATTTTTTTTAAAAGTACATATACTTTCACTTGACAGTTCTCATTTGTAAAAAAACGTCTCTTTATAGTAACATTGTGGGGCTGAGGCTGTTCTAATACCATAATTACTCCAGATCCGTCAACTTGTTTTTGTAAATAGGCGTTAAAGTCGAAAACTCCGTAGCGGCAGCCATTTAAAAACTAGAGTGCTCGGAAAAAACTTTAGATTTGTCTAACGCCCTTTTACATATTCTGAAATTCTGTTTGTCAAAGAACTGCCACTAAAAACATGTGTAACGTAAAATAAAACTTAATAGCTTGACCACTTTTCGTTGTACCAAATTTCGTTAAAATCGGTCCAAAATTTCGAGCGACACATGCGCACACTGAGAGATCGTTTTTTTTAAACCTCTGTTTTTTTTGTACCTAGAGGCTCAAAACATGCTTTCAGGCAAAATGTCACTTTAGAAAATTTTTGCAATCACAATATATTTCCATCCTGAAAGTACGGGAAAGTAGAAAAGCAAGCGGATTCAGCTAGTTTGTCATGAAATGCGAGCAAGTAGCGTACACGCAACAGTTTTTTTAAGCGAAGTTTGAGACTACTCCTAATATGTAAGTCAATGGAGCGTTGAATGCGTAACGTATATTTATTTATTTATTTATTTATTTATTTATTTTGTAAAATTTCTGTGAGAAGGCGGTTTTTGTGGCTGTTCCCCGCAGCTTTTTAATATTAAAAGTGACAAAATATAGCAGGCTCAGTAATAAAAACTGCAACAATGTTACATGTGCAAAAGTATTATTATATTAATTGTCTTATTAAAAGAGAAATAGAAAAAAATAGAACAATCCGTCGGCTACGCCCCCTCGCCGTTTTTCCGGAATGTTTCCTCCGCTTAATCGGTCTCAAAAAACAAGAGTTTTACAATTTTTTCTTGCAACCATTGAATACGCAGAAAAAAAATCCTTTTAGACTTTTGCATCTAATTCCAAATGAAATTCGCCCTTATTCATAGAAATCGATCAGCATGGAAAAAAGATCTTTTTAAGGAAAAGCTTTTTCTTAAATATGCAACGATTCACCAGCAGGTATTTCTGAATAATAACATCATCCGTAATGATTGAGGCTTAGTTGCTAGCACGATATATATTATATACCGTGGTTGCTAGTAATTGCTAAGGGGTGTAGAAACCGTACGTCCTAACAATGTTAGTGTAAACTATAGCAATGTGTAAGAACAACGCTACTGAAGCTGTTCGCTGAGCTAACTTACGTGGGCGAGCGTCCGCCGCGGTTCTGGTTTGCGTTATGAAAGCTATCAGCACATTATGTTACAATAATACTAACAAATATTCTTTTAAGAACGTGTCTAAAATAGGAATATTTTTTTTAACTTGCAGGACGCGGGGCTTCGTCTTTAGCAACAAAGAAACATTACGGGGTTGACAGTAAAGGTTAGTGTATAGGCAGACTTTGAATTATCTAGTATGGGAAAGTCCACCAGAAGTCCACACTTCAGCTATTTTCCTAAAGAAATTACGAACGGTTTTCGTAGTGGTAACGTAGTGACCTTGTAGGGGAAAAATATAAAACAAGTTACAGCGTCTATTAGCCATGATATGACAGCTTTATTAATATTTGGATTATTAACTAATGGCCAAATAATAAAATTAGGCTTATACTATTTTTAATTTAAACAATTTATTTTTAATTTTAAATCAAGGAATTTCCGAACAAATATAAGACAACCTTTGCAAAATTCTTCTTGATGCATCAATTTTCCCTTCAGATAAGTTTTAGTACTTAACATTTTAAGTCTAAATTTAAAAAAGAAAGCTTTACGAAAAACGAAAACCGCAATAATAATAAATGCAAGTTTAATACTCTTCTTTCTTTAAGAACAAGAAGTAGTTGTTTTGTTTAGGTAAGAAGGTACAATAAACATGACAATAAAGCAAGGTCATCCATATTTTCTGTACATTTTTCTCGTAGTTGTCCGTCTATAAAAATATCGATATAACTGACATATACCCATTGAATTCTGGACTTTGATGGAAACCCATTGAGTCGTAATTGATAATTAGAATTCTTTAGTAAATATATAGACCGAGCGAGTACACCGTTAACGAACCACTGTGTTTAACAACATAAGAATCATACTATTAAATATAATTGTTAGCAAAAACCCGACTTAATAGTCTATACCGTGAAGCATTTTTAGATCTTGATGATGTTAATTCTTAAAACTGCATGCATTGTACAATAAACATTTTTAATTTATTGCTACTTAATTACTCCGCAATTTCAGTCATTTAGTAATTTAAACATTTTCAGCTTGAATGTTTCTTTGCAATGTTGCGCATGCCATTGTTTCACACGCCTGAAAAAACTAAAGTTTTAAGAATTTTGTTCGCAGAAACCAATTAAAAATTATTGCCAGCCAGTAATGTTACACGTAAAATTAACATAAAAATAAATTGTGCATTCTGACACAGATGCTTTTATATGTAGATAATTAGCAACAACATCCGGTGTTACTTAAACGAACCCCTGCTCAGCTTTTAATACCTTTATTGCAAAATTGGGGGCAGAGGCGAAATGTTGTGTGGGAAAACCATTTACTGACACACAAACAGAAAAAATAGAACAACCCAATTTCGGGCATGTTAAATCAAAATCTCAATGTTATTGCCAGATTGAAGCTAATTTGAAATAGAAGTAGTGATGGGATATTGCGAACGAAAATAATCGAACCAGTCGATTATCGAGCAGTTACATAAAACCATTCGAATGATGTTACGATTTTAAAATTTTCGGGTTTGTCCATTTCGGAAGCGAGCGTTGGAGCAAATGCCGCCCTACAGTAGGCAACTGTGAATGCCTAATGCAGGTACATAATACGATGATACTACCAGTCGTAGTATGTTCTATCTCTTTCAATAAATTTGTTACCATTTTGTGTAAGAGAAACGCGTGGGTTTAACTAGTTTCATAAATTAATTTGCGATTGCTTTAATTCTTGTAATCGTAAATTTTTGCGTTTGTTCTTTTAACTTGAGCTTCTAATATTTGGGTCAATGAATTGCCGAATTTGTAAACATGATAGTTCACTCTTGTGCTGCCAGACATGATTACGACGCTCTTTCGGGACTTTTTTTTGGGCTACTCTGTACATCTGCTTTTAAAAGTTATGAATTGGTTTGGTAATTAAAATTATGGCTTGCTTATTTTTTTGATTATTTAAGGTTTTCCTTCAGCCTCATTTTCACATACCGAAACTTGACGTCAAATATAGTAGATATGGCCTTATCAATGTCACCCTCTCAAACTACTCCTCCTACCACGTAACTAGAACCCGCCTCCTCGACCAATGAGAATGCAGGATTCTCCACTCCTCTAGTTTAAGGTAAAAATCAACGGATCTCTTTCAAAATCAACGGGTTCGTTAACGGAGTTGTACGGCTTTTAAACAGACCCGTTAATTTTTAAACCAGTGCTACTCAAACGCTGTTTAAACCAGTTAACAAACCCGTTGATTTCCATGCCATCACTCCTTCTACCACGTGATTAGGCCCCGCCTCCTTGACCAACGAGAATGCAGGATTCTCCACTACTCTAGTTTAGGGTATAAATCAACGGATTTGTTAACGGGGTTGAACGGCTTGAGTTGAGTTTTAAGACAATGCTATTGAAAATCCGTTTAAACCAGTTAACATACCCCTTGATTTCCATGCCACCCCTTATTACTCCTTCTACTACGTGACTAGGCCGCATGCTCTTGACCAATGAGAATGCAGAATTCCCCACTCCCCTTTTAAACCGGTGCTGTTCAAAAGCCGTTCAAACCAGTTAACAGACCCGTTGATTTCAATGCCACTCCCTCACTTTTCCTATCACGTGACTATGCCCCGCTCCCTCGACCAATGAGAATGCAGAGTTTTCTACTCCTCTTGTTTAAGGTAAAAATCAACAAGTCTGTTAACGGGGTTAAACAGCTTTTGAACACACCCCTTTAGTTTTAAACCGGTGCTTTTCAAAGGCCGTGAACCGATTCGTTGATTTTTAAACAGACCCGTTGACTTTTACCTTAAACGGCTTAAACTAGAGAAGTGGATAATTCCGCATTCTCATTGGTCGAGGGGCGGAGCCTATTCACGTGGTGGAATGGGTGATGGAAGTGGCATTGGTGAGACCATACCTACTAAATATATCTGCAGTGGTTAGTTCGGCAAAAAAATGAGATGTTTAAATTCTATAACCAGTTTTCGAAACAGTTATCCTTGTCACTGATTCTTAATATGTTTTTTGTATTAATTGACGGTACTATATCATGTATACAATCATATTTCCATGCCAAATTTCAAAAATATAGCTAAAACTGTTTTAATAACATTAAATAAAACTGTTTCGCCAACTTCTATTTTAAAACGCCATAATTCCGAAACAAAGCCGTTTTATATATAGTAAAGTTCACTTAAATCGGCATATTTTTACACCCAGAATCGACGGAACAGGACTTTTGGGCGACCCTGTTTGAGCGTCCGCGCTGGCCGTTTGGGTAACCAGATTTTTGGGCAAACGTCGTTTGGCCGCCAGTAAGAATCAGCGTAAAATACGTTTTAAGTATTGTGAAAAAGACACGTTGAGCCACGCTTAAATATAGTTTACATTTTAGAATACTTTTTTAATTTGGCAAATATTATAGTAAAATGGTAACATACAGGGTGATTGGTGTTCGAGACATACTATGCGAATCTCGTTTGTTGTAAGATATAGAACGTACGGCTAAATTAGGAAAATTTGTTAAATGTGATGTTTTAGGATAATCCAAAAACGAATTGGAATTTGTTTTTGAGTTATGAGTGAAAACTGAACATTTAATATTGTTGCATTGTAGCACAATATTATTTAACCGACCATTTACTTAAATTTTACAGTCTGTAAACAATGTTGTAATTTTTTTTACAGAATTTTGGATCTTAAAAATGTATTTAACAAGTACTGTCATACGTAGAATTTCATTCTGATAAATGCGATAATATACAGGATGTTTTATTTAAAAAAAGAAATCTTTGATAATTTCGGGTAAAATCGGAAGTGCAAAAAAAATTGACTTCAATTAATAACAATTTGTGTGTTTATTAATCACTCAAATATCATATCGTTTCATTTTGCGTCATTAATAAATAATAATAGGTAAAAAAAGAAAAAGTAGGCTTTGTTTCGTTCACACCCAGTATAAAATCAGGTCATTACATATCTGATGCAATTATGATTATAGTTATTTAAGTATCAAGGAATGTAAGGACGTAATAACATCCGAGGTAGGCGAATACGAGCTGAGGCGGAGCCGAAGCTTGTCGCCTGCCGAGGATGTTATTAGTCGATACATTTCGTGTTACTTATTAAATTTCAAAATCAACATTATTTTCCTAGGAATGTAAGTGACACTATTAAGTTCCGTCGTCAAGGGTAACTAATACACGAATGTTATCAGCCACTTACGATCCCTGTAGCTATGGATGTAAGCCTACTTACATTGCGGTAGCGTGAAAAACTATTTTCCTTACTTTCAATTTAAGATAAAGCTTAAAAAAATTTTCAGGTCGCTGAAATTAGCGTAAAAGTATCTATTCGATACTATTGTTTTCGACCTTATTGCATTCGGTGTTATTTCACATTAGCGTCTAGCTCCTTGGACGTACAGCCGATCCTACCTCACATGACTTGCGCAGCTCCTCTGCATGCAGCTGAAATGTGTGTAAATCACAACTTTGTAGTGGCACAGATGGATATGCGGGTGTGTTCGGTCGTGCTACTTTTTTACAGCATAAGTAGTTGCGGGGTCGAATCTCGGTTGGGACAAAAATTTTTTTTTATTCTATAGTTTTTTTTAAACACTGTTGTTGCGTTTTGCTGTTTACGCGAGGTTATTTGTTAAGAGCAGTTATATTTTTATAGAAAAAATACGAAGACAAATTTGCATTCACTCACTGATTGACGGCATACCAACACGCAAGTCTGGTAATAAATTAAAAAAAAAGGATTTGTTGTTTTCTATTAAATACAATTTATTAGCAATGAAAAAATCGGCTTTAACAATGCAAATCTCGATGTAAATATCACACTCGCATATATGCGAGCCAATATTAGATGATATTGCGCAATTCAGGATCGGCTGTGAGCCCAAGGCGCTAGACGCTAGTTTATTTCACTGTCTTAATAAAAATCTAGAAAATCCCAGGAAAAGAAGCCGCGGAAAAATCCTGGGAAAAAGCAAAGGAAAAAAAACCTAAAAAAAGCGGAGGAAAAAACGACTTTTAAAAAATAAGATCCGTTGTTAAGCACTGTTAAGTACTAAAAATTAAAGTCCATAGTAAATAGTAGACTATTATAGTACTTTAATTTAAAATATAAAAAACCATTAGGCAAACTCAAACAATACGAACACCTAGAAGTTATGAAATTTATAGATTTCAAATCATAATTTAATTTAAATTTTGAAAATTCATAACCAAATAAAATTACTAAAAAAATTACAACTAAAACCATCATCTTTATTAAATCAGGTAAACAAACAAAATAAGGGGTAGGAAAAATCAATCACATTAATATACTTCCTCCAAAAATTACTAATAAGATTAAATCAAATATTCCACGTAATATTACTGATCGTTTAAATTTTATAATTTAATTTCTCAGTAAAAAACACAGTTAAAAACAATAACAATAAATATCTAAATATGATAATAGTCTACTATTCTTTAATTGTAAGTACTTTTAAATTAAAATATAAATAAACATTAGGCTTTTTTTCTTCGGCTTTTTTCCACGAGTTTTTTTTTCGCTTTTTTCTGTCGGCTGTTTTGTCGCTGACCCTAAATTAATTAAACTAATATTAAATTTCGTGTGCTTAGTTCATTTATAACGATTTTTTTTAATGAAATCGATTTTTTTGATTTGAAATAATTTTTTGTATTGAAATTAATTTTTATAAGTTTTTGAAATAAAATTCATTATTACTATTAAAATCATATTTTGTTTGTATATTATAATTTGTATGAAAACTTTCAAAAAAATAACTTTTGTATCTATTATTGAAAATAACAAAAATTTAAGAACAATTTTTGTGGATAAAAGCGCATGTAGGATATTATCCTACATAATTTTAAATTTAATAAATTGCCGAAACTGGCGCCCGAACCGCCGACGCGCGACGAGCGACGGTTAATATTCCGGCGCCGAAATATCTGGCACCCAAACGGAGGTGTTTTTCAGAACACCTTCTACAAATGTATGCATTTAGTAAATTAAAAATTAACGTTAACTTAAAAGACAGAAGTCAAAATTTTTAAAACCTAAGTCTCCATTATAAACAATTAAAATTTGATGTTTAAAATTTGTAGCTTAAAGGGCCAGGTAAAGTGCCTTGGATGAATTACTGATCCCTTCTTTTCTTACAATTTAAAAATAATATATAATATTTAATAATTGGCAATAAAAATATGTAAATGTACGTATAACGATATAACATTTTATTATTACAAATACTATAAGATTTTGAGCATTTGAAGGATCTTGGCAGCATAAAATCCACATCTACTAAAACACAGCTGCATAATAAACCCACAATCTACTAATTACACATTTCTAGTCTGACACAACTAGTAAGTACCTGGTGCAGTTTATTTTAACGCTACTAATAAATATTTAATATTAAAACAGTTGCAAAACAGCAACAATAAATTTCAATAAACAACGTACACTTCTTCCTATATTCTATACTCGATAATAGTGAAAATCACGTTTATACACAGTCATGTTATGAGATAAAGCGTATCTCGGCAACGATCTATAGATCATTTATCAGAGCATTACAGAACGGGGCAAAAATCTTGTAATTTTCTATTATTACTGCAAATATTTTCGTTTTCATTGAATGCAAGTGGATAATAAGGTAAATTGTGGTAAGCGAAATGCTGCAATAACAAGCAGGGTCGTAACAAATCGACTGAAATATAATTAACACTTAATGCACTCAACAAATCTGATCAATTATAGTCATAAATTGTCCTTTTACTTTGTTTTAGAAATGCTCTTGCAGAATGCTTAAAAGTAACACTTACAATAATTATAGTAACAACGTTCTCTTGTTGGTATTAACTTTGTGGCGTCACAGCGCAGTAAGTAAATCGATTTATTTAATACATTCGAATCGTTCAGAATATTTAAATACCCTTTTAATGGTCCAATCCAAAATTAGTTTATTTAAATATTTAATTAGAGGCATAACGAAAAAAGTCATAAATATAGGAAAGTAGATCATCATCCAATTGAAGACCTGAAAACGGAATTAATAGGTCAGGGATTATAAACTCGAGTGGAAGGTCGAATTCTTCAAGTGCGGAAGAATGAGGAACTATTAAATATACAATCCGATAAAGAAACGGCCGACTTGAAAGTTGGACATGAAAACGATCCAATTTACCCTAATTACTATATTTTAAATGCCAGGACGACAAAAATTATTAGTGGAGCACTGAGGTAACAATTACATTATTGCAGCAACTAAATTCTGGTTTAACATCTGGATCAAAACCATAAATAACAATATAAACTCATTCATGTTTGCCCGAGGTTCTTTCAATGGGCGTTTAACTATTGTAGTAATACGAGGATCGTTCGAAATGTACGTGGCCTTACAAAGAAAACGTTTTTTGGGCAAAAAATAATTTTATTTTTCAATATAGTCTCCGGCTCGCTCAACGCACTTATTCCAACGCTGCTCCAAAACAGCAATGCCGTCTTTGTGGGTCGATGAACCCAAATTCCTCAAAATAGCTATTTACAGCAGCGATTACCTCGGAATTGGATGAAAATCTTTTACCGCCGAGCCATTTTTTCAGGTTTGGAAATAGATAAAAATCGCTGGGAGCCAAATATGGCGAATGCGGCGAATAAGGCACTAATTCGAATCCCAATTCGTGAATTTTAGCCATGGCGATTGCAGACGCGTGTACAGGTGGGTAATCTTGATGGAAAAGCACTTCCTTTTTCGCCAAATGAAGCCGTTTCTCTTTGATGTTGTCGCTCAATTGCTGCAACAAATTGGCATAATACTCGCCATTTATTGTTTTTTCCTTTTTCAAGTAGTCGACGAAGACAATTCCATGATAATCTCAAAATACAGTTGCCATAACCTTCCCTGCTGACAAAACCGTTTTTGCCTTCTTCGGCGGCGGAGAATTTTTGTGTGTCCATTGTTTGGACTGATCCTTGGTTTCGGGAGTGGAATGATGGACCCAGGTTTCATCGACGGTTATGAAACGGCTCAAAAAGTCCTTCGGATTACGGCGAAAACGTGTTAAAAGTCACGAGAAACAATCAAACGATTCAATTTTTGCTCCGGTGTGAGCAAACGCGGCACCCAACGCTCGGAGTATTTTTTCATTTCCAATTCTTCAGTTAAAATTCTGTGCACACTGTCATTTGAGATGCCCACTATGTCTGCTATCTTGGGCACTTTTACTCGACGGTCATCCAATACGATACGGAGGACTCTTTTAATCACATCCGGGGTAGTAGCCGTTTTTTGGTGTCCACTGCTGGGTTCGTCCTTTGTGCTCACACGACCACTTGGCAACCCAGTTTTTAACCATTGAAAACGAAGGGACGGACTTCAAAAATGTCGAATCCAACTCCGCTTTGATTTCGGTTGGTGTTAAACCTTTCAAATGAAAGTACTTTATCACTGCTCGCAACTCATTTTTTTTCTCAATATTTACGAAATCACTCGAAGCGGCCACTTTGGCGCACTGTCGAACACAAACTAATTGACAGATCGCGCTATACTGTCACATTTAACCTAAGAAAAGATGGTTCTAAAAAATGGTAAAGCAAATTCCTCCGAATTAGCGCCATCTCTGTGTTAGGCCCCGTACATTTTGAACGATCCTCGTAGATAGGTCACCTGAAGTTTGCTGAAATTTATGTTAGCGACCTTATAATATATTCGAATTGTAATTAAAAAATTAATTTATAACCTTAACCATGTTCAACCACCCTCACAAAGCAATGGTAATGAATTGAATTTAACGTACATAGTGACAATATGTGGGCACTTACAAGGTGGATCAAAATTACAAATACAATGTGATTAGATTACGGGTTATAAAATCCAAGGAATTTAGGCAACGCTGTGGTTTATATTAAACAACTTTGACCTAAATAATTGTGTCGTACAATGTGAAGAATTCCAGTTTGACTTCGAGTTACATTAAAGGTACGAGATGTGGACGTATTTGGGTATAGATTCGTTACACATAATTCTATGACAAATTGAACTACACGCTTGTGCCTAATTCCGGAATATTCAAACAGAGTGATAATTCTTTGACCTATAAATATCAAGTCGAATAAATGGTACCGGAACCAAAGAAAGAAATATTTTAAATGCATAAAAATAAGTGTTGTCGCTGTCTAAGTTTTCAAAAACTAAATAGAATGTAGCTAATTGCAAGACTAATTTTGGCGTATAAAAATTACAGAACATGCATATTAATCAAATCGCAGATTGTAGCAGGTAGCTTAAAAAAGGTAGGTATATTTATTTATAGCTATTTTAACTTAGCTCAAATAGTAAGTATTATAATAACATATTTTGTACGAAATATGAATGTGAAATAGTTCTATATTAAGGGCCAGCGGGTGGTCTAGTGGTTAGAGTCGCAACCTTTAGAACTAGACTCCCAACGGCAGTAGGTTCGAATCCTCCGCCCGTCGGAAAATTTTCTGAATAAGTTAAATCAGGCGTGACCATGGACGGTGTGTGTGGTGTGTATGTTGGGTTGCATGTCTTTCAGGGGTGGGGCATGTAATACCGGTGTATAGCACAAATCCGCTGAGCCCGGGTAAGAGGGTGGTATGGGAATCATGGAGTCGTGCTCACGCACGGCCTCATGATTCTTAAAAAAAATTCTATAACATGTCGGTAAGATAATTTAATTGTATGGCAAGAAAATAATTTTTTTGCCTTATCTGATAGCACTTTATTTAGAAATTTAATACAAATAAAGCTTTAAATAAATTATTTAATAAACGCTACTAGTGCATTGATATAGCAGGTTAAATAAAAACGCCCTAGTGTCCTCGTGGCGTACTGGTGGAGAAGCTGTTTTGTATACTACAAGTTATGAGTTCCATCCTTGATGAAATCTGCTTTTTAATTTTTTTTTAAATACTGTAAAAGGACAATCCGGTTTATATTATTTTATTTAAAATAAACATTATTCATTCAAATTAAATTAATATAAACCTAACTGCTTTTCCAGTTATTTACAAAAAAAAACGGACTACGTCAAACTTTAGGCTCTCATAACCTGAGGAACTGGGAACCTTGATAAGACCTGTTTTTTTTTCTTTAAACTACTGTAAGAAGACGTTTGAGTTTTTAATAAATATGTGAAAATAAAAATTATTTGGGTAAAATAAATTATTATAGACCTAATTGCTTTTTTACAATTATTATAAAAAGCAGATCTCATCAAACTTTGAGTTTATAACCTGACGCACTAGTAGAGAGACTGCTTGGTATTTTACAGGTTATGAGTTGAAATCTCGATAAGATTTGTTTTATTTAAATTAATATGAACTTAATTGTATTACAGTTATTTAAAAAACGCCGACCTTATCAAACTTTGAACTCATAATCTTAAGAACTGGTAGAACAACTGCTTCCTATTCTACACGTTATAAGTTCCAACTATAACAAAATCTGATTTTGAAGTTTTTCAAATTACTGTAAAAAGGCAATCGGGTTTATAGTATGTTAAATAAAATAAATTAGCTTATACTTGATTGCCTCTCCACAGTTATTTAAAAAAATCATACCTCATCAAACTTTGAACTCATAACCTAGCTTACTGGTAAAGAAACTTCGTATTCTACAGATTATAAGTTCAAACCTCGATAAGGTCTGTTTTTTTTATTTCTTTCGATTACTGGAAAAATGCAATCGAGTTTATATTATTTTAAGAAAAATAAAAACTATTCATTTAGAATAAACTCATATGAACCTGATTGTCTTTTTACAGTTATTTTAAAAACGCCGACCTCATTAAACTTTGAAGTCGTAATCTTTTGGACTGGTAGCAAAACTGCTTTGTATGCGACAGGTTATGAGTTCTAACTTTGATAAAGTCTTTTTAAATTTTTTTAAATTACTTTACAATGGCAATCGTGTTTATATTATTTAAAATAAAATATACATATTATGTAATAACTTGATTGCTTTTTCGCAGTACTTTAAAAAAGCAGACCTCATTAAACTGTGAACACATAAACTGGGGTGCTGGTAGAGAAACTGCTTCGTATTATATACAGGTTATGAGTTAAAACCTTGATAATGCCTGTTCTTTTAATTGTTTTTAATTACTGAAAAAAGCAATCAAGTTTATATTATTTCTATTAAAATAAAGATTATTCATTTAAAATAAATTGATATGAACTTGATTGTCTTTTCACAGCTATTTAAAAGACACCGACCTTATCAAACTTTGAACTCCTAATCTTTTGTACTGGTTGAAAAACTGGTTCGTATGCTACAGGTTATGAGTTCTAATTTTAGTAAGGTCTGTTTTTTAATTTATTCAAATTACTGTAAAAAGACAATAGGGGTTATATTATTTTAAATTAAATAAATTAGTATAAACTTGATTGCCTCTCCACAGTTATTAAAAAAAAGCAGACCTCATTAAACTTTAAACTCATAACCTGCTACATATAAATCAGTTTCCATACCACTACGCCATGGGGACATTAAAGCCTTATATTTTCAAATAAATTGTCATCAGGTAATGTAAAAAAATGTTATTTTATCATTTAGGGTTACTGCAACTAAAAAAATTTTTCTGCAGACAACATACAACTATTTCATATTCTCCATGTTAAATTGTTACATTACACCGAAATTAGAATTTACTGTATATACAGGGTGATTCAGCTGCGAGTACTTTTTTTCGAAGACGCAATTTTGCTCCCGCTTTTAAAGCAAATCTACGCCTTGTATAACGTGGTTATGTAATTTAAATTAGATACATTTTAACATGAATGTTTTTTGATAAATTTCTCAAGATTGACGTAACAATCATATGTGAAACTCGGGAAGAAAGTGTTTTTTTTCTTTGTGTTTATTATTAAATAATCCGCACACGCGGGAGAAAAGTATCACTTTCTTCCCTTGTTACACAAATAACTATTTTTCATATGGCAACCTTATTATATTATTATGGTAAACCTGTAGGTTGCATACAAATAAATAAATAAATAAATGCCACAGTAATTCTGTTAAATTTATGTTTCTAGTGGATCTTTGAATGAAAATGTCACTGTTTCTTTAGAACATTATCTTGGCACCAAATTAACGAATTCAGCATTGATTGTAAATCAGGTACACCTTAAAATTGTGCAATATTTAACATATATGGGTAACAAAATTATAACATTAACAGTTTCGAATCAGCAAGTAAAACATTGTGTTGTGGGAGTGCATTGGCATGGAGGGTGTCAGAGGAGCAGATGGGCGATTTCTGGATGTCACGAGTCGCGGTCACGTCGGCGACCCGGCCTCCTTGGCCACTGCACGAATTACTCCATTGTCAGGATATTTGTATTGTTATTCTTCGAACCAGCGTCTCTGAAACTTTATGTACTTTTCTTGCAAGTGAAACTGTCGTGATTATGGCATTAAATAATTGACAAACATTTCTCTTTATTATTTTTCATTTCAGAGATTTCAAATCAAATTAACATGACATAAACTGTTGGAGAAATTACACACTTGCTTACGGTGGGATTTTGTATTCGGGCTAGTTTTCATCAAGAAGTAGTAGTTGTTAAAATTCTGACAATAAATTAGGTAACAATTACGTTAAATTCATGAAGCAACACCCACCATTTTTACTTTTTAAAATGCAAACTGTTATTCCACAAAGGTTTTAACAAAAAATATGTTAAGGTTTTTACCCCCAATCTACTACAGTCATGTAATGCAGTTTTGACAGTTTTATAGAAATTTAGCTTATTTTAAAAATTTCCAAAACAATTTCATGTTTTGAAGTTTTCGAAAATTTTTTAATTCTTCGATTATTTTAGCAAATGTAACAACTGAAAATTTTTCAAAAATTTAATAATTTTCAGTTTTAAAATTTACTAATATGTAAAAAATTTAAAATATTGAAAATTTTAAAAGATTTCTGAATTTAAAAGATTTTGAAAAATTTTCGTAATTTTTGAAATTGTAAAATATTTCGGGTTTTAAAAATTTCTAAAACTTGAAACTTTTGAAACCGTGAAAGAATTTGAAACAATTTAAAAAAATACTAAAATTTGAAAAATTTGTAATTTTAAAGTGAAGATAAAAATTTGAATAATTTTAAAAATTTTTGAAAATTGTATAAATTTTTGAAAACTTTGAAAATCAACAAATTTATGAAAATTTCAAACAATTATGAAGAATTTATAAAAATTTTTAAAAATTTTTATAAAGTTTTAAAACATGATAAAAAATTCAAAATTATTAAAAATTTGAAAAAATAAAGAAAATTTTTGAAAATTTTAACTTTTTATGTTTTTAATGTTTGTTAATTATAAACAATATTTATTCGTTGAAATATAAAATCTATTTCATAATATGGCTATAGTCGTTTCATTTGGCGATTACCTAATTAAACTGTTCAGGTAAACAACAAAAAGGAAACCTCCCAGGGCTGCTTTCCCAATTGAAGACTGTTCCTATTGTCATTCAACACGGTCATACCGATTTTGAACCCGTAATACACACATTTTTATAAAAATCGTTGGTAGGGGGACACTGGGGTGGTAGGAAGACGGGGCTTTGGCAGATCGGTTATTCAACATATGTAGAATATGAATCTACAGTTATTTTTACCGAGCGCGTCTATTTTGTAGAGATCTCCCCCCCCCCCAATTTCTGAAGGAGTCGAGTGGTCTTATGATATTTTGTGTTTTCTTGTTGCAACCAATGTTGATGCCTTAAAATCTAAAAACCGGTTTCATAATTTGGTGATCACTCAATTAATCTGTTCCGGTAAACGACGTTCAGGTAACCTCTCAGTGGAAAGTTGTTCCTATTGGCGTTTAACATGCTCATACCGATTGTGAAGTCACTCGTAAATTTTTAAAAAGCATAATAATCGTTGGGGGGCAGTGGGGGATGATAAGGAAAATGCGTTTGCGCAGATCGGCTACATATTAGAGATGCGTATTACGAAACTTAGGTTATTTTTCAAACGCGTCTATTTTGGAATAAAGCACCCCTGCCTTCCCCCGTATTCTTGGCGGACCAACCTCATTTTCTTGGGGTTTCGTCCCAGTGGAACCAATAATTAGTCCAAATTTGAGTTTTCTGCGTTAAGACGTGTGGACTGTTAAAAGTGTATACAGACAGATACACAGACACTTCTTCAGCGTCCGCCTTATCGGTCTCCCCAGCAAAGATTCAACGAAAATTATTAGGTTACCAAAATATTGATTTCTATCAGTGGTGATTGTGTATGGCAGGTTTGGTTAAGTAAGGTTCGCGCACAGCATCGTTTTCATTTATTTTCCGAGTTTTTGGTACAGACCTGTCCCTGATCTTGCCCTGAGTAAAAGTCTAGCCCGACAGAAGGGATCCGTAACCCAACATGTGTGTTCCCTGAGAAATTTGATGTGGGATTGCCAGCTATCTTTAGATTATGTCCCACTACTCCTAATCATACCCACAAACAAACAAATAGCGAGGCCCCACGCTACTGCAAGTTGATTTAGGTGGGAGGCATCCCAATTAACATAAACACCCGTAGGCTATGCCCTTCGTAATGTTTAGTAATAATAAATAACCGCATAAAGTGGGTATCTTTATCGAATACGAATATGCGCCTTATATAGCTGACGCGTAAAAATGTGGCTTTTAGTAATCGGAGCTTCTCGCCGCTGCACATAAAAATCCGTGGGCTATGCCCTACGTTTTTCTTTGCTAACAATAAATAAGCAAATAAAGTAGGCAGCGCAGTGGGTTTATAGTAAATCCGGATCCCCTCCCTCTGTCTCAACATTTATTGGCGATGTATTCAGTATCATTCTCGACGCACTTTATTTATTATGTTTACGTGTTTAAATCTTTAGCGCGCTTAACTAAGAAATATCATATTAGCAATAAAATCAACAGTTAGCAATTATTTGCAAAGAAGCGTGTGGCGTAGTTCAAAAGTTCTACTATTTTATTGTAAAGTTTCAGACGCGCTTAACAAGGAAATATCATATCAGCAATAAAATCATCTAAAGCTAATGTGAGTTTTTGCTATCCAAATGCATTCGCTCTGACGTTCTTGTATTGAGGTATTTTAGTATTGTTGATAATTACCGGTGGATATTATTTTCGTCTTAAATTGAATGTCGCATCAGCAGATTTATTTTTGTTTATTCTCTTATGTTATTTTTCTACGTAATCACGAATAAGATATATAACTTGTTAGTTTTGTAAACAAACGTTTTTTTTAACAATCATGAGGCCGTGTGTGAGCACGACTCCGTGATTCCCATCCCACCCCTTTACCCGGGCTCAGCACACTAAGTGCTATACACCGGTCTAACATGCCCCACCCCTGAAAAACATGCAACACAACATACACACCACATACAACATCCATGGACCCGACGGATTTAACTTATTCAGAAAAATTTCCGATGGGCAGATGACTCGAACCTACTGCCGTTGAGAGTCTAGTTTCAAAGCCTGGGACTTTAACCACTAGACCACCCGCTGGCCCGTAAACAAACGTAAGAATTATGTACAATTTCTTCAGACATAAAGTATGCTTAGCGTCGTTGAAAATGATCAACTTCATATCTAACATAAAATATCGTTAAGTGATAATTCATTAAAATTAAGTAAATTGGTGCTTTTGAGAACTGCTGTAGAATGTAGGAGTTCAGAAAGTAGCAACAACCAATACGGTTCAACTGCACATGATTTATTTTTGTCATATTGAGAACGAGCTAGAGACCAGTTACGTAAATGGAAGAAGGCAAGTACATTAACAACAGAAAATAAAGAGAAAGCATTTATTTTATAAGCAGCGGGCATTCTGGGTGCAAAACAGATATTTCGCTCATTAGTGAGTTAATATGATATAGTACTGTGTACTATCCATGTGGAACTAATAGGTCAAGTTGTCCTAATTTGTGTGTGCAATTACTTTTTTTTATTTTGTACAAAATATTAATAGAATCTTTTTTTTTATTTAATTGAATTACAAAAATGTAAAGCAAAATATCGGCCAAAGTATCTTTATGGAACAGTGCTGTCTCATTTGGCCAACACTGTTCCATAAATTCCCATTCCGCTTTATACCTTTTAAACTTATGTAAATTTAACAAAGTAAAAATTTACGATCTGAAAGAAAACATCACATTGACGTCCTACGCTTACAAAATAAAAACAAGATCTTGTTACTACAAGTCGATTTTAAGAGTTCGTGTATGTCCAATCAAATAATTGCTTGACAAAAACGAATATCGAGATCTCGTGTAAAAAATGGACGTGTTATCTGGAAAGTAGAACGACGTCCATAATCTCTCGGTTATGTCAAGAGCTAGCTCTGTTATGATAATTATTTAACAGTTGTACAATATTATGGACTAATAAATTTTATTTTGGAATGGGTTCATGTTTTACAGAACTTTTGTGTTAAAGCGACCGTGACTTATAGTTGACAGGTGTATGTTATCGTGTGTCAATAGCGAATGCAAAGATTGCCAAATTTGGTTTACAAAACAAAGCTTTTTGAAAGTCGAATTTACTGTACAGTGGAGTTTGGTTCACACCGGAAATTTCAGAGGTAACTAGATGCAAAGCAATATTTGTTACAAAACTATTTTTCTAATTTCTAAATTTTAGATTTTTCAAGTACAGGTGAAACACTGTGGTTAAAGCAAAAAAAATGCAAATGATAAATTCAGATGCTGCTTAATCCTACCCATTTCATTGATTTTTCCTCTATTTTCAGTAATTGCACTGAAAAATTTTCAGAGTACTCCGATCTTCACCAAAATTTCACCAATTTTTAAAATATCATAACAATCACCTATAATTCAAGGAAATTTCACGGCCGATGCCTAAAACAATCATCATCGATTTTCCGATCTTCACCAAACTTTCACGCAATTTTTAAAATATCTTAACAATTACTTTTAAATCGTAGTAATTGCACGGACTATGCCTGAAAAAACCAGCATCGATTTTCAAAAAATCGCAACGCGCGAACAGCTTCCGGTAGACGCAAAAAAAATTGGAGAACGCTCCCAGATTTACGAAATTTTGGACATACACGCCTAAAACGTCCATTTATGAAATAAAGGAACATTTATCAGGCTGCGACGTCTTTTGAATTTTTACGTCGCTTATAAGTCAAAATTAATAAAATTTTCATTCATTTACAGCAGTTTAAAAATAAATTCTGGCCAAACTGAAGTACAATGCCCACTCCTGACCACGGAACCTTAATCTAAAAACAATCAACTGCAAATTTTTGAGAAAAAAAATAGGGAGTCGAAATTTTCACTGAAAATCCATAGTTATTTTAATTCCCTTTCAAATTTTTTATGATTTTAACAGCTGACACAATTCTACAGTGCTCCGATCTTCACCAAATTTTCACACAAATCTTAAATTATCATAACAACCAACTTTAAATCATAGTAATTGCAGAGACAATGCCTGAAAAAAATCAGCATCAATTTTCAGAAAATCGCTACGCGCGAACTGCTTCCGGTAGACGCAAAAAAAATTGGAGAACGCTCCCAGATTCACGAAATTTTGGAAAGACACGGCAAAAACGTTCATTTATGGAATACAGAAATATTTTACGGGCTGCGACGTCTTTTGAATTTTTACGTCGCTTATAAGTCAAAATTAATAAAATTTTCATTCATTTACAGCAGTTTAAAAATAAATTCTGGCCAAACTGAAGTACAATGCCCACTCCTGACCACGGAACCTTAATCTAAAAACAATCAACTGCAAATTTTTGAGAAAAAAAATAGGGAGTCGAAATTTTCACTGAAAATCCATAGTTATTTTAATTCCCTTTCAAATTTTTTATGATTTTAACAGCTGACACAATTCTACAGTGCTCCGATCTTCACCAAATTTTCACACAAATCTTAAATTATCATAACAACCAACTTTAAATCATAGTAATTGCAGAGACAATGCCTGAAAAAAATCAGCATCAATTTTCAGAAAATCGCTACGCGCGAACTGCTTCCGGTAGACGCAAAAAAAATTGGAGAACGCTCCCAGATTCACGAAATTTTGGAAAGACACGGCAAAAACGTTCATTTATGGAATACAGAAATATTTTACGGGCTGCGGCGCCTTTTGATTTTTTACGTCGCTTATAAGTCAAAATTAATAAAAAAATTTCATACATTTTCAGCAGTTTGAAAATAATTGCTGGCTACACAGCAGTACGGTGCCCCCTTCTGACCACGGAACCTTGTTTTAAAAAGGATGAACTACAAATTTTTGGTTAAAAAATAGGGGGTCGAAATTTTCACAGAATCCATACCTAGTACCCCCTTTAAGTTTTTGCCGATTTCAGGAATTGCAGCTGAAATAATTCTACAGGGCTCCGATCTTCACGAAACTTTTGCACAACCTTTAAAAAATTATAACAAACACCTTTACATGACATACATTGCACGGCTGATACGTGAAAAAAATTCAGCGTCAATTTTCAGAAAATCGCTACACGCCAACAAGTTCCGGTAAACGCAATAAAATTGGAGAACGCTCCCAGATTTACGAAATTTTGGACACAAACATGCCCAAAACGTCCATTTATAGAATAGAGGAATATTCTTCGGGCTGCTACGCCTTTTGATTTCTTACGTCGCTTATAACTCAAAATTAATAAAAATTTTCATGCATTTTTTGAAAATAATTTCTGTCTACACAGAAGTACGGTGCCCCCTTCTGACCATGGAACCTTATTCTAAAAAGAATTGACTACAAGTTTTTGGTTAACAAATAGGGGGTCGAAATTTTCACCACAATTCCATACCCCATTTGAATTTCTGGCGATTTTTAAAAAATTCAAAAAATTTTTTTTGATTTTAAAAATGTTTAAATTTTTAAAAATGTTCAGTATTTTAAAATTTTAAAATCTTCCATAAATGCTAGAAAGGTGCCGTTGCGGTTGCTCGAAAGTTTTTTTTGCTCCATGTTTCTGACAAAGAATTCGAGAATATTTTTACACGGAAATTTCAAATTTGATATTGGTCTGCAACTTTCAGTTTCAAATTGACGTTTTGTCTACAAAGAAACGTATTCAGGAAGAAAGAAATTTCAGAAACTTAAGAAAAGCGCTTTAAAATCAGTTTAGTTAACAAGCTTTGCTAGGAACATTTCTTTGCAACTTTTACTAACAAATACATAATGTGGCAACTAACTACCCTACAAAGATTAAGTTTTTATGAGAAAATACTACTATTTTTTACATTTACCTACATACAGTAATTGAAAGTATTAATTTCATAAGTAACTTTCGATTTTTTAAATTTTACCGAAGAAAACACCTTTTAGTTGCTCAACAAACACGAGAGGTAAAATATGAATATAGAAGAGTGTCACTTTAACGGTATTTTAGCAATGCATACTTTTCTAATCGACATTCAAGTAAATAAAATGCTTTTCTTTCCAATTTCTTAGGTTCAAAATGGCGACCGCTATAATGGATTTCTGAATCGGTATAGCCCTAGGAACATAATATGTTCTGATTTAATAGATTTTAGAAACCTTAGAACCTGCCAAAAATAAAACTTTTGTTACACAGCTTGTGTGAAATGTAAAATATTTTGAGTTTTGAAATTTTTCAAAAATGCTGAAAAATTTAAAATTTTTTGAAAATGTTGCACGTTTTGAAATTTTTATAGCTGAAATTTCGAAAATGGCAGGACGTTTTAATAACAGTAAAATTTAAAAAATCTTTGTAAATTTAAGAAATTTTGATTTTTTTGAAAATTCGTTAAACAATTTATAAATTTGAGTAGAAAATGTTTTAAAATTTGTAACTAATTTTGAAAATTTAGAATATGTCTTCTCAAAAATTGAACATTTTTGAACATTATGAACATTTTTAAATTATTTAAAAACTGAAAAATTATAAAATAAGTATCAGAAAAATTTCAAAAATATCAGAAAAGTTATATTTATTTTAACTAAAAAAAAGTAAATAAATTTGAACATTTTGGGAAATTTTAAGAATGCATAAAGATTTTAAGATAAGGAAAATTTTTTGATAGTTTTTAGTATCTGTTAGTTGTAAACAATATTTATTCGTTGAAATTTATTTATTCGTTCAAAATCGATTTCATTATTTGGTTAGTCTTTATTTTGACGATTACTCAATACTTAATCTGTTCAGGTAAACGAACAAAAGGAATCCTCCCAGTGGTGTGTTTTCAATGAAAACGTCATTTAATATGCTAATACCGATTTTGCAGCTGAAATTTGTAAATTTTTGAAAAAACAAAAAAATTGAAGGGAAAACCGTGAGTACGCAGATCGACATGTGTAGAATATTAATCTAAAGTTCTTTGCCGAGCGCGTCTGTATTGAAGTAGAACACCCCCATTCCTCCCCCCATTTTGTAACGCAGTCGCTCGCTTCTACGATATTTTGTGTTTTCTAGTTGCAAACAATGTTTATCCATTAAAATCTCAAAATCAATTTTTCACGTCCTGTAGACCTTCACCTGATAGCCGTATTTCTGCAATCACTCAACTAAACTGTTCAGGTAAACGACCAAAAGGAAACCTTTTAGAGAAGTTTTCTCAATGGAACGTTGTTCCTCTTGTCACTTAACATGCTCATAACGATTTGTAAGCCGAAATCGGTAAATTAAACTTGTTTATTAGTCAAAATGTTTAGATTAAAAATGTTTGCCGTAAAAGTAACTTTTTTAGACACAACTCATAAATCGGTCAATAAGCCCAAAAGAAGAAAAATGTTACAGAATGAACGCATTCGCTCCAAATTTTACATGAAGATCACAATACCTTCCTCTATAGCTTTACTTCGTATAAAAATGAAACCTTTGGCTAATACATATTTAACAATTACAACACATTTATTATAAATACAAATGGCGGCTTTAAAACGATTAAACAAATAGTTTCGATCGATTTATATCAAGTGTTAAGACGAGGTAATAAAACTTTAGCAACAAATTTAACATTGTTTCAGAGAACTCTATACACCAATCTCTGTCAAGGTTTTGAATGAGTCAGAGATCAAGGAGAGCAAAGAAAAGACAATTTTATTTTCAGAATTCTCAGAACAAAACCTTTTCCTTTTTCAATCAGATAATCTATCTTCACCAGAAATGCTTGCTGCACGGTAGCCCTCACAGAATATCAATTGGGTTACTGATGTCACCGTAATAAAAACTTTATTCATTCAGTTCTGAGTAACGACAATAGCGGTTTTGATTACATTTAAGTCGCTCCTGGAAAGGATTAATTATTGATCAATTTTTTTCAGTCAAATTTCTACTAAATCTGGATAACTCAATTTAAATTGTACCTTATTTTAAATCTATGTAACAATAATTTATTAAGTATTTTAATTTGTGTTTGCACCAAATAAATATTTGACATTATTTTTATATTTTATTATTTAATTTTAAATGCTATGTGAACAATTTCTCGAATTGTAAAAATGTCTTGAACCAAAGCTTCGAACTGGAGATATTCGAGTAATTTTACTAAAATGAAACCATAAGATTAGCGATCAAAAATTTTAATCATGTAAGTTTAATGGCAAGGTTTATCTTAATGACGCTTTGAATCCATCACACATTTTTATAGGTAGATTATTATTGCCCGATAAGGCGTTGATTTTAAACAAGTTTTTGCATCCTTTATAGTTTAGTTGCCACTGTTAACAATTATAATGTATCTATCTTAGTAATTTCAAATTTTTATGGCACTAATTTTACATGATTAAGATGCTGATTATTTAAAATAATAATAAAAAACAAAAGTTTCTCACTGTTTTTTTAATCGTTTTAGATTAGTGGATTCTTATTCGATAGCTAGATTCAATTAAATGCTGGTATAGGCGTCTACCAACGCCTGATGTCAGGCAACCAAATATACAGCCACCGTTTTAGAGTAACGAAACCATAAAATCACTATTCTAGTGTGAAAAAATGTTCTTTTTCGTAGCAAGAAATGGAGCTTAAAGCTAACGTTAATAGCTTCTTACAAAGTTCATTCACTTGCTAAAATTAATATTTTCCTGATTATTACAAGAATCTAAAGCTTCTTTCTCTTCATTAAATGACACTAATTTTCTCTGATTTCAACTTGCAATTTTTGCTATTTTATTAAACCATTAGAATCGACAACTGCCCTGCAATAGTTGAACAATTTTGAGAAATTTATTAAGATATTGGTTGTCTTTTGTAACTTAACCAGAAATTATAACTGCAAATTCATCGATTTGGTATTTCTGATTTATGTTAACTTTCAGAAGACTTCATTAGGAATAATACAGAACAGCAGATTTTTTAGAAAATGTGATTAATTAAATTGTCATAATTTTCTAAAGAAATCAAAAGTTTTACCCATTTTCAGTTTCAGTGAACGTTGTTTACAATTTGTTGCTATGACCTTTGTCGCTATACGGAGTATATCTATAGGAAGGTCACCTTCGAAATATGCGGTGGCGTTCCGCGGGTTCAAAATTTGGGTAAACAATGGCAAAAATTATTTAACATGAAGATTAAAACGTAAAAAAATTACGGCAACTCAATTTACCAAGACCTGTTGTTAAATGGATTAATCTACGCATGAAATCTCTATTAATTTTTCACTTTGTCATTATGCACTTTAATTTGATAACGTAAACCTTCGTCCAAAGCCGAGTTCATACTTAATAATAATAATAAAGTTTTTTGGTCGACGCAGGTTTATTATTTCATTAAATTTTTCTTTTAAAAGCTGGTCAACGCGAGTTTCCATATTTACTGCAAATTTGCAAACTACCGCTGCAAGTAACTGTCGCCGACCGGCGCGGCGCAAGTAAAGTACTACAGAAGCCGTGTTTGCCGCGCTTATTGCGTTCTGAAATCCCTACTGTTTCTTTGCATTTGTCCATCTGATCATTGCATTATTTGCATCAATGTGCATGCAAACGTATCAAGCATAATAGATTGCTTGATTGTGTCGTAGCTGAACTCATTCGGCCCGATAAGCTCGCTCTTCGCGTATGCGAAACTGTATTTAAAGGCAACGGTCTGTTTATTTGGCGCCTAATTTTTAATGTTACGCGGTGGTGTAAAAACGTATAAAAAACTTGATTTTTCTTTTCTTTGAAAGTTATGGGTAGGCACTGCCTACCCAGCCTAATAGGACAATAGGACGGACCGCCACTAGAAACATAAAATAAAGAAATAAAATAATTGTAAAATCTTGAAAACAATGGATGCAGTAGAATTGGCCGAACGTGCAATTCCTTCTTAATTACATTTATTTTTAGATTCTCTATAAGAAATATACTGTTACCAAAGACTATGCTATAAGTGGCATATTCTTTGCTGTTACTGGTATTAAAAGCTTTATGTTGTAACCCTATGTCTCAAACTATCTTTTTTATTTTCAGTATTCTGGTTATAAGAAATGCTTTGGAACGTTCACTACAGTCTTCACGATTTTGTATAAGTAAGACCCAAGTGTAACCTTTAATTTCATTTCACACGATCAATAATTTTATAGAAAGTCATTTTCAGTTTTCAGTTTCTAAGAACTTTATTTAATTTTGATTGCTTAATATTTGAAAAAATTAACTAAAAACACTCGAACTCGAAAACGCTTAAAAAATATAGCACCCTTCCACACAAATAACGTATTTCGACAGCAAAGCTATCATAATCAGTGGTAAACTGTCAGTTTACCACTGATGATGATAGCTGCTATAACTGTTTCGCTTACTAATATTTTTAGAGCATGAATATTTTGGGTAAGTAAAGCTATTTAGACCCCTGGAGACCGCCATTTTTACTGCAGTTACCCAAGTCTTCAACTGAGTTCGAGAGAACCGTCACGACCGATTAGGGAAAAGCGTTCCTCAAAAGTGCAGTCACGTTAGAGAAAAACCTTCTGCAAAAGTGCAATTCTACTAGAAAAAGCTCTCGCGCAGGCAAAGGCATCCAGATAGAAATAATTTGTGGAAATACGTTTTGAAACTTAACTTGTGAGAAATTTTGTTGAAAGTTGGTCTGTGAGAAATAAGATACGTTCAGAGCCTACAACGTTGAACGAAGGATCGCAAATTACAGTTTTGGGACAGTTTGCAGCAAATTTTACAAGCTCATTACGCCAGGTTTCTGCTTTGACTGAAATTTCATTCTGTTTGGTTCACAAAGTGATGAAATTTAACAAATTTTATCCATACAAAAGCAGATCTATCAAGAATTACATGAAGATGAATAAATGGTGAATAATGACCCAAACCTCTTGAAAAATATTTGCTTTTCCGACGGGTGCACGTTTTTAAGGAATAGATTTTGTTGATAAACAAATCTGCCACTACTGGAGTGATGTAAATCATCATATTTTTAGGAGTAACATAGTGGAGTAACTCAGTGGTTAGAAAGTAAATGCGTGGGCGGGCAGGTGTCTTCGGGACACTGTTATCGGTCCTTTGTGCATAGAATAAAATTGAAACGGGAAAATGGCATCGATCATCTAATCACGGAAGCTCTAGAAAACCAACATAACCAACATGGAAACTTACCACTGAATGAAGACCTTCTTCACTATCAGCAAGATGGAGCCCTTGCTCATTATGTATTACCCGTCCGGCATTGGCGAAATGATAGATTGCCTAATGAGCGGATTGGCTGAAAAGAAGCAATCGAGTGGCCAGCTAGATCTCCAGATTTTACATCACTAAATTTTTTCTGGGGCCACTTGAAATCTGTAGTTTACAAGGCGCAGATATTCAAAATTTAAGAAATAGAATAAGTGACTGTAAGGTTTATCCCCCGAGAAGGGGGACATTTTTTATACATAAAAATACTCTAATTTTCTTTGCGCCAAAAAACATTGTGTGTGTAAAAGGGGTAAAAGGGGTTAATTGCCATCCATCATCGATATCTGAAAAACGCGTGTCCCTTGACACCTAAAAAACTCTCACAACCTGCATCTCAATATCTCTTCTGCTTCTCTTAATATTGTGAATAAAAAAATTTTAAATTAACAGCGTGTATAGCAAACTTGTTATCATGAATAGATGTGTATCAAAGTTATCTATTAAATTTTAAATGGAAAAGTAATAATACAGAAGTTGAATTTCTGAATTTCCCTGAAATAACCCGAAATGACCCGATTTTCAGGTTCTGCTTTCCCCAGAAACGCTGGCGGGGAGCGTCAAATTTTCCGGCTTTTGAGAAATTGCTTTGGAGCTTCTAATATACTGGGTGTCAACGAAAGTAGTTTAAGACCCCCTTTTCTCACAATTTTTAAGTTACAGAAATTAAGCTATGTTTAATCATTCATACAAACGCATAATAAGTCACTTCCGGATTAACCGGAAATGACGCCAACGTCATATTTTTAAATAGCACCCTGTGTATTTTTAACGGACTACAATACGTTATAGTGAATTTATAAAACAAAATCTGAATTAGTTTAAACTAATAGGCATAATATGTTTTTAAATTTTAATCACGCATGCTAAAAAATTGAATTTCCTTAACTAGCTACAACATGACTTTTTTAAATGCTGCCATCTTTCTGTTTTCTCATAAATAGTATTAATTATTATTTAAACACCTTTCTAATGAGACATTTAAATCATAATGTTAAATTGAAAAATCGCAAAACAATTGTTTCTGTTGTAGTATTTTACAAAAATTCAAAATTGTATAATATACAGAAATTTTTCTAACACTTTTTTGCCTAAAATTGAGATTTAAATGTCTCATTAGAAGGGTATAAAAAATCTTGATAATAAAACAACAAATGTGGGTGGTATTATTTAAGAGAAGTTGTTTTATAGCCGATTAATTTGTAAGAACATCGAGTTTTTGGTATTTTTGTTGAAATTTAAAATATATCGCGATTGCTGATTTAAACTAGATTCGATTTTGTACTATAAATTTACTGGAACATATTTTCAATAGTGTGCAGCCCGTACCTGTTAAAAATTGTAGATACATATTGACTTCATGGCCATCTTCACGCAGAAAAATAATTACATTCTTCACCCTCGTTTAGTAACCAATTTCAAATTTTAAATAACAGGCGAAAAGAAAATTTCATATTCTGCCAGACTCTGTTAAAAATATACAGGGTCATATTTAAAAATATTAAGTTAACGTCAGTGCCGGTTAAACCGGAAGTGCTAAATTAGAAAACCCGTTATATAATGCGTTTGTATAAATAATTGAATTTGAAGTTGAATTTCATTAAACAAAATTGTGAGAAAAAAGGGTGAGAGACTGCTTTCGTTGGCACCCAGTATACACTTCGAGCATAGCATCAGTGCATTACAAAACTTCTTAAACTTTTATGTTTATTTAATTCTGTCTCCATGTTTAGCCCTCATAGAGCGATATGAGTATAGATCTGCGCAATGCGCGTCTGCAAAGCGCATGCAGATGACTATGCAGCCTATACTGATACCACAACACTATTTGTGGCAGCCAGAGGGCCGCAACCAGCATTTATGGTGAAATTCGTGTTTTTGAAAATATTTAAACTTTCACAACAACTTAATTTTAGTTTTAGCTTCAGAATCTGGAATATAAGCTTCCAAATTGGCATGGAGGTGTCAAATGATAACAGAAACTACATTTTTTTACGAAAAAAAAACTTCTAGGAAATTTAACTTTGGTCAATTAACTGAACAGATTGACAAAATCCACGAATTTTGTCCTCGACCGTCTTTAAAACGCACTAAACCATAACCAAATAAAAATAAGTTTATACTAAAAGTGATAGGAAATATGATGGACTGTCTGCCTTTTACATCACTAAGCAACAGACAATTTCCGTTTCCTGCTAGAGCCGCTACAACTACAAATGTTTGTTCGTTAAGCAACGCTGATTTGCCGCCCTCCTTTTAGAAAACATTAAGATCTGATTTGCTCTCATAGAATGATATTAGTATAAACATGCGCAATGCGCATGCTCAACGCGCGTGCAGATGACTATGCTGCCTATACTGATACCACAACACTATTTACAGTCACACATAATTTTGCAACGCTTGTTGGCGACGAACGTTGGTGTTTTCTCTGGATATTTCTCTGTTAATCGTTCTATATATTATATTTTTATAATGCGAGGTCTTAAAAATGAGTAGACAAAAACGGAAGTGTATTTGTAATACTAAATTACAGATCAATCATCTATGTTTTAGAGAAGGGGGTTGCGAAAAGTGTCCCGGTTTTGTGTCAAAGATAAATGGTCGCATCATCCTCACCTGAAAACCATTTTATTCTCACAATTTTCTAGATCTGTATCGAGTTTTAGGTAATTACGTGTTTGTTAAAATACTTGGAAATTTCATTTAATTCAATTGATTTTATCGGCAACTACCATTTTAACTTCTGTATTTTATTGTATATACAATTCTCTGCTAAGAGTTGCAACAGGTGTAATTGTTTAATTTTTATTTTAAACTTTTATTCTCAGTAAATTACTTGCTGTACGTGATTTATTATAACAATAAATTAAACTTAATAATCTCAACTCTAGCGTTCATAATTTATGTAAGTTTTCCTGTCCCAGTCATAAGAAGAATCTTCTTTTTCTTCGTTTTACACGTTGTTACGCACTAAACACATGACTTATGTAAAAAATGTACATATTTTCCTTTTTTATTGTTTATTAAACTGCCAACCCGCAAAATTACCCATAAATTATTTTATTTCGGGTTTCCGCTCATGTGAGATAAATTCAATCAATCTATAATATTCCAAATGCACATTTCGAGCTCGGCAATAACAAATGAAAAGGAAATGAATAATAATCTAAAATAAGCTGCACCTGATCAATATTATTAAACAAGTCCTATAATAATAATAAACTACAGTTAAACTAGTTATATAAATTTATTAGATATTCGTTACGGTAAGTATAGATTAATGTACATTTCTATCACTCGGATTCTAGTAAATCAATTATAAAATTCAATTACGATATTATTTAAATCGAACTGATCGTTATTTTTCATGTAATTATTATAGCAACAACTCAACATTGCCATGATGTATAAAACTTGCAACTGTAACTGTATTTATTTTTTGAAAAATTATAAATAATTATATAGAGTTACACACTGTCGATATTTCAAAGCAAGTCGAAACATGTAAGTATTTAATTGATTTAGTTCCAATCAGTATTAAACTTGTAGCAGAATTAAACATCTTAAGTTGATTAGCTATGTTTAAAGGTAGCTGAACTCAAAATAATTAAGTGTAGCGCTCAACGTCAACGTATAAGAACAATACATTGTTATGTAACGGTTTTAGTTACTGATCTTGTGCTAAACGATTTTAAATATCTACAACTTCCGTATTAAATTTTTGCATGTAGAATATTAAAAATACAATTTTGTGTCAAATAATCAATATTTTCATTAAAAAAATTTTGTAATTGTAGAAACTGATTATAAAATACCAGTCAGTAAATTTAAAACTTGACGGTGAACTGCGTTTCCCCCCACGTTGAAGTTAAAAATTGAATTGTTTCAAAAGAAATGATTTAAATTCAAAAAGATAAAATAATATTAGTGCTATGTCAACTGGCGACGTTTGTAAAGCATTTTTTTGAATATCTTTGTTGTTTGATTTTTAAAAATTATGTGTATTAAATTCCGACATCGTATGCCTGTCAGAGCTTTTGGCGAGGAGCCCCTACTATTCTCACCCACATATTTACGCGGCTCTTATATAAAGGCCGTTGTTCTTTGTAGAGTGGATTGCTATAATATTCCACTAAATTTGGTTGCTATGATGTCTATAATTATTTCTGTATTATTGGAATACATTTTGCTGCTGTCATTTCGAACACAAACAGAGCACTTGATTTCAACAGCTTGCAAAAAGTTACTGGTAACGATAGAGATCGCGTGTGGTGACTTCAACATAATAATCAAGTTTCAATAATAACAAGAACATTAATGTTATCATCAAAAATCTATATACATATTAAATCTGGATCTCTTCTGGCTATCGCAACTTTTGGCGAGGGGCCCCTACTACTCCCACTCGCATATTTACGCGGCCCTTATATAGAGACCGTTTTTCTTTGTAAAGTGGATCGCTATAATATTCCGCTGAATTTGGTTCCCACGATGTCAATTATTTCTGTATTATTGGAATATATTCTGCTGCTGTCATTTCGAACACAAAAAGAGCACTGGATTTCAACAGCTCGCAAAAAGTTACTGGTAACGATAGAGATCGCGTGTGGTGACTTTAACATAATAATCACGTTTCAATAATAACAAGAACATTAATGTTATCATCAAAAATCTATATATTAAATCTGGATCTCTTCTGGCTATCGCAACTTTTGGCGAGGGGCCCCTACTACTCCTACCCGCATATTTACGCGGCCTCTATGTAAAAATCATTTTCCTTTGTACAGTCAATCGCTATAATATTCCGCTGAATTTGGTTCCCACGATGTCTAATATTTCTGTATTATTGGAATATATTCTGCTGCTGTCATTTCAAACCCATACACAAAGCACTTAATTTCAACAGCTTGCGAAGAGTTATTGGTAAGGATACAAAACCGCGCGGGGTGACTTATATAATAGTTGTGTTTCAGTAATAACAAAAACATCAATGTTATTATCAAAGATCTATAATCTATATGTTAAATCCGGATCTTTTCGTCCTGCCGCAATTTTTAGTAGTGATAAAGACCATTTTTCAATGCTTTTTAGGTGTAAATTCTGATCATTTTAGAAACTTTTCGTAAAAATAATAAATAAACTGTGTCGCGATGTAAGAGCCCGTCGGAGTTATTGCGTAAACTTGAGACAGGATTTAATATTTAGGTTGATATGAAAATATAATTTGCAACCTAAAATGTCAAATATCCTAGCTACTTTTCTTAGCGGAGTTTAGGTGATAATGTGAACTTGTTAAAACGACGATTTGAAGATACTTTAATTGTACTTGTTCAAGGTTAAAGGACGGTCTTTAAACCACTACACAACACACATATAAAAGCAAAGTCATTATATGGAAAATTTAGAAAAACGATTTGCAATTTGCATAAATTTAAAGTCATGTGTCTATTTTTATTCATTATTTTATTCTATTAATTTAATAATAGCGTCGCTCTGTTATGTCTGCAAAATAAATGAGAATCTCAAAGAGGCGGAGTGTCTGCTGGTATAAAGAACCCGGGCCGTAGGAGTGAGATTGAACTTTGCCTGCTCACGCCCAAGCGTGTACCTCCTACCACAGGAGGCTCACATTCCTGACGTCGGTACCGGTTATTATGGTGAGACCGGCTACCAACCTATCTCGGCGGTGTGCAGTCGACCGGTATTGGGACTGCAAATAACGTATAGTGAGAGGGCCAGTAAACTGCAGAAGCAGTTGCGATTTATGTAGTATCCTGTCAGTGGGGACTAAGACTCGAACCTGATGTCGTACTAGTAGCTTGTAGCGCCGTGATTGAGCGTAATTTAATCCGTGCCAGAAGATGGCCGTGGCGAATTACGGCTAACGCTAGGTGCCGCCACGTGAATCAAAAAAAGTGGCTGTAATGGTCAATGTTTGCGAGTATTATATTATATACCAAATCATAATATTATCTTTGCAATTTCTAGTTATTTGATAGTTTCTATTATATTACTGGTATTTCTCACAACAGCAAATTTAATATTTTTGTATCTATAACGAAATCTTGACCTTTATTTTAATTAATACTTTTCTACTCTCTGATTTCTGTCTGAAGTCTTAGAAGATTCGTGGCTTACAAAATATTGGTAAATACATGAATATTAACAATCAAAATCTAAAAGAAACAGGCACCAACACTTATTTCTATTTTATTCTTTGTTTTCGAGATACGACATAAACGTGGAGTTTTTAAACGCATTCGCCAATCTCAAAATTTTAAAGATTTTAGGGTCCAGGGTGCAAATAAGTGCATTCTAAAAATAGCTTAGATTCGTATTCTTCAGTTACCACGTTAGACCTTAGCCCGCGCATCGATATATCGATATGTGTCTTCAGTTTGCTACATTGCAAATCACTAAAATATTATTTTTAATATCTTTACCGTAAAACTTAGCGGCCGTAGCTCAGTGGTAACAGCGCGGGCTACCAATGCAGCGGATCCGGGTTCGATCCCCGGCCCGGTCGTTCTCCTTCGCAAGGCAACGGGAAACTAGCGAGGTGGATTTTCCCCAGGAAAACCTCTATGGAGAAGAAGTGCATGCACTTCCTGCGGTTCGGAGCCCACCTTAAACTGTAGGTCTCCTATGTCTGTCTGCGCAAATTATCTATCGCTGCGCACTAAACACAGACATAGGAGAGAGGTAGCCAACGCCCTGAATAAGGTATGGCACTATAAGAAGAAATAAAAGTTAGGAAAATGTGGCAGCTAAAGGGCCGTAACCAGCGTTTATGGTGGAATTCGTGTTTTTTAAAATATTCAAACTTTCATAACAACTTAATTTTAGTTTTAGCTTCGGATTCTGGAATATGGCCTTCCAAATTGACATGGAGGTGTGAAATCAACACAGGAACTACGTTTTTTACAAAAAAACTTCTAGGATATTTAACTTTGGTCAATTAACTAAACAGATTGACACGATCGACAAATTTTGCCTCCGGCCTTTTTTAAAAACGCATTAAACCTTAACCAAATAAAAATTAGTTAAAATAAAAGTGACAGGAAATACGAAGGACTGTCTGCCTTTTACATCACTAAGCAACAGACCGTTTTCTGTTACAGCCGCTACAACTACAAATTTTTGTTTGTTAAACAACTCTGATTTACCCCCTTTTGGAAAATATTAAAATCTGAAAAAGTTTGTTTCAATTAACTCACAAAACTAAACGAAAGACGATTTCCGTTTTCTGCACTACACTTGCAAATGTTTGTTATTCTGCTAAGCGACGACGGCGAATGTTTGTTATTTTTCAATGCAACGGCGGTCAAAAAAGGCTAATAAAAGGGCTGTTTTTAACAGAGAGCTCAATCTGTTTCAAGATCAAAAGTAGCCTAATCTGCAAATACGATTCAAAAAATTAACTCCTTGCGCCATCTGTTGCCGGATCGATAAATCGATCCGAATACCAACTCCTACCGCCATTTGTTGCTGCATCGCTCAACCGGTCCAACACAGACACCTACCCGAGCAAGTTCAGTTTGTTTTCAGTATCGAAAGGAGCCTAACCTCTAAATCCTACACGGTCCAAAATCTAAACTACCACAACCGTCTGTTGCTGGATCGATCAAACAGTTCTACACATACTCACTCGTACTGCACCCAGCTGCGAAACAAATCGGTTCACTTATTCTCTGGATCTGGCAGCAGCCCCAGCTCTTGCCACAGCACCGCAGCTCCAGATAAACGCCGAAGGACCTGCTTCTTGTCCTACCCGACGAGCTCTAGACATACGACCTAGAAAGCCGGTAGTGTACGTGCGTTGGTTCCTTACAGGACGCGTGTATCGTTTGTGCAAATTAACTTGTGATTTATGTACTCTACTCTTAAAATTAACCATCTTTAATGTTTCGTTCGTTCAATGTATTGTTTGTTAAATATTGAATAACATATGTTCTTGTTTGTTAAAATGTTGTGCTATAAAACTTTGACTGGATAATAAAAATTACATCCATTATCATAGAGGTATTAAGGTTACCCAAAAAAAGCAACCAAAATTGATTTTAAAATTTTTAACTGACCAAAGTACGTTGATATTAAAGAGCACCAGACACTTTAATACAGCGATGATTCACTAAGGAATACAGAGGGCGAGGATAACAAACATCATTTCTGCCGTAAATGTAAAAATGTAATCAATTGAATCATACAATGGGTAAAAGGGGAATTGAGGCGAAAGATAATAGGATGTTTACAAGAAAAGCTTCATGGCGTTGGCCCGATAACTAAGTAGTTTACTTTTTAGTAATGTAAAGGTTCTGCCGAAGAAACCAGAAATCACTTTCTAGTGGCAAATGTACTAACGCACTTTATAGTTGCAAAAATTATGTTTTGGCTAGTCAACAACAGAAATAGGCGTTTTAGTTAAATTGCAGCATAATAAGTCCGAGGAACCAGAAATTTAAGATTTAATTAGTTTATACATAATAATTATGTGGTCTCATTTAAAAGCTCTTGCCAAAAGCAGTTAGTTGGTGTTAACGACACATGAAGAATGCAGATGTGTATACAAACGTAGGAAATATTATAATTCAATTTCATAAAAAGTGCAATAAAAACAAGTCTGTACATAAATTATTAAACGAATCAAGCGTTTTTAATCATCTAATACCTTATAAGAATTTCCGTGAGAAATATTGAAGAAACAAACGACTTAAATTACTAAAGCATCTTCGGACCACAAAGCCGATAAATCTGAAGTACCTATTTCTAGTCGTAAATATATTAATAGCGCAATGTCTAATAATTAAAATTATTATAGGCGCATGCAGCATTATTTTTAATATAAATTACAAATAGAGTCAGTTATTCAAGCATTGAAACGCATCGGTGCGGTGGGAAGAAACTTGAATCAAGCTAGTCTGGATGCTATTTTGTGCATCCGGCGTGAACAATTCGAGCACTTGAATGAAGTTTTCTTAAGTTTTATAGTATTCATTTGCATAAAATCATAAGCAAAACAGGCTTTGTGCGTAAATATTATGTAAATTGCGGAACGCGTTTACGCAGCACGTAGCTTAAGAGTAAACGTTTTATATTTTCAACAAATACATACCTAGTACATTGTATTTGTATTTTAAGGTCTTACAGCACTTAGGCCACTTTGTCGGGTCTATTGTGCGTACTATGTTCGTTACTATATTCTTAAAAACCATTTAAAACTATTTTATGTTTAGAGGTTTCCAGGAGCTGACAAACTGCCCTGGCTCGGATTCGAACACCGAGCCAAATAGAGACACAGACTTCCGAAAGCCTCTGTGACCTTGGCAGCAAGCGCCTACTCCACTCGCCTACCAAGGCCCCCATACATACATAGTACATACACAGAGTGTTTCCAAATTTCAAGATATAGGAAAAAATGGGCGAAACAGGTCGCTGGTGGTAGTGATTAAAATTTACACCTAGTCATCTCCAGCCGCCCGCTTTAAACCCACGCGTTGGCTCATGCGGATCACTTCGGGTCAAAAATGGTTATAACGACTTTATTTAAAGATATTAAAAAAATGCAAATAATACAAAATATACTTTTTTTTATTAAAGCCAATTGATAAACGTAATTTCCAGAAAACGCGTTGTTAATATTAAAAAGTATCGTTTTTTTTTAATTTTTAAAATAATTTTTAAACTATTTTTTATCCTAGTGAACAACTTTAAATGGTTTATTAAACTGTTTAAAATTTATAACAATTGGCGTTTGTGTTTTTGAATAAATAAATAATCAATTTAAAATTTTTAAACGATCCCTGGAGGGCGTCAAGTCTAATTTGGAAAATTAGTAAAGAAACTTGTAGTACGCTGCAAGCTCTATTAGCTCAGAAAATTTTAAAACAATAGTGTGTGCAGTTTTTGACGAATAATTGTTTGAAAATGTTTATAATTGAAAAAGCTTGCATTTTTACAATTTTCATATTTCTTCATATAGCCCAGCCAGGGGTGGCCTGTAAACCGTAAAATTATAAAAAAAAATCAAAACTTTTTTGCTTGGTACGGGATCGAAATGCTGGGAAGGGGTTCGCAAAGGGGAGAAGGGGCAACGCGATTCTCGTTAGGTGTTAAAAATTCGAGCGGGGGGAATGGTTGTCCTCTCCTCGGACTTTACAACCGCATGCGATTTAATGTCGATAGCCTTCCCGTAACGCCGCTAGAGGATGCCAAACTTTGTTTTCTTTTTTTCTTATTTTTAGGATCGTTAAGTGTGGACCTCTTGCATTCAATGAACACTTCCATTCAAAATTTGGCCTCGTCAAATATCTAAATACTGCAAACTGCAACATTATTAATTATTATTATTAATTAATAAACTGTTCCTTCTTTAGGGTTTTGTATATTGGGTGATTCCGCCTAGATGTTCCTAGCTAATATTTCAATTATTTTTTAAGAAATCAAAATTAGCTGTTGCAAGCGTCTATAATATTTATAAACCTTTAAATACGCGCTATAAACACCATATTACTACTTCCGGTTACACCGGAAGTAAGGCCAATTTTTTTTATTAATAAGCGCCTTGTATTTTTTCAAAGATCTTAATATCTATGTTCTTTTTATCTGGCAGATTTTGATAAACCATTAAATTCTCTATTCTGTCATGTATAATAGCTACTTAAGAAGTTAAACGGTTGGCCACTAGAGGGCGTTGAAGTAATAATTCAAGTTGGTCATCAATTTCAGGTGTTATCTGATTAACATTATCAAAGCACAACACAACACAACACAAACCAAGCATATTTGACAACATTACATTTTTGTTTTCATGAGCTGCTAGATAACAATTACGAAACATTATTGTTTAATATCTCTAGAATTGTTAAAAATAAAGGGATAAAACCTAATATCACTGAACTCGCAAGAAAGAGTTCTAACGATATATCAAAAAATCTACAGGGTGTTCCATTTAAAATAAAAGAGTTGATATCATTTCCGGCTAAACCGGAAGTCATTTTAAACCTCTAATACCTTTATTGTATCCGCCGTATATCGGAACCTTCATGTAAAAATTTTTCTCAAAATCGCGGTTACCGTATAAAGATATTTGCATTGTTCCGTACTTTTGCCCAACCCTGTATATAATCAATGGTTTTTATAACTTTGAATTACTTTATATAGCAAGCAAATGATTCACATGGATCGCCGTTTATATAAATATCCTTTTTTTTTATTAATGTAAATTTTCAGCATACAACTTCAGTATTTATTTGAATATTGTTTCCACTTTATTTAGGTACATGTGTAATTCCTCTAAAGGTGTGATAGACAGGCAGTGTAGCTAATAATTTTTCCTAATGATTTCCATAAATGTATAATTACATTTTAATGCAAAACAGTCTGTATAACCACACATAAATGAGTAAATTATACAGTTCCTGAAAAATTATCACACCTTCAACATAATTGTTTACGATAAAAATTCATAGAAGCATTTAATTCACGAAACGACGACAACTCCAAATTAACCAACAGAAGAAATGCAAAATTATAAATATTAATTAGGAAAATCATATATATTTGGTGACAAAATTAATATCTGCAGGTAATATACGAACTTCAACAAGAAATATTTGTATTAAAAAGAAGATAACGGTCTACGTGTAATAAATTTAAACACCCACGCTGTTTTTAACAGTAAAACATTTTTGATGTAAAGATATAAACTTCTGTAATTTTTCATGAAGTTGACAAATTTTACCTAATTAATTTGAATTAGAAATAACAGTTCTTGAGCGTACAGCTGTTTGTTCTTTTATTCATTTTTTCCTATTCAGAATCTTTTCCAAGATAAATTGTTCCGCAGTTCCCTCATATTTCCAATTTGTTGTATTGTGGGATTCAGATAAAAAATACAAATTAGAAAATCAGCCTAAAAACAACGTTCAAAATATTGGTTTTGTAGCGACGAAATTATTTCACATGTACTAATAGTAGAGTGGAAATCGAACTCTATCTTGACAAAATTTTCGGGTTTGAAGTACAGCGAGAAATTTCAATATTACCAATACCTTTGGAAAAAATTTGAAATTATATTTTTTGGCCTTTCTATTTTTAAAAAGTATTTCCTATGTGAAAATACGGAGCTAAAGTTTTTAAACGGCGATTTTCTCGCTTTGTACATACACAAAATTCTAATTATTTTCAAGCTTTTTGCCGTTAAGACTGTCATGACTGTTAAAGTATTGCGGCTATGAAAAAAGTATTATTCATAAATTGTAGCTTGACTCGTACTGATTTTGTTGATGCAAATTACATAAACTTTCAAAGTGTAGTAATCACACAAAAAATATGAATAAAAAGAGTTGCAAATAACTCGAATCTACAGGATGGCTGCTTACGCATGTACGAGTTACGAGTTCTCGCGTCTTTCCTTTGCTGCGCTCATCCGGCGCCAGCACTTGTAGGGTACACTAGCGTCTGGTGTCAACAACAACCGATCCTGACCTGCGCAACTTCGTCTAATATTGGCGCATATTGTGCAGTGTTAAAGTATTATTCATAAATTGTAGCTTGACTCGTACTGATTTTGTTGATCCAAATTACATAAACTTTCAAAGTGTAGTAATCACACAAAAAATATAAATAAAAAGAGTTGCAAATAACTCGAATCTACAGGATGGCTGATTACGCATGTACGAATTACGAGTTCTCGCGTCTTTCCTTTGCTGCGCTCATCCCGCGCCAGCACTTGTAGGGTACACTACCGTCTGGTGTCAACAACAACCGATCCTGACCTGCGCAACTTCGTCTAATATTGGCGCATATTGTGCAGTGTTAAAGTATTATTCATAAATTGTAGCTTGACTCGTACTGATTTTGTTGATACAAATTACATAAACTTTCAAAGTGTAGTAATCACACAAAAAATATAAATAAAAAGAGTTGCAAATAACTCGAATCTACAGGATGGCTGCTTCCGCATGTATGAGTTACGAGTTCTCGCGTCTTTCCTTCGCTGCGCTCATCCCGCGCCAGCACTTGTAGGGTACACTAGCGTCTGGTGTCAACAACAACCGATCCTGACCTGCGCAACCTCGTCTAATATTGGCGCATATTGTGCAGTGTTAAAGTATTATTCATAAATTGTAGCTTGACTCGTACTGATTTTGTTGATACAAATTACATAAACTTTCAAAGTGTAGTAATCACACAAAAAATATAAATAAAAAGAGTTGCAAATAACTCGAATCTACAGGATGGCTGCTTACGCATGTACGAGTTACGAGTTCTCGCGTCTTTCCTTTGCTGCGCTCATCCCGCGCCAGCACTTGTAGGGTACACTACCGTCTGGTGTCAACAACAACCGATCCTGACCTGCGATACTTCGTCTAATATTGGCGCATATTGTGCAGTGTTAAAGTATTATTCATAAATTGTGGCTTGACTCGTACTGATTTTGTTGATACAAATTACATAAACTTTCAAAGTGTAGTAATCACACAAAAAATATAAATAAAAAGAGTTGCAAATAACTCGAATCTACAGGATGGCTGCTTCCGCATGTATGAGTTACGAGTTCTCGCGTCTTTCCTTCGCTGCGCTCATCCCGCGCCAGCACTTGTAGGGTACACTAGCGTCTGGTGTCAACAACAACCGATCCTGACCTGCGCAACCTCGTCTAATATTGGCGCATATTGTGCAGTGTTAAAGTATTATTCATAAATTGTAGCTTGACTCGTACTGATTTTGTTGATACAAATTACATAAACTTTCAAAGTGTAGTAATCACACAAAAAATATAAATAAAAAGAGTTGCAAATAACTCGAATCTACAGGATGGCTGCTTACGCATGTACGAGTTACGAGTTCTCGCGTCTTTCCTTTGCTGCGCTCATCCCGCGCCAGCACTTGTAGGGTACACTACCGTCTGGTGTCAACAACAACCGATCCTGACCTGCGATACTTCGTCTAATATTGGCGCATATTGTGCAGTGTTAAAGTATTATTCATAAATTGTGGCTTGACTCGTACTGATTTTGTTGATACAAATTACATAAACTTTCAAAGTGTAGTAATCACACAAAAAATATAAATAAAAAGAGTTGCAAATAACTCGAATCTACAGGATGGCTGCTTCCGCATGTATGAGTCACGAGGTCTCGCATCTTTCCTTCGCTGCGCTCATCCCGCGCCAGCACTTGTAGGGTACACTAGCGTCTGGTGTCAACAACAACCGATCCTGACCTGCGCAACCTCGTCTAATATTGGCGCATATTGTGCAGTGTTAACTTGTCAATGTGGTTGTTTGTGGAATTGTGATATTTACATCGAAAGTAAAGCAAGTTGATGAAAGTGTAAGTGTAAAGTGAAATTGCATTGTTAAAGCCGATTTTTTCATTGCTAATACATTGCATTCAATGCAAAACAACAAATTCTTTTTTTTTAATTTATAACATGCACGGTACAGCTTTGAAAATACAAAGCGAAAGTAACTTCTGATTTTCATTTTTTACAAGAAGGAATGTTAAAAATTTTTTTGTACCCTTTGACTGTGGCTCTTTAAAAAAATAATTATTAAATAATAATTTTTATTTTACATCGTACGTCTTTGTTATTATTTAACTTTTAAAGCACTTGCGTGTGATTAAGGAAGGTTACCATCTCTGCTGACGGCGATAGCTTTACAGACATTCCAGTTGCATGTCGAGGAGGTGCGCATGTCATGAAAGTTAGAATAAGGTAGGATCAGTTGTTGCTGAAGACACCAGACAATAGTGTAGGGTACTAGTTGGCAAAGACAAACAGAAATCTTGAATTTTGTGGGAAACGGTTAGTCCAGGCGAGTTGAAACAATAGTGGACCTCTTTTGTTAATTAGGCTACCGAGAATACAAATTTGCCACCAAAAATGCAAAAAAAACTAAAGTAGCGACATCCATTTTAAAGCTATAGAGTTCGATAAAAAGTTTTATATTTGTCTTAAGCTCTTATCTACGATCCCTTGCTGTAATTTCCATAATTCGGTTTTGAAAAAAACTGCTATCAAAAAACATGTCTAGCTTTTGCTTCAGGTTTCGAATTTTTTAGAAAAGCTTAACTAGAACTATAATTTTCGATATATATCTTCATTTAAATTTTCATCAAAATCGGTTCAACATTTTCGCTTTCAGAGGCGTCACACACCGATTTTCCACACACCCACCTAGCCATAGACAGACATTTCGTAAAAACAAATTATTTAAGACTCTTGAGCCCCAAAACGTGTATTTCCGTTAAAATCTAGATTTGTAAAATTTCCATGAAATCAATGCTGTGGCAAAGGTATGGGGACGTAATAGTTACTGTAAGATTACAATATTCCCAACGTGCTCAATTTTGTAGCTACTCAGGTCCTGACTTATTTTTCTCTTTTCTCTCTAAACGTAGATTTTTTTAAACGACAAAAACACCGAAGACCAATATAAATTCGCCTATGGGGGGATCGATGACAGCTATCCCCCTCTAAATATTACTGCAGGCAATAAAATACATGTTTATAATTTCGTTCTACTGTCACCGATTAACAATTTTAATTACCGCTGATTTTTTGTTGCTCTTCACTTATTGAATAAATAGTAAGAATAATGGAACAATAGATAAAAAAAGCTTTTAAGAAAAACCGCATGGTAGTCCGTCCCTAATAGGTATACTAAACTAGTAGGTCAGAAAGTTAAAAATATATCGCATGAAAAGTTTTCGAAAAATATTAGTGATGATTTGAATAATCAAATTATTGCTTTTGAAAGCACTAAATAATCGAATGATTCAATCGGATAAAATCATTCGGAAGTTTCTATGGCGTCAAAAGTAGTAAAACACTCTCCGCTTGCATCTAGAATGCTCCCTTAAAAAAATTTCATTCTCATCGTCTTTTCTCGGACTGCTCGGCAAAACAGCGTAAACCTTCAGCCTTGAATTGTATTTTTATTAATTTCATCATATCTCATCGCTAATTCCGGCGTGGTTTCAGTAATTTTTTATAAATCGCGAAGGTTGACATATTTTTCTGTTTTATAAATGATTTTTTTCATTAAAACCAACGATCAAACAAACATTCGCTTATTAATTATTACTTATTATTTAAATAGCCAATTTTTATTTTTCATTTGTGAAGTGTATTGTTTGTTATTAGTAACGGTAGTACAGTATTATTCTAACTTATGCCAATATTTCTTATATTTTTTATTATTTATAGTTTTGAGAGCAATATTGAAATTTACAAATACGACCCTGCGTTTAAATGAACACGAGAAACAAATTAGTGCAGTAGAAACTGCTGTATTTGCTATTCCTAATAAATAGTATAGTTCAAGACAAAACATTCTTATCTCGTTGTGTGTGCGCGGGAAAGAAGGTCGTCTTTATACAATCGCTTTTCAGAAATTCTGTATGCATTAGTGTATTCGCGTCATAATACCACGACTGGTAGTAATTATCGTATGATATAAACGCATTGGGCATTTGCAGTAGCCTACCGTAAGGGGGTATTGTTTCAACGCCGCGCCGCGCCGCTGCTGAACAGGACAAACCCGAAAAATTAAAAATAGTAAAATCATTCGAATGGTCTGTAATCTCTTGAGATATCTCGAGATATTTCGATTATTTTCATTTGAAATATTCCACCACTAAAAAACATTAATAGTTTTGACTTTTTTTAACGCATTTAATGGCTTTGCCAATCCTGCAGCTTTGATATTTTCAAAAATTCGTTTTAGAATACAGAAATTAAATGAACATGTTTAACTTCAACTTTTGGTTTAAAAGTTTTTTAAGGTTTTAAAACAAAAACCTTTTTTTTGGGATTGTTAAGAGCCGCAACAGAAATTTAAAGTTAAAATGTAGAATTGGCAAAAGTTCTTTCCTAATTAATGGAAGTAGGTATAGAAAATAAAAGGTAGTATAGATTATTATTCAATTCTACTCAAAAATCTTTAAAAAATTAATTTCTTACTTCTTTCTTAAGTCCAAAACCAATTATTATTGAAGTTCCAAATCAAGAGCACATTTACAAACGCACATAATATCACGAAAATTTAAACTTTGGTAATTTTTAAATATAAAATGTCATTTAAATCACTTTTATTGCCAAGAATTCACTTATATTAGTAAAGAACAAATACTTTGTTAAATTTAATAACCCAATTTAACAATTCCGTTTGATATTTGAACAATTCACTTTCGAAATTCAACACCGGAATTGACTAACCTCAGCTCCGTCACGGTTTATACTAAAATTTAATCTATTCATTTAAGGCTAAATCAATATTCACTAATCGCGTTTGAGTGATAAGGAACAGGATTCAATTCTTTTATTGGATCGTGCTCAGGATGAAGCACAGATTATGAAAGTGCATGTTGCCGGCCAGAAACCTGTTCAGTTATTGTTTAAATCAAAATTGTTTGAACAATTTAGAAATATTAATTTTTTGCATCTATCAATTTTTCTTCTTATTTTTTGGTCATATTCCAACAGAAAATTTTTTATGACTTTTTGTTGTAAAGTTAATAGTTTTTAAGTTATAAGTTTTTAAATGATTGTAAATACGCGAATTTGTCTAAGTATTTTCAACGCCTAAAAAGTATTTATATTATGAAAATGAGGTTTTTTATAAAATACAATTTTTTACATATTCTTTGAACTATTTATAATAAACTTCTGTAAAAAAATTTTCAATTTTTCACTTTTAACCCATGTTTCTTAATTATTTACCACGCGCGCCCGCTAGTTTTCTGGATTCCCTCAAATTGTTTCTGTCTCTTTGGCACGGATTTCTGCGAAGTCATAGTGGTCAATACGGTAATCAATGTTTGTTGTTAAATATCATTTATTAATTATTATTCAATAGTAGTTGATAAATATAATGAAGAAAGATTGTTTTCTTCGCAAATGTAGGATTGTTGCATGATATTGATTAAGATTAACTAAAAAACGGATAAATAAATTAGTAAAGTGAATAAATGAAATAAACACTGTAAAATATAGTTATTTATTGTACAAGATGATAAAATTGCACTTCATCGTCGAGAGCGATTTTAGCGTCGAGGCGTTAGCCGAGACGCTAATAAGCATCGTGAAGATAATGAAATTTTATCGTCGTGTGGAATACAACATTTTTTTCTATAGCAATTGTTAAAGAAGACCAAAAAATGAAGAAAAATCAATGATAAATTTAATTTAAAAGTGTCAGGAAAAAAAGTTTCACGAAAAAATGAGTAGGTGGCTAATTTTAGTTAATAATAGCACGTTTTAACAGTTGCTATAAAAAAAATAATAGTATATTATAGACCAAGGTAGAGAAGACATTTTTCTCAGCTGAGCAGAATTAATTCCCGAGATGCGAAGCATCGAAGGAAATAAGTTGCGAGGCTGATAAGTCTTCTCTACCGTGGTTTATATATTATTTTTTCCACTACTAGCACCTTTATTCCTTTTATAATTAATTGATTTTTCACGCTACCGGCAATGTAAGTAGGCCTTACATCCATAGCTACAGGGATCGTAAATGGCTGATAACATTCGTGTACTAGTTACCCTTGACGACGGAACTTAATAGTAGTGTCACTTACATTCCTAGGAAAATAATGTTCATTTTAACTGTTGGTTGATATGGTAACAAGCACAGACAACTTAGAACAATGGAGCTTTTAAAAAATAATTCCGATGACAGCTGTCAAAACGAACTTTTAAAAATATGATTAAATTTCCACCTGTAGGCCTACTTACATTGCCGGTAGCGTGAAAAATTTAATAAGTAACACGGAATGTATCGACTATTAACATTCTCGGCAGGCCACAAGCCTCGGCTTCGCCTCGGCTCGTATTTACCTACCTCGAATGTTATTACGTCTTTACATTCCTTGTTACTTAAATAACTATTACATTAATAAAAAATAAAATTACAAATGCAAATATGCACAAAAATAAAGTAGCCTTGCTTGAAAACAAGAGAATAGTTAATTTCAATTGACATTTATGTAAAATATATATTTTATAATAGTGCTTATAAAATGTCCAATTTTGATGATTTGAGTGAAAACTGCACTCCTCCTGAAATTAGGGAAGGTGCAGAAAGTGTTGGTGAACAGTTATTACCAGTAAAATCAAAAGATTTTTACATGAAAGTTTATAATTTTAAATAGGCAATGTGAGTACTAGATAGCAATTGTTTTCATTATTAACCAGTAGTTAATAATGAAATATTAGTGACCACTAGGAAAGAAATTTATCTTCTTGGCTCTAAAACAAAGTAAATAATGATATCGTTTAATGCTAGTAGTGGAAAAAATACTTTATCCGTGCTGTTAAAGTACTACTTTATCTACCCTTGATGGTAAAGTGCTACTTTTCCCTCTAATTTTAGTTAATAATAGCACGTTTTAACAGTTGCTATAGAAAAAACAAATGTTTTATGTTTAAAAATGGACACTGGTTTTTATTTCAAAATATAAATAAGTCTTGTACGACGTTTCACCTATTTTATAATATCACAGCATACATTGCCCGCTGCGACTTCGCAGAGATCCTATAATGCGCGTGTTTAAGTTTCTTAAACATATTTTAATAAGTTACTAGTTTAATATTAAGTACAATTATTAATCATTAGATAAACGACTTGTATTACTTGAATACAGGTCAGATTTCATAATATTTAGCTTGCAGTTTTGAATACACATTGCATTCTTTTATTAACGTAGCAAGTATGTGTAATAATAAGTTGGACATTTAAACTTTTACGTAAGCTAAATTTGCAATATTTCAAATAACTTAGTTGTGGACTTTAATTTTTAGTGCTAGACAATCATTTTAGACATGTATATATAGGCTGTGATATGTTCAATAAAATACTGTTTTTAAGAGTGACACTAAGACTACCTTGTCGTAACCTGTGCTGAGTCTGGCACAAGGGCTCTTAGAATAAGTCAAACCAACCCTTATTATTGTAACTTGGCGCAATAATAAAACGCTACACAAAACAGCATCAACGCCTCCGCACTCATTGGATCATCTCCGAATCTAACCCCCAAACTCACAGCGCGTGAGTGCGAAAGGGACAGAAATAGTTTGAAGGAATCCAGAAAACGCGCGGTGTAAACATTTAAGAAACAAGAGTTAAAATTGTAAAATTGCTTTTTTAGAGGTTATTTTACAAAGTCTAAAGAAAATGTAAAAAATTGTATTTCATTAAAAATCCCATTTTTAACCGACTTCAAAAAAAGGAGGAGGTTCTCAATTCGTCTGTATATATGTTTTTTTTTGTATGTATGTTCGGGCATAACTTTTTTGTTTATGAACCGATTTTAATGATTTTTTTGTGTTGGGTTCAGTATAGTTCCAAGGTGGTCCCATTATAATTTCATTGGGATTGGAGCTTGAACTTCGAAGATACTCTTCAAAATCTATTTTTTTAGCCTACTTCTTAGTGTTTCCGTATTTCATCTTCCGTTTCAACTAGCCGTCATTTCCTCATTTGAGAAGCATCCTTACTAGGTCTACCCATCACTTAAACTTGTAAAATAATTAAGAAATTGTTGTTTATTATATAATTATTAATTGTTTTATAATTTTTAAGTTGGTGCTAAGTAAAACATAAAAAGTATATACCTTGCTGCAATAACAAATTAGATTCGAATGTTTTACTTGGCACCGACTTAAAAATTATAAAACAATTAATAATTATATAATAAACAACAATTTCTTAATTACATTAAACGGAACAACAAATAAGTATTAAACTGTTGTATAAAAAACATTTATTTTTTGCTTTTTAGTTAACTTATGTCACTTTTGTGTTTTTATTTGAAGTCGGTTTTCTTTTTTTTTTAAGTTAATTATTACCTACTTCCCCTACCAAAGAATGCAACAAACAGATGGGATTTGAGCAATAACCTCCCATATCGAGACGAAGTCACACAAACTCTGACAAATTTAAACTTAGAAGGAAGTACACAGATGAATGCAGAACAATTATGGACGAAATTTAGAGGCACTCTTAAGGAGGCAGCTGAAAAATGTAAATCCTGCAGAGAACTAAAAAAGCAGTGGATATCTAATGAACTGTGGAATTTAATTGAGAACAGAAAAAAAGATTAAAGCGAGGGGTTTAGATAACGAAAATCGCAACGAAATGACAAAAACTATCATTAGAGCTACTGGAAGAGATAAAGAGGCATTTATATCGTTAATATGTGAGGAAATTGAAGACCGTTTACACAAAAATGAGCCAAGGGATTTGTTTCATAAAGTCAAACAACTAGCTCGAAAATTCCAACCCCGCTCACTCCCTGTTAAGGATGAGTCGGGCAAACTTCTCAGAAAGGAATCGGAGGTAATAGAGCGATGGCAAAACTATTGCAGTGTTCTAATGAACGAAGAAAACAAAAATAATCAGATACCAACACAACCAGCCACCGATACTTAGAACTGAGGTGGAAGCAGCTCTTAAAAAACTAAAGAGCAGAAGATCGGCAGGCAGAGATGGAATTGTTACTGAGATGTTGAAGGCAACCGGAGAAGTGGGAGTAGACATTATCCATCATATCTGTAACAAAATATGGTTAAACGGAAGATGGCCAACAGAGTAAACGGAATCAGTATGCATTCCGTTACACAAAAAGGGGGCAAAAGATGTTTGTGAAAATCATAGAACAATAGCTTTAAAAAATAATGCTCTACATAATTCAAGAGCGGCTAAAGCCATATCTACTTCCACAAATTTCTCAAGAACAAGCCGGTTTTATCCCCGGTAAAGAAACCTGAGATCAACTTGTTAATATTAGACAAATAATTGAAAAATGCCATGAATTTAATGTACCAGCGATCTTCTGTTTTCTAGGCTATTCAAAGGCATTCGATGCCGTCAAATGGGATCACCTATGGATGGTTTTAATGGATATGGCAGTACCTCAACACTCAATATATTTAATAAAGACCTTATATTATTCTAACAGTGCCTTCGTTCGTATAAACAACGGAACGTCAGAGAGCTTCACCGTCAATAAAGGTGTACCACAGGGCTGCGTTTTCTCTCCCATCCTGTTTAACATCTATGGAGAATATTATCAGCAAAGCAACAGAGAATTGGAACGGAGGGATATCGATAGGTGGCCAGAAGATCTCGTGTCTAAACGTAACTAAAAAAGGCCGATATGAACAAGTTGGCCGATATGATCAAAACTACTTTTGGCCGATATGATCAAAACTAAAAGTGGCCGATATGATTAAGTAATGGGCGTTATGAACAAGTATAAGGCGTCGGTCGTCCTTGCGTAAAAGTTACGATTCGGCTACTATCGGTGTTTATTACGTTTAACGGCGTCGTTGGCCGATATGATCAAGTTGGCCGATATGATCAAAACTAAAAGTGGGCGATATGATCAAGTTGGCCGATATGAACATAAAGTGCTGTTGGCCGATCTGAACATGTTGGCCGTTGTGATCACGTAAAATTGGCCGATGTGAACAAAATCTGCTTTTGGCCGATATGAACACTGGCCGATATGAACAGGCCCCATTCCGACGACACAACAGTTTTGGCTAGTTCAGAAGAAGATATGGCGGAAATCTTACAGCTGATTGAAATATACAGTGAAGAAGCTTAAACTTAATCGGCCAAAGAACTGTATTTTGGTAGTAGATACAGCAAACACACTACCTCAACATTTTGAAAATATTCGGGACATACCAAGAAGAACTGAAGTTATTTACCTCGGGGCACGCATTTCGAACACCGGTAACTGCGAAGAAGAGGTAAAATGAAGAATAGGGATGGCAAAATCGGCATTATTTCAACTGACCAAAATTTGGAAAGACCACCATATTACAAAACAAACAAAGAAAAGGTTGATAGGCTCCCTAGTATTTCCTATTGCTACATATGGCTCTGAATCCTGGACACTTAACGCAACGTGCCGCAGAAGAACTGAAGGTTTTGAGATGATTGTTACCGACGCATGTTAAGAATTCCTTGGACTGCGCGGAGAACCAACCTCTCCATTTTAAGAGATTTAAAAATTGACACCAACCAGCGACTACTACCGACAATTCAACGTCATATACTACGCTTCTTTGGTCACGTAATCAGACGAAGCAGGATTGAAGAATTTGGCATACACGGCAAAGTGAGATTCATAGATCAAATAAAAAGTTTCACTAATCTATCTATGACCGAGATAATGAGAACAGCAGAAGACAGGGAAACATGGGGGGCGGTTATCAACTCTGAGTAACATGAGGGGTCACGCTACTCGGAATCGAGTTACGATTAAGAAGAAGATACCTTCGGTATTAGAGAATTATTGATTTCTTGAAAATTTTCGAAATCGAGATTTTAACGAAAATACACGTTTTGAGGCTAAAGGAACCCAACGGAACCCCAAAAACGTTTTTTAAAAATGTCTGTCTGGTGGGTGGTTGTGTGACGCCTCTAAAGACGAAAGTACTGGACCGATTGTGATGAAATTTTAAATCAAGAGGTATACTGAAAGTTGTAGTTCTAGTTCAGCCTTTAAAAAAAATTTAAACCAGAAGCTGAATTTAGCCATGTTTTTACGGGAGCGTTGGTCCCACAACGAAATTTTTGAAATTTGAGCACAGAATTTGAGAGAAGAACTCGAAATCAAAAACATTTTTACTGAACTCTCTAGCTTTAAAATGGCGGCCGCTACAACTTTTTGAAAATCTCGACCATAACTGATAGCAGATAGCTTCTTGAAATTCGAAAATGGGTACTCCTTTATTTATCCTTTATATATCTGATAAAAGACGTAGAATTGCTCATGACTAGTAGAACCAAAATCTAATTTCAGTTTTTAGATGCTTTTATACTTGGTGGGGCTACTGTAGAAAATGTAAATTCCAAATATTTAATATTTTCAAAATAATATTTCTCAAAAACTGACCTTACGTTTGTTTTTTAAACTTTGTGGTCTTATAGAAGCAAACGTGGGCTACTATTTAATATTTTGCTAAATCCCATAATTCCAGTTCCTTCTATGATTTTTGAGACAATCAGCAAAAATCAGAAGATAATGAACAGTATTTCAAACTTTGTAGAAATGTATTGATTATGGGTATATAAAATACTTAATTACTTCAACAGTATTTATTTATTTTAAACTTATACGTATTTTAGCATGTTTACATGCCATTGTCAAAGGTTATAAAAAGTAAACAGTTAATGTTGTTATAGCAATAGAACTTGGTGACTTGATCTCGGTAATCGTCTGCAGATGACTTGATTTCTTATTCCAAAATATCCAATAGAAGAGAATTTAAGAGATCAATTTGCTCATTCATTAACGGTACAGTTTTTAAATGTTTGTGAATTTCAAAAGCTTCTAGTATATCTAATTTACGTTTATCATCACAAAAGTGTAAACATTTTATAGTGTTATTAGATGTCATTAAACGATTGTGTTCTAGGAAGTGCTAAGCGTAGTTAGATTCATGTGGGTGTTTGTATTTGTAACCACGTAGGTGTTCTTTATACCTAATATCAAAATTTCTAATTATCTGGCCCATATAAATCGAATTACAATGTGAACAATTTAATTTGTAAATGCCTGATTTTAGCAAATCATCTGTTTTTGATTTTGCATTAAACAAAGCATTTAAGATGTTTCTAGTTGTTTTAAAACTTACTTTATATTTATTTGTTTGGTTTATAATTTTAGCAATCTTTTCTGATTTGTCACCAAAATATGTGATCGAGCCATATTTAATTGTATCGGATGAAGTTGGAGTATTCGGATAATAGAAACTGTTGGAAATGGGTAAGAAACACTTTGATGGTAGCTAAAGCAATTCAAATTAGGAAAACACAAAATTAGTTCACATAGCGTTTTCTTTTATAAACAGGTCTAGTTTAGAACACATTCCCGGAAATTTAGAATAACATTTGCTAGCAGCATTTCATTTTCAAAACGACAGTACTTCAGACAGCTTCTAGATCAGTTGAAATGCTGAAAGGTGTGTAAATACAGTAAATAACTCAGTTTCTGGCATGCACTGTAAAAAATCAAAAGTAAAATCGTTAAAAGTTAATATTACCGGCTTATACATAATAATAGGTTTGTCGCAAACGCCCTGTATATTTAAGTCGGCATTGAAGAATTTCTTTTGACTAATTAACCGGTTGTTAGATTTGCATAAACTCTTCCTAGATAAATTAGCACAAGCAAGTTCTTCGGTCGACCAAATAAATTTTATACTTTGCGGAATACAACCGAAACTGTAATTAAGTAGTCAAAACTGGTTAACTCCGTGGTTAACTGTTAATATTATCGGATAAATACTTTGAAGTTAAGCGGTGTTGCTTTATGCACGCTTTTTCTAAGTCGGTATAATTAAGTATCTATCTTTTACATTTATTATGTCATCAGTCATCACTCATCAATTAAGCTGAAAGTGAAAAAGTGAAAAAAAATCTCAGAGTTTTCACATTTTCGTACTTTTGTAGGAAAAAAAGTTTAAACGAATCTGAAACAGAAAATAAATTGTTTATACCTTCCCATACCTTTGGTATAGTGAAGAATTGATTTCATAAAAATTTTCGAAATCTAGATTTAAACGGAAATACACGTTTTGGGGCTCAAGGGACCCAAAAAAGGGGATTTAAAAAAATGTCTATCTGTGGGTTGTTGCGTGGGTGTGTGACACCTCTAAAGGCGAAAGTACAGGAGCGATTTTGATGAAATTTTAAATCAAGAGGTATATCGAAAATTGTAGTTCTAGTTACGCTTTTCAAAAACATCCGAAACTGGAAACGAAAGGTAGACCTGTTTCTTTGCGTTTTTTTTCTAACTAAATTTGGAAATTTGAGTACGGGATCTTACAGAAGAAATTAAGGCAAATTTCAAACTTTCTTACCAAACTATCTAGCTTTAAAATGGCGGCCGCTACAACTTTTCGAAAATATCGACTTTAACGCCCATTTACTCAAAAAGTAGTTATCTGCTCGGGATCAGCTGCAACTTGTTTGAGAGTCATTTGGGGGTAATACACAATGAAGTAAAATTAATTTTGAAAATCCCAAAACTATCGCGATGGCGCTGCTTCAAAATTTTGGAAATTTTTGAAAAAATATTTTTCGAAAACTGCCTACGCGATTCTTCTTAAATTTTCTCAGGCAATACAGCTTGCAGTGAACTACAAAGTTGTTTTTATTAATCTCCCAAATTTTACTCTGGGCCTTCCAGAAATTTTTGATAAATTTTAAATTCAACAATTATTTATTCAAAAACGCAAACGCCGATCGTTAAAAGCATTTATAATTTCGATAAACTATTTAAAGTACTTTATTAGGATCAGCAAGAATTTTAAACTATTTTAAAAATTAAGAAGAAAACGAAACTTTTTAATATCAACAACGCGTATTCTAGCAGTTACGTAATTTATACTACGCCTATCAATTAGCTCTGGTAAAAACATATTTTTTTTGCGTATTTTTAATAATTTTTGTAATAACTCATTTATATCGATTTTTAGTCCGAAGTCCGAAGCGCATCTAATCAGCTGTAGGGCGGGCGGGCCCGTTCTTACTATTATTATACGCTATGCGACATTGTAGGGTTGCCTGTATAAAGTGTTGTTTTTTTAGAAACCTAACATACGCTGAAATGAGACAATATTAAGGCAAATTGAAAACGTTTTTACCGAACTCTCTAGCTTCAAAATGGCAATTAAATTACACTTTTGCAAATACGGCAAGTATTATTATCTAGTATGGGAAAGTCTACTCGAAGTTAACACTTCAGCGTTTTTGTAAATCTTTTTAAACGATACTTTGCTAGTGTTTATAAAGAATTTAATAGAGAACGTTGTAGTTCAGTCATTGCGTCGCAAATATAGGGGATGTAGGAAAATAACTTATGCATGGAATTTTTTACTTAATTCCTCAATTGGGACGTTCAAAAAGGACCGGAACATTGTTTTGGAAAAGCTATAAAAACCAGAAAAATCGTTTCTATTGCATCTTACTTTGAAAATAGACTTAAGAACAACAAAGCTGATAAAATTCTGCGTAAAACTAAAAAATCAATGTTTTATCCCTAATAGTTTTCAAAAAACGCTATTCCAAAGAACCCTATTTTTTTATTTTTAGCCCTAGATCTCGTACTTTTAAGATTTCTTGAAATACCGTTGTCCCCGATGATCATACTTAAAAGTAGTCCAAAAATGAGTGAAATACACTCAATTTCCTGTAAATCTAAAAAAACAACCGTCTAACCCTAATAGGTCGCGAGCTATAACCTCTCGAAGTAGAGCATTTTTGACTGCTTTTCGAACCTGTTTCGTAGGGTTACTGGTGAATTACATAATTGTTTATACAAATTTTCTTGGATTTTCTAAAAATTTTAAAAACTTTAAGAAATTTTGATAATTTTTAAAAATTTTAAAATTTTTTTTTCAAGTATTAGGAAACATTGAAAATTAAAGATTTTAAAAATTTTTAAAAATTTTGAAAATTTTGAATTTTTATAAACGGTCAACAGTAACCTACGCAACAGAAACGTGGGTATTAACAATTTTTTCCTTTTTAGAGTCCTTTGGTCTCGTTAGAGCGTGGGGACTTTCTCTCCTATGCATGTAGTGAGCGGGTTTAAATGAATCACACAAACATAGGGAACCTCAGGAAGTGCAAGCACTTTATCTCCAGAGAAAGTTTTCTACTAGGCAGAACACCTCGCTGGTTTGCCATTGTCTTGTGAGGGAGAACGGCCGTTAAAAATCCGATGTTCCTGTACTGGGATTTGAAACCCAGACACCAAGCATAGTAGTCCCACGTTCTAACCACTAGCCCACGGCCGTCTCTGGTATTAACAATAAAAGAGAACCAAAGCCCAAGATAGAAAGAAATCGCGTAATGTTGTGAAGTGGGTCAAGGCCCTTTGAAGGGCTATAGTGCCGAAGAAGAAGAATGATCTTTCAGGAACTTTTTAGCGGATGTTGATCATTGATAATTATTATTTTTTTGCTAAACTATTTATATAGCCAAACAGCCGTAGCTATACGAACGTATCACATTCATATCTCGCGCAATTATAGCTAGATTTCAATCAATAAGATGCTATATGTATATCAAATAACATTAGATAATAAGTTATTTTAGGGTGTTTACAGTTGATTCGTCAGATTTTAACATTATTTATGTACTAGTATCTTAAAGCTACTTTGGGTATTATTGAATTAATTAAAAATTGTTTAACCCCGATTTGAAATGGGTTTTAAGTTGTTTTAAAATAATTCTGAGAAAGTTCAAAGAAAATTCCATATCGATTTGTGATATGCACCAATGTCCGGATTTCTAGTCTAGTATTTAGTCAGTATTGATATTATGGGGCAATCAATTTATAACAAATTCTTGCATAATTCCTTTAAATATACAGTGTATAGTTGGCGCATGTACACAATTTTAAAGAATTATTTACGGGCTTACAACAGCAACACACCCACATAATTAACCTTAGGAGCTTGTTTAGATACGTATTATTTATCTGGCCAGCTGGTTTATTATCTGGAGCTATTTGATAACGGACTTGAAAAACGTAAATATTTATGGTCAGGGGTTTTGAAAGTAATACACCAAACAATTTTATGAAACTTTGCAAAAATATTTTTAATTGCAGAACCTCTACCTTATCTCAACAATAATGTAACACTGAACGAAACGATGTATCTCAAATATTGCAGTTGTAGTTGAAGAAAGCTGGCAAAATCGTGCAACGTGTTTCACGTATCACTGTATGGATTTGAGTACGCCCATTCTTTTTGTATACTTATTGAATTTGAATGAAATTTGTTGCTGTTCTGGAACTAAAATTTCGATGTTTCGTACTTATGCTACTCGATTTCAAATAACTTCAAGCAATTCCACATAACTGAAATCTAACCGTGAAATATTCTATGGGGGGGTGAATATTTTTATTCATTTTGAAATTATTTTTTATTCGCAGGTGAATGAAATTTTGCTTAATTTAAAATGATTTAGTTTAATAGTAATGTAACAAGATTTTAAAATTAATTTATGATTATATCACCAAAAAACTTGCAAGTGCTATTTTATAATTTTGATTTATTTTAAGTGGTTTCAAGGTAGTTTCAAACCATTTTTAAAAATTGAGGCGCTTTTGCAGTTTTTAACTCTGAGACGTGTAAAACACATTCTAGTCATTGTGGGCATTATACATGTTTTTTCTTGCAGTTTTACATTGTCTTTCTTTTTATTATAATAATTTTTAAATAAATTTCGGTATGTCTATGACTCACAGAATATTAGTTTTCTATTCATAACTTGTATTTGCATTTTTATGCACAGCAGCAAGCAACATATATTTCGCATAATTCTGCAATAAAATCATATATAAATAAATTACAGAAATATGAAAACCTCACCGACATACTCGTTTGCATAATGCATTAAGGAGAAATCTTTGTTTAAGTATTCATAAGAAGGACAAAAGTCATATTTTCGAATTCTACCATTTTTGTACTCATTCCTGTTTGATTTCATGTGCATCAAATATAAGAAAACGTAAACCAGGAACGCTGTTAACATATCAAATAAATTCATGATAGTTGATTAGAACTGCATGAAATGAAGGAATTTCAGGTGATAATATTTAATTTTGACAACAGTTGTTAATTCCGTTTTAAATGCGGCACTTACTAAACTTAACTTATTAAGATACGTTTGAATTTATAAAGTGGCTCAGAAATTGAAAACAACCACGATATATGAATTGTTAATTATTTTGCTGTGTATCAAAACGCCATGAAAACACAAATAAATGGACAAATATTATCACCTCGAAACACGCACAGGCAAACGATTATGTTTTTCTTAAAGAATTTTTAGGAATGTTGCACATTGTATGTAGTTGTCCTTGAAAAAATCATTAATTCGATCAAATATTGAATATTGATTATAGGTATATAAAATACTTAATTACTTCAACAATATTTATTTATTTTAATCTTATACGTATTTCGGCTTGTTTACATGCCATTGTCAAAGGTTATATTAGGAAGTAAACAGTTAGTGTTGTTATAGCAATAGAACTTGGTGACTTGATCTCAGTAATCGTCTGCAGATGACTTGATTTCTTATTCCAAAATATCCAATAGAGGAGAATTTAAGAGATCAATTTGCTCATTCATTAACGGTACAGTGTTTAAATGTTTGTGAATTTCAAAAGCTTCTAGTATATCTAATTTACGTTTATCATCACAAAAGTGTAAACATTTTATAGTGTTATTAGATGTCATTAAATGATTGTGTTCTAGTAAGTGTTTAGCGTAATTGGATTTATGTGGGTGTTTGTATTTGTAACAACGTACGCGTTCTTTATACCTAATATCATAATTTTTCATTTTCTGGCCTATAAAAACCGAATTACAATGCGAACACTTTATTTTATATATGCCTGATTTTCGGAAATCATCTCTTTTGACTTTGCAATAAACAAAGTGTTTAAGATATTTCTAGTTGTGTTAAAACTTACTTTATATTTATTTGTTCTGTTTATAATTTTAACAATTTTTTATGATTTTTCACCAAAATATGGGATCGAGGCATATTTAATTGTATTGAATGAAGCTGGGCTATTCAGATAAATTGTTTGAATGGCTAATGTATAATCGTTTTCTTTAATTAATGTATCAATAAGTTTAGTATTCTAACCATTAATATATGCAATTTGTTTAAGAATTGAAATTTCTCTATTATAATTAATTTCATCTAAAGGGACCATCAAAGCCCTATGTATCATGGACCTGTATGCTCCTAATTTATGTGTTTTATAATGACAAGAATCGTGCGGTATTGTAATGTCTGTTTGTGTAGGTTTTCTATAAATTTATTAGTTGAATTAATTTTAATGTTTAAATCTAAAAAATTAATGGACTTATTTTGTTCAGTTTCTAGTGTAAACTTTATGTATAAACATGCTAAAACATCATCAACATAACGAAACCAAAATATAACTTTCCCAGATTGATTTGATTCGAATATTTGATCTAGATTTTCAATAATTTATTAGCTAAGAAAGGTGAAATTGGACTTCTCATGGGTAAACCATCTTTTTGGAAATAAATTTTATTATCAAAAGTAAAATGATTTTGATTGGTGCAAAGTTCAAATAATTGAACTTTGTCTGTCTGTGAGTCTGTACGCAGAAAACTAAAATTGACTCAGAGATGCTAGTTGCTTTAGGATGACACGTAAGAAAATGAGGTTGGTCCGCCAAAAACAGGCGAGGGAGGAAAGGGGTGCTCTCCTTCAAAATAGACGCCCTGGAAAAAGAACCTTAGATTCGTGTTCTACGCATGTCGAACAGCCGATCTGCCCACTACCACATCCACTGACTCCTATCGATTTTCTTATATTTTAAACATTTGTCAATTTCGGTTTTCAAAATCTCCATAAGCATGTTAAATGACAATGAAAACAATTTTCCATTGAGGAAACTACCTCTGAGTGGTTTCCTTTTGCTCGTTTCCCTGAACAATTTAATCTCCAGCTTATGAAATCATTTCAAGGGATGAACATTGGTTGTAACCAGAAAATAATATAAAATTACTTGACTGCGTCAAGAAATGAGAAGAAGAAGAAGAAGAGCAGTCTACTTCAAAATAAACGCGGGCCACACTCCCTCCATGGTGTCATCGCCCAACAATTATTCGATATTTCATAAATGTGCGGATTTCGTCTCCAAAATCGGTATGAACATGTTAAATGGCACTAGGAACAATCCTTCAGGAGGTTTCCTTTTGGTCGATTACCTGAACAGTTTTTTAGATAATCGCAAAAAAAACTACTATCGTCAAATTATGAAATCGATTGTAGGTTTCAACGAATAAATATTCCTTGCAATTAGCAAATACTAAAAGTCAAAAATTTGAAATAGTACAAAAAAATTTCAAAACATTTTGAAAATTTACAGAACTCCGATATTATTTAAACTATAATATATTTTTAAAAATTCCCGTAATGTACAAATTTCCTAATAGTACAAAATTAAAAGTTTTTAAAAGTTTAAGTTTTTTAAATTTTTCAAATTTTTTCAACATGTTTAAAATTTTAAACAGTTTCACAATTTTCAAAAATTTCTAAAATGTCAACATTTTTTTAAATTTACTAAGTGTTGAATTACTATCAAATGCTTTTTTTTTATTTACATATTTTTAAATTAGATATTCATCTCATGCGTTGACCTAAGTCTTTCTACGCACAGCTACCTGTCAACCTTTGCTTTGCTATTCTCTCTTTGTAGCCTCTAATTATCACGTTACAAGAGTATTTATTAAATGTAAATTTGAAGTTATGGTAGTCTATATGGGATTAAAAATTTTAAAATTTTAGTTTTCTGAAAACAGACACTTATCTTAGTTTCTTCACAATTACTGTTGTGGTCCTTGACTTGATATACTATTTTCTTCTCTGGTTAGATTATTTCCAAAATAACACATCAATTAGCTCTAAATAACAATCTTATTATCATTTATTTAATCAAGACTGTTAATGTAATTTACAATGTAGCCTCAAACACGTATTAGATTGCTTTTACACTATCTTACTTTTGAACAATTTCAATATGATTCAAAAAAATTCTATCCGTTTTGTTATAGATTTTATCCAACTAGAAAACACTCTTTTCATTCAATAAAAATAGTTTTTCTTCTCTTTTTTCAGGAATTTCAAAATTTTTTGTCTCTGTTTACAGGACGAGCCAAAATACCAAAATTCCTCTTTCTTTTGCCTTCTTCCCTGATCTACTCATTTTTAGACCAATGACTTTCATGATCAGTGAGTCTTCCATTTTGCACTTGTCAAAGTATCAAAACGTCATTTACATCCATAACCCCCAAAAATTACATTTAACGAGAACAAAACAAGTAAGTGTAAAACTTCTCATATCTTAAAACTTTTAAACATTTCTTAACTAAAATAAACGGACTAAAATGCTTATATGCCTTCTGGTTATTAATTTTATATGAAGAATTGAATTAAATTAGTGCACGAGTTCGCAAGTGCAAATTAAATCTTAAGCAAATAAACGTAACAATCGTGGCCTACCCGAACTTACGAATTTAACATCCCATACGACTTAATACAATAAAGCTTTCAACGTCAAGTTAAAATTGATTGCTTATATCAGCCGTCACAAGTTCATATACCATGTACAATTTGCTGTCTTTATTCTTAAAGCGCCACCAACAACAATAATGCTCTTAGTATGAACAATCGTCAATCATATAAAAACATCGCGTTGAAAAAAAACGCGTGTTCATTCAATTTAATTCAAGATTTTTAGATTTCATCACAGCGGTGTACTTTTTGCGACATTGCAACTATAAATGGCCGTTGCAGTTGAGACTGCACCTCAATCTGACTGCAAGGTCTTGAATGCGCAATTTTTAATTACTGAAAGTGCCCCAAATTGAGCAATACGCATTGGCTCAGAAAGTTAAACCACCCACATTCACTTCATACGATAAGAAAGGATAATAAACACTATACTTTGTATTGAAGGTAACAATGTTGATAATTTAACTGTTACATTAATGCAACTAACCTGCAGCTAACAGATTGAAAACTGATAAAATGGAAATAAAATGAAAAAGCTATCGAGTACATGTTATTGTCTGTTACGCTAGTGACAAGCGGACCTACATTACTTGGCGTTTTAGTTTCTTCAAACTAGAAATTTTCCATTTTAAATTAAAGCATAAATTATATTTACACATATGTGTTAGTATGGCAGTCATAATTTCATTTGAAATGCGTGTTATTTCTCGTTTTTACAATGCGGAATCAAACCACTTTATTTTACAATTATTTTTTATTTGCCTCGTATTATGTTACAAAAGAAGCGAAGATATTTTTATTTTGTAGTGATACAGCCCAAAACCGCTAAATTAAAATGTAGGTACGTGTTAACATCTGACAGGATAGAAATTATTAGAAATTTATTTTATTGCAACGGCAACAAAGGACATCGAGCGTAGCTAGTCCCATATAAAGCTCGCATAGATAGACAAAGACCGGACTTTTAACACAAAACAGCAAACAATTTCGTTAAAAATCAATAAGTACATAAAAAGAATGGGCGCACTCAAAATCTATTCAGTTATATGTAAAACATGTTGCACGATTTTGCAACGTTGTACAACTACAACAGCAATATTTGAGATACATCGTGTCGTTCAGTGTTACTTTATTGTTCAGCTAAGCCAAAGGTTCTGCAAACTATTTTTGCAAGTTTCATAAAATTGTTTCGTGTGTATTACTGTTAAAACCCCCGACCACGCATATTCTACGCTTATCAACTCCGTTAGCTCGCGATAATAAACCAGCTGGCCGAATGAATAATACGTATCTAAACAAGCTGTATAGGGTCAAACATGTGGGAATTTTGCAATTAAATTCTCGTAAATAATTTGTTTAAAATTGCTTTTATGAGTCAACTGTATATTTAAAAGAATTATGCCAGGATTTATTATTAATTGATTGCCCTATAATTTAAATACCGACTAAATACTAGACTAGAAATCTGGACCATGCGCATATGTTTGTGGAGGTGGTATATGGACATCTATTAAGAATAACTAATAAAAATGGGCTAAATTTCCCTGAGATTTCTTATTACCACTTAAAAATGTTTACTTTTTATGTTTTTAACGGAATTTTTTCACCATTTTAGCCTTAACGGTTAGCACAAGTTCATAACACTTCTGCCACTTTTCGTCTCGCACCGCTTTTAAAAATTGTAACTCAACATAATTATTCGCCTACCGCTTAGACTCTGATGCCTATAATAATACAAGTTGGTTAAGCTGTTAAATATTCAAATTTTCATAAAAATCTATTTCAATTTTTTTTACATACGTATACAGAAAGTTGTCAAATAATCCTTTTTGGGTTTTTAATGCTCCAAAATCTGTATTTTCGTCAATGTCGAGGTTTACGATCATAACACGTACTTATACTAGAAATAGGAAAGTAAAAATTGAAGCAATACAGAAATTCTTGTAAGAGCCTAATGGGTACTTTTACTAAGGCGTCCTTTCCTTAATGATTAAGACAAGCTTCCCTTTCTTTAGTACTGCAGATTTACTGGCGAGCTAATACATGATAATTTTTTATTAAAAAACAATAGATACTGTTTATTTGCATACCACTTTTTAATTAAATTTATTGGTTGTACAGATCTTTTCCGTGCTTATGGAAAATTAGAAGCAAAAGCGATGCGCTGCCATACATATTAATTGCGGTTATTCTTTTATATTTTAAATCCGGATCCCTGTGATCTGTCTGAATTTGAGAGGAATACGGTTGCAGCTAAGAATATGCATAGACTTAATTAAGCCTTCGGTATTATGCCACCTTAGCAGCGTGCGATGGGTAATATTTTTTGCGTCCAGTCTAAACAACTAGAAAGCATTTCTGTCTTGTTTGTGCTGCAGAAGGCAATTTTTATTGCAACTTATAGTTTATCGTTAGTAAACCATAAATAACCGAATTATAGCGCTGAGCAACAGCGGTGGCAGCAAGATAAATAATCAATACAGAGTGCCCATTTTAAACTCCGGCCCTAATTTTTTTTAAATAGGCAACACACAATGCAACCCCCAGATCACTATGCATTTCTACCTTTTTTTTAAATTGAGATCAGAGTTGTTTTACAGTACATGTATCTACTAATGATTAAGTACGTACAAATTTAAGGTTACTTTAATAACTCAAATTTAATATTTGGCAACAATAACTACAAGAATTTAATAGGAACATAGTACAGAAACTAACGAAGCAGGTGTTCAAATTGCCTCCTCCCTTCGTTTTCGCAGAGTATAATTCTTCTACGCATCGAACCTCTAACACGAGCTAACATTTCCGGTGTGATAGAGCGACAACATTGAATTATCCTTTAGCGTGCATGTTCTTCATTTCGAATGGGCACCTCATAGACATCATTTTTTACTTTGCCCCACAAAAAGAAGTCTAGCGGAGTCAAATCGGGACTACGGGCAGGCCAAGGATGCAATGCACCTCGTCCAATTACGCGTTCCTCAAAACGTTGGTTAAGATAATTTCTCACATCCCTATGAAAATGCGGAGGTGCACCATCATTCAAAAACCACATGTTATTCCGTACGTTTTGAGGAACTGTTTGGAGGAGAGCCGGTAGTTCATTAATTAAGAAATTTAAATACATTTCACCATCTAAATTTCCATTAAAGAAATGTAGACCTATTACAAAATCGCCAATAATACCGCACCACACATTAAGAGAAAAAATTCTCTGAAAATGAGTTATCCTGATCCAGCGGGGATTGTCTTGGGCGTAATAGTGGCAGTTATGTCGATTAACCGTGCCGTTGTTTAAAAACCTCGCTTCATCACAGAATAATACCATACTTAAAAATTCCGCATTGCCGTCTAAGAAATTGACAATACTGAACACGATGCTCATAATCCCTATCTTCAAGATGTTGTATGGTATGAACATGGTAGGGGTGAAATTTGTTCGCTTTAAGAAGAACATTGAAAACAGAACCTTTGCTAATGTTTAAGGCATTTGCAATCGCTCTTTGACTTGTATGGGGATTATGCGTAACCATTTCAATTACAGCTACTTCGTTATGTTCAACCGTAACTTGCCGTGCCCTTACTTTTGGTTTTGAAAATTGACCATACTCTTGTAAATTCAGAAGAAGCATTCTAAATGTTTTGTCTGTTGGAATACGTCTACCTGGGAAGCGTTGCGCATACAAAGTACTGGCAGCACTCGCATTTTTTCGACATTCACCCAGAATTAGAAGCATGTCCACTTTGTCAGCGTTGGAATACATTTTGCACCAAAGATTAGTGATCGATATAATCTTTGTTTTGCACCGTTCAAGTAATGTGGCTTAACGAACTTGATTAGTTAACTGTCAAGTTAATGCAAACATGATTGCCCTGATCTTAATTATAGAAATATTTTGTTTTAAAATAATAGTCGGCAGTGACTTGTATTGTGTGTTGCCTATTTAAAAAAATTTAAGCTCGGAGTTTTAAAATGGGCACTCTGTATACTGAGTCGAGTTCCAAGGGGCCGCCGCCGTAGTACTATGGTGATAAATTTTGTTAAGAAACAAGAGCTCGCCATGTTGTTATGGTGAGATAGTTGGGGATTTACTAGTGACCTTTACCAAAATGTTTCCAAATTTATAAAGTTTCGTTTTTGAAAAACACAATACCAAAACAACATATTTGGCAACGTGAAGTTTTCCAATCTGGAATCGTTTTAAATTTAATAACATGTTTTCCCTGTGGATTTTCGTTAAATATTATATCTAATAAATATCAAATAGAATTACCAGTTGCACCTACATGAAGAAAGCTACGCTAAATTCTACTAAACAACATAATTTAGAGGAAAGCACCAAAAATAAATCTTCAGTTTTTTTAATACTGAAGGTGGATTAACAGTGTGGTATTTAGAAATATGATACATCTCCATTAGGAGTGGGTACACACGAAACTATGTTTTAGGCGATGACAAGGGCCACTTTTTTAAATTAACCTATTTATTGGAACAACTTTTAGAAATACACTTTAAGTGCAAGAAAAAAGACATCTGCAAAGATATTGCAAATTCATGTAATGTCAAGTTATAAATAAAACGAAAGATAAATTACAACAGTAACAACAGCACAATCACAAAGATGGTGTTTGCTGTCGAATTTTGAAAGTCGTTATTTACATATCACCTTAATCTAAATAGAATTAACGATACGGTACTTTTTATGTCAATGTTCGTTTAGACAAAACAATGCATTACCACTTGTCGGGGAACAACGTCCATTAACAAAAGCGAAGACGATGTTTAATATGACATCCAGTAACCTCAGTTTTCAGAACGTTTTAAGCTACATTGAATAGACGGAAGTGAAGTTTTAAATATCTTGTTCTGGATCCCACATACATCAACTTATGGGTACCGGTGTAAACTAAGGCTAAGAAATTAACGTTGAAAATGCATAAACCTTACTTAGTTTAAGTACGTCGAATTAATATTACTATTTTTTTTCTTTAAGACTAGCGCTAGGAATATTTATCGATAAAATTGACATTATAGATAATATATCGAAATTATTGATGATAATGTCGGTATTATCGTAAATATAGGGATATTATCGTTATTATCATACTATTTATACTTATAATTTCATTATCGATTTTCGATATTAAATTTTCAATATCGCCCAGCCCTAAACACAACACACTTTTTGCTTTTATTGCATTCAAACAACTTCTAACATTTTCAAATAATCGTAAAACATTTACTGCTGATCAAAAGAAGGTCAGGGTAAAATGGCCGTTTATCCCTGTGTACAGATTCTATTGGTAGTGAACGAATTATTATTTTTGCTTACCAAAAAGGTCCCAACGAATCCAACATTTTCAAAGGATCTCAGCAATGATTGCACCAACAACAAACACTGACACTAATTCATTTTTTAAATCATCACGAATTACTCGGAACTGTATTATTTAAAGTTAGAAAATACCCCGACATTAAGCAAATACACGTACGTAACATCGTTATCGTTAATAAGAAATCGGAACTTTACGCTCATCTTTATTTGTCCCGAAAATAGTCGAATGCAGTAATTGAATGCACACCTGTTACCATATTTCGTCTTATCGTAAACAAGTCCTATCAAGTTCTATTAGAGATTGGACATCAAATAATTGTTTAGTAGAGATGTGCTCGTAGAAAATTGTATTTAATACAGGGTGAACTAATAATTTAAAACAGCGAATCTAACACGTACTAATTTCAACAAAATTAACAATTATTACGGTGGTGGCTGGGAATATTTATCAATTATCAATATATCGATAATATCGATATTATCGATAATTTCAATAATACCTTCATAAAAAATCAAAATATAATAGTGACAAAAAAATTAAATCCAAGAAATATTGTAGTTACTAGACAAACATTAAATTGATTATTGTAATTGGCGCAATTATCGCAACAACTGAAGATATCAACTCATATTGATTTGCAACTTAGATCGCTTGCTCTACTTCAAACTGATGGTTATTCCTTTTTTTTATTAAAACGGCTACAAATAGTAATAGCGTTTTTAGTTAATATTAGAAGAAAAGTAAACTTCAACGCCTAAAAATTTCCTTATTTTTACACGGTGTATACACATACAGGGTGTGGCAGCTCGCTGTAATCGGTCAATTGCAGGTTAAGTATTAGAGATAGAAGAAACTTTCTTAGATGAGAGTTGTTTGGGATCGTGTGTACTGTCACATAAAAATATTTTGCATTATACAGGGTGTCCTATATCAGAGTGGCATAGCTAACTTATATTTTTTTTAATTAAACACCCTGTATATTTTTGCAAATTATTATTTGCCTTTTAATTTGCTTTTCGACTATTTTTTGTTTTTTTAAATCCGTTGCGGTGTTGCCAAGTTATTCAACTTTTTTCTGTAAATTTGACATTCGCAGACCTTACTAGTAAAATCTGTACAAGCGGTATTTTTATAGATAAAACAATTTGTTTTTGGGAAATATTAGTCAAGACCATGTGCTATTCTTCAGATGTTTCAAAGTTGAATTTGGTTGTACAGGATGTTTGTTGCCGCGGTCCAAAGTTTTCTAACTTTTATGTGTCATAACTTGATTTTTTCAAATAAAACCTTCAAATTTTTATTTAATTTTTGAATTTTACTGTAAATTTCTCATCAAACGTCTATTACATTCCCTATACCTATCTTTACTAGTTTTCCTTGTTTTATTGATTTTAGTATTATTTAGACAATCTATTCAAGTTTACCGCGCAGTATTACTTTAAAACAAATGAAAAGTGATTTGAAAAAAAAAATATTTTAATTTTATTTAAACAATTACATTACATTACAGCTTGTTAGAAGATGTACCACTAATAACTAGAAGAAATATGTAGCTACAACATAATGGTGCTCCTGCACATTATAGCGCCGCAGTGCGGGAGTGGTTAAATCACAGATTCGAAAGAAGATGGATAGAAAAGGAAAGACTGATGGCTTGGCCAGCCCGATCTCCAGACCTAACCATGTTGGATTTTTTTCTTATGGGGTTACATAAAAATCTGGTGTATCAAGAACTTCCAACTACCTATGAAAACATGCAGCAACGTGTAATACGGGTTTTTGGACAAGTTACAGTAGAGATGTTAACTAGAGTACAAGCATCATTTCGCGAACGAATTGGTTTGTGTTTGCATAACGAAAATACACATTTTAAACAGCTATTGTGAATAATCACAAGCTGTAATGTAATTGTTTAAATAAAATTAAAATCTTCTTTCTCAAATCACTTTTCATTTGTTTTAAAGTAATACTGCGCGGTAAACTAAATAATATTGAAATCGAAAAAACAAGGAAAACTAGTAGAGATAGGTATAGGGAATGTAATAGACGTTTGATGGGAAATTTACAATAGAATTCAAAAATTAAATAAAAATTTGGAGGTTTCATTTGAAAAATCAAGTTATGACACATTAAAGTTAGAAAACTTTGGACCGCGGCAACAAACATCCTGTATAACCAAATTCAACTTTAAAATTTTTTTAAAATAGCACATGGTCTTAACTAATATTTCTGAGAAAAAAATTCTTTAATCTGTAAAAATACGGCTTGTGCAGATTTTACTAGTGGGTTCTGCAAATGTCTAATTTGCAGAAAAAAGTTGAATAACTTGGCAACACCGCAATGGAATTTAAAAACACAAAAACAGTAGGAAATCAAATTAAAAGGCGAACAATAATTTGGTAAAATATATAGGGTGTTTAATTAAAAAATATATAAGTTTGCTATACCACTCTGATATGGAACACGCTGTATAATGGAAAATATTTTTATTTGATAGTACATACGACCCCAAACAACTCTTATCTAAAAGAGTTTCTTCTATCTCTAATACTTAACTTGCAATCGACCAATTACAGCGGGCTGCCACGCCCTGTATACAATTTAAGAAAATTACGAAAGAAATAAATCGTGGTAATATTGACATTTATAATATCGATATTATAGACAATATATCGAAATTATTGATGATAATGTCGGTACTATCGTAAATATTACCGTTATTTTCATACTATTGATACTGTCGATATTATCGATATTATCGATAATGTCGATATTAAATTTTCAATTTGTCCAGCCTTATTTAAGACTGTGAAATTTAGATTAGGTTTTCATCTAAAGTAGAAGAGATAACGCTTAAATATTCGTCATTTAAATGCTACCAATTACCAATAAAATTTGAAATATTTAACACGCTATTTTATAAAACAATTTTAAATTTAGCAGATTCTTTTTTTACGTTTCTCGCTATACCTAGTACCTATAGCTATAGAGGTAGGTATTGTGATCGCCAGGTTGGATTTGGAGCAAATGCGTTCATTCAGTGAACTTTTTTTCGCTTTGTGTTTACTGGCCGATATATGAGTTATGCCTAAAAAAAGGCACTTTTATGCCCAACATTTTTAACTGTTACATTTTGACTAATTAGCAGGTTTTAGGGCCTTGGGAGACCGATAAAGCGGACCCCGCATAGGTGTCTGTACGTGTCTGCATTACTTTACAGTCCAAACACCTTAAAGCAGAAGAAACAAATTTGTCTCAAAGATTGCTAATTATATATAATAGGATGACACCGCAAGAAAATGAGGTTAGTCCGCCAAACAAAAAAAAAGGTTGGAGAATGCTCTATGTCAAAATAGACGCACTCAAAAAAAAACCTTAAATTCGTATTCTAAGCATGTCCAATACCTGACCTCTATATCACCCCCTACTGTCCTCACCATCGATTTTTTGTTGTTTCAAAAATATAAGAATTTGGCTTAATATCGGTATGAGCATGTTAAATGACAACAGCAACAACTTTCCACCAAGGGAAGTTTCCCAATTTTCAAAAACATAATTTTTGGGTTTTAAAACACCTTCCAAAAATTTTCAATAATTTTCAAATTTTCCAAAAGTTGTCAAAAGTTTTAATTATTTTCATTTTCTACAATTTTCAAAATCTTAATACATTTCTAAACAAAATTTTTAAAATTTATTACTGCTTTCCGGAATTTCGAAACATTTATAAATTTCTAAATTTTTTTAGTACCCACAATATGTCTAACAATTTTAAAAATTTTTAAAAATTTTCAAAATTCAAAATATTTTTCAGTTTCAAAAATTAACAATTTCAAAAAAACTTCAATTTTTTAATTATAATTTAAAAAAAATTTTTAGTAGCAGTAACATTTCGAAATTAATTAAAAATTTTCAAAAACGTCCATAAATGCGATTAAGGTCTCGTGGCGGTTGCCCTACAGCGTGTTTGTTTTGTCATAGCAAACACTTTTAACTGTGATCCTGATCATAGTTCTCTATTTATATCCTGCACAACGTTTTTTAATTAGGCGCATTCTTGAAATACAAACACAAGCAGTTATAACGAAAGAAAAATTTTCAACTTCCATTCATAACAGTTGTATAAAGGTCATCAATGGAAGGTCGAAATGGAGATTAATTCCTTGTTTACATTATTTAGGTGAGATTGTTCACACAATTAATATTCCGCGGATATCTCATATAATTAATACAGTAAGCCAGCCATAAATAACAGTTAGTATATTTACATATACTTTTATTATTTACGAATTTGTTAATTTATTATAATTCAATATTTTTTTGTCGACTTTCTTTTAAGAGGTAAAGTATCTCATCTATACGGATTTATTAGTTACAATGGAAATTATACGGAAAGGTAGGATTTAGAAACCTGAAAACCTAGAAACCCACACTTTAAAATTAAATGGGTGTTTAACAAGGATGTCGTTGATTTGAATTTCACTTTATGGAAGTTTAAGTAACAGTTATTAAACACTTTTATTGGCCACTGTTAAAATTCGTTAAACGTTTTAAATTATATCATTTTTACAAAACATAATGTTAAATAATATTGTTGGCAAATAAGTTAGTTTGTGTTTCCTTGTGTTAAAGCAAGAATTTGTTTATAAATAATTCCGTTTGTTCAAAGATACTCGTTTAGAAAATATCCAATTTTTCTAAGCATGGCATGTTTCTGTTACAATAACTTTATAAATGTAACAAAAATGTTGGTGAATGTAAAATGACATACTGTTACACGTTTTTATAATTGTATACAGGGTGTCTGTTTATTACCTCAAAAATACTTAACGTGGTATGAAACTTGAGGCATTAAACCAAAATGTTGTTATTCAAAAATTCACTCCTGGAAAGTTAAGTTGCAATGGAAAACCAGTATAATAGCAAATTTGAGTTACAGCCATTAAATTTGGCAACAATTTTAAGACATATTCTGTAGATAGTTTGGGGAAATACGAAAAAAATTGCAGCAAAATGGTTTAAGGGTGGTGCACCCCCTTACCACGTTAATTTTTTTTGTCTTTGTTAAAATTTAAATAATAGAATTGTCACTCTACAGAAAAATAGAAGAAGAATTGCTGTATGTGTTAGTGCTTTATAAGATAAGTTATGAAAATAGAGATCTAGTTGTCGTGGCCTTTTAAAACCTTACAATTTTAAAAAATTAAAAAAAAATTTGAAATAAGAAAATTGCTGGAAATTGTAAACATTTTTAAGAAATTGAGTTGAAAATGTCTTAAAAGTTATGAAAAAAATTAAAATTTTTGAAAATTTAATAATTTTTAAAAATTTTTAATAAATAATGAAAATTTTATGATAGTCAGTGTTTCCTAGTTTCACCTAATGTCTATCTCTTGAAATTTTAAAGTCGATTTCATAAATTGGTGATAGCCGCTTTAGCGATTACTCAGTTAATCTGTTCAGGTAAACGACCACAAGAAAACCTCTCAGTAGCGTTTCCCAATGGAAGGTTGTTTCCATTGCCTTTTAACAAGCTCATGCCGATTTTAAAGCCGAACTCCGTAATGTTTTGAGAAAACTGAAAATCAATGGTGGGTGGCAGCGGGGGTGACAAGGAAATCGCGTTTAGTCAGATCGGCCATTTGACATGTGTAGAATACTAATCTAAAGTTCTTTTCCAAGCTCGTCTGTATTGAAGTAGAGTTTTGGCTAATAGCTGTATTTTTTCAATCACTCAATTAAACTGTTCAGGTAGACGACAAAAATAAAACTTCTTAGTGATGTTTTTACAATGGAAAGTTGTTTCTATTGTCATTTAACACGCTCGTACCGATTTTGAAGCCGAAATTCGTAGATATTTAAAAAAACAAAAATTCTATGGTGGAGGCAATGAGAAGTGATGGGGAGATCGCGTTTGCGCAGATGGGCTATTGGACATGCGTAGTATACAAATTAAAGGTTCTTTTTAGAGCGCGTCTATTTTGACATAGAGCACGCCCCCCTTTTACTCAGCGGACCACGAGACAATGACGGAGAAAGAATTTAAGAAAGGATTCAACCTTCTTTTTAGAACATGGCCGAGAAATAAGAATACAGTACATCACGTAGCGGAAGTGGATCCGCAAGTTAGAAAACAACTAATTAGTAAGTATAAAATATATCTAGGATTTCATACAACCTCCATAAAAGACTACATAGTAGTACCCAAATGCTTGAAGTGCCAAGACTTAGGGCATGTGGGGAAACATTGTAAAGCAGAAGAAGAAACATGCGAGACAAAAACATAAGATAGAAAATTGTCAAAACAAGGACAAGGACGCGGTATGCGTACCATGTCAAAAGAAGAACAAGAAATGTAAGGAAAAGGGGAAATATTGTCAGACATATAAACTGATGATGGTCAGACTGATATAGAAAACCGACTATGGTGAATAAAACCATAGAAGGGAAAGAAATCAAGAGTAAGAACATCAACGATCAAAAGAACAAGACAAAAACTTTAAAAAAGAATAAACCACCATCTAGAAGATTAAGAGATACATTAAGATCGAAGAAGTATCATGAAGAAAAGAAGAAGAAGCAAGAAATAGAGAAAACAATAACAACACATGAGGTAGGAACACAAACAGAAATAACAGAGATAATGAGCAAAACGAAGGAGAAAGAATAAGAAGATAGAGGTAAAACGACAACAGTCGAAGAAGGAAGGGTAAAAACGCAAATTGGAAAAAAGGCATGAAAGAGAAAGAGAAAAAAAAAGAAAAATGCGATGACAGAGAAGATTGAGAATAATAATAGCGAGGAAGACAGGATGAAACAAGATCCAGCAGAGATTTACAAACATTTTGAAGTGAATTTATGAATTAAGTATTTATGTTTTCCAAAACAGAAGTAAATTTATGTTGATTAAGGACGTGCATGGTTTTAATACTAGGCACAAAAATGATATTTATGTCTCTTTTTGTAGATTGAGTGCTTCTTTAAAGTCACCTGATTGCCTAGGAGCTAACATTTTTAATCATCTGCCTAGCAATATCAAAGAAAGCAAAACTCTTAGTTTATTTAAAAAGAAACTCAAAGATTATCTTATAGATAATTGTTTTTATAACATACAGGAGTTTTTTTTCTTACAAAAATAATAAATTTGTTTAAGAAACAATTATATAATTACTTTAGATATAATAAATAATAGGATGAACAATAGATATAAATAATTTACTGTAATTATTATTATGTTACCATTGACAATTCCGATACTATTTTGTAGTTCTATGGAAATAAACATATATTATTATTATTATTATTATTAAAACCTAAGACTAACGAGGCTGGAAGAGGAACGGCTACTTACAACAGCCTTAAGACAAGTAATAAGAAACTCCATGCCAAGGGAAAAACAATAACATTTCCGACACTGGAAGCGGTTGATAGGATCCAGTTGAAGAGCAACAATCTGCCCACAAAAGCGGAAACGCTGAAGGAGCTATTAGATCAAGTCTTCTTTAGCAGAGGGAAGAAACATATCATCGAAGAAATATACGGGCAATTCGCGATGACTCACGGTCAAATAACTTTTGACCCGAAAGAAAGCTGGCCATCATGCCAACTGCATACCAGACACGATTAAATGGCGGGAAATATTAAGATATCGCAGCTTAATGCGATGAGGAGTTCGACCGTGATGAGCGAAATACGGAAGATTGCGGAAGAACAGGAACTTGATCTAATATGCATCCAAGAAACATACACGCGTAGTGGGAAGATACTTGGCATGCCTGCGACGTCACAAGTCGTGGTAGCGGTATTGAATCCACTGACGGCAGTCATTGTGTTTAATCGCGGTATCGTGACGACGGTGAACAGGAAGCTGAGTGACTAACACTGCATGTGTGTGGCAATGAAAACGAAAGCAGGAGACTGGATCCTAGACAACCAATACTATCAATTTGCGGACAACATCTTACCGCACATAGAAAGGATTAAAAGAATATTCAGGAAATATCTGCATAAACCGGTTGTTGGCAGATCTAAATGCCAAATCAGAACTATGGCATAGCAGAACAACCGATGAAAAAGGAACAGAAGTGGAGATGATGATTCAGGAATTACAGGTGTAAGTGGTAAACAAGACAAGAAACCCCCCAACATACCAAGGAAGAGCTGGAGCGTCAACAAACATAGATGCGACTCTAGCAAATCAAATGGCATGCGGAAGAATTACAAATTGGAAGGTGCATGAGAACATAACAATTAGCGACAACAATGTAATAACCATGCAAATAAGTAAGAATTTGGAAAGGGAAGAAGAGGAAACAGAAACATGCCGGAGAAGATACAACATCAGGAAAGAAACTAGGAAAGATTAAGGAATGAACTTGATATGAACATCCAAATAGGGGAGGACATAAACGTGCACGACAGTGCAAAAAAGATAACACTGGCTATAAAGAGAGCCATGTACACCACTACCCCAAAAACCGAGCAGAATCGAAGGTTAAAAATAAACAATGGACGGAGGAGCTAACAGAGTTAAGAACCAGAGCAAGAAGAGCAAGAAAGACCTATCAACGATCAATAGTGGAGGAAGAGAGCAAGACAATCCTCATTTTTTTGCGGTGTCATTCCATTACAATTAGCAATCTTTGAGATAAATTTGGGTTGTCTGCGCTAAGGCGTCTGGATTGTAAAGTGTATACAGACACACAGTCAGACAGACACATACAGACACCTCTGCAGCGTCCAAATCCAACCGGAGGATCACAATACCTTCCTCTATAGGTATACTTCGTATTAGCGAGGAAGGTAAAAATCATAAGAATGACACAGTCTAATCAAAACATTTTACAAGTTGCACAAAAATACATTTATTTATGGACAAAAAAAATAAAAAAATATATAAAATGCATATAAAAAAAGATAAAAACTTTAATTTTAGATCAGACACCAACAATCTTGGCAAAATTTATAACAGTATTATTTAATAAAAATTGTTTTTTTTTAATTTCAAATATTTAGGGATATTGTGATTTTAGCTATAATTGCAAATTTCAAAATAATTGTTTTTATCAATTTACATCACGTCATGTTATTATTAAATTCAGTAAATTAATTTGTTTAAAAGGACAATTGCGTAGAATGTCCTTAAACAGTGTTTACATTAAATTCAAAATTAAGAGGATTAAATGATGTACAATTTTTTTGTCATATCTGATACATTAAGTTACGTTTGAAATTAATACTTGTACTTATTTAATAATTATAAAATCCAAGTGTTGATTTGTTTAAACCATGACTTACAGATGTTAAATTAAAAATATTAAACCATTGATAAATGTTAATAAAAAGCTGTTTTATTTGTATCTGGCTCTAAACCCCGAAAACAGTTTAAGTATTTAATAATTTTTCAAAAATCAAGGTCCAGATTACGAGAAGCTATTGATTACTACTTAATCACTAGAGTTTCAAAGTCCAAACCGCTTTCACCAATAAAAATCCATGCAGAATAAGTAGCAAATTAAAACCGTAGATTTAAATCGTAAATTTAAATTTTAAGTAGGTTTATCTTTACACCTATTAATCCGGGAGATAAATGAATGCATCAATATGCTAATTGATGAATAACATTATTTTTCTTAATTAATTAAGTAATTAATAAGTAATAAAACACGCATTTACCAAATAAACCTATATGAATCTCAACGCTGATTATTTTATATTAATAAAGACAGGATTGATAGGCAAAATAAAACGTCAAAAAAGGCAGATAAAAAGACATAAGAAATAAGCAAAAAGGCATCAAAATTTATCCAACTACAAATGCAATATTTGAGATACATCGTCACGTTCAGTGTTACTTTATTGTTGAGCTAAGCCAGAGGTTCTGCACTCATAAATATTTTTGCAAAGTTTCGTAAGATTGTTTCATGTATTACTTTTAAAACCCTTGACCATGCAATGTCTACGCTTATCAATTCCGTTATAAAATAGCTCGCGATAATAAAACAGCTGGCCAAATGAATAATACGTATCTCAACAAGCTCCATAAAGTCAAACATGTGGGTGTGCTGCTACTGTAAGTCCGTAAATAATTCGTTTAAAATTAAATATATGAGTCAACTATATATTTAAAAAAATTATGCCAGAATTTATTATTAAATTATTGCCCTATAATTTAAATACTGAATAAATACTAGACTAGAAATCCAGACACTGGATCTTAAGAGACTTGCTTGGACCGTAATGTGTCAGTTACTGTATCAGTGACAAGAGGATTAAAATTGAAGATAACCAGAAAACAGTTACTTTTCAACAAATTCGTTTCCATTAATTTTAAGAGTTTGAAGCAATATTTGGTTTTCTATAAATTTCCAACAAACCCTATATAAAATTCGGTTATCGGCCGATACTGGGAAATTTCCGATTGTCGCCGATGCTAAAAAATTCACATAAAAGTATCTGAACTTCGGCGTATCACGTGTTCACGTGTCACTCGTTATTCCGGCAGGCGTTGCATATGCGTGAAGTGCAACCGCGTAGTTAATTTAGTGTTGGTGTTCGTGTACAAATAACGAAAAAATGTCTTCTGCAGTTTGACAGCATTTCACAAAAAACACTGAAAACTTTTGAACAAAAAGTTAACAGCTTTCCATCTCCATTGTATAATCAGTTTGCTAAAAAAAATAGACGTCTATTTATCTGAACCAACTGTAGCAATTGACTAAATCTTTTGTTTTATTGGAAGGAAGAACTGCGTTTTTCAAAATTGAAAATAATGGCAAGAACGTTTCTTTGCATCCCAGCAGGTTCAGTCATTTCTGAACAAATTTTTTTAGAAGTTGGGCATGTTGCAACTCCTCGAACTAGTTTGTCTAGTGAAAATATACAAGAAACTAATTTTTTGAAAAAGAATTGGTATAAGAATCCCCGTTCCCTAACCGGGTAGCCTCGCACGTGCCAGTCAATAGTCAAGTACTGGGTGGTGGAGGTCCGGCAGGCGATGGTAACCCCCAGGATGGAGTGGCGTGGCATAAGAGACTTAGGACCTACGGGTGTTGCTAGCCAGCCCGTAGTATGGGTTCTAACACCTAAGCGGTAGCGCGTTCTCTGGAATGGGAACCCCGTTCCCTGACCGGGTAGCCTCAGACGTACCAGCCCCGGGCCTCTCACGTGAGCTGGATGGTAGGGGGTCCGGCAGGTGATTAAGAATGCCAGCTCCCTGACCGAGTACCCTCGCACGCGGCAGTCAGTAATCAAGTACTGGATGGTGGAGGTCCGGCAGGCTGAAGTGGCGTAACTGCCAGCATTAGAGACTTGGCCTCTAAGGGTGAGGCGCACTTTGTCTGCTCACGCCCACTATCTAAGTGTCGACTTAGGGGGTTTGTACTTATGTACACCCGACGCTGTTAAGGTGCCGGCCACTATGATCAGGCCGGTTTCTGACCAGTCTGGGCGGTGCGTAGCTCACTAGTGCTGGGACCTGCGAGGTTCTAACTAGAAGGGGCAGCGCTGCCTGGCATGCGCTTGCTTCGACAAGTCCAACCAGTGACTTTAATGGTACCACGGGGACCAAGTCCGAGCTCGCGGGAGAATAGCAGCCCCCGACTTGGTCACAATGTGTAGGACTTGTGGTAGCAGTGGTATAGCCTATTTGCAGGCTGGGCCGTCTTGGTGTAGTTCGTCGGGTGAGTTGGGTTTTCAGCTTGGGTACTGATTTGCAGAATCAGTAGATGTTTAGGTAGTCCCCCTCCACCAGTAGGGGCTTAGAGCTCGCAGCCCGATGCCAGAACTGGTAGCTTGTTCTTTTTCTCGTGTCCGTTTTCGAAAGCAAGCGCGTTAATCGAGCGTATCTTGATCGCGGCCGGCGTCTCGAATAGCGACACCGCCAGGAGGGAGGACGAATATTCTTTGTTGCTTGGTGCTATCCTAGCCTTTTAAATCAAATTGTGTCTGTCTGTCGGTCGTTCGTATACACTTTATAGTTCACACGCCTTGACGCAAAAAAAAGCAAATTTGATCATTTGATGAAACCGCAATAAAATGAGGTTGGTTGGCTTAAAATAGGGAGGAGTGGTGCTCTACTTCAAAATCGACGAGTTCTGAAAAACTTTTAGATTCGAATTCTACGCATGTCGAATACACGATCTGCGCAAACTCGATTTCACTATCACCCCTACTGCCCTCCACCGTCATCCAATCAAAGAGTATAGAACGTGAAAAATCGATATTAAGTTTTTAATGCATAAATATTGGTTGCCACCGAAAACACAAAATATCATAAAGCTAAGCGACTGTTTGAAAAATGGGGAGGAGAGGGGTTGCTCTACATCAATAAAGACGCGCTCGGATAAGAATCTTGGATCTTCCTACCGGCCACCGGTGTCCCCCACCAACGATATTTTCATATTAAAAATTAAACGAATTTCGGCTCCAAAATCGGTGTAAACATGTTAAATGATAATAGGAACCATCTTCCATTGAGAAAGCACCTTTGGTATGTTTCGCGATAAACGATTTGCAGTTTTACCTATTAAAATAATTAGCATTCTCTTTTTAATTATTAATTATTTTAATGCAAGGTACATTTACCTTATCATAAACCATAGTAACACTTCTACGCTCTCAATTTAGTATTTTAAATTGGTACTAGTTGCTTTAAAAGTATGAATAAAATTTATGAATGTTTTGTACTTAACAAGCGTACATATTTGCATAATTTATTCAAATGTATCGCTAAAAGTTAGGAGAAAATTTCTTGTGTACTTTATTTAAATCTATCGTGGATATTACTACAATTACTCGTATTATTATCTTCTTCTTATAGTGCCACACCCTATTCAGAGCGTTGGCTACCTCTCTCCTATGTCTGTGTTTGGTGCGCGGCGATAGATAATTTGCACAGACAGACATAGGGGACCTACAGTTTAACGTGAACTCCGAACCACAGGAAGTGCATGCACTTTTTCTCCAGAGAGGTTTTCTTGGGAAAAATCCACCTTGCTGGTTTCACGTTGCCTTGCGAGGGAAAACGACCGGGCCGGGAATCGAACCCGGATCCGTTGCATTGGTAACCCGCGCTCTTACCACTGAGCTACGGCCGCTCCGTAGTATTATCAATATATTGTAGAAAATCTAATTTAAAGCGATCCTTGATTTATAATACAACTCTTTTGCCTTGGTGATTGCTTTTTAGTTTTTTTAATATATTGAACAGAAGCAATTATGTTGCAATGTTATCTGGAAGTAAATAATTTGTTTGTTATTTCGACAGAGTCAATCTGAGGCGGCCATTACAGCCTACCTCTTTAGTTTAACGTTGCGGCACCTAGCGTAAGCCTTATCCGCCACGTCTTTCTTCGGGCCAGATTGAAATACGCTCAATCAGCGCGTCTGCTCAAGTTAACAGCGGTTCAACAAGAACAACCTGCCAGTCTTGACATCAGGCTGCGAACCCTAAGTCCTCACTGGCCGGGGGGATTACCTAAATCTCTACTGATTTTGCAGATCAGTGCCCGCGCTGAAAACGTAGTTCACCCGTCGAACTGCACCAAGACGACTCGATCCTGCATACGCTTACCACTGCCAACACGATTCCTACGCCGTGGCCAAGACGGGGACTGCTATTTCCCCGCGGGCTAGGACTTGGTTCCCGCGGTACCAGTCAAAGAAAGTTACTGGTTGGACTTTTCGGAGCAAGCACGTGCCAGAAGCAGTGCTACCCCTACCAGTTTAGGCTGCTCGCAATGCTAGTACTGGTCGACTACGCACCGCCCAGATTAGTCGGTAGTCGGTCTGATATGACCGGTACCTTAACAGCGTCGGATGTACCTAAGTACGAATTCCCTGGGTCGACACTTTGATAGTGCGTGTGAGCAGGTAAAGTGCATTTCATTCCTAGGGTCCACCGTCCTAATGCCAATAGCCGCGCCACTCATTTGCTTAAGTTCAATAACAATAGTCTAATTGTTTATTTTCTTTCAGTTTAACTAAAAAGTGCATTCAATTTTTGTTGAATAAATAATTTTTTTATATGTTTTTGGCAAGTTATTTTGTTGCCATGGCACTCTAGTCAAAACTGAAAATCAAAACTTGAACTGTGCGCAAAATTACTAACAAATTCAAAATGCAAATCTTGCGTTGAAACTCGGCACATCGAATCAAAATTGAATTTCGCACTTTTCTACAATTTTATTCGATATCGCCAATGCAAAGCAAAACATCGAGAATTGGCCGTATTTGCGAGGTCGCAGTAGGCTAGGTTTACAACCTACATATGAGTTCAATGCCTCAAAAGATGCATCTCATAAGGTTCTACGACTGTGCAAAAATTCAAATCTCTACTCCAAAAAATAACGAAAATATCAGCCTGTCTTCATATTAACTGCTACATACTGTATAATATAGTACGCCTGGTCACCTCATTTTTGGATTATTAGCATATCAAAATTGTTGTCGGTTTTCCGAGTTTATTTTAGTTAACGTGTGTTTAAGTAAAAATTTCCAAGAATTTCGCGTGTGAATATTTTTTGAAGCTTATTTTCTTCATGAATTTTTCATACACCTTCACTTTTTATTATTTAAATTCTCCCAGAACCACTTTGTCTGGAATATAAAACAACAATCGAAAGAAGTCTAAAAACGTGACTTTTACTCAAAATTTCTAATCGACTAGTTTTAAGAAATCTGTACACTGGAAGTACAGGAGTACAAATTAAGAAATTTCCTTTATTTTGAAAACAGTTAAAAATGTTTGCTAATCCGAATATAGTTATTTACGTTATAAGGCCGGGAGATGACTTATTACAGTAACGAGTCGAGATGTTTCCGGATGAGGCGACGAAGGAGCCGAATCTGGAATTTCGAGACGAGTATTGTAAGATCATCTCACGGCCGTGTGACGTACAACATTTTATTTCATACTGTATCGCATTTTAAAATTTTTAAATAAAGGATAATATTTTAATCAAGCAAATTATTAAGGATAATCTGGTTGCCTTATTTAGAGTAATGATAGCAACCAAATGTTTGAAAATTTTTCTTGTTTTGTGAATGGCGAAAGGTTGCGAGGCAACACTTCCCGGCCTAGTACTGTAAGGTGTCATTTCCCGGACTTAAATTAAAATAGTGTACGGTGGACAGTATGAAATAATAGTTGTTTGTGTACCAAGGCCAAAAAGTGGATTTTTTTAGGCCGTGTCTGAGTTTAATGGCCGAGGCGAAGCCGAGGCCAGAAAGCAGACGAGGACGAAATAACACTTTTTGGCGGTGGTGCACACAATATTTTTTAGGCGACCTTCATTATAAAATTTACAAATTTGTTAGATTTTTATTTATGATTTATTGATATAATTATTTATAACAACTGAACAATTGTACATATTTGTGACTCCTTCAGAAACGTTTATATTTTTCTAAAATTTGTTAGATTTTTACTTAAAATAATCAAGATAAAATTACTGCTGCAGCAACATCAAAGAGCACACAAATTGTTCATACAAATAATGAAGCTATACATGCCGAAATTACATCGAGTGTAAATAAAGAAAATATAAAAGTTTCTGAAGGAGTCACAAATATGTACAATTGTTCAGTTGTTATAAATAATTATATCAATAAATCATAAATAAAAATCTAACAAATTTGTAAATTTTATAATGAAGGTCGCCTAAAAACATTTGTGTGCACCACTGCTAAAAAGTGTTTTTTCGTCCTCGGCCAAAAAACGGTTACTTTTTGGCCGCTTTTGAGTACTAAAAATTCAATTTTTTGTTAAGGTCGCCTAAAAAAGTATTTTAAATGCTCTATCGAACTAATAAAAATTTATAACGATCAGCGTTTTGCGTTTTAATAAAATATTAATCAATTTCAAAGTTTTCAAAAAGTCTTGCCAGGCGTCAGAGTAAAATTTGGGAAATTGGTTAAAACACCTTTGTTGTTTATTACAAGCTCTATCGGCTCAAAAAGTTTAAAAGAAAATCGTGTAAGCAGTTTTTGAAAAATATTTTTTTAGAAATTTTAAAAATTTTGAAGCAGCGCTATTGTAATTTTATTTGGATTTTGAAATTAATTTTATTTGATTGTATACTACCTATAAAGGGCTCTCAAACAAGTAGTAGCTGATCCCGATCAGACAAATACTTGTCTAACATGTCTAATTTTCGTTTCCGGTTTCGGATTTTTTTGAAAACTTAACTGCAACTACTACAACTTCTAACTTATCTCTTGATTTGAAATTTCATTAAAATCGGTCCAGTACTTTCGCCCTTCGAGGCGTCACGCACAGTAAAACCGCTTTTTTGGTTTCCTTGAGCCCCAAAACGCGTATATCCGTTAAAATTTAGATTTCGAAAATTTTTATAAAATCAGTACATCGCTATACCAAAGGTATGAGAAAGTAAAAAAGTTTTATGTCATTCTGAAGAAGAAAAATGTTTAAAACGATTTTTCTGGAAAATGGCTATTCGTACAAAAAAAATCAAGAGTACTATTTTTATACATTTTTTAACGTAGCATCATATTGCTGGCTCAAATTGGTAAATCATCGGAGATTACAAAAATAATAAATAAAAATGATCCCAGTTTAGGACGCCACTGGTGTAAATAATTTTATTTAGATGGTGTTAGATAGTACCACTTACTAGTAGTAAAGCGTATGCTAAATTTAATTACTTTAAATTAAAACTTAAATTTCATTCGCCCCCTTCCCCGGGGGGCCCTAGCTCTGTTCAGAAGCATTTTAGTACACAGGTTTTCATAAGATTTTTTTAATAATTTTAGAGAGCACAATACGTCTATGTATAGCCAGCTCACCATTTTTGTTTCACTTTGTACTATAATACGAAAAATATAGCACATTTGAAAAAATTTATAAAGAATTCTCACAGCATTCCAATAACAATTTTGCGTAAAAATCCCATTCAAATGATAAATTTTACTTTTTTTATTACCCCTTACAGTTATATCATTATATTTTACTACTACGGGTTGATATTTCGTAGAAAATGACTTGAAAGTTTCAAGAATACCGCTCGGTTTTAAATAAGTTATTTATAAATCGATTGCCTCTTTAAAAGGAACTTACAAGTGGGTGTTTGTAGTGGTTTGGTTCAGGAACGTGCTTTTATAATGTATATCAATACAGAACGTTGAAACTAAAAGTAAATTTACTAAAAAAAATTGCTGCGGACATTGTCATAAGCAAGAGTCTATAAAATTAGATCATTGCGACGTGGGGTGCTAAGTAGGAGTCTGGAGTTGAGGTAGCCCCCAGTTTAGTAAGTTTGATTAATAAATAAACAATTTTAAGTTAGTGAAGTTAGTAAGAAGTGGAAGTGGTGACTCTCGCCCTTTCACTTTTGTTATTATTCTTCTACATTAGATATTATAAACTATAATAAACATTTATTTATGCGATAACCTATTTTTTCCGTTAATTATTTCAAGTTGAAGGTTCTTACCGCTGCCTCTTCGCATCGTTCTTGCAACTGGCCCTGCTTTTAGACCTAATGAACTGCATCGCACTGGTAGGAAGAAGGTGCAATACCTATTGTCTGTCTCTATCACAACACACAGTATATAAAAATAAAGTCCACACACGACGAGAAGTCTGGCGCATTTCACACTTGTTTAAGTCGCGGAACTAGGCGGGTTCGACTCGCCGCTCTTGAACCTGACGATGATGTAAGATGGCTCATACACCTGAGCCAAACTCGTGGTGGTTGTGAGCTACGGCTTCGCCGGGACTACGAACTGTACATGCACACCAGGTTATGTGGGCTGTTGCCTCGACAATCTGCTCACGCTGTGCGGTGATCGCTGAAGCTTGCTGCTGGTGGTTTGTACTCCCTGTACGCTTTTTAATGGTCACAGGAGTGGACTTTATCAGATTTTGTTTCTGAAAACCCACACAGCTCCACTACAAAGACCTAAACTGGTTCGAACGCGTAAACCTCCGACAGCTTTGTATTATTGTATTTCTGCTATAAATGACGTTTCTACTTTGTAGAGAAAATAATAGAACGAAAGAATTATTTCGAGTAACTGAGGCAGAATTTATTCAGAGCTATCCAATTTTATATTTATATTGGATGAAGGACAAAGATAATTCTGAACAATTTTATAGTTTTGGAAAGAACCGAAAAACAGGGCCGCGCCAAGCGGGTGTGCAAGAGGTGCACAGCACCCGGGCGACAGGCCTCAGGGGCGGCAAAAAACAGAATGCAAAATATAATAATAAAATTTAAAAACAACGTTTTTTTTTCATAATACGTTTTTAAAAATTGTGCAGGTGGAACGTCTGCAAAAGCCGAAAGTTTGATGACAAATTTATAATGACGTTTGTAATATTAATTAAGTGATGAGCACTTTAGAAAAATTTGTATCACTATTTGTTTTTTAGGGCGAATTCCAAGGTATTGTCCGGTTTTTGGACCGATAGATGTCTAAAATACTAAAAATAGGTTGACGAAATTGTTTAAACATTATTAAAGTAATAATTATATATTTTCACAAATTTTTAAAATTTGCAAAAATTATCAAAATTGACAGAATATTAGAATATCCAAAATTTAAATAATATAGGAAACTTTCAAACAATTTGAAAATATTTTAAAAGTTTTAGAAACTACCAAAAAATTTTTGAAAATTTTAGAATGAAAAAATTGTTGACAGTTTTAATTTATTTAAAACTTTAATAATTCCAAAAAATTTTGATAAATTATGAATGTTTTTAAATTTTAGTAACTTAAAAAATTTTGAAAACAATCGTATTTTTTATTGGTACTCAAAATTTTGGAAGTTGTAGGAAATTATAAAAGCTTTAAATTTATTTGTTCATTGTATTACTTAATTTCAAACAATATTTATTCGTTGAAATCTGCAATCTATTTATTACAATTTTTGCAATAATAGTGCTTTTTGTCAATTATCCAACTTAACTGTTCGGGTAAACGACGAAAATAAAACCTCCCAAAGGTGCATTTTCAATGGAAGATTGTTTCTATTATTATTTAACATGTTTATACCGATTTTGGAGCCGACATTCGTTCAATTTTTAATATCCAATTATTGTTGGTGTGGACACTGGGGGCCAGTAGGAAGATGGGGCTTAAGCAGATAGTCTATTCAATATACGAATCTAAGGTTCTTTTTCGAGCGCGTCTATATTGATGTAGAGCACTCCTCCCTCTCCTTCTTATTTTTAAACAGTCGCCTGGTTTTACATTATTTTGCGTTTTCAGTAGCAACCAATATTTATGCATTGAAATCTTAATATTGATTTTTCACGTCCTATACTCTTTTGCATGACGGTGGAGGGCAGTGGGGGTGATAATGAGATCGATTTTGCAAAGATCGGCTATTCGACATGCGTAAAATACGAATCTAAGGCTTCTTTTAGAGCGCGTCGATTTTGAAGTAGAGCACTACTCTCTCGTTTTAGCCAACCAACCTCATTATCTTGCGGTTTCATCAAATGTTCAAATTTGGGTTTTTTGCGTTAAGGCGTGTGAACTGTAAAGTGTACAGACACACCGACCGACAGAGAGACAGACAGACACCATTTGATTTGATAGGCTAGGACAGCACCAAGCAACAAAGGATATTCGTCTCTCCTACGGGCGGTGAGGCCCTTCGAGACGCCGCAATCGAGATACGCTCGATCAACGCGCCTGATTTCTATACAAGAAAGAGAACAGGCCACTAGTTCTAGCATCAAGCTGCGAGCTCTAAGCCCGTACTGGTGGAGGAAGACTACCTAAATCTCTACTGATTCTGCAGATCAGTGCCGGAGCTAAAACGCAGCTCACCCGTCGAACCGCACTAAGACGGCTCTAACCTTCATATAGGCTATACCACTGCCACCACGAGTCCTACACCGTGACCAAAAACGGAGCGGGCCCGGATTTGGTTCCCTTGGTACCAGTTAAGAAAGTCACTGGTTGGACTTGTCGGAGCAAGTGCATGCCAAGCAGCGCTACCTCTCCCAGCGAGGATCTCGCAGGTTTCAGCACTGGTGAGAAGACTGGCCTGATCATAGTGGGCGGCACCTTAACAGAGTCGTGTGTACATAAGTACGAACCCTCTGTGTCGACACTTAGATAGTGGGCGTGAGCAGGCAAAGTGCGCCTTACCCCTAGGGCTCAAGTTCCTAATGGAAGCGGTACGCCACTCCATCCTGGAAAGCACAATCTCCTGACGGACCACTTACCATCCAGTTCTCGCTGAGAAGATTGGTACGTTCGAGGTACCCCGGTCAGAAAGCGGGAGCGGAGACCCCCTTTTACCTGCCGGGCCACTTACCATCCAGCTCACGTGAGGGGCGCCTGGCTGGTACGTTCGAGGTACCCCGGCCAGGCAGCACGGTTCCCATTCCAGAAAGCGCACTACCGCTGAGATGTTAAGACCCATTTCGAGGGCTACACTTCACCTGGTGAAATCACTCACCCAGTCTCCATGGCCCCAATCAAGGGAACCTTAAACTTCTACGGAGAGAGGTAGGCGTATCAAGTTGAAATCCTGCCATAAAGGTGTCTTCGTTTACGCCTCTCATCTAGGTGAGGGTCCTTGGCCGCCTCGCCAGATCGACAGACAGACAGATACACAGCCACACACAGAAACACCGCGGCAAAGTATTCCCACGGGTTTTGTGTGCCGCGCCAAATTTGTCATTGATTTCGCCAATGGAAAGTATTTGTTTTATTTTTTATGTATCTGGACAAAATTATAACCACGCAGTAGGTACAAAAACTCCATGACGTTTGGAATTGTTACTATATAACGTTATTAAAAAACAACAAATGGTTAATTTTTTTTATCATAAATTTTGGGAAAAAAAGGTGTACGGCGAAAATGAGCGAGACACTTCGCCTACACTTTCATTTACTTTAAAAATTGTCGCATATTATATTTTCTATGAAAACTTTTGTGTCAACGTTAGTAACTATGTAATGCGTTTCTCTCCCGTATGTGTAGAACAAAACTCTAACCGAAAAGTTACCTGCAGGCCATAATGTGTTCACAAATCGACTTTTGTGAGAAAAAAAATCTATTTAGTAAGTAATTACAAGTATTGAGGAACGTGATGAAAACCGGAAGGAATGGAAATGAGGTCGCTTAGATGCAAACCAAAGCAATCAATGTTCAGTTGTGCCATCATAACCACACAACTCTAAACGAGTGTATTTTGTTGCTTTGCTTGTGTATACTCAACCAGCCAGCCTAGTTTTAAAATGCAGCCCATAAGAAAAAAAAAGTTGCCAGTCAAAAATGAACAATGGTAGCAGTTATACCAAATTTGATCGAAAATTTAGATTCAGCATAAAAAAATGTCCCAATAATACGTAAACTAGAAATTCGTAATATAAATGACAAATGAGTTAAAATTTCAGTTTTTTTCAGTTCTTTTAGAAACTAAGCATAACTTAAATTTCTTTAAAAAAAATAAAAGTATCAAGAATCCATGATAAATAACTAATAGCGCTTATCTATTTGTTGTAGAGATAAAATGTTACATAGACAGATGGTGAAGTCAAACAAGTAGCCCTTTAGTTATCAATTAGATCTTTATCTAGATAGGTAAAGAATGGACCCTATTTCTACCCACCAACTGCATCTACATTTTATTTTAAAAAATTGTTGTTGATATGTATATTAGTGTAAACAAATCTATAGACAAGAACAAAGGCTTTTCAAAGGTAGTTAGTTTATTTACAAAATTAACGTGAGCATTAAGGTGGCGAAACAGCCAACGCACTAACATCAAATTTGTATCCATTTGCTGGCGTTTCATGGCAATAGCGAATATGGCAGAACGGTATACAGACTTACCTTTCGTTGCCAAAATTTCGTATATTTGCATACGTCATGGTTTACTGCTTCGTTAGTGCTCTTTTGCACTTCTATTTCGAATTTGATCAATCTGTGTTAAAAGAGCCACATCACATGGTTAATTTCGCTAATTTTGCATTTAGTAGAGAAAATTCTAAAATTGTATTTTTCTTAGCTCGTCGGCTAGTGATTTGTTAGTGCTCTTTTAGACTCTATACTAAATGGAGCAATTTAGTTATAAAGTTCAGCAAGTATGTATTTTCAGGTGTCATTCACACAAGTGTATGTTTCAGTAGTGATCAAGCTTATGAGATTATGACTAGAAGAATACCAGACGCTGCAAAAATTCAATAATGAAATGGTCAGTTTAACTAGAAATTTTTATATCATTTATTCATTTGCTATATTGGCCTATACAGCTTATGTTTTTCCTCAAATCTTACCATAAACATATTAATAATCCACTATTATAAGTCCTAAGTATGATATTGTCACGATGTTGATTAGTTAAGCAAAATAACTAAATAGTTTATTAATAGTTTCTTAATTTTCATAGACATTAATAAAAGTTGCACGATATGGTTTAAAACTCATGTCAAAAGTTATAATTAAACATGACCAACTTTGGATATTAGCGAGACAGGTTTACTACTAGTGTTATAAAAACATCAATACTCTTGAGTATTTATAAAAAATTTGCATGACAGTTTTCCAGTCAGTTTGTAGAAATTAGTTAACGGTCATTATCCAGAAGCCCTGAGTTTGGATTATTACCCTTCGAGTTTCGGTCTCGGACAAGTCTTTTTTCTACATTTATTGTTTCTGTGTTCATGTAAAATTAAACTAATTTGAGTAACTGTGTATTTTATTCAGCCAAGTTATATTATCATTAGAAGTTGTGTTGAATTCAGACATAATCACGTACGCAATGAAACCATAACACCTTTAGTTTATGCTATTTTGCAACAAAGTTAAACAGGTGACTGAGATACATCATCTAAATACATATCATTTTTAACACATGTTCGTTGCATGATCATTCTTAGTATTTTACTCACTTAAATGAAATACTGGGTTAACTTTGCTATAACAATAAAGTTTTGTTTTTTTAAATATCAGCACAAAGCATTTGTTTTACTATACTATATAATTACGTTGCTGTAAAATGGTTAATTTATAAAAATAACTTCTGCTTAGGCAAAAAAATCGGTTTTGAAATACTAACCGTTAATGGACCGACCGCGAGATATGGTTGCACCCTAATAGCTCGCGCCTTTTCGAGCTCGGTCTTTCCAATAAAAACATAAAGTTACTGAATAGGAAAATCAGTATTTCTATTTTTCTAGTCAATTGCTATTTGACCACGAAGAAGCTTTGTTTCTTTCTTAATCGTTATCCTCATTTACCGTACAGCCGGTGTAGAGGTAGTTCCATTCAGTTCGAGTTTGTCTTATTGCTATGTTACGGCGGGTAGTGGGGCTGTTGAGCCTTTAACCACTACATCCCCTCAGCTTACGCCAAACCCTTGGCATTACAATCACTCGTCCGTTTGCTCATCCATCTATACTTTGAGAAGGATTCCAACCCCTCTAACGACTGCCGCGTTGTTAATGCGACATCCGGGACCACTTATTAGTGTGCCATTACGAGAACACGAGGCGCCGCGTTGACTCGGCTTTCGGACACCCATCCAAGTACTGACCAGGCAGAGCTACGCTTAACTTTGCTGATCGCACTCAAATGGTTATTCTAACCGCGCCAACTCGGAACCCAGGAAGAAGCTATTTGCGTAAAATAACCATTTTCCTGAGATGTGTTATATACGTTGGAAAAACGTATGACTACCTCAGAGGTTTCCGCTATTATTATTTCTTCGAAAAAGCGATCGGACATTTCAATTTAGTTGTTTAGCGTTTTCCACTTTCGCGGTATTAATTTGTGTTTTCGGTGATAGCTGCCAAAGCTGTGACGCTATCACATTTTTTTAACAGCAGCAAGGTCCATGTTATACATCATCGGAAATCTCGTTTCATTCTGAGCATTATCCTACATTTTGGTGACATTCTCACAAACCGTTTCAAAATGACGGCCGCTTAAAGTTTTAAAATTATAAATTAAGGTTTTCTTTATGAAATTGCCTTCTATCGTTTTTTGTAATGTAAAATCTGTTTTAACCTTTTGAATCCAAAATTTAGAGTTACTTAGAATAATGAATAAATGAGTCTAAGATTAAAAAGAACACTATTTTTTATTTGACAAAAATTTAACAAGGTTGCATATTAATACCTAAATAAAAACAATTTACATTTTTTACTGGTCACCGTAAATGTTGAAATGAGTGACAGTCTACTGTTTGCTTAGCAGTTTCCTAACATGAAGGCAAATTCATGTTGAACCTTGCATTATGACAAAAGAACTGAATCTGAAATCGCTCAATCAGCGCGCCTACTCAAGTTAATAACGGTTCAACGAAAACAAGCTACCAATCATGACATTAATCTGCGATCCCTAACTCCCCACGGGAGGGAGGGGGGATTACTTAAATCTCTACTGATTCTGTAATTCAGTGCCCGAGCTGAAACGCAGCTGATCCGTCAAACGCTCCAAGACCACGCTAGCTTACCATTGCCACCACCAGCCCTACGCCATGACCAAAACGGGGATTGCTATTTCCCTGCGAGTTCGAACTTGCTCCTTGTGGTACCAGTCAATAAAGTCGAACTTTCAGAAACAGCCGAAGCTGTCCCTACCAGTTGGGCTACTTGCAGTACCCAGCGCTGGTCAACTTCGTACCGCGCAGATGGTTCGGTAGCTAGTCTGATCGTAGCGACCTGTAACTTAACAACTTCGGGTGGGCTAAAGCACGAGTTCTCTGGGCCGACACCTTGATAGTGGGCGTGAGGAGGCACCACACTCATAGCGTCTAGATCACTAATGCCAGCAGCCACGTCACTCCGTCCTGGAGCTTACTTTCACCTGCCTAAATCGTTGGCTTCCAACCACCCAGTTTATTGCCTGGGCAAATTTATAACCCGTAGAGTCATCCAGATGTAATGACTGGGACGCAGGCACATTTAAAGGCGCGGTCAGGGAGCAGGGCTTCCGTTTCAGAAAACGCGCTACCGCTCAGGGGCGGAGGGGTCAGTAAAACTCTACCTTGTGAAATCATTAACCCAGTTCTACATGGTCCTAATTAAAGTGAACTAAGCTAAGCTAGGCATGTAAGGCATGTTCTGATCTAACAGTAACTGTTGGAACTTGAACGCCGTGGTGTTAGTGAATAAGTGTTTAAAGACGGTACCGAGTAGACCGCCATATCATTCTACAAACTCCAACGTGAGATGAGTTAGTTGCTGTTTCTGCTTCGATTTATAAGTACGATTATTAGTTATTATATAAATAATCTAAAATTTCATTTTTTGTTTTGAAGTATCCCACTTGTTTTTATAAACATTATTTTACTAAATATTAAGACATATATTTATATTTTCATATTTTTTATTATTTGGACTCTTACAGCAATATTAATATTTTCAAATACGACCCTGGGCTGAAATGACCGCGCAAAACAGTGAGGTGCTAACTGCCGTGTCTGCTACTTCTAATATCGGAATATTCAAATTAAATCATTTTTATGTCGTTGTTCTCCGTGTTTGCTCGGCGAAGAACGCCGTCTTTATTCATTCGGATTTCGCGAATTCTGTCTGCATTCGCATCATGATACCACGACTCGTAGCTGGCTAACGTAACGGCTATTACTGCAACGTTTGCTTTCAACGCAAACCATACCAAATTTTGTAAAATTTTTTGAATAATTTTCTGTAACCTCTGAGATATAACGATTATTTTCATTTGAAAGATCTCATCACTAATGCAAATATCCAAGATTCAATATTTATTGTTTTAACGTTGCAGAAACAATTTGAAACGTATGTCGTTGTTGTGAACTTTACTAGTTCGTAAAATGAAGGCCCTAACAAATGTAAGCAATGCTAATTTTTTTTAAATTTAGTATTACATAATTTAAACGTTTTTTGTGAGTGAATTTATTTGATTTTTTAATTATACCTGTACTTCTTATACTGTGCTTTTGAGCTAAGAAAATTCATGAAATTAGTTCTAAAGATGTTCAGTTTTTCACTGATAACACTTTAGTAATTCACGTAAATAATATTTCTGTCACTATCTTGTTTTTTTTCTAAGAAACAATTTTGTCATTAGAAATAGTTTCGTAGTAAACCAAGCTTTCAAACTATTTAAAACTTGGCTTCCGTTTATTGCGTGAAACCTGTTGTGCTTGTTTTTAATTTAGCTATATAACCTACCAGTAAACTTCTAGATTGAAATTTGAAACTTCAGACCGACAAGTATGCTTACCACCTACGTTACGTGCCATTATGGTCATTCAATAAAACTAAATTTTTTACAGTTTGAACGCCTACTTTGCAGCGGATAATGTTCGCGTTCCTTTTAGTTTCTTTTATTTATTAGAGTTTAAAAGCGGCGTTATTAAACTGTGTTAGAAAAGTGCTAGATCATTTCGGATACAATAAGGCAATTAACAATATTTTAAGTGATTTTAATAGCGCCATATGCAAACCGTCTATATGAGGATATAAGCTAATGTTCTCATCACGAAAAAGACATTATGGCCATTCGTCGACTATAAATTTGTTATTTACGAACTATAGAATTTTTTTTAGCACGCTAAAATTTTTATTGTGTATGATTTTACCAAGAGTACTGCTTACATTTTGCATAAAAACCAAACCAAACACGTACTAAACCAGGCAATAAGAAACAATCTACAAAATCCCTAACTGTCTCACCATACCAACACGACAGAATCTTGTTTACGACAAAATTTATCACCATAATACAACAGCGGTCATTTGCAACTCCACTCAGTTTATTGAGTGTTTTCGGCATTTATTTATAATTGCTGCCACCGTTGCTGCTATAATTTAGTTATTTATGGTTTACTTACGATAAACTCGTAAGTTGTAATAAAATGTACCTTTAGATAAGACAGAAATAATTTGTAGTTGTTTACACTTAACGTTTCAATTAACTATGAAGGTCGACGTCGGAACAAATAAACAGTAATATGTTCTTAATTTATTAGAATGAAATTAAACTAATTTCTGCATGTTCAAAGTGATACATTTTTGTTTGTTTACTAAAGGTAAAAACTCTTGCAAAATGCGGAGGTAGTTGAAAAATGTGCAGACAAAATTAACATTTAAGAAACCGAAACGGAAGCGGGAGATGCAAGTGTATTGGTAGCATTTCTTTTTCTAGAAACAGAAGTTTTCAAATTTAATAACGAAATCTGACAGGAAGTTTTGATGCGAATTTTTTTTTGGAACGTACCAACATTAACAAGGCCGCTGCTACGAATTTTTGATAATTTTGATTGACGGATGCGCAGATAGAGATGCAATTTAATACTATAATAGCTCTAGGGCAGCAAAACATTACTATGTTAAAAAATTATTTTATAAATAAAAAATTAAGGCGTGAAAATGTTTCAAAGCATTTTGCGCAAACATTGGCTATGATTTTTTTTGTAAATTTTGTAGACTCAAACAGATAGGGAGAGGCTACAATTTTGTTTGTGTCTGAGTTCGCTAATTTCTCTGTCACGTTTTTTATGAATTTTTTAAAATCGAAGATGTATGCCTCTTCATTTATTAAACGGGAAGATAAAAATTTTGTTTAAGCTAAATTACTCTTGAGGAACAGTAGCAAGGGGAATTAATCTTTCTCCTCCCTCTCAAGTTTTGGGCGGACGAATTTGTTTTTTATTTTTAGTTTTTTTAATTCCAGCGAAAAATAATCAGAATTTAAAAAATGAATATTATTAGTTTTATGTATAAGCTACAGTATCATGTAGTACGGTTTTATTATATGAGTATCATGCTCTCCACTATGCTCTCTGTACAGTAGTAAGAATGGTAGGATATTATTGCAGTCAATGTTGGGGCGTGAAACGTTAATATTAAACTACTTTTAAATATATAAACATATAAAGTATTGAGAAATCCAGGAGAAGCTCTTCGCTAATTTTTGACCACTTAAAAAAAATAATACACATCATGCGCCACGTAAATTGCATACTCTCAGCTGCAGACGTATTCCTCTCGATATAAGACAGGTCCAAGAGATCCGGATTTAATGTACAGAAAGAATTATAGCAATCGCTATAAAATTCATAAAACTAAGACTTCGATCCGCGGTCCGCTACACTACCTACTTAATTAGCTTATTTATTATTAAAATACCGAAACAAATCGTGAGGTATAGCCCACAGGTTCTGCTGATTTATGATTAAAATCGTAACAACGCATTTCAAGTAAAATTAAACACGTTTAATTAAAAAACTTTTTTAACCTCAAAGTGGTATTAATAGTTATATTTATAATTATAACGTTGTACATTTCACCGTCTGTTAGATTTCTAAGAAAAAAAGCTATATAGGTGACCTCAGTTCCATCCATACTTTAACTACTTTATTACAGCTGTCAGTTCGTAACGCTAGCAACAATGATGCCGAGCTTCCTAATTTCGTCAGCCAAAAAATTAGTCAGGAAGGGGGGGGGGACGTGTAGCCCCTCCAAATATAAAATTTTTTATAATATACAAAATAAATATAATAATAACATGCTAATATGCATTAAAAAACATAAGCATTCAATTACATTGAAATTGTATCTTGTTTGACAGGTTATATGAACCAATATCTTAGACCATAATAATGTACATAACCTCAAAAATGTTATGAAATACCACCTAATGATTTTTCTCCAAAACGATCTATTTTTACAACATTTCACAGCAACGGTAAATAAGTACGTCAAAATAAAAAATTAAATTTGCAATAGAACGCCACTACAAAACGATTTGAAAACAAGGAAACATTACCATGTTAAGAGCGTCGATTACGCCGAAAACACCCGAGTATTTCCGACTAATTTAGCGTTACCAAGAACGCGTCAAAATAAATGAGAGTTATACACTGTGTCCATAAAGTAACTCCCCCCCCCCCCCCCCCCCCACTAACTTTTGAACGACTTGATATTTTTCTACAAAATTTGGTGTGCTGTAATGGAAAATTAAAGACTATTTTGCAGACCATATTAAAATTTTGTATCATCCAAAATGGCACCTGGGCGCCATTTTGATTTTTTTTAAATAGAAAGGGGGGTCGAGTGACACCTCATTGGATAGGTCTTTTAGTTCTGCGTCTGATCCTAGAGTTTCAAAGAAAAATATTCAGCCATAACAAAATGGCGGATTTTAGGCAAATGGACTCACTCAATTCAAAATTGTTTTAATTTTTTTATGCAGGGCCGAGTGACACCTCATTTGAAAGGTGTTTTAGTTCTGCGTTTGATCCTAGAATTTCAAAGAAAAATATTGAGCCATAACAAAATGGCGGATTGTAAACCAATGGACTCACTCAGTTCAAAATTGTTTTGATTTTCTTATCCAGTAGTCCACTTTTTCATTTGCAGGACTAAATTTTCACAGAAATATCTCAGGTGGCTTGAAATAATATTGAAACCGTTATGTTCCAACAAGACGGTGCGCGCGCCGCCTCATTATTATAGGCCTGGTTCTGACTTTCTCAACGGACATGTTTTTGGCAGATCGATTGTTAGGCGGGGGCCTGTAGAATAGCCGGCTCACTCCCAAGATTTAACTTTCTTAGATTTTTTGTATGGGAGTATCTGAAATTGAAAATGTACGGAACCCGTCTAGAAACAATTGAAAAACTGGAGCAACGCATTACAGAAGTTTGCAGAATTATCACTCCAGAAACTTATGAAAATGTAAGGCAGGAATTTCTTAACCGACATTTTATGTACCAAGAAGTGAATAGTAAACATTTCGAACACTTAATTTAATTAATTTAAGCTTTAATTCTTAGTTCTTTTAAATAGACTTGTTTACCTTCAAACATTGCCATTTTGTTATGGCTGAATATTTTTCTTTGAAACTTTAGGATCAGACGCAGAACTAAAAGACCTTTCCAATGAGGTGTCACTCGACCCCCCCTTTCCATTTAAAAAAAAATTTCAAAATGGCGCCCAGTCGCCATTTTGGATAATACAAAATTTTAATATGGTCTGAAAAATAGTATTTAATTTCCCATTACAGCACACCAAATTTTGTAGAAAAATATGAACTCGTTTAAAAGTTAGTTGGGCGGGGGTGGGGGGGGGGGGTTACTTTATGGACACAGTGTATAGTCAAGACGAATACCACTCGTGATAGATTTTTCTTTAATAAAATTGTGGAGGTGTAAGTTAACACGTGCTAGTTAAATTTAGGTAATTTCACTCCTGCTACGCGGTCCTGGAATTACCATCTTAACTAGCACTCGTGAATTTACACCACAATTTTATCCAAAAATTAATGAAAAATTAATTTGGGTAAATGTTATATTGAGATTATTTTTACCGATAGTGTTTTATGCATCTAATTTATTGTAAATGCATCTATTTTGATCTGATGTATATGTATTTTTGGGTATTTTATTTTGATGTGCTTCTGTTACTTAATAATTGTTTAACAGAAATTTTTTTATCAACTTTCGCCATATTTTGAAAATTGATTTTTTGTTTAATGAAAATGTAGACTTTATTAAAAGTGTAAAACAGAATATCAAATAGTCTGTTATCTCATGTGCGTATTATTTCGTTTTCGCGTCCATGTACTATGTATTTTCTATAAAAGTATTGAAGAACCTCAAACTTCCTGCTAATTAGTAAGTTTGGCAGGCTTATTATGTATGCAGCTCGGCGGTTTTACCCTGTGCGAACTCGGTATGTTGCAAGTCGCTAGCTTCGGGCTACAAAATCCGTTCAGTAGTTTATTCTTTGCTTTAGTTTACTAAAAAGGTGGGTTCGACTACTTCAAGTAAAAGTAAAAACAAAGCTAAGTAATTTCGAGATCCATATTACCAAAATTGATGGTGAACTTCTGGTGTTTCTTCAATAAAGATGATTTTTTCCTATTTATTTGAAAATAAATATGTTTAATAGTTTGGGTTGACAAAACTCCAAAAGCACGGTTCTGTATTTAAAACTATTGCTACAGCATAGTAATAAATAGTATCCTTATTACAGAAAATCGTTGCAATTAAACACAAGTGTTTAATTTCATTTTACCTGAAACATTTGCTTGCGACAATGCATACCACAAACTCATTCGTATATAATTACAATCACAATTGTGAAGAAAGTGAGACTACCTCAAAATAATATCTTGGTAAGGTTTTCTCGCTATACCGGCGTTGAAGTCTCCGGTCAATTTTGATGTATGGGTCCTCTCTGTCGGTACCGTTTGTAGTTTTACGTTAACGTTGTTTTGCATTGTTTAATTATTTGATGAACCATTCTCATAAAATTAATATTCGCAACTAAAGTAGGCGATAAGTACCTCGGAAATTTTTTTGTCGGCACGAATGTTATCTGACTACTAAAAAAATGCTTAAATGTCTATTTTACGAGATTTTCGCATTTTTTTCGTCATTTTAACTACAAGCTAGAGTTCAAGGTTTCGCCTTTTAAAACTTTTTTTAAAATAAACGAGACACAACTTGAATAAATCATCTTCAAAATTACTATCTATTAAAGTTTAATAGTAAGGAGTGTTATTTATAATCCTTCTATATTCAGCCTCATTTGTATTCTTCTTAATTAGTACTTATATGAGTACCTAGGGTGGAACGATCGCCTTAAAAAGTTGTTGATTACTACTTAATTTACTTTCGTTGCCTGTTGTGTAGAAATAGAAGCGGGTATCGTAAATATGATAATTTATCGCGTTAAACTAAGCAAATTGAGAAGCTCTACTTTGTTATTTTTTAAAACTTCTGTTGCTGCTTATTAACACTTTCTATGAAACTCAAAGACGGGTACGTGATGATCGTAATAAGAAATTACGAAATCACTAAAACCTAACTGAGGGCAGTCATGCTAAATAGATATATGTCGTAACAATTCAACAAAATGTTAGTTAATAAACTGAAAGCAAAAATTAAAAAAAAATTAATTACCATTAAAATGTAAACATAATAATAACAGGTAAAAAAATAATAATACATTAAAATATGAAACCAATTTTGAAGATTGAACAAAATAGGACGTGCTGAAAAAATGTAAAAAAAGGGAATGCTTGTACATTCCTATTACTTTTCTACATTTTAAAGCTGCGAACATACCATAAAAGAGGGTAAGTAGTTGGACTGTTTAAAAAAGAATCAGACTTTTAAACGATACGTAAAGAGCAATGTTTTGAATAAAACAACAACCACTTTGCCAGGATTTTCCTGTACTTCAACACACTTCGCTGTTCGTGTTCTCAAAAGTATGTTATAATAACGTTTTAGTCTCAACCGTTACTGTAAAATCAGAATACGTTTATTATTGTTTCTCGTAACGCTATAGCATATTGTAATTTGTTTATTTATAAAGACTACATTGCCTTTAACAATAAATGTGTAGTTAGAACAAAATAGTACTCTTCCGCCTCTAACAAAATAAACGCGAAATAAATGGTACTTTAATCTGTGCAGAAATAAGTAAAAGTAATAAAATTCGGCAGTTAACAACTGAAGGAGAGAGACAATAATACTTCCACTTAATATTATGGCATCTGAGCAGTTCTTTTATAATATTTTTTTGGCACTTAATCTGTAAATTGTAAAAACTTATAGAAGCCATTACCGAGGGCTTGGGTACAACGGTCACAACGGGACACAACGACCGCTTGATATTTCACACGCCCATACCGATCACTTGAGTTTAGTAGACACAATGGCTACAAACATAGCGGCCATATTTTGAGTTGAGCACAACGATATTCTTAGACACAACGGCCACCTGGACACAACGACCACTTAATATTTCACACCACCATACCGATCACTTGGGTTAAGTAAACACAATAGCCACTTTTGACATAGCAGCGACGCTTTCAGGTAAGCACAACAGTAACTGTAAGCACAACGGCCACTTGGACACAACGACCACTTGATATTTCACACTCCCATACCGAACACTTTAGTTTAGTAGACACAATGGCCACAAACATACCGGCCATGCTTTGAGTCGAGCACAACGGTATTCTTGGACACAACGGTCACTTGATATTTCACACGCCCATTTCGATCAATTTAATTTAGTGGACACAATGACCATTTTTGACATAGCTGCCATGCTTTTAGTTAGTCACAACAGTAGTCTTAGACACAACGACACCCTGAAGACGACGGTCATTTGATATTTCACACGCCCATACCGATCACTTTAGTTTAGTAGACACAATGGCCACAAACATAGCAGCCATGCTTTGAGTTGAGCACAAAGGTATTCTTGGATACAACGGCCACTTGATATTTCGCACGCCTATACCGATCACTTTACTTTAGTAGACACAATAGCCACTTTTGACAGTTTTGACAGTGATACCAGTAACTGTGAGCACAAGGGCCGCCTGGACACAACGACCACTTGATATTTTACACGCCTATTTTGATTACTTTCATTTAGTGAACACAATGACTACCTTAGACTTAGCAGCCACGCTCTCAGGTGGGCACACCAGTAACTGTGAGCACAACGACTACCTGGACACAACTACCACTTGATATTTTACATGCCTATTTTGATTACTTTCATTTAGTGAACACAATGACTACGTTAGACTTAGCAGCCACGCTCTCAGGTGGGCACACCAGTAACTGTGAGCACAACGACTACCTGGACACAACTACCATTTGATATTTCACACGCCTATTCCGATGACTTTGATTTAGTGGACACAATGACCACCTTTGACATAGCTGCTACGCTTTCAGGTGAGCACCATGAGCACAATGGGCACCTGAACACAATGGCCACTTGATATTTCACACGCACATACCGATTTGTTTGGTTTAGTTGACACAATGAACACCTGTGACATAGCGGCAACGCTTTCAGGTGGGAGCAACAGTAATCATGAGCACAACGACCACCAGGACACAACGACCACTTAATATTTTACACGTCTATACCGATCGCTTTGGTTTAGTAGAGACAGTAGCCACCTGCGACATAGCAGCCACGCTTTCAAGTGGGCACAACGATAGATAGTAAGTTAAATGTATCTAACCAAAAATGTTTACAGCTGTCAATTTGACAATTGGCTTATATTAAGTATTGCCAACTTTAACACTTCGGTCATGGCCTGCTCTGAATCATTTTTTTTACGATCACCCGGTATTAAGGAACGTTTTTTAGATTTAGGGTAGAGAGATACTTTGAAAAAATCGACATTTTTAATTCTCCTTTTTTCTTAATTACTTTTTCATTTATTTTTGTATAATTTTCAAACTGTGCTCAAAACTTTTTTATTTCTTTTGTTTTTGAGATATAAGCGACAAGTTTTGTATTTCGTATGGGTGCCATTTATGATGAAACGCTTATCAAATGCCTTCTTTATAGGCTTTTTACTTTCCCATAGCTTCGGTATAGAGAAGTATTGATTTCATGAAAAATTTCGAAATGTAGATTTTAACAGCAATTCACGTTAAATGTCTGTCTGTGGGTGAGTGGGTAGGTGTGTGACGCCTCTAAAGGCGAAAGTACTCAACCGATTCTGATAAAATGTTAAATCAAGAGGTTTATCGAAAATTGTAGTTCTATGTGATCTTTTTAAAAAATCTGAAACTGGAAACGGAAGTTAGACATGTTTTTACTAAACTAAATTTTAGAAATTTGAGAGATCTGAAAGAAAAACTTAAAACAAATCAAAAACTTTTCTACCGAACTCTCTAGCTTTAAAATGGCGGCCGTCAAAAATTTTGAAAATCTCGACTTTAACGTCCATTTACTCAAAAACTAGTCCTATGTTGGTAGTATACGATAAAGTCAAATTAATTTTTTAAAACTGCCTACACGATTTTTTTAAATTTTCTTAGTCGATAGAGCTTGCGGTGGACTATAAATTTGTTTTTAGTATTCTTCCAAATTTTACTCCGACGCCTTTCAGGACTTTTAAAGAGTTTGAAATTGATTAATTTATTTAAAAACGCAAACGCCCATCGTTATACACTTTTATCTACGTCTGCTAGGATAAGAACCTATTATATCATTCATTTGAGTTGCATAATGATGTTTATTATCCAACTCAATGGGATAAGGATCACTTATCCCACTCAGTGGGATATGACAATTTTTCATACTTCATTTTTTGATTTTTCTGGTAACAATGAAGAAACTACCATCGTTGCAGCTTCTTCTATGTCCGACGGAATACTGTCACAATCAATCATAATTATATTTACTGGTTTTCTCACAATTTTCAACACAAATCAAGGAAAAACACAATTTTCACCACAAATCAAGGAAAAATTAAAAACAACTCAATTATTGACAAAAAATATTTAGCTGCTATGACGATAATAAACTATGTAGATACAATGCTACTCTGTTTTAAAATACAATAAAATACTACTTTGATGTTAAATAAAAAAGATGGTCTGTTAAAATTATATAATTTTTTCAATTTTGAAAATTATGTAATTTTTTCAATTTTGAGCAGAAGTAGATAAAAATAGTATTATATACGTGTGATAAAGGCATTATTAACATACTCATGCTCATGAGCACCGCATTCGTATGTTAATAATGCCTTTATCCCACTGATATAATAAATAACTATTATCAGTTCGAGGGATTATTTGAAGTGCTTTATTACGACCAGCAAGAAGTTTCAACTATTTTAATAATTAAGAAAAAAAATGATACTTATTAATATCAACAACGCGTTTTCCGGCAGTTACTTGATTTTAACTACGCCAATCAATTAGCCCTAGTTAAAAAGCATATTTTTCATTCTGCATATTTTTGATAAATCTTTAAATAAACCACTAATATCGATTTTTAGTATAACCGCTGTGGGGCGGGCGGTTATGTTCTTACTATTCTTATGCAATATGCGACATCGTAGGGTTGCGTACATAAATTGTTTTTTTAGAAATCTACCATACGGCGAATGAGAGAAGAGTTTTTACACTTTGCAAATACGGCAAGTATTAACATCTAATATAGGAAAGTCCACTCGAAGTCCACTCTTAATATTATGTTGATTCCACGGCGTCGAGCCCCTATGAATTTTTAACATGTGACTAAAAATGATAATAAATAAAGCATCAAAACGTAATATTTAAATTTAGTTATATTTAGGGAAGCTAATTTCCCTCGTATTTAATTTTTGGCTGACAATTATGTTTGTCTCAAGTGTTTTTAATTCCAAGCAATGATTTTCTGCAAAAATAAAAAATCATATTTCGCATGAATTGGTTTCTATATTCTTGAAAACATGAAAGGTAATTATTTTAAAAGTGTGGAAAAGTCCAGACGAACTCCTTCGCTTATGTTGAACTAATTTGCACTTTAAAATTACCAAAAACGTGTCTTTACATATTTTGGCTGTAAAATTATGCATGAAAATTTTCGCTAAAATTACCCGAAATAATTACATCGATACAAAACTGAAAATGTAATTAATTTCTTATTAGTTGCAATTTTTTTGACTCAATGTCATTTAAAACCAAACCGTTAGATATAATAAAAACCAACACTTTATTCACTATTCAAGTCTTTTTTTGTAAAACAACTTTCGCTCCGTGAAAACAGGAAAAATACATCATAACCAAATCACTGTTAAGTATGTATATAAAATCTGATAAATTTGGTTGCTTATGTTAAGCAGAAGTGATAATAAATTATCGCGCAGCTACTACCAGACATGTATTAAGCGTATTCTTGTTCAGCTGAACTTGTTCTTACTTCCTACTCAATTTAGAAACTTATCATCGACTCTTACAATTTTTATTGCTCATAAAACATGTGTGAAAATTGAAACGCTGTAAAAGTATTATTTATTTACGAAATTATATTGATAAAATTAATTTTTATAGTGGTTCAAAAATCATTTTCTTGTTATGTAAATATTTTAAAGACGCCACAATAAACATACAACACAAAGCGTCAGTTATTTCTTTAGAAAGGCCAAATTACGGATATAAAACCTCTAGACGTGCTGATGAATCGTAAGATTATTTTAATGGAAAACGATACTTGCAAATAAAATTGGCGGCGTTGAAAAAACATCAGAAAATTGATATCCTATAGGTATTCTTGTAGAATGCCGTTGTTTTTCAGATTTAAATCTTTCAATTGCGCACATATGTATGTTGTGATAATAGAGACCCTTTCCGGATATGCAATAGAGGCAGGGGCGGACTGGGGGCTTATTTGCGACCGGGAAATTGGTGAACCGGCCGGCCCAGCCGAAAATTTTTTTAAAGAAATTAGCGTGGCTACGAAGAATGCATTTAAAGCAAATCTCACTTACAAATAATTTAACTTGATATGGATCATGGCACAAGTTTAAAAAAAAATACGAAAAATTATGAAGGACACATGCTTGAACATAAAATTATAATTTTAAGTTCTAAGGTACTTACATAAATAAAGTACAGAAATGGTGAACACGGCAAATCAAACCAAAAGTTCCTTTCGTAATAAATCACTCTTTTCGGCAACTTTGTCTATAATGGAATCACAGTCAATATTGTTTAAAACATCTTTTTCACATGCCATTAACATAAATGATTCCAAATTGTCATTTGATAATGTACTTCTCAGTCGATTTTTAATAAATTTTAATTTAGAGAAGGACCGTTCGCAAGACACTTGGGTAATTGGAATTGTCAATAAATATTTATATGCCAATGATAGCATGCTGTACGATTCACTAAATAAATTAAATTTGTACAGTAACTGGTAGCAGCAAATTGCACAATTTTTACAGTTTTTGCAAGTTGTCAGTTTATCCGCACTTTCTTCTTTTTGTTCTTTCTCTTCTTCGAATTCATCAAAATCCAAGTTCCGTTCAAGTAAAGAATATTCTTCAGTTATCGAATTTTTTAATCTGTCCCATTTACTCGCAAAATCAATTAACTCTTGAGATAAATTACTTTTAGTGACTCGGTCATCAAATTTAATAAATTTTTCGCTTAAACATTGAAGAGCGTTTTCAGGAATGTTGGGCCAGCCTCGGGGTCAGCCTCGATATTGCTTCATAGTCATAAGGATCATATTACCACGAAGGAATGGGATCACCGGCCGGGCTCTAAAATATCCCGGCACAGGGGAAGTCAGTTATGTTAAAGCTACGTTGTTTGCCACACGCGTATTATTATGTGAATTAATCCCTGTAACATTACAAGTTAATATAATTATTGAATGTTTTGTGATTGTTTTCTTACAAGTCAGAAGTGGGATTGAGGACAGTGCCCATAGAAAAAAAATATAAAGGACAGTGCCTGCGCAAAATTAAATCCTGTGGTGTTTTTTTTTGTGTATATTACGTTAATAAAGATAAGACGTTCAAGGCAAAAAGATGATCAAGAAGCGCGACGACGACAACCTTCGAGTAGAGACAGTAGTACGTTGAGTGAAGACAATACAAAGCAAGAGTTGAAACGATTAAAGAGGAAATCGAAAATTTAATACCCACGAGAAAGATTCAAAAAAAGAATTTATTGCCGTCGTGAAAAAAGTGAAGATTTGCGCTCGGTAGTGAAGCAGTTAAAGCGAAAGCTTGATAATTTGTGTGGTTTAAGTTAATGCATGTTGTGCAATCTTATGCAAGATGGGAAATCGCAAAGCGCGATTTGGAAGTAACGTAGAAGAAATTAGGCAGATGATAAAAGTTACGAAAACCGCAAATTTGTTAGAAAAACCATTCTGAAACAATTACCACGAAAATTTAACATCAAAAGATTGGAACCGCGATGTTCCTGCAACGAACGTTATGATGTGATGAACTGTTTTTATAAAGACCTAGCAGAGAATAAAAGACAATCAAAAGTGTTTTAATAGAAAAACATGTGAACATGCCGTTTATAATTTCTTAAGAATAAAACAAATATGATGTCAGAATGAGTTCGGTCGTGTTTAGTCATTTGATACTATTATGCCATAAAAATGTGGCTTAACAGGAATGAATGTTTTTAAAAGCATGAATTCAATGTAAAACCAAGGGGTAGATGAGGTCACAGGTCATCAAAGCACATGTTCGGGCTGGCGGCTGGCAAGAAATTCGATGCGGTGTAGGGTAATAAAGTTGAAGAAAGACGGAAATCCTCACATGTATGAACTACAAGCTGTTTGTGTAACTATTTTGTGTGCTGCTAAAAATTTAAAACTTAGGGCGGTCTTTGCCTACACGTTGAAGGACAGAGATAAGGTTTACGTTTGGCAGTTAGGAAACGTAAAGAAAATAAAATAATCCGCGAATTGGAGATTCTGTTATTACAGGAAGGTGATGAAATTTAAATAGTATCATACTTGGCGAAATTTAAAGTGCAGATAAAATAAAGTGCAAAGAACTTGTTAAACGACCGTAGGTAGTTACAATCTGTAATTACGAGAGACCGTGGCTTTTGTGCGGACGACTTCAAAGGTACGTTTGTTGAATTACCGGGCACCAAATGTACCCAGATTGATGATGTATAGCCGGTGGTGAATCAGAACTACATGTCTTAGAAAAAGTGATGCGCAAGCTGGTAGTAAGGTGTGTCATCGATTACCGGAAGTTGAAAAGATGCTGAGTACTAAAAGTGAGAAACGAATGGCTACCATTTATCTGAGAGTCGAGTTCTTCATATGCCAGCGTGACAGACGCCACGACTAACGCGTTTGGCAAAAGCGTTAGTTGAGAATTTTGTTTTAATTTTGGGTATGCTGTTGGAATGCGGAACGCTTCGCAGCCAAGGATTTTAAAACTTTACTGTTGAAATGCGGAACGCTTTGCAGCTAGTTTTAAATTTGAGTATACTGTTGGAATGCCGAACGCTTCGCAGTTATAGTTGAGAATTTTGGTTTAATTTTGGGTATGCTGTTGGACTGCGGAACGCTTCGCAGCCAAGGATTTTAAAACATTACTGTTGAAATGCGGAACGCTTTGCAGCTAGTTTTAAATTTGAGTATACTGTTGGAATGCCGAACGCTTCGCAGTTATAGTTGAGATTTTTGGTTTAATTTTGGGTATGCTGTTGGAATGCGGAACGCTTCGCAGCCAAGGATTTTAAAACTTTACTGTTGAAATGCGGAACGCTTTGCAGCTAGTTTTAAATTTGAGTATACTGTTGGAATGCCGAACGCTTCGCAGTTATAGTTGAGAATTTTGTTTTAATTTTGGGTATGCTGTTGGAATGCGGAACGCTTCGCAGCCAAGGATTTTAAAACTTTACTGTTGAAATGCGGAACGCTTTGCAGCTAGTTTTAAATTTGAGTATACTGTTGGAATGCCGAACGCTTCGCAGTTATAGTTGAGAATTTTGGTTTAATTTTGGGTATGCTGTTGGACTGCGGAACGCTTCGCAGCCAAGGATTTTAAAACATTACTGTTGAAATGCGGAACGCTTTGCAGCTAGTTTTAAATTTGAGTATACTGTTGGAATGCCGAACGCTTCGCAGTTATAGTTGAGATTTTTGGTTTAATTTTGGGTATGCTGTTGGAATGCGGAACGCTTCGCAGCCAAGGATTTTAAAACTTTACTGTTGAAATGCGGAACGCTTTGCAGCTAGTTTTAAATTTGAGTATACTGTTGGAATGCCGAACGCTTCGCAGTTATAGTTGAGAATTTTGTTTTAATTTTGGGTATGCTGTTGGAATGCGGAACGCTTCGCAGCCAAGGATTTTAAAACTTTACTGTTGAAATGCGGAACGCTTTGCAGCTAGTTTTAAATTTGAGTATACTGTTGGAATGCCGAACGCTTCGCAGTTATAGTTGAGAATTTTGGTTTAATTTTGGGTATGCTGTTGGAATGCGGAACGCTTCGCAGCCAAGGATTTTAAAACATTACTGTTGAAATGCGGAACGCTTTGCAGCTAGTTTTAAATTTGAGTATACTGTTGGAATGCCGAACGCTTCGCAGTTATAGTTGAGATTTTTGGTTTAATTTTGGGTATGCTGTTGGAATGCGGAACGCTTCGCAGCCAAGGATTTTAAAACTTTACTGTTGAAATGCGGAACGCTTTGCAGCTAGTTTTAAATTTGAGTATACTGTTGGAATGCCGAACGCTTCGCAGTTATAGTTGAGAATTTTGTTTTAATTTTGGGTATGCTGTTGGAATGCGGAACGCTTCGCAGCCAAGGATTTTAAAACTTTACTGTTGAAATGCGGAACGCTTTGCAGCTAGTTTTAAATTTGAGTATACTGTTGGAATGCCGAACGCTTCGCAGTTATAGTTGAGAATTTTGGTTTAATTTTGGGTATGCTGTTGGAATGCGGAACGCTTCGCAGCCAAGGATTTTAAAACATTACTGTTGAAATGCGGAACGCTTTGCAGCTAGTTTTAAATTTGAGTATACTGTTGGAATGCCGAACGCTTCGCAGTTATAGTTGAGAATTTTGGTTTAATTTTGGGTATGCTGTTGGAATGCGGAACGCTTCGCAGCCAAGGATTTTAAAACTTTACTGTTGAAATGCGGAACGCTTTGCAGCTAGTTTTAAATTTGAGTATACTGTTGGAATGCCGAACGCTTCGCAGTTATAGTTGAGAATTTTGTTTTAATTTTGGGTATGCTGTTGGAATGCGGAACGCTTCGCAGCCAAGGATTTTAAAACTTTACTGTTGAAATGCGGAACGCTTTGCAGCTAGTTTTAAATTTGAGTATACTGTTGGAATGCCGAACGCTTCGCAGTTATAGTTGAGAATTTTGGTTTAATTTTGGGTATGCTGTTGGAATGCGGAACGCTTCGCAGCCAAGGATTTTAAAACATTACTGTTGAAATGCGGAACGCTTTGCAGCTAGTTTTAAATTTGAGTATACTGTTGGAATGCCGAACGCTTCGCAGTTATAGTTGAGATTTTTGGTTTAATTTTGGGTATGCTGTTGGAATGCGGAACGCTTCGCAGCCAAGGATTTTAAAACTTTACTGTTGAAATGCGGAACGCTTTGCAGCTAGTTTTAAATTTGAGTATACTGTTGGAATGCCGAACGCTTCGCAGTTATAGTTGAGAATTTTGTTTTAATTTTGGGTATGCTGTTGGAATGCGGAACGCTTCGCAGCCAAGGATTTTAAAACTTTACTGTTGAAATGCGGAACGCTTTGCAGCTAGTTTTAAATTTGAGTATACTGTTGGAATGCCGAACGCTTCGCAGTTATAGTTGAGAATTTTGGTTTAATTTTGGGTATGCTGTTGGAATGCGGAACGCTTCGCAGCCAAGGATTTTAAAACATTACTGTTGAAATGCGGAACGCTTTGCAGCTAGTTTTAAATTTGAGTATACTGTTGGAATGCCGAACGCTTCGCAGTTATAGTTGAGATTTTTGGTTTAATTTTGGGTATGCTGTTGGAATGCGGAACGCTTCGCAGCCAAGGATTTTAAAACTTTACTGTTGAAATGCGGAACGCTTTGCAGCTAGTTTTAAATTTGAGTATACTGTTGGAATGCCGAACGCTTCGCAGTTATAGTTGAGAATTTTGTTTTAATTTTGGGTATGCTGTTGGAATGCGGAACGCTTCGCAGCCAAGGATTTTAAAACTTTACTGTTGAAATGCGGAACGCTTTGCAGCTAGTTTTAAATTTGAGTATACTGTTGGAATGCCGAACGCTTCGCAGTTATAGTTGAGAATTTTGGTTTAATTTTGGGTATGCTGTTGGAATGCGGAACGCTTCGCAGCCAAGGATTTTAAAACATTACTGTTGAAATGCGGAACGCTTTGCAGCTAGTTTTAAATTTGAGTATACTGTTGGAATGCCGAACGCTTCGCAGTTATAGTTGAGAATTTTGGTTTAATTTTGGGTATGCTGTTGGAATGCGGAACGCTTCGCAGCCAAGGATTTTAAAACTTTACTGTTGAAATGCGGAACGCTTTGCAGCTAGTTTTAAATTTGAGTATACTGTTGGAATGCCGAACGCTTCGCAGTTATAGTTGAGAATTTTGTTTTAATTTTGGGTATGCTGTTGGAATGCGGAACGCTTCGCAGCCAAGGATTTTAAAACTTTACTGTTGAAATGCGGAACGCTTTGCAGCTAGTTTTAAATTTGAGTATACTGTTGGAATGCCGAACGCTTCGCAGTTATAGTTGAGAATTTTGGTTTAATTTTGGGTATGCTGTTGGAATGCGGAACGCTTCGCAGCCAAGGATTTTAAAACATTACTGTTGAAATGCGGAACGCTTTGCAGCTAGTTTTATAAATTTGAGTATACTGTTGGAATGCCGAACGCTTCGCAGTTATAGTTGAGAATTTTGGTTTAATTTTGGGTATGCTGTTGGAATGCGGAACGCTTCGCAGCCAAGGATTTTAATACTTTACTGTTGAAATGCGGAACGCTTTGCAGCTAGTTTTAAATTTGAGTATACTGTTGGAATGCCGAACGCTTCGCAGTTATAGTTGAGAATTTTGTTTTAAATTTGAGTATGCTGTTGGAATGCGGAACGCTTCGCAGCCAAGGATTTCGAAACTTTACTGTTGGAATGCCGAACGCTTCGCAGTTATAATTGAGAATTTGGTTTTAAATGTGAGTATGCTGTTGGAATGCCGAACGCTTAGCAGCATTTCTGTTACAGGTCCCTACAAGGACAGGCTGGTCTGAGGACAGACCCTTTGGTCAGGATGGCCGAGTGTTGGGCCAGCCTCGGGGTCAGCCTCGATATTGCTTCATAGTCATAAGGATCATATTACCACGAAGGAATGGGATCACCGGCCGGGCTCTAAAATATCCCGGCACAGGGGAAGTCAGTTATGTTAAAGCTACGTTGTTTGCCACACGCGTATTATTATGTGAATTAATCCCTGTAACATTACAAGTTAATATAATTATTGAATGTTTTGTGATTGTTTTCTTACAGGAATTCCATTTTCAGCGATTTCTTTAAAATTACTAGGCGACAGGAAACTTAGCTAAAATTTGACGTTTCTTTTTGACTTGGTCCTTTCTGATGGTCTTTTGTTTTGAAAATAACATGGTATTAATATCTTGCTCGTGCAAGTATAGAAAATAAGCTTCAGTACAGTGGGCATGCATTTTACTACCATCATGTTCCTTCATTCTTTGATGCACATGTTTCCAATCACTCATTCCCTCAATAAATGAATTACTTTCGTTTGTTTTTGCAAACGCTAGGCAAACAGAGCAATACAATTTATAATTTAATTCATTATAACTGAGCCAACATCGGTCTTGACCTTTTTCTTTATGGAATACTTTTTTTGTAAAAGACAGATTAGTGAATGAAGACGGTTGCTTGGGATGCAATTTGAAAAATAGGGCTATATCTGTAATAGCAAGCCTAACAAAAATGTTTAACGATTCCTTCACTTCTTCTTCCTCATCAATCGGTTCATTTTCTGGCACTATAATTGTTGACGAAATTGAGGTTGGAGCTGTTACTGTGTCTACAATTTCTTCTATTTCCTCTTCAACAAATTGAAAGGAGGTAGATGGTTGTGGTGATTGTGAGAAAGTCAGTCTCTGTTTCTGTAATAGTTGTCTGTTCATCAGTTTGCTGAAAATATTTGGAAATTTTCACAGATTTGTTTAGCATTTTTTGCTAATAATTTTCTTTTCTTTTCGCGAAGTTTTTCTGCGCCCCCTTTAGCCTTTTTCATCTTATTATTAATTATTTAATTATATAAACTAACGACACTAAAAACTATTGTTTAATAAACGCACTTTAAAAGCACAAAACTAGCACTAAATTAAAAACTAACAACTTTGTCTTTTTAACCTAATAATTTTAAGTAAATATTATTTATTTGTTGGGGCCGGCCGATGTGATTTAAACGCATTCGTAAAAGGGACTGAAACTGAAGTAAAACAATTTTAAAATACCTAAAACGTTAGGCAAAACAGTAGTATGTTTGTGCTTTTAGTATAAACAAACCAAACACTGCGATAGGCCGGCCTCATAAATTAAGCTCCGAATTACATGAAATTCGTAGAATACGTAACATTATACTATGTCCAAAGCACGGTGCCACAATAGTAGGTATTATTGTATTGGAAACAACGGTCCCAACTTAAGTAGGTGGAATGGTTGTGGATATTATTTAGGAGTGTTCTATTTTATTAAGCCGCAAGCAGAGCTGTTGGTCCAGAACTGTTATTTTAACATTTTACTATTTTTCTTTTGCAACGGCAAAAAATTAAACGTGTGTGTCCGGCCCGACTTAGTATAAAAATAATTTCTATAATGGTTACATTATTATATCCAATTTATTTATTTCTTTCTTTAATAAACCGGCCCAAAATGCATCGGCCCACCGGGATTTTTCCCGGTATCCCGGTAGGCCAGTCCGCCCCTGAATAGAGGTATAAAATGTGGGAGTGTTCACACAGACATTCATAATTTTCAAACCACCGTTTGGTGCGATATCACGTTGCTCGCAGCGTTAGATGTAGAATAGGCTTATTACCATGTGTTCAAAACTTAATTACATAAGAGTCGGCCATGGAAAATAAAATTTCTGTCTTTGCATGCTTTAGAATTTAAACAAAGAAAACATGATGTTACTTAAAATTTTAGGTTAAGCTTGTAATGTTATTTGTAGTGACACTGACAGAGTGATGACAGTTAAATTCTAAAGCATGCAAAGACAGAAATTTTATTTTCCATGGCCGACCCTTATGTAATTACTTTTTGAACACACCGTATAAAGACTGTAATATTTATCAAACGATTTATTTGAACGCCAGATTTACTCGAGTTTTGCTAAAAAGAGTGTACGATTACGATATTTAGAATAATTTGCTCTAACGATTGAAACGTAACAAAAAATTTATAGTTTAAAATCATAAATGAAATCGATTATTCATATTTTGAAATGAAGAAAATCAGAATAGCAGTTTGTTCTTACAGATTGTGTAGAATTAAAGCCATGCACAAATTATTTACTACTAAAAGTTTACGGTGCAGTGTGCAGTGACCAAATAAAATACTCATCTAAATGACACTGTCGGGCAACCGCCACGGGACCTTCCTCGCATATATTGAAATTTTTGAAAAATTAGAAAAATTTTAAAATTTTCGATGTAATTGAAATTGAAACTATGAAATTTGTTTAAAATTCTAAAAATTTTGAAAATATTGAATATTTTTTAAACTTTCAAGTATTTTCAAAATTTTCAATTTTTGGATTGATGCAAAAATTTAAAAAATTTAAAAGTTGTAGAAATTTTTTTTTAATTTTAACTTATTTTGGATATATTAAGAATTTTTTAAAATTTGAATATTTTGTAATTTTTGATTAACGAAAAATTTTTAAGAGCTAAATTATTTCAAATAATAAAATTTTAAATTGTGCAGCAAATTAAAAAATTATTTATACAAACATTAAAAAAATTTTGAAATATTTTAAAATTTTGAAAATTGCGAAAAGTTGTAGGAATTAAAAGAAAATTGAAAAATTTTAAAATTTGAAAATTTTAGGTTCTTTTACACTTATGTAAATATTTTAAATAAAATATTTTTAAATTTAGGAAATTTTTGAAACAGAAAATTTTTCGAAATTGTGAAACATTTGCTGATCAAAAATTTTAAAAAATTGTATTTTTTATAAAACTATATAACGAAAACCTTTTTAAAATTTTTGTAAATTTTAAAATCATGAAACTTTTAAAAGTATTGAAAATTATTTGAAATTTACAGTATTTTCAAAATTTTCAATGTTTTTCAATTTATGGAAAATTTTAAAGATTTTCGAAAATGTAAAAATATTGATCTTTGAAAAATTATTAAGTTTAAACATTTTGAATATGATAATAAATTTTAAGAACTTAAAAATTTAGAAAATTTTTGAAAATTTTGAAAAAGTGAAATTATGACAAATATTAAAATTTTTGAAATTTGCAGCCCTGTGGCGGGGCGTGGCGGGGCGAGGCGAGGCGAGGCGAGGCCAGGCGGGGCAGAGCCGGGCGGGACGGAGCGGGGCGGAGCGGGGCGGGCAGTGCAGAAAACATTTATCATAAAATCCTTTTTTACAATGGTGCCAAGATTAATGAAATTTGGAGGTATTTAGTACAAAGCTGCTTAGAAGAATATGGTGCCGAATTTATAGAGTTAAGTTTCAAGTGTAAAACTGTTTCGTGACAGGAAGCGTTGAGAGAAATGAGAGTAGCCGTCTTCTGGTTTTACGATATTTGGTGTTTGCTAGTTGCAACCAATGTTTATCCTTTGAAATCTCAAAATCAATGGTGCATTTTCTATACATCTTTGCTTTGGGACTTGGTCGGTTTTCATTTTTTTTTGCAATTATTCAGTTACACGTTTCTGGTAAACAACCAAATGCAAACGCCCTATTGATGTTGCCTCATTTAAATGTTGCTCTTGTCATTTAACATGCTCATACCGATTTTAAAGCCAAAATTCGTAAATTGTTGAAATAAAACAAAAATTAATGGTGAGAGCAGTGGGGGGTGATAGAGAGGTTGCGTTTGCGAATACGAATCTAAGATTCTTTTTCCAGTGCGTCTATATTGAAGTACGGCACTCTTTTCTTCTTTCTTTTTTTGGCAAATCAACCTCATTTAGGTGCCGTTTCGTCACAGTGGAATTACCAATTCTTCTGTCAAATTTGGGTTTTTGGCGTTAATCTGTCTAGACTCTAGACTGTAAAGTGAATACAGACACACAGACACGCAGACACCACTGCAGCGTCCATTTTACCGGTCTTCCAAGACCCTAAATCTTGCTTATTATTAAAAGTGTTTAGGTGGAAAATGTTTGCTATAAATGTACCTTTTTTAGGCATAACTCGTATACAGGTCAGCAAGCCCAGGGCGAAGAAAACTTCGTTGAGTGATCGCATTTGTTTCAAATCCTAGATGACGATCACACAATATATCTATCTAGCGAGGAAGGTAAAAAACCATAGGACACTTGTACAGAAATTTTTATAGTATATGATTACTAACAAAACTCAATAATTCTTTACGCTTTGCCTCTAAAACTTATTATTACTTACAATACCCTGCAATGAGAATGAAAAAAAAATCGTGTCACTTAAACCACGAAACGCAAAGTGGTCTTAAAACACCAATGAGCATCCTAATAACTAACGGTTTGCAATAACAGCAAGAAGAAATGAACGCCGTAACACCGGCAATTTAAAAGAAGCAAAAGTCGTCTGGGTTGTTGTTGAAGTAATTCGCGAAAAATTGCTCAACTTAAGAAGACGGGTTTGTTGAGGCTAAAAAAGAACGTTTTGGGTGGCAGCCACGATAAAATGCTATATGAATGAAATGCGAACATTAAAAAGTGAGCAACTGAATGAAAAGAGCTTAAACCACAAGGGTCACATATGATTAAAGAACCCGTCATTAAGTTATACAACCGTAATGAAGTTGTTAGTTAATGACATCTTTCTGCACGTAAACTTTTTGTCACAATGAATATCCCTAAAATATCGAGTCGGAATAAAAAATACAGTTACAAAACTGGAAGATCGACCTGGACGCCCATACGTGCAGGGTGAGTTCATTTACCTCTAATTTTTTTTTTTTTCGGCATTTGTGATTGCGATGCATGGAATTAATTAAATTTATAGTCGTATCAGTTTCTTCACTTTAAACGCGTGCGTGACCATTAACAAAATTTGCATTTTTGGTCGCATATTTATAATTATTGGACAACGTTAGGCATTATCAACATTTTACAATCTTAACCATAGATATCGCAATAGCAGAAAAACGATGATTTGTGGATTGTGATAAACAATTTGAGTTAATACTTTACATTATTTCATCTTTAAACCAGTAGAGCCAGGAAAGCTAAAAAGCCCCGAATAACTTCGGCTGACTTTCTCATACTTTACAAATGCATATGTTTTATAATTTCAAACTATTTGACATAACGTTCTAGCCACCACAGTTACTATATGTATAAGGTTAGAATTTTTCACTTGCTTATTATACCGCATCTAAAACCTAATTGTAGAATATTATTGTACTATCACTGAGCAGCAAGTTAGCGTAAATAGGCAGGTTTCAATGTTCTCCGTTTATTCAATATAAGTCCACTAATTTTCAAACTTCAAAATTTATAGAAAAACCTCACAAAGAAAACGCATTAATCCAAACTCCAAGTTTAAACAAATTGTTTGCGCGTTTTCGAGCCATATTGCTGATTTTCATAGTTATAACTCCGCCTGCAGAGGCCGCTAGGTGGATTAAGTAGCTTAGTGGCTGATGTAGACGGTCCCAAGCCCGGATAAAGAAAGAAGGTTGGAGCGACGATCCAGCTCCCCTTCACCCGTAAAACAATATTTTGCTAAAAGGCCAAAAGCCCAGCTTCGAAATTCGGATGGTCTAAACAGAAGACGAATCAAGCTACGGAAAATTTATTTGAAAATTGGAACCTGGAACGTGATAAATTGAGGGAAGTGACATTAGAAATAAAACAATTAAACGTGGACATCGTGTGCATTACAGAAACGAAAAATAAATAAAGGGCGCGGTAGTGCGATTGTAGAAGACTGCGTACATATAGGGTGTTCTATGAAACAAATAAATAGTGACGTGCTGTTTTCAACACCCAATAGCGTTCCACTGCTTAATTGATCACGTAAATTTGAGTATTTTAGACACTTTAAACGACAAATGTAATTTTTCTTCTCAATTATGATTTGAACTATCTCTTTTTTTGTAATTTATCATGATTTGATTTTCAGTACTTGAACCAACACTTAAATTTAAGTATGAATGTTTTTCTTTCTGTAACTGTCAGATCTTTCAAAACTGGAATACCTCTAAAGATATTGACTGAATTCAACAATCGTACAGGAACTTTTTGTTCGTTTTTTTTTGTAGAATACCGCCCCACAGTTCGTGCCCGCGATCTTTGCTGGTATCCTTTTTGAACCACGGCATAGGGATTTTCATCGTCCCAAATGTAGCTGTTTCTACTGTTGAATATTCCTTCTTTCGTAAAAGCTATCCCTCGTCACTAAACAGAACGTTTACTTGGAACTCTGGATCCTCATTACACCGCTGCAGAAATTCCTGGCAAAATTCTACCCTTCTGGGAAAATCTGCTTGAACCATGGCTTGCACCTTCTGTGGATGGTACGAATGTAGCTGTTGCTCATGTAGTACCTCCCATACTGAAACATGGTTCACTCCCATTTCATGAGCGATAGCTCATGAACTAGTAGAAGGATTTTCAGCCACTCTCTCCAAAACTTCTTTCTCAAAATCCACCGTTTGCCTTGTTCTGGTAGCTCCACAGTTGTGTCTGTTGACAACGAATTTACCTTGCTCCCGCAGCCGACGTGAAACTGCACTAAAGGCCTTGTGCGATGGATGATTCCTATTCGGAAAATGTTCTTGGTACAGGCGAGCAGCTTCGCGTGCGTTACCCCAAGCAGCTCCATACATGAACATCATGTTATGCTGTTCGGCAAAAGTATAATTCGCCATAACACAAAAATACGACACACAGAACGAAAATAACGATAAAATAATTATCAAAAAAATTAAAGAACGAAAAAAACGAATTATAAAAGGCACAGAAAGAAACGAATGCAAGAAAAGTCAAAAAATATCAGAAAAACATCGAGTTCTGTCAAAATTGACGTTTTTGAATGCATGTATGTCTAGATCGTTTTTTTTTTCAAAATTCCGTGTGACCTGTGCAAAATAATTGAAAATGCAATTTAAGTTGCCTATTTTCAGGTACTTCTTAAAGAATCTTTAAGAGGCTCTATTTTCTAAAGGAAACACTTTTGAGCACACATTTATTAACAAAAGTTGTTGTCTTTGTTGTGTTTTGAAAGCCCTAGAAGTTTGTTCTTACAATTCATTTACACCCTGTATAGAAAGCATCCCTTAACGATCTACTGATTGACCACCGACAAAATTACAAAGAAAAGATTGCTCTTTTAAATAAAGAACGATGGGAAACCCTAAAAGCGGGAATTTTGGGCGTTGTGCCCCTCTGAGTTTTGATTAACAAGACCGATATTACACGAGCGCAAGTGAGCATTATGTCCCTCCTGAATGATTAAGCGTTGTGGACACAATATTGAGAATTGTGTCTCTAGCTATTTTTGGGCTTTGTGGACTTCGTTGGCGATGTGTCCCTTGGGCGTTGTGGGCATGGTAGGTTTTTTTATAGCGTTGGGCGTTGCAGTGTTCTATACCCAAATGCACAGATTAGTAGCGTCTCTGAGTTTGTTAGAAAATGCTTGATGCGGCAAGCTGTATAGTCGTATATAGTCAGTCGATGTTAATTCAAATAAACATTCTTTTCGCGTTTTTCTAAAAAGTTTTGTATTATTGAAAAGAGAGAAAAAATCTTTATCAAATGAGCTCAAGAACACCTAGCGTATATATAATTAAAGAAAATCACGATTGCGTCATTGATCTAGATTTTTTTTTAAATATGCTGAAAGGTAGGCAAGATGCATGGATAGCTAATATATATATATATATATATATTGGTGTTTTCACTTTTTAATATTTACATTGTTTTGGGAGGGACCCACAAATGTATTGCCGCGAGAGGGCAGCAGAGAAGGCTTGTCTCTTTGACAGTGTCCCTGAATTTTAACCTTACCCTCCTGAAATGTTCTGACAGTTGACGAGACAATTCGATTCCTTCAAAAAGTAAAATAATAACAAATAAAAGCATACTTCGGTGATTTATTAATTAACACACCAATGTAATTCACAAAACTCAATTTATTAGAAGCTTCAGCTTAGTAAAAAGACATACCAGCAGAAAATTAAAGACAAGTAAGTAGTTTTAATTTTAATCAAATATGTATGTAGAATAACAATTAACTAGTAAAACCACAGTTAAGAAGCTGAGAAATACTTATGTGAATTATTTTCAGGCAGTTAAAAGTTTTGTACTTCCGATCACTGTTGATAATAATCACAACATATAAAAAATTTCCTTTTGCTGTAATTTAAACAATCAACATCCTTTGTATTCTACGCAGCTACATGTTACAATGGAAAAAGATGGTTTAATTTAAAATTACACTAATGCTAAAACAACTAAAATTTAGCATACTCTACGATTTCTAAATAGGTATTTCTTTTCAGATCATATTTAACTATGTCTTTTACAATGATTGCAATATTTTTTAGTATTCATAACAACACGAATGAAGGAAAAGTTAAAAGAGCCCCTTTACTTCATTTGAATGAAGCCTGCACAATTTTTTTTCCCAAACCAATGGTTTACAGTGTGATTCATAACATGTGGAACGAATTTTCAGTATAAATGCAGAATCTAAATATAATCAAAAAAATTCTCATAAACAAGGGCCTGAAAACCCTTCATTATAGGGTTCCAGCTTCTCGAAGATGAACCAGGCTAATCACTTTTTGTAGATAACTTTTGCAGTAATTGCACTCAAATTTTAAAATTTCATATGTGAGCATTATTCACGTAATTAGCTATTCATGTATTTGTAATAATTTTGGTTTGAATAAAAGAACACTAGAGATGTCTCATACGGGGGGGGGTCACGTAATATTTTCTTCTACATATTTCAGATTTTAGCATTTTTTTTTAACTTTTGGATATAAAATCTTATTCTCTTTACAAAATTGCCCAACAAAATGTACTCCTGTTGAAAATTTCTAAATCTAACAGATTTCAAGATAATACCATGCTTTTCTAAAATTAAATTGCCATGAATGTCTAATAAGTGTTTTCTTAATATGATAGAATAGAATAGTTTACACAAAACTGTGAGAGTAAATTCTATAAACATGCGTCCATAGAAGCTGCTTATGAAATTAAACCTATGGAAGCGGTAATACTGTTCCTACTTCTGTAGACTGCAACTTGCCTGGTAACGAAGCGTTTATGCTCAAATATTTATAGGAACTTTTTATTATTTTCAGATTCTTAATCTGTACTGAAAGTGCATCCCAACGGGTTAACAATTATCCTGTGTTCATTGCCACATATAACCACAAAAATATGCAGTGATTCCTCAACTGCAACTTGTATGTCACCATCCCAGTGGCAGAATTACCAGGTCGAGGGCCCTGTGTTATGATTTCCTTGTCGACGTGCCATCATAGTAGGACAACGACAAATATAATAGTGACTACTTGTTCAGTGAAAGCTGAATTTGTATTTATTTAAAGCGTACAGATATGCAATAATGTATGGTTTATGATTTAATTATAATTTTTTACAGACTTGCAAAACGCATTAATTGTTTTATAATGTAAAAGATTTCTTTAATAAATTTATGTTTATATCAAGTATATTTTATTGGAATGCTAGTCTAATGCTTAAGTTAACATGATAAAAAAAAGTATTAAATTAGTTAACGTAGATTTTAATGTTTTCATGTGTTTTACGTATTTCATGTGTTTTAATCCTGCTTTATACAAGCTACCCTTAGATATTTAAATCTTAGGTTAGAGATGAATATTATACTATATGTTTATTGTGATCTGTATAATAGGCAGGAGTCCTTCTGAAATTTTGTAAGATAATCGCTATCCGCACACAAGTAAATAATAAACTTTTGAGGTACTTAAAATACTTTTTTTATTACTAATTATAATGTTAAAGAGATGCACTATGTCTAGAGTGACTGTCCGCATAGATTTTGTCAATACAGTACAATTTTAATGTATTATTATGTACTGATTTTTGTTTCTATTCTATTTTTAATGTTTTAAATTACGTTTATTATATTGTGCTTATGCGGTTTGTATGTTACACAATTACAATATGTGCAGTAGGCAACTGTTAACCGAAACGACATTAAAGCGCTGCATTAATTCTGGGATAAAATTGCGCAGTTACTTCGTTGTCTTCTAATTCGATTACATCTTTATACTTTACTACTGCTATTGCCTACTTTCACTACATAATTGCAATAAAAATTAGTACCTACTCTATAGTATTTAAGGAAATATGTAGAGTAAGCAATAAAGTATGATTCATATGGGTCAATTGTTAATTTTTTTCATGTTTCTTTTTTTAATTACAATGCCTTACAGTCATGCCATTCTATAACTACATAAACTGTAGCATTCCACCATGACCCATGCACATAATAAACATCAAAGGGGCGCCATAAATTGCTTTACAGAATCAATTTTGTTTTCGTGTTTTTGCTTTGCAATAAGCCTTTTGGGGGCCTTATCGATGTCAAAACTGAGTGCATTGAAATCTGTTTTTTTTTTTCGAATATCCCAAGAAAATTAAAACCAAGTTTTACCGCTTCCTCGCATTAACGATCGTTTTCCCGGAGTTGAACTCCATAACTACAGTGCTCGCTACAGTGATAATCAGTGTGACGATGTAAATTTTCAGGCTATATTAAATATTACCTTTTCAATATTGCAATAAATAATGAATTATAGGAAAATATGATCGAGAATAGTTGTCACTATAATGTTCTTATAATTCTTGAGTTATGACAGTATAATATCACAGTATAAACAAAGTCAGGGTAGAATAGCATTGCGTGCGGATTTCAAATATGACGCGCAAACGTCATTTTTTTAGTAACCTATGGTCTGCTGCGCCATCTCTCCGCAAAACATTTCGTGACGCCCATATCAAACTCGAGTGACAACACCATACCTTCCAGTCATCTTGAAGGTAGGTAACAGTTTACCACAAATTTTTTATCCAAAGTATGTTTTGATAAAATCATTATTAACGCCACCAGACCCGTTATTCCATGCAATGAAACATTTATTTTTAATAATCGATAAGAAAGAAATTCAAATAAGCAAAAGAAATTCTAAGTAATATTTTTTACAATAAAAGTATGTGTTTATATGTCCATTTTATTACATGAACTAAAAACAAGTACATACTTCTCGTAAAAGGTAAAATAACGCAAGAAGAAATTCCAAGGAAAAAATCGAAAGACAAAATAATCCACGGAATTAAAATTCAAAATATAAAATGTAGTTGCTTGCTTTATTATTATTACTAGAGTTGGGCAAATATTCTGTAAAGAGAGACTTTAATTTGTTATTGAACGTAATTTTTGACTTAGTTGTAGTCCTATTTAAAACAAACAATTTCTTTAAAAAAAGCAACTACCGACTTTCAATGCCTACCTTTAATTACAAACATACAAATAAAAAAAAATTAGATAAAAAATGTTATTTTGAATTGGGCCTAAATTTCTTATATGCATACCCAAAAAATACAAATAAACGTAGATAGAAACAGCGTATAAAAAATCTAGCGAATTTAGAACAATCTATTATTTTATTTTAATGCATTTTTTTTTAATTTTAATTGATTTTTTAACCGACTTCAAAAAAGGAGGAGGTTCTCAATTCGTCTGTATATATGTTTTTTTTTTATGTATGTTCGGGCATAACTTTTTTGTTTATGAACCGGTTTTAATGATTTTTTAATGTTGGATTCAGTATAGTTCCAAGGTGGTCCCATTATAATTTCATTAGAATTGGATCTTGAACTTCGAAGATACAACAGGAAACTCCTCAAAATCTATTTTTTTAACCGACTTTTTAGTGTTTCCGTCTTTCATCTTCCGTTTCAACTAGCCGTCGTTTCCTCATTCGAGAAGCATCCTTACTAGGTCTACTCATCACTTAAAATTGTAAAATAATTAACTTAAAAAAAAAGAAAACCGACTTCAAATAAAAACACGAAAGTGGCATAAGTTAACTAAGAAGCAAAAAATAAATGTTTTTTATACAACAGTTTAATACTTAGGTATTTGTTGTTCGTTTAATGTAATTAAGAAATTGTTGTTTATTATATAATTATTAATTGTTTTATAGTATTTAAGTCGGTGCCAAGTAAAACATAAAAATTATATACCTTGCTACAATAACAAATTAGATTCGAATTTTTATGTTTTACTTTTAAAGTTAATTATTTATTTCAAATGTAGTTTCCTGATTTTTTCTAATTAAAATTCATTATTTACCATTAACGTAATTGTTTCGCGAATAGGGTTAAATCACAAACATTTCATGTCAGTGCTCAATTTTAAGTTTTTGAATGAGAATGTTTACTGATAAATTTAAAGATTTTAAGTAAAATTAGAAATTAGAAATTTTAAAGAAGCTTGCAAGGGTCTATTACTCATTTCAATCCGTAAACCCCTACATTCTGCCTTTTTGAGGTGTTTGTACTTGTTTACTGGTTTTAATATCTTGATTTAAATATAACGATACAAACAACTTTTATGTTTTGGATTTTTTCCGTGAATTATTGTTCCTTGGATTATTTTACCTAAATTCCACTTTTCTACTGCACATATTGTGATTTTCAACTCCACATTTTTTACCAACGTCACGTTAAAGAAACCCTGCCCGTTGCGTTTTCTTCTGCTTTTGTACTATATAACTATACCATGCCACCGCAAAGGTTTTACAATCGCAATGATACGCCTATTTACAAATTACTCCACAGCATACCGATCATTTAATGCCTAAGGTTTATGCCGTATCGTTATGTATTTAGAAATTTATAGTAGCTATTCTTGGAGAATATCGCTTCGGATATAAACAGGCAACCACCCTCCAGCGCTGGTCATATTTAAACGTCGGCCTTGCAGATATTAACAGTTTTGACAGGTAATAAGTACTTTATAATATCTAACGTTATTTATTCGAGATCAAATTGCATGAAGGCTAGCGCGTATTTTATAAATATAGAGCGTGATGTTACTCCACTATTTATAGCATTTATCAACATTTTTGTATCTTCTGCTTCATTACTAAGCTTCTTTTTGTATGTTTTACTCGAAAGAATTAAACGGATCGGCAAATTGCAGTTTAATAATGCAACTACAAATAAGCTTATTATTTCTAAAGATAAAGAAGCTGCAGCCAAGGGGCGCAATGTTGAAGTATTAACATGAATTTTATGTTTTGTTTAAATTTGAACTGTTCAAAGCTACTTTTAGAGCAAATATTTTAAAACATCATCTGCAACCGCAAAGCCCTCGTAACAGTATACGAGGATCGTTCGAAATGTAGGTGGCCTAACACAGAGATGGCGCTAATTCGGCGGAATTTGCATTACCATTTTTCAGAACCATTGTTTCTTAGGTTAAATATGACAGTATAGAGCGATCTGTCAATTAGTTTGTGTTTGACAGTGCGCCAAAGTGACCGTCTCGAGTAATTTTGTAAATAATGGAAAAAGCTGCGTTGTGAGCAGTGATAAAGTACTTTCATTTGAAAGGCTTAACACCAACCGAAATTAAAGCAGAGTTGGATTCGACATTTTTGAAGTCCGCTCCTTCGTTTTCAGTGGTTAAAAACTGGGTTGCCGAGTTTAAGCGTGGCCGTGTGAGCACAAAGGACGAACCCCGCAGTGGACGCCCAAAAACGGCTACTACCCCGGATATGATTGAAAAAGTCTTCCGTATCGCATTGGATGACCGTCGAGTAAAAGTGCGCGAGATAGCAGACATAGTGGGCAACTCAAATGACAATGTGCACAAAATTTTAACTGAAGAATTGGAAATGAAAAACTACTCTGCCCGTTGGGTGCCACGTTTGCTCACAGCTTCGGAGAAGAACTGAATCGTTTGATTGTTTCTCGCGACCTTTTGGCACGTTTTTGTCGCAATCCGAAGGACTTTTTGCGCCGTTTCATAACCGTCGATGAAACCTGGGTCCACCATTACATTCCCGAAACGAAGGAACAGTCCAAACAATGGACACACGAAAGTTCTCCGGCAATGAAGAGGCAAAAATGGTTTTGATAGCAGGAAAGAGTATGGTAACTATTTTGGGATTCTCATAGAATTATCTTCGTCGAATACCTGGAAAAAGGAAAAACAATAAATGGCGAATAGTATGCCAATTTGTTGCAGCAATTGAGGGACAAAATCAAAGAGAAACGGCCTCGTTTGGCAAAAAAGAAAGTGCTTTTCCATCAAAATAACGCACCTGTACACACGTCTGCAATCGCCATGGCCAAAATTCATGAATTGGGATTCGAATTAGTGCCTCATTCGCCATATTTGGCTTCCAGCGGTTTTTATCTATTTCCAAACCAGAAAAAATGGCTCGGCGGTAAAAGATTTTCATCCAATTTCGAGGTAATCGCTGCTGTAAATAGCTATTTTGAGGACTGGGTTTATCGACCTACAAAGACGGCATTGCTGCTTTGGAGCATCATTGGAATAACTGGAGACTATATTGAAAAATAAAATAATTTTCTGCCCAAAAAACATGCGTTTTCTTTGTTAGGCCACATACATTTCGAACGATCCTCGTAGGTACTTATTAAACGAGTATTATATCTATATGAAAATAAACATTCTTAATTTTGATGTTAACATGCTCCAACAATAGAATGTCTTGCGCGATGGAATGGCTTAGGTATTTACATTCCACTCATAATGTTGCATTCACGGTTATTGTACTGTAATGTTTGATTCGGGAGTTGGTAATAAAACACTATTTGGAGGAGAAAGTTTTAATGCAAGTTTTCACTTTACAAAATCTTTTATGAATTGTTTTATATTAATGTACATAACAACCAAGTCGCTAAGTTACTAATAAAATAATACAACCGGGTTGCTACATTAGTACCTAATAAAATAATACAACCGGGTTGCTACAGTACCTATAATTTTTTATAACATCATTAATTGAACCTAATCAAAATCGTAATTAAATCCATCGTTATACTATTTTTTAAATTAAAATTGTAAAATTAAAGTGTCTAAGCTTACAATGGTATAGGTAATATAAGTAATAAAGCAATCATTATTACCAAGGCACGGTTTTTATGCAAATGCATATTTGATATGGCAATAAAGTGCGATGCAAGTAAATGTCATCAATTTTAATTTGCATATTTGAGTTTTGGAGCATATTTTGAGTAAATGCATATTTAGATATAGTTTTTTTAAATTCGCAAAAAAACGTTAAATTTGAAAATATAAAGAGGAAGAAAATGAGAAGTACAATGAAATTTTCAACAAGTGCGTGCTGTTACTAGGTATTCTTGAGCGGATGTTCCGGATTATACCAAGTAGAATGTTATTTTCAAGTTTTAAAATTTTTACAATCATTTCTAAGAATTATGCAATTGTGGTAGTTCTCGAAAGTAGCAGATATTAATTTCGTTCTGTTTTTCGTGCCTACCACTTCGCAAGAAATAGCAAAACAGTGGCCGCTCTTGTGTGTGTTTCTGTTTGTACAAAAAAAATTGCCAAAAAACAGCAGCTTGCCTTTATTATGGACAAAAGGTTATCCGGAACTGGTGCCAAAATATTTTGGCGATAAGCAATCTTTGACTTTTTACAATGTTTAAATTTATTGAATATGCATGTAGGCCCGAAGTAACACAGAATTTTTATCGTTCTAGATTTCATGCGATAAAAAATTCCAAGTAAATTAACATATTAAAACTGCTTTACATTAAGGCAAATGTTAGAAACTCGAAACCGATCCGCGAGTCCATTGCTGGAATTTCTAAATTAAAGGAAAAAGAAGAATTTAATTAGGATTTATGCAATGCTTTAGTGAGTGCTAACATACCACTAACAAAATTAAACAATAATTTTTCTAAATTATTCTTAGAAAAATATACTAGTAAACATGTTCCAGATGAAAGCACTCTTAGGAAAAGTTATACCAACGAAATTGATATAAAAACAACACGTAAAATTCGCGAAATTATAGGAACCAACTAGGTTTACCTTTCTGCTGATGAAACAATGGATAAATGTGGACGTTACATAGCAAATTTAATTATAGGAGTTTTAAATGTTGCTATACCGTGTACATGTTATCTTATTGGCCCGAAAAAACTAGATAAAACTAACAGTGTATCTAGATTCGTAAATGAAGGTCTCAAAAAGTTTTTTTATATAATACTTGCATATTGTGCATAAAACAGTGCATACTTTGCACATAACGGTGGGGTTGCATTTTGTACATATTTGGTGCATATATCTGAGCTCTTTGATGTTTTTTTGTGCATATAAATCCGTGCCTTGATTATTACCAATAAACACACTACAAAGCTCTCTATAGAATGACAACAGCAATTTTGTACATTTTCTACAAAAAGTAGCCCACTGGACTAAAAATTATAAATTTTGCTAACAATAGAAGAGGATATTGTGATTTTTTGAATGTTTAAATAGAAATTTGTAATGAATAATAAAAATTAAAATTTTACTGATCCATAATTTTGAGTTTTAAGATAGGCAAAAGATTTCTGAAAATTTTTAAAAATTTTGATAAATCTTAATCTTTAGAAATTTTTAAAAATTTTAAAATAATTTAGAAAATTTCATAAACCAAAAATTTTTGAATTTTTTAAATACTGACAATTATAAATAAATATTCTCACTCTTAACTAAAACAGTATTGCATGTTTTAAAAACGTTTGTCGATTTTACAAATTTTATTTTTACAAGTTTTATGATTTTTTGTATATCAGATAATATTTGGTGTTTTCTAGTTCCAACCAATGTTTATTCATTAAAGTCTCAAATCGGCAGTCCATTTCCTTTATACGTTTGATTGGGTTGTTTGGCCAAATACTCAAACAAACTGTTTAGGTAAACGAACAAAAGGAAACCCCTATACGTGTTTTCTCAATGGGAGGTTGTTTTTATGGTCATTCAACATGTCCATACCGATTTTGAAATTGCAATTAGTACATTTTTGAAAAACAAAAACTTGATAGTGGGAGTGACCGGAAGGTGGTAGGAGATCGCGCTTGCGCAGATCGGTTAGTCGACATTCGTAGAATACAAATCTGAGCTTTTTCGAGTGCGTCTATATCAAAGTAGCGCTCCCCTCTTCACCCCCTAATTGTTTGAAAGAGATATCTATTTTTATGGTACCTAGTATTTTATAATTGCAAACAATGTTTGTCCGTTGAAAGCTGAACATAGGTGTTTTGAAAATTGTTCCTATTATTATTTAACATGCTCATTCCGAGTTTGAAGTCAAAATTCGTAAATTTTTGAAAAACCAAAAAAAACGTTGGCCGCGGTTACCGGGGTGGTAAGAAGAACGAGCGCAGATCGGTTTATCGACATGCATAAAATATAAATCTAATCTATTTTTTGTATGCGTTTATTTCGAAGCAGAGCACCCCTTCCCACTCTTATTTTTTGTAACAAGTATCTAGTTATTAATTTCTGATATTTTCAAATAGCAAACAATGTTTATCTGCTGAAAGCTGAAAGTCACATTTTGATTGAAAAACAACGATGATCGTTTTTTTGGCAATTACTGAAATAAACTGCTCATGTAAACCACCAAACAGAAAACCTCTATAGATATTTAATCAATGGGAGGTTGTTTCTCTGATGTTGTAAGATGTTCATCTCAAATTCGAAATTGGAATTCGTAAATTTTTGAAAATATCACTCGAAGTGGGAGTGACCGGAGGTGGTAGGAATATTGCGCTTGTGCAGGTCAGCTATTTTACAGGCGTAGAATACTAATCTAAGCTTTTTTTTCAAGCGCGTCTACACTGAAGTATAGCATCCTTTCCCATCCCCCTTTTTTCCGGCGGACCAATCTCGCTACTTTGCGGCTTCATCCCAGTGTGATTACTATTCTCTTAAACCTAAATTGGGTTTTCTGGGTTAAGGCGTCTGGCCTGTAAAGTGTATACAGACACAAACGCACACACATTTTGGCGAAACCTGTTTTTTCGGTATTCTCGAACCCTAAAACGTGTATATCCGTCAAAAACTCGAGGTTCAAAATTTTGACGATAACAATATGGTAAAAGAAGAAAGACAAAAATGATTAAATTAGTTAATGTCATTTACCACCCTCATGTCAGATTTAAGAACAGTAAGACTAAGTTATGATTTTTGAAAATGTATTAAGTATTTCATAATTTTGCATATTTGTTGTTTTTTTCATAATATTGTTACTTTTTTTTTACTATTTGTATACATTATTTTTTTTAATGTTTGTCATGAGCTAGTATGAAAATTATTGTAAACGTTATAAAATATCATTCCCAAAAAATAAAAATATTTATAAACCGTTGCAAAAATATAAAACATGTAAATAGATAACTTCAATATAAATTAGTTGTAAATAATAGATTCACATGTAAAATGCAAGAAAAATAAATATAATAAGTTAGGCCACGTTGTCCAGAATCGGTTATCTTCGGATGCAGACGAGTCATCTACCAAGACGCTGATGAACTCCGATAAAACGGTTCAAGGAGATATACCCCACGCTTTGCAGCAATTACATGAATTATAATTACTACCCGATAAAACATCAGGAGTTCTGCAGTGATGTACAAATAGCATCAAAATAAGCGCCATTTTGTTGTCGTTTTTGTTCTGTATCGGAAAATGACCTTGCTTACTGTTGCACTTAAGCAATAAATTGATGGGATTGTTATTGCACTTGCACTTATATTAAATTTATCTGTATAATGTTAACTCAAAGTTATACTGAAATGTACACCGCTACACAAATCAAAATAAATTGATTGGTATTAATTTCATGCAGATACAATAATGAATTTTACATAAAATACAAATAATTTTAATCTCCCCACCTTTCTTATTACTAGCTTTCTGCTACTAATTTTACTAAATCTACCAAATAAACACTATAAAACAAAAAAAAATATCTGATTGATTTTTACATGCAAACCTAAAAGTTAATTTTTTTTTTCAAGTAGGACACTAACTAATTTCAAAAATATTAGTATACAGAGTGGCTAGGAAAACCCCGGCCACTTTTCTTGCGGCGGTCAAGAGATGGCGCTTTAGTAAAGAAAAATTAAATTAAAATACTGGCAATAACGCAGATCCAAGATGTTTTGGTTGATTTGATTTAATATGGGGCGTATTTAATAACTGAAAGGTCTTGGATTCTGCGTTGTAGCCAGTTTTTTAATTTAATTTTTCTTTACTAAAGCGCCATCTCTTGACCGCCGCGGCCAGTTTCATAAGTTTCAGAATTTTTGCCAAAAAAATGTTCATTCTGCCCCACTGTGCGCCGCAAGAAAAGTGGCCGGGGTTTTCCTAGCCACTTTGTAGTAAAACCACAGTATACTTATTTACACAGTAGCGAAAGCGCCCATATAACGCCTGGTAAGCTGTAACTAGTAGCGCTCCAAGCGATCGACAAGTTAAACTATCGTTTAAATTTTGGCGGGTTTTAAATTCCAATCCAGTTCGTTGTTGTTACCACGTTTTTAATAAGCAAAACAGAAAAATTACGAGCTACATTAGATAATGGTTTTTAAATGATACAAAGATAATGCCAGATTTATTAACATTTATAAACTGCGAATCTTCAAAATGCAGCGTACACAAGATGTAGTTTTTATTCAAATATCCCACCTCCTTTTCACGTAAATCTTCACGTCTACAGTTTACAACCCACTGTTTTGATCTAGAACGACGAGAAAGTCAAACTTTAATGTATTAATATTTATCGGAATTTTGTGGATCTTTGGGAAATCATCATCATCATCATCATCTGACATGGAGCTGACACGAGGGTCGATCCTGGATTACGCCAGGCCCACCCCATGCCAGTAAGGTGGGTAGGAATTTATGTGATAGGTGAGATCGGGTGGGGTGTTGAGCCGCGTTAGCATGTCTGCAATGCATACCGCAAGACACCGCTGCTGCAACACCGGGTAGTTAGTAGGCTACGCATCAATGGGGTTTTTGAGTACGCAACCAAGACCGTTATGCGATTATGCATTTTAACTTAATAAACTTTGGTATCAAAGTTTCACATTGTTCTTATTTCACACGTATCTATTGTTCTAAGATTACAAATTGAAAATATCTTAATTTCCTAATAACTAATAAACTACTTAATATTACGTGTCGTCCGGGTGGTATTGCTACCCACAAATATCCTACAATTATCTTAATTTCCTAATGGCTAATAAACTGCTTAATATTTTCCCCAAAACATATTTAAACTTTATTGTCACTTAATTGTAAAGTTCCCGCAGCTCGATTATACTTCCTTCTTTTCTAAATTTCCCCTCTGCAGTTGACCAGTATTTATTCGTCGTTTTCTTTCCCCCTGGTGCGTACTTGTGTTCCTCTTACTTTGTTTTCCCCTTCCTCACCGTCTTTCTGCCTCCTCTTCTCCGTTTGCCTGTTCTTCTTCAATCGATTCTTGATCCGATTCTTCCATTATTGCATAAATTCCTTTTGTCTCTCTTCGTATATCCTCTTTTCTTCTTGCCCATTCCTCCCATATCTGCTGAGGTATGCCGGTGTTTTGGATGTCCCGTTCCAATGATGTGTTCCACGTATAGCATGGTCTTCCGATCTTCTTTTCTTCTGTTTGCATGACATAAGCCTGCTGGAGAGGATGGTTGGCATGTCTTCTCAGAATATTTCCCCCCGCTTAGTTGCCAGGTGTAGTTTGTTGTTTCCGCTGCTCCTGTAGTTAGATATGTTTCTTGTAGGCTGGCGATATCGATCTCTCTCGTATTGAGCGCTTCGTCAATTAGTTGCCGCTTGTTTGGTTTTCTAGCTCCTCTTACATTCCATGTTGCGATCTTCAGTTCTTCGGCGTTCTGTGTTCTTATATCGATTGGGGAACCTGTTTGTGTGGGCATAGATAGTACGTATCGTCCAGGTGGTATTGCTACAGTCTGTTCCTCTATTCTTTGTTCTAGCATGATCATAGTTGGTGTTCCATTCCTACTTCCTATGGATTCCTTTTCTTCTTTGGCTATGATGCTGTCGTAATGGTTTCTGGAACCGTCTTCTGATCTCCTGTACGCTATTCTTATTGTCCTGAGTAGTTGATTGGTGTTTGCCGGAGTGTGTGTGGAGGTTGGGCCTGCTTCGTAGTGTATTTCTATTGACGCCTTTAGTATTTCTGCTGCTGCTGCTATTGATTCGGCTCCTCCCCAAAATCCTTCTTTCCCTAGGTCTTCTAAGTAGGCTTCTGTTTGTAGTGCTGGGCCGTAGGCATGTGCTAGATGGTCGTAGCGCGGAGTCAAGTTTCTTACATTTTCCTCCAGTTGCAATTGGAAATTTTGTGGGTTTTCTCTGATGTGTGACACGATTTTTTTCCTTAAGATGAAAGCTTCTTGTTTGAGCTGTTCTCGCGTCGCCGTAACATTCGCGTTTTGGTCTGCTATTGAGGTGAATAAACAATTTCCATCTCCTGGGATTTTCCGCACTGTCAATTTGTGTCTGTCCGTATATACTGTTTCCTGTTCCATGGTAGGTACTGTGCCGCTTCTGATGATTTCCGTTGGTTTGCTGGTGTGTACACTTCCGTTTATATTTGCGCCGTTAGATTATATATACATATACCTATACCTATATACATGCATACATACCTACACCTTACACATTACACTATGCTAGTATCATTAATTAATTAACTCAATAATCAAATAAAATTTACATTGGAAAACTACGTTTAACAGAGTATTTTAAAATTTTTATTTAAAGTTTTTATTCCTGTGTTAACCCTCGGTTTGAAATTCAGTAGGTCCGGCTTATACAAAAGAATTTTAATCTTTTAGTTTAAATAGCTTGTTTAAATTGTAATCGATACTTTCTCCCCTGCTACATAAAAGCCCTTTGTTAGAAGTTTACTACCTGCTCCTCTACCCTTGTGCTTGGCCACCCTATTCCCGGAATTTGTTTGAGTTCTTGGCTGCGGGGTTTTGCAAGAATCGGCCCTATTGCAAAGCTAATGAAATAAGATAAAATAAAGCTCCTACTTTTTATAATTATTTTGCTGTTTAATATCTATGCCCCCCTGATCTACCGCTATCCTGGGGGAATTCTATATGTTTTCTACAAGGTATTAATTTTTACTTGCCTATTCTATCTTATTGAGTATGTACTTATCTTTTTCGTGTTTGCTGGTTAACCGGCTTCCTTTCACCTGTTGTTATAATGTAATCCAGGTGTTCCACCTCTCCTTTCCGGTATTTCTTGCCTCTTTGTTGGATTGTCCCTGAGCACTGGCGCACTAAACACTCAAAAGCACAAATGCACCTGCTTTGCTCTGGCCGAACAAAGGATCTTCGTGACGCGCTATGCTTTTACCTGTTTTACCCGTTACGTTGAGCCAAAGGTATCAATTCACGAACCCTGCTTTTTATGTTCACTCTAGAATCGATGCACCAAAAAAATTTCCGTTTTAAACAGCGAAAAATTTCGTTTTCAGTTTTAAAAGCTGGAGCTGCTCTGTTACGCGTGTGCACTCGACCGCTGTTCAGACTCATATCCGGAATTTTGTGGATCTTTGGGAAATGTAAAAAAACTAAGGTTAGGATTCTTTCCTTTGTTGTTTCCGCAGTTCACGGCGGAACATGCGGTTCCTTTCGAAACTCTCATAATAGATTAGTATATCACTAATCAAATTTTTATAAAAAAACTGGAAAACAATTTGAAAATTGTTCTTATAACGTTCAAAAAGCAGAGAAACACTACTACCGTTAGGTGTCAGACTTTAGTGTAACTTGTTCGCCGCTTGGTGCTATAATTATCATAAATGACCTTTACTTTCGCTACTGTATGAATAAGTATACTGTGGTAAAAGTTTGTAATAAATTATTAATGTTACACTTATGCAAAGAAACGAAAAATTATTTGTCTGTCAATGCCACGACATCTCGCTGGCATAGCCCCCGGTATTTTTGTATTCCATGGTTTCTACCCTATGCTCAATTTCCATACCTTTCTTCCTTATCTTTGATTTTGTTTCTTCATCTCCCTATTATTCCTTATTTTATCACATTTTCATTTTTACATACTGCAGGTTCGAAATAAAAATCCCGAGATTGTTTAAAACAGTGCTTAGAGCGGTCCCTTAAGATACCTCAGTGATACAATCAACTCTGGGAATTAAGATGGACGTACCGGAACCCCGCAAATAAGTCACAAGTCCCGTATAAAGTAATTTTATTTCATTTTACCGTCCCAGAGTGGCTTATTGCAAATCTAAAAGTTTTATTATATTTTTATTAAAATTGGTAAAGGTTTGTTCACATTATTGGTTTTACTAATTTTTATTCCGGCTGTGTGTTAAACGATGCGATTTGAATATTGGTAAATCTAATTCATATTTATTGTTTTATGATAATTAGACGAGGAATAAACTTTACGCAACGACAATCAATTTGAATAAAACATAAATACTCATTTTAGTTGAACAAACCACACGAAAGCATTCTAAAATATGTAATGCTTTCACATTTTAATAAAGTTTCCAGAAAAGGTAGTTTATCAGTTCTGCAACGATCAGGGGCGAACAGTTGTATACTCATTCATAACTTATCAGTTAAAATTGTACTTACTTGACATTCCTTTGTATTTCGTTCAAATTCTTGGAATTCGTACTTTTGATTACATGTTTATTTAATTTGCTTTAAATTGTTATAATTTAGCGTAATACCGCACCGTCGGGCAATCCAGCCATGGGAGCTCAGTCGAAGATAGTTCCAAAAACTGATTGCATTTAATTTAGTGTAATACAGACCGTTCCGCGAACTGACCAAGAAAGCTTCCAGTCGCCCGGCATTCTTGTTAGTTTAACCGGCCGTGTGAAGGCAAATTACATTTTATTCCGCGCCATTTTCGACACCATAATTAATTTACTGTTAATGTTTTTGCTTAGATTTAAGTTGTACATATTAGGCTAATTTTCAAATACTTAAGTTGATTTTATAAATAGTTAAAGCCCGCTATCTTGTTTGATTTAACGTGTTTGCGAGTTATTGTTTGGGGATTGAATATTCGCTGTTGGAGATGTCACTTCACACCTGGACACTGTTTACGCTGTTAGCTTTGCGCAGCACCGAAAAACCCAGTGGCGTACACGAGAGAAAAGAAGAGAAATATTTAATTTTCAAAAATTTATAGAAAGTGTCACAGGAAAGACACAAGCCAAATTGTTGCTCACGTTTTCATTTCTATGAGCCCACCAAATTAAAAAAAATCCTGTGACCAAAATAATGTAATAATTTTCAAATCACAGTTTTCACGCGTTTAAAAATTCTCCTACTTTACCTACTTTAATACAAAATTTTATCCCGTTCTGCCAACCCATCCGATCCTAAATTTGTATTACCAAATTAAAAACGTGGGTTTTCCAGAAATTTGTTATATAAGTACCGCAAAAACTTTCGTTTTTGAACTATTTCTCCCAGTCTACCGGGTGTGTCCTGATTTCATAAAATTAATTATGGTCACCCAGGCCAGCTGCAAATATTTCTCATAAGATAAAAAAAGTATTTGCCAAACAGATTTTTGGAATTGACTTAGAAACTAAATATGCGATAAGAAATCAGAAACAAACCACCCCATTTCTTATTGTTTTCATTGTTGTTTGATTAATTTCAATAATTTGTTTGTTGTTGTTGTTTTTTGATTTATAGACGGCTTTTACAGATAAAACAATTTTAAATAACCATCCACAGCGTACACAGCATCCGACAATAAATTGAGAATAAATTGAAAACGGTTAGATTGTTCGGTATATTGCCTTTATACTTTTATGTTCGGAATTAAAAGAGCTATCCAATTTTGTTATAAAAAATATTACGTTGCTTTTGAATTGTTTTTGCTGGCAGTTATCTTGAAAGCAAATTCGGTTTTTTAAATCTATTTTTCTTACTTATGAGGTACTCTTTAAACTTGCTTTACGAAGTAAGAACTATATGTATAGCAATTCAAATAAAAAATTGTAATTAATGGATAACACCTAAAATTCAATGGAATAATGTGTAGAAAATGTTAGACGTTCTTACTTATTATGTAAATATATCACTCTTCAAGATACTTACATTTATCTTAATTTTCTTTTTAAGAAAACCCAATCGAAAATCACTAAACGTAACTTGGTAAAATAAAACCCCGAGTGCATTCGCTGTATTTATTAACTTAGTACTCATATTTATATTTGAAAATTTATCTAAAAACTTCAAATTTGTACAGCAAATTTTAACTTTTTTCCTGTAGTTAAATTGATGTGTTTGGTAAAACATTTTATTTGTTCTTTCTATAATTTCAGTATTTGCCATCAAGAAATTGCTGCTTTATAATTATTTGAGAGTTTTAAATTGGGGCTAGTAAGTTGCACATTTTTGGCGTTTTGATTGATTGATGTACAACTCAAATCTTACAATTTAGTCGTCTTTAAAACTAGTGAATTATATAATTAATATTTAAAAGTTGCTTTGAGCAGTACCAAGTTCACGAAACAAGGTTACCTACCATTTTTGTTAACAATTTTAATAAGAAAAGTTTTAATATTAAAATAAAATAGTTTCAATAATTTCAAAGTAAAAAAGGAAATTTTATATTCTAAAATCATTAGGCAACATTTGCAGTAGCGTTAATTATGATGAACATAACATCTTAATATTGAAATTAAATCTTAAGTAACAGCTGTCTTATTACCGACCAAGCCTCTTACGTAAGGTTGTATCTTAATTTGGAAATATTTGCATCAGTTTTTGGTTGTGATTCCTATCATATGCTGCTGTTTTTCTTTAAAATCTTTTATTTTTAATGAATTCGATTATACACATTTAATTCTAAATCTTTTAATTTAGCTAATTATGCATTCGATTAGCTGCGAAATGTCAGAATTGAATATCCAACTAAAATTTAAAAATGTTAATGCAAAAATCGATGTTAATCGTCTTTTTTCAATATTTATTTTCAGTTGCAATCAACACTATTCTATGGTAATTAATTTGCTGCTACTATACCGGATATCAACTTAATCATTACACAACCGTATTTTCTAGAGTTTTTGAGATATGACAACGAAACCTAGCTTAAGGTAATATGTACCAAAACGGCACATTTTGACATGTTTAACACATTCTGTTACTTCCCGTTTCACTAGAAATTACTCCACCTCTTGAATTTCAAATGGAACACCCTGTATATTTCAACATTTTTGCAATCCTAAAACAATTCTGAGTAAACCTGCATTATTTTTGAAATTTCTTAAGCCGACTTGATTGTTTAGAGTCAAATTATGACCGGGCGCAAATCATTCTAAGGCACGAACATGATAACAAAAAAATACAAAAATGATTTACTTTTCTGGTAGGTACAGGCATTGACATTTGAAGAAATCATAAATATGTATAAATGTACCTTTTTGGGTACCTATATGTTACCTATGCTAAGTTTCGTTGCCATATCTCAAAAACTCTAAAAAATACGTCTAATGGTTCCGTTGATAACTGGTCAAGTATTTTTATAGCCTCAAATTTTTGTATTGCCTTTAATATTTTATTTAATTTTTTTATGTGTGTATTCGTTTAGACTTCCAAATTCCTCATAATATCTACAGTTATTGCAGAATCATTAAATAATTAATATTACTATTAAAATAGATTTATTTTAACATTAACGAAAATAGACAATAATCAGATCCTTTTAGAGTGTGTGATCATGGATCAACAACAAACATAAGATCTCCATTGTAATCTAACCCTCATATTTAATTATTATAAAAATTTACATTTTATTTACATTATAGAAACCTACATCTTTATTTATTACTATTGACTTAATAGATAAGCAAAGTCTTTATGCATGCAACTTTGCATTTATTAGGTACACTAGAATAACAAAACTCAAACTTTTTCAACTGATTCAACAACATAATTAGGATAGTGATAATTTTCTTGTTATTATTTTGTTATAGTGAATATCCAATCTAATACCTTCTAACATTTCTAATAGTTTTATTGTATAACTATATGCCAGCAAATCACATATTTTTTATTCGGGTGCTTAACAACTTTAATTCAGCTGCAGGTACAACAATCGTAGCTGAATTATTTTATCTAGAAAACACCACAATAAAGATAGATAATATTTATATAATATAAAATTTACTTATAAAGTATAACAAAATAACCATAATAAGTTTCCACATATAAAACTTGTTATCACATCATTACAATATTTTTAATTCTAAAAATATCACTTTGTATATTAAACTCATAAGTACTAAAAGCTAGGTTTAATTTCCTAGACTTAACCTAATTGCAAAATGATCAGTTATTGTTTGATTTTTTAAATTGCCTAAATTTTGTTATTTTTGATGTACAAAAATTATAAGTGATCTGTGCTAGGCAGTTATAAATTGTGTATCTATTTTTAATAGTAACAAAAAAAAAGTATTTATAGAATATGGCTATTAAACTAAGACTATATTAAGTAAAATGGTTTTTCAAGGATTGTGGGGTTACAAAAAATAGTATTTACTTGTTTATATATGTTTAATTAACATGTTCAAACTTTTAAGAATATTCGTACAAATTTTGCAGCATGCTTTTAAAGCAATTTCATTTTTAAAGTGGTGTAAAACATTTAACGTTTTAAAATTGAAAGGTGCTTTTTGGAAATTGTACAGATTTCCATCTGAAGATTATAGTCTGTTTCACTTTTCAGGCACACCTCATCTGTTTATAACAGCCCGAGTCAAAACTCACAGCTTTTAAAATCATTCTGCTATTTAAGAAGATAGGTAAAATAGTTATGAATAAAAGTTGTGCGAACCGACCTGTACTTATAAACTGACACACGAAAATCTTATACAGGGTGTTATTTAACCTATCTCCTCCAATAGCAGAAATATTTTAAAATTCGTATCTCTCAACTCAGGTTGTATAATTGTATATGTATATTTTGCTTTACGTTAGAGATACAGCAAAACGTAAATTATTAAGGTTTTGTTTTTTTAGACTGCCTAAAATAGAAAGAACAGTTATTTAATTGTTTTTATAAAAGTTTTGATTCTGAACAACTTTTTCAAATACCGTTTTTGCTGTAACTCTAACGCGAAGCAACATATGGACCAATATAATTATTTAAATTTTGTATGTATGAATGAAAATATGCACCTTAAGGAGTTCTACAACTGACCAAAATTAGAAATTGTATACGTTAAAAAGCAGCAAAAATATCAGATTGTGTCCATAAAAACTGAAACACACTGTATAAAAGTTATTTTGGTTCTTTTTTTGACATTCCAAGAACATTTTTCGAAAATGTCTACAAAATTTATTTCAGTTCTGAAGGTCTTTTTAATTCCGAAAAGTTTTCTTATAGTCCTGAAGTATTTTAAAAATCTATTTCACTTTTTTCTGAATTTGTGAACTTTCTATTGTTTTTGAGATTTGCCATATATTTTAAATTTTTTAATAATAATTGTAAAATCTTCAGTCTTTAAACTTGATATATTTTGAGAAGTTTAATAGTGTACCTGCAACGTAGCTGAAATTACACAAATCATTTTCTTTTAATATCTAAAACTGATAAAGAAGTTTAAAGGATGCTCTTTAAACTTGTATAAATTAGGTTTATTATATACTTCTATATTAATCGAAAATTTTATAAACTCTTTAAAAAGCTTGCCATGCAATTTCGCTGCACCCACGTCTTCTTTCACATTTAACTGGCTGAACATTTATCCAGTTACTGTCAATGCCAATTTCGTCCCTGCTATTACTACCTACTTACTTAATTCTTTAGGAAAAATGTACATATGTATGAAAAGACAAGTGAAATAAAAACATTACAAATTTCTGAACTAAATTTGAAAACGTTCTCAAACCGCTCAAATTCCTCTTGTCAAAAAACTTGAACTCATGCCATTATTCAAACTTGGTGTAGCAAAAATTATAGTTCGCCTTAATTCTAATATTAAACATTACTATTTCTAAACTGTACAGTAATCAAAATTACCCTGCAATCTAGTAGCTTCCGTTTGTATAAATACATTAGTACCACAAGAATAATAAATTAATAATCATTAAATTCTCTAAATAGATCATTTCTTCAAACATACACTTCTCCTCTTTTTCCTGAAGAGGAATTTGCTTGAGAAACTATTGACGTTTTTCGGCTTCGGCTGTTTTCGTCATTAGACCCCAGTGATACAATAGATGCAGGTGAGGATGCACCTGGTAATAAGCTGATTAAATCATTTGATAATGGTTTGGAAGCACCAAGTGGTTCTGTATCTTCAGATTCTGCTACTTTCGTTGAAGTAACAGAAGCTGTCGTGTTAGAAGCAACAGAACCTGTTGTATTAGAAGCATTTGTTCTTTCAGAAATTTTACTTTCTTTTGAACCATTAGAAGCATCAGAAGTTTCACTACTGCGACTGCTTATGTTTCTTTCCGCTTCATCATCAGGCATACCTATTTCAGATAACATTGCTGGCCGAGGTGAAGGTGGAGTGTACGAATTCTGTTGATGGAAAGCACTTATAAAGGAAGGATTCCCGTTTGCGGGTTGGTAGTTAACACTCCTTGTTAGCATAGGGCTATTGGTGTTCGAAACCAGTCCAAGTGATGTAAGCTGAGAAACAGTTACAGGCAAGCTTACTGGAGTAGTTAAAACAGGTCCTAATCCTGGAGATAGGACAGCTTGAGCAAGAGCAGCTGTACTAGGCTGACCTGCATGAAGAGTATTGTTAACAGAACCACTTCCATCTTGTTCTTGAATTGGTGATAACACCAATTGTATCTGCATCTCTCCTGTGTTATATGGAGGATATGGTGATGGTAATTGATGAGGCACCAGGGTTACTCCTGTAGAAGTTACTAGGTGGTTTTGTATGTTGTTTGTTCCTGCAGCTAAACGATGTTCTCGATCTACCACTTCTTTTGTTACATCTGGTGTTGGTATTCTAGGCCTGTTCTTGACAGTAACAGTCCCAGTAGCTCCATTTAAGTTTAATTTGCCAACACCTGCTGCAAAAATTATTTATATTAATATAAACAGTTCATTTATACAATACTAGTATAATATTACTTAATATTCGGTAAGTATTTTATTTGGTATATTTAAAAATCAAGGGAGTTCTACCACATAACCATTTTCCATAAAACAATATGAGAATAAGCGCCATATTTAAAAAAAAATATCTGAAAATCCACCTTCTAATTATTATAATAAATTAAACTATATTTAGTAGTTAATTAATTCACAAATTACCTATCTTTAGTAATATGATTAGTATAGCGGGTATGCAATATATTTGTGAAACACGTAGTTTTTTTTAATATTTGATAAGTAGTAAACAACCCTATTGTTTTAGACTGTTGCGTTTGCTTTCTTTCACATGTCATTCTCTATGTTTAGTTAAACGATTCTACATCCTGCATATAACAATACGTTTTTATTTTGAAATTGGAAGTAAAAGTTGACAGTGTGCATGTTTTAACTTACAAGCGTACAAAACAACAACTAGCGGCTGCTGATGTAATGCATTATTATATTACAGGACTTTTAACTTCGTCTTCAAGTCGGGATAAAATCCAACCAAACGGGGGCCTGAGGAACATGGGCTTCGTGGGCCACCTTAGCTAATTGGTTAACCAAGCTCTGGTATGAAATGATTTGAATATAATTTTATATTTTGTTTATTTCAATTGTGTGTTTTATAATTATTGTATCCTAACACTATCAGACAAGTCGAAACTAATTTAAAACAATTGCATTGGATGTTACATTTGTAGAAATTTCAACCAACTTAACATTTTATTTTCAATTAAAAACAAGTAGTTTCTAAGTGGTATAAAAAAATATACAAGGTATTTGAAAATTCTTGCCCAAAAATTTGCGCGCTGATTCTATACGAAAAAACAAAAAATAAAATTCCTATAATCATATTTTCAAAAATTATTCCTAAGGGAGCTACAACTCGCAGACGAGAGAGTCCAAACGTTTTTATTGAATATCTCCGGAACCCATTAAGATACATTTATGAAACTTGGTATGCGGTCACACGGTATTCAAAAATAAGCACTGTCCGCTCTGGTCCCCACTCGGATGGGTGACCAATATAAGGGTATATCTGCAACCAGCCGTGCTTCGGAGGGCACGTTAAGCCGTCGGTCCCGGTTGTCATACTAACACCTTCGGCAATCGTAAAACATTTAGTGGAGCTTCTTCTCCTTTCGACGGGTAAGGCCAGCCCCCTGCCCGGCATATGTGCAAAGGGGGCTCACAGAACCCGCACTAGTTGCGGGTATTAAACAGGCCATTGGTCATTGGAAGAAGAAGAAGAAGGTATGCGGTTTAGAATTACAAAGTGCTGTTACTTTTTCAATAATTCAATATTAGAATACGATTCTGTGACTAAAATACATTGAAATATACTTACTATTTTTAATTTCAATTTAAACAGTTTTGTGCAGAACGTCAACGCAGTTTATATTAGCTGCGTTGTTGGTTTTCACTTAATATTAAAGGAGGCTTATTTTAATTAATGGTTGAAATAGTTGTAAATCAATAAGGTAGTATACCAGCACTTTCCAATATTAAAACACATACCAAGTTTCAGAACTTTTTCTTGATGGGTTCCTGAGATATCCAAAAAAACTAAGTATTGGACACTCTCCTCAGGGAATTGATGGTTCCTCGGGAAGCAGTAAGAAACTGTCACTGTAGGAACTTTTCTTTATATTTTTCGTGTAGAATCGGTAAACAAATGTTTTAACAGCAATTTTCAAGCACTCTGTATAACTACTCTAAAATTACGAAACTTGAGAAAATTCCGATTTTATACCGTCACAAAACATATTAATAGACATATTAACAGAATAGGCTATTTGCTTAGGCATATTCTTATTTAATCTGATTCACCCAACATACTGTAAATGTTAACACTAAAAACACATTGTTGTTTTAGAATGCAAACTATTATTTTTAGTGAAAATAAAAAGGAAATAAGATTATTGAAAGTGCGCAAATTTATGGCGAAAGCACAACAGCGAGTTTTACTAATTTATTTGCATGTGACCTTGAAAAACGTACTTGATCGTGAAAATACCAAACGAATTATAAACCAAGTGCAATCAAAATTATAAATTTAATGGTGCCAAGTAAAAAACGGAAGGCCATCAAGTAGGTATTTACGTAGTCAACAAACCCAGCAATCATTTCCCGCTTGTATGACCAGCCCACTACTTTCGGCTTATTTTTAAATCCACATCAAGCTCGCGTTGTACAAATATCATCCATGCAGAAAAATCAATCTGACCCGTAGTCATGCAATAAATGCGTGAAGATTAGAACATTTCTTCACCTTGTTTAGCTAACTTCTGAGTTCTGCTGGATCTTCTACCAACAAGTCTATCGTAAATCGACGGTTTCGGCTGAGGAATCTGTCCTGGAAGTTGTCCACTTTCAGGACTAGTGTATACAGAATTTCCGCGGTTTCGGGAAAAAAGACCTCCCGATGAATATGCAGTTGATGAAGAGCGAATAGAACCTCTGGTTCTCGAAATTTGGCGGCTGAACCAGTTGGAACTTTTTCGTCGCTCTACGATTGGTGTATCTACACTTTCCTACGGAAAGTAATACATTAACTATTAGAGCAAACTTAATAAGTTAAAAAAAACTTACATAGTCGGCGTACATATCATCAACCACGGTTTTTCTTGAAGGTGTAACTAAATTTGCGTACATCGCATCAGCTGTTTTAATTTTGTAGTTTTCTGCTGATCCTTTAGGTTCTTCTCGTCGATAATGTTCGGAAGCCACTGTATAGGGCAATTCTTTCGGTACTACATCGTCCCAGTACTGATCTTTCAGTAATTCGGGGTGTTCTTCGTGCATTTCGTCTACTATCATGTAACCCGCCTACAACAGTTTAAGTTATGTAAGCAAAGTATCTACGGAAAAGTATAAAGTAATAAATTGAAGGCTTTATAAAATCTGTAATTATTTAACTATATATTTTGAAAAACTACAACAAACAATAATTATGTAGTTAAAACTTAAACCAGCAAAAGTTCTAACCGTGTCATTAATTCTTATGTAAGTGCATCTGCAAAGGTCGGAAAGCGTTTAATAATTGGAATTGCAGAAGTTTCTATAACAGTGGTAACATTTTAAAACAACGGAAGTATGTGACTCCTTATCGCAGAGAGAGAGGAAATCAAAAATTATAGTAAAAATGATTTATTTGTTATGCACATAATTTAAATACTCTAACTTAAACATATAACAATACATAACCATTTTCATGGAAATTGTTCACATGTTATACAACATGGCCGATGTTAATGTCAGCTATTCCTTAAAACAACGTAAGTTAATTAAATTTTTCGTTAGTGTAAACGTCAAATCGACTAAACTTTTACGCAGACTCAGCTCACAGTTTCAGGAAAGTACAATAAAGAAGTCGCAACCTAACCGTTTTAAGAATTACCGTGGGACTGTTCGTGGTAATTCAGTAAGAGGTGATTAAACTACAGCAGGAGTCATTAAAAATGTTGCAAGTTTAATCAATACTAGTCGGCGAATAACTGTCTTGAAATAGTAGATAAAACAAACCAACAGGACGTAATGGTGGCAAGAATGATTCATGTTGCAGTTACGCCCTTGTTGAACCTCCTCTTCGTGGATCGTCACAAACAGTCTCGCGACCATTTTAAAACTCATACAAATACTTGCGACAATTTGAGTGTAACTTTTATACTGTGAGCTGAGTCTCCTTAAAATTCAGGCAGTCTGACGCTTTAATTATTGAGAAACGTTAACAAGATATTACAAGTAAACTTAATTCGTGATTTCAAATTGAATGTATGCATTGGCATGGTTACCATCTAATATTATGAGAGAAAACTTTCGCGCTATCTGTTTGTCCCCACGATGCAATACGTAGTGATTGTTTTGGAGTTCAATAGTGATAAGCATCATTGCCTGTTTTGTATACGGCATCTTAATCAGTATAAAAGTTACATTTTTTCCTAATTTAACGAAATGTGTAGTTCAAAGAATAAGTACTATCAGAACCCATGATCTACACTCCACCTTCTTTTAAAGAAATAACGAATATTGTGCGAGACAGCAAACACCTAATAATTAACATAAATGTATCGAAATTATAACCATTATTTCACTCTATACAGCATTGTTAGTAAATGTACCCACTTTTTCGCTAAATTGGCTCTATTCATTAGTTTTCTTTATTGTAATGTTCACATTGGAAACCCTTGTAACTGAAGAAAATGGTGAGCGTGCTGTTTTAAATGAATTCATAGCTTGTGAAGTGTCTGTCCTTATCCCCATTTGGAAATAGTGTTTTTTAAGTTTAATTGGTAATGCGAAATTAGTACAATGTTTCTATTGAACTACTCTATGCAAGCTTTTAGCCGCCCCCGGGCGGCCAGTCGACGTCACTTTTAAGTCTGACTGCCAGTTATTAGCGGATTTTGTCCTAATAATACAAACAAATAGTATACACCTAAAGGAACTTATGTCTTTGAAATACTGTAGCGGGCCACTGTGCAAAAGATTCTGTGCCTTATATAATAGACGCGTAAATATGCGGTTTCTAGTAGCTGGGCTCCTTAGCACTAAGAGTTGAGACAGGCAGAAAGGAATCAGATTTAATGCATAATCTAGATGAACCCGTGGGCTACGCGCTACAGCTTTTTGGTAACTTATTTTAAAGAAATAACGAATAAGTTGTGTCAAGACAGCAAACACCTAATCATTAAAATAAATGTATCGAAAATATAATTCTATGATTTCACTATATACCATATTGTTAGTAAATGTACCCAATTTCCCGTTAAACGGAAAACTAATGAATAGGGTCAACTATTCATTAGTTTTCCTTATTATGATGTTTACATTGAAAACCCTTTTAACTGAAGAAAATGCTGGGTGTGCTGTCGTAATTCATAGCTTGTGAAATGTCTGTCCTTGATCCCTATTTGAAAATAGTGTTTTTTAAGTTTTAACCGCCCCGGGAGGCCAGCCACGTCACTTTTAAGTAAACATCGGCGCAGCCTCTCTCTTTGCACGTTAGAGTTTGTTTTCTGAATATAGCTAGCTATTAGCGGATTTTGTCTCAATAATAGAAACAAATAGTATACACCTAAAAGACTTCATCTTTGGAATAATGTAGAGGGCCACTGTGCAAAAGAATCTGTGCCTTATATAATGGACGCGTAAATATGTGGTTTTTAATAGCGGGGGCCCCTTACCACTAAGAGTTGGGTCAGACATTTAATGCATAGACTAGCTGAACCCGTGGGCTACGCAAACTTTTGACTATTACATAAATATTTGCTCCAAATACTGCTAACAAAATAATAAATAATCTCTGTCGAGATGTAAGACCATAGCCCGTTGTTACCAAAAGTTGAGACAGGTTGGATCGGAGCCGGATTTAATATATAGATAGGTTATTGTAAATAAATACACTTTAAACAGTTGTCTACTGATAAAGGAAATTTTGAAACGTCAAACAATAGCAATGCGGAAATCGGTAGTGACACGAGCATATGAAGCTACTGTTTGTACGTTGTGTCAACAATACCATTTTGTAATGTCCTACATTATCTTTCTAGCCTTGGCATCGATAGGGCAATGTTCATACAGATAAATCATACTAATTACTTCTTTAATGACACAGAATGGTAAATTTTAAAATCATTTGTTGTCCTATTGTGAAGTACAACCTTAAAAATACGTTGATTAATATGGACACGTTAAGCACAAACAAAACATGCAAAGATTTTCTATTACATCTAATAAATATTGGAAAATTATAGTGCAAATAAGATATAAATATAATTTTGACACTGCCTTAAAAGTGTAACCTTAAAAAGGCCTTAAAATAAAGCCAAGGCTTAACTTAAATACACCAGAGTTTTACGACTGCAAACAAAACATCAAAAAACTATAAATACATTTAATTTGATGATATTTTAAAGGACAACTGTTACAAGAATATAATTATTTGCACGTTACATTATTTTCTAATAAAAATTGAAATTTGAAAACTTATTTTTTAAGTAATATCTCCAACATATCAAAATGGGAAATTTACATTTCTATACAAAATCGCCATATTACGTATACGTAACGTAACTCCGTAAGCATAATTTTGTTGAAAAGATGAAAGCTATGTAAATAGCGAAATTTTTAATATAGAGTCGTTAACCTTAACTTAAATTTAGGACTACATATAACCGTTTTGATTGTTTTTGTTGTAACACAGCCGCAAGGTGTTACCTGACTTGAATTTTATACAAGAGGGACCATCCTTTTCGATATTGTCAGGTGACAAATAAGAACAACATTTTAATCGTCAAACTGCCAAACAACATACAATATTTCCTTTGACCTTCAGAACAAAATAATTAATACTTTTTCAAGTCCATGCACAGGTATGTTATTCGATAATTAATACCCAATGGGATCAGTTACTCACCTTGATATGTCTGTCGATTAACCAGTTCAGTTCAATGTCGTCGTCGTCCTCACCAAATGGGTTGATTAAAACTTCTGCAACTTTCAGCCATCCAAGGTAGAAGCAAAACTAAAAATCAAAATTTGGTTAAGCACATTATTTGAAAACACTTGTAATAGCATGGTTACATTGTAGTGAAGTTAATTAGAAAATTGATAATATTGCCTCATATGACTTTCATGTGTAACCACAAACTACAAAAGTTACATACCTGCAGTGCAGTGAAAAAGGGAAAGTACATATCAGGTACTTCATATTTTCCCCACGGCTGCACATTATCGTTAACAAATTGCCTTCCCATGAGAGCAGCAATGAAGTATATGTACAAAGCCAGGGTGACTACCTAGAATAAAAGAGAGTGTAACATATCTAAAAATGTATTTGTTGCAATGTTTAACGTAAATTCGTTTTGATACGTTACAATTTCAGTATTTCAAGAAACAATATCAATACAAAGAGGTAAAATACGAGGATCGTTCGAAATGTACGTGGCCTAACAAAAAAACGCAAGTTTTTTAGACAAAAAATCATTTTATTTTTCAATATAGTCTCTCCTGCTCGCTCAACGCACTTATTCCAACAATGCTCCAAAGCAGCAATGCCGTCTTTGTAGGTCGATGAACCCAAGTCGTCAAAATAGCCATTTACAGCAGCGATTACCCCGGAATTGGATGAAAATCTTTTACTGCCGAGCCATTTTTTCAGGTTTGGAAATAGATAAAAATCGCTGGGAGCCAAATCTAACGAATAGGGCAAATGAGGCACTAATTCGAATCCCAATTCATGAATTTTGACCATGGCGATTGCAGACGTGTGTACAGGTGAGTTATCTTGATGAAAAAGCACTTTTTTTTCGCCAAATGAGGCCGTTTCTATTTGATTTTGTTGCTTAATTGTTGCAACAAATTGGCATAATACTCGCCATTTATTGTTTTTCCATTTTCCAAGTAGTCGACGCAGATAATTCCATGAGAATCGCAAAATACAGTTGCCATAACCTTTCCTGCTGTTAAAACCGTTTTTGCCTTCTTCGGTGGCGGAGAACCTTTGTGTGTCCATTGTTAGGACTGTTCCTTGGTTTCAAGTGTGTAATGGTTTCCCCAGGTTTCATCGACGGTTATGAAATGGTACAAAAAATCCTGTGGATTGCGGTGAAAACGTGCCAAAAGGTCGCTAGAAACAATCAAACAATTCAGTTTTTGCACCGGTATGAGCAAACGCGGCACCCAACGCGCGGAGTATTTTTTCATTTCCAATTCTTCAGATAAAATTCTGTGCACACTGTCATTTGAGATTCCCACTGTGTCTGATATCGCGCGTACTTTTACTCGACGGTCATCCAATACGATACAAAGGACTTTTTCTATCATATCCGAGGTAGTAGCCGTTTTTGGGCGTCCACTGCGGGGTTCGTCCTTTGTGCTCACACGACCACGCATATGCTTGGCAACCCAGTTTTTAACCATTGAAAACGAAGGAGCGGACTTCAAAAATGTCGCATCCAACTCTGTTTTGATTTCGGTTGGTGTTAACCCTTTCAAATGAAAGTACTTTATCATTGCTCGTCACTCAGATTTTTTCATTATTTACGAAATCACTCGAGACGGTCACTTTGGCGCACTGTCAAACACAAACTAATTGACAGATCGTTCTATACTGCCATATTTAACCTAAGAAAGGTTCTGAACAATGGTAATGAAAATTCCGCCGAATTAGCGCCATCTCTGTGTTAGGCCACGTACATTACGAACGATCCTCGTAGCATAATCTTCTCGCTCTTTGCTTAGTTTTTAATAACCAATTACTAAAGTTTCATGAAAATTCTTTATATCGCGATGTCTAAAGTATCAGATTATGATATCTGCAATAACAAATAAAGGCAGTGGCGATGATCAAGATTTAGTGAGGTGAAACAAGAATTGCAATAATTTCAGAAGAATTGTAAGTATGATAATAAATAAAAAGAGATTGTAACTGACGAGACAAAAATGAACAGAATTATGTTGAAGATTGTTTTAAAGTAAAGTATTTTTTTAAAATTAGTATTACTTTATTGCTAATTTACAATCTACTCAACAAAATACAGAGTAATTAGTAAACATTATAATAGATTCCTGTATTGAGTTAGGGACCGCCCATTGACGGTTCTCGGGAATTTACAATGCTATGTCTTCAGGCCATTTCCTTTTGAGTCTTCTGTTTGCCATTGGTTGGTTACACAGTTCTCTTATAAGTTGGCTGCTATGGCCGGTGTAGCGATCTTTGTATTTGATAGCATATGATCTGAATACGTCATTTATAGAAGGAATATTGAGAACATCATGGAGGGGTCTTTTTGAGACAAACCATGATCATCCTGAGAGTCTTTGACTGAAATGTTTGAAGAATCTTTGTGTTGGAAGTTTTACTGCAACGCTACAGCTCTATCCCATATGTCCAAAGCGGCTTGAGTATGGACTTATACAGGAATAATTTGTTTTCAAGGGATAGTTCATGTTTTTACATTTTAGTTCGAGTTGGCTCGGCTTAGCTTTAACGTAAGCTTTCCAAGTGAGCTTCTCATCAAGGCGAAGTCCAAGGTATGTTATTACTTCTTTCATAGGTATGGGAGTATTATTTAAACTGAGTTGCGGGCAGATAGTTCTTTTTGTTGTGAATGCTATTTGTATAGATTTGTTAGTGTTGACGTTGATTCTCCACAGTTTGAGTCAGTCTTGAAGGGGGCTGAGGTGATTCTGTTAATTTTTCTGATGCCTTGATAGGGTTGGAGTCTGCGCACATAATGGCGGTGTCAACAGCAAATGTCGTCAATAGTGTGTCGTTCGACAACGGTACATAAGCTGTAAATATTAAATACAGAAATGGCCTAAAAACGCTGCCTTGTGACACCCCTGCATTAATGGGCTGGTAGCTGGATAGAGCAGCATCAATTTTAACTTGGAAAAGTCGGTGTTTTAGATAGGACTTGAAGATTAGATAAATTGGTCTGGTAGCTGCTTTTTTTGTTTTTCTTCATCAACCTACTTCTGGAACTCTATTTTGCAATGTTATTACGATTCTTCTAGTACATCGTTCCTCTGATTGTCATTTCTGTTCTGTTATTCGTTTTTGTTATATCTGTAACTTTAGTTTTTCCACGAATTTCCTCATTCGTGACTCTATCTTGGAATCTTATTGCGTCCATTGCACGTTGGGTTATTTTTAATCTGTTAATGGTTTTGTTGTAAAAGACATAGTCTCTAATCCATATGTTAATACAGAGGGTATGCATTTGTCATATATCTCTCATTTGTTGTTGATTGGGATATCGCCTTAGAAAATGTGTGCTAATTTTCCGTAGGCTAACCGTTCTTGTCCTATTGTTCTTGTTATCTCTGCGGTTTTGTATCTTACGCATGTTGTGGTATGAATATATTCCGTTACTCTTTTTAACTGGGACATTCTTGATGATGATGTCTGTTAGTTGGCACAACATTGTTTTTAATTTTTCTGTATTTATTTTTAAACTTGTTATTAGGAATATCGTCAGCAAAGCAGAGATGGTTTATCTTTACGCCATCAATGTAGATCCCCATATTTTTCCACTGCATTTTTTAAAGCTGTCTTTCACTGCCAAGGTGATCAACTTCGAGCAGATAGTGTCACCCTGACGAAATTTCCTTTGTAATAGTTTAATAGGTTTTGTTCTCGCGTCTTCATGGATCTCATTATGGCTATTTTATATACTTTATTTTAATAATTTATTAGAATATCTTGGGTCATTCATTAGGGATTTTAAAACCATCCATATTTCAATTGTATTGCAAGCTTTAACCGACGAATGTCATTTATAGAGGAAGGTTAAACTCTGTAATTTAAAAATGGTCCATTGAACTACATCCCCTCCCATCCCGCCTGTTCGGGGGGTTGGTAGAAATCAGGTGGTAGACGGTTCGTTATTATATTGGTAGTAATGTGTATAAATTTGGCGGAGATTCCTAATATTTGCCATATCTCCATGCTTATGCAGTTACTTCTGAAATATTCCATGCATCTATTTAATATCATTGTTACTACATCTTCTCTGGTTGATCGTCTGTTTTTAGCTGGTTTGGTGCTGCATTTATTTCGTTTACACTAATATTGCATAACTTTTCATAAAAGGTCTCAATAGCCTTTGTTATGTCTTCTTTTTTTCGTATTTGTATTCTGTTACTATCTTTTATTTCACGTATCCTGTTTTTTCTTTTACTCAGTACCTTAATATTTATGTTGTCTTCCATTAGGTACTTTGTTTTGATAGTATTATATGTTCTGATGTCTTTTCCTATCCTTTTGTTTACATTTTATCTAAATTTTTTAAACTCCACCAAATATTTGCTTGTCTTGTGCGTATGTTTAATTATTTCTTGAATTTCTTCACTTATTTTCTGCTGTTTATTCTGCTTCATGCCCATATACGTCATCTTGTTGCCTGTTAGGATATCCTTTGTAAGCTTTTCTGTTTCTGTGCAAGCTGGGTTTTTGTGTATGTAATCCGCACGTGCGTATTTTTTTTCATTCCGTTTTCCATTGCCATATTTTCTTAAAAGTTCTTCACCCAATCGCTCTTTTTGCTAATCTAGACGATTAAGATTGTAAACCGTGTTTTGAATAGGTATAATGCCCTTGTTATTGTTATTTTAAGAATCTCCAAACAAAAAATCCATAGGAGTTCGGTCAGGTGATCTAGGTTTACAGCTTAATTCCTTGCCTTAATTGGCAACTTAAAAGAAAAATGCGTTGGTTTATCCAAAAAATATTTTGTGACAGATGTTTGTTCACTATCAATGGTCACATACTTTGTTTTAAATCAAAATATCTCGCTTGTTACTAGCTGTAGGCCTACAGTTGTATCATAGTTTCTTAAACAGAATTTATCATATAATAGAATTAGCCTATAAATACAGAGTGTTCCATTTAAACAAATAAAGATACGGTCGCTTCCACTTAAACCGGAAGTCGGTCACATTGTTTTGTATGCTCAAAACACTCGTCACTATAAATTGTATATCATTTTTTCTATCGCCAATAATACATGACCAAATCAACTGGCCCTGAATTTATCACCAATCTGTATTTCTAAAATAAAACTAAAATGCATATCTGTTGTTGTATTGCAACATACAGTGAATTACAACTTAGGTAGAACATAGCAGTTTAGCATGGAAAAAATGAAATAGCTGCACATTATGTTCCTAAAAGAATTTTATTGCTTGCAGTCACTTCAAGTGGAAAGATGCCATCACCTGATAGTAGTTTGTTTAAAACTTTAATACAAATAAGGTAGTAAGTAAATTAATAATAGTCAAGCGACATATAGAACGTTGCGAAACCGATGCTCGAATGTCGCTGTGGCGATCTGGTAGAAACTGAGCTTCGTTTATGAGTTTAAAAAGTGACGAGACACGTTTTTTTTATCACTGTAAAATGACAATCAGTTTGATATTATTTAATTTAAAATGGATAACTCTTATTTTTTAATGCTACATAACAAAACTAATCAAAAGAAACATAACAAGTAAACTTTTTGTAGCTAAACGGTATAATTGAAATCATTTTGGCGTTAAGACTCAAATTAAATGTTTGCTTTTAGTTATTTTGTAAAATAACAGTACAGTTTATGAGCTTCAGTTAATGTATCCACTTATTTTGTTCAGCTGCGGTACGTTTAAGTTATGAAGTTATGTAGCAAATAAAAATAATACGAGGGGACCGAGAACAATTTTGCCGTTTTCAAAATGTATTCACATTTTACAATTATGAAACTTTATGTACAACTTTAACGTTCTCTATGTCGTCTCCGTTCAAGTCCACCCACTTCTGCCAACGATGCTTCTTCAACGTCATAACATCTTCTTTGTAAAAGTTTACATTTTGATCAAGAAGCTATGTAGTTACTGCGTTTTTAAACTCCACGCAGATAATTCTTCAAATGTTTGTACAAACGCTAGTCAGAGGGTGTTAGGTCAGGCGAGTATGGAGAGCGTAACAAAATTTTAAACCTCAAAGTAGCCATGTTGACGTTGCTCATAACCCCTAGCTTGCGAAGCATATGCTCCAACAGTGCGCCATGGACAAATTTAAAGATCGACTTATTTCAAGCATTATGTGTATTAAAATTTTTAATAAATCCGCGTCAGGTGATGTAAAAACATGGTATCTATGATAATAACTAGTAATGTTCTTGTAAGGTCGTAATAACATTCTTCTAGTGTAATAATATACAGCCATTTATTTTTTCTACGCTAAACTGCCATGTTCCATCTAAATTTAAATTCACTGTATAATATCGCATTTAAGGTATATTTTGTTTGATCATATTTTGTCGCTAATCAACGTTTTAGCTAGCTTCCTAGAAGTGTTTCAATAACACACAAAAACACTTAATACACGTGTTTGACTTCCAGTAAGAGGAAAAACTACTTTAGTCGTCTAAAGACGCACGAGATTGTAATTTGGAAATTTTTAACATCCGGTCAACAAAATTTAATTAAGTTGCCGATTATGATTATGGAATAAAAAGTGATTGATTGAAAGCTGAATTTTCACAGAGGCTTATATAGGTACCAATTCTTTAAAAATCATTTACAGAAGTCAACTTCAAGGAGAACACGTATTGTCAGATGCGTTGGAAACCGGTCTGCTTGCAATACAACCATCGAAGTCTCCAATTCTCATGTCTACCATGTATTTGTTTCGAAAATTGAAATAAAAAACTCGTATTTGGTATGTAAATTTTAGTTTTTAATGGCCTTGTTTATTATTTGTACTAAAGTCTCCTTTGATCGTTATGGGTTTATTTGAATACCTAAACTGAGATATATTTTAAAGAAAACTATGAATATTACGAGTGATTCAATTTAATATTAATAGTAAAACAAATCAAGTCAGAAAAAATCGTAATTAATACCAATGAAATTGTGAAGTTTCAGGAAAAATTGTTTTTAAGGTGCATTTTAATTAACACGTTTAGTAGGTAGGTTACAGTTTCGCAGTGGTGTAACTACCATGGGGCAGAGGGGGCAACGACCCTCGGGCCCGAGGCCTTAGGGGGCCCTGCCACGAGCCACGAGTTTTTATTTTTTTAAATTTCTTTATTAGGAAGTTTTTTCAATAACAATTTTTGATTTATGACAGTCTTTATTTTTATATTTAACAAAAAACATTTGAAATTCCATGTAAGTAAGTATGTACTTATACAATGAAAAATACTGAAGTGAGATTATATTTAGTAATAACACAACACCCACACTTTTTGGTACCGACCCAGACATATTAACTTCAGAAAATTTAATATTTGCTTATTTTAATTAGACACGGCTTTAATATATTTATTTTCATTTACTAAACTGCAAATATTTTTTTTCCTATTAAAGAAATTGTTCTTATTATCAATTACTTTATTATTGAAGTTTTTTTTGAGGATGGGGCCAGGGCCCTTTAGGTATCTTGCCCCCGGGCCCAAAATCTGAAGTTACGCCACTGCAGTTTGTAAAACGTTTAACGTAACCATGATATGAATAATTTACGTACAAAAGAAGTCGCGTTTTATTGGAACAGCTTTACAGATTTTCAAAGAATCAGAAACACAAACCGTTCCGCTAATTTAGCAGACTTGAGCACTTGACAGTTACCACTGGGACTGCAAAAAAAACTGCCCTGATCGATCAGACTCATTGGAACCATGTAATATATTTCTTCGAATTTTGAAGGTCACAAGTGTATGTTAATTTTTTATGCGTCCAGTTTCACTTAACCAGATTGCACAGACTTCTAGAAATTTATTGTTGCGTTTAATAGATTATACAAGCTCATATAATCAACCGTTCAAGGCTGCAGCATAAAAAAGCAACTTAACGTAATGACCGACCAGCGTGATTATGATTTTTCGCGCTGATAAAATTTTAGCACGAATTCCTATGAAATATTTAAACAAAATTAAAATTATTACGTAAAAAAGAACGTAAAGAATTGTTTTCAAGTAGAAAATACTGTAATGATGTTGCGCTTTCCGTTTTAACTGCTAATTACATCCTTTGTCTGTCGAAGTGCGTTAACTGTATGGTTAAGTAATTACGTGTACACAAACACAAATCTCAAAGGTTAAAAGCTAAATAAGTCAAGTTTTCCAGAAGTAACTGAGAATAGAATGTAAAGAAATTTGTAGTAGTAATAAAACAGAAAAATCAATAAAAACTGAGTGACAGGTCAAAACTTATTTGGAAAATATGTGACAATGGCATTAAAACATTAAAAGAAGAAGAAAACAACTGCGAATGACAATAAAATTAGTAGCAAAAAGCAAAAAAAAAAGCTGAAGTGTTAACTTCAAGTAGACTTACCCATACTAGTTCTTTTCATTTATTTACTGAAATTACTTTCAAATATAGGTATACGGTAATAAACACAAATTTAGTCTAAATTGTGATCATCACCAACACGACGCGAGATATAAAACTCGTATCCATCTAGATTGTCACAAACACACCTTTTATGAGAAATCTCTTATGTATGCTGGCTGCTATGGGGCGCCAAGTGTAAAGTGAAAATTTGCTGTGCATTTTACGGTATTTAAGGCAATTTGTCCCGATATTTATTATATATACACACATTTAGCTAAATGCTTTTTATTTTAATAAATCATTCTACATTTAAATCAATTCTTAAGCATTTGGTTTAAATATTCCAATATTTAATAAAGCTATAGAGATTTAAATAAATCTTAAAACATTTACTTTAAATTTTCAAATATTTATTAAACCTTTATGTATTTAGCCAAATCTGCACATATTTGTTTTAAATTTTTCAATATTTAATAAATATTCGCAGATTTAAATAAATTTTTACGGATATAAATAAATTCTTACAGATTTAAGTAAATATTTCAACATTTAATTCCAAGCCGTCACATTTAATGTTAACCTGTCATATTTATTTGACCTTGGTGAGCCCAGCCGACTTAAGACCACCAAGACCGTTTATACCGCAAGGCAGCGTCATGATGGGAGCGTTCGACGCTTAAACAAAACACATTGAACATAACATTCTCAAGGGAATGTTGAGGAAACTTCCATTGTATGAATAATAAATTTTGCAATGTTTATGTTGTTAAATATGTTGTTATTGATGATTAAACTAACATTAATTGTACAAATTTTTGAAATACGGGAAACGTGATCATAATTGTTGAACGTTACCACCAATGTAAACGGTCTTGGTCTTCTATGTAGGCTGGGTCTACCAAGGTCAAATAAATATGACAGGTTAACATTAAATATGACAGCTTCAAATTAAATGTTGAAATATTTATTTAAATATGTAAGGATTTATTTATATCGATATAGATTTATTTAAATCTGCGAATATTTATTAAATATTGAAAGATTTAAAACAAATATTGAAAGATTTAAAACAAATATGTGCAGATTTAGTCAAATACATAAAGATTTACTAAATATTTGAAAATTTAAAGTAAATGTTTTAAGATTTATTTAAATCTCCAATGCTTTATTAAATGTTGGAATATTTAAACCAAATGTTTAAGGATTTATTTAAACCTACAACGATTTGTTAAAATAAAAAGTATTTAGCTAAATGTGTGTATATATAATAAATATTGGGACAAATTGCCTTAAATACCCTGAAATGCACAGCAAATTTTCACTTTACACTTGGCGTCCCGTAGGCTGCGAATTGTTCAATAACTTACCGGAACTTCTTAAAAGTTCTATTTCGTTAAATGTCTTAAGAAAATTTTAATCGATAATTGTTTTGACACGATATCTGAATTCAGAGAATTTTTGTTGAAACACGACAAATAAATGTTTTTCTGTGTAGCACTGTACCATTGTATTTTCTTATCTATTTAATACTGGTTTTTTTTTCGTTTCTGTAATATGGTTACTGCATATATGACGAATCCCGTGCCCATGTGTTACGTTCTGTGGAATAAAACGATGGATTCGTTGAGATATTAATATTTGCTGCATTTGCAAAAGTGTATTTGTTTAATTATAACGTTGTACAGTTCAGCGATTATTAGATTTCTCTTCTCTCATTTCACCTATGTTAGATTTCTAAGAAAACAATTTATTTACGCAACCCTACGATGTCGCATAAATTATAAGAATAGTAAAAACGAAACGCCCGCCCTACAACTAATTAGATGCGTTTCGAATTTCGGACTAGAAGTCGATATAAATCGTTTATTTAAAGAGTTATCAAAAATATGCCAAAAATTAAACTAATATATTTTAACTAGAGCTAATTAATAGGCCTAGTTAAAACCACGTAACTGCCGGAAAACGCGATGTTGATATTAAAAAGTATCGTTTTTTTCTCATTTTTAAAAATAGTTGAACATTCTTGCTGATCCGAATAAAGTACTTTAAACAGTCTATCGAACTAATAAAAGTTTATAACAATCAGCGTTGGCGTTTTTTAATGAATAATTAATCTATTTCAACTTTTTCAAAAATCCCTGGAAGGCGTCAGGGTAAAATTTGAGAGATTAGTAAAAAAATATTTTGTAGTTCACTGCAAGTTCTATCGGCTCAGGAAGTTTAGAAAAAATCTAGTAAGCAGTTTTAAAATAATAATTTTTTGAAAAATTTTCAAATTTTGAAGCAGCACCATTGGGATCGTTTTCAGATTTTCGAAATTAATTTTATTTCGACGTATACTAACCACAAAGAGCTCTCAAACAAGTTGCAGCTGATACCGATCCGACAACTACTTTTTGAGTAAATGATCGTTAAAGTCGAGATTTTCAAAACATTGTAGCGGTCGCGATTTTGAAGCTATAAAATCAGTAAACAAGTTTTCGATTTACCTTAAGTTCTTTTCAGATCCCATGCTTAAATTTCCAAAATTTAGTTTTAAAAAAACCCTACCAACAACTTTCACAACAATATTTTCAAACGCATTTTTATATTAACGTTTTACGCGCCAACAGCGACTATAAGGTCGCGCTGCCCCTACCACTATAGCTGGAAGCGGCAATAAGCCGTGGACACGAATCTGGGAATAAATATCAAAAGATAATATATCCACGGAATGACATCTAGGAAAACATATCACGGAAAAAATATCCAGAGGAAAAACATTCAAAATATAAAATTGTTTTGTGTGATTTCTGCAAATTTCTTTTATATAGGGTGCTTCATTATGAAGAATAACTATGCACTATTGCTGTATTAAATTTCAATTCACTTTTACGTAAGAAACATTTGTTATTAGCTTTATTTAGAAAAGTTATTATTAAATACTGTAGAATCGATGTGCCTTACCTTTTATTCATTATTTATAATATTATTGATAAAACAATATAAATATAGAGCACCGGATTTTGAATATTTTTTCCATTGATATTTTTTCTTCTGGGTATTTTTTCGGTGGATTAATTTTTTCCTGGATATTCTTTGGCGGATATTTTTTCCGTAGGTTTTTTTCCGTTTACCAATCTGTATGTCTTAAAGGTACGGTTTTCTACCACGATTAGCCGAGACTGTTAAAATATAAACGATCACGTTTACTCGCACTTGGGTGGTCTATTTCTAACTGCGCTTTGTATTGCAATAGGAAGTTTATGGACCATATTCGATTGACAACAAATCAAATTGAATGGTTGATTATGCATTGAATGAATTAAGAATTAGGTACATAACCAAACCTCCCAAGAAAATCTATACTCAATGCAAAAAACTTGCAGTTAATTAAGGTATGAATTTTCCACACTTCATAAACTCAAAATTCTGTTTGCAAACAATTATCAATCTTGCAAAAACGCGTGTCAATCTATATTGAATTAAAAATATCGTTACACTGTAGTAATGATATAATTTTATATGAAGCTTTTATGGAAATACCAAAATCCAGTTCAGCACTGGTTTGTGCAAACAAAAATACACTCACAGTGCAGTAATGATATTTGCTTACATAATTTACGGAAATTCCAGAAACCTAGTATAACGTGGACAAATTTTGCGAAGCGCTGCAATATACTCGTGGTTGGAAACGTTGCGGTGGAAATATTTCAGAACTGTCATATCTTGAAATAAGTTTCCAATAGATATCAGTTTTTGGAACTTCGTTCTTCACAAATGCAATGTAAAACAATTACATAGTACTAATTTAATTTGAGTTTTGTCTGATCTAAGTTTTGCTATTACCTTGTAATTTCGCTATGTCTTTGCACAGACATTAAATGGGAAAATTTTAAGTGAAAAATTATGTAAAATGATAATGCTAAAAAGCTTAAAAACGAAATAACACATATATTTAGATTAGTAAACAAAGACCTGCACTGGCACAAAATACAGAGTACCCAGTTTAAAACTCCGAGCCTAAATTTTTTTAAATAGGCAACACACAATACAAGTCACTGCCGACTATTATTTTAAAACAAAATATTTCTATAATTAAGATCAGGGCAATCATGTTTGCATTAACTTGACAGTTTACTAATCAAATTCGTTAAGCCACATTACTTGAACGGTGCAAAACAAAAATTATCGATCATTAATCTTTGGTGCAAAATGTATTCCAACGCTGACAAAGTGGACATGCTTCTAATTCTGGGCGAATGTCGAAAAAATGCGAGTGCTGCCAGTACTTTGTATTCGCAACGCTTTCCAGGTAGACGAATTCCAACAGACAAAACATTTAGAATGCTTTTTCCGAATTTACAAGAGTATGGGCAATTTTCAAAACCAAAAGTAAGGACACGGCAAGTTACGGTTGAACATAACGAAGTAGCTGTAATTGAAATGGTTGCGGATAATCCCCATACAAGTCAAAGAGCGATTGCAAATGCCTTAAACATTAGCAAAGGTTCTGTTTTCAATATTCTTAAGGTGAACAAATTTCACCCCTACCATGTTTATACCATACACCATCTTGAAGATAGGGATTATAAGCATCGTGTTCAGTATTGTCAATTTCTTAGACGGAAATTAAACGGCAATGCGGAATTTTTAAGTATGGTATTATTCTGTGATGAAGCATGGTTAATCGACATAACTGCCACTATTACGCCCAAGACAATCCCCGCTGGATCAGGATAACTCATTTTCAGAGATTTTTTTCTCTTAATGTGTGGTGCGGTATTATTGGCGATTTTCTAATAGGTCCACATTTCTTTAATAGAAATTTAGATGCTGATATGTATTTAAATTTCTTAATTAATGAACTACCGGCTCTCCTCCAAACAGTTCCTCAAAACGTACGGAATAGCATGTAGTTTTTAAATGATGGTGCACCTCCGCATTTTCATAGGGATGTGAGAAATTATCTTAACCAACGTTTTGAGGGACGCGTAATTGGACGAGGTGCATTGCATCCTTGGCCTGCCCGTAGACCCGAGTTGACTCCGCAAGACTTATTTTTGTAGGGCAGAAGTAAAAAACGATGTCTATGAAGTGCCCATTCGAAATGAAGAACATCTACGCGAAAGGATAATTCAATGTTGTCGCTCTCTCACACCGGAAATGTTAGCTCGTGTTAGAGGTTCGATGCGTAGAAGAATTATACTCTGCGAAAACGAAGGGGGAAGGCAATTTGAACACCTGCTTCGTTAGTTTTTGTACTATGTTCCTATTAAATTATTGTAGTTATTGTTGTCAAATATTAAATTTGAGTTATTAAAGTAACCTTAAATTTGTACTTAATCATTAGTAGATACATGTACTGCACAACATCTCTGATCTCAATTTAAAAAAAAATTGTATAAATGCATAGTGATCTGGGGGTTGCATTGTGTGTTGCCTATTTAAAAAAATTTAGGCTCGGAGTTTTAAAATGGGCACTCTGTATAACCACGTATGAGTTCCGCCCGCATGCCGAAATCGCTCAGTGAGCGAAAAAACATCCAAAACGCGAAATGTCTTTTTATTAATTGTTACTTCCCTGCATTGATTTCATGGAAATTTTCGAATTAAAAATTTTGACAGAAATACACGTTTTGGACCTCCAGGAACCCAAACAAGTGGTTTATAAAAAATGTCTGTCTGTGGGTGGGTGGGTACGTGTATGGCGCATCATATCTCCTGAACAGATGGTCCGATTTTGATGAACTTTAGAAAATGCGGGTAAATAAAAAATTCACTGACAAAATAAGCTTTTAAGAAAATCTTAAACCGGAAGCAGAAATTAGACATGTTGTTTTGGTAGCATTTTTTTACCGAAACTCAATTTTACAAACTTGAAATCGGAGTCAAATAGACGACATTAGGGCAAATCCAAATTTTTTTAAAACTTTCTAGCTTCAATATAGCGGCCACTACAATTTTTTGAAATCGACTTCAAATATTTTATCGTAATAGCCCTATAAAGACACAATGTTACTGTGTACAAGAATTTCCAAAAAGTTAAAAGCTATAAAATGAATAAAAATTTCCAAAATTTCGGAAATTTTCAAAAAAAATCGTACTCTTAAACTGGTTACACGATTTTTTTTAATTTTGTAATCTTATGTAGCTTAAAATGAGCTACAAATTTGGTTAATGTTTCAGTCCGCTAATTTCTCTGTGACGCCTTCTATGCATTTTTGAACGCCTATTTATTCAAAAACGTGTTATCAAATCAGGATGAAATTTGATATTAGAAATGCCCTAAGGGTACTCAATGCTATAAGGTACTAGAACTGTTGAAACTACTAAAACTACGAAGAGAAATATCAAATTTTGACTTCTTCAAAAACTGGACACAATTTTTTTTTTAATTTGAAGACTTATAGTGCAATAGATCAGTTACAATTTGGTTAGTGTCCCAGTATGCATCTTCTATTAGTTTTTGAAAATCTAAAATTCCCACCCTCTGATTTAATAAACAGAAGCCGACGAAAAAGTTCTGCTTAGGCTATAAATTGCTTATGAGTGATAGTAAAATAATGAGCGGCCGTAGCTCAGTGGTAAGAGTGCGGGCTACCAATGCAGCGGATCCGGGTTCGATCCCCGGCTCGGTCGTTCTCCCACGCAAGGCAACGGGAAACCAGCGAGGTGGATTTTCCCCCAGGAAAACCTCTCTGGAGAAGAAGTGCATGCACTTCCTGTGGTTCGGAGCCCACGTTAAACTGTAGGTCACCTATGTCTGTCTGTGCAAAATATCTATTGCCGCGCACCAAACACAGACATAGGAGAGAGGTAGCCAACGCCCTGAATAGGGTACGGCACTATAAGAAGAAAAACAAAATAATAATTATCAACTTAATTGTTCAATACGGCAATATTTGGAAGGTTTATTTTCTCCCTGCCACCCTCAAATTTCTCTTTCCGTTTTTCGGTTTCTTTAATTAAAAAAAACAAACAATTTTCTTCAGAAATAACTATTTCAGCGGACTATCAACTTTACAGTATCACTCGCTCCCTCTCCATCTGAATCCCATACGTTGGCCAAAGTCTTTCGGCGCGAAACCGCTCTTTGTAGTCAATATTGGGGCGTAACACATTCATAGTAAGATACTATTGAATAAATGATAAGTAACAATATCTAAATTATAGGAAATTTTTTACTTTCTGTATTCTCCAGATTTTGATGGAAATATGTTTTGGTATTCCGGGAACCCAAAAAAGTGGTTTAAAAAAAATATCTGTCTGTGGGTGGGTATTTTCGCTCTATAACTCCCAATTGTATGGTCCAATTAGAATGAGCTTTGGAATGTGGGGCCATCGTGTCAAAAATGCATCGGCTAAATACGCTTTTAAAAAATCCTAAACCGGAAGCGGAAGTTAGAGATGTTTTTGTAGCATTTATTTTTCGAACAACGAATTTCCTAAATCTGCAACTGGAATCTTATAGATGGCTTTAGAACAAATCTAACTCTTTTTCCCCGAACATTCTAGCTTTAAAATGGCGGCCGCTACAATTTTTTGACTTTAGTATTTTTTACTCAAAAACAAGTTGATAAATTGAGTGCAAATTATTTTATGCAATAGCCCTTAAGAGACAATGTTATTGTGCACAAAAATTTTATTTTTAGCATAGGTAGCTGAAAGCATATTTAGTAATTCTGGAGATTTCCAAAAAAATCCGCTCAAAAACTGGCTACATTTATAATATATAACGTCATTTATTAATTTTTGAAAATTTGTGGCTTTAGCGCCATGTATTCAAAATCGAGTAATCAGATCCGGATAAAATTTGATATTAGGAATTCCCTAAGAGTGCACAATGTTACAGGCTACGAGAACTTTAGGAACTACTGAAACTGGAGGTGAAAAACTAACCAAATTTTGACTTTTTCAAAAAAGTATTGCTCAAAAACTGCAACACCATTTTTCTTAAATTTGATAAACTGATAGAGCTTGGACGGTGCTATAATTAGTAAGTGTTCCACTTCCCTACTTTGTCCGTGACGCCTGCTATGAATTTTTGAAATTCAAAAATTCGTGCATTTTTGTTTAATAAACCGTTGATTATAAAAAAATTATGTTTAAGTAAATTACAAAAATTTCCGTTTCTAAATACAATAAGACATGCCCCCAGGCAAAGCATAAGTTTAAGCGAGTTGACGCTGTATGATTGGTGTGTTACTATATTGGTCCGGTCGTGATAGGTAGTGGGTGGTGTTTCTTTCCGGTGTGCGGAGAGAATGCATAGCTAATTCCGTTCGCTTGATAGTAGACCGTATATGTATTATCCAAAGTTTTACGCCTGTAAGACGTTAATACTAAAATACTCTTGAAAACATGACAAGTAACTATTTGTAAAGTATATGAATGTCCAGGCGAAGTGGCGGAATGCTACTGATTATGTTCTCTGGGATGTTTTTAATGAAATGGCCGCTTCTGCAAGGGAGCGAGCTATTAGCGCGCAACCAGTTACACACGATGAGAAAAGTCATAATTTCACAATTAAAATTATTTAATACCCGTGTTTAGTCGTTCAAGTGCATCCACATCGCTTTGTGGCTGTTTTTCGCTCATTTGGCGATTTCCCTGTTTGGGCGTAACCTATACAATTCCACTGGCATTTGACATGCCTTTATTTAGTATAATAATTGTAAAATGATTTAAATTACTTTAAATCTGCACCTTTTTGACATTCTACAAGTATTGATTTTCAATATGCTAATCTTCTGTTAATTTTGGATTCCAAATAGCCTTGCATTTGTTTTACATAAACTGTAAGAACAGAATGCCAAAAGAAACAGATATACCAAGCTTTAGAAACATATTTTATCATTGAATATACTTGGTATCTAACAAAACATGTTACCCAAAGAAAAAACTTCTACAGCTTTCGACAAAATTCAAACATCGGAAATATACAGTGAAAATCAATAATTATGTACCACAACTCGTTGATGTGTTTAAAAAATATTTTTGTTATTTTGTAACAGCATCAAATTGCGCTAATAATTCCTTAACCTTACAGAGATATCGCGGTAAGTACGATTTCTGTAAAAATACTACACAAAACATTGACATCGAATGAAGTCCGGTGAACATGACGGCTTGATCATTCGTGCCAAAATGGCAATACCTTCCTAGAGTTTTGAACTTTTGATATAAGTCGTGTTAATAAAGCAGTGCTACACACTAAAGGACCTCAGTTTTAAGTTGGAACATTTTGAGTTATTGGTAATGGTAATGAACCTGTTATAGCACTTAAATTAGGAAAATTGCTGGTTAGAAAATCTCCAAGAAAACAATCACAATAATTACACACGTAGGAATGTAAGTTGCATTTATTGTGTTGGTAACACTTTACATGTGTCATTGTCCAGTACGTGATAGCGTGAACAATGTGTGCGTGAATAAGTTCCCCAATTATTTTGCCGATAACTTCTGCATATGCGGTCGCAAAATGAGTCATTTATGTGGCAACGTCAAATAAATGCAGCAGTTGTTCAAAGAGCATTAAACTAAAAAAAATATGAAGTATTTGTCATGCTGAATGTGTAAATTTGATTGCTGTTTCGACCTCTTGGTTATTTCTTATTTCAGTTTTAAATGCATCTTTTTATAATATTTATTTACCTTTAAGTATATGAGACCCTGAAAAACCTATGAAATGTTGACTCTTAAATTAATAAGGTTGTACTGTTGATATGCAAAGACTGATAATAAATCGTGTCACGGTTATGATGGTAATAATGGTAAGAACCACACGTGTTTTATAATTTGCGTAGCTGTTAAGAAAATAATTTATATTGACGCTAGTGCATTAGTTCTTTAGTTTAGTAACAAAGTTTACAACAAATATATACAGAGTGTCTCATACGTACGTTCAGAACCTTCAGGAGGTGATTCCTTGTTTATTTTCATAAGGAAAAGTTTATATGAACATATATTCGAAAATCCTTCTTTACGGAGTTACATCCCTCTGAAGAAAGGGCAGTCTAACCACTTTTTTGTGAATAACTTTCGCAGTTGTTGCACCAAAATTTTGAAATTTTATTTGTTGAACCTATACATTTAGTTAAGTATTTTTACTGATTTTTGTTTAAATAAGTGCACCAGAGGTGTCTCATATGGGAGGGGGGGGGGCACGTAATAATTAATACAAAATTTTAATACTGTACAATTTTTGAAGTTTTGTCTAGAAAATTTTATTCTCCATACAAATATACACAAAAAAGGCACTCTTGTTGAAAGTCGTTACATCTAACCGTTTTCAAGATAATTCAATGTTTTTGTAAAATCGAGTTTTCTTAAAGGTCTGGTTTAAGTGTTTTCTCAAAATGTCTAAATAGTTTCCACAAATTTTGAGAGTGAGTTCTATGAATGAAAACGATGTAAAAGATTTTTATAAACATTTATCCGGAAACGCTTCGTTACAGAAGTACTGTCCCCGGCAGTGGGTAATTTCAACAGTAAACTATTGCCTCTTCAGGAGGCTGTAACTCCGTCAGAAAGCATTTCCGGATTCATGTTTATAGAAATCTTTTTATTGTTTTGGCGTGTAGAACTTATCCTAAAAATTTGTACCAACTATTTTTGCATCTAAGTGAAACATTCGGACCTTCATGGCAATTGGATTTTTCATAAAACTTGAATTGTCTTGAAAACTGTTAGCGACCTTTAAAAAGGTACACCTTTTTTGCTCATTTAAAATAGAGAATACGATTTTCTAGACAAAACTTCAAAAATTGTAAAGATCTAAAGTATTTAGAAGAAATTATTACACAAATTGGGCGCCAGAGTGGTCGAGTGGTTAGGGCACTTGGCTGCTACGCGGAAGGTCTTGAGTTCAAATCTGAGACTGGATGCCTGGCGGTCGGTCGGCCTACTCAGTTGCTTTTTAATAGGAACCAAACCCCTCGAGGGGTGAGGGAAGTAAGGCCGTCTAAGGCGTGGTGCTTACCACACTACCCCGTACTTCACATAAGAGTGCGAGACGGCTGGGTATCGGAAGCGATGGTCCGGTGGCCCTGGCCCACCATATTGCAGGCCAAACTCCTCATTGAAGTGTCGTGCCACCGACTTTACTGTTACTTTTTATTGCACATATTGGTGCACTTAATAAAAAAATATTGAAATACTCAGCTAAATCAGTTGTAATGATCGCATATAAAATTTCATAATTTTAGTTCAACTACTACGAAAGTTATCGACAAAAAAATGATTAGACTGATTTATTTTATTTTACTATTACACAAGCATCAATTCCAGCTGACCAAATAAATAATAACTATCTACACAAGCTAGCATAAGGTCAAACATATGTGTTACCATTCTTAAATCGTAGTTAATTCGTTTAAAATTTTACATATGCGCCAACTATTTATTTAAAGGAATTATGCCAGAAATTATTAATAATTAATTGCTTCATAATTTAAATACTAACTAAATACTTCACTAGAAACCCGGACACTAATAATTACAAAAATTAGAAAGTATGGGACGATCTAGTACTGTACAGTTTTTACTTGATATGCAAAAGATATGATAATCTGAGTAATTATATAATTCCCCTGCCACAGTTCTCGGTATAATTTAATAAGCAAAAACGCTACATGTATATCACAGTTTTTCTGATAACTTATTCAATAATTTCCAGTAGCAAAAACCGCTTAGCAACAACTGTGACGGGCATTTTTTAGGCTCATCTAAAATGTGCAGAGTAATCGCTAACAATCGCGGAAGTAAAATTCCATCTCCGGGAGCTTGGTAAAATGACTATGTAAAAACTAATTAAGCGTGTATTTATGTCTAATGAACGGAACTGCATAAACAATGAACACAAATTTAAATTCACTGGCTGCTTCGAGTAAATCCGTTTAAAATGGGCGAATACTACTATGCATACGAGACATTTATAAGGACACAAAGTGAAAAAAACTAGACCACTTAAAAAATTGTTTATTAGCAGTGAGTGCAGACTGCATGCACAGAAAAAGTTAAAATATGTGCATGTGGACGTTATACAAGGTGTTCCACTTTTATGAATTTTTACAATTACCAGATTTGTCCAAAAGTTAAGGTATAAAATCTACAATTTTATTTTCCTCGCCAGTATGCGGAGTATAGTTAAGAAGGTTTTTATTTCACCAAAATAATTGATTATGAAATTTTGTTAAATAAGCCCATGTGTGTATCTGGATACACTTTATAAATACATTAATGCAGGAACAAAAAAAAACAAACTATTGGTAATAGCACTCGGATGTAACCCAGAGATAATGAGATTGGTCCGCCAACAATTAGAAAAAAAAAGGGGTGGGGAGAGCTACTTGTCTTCTAAGTCGGTAGATCTGAGATAAAAGTAAGTATTTGATTCTGCAAAAATATTAGGTGTACGTTGGTTTTTATCACTTTCCATGTCGCCCCACAACCTGTTTTGAGATTTTTCTTATTGTTTTTCAAATTTGGTATGTGTTGAAGTATGTAATGTCTAATATCTTGCTATAAAAAAGATTTAATATCAGTCAATTACGTGAAAACGTGCTGATAATACGTAATCGCATCGTGAACAGCAGCTTATTTAATAGTAACTGCGCAAATAATTACGACAACGTAGTAGTGATGGAATATTTCGAATGGAAATAATCGAGCCAATCGATTATCAAAACATCTCGAGATATCTTGAGAATTTACAGAAAACCGTTTGAATGGTTTTACAATTTTTACATTTCCGTTTTTTTTTATTACCGACAGGGTGGGACACATGTGAGGGGGGAACAAGCCACTACAGCCCCGCTCCATACCATACGCAAAGTAGGGTTGGACCAAGTTAAGCAAGTTTTCCATAATGACTTTATTAATGTGAACTATGTTATTTATGCCTCCGACAGATTTACCATTGCAGCATAAAAGACACTGATTCCTAAAATTTCAATATTACAATAGAGTAATATTAATTCTCGTCAAGTGGAAAGGATAAAGATTAAAAACCCCCATTAAGAGTTCTCCCAAAGTGCATGTATTCATTTAATTTGGGTTTCAAGAATTTACAAGTAAAAAAGTATTGCCAAAGAGTCCCAAATTTTGCGATAATTGATAATTAGTAATGACAATATATAATTATAATTACCTGTATGGTATAACATATTCTTGATAATATAACCGCTAATTACTTTTAAAGTATGGGAAAGTCCAGGCGAGTTATTTTTGCCAAAACACTTTTATACATTAATCTCGTAAAATAGTTTCGCTGTCCCTTCTTTATCGGTACCAGTTTTTGCAATTTACCCAATAAAGTAAGAGGTCAGGTGAGAACATGGTACAACAATAGGCTTTAGTCAATGGGGAAGCAAAAAGGCAGAACCACAGATGAGAAGGATTAAAAACTATGCAGAGGTGGATAAAGCATAATTTAATGGTAACAGAAAAATTAAAAATATTATTAATAATAAATATTTTGTGAAACAATTACCAAGTGTTTTATTTTATTAATAAACTATTAATTTTTAATAGTTAAATATTTATTAATAATGTTTCAACATGTGCCTACCACACAATCAATTCAAAATATTAATATTAATAGCATTAACCTACATGGAAAGCATGCACTAGAGTATAAATAGAAACTGTATTCTCATAGGCTGCAAGGTAACTTCGCAACGAAGGTGCGTTTAGTGAAATATAAACATGTTTAATAATAATAAAATATATGAAAATCTATTTGCATATCTTCTTTTATGTGCATTAAGAATCAGATGTATTAGCATAAAAAAAATTTATTACTAATAGCAAGATGTTTTCAAGACATCAAAAGACCTCCAATTAAACAAGACAATTAAATTAATCGAGTATTGCAATATCAAGAAGAACCTATACTTAAATAAATAAATCGAGGATAATTGCTTTAATACGAAGCATATCGAATCTATAGACAAAAACACCTTGCAAAGAGGATAATGTTATAGCATTCACAAGAGAGATACAAATATAACAGAAAAGGAAATGTGCAAATTAAGTGGTATCACTTGAAACACGCAGATAATAGTGGTCTATAATAGTTGGCAATATTTATTCACTATAAATAATTTTTTTCATAGATCAGGAAGAAAAAGCACCAACTCGAAGATAGCATGGTGTTGTCAAAGAAGAGTAATAAACAGAACGTTAGTAAAATAATCAGATATACAGAGTAAACCCCGGCCACTTTTCTTGCGGCGGTCAAAAGATGGCGCTTTAGTAAAAAAAAATTAAATTAAAATACTAGCAACAACGCAGAATCCAAGACGTTTTAGTTATTAAATACGCCCCATATTAAATCAAAACAACCAAAACGTATTGGATTCTGCGTTGTTGCCAGTATTTCAATTTAATTTTTCTTTACTAAAGCGCCATCTCTTGACCGCCGCAAGAAAAGTGGCCGGGGTTTTCCTAGCCACTCTGTATAATATAAAGAATACAACAGTAGTAAAGGGACTGCAAGGGGAGCAAAAACACTGGGTCTTTACTACCGTTTTCTTCCTTATGTCATATATTTGACCGTTTTACTAACTTCCAGTTTATTACTTTTCTTTGACAACATCCTACCTTTCAGTTGCTACCCTTTCTTCCTGATCTACGAGGAAGTTTATTTATAGTGAATAAATATTACCAACTATAGGACACTTTTATCTGCGTGCTTCAAGTGATAACACTTAATTTGCACATTTTCTTTTCTGTTCTTTCTGTATATCTCTTGTGAATGCCGTTACAGTAACCTCTTTGTCAAAATTACCTTTTCTCTGCATCAGCTTTTCTTTGGTTGAGCCTTGGTTTATTAACAATAAACCAATGATCAACCAAAAAAATGCTGCTGATGAAGAGAAAGGGTAATTTTGACATGATAGAACAGGAAGCCTAAAATTGCAGTGCAGTAAGAAAGTGATAGTTATTTTATGAAGTTAACACAGCAGAATTATAAAAAAATAAGAATTATTCAAAAACGCTCTTAAATAACTGTTCAAATAAATATGCAAATACTCAAATATGCAAACTATGCTAAATGATTTTGTCTGCATATAAATAGTTTCAAGCTTGCATTTGCATAAAATCCGCGCCTTAACAATGACGCACCAAATCTATTGTTACGTTTGTAGCTGTATATTATGTAACACTGAATAAATAATAAGCAATATACATAATCAGAAAGTATCCACGGTATTTTTAACAATCTTGACACGGAGACCAATCAAGAGATGCACGCGTGCGGTTTCATGTTATACAAAGAACTCTGATGCACTTTATGGGCGAGAAGTTAAAATTGCCCTGCTAGAAATCTTCGAAATGTATGTCAAGCCTTAGATACCTATGAATTTTTAATAATGAAAATGTTATTTATAGCCGTATTTAATGAAGTTGAAATTTATCAGTTATTACCAGAACAACTTTCAAACAGACCATTTTTTCAAAACCATAAGGTCAGTTCCTGTTGTGTCTCTTATTCAGTATAAAGCATATTAAAAAGAAATATATTTCCAACTCTTGTATCAATCACATAGAAAAATACATAATTGCAAAATGTTCATCTAATTGTTTATTATGTGTGTAGAGCAACTAAAATTACTTACCTGGGTATAAACCAGTGGCACACAAACAGTGTCGTATCCTATCAAAGCACCCAGTCTTCTTCTAATGTCGGATAGTTCCGTCAAAAGGGTTTGTACAATATGGTCGCTCGTTATTAAAGACTCCTTTCTCGCCCTGTTAATTATATTGGTGGCCCATACTAGAGGCATCCAGTATTTAGACATGGGAGTTTTTTCATCCATCAATTCGAATATTTTCTTCTCGCTCTCTAACATGAGGCCTGCAAAATGAAACGTTTTAGCATGACATGCGGTGGGTTTTCAAAGGACTTAATTTATAATTATATTAAAGGTCAGAATGCAACTTGGTTCTTGTGCAAAGGTCGACAAGTTTATTGAACAACGTTTATGAAAGTAACACCTAATTATTTTGTCTATGCAATGCATACATAAACCGAGATAATGCGCCGACGTCATAGGTGTTCCTTAGAAACAATAAAAAGCAATACAAGCTGTTGTGTCCATATTGGTAATGATCACAATGTTTAGTGAATTCAAGAACGATTTGCAGTGATAATAGCAATAGAATTCTGAAGTAATCCTTGAAGTATATAAATTTCTAAAGCTGTCCACTAGTCCTGTATAGTCCCGCTAAGTACTTAGTTTCTCGAAGCTCTTGGAATTTCCAATCACTCTTCGTTATTACCTAATAACATTAATTTTATCAGCTACAACTGCACGCTGTTTATTTAATCTATCAATTTTGAATGTAATTTTTAAAACTTTCACCATTTTTGAACGATTCGCGTAATTTTAATACACAGAGTGTCCAGACAAAAGTCATCAGCCCTATACCTTTTTTTGGAGATACTCAAAAGTAAGATTATGAAAGTTGTCCAATACGTGTTTTGCAGTTATAGTGGAGGAAGATGCGAATAATAAGATAGTATAAAAGCAGTCTAGTACGTGTTGGAGGCTACAGTAGAGAAAGGTGCGGATTAGATTAACGATTTTTAATTAATAAATGGTAATGAGATTGTTATTGGAGCCGAGTGGTGCGGTTTGGAAATAATTTAACCAGAGAAGAAAGATTATGTCATTCAAGAGTTATCGAGTTAAGAATACTAACAGTACTTGTGAAGAAAGAAAGATAAGTGTTTGTTTAAGAAGTAGAATTTTAAAATGTCGCGATCCCCTATAATGTATAATATGAGTTGTATGCACCTTTCCTTGTTGCACTCGTGTGAGACAATTACATATAATATTGATTGGTCTATTTATAACCAAATCTGGGTGCAGTGCACCATATTGATTATTAATAAAACCCCCAACCTGCTTCATAGAGTATAAAAAGGGCTAAAGCTTGATGGTACGAAAACAGTCTACAATCAAGCCTAGCTCATAGTCTGATCTAGCCTAGAGTCGACATTAGTCCCTGCCATCTACCATAGCTACGACTCAAATACCTCTCGCATATTGCGGGGCCTTGAGCCCCAGATTAATAAACTGTATTGTAACTCATGTAAGTAATTTTAGCTTAGTATTAAATAATATTGTAAACCATTAATTAAATATATCTCTGTTGAATTTTGGCAGTTCTTATAATATACCTAGACATTATGTCACAAGCTACGGCCCCCTAACGTGACAATATTAATTAAAACTTAACTTTCATTCGTCCCGCGCTAGCTTCAGAAGCATTTTACAACGCATGTTTACCAGATATTTTCGATCGCTTCAATGAGTACAATACGTCTATGTTAGCCAGCTTACCATTTTTGTTACACCCCGTATAAAGATTAATTATACTCGTTATGACGTAGCTAGCCGAAACAAAGTAAGAAATAACAAAAATTGTCTTTCTTTCTTTAGACAGGCAGTAGAAATACTAAAGTATGACGACGAGTGACAAATAGCATCATATATTCCTCTTCACTTAGCAAGAAACTAAAATTAAGCATCAAAATCTTGATGTAAACTAATAGAACTGTAAAATGGAAAAATTGTACAAGATACAGTAAGTTTCAAAATTCCAAATTTAAATCGCAATTAAAATTATAGGATATTTTGCAATGCTCGTCACAATTTTCAAAATAATCAATAAAAAGCTGCAAATTTACGACAAACCTTTCAGAACCTAGGTATATTTTATTATAAGCGATACTTGATAAATTTTAAATTATTTCAATTAACTGTTCTATATTCTCATCAAAAAACAATGAATACATGGAAAATCACCTTTGTTGGTTGATCAAATCAGTTTCCGGTAATTTCCATTATTATAATGCTCGTACTTCCTGTTAGAGGATATATTCACACGAACTCATTGAACCATTTCGTTTTGACGAGTTATACAGAGAGATTTCAATGCTACAGCAGACTGCAGACTCAATTTTACGACCTGAAACCTCGTGATTGTGTTAGGCATTGGCATTCGCAAGGCTAATTAACGTTTGAATTTGCATCCAGAATAGAAAGTCAATTAGAAGTGCATTCACAAAGCCTAGAAGTGCAGTACGAGATTTATTTGTAATCTGTGCAGAAGTAGAGCTGGAAAGCAGAAATAACTAGACAAGTAGAGTATTAATCATTATGGCGCCAGCCGTTCTAACATGACCTGGCGCCAATATCATCGAGTTTCCTGTACGGTAAAAGTTGTACACAAACATGGGGTTCATATACCTGTCCATACTGCATTCTTCGTTGATGCTAGTTTGCTTTACGTTCAAGTTTAAAAGCAGATTCGTTTAAATTAAGGTTGTATTTCACCATCTGCTTACTTAAACGTACACGAATAGTTAGACAAAATTCTTTTTTATGAAGTCACTAAATGCATTTAAACCTTCTTGTCCTAGAAAGTTCGGAAAGGTTCAAGAAGTAATTTTTAAGAATCTAGGGAAAAAAGTCCCAGGAAAAAAATCACGGATAAAAGTCCACTGGAAAGAAAGTCTCCGGAAAAAAACAATTTTTAAGATAAACGTTTTTTCAAAAAGTCGCACAGAATATGTAAGACTAAATCTTTCACAAAACTGTTTTAATATAAAACCATATACAGGGTGATCATTTAAGAACGAACCACCCTGAATATCTCGTGAACCACACCAAATATCAAAAAAATGTAAAAGTGCTTTTCTATAGAAGATGGGGGACACGCGATTGCGTAATCCGCGTAGCGCTGACACTCACTCCGCCACCACCCCCCCACCATCCAACCTTGAAAAACTTAAATGGCACTATGCCCTCTGTGACACCTCAAATTAAAGGTCTTTAAAATGCTATCTGTTTACGCAAAGAAAATTAAAAGCGATAATTTGTTTTTGAGAAATTAAAAAAAAATAAAAAATTAGACAAAGTAGCACAGGCTGTGCAGAAACAATTAAATTTTAACGTAACTGTTCATTTATTAAATTTCATAACTTTCTGAACTGCGCCGAATAAAATTCCAGTTATGGCAGAAACCCTGCGAAGAGAATTTTTTGGATTTATTGCAAAATGTCCTAAAACTTCTATTTGAGCTGCTTCATCTACAACTCTAGGCTGAGCTCTTTTCTTTATTCCTAACAGATCCACTTTCTCTAAATTTTCCAAGCAACTCCAAAACATACTTGTGTGAAACATGCTTGTCCGGATGAGTTTCGTTGAAAGTAGAAGCGGTTCTTCGGGCACACTGATTTTCGGCACCGTAATTAAAAATAATTTCAATTCTTTCGGCTAACGTGTAAACCATTTTTTAAATTTCACAAAAATCTCCAACCGCAAAGTAAAACACACACAAACACTGTAATCAATGTAACATTAAATTTGCACAAATGCCAAAACATCATTGAATTGTTTCTGCACAGCCTGTGCTACTTTGTCTAATTTTCTAATTTTTTTAAATTTCTCAAAACCAAATCTATCGATTTTAATTTTCTTTGCGTAAATAGATAGCATTTTAAAAGACCTTTAATTTGAGGTGTCACAAAGGGCATAGTGCCATTTAAGTTTTTCAAAGTTGGATAGGGGGGGGGGGGAGTATTAACGCGACGCGGACTACGCAATCGCGTGTCCCCCATCCTCTACAGAAAAGCACTTTTACAATTTTTTGATAATTGGTGTGGTTCGCGAGATATTCAGAGTGGATCGTTTTCAAATTATCACCCTGTATAAAATCTCTCCTAAAATATATTTTTAGAATTTCAACAGGTTCCTTTTATAAAGTGCAAAAACTTTTCTAGCACAAATTAGCGAAAGAAATTTCGTACGATAAAACGAGTTCATAAAATACGTAGATATTTCAGAAATACGTTTACACATAAGTTTAAAAAAACGCCACTCAAAGCATCTAGTGAGCGACTCCCATCAATTACAAAAAAAAAATATTAATAGAAATATAGACGTAATGGCTGGACACAGATTTTGTCCTTTTGTGTTGTTCTAAAAGCAACGCCTAAAACTGAGCGAACCACTTCGCATGGAGTTTCCTATAATTTAGATGTTGTTACTTATCATAGTATTTTTAAAAGTATCTTATTATTAATGTGTTACACCCCAACACTAAAAAGAGAAAATAGTAAAGTAAAGGTCGACAGGTGTACTTCGACCACGCGCCGAAAGACTTCGGTCAACGCATGGGAGTCAGATAGAGAGACAGCGAGCGATATTGTAAAGTAAATTGGTAGTACGTTGAAAGTTTTTCAAGTTTTTTGTAAAGAAAATCTTTTTTTTTTTATAAAAAAGATCGCTTGGAATTAAAGAAACCTAAAAACGGAAAGACAAATTCGTCTCCCAAAAATTTGGTGGCAAAGAAAAATTAACGCCCCCCCCCCCACTCAAAAAAAATTTGCCGTATTTAACAATGAGGCTGAGAACTTTATTCTACTATCACTTATGAGCAATTTAACGTAAACAGTAATTTTTTATCGGTCCCCGTTTATTAAATAAAGGGGTAGGAATTTTCGATATCAAACAATTCATAGAAGGTGTCACAAAGAAGTTAACGGACTGGGACACAAAATTTAAAAAAAAATTGCATGGCTAGTTTTTGAACTATTTATATATATTTATTAAAAAAAACTTCAGTAATTGTTCCCATCTACAAACGTGGCGATAGACAGGACCCCTCTAATTATAGACCGATAGCACTTTTATTTACCTTATCAAAAATCATCGAAAAAACTGTAAAAGTTAGACTGGTTGGGTACTTGGATAGATTCGAAATTCTCTCTAAATTTCAATTTGGTTTTCAAAGTAAACAAAATACTACCGATGCCATATTTAACCTTTTGCATGAAATTTATTATAACATTAATAATAAAAAAATAGCTTCTGTGATATTTTGTGATATTTCGAAGGCTTTTGATTGTGTTAACCACGCCATTTTACTACAAAAACTAGAACTTTATGGTTTCCGAGGCATAACGTTAAACTGGTTCAAAACTTATCTCAATAATAGAAAACAATTAGTTAAAGTTTCAGATAAAATATCCCCTTCCTCCTCTATCACATGTGGCGTACCCCAAGGATCTGTCCTTGGACCCATACTATTTCTTATATACATTAACGACATCTTCCAACTAAACATCAGTGGCACTTTTACTGTATTCGCTGACGATACATGTATTCTATGGTCGGATTCGGATCCAATCTCATTAAATAATAAAATACAACGCGATATTATAAAAATAAATGAATGGTACAATTCCAACTATACGCAAAAAACAAATATTATAACTTTCAACGGATCTATAAATCCTATTACTTTTAACAACTCAGTGATACTGGAAAACAATACAGTCAAATTCTTAGGCTTATATATCAACAATACATTAAAATGGACTAACCACATTACTACACTCTTAAGTAAGTTATCCAAAAATTGTTTTGCAATTCGTACCATTTCTTATGAATTGGGCTACCAAACAGCACGACAAGCTTATTTTGCTCTGATTGAATCACATTTACGCTACGGCATCGCTCTTTGGGGTGCTGCGTCACAAGAAAACCTTCATTCTATTTTTGTTGCACAAAAGAGGTCAATAAGATATATGTGCAAAGCAGGAGTAAGAGATTCTTGCAAACCTCTCTTTATCAGTAATAAAATTTTAACTGTAACATCTCTGTACATATTGGAAACTGCTTGCTTAATCCACAAGTATAAATCTACTACGTTATCAAGCCCCTCCCCCATTTTTAATACAAGAACTAGTGAAACTAATATCTATCTATGACTAAAGTAGGTGTGTCGGAATCAGCGACAGTAATTTGTGCTAATTTGAGTTATACCAAATGAGAAAAAACAGTTAAACCTCATTCGTATTTTTTTTTTATATGAAAATAATCCGTACGCGATATTGGAGATCGTCGTTTGTCTGCCAAATTATTGCCCGCCGGCCGTTTAGGGGTCAGTTTCGTTATATTACTATTTATTACATCAGGTAGGATAGCATCTGAATACAGTTTCGTATTTCGTATTTGCTCGAATTCCTGTTTAGATTATCAAAAAGGATCAAATTTAACAATTTTTCCAAATTTTAATCTACTTTATATCTCTTATAGCAATCGAGATCCCCATACTGTGTTTCGAAAATGAATCACCGGACGGCGCGAGCTATTAGCCCGCAACCGTTTTGAAATTTCATTATTGAAGTAAAATTCTTTAATTTATGTTATCTACAGGTTCCCCCTACCCATTTCCCCATAACTCTTGACATTATTCGGGCTACTTTTAAGCATATTTACTCAATTTTGCCAAATTACGAACAAACTTCAAATCAATGACAAGCTACGAAACAAGCAAATGAACTCGCTGCTTTCAACAGATAATAGCGTGCCACTGCTTAAACTGAACAGGTAAATTTGAGTTTTTCGGGCAGCTTGAACAATGTAATTTGTAATTTTCCTTCTCAATTATCATTATAAACTATTTCTCGTTTTTTTTTTGTAATTGATCGCGAATTTATTTTCGGTACTTGATTAAACGCTTGCATGTGAGTTTGAATGTCGAATGTACAATTATTTTCAGATTTTTCAAATCTTTAATAACTTTAATAACATTTTGGTCAAACCAAAAAATCGTAGAAAACTTTTTTGTCATTTTTTTGTCGTTAAATAATTTCCTGTAATTCATGTCCGCAAGTTTCGGACCACCCCGTAGGCGATAGAAAATTAGACGTATGAAAAAATTACTACTATTCCACATTTAACATTCCTTTCTGAATTCCAGAACATGTGGCCAGGTTTCCCTTTTGGAATTTACCACATATTTAAAAAAAGGTTTGTAGAAGAAGCTTTTCACTTCTTTGTTGTACATTTTACTTGCGCTTAGTCATATTTTATAAGATGAATAATTGTGTTTTATAAACAATTCATTAACGTCAGTCTTGTAAAAACATAAGTAAAACATTGTCATCGTTATAACATTAATTCGCGGACGTCAGACAATTTATATAGGAGTATACACAGCACACGTAATTGCAAAAGTGCATTTCCAGTTTTAGACTTTCAGTTCATTGCTACCACACGCATGTTTGAACAACTAATTCTTATGGAACGTAGCTGTTTGTCTGAGTATTTCGTAAAAATGGATTAAATGCTTTCGGAATGGAATAATAAAATATTTGTAACACATTTCGTGGTTTGTTGCACTTCCCACGTGTTACAGATATAGAACCCGTCGTGCAGTCTACGTGGCAGTTTTTCAAATGTTGAAAGAAAATGAATGAATTCCTAAGTTATTTTCTAACTTGCAAATTAAGTATAAGAAATGGATTAGATTTGCACCTATTAGTGAATATATGATTCTAAACATGAGTTTGTCAATCCTAAATACATGACTAAATGATTAGTTCTAAAATATTAGCAATTTATGAATCATTCAATTAATTGATTATAAATTTTGCTACACAAGTTTTGCAAATAAATCGTATCAGATATCATTAATAAATACTGAATGCTACTGCAAATGGACCACGATTAGCTTAGAAGCCGAGACGGTTGTCATTTGATATACAGGGTGGTCCAACACTTATTACAACCAAGAAGAACTTGATCTTAATTTTTTTAAATAGGATCTAACAATATTTTGCGCTAATTCCATAGAGATCTCTTATCTTTATTCAACGACATAATACTTGTTTTCAGATTCATATTTGAAAGGCTTGATATATTTTCTTTTTTCTAAAATTTAACTTATCGGTCGTTTTACAAATGTTTTCTTCAGAATCTTTCCTTAAAGACATTTTTCATTTCTTTAAGTTTCCATGAATCGTTTGCATCAAATCCATTTTCTATCCATACTATTATTTTGAAGATTTTTCTAGTAATGAAACAGCATTTTTTCGAAAACTGTTTTTACTAAAAACTAAGAAAGTTTTTCGATATTTTGGATGTGTTATGACTGGGTATGGCTGGGGTGGTGAAGTGAACACAAAGCCGCTACCATTTAAATTTCAACCCCACGTGCTCGCGGTATACTCTGCTTTTTACATACGAGGCTCTGGCGACCAAAATTTGGCGGTATAACCACAGCACACAAGAACATGAAAGAGAAAATGCCTTCAAGGAAATAAGAAAAAAGGCTGTTAAGCAGCTTAGGCAGACCATCACGTGGAAGGAAAGGGGAAAAGACCACGTTGGAGCAACTATTCAAAGAAAAGCAACAAATTGTGTTGGATGTGTTGATGAAAATGTCTTCAAAGGTGAAGGATTTCGGAGGTAAAATAGTTCCCCGATCGGATGTCCAAGAGGGGATTGCTGGCAAACAACATTCAAAGGAGTGGGCATATAGAACATTAGATCGCCACAAGACACAGATATATGGAGCGCAGAGTACAGAATAATTAGTACAGTAGCAGATAACGGATACTACGGAGTAGGCATTATAATGAGAAAAGATGTAGGCCAAAAAGTCAAAGGGTACGTCCTCCACAGTGAGAGAATTATGTTGGTTATAATTGCCACGGTGCCAAAAAATAAAATAATAATATGTGTCTATATGCCACAGAATATATCATAGTCAAACACCGCTTTAGAAACCAAATAAAGAACTGTAAAAGCTCTCCACGAGCAGACGCAGATAGTGACCAGAATTTAGTAATAATGACTTGCGAACCTAAGATTTAAGAAATTGAAAAAAAAACAAAAGGATAATTCTAACAATTAAACAATTTCAAAGATAAAATTATTAAAAGCAACCTGGTAGTAGGCGAAATAGAAAAATCATGGCAAACACTAAAAGTCGCCGTAGAAAAGTTGGCTGATGAAGTGTTACAAAAACAGAGTCAAGAAAATGTTATACCAGAAATAAGCAGAAGAGTTGCAGACCTAATGAACGAAAAAAGATCACACAAATATGATACAAGTGAGCAAAGACAACAAAGATACAGAGAAATACGCAACAGAATAAACAGACAATGTCAAAAAGCGACGGAAGATATATAGAAGAGAAATGTGAAGAGGTAGAATCTCAAATTGTAAACGCAAAACACGACCTTAAATACAAAACCGCGAAAACCTTTTTTAAAAAGCCTAAAAAGAACCACCAAGCGCTTAAAAATGGACATGGGCAAGTATATTTAGAACCCCAAGAAATAGCCGAGGTCTGGAAAGACTGCATTGAAGAGTTATACAACGATGAAAACGAACACTTCCATATTTGAAACCAAGAAGACAACAATGAGGAACAAGACAATACCATTACAAAGTCAGAATACGACAGAGCAGTTAGAGATCTAAACAACGGAAAAGTCCCCGGAATTGTTCATACACCAGGAGAAATTTAAAAAAACACAGGAGACGAAAATCACAAGATAGTATATGCACTAATAGGTGAAATGTATTTAAACGGAATCGTACCAAAAAATTAAAAAAAAAACAATTATACTGATCCCAAAAAAAAGAAAGAGTGGTAAGTGCCAAGACAACATGACAATAAGTCTAATATCGCACGCAGCAAAAACACTCAGTAAAACAGTACAAAGAAGAATAGAAACAAAAAATATTTAACAGAAGACCAGTTCTGGTTTAGAAAAAAATCAGGCATCTGAAAGGCAATACTAGCACTAGGTGTACTTACAGAAAAAAAAAATAAGAAAAAGGAAAGAGACATATCTAACGTTTATAGATATGGAAAAGGCCTTCGATAATGTGAAATGGTCCACACTCTTGGAAGTGCTATCCGAAATTGGAGCCGATATATAAATAATACATGCCTTCTACAAGGAACAACTAGCTATAATCTATAATGGAAAAAAAACGTAACGAAGCAAATATTTTTAAAGAGGTTAGGCAAGGCTGTGTCTCTGATGCCGTAGAAGTGCTAGCTGACCATGAGGAAGGTTTAGAATACGCGTATAGTAAAATGCATAGAGATCTAAGAGTATAGTATGAAAATAAACATACCAAAACTAAAGTAATGGTATGTGATAAAACAGGACAACAACAAGCAACAGTATTCCTAGAAGTACACAACATAATGACGTGAAGGTTTTCTGCTATTTAGAAAGTATGATAACTGAGGACGAAAAAAGCAGCACAAGAATCACAGGAAGAATCGAACAAGCAAAACTTATGAAACTTGGACAACATCTCAAAGAGAGAGGGAAAAAATTAGAAGCGTTTGAACTATGGTGCTTACGACGAATAAAGAAAATTTAGTTGGTAGACAAAATCAGTAACGAAAAAGTACTGGCAAAAGCACAAGAACAAAAAACTCTGAGGAAGTATATAACGAAAAGAAGAGACATTTTAATTGGGCACATACCAAGGCATGAAGAAATACTTAAAACAATGCTAGAAGGAATGGTAGAAGGGAAAATGCAACAGAACGACCAAGGCTACAATGTGCGCCACAAATAATGCAAGATATGAACTGCCAAACATACAAAGACTTGAAAAAAAATGGCCCAGGATAGACAAACATACAGAACAGTGTTGCAATAAACCAATCAATAAAAAATTGAAGAAATTTATCTTCTTCTTCTTCTTCTTCTTTTCCTTTCCCTTATGCCCTTTCGAGCGTCGGGTCCTCTATCCATTTCCGGAATAGGTTACGGTCAGCAGCCAATTGTTTAATTTCTCTTAGGTTTTTGCTTCTTTGCTCTACTCTTCTCTCCAGGCTTTCCTCCCACGTTTCTCGGTGTCTTCCTCTGCTCCTTTTTCCTTCTGGTCTTGCTTCTAATGCTCGACTGGGATCTTTATTTGCATTCATCCTCACTACATGTCCATACCATAAGGGGTTCAGTTTGAACAGCGGTCGAGAGTAGACGTATAACAACGCAGCTCTAGCTTTTAAAAGTAAAAACGAGATTTTTCGCCGTTTAAAACGGCAATTTTTAGTGCAGTTCGATCCTAGAGTGAACATCAAAAGCAGGGTTCGTGAATTGATACCTGTGGCTCAACGTAACAGGTAAGACAGGTAAAAACATAGCGCGTTACGGAGGTCCTTTGTTTGGCCAGAGCAAAGCAGGTGCATTTGAGTGTTTAGTGCGCCAGTTCTTAAAAACAATCAAACAAAGAGGCAAGAGTTACCGGAAAGGAAAAGCGGAACACCTGGATTACCTACTCATCTAACAACAGGTGAAAGGAAACTGGTTAACCAGCAAGCACTCAAAGATAAGTACATACTTAATAAGATAGGCTAGGCAAGTAAAAATACATACCTTGTAGAAAACATATAGATAGTCCTCCAGGATAGTGGTTGATCAGGGGTGCATAGATATTAAACAACAAAAATAATTGTAAAAAGTAAAAGCTTTTATTTTCTTATTTCATTAGTATCCAGTAGGGCCGATTCTTGTCTAAACCCGGCAGCCGTGAACACAAACAAATTCCGGGAACAGCATTGCCAAACGCAAGGGTCTTAGGGCAGGTAGTATACTTCTAAGAAAGGGCCCTTTTTATGTAGCCGGAGAAAGGATCGCTTACAATTTAAACAAGCTATTTTAACTAAAGACGAAAATTCTTTTGTATAAGCCGGACCTATTGAATTTCAAACTGAGGGTTAACACACGAACAAAAACAGTAAAATAATTCTCCAACAACTTTAAATAAAAACTTTAAATACTTTGTTAAACGGCAGCAGGCAATTTAACATAGTTTTTCCAATGTAAATTTTTATTTGATTATTGAGTTAATTAATTATTGATACTAGCATAGTGTAATGTGTATGCATGTATGTATATAGGTATATGTATATATGTTATATGCATATATAATCTAACGTAGTTATAAATGCCTAACACTTAGAAATTATATACATTAAGTTTAAGAGCAGAGTATAAGAGGTGTACGATTAGGTTTACGTAAATATAAAAAACGGTTTGGAACGCAATTTAGGTTGATTCCGATATCTAACATTAACGTTTGATGTCAATCAGAACTAGTAGTATTAGATGGGGCGTAAATATATACGGAAGTGTACACACCAGCAAACCAACGGAAATCATCAGAAGCAGCACAGTACCTACCATGGAACAGGAAACAGTATATACGGACAGACACAAATTGACAGTGCGGAAAATCCCAGGATATGGAAATTGTTTATTCACCTCAATAGCAGACCAAAACACGAATGTCACGGCAACGCGAGAACAGCTCAAAAAAGAAGCTCTCATCTTAAGGAAAAAAATCGTGTCATACATCAGAGAAAACCCACAAAATTTCCAATTGCAACTGTAGGAAAATGTAAGAAACTTGGCTCCGCGCTACGACCATCTAGCACATACCTACGGCCCAGCACTACAAACAGAAGCCTACTTACAAGACCTAGGGAAAGAAGGATTTTGTGGAGGAGCCGAATCAATAGCAGCAGCAGCAGAAATACTAAAGGCGTCAATAGAAATACACTACGAAGCAGGCCCAACCTCCACACACACCCACACACTCCGGTAGACAACAATCAACCACCCAGGGCAATGAGAATAGCGTACAGGACATCAGGAGACGGTTCCAGAAATCATTACGACAGCATCACAGCCAAAGAAGAAAAGAAATCCACGAGAAGTAGGAATGGAACGCTAAATATGATCATGCTAAATCAAAGAATAGAGGGACGAAGTGTAGCAATACCACCCGGACTATACGTAATACTAAGTAGTTTATTAGTTATTAGGAAATTAAGATATTTTCAATTTGTAATCTTAGAACAATAGATAAGTGTGAAATAAGAACAATGTGAAACTTTGATACCAAAGTTTATTCAGTTAAAATGCATAATCGCATAACATTGTTGGTTACGTACTCAAAACACCCATTGATGCGTAGCTTACTAACTACCCGGTGTTGAAGCAGCGGTGTCTTGCGGTATGCATTGCAGACATGCGAACGCGGTTCAACACCCCACCCGATCCCACCTATCACATAAATTCCTACCCACCTACTGGCATGGGGTGGGCCTGGCGTAATCCAGGATCGACCATCGAGTCAGCTCCATGTCAGATGATGACGATGATGATGATCCTCACTACATGTCCATACCATTTCAGCTGTCGGTTCTCTACTTCGTGAATTATTGGTTTTACTCCCATTTCTTCCCTAGTGACTATATTTCTTATGCGGTCTCTTCTTGTTCTTCCTACCAATCTTCTCAGGTATTTCATTTCTCCCGCTGTTATTTTACTTTTGATTTTGTTCTGTATCATCCAGCTCTCTGCTCCGTATCTTAGGGTTGGTATGTATATAAACTTGTATACCCGTAGTTTTGTTTGTATGCTTATTTCTTTCTTCGCAATTATCGGTTTGTTTAATGCGTAGTATACTTTGCTCGCTTTATTTACTCTATTTAGAATCTCTTGCTCTGACGTTCCGATACCATTTATTATTGTTCCTAAGTACTCATAATTGTCCACCTATTCTAGATTTTTTTCCATTGCATGTAATTCGTGTGTTTTCTTAGGTTCCATTCTTTGTTATAGTCATTACAAGAAATTTATAAAAGCTAAGAAGTCCTAAAATTGCTTTATACGAGACCTTCAGGTAGCCATAAAGAACGAAAGCTAAAATTAGCTAACCACTCATCACCATCAAAAGATAAATTGCCATTGACTAACTCAAGTATTACATAAATCAATTAAGGGCTACATGAATTCTCAATTATGCAGGTGTAAATTTACTTGCGCACATCAAAGTGCAATAAAATATGAATATGAATGTACTTATTAGTAATCAATTTGATTGTGTAAAGACATGATGTAGCTTGTTATTTACCATCATAAACAGAGTGATGGTAATCAGTTGATAATAAACACCTCGACCATTGCAACACAAAGCAAAATTAATTTAGCTTAACTATCTTCAATTATGTTCAATTTCTAATGCTTTTACAACGTGTTAATAAAAATTTGTTATATCGTACCATATATGGAAACTCACCTGAATCGACTACATGTTGCCAAGTGGGAAACCTCTTCTTCACTCTTAAGGAAACCCTTTGCAGCGTAATTACATATGATAAAACGGCGTATCTAACTATATTTCTTCGCATCAGTCTTTGTCTTTCATCCTGAAAAAAAATTAAATTGTCAATACCATGAGTATATAAAATACATAATTACTTTAACAATATTTATTTATTTTAACCTTATACGTATTTCGGCATGTTTACAAGCCATTGTCAAAGGTTATATGAAAAAGTAAACAGTTAGTGTTGTTATAGCAATAGAACTTTTTTACTTATCTTGGTAATCGTCTGCAGATGACTTGATTTCTTATTCCAAAATGTCCAATAGAGGGGAATTTAAGAGATCAATTTGCTCATTCATTAACGGTGCAGTTTTTAAATGTTTGTGAATTTCAAAAGCTTTTAGTATATCTAATTTACGTTTATCATCACAAAAGTGTAAACATTTTATGGTGTTATTAGATGTCATTGAATGATTTTGTTCTAGTAAGTGTTTAGCGTAATTGGATTTATGTGGGTGTTTGTATTTGTAACAACGTACGTGTTCTTTATACCTAATATCAAAATTTCTAATTGTCTGGCCTATATAAAGCGAATTACAATGTTTGATTTATCTATCTATGAACAGCTAATAACAATATCATAATTTAACAATGCTTATTGCGTACTTTTTTGCGTTTTTTTATAACCAATCATATTCAATCCTTTTTACCTTCCTCAGTCTGCGAAGTATTGCTATAGAAGGAAAGTATTTTGATCACTGATCATCATGTAGAATTTGGAGCAAATGCGACCATTCAGCGAAGTTTTTTTTTGATTTGGCTTTATTACTGGCCGATATAAGAGTTATGCCTAACAGTAATGTATTTTTATGACAAACATTTTCAGCTTAAGCATTTAAGCAAGTTTTAGGGCGAGAACGATAAAGCGGACGCTGCAGAGGTGTCTGTGCGCGTGGGTGTGTATACTTTACAGTCCAGACGCCTTAACGCAGAAAACTTAAATTAGGCTCAACAAATTTGTAATTGCAGTTCGATAAAACCGAAAAAAACAAGGTTGGGCCGTTAAAAAAGGGAGTAGCAAAGGGAAAAGTGCTCCAGTTCAATATAAACACGGTCAAAATAGAACTTTTAATTCGTATTCTACAAATGTCGAACAGCCGATCTGCGCAAACGCAATCTCCTTAGCACCTCCCATGGCCTTACCGTTGACTTATAATTGTTTCAAAACGTTTACGAATTTCAGTTAACATTGAATATATAAAATGACAATAGGAACAATCTTCCACTGAAAAAACACCTCTGGGAGGTTACTTGAACAGTTTAATTGAAACATCGCAAAAAGGCGACTATTACCAAACTTTAACTGGATTTTAAATTTCAACAAATGAATATTCATTGCAATTTGAAAAACACAAAATCAAGAAATGATTAATAAATTGTTAAAACTATCAAATTAAAAAAACTATAAAAAATTCCAAAATTATAAAAATTTTTAAGTTTTAAAAAAGTTTCATTAACAATTTTTATGAATCTATAAAATTTTTGAAAACGTTCAAAAATTTGGAAAATTGTCAAAATTTGTAAAAATTGAATTTTAAATATTTATAAAATTTTATAAACTTAACCAGTTTCAAATTTTTTTCTATGGCATAACAATGGCAATCCCCAATAATAATACCTTTAAACTAAAATCTCTTTAAATTTTTCAAATACATATTTTGAAACTTCAAAAGATTTCAAAATGTTCTAAACAAAACTTCTAAAATTTTTCAAGAATCTTCAATATTTTCAATATGTTCAAACATTTTCTATAATTTTTTATTTTCATAAATTATCAAAACTTTTGAAATAAACAAATTTTTCAGGTATTTTAAAAATTTTTCAAAATCTTCAAAACATTTCATGTATTTTAAAAATTATCATTTTTCTAAAATTTTTAAAAATCTAACAAAAATTTAATAATTATTAAAAAAATACCAATAATTTTTCATATTTGGAAAATTATAATCTAAAAAAAATATAATTTGTAAATGCTTCCAATTTTCAAAATTTTGTAAAATTTCATAATATATAAAATTTTAAAATATTAAAACTTTTTTTAAATGTTAAAACGATTTTTCTATCGCATCACAATAGCAAAAATTTTCAATTTTCAAAAATTTTTAGCTTCAATAAATTTTAAAATTTTGCGCATATCGCGCGGCAATTAATTCTTTTAAGTCGCTCTCAAGAGAACCGTTCATACCGGAGATAGCGATTTTCAGGAATCCACTCGCCATGTTTTCAGGCGCGATTGCTGGTGTCAAAACGTTGTTTGTTTTTTATTATGCTATTCTGCAGCTTTGCTGAAAATTTCATACAGATCGCGCCATAATTTAGTTTAGTCAGACGTAAAATTTAAAATTCGGGATAATATCGTGCCCCCATTTTTTTTTTATTAATGTTAGCTCATACCATCAAGAACGAGATTTCACTGTGGACAATAAAGGGGCACCCACTATCACTAACCGGAATTAATTTTTTAAGAGCTGAAAGTGCGACCGATTTTAATTTAATTCGAGTTTGGAAAGGAATAAAAAAATTACCACGGTTAGTACGAGGAAACCAACATATTAAACCTATAGCAGAATCTTTTAAAAGCGTGTGTACCAAGTTTGGTACAGATCGTGCCACGATTAAATTTATTAAATCGTTCCCAAGGGAACCGTGCGTACCGAAGAGAGCGATTTTCAGTATAACGACAATGATTTTTTTCAGGCTACGCCACGTGACTGCTGGAACTATGTTTATTATGATGTTCTACAGCACTGATAAAAATTTCATAAAGATCGCGCCACGTTTAAGTTTTTTCAGGCGGAAAATGTGCAAATCGGAAAAATCGAAGTGGTTGAAAAATTGGCGAAAATTTTCATCTCCCTTTTTTTCCAAATAAGATTACCTAATACTATCTAGAACAAGATTCTATAGCAGAAAATAAGGACACCTACCATCACTGGACGACGTTAATTTTGTAAAAGGCTCAAAATGCGACCGATTTTAACCTAATTCGAGTTTGGAGAAAGATAAAAAAATCCCAGGGGTTACTACGATAAACCAACTTATTATACCTATAGCGGTATCTATTATGAACGTATCTACCAAGTTTGGTACAGATCTCGTCGCGATTAAATCGTTCCCATTTTCAGAAAATCGACAATGAATTTTTTTCAGGAGACGCCACGTGATTGCTGGAACTTGTTTATTATGATGTTTCACAGCCGTGGTAAAAATTTCATAAAGATCGCGCCACGTTTAAGTTTTTTCAGGCGGAAAATGTGCAAATCGGAAAAATCGAAGTGGTATGGAAAATTGATGAAAATTTCACCTCCTTTTTTTTTCAATTAATGATACCTCATACTACCTAGAACAAGATTCCATAGTAAAAAATGGGGGCACCCACCACCATTGGACAGAATTATTTTTTAAGCGCTGAAAATGCGAGCAATTTTAAGCTAATTCGAGTTTGGAGATAGAAAAAAAAATCCCAGCAGTTAGTATGCGGAAACCATCTTATGAAACCGATATCTGCATCTATTAAGAGCGTATGTACCAAGTTTTGTACAGATCTCGGATTAAATTCATTAATCGTTCCTAAGGGAACCGCGCGTACCGGATACAGCGATTTTCAGAAAATCGTCAATGAATTTTTTTCAGGCGACGCCACGCGATTGTTGAAACTACGTTTATTATGATGTTTTACAACTCTGGTGAAAATTTCATACAGATCGCGTTATGTTTCAGTTTTTTCAGGCGGATAATGGGCAAACCGGAAAAATCGTAGTGGTATGGAAAATTGATGAAAATTTCACCTTCCTTTTTTTTCAATTATTGATACCTCATGCTACCTCAAACAAGATTCCGTAGTGGAAAATGGGCGCACCCACCCCTATTGATCGGAATTAATTTTTAAGGGCTAAAAATGCGATAGATTTTTACCAAAATTCGACTTTGGAGTGGGATACAAAATCTCAGCGGACGAAACACGGAAAACAACTTACCCAGACTGTCCACAAGAAAATGCAACAAAATTACCCATATACAACTATATCAAAAGTGAGACACCCTGTAAAGTGGTAATTTAAATTAAGATTTATTTTCTATATAAAGAACCTTTAAAAATTAAAAATATTTCAATATTCTGTTTTTAAATCTACAGTGCGTTTATAAAAAAAAACACTCCTACTGGCTAGAAGACTTAATTTAGAAAGATCGGACCAAGGACACCTTAATTACACTAAAATATTGTTTTAAAAGCCAAAATTGAGTAAAGTGACACCCCTCACCTCTAAAACTACACTCACCGGCACGAAAAACGGGCCACATTAGTTTTTTTAGAAAAACGCAAAATTTTAGATTTTTATAAATAAATACTTAAACTATTGTCTAAAAACAAACAAAACAACTTGTTTTAATTAATTTTAAAGATTATTAACTGTTTATTTAAAGTAAAAAAAACTGCTTTCAAGACAAAATGAAAAAAGTCAAAAACAGCAACATTTTGGTTTTGCAGCAAAAAGGCGTTTAAACAATAAAAACACAAACAATTTTTATGCCAACAATCAGGAAAAGTTTTTCAATAGCGTGTATTGCCTCCACGTGCATTAACAATTGCTCGCATTCGTCGGGGCATCCCTAAAATTAAGTGTGTAATGTCTTCCTGAGCAATAAGTTCCCATTCCTCTAAAAGTGCTTGCCGCAACTCATTCAAAGTCAAAGGAGCAGGAACACGGATTCGAATTCTTCGACCAAACATGCCCCAAACATGTTCAATGGGATTGGCATCTGGACTTACTGCTGGCCACTCCATAACGGGGATGTTAACTTCGTCCAAATATTGTTGAGTGACTCTTGCGGTGTGAGGTCTTGCATTATCATGCATCAAGAGAAAATTATCTCCATCAAAAGGATCATATGGAACAACAAAATCTTGAAGAATCTCATTAACATACCGGACAGCTGTCAGGGAGCCTCCTGGAACGATGTACAACTCTGTATGTGCCGTTAAACAAATTCCAGCCCAAACCATAACTGAACCTCCTTGGTAGCTGACTCTAGGGCTAAAGGTATATTCAGCAAATCGCTGTCCTGGTCTTCGCCATACTCTTTCATGGCCATCGGAAGATCGCAGAGAAAACCTGGACTCGTCTGTGAATAAAACTTGCCTCCATTCGTTTTCTCCCCAGTCTATGTGATTCCTGGCAAATTGAAGTCGCGCTACACGATGACGCCTGAGAAGTTATGGACCTGTAGCAGGTCTGCGACTGGTAAGATTTCTTTCTCCAAGTCTTCGTATAACTGTCCGCTCACTTACGTTTAAATCCCGGACGTGATGAAGACGATTTCTGATTTCTACAGCTGTAGAACGACGATTTCGCACACTTTGTAACATGATAAAGCGATCATCATGGGCGTTAGTTTGTCGTTGCGGGCCAGTTCCAAGTCGTCTTGTGTTGGCACCAGTTTCCAAAAAACGTGTATCAACTCGTTGCACAGTACTTCTGGATATGCCATATTGCAAAGCCACAAATCGCTGACTTCTTCCGTCTTGAAGTAATGCAACAATAGCAGACGCTGTTTCAGGGTTTACAGCCATAATTGTGAACGTTAACAAATTAATCTGAGCTTTAGTTTGTGTTTGGCATTTGTTAATTTTGTCGAAACATTAAAAACAATTGAATATGCCATAATAACTTTGCACAAATGCAATAATTTCTGCGGCCATCATTTTTACTCAATAGCAACGCATACTTGAAACCATGTAAAGAAACAATTTAAAAACAAATTGAAAGCAGTTTTTTTGTTACAATCGAATCTAAACAGATTAGGAAAGAAGTTAAATTTGAAAACTTTAGTGTTTTTTTATGTTATAACTATAAAAAAAAACATCATTTACTTAAAAAGTTGAGTGGCCCGTTTTTCGTGCCGGTGAGTGTATTTTTGTACTGCTTATGATAAGCTAAATGTTCTATCAATACCTTAAGTCTAACGGAAAATTTAAATTTAAACTTAAAACTGTTCTTATGCTCGGCGTTGTTTAGAGGTTTAGCATCAAGGCAGGTGTGTTATCAAAAATAATTTTACATGAAATACAGAAAAGGCGTATCAGATACACAAAAAAAACTTAATTTTAATCAATAAAGGTTATTATGTGGACTTGTAGTTACGCCATCTAATCCAAGTATTTTTCCGGTTTACTTAAAATAAGATTAGATAAACAATTATATTATCTTCAAAGACCAAAGACTTTTAGTCGCAGAAGAGCAAAGAATTTCGTTAAAATACAATAAGTCGACAGAAACCATGGGCGTACTCAAATCCATTATGTTATACGTAAACCATATTAAACAATAGAGCTAATTTTTCGGAAAGTTGTTGTGTACTGCAAATCTTAAGTTTTTTATTCAACGGTGGTTTTCCGTCCCTATAGTTCAAAATTTTCTTTCTCGTTGTATTAACGAATTTACACGTTCTATTTTCACCAATTTGTGGTTCCTATTATACATTTCGATTAAAAGCAATATTTTTGCAGTTTTATAAAATTGTTTCGTGAAGTATTTTTAAAACTCATGGCCATTCCTATTCTACGCTTATGAACCCTGTTTAATTTTATTTTACTATTACACAAGCATCAATTCCAGTTGACCAAATAAATACTAACTTATCTACGCAAGTTGCATACGGTCAAACATATGGATGTGTTACCATTCTAATCACGTAGATAATTCGTTTACAATTTTTTATATGCGGCAACTATTTATTTAAAGAAATTATGCCAGACATTATTATTATTGATTGCCTCATAATTTAAATACTAGACTAAAACTCCGGGCTATAGCTTATCTTGTTTAATGTTTACAAAGCATCTCGCGTTTTCTGTAACAGAAGCAAAAATGTCGGTACTGGTCGTCTACTAAACTGATTATAAAATGGAAAATAAAACGTGCAACTGTTCTCGTTCGCATAAAGTCCAGTGTCCGGTTTAAGCATTTACATCTGCATGCTATTTATATCTGCTATGTAACTGCAAAAGTAATAACTACTGCTTGCAATTGCAACATCTAACGCTAAACAAAATGTGAAAGGTTGCTACTTTCTCTACATGTAAATTTTGTGGATACTCAATTAATACTCAAAATATTGCAATTTAACAACAACGAAATATTTATAAGTTTTAGCTTTACTTCGCTGAATTCCGTATTTATTGAGTATAAATAAAATACTTTTTACTTAAACAATATTTATTTATTTTAACCTTTTATATATTTCGGCATGTTTACATGCCATTGTCAGAGGTTATATTAAAAAGTGAACAGTTAGTGTTGTTATAGCAACAATAGAACTTGCTGACCTGATCTCGGTAATCGTCTGCAGATGACTTGATTTCTTATTTTAAAATGTGCAATAGAGGTGAATTTACGAGATCAATTTACTCGTTCAATAAGGGTATTGTTTTTAAATGCTTGTGAATTTCAAAAGCTTCTAGTATATCTAATTTACGTTTATCATCACAAAAGTGTAAAAATTTTATAGTGTTATTAGATGTCATTAAATGATTGTGTTCTAGTAAGTGTTTGACGTAATTAGATTTATGTGGGTATATTTATAAGAACGTACGTGTTCTTTGTACCTCACACCAAAATTTCTAATTGTCTGGCCTATATAAACCGAATTACAATGCGAACAATTTAATTTGTAAATGCCTGACTTTAGCAAATCATCAGTTTTTGGTTTTGCATTCGAGAAAGTGTTTAAATTGTGTTTAGTTGTTTTAAAACTTACTTTATATTTATTTGTCTGTTTATAATATTAGCAATTTTTTCTGATTTGGCACAAAAATATGAAATCAGTTGGAGCATTCGGATACATGTTTTGAACAGCTAATTTATAATCTTTTTCTTTAATTAATGTTTAATACGAAACTTATTGATACATGCATCAAAAAATGTTCTAACGAAGAATTCAACAAACTATTTTTTCCCAAGCAATAGTTTAACAGATATAAAATTAACAGCCAGCGTAGTACCAATTTTGAGTTCACGCTTTATTGTTTACAACGGTTCATGTTAAATCATAAATTCTTCGTTTGAAAACCAATCACGGATGCCATTTTCGAACAATGGTCGTATTGAGTAATGTAACTACATGTAAGTGGGAGTACGCCAGCCATATCGGGTTATGTTCTAGATAATTGCGGTTGGAATAAAATTATCGTTGAAATTCAATCCATAATCCGTTTGTTAAACGCGTATCGAAACAACATTGACAGATTTAGAAGAAAAATTGAAGATAATCATGCATAGTATTTTAAATTATGATTCGCAATAAAATTTGCTTCTGTATATTGTTATCAACTAATTAATATAAACTGAATACCTACTCACCATGCCTGGAATTCCCGCGTTGAGAAATAGGGCTAAGGTGTCAGGCCAAGGAAGCAATTTGTACTGCTCCCACCACCTTTTAACGACTAAAGAAACATAAAATCCCATTACAAAAGACATGGGAATTGTCTCACTTTGTTGTCCAAAATAATATCGAATTCTTTCGAATACTCTGAAAAGAAAATGTAAAATTAGTTGTTTGAAACTTGATATATTATTGAAAAATTGCATTGTTTACCAAAGAAAACTTGGATTGCAAAGGTAAACAATATTTTACATAATATTAATAAAAATAAAACTAAAAACACCGAAAATGACATGTCGTTACACGCTTGAGGTCCAGACCCAAAAAAAAATGTAAAAATAGTAATTTTAGGTAAATCACAACCAAATCATAAATTAAGTACAATGATAATGCGATACGGTTTTTGTTTAGGTGCAGTATAAAATTACAAAAATCACTTGTTGATAGCGATTGAAAGCAGGTTTTTTCTGAGTGTTTTAAACAATTACGTTTTTTACTTCCCGTATCTTTTTTAAATCAGCCAAATTTTTAAATTCCTAAACTGTTGTTGCTCTTAGATTTTTTTCTATTTTGCAGTACTATATACAGGATCTATCAAATTGCGTGTTAACTATGGGGATCTCGCTTATTTAAAGAGATACGACGATGGTTAAATTAGAGAAAAATTGTGGAATTTTATGCCCACTAATAATCTGAAAAGAAATTGGACCTATCTAACTTAGTTTCTGAATAAACTAAGAAACGGAATTTTTAGATTTCTTGTTTTCGCCTATAACTCATTTGTTATTTATATTACGTATTTTTAGTTAACGCATTATTAGGACACTTTCTTATGCTGAATCTAAATTTTGGATCGGATTTGGTATAACTGTTGCCATTGCTCATTTTCGACTGTCAAATTTTTTTTTCTCATGTTGAATATTATAAATTTTTTCATATTTAAATAGAGTTTTTAATTCTTATTTCAACGATGTGCCACACTTTGCATTTTGTCTAAGTTTTGAGCATATTTCTCAGAAAATAAAAATTTAGTAAGAGTGCCATGGAAAGACCACGTCATTCAATGTATTTTGAAAAAATTCTAGTAGACCATGAACTGATGGAAGTAAAACAAAACACCGCTTTTATTTACTTTGGCCTTTAGATACATTAGGTACGCGAAAATTTCAGGAAGCGAGATCCCCATAGTTAACACGCAATTTGATACATCCTGTATACTACTTTATGTTGTATAACATATTACGAACTTCACAACTTCCTTATAGATATCTTCGAATTTTATGTTCCAATCCAATTCTTGTTGTCTTTCAGCCTACTATTTACAGCCTACTATTTTTGTTCACGATTTATGAGCTTTTTTCACTGATGTTTACTTCTTGTTTTCTCTACCATTCTCCTGTTATTGATTTTCAAGCTCATTGTTCAACATTTAGCGTTCTTCATTTATGTTTAAAACTTTTAAGTTCTAACTCGAATTTTATTCTTTTTACTTTCTTATACTTTCAGTATAGGGAAATATTAATTATATTCAATTTTCGAAATCGAGATGTCGGAAATACATGTTTTGAACAACCTCCTGAAAACCAAAGAGGTTTTTAAAAAATATCTGTTTGTAGGTAGATATGTATGTGTGCGGTGCATCTAAAAACCGAACAGATGGTTGGATTTCGATGAGTTTTGGAATGTGAAACTACATCGGAAATTCACTGATAAATCAAGCTTTTAAAAGAAATCCGAAACTGGAAGCGGAAGTTAGACATATTTTTAGTAGCATTTTTTCCGAAACCAGACTATATACAGTGAAAACGGAATCTAATAAAAAAATTTCTAGCTTCTAAATGGCGGCGGCTACAATTTTTAAAAATTTTGTCTTATTACTCAAATACAGATTGACATATCGGGTTCAAATATTTTATCATAACAAGCCCTATAAAGACACTGTTACTGTGCACAAAATATTCAAAAAGTTAAAAGTAAAAACAAAATCAAGGTTTCAGAAATTTTCAACAAAATATCACTCAAAAATGGCAACGAGGTTTTTCTTGTAATTTGTAACCTTATAGAGCTAAAAATAGGCTACAATTTTGTTCGTGTCCCAGCTCGCAAATTGCTCTCTGACGCCTTCTCTAAATTTTTGAAAATTTGAGTTTTAACGGTACGATTTTATGAAAAATTTGGCTTTAATGCCTTATGCCCCATAAACAAGTTGGTAGATTATGAACTACTTTGGTATTGTAATTGCTCTAGGGGAACGCAGTGTTACTATGTGCCAGAAATTTATTAACGCCTTAAAACCATGAAGTAAAGCTGTTTCAAAATTTTTGAAATTAAAAAAAATATTGCTCAAAAACTATCGACACGATATTTTTCAATTTGGAAGCTAATAGAGCTAGTGACAAGCTACAATTTGGTTCGTCCCCAGCCCGCCAATTTATTTGTGACGCCATCTATGAATTTTTGAATATTTTGATTTTAACGCTTATTTAATCATAAACAAGTAATTACATAGAGATATAATTTGGTACTGTAAATACTCTAGTGCTACACAATGTTATGAACTAAGAGAATTATAGGAATTGCTAAAACTGTGAAGTGAAAAAAATTCAAAATCTTGACATTTTCAAAAAAATATTGTTCAAAAACTAGCAACACGATGTGTTTTTTAAATTTTGTAGGTTAATAAAGCTAAAGACGAGCTTTAAGTTGGTTTGTACCTCAGTACGCTAATTTTTTGTGACGCTTTGTATACATTTTTAAAAATTGAAATATTAAGTTTTTTTTGTTTAAACAGGGGACGGTAAACAATTTTTGTTTAAGCTAAATTGCTGATGAGTAGTAGCAGAATAAAATTCACAGTTTGATTTTTAAATGCGACAAAAATTAGGGTAATTAATTTTTCTCCTCCTACTCTAAAATTGTGGCAGACGATTTTGTCCTTCCGTTGGTAGGTTTCTTACATTCCAAAAACTTCATATCAAAAATCAAAAATAGACAGTTTTTTATTGATAAAAAGCTCAGTGAGGTGGTGGTTATGGCTTAGGTCGTTGTGACTTTACGTCATATTATGTTTTTTTCATTGCACAACCGGTATCTTCAAGCATCTGTACATACATTACATTTGCCCTTTGCGGGATAACATCAATATGGGTTGGTTTTGTATCGTCATCCAGTGCTGTGGGTCTACCTGAGTCTACAACGTTGGCAAAGCAGGCAGATTGCTTCGCTCATTCATTTTCCTTTCTTCGACTTTATATTTCTTTATTTACTTATTTGATAAAATTTGTACGTGGTTGTATTTTCCAAAACTTGGTGAGTTTGAGTTTGATTATTTTGGCTGTTTGTTAAGTTCTCGTTTAATTAACTTTTCGTGGTTTTCTTTTAGTTCTAATTTGCGAAAGTTCACCAACACCATCTTCAACATTCACTGATTTTATGTCGTGTTTAGCATGGTGTTTTTATCAATGTTGAATTATTTGAGATAGTTCACCATTCCTCGTTATTGTTTTTGATACATTATGGCAAAACATATTTTTTTCCAATTAAAACCATTTCCACTCAAATGCAATAATACAACGTAATCATCTGATAAAACACAAAATTAATTGCCAATCTTTTAATCCTATTGTTATTTTGCAAGTAATTTTATTTATGTGTAGGTATCCACGTTTCTGATAATGTACCACAAATTATCGTAGGTCAATTCAAATTTTATTTCAATCACAAAGTCAAGGTTAATAAGTAGGTATATTATATCACAGAGTATCAAATATGTAAATTTAAATGCTACTTAGCTGTATAACAAATTATACCGTATGTATGTAAGTACATTCAGCAACAGTAATTACTGGCTTGTCTATTTTTTAGCATAGCTTGTTTTTCATGCATTACAACTTTTTTGTTCAAAAATCGGGAAAATAATAAGTAAAAATAATTCATATGTAATACTCACTTTTTTTGTTCATCAGTTGTTAGTGCAAATCTATATACAAAATTTATTGAATAATATAGAAATAAATATGCTACTAATTCTCTCCATACTAGTTTGTATACGCTCCCTCTCCATCTGCAACAAAAATAAATCAAATTAGTAGGTGTAATTGATAAAAGCAACGTTATAAAAGTGTTTAGTTGCAATAGAAACAAATTGGTTATACAATAGTGTGTATTTATAAACCTACACAAAATATACAGTCTATCAAAGAAAAAAGAAATGTGTGCCAAGCACGCAAGTAAAACTTCTTCACGTTTTCTCATTGAAAGCGTTGATGGTGTAAAATGTTGCAGAGAGTGTAGAAGTACAAATTTTAAACGCGCAAGTAGACGAGGATGATATATTAGAAGAAAATGTTGAATTTGATTTCTTTGTCAGGGTCTTGTCCGTTTGTCAACATAACATTATTTTAATTTGCAGCATTTTTAGTATTTTTTCCATCTGAATGTTTATTGCAATATTTAATAATTGCTGTTGTGCACGATTGCGTTTCTTAAACATATATATTCGCATCACTTGAATGATTTCATGTTACAGCTAGATAACATTATACGTACAATTATTACTCTTCCAACGCCCAGAAAACTGTATTAGTACATCCTTCTCGCACGGATGCTTTGAGTTTGCACAATATGGATAAGCCCAACGGTAAGGGCTGTAGCTAGGTTAGTTTTTAAACGCGAAGATACATTGTATGAGACGAAATGTGTCTAAACGTAAAAGTGTAGAACAAAACTTTTTGTAAGATACATGTATTTATTTATACCTTATAAATTATATACCAAAACAAAGGGAAAAAATGAACTACATGTCGTAAAAAATCCAAGTCAGTAGGTCCTTCAATTATGAACCTACAGCTTTGAGAGTGCTGCGGACAAAGTATTGTTTATTCCTTTCTTCCGCGTACGTAAACGTGTACCCCACATCGCGATTATGTGCGTACTGATGGCTTGAACAGTTCGTTCCCTGGAAGATGGCCGCGGCTGCGTATCCGTGAAATTATTTCCGTTATGGTGCGTGTCCCTACGATCGCATGTTGCGCCCGGTCGCAAAGAAGTTTCACTGCGAAATTCCTTAGAACATTGCGGATGTCCAAAGTCTGTTCACCAAGCCCAATCGGTAAATGTGCATTTTGCGTATAGTTCACATTATCTGGGAGCGGTGTATGTTTTTCTGTATGTATTTGACTGTATTTTTTGTCACGATTAACTCACATTGAATAAAGACATAACTTTCAAATCTATGTTTATTATTGCATATTACAAAAACGGACTTAGAATTACAATGTACCGAATTTATACCCCATGTATCGAAATTTCATCCAACAGTCTACCGATATGTTGTTACAACAGGTTGTGATGTAGTCGTGTTGAATGACTATTAATGCACGTTCATCAGGGTCATCGGAACCCCTGAGCTAAGAACGTGTAGCGCCCTAACAGCAGTACTAATTATAACTTTCATATACATGAGTTTGAAGTCGGGCATAAGGCGGCGGCTTGTAGCTTCACGAACCCTAGCGGACACTACGTAATTTTTACGCAAACGCGCAGTCAGCACAGGCGCACTCAGACTGTCTTATAACTTGATGTGTTTTTTCTACCGACCTGATAGATAGCGATACTGGCGGTATATGCCTAGCTTCCGCTAGTGGGCGCACTAACATATTATTGTAAAAAACTTTAAAAAACAAATATTTAGCTAAAAAGATATCTTTATTTAACGTAGTAACGGAAATAATAAGTATTTAAAACAATATACAGGGTTTTGCAGAAAAGTTGAGCTGTATGAGAAATTATATTTTTCCAGATTTTATGTCCCATTGGCTAAGAATTAAAATTGTATTATTGTTATTAGCTGTTATTAGTGCCGTTTAGTCAAAAAATTAATTTTGACCTTCATAATTAAGGAAAAATCTAAATAAATATTAATAAATTCAGACCTATCCTTTTAATCCAACAGTAACAACATACTTACTAGTCCCTTGGTAGCGACGCAACTAAGGCTGCTGCTTTGTAAGTAGAAGCCCCGGGGTAGGACAAATCTTTTTTTAAATTTTTTTTATTATTTATCTAATTTGTTTTCATCATCTCATAACTGAAATTACAATGTTTAATTATGTTATAATAACGACATAGGTAGCAGATAATTAAATAATTAACAACAAAAAATAAAAGAAAGTGTTCCCTACCCAGAAATATAACCCGGGACTCGTACTTAGAAACCATCAGCCATAGCCGCGTCGCTACCGAGATATTAAAAAGTATTGTTGGTACTCTCAGAATTTAAGAACACGTTTTGAATTTATTCATATTTATTTATATTTTTGCTTTAAATGTAAAATATATTTTCCTTCTGACTAAAAGGCACTAATAACAACTAATAACAAGAATACAGTTCAAATTCTTAGCCAACGTTTCCTGGGGACTTAAAATCTTGAAAAGATATAATTTCTTATGTCTTTTGCATATAGTTCAACTTTCCTGAAAACCTATTTTATAAGGCATCGGCCGTCGCCTTTTTGTGACCGCGCCGTTCAGAGCCCGATGCCCTCGGGCTATAGCCAAATTAGCACAATGGTTAAGATGGTACTGATGGTCATTTGCAATTTTTATAATTGTGGTTGGTGGAAAATTTTTATTAGTAATAAATTTGTACAGTTTTATAAATACACACTTTTAATCATAAAACAATAATTTTTTTTTACAAATTATTACGTGTGAAGCGGCGCTACGCTAGCCTCTCACCACAAGCCGCCACTGGAATTTGTTATCTTTTGGCAGCACGTGTTCTTACCTATATTATTATTTTAAATTCTTGTCGTTTTTTTTATTAATTACATTAATAATAGTTACAATATTCAAATAGATATAATAAATAATAACAGAGATAAAGTAAAGTTGTTTGTCGCCTAAATAATTATTGAGGAACGTATCAAAACTTAACCATCCAATAATTTTCGTTACCATTAATAAGCATTCTGGATATATAATTTACTTTTCTTATACATAACCTATTACTTGGGAAGTCCAGCGTTATCTTACATAACATAAGACTACAAAAAAGAATAAATAACAAGAAATCGTAAATTATTATACTTAATTACTCAATTAAATTTATACTAGAGAACGTATATTTCAACTACTGTCCTGGTGCGCAAATGCATTTCTAATTAATCAGTAGTTTTATATTAACCATCTGTAGTGCAAAACGCTTAACATAATAAATCAAAACTGCATGCTTGCAAGTGTGCGGCTTATTTACGCATAATTATAAAAAGCAAGCCCGTTTTTTGCATTTGCGTATAATAAAAACGTTTCCAAGTAGCAACAACTGGTTATGCTATCGTATTAAATTTTTCAACAAAAAGTGTGATCACATTTACGACTTTCTAGCAACAAAAATTTGCATTTTATATCTGATAAGCTGCAGATTTTAGCTAGTATTGAACTTACTTCTTTCTTTCTTAGTTCAAATCTTTTTATACCAAACGTTCGGTGTCGAGGTTAATTATATATACCAGAGTTGATTGGAGGGTACTTTCTCTTATTGTACATTTTTATTACTACAAACAGCGAAATATAAAAATAATTGTTTAAAAGCAACTTTTATTAAGTTTGAGATATTTTCCACTTTAGTGTTATAAACAATAAATAACATTTCGTTAGCTAATACTGAAAAATTACTAAACATCAGATTGCTAGTATAAACAAAAAATACGATTCCTTGGGCAACTTCTAACGCACAAACATGTTTTTTTACAATGCCAGGCAGAATTGAAATATTAAAGCGTTTTGTAAAACACTTAATAGGAGGCAGTCAAAACAAATTACACGCCAGTTCTAAGAAAAATTATTAGAATTATAACAAAATCTATTTAAATGGTCAATAAAAGAGTAACAAATGCACCCTAACTTTTTAATAAGTGCTGAATATTTAGATTCTTTTATTGTGAACATGGTGCAACGCTACTGTTCATGCTCCCTGAAATAATTTTAGCGATAAGGGAAAATTCATTTTCGTATCTATTCTCTAAACATATAACTGTCCTTAAACACAACCTCGCGTAGACCGCTTAGACAAACAACATTCTCTTCAATAAAATTTTATTTTCGCATCATCTTTTGTAAAACTGTAACTGTTATTAATTGACTCCTGATCAAGGGTCTAAAAAAATTTTAACCGTTTTAAATAAATTCAAATCCGACAATCTGAAGCCTGAAGCTTAAAACGCCTAACACAGGGAAAGGCACGCGCCTCTGGGCAAATTATCTCGCTTGGCCGACGTCACGGAATGTCGTTAAAACCACCACAAGCCCACCGAAAACAAGAAATAAAAATTATGAATAAAGAAAGCGAATAGAGATAAATTAACATTAATTACCCTTTAGAGAAATCTGCATAGCAAAATAACAATTCGGAATCGACTTAATTAGAGCTAAATATAGACACCCCATACCATTATATCCCACAAATATTAATTAATAACAAAACAGTACTTCACCCATTTTCGCTTTTAACCCTACTATAATACCTATACGAATACAAGCCACCACCGTACTGCGAAATAGATGGACCAATCATCACGCTACGTACCCAACCCTACGTATCTCAACGAGATAAACGTAATAATATCGAAATTAATCAAAACGAGTCAATTCTGTCAATTCAGAGCTAACCAATAACAAGAGACCACTACAAAATTAACCCTCACACAAAGAACTTCAACCCTTCAATATCACTTCTCTCCGACGAGGTTTACCAGCAATATCTCCAGCAGCCCAGCAGTCACCACCAGCCCAGCCGCCACCACCAGCCATCCCATCGAACAGAAAGAGGCAGCTTCCCCGGACCACCCGTGGAAGCCCTTCCCCTTACTGGAACGATTCATAACAGTACTTATCGCTACTAGCGTCTAGTCGCTTCGCATACAATATCCTACCTCATCAAGGTCAGCCTTGCGTGTTAGTATGCCGTCAATCAGTGAGTGAATGCAAATTTGTCTTCGTATTTTTTCTTTAAAAGTATAACTGCTCTTAACAAATAACCTCGCGTAAACAGCAAAACGCAAAAACAGTGTTTTAAAAAAGAACTAAAATTAAAAAAAAATTTGGTCGCAACCGAGATTCGACTCCACAACTACTTATGCAGTAAAAACGCAGTACACCCGAACACACCCGCATATCCATCTGTGCCACTACAGTTATTGCTAAAGAAAAGTGCCTATTGAATGCGTGCGCAGTAGCGTGAGTAGTTGCAAAATCTCATGATCCGCGAATTGCGCACCGCCGGGAGTGAGAAGGCTGTAGAAAAGGACGCCCAAACAGTGTTTTCGGCTCAACCTAAAAACATCAGGCTAGCATGTAGGCGCCAAATTTAAAATAGACTATGCGTTAAGTGTGTAATTTAACTCTTTAAATTTCACCAAATTAATGATATAATATTAAATAAACCACTTCCCCCAAAAAAAATGAAATGAATGAATGTAAATATTTTGAAATATTAAAGGGAAGTGTTTTCATTTAGCAAAAATCAGAACACAATAAAACAAATTATAGGTACATGAAGTCAAATTTAATGCAATTATCGTACAACACGATTACACAATTAAATATTATACATAAATTCAAATTGAATGCAAATACAATCCATATTAAAATGAAAGGAATTAATGTAAACAATTTTAAGTTAAATATCAAATCAAAGTGTCTTCAGATAATAAAAAGCAAAAATTATATATAATTATAATGGTTTACAACCTAAATCGTCTTCATCGTCAGAAGACCAATACAGTTCCGAGTCATCACTGCTGTCATTAACATTTATAATAAGTTCCAGCACATCATCTATTATATATTCCCTGGCAAGATATTCGTCCTCGACCTTCTTCACATGTGAACAAATGTTTGCCCATTCTTGCACACCAACAACATTAAATTTATCTTCTGCCAACTTCCTGACATCATCCATTTTAAACGTTGTATTATGGGCAGCCACATGATTTTTTACCAATGCCCATATTTTTTCTATGGGGTTGAGTTCCGGATGATATAGGGGCAAGCGCAGTGCCACGTGACCCTGTTCGGCTAAAATTTTGTCGATCACATATACTTTGTTAACTGGTTTATGCTGGTTTATGTTTGCATATAATTCCACTTTTGTGTCTTGTAATTGAAACGGTAAGTTTCTTTCCGTTAGCCATCTCCTCATGTCCTCTTTTTTCCAAGCCGAGGTTGGATTTGGTTCGGTGGTTACGTTGTGGTACGATGCATTATCGATAACCAACACAGAATTTTGTTGCATATTTGGAAGCAATTTCTCTTGTAACCACTTCGAAAAATTCTTGTTGTTCATGTCGTCATGATAGTCCCCAGTTTTAAGGCCCGATTTGAAAGTAAGTAAACCATTCGGAACAAAGCCTTCTTCACCGCCAGCATGCACAATAATTAAAAGTTGTCCTTTGGCAACTGGAGACTTCATACATTTGCTTGATCCGTCATCCCAAGCTTTAGGTGCAGTGTGTGAACTATGCAAGTAGGTTTCATCACAGTATATAATATTCCTACCTTCGCTTCTGTATTGTTTTATTTTCCTCAAGTATTCAAGTCGCTTCGCTCGGATTTCTGTTTTCTCAATCAGCACTTGTCGATTATCTTGGCTTTTTTTCCAACGGAATCCTATTTTATGCACTAACTTCCTAAAGGAACGTATCTTTCCAGTAAAATTAATGCCTTCATCTTTCACTGCTTCAAATACAGCCTGCATCGTTGGTCTTCTTTTGTGAATATTTGCAAATCTATAAATAATTGTGCGTACAGTTTCTTCTTCGTACTGATCCAACGTAGACCTCGGACTGCTTTTATTGATGGTTTTCCTTGGGGAAGTAAATTTGCCACCATCTGGTTGTAGCCTGCCTTCCTTAACAATTCTTTTGACGGTGGCTGATCCAACGCCAGTTGCCTGCGACACCCTTTCGATCAAACTGCTTAAAGGAATAATAAGTTCTTTGGCATCCTTTTCTTCCTTCATAAATTTATAAACGCTGTAAATTATTTCACGGCCTTGACTGTGCACTGTTCGTTTGGCGTTGCTCATAATTACTAGTGATCTGTAAATAAACTTTAATTAGTAAAATGGCTAAACAGAATGAAAATGGATTTCAACAAAGTAGAACTTGGTACTGCCAATAGAATATTATTGTTACTTACTGTACAACAGATACTGCTGCGAAGTTTTTAAATAACGCACTACTTTTGCAAAGAAAACGCTGTAGGTGGATTATAACCTAAAAACAGTTTTAATAAGTATTCCATAAAAATGTTAAATTTGGGTACTTCTACTTACAGCTACACAGTAAATAAACCGCTGTAGTCTTCAAAAAAACTGTTTCCTCTAATAACACAGGGAAATTTAAATATAAACCACGGAAAAATTCGCACGTATAAAAATGACACCAAATATTTCGGCAACGATATTTTCAGGTTGGTCTTTAGAACAGTTCGTGACGTCAGTAGCATATTTTGGTTTATTGCGCACGGATCATGAGATCCTGCAACTACTCTAGAATAGACCTTGGAGGGATCGATTATGGGCGAAGAGACTAGACGCTATTCTTATCGCACGATCGACGCCGTAGCCCTCTCACGCTACACAGCAAAACAGCGCCGCCGGTCTCGTTTTCGCTCCCGACCCTAACCACGACATCACCAATCCAGTCGCCGTCCCGCATCCAAGCTTTGGTCATGGTCACCTCCACGTCGTCACCCCCGCCCGCCGAAGCCACCAGCTAGCACCATTTAGAGCCAGTCTACGAACGAGAAGCGCCCCCGACCAAGAGACAAACCCGGTTTGACACCAGTCTCGTAAGCGCTTGGCCGAGTTATTCGACACCCCGGCCCGACAGTGCCGCTACAAGAGCGCAAACCAGCCCCTGGCCCCCAAGGAGTCCATTTCTGCCATCCCTCATTCTATTGCCCCAGAGTTTTCGATCTACCTGGAGCCCTACGCCACCACTCATCACTCCCATGCCACCCACGCCAGCCCCTAGTAAGGCCGTCGTGCTAGAACTAACCATCACCTGCTCTCCGTTACCACTACCCGAAGGACCAAACCCAAAATCATTCCCCAAAAATTCTAGGCTAACCGCCACCTGATACAAATCGCCAGACGCCCCGGACTTCTTTTTGCCTCCCACCACCTGAGTACCGGAACCCAGTTGTACCACCCCGCTCGTTTCGAGGAAATCCGCGGGCCTTAAAACATGTTATGTATATAATTTCATAGGTACACCTTAATTCTCAAGGAAATAAAACTGTTGAATGTCTCGCCTATTTATTACACTAAGACCCACTAGGGTTGGTGTTATTCATAACCTGGCGTAAACCGCCCAAACCAACAATATTGTTTCAAAAAATCAGTATAACTAGAATTATTTAAGTACGTCGTTTCGATTGGCCTAACACTAAAACTTTAATAATCAATTCAAGCTTTACTTACCCTAACAAAACGCCTGAAATATTTTAAGCAAAATGAAAATATAAAATCTACTCATAATTTGCCTGGCATTTTATGAAATGATCAATATTATTATGACATAACGTAAATCGAAGCCTCATTTAACAAAAATTTAGGTTTATATTTGTATTATTAAAACGCAATCCTGGCCACTGCTACCTCTCAGTACCAAAACCAAGCGGCGCGACGAGTTTATAATAATAATATTAATATTTAACTAATATAAACTTTACAAATTTCATTGCAGCTGAGATTTTAACAGGGCAGATACCTGGACATGTTGTTTTATTACTTAAAAGTATTTTATCACGCTCAGTTACTAGATTACCATTTAAAATTAAAATAAAACAATTTTCGATAAGACAAACATACGTCATCACCATTCATAAGGATCAAGAGCAGACATTTAATAAACTAGGATTGTATTTACCAAAGCCGGGATTTTGACATGAATATTATAAGTGGCATATTCTAAACTTAGAAAAGTGTCAAATGTCAAAATTAAAATTGGTAACACTAATGAACGGAGCCACTTTAAAAGAAAATTGGGTACATTTAATATAAATATTACATACAATAAATTAATAAAATTATAATTTCAATGCATTCATTTTAATGTCACTCTCACTGAGTCGGGATTTTACTCCATAAGAATTAATGTGATTATGAAATAGTTACACGGCGCAGCATTTATTTTATAATTGCTGCTTTCTCTCATATTTGAGAATATACAATATTGGTGGATGCATTGAGTGAATGTCTTGCATCTTGGCCCAGATTATTTATTATTTTTTTTAATAATTTACAATTACACGTAATTTTTCATTTTTAGGGATAAAATAAAAATTGCAAGGAAAGCTCTTTACGTATTAATTACTCCATTGTTTGGTTAGCCATTGCGGAAAAACTTTTAGCAGCAATTATTAAACAACGCATTCTCTTGCTGCAAATAATTAAATTGCAATAGCATCGTAATCAACCTCCAGTTTCATAATTTTTCAAAACTTTTGCAGCTTATTCAGAATTTGCAAATAAACCATACGTACATAGATTTCGTAATTTAATCAACAAACCTTTTGGTTTTATAGTTATTTGATTTAAAGATGTGATAACGAATAATGAAAAACAATAAACATAAACAGATTTACTGTTATTTTTATTTCTATTTAAACAATACCATTGTTTCTTTTGCAATAATTCTTAAATTAGGTAGTAGGTTAATGGTAATAACGCAAAACAACGTAGAAACCGCTCAAGGTTGTAGTCTTATTTCTAAAAGCGCAAATTAGAATCTGCTTGTGGGTATGTATGATCGATTTAAAAAATCTGCGTCTCACATTTAAATTTCATAGACCTAAAACTGAAACAAAAAAACTAATGATTACCATTTTGTATACACGAAAACCTGTTATACAGAAACACCTGTTTGAAATAGTTTAATATTGTGTGCAAATTATACATTGTGAATAGGAACACACCTGCGTTGGTTGATTTAAGCCGCGCCGCTATTCATTCCTGGCTGTTAACATTATGACAAATGTGCGGTTTCCCGTACATTTTTTTTTATATGTATGAACATTGAATATAATAGTAGATATTGATTAAAATAGCTCTAATCATATTACCAGCATCCCAAACAAATGTGTAGGCAGGGGTCTGTCTACCTTCTGGTTTAGTAGCAGAAATAGATCGACGATAAGTAATTGTACAATAAAATTAAATAGTCATCATCAGTAGGAAATCTTGAATAACTTTACTACTGCAATATTGGTGTGGTTGTGGAAGATATGACTTATTTTCTTCTGCGTAATTACAGGGCGTCCCTTTAAATATTATGAACAGGAACACTGCTGGGAGGTTTAAATTATGAAGGAAACGAAGGATGATAAATTGTAAAAAAAAGTCGTATACAATATATTAACCTTGTCAATTCGTTCTTGAAATATACAGAAAAACATAAATCGATTTTTCTTCTAAATTTAATTATTGCCAAAATATTCCGCGTCGTCATTTGGGAACTACACCCAGCATAATCAGGTAAGGACCGAAATGTAGCTTGTCTGCCTTTACAAGCATTTGCTCTAGAAGTCTCAGCCATAGTTGTTCGTATGCCCTGCCTGCCTAAACAGGGCCGTGTGCTTAGTTTATTTTAACCTTGGGGCGGACAATGATTTGCTTTAATGTATTATGTTTGCCAGGACAATAATACTTATTCGGCTTATGCCTGTTAGCTGTTTGTGAACCCATACAAACTAACGTTTCGCAAGACATTGCAGCTTGCATTTTCAGAGTGAATAGAACACTGAATGCAAATCCGGGAAGCGGAGGCATTTAAACCTTTTTGAGCCAATCGAGCAGAACGGCGGAGTTCTGGTTGGCTGTCACCGTTGGGCAAAGACGAATCCGGTGGAGCGTGATCGTGAGATCGATGATGCTTAGGAGTCCTAAGAGGATAAACTACCGGAGTCCAAGCTTTACTGAGTCTAAAACCATCCTCCTGTTTATGTTGTCAGGTTGTTTCTCAATTTCAATTGCTTCACGTATGATACGAGGGAAGTAATGAGGTACTCTGGCGAGTACCCGAGCATTGTCAAAGTCCATCGTATGCCCAGTTAAACCAGTATGTTTAGCCACCGCAGATTTTGTGATGCGTTTGTGTTTGCAATCACCTTTGTGCTCTCGCAATCTTAACTCAATGGAACGACCAGTTTGTCCAATATAGTTTGAGCCACAAGAGCAAGGGATGTTGTAAATCCCGGCTGATTTTAAATTTGATATTTGATCCTTTGCGGATCTGAAACCTTTCCCAAAGTTTCATTAGTCCTAAAGACTGTCTTTATGCTGTACCTTCTAAGAACATGCCCAAGCTTATCAGTAATGCCTTTACTGTAAGGTAGAAAAGCTAAGCCTTTCGGAGGTGACAGTTCCTCCTTAGCCTTGGGCTGTTCCGCATTGCAGATTGGTCTATGAATTTCTGTGGCAATAAATAGAGCAATAGAATACCATTACATAGTTCTTGTCCTCAAGTTTCGGAACACGCTGTATACAAAAATTTAAAAAGTGCGTATTGTGAATGTAGTGAACAAACAGCTTTTTTGCTGATTATTATACAATTTTGACATTTTTATATTACTAATTTTATTAGTTGTTACAAATTTACTTGGAATATTACACAAGACTTAAATGTTTTGTGCTTGTTCCAGTTTTTTTTTCTGATACCTTCCTATTAATAGTTTCCTGATACAGTTTGATACTGATAAATGTTTGCCTCGACATTTTATGGAATTGAGTGACATTTTCATTTTTTCAATATTCCAGAACTTCCTTCTATCTCCAATAATTACCTTGACTTTTGCAGTTTTAAATGTCTAAAGTTTTAATTTTGTTTTAACTTTTTCTGTGTTTATGACTACGTTTTTGTTTGCATTTTGTTTTGATTTTTTTTGTTACATTATTTGTTTGTTTTTTCAGTATCTACATTTTCTTAATATTATATTTTCTTTATTCTGATTATTTAATTTTACAGTGTTTTCTATATGCAGGGTGATCCAAATTCCAAAATTTACCTTTCAAACTTCAATAGATGATTCTTTAGGCCATTTTAAGATAGCAAACTCCTACGAACATGTGTCCTAAAAGCTTCTGAAGAGAGCTGTGCCTTCTTGAAAGGGGCAAATGCAATTTAAATATTAATTCATATCTCAGTATTACTTCCCGGTTTTTTAAAATGACGCGATCTAAAAACTGTGTCCCCAACCGTCTTTCACCACGTTGACACTGAGAAGTGACAACAATTATGGCCTATCTGCCTTTTTACATTGCTAAGCAACAGACTCTTTCCGAATTTTGCTCTAAATTTCACATTAGAATCCGCCTGAAATTGGTATGTTACTATGCCAACAACGGCCAAAAAGGTCTATAAAAGGGCTGCTTCTTCAACGGAGTGCTCAGTCCGTTTTCTGGATCGAAATGTAGCATAACTTACCAATACGGTCTAAAAACTAAACTGCTAACGCCATGTGTTGTCAGATCGATAAAAAAGCCCGATAATTAACCTTCCAACGTCATATGTTGTCAGATTGATGAAACAGTCCGACAAACTAAACCCTTATCGCCATCTGTCGCTGGATCGATCAAACGGTCCTACATAGACACCCTCGTACTGCACCCAGCTTCTTCCAGAGCTGCGAAATAAATCATCCCACTCATTCACCGAACACCGCAACATCCCAGCTCTTACCAGAGCACCGCAGCCCCGGATAAACGCCGAAAAACATGCTCCTTGTCCTGCCCGACGAGAATCATACGACCTAGAAATCCGAAGCGTGATGTACGTGCGTTGATACCGTACTTATCTCAATCTATCCCTTAATTATCTCTATCTAATGTTCCGTTCGTTCAGTTATGGTTTAAATTTTGAAAATTTAGAAAACTTTAATAATTTTAGAAATTTTGACAATGTTTAGAAATTTTAATAATTTTTGTAAACTAAAAATTTTTTTAAAAATTAAAAAATGTGGAAATTTAGAAACTTTTTGTAAAAATTAAACAGATTTTAAATTTTCCTTAATTTGAAAATTTTCACAACTGAAAATTTAAAAATTTTAAAACTTGCAAATTTTGAAAATAGCTTGAAATTTTTTGAAAATTTCTAACATTTTGAAAGTGTTAGGAAATTTAAGATTGTATTTATGTTACATTTAAAAAAAATTTAAAAACTTTGATCAACGTCTTAAAATTTTATGAATATTTAAGCACTTTTCAAAATTGGGAAAATTTTAAAAAAGAAGTTTTTTTGAAAGTATTAAAATGTTTTCTTTTTACCATTTGTTAATTGCAATCAATACTTATTCGTTGTCTAAAATCGATTTCATTATTTAGTGTTCGGCGTTTTCTTTTAATTATCCAAACAAACTGCTTTAGGTAAACGTCTAAAAGAAAACCTCCGAGAGATGCTTTCTTAGCAGAGGATTGTTCCTATTGTTATTTAACATCTTTGAACCGATTTTCGAGCCGAAATTTGTCCACTTTTGAAATATAAAAACCTCCCCCTACCCCCATTTTTTGAAGCAGTCTCATGATATTTTATGTTTTCTAGTTGCAACCAATGTCTACCCATTGAAATCTGAAAATCGATTTTCACGTTCTGTAGACCTTTGGCTGATAGCCGTATTTTTAGCAATTACTCGATTAAACTGTTCAGGTAAACGACCAAAAGGAAACTTCCTAGTGGTGGTTTCTTACTGGAAAGTTGTTCCTATCGTCACTTAACATGCTCATAACGATTTTAAAGCCGAAATTCGTAAATATTTGAAAAACCAAAAACCGATAGGGTCACCCCCTATCAGAAGAGATCAGTGGGAGTGAAAGGGAAATCGCGTTTGCGCAGATCGGCTATTAGACATTCGTGGAATACGAATCTAGCGTTGTTTTTTTTTTCGATTTTGAAGTAAAGCACACCTCCCCCTCACTTTTTTGGCGCACCAGCCTCGTTTTCTTGCAGCTTCATCCCAGTGGAATAACCAATTTTTGAGCCAAATTTGGGTTTATTGTGTTAAGGCGTGGTCTAATTAATTCACATAAATTCTCCACAGTTTACCACTATTTCTTTGATTTTCTTATTTTTCTAAATTTTAATTTTATAGATCATTTATATCATCGCATTTACCTAAATCAAATGGTCCTAATCTAAAGCAAATAGAATCAAGACTTGGCATGTTAAATTAAAGTGTTATGTTAGAACAAAGTAACAAAGCCTCTCTGATTAAATCTGCATTAAAATTTCCTCTTTGCAAAACTATATGTAACTATAAATATTTTCCTTTGTTTAAAATTAATTTCAACGATAATGGTTATGAAATCACATTCTTCGTGCTTCGATAATTCTCATAAAGAAATCAACTTCTCTCTTTTGAAAGTGAATGATTAACTCGGGGACATGTTTCCAACCTACGCTAAGAACTGATTTAATCAACATACAACTTTGACATTGATACTCTTAATTGGAACTTTCTTTTTTCTCCTCGTCTGGTTTGTGGAAAATTAAAACGTGTGTGACATTGACTTTGTGTTACATGAGCAACAACTACCGCAAAAAATAATGAAATTTGTTTCAATATTTTTCGACGTAAATAAAGATTTTTTATATAAACATACAAATTATGTTTTCAGTTTTAATTCGTTTTCTCGTCAAGTAATTAATGTGATTATGTTAAAAGAGCATTTTTAATTTTTTACGTAAATCATGAAAAATCGTGATGAATCCACATTGTTTCTAGCAACAAGCTATGTAAATTTCGTGCAATTTACATAGAGCTGCAAGCCAATTTGCGTGATTGATTAGTGGAACTGCATTGCTGTATTTAATTCCATGGAAGTTAATTTTCTTAGTTTGCCCTTCAAAAGGTCGCGTGTTAAATCTGGGAGATTAATTAATTTTTCAATGTAATTTATGTGTAATTGATGGTTGTATGAATGAGTCGTTTTTTATAAAGGCGTATACTTGCGACTTAATTCGCTTTGAATGTCTAATTTAATTAAATCTGAATGCTTACTAACTGTCTGAAAATTTAAATTTCTAAGTCACGAATGCAAGTCTTTCTAGCATTATTCTTCAGCACGTCTCAATACTCGACATAAATAACCGGTGGCAGTTTTAGTCATTTATAATGGAGAGTAGGGTTTTAAATGCAACAAGTTGTATATACGAAGCACTCCGTTTAATGTCAACTACGTACGACTACAAAATCAATGTCGAGTTAACCCTAGAATTGCCCAAAATGATAATTTTAAAATCATTACTTAACTACACAATAACGCTCAATAAGTTTAGACAATTTCAATAGACTTATTATAAAATACGAGTTGTAGATTTTAAAACACGTTTGGGTGACTTTAATTTCCTCAAGCAAATTCGACTGATTTCAGATATAACCGTAAGTAATATTAAACTAGCTGTTCCCGTGGCCTTTGCCCCACGTTTGTTTTTTGACAGCTTGTAACTGCCACGTCGCCCTACTTAACAGTTACACAAACATTCGCTCAAAATAATACATAAACTGTGTCGAGATGTAAGAGCTCGTCGTATTATGGTGAGACACTTCCGGATTTACAATATAGATAGATGTTTCAATGTTTATTATACATATGTTACACACGTGTAGCTTAATCCTCCATATTTGAATAAATCATTATAAATGAAAATAAGCTCTTAAACATTTATTTTAAATCTTTCAATATTTGATAAACGTTTATCGATTGAAAATAAATCCTTTAAACAATTTAAATATTCCAATATTGAATAAATCATTATGGATGTTAATAATTGCAGATTCGTTTGTTTTAAATCTTCGTTTATTTAACAAATCTAAACGTATTTTCATCAATAAAATTGGATTTGCTTTTGTATACGGTTAGATTTTCAGATTTATTAATCTCGATTTAAAAAAAAAAAGCTACTAAAAACATGTATAGCTTCCGGTTTCAGTTATTTTTAAGTTTATCGCATCCGTTCGAGTGATGTGAGCCAATAAATCAAAATAAATAAATAGAATAAAATGGGTAGGGACTCTCAATTGCTGCCTATTTTATGAATTTTAATTTTCTCGGCACAATTTGTTTAAATATTATATGAATTGCTTGTTATTAAAACAAATTACATGAACTTGTTTTGTAAATTATACTCGCTTTATTGAAAATATAAAGATAAATAAGTAAAATAAAATGGGAATGAAAGAGGGCCCTAAATTAGTGACTCTTTTTGATTTTCTGAAGTTGCGCTACAGTTCGTACAGCAATATTAACTAAATATGGTTAATCAACAAAGCATCCTAAACATGTTTATTATCTCTGTGTTGTTGAAATATATGCGCAAATTATACGTGTTTATATGAGATCGTTCTAACAATCCAACACAATAGAAATAAACAGACTCGTTAGAGATTCATTTTACTATTATTAAATATTAGAGTTCTACACAGCACAACTTAAATAAGTCAACGTCATATCTAATGAGAGTACTTACGCAATTGTTCATTCTGTTGAATATAGTAAGCAGGTATAATATTTTTGTTATTATAAAATATTAAATAAATGTACACCGCAATTTAATAAAATACCGGGTTGCTTTGTCCGCGAATGGGCCAGCAAGTGTTAGTTAAAGCAGCGGCATCAGCCACCTGTTTTATTTGTTTACTAAAAATGCACTTTTGCCATTCTTATTGGAATAATAAGAAGTTAGAAATGCTGTTCATATAAAAGTGTTTTCATAATGAATGTAGTATATACAAATTCCTAGTCTATATTAATAATAATTATCCGTTTGTCCAATTATTGCCATTACTTTTTTTGAGCAATGATTTCAGTAATTGTGCAACTGAACTGCTTAGTAACAGAGTTCTAGACACATGCGGTCGCAATAATTCTGAATCGCAAACGAATGTTTTCTGCGCTCGCTGCACAGTTGGCCAAACATATCCTGCAAATCAATTAACTGATTAATATCTGTACCTGTAAAGATTTAGCAGCCATTATCACATGCAAATAAATATGCGCCTTATGTAATTGATGCGTGCAGATCTGGCTTTGAAATGCGGGGGCGGGGGCTATATACATAGATTGCATAAAGCGTCAGAAGTTTCAAGCTGCATAATTTTCTAAAAACAACAATTTATTAACTGTGGAGAAGGCTGCTAAATATTACTACATCTAAAAATAAATTCTCGCGCCCACGATTTTATTACTACACCAAATCATCAGGAGTTTAACGTAAATACTTTTTAAAGACTTTTGCATCATTTTCTGAAAAAGAATTTTTTTACTAGGGGGGGGGGGACTGCTAAATATTACTACGTCTAAAAATAAAGTGGGCTATGTTTGTAAAATAAAAATAATAATTATTAGAAATAATATACAATGCTCACTTGATACTTGTTTAAAACTGTTAAATATGAGCAATTGTGGTAAAATAACAAACCGCACAATTATGATAACTAGTGTTACCCTAGCACACAATGCACTGACAGACAGCGTTGATAGAACCTGCGAAATGTCAAGTCACGTGATGCATTAGTTCCAATAATGACACGCGACGTTATTGTAGGTGGCGCCCCAAGTGACGCGCGTCTAGCCTACCTTCATATATATTATAAATTAAAATAATTATTATTAAAAAATCTACGTAGAATAAAAATATAAAAATGTTTCATGTTCCATCTGTGGATAGAGACCTTTCATTTAAAAAAAAATGGTCCAAATTGGTGAAGCGGTAGCCGCTGGAGGAAGGGAAGAAAAACCCCTTTGTGCTTTTATATATCTATGGATAGCTTCGAGATTTGCAAACTAATCATCGACATGACGTTTGTGTTTCAAAGGCGACCGCGATTATTTGATCGGTCTGTACCATCTGTTCGGACATAATTATGCGAGAACTACCCAACGGCAGACAGATATTTTCTAAAAAAGGTAATTTTTGGAGTCCCCTTCATTTTCCAAGACTCGCTATTTTGTGAAAATCTGGAAATTAAAAATTTCCATTGCAACGATGATCTCCTGCACTTATTCCATTTTTATGCGCGTTTTACAGTGCTGAAAGCTTCTCTCAGTACAAGAAAAATATTCGCCCATCAAATATCGCAAAAAACTTACAAGTCCACTTTTCACCCATGAGTTTGAGTGTACACATTGATAATGAACACTATCGAATTAAATTAATTATCGATAGTTTATGGATAAATAATTTTAACTATCGAATAAATTCATTCGAATAATTTCCGCCGTCGCATGTATATATTTTTCTTCCGATTTACGATAGTCGTTAATAATAATTACGCGGATGATGTACCCTAAGATTATTTTTGTTTATTATATCTTAACACAGGTACTAATTGTTTATTAACCCTTTTATACAGCCTTAATTTATAAAATTGAAGAATATCTATAAACAATTGAAAATTTGCAGTTTTTAACATTTTCAATATTTTCAAAATTTTCGATATTTTGATCCATTACGAAGTATAAAAATTTTCAACACTAAAAATAAAAATTATTAGAAATATTCAAGTCTTTTAAAAATTTTGATTCTAATGTAATACTTTAAAACGGAGAAAAGAAAAGAACGCAGTGTCTGGTCTGATATTTTCGTAAACACTTTTTTAATATCTGTTGTGATATTTAGAACTATACAGGGTGTCTCAGACATGACTCCCCAGGCCTATAACTTTGTTATTTTTAAAAATAACTATAATAAACTATATATATTCGTAAATGGGAGCAAATTCTCTATAAGATGGAGAAAAAAATTTTAGAAAATCTGTACTCATATTATGGCAGCGATATTCAACTTTTTTTTTTCAAATTGCACACTATGCTTTTTTTCGGTCATTTTGATAGTACTCTTTATTCTCTTTACAACCATGTAAACCAATATGGGTCTTACATAAGGAAATTCTCGAAAAAAATACGATTGAAAGTTGAAGTCTAGGTTTGCCATGGAAACAACTGATTTTTGTAATTTGTACTCGTCGGGCGATGAAAACAATAGCGTAGTGTAAAAAAAAATGCCCATTCATTATTTTTATACAATATTACCTTAATTAACTGAATGCTAATGACAAATTAATTATAATTACAAAAATTGTTCAAAATTCTCTCCGTTTTCAGTTGCGCAACATTCAAGTCTATGTAGAAATTCTCTACTTGTAACTTTTATTAATAATTCTGGAGGAATATTACTGCAGACTGTAGTAATATTATCTTTCAGTTCATCCAAATTTTCAAATGGACTTGAATAGACGTGAGATTTTACATATCCCCACAAGAAATAATCTAATGGTGTAATATCGGGTGAGCGAGCTGGCCAGCGCACTGGTCCGTTTGTTCCGAACCAACGATCTCTATAAACGTAATTTAAGTGATCTCGAACTGCAAGACTATTGTGAGGTGGAGCACCATCTTGTTGTAAAAGCAACCTTCTTCTGATATTAAGCGGCACATTTTCCAGCAGTGTTGGAAGCGTATTTTGAAGAAATAACAAGTAACGATCACCGGTCAAAGTGCCTTCATAGAAATAGGGCCCTATTAAGTGTTCTCCTATTATGCCACACCAAACGTTAATCCCCCACATGTGCTGAAAATTTCTTTGTCTGATCCAGTACGGCTGCTCTGTTGACCAGTATCTTGAATTCTGTGTAGTCACCAGTCCATTATTGTGGAATCTACTTTCATCCGTCCACAGTATCCTTTTAAGAATGTCAGGTTCTTCTGAATAATTCGCCATAACCCAACTGATAAACTCCATTCGGCGGTTACTATCCCCTTGGTGCAGTGCATGTACTCGCATAAATTTGTAAGGTCGGTATGCATTCTTTTTCAAAATCCTACCCACAGAAGCCCTTGATATGTCACACTGAGATGCAACGGTGCTAAGCGAAGAATTAGGATGTAATTGAACATACCCCAAAACTGCCACTGCATGAGCATCATCTGTAGCGGTTCGTTTATTTATATTTGGAATTTTCTTGTTCTTTTTAAATGACCCATGCTCAAGAAGGTTCGATGCCAAGTTAATAAACGTTTTATGATCAGGATGTATTCTTTCCGGATACCTTTCTGCATACAACCTTGCTGCTCTTCTTGCATTCTTCTCGCATAAACCATAAATAAGGATCATATCAAGCTTCTCAGAATTAGTGTAATTCATTTCTAATATGATTTTAAACAAGAACATACAAACACAGAAAGAATAACTGTCGTTCTTTGCAACGTAAATTGCAATTGTTTTACAGCTATACGCTATTGTTTTCATCGCCGACGAGTACAAACTACAAAAATCAGTTGTTTCCATGACAAACCTAGACTTCAACTTTCAATCGTATTTTTTTCGAGAATTTCCTTATGTAAGACCCATATTGGTTTACATGGTTGTAAAGAGAATAAAGAGTACTATCAGAATGACCGAAAAAAAGCATAGTGTGCAATTTGAAAAAAAAAAGTTGAATATCGCTGCCATAATATGAGTACAGATTTTCTAAAATTTTTTCCCCCATCTTATAGAGAATTTGCTCCCATTTACGAATATATATAGTTTATTATAGTTATTTTTAAAAATAACAAAGTTATAGGCCTGGGGAGTCATGTCTGAGACACCCTGTATAAGAGTGCATTTTTAATTTTTTTATTTAAAACTTTAAGCAACCATAATCTTGCCTTGAATTAATTATTTACAACTTATTTTAATTAAACAATTAGAAAACCAAAGGAAACAGGTGCAACGTGCAACACCTTGATTGTTATTAGTTATTGTGCAAATTTGTCAAAACTTTGGAAAATAGAGCATATTACATAATTGATATCTAAAGGAAATGATGTTTGTTCTTAGCCGGTCAAAAAATAATTATTTCCGCCAAACCTATTAAAAAAATATTGGTCACTGCCATATTGTAACCTGTAAATGTTTTTCATGGGTATAACGTCCGGTAGAATGTTGTAACATATATATTCATACAATGTTAATGCACACCCAACTTGATTGCTAATGAACTAAAAGAATGTTGTAGATATTTTTCCAAGAAATGTTTTTTGTATCGTATATAATGCAGGGGTCCTTGCAACGAAATTTATTGCCTGCAGTTTAATTTTCTAAAACCGTTTTGGTTTATTTTTATTATTTGTAACGATGAGGGGTGTGACAACCATTTTACGTTTGTCAAAAACAAATAACAAGGAAATAATTAAATCACCAAAAATAAAAAGCGCAAATTACCATTAAATTGCTATTACTTTTGCTAAGCGTAATTTTCTAAAACAATTTTGCTTGTTTTATTTCTAGCAGTGTGGGGTCTATACAGCAATTTTTCGTTGGTTAATAAACAAAAAACAAGAAAATAATGAAAATTTGCAAAAAATATCCACTACACACTTTTCCCAACTGTAGGTTGTACATGCTGCAACATCCTTATTAGTTTCATTATAAATTTGCTAATCGATTTCCAATCATACATAATTAAATTTTGAAAATTTTGACTGACCTTATCTAAGAAAGTAGTTAAACAAGTAGCAATTTCTTATCTTACGGTTATGAAACATACTTAAGTGATAATTAGAAATGCTGTAGGCTATGAGCACCGTTTATTAAACCTCGTTAATCCTTATACAACTGTATTATTATGAAAGTACTTATTCATCAATTTTCACTTAGCAGAAATGAATGACTTTTACATAAAAAATATTAAAACGAGACCAAAATAATTAATAGCGCTCGGATTTAGATGCACTTAAAATTTACAAAATATGCATGCATTTAAGCACTATAAATGTATTAAATATGCAGTTAATTCACTTAAAATATGCAATTTATGCATGTACAGGGTGTTCATTTGAAAATTTCCCACCCCCAATATCTCGGTGGACAAGGCTTTCTGAAAAAATCGCCGAGACACGGCAACAGTATTAGCGAGGGAGACATATTTTTACGTAATAGTGACATAACACGTTTCATCACCCTACCCCCCAGAGCCGCCCCTTAAAAATTTTAAATGGCAAGGGGGGTTATGTGATACCTCATTTGAAAGGTCTTCGTATTGCCTACATTTTGGCGTTTTGTTTTTTAAAATCGGTCGATTCGTTTTTGAGATATTAAGGGAAAAGTGTTTGAGTTTATTAAAACAAAAAGGACCGTGTATACTTATTGATAACATTTTTATTTATAATCAGTATTAAAAATTCAAATAATTATTGGAAATAATAAATTATTTGGAATGTTATTATCTCAACTGCTCAAAATGCTGTCCATTGTTGGCTAAGCAACAATATAACCGTTGTTCAACGTGTTCCCTGACGTTTTGGAAAACATGTCTTGGAATTGATCGACATTCTTCAATTATTCGTTGACGGAGCTCGGCTATACTTTGCGGTTGAGGCGTATAAACAACCGACTTTATACAGCCCCACAGAAAAAAAATCTAAGGGAGTTAAGTCGGGAGACCTAGCTGGCCACTCTATAGCTCCTCTTCGAGCTATCCATTTACCGGGAAATGTATAATATAAAATCTTGTCGAAAATTACGTACATTTTTAGATTTTTAAATAAGAAACTTTCCCCGTTATAGGCTAAATTTGCTTTACATTTCGAGAAGCTTCTCTCAACATCACAAAATGTAACAGATGCACATTTAAATTTATGTAATTCTTCTAAAGAAAGGAATAACCCAAGTCTAAATCTTTTAATCGTTTCCTGCTTTAAAAGATAAACAAGCATGTAAATAGTTTTAAGAATTTACCTGAGAAAATTATTCTAAAAACAATCAATCACAAGAAAATAGAAACCCAACCCTTAGAAGCCTTGGATTATATGTTTATGAGATTACAACTTCCTGGTTTTAAGCAAGCTACAAGTTGTAAAATAGTTTTAAAATTGTGTAGAATAGACGCAATTCTCTGAAAACCACAATTATTTTATAAATAATACAAAATAATGCTTTTAAATGCATTTATAAATAAGAAAAACTTTTTCTAAAATGCAAGCAAATATGGATTAGAGATTATAACCGAAAGTTAGTAAAAAGTATGCAAATTTGCTCAGATAATCAAAAATATGCATGCTTTTATAAAAACCTTAAAAATATGCGTTTGTATGCACTTTCCAATTTACATACATATGTGATGAAACATGTAGAAATTTAACTTAGCAAATGTTAACTACATACAAAAAGAACATGCTAATGCATATACCGTCTTTCTGTAAAGTAAATCCCCCCCCCCCCACAACTAACTTTTGTACGGCTTAGTATTTTACCACAACATTTAATGTGCTTTAATGGGAAATTAAATACTATTTTTAGCTAATAATTAAATTTTGTATCATTCAAAATGGCGGCTGAGCGCCATTTAAAATTGTTTTTTAAATGGAAAGGGCGTCGAGTGACACCTCATATGAAATGTCTTTTAGTTCTGCGTCTGATCCTAGAGTTTCAAAGAAAAATATTGAGCCATAACAAAATGGCGGATTGTAAACAAATGGACTCGCTCAACTCAAAATTGTTTTGATTTTTTCATCCAGTAGTCCACTTTTTCATTTGCAGGACAAAATTTTCCCAGAAATATCTCAGGTGGCTGGAAACAATATTGAAAACGTTACGTTCCAACAAGACGGTGCGCCGCCTTATTATTATAGGCCTGTTTCTGACTTTCTCAACGAATATTTTCTTGGAAGATGGATTGGTAGGCAGCGTCCTGTAAAATAGCCGGCTCGCTCCCCAGATTTAACCCCCTTAGATTTTTTTCTATGGGGATATCTGAAATCTCAAGTGTACCGAACTCGTCCAGAAACAATTAAGAACTGGAGCAACCAACGCATTACAGAAGTTTGCAGAAATATCACTCCAGAAACTTATGAAAATGTAAGGCAGGAATTTCATAACAGACTTTTTATATGCCAAGAAGTGAATGGTAAACATTTCGAACACTTAATTTAATTAATTTAAGTTTTAATTCTTAGTGTTTTTAAATAGACTTCTTTATCTTTAAACATTTGTCATTTTGTTATGGTTGAATATTTTTCTTTGAAACTCTAGTATCAGGCGCAGAACTAAAAGACCTTTTAAATTTTTTCGACTTTCCTTTCCATTTAAAAAAATTCAAAATGAATGATACAAAATTTATCTAATAGCTAAAAAATAGTATTTAATTTCCCATTAAAGCACACCGAATTTTGTGGTAAAATATCAAGTCGTGCAAAGGTTAGTTGGGGGAGGGGGTACTTTATAGACACAGTGTATATCCTAGCCCTAGCAAAAATAACAAATTGTCAAATTTCTTATATAAAATAGTATATAAACAAATTTACATTATTTTGGTACTTGCACCGAATGTTTCCTCTGTTCCCAACTACGCGTTTGTCAAAGTTGATAATTATAGTAATTGCAATATTAGTCATACGTTTTGAATACAAATTCATATACGTACATTACATTCTGTTTAGTCTTCAATTACAGAAATTGTAAGAAGTGAGGATGTTGTACATTATAATTGGGTATTTTTATGAGTAGTATGGGTATTTTTGATACTTCGTAGAACAAATGTTCGACATATTTCTTTCTATTAGACACTAATTATTGTCAAACACGAAGTACAGTTCCGGTTTGAAACGTAAATGAACATCTTGATGACTTTGTTATTTTAATAATACCTAAAATTATTATATTTTAGTTCTCTGCGTTTCTAACATTGCAACTTTTCATGACAATTGTTTAAGTTACAATTACGCATTCTCATAGATTGTAGGCTTTAGGCAATTTCAGATAATTTTAAATGCTTTTTACAATTATTTCTCCGGTTCTTACAGCTACCATAAGAAGCACATTTATAAAGTCATTTTAAGTAAAAAATGTCGAATCAACATGGGGACGAAAACGCTTCCTTACGGAGTTACAGCTTCCTGAAGATGAAATTGTTTAATCACGCTTTAATTAACATTAGCGAAACCCACGCTTATTTCGGTAACTTCTTTTAAAAATGTAATATTGCCTTCGATAATCAAGTGTAAAAACGTAGCAAAACATATAAGGTTTAAATAAATATCTGTTAAAGTTATTAATTATTATTTCATTTATATTAATATGAAATTCAACGAAGTAAATTTTTGGAACTTATTAACACTTTGACTGTCGATGAAATTTCGTCGATCCTCTTCTCAGGCCAACGCTACTAGCCTCAAAAACATATAAAATGTTTTCAGTAAGTGTAAATCAATTTCTTGGAATCTCAGAGACATATAAACGGAAAAAATCGAAGCCGAAAACCATAGGTCTCAGTTAGACCACGCTGGTCTCCAGAAATACTAGCGGCTAGCCCCTTGGGGTTAATCGATCCTACCTCATCAAGGTCAGACTTGCGTGTTAGTAAGCCGTCAATCAGTGAGTGAATGCAAATTTGTCTTCGTATTTTCTCTTTAAAAATATAACTGCTCTTAACAAATAACCTCGCGTAAACAGCAAAACGCAACAACAGTGTTTAAAAAAAAATAAAATAAAAAAAAAATGTTGGTCTCAACCGAGATTCGACCCCACAACTACTTATGCAGTAAGAAAGCAGTACACCCGAACACACCTGCATATCCATCTGTGCTACTACGAACTTGGCGATAACCGCTAAAAAAAGTGCACATTAAATGCGTGCGCAATAGAAATGCACCAATAAAAAGTAGGAACGGTTGTTGGGCTATCCGGCTATCCGTTTCTTCCAGAAATATGCAGTTATCTATGGTTAGCGGCAGTGGTGGCTCGTGGCGTGGCATAAGTATGTGAAAATGCGCCTCAGGCAAATTTTTACAAACGTGAGCGTGACCTAATTGAACGTGTTTTAAGAGCACATGAGATTTATCCTTAAAAAATGCAAAATTTTACATTTCGTCAGAAGTAAAACTTAAAATTTGAATACTAAAGTGACAGCTAACAACTTTTTGGATCTTTAACACAGTTACCTTAAATAAGTTAATTTTTCGACTTAATGCTCAACGTCGGTGATTCTCCGTAATATCCAGACAGGGTTACATTCCGGAGCGTTTATTATCATTACATTACAAAAAACCATTACAAAAATGCGTTATGCACATCACACCCGCATAAACGGGTCGCTAAATCATACGACCTTTATTAAACTTTTTTTTTCAATGCTGTTCTGTCAAATCGTGTCGGGTTCGAGTTCCGGCCTTGCCATGGGTGTTTGAATCCGTCGTTGCCTGTTATATGGGGCTAATAACCATAGAAGTGGACACCCCTGTAGTGCATATTCAATAAAAACAATTAAACTATCTTGTAACACTATTATTTGTCTTTTTATTCGTTTCACACAGCGATATAATTAAATCTGGCCTTGGAAGTTTTCGGTTAATAAATGTTATTTGAGCACCATATGTCAAATTATTTTCATTAATTAACTCGATCACACTAATTACCGTATTGTCTGTATATGTATATTTCTTTTGACAATTCGGACCTCTATATTCGACCCCAGTCTAAATTATTCTGCCTGAAAATATATTGGTGCGTATTAGCAATTTTTCCCATTTCCATTGAACGTGATTAGGTCACCCTGTGGTGTTTGTTATGTCTTCAGTGCAAATACAAATACAAGCAATTGTATTTGCTGCCCTCACTTGGCTATTGAAACGGTATGTGAATCTCCCGTGTTCCGGCAGCCCGTTATTGTATCGGTAAGATGATATGCCCCGACTTCTTGCATAAACCTCCAAGGTCTTGCTCTACTTGCCGTTGCAAAAACATTTGTTTCATTTTAACTAATTCATACTAACTAGTGCTACTAACGATCTCAACAAAATTTGTTTTCTTTGATTTTCAATTATATAAAATTTTTAAACAGTAATAATAGAAAACAAAAATACGGAATCGTTACACATAGCGTCTGCTGCTCCCATGGCACCAGCGCGGCCTATTCAGAAAAAGTGTTGTCATTAATCCCTAACATCAAGGATTCTCCGACAGGTAGATGATGTCGATGACATTTGAAATCGTAAGTTAAATTAACGTGTATGATATATTTTCGCAAAAACCGTGTTTTACTACAGACGCAGTAAATAAATAAACAATGGAAATTTTCCATTTAAACATAATTGGTTGAACAAATTATTGTATTAGAAAACTGACAACCTAATGGTGAACAAACATCTATTTAAAAAATAATGAAGACCGCAACATGTGCCTATAATTTACAATATTTTATTATGTCGTTCATTAAGATAACCGCAACATAGTACGTATTAATCATTTGTCTTGAAACTTCTCATCTCATTTATTTTAATGTCATAGAATCGCATAAAATTAATAGAGTGATTTCTAGCTCTTGCATGTGGAAATATGAGATGACGTTTCGTTCACGCTCTTACATTTTATATATTAATTTACATAACAATCAGAATGAGCTTGCAATTTTAAGTGGCTCTGCTTAGTGAAAATTATGATATTTGATAATGATAACATATTGTCGAAACTTCTTTTGATATAATAAATAACAGTAATGCAGTATAGTCTTAACAAAGATTGGAAAGAAACATAAAATGTTTAGAAACTCGAGGGGGGGCGGACTGGCTATTGGCAGAAGTGGGCAAAGTGCCTACGGGCCCCCAGAATGGAAAACAATATATACAGGGTGAATCACAAAATATATACAGGGTGTATCAAAAACAGCTGTTGGATCGATCGATTTTGATAAGCTGAAAATCAACAAAGTTATTATAAAAATGTAGTCCTATTAAGAATTTTTCACGTTTAATTTATTTCTGTGACATAACAATCTATGGAGAGATGGGGGCTTCTACCGACCAAGTCCCATCGGGCCACTCCCATGTTTTAAATATTTCGTAAATTATAGTTTTTTCATTATTTTAGGAAATGTTGAAAAATTTTGAAAGTTTTAGAAAATTGAAAACTCAAAACAATAAAAAATTTCGAAAATATGAAATTTCGAAAAAATTTTTTAAAATGTTTGAAAGTTATTAAAATTTTTAGATATTTAGAAATTTTTTGTAAACTAACAATTTTGGTTAATTTTTAAATTTGAAGTTGTTTTATAAATTCTTGAATTTTTGATATTTAAAATTTTAAAAAGTTTGTAAATTTATATAATTAATTTATTTTAGCAATTATTCAATTAAACTGATCGTGCTAACGACCAAAACGAAACACGCTATAGGTCTTTTCTCAATGGGAGGTTGTTTCTATGGTCATTTAGCATGCGCATACCGATTTTGAAGTAAAAATTCATAAGTCTAAAAAAAACATAAAATTGATGGTGGGGGTGACCGGAAGATTGCGCTTGCGCAGATCAGCTATTCGACATGCGTAGAGTACAAATCGATGCTTTGTTTTTGAGCGCTTCTCTACTGCAGTAGAGCACCTTTTCCCCACCTTATTTTTTGCTAGGTCGTATGACGTCTGATATTTCATAACTGCAAACAATCTTAAACTGCTAAAACCCGAAAATCGATTTTGCAAAAATGATAAGTCGTTTTTTAGGCAACTATTCATTTAAACTGTTCAGGTAAACGAGCAAAACTATGCGTAGAATACAAATCTAAGCTCTTTTTTGAGCGCGTCTATAATGAAGTAGAGGAACCTTCCCTGTCCCTTAGTTTTGCTAGCGTTATCTGGTTTTATGATTTCTGGTATTTTATAATTGTTTATCCGCTGAAAACCGAAAATCGATTTTGCAAAAATGGTAGTTATTTTTTTAGCAACTATTTAACTAAATTGTTCAGGTAAACGACTAAAACGAAACACGCTATAAATTTTTCTCAATAGGAAGTTGTTGCTAAGGTGTTTAACATAGCCATACCGATTTTGAAGTAAAAATTCATAAATTTTTGAAAATTTCAAAATTCAAGGGGATAGTAGAAAGGCCGCAGCTATTCGACATGCGTAGAATACAAATTAGAACTCCCCTTTCGAGCGCGCGTTTATATTGAAATACAACACCCCTTAACCGCGCCCCTTTCGTTGGGCGGACCAATCTCGTTTTGTTGCGGTTTCATCCCAGTGTGACTACCAATCTATTAAGCACGCACACACACACACACCATAACAAAAGCGGTTTTGTTGGTATGCTAAGACCTTAAAAAGTGCATTTCTGTCAAAATCTCAACTTCCGAAATTTTGATCAATACAATACCTGCATCTAGCTATACTCTGCATAACGATGAAGGTAACAATCCGTCGTATAAGAGTATTGTTGATTCTAAAAACAATAATGTGTAGCTAGGATTTAAAATCATCTGAAACGCAAGTTACTTGTAAGAGCGTTATTTAGAAATAAAATTATTTATTGGCTACATAAAATTAACGCGCCTTTGTGAATGTGTAATCACCATTACAAGAACGGCATCAATGTTAAATAATTTTACCTTCTGTAAAAATGGTTGAAAATGTTAGGTCCAGCAAAGGTCAGTTGCAGCATACGCTTAATAGGTGACAATGATGCTAGTCACTATAAATACTAATTGCGGCTTTGAGTTGTGACGAAGAAATTATTCGGATAACATCATAGTTTGCCAAAGAACTAATTAATTTTCATTAAATTTTGCCAGTGCACATAGAAAACAATGTCACTCCAATTTCTGTTGGTTTTTCATTAAAAAAAAAGTGTATCAAAAAAAGAATTTGCTATAAGCTAGGATAGACTATGACATGTTTCCTTTTATTGGAACTCATCAGGTGGACGCAAACCTAGCTACAGTTGCAACCAAAACCGACAGGCAGAAATATACCCAGAAGACAAAATCATGACAAGGGAATTACAACAGTAATAGATGTGTTCACGGACTTCATGCGCACGCGTGACCTGTCATTTCAGATCAGCTGTGTTTTGTTTTTCGAACCAACGTGCATATACAACGCATAGTAGTACGTGCATAAATAAGTTTACGTTTTGTTTTATATACGGCCTTCTCTTGTTTTAAATATAAACCATAAATAAATTTAAGTACCCATGGCGGCACCAAGTGATACACCCCACAAGAGGGTATAACTGACCACAGTAGATGTGCCAGGTGCAACTTTAACCAAAATTGATATTGCATCAAACTCTGCGACTTTTCAAATTTGTAACAAATGTTACTAGTGACGATATTTCAGCTTTCAATTTTTGCTCTTCTGTAAAACAGAAAATAGTCTGCGTTGATACTGAACGAGTCAACACGTGTGTTGAAGGCGATACTGTGAAATCATGCTGGTAATGATTCAGTCAGCACTTCTGTAGCTGATTTTGCAACATTTTCTACTTTTTCTGGCATGACAAAAATATTTCCGTCTAGTCTGAATTTTATTTGGCATGTACATCTGTGTGTCAAAGGTTTGCTTTTACGTTCATTCTATCAAAACATAAATTAATTAAGTACAAAATAAAAAACGATTTATGTTAGTAAAAGTAGTAAGTTTCTCTTACCTCTTACCTCAAGTTTCTCGATTTTTAGAGCGGGCAATAGGTAATGACAATGGTTTTGAATCAATGTCGACAAAATGTTCCTGACAAATGTATGTATCTTTGGTCATATTAGCATTTAGCAACGCTACAAAATTTTTGATCAAACCTTTTACACGTTTTTACCCGGTTTTCGCAGTTTGTATAGGTTGTACATTTCTTTAAGTGAACAATTCGTACTTATCCATATTTCTAATTGACAAAAAGGGTTTTGGAAACGGAATAAACCGCATTCAGGGCTTATAGCCAGGTCTGTCACATCTACTGTTACTATTGAAATCTCCAAAAATACAATGCTTAACAGCACTACATGTTTTAAGTTTGAAATTCTCCATTTTATCGTTAAATTTATAACAAAGTCCTATTGAATGCTTGTTGTTTATTTTGGTTTGGTTCGAAACTGTCATGGCGGATTGACGCATGCGCCACACCTGATTTGTGTCGTGAACACATCTATGCCCCCTAATGTGCGGCGAGGGAAGTTGCCAAGCATATTTGGGTGTGAAAAGAACCCGCTAAGCGAGTATCTACAATCACTAGCGGCCTCTAGGCACAGCACACGAAACGCCGTGTTGCAAAAGTAAATCAAGAAAAAGATTTTGGTTACAACTACAGCTAGGGTAGACCACGACGTGTTTCGTTCTATTGAACTCATCAGGTGGACCCAAACCTAGCTACAGTTGAAACCAAAACCGACAGGCAGAACTAATTACTATTTGTACTAATTCCCTTGTCATGATTTTGTCTTCTGGGTATATTTCTGCCTGTCGGTTTTGGTTTCAACTGTAGCTAGGTTTGGGTCCACCTGATGAGTTCCAATAGAACGAAACATGTCGTGGTCTATCCTAGCTGTAGTTAAAACCAAAATCTTTTTTTTGATTTACTTTTGCAACACGGTGATTTGTGTACTGTGCCTAGAGGCCGGTAGTGATTGTAGATACTAGCTTAGCGGGTTGCTTTCACACCCAAATATCGGTTTGTTGCAATTTTCCTCGCCGCACATTAGAGGGCATTTCTGTTGTAATTTCTCTGTCATGAAAAAAAAGTATGTTTTCGAGTATCAGTCAAATAAGCGGATTCAAAACGATGACTTCGCTATAAAAAATATTTATAAAAAAATTTGGCCATTATTTTCAGACCGTTAAAAAACAATCACAGATCTACGCAGTGCAGAGAAAAATCCCCAATGGTCAACTTTTGATGATATAAATTTAAAAAATAAACAATATAAGACGTATTCCTGTAATTGCACAATCTGCCTTAGGTTAATGAAAAGTGTTGATTATCTTATCTTTTTACCGGATGCCTGGAAGCAATTAAATATTATTACTTGTAAATTAAACACTATTATGTGTCGCAAAATTTATCGTGTGAATTCAGACAATAGAGTCATTAACAATTTACGATAATGTATTCTAAGTTTAACTAATAATTTGTTACACGTGGTATATTAATTTGCGATGTTGACGATAAGAACTACAAGCAACTCAAAAATGGAACCAAAATTCAATAATACACCGAAGTTTCATTGCATATTTTAGAAACTTGATGTGTCTCCGTTTTTTACCTTCCTCGCTATACGAAATATAGCTATAGAGGAAGGTACAGCAAGTGCCATTTAACCTTGCAAAAAAAATGACGATAAGTTTAAAAGGCGGGAAGCCGTTACACTCCCAAGCAAAATCAATTCCGTAGTTTGAAAGCTAGTACAATATCTAGTTGCTGTTAATTATTTATGTCATTATTATTTTGTCATACGCCAAAATAGGAAAGTATTGATTTTTGAAAATTCTTCTTTGATATTACTTACACGGCCTTTTAATTTGTCAAAAAATCCACAATTTTTCGTAAACCATAAATAAATTGACTTTCACTTTTCAGTAGAGTGTACCTCACTGTCCAACAGCCAATTAGAGCTAGTTTAAGTTACGACTACCGACGAAACAAAGCGTAAGTAGCCGAATCAAAGCCCACTAAAATTTGCAAGGTTAGGTGGCACATGCTGTATTGCGATCGTAATGTAGTATTTAGAGCAAATGCGATCGTTCAGCGAAGTTTTTTTCGCTTTGGGCCCATTGGCCGATATCCGGGTTATTCCTAAAAGAAAGTAATTTTATGTCAAACATTTTTAACCCAAACATTTTGACTAATAAGCAAATTTTAGGGCTTTGGGGCACCAATAAAAGGGACGCCGCAGCGGTATCTTTGTGTGTCTGTCGGTCTGTATGTCTGTATAGTGTATACACTTTACAGTCCAGACGCCTTAACGAAGAATATCTTAATTTGGCTAAAAGATTACTAATTGCAATAAGACGATACGGCTAGAAAATGAGGTTGGCCCACCAAAAACATGGGGAAGGGGAGGGATGCTCTATTTCAAAATAGAAACGCTCGAAAAATAACCTTAAATTCGTAATTTACGCATGTCACATAGCCGATCTGCATAAACGCGATATGCACCTCAACATGAATTTTTTGTTTTTTTTTTCAAAAATTTACGTATTTGGGCTTCAAAATCGGTATGAGCATGTTAAATGACTAAAGGAACAACTCTCCACTGAGAAAACACCACTGGGAGGTTTCGTTTTGGTCATCACTAAATTATGAAATTGATTTTGAGATTTCAAGTGATAAACAGTGGTTGCAACTAGAAAATACAAAATATCATAAAACCGTTGGGAACAAAACTTTAGATTCGTATTTTACACATGTCAAATGCCCGATCTGCGCAAGCCCGATTTTCTTACCAACCCCAGTACCCCCCAGGAAGAATCTTCTACTGAGGAAGCACCTCTGGGAAGTTTCCTTTTGGTCGTTTGCTTGAACACTTCAATTGGATAATCGCCAAAATAAAGACTATAACCAAATAATGAAATCGATTTTAGATGTCAACGAATAAATATTGCTTACGATTAACAAATATTAAAAACTTACAAAACTCTGAAAAAATTTTCCTAAACTTAATTTGTTTTTAATTTTTATATATTTTCAATATTTCCTAAAATATACAATATTTCATTTTAATAATTATCAGAATAAACGAACAAATTTCAATCAAAATGTTTTTAATTTTAGAAATTTTCAAAATTTCCCGGCAATTTTTAAAAATTTAAAAATATCATTTCAACAGTATGGTTTTAGGAACTCTTTGTCCGAGAACAGTGACTTGTAAGATCGCATCAGTGCGGCCACTACATCGGCTCGGCTAGCGTATGCTCAAACGCCAGTAACCAGCACCATCAATCCAAGCAATTTTGCACATACAGTATTTTAAAATTGTAAAATACATAATTGTGTGTGCAACAGAGAACGCAGCATATTTTTTGCATTTTGGTTTAAAACCAATTAACGTAATAATTACGATATACTACAAGGGAACGGAACTAGCCCTGTACCCCCTCCCGGAGAAATACACTACCCCGTACCAATCACAAGTGGACCAAACTGTTCTACCACTGGTAACACAGCAAGGTTGAACGTCTGCTCACTTAACCTTATACACTTTTCTGTGGGCATACCTTATTGTTGCTAAAACCCCAAAGTTTTTTCATGGGCAAAAACTTTTTTTTTTTAAGGAAAAACAAATTCGTTGGCTGATATTTGGGTAGGGGCACAATTACTTCCCCTAATTTTTGCTGCAATGAAAAATTAAGTTGTGAACCTCATTCTATTTTCATTCGTAAGCAATTTATATGACACAGAATTTTTTACCGCCCATCGTTTATTAAATAACGGGGAGTGAATTTTCAGTCATCAGAAATTCATAGAAAGTGTCGCAAATAAAACCAAAATTGAAGCCTATCTCCAGTTTTATTAACTTATAGAATTAAAGGAGGGCCAGCGGGTGGTCTAGTGGTTAGAGTCCCAACCTCTAGAACTAGACTCTCAACGGCAGTAAGTTCGAATCTTCTGCCCGTCGGAAATTTTTCTGAATAAGTTCAATTCGGCGTGTCCATGGGCGGTGTGTGTGGTGTGTTGCATGTCTTTTCGGGGTGGGGCATGTTAAACCTGTGTATACCGCAAGTCCGCTGAACCCGGGTAGGGGGTGGGATGGGAATCATGGAGTCGTACTCACGCACGGCCTTTTTTAACCAAAAAAAAAGAATTAAAAGATTGTATGACTAATTTTCCAGCAATATGGTTTCGAAAATGTCAATATTTTGGAATATTTTATGTGCCATTTTAGTAGTGCCAAAAGCTCTTGTACTCCCATTGCGTACTCCTGGGATTTCATCTCAATCTGATAATTCATTTCATGCGTTAAAATCAAAATTTTCAAAAAATTACAGTAGGCGTCACAGAGAAATTAGCGGACTGGAACACAAACCAAATTGTAGCTGCTCATGTCCAGCTTCATGAATTTAAATAATTTAAAAAATCGTATTGCCGCTTTTTGAGCAATATTGTTTTAAAAATTTCCAAAATTTTGAAATAATTTTAACTTTAGAGATTCGTGGCTTTAAAAATCTATTGCCTACTTTAGAACTATTACAATACTAAATTTTATCCCGATCTGCCAATTCGTTTTTGAGTAATACGACGTTGAGTCAACTTCTTCAAAAAAAATCGTAGCAGCCGCCATTTTCAAGCTACAAAACGATTTGGAAAAACGAGTTTGATCTGCCCTACAGTCTTCTATTAGATTTCGTTTACAGATTAAAAAAATCGAATTTCAGAAAATTATGCTACCAAAAATACATGCCTAACTATCGCTTCCGGTTCAAATTTTTTTAAAGCCTACTTTTTCGAACGATTTCGAACAAACTCGACCCGTTTATTCGGAACATATGAGCCGCACACTACACCCATTTACATCACGAGTAATAACATTTTTCTAGGAACATAAAATAGAGCAATTTCACTTTTTGCACGTTAATCTGCCATGTTCCACTTGAATTGAAATTTACTATACTATATTATCATGCTGAAAGTATAGAAAATTAAAAATTGCACCAAATATAGCAAAATTGAATTCTGATAATAACAGTTGGGTATAATAATAATAATAATAATTATAATACGTTTTCTTCTCTCAATAACCTTCTCAGCTATACTTCTTAAAAGCAATGTCGATTTAAAACGTACCTCCAAAATTGCCCTTGTACTTGTTTTTGGAGAAACCTGGGTACTTCCCAAAAATCTCCGAACTTTACGAAACTTGCTCTTTAACAGTTCAAACATTTCTATTATTTATATTACGTTTTACTAAAAACCAAACTTAGAGCAAAAATAACATTCTTGGTTGAATGGGCAAGTTTTCAATTTTTTACTACCAACGCGTTGGAAAACAAATTTCCTACAATTTTCGTAGCATGGATAATTCCTCAAGTTTACATTTTCTAAACTTCCTAAGACTTTTGGAATTTGCTTAAATTTTGTACGTCTCAAGTGATTTCCTCAAATATTTACCTACATTCATTCACATCTCAGCAATACCCTCTTCAACAACACGTGTTTGGTGCAAATATTTGACAGGTATGTACTTAACTGTGTTTGGTGCTGTACGGACTTCAAGGAACTCAACAATTATCGCGTTTAAACCAAAATCTTTTGGATTGTATTCGTTCAAGATCAAGAACGAATTCAGTTTATTCATGAGAATGCTGAACCTTGTTAACATTGATTAAATCTGTCTGTTTCAAGAAAATACATAAATTTGGTGATTTTGAGGGTTGGCAAAAAATTTCAGGGTAAGATCATGACCTTGAATTATATTTAACCAAAGTTTTAAGAACCGCCCAATGTAAAAGGGTTAGTCAATGTTAAATAAACGATTACCACATACAATATAAGTAACCCACCTGGACCAGTTGCTTTCGCTATAATCACAGCCTTGGTCATTATTACTCTCATTATTTAAAAGTAGCTTTGGTGTGCATTCTATAGCCCTTTTTATGACGCTTAATTAGCGATTATATCCTGAAAAGCAGTTAGATTGTACATTTTGCATTGTGGAATATTTTATTTTATATTTGTTTATTGTAATTACCGATTACGTTTCTAGCTCAAGGTGCGATTGGATACATTTAACTCATTTTAATGTATGTATGTAGAATAACGTGTCGTCCTGCATAAATTAATATTATTTCGGTTACTTTAACTCCTCGTCAATATTTTTATGCAGGTTGAAGGTTAACGTAAGCACGCACATCTTGTGTAGTAATTACTAGATGCTAAACTTTTCCAAAAGGTCAACGCAAGTTCTATGGAAATTATCCGTAATTACAGCATGTAATCTACAAAACACTATTATTTCTTATCTTGATGTATCTTTTTCTTGTTGACAAATTGAATTTTATTAAGCCACATTTAAAATACTTACGCAATTCGAATTAAATGTTTTTTTCGCCTTCTTATGTAGGTCAAAATTTAAGAAAACCAGGGGTGGCAATTTTATTAATACACTTAAAATTATTTATGTACGGTAGCGTAGATTATTCTAAGAGCAATATTATCCAATGACATTTATTTACAAAAAATTAATGATTTCATAACCAATTCAAATTTAAAAGCTTTAACTATAGTAATCCCATCCAAAAATTATCAGAAGAAATTAAAACAAACAGAAAATTGCTGCAGGTTTGTTTAACAGATTATCAAAAAAGACAAATAATAAATCCATATCCACAACCCCCAAAACTATACAAATAAAAATACATAAATTTAACATGCCCAGTAGACCAGTGGTATCACCCAACCACATGCTAATGCTTTTGTTCTGCGTATTCTACATGTAAAATAATACCGATGCAAAATCAGACAGTTTAAACGTAAAAAAAAGAAATTTCATTGTCGGTGCATTCTACGTGAAGGGGCGGCCCGCTATAGGGGTCTTTCGGACTGCACACCGGAGTTTTACTTTTAAGCCCCTCTTCAGCAGAGAAAGATGGTAACGATGGGTTAAAACAAGGAATTTGAATACGGGATGATTTCCATGGATAGTACTGTCTTAGTATTTACCTTGTGGGCCAGGAAAACCACAGAAAAACCTGAGCCAGGACAGCCGGCCGGACCAGGGAATGGAACCATGGCCTCCTAAATAGAAGGTGGACTCGCTTACCGCGGAGCCACCTTTCTCGATTTTGAACGTAAATGAACAATTGAACATGCATACAATTAATACATATAATTGATAAATTAAAATTTGAATTATTTCAATATAATAAAATAATTAAAAACGTCAAATAATTGCGGCCAGTGCCGGAATTATAGTGGGAGCGGGCGATACTTCCGCCCCAGACGTAACGATTTAAAGAGCGCAATTTTATTGTATATTTGTTTTATATAAACAACTGATTTGTCGTTTGATAATTGCTGACATTTAAAAACATTTTGCAGTGCGGTAAATTTGAATACAGAAAAGACGGCGCGTTCGTACCGTTGAATAGTCGTTCATCTACATAGTAAAGTAAACACAATAATTTTTTGCAGGTGTTTTTATAAAATGTAGCAGTACATATTTTACATGTTCTACATACTTTACATGACTAGTATGTAAAACACATGTAGATATACCTACCAGTTTTATTTAACGTACATTTTCTACATATTATTGTACTTATTCGACGTATTTTACACACTTTTCTACGGGTAATGTGGAAAAAAATATTCTATTTGTAACTAACTTACATTTACCACCACAAAGAAAGATAGTAGTAGTAATATGTTCTCGCAAATACCTCCTCAGGTGTGAGTCCTTTGTTAAATAATATTCTTATTGACAAAAATGTTGAGTTAATAAAACGGACTAAGTTGATTCAATTACTTCAACTTTGCATCAATCAAACTTCACTTTACTTTTAACAATAAAATGTATTTCCAAAAACATGGTTTACCCATAGGAAGTCCAATTTCACCTCTTTTAGCTAATATATTTATGGAAAATTTAGACGATTTGAATCAAATCAACCTGAGAAAATGTACTTTGGTTTCGTTAGGTTGATGCATTTTAGCATGTTTTGATAGTCCATTTGAATTAATTAATAAATTTTTAATTTTTATTAACAGCTTGCCTTCAAACATAAAATTTACACTAGAAACTGAACAAAATAGGTCCATTAAATTTTTAGATTTAAAAATAAAAATTAATTCAACTAACAAACTTGAATACTTTGTTCATAAAAAACCTACACAAACAAACATTACAATACCACACGATTTTTGTCATCATAAAACTCATAAATTAGCAGCACACAGGTACACAAGGCTTTAACGGTCCGTTTAGTTGAAATTAATTACAATGCAGAAATTTCAATTATTAAACAAATTGCATATAGTAATGTTTATAATACTAAACTTAGTGATACATTAATTAAAGAAAAAGATTATAAATTAGCCATTCAAAAAATTTATCCGAATACCCCAACTTCATCCAATACAATTAAATATGCTTTAATCCCATATTTTAGTGACAAATCAGAAAAACATGCTAAAATTATAAACAAAACAAATAAATATAAAGCAAGTTTTAAAACAACTAAAAACATTTTAAACACTTTGTTTAATGCAAAATCAACAACAGATGAATTGCTAAAATCAGGCATTTACAAATTAAATATTTCGCATTGTAATTCGGTTTATATAGGCCAGACAATTAGACATTTTGATATTAGGTATAAAGAACACGTACGTTGTTACAAATACAAACACCCACATATAAATCCAATTACGCTAAACACTTACTAGAACACGATCATTTAATGACATCTGATAACACTATAAACACACTTTTGTGATGATAAAAGTAAATTAGATATACTAAAAGCTTTTGAAATTCACAAACATTTAAAAACTGTACCGTTAATGAGCGAGCAAATTGTTCTCTTAAATTCACCTCTATTGAACATTTTGGAATAAGAAATCAAGTCATCTGCAGACGATTACCGAGATCAAGTCACAAAGTTCTATTGTTGCTATAACAACACTACCTGTTTACTTTTTCATATTACCTTTGATAATAGCATGTAAATATGTCGAAATACGTATAAGGTTAAAAGAAATAAATATTGCTGAAGTAATAAAGTATTTTATGTATGTATACTCACTAAGAACAATAGCTTAAACACAAAGGAAAAGTTATTGTTTACCGGTACTATATTGTACATCGTACTTAACTCACGTAATATGATTGTAATAAGTAAATTTCTCAGATTTCGCTTTGTACCTGTTGCTGTTGCGGTGCTTTCTATTATTATTTACATCGCAGATATGCAATTTTGAATTAGCTACAGGCTTTTTTAATTTTGTAATATCGCTCTTTGCGTTGTTAGCAACTCTCACTTTATGAACAGCAAGAAAACATTCAATGGCGCTATTTAAAAACTCAATTCTATTTTATTTTTATACCGGCAAATAAAATCAAACTAAATAGATTTTAACAATCAAAAATAAAACTACCTTAATCAAAATGATTTTGAATTTAACCACTAAGATTGTGGTAGTAGTTAATTACCTAATTAATAGTCATATGAATATGTTTAAAATGTTTGTATATTAAACGTCTCAATTCAATGAACCAATCTTACATCTAAAGATGGTCGTTATTGTATTCGGGGTAATCGTCAGTATTATGTAAAGACCGGACTTTTAGCCCCAAAACAGCAAAACATTTCATTAAAATTCAATAAGTAAACAAAAAGAATGGGCGTACTCAAACTCATTAGGTTATACGTGAAACATGTTGCACGATTTTGAAATGAACTGCAATATTTGAGATACATGATTTGGTTCAGGTTCACTTTATTGTTGAGCTAAACCAGAGGTTCTGCACTCAATAATACGCTTGCAAAGTTTCATAAAATTGTTTCGTGTATTACTTTTAAAACCCCCGACCATGCATATTCTTTGCTTATCAATTCCGTTATCAAGTAGTTCCAGGTAATAAACCAGCTAGTCAAATGAATAATACCTATCTAAACAAGCTCCATAAGGTCAAACATGTAAGTGTGTTGCTCTTACAAGCCCGTAAATAATTCGTTTAAAATTGCATATATGCGCCAACTATATATTTAAAGGAATCATGTCAGGATTTATTATTAATTGATTGCCCCATATGTTAAATACTAGACCAGAAATCCGGACTATGGACTCGTCTCCAACCTCTTTAATTTCCAACATTTAATAAATGTAATGATCTGACCAATTTTTGCAAGTTTAATGAATAAATGAATATTTAAGGGTTCATTTACTAAAGAAGCTTTCACATTTTCAAGAATGTTTTTATTATTGACAAGAACTGATAAACAGCTGCAAATACAAATGAACGTTGAACTTTTAAAATGCCGTAGCATTGATCATTCTGAAAGTAGAAACACACTTTTTATATTTAATTTTAAAAGAACTAGTAAATCGGATGCTACAGAGTAATTTAGACATACTGAAGGTTATTGAAAAGCATATATGTACACTATGGGACAAATTAAATGATCGTGCGAGAATATGTATATCCAATGTATATGTAAAATAAGTTCTCATTCTAAAATAGTTCATGCGTAATAAACTACTACCAGTTACGATGCTGTCAGCAGTATGAAAGTTGCAAATTTTCAACGTGATAAGCGAACACTATCCAAATCAAAAATTGTTGTTTAACAATAGCCAATATCTAAGAAATACGAGCAATGCACGAATGAATATCAGGGCCATTTCAAAAGTTTTGGGCCACGGAGGTCGAGGTTGGTGCCCTTACTTAACATCCCCCACAGTTGAATACATATAATAATGATACAATTGGATGGAGTAAACTTATTGTATACAAGGTGTATCAAAACTAGGTACTACAAATAGGTATAAATAATTAATTTATTTATAATTAAGTTCAAGCTTTACTTCGCTGAAGTTCATTTTGATTTATTGTAAATAAAACAATTCTTAACTTCAACAGGTTTTTTATTTTAGCCTTATAAGTGTTTCAACGTATTTACACGTCATTATCAAAGGCAAGATTAAGAGTAAACAGTTGGTGTTGCTATAAGAACAATAAATCTTCATAACGTTATCTTGGTTGTCTACATCTGCATCCAGATGACTTGATTTTTCATTCCAAAACGTCCAATAACGGTGAATTTAAAAAATAATTTGTTTATTCATTAAATGTACACATTTTAAATGTTTGTGGATTTCAAATAACCTGTGTAAGGCGTCGTGTAATACAATGGTATAATGCTATAATGTTAGTCTACCAGAAACATGACCAGGGGCCAACATGTTCGTATCCGCCTATGTGTGCAAGAGCGTGTCCTTTTGTATTTCGAAACCGTAAAATTTATTTTATGAGTAAAAAACCGATTTGTTATTGTGGAAACAATTCCTTGAAATTAAAGAAAACAAAAATTGAATTTATTCTAAAGTATTTTGTAGGGGCAGACATTTTCGATTTTCAAAAATTCTTTGAAGGCGTCACATAGAAATTATCAAACCGAGATACGAACCAAATTGTAGCTTATTCCTAGCTGTATGAGCCTTCAGAATTTTAATGTGTGGCTAATATTTTTTCTAAACTTAAAAATTTTGAAAATAATTTTCACTTCACAGTTGTCATTTGTACACATTTTTTACATTGTGTCTCCCTAGAACTACTACAATACGAAATTTGATCCAGATTTGTAAACATATTTCTAAATATTAAAACGTCAAATTAAAAATTTTCAAATTTGCGGGATAGCGTCGGGTTCACCCTATGGCCTTCTGTGAGATCCGCTTTAGGACTGCTGCTCTCAGTTTCTGTGAACAACCCTATCAGAAAAAAAAACGCGTCCGCTTCTAGTTATGAATTTTTTAAAGCTTAATTTGTTGGAGAATGATTGTCAATAAAAAAAATAGAAATTAAAAAGCATTTAAAATAATGTTTCTTAATAAAATTATCTTTTATGAAACATTGGGGGGGGGGGGCTATAGCCCCTATAGACCCCCCGCCCCGTAAATACGCGGCACCACATGCACAATTACACGTAACTAAAGTTACAAAACTTTTTCTTGATGTAAAATTTAAATTGATAACACTGTTGAAATGGGCCAAATGAAAGAAACAGTGAGTACATTTATTAATCATAGTTGCAATCAGCCTTCACGTCTCACTGCTGGGCACCGGCACTCTTGTCTGCCACGTACTCCCCTTAACGCCAAGGTGGAGTGCGGGGGACCTACAGTTTAACGTCGAATTCGAACGACTAAATATCAGAGAAGGTTTCAGGCATTAAGACCCCACGGCTTCCTACACCGAATTGGGGAATGAATGGGAGTGGCGGGTTGCGGCATAGATCTTTATTGTTGCATGGCTTCGGCGGGGAATCGAACCCTAGACCTTTAGCGTTAGAAGCTAAGCGCCTAGCCTCTGAGCTACCACCACTCTATTAATCATAGTACTTACGTGTTAAACACTGAAATAATTTCAAAATGTTTATAATAGTTCTTGTTATATTAAATATTGATTATATATATTTTTTTCCTTATAGTTTTATAAATTGGCTAACATTTTTTTGTTAAAGGAAAGTATCGGGTGTTTACGGATTTAGCTAGTTTTATTTTTTCTTTCCCAGACACGTTAACTGATTTAATACTGCATCCTAAGCAAACCATCACATAACCATCATTTTCTTTTAAAATTTCTGCTTTGTAACATCCCAAATAAATTCTATTTAATTATCCAATTGTGTAATAGTAATTTTTACATTAATTTCAAACCACATTGAGGAAGGAACAAAAGTGAATGCTTGTTAAAGGTTTTAAATTATTTCACAAATTTGCTGGTTATAAGTCGGTCAAAGATCGAGGAAAAGTTGACCGTGGTTTTATTATTGCCAAGAAAGATGTAATCATCATGGTTATAACCATTCCTAAGATTTACTGTATAAATAATGCAATTTTAAATTGTTATAGTGGATTTTACCACTTTTAACGTTTTATTTTCTAAACAAAATAGAATATAACATTTTAAAGCAGTCGAAATCTGTTAATTGCTAAAGGAAACAATCAATTTAGGTTACTCAATAGATTTCTCCAATATCCAATAGCGCTTCCGCAGTTATAAATATATCCATTGAACAAAACTAGACCACATCCCGATAAATTATACGAACATATTTTGTAATCAGCAAGGTATGGATTTTGGCATTTTGTGAACGCATGCAGTGAAAGTGAAACCAGCATTATATTCTATTAATAACTACAATTTTCCACGCACGAGTTTAATGCCTTCTTCTTAGCAAACCATCTTTTATGGAGGCCGTAGCTACCGTTACCTTCCTAAGAATTCAGCCGCCGCGCCGTATGAACGCTATAATATTGCGACAGCTAGCATTAAAGTAGAAAAAAATAAGAACAAGTCCTGAGGTATCTGACATTAAACGTAATTAATTCAACACTGTAAGGTCGTCTTCGTGTTCAACATTTCCTTGCCATGCGAATTTCTTTGTATGTGATTTTAAAAATAAATCAATCCGAATGCAGTAATTCAAGGTAGTTGTGTAATTTAGAGCAAATGACTTTGAAAATAAATGTAATATTTGGAGACCTTCTTTTTATTTATATACGTTTATTTGTTGCTAGAGAATTTATTTTTCGTTGGTAACATTAATGTACTTTAGGAAATACTAAAACAGTTTGAAAATTACAGAAGCTAAAATTACTTTTAAATACAATTATTGTAGCCTAGTTTGCAAACTACTGAATGTGTCAAACTATAATAAGCTCCGCATTAATATTAAAGTAATTTTTGCACTGGTGGGTGGTATAATCAACCCACACATTCTTTTGTTTCTACTTCGCGTGTTTAGTTGCCGTCAATCATGACTATTGCACTTTACTGCAAGTTTTTTAAATCTTCCCGCTACAAAAAAATGAGCAAATCACTTCGCCTGGACTTTCCTATACTTAGCAAAACTTTACTTTTTAAAAGTTTTTTCGCACAGCGTTGTAGCCCCACAGCAGTGGCGGAACAAAACAAACTCGCTTTGATATTATTCCGCAAAAAGCAAATGCAACACGTCGTACAGATACCGATGACGTGCAGTCACAATGAGCTGTGCCATAGCCAGCACTTCACTGCTTGCGGCTGCTTCAGCGTAATGTCGTTGGTCCGGTTCGCATTACTTAAAGCCACCCGCTCCGTTAGCGCGAATTGTTTAAATGGGCATGTCTTATTGTATTTAGATTTTTTAAAACCTTACAGTTTTTAAAAGAAAAAGTCGGTTATTATATTTTTTGGAAAAAATATCTTGGGATTAAGGAAATTTGTCTGCCAAAATTTGGTTGAAACGAGGAAATTAACTCTCGTCTAATTTTTGCTGTACTTAAAAAATTAAGCTGCAAATTTTATTCTACCACCACTCATGGGCAATTTAGCTTAAACAGGAAATTTTTATCGTCCTCCGTTTATTGAACAAAGGGGCTTATATTTTTGATTTTCAAAATATTATAGAAGGCGTCACAATAAAATTATCGGACTGGAACAGGAGCCAAACTAAAGCTCATCTCTAGCTTTATGAGCCTATAAAATTTAAAAAATCGCGTTGCTAGTTTTTAAGCAATATTTTTTTGAAAATATCAAATTTTTAAATTTTCACACTTCACATTTTTCAGTAGTTCCAAAAATTCTTATAATTAAATAAATAAAAAATTGTGTACCCTTAGGGCACTTCCAATATCAATTATCATTCCAATCTAATATTACCATTTTGAGTAAAAAAAGGCGTTAAAACAAAAATTTTCAATAGTTCATAGAAGGCGTCACAGACAAATTAACTGGTTGGGGCATAAACCAGGTTTTAGCTCATCCCCAGCTCCATGAGCTTACAAAATTCTAAAAATATTGTGTAACCTGTTTTCGAGCACAATTTTTTTGAAAATGTCCAAAATTTTGTAAATATTGTTTGCTTCATATATTTTTTTGATTCTTATGCACAGTAATGTTACGTCTCTATTATATTGCGCTATTACAATAAAAAGAACCCGATCGCGATTGGACTAATCATTTTTGAGTAATAAGGCGCTAAAACGAAAATTATCAAAAAATCGCAGCAGGTCCCATTTTGAAGCTAGAAATTTTGTAAAAAAAAGCGTTGGACTTGCCTTGAGGTTTTCCATCAGATTCCGTTTTCAGATGTAGAACATTCTATTTCGGAAAAATTCTACCAAAAAAACAGGTCTATATTCATTCCTAAAATTGTGTGTGAAAGTCAAACCTGTAATATTGACAAATTCTACATAGCTGCCATAAAACAGAAATAAATAGTTTTAGTAATTGCACTAGAGTGATTTTAGCCGAATAGCTATTACGACATTCTGCTACAGCAGCAAATCCTTGAAATTCTTTGTAAAAGCAATTCACTTTTTTAAATTTATCATTTCATCTTCTTTGCGGGTAACATCTTACATCATCACAAATATCTTCAAAAGGCTTTAACGTCAAGTTACAAAAATGCGTATTGAAAGTACATTTTTTTAAGAACCTTGTAAAGTGTGAAGCATCGTTTGGACCAAAATCAAAATCTTTAAAAGAAAAAAAACTAATGTTTATTTAGGCAATATTTAAACGAGGTGCTTCCGAATAGGTGGATGGGAAACGGAGGAGCAATCGACTGGCCAGCTCGATCTCCCGATTTGACACCTTTAGACTTCTTTCTATGGGAATACCTGAAGAACAAAAGTCTACACTCGAAGGCCGAACAATGTAGAAGATCTAACAAACGGAATCCAGCAAAAGGTGGCGCAAATAGAAGCAGAGTACTTACGAAATACTTTAAATAATTTTTTACAACGTTTAGGACACTGTCAAATTGTAAATTGTGAACATTTTGAACTTTTAATACAATGTCAATTTTTAAAATAAACTTTAAATAATTAAATTGCAATAATTTTCTAATACAACACTGTCAAATATTTATATAGATGAAAAGAGAAAAAAAACTTTATTCAAAGATACCCAACACGTCCTATGTTGCCATTTAAAAAAACGTCTCTGATATCACCTGTCAAAAACAACTGAACAAAAAAAAATTGAAGAAGGTGATACAATGTCTCTTAACTTAAATCGCTATACCCCTTGAAGGATTTTTTCTTAAAACTTATATTTAAAGCATTACAGTCATTATTCCATACGTTTTCCCCACCTGTATAAGTCTCTGTTCCTAGAAGCTACATATTTACGCGTCATTTATATAAGGCGCATATTCACTACACTTTTCGATGCAGATAGGAACATTTAGGTTCACATTAAATGTTTGCATTATTGGGAGGCTGCCCTTGAGCCGGCGCGGCGCCCAGTTCTGGATTATGGTTTGCGTCACCCTTCATTAAGTTGTGCAATCAATGCGGCTCATATTTAATAATAAGAATATAATATTAAAGTACCGCCCTACTAAAACGAATAAAATCAACAATTGCGTAAGTTGTTTAATACATTTAACGCAGGCAAAGGTTAAGTTTTTGTTAACAATTAACGAAAACGTTAACGTCCTACAACTCAATTTATATTTCCTTCGTAACAAAGAGCGGAATCAAACTAGATCATATATACGATCTAAGAAATGAAGACTTATGTACGATCGATAATATTGAACGCTGTTATTCTTAAATTCTGGCGACAAACAAATTCTTCCTTCTGATGCAGATTTCTACATCACAATCTACAGAATTAAAAACACCTAACCTATTTGGCGATCAGCGCGCCCTGTATTCTACAGCAAGAAGCGATTTACGATTTTACTGTGATATTTTAAACTACCACATATTTAAAATCCAAATTTTGAAACTGTACAGCGATATTTTCCGTGTTTTTATTATGACAGACATGATATAAAAGCATGTCACATATTTTAAATCTAACATTTTCAATTTCACTGTGATATTGTTAACGTTTTTAATGTCACTATGATAATGAAAATTACCGCATTTTAAATCGGAAATTTTTTATTATTTGCCGATATTTCCCTCTTTTTAATATGACCGTCATATTAAAAATGTTTACCACATATTTTAAATCTATTTATTTTAAATTCGCTGTAATATTCTTAACGTTTTTAGTATCACTGTGATATTAGAATTGTACCTGATATTAGAAATCAACAATTTTTAATTAGACAGCGACATTTTTAATGTTTTTGATATTAATTTTTAATAACACAGTCATAATATTTAAACGTTTAAAACGTAATTTTTGTTAATGTTTAAATTTAAAAATAATAGAAAAAACACCCGTCTATAAAAATCGCCTGAAAATAATCTCCAGTAAAAACATCTTCTAGTAAACTAATTTCCCGAAAAAAAAAACAGGAAAAACACCCCTTACACAAAGCACGTGTATTTCCTTGCTGGTGGATCACTTTAGAATTAAGAAAGAGCTTTTCCTGAAAACGTTATTTCTTGATGATCGATTTATATGAATGAGGGCGTATTTCATTTCAGAATGCAAATGTCTAATAAGATTTTATTGTGCAAAAACATTTAAAAAATCTTCGTTAAAACACTCTCCTGGAAATGGGAAAAAGTGCTAAGTTTAACTTTTTCCCGCTTTGTTTTAAGGACTTTTTCCTGGAGCATTTTTTTATAAATTTTTTCAGGGGATTATTTCCTGGTGTTTTTTACGGGGGCTTTTCTTAAAAAAAAGTTCATCTTTTCGAGCTTTATTTCGATTGTTTTCACGTCAGTCTACATTCACGAGACCTTCTTAGCGGAGTAAAAAGATTCGAAGCGGCTCGCGCCGATCATAACGCTAACAAAGAAAAGCCGGGGCGTAGCCTACGGTTCTGATAAAATTCAATATGGCCAAATCAGATGGCGCGATGCTTTGTTGGTAGGTACTTTGATTACAAATTGTTATTTTAGTTAAGCACTTCCTTAAGGGTGCCAAAAACGCGAGGCACCGGGTTTGAAGATGAGTACCTGTAAACCCCTCCCGCCCCCCTAATATACGCCACTGGCTGTATCTTTATTTCTATTTAATTTTGTATCTATAAGATTTCAAGGTTAAAGCAAAATTACACCTAAGTATTGGAAAACAATTCTAAACTGTTAATTGCACCACAATAATTACAATATGCACGTAACAATTTATAAGGACTTACGACCCGCGAGTGTAGGGTTCTGCCATACAATCGCTTAGAAATTCAATTTCAATTTTTATTGTATTCAATAGCTGCAAGACATAAAAATCAAAAAAATAAAATGGTGTCATTCTCGATATGTTACTAGTACGACAATATTACAAATTAATAAAATACTTTACAGATTAATCTGAAAAGACAGATGTTGACGCGCTTGTAGCAGTGGCGGTCCGTCCCATTAGGCACGGTAGGCAGTGCCTACCCATAACTTCTCAACAAAAAATCGAATTATAACTTTCAATAAAAAAGTTACTTTTACACAGTTTTTACTTTTTTGCACCACCGCGTAACATTAAAAATTAGGCGCCAAAGAAATAGACAGTTGCCTTTAAATTAGTTTCGCATACGCGAAGGCAGAGTTTATTCGGCCGAATAATTCCAGCTACGACACAATCAAGCAATCTATTATTGTTAATACGTTTGCATGTCCATTGAGACAATAATGCAATAATCAGATGGACAGATGCAAACAAATAGTAGGACTTTTAGAACGCAATAATAACGGCAAAGGCACGGCCTCTGTAGTACTTTAGTTGCGTCGGAAATTCTCGTTGACCAGCTTTTAAAAGAATATTTTAATGGATGCTTTTACGAAAAATAAATAGAAATAAAAATCATGAGCGATGTACTTCAAAATGACTAGAGCCGTTACAGACAGACAGTAGGAAAAAATCTGGATCATTTAATAGTGAATGTGCAGTGGCGTAACTTCAGTTTTGGGCCCGGAGGCAAGATACCTGAAGGGCCCTGGCCCCATCCTCAAAAAAACTTCATTAATAAAGTAACTGAAGCTGCCGTATTTTTTTTACTTTTTAATCTTAATGTTAAATAATTTTTGCCATTGCCTACCCAAATTTTGAACCCACAAAACGCCACTGATTTGCAGGTGACATTACTTATATATTTTATATAGAGTACTTGGCACTAGTTTTAATTTATATCATGTCAGCATGTTCAAATTTGTATTATTAAATGTAAGTAAAATGAGTACCTATTGAAAAAATTTCGTTCCATACAAATCGTCGTTTAAATGTAAATAAAAATAACAAGTTGTTGTTTTCATACCTAAACAACAAAAAAATAAAAAAAACAAAATGTAATTATATATAAACGTTATAAATTACGTTTGGTTGATTAATTAACTTAAAGAATTCCTGGAAAGTCCTAGATACAGGTAGTGCCCTAGAGCTACAAATCATGCGTTGAAAAGTTCTAGTATTCTCTTATGAGCAACCTTCAAAGGTCGGCTTTAGGTATTTAAATTAATTTTTTTCGGCGGCGAAACCTGTTCCACTTGCGTTATTAATTATGAAAGAGTCCCCTCCAGCTATGTCCACACACCGTATAAGTGCTTCAATTTTAAGTAACGAATTTGCATACATTTCTTCCGATATAGAAAAAATACACGTGGGCTGCAAGCCAGACAGTGAACCTTGCCTTTTTTTGCCATGTACGTATTTTTCTTAGATAGAAATGAACTTGAAACGTAGACCAAAAATGACTTTCATTAATGACGCATTCGCAAAATTGTGCAGGTTTTCAAATGTATTTTTAATTTTACACTTCGCTATGCTACGGAAGGATGGTCAATTGAAGTGTGGATGCCGCGTCGTTTCTTAATAAAAAAAAAGCTTATACCTACAAGGTGTTCCGAAACAACGGTATTTTATTATCAATACTGAACAAAAAGTTTCTCAACGATTTTTCGGTTCGTTATTAGTTTTGAAACATCTGAAAATAATCAAAAAATAACATTCAAATTCAAATTTAAGTGTTTGATCAAATACTGGAGATAAATCCATGACTAAGTAGCTCATTGCAAGCTCTATCGACGTTTAAAAACAATAGTGCGGGCAGTTTTTGAGGAATTATTTTTTTGAATATGTCCACAATTTTAGCCGCTAGTATATTTACAATTTTCATATTGCCAATATTTTTACATCACTTGATTATACTTATTAAAAGCTATAACATTTTGTATTGATTGGATATTTTGTTTTTGAGTAATTGGGCATTAAATTAAAATTTTCAAAAATTCGTGGCGCCCTTCATTTTAAAGATACAGCATTTCCTAAAAAAGCATTTGATTTGTCTTTAGTGCACTAAAACGCTATGTAAAAAAATTTACACCAAAAAAACAGGTCTAATTTCCTGCAAAACCTGCAACTAATCAACTTCCACACACCAAATCTTATCAAAATCGGTCAAGGGGTTCCGGAGATGTAGGGAAACGATTGCACCCACGCGCGCACCCACCTACGACAAACATTTTTTTACAACCACTTTTTTGGGTTCCTTGGACCCCAACACGCGTATTTTCGTTAAAATCTGAAATTCGAAAATTTCATTTTTTCATTTACTGTTTTCTGCAAATACTACCCAACTGTTGATATCTTTCATATTATTACTACTATAGATTTTACATTTGTTTAAACCCTTTTCCAACTCTACAAAAAGTTTTCTTTACATAATCTTCTTTGTTTTTTTTTTAGAGGTAGATTCGTTTTTGCATTCAATTTATTATTTTTTTTTGAGAATCATGAGGCCGTGCGTGAGCACGACTCCATGATTCCCATCCCACCCCCTTACCCGGGCTCAGCGCACTTAGCGCTATTCACCGGTCTAACATGCCCCACCCCGAAAAGACAAGCAACCCAACATACACACCACACACACCGTCTATTTACACGCCGGGATTAACTTATTCAGAAAAATTTCCGAAGGATTCGAACCTATTGCCGTTGGGAGTCTAGTTCTACAGGTTGGGCCTCTAACCACTAGACCACCCTCTGGCCCTCTATTTACTTACTCTAGCTTTTATGAGACAACTTTTATGATATTTTATTTCATAAGCTATAAGCTTCAAATGGCCTGTGTTACTTAAAAGAGACAAATGCACTCCAAGAATTGCTTTGATTCCCTTTCTTCTTTGTTTCGACTAAGCCTGTACCAGCCTATAGTTTGTTTTTCCTCAGTGGACAAAATAGGCAGTTATCAATTTTAAAACTGGTACGGTCTCGTCGTCGTGTAACTCTCCGACTTGGTACTGTTCACATGTTTCCTCATTTATTGTTACATTGTTCCTTTTTCTAATTATGACTAAGTAAGGTTTTCTTTATGTTTATAAATAAAGTTACAGTAATAATACTTGTGCCAGGCAACTTGCTTAACATGCATATTATTTACATTAGCGCACAATTTTAAAATTGTTACATTTTCTTCGCCTATCGTCTGTCCTGTGAAATTTAATTTTTGATGTGATTTTTAAATACCGGTAGAGATTTCTCCGCACATTTTATTAATTTGGTTCACTTTTTTCACTTTGTGTAGTTTCTCTTAAAAAATAATTATGTTAAGATCAGTACCGGTTTTTAAAAATCTAAATAAGATTTGATTTCTTCAGTATTTTTATCGCGCTCGAGACGTACTGAATAATAATGATGGCCGATGGGCTTCGTGTGAGGTAGAGCGAGGCCGGCGACATCCCGTATCTTGATCGTGATTTAATTTTACTTCTGTAACATTTTTTATTAATGCAAATTTTTAATTTTTGTTTTAACTAGAAGGACGACCGATGTTTTGAGCTTAAAAGTTACTTTTGTCATATTTTCAAATTTCTCGCTAATTTAGCAAGGTGCACGAGTTAACAGTAAACCGGCGTACTTGAAAAACGCAAAGGTTTGTCTTCCTAAAGGTCCATTTCGCCGTGAAAAACAATGTATTTGTCAAACTTTAAGAGTTGTTTTAACATACTAAATTAAAATTTTCAGAGTAATAAAGTACATCTCTGCTGTTTACATCTACCTAAAGATTAAAAATCGGTGTATTTTGTAATTTCCCTCTCCTCTCTGGAAAGATCGTCGGCAATTTTTTGATTGACGACCACCAGGAACGTGTTTCCCACATATTTTCACGCGCTTTCTAGGGCTATTACGATACCAAATTGAATGCTGGAATTAACATGCGTTAGTCAATAGTTTGAAAAAAATTTGGAAATAAAGCATTTGGTTTGTTTTAACATCATCTACAATAGTATAATATGCAACGATTCTATAATGATAGCTATTAATACACGGGTGAGATTACGTAATTCAGAAAAGTGTATTAATAGCCATTTTATAAGAGTTGCATACACTATTTTTTCTACGACTGGTCAATTTCAAAAACTTTTCATTAAACAAGTATTTTTATGCAAAAGAACTCAAACTGTTTTGCGATGTTAAAAGTCAACAACTCTTATAACCCTGGTTACCAAAAACAATGCTTTGCTGCTATAGGTCAGTTTGGGTCATTTCATAATGAAAATCTGTATCGAAATGGGTATCATTGTAGAATAGGCAGCGCACACTTAATAAGTAAATTAAAACATGGGAGTGGAAAAAATTATATTTCGAAAAAATAATCATAATGATACCCTGCCCAAAACAGACATACTTCAATCATATTTTCGTTCTTTGAGTCCTAAAATCTTGAAATCGAAACAATACTTTCCTATATTGAAAGCGTGGGAAAGCAATAATTAATTTGGTGTTTTTATACCTTTTTATACAGCGTCAGTAGAACACAACTTTCCTCCAGCTGCTACCATACCAGGTTATAATATATTTCCAAGAATTAATTACACAAGGACGTTATAAATATCCATATTTCATTCACCTTTTTCTGGTATGGTACGAACGCTTAAAGCAGTAGTCAATTAGGTATGCACAAAATTCCATAAAAGCTACATATAGTAAATGACAAAGCTCTTACGATTTAAAAATAACTTTCAGCTTCGCACAACTAAATCATTAATAACGCATTTTTATTTTCCTTGACTGCTGTTGTGCATTCCGTCGGCTTTCATAATAATTCAAATGACTACGCAATTTAATTACGTGCATTGTGCCGTTTACGCAAAACCAAAACAGTAGTGTAAGAAGCACACAGTAAACGACACATTTGCTGAAACTTATAGTATCAATTTCACATACTCAATTTATCAGAGGTAATTCTCCACCGCAAGTGGCCGTGAAATAATATCATTTTCCAGTAATATAAACAGTAGATTAATTGTATCAGTATCAAGGAAACTCCCGTAACTCAATGTTAAAGGACTTGATATGGAATAACTACTACAAACGTGATTTAAATACGAAATCGAATTAATACTTAACTGATATGGTATGAGCTTGCAATAGTTGTAGAGTATAAAAACGTTTACGTAATTAACTCATGACGCATGAAGAAGTGGATTTTTTTGTAAGCCCATCACAATACATAACCCAATAAAATAATAACGCAATTAAATTTGATAACTTTTCGATATTAATTCTGTGTATACCAGTGGCGTGCCGTGGGTTCAAAATTTGGGTAGGCAATGGCAAAAATTATTTAACATTAAGATTAAAACGTAAAAAAATTGCAGCAACTCCAATTTACCAAGAGCTGTTGTTAAATGAATTAATCTACGCATAAAATCCCTATTATACTTTGGAGGGGTTAGATATAGATGAAAATAGTAAGCAATTCCAGCAAAATAGTTTATTTTTAATATGGCTGGTGGTGACCATTCAATATTAAACGATCTAGATTTCTCCCTACCGTCTGTCTGTAACGGCCATAGTCATTTTGAAGTACATCGCTCATGATTTTTTTATTTTTATTTGTTTTTTGTAAGAGTATACTTTAAACTTTTGTTTTAAAAGCAGGTCAACAAGAATTTCTATATTTACACATATAAATAAACACACAATAGCTGCATGCTGCAACTAATTGCCGCTGACCGGTGCAAGTAAAGTAAAAATTACAGAGGCCGTGCCTTTGCCATGCTTATTGCTTTATGAAATCCCTACTATTTCTTTGTATCTCTCCGTCTGATCATTGCATTATATGTGTCAATGTTCATGCAAACGCATTAAGAATAATAGATTGGTTGATTGTGTCGTAGCTGGAATAATTTGGCCCGATAAGCTCGGCCTTCGCATATGTGAAACTGTTTAGAGGCAACGGTTTATTTATTTAGTGCCTAATTTTTAATGTTACGCGGTGGTGTTAAAAAGTAAAACTGTGTAAAAATTACTTTTTTTATTGTAACCAGTTAGAATTTATTTTTTTTAAGTTATAAGTAGGCACCGCCTACCCTGTCGAATAGAACTGGTATATACAGAGCGAATTTTGGATGTGGAACGCTCCAAATAAAAAAAACTCTCGTTCATCTGCGGGTAAAATCCTCGAACACGTCAACTTTACTTTTTAAATGCGCATCTTTTGTGATAGTTTTAATATTTTTTTAACACGACCCTTTTCAGCAATGTCGTTATAGCCATTTTGTTTAAATAGCAACCTTTCTATTTTTGACGAATTCTGATTCTCCTTTTAATTCTGCATACGGCAATATGCACTTCTGTGCTATTGACTTGATAGTTTAAGAGATATTGGCATTACAAATTTGAAAAACTGAAAATGAGAAACCGAATCAGCTGAGGAATTTTCACGGATTTATTTCAAACAAATTGCCGTTGCTAGTTGACAAGTACAATTTACAGAAATTATTACAGATTTATTTTAGACAAATGAATACTTACAATGATAAAACGTCATAGAACGACAATTAATACAAAAAAAACATAAGAACTATCAAATCAAGTGTTCAAAGTGGGACCCATTTACTTCTTGCCAGAAGGGCAAGTCGATCGATGAATTCCTGTTTAACATTTCGAAGCATCTCTGTAATAATCGTCCGGATTTCATTTCAAATTCTATATTTTAACGTTTCGATGGAATTCGGAACCCCACATAAACTAATCTAAATGTATGAAGTCAGGTGACCGTGTCGGCCACTCAATTGACCCTCGCCTTTTAATCTAGCGATCAGGAAAAGTAAATCCGGACAGCAGCGCAATAGTGAGGGGGTGCTTCATCTTGCTGGTACCACAATGCATTAGGAGCAGGAACGAGACGTTCCCTGAATAGGTCTAAGTACTTTTCGCCTGTTGGTGTTCCTTTAATAAAATAAAGTTCTAGAATTCTAGTCCCTACAGTATCAGTCCAAACATTCAACTTTTCTGGATATTGGGTATGGGCCCCCATCATGCAGTACAGAATATGGAGAGGCCAGTAGCAACAATTTTGTTTATTAACTGTTTCGTTAAGATGAAATGAAGCTTTATCAGAAAAGATAATACGGTTGGATCAGCATTGTACCTCCATCACGTTATCACAGAATTCAAACCTTCGGCCGGGATCGTCCTCGTTCAACTCTTGAAGTAAAGTCACTTTGTACGGATGCCAGTTGTGTTGTTTTAGGTACTTCACAACAGAAGATTGACCGATTTTATTATTAGCAGCCACCGCTCGTGTAGTGCTATGCGGATTTTCTTGCATTTCCAACTAAATATTTAATTGTATCTCTTTTCTGGCACGTTCAAGTGGCGTCGTAGAGCGTTCCTAACATGCCCTCTTTAAAAAAAAACGTTGTTTCAACTTTGCTTACCGTGGAGCGCGTTATGGGATCCCGATTGGGATACGTAAAAATAAATAAATCGCAGACTTTTGGTCGTGTACGCTGCTTTTAATTTTTTGTTTTTTCGTTAAGCAATGAGCCATTTTTCTACTAGATCGGTCACAATTAGGGCTGGGCGATATTGAAAATTTAATATCGAATATCGATAATGAAATTATATCGATAATATCGATATATCGATAATATAAATAATATCGATAATATCAATAGTACCGACATTATCATGAATAATTTCGATATATTATCTATAATATCGATATTATAAATGTCAAGATTACAACGATTTATTTCTTTAGTAATTTTTTTCAATTGTATATACGCCGTGTAAAAACAAGGAAACTTTTAAGCGTTGACGTTGACTTTGCTTCTAATCTTAACTAAAGACGCTATTATAGTCCAGTCAAAATAGACCAATTTTCGACAAATAAAAACATCAATCGGTAAAGATCTGCATTTTGGTATACATGCTTATTACGGCTTCCCATTGAACATACTAAAAGTTCCCGTCAAAATCTGTTGCGCTCGAGCCGCCATCTTGGAAAAAAAGTACACTTTTTCAGTTTTTTGCCTACATCTCGGCAACTATAACTGATACGAAAAAATAGTTCAGATAAAAACTGTAGCTTATTAAATTTCCTATAAAAAAGCATATTAATATTTTTTTTGTATCTCCAATACTTTAGCTGCAATCCGACGTTGAATAGCAGAATTATTTATATTTTTGCCCTCGATTTGCCTTTTTTCTTTCTGTACACTGTAAAATCGGTAAAATATATTTTTTTAAATTTAATCCCTGAAACTACAAAGAAAATTAAAATTAAAATTGTTGGAGCAACGAAATGATTTGCAAGATATCGTAAGAATTTTCAATGACGCTAATGCCACTCACGATGAAATTGCTCACGCTGGAGAACGTTTTTTCTTATCTATATATAATGCGCCAGCTAGTGAGAGATCTTTAAACCGACATCGTTATCACACCTTCAGAAAATTCGGGTACAAGAGTAAGCCAAATCTAGCATTGTTACCCCCTACGGCTGCAGCCGCCCAGCAACACTCGTTTCGTGTTTATCAGCAAGTCCAGAAATGGCGTGGATATGAAAAATCTCCCGAACTGTGGGGTTGGAGGAAAGTCCACGATTTCCTTGACCCTGTTCGGACACTGAAGGCTCCTGCTCCAGATTCCGTGCTAGCATCACTCTCATGCAATTGTAAAAAGGGATGTACCTCATCTTGTGGATGCCGGAAAGCCGGACTAAAATGCGCAGCGATTTGTGGACATTGCCAAGGTATCGCGTGTTTGAACTCGAACAGAAATCTCGGCATTGAAGACGAGAGTTCTATTGAGAGGGAGTTTTATGAAGAACCTTTCAACGCGCTTCACAGCCAACTTGAGTACGACGACTTCGACGATGCCAACCCCGATGAACCACTTCCACCAGATGATTGGGCTACAGACAATGCTACACCTAGTACGAGTGGCATGCAACGATTTTAATTGGTAAGAATAAACGAACTTTTACATATCTAAGAAATACTAGCACAATTTTCAATGAATTTAATGATTTGTCATTTATTCATAATCTTTACAGGTCACGAAGCTGCAAAAAACCATTTGCACAACAGTTTCAAGTGCTCAGGAGACTTTCTTCTCTATTAGATGTCGGATTACAGCTAAAGTATTGGAGATGCAAAAAAATGCTAATATGCTTTTTTATAGGCAATTTAATAAGCTATATTTTTTATCTAACCTATTTTTTCGTATCAGTTATAGTTGCCGACATATAGGCAAAAAACTGAAAAAGTGTACCTTTCTTCCAAGATGGCGGCTCGAGCGCAACAGATTTTGACAGGGACTTTTAGTATGTTCAATGGGAAGTCGTAATAAGCATGTATACCAAAATTCAGATCTTTACCGATTAATGTTTTTATTTTGTCTAATTTGACTGGACTATACTATTTATAGCCCTTTTAATAAAAAAAGAATAACCATCAGTTTGAAGTAGAGAAGGCGATCTAAGCTGCAAACCAATATGAGTTGATATGCTTCTGTTGTTGCAATAATTGCGTTAATTACAATAATCAGTTTAATGTACGTCTAGTAACTACAATATTTCTTGGATTTCATTTTTTCTGACACTATTATATTTTGATTTTTTATGTAGGTATTATCGAAATTATCGACGTTGTCAATATTATCGATATTATTGATTTTATCCATAATATCGATATTATCGATAATATCGATCATTGTTTTAAAATTATCGTTATTCGATATTATCGATATATCGATAAATATTCTCAGCCCTAGTCACAATAAAGAACACTCAAACAAAACAAATGGCTATAACGACATGGCTGAAAGGGGTGGGGGTAAAAAAATTGACGAGAAATATTTTATTTGAAGCGTTCCGCAGCCAACATTCGCTCTGTATAAGTTTCTATAAATAGCGACAGGAAATTGAAGTTTCAACCATATTTATCGAAACAAAAATCTGTGAGCTACTGATCTTCATTCATAAAATTAGAAATTTTCAAATACACAGACAATAATGATAATTAGGCGTTTACAGAATGTTGCATGTAATAACATTGGTGAAATCATGTGAAACTGTGTTCATTATTTTTTGTTATTTAATCAAATGTTTATTAAAGCTACCGGTTCAACACGTGACATTCACTTATGTTAGCAGCATTTTTGCTTTTTATAACATTGTTATTGAGGTTATTGGAATGTTCTAGCTAAATGATTATTATTAACAGTTATAAGCTGTGACATTCACATACTTTTTTCTAAAGAATATTAACACAACTCTACTCGATGAACTTGTAGATCTAGATTTCCTCTTCTCTTTTTAAAAAGTGAATTATTGTTTTATTTATAAGTTCTAGCTTTATTTCGTTTAAGTCCATATTTATTGAGTATACATAAAATACATTATTACTTCAACAATATTTACTTATTTTAATCTTATACGTATTTCGACATGTTTACATCCTATTATCAAAGGTTATATTAAAAAGTAAACAGTTAGTGTTGTTATGGCAACAATAGAACTTGGTGACTTGATCTCGGTAATCGTCTGCAGATGACTTGATTTCTTATTCCAAAATGTCCAATAAAGGTGAATTTAAGAGATCAATTTGCTCGTTCATTAACGGTACAGTTTTATTAATATTTCTGAATTTCAAAAGCTTCTAGTATATTTAATTTACATTTATCATCACAAAAGTGTAAACATTTTATGGTGTTATTTAAATGATTATGTGCTAATAAGTGTTTAGCGTAATTGGATTTATGTGGGCGTTTGTATTTGTAATAAGGTACGTGTTCTTTATACCTAATATCAAAATTACACTGCAAACAATTTAATTTGTAAATACCTGATCTTGGCAAATTATCTGTTTTTGATTTTGCATTAAACAAAGTGTTTTAAAATGTTTTTAGTTGTCTCTTTTTTAAGAAATAATCAAGTAACTATGAGGAAATACGTTTTATAGTGTGACCTGCGAAAAATGTTAAGCAAAGTTAGTTGAAACATATAAATAACGACTATTGAAGTCGCCATATAATTCTAGTTGTTTTCAAACCCAAATATTCATGTTATCGACCAGCAGTGGACGACATTATTGTTAAATGTTGTACAAGGTATGGAGAATAGTGACAGAAACCAAGAAAAGCAGTTGTAGTGGTAGTGACGCCTATCCTATCTTAAGGATGGGATCATAGAGGACAAGTAGATCTTGTCGATCTACCATCACAACTCCAGATTGGGAATACAAATTGCTAATGAACTACTAGAACGACCGTACTACGTTTAATTATTTTAAATTATTAAAACAGAAAGGCCCCAAAAAAATATCAATAGACCTATTTTTACAATTTGGAGCTCCTAAAATTTTGCAGAGTGATAATGGGAGAGAATTTGTGAACTGAGTAATTTATCACATGACCTCACGATGTCCTTCTTTTAAAATAGTGAATGGCTATCCTTGTCGCCCACAAAGCCAGGGTAGTGTCAAGAGCTCGAATGAAGATGTTGGAAACATGCTAAGAGCGTGGCTCAAAGATAATAATTCAACGAATTGGTCACTTGTACGTCCAGTTGCAGAAAAATTCTCCCTATCATAGGATTATTAAACGTACACCTTACGATGCATTATCTGGTGTGGATTATCCCGTTAGACCATTTTCTTCTGATTTACTTACAGATACAGTGAAACAAATAACAACTGATAATTTGGAAAATGTATTGACTACGTTATCACAAAGTTTTTCTTTTCATTTCAAAGTCCAAATAAAGCATTAGAATTAAATAATAATCTAACTAACTCAAACAAATCAACTGATATTGAAAAAATGCAGATATTTAACCTTAACCAGATTCCCATCGATGAACAATTTATAAAACTGAAAATGTGTTGCTACAAGTAATTGAAAATAATGGCAATACAAGCAATACAACCGTTTACCGTGAAATAATTAAAACGAAATTCTTCCGAATATATTGTTTATACAACAAAAGTAAAAGTTTATGCCTAACCTACTTTTTAATTGTTTGCAATATTCTAGAATCCATAAAAAGTGCAACTAGGTATATAATAAAGTGCCTACAAACTGTTCAGTCTTTTATAAAACGGCTTAATATATAACCAGTCATATTCGAAAACAAAACAAAATTAAAAAATGTTATATAATAAGACTTAACAGCTCTTCGATGTTTTATAAAACGTCTAACAATTTCAGTCAAATTGTAAATAGTCTCCGTTTATTCATTGTTTTACAATCTGCCTAGCCATTTACAATATACAATATACAATACAATTTAGAAAAAAGAAATGTGTGCGGAGCACGCAAGTTCCACGTTAAACTTCTTAACGTGTTACCCTGGAAAGTGTTTTTTGAATTCTACAATTCAACAGAAAACGAATACCGCTGCAGTTACAAATTTGGAAATCAAGTCGTTTTCCAAATATTAATTTAGAAAGTCCAAACAAGCATGAATGGACCTTTGCATAAAATAGGAACTGAAATGATGCAGTGAATAAAATTGTAAAGATTGCAATAGTTTAGTAAGGCTACTCAAAGATCCTGATTCAGAAACGGAAGAAACTTATTAAGAAAACTTCACTCGTTTATTTACACGCCAATATTTTATATTACGCCAAATATATGCATTATTTCATTCCGTATTTTATTAATAATTAAAGAAAATGTACAACTAACTAAAATTTTTTCTATATGTATACAGCTTCAAGCACTACTAAGGTTTACGCCTAGGTGCGCGACAGAAAGTGCGAACAACGGTTTATAAAAATTCATACCATCAAAATCATGGCCATATATCTTTTTCTTGCTTTGAAATATTTCTGAACGTTTATTCTTAATTTTGTTTGCTGCATGTATATGTTAAAATCTACAAATAAAAAAATTTGTCGGGTAGTAAAAATTTCACTACATCAGCATTGAAAGCAAAAAGTCATATTTGTAAATTCTTCGGTCAAAGAATTTTTTTCTGAAATTAAAAAGAGATCATAGACAGCGCTGATGCACCTGATTTTTAACACAACAAAAAGATCAATTCGATATACCAAGCACTTCTCGAGAAATTAATAAATTTTCTGAATAAAAAAATTTGGTACCGGTAAAAAGATCGTAAATAGCCATTTTGCATAGCAAATAACGTACTTAGCAAGATAGTGTCGGTATGATCTAGTTGTCTGAAAAAAAATTTTTATGAAGCATGCGACTTTTACGTTTACCCAATTTACGTGGAGTTTCATCAATTTCCAATTTATCTACATATACAAATGTTATTGATGTTTCAAGTGTCACTATTTAAATTGAAAATGATTATTTTTAGTTTTTATTATAAAAATTAATAACTTATTCGAAAGTAATTCAAGCTCCAATCAAGTATATTATAAATCATATCTCTCACTAGATGTGCTGTTGGTATGTTGGGTATAGTATAAGCAAAGCAACAAAATACACTCGTTGCATCTAGGAGACCTTACTTCCGTCCCATTACTTCCGTTTCATCGCATCCGTTTCATCGCATTCGTCTCGCACTTCAAATACTAGACGTTTGATATAACAACTAATTTTTAATTAGCTTGTGACATGTAGATCAACAAGATCATTATTCTGTTGCAACTCTCTCCTAAATTTTATTTAATTTTTATTGAAAGGAAAACACGCAAGTATAGTTTCTACAACTATCTTTTTATGTTTAAATCAATGCACATAGAAATTTTTTGTGTAGCTAATTAGCTATATGGCCCATATGATATCAAAATAACCTTCCCAATGTATTGTAGCAGTTATATAACTTTCAGTTGGGTTCTTATAATCAGTGTCCGGAGTTTTAATCTAGTAGTCAGTATTGAAAGTTTGAGGCAATAAATTAATTATCAATTCGCATATAATTCCTGTAAATATATAATTGTCGCTTCTATGCAATTTCAAACGAATTATCTACGTGTGTATAACAGAATCCCTCCTATATGTTTGACCTTATGCGTGCTTGTTTAGTTACTTGTTATTTATTTGGCCAGCTGCTTTATTATTTCGGTTGATGACATAACTCAGTTCATAAGCGTAAAATATGAATGGTGGCGGGTTTTAAAAGTGCTACACGAAACAATTTTATGATTATGTCGTCTCAATAATGTATCTATTTTCTTCATCTAATACCATTTCTTCCTCCATTTCACGATGCTTCATTTCTTTCTCCATCTCAAGATACGGAGTGTAGAACCTCTCTGGCCTAGCCAGTGGCGTAGCTACCATAGTGCTAGGCGGTGCCGTGCACCGGGGCCCCCAAGCTCAGGGGGCCCTCGGACCCTGACCAGCAAACCTCAAATTGAACTAGCGAAAAATTCTCCCACTTTCGGAATGTAAATAAAATAGGTTGCAACACGACTTTAATCATGGCAACTCATTTTAAAGAATACAGGGGAATTCCCAACAAGTTTCGAACTTCTGTTCGAAACTTGTGGGGAATTCCCCTGTATTCTTTCTGTTGTTTGTGCAGTGTTTCCGGGGATTCCCCAATGACGTTTTGTAGCGTAGCATTACATTACGTTTCAGTTTCTTGTTAATCTTGTTGGTTGTTCCCTGTTTTGCATAAATTAGAGAATAAGAGAATAAAAATTATGCATAAAAAAAGAAACCTAGTGGTGCGTTTAAGCGCAAACAACGCCAGGAAAGAGATGATAGTAAACAAAAATTACCAAAAATTGGCAAATTTTTTAGTCAGCCTTCTACAAGTAGTTTTGGCCCAAATATTTCTGTTGATAGTGACTCAGATAATGTGACCACTGCAGTGCCGGTTGAGAAGCCTATTAAAGAAGATTTGATCATCATTGCAGTTAAAGATACCGCCGCCGGTGACGATGCCAGTTTAGTTAGGGCCCCAGTTTTTTTTTGCACCAGGGCCTTTGGTTACCTAGCTACGCCTCTGGGCCTAGCTCAATAATAAAGTAACACTGAACGAAACGATGTATCTCAAATATTGCAGTTGTAGTTGTAAGAACCCTGCAAAATCGTGCAACATGTTTCACATGTACTTATTGAATTTTAACGATTTTTTTGCTGTTCTGGGACTTAAAGTTGGGACTTTACTTATAACGTTACAACCGAAAGCTTCAACGTTATTTATAATATAAAGAATAATTTACTAAACTAACCATTAGTTGTAAATACGGTAATGAATAATATTACTTTAATTTTCAAGTCATGTACTACTTTAAGTTAATCTCTGTAAATCACTTACAATTATAACCTCTCAGTTTAATTAGGCATAAGATGAGTTAAATGTCAGTTAATAATAAATAACTTTCTAATATACCACTCATTATTATTGTTACCCGCTTCAGTCATAAAATTTGCATTAAATCAAGTACTTACAAACAGAAAATATAATTAATTACGTATGCACACAAATCTTAGTGGCAGTTTTTGCCATTCTGTTAACACTATAATTATTCATTCACAAAGTTTCAAAGGAATTAATGTCATTGAATGTGATATAAAAAGTCAGTCTTTTTGTAGGTATATTATTTTTTTGAAGTGCTTCACGAATTGCATTTCATTTGCATGCGAAGAACCTTCACGGATTATTCGTGATTACGTAAAGTGAATGCGCAAAATTTCGTAATCACGAAATGGGTTACGTCAATTGTTTCAATCATCCATATCAAAATCAGCAACTTCACTCATTTCGAAATTAGTTTGCTATACGTCTGCAAGGCACGACATGTAACGTTAACTTGGCAGAAATTTTTCCGTATACAAACGCGTTTTAATATCTTACATATTTTTTACTGGGGAAACTGAACGGCAATTCAACAATTTTTTGCTATACAGCAAATTAACACACATTACAAATATCGCTTGTAAAATTTGCTAATTGCTGCTAACCAAAACTGTTAAAAAATATTTACAAAGTTATAAAATCATTAAATTCTACTTATTAAAAAGTAAGTGGTATGAGTTGAGACTAACCGTTATAATTAGAAACGGCTCTTACAAGGACACACTGCTATGAAGAATTTAAACGAACATCGAATGAATTCAGATTTTTTATACCCGAATTAATTTAAATACTTAAAAACGGTAAATATGCATGATGACCAGATTTCGATGACCATCCATAAAAATCTTGTTCGCCTAGGAAATAAAAATTATTGCTACTGGAATAACAGGTCTCTGGTTCTGTGTGGAGCTCAAATCTGCGAAAACAAAATCTAAAATATATTGGGTAGTGCCCAACATGATAAAACATGCACGCAATTTGAAAATAGATGTTATTTGTTTTACAAAATTTCAAAGTGTACTCAATGAAATGATCACAACAGTTCATGTTAAAATGTGTTTCAAATTGAAGAGAGCTAGGGCCCCGTGAAGAGGGCGAATAAAATTTAGTCATTTTTATTTATTATTTTTGTAATGTTCGATTTTTTTACCAATTTGAGGCAGTAACATAAATTTACGTTAAAAATGTGTAAAATTGGTACTCTTAATTGTTTTTGTATGAAAATCGATTTAAACATTTTTCTTTTTTAGGCCGAAATAAAACTTTTTTTTTAATTTGTACTTGTTTATTAATTTTGGATACAGAAAATTGAATGATAATAAAAAAATTAACTATTAACTAATAATAAAAAGTAATTCTTACAGTTCTAAAGCAATAATGATTGTTCAAATAAAAATCAAACTGCTAACAAAAACCTACAACCATTATTGTTTAAGAACTGCAATAACTACATTTTTATATTAGTTAGCAGTTATTTGCTATTCAGTACTTTTAAGTTTTCTGACACCAGTTAATAATAATAAATAAGTACAAATTTAAAAAAAAATTTTTTCTCATTCCGAAGAAGAAAAATGTTTCAATCTATTTTCTTCTGGAAAATGGATAGTTGTACAAAAAAAGCTCAACATTTTCATACATTTATTAAAGTAAAATCATATTACTGACTCAAATTGGTAAAAAAAATCGATAATAACAAAAATAATAAGTTAAAATGACCCAGCCACCCCAGTATGGGACGCCACTGGTTTAAATAAATTTATTTGGATGGTGTTAGATTGTAGGTCTTAGTAGTACTAAACGGTGTGACAAATTTCATTACTTTGTATAAAAGGTTGTCAGAGATAAATTAAAATTAAAATTTTATTCGCCCCCTTCAGAGGGCCCTAGCTTCCTTCAGAAATATTTTAGGACATATGTTTACATGAACTTTTTGATCATTTTTGTTACACCTTGTTATGATGATGTCGGGAAGTTTTTTTCTCACAAGTGTTAACAACCTACTTGGAATTTTGAGAGTACTTCGAAGTAATTCTAAAATTTCCAAAAAAATCTTTCGAGCACGTTACGCTAATGCGAATGTAGTTCGAGTAATTCGACAAGTACTTTGATGTAATTCAAGGTATTTTGAAGTAATTTAGATTTTCCGGTATTTCGAAATCTAGTGTACACCTACTTCGTATTTAGCCAGTACCGAAAAGTAATATCAAAATTTCAATGATACTTCAAGAACCTTCAAAGTTACTTCAAGGTACTTTGAGTTAATTGCAGTTACTGTGATGTAATTCCACATACTTCGAAGTAATCTAAGAGTATTTCGCGCTGAGACTTCGTAAAATCATTCGAACACGTCAGGGTAATCCGAATGTAATTCAAGTAATTCAACAGGTACTTCGATGTTAAGGGAAAATTACAAAGTAATTCGGTATACTTGAAGTACTTCGAGTAATACTACTACTTGGTAATTAAAAATCCTACTAATTAATAGAATGTATCGCTATAGTAATTCAACAAGTATTTCACAGTAATTTGAGTTACTTCAAAGTAATTTAAGATATTTGCAGATAATTCGAAGTACTTCATCAAGGTACTTCGGCGTATTTGAAGTAATTCCAGGAACTTCTAGTACTTCGGGAGCTGGTGAACACCTACTTCAATTATTTCTACTACTTCAAGGTATTTCTAACACTTCTAAGTTACTTCGAGGTAATTCGAAGTATTTTAAAGCAATTCGAAGAGGGTTTCGCACAACGACTTTAAAAATCGTCCCAGTAGATTACGGTAATTTGAATGTAATGCTAGTGATTCGACAATTGACTTGAGTAATTCGACAAGTATTTCACGGTAATTTGAGTTACATAGTAGTAATTAAAAGTACTTCCAGGTAGTTCGAGGTGTTTCGAAGTAATTCCAGATACTTCCAGTACTTCGGGAGCTGGTGGACACCTATTTTGATTTATTGTTAGTACTTCAAGGTATGTCCAATACTTCTAAGTTACCTGGAGGTAATTCAAAGTACTTTAAAGCAATTCGAACACAGTTTCGCACGACAACTTGAACAAATCGCCCCAGTTCGTCACAGTAATTCAAATGTAACGCTTACTATAGTAATTCGACAAATATTTCACGGTAATTTGAGTTATTTCGAAGTTATTTAAGGTACTTCCAGGTAATTTGAAGTACTTCGTCAAGGTACCTTAGTGTATTTCGAAGTAATTAGCGAAACTTCCAGTACTTCAAGAACTGGTGAACACCTACTTCAATTTTTTTTTGTTGCTCAAGGTATTTCTAACACTTCTAAGCTACTTCGAGGTAATTTGAAGTATTTTAAAGCAATTCGAAGAGGGTTTCGAACGACGACTTTAAAAATCGTCCCTGTAGATTACGGTAATTCGAATGTATGGCTAGTGACTCGACAAGCTTTGGTATTTCACGGTAATTCGAGTTACATCGTAGTAATTCGAGGTACTTTCAGGTAATTCGAAATACTTCAAGGTAGTTCGAGGTATTTCGTAATTCCAGATACTTCCGGTACTTCGGGAGCTGGTGGACACCTATTTTGATTTTTGTCTAGTACTTCAAGGTGTTTCAATACTTTTATGTCACTTAGCGATAATTCGAAGTACTTTAAAGCAATTCGAAGAGATTCGCACGACGATTTAAAAAAATTTACCCGGTATTTTACGGTAATTCGAATGTACTGCTAGTAATTCGACAATCGGTTTGAGTAATTGAACAAGTATTTCGCGGTAATTGGCGTTACATCAAAGCAATTTGAAGTACTTCCAGGTAATTCGAAGTACTTTACGGTACTTTGGGGTATTTCAACGTAATTAAAGGTAGTTCCAGTACTTCGGGAGCTGATGGACACCTACTTCCTTTATTTTCTAGTTATTCAAGGTATTTCCGATACTTCGAAGTTACTTCGGTGTACTTAACAGAAATTCGAAGTAATTTTAAGTACTTTAAAGCAATTCCAAGAATGTTTTGAACGACAGCTTTAAAAAAATCGGCCCAGTACGTTACGGCACTGCTATTAATTCGACAATTGCTCTGAGTAACTCGACAAGTATTTTACGGTACTTTGAGTTACATCTAAGTAATTCTAGGTACTTGAAGGTAATTCGAGGTATTTCGAAGTAATTCCAAATAATTCTAGTACTTCGGGAGCTGGTGGACACATACTTCGATTTTTTCTAGTACTTCAAGGTATTTCAAATACTCCTAAGTTAATTCGAGATAATTCAAAGTACTTTAAGGTACATACAAACTTTTTCATTCAGCATTTAACACGTTCCGTTAAAAAAAAATGTTTTTACGAGTAACTCGCAAGAGCGACGCCGACGTTCAATTGTTTTTTTAATACCTTAATACTTAGCTAATTTAACCGACTTCGTGGCTCCAATAATAACTAAGTTAGCAATGGTGTCTTGATAATTTCAAACATCCTGTATACAAATTCTTTCTTTTAGAAGCAGAAAAACGACAAAGTTTCCGGAAAAAAATCTATCTAATGGTAACTTTTTTAAAGAAAACTTTGGTTCTGGAACAAAATGATAAGAACAAAATACCCCTTAAAAGGCATCAGTTGCTTTTGCAAACTTTATTATTCATTTTTCAGTATGTGGAGCCATTTAAAACTGCTAACTACCTTATCTTAACTGTTAGCTTAACAATACAGTAAAACTAATAAGCACACACACAATAACATAAACCAATTAGTAATTTACAAAACAAGCACGAATTCTCAGCTGTTTACTGTTAAAGCTAATGAAAAGTTGCTTTCCTTTAATTACGGTAATTAATGCAAGTTAAAATTCTTTGTTTAATAGTGAGTTTTTTCGAAAGTAAAACCATAAGGCAGAAAGTGGAATAACGTATGGGAATCCTACTATTTTTAAACTTATAAATTAGTACCTAATTTATGTTTTTGAACAACGTTAATTTATTAGTCTTTGAAAACATAATTAGACAAACTTATTTGAGTTTACTATTGATTTCTGTAGGCGTTCATACATTAGACGCCATAATATGGCTGAACAGTAATTACTTACAAACACAAATAAATCTATTCAAACAAATTATATTCTAGTTAACATAAATAAGCTTCAGTTGAAATATTTTTGCAAGAATAATTATGTCGCCATATTTCAAATTATTGGTAAGTGAAATAAACAAACATTAACAGGAAAGGTGTTGCAATTTTTTATTCAAAGAAAACTCACGGTCATTAATTAGAATGCTTTTGCGAAATTGAAATCGCCGCTCATGCCATTAACAATGAAAAATTAATCTTAGCAATTAGCTAATTTCGTGCCACATTAAAGTAGGTACGTGTAATGTTAATCTATACCAAAACAAGTATAAGCGAGTGTTGCTAGCGTAATGGCATAATTTTTACACGTAAAACGTAATCATGACATTGAAAATGTATTATATGTACAGTAAGCTACAAAATTAATGACCCCAGTAGTGGGCGCGAATATGCAACACACAACACAGCCCTAGAACGCTATGACAAACGTGTCTCGTCCAGTGCCTACAACTAAACAAAAGAAATCCGCGCACGCGCTCGAGGCTAACAAATGTTTCTACGCAGAAATTTTTAGTGTGGATAATAACTCGTGCCTTGTACCAGAAATATTTAATCAATCAAACAATCAATTATTGTTTCCACAGAACTTAACACATAAGCATTGGATTCGTCACATATTTGTATACAGTAACCATATTACAGAAACGGAAAAAAACAGTATTGAACAGATAAGCAAATACAATGGTACAATGAGAAAAACATTTATTTACCGTTTTTCGACGAAAATTCTCTGAACTCAGATTATCGTGTAAAAACAATTGTCGATAAGGTTTTCTTAAGACCATTTTTAAACACATTTAACGAGTTAGAACTTGTATGCAATTCCGGTAAGTTATTGAACAATCGGCAGCCAGCAGTGAGATTTTTACTTCCCCATACCTTTGGTATAGGGAAGTATTGATTTCATGAAAATGTTGGAAATCTAGAATTTAACGGAAATACACCTTTGAGCTCAAAGAACCCAAAAAAGTGGTTCTTAAAAATGTTTTGTCTGGGGGGGGGGGTGCGACGGCTCTACAGATGAAAGTACTGGAATATTTTGAATAAATTTTAAATCAAGAGGTATATCAAAAACGTAGTTGTCTGATCGAAATCAGCTAAAACTTGTTTAACAGCCCTTTGTAGGTTGTCTACGATGAGATACAATTAATTTCAAAAATCCGAAAACAATCGCAATGGCGCTATTTCAAAATTTAAAAAATTTTAACATTTTTTTTAAATGCTGCCCACACAATTTATTAATTTAAACTTTGTAAACCGATAGAGCTTGCAGTGAACTACAAATTTGTTTTTTACTAATCTCCCAAATTTTACTCCGACGCCTTCCACGAATTTTTGAAAAATTTTAAATTGATTAATTATTTATTCAAAAACGCAAAAGCCGAACACAACTGTTGTGTTCCAGATCCCAAAGTGACCACAGCCCTGAAGATGTCCCGTGGAACCGAGGACGAAACGTCGGCAGTTCATGCACCGATGACGCGGCTCCAACCCGGAAGCCTAGCTGTGATCGTTTTAAACTTTTATCAGTTCGATAGATTATTTAAAGTACTTTAATAAGATCAGCAAGAATTTTTGACTGTTTTAACAATTAAGAAAAAAAAACATACTTTTTAATACCAACGGCGCGTTTTGCGCCAGTTAAGTGATTTTAACTACGCCTATCAATTAGCTCCAGTTAAGAAATATTTTTCATTCTTAGCATATTTGTGGTAACTCCACAAATAAAGCTATTATAGCAATTTTTGATCCGACATCCGAAGCGGAATATGTAATTAGCCGTAGAGTTCAGTTTCAGTTAGGACGTGAAATTCAATTTTTTGTGTAAGATTCTCTATTTTACCATAATTAATTAAATGTTATTAAAAAAGCGAACAGTAGTGTCCGGTTTCTGAAAATCTAAGATAGGTATTATTAACATCTTTGTTTCTTCTATACAATAACTGGGATTTTTGAGAAAGAAGTTAAGAATTTATCTATATTTATAAAGCAGTAGCATGTTACCTATATCTGTTGTGAGAAAGAAAGGTGAAGTATACAAGGTGCTAAAAATTATTGGAGATACGTAGTTGGTTAAATTATCAAAGTTTTGCATGTTTTTGCGCTGATTACAACGCTGTAATAAAAAAGAAAACAATTAAACGTCGCATTCACGAGTTATTCATAAAACAGGGTGGCTGCTTTTCAAATTCCCTGACTTTTCCCTGACTGATAAACTTCCCTGACTCATTCTTATGGCACAAAAGTTAATTTTAACTGTTTTTTTTTAATAAAAATTGTAACCCAACTTAAAAATTAGCAAAGTAAACTTAAATTACTTTATAGCAAATGGAAATTTTTCAACGAGCATAACAAAATACATCTAAACTTTAAGGAAAAACCAAATGAACTAAATATAAATGTTATAAACATATACCTAGTTAACAAAATTTTCGTTTTGCAGGTAAAATTGAAAATATTAAAACAATTGCATTTTACAGAATTTTCCCTGACTATTTCGTAAAATTCCCTGACTTTACGTTGAAATTGATAGAATTCCCTGATTTCTCCGACCAAAATAAAAAAATTCTAAATTTTCTGACTTTTCCCGGTTTTCCTGTTTTTCAGAAAAGTGGCCACCCTGTAACAGCAACATGTTTTTAAATGAAACACGCTGTGTATTTTTAAATGAGCCGAAAGAAAACTAAATTCTGAATATAAAAGTTTTTATGCAGTAGTAGCAACCTAAAATGAATAATAAAAAAGTTATTGACTATTATTTATGGCGTTTATCAACAAATTATTTCATGTATGAAGCAATTTGATGCTGACCATAAAGCAATTTACCAATAACTTTTTTATTGCCCACTTTAAGTTATACCATTGCGCTAGAATTTTTTTACGATGTGCAAAAATATACAGGGTGTTCAGTATTAAGCAAAACTATTTTATGGAATATCTGAAACATGAGTCGTTAAATTGTTTTTTTTGCACACAGCATCGTAATCAGCGGAAAAACTGCAATGCTTTAGTAATTTAACCTACTTCGTAGCTCCAATAATAACAAAGTTAACAATGGTGCCCCAATAATTTCAAACAGCCTGTACGTAAAATGCATGGGAAATTATATTTTTCTAGATATTTTATCCCCAGGATACTTTGGCTAAGAATTTTGACGCGTCGTTAGTCAAATAATAATTTTTACATCTAAAAATAAGCAAAACTTTTAATAAGTATTAATAAATTTAGACGATTCTTTTAATCCGATGGTAACAGTAATACTTTCTGATGTCTTGGAAGCAACGTGGTTAAGGCAGCTGTCTTTCATGCAGAAAACCCGGTTAAGACATACTTTTTCAAACAAATTTTCGTTATTCATTCAATTTTCACACCAGTTCTACAATAAAGTGTAGTAAAAAAATGTGTATAGTAAATATTTCTTTATATAAACATAATTTTTTTAGTTTTGATTATAACATCAACAATTGAATTTCCAAGCTGCCTAAACATATTGCTACAAAGGCATTACTGAGCATTATTGTCACTTTCGGAATAAACAGACACGTTTTGAGTTTATTAATATTTAATTAGATTTTTGCATAATTTTAAATACAAGAATTATTATTTTTTTGATTAAACGGCAGTAAAACCAACTAATAACAATAATACAGTTTAAATTCTTAGCCAAAGTATCCTGCGGACATAAAATCTGGAAAAATGTAACTTCCCATGCATTTTGCATATAGTTCAACTTTCCTGAGAAACCCTATAACAAAGTCATCTTTAAATTTATACAAAAAGATTAAAGAAAAAATTTTAAAATTACAAATTATTGGTGTTTTTTACATTTTACTTCCAATGTTAAAAAGTATTGAGTATAAAATACTATACCTATATTAGAAGAAAGCTAGGAAGAAGCTAAAAGGAGAAAAGAACGGGGTTACACAAGCCTGCGGAAATAAGCCCTGGAAAACGGCGATAAAAAAACTGGTGGAAAATAACGTGAAAAAGCCACGAAAAATGTAAAAAAAACAACAGAAAATGCCGAAGAAGAGGAAACAGTACAGAGCGATCAAATATAAATCGCAGTAGCCTTTGAAACAAACACGTCATGTCGATGATTAGTTTGTAAATCAGTTGCGCGGCTTATTGTTTTACTTCCATTGCTCATATTTAACATTTTTATTTGACAGACGTGCATGATGAATGTCAGTTGTAAATCGTGGCCCACTTAACACACATAATATAAAAGATGATTAGACGGTTATTTGGTGTAGCGGTACAGGCAAGGGCTTGTAATCTGGTGACCCTAGTTCCCGTGACAAACCTGTTTTCTTTCTTAATTTTTAAATTTATTTTTTGTTCGTAAAAATGGGCTTAACAAAGCAACATAAAGCATTTTTAAATTAAAAACCGACTTTTTAAAGACAATATAAAAATTAAAACTAATTATAGTAGTAAAAATATACAAAAAAAATTATGAAAAAAAACAGGTCTTTCACGGGATTTAAACTGAGGTTTTCCATTATGTGTGTTAAATAGGTCACGGTTTATAACTGACATTTATCATGCACGTTTGTAAAATAACTAGAATAAATGTCAAAAATAATTTACAGCGCTCACTTGCTAATTGTTCAAAAATTGCGGTAAAATAATAAATCGCGCAATTATGATAATAGCTCCACAATTTTCAAACTAATCATCGACATGCCGGTCTTGTGTCATAGGCGACTGCGTTACGTTTTTATTTGATCGCTCTGTATTTGCCTGCCTGCTAAAACTGCATAATTGATCCTTTATAATTCTTACTTATCTTTCACTTAACTTTATTTTATGTTGTAACTGTATCTACGTACTCATAAAATAAATAATAATATAAAAAAGTTACAATACCAAATACTCTACGTATAATTTTACGTATTCACTGTTACGAAATCAAACCACTGTTAGGAGACAATAAATATATATATATTTTTTTAAATTTATTTACCAGCTCAGCATATTATATGCTATACACAGTAATGTTATAATGTTACAGTATTGTGCCTTTGCGAAGAGGACAGCTAAGGCTCCTCAGTATCTAAATTAAGCCAAGTAAGTTTAAATTAAGTTTATGATATTGAAGAGTTAATCACTGTCATCTGTTATTGGGAATAAATATTTGTCAAATGACAAGAATTCTTCCCGGATATAATATCGAAAATAATTTCAGGTAAGAAATACAATTCCTTTCGGATTTTTTATTCTTCAGTATAATTTTTAGTAATACGCATTAAATGATAAACCACTTATTAAACTTTATAATTTTCTGCAAAATTTTCTTAAATTTTTGAAAAAATTTTAAATTACATATTTTATACAGGATGTTTTTTGAAAAAATTAAAAATCTTGGTTTTTTGAAATTATGAATTGTTTGGAAATTTTAAAACAGAAAATTTGTTGCAACTTTTCCAAATTGCCAGAAATGTAAAATAACTATATTTAAACCAGAAAATATGTCTCGGGCGTAGATTCCTTTTGTTTAATTGTAGGCAGTGAACAAAAAACGTTTGTCGCAGCATTCCAGCGCTGTGATGTGTGTTGCATATTTGCGCATACTATTAGGTTCATTAATTTTGTGACTGACTGTACAGCTGCTATATTTATACAGTGGATTTATTAACATGGTACTTTACACAAAATTTGAAAATATTGGAAAACGTAACCTTGTACGACCTTTCCAATTACTGCGTAACTGCAGAGTTTTTCAAGGTCATGTGATATTTCAGCTAAATTGCGGTTGAATCTGTAATAAATTCTACTTTTATCATCGATTACCGCAATTTTGCAACTTTCCTAACTAAAACAACATTCTCTATGATTTCAACCTTTCTATTGCCGTTAAATAAATACGACAAATCTTGCATGTTCCAATCTTACATATGAGGGTTACGTATTTTATCTAAAATAATTTTTTTTAACATAGTTGAAATAAATTTAATGTTTAATAAAATTATAACCAGGATTACGTCAACAGTTATACCACGAGTGGATTGCAAAAAATCGGATTAATAAATTACAAAAACATATTGCATAGTAAAGAATGATTGTTTTCTTAACAATTTTACTAGACGCGAAAGCGTCGAGTAAACATTTCTTAAGCAAAATAAACACCGTTTGCTATGCAAGAAATTTGAGTAATTTACCCCAATCATTTTCCAATTCGTGAGCGGTATTATATGATTGGATTATTTCACGCTTAATACATCAAACTGTCAAATTAATTGTTTTTTAATTATCAAATAAAACCATTGAGTAGTTAAACAAACAAATACAATTTCGTACGTTAAAAATAATCGGGTTGATTTTTCTATTGGCTGCTGAAACGACAAACGCGTCATAGTGATTGCATATAGACATGTAAATTTTGGTTACAAAAACAATGTCGTGTATAAAATGGCTGTTCTCAATATTTTTAAATCTTTATAAGAATAACAAAGATTTAAAAAAATAATTTGCTCTAAAAACAAGTAATAAATTAATAATATGTTTTCCAACAATTTGATATCAAAAAAAATTGTGCGATTTTTCCAGAACGTACTAAAATTATTAAAACCATTCAATATAAACAACAAGCATTAAAATCAACAATACTGTAGTAAATTTTTCTATAAATAAATTGAAATTTGGACTTGGTACCACTACCTTGAAATTTGAAATACGACTTTTGAAGCTAGTTTCATAAACAGTTGTGTAATTTTCTTGTTTTTGAATGTAAATAATACTTCTAGTACTATAATTTACTTTTTCAGTTATATTTATAGTGTTTTAAATAATACTACCAAATACGACTGAATTTAAGAACTGAACACTGTTTGTGGAAAATTTTCATAAAACGTTCACTTAAGCATATTTATAATACCTTCAAAGAAACCAGCACAACATAAAGCAGGAAATGGGCGTTATCAAGGTCTTATGCAATATCATAATTATCGACATAGAGAGATATTGTAGAAGTACTAAATCATTTACATGCAATGTAATTCAAGTAAAAGGTAAATCAGCCTACTGTCATCCTTATTACTGAACATAAAACGCGCGGAGGTGTTTTATATTTACAAAAAAACTGTAGGAATTTAAAATATGTAAAGATATATGATAAGTTGTACCGTTGCAAAGCGCAGTGGATTATTTGCATAAACAACAATGTTGCATTTAGGTGTCCCAATTTTATGGAATTTTGTAAAGTCCTGGGCCCTTTATAATTTCTCTAATATTAATGTTCATTTCTCTTTGTTCGGATGGTAGATACTGTTATTTTTAACCATTTATTAGAAAGTGAAAGGTGTGAATTGCAAAAAATTTATAGGCAAAGCTTCGATGCATTTTAAGACAAAGGTTGAAAACGTCACATTTTAGAAATGTCAATAAAAGAGTTAACACTGAATTTTTGTCAAATTTAAGCTAGAGTAACGTTAAATAAATTTAATTATATAAAGTATCGAAGCGATATTTTAATAAAGAAAAATTTAATTCAATTCACTTGTTCTCTCCTTAAATACTCTTGCGAATAACAGGTTTAAATTATATTTTTTTAACCAAAACTTTTTCAGACTCTTTCACGTACATATTCATTTCACAGTGATTTTCAAATAATTCCACAAGTTAAGAGCACGCCGCCGTGGCACTTTTTGTTTTTGACGCTGGAGGCGCTAGTCATTCTAAATTTGAATTTAATTACTGAAGGTTCTATTAAACATAAACAGGTAGCGTCACATGCGTTCTGTTGACGTGCATATATTTTTCTTTACAGGACTGTACTAGCAGAATTATTGATTTCTCGGATAAAATTAATTCTCAGCATTACTTGCTCGTGGGTTTGTGTGCAACTAATCTCTTATGCATGTGCGAAATTTGTTAAAAGTTTTAAATGAACGCGCCAAATGCCTATCGCCGTAGCGCCATCCGTGCTGATTCCTATGAACTTTTGTTCAAAAATATGGCTGACGTTACTCGCATCGAATTTTTAAATTTACTCAGCTGGCACATAGTTTAAATAATTGACAAAAATTTTAAATTGGTGTACCTATTATAACAGTATCTAGATGATCAGTGTAAATACAAATGAAGAATAGTGTTTCATTTATAGTTTTATGTTTGCTAAGAAAAGTAAGTTTTTTACCTTATTTGCATGTTTCACAAGAAAATAATTATCTGAGCATCTAAGTTACTTTATTAAGTAACATCTATTAACTTGTTTCATTTCGTTTTCTTTTTAATTAAGTCGCTGAGTACATATGAAAATGCCTATATGATGTCTATACTAGCGCCATCTGTGTCGTGTGCCTCGGCGCGGCGCGGTCTTAATGACTGCATCTTTTCCCTTGCCCCATTGCATCTCCGTTGTCCGTACCAATATTTGTAATTAAAATATTTCGACATATTTACGTTTCCAGTAAATACTTCCACACACTTTCAACTAAATTTACAAATAATCACAAATTGGTTAATATATATTTTCTCGTGTATTTATTTACTGTATTTTAATTCAAAATCACTGAACTATACTTATGCTGGAACGCGCTCTCGGCCCGCCAGCCCGATCCGAGAGAGAGGGCCGCAAGGATCATCTCTGTCCTCTGTCCTCAGTCGATTGTCATGATTTGACAGCTTTCGCTGTCTTCTCCCTCGCGCAGCGCATGCGCGGAGCGGTACGAAAAGGACAGGAATGATCCTTGCGCGCTATCTCTCTCGGCTCGTTCTTTTCTATGGCAGAGACCGCCAGTGCGCGTTCCAGTACCTATAAGTATAGTTCAGTGTTCAAAATAGATCAGTATAGTCAGTATCAGCAGTTTTAATTAAATTCCAAAATGAGTATACAGCATACCCACTTTTAGGTACTTCCACGTACTTATTAATACTTCCTTGAGTTTTACTTTCATTTACAGAATCCGTTACCTTATCCCAATTTGGTACTTCCACAGATTTCTAAATATTATACTTTGAAGTACTTTCAATTGTATTTCCAACAGCAATCTCACCATTGAATTAAAAATTATCGATAATTGTGTAGCTTCATTGACAACGAAATTATGTTGTTGCTAGGAACCATCACGAGTCCGTCTGAACGAGTGATGTTGCCGCGTATCAACACAATTGTTTTATTATAATTGTTTGTTACGTACTGATGTAGTAACGCATTGTTTAGTTATTACAGACAAAAATCAAAAAAATAACTGGGTGATGTGCTTACTATGGTTACAACACCGGCGATAACACCGAAACATTCAAAGTATTATTGCGGCTAGTGTAGGTGTGATTGGACAAGAGCCTGAAAATAAACGGCTGCCATTGGTTCTACAATTCGAGGGGAATATCTATCATAGCTACTGAAGCTACTTTCCCAAGAAGCAAAAACCTTGACGTTATCTTGAACTTGAGTGGCAGCTCTGGACTTTTTGCCGCTCTAGGCAGTGCTGTATAAAACCGCCTCCCCTATATAATCCCTAGCAAGGATATGTTTTTTACAGAAAAGTCCCTGTATCTGCCTGCATCAACAATTATATTTATACATTTTACCGAATAACATAAAAATTAAAAAAAAAACTACGAAACCAACGAACAACGTGCAAACTGAACTGAAATTCGCATACAACGAAAAGAAAAAAAAACCTAAAATCAATGAAACAGAAATAGACGCTAATATTTGTAATATTCCATATCACTTTCATATTCGCTTACATTTCTTTAACGGCAAACATTCCGTAGCAGCAACGCTTTCTGCATTTTCTTGGTTTTTGTCAAAAAAGCGCAGACACTAGTTGACTGCTCTCAAATATTTCTACTGGAAACACTAAATTTAATGTATTTATTTAGTAATAGCGCCGCTAAAAAGAGAGCTATTAAAAATAGCGTCCAGTAGAAATAGTGGCAGAGGTAAAGTTGTCGCCAACAAAAATAGCGTCTGCAAAAATATCGCCGGTCAAAAATGTCGCCTATCAATAATGCCGCCAGGCAATAATACAGCCAACAAAATTGCCGCCTGCAAAAAATGCGCCTGCAAAAATGTCGCCGCCAAAAATAGCGCCCATCAATAAGATCGCCCAGCAATAATGTCGGCGGCAAAAAAAGTGCAGGTCAAAACTTTCGCAAGCAAAAATAGCGTTTTCAAAAATGTCGCCAGCAAAAATAGCGCGGTCAAAATGTCACCGCCAAAAACAGCGTCGTCAAAAATGCTGCCGGCAAAAATAGCGTCGTCGAAAATTACGCCGCGCCGGTTAAAAATGTTTAAAGAACGGAGGCACTAGTTGACTGGGCTGATATATGTCTACTGGCAACACTGAATTTAATGTATTAAATTGTAAATTTATTTACCGAATTTCTGGTTCCAATTGACCTTCAAGTGACAAGCCCAGATTCATTTAGTAATAACGCGGCTAAAAATAGAGCCATTAATAATAGCGCCCAGTAGAAATAGTGGCAGAGGCAAAATTGTCGCCAACAAAAATAGCGCTTGCATATTTATCGCCGGTCAAAAATGTCAGCAACAAAAAATGGCGACCATCAATAATGCCGCCAGGCAATAATACAGCCAACAAAATTGCCACCTGCAAAATTAGCGCCTGCAAAAATGTCGCCGCCAAAAATAGCGCCCATCAGTCAAATTTATGCCGGCGACATTTTTGACAGCGTTGTTTTTTACGGCGCTTTTTCTACCGGCGGCATATTTCAACGGCATTGTTTTGGCTGGCGCCATTTTTGACGGCGCTACTTTTGCCGGCTACATTTCTTGCCGCCGACATATTTGACTGCGTTTTGTTTTGCGCCGGCAGTTCTGAGGGCGCTATTCTTGCGACGACACTTTTGACCGGCATAAATTTTGCTAGGCGACGTTCCTTAAGCGTTAATTTTTAGGGCTATTTTTGCCGGCGACATATTTGACCGGCGACATTTTTGCCGGCGACATTTTTGCCGGCGACATTTTTGCCGGCGACATTTTTGACCAGAACTATTTTTGACGTTATTCTGGCTAGCGCTTTTTTTACCTGCAACATTTTTCTGGTGACATTTTTACCGGCGTTTGTTTTTCGGCGACTGTATTACGAGCACTATTTTTGCGTAACTTTTTAGTTTTGCTGCCGACATATTTGACCGGCGCTATTTTTGCCGGCTACATTGTCGACCGGCACTATTTTGGACGGCGCTATTTTTGACAACGTTTTTTCCGACTACAGTTTTGAAAGCGCTATTTTTGCGGTGACATATTTGACCGGCGCAATTTCTGCTGCCGAAATTTTTGACGACGCACAATTGGCGGTTATATTTTTGACCGCCGCTATTTTTGCCGGCCACATTTTTGCATGCGCTATTTTTCCTGATGACATTATTGATAATCGCTTATTAGCGCTACCGTCAACTTTAAGGTACCAACAATCGCGACGCGAGCTTGCGCAGTTAGACGGAATAGTAGGAATACGAAACAAAAATTCGAAATTCGAAATTCAACGTCGTTTCATATACTTTTATTGATTTTTTCATATCATTTTATTATTTTTATTTTATTTTACACCGGTTTTTGCCGCCTCTGCAATTTTGTGTCTTGTAAAACTACGAGACGGCAACAAAACCAAGTAGTAATGCCTCTAAACTTGTTTAATGCATATTTGCATTAAGTTCTTACCTATACTTTAAGTAGGTAGTTGATAATAGCAATGAGGCGTCTGAATAATGGCAACCATTCAAACAAGGGCCTGCACAAAGATTAACGTCATAGACAGAGACAGTTTAGCTAATTTTCGTAATGGCTATTGGAATCTATCAAAGTTAATTGTTATTTACGAGTAAATTTTGCTCTGTTTCATACCCAAAAGCAAATGGAATTATCTCTCTTTCTACGTAATACTACTTAACAGCTTTATATGTACCTAACCACAAAAGCTAGAACTGTTTTAAAAGACAAAAGCATCTAAAAGGTCTGCACAAACACGTATACGTACATTTGCTTCAATGTTGTGACACAAAAAATACCACAAATCCAAACAATTTTCAGAAAAGAGACAAAACGACAAAATAACGCATATTGTTGACCGAAATGCTTAAAATCTCTTGAATAAAATATTGTTTACTTTTGAAAAACCAAAACTCAAAGACACATCAATGGCACAAATGGTCTAAAATGAACAAATGAAAAAAACATCAGCTGTTGAAAAAACAATGCAATAGAGAAAAAGGGCAGGATCGTACCTAGAGAAAATAATAAGAACCCTTTGCGTGTAAGTGAAGAAAATGTTTTGCAAAATTAAAAATTTACAAAAATGTTAAATTATTATTCATTATTGGGGTTTATAAACGACTCAACACTTAAGGTTATATCGCATTTGTTCAATAAACCGAGAATTTTATTTTCTAATTTCCATGGCAATTTTAGAAAAATTTTGTCGCAGTAAACCGTGCTTAAAAATTTTATACACCTCCATTAACACAGATACTTCCACATATTACTTAACAAATTTTAATTTCTAATGAATCTGTAAATTTTTGTATTTGAATAATTTTTAAAATTTGAACATTTTCCAACGTCCATCTCGAAAACTTTCCGAATTTTGAAGTTTTTTAATATTTAAAATTTCCTTTTATTGTGAATATTAAAATTTTTAAAAATGTAGCTTTAAAAACTTTCAAATATTTAAAGTTTTAAAAGTTCTTTAAATATTCAAAAATTCAATATTTTAAAAATTTAAACATTCCAAATTTTTTATCTCGAAAATCTTTAAGATTAAATTTTTCAACATATTCGATATTCTAAATTTTCGTTTTTTCAAAATTTTCTCAACAGTTCCAAATCAATATTTTAGAAAAATCATGAAAATTTGAAAATTTTGTAACTAATGGAAAAGTTTGAATCAGAGAATATCAAGAAAGCAACGGGGTTAACGGAGTCTCGTGGCGATTGCACCGAGCTTTTTAATACAAAAGTCGCATAAAAAAATTACATTGCTTTGGGGGAATCCCCTTTTTGTGCCAAAGAAAAATGGTCACATAACGCACACCTTCATAAAGACACCCTTTATTATTTTATAATTCAAGTCCACAATAAATCACATCTTCACCAGGTTAAAAAAATTTTATTCAAAATGAGTAAAGGCAAAAAACGGAAATCTCGGACGGGGGATTCATCGAACAGTAGCAAAATGGAGAAAAATAATCAGCCCAATCGGCAAGGCAGCAGAAAGATCGAAGTCATAATAAGGATTGTGATTTTGTACTTTCACATACTTCCACTCCCTTCCCTAAGATTCACATACTTCCATATACTTTCACATACCTCCACGGTATACTACGTCAAGGAAAAACAGACAAAAATGTTCAAACAATGTGCATTTATGCTTCAAAAGTATAAAGTAGCAAAAAACATAACGGTGGTGGGTTTTAGGCGAAAATAGAGCTAAATGCTCAAGTTAAAAGGATTTTCTTCCAACTAAGAAACCAAAAGGGTAAAAAACTGAATTGTATGCAAGTTCGTTTTAAATTAACAAACTTACTGAAATATCTGCTGATAGTAAATATAACGTGAATAAAAAATTAAATATTAAAAACGTAATCGCTATGATTTCCCTCTTTAAATAGCTTTAAAAACAAACAAAAGTGTTTCAAAATAAATGTTTAAGAAAAAAACTAGTGATATTTTATATTAATGTCAATCGACAATAATCCCTGTTTTAACAAAAATAAAATAAACCAGCGTGTTGAACTACTGTTCAAATTTTGTATGGTTTGTTTTGTGTAACATCAGAAAGCTTTCAACAATTTCTGGAATAAAGTGAAAATTACCCATTACGTTTTATCTTGGAAACAAGAGAAAATGTAATTCCACGAAACGTTGCAATTTTAGCATAATAATCGTCATTTTGCAATTTTAGCAAAGAAAATTTGGCTTTTCTGGTTTTCCTTACATTCTTAGTCCATTTTCTTATTTTTCGAAATCTTCGTATTTTAAATTTTTACCACAAAAAAAACATAAATACTCGAATACTGATAATTTTAAGTCATGTAGGTGTAAAAATTAACAAACAATTAATAATATACATATTTGTTATTTGTTCGTGCATATTTACATGCATTTTTATCTATTCGTACATACTATTCAAATAATCAATGTTTCAATTTAGTCATTTAATTTCAATGAACTTATTGGACAATATTATTTAACTTAATATATTCGATGAAATAAAAATTCAATTAATTCTTGAACGAAACACATAATGGTATTGGAAAATTCAACTCACTTGCACAATATTTTCCAAAAACAACCAAAAGTGCTCCCGTTGGGAACTTCTCCAGTATATGTAACAGTCATTATTATCACTAAGGGCTTAAGCCCAAGCTACACACACATACACAACACCATCAACGCGTATTCTGATATGCACGGCACATTTGCAGAGAAGCGCAACACGTTACACCTGTTACCCACAAAAGACTTCAACTGACTAGCTTTACAATCACTGGAGGTTGTTCGAAGCCCAGGTTAGCACAGGTGGGGAAAAGTCACATAAGAGTGCCTTAAAGTGTTACTGATAGCGACACGACTTAACTATGTTTGAAGTTTTTGCTTTCAGATTTCATTTTTCTTGTAAACAAATAATTACTATGTGTTTCTGGAAAATAATTTTATTTACCATTTTTGGAAAATTTAAATAATAACAAGAATAGAAGAGAATGGATCAGTGGCGTAACAAACACCTTCGCAAACCACGCACCGGGGGGAAGGGGCAGGCCTTTTTGGGGTTCAGAGCGATTAAGGGCCGTCAGAAACCAAAAAGGAAAAAATAAAAAAAACATACAATTATAAACAAATATGTAAATTTTTATGGCGAGTAGGTATAGGCATAAAATTTCGCGTCGATGCGTTACCGAAATATATAATCTGATCCGTCAGTCAGCTCCATGATCTGTAGCCTAAATAAAAGCATACAATCTTATGTCAGCGGAATAACTAGAATTTAGAAATGATTAGTTCAGTTTCGGTTTCAATCCTGAACGTGCATGTAAATTAAAAATTTAAATTATAATTGTGGTTTAACTTGAAAGAATCTATAATAAATCCGTAACTGTCTCACCATAACAACACGACTAAATATTGCATCTCCGAAAGATTTTTCACTATAACACACCCGCGGGCTCTGACATGTCGGTTCGGTTTATTGATTCTTGTCACTTCTGTTGATAATATTTGGTTATTTATGGGTACTTTAATTCTAGCTGGTTTAAAATATGTATTTATCGCGCTGACAACAAGCAAATATATAGCAGAGCAATTCCACCATTCATTGGCTACAAACTGGAATCTGGATTAGGCTCCGCTTACTATTACAAAGTGCTTACTACCAAACTATTTACTACAAATGCTGGGTGCATCTGTAGGAACTACACGTCTACTGAAGACGCATTCATTATCATGTCGAGTAGATATTTATTATGTTTACGGGTTCTGATATTTACGTTAAAATCACGTAGGATGATTTGGCAGCGAAGCTCGCCGATACGGGGGAGGAGGGTGTATAGATATTTTACCATTACATCTCTGAATAAGAGCGAATTTAATTTGGAAATCAAATGCAATTGTTTAACAACATTTTTTCGTGCGTATTTATTAGTTTCAAAAACATTACTTACGCTTATCAGAAATCAGGATAAGTGATAAGTTTAACTAATTGTTTTCCCGCTTCATTTTAAGGAGCTTTCTGGTCTTATGATTTTTTTGGAGATTTTTTTCTGGAGATTTTTACAGGTCCATTTTTACGGGTCCGTTTTTCCGGACTTTCCTTTCTGTTTTCCGGATCTATTTTTCCGACATTCTCTTCGATTTTTTATCGCGGGTTTTAAAATACATCGGGCAGCGTAGAAAACGTCTTCGGATTCATACCATTAGCAGTGGCCTTACTAGGCAGGGTAGACGGTGCCTACCCATAATTTTTCAAATTTTAAGTTTCAATTTTAAAAAAAGTATTTTTGCTTTTTACATACAGTTTTTACTTTTCAACACCACCGTGTAACATAAAAAATTGGGCGCGAAATAAATAGACCTTTGCCTTTTAACTTCGCTATCGCTCCAAATAATTACCAACTGCGAAACAATCAATCAATCTGTTGTTTTTAACATGTCTGCATGCACATTGGTAAATAAATGCAATGATCAGATGCATAGAAATAGTAGGTATGTCAGGGTGTATTAGCCACAGAATAAGCTCGCCTGTTCCTGTAGTTTTTATTTATTATGGTTTTTATTTGCATCAGTAAGCGGCATTTAGGTGCAGCGTGCAGACTACGTTATATTACAGTAAACAAGTTTGTACTTGAAATAATTTTTTTTTCAATCTTAATGTTAAATTATTTTCGAATTTGCCTACCCAAATTTTGAACCCACGGAACGCCACTGGATATTAGCCGTAATTAATGTATGCTGACTCAAAAAACCATATAGATCATAGACAGGAAAATGAGTTTACTGGAATATTTCCGGTGTTTGTCAACATTATAAAAGCTAGCGAAGCCGATTACGCTTTTAATGCAACAAAAACGAAATCACAATATTTTGCTTAAAATAATGTCTGTTAAAATTATAAAAAATATTCTAAGTTAATTAACAAGTTTTCGAGGAGGTACTACGAAATAAAAAAGACTGATTTTTATATTTATTATTTTAATGACTGAGTTTGTGTGTCTTTTTCATTATTATAAACTAAGTAACTTTTGAAACCGTAATTTGTTTTTGGAGTACAGAGTGGCTAGGAAAACCCCGGCCACTTTTCTTGCGGCGGTCAAGAGATGGCGCTTTAGTAAAGAAAAATTAAATTAAAATACTGGCAACAACGCAGAATCCAAGACGTTTTAGTTGTTTGATTTAATATGGGGCGTATTTAATAACTAAAACGTCTTGGATTCTGCGTTGTTGCCAGTATTTTAATTTAATTTTTCTTTACTAACGCGCCATCTCTTGACCGCCGCAAGAAAAGTGGCGGGGTTTTCCTAGCCACTCTGTATATTCAATCAAGAAACGGTAAAATATTCTGGCAGTTGGCAGTTCCCCAAAATATTTTGAGGAAAATATTTTCCTTTTGACAAACATTTTTGAAGTATTATAGATAACGAATTCTAGCAAAGCAAGATAAACTACACATCTGACCTTTTTATGGATTGTATTAAAACTGTTTTATTTTTCTTTGTTAGTATTGTACAATAGACGTTGTAAAAGAACCTTTTGTATGCGAGTGACCAACACAAAATTTTTGAATTACATTGCGCTGCTGTAAGCTTATATAAATTTTGTAATCGTAGTAAACTTGTATGCTTTATGCAACCCACTAAGCAATTTACCTGTATACTGAGTTAACTGATAACTAGGCTTGGGATAATTATGCACTAAAAAACTTCAAAATATGCATGCAAATATGCATCAAAAACATTCAAAATGTACACTTAAATATGCACTAAAAAGTCAACTAACTACAAAAAGAAACATTAACGTTATATCGATACACAAACATTTTTTAAATCCAAATTATTTATAATCAAAAAACATTTGTACTAATTTAAAATTAATTAAATTATAAAAAAAATCATAATTGCAACGTGGTGTAATAAATTTTCGAATGAAAATTTGCCCCTGTTGTCAGCGAGAATATTTTTGTACTGTGAAAAGATTCTCTCGACATCACACGACACTATTGCATTGGTACAAATTCATAATTTACAATGTCTTGCATCAAAAGCTGTTTTATTTTGCAACACCCCGCTTCTATTTTTCAGTTGTTGATAGCTCGTATTTTTTGACAGCACTTCGTTTAATTTATTAATCAATTTTTTTTTTGGGTGGGTTATGCTCCATATCTCCGGAACGGCTGGACCGATTTTGATGTGCTTTGGAATAAGGGGGTATATCAAAAATTCACCGACAAAATAAGCTTTAAAAAAACCGAAACCGGAAGCGGAAGTTAGACTTGTTTTTTTGGTTGCATTTTTTTTCAGAAACTGAATTTTGGAAATTTTAATAGTGGAGATTAAAGAAGGCCTTAGGACAAATCAAACGATTTTTTACCGAACTCTGTAACTTTAAAATGGCGGCCGCTACGAATATTTGAACATTTCGACTTTAACGCCCATTTACTCAAAAACCAGTAATCTGATTGGAATTAACTACATCTTGTTTGGTAGCGCTTCAAGGGTACTATACCATGAAATATAATTAATTTTGAAAATATAAAAACGATCGCAATGACATCACTCCAAAGTTTTGGAATTTTTCAAAAAAATATTTCTCAAAAACTGCCCACACGTTTTTATTTAAACTTTTTAAGCTGATAGAGCTAGGAATATTCTACAATTTGTTTTTTGGCGCATTGCTATAATTTCACTGTGACGCCCTCTATGAATTTTTGAAAATTGAAAATTGGTACCCTTTTATTTATTTAACGGGGAGCAATAAAATATTTCTGTTAATAAGAAATAGCTCACCATTAATAGCAAAATCCGAATATAATAATACTTTTTCGATAATTTCATATTTAGGGGGGCTACTGTTCCCCCCCCCCCCCCCCCCCCAAATTTTCGCTACAAAATTAAAAAATTGATTTCTTCTTTTGTTTGCGCTAGGAGAATCTTTTTACAAAAAATCAAAAAATCGTTTTTTTGCCCCTTAATAATCTTTTTGTCCTTAGAAGAATTTCACATACTTTCTACAGCAGTTGTATTCTTGTACTAGTCGTTTAATGTTTAGTGTAGGCTAACTTTTTTATTTTAATAGATAGACTCGCAAACCCAAGAGCAAAGTTGTAGGGCAAATTCTTCTCGATTGTATTTAAGAAAAAAACTTGAGTTTCCAATTTTAATATGGCGGCCACGGTAAAAAATAACTTTAATTAAATTAAACGTGGCATTTTGGCTTTAAAATCAGAAAGGTTTTGAAATTCTAAATACAAATTAATAAGAGTAATTTCTTGCTAAAAATAATACTTCTCGAGTTATCAATATATTTTCAAATATCAATTTCCGCGCTTCCGTTGATTCAGTCCGAATATTTTACCCAACCTTATGCTTGCAGCGCAGCGGTCTGTCTTTCTTCAACCGCTTCAAGATGTTACAACTTATAAGAACTATTTACTTTAACTAGTCGTGTCTAGACAGATGTATATCGAAAGTGTTGGAAAATATAAAACAATGTATTTAAATGTATAGGAAAGTCCAGGCGAAGTGTTTCGCTCATTTTTTCTTTCGGCATCTTAAAGATGTTAACACACTATTGGAACTAGTAGACAACTAATTGTTGATGAAATGATGAATTGTTAATCTTTCAACTTTCACAGGTTTTCCCCTTAACGCAACAGGGTTGCTCAAACCCTGGTAAACCTCTTAGCATTTCCCAGTATTCTGGTTTTTCGAAGCTTAACAACTAAGAAAGTACCTACCTATTCAAAATACAGAATGAATGAGTTTAGAAGATTATTTAAATTTCTGGAAATTCACAGACTGCTTGAACAAAAAATTGTATAAATATGCAATTTAAACAGACAAATGCTGCAAATTATGCACTAATGCCCAAAACAATTAAAATAAGCATTTATTACCAAAAATGTCTAAAATATGCATTTGCATATGCAAATATGCAAATGCATAATTATCCTAAGCCTACAGTAATAACCAATCGATAGGTCGTTGAATTGATTGGTTATTTCCACAACAAAATATATGGATAACAGGCAGATAATTTTTTTTGAACAACCTATGCAGAGTTGCTCGATTATATAACCTTCTCTTCCATCTGTCAGGATTTCAAAAATCTCCAGCAAAAGCGGAAATTTTTTTTTACCCTTTTGCACAGGCAATTCACAGTAAGTGTATAACAGAACACGTGGAAATGGTATCTTGGAAAATAAAAGAATAATTATCGTATGCTGTAGGTAGAAGTCGAAGTCTGGTAAACAAATTTCAATCTACGGGTTGTGTTGTTATTATGTCAACAACATGTACTGTTTTGCGAGATTTAAACAATCCAGTTTCAACAGTCCGCAAAATCTTAAAATCCATTTTGAAAAACGAGAATCGTTCAACACAATTTACATGAAAATACTCTGCGAAATGTTACAAATTCCGTATATTTTTGTCATTCGAATCCTGCTTCTAAAAACGGAATCTGATGGAAGGCGCTAGAACTTTCTAGCTTCAAAATGGTCGCTCTTGCTACTTCTTTTTATTTTGATTTTAAGACTTTATTACCAAAACACGGGTTCACAAATCGGAATAAAATTTGTTTCAAATTTTGTAGACTAATGAAGATAGTGATAGGTTCCGTGAGTTCAAAATTTGGGTAGGCAATGGCAAAAATTATTTAACATTAAAATTAAAAAGTCAACAAATTACCACTCCAACTTACCAAGAGCAAGACCTGTTGTTAAATAAATTAATCTACGCATAAAATCCCTGTTAAATTTCACTTTGTCATTATGGACTTTAATTTAATAACGCAAACCTTCGTCTAAAGCAAAATTATTGAGTGCTTTTCCAAATAATTTTATTCTAACAGTTGCAGATAAATGTTCTTTGGTCAAAGGATGTTTTTTAATTGCAAATTTTTATTAAAACAGAGTATTTTGTTTCAGACTATACTTTTGAGGGGTTAGATATAGATGAAAATAGCAGTGGCGCTCCGTCCTATTGGGCAGGGTAGGCAGTGCCTAACCATAACTTTTCAAAAAAATTAAATTCCAACTTACAATAAAAAAAAGAAACTTTTACAGTTTTAATTTTTTAACACTACCGCGTAACATTAACAATTAGGCGCCAAATGAATAAACCGTTGCCTTTAAACACAGTTCCGCATACGCATAGACCGAGCTTATTGAGCCAAATGATTCTAACTACGACACAATCAACCAATCTATTATTCTCAATACATTTACATGCACATTGATTCGAATATTGCAATGATCAGATGCAAAGAAATAGTAAACATTTTAGAACGCAATAAGCACGGCAAAGGCACGGCTTCTGTAGTTTTCACTTTACCTGCGCCAGTCAGCGGCAGTTAGGTGCAGCGTGCAGCTATTATGTGTTAATTTATTTCATATGTAGTTTGCAAATTTGCAATAAATACCAAATAGGACCGTTACAGACAGACAGTATGAAGAAATCTAGATCGGTAGATAGATTGGTTGATTGGGTCGCAGCTGGAATCATTTGGCCCAATAATCTCGGCCTTCGCGGATGCGAAACTGTGTTTAAAGGCAGCGGTTTATTTATTAGGGGCCTAATTTTTAATGTTACGCGGTAGTGTTAAAAAGTTAAAACTGTTACTTTTTTCATTGAAAGTTAGAACTTTTTTTTTGAAAAGTTATGGGTAGGCACTGCTTTGATCTCCTTTATTATGAATGGATATCACTTTGGCTATTTTCCATTCTTCTGGTACATGACCCCAGCACTATGATATTATGTTAACAAAGTCTAGAAGACGTGTATAAAAGGGGGCTGGTGCATACTTAATAAGCTCAATATTAATTATATGCTATTAGGAATTTGTCTATTGTTATCGGGTCGACATCTTTATTTATGCTTGCTACTACTGCTGCTTCTTTTCCCTCTACTTGTTCCTCACTTGTCCATAGTTTTTCATAATGATAGCCAGGTCTGTTCTGATATTGTAGCGTACCTTTCTCCGTATTGTTTAAGTGTTTTAATATTTTATAAGTTTTGTCTTGTCTTTGGTCGACATCATGTTCGATATCGTTCATGAATTTTCTCTAACTTTCTTTTTTTACTTTCCTTAATTCTTCACTTAATACTGCATTTCGCTATTGGTACTCTGCTCTAGTTTCTTCGGAGTTTGAGTTAGGGTGTTTAAAATATGCTATTTCATGTCTGTTATATATTGGGCTATTTCATCATTCCAAATTTAGAGTCCATTATTGTTTCTTCCTTTTTTCTGGTTCCCAAAGCTTCTTTTGTAGCTTGGGTTATTGTACGAGGGCGGGGTTAGAAGTCTGGTAAAACTGAAACAAGGAATAATTTTTGGGCCAAAAAAATTTATTTTTTAACGTAGTCGCCTTTTAAGGTCGATACACTTAGTCCAACGTTTTTCCAATTTTTCGATCCCTTCCGAATAATACGATTTCTCCAACTCTTTAAAATAGGCGTTTGTTGCATCGATGATCTCCTCATTAAGCCGAATCTCTTTCCGCCAAGTTCATTTCTTCAAGTTCGGAAACAGGAAATAGTCACAGGGGGCTAAGTCTGGAGAATATGGTGGATGTGGAAGCAATTCGAAGCGTAATTCATGGATTTTGGTCATGGCAACTACACACGTGTGCACCCGTGCATTGTCTTGATGGAAGAGAACCTTTTTCTTCGCCAAATGCGGTCGTTTTTTTAAAACCGTCTTTTAAACGGTTCAATAAGCTACAATAATATTCGCCACTGATTGTTTTCCCTTTTCAAGGTAATCAATGTGGATTATGCCGCATGCATCCCAAAAAAACTGTGGCCATGACCTTGTTGGCCGATAAAACCGCCTTAGCCTTCTTCGACGCAGGTTCGCCAGTAGAATACCACTGTTTAGACTATTCCTTGGTCTCCGGTGTATAGTGATTGATCCATGTTTCGTCCACAGTTATGAAACGACGCAAAAACTTCTTTTTACTGCGCTTGAACATCGCCAAACCTGCCTCTGAAATTGTCACACGTGTGAGTTTTTTGTCGATTGTGAGCAAACGCGGCACCCATCGCGCGAATAGATTGGTATTGACAAATGTCATTTGGCATTTGCGATTGTGACGCGCTCTGTTGCAATTTTACCAAATTTCTCACTCCGTCCTAGTATCTTTGATATTTTTCTATTCCTGATTTATGTTTCTACTTTTCCAACTTTTGCGTGATTTTGGCAACTGCCTAGAATATTCCTCCACCCCCATGAATTCGTTCCTGGGTTTGCCAATTTACTACTGCTTTCTTAAAATTGTAGCAAATGGAAAACTATGCAGAGAAATAATACTTCCGCGCTTCCTATTGTTGCACTGTAGAACTGAAAACATCTTATTGATATTAAACTTGCACATTTTAAACAACTCGAGTTATAAAAATGTATTAATAATGCAAACTATGTAGTGGCGGCGACTCTTTCGCTTGAAAATGTGGATAGTGCCCGCACCAAAATAGTACCATGTGTTCAAAAAGTATTTACATAAGGGTTGGCCATGGAAAATAAAATTTCTGTCTTTGCATGCTTTAGAATTTAAATAAACAAAACATGATGTTACTTAAAATTTTAGGTTAAGCTTGTAATTTGTTATTTGTAGTGACACTGACAGAGTGATGACAGTTAAATTCTAAAGCATGCAAAGTCAGAAATTTTATTTTCCATGGAAAACCCTTATGTAATTACTTTTTGAACACACGGTACTTACGGTTGTTTATACGTAGTCAGTTTTCGTGCGGAAAACGTTGGTACCTAATTATCACAAACATGCTTTTGAAATATGATAACGCAATTACTAATGTATAGGAAAGTCTAGCCGAAATGCTTCGCTCATGTTTTGTAGTCCTCCGATTGAGTCAAAAATTTAAAAAATTGTGTTCTAATCGTTGCAAAACAATTCCTGCTGATTTAATTGATATTAAATTAACTAAAAGCAAGTTAAGTCTAGTCTATAAAATGTGAACTACGTTCTCTGATATCTTCAACGTAATGATAGATAAGGAATTGATTTAGGGTATCTACTAGGTCCATTTTACCTCCTTATTACTTAGACGTTGCTAATTGAATTTTAATAAAATTTTAACTGTTTACATATAAATCGCTGTCGCTTCTAATCTAGCAAGAAGTTATCAAATTCGGCCTATATATGATTCATCAGTACAGGCAGTATATTTGACTTTTTTTCGTCGTATTTAGAAGAATAGCAGAAAAATGTAAACAACTACGGAAACTGACCAGAATTCTGGGAATACAAAATAAAACAAAAAATATATGAATTGTTACTGAAAACAAATCATTAAATAATTTTTGTAACAGTGGTAATAACAATTATCGTTTTACATTCGATTGCTGAAAATTTGTGTTTCTTTATTTCTATTTATGTGCCCTTTTTCCTACTTTTTAACAAAGTAGTTATACGCCGAGAATCAAATTCGGCGGCACGTTTGGTGGAGTAGAGCTAAAGCTGGTAACCATAACTGCTACTCCACCAACCGCCGCCCGAGGCCTAATTTTATATTTATATTAATATAAAACATTTTTCTGTTTTTTATTGTTTTTTATAGTTATTGCTCATGACATTACGTAATAACAAATTAAAGTGTCACATTGGTTGATATTAGATTTAAATTGATTATCTAGATTAAGAATATTATAGTTCTTAATCTTTTAAGCTTCTACATCCTCTTACATATATTTAATCTATTAATAATAAATATTACAAGGAAAAATATAGCATCACACATTTAAACCAAAATATGTTTCTATTGTTATTATTATATGACGTATAAAAGCAGCGTTCTCCTGCTAAAACGGTTTGAGGTAGAAACTTAAAACTTTGCAGAAATAAACAGGAAATACATGAAAATATTGTGACAGGCTTTTAATCTTTTTAATGTTCCACTTTTTATCGATAGGGCGCCACTTTGATTTTTTTTAAATAGCAGTATAGGTCGAGTGAGGTATTATTGTAAACCTTAGTTGGGTGTCGATTCCTAGAAACTATTAGCAGTGGCGGTCCATCCTATTAGGCAGGGTAGGCAGTGCCTTTGTCTTTAAACACAGTTCGCATTCGCAAAGGCTGAGCTTATCGGACCAAGTGATTCCAGCTACGATACAATCAATCAATTTATTATTCTTAATACGTTTTCATGCAATCAGATGAACAGATGCAAAGAAACCGTAGAGATTTCAGAACAGAATAAGCACGGCAAAGGCACGGCCTTCGTAGTTTTTACTTTACTTGTGCCGGTAAGTGACAGTTAGTTGCAGCGTGCAGCTATTGTCTGTTTATTTCATACGTAGCAAATTTACAGTAAATATAGAATTTTTTGTTGACTAGCTTAAAAGAAAAATTTAATGGATAATTGGATATTCTTACGAAAAACAAAGAACATTTATCTGCAACTGTTAGATTAAAATTTTTGGCCAATTCACAAATTTTTTACTTTTTAATCTCGTGTTAAATAATTTTTGCCATTGCCTACCCAAATTTTGAACGCACGGAACGCCTCTGACCATTACTGCAGCTATAGACGAATTGCGTGCCGTTGGGGTCACGCTTGAGTCAATAGGAGATTCGTGATTATTTGCTAATAATACAAAAGGGTTCAACAGTTTAATTTCCTATGCTTTCAGTATCAATTTCAGGCAAATTCGAGATTTTGACGGAAACTCATATTTTGGACCTAGAGGAACCCAAAACACCGGTTTCTAAAAAATGTCTGTCTGTGAACGAGTGGGTTGGTGTGTGTGCGCGCGCGCACTATACGAGCCCGGTCCCGCTTCAGTTGGCCCACTTACAAAATTCTCAATTATTGGCTCACAGTCAGTTGAAATCTAAACAATATTTTAATATAAACATTTTTTATTTTTTACTAAACGTTTTACAGATGTCCTACACAACATACGACCTACTAAGATAATTTGTTCCTACTAAAATAAGATATTTACAATAGCTCAACAGAGCAATAAGTAAATTAGTTGACTGAATTACAGATGAAGGGAGAAGTAGTCCAGTGACTATACTCCGCATTAATTACTACTTATGTAATTAGTTTTAAAGATAATTATATAAATACATAAAACTATGGGGCCACATCTGTAGGCCATCTTCTGCTCAGTCTTCTTCGTACAGCTGGGTATGCCTAAAATACTAGGTTCCGCGTTAGGATGTCCAGGGAGGTTGTTTAGGTAACGCCTAGATAGATATTTCGGATTACGTCTTCAACGAGGGGTATGCCCGAGTCATCATGTAGAGTTTTGTTGCTGACATACCAAGGTGCGTCGAAAATCATTCTTATTATTTTGGATTGCAACCTTTGGACGATTTTGGTATTTGAAGGTTTTGCACAACCCCACAGTTGAACTTCATATGTCCAAATAGGCCTGATTATGCATTTGTACAGGAGAATTTTGTTGTCAGTTGTAAGTTTGCATTTCCGACCTATTAACCAGCTCATTTCTCGTAACTTGAGGTTGATTTGCGTTTTATTATTCTTTATATGGGGTTTCCATGTCAGTCTCCGATCCAGAGTTAATCCTAGATATTTTGCTTCATTTTTCACCGGAAGCCGGACACCGTTAATTGTTACTTCGGGGCATTCAACGTGTCGATTTGTAAATGTAACATGGGCTGATTTAAGTTGATTTACTGTTACCCGCCACCTGTCAAGCTAGTCTTCAAGAAGGTTGAGTTGACGCTGAAGGTTATCTGACGCCACTTGTGGATCCTTGTTCGAGGCAATTAATGCGGTATCGTCCGCAAAAGTAACAATTTTTTGTGCTATCTGTAGCTGGGATATCAGCAGTAAAAACTAGGTAGAGGAAGGGTGCCAGCACGCTACCTTGTGGTACTCCTAATTTGATGGGGTAATACGTGGAAGTTTCCAGATTCAATTTTGTTTGAAAGTAGCGGTCAGTCAGGTAGGATTTGAGCAAAAGGTAATAGGGTGTGGGTAGAGTAGTTTCAGTTTATACAGTAGTTCGTTATGCCACACGCGGTCAAAAGCTTGTTTTATGTCAAGGAAAGCGGCAGTACATAATTTCTCCTCCTCAAGACCTCTAATTATTTCATTCACTATTCTACGACTGCTGAATGTGTGCTGAGTGGTGTTCCCTAAAGCCAAACTGGTGTGATGGTACTATTTCATTCAGATCAACTGCCTGTGTAAGCCTTATCAACAAGAGTCTATCAAATATTTTGGACATTGTTGGAAGTAAGCTAATGGGCCGATATGACTCTGCATCTTGTGGTGGCTTACCAGGTTTGTGGATCATTACTATTTGCGCAAACTTCCATGTCACTGGATAGTATGTCAGCCTTAGCATACCATTATAGATGGTGGTCAATAACACTTATGCTTTTTTAGGTAGTTGTTTAAGTATTGAAGGTGATATTAAGTCAAACCCAGGAGCTTTATAGTTTTTGCCTACAGATATTTCGTGTTTCACTTCAGACGGAGTGAACGGCTTTATTAGCAGTGTCATTAGGCAAAAACTCTCCAAGAAGTTCTCAATTTCTTGTTCGTTATTATTGTTGTTTGCCAGAGGCGGACTAAAAACTGTTGATAGGTGCTCTGCCAAAATAGTTGCCTTTTCCTGTTCCGTTTTCCCCAACTACCGTTTTGTTTTCTTAATGGAGGAATATGGACAGTATTACGAATACCGCAATACACAATTTATAACGATAATCATCCTGATGGAGCGGTCTATGATGGCGCTGCAATACTTATCCGTAACACCATAAAGCACCACGATATACCTACAAACCGAACAAATAAAATACAAGCAACAATAATCCATATCAGCGCACAGCCGTGGTCTTTCGATATAGCTGCAATTTATAGTCCACCCAGGCATACTATTTCAACTGAAGAATACAAAGTTCTTTTTCAACAGCTGGGAAGCAGATTTATAATAGGAGGTGACTGGAATGCCAAACACACATACTGGGGGTCAAGACTAATTACCACAAAGGGTAGGAAAGCCATCAATAACAATAATTGCTCATTTCTTTCTACCCGAGAACCGACCTTTTGGCCAACGGACCCCAATAAGTTGCCGGACTTAACAGACTTCTTTGTTCTTAAAGGTATTTCACCAAGCTACCTTAATATTGCATCTAATTGGGATCTCTCATCCGATCACACTTAGTACCCGTATCACCTGCCGACCAGATGCTCCTAAACTCGTTTCATCTAAAACAGATTGAGATGCCTTTAGGGCATATATCGACGAACATCTGATTATGAATCTCAATCTAAAACATCCCGATGATCTCAATGCTGCAACAAACTACATCACTTGTGTAATACAAGTAATGACAAGCCGAAATACCAATCCCACAAACAACATATCTTTATACATTAGAGAACTCGTTGCAAAAAAAGGAGAGCCAGATGTAAATGGCAAAGAAGTCGAAATTCTTAGATAGAAACGCTTACAACAGACTTTCAAGGCAATTAAAGTTGGCGTTGCAAGAAATCAGAAACGCTACGTTTGAAACCTATATTACAGCATTATCAAATGAGGACCATTCCATCTGGAAAGCTACAAAAAAGTTTAAAAGACCAGTCGCCCATAGTCCTCCATTAAGAAAACAGAATAACTTGAATGTGAAACGCATTTCAAAAGTTTACATTGGGTAACATCATCTTTATTTTATAAAATATCGGCGATGATTCTACGAGGCATAGTATTTACTAGGTTCTGGCAGTTTTGTGTAGTAAATTTATCCCGTATTTCTTCAAGTTTTTGCCTTAGTTCTGTGATTGATCTGGCGAGAGTTACCCGCAACCGTTTCTTCATTTCATGCCAAAGTGTCACAATCGGGGCTACTCGAAACCCTTCTCTAAGAGTGGAATAGTATTAACTGAGAACCATTTTAAAGCTCCTTTTGACTTATGGCAGCAAGCTCCGTCTTGTTGAAAAATAAAATTTTCTCCAGAGACCAAAACTTCTTCCATTGTTGGAAGCAGAGACTCTTCTAAGATTTTAACAATAACATCAATAAAGTGCAATTTTCCTACACCTCTTGCAGACATTGAGCCCCACACCATGACAGCTGCTGGAAATTTCACTTTCCTTTTCAAACAAGCTGGATGGTAAGTTTCATTTTTTTGACGAATAATTCTGCTCCGGCTGTCACCTACACAAACTTCAAACCAAGACTCATCGCTCCAATGTATGCTGATCAGAATTCCCATTGATATGTTCTTTTCCCATTAGTCTGTTTTACTTTTGCTTCATTGTCAACATTGGCTTTTCCTTAGCATAAACAAATTATATCATTTTTTTAAATTTACATTTAGACAGCAGTTCAAAAATATTACCTTATACGTTCCAAATTCTAAATTAGAGTTTCTTTACGACACGTAGATCTCGAAACACGTCTTTCCACAGCATCGCTCCACAATACGCTCAGTTGGCCATAGTTAGCACGTCTGTTTTCCCTTATTATTTTCAATACCCGTCTGTTAATTTAGGTTTTTTCACGTACCAGGGCTTTGCGGCAATTGAACCACTTGTTTTGTGTAATTGCACAATATTTCTAACACTATATCTTGATAAACATAAGAATTTCCCGATTTTGGAATTTGATTTTCCGGTTTTTAATAAGTTAATAATAATTAATCGAATTTTTTCAGCAATAACTTTTCCTGTACCCATTTTCAAGCATTAAAGTTGTTTTAACACTTTTGACAAGCTACTGTCAATAGACAGGAGTTGTTTTGTCGTGCCTTCACATAGTCACTTTGATTGTCATCTAATTTCATAAATAGTGCTAGAAATATGTGGACGCATAAATCGCGTTATTTTTTACTAATTTCGTTTTTATTCAAAATTAAGTATTATTAAACCTGTTTTACTATACGTAATCAGAAAAGGTTTTAATATTAATACTAAGCCTAAAAAAATATAAAGTAGCGTTTAATTTCACCTTTTTTGAATGCTATTTTAAAGAAGTTGAAATTTTAGTAAGTGGGCCAACTGAAATGGGACTGGGCTCGTAGTACAAGGAAATGTTTTTGTTAAATTTTATCACATTATCAATCACTTTTTTTTATTAAACACCATAGTGACGGTTAATCAAGTGATTGTTAAATTACGTTTATCAGCCACTAAAGATTTTTATTGATAAGTAATATTACAAATGATATAAATACCCTGATTGGTTTATTAGATTTACTCAGAAGCACTTTAGTTTTCCTTGTAAAACGTATGTATAGAAGGTTTTCCTCAATTTTCATCTAAAACAATATTTATTTTAAAATTTTAGATGAAACCAGTAATTCTTCTCGCAACGTTAGTTGTGTCTGCTTTAGCAGCTCCTAACAGTGGTTACGATGATCTTGAATTAGCAAAAAGCTGTAATCCAACCGTTTGCAAACTACCAGATTGTCGCTGTTCTACCACTGGCATACCTGGAGATCTGAAAGCGTCTGAAGTACCACAAGTAAGTATTGCCTTCCATTATTTTCTTATTTGAGATGCTCTGAAATGAAAAGAAATCGTTAAGTAGCATGCTGAAAAAATAATAATTTACGAACCATCCAAAATTCCCTTACATTAGTTGAAATCTTTTTATGATTTACTAAAGTGGCGTAAATTGCTTGAAGATAATTAAACCAAATTAAAAAATAATCCTTGTCAATCTTACCGCTATAAATCAATTCCAATCGTATAATACTAAAGTAAAATCACTGAAATAACTAAAAAGTTGTCAAAATTATTTATGAAAAATATATGAAACCGAAACACTTACAGAGGCGGATTAGCCCACCATTTTATTATTTTGTAAGTAAATACTTTCTCATGCTTGCTGAATAGAAAAATATTGATTTCATAAAAAAATCTATTTTAAGTTGTTAATACAACAACATGTCTTGAGGCTCAAATAAAAGTATCTGTCGTAGATAGATATTCGTTGTTAGTACATTTTCTCATAATATTCCGAAGACGAAGTTCAATATTGACGAAATCGGATACATCAAGAATTAACGAGAAAATAAACTTAAAACAATTCAGTAATGAAAATCCCTTTTTTTCCTTTATTATTTTTTCACAAATAAAATTATTCAGACGTGTTAACCGTATCCGGAAATAATCCAAATTATTATTTTTTTTCCAAATTACCAGCCATACAAGTTTTTGAAAATTTTGAGCCGAAGCCTATATACTCAAAATTGACATTTGAGTCAGCAGATCGACATAAAATTTTATATCGTTACCTAAGATTAATTTAAAAATATTAGAAATTTACAGAAATACAAGTTTTCAAAATTTTGTAAATTTCCAAAAAGGTATTTTTCACAAACCTGGCACCGTGATTTTCCTTATATTTCGTAAAAAAAGCAAAATTAAAAAATGACCATAATTTGATTCTTTCCCAATGGAATAATTTATATGTAAGTAAAGCTCTCTGTTATTATAAACTTTGAAATTTGGGAATTACTGCCTTTTTGTTCAACAAACGGACGAAAATCTCCATTTAAACAAAACTTCTCGTCGCTGACGGCAAAATTTCTATGCAGTAAAATTCAAAAAGGCTACAACTCCCGATGTCGCTCAATTTATGGAAAATGGGTGTCGCTTCATTCACCGTAAAAGGACGGGCCGCTATAGGGGTCTTTCGGACGCCGCACCGGAGCCCTAAACCCCTCTTCAGCAAAAAAAGGATGATAAGAATGGGTTAGAACAAGGAATTTGGGTAAAGGGGGATTTTCGCGGAAAGTGCTGGTCTAGTATTCACCTTTTTGGCTCAGGAAAACCGCGGAAAACCCTGAGCCAGGTCGGCCGTGCCGGCAATCAAACCCAGCACCTCCCGAATAAAACGCTTTAACCGCGAAGCCACCTCTCTCGGTTGAGTTTATGGTGAATAATTTAATGCGTTTTATTTTCTATATCTGTTACTTCTATCTTTTTCCGCAAAGATAATAATATCGCCGTTATCAACAATTCTCTTGGCAATTGAAAACCTTTTAAATTTTATAAAAATATATAATATAAAATTATTTTAAGTATAAGACAGACGAAGTACTTCGCTCGTTTTTTAAAAGAACAAATAATGCTGTCCAGGTAATCTGTAATAAGTGTAATGGTAAACCCACAGATATACACCGAAAACTGTCTATTCCGCTTTGCTGCAACGCCGTAATACATTGTCCTAGCTGTTATTTCGTCACCAGTTCGTCCGAAATCAGCTAACTCTATCTAATACCACTTAGACATTACCTGACATAGATTAAGATAATCTTAAATTAATCTGTAGGAAACTGACGTTATCGTAATCAATTTATTAACCCGAAAATTGATATTAACGTTGGAATTATGTAGACGCCCTTTAAATACTACGTCAGCAGACATTATTTTACGAATCTTATAAGTCAACTTTGTTCACCACAACGAAATTTTTTCACGAAATCCAGTGCCGGATTTGACCATTTCGGGAGTCTTAGCGGTTAACTCCCCCCCCCCCCCACGCTCACAAAAATATTAATAACAATTTCAAACTTGTCAGAAAAACGATGTTTAGTGTAGCGAATCGCGGATCAAAGTTCTAGCTTTATGAATGAATTATATAGCGATTGCTGCAATTGTTTCTATATATTAAAGCCGAAGCCCTTCGACCTGTCTTAACTTGAAAGGGATGCGGTTGCAGCAGATCAAGCGGCGTGGTGTTTTTTTTTAATTTACAAAAAATTAATCAAAGTACGTTTCCTGGACTTCTCTATATTTTAGATATTGTTTCCTATCAGCTGTCATATATTCAACAGGTTCCCCGTTTACTAAATAAAGGAGCATATATTTTCGATTTAAAAAAATTCGTCGCAGTCAGCCTTTACGTCCCACTCCTGGGCACCGGCACTCTTCTCTGCCACGCACTCTCCTTAGCGCTAAGGTGGAGTACGGGGGACCTACAGTTTAACGTCGAATCCGAACGACTAAATACCAGAGAAGGCTAAAAAAAATTCGTAGAAGGTAATAATTGTTTGAAAATTTTCACGGCACAATTTTCCAATTATAAAAAAATTCTCTTCCATAGTGTCGTTGTGCCTTCCTAGGGTTATAATAGTACCAAATTCCATCCTTACCTGTCAATACGTGAGTAATACGATGGCGTAAAGTTAAAATTTTAGTAAATGTCGCGGCTTCCATATTAATGCTAGTACGTTCAAAAAAAGCATTCATTTTGCCCTAACGTCTTTTAACAGATTCTTCTATTCCAGTTTAAAAATTTCGTTTCTTAAAATACACCCATATTCCGAAGCTCATCGAAATTGGACTATGCATTCGGTGGTTACGACGCGTCTATGACGTATATTGGCCACTCATCCAAGGTGTGACCGGGCAAATCGTTGCTTAACTTTGAATATCGTTTGACCGGCATTCGCAGCTTTCCGCTAAGCAGCTGATAGGAAAGTAAAAACGCGTAAGACGTAGGGTTCAGCTAGTTCTGCGAGCTGCTAGATGCAGCATTTTCAGTTTGTTATTGTTATTGTTGCGTAAATCGTCAATGCAATAACCAGAATCAACTCGGTTGTCATCAACATGTTATTTATTTATAATCGCTTGTAATGTAAATTTGCCATGCAGTTGTATTACCGCCGGAGACACTTTTATTTCTGACCTTTAATAAACACACGAAAATGTATCAATTTAAACAAGCAAAAGGTTTTAAAATTTTATTAGAATAAATGGAGGATACATTACTGTTTATTTGTTCTGACGTAGACCTTCATTGGTATTAGAAACGTACAGTATAAACAACTCTCATTTCTGTCTTGTTTGAAGAAAACTTTTATTACAACTTAAGAGTTTATCGTTAGTAAACCATAAATAACCAAATTATAGCAACAGCGGTGGCTCGCCATGCGGTTTCATTGTTGCAGGAGACACTTTTATTTCTTACCTCTAATAACCAAATGAAAACTGTTTAATTTAACTGCGCAGAATTTTTATAAATTTTATTAGAATGAATTGAGGATATGTTACTGTTTATTTGTTCCGACGTCGACCTTCATTGGTATTTTAAACGTCCAGTGTAAACAACTAGAAAGCATTTCTGTCTGGTCTGAATGCAAGTTTTATTACAACTAAGAGTTTATCGTTAGTACACCATAAATAAGCAAATTATAGCAACAGCGGTAGTTCGCCATGCATTTGCTTTAACACCGGAGACACTTTCAATAAAAAGTAATTTAAATATGAAATTATAGCAATTTATTTATACATTTTAGCTTTACTTCGTTGAAGTCCATATTTGTTGATTATAGTCATTTGCAAATTTAATTGTTCGCATTGTAATTCGGTTTATATAGGCCAGACAATTAGAAATTTTGATATTAGATATAAAGAACACGTACGTTAATACAAAAACAAACACCCACATAAATCCAATTACGCTAAACACTTACTAGAACACAATCATTCAATGACATCTAATAACACTATAAAATTTTTACACTTTTGTGATGATAGACGTAAATCACAAAAATTTAAAAACTGTACCGTTATTGGACATTTTAGAATAAGAAATTAAATCATCTGCAGACGATTACCGAGAGCAAGTCACCAAGTTCTATTGCTATAACAACACTAAGTGTTTACTTTCTAATATAACCTCTGACAATGGCGTGTTAACATGCCGAAAGACGTATAAGGTTAAACTAAATAAATATTGTTGAAGTAAGTAAGTATTTTATATACCTATAATTAATAATTATAGCAATAATAATGACGGAAACACTTAATAAACTTGAATAGAGTTGCGAGGAGACGCCGTCATGTTATATTCATAAATTTGGCGATATGCAAGCGACCGATGTGTTGTTATGGTGAGACAGTTACAGATTTATTATACAGATACCTCTGCATTCCAAAAATATTCATTATTTACAGTACAATTTAAAGCATCGGTTATCATCAGAATCTCGCAGGTATCGCGTAACAAAACTATTCAAAATTTATAAGTCTGATATTTGATAATTGCCACTATTTACTAATTGTGTGGTATAGGTAACGCAAAAAAAATATTTTAAAGAATATTTCGTTAATAAAGCCATTTTTTTAAATCGTTCTTATTAGATATAGGCTCTTGGGCTCTTCCTTTTTGATACTGGAGTCTGACTATAGTCTACTCAGCCTAGTGCGTAATACGGCACTGACAAAACCAATTTTCCCCCTTTGTTTTACCACATGTTGATAAAATTTTTGTAAATAACGAGGTATTGTTGCTATATAAAAAAGTGCTCGTAGATACACATACAAAAATAACGCATATAGAGACATCACACAATTGTATATTTTGAGATAAAATATTGATCTCAACAGATTACTAAACATTGGAATATTATTCTCCGATAAGTTACGTCAAAAGTTCAAATGTCAACAAGGCCCTGCAAATTGGTATGTTTTACAAGAGTATTCGAAATTTTTATTTTCCCATTATGCTTCCAGTATGAGAAAGCACTGTGATTGCAAAAATTTTCAATATTGTGATTTTAACGGAAATACATGTTTTGGGACCTCCAAGGACCCACAACAGTGGTTTTAAAAAATGTCAGTCTGTGTATGTGTGTAACGCGAAATTTTAGAAACTGTACTGGAGCGTTTGAAATGGAATTTGGTATAACTGGGTATAACTACTCGTAAAATTTGTCGGGCCAAACAGTTTTTTTTTTACGATCCGGAACCGGGAAACGGAAGTTAGACATGTTTTTTTGGTAAAAAATTTTCTGGAAAACAATTTTTGTAAATATAAAGACGGAATCTGATAGCAAAACCTTGGGTCAAAGGGAATGCTTTGTTTTTTAACTTTTTAGCTTCAAAATGGCAGACGCTACGATTGTTTAAAAATTTTGATTTTAACGTCAGGCTGACAGATCGGATTCAAAAATTTTATCGTAATAGCCCTGTAGAGGCACACAAATTTTCGAAAAGTTAGAAACTATGAAGTTATAAAAAATTCCAAAATGTTCAAAACAATATTGCTCATAAACTGGCTATTCGATTTGTTTCTTAATTTTCTAGACTTGCAGAACTAGGAACGGCTACAATTTGGTTCGCATCTTAGTCCTCTAGTTTTTCTGTGACGCTTTTTATAAAATTTTTTTAATAAACAAATATTTCTGTTTAAACTAAACTGCTCATGAGTCATTTTAGAGTAAGATTCAGAACCTAATTATTGGGCGCAACAGTATTTGAGGGGGTTAATTTTCCCTCTCCCTCCCTAGTTTTGCTGAACGAATTTCTTCTTCCGTTTATGGTTTTTGTTTAGTCTTTTTTCCAAACAATCAGAAAATCATTTTTTTTAAGTTTTATCAAAAAAAAACTTCCGTCGTAACTTGCATAGAAGCATTGATGACAACTTAAGAGCGAACGAGGTAGATTGAGTAACACGTAGTGAGTAAGAGACATAGAAGATAGTGTAACCACGTGACAATAGACGGATAAAGTTGACCCGATGACTACTTATACTCCAAAACCCTGAAATTGCTACTCAGGTACCTAGTTTATAACAGTTGTTCCTCTCTTATTTATGGATAGTTGTTCTTGCAATGGGGGATTAGCTTACAGTCCTTAGTTAGAAAGCTGTAATTGTTGTGGTTAGATATACAAAACTAAACCTATTTTATTTTAAATTAGTATAAATTTTTAATTTTTACCAGAACTATTGCGCTTAGTTTTTGCATTTTTAAAACTAATTTCTTTTTCATTGATTAAAACTAATTGTACTATTTTTCTATTGCATTTCAATAAGCCAGCAATCTACTTTATTTTTTTTTTTAACTAATTTTTTTTTACTTTAAATTATTTTTCTATTTAGTCGGATTCCACAGCGCAATATCTTGCATCTTACGTGAGTAGGTCCCAGTGCGGGACGAGTGAGTCCCGTTGAAACCTCTTAGTACCTGGTGCAGATGTAAATTTCACTTATTCATGCGATAATATTTAAAACGTAAAAAGCACGGAAAAGTACCAACGACGTGCTTGCCCATTTTTTAAATAATTGAATTAAATGTAAACTGTTTTACTATAATTTCGCAGTCTAGTTTACCTCTTAATTAACCTCAAATTTGAAGCTTCACTTTAAACTTAAAATTTTCAAAAATATCATCTAAGTTGCTTGTTAATGGCATGTAGGCTTCCGGGTTGAAGCCGCATCATCGATGAATAAACTGCCGACGTTTCGTCCTCGGTTGCACGAGACATCTTCAGGGCTGTGGTCATTTTTAGGTCTGGAACACCTGTGATGATGACGCGGCTCCAACCCGGAAGCCTAGATCCCATAAATATCATCTTTTAAATTTTTGTTTCTTCTCAAATTAAATTTAAATTTAAAGAATATGTTTACTGCAGCTTTTTTAAATTTTTGGTAGTACTTACGCCATATCTGCTATTGGGTTTATGTATTATTTAAGAAATTTTAAATTTTGCGTTTACTTTTAATTTTTTACACATGATTTTAATTTCCCCCTCGTCGTATTAATTTCAGCTTGTTTTATTGACATTCGACGATGCAGTTAGTACCGTAAATATCGATTACTACCGAAAAGCGTTCGCTGGAAGAAGGAATCCTGATGGTTGTCCTATTAGTACCACATACTTTGTGTCGCATGAATACACCGATTACAGTATGGTGAGTGCAAATTTTCCGTGTAAATTTGCTCATTTTGAAAACTCTTATATTATTTCCAGGTACATGAACTTTGGGCCGATGGACATGAAATTGCGCTGCATTCAATTACCCATCAAACTCCTGCTAGTCATTGGGAAGGACTTAGTGTGGAAGGACAGCTAGAAGAATTTGGAGGCGAAAGAGATTTATTAAGCACATTTGCTAATATTCCCAAAGACGACATTCAAGGAGTTCGTCTGCCATTTCTACAACTTTCTGGTTAGTCGGTATCTGTAATTTATAACTTTGAAAATATTATTTCTGAAAAATCTTTTAGAAATGTGTGACTAATTTAATTGATCAAAAATAAAAACAAAAAACAGCGCTCCGAAAAACGTGCCCAAAATGAAAGCCTTTCCAAAATACTTAAATAAATTATGTTGTTCCCGCTCCTACCACATGTACCGCCACTGATTGACTCGATCTACGTCGTTTTTCAAATATATAGGGTAGTCCTAAAATAGGTGTTAATATTCAAATAGCAGATATTAGGCTAAAAAACATTTAAAAACGTTGCTATAAACACAGGTTCAAAAACGTTTCCTTACGGAGTTATAGTCTCTTGAAGATGGAACAGTCTTATAACTTGTTTGTCGGTAATATTAGCAGTAATGGCACCAAAATTTGGAAACCCTGTAGGTGATTATTATTGATTCAGTTTACTAGTTTCTACTAATTTTTGATTGAATAAGTGCACTAGAGGTGTCATGTGGGATGGGGGGGGGGGGGGTGCCATAATGTTTTCTTTTACAATCTTTACAATCTTTACAATACTTGAAGTTTTGTCCATAAAATCTTATTCTCCATACAGAAATACATCAATAAGGTACTCTTTTTAAATGTCGCTATATCTAACAGTTGCGGAGATAATTAAATGTTTGTGAAATATCAAGTTGGCATGAAGATCTGGGTATTTCCTAAGATGCGAAAATATTTCGTACAAATTTTAAGAATAAGTTCTACATATCAAAACAAAATAAGTTTTGATGGACATGGGTTAGAATACGCTTTGTTGCGGAGTTACGCCCTCTCGAAGAAGCAGTAGTCTGACACGTGGAGATCTTGAGAAAACACTTAAGCCTTTGAGTCAATTCGATGTTACAAAAAATATTGAATTTTTTCATAAACTGTTGAATTTAATGAGTTTAAACAAGAGTACCTTCTTTGTATATTTGTTACAAAAATTAGTAGAAACGCTAAGCTAAACGAGGTATGCTCACATATGAAATATTATAATTTTAGAGACGTTACTGCGAAATTTGACGAGAAAAAAGTTATTAGACTGTTTTTTTTCAGAGGGCTGTAACTCCCTAAAAGTGTTCATATCGTTTTAATACACTGGTAGCCACCCTCTGAACGCGGAGAAAGCATATAAAAGAAAGAGAATTACGGAGTTAAATATTTGGTTGGAAAAACGAACCTCTCTAAATATTGCACCTAATATATGTGAATATTATTCTACTATCACTTTGACTTTTTCCCGCATTTCTTTTTATCAAAAATTAGTAATAAATGTTGTTATTCGCGCCGGATAACTGATATGACGTATAATTTTTCGAAATATTCCCTTTTTGTATTTGTTTTAGTGATATGTCATACTCAGCTTTAATTTTTTAGGATAAAGTTGTTATAATAAAATTACAGTGAATAAAAAGTGTTCTGTAAACTAAAAATAAAGAAACTTATTTTTTAACCCTTTGTATAAGGTATTATTAAGTAATTCTTTTACCATAGTTTAGTAATTTGGCGTCCTAATAATCAATAAATTTTAACAAATTTTATAATTCCAAGTAACTTTATTTTGGGGAAATAATTTAATTTTGTAGTTCCTAGCCAGGTGGGCCAGTGGGTGGACCAATTTATTTTTGGGTGAGCTTGGCCCACCCATAGTTACGTTGTTACCATTGTTGATGTCACACTTTACTGATAGACACAATAATAAGATCCTACATTGTACCTATGATAACTAAAATATTCTTTTCAGGAAACAACAGTTTCGAAATGATTAAAGAGGCTGGTTTAAAGTACGATTGTTCATGGCCAACTCAAACCTACATCACACCTGGACTTTGGCCTTATACACTCGATTATAAAAGCATCCAAGATTGTTCAGTAGGTCCTTGCCCCACAGCATCCTTACCAGGAGTTTGGGTTGTACCAATGATTGATTGGGTAGATACAGAAGGCTATGTATGTGCTATGGTAGACTCTTGTATTAATATGTAAGTGCAAAAGCAAAAATCGGTATATGTAAAATAAATAAATTTTTACATGTATTTAACAGACCAACAGAAGTGGATGATCTTGTAGACTTTATGATCGATAATTTCAACCGTCAGTACAAAGCAGAAAATGCTAATCGAGCACCTTTTGGTTTTTATGTCCATGCAGCTTGGTTTGGAAAAAGTCCCGCCCATTTTGAGGCTTATGTTAAATTTATTGATTATCTGCAAGGACTAAAGGATGTGTACTTGGTAAGTTAATAATAAATTAAAGTACCTAATGGTTAGATAGTCCAGATTTGTAGTGTAGTTTTTGGTCAGTATTTAAATTGTGGGACAATCAATTAATAATAACACCTGGCATAATTCCTTTAAATATATATTTAGGGCATATATACAATTTTAAGCAAATTATTTACGGGCTTACAATATTAACACATCCACATGTTTGGCCTTATGGAGCTTGTTTAGATACGAATTATGCATTTGGTCAGCTGGTTCATTATCTCGAGCTATTTTATAACGGAGTTGATAAGCGTAGAATATGCATGGTCAGAGGTTTTAAAAGTAATACACGAAACAATTTTAAACTTTGCAAACATATTTATAAATAGGCCGAAAAAGCTATAGCCTATAAGCGACAATGGAAATATTATAAACTTTATAAAAAATTTGAACTATATTCATATACAGACACAAATTACGGAATTAGAAAACGGTTCTAATAATCATAACAATGTTTAAAATATAAAATACAAAACTGAATCTGTTTTTAGGTGGGTATTCAAAGAGCTCTGCAGTGGGTACAAAATCCATCTACTCTCAGTAACCTTAAAAACTCATGGCCATCATGTCAAGCTACACATACTAATACCTGCAAAGGAGGAAAAAGTTGTGAGTTGCGAAAAGGCGAAGAAATACGTTATATGAAAACTTGCACAAGTGGTTGTCCTGCTGTATACCCATGGCTAGGAAATCCCCTTGGAGAAGACTAATACGGCTCACTAATGCATGTAATAATTAAACGATAAATATAATTACTGTAATTTGTGTAAATGTCTATAAAATCAAAACATTGCTATTTAAAGTTGTACATTTTTTTGCGTTTTGTGAGAATCAATAGTTAAGACGTTGAAATATGTTTCTCTAATGGCAACTTCAACTTAATCACACCGGAGTTGGCATAGAATAATGTAATTTATATGATTTCAACAATTAATCTTAAACTAATTCCAAGTGGTCAAATGATACTTCACAATTTTAATTAATAATATGTACAAAATAATTAAAATTATAAAATCCGGTAAATGCAGTAAAATTTTTCGATTTTTAGTTTCGTATACTTGCAGCTGTACGGGAATGTATTTTTATTGTGAAAGTTATCGATTCTGAAATTTTGATGGAAACGCATTTTTTTAATACCAAGGCACACAAAATTCATCGGCTTAAAGAGTTTTTTATACGACCCGGAAGAACCGAAAACGAAAGTTAGATGTTTTTCTGGTTGATTTTTTTCTAAAAGCGGAACCCTAATGAAATAAGAACTAAATTTGATAGATAGCGCGAATACAGATCAAATTTTTTTTAACACTTGAGCCAAGAGATATTATGCGCTATATCATTCAGGTATACTACTCCCAAGTGGGATAAGATTACTGATACATACAAACAAAATAAGCGACATTATCAACCACATAATAGAAACAAGGAGAAAGGGGGATTAGGAAAGCCGGAAATTATCATTTCCTACTCATTCACGTCCTCCTTTGCTGTCTAGTTGTTCTTGTAATTTTCAGTTGAAATTGTCTTTGTCTGAATGCAAGAGTCAAAGACAATTTCTACAAAAGATTACAAGAAGAACTACACAGAAAATAACGTAGTGACTGAGTAGGAAATGAAACGAGGGGTACAAATGGATACATGGGTGAAGTGAAACAGTGTTAAACGACAATGGAGGACGGATAATTTAGTTATGCCTTGGCAACGATCTTGCTACAGCAAATACTAAATTTCAAAATTGCATCGGTTTGCAAGGAAAGAAATAAGCAGAAGAAAAAAGTCACTAATTGACTACTTTCATGTAAGCCGAAATATATAAAAACCAGTTACAGATACATAAACCACAAGTGGATCAGAAATAAGCAGCGACCATTATTTATTAACAGTATCACTTAGAACAAAGCTGCAAATCTGCCAAGAAATGGGAGAAGGGGTGAAGTTAATTCTAAAATAAGTTGTTAGAAATAGTAACTAGAAGAAACGCGGATAAGGCAATCATATCAGACGAGTATCCGAACGAAGATGAGAGAATAGAAAAAAGAAATGTGTGCCGAGCACGCAAGTAAAACTTCTTCGCGTGTTCTCACTGAAAGCGTTTTCCCTTTAAGACACTGCTCTTTACAGCAGAAGCGGCACCTGCACTAACAAAAATTGCATTCGCGTTAAAGAAGGTGTAAAATGTAGCAAAGAATATAGATGTAAAAATTATAAAGACGCGCAACTAAACGAGGATGATATATTGGAAGAAATTTTTGAATTTTGATTTTTTTTGTTAGGATCTTGTCCGTTTGTAATTCTCAACTAAACATAAATTATTTTGTAGTAGTTTTTGTATTTTTTACAGCTAAATGTTTATTGCACGATATTTCTGCACGATTCATTTCTTAAACAAATATTCGCAGTACGTGAAGGATTTTATGTTACAACAAGATAACATTATACGTACAATTCTTACTCTTCCAACGCCCAGCAAGCTGTATTAGTACAACCTTCTCGGACCCATGCTCTGAGTTTTCACAATAATAACAATCCTAACGGTAAGGGTTCTAGCGAGGTTAGTTTTGAAACGCGAATATGCAGTGTATGAGACGAAATTTGGTATGTAACAAAGAACAAAATTGATGTCGTGAAAAAAAAAGATATCGATATGTAAAATTAACAGAATTAGCTTAAAATTCGTACGAAATTTTTTTAACATACGTGTGCTTATTTACACCTTATGAATTGTACACTAAAATAAAAAGCAATTAATATGAGCTGCATGTTTAAACAATCCAAGTTAGTAGGTCTTTTAATTATCAACCTAGGACTTTGAGAGTGTACCCACAAAGTATCTTTTATTCCTTCTTCGGCCTGCGTAGACGCGCGCAACTTACTTCGCGACTATCTGCGTATTGATACTGACGCTGACGGACCGAGCGATGCTAGAAGCTTGTCGGAAAAGATTGCCGCGTTGCGTAACTGTTAAATTACATCCGTAATGATGCCTGATCCAACGATCGCATGTTGCACCCGCCGGCAAAGAAGTTTTACTTTAAAGAACCAATAGCATAGAAGACAGCTAGAAAGCCTCTGCCAAGCACGTAGTGTTTCACGAACTGCTTGTTCTTGTCTTGCTTTTTCTTGTTCTTGTCTTGTTTTTGCTGCAAGAACAAACACAAGAAGTAGGTGTGCATGAAACAAGACAAGACAAGACTAGCTGGAGCAAGCTGACAAGATTTCTTGTCAAGACATTTGCAAGAAACAAGATTTCTTGTTTTATATAGATACATGCAACAATAGTTTCAAAGCGCCGATTTTAACGCTTCTAGAACTGGGGTGTGTGTGAACAAAATGATACTGTAGTGCAAAATAATAATTTATAAGTTTTGTTGCAATGTAATATGAGCGATAAATGAGCTATTTTCGTAATAGACTCATGATTAGGAAATAGGATAGCCTATGCCAATTAAAAAATGAACAAGCACTTTTTAGGTAGGTTCCAATCTGATCAATAAATTCAAAGCCAGTAAATTGTTCTACATTTAATATAGATAACTCTTAATAAGCAGTGCGTTTCAAACAAAGTGCAAAAATTAGTAAAATCAAAACCAAGTTTTTTCGCAAAACTGCCAATTTAGCCGTCATATCTGTACAATAAAACCATGGAGAAACCGAAGCAGATGTAAAAGTCCAAAACTGACAGTTCAAAAAATAAATAAATTTTTTTTTGCTATTTATGAATATGTGCTTCATTTGGAACGCACCGATAAAATACAAAAATTTAATTGTTAATGCAAAGAAACCAAATAAAATATATGCAAGTATAGAATGTATGTTAGTCTACTAATTACCAAACGCGCTAACAAAATATAAAGGTTTCTTAGTCAGTACTACGCGGTACAAAGGCGTTTAACGAGTAGGCGCACGCGACAGGAAGCCGGCGCCGCTTTATCGAGACTCGATAGCTCTGGGAATCCCCCAACTAGCAAGAACAAGAAATAAGCAAGAGTCTTGCTAGCACGACAAGAATTAAGCTAGCAAGAAATTTGCAAGACAAGAAGTAGTTTTACTTCTTGTCTTGCTTGGCAAGACAAGACAAGAAGTTGCCGAGCAAGACAAGAAATCTTGCTTTGTGCATCACTACAAACACGCAAGTTTTAAGTGAAATTTCTTAGCGTGTTCTCATTAGCAGCCCCAAAATCCCTGGAATACTCATTTTCGTGCAAATCTGATAACTGTATGAGCTTGACACCGCACTGTAACGAAACGTTACATTTCGTTAGGTTACCTTCCGTTACGTTACGATCGCATGTTGCACCCGCCGGCAAAGAAAGTGCATCCGCCGGCAAAGAAGTTTTACCTTAAAAATAGAGAAGCAGCAAAAGCCGCAGCGAGAGGAATAAAACAAAAAACATAAGAAGAGTTGGGTAACAATACTAAGGATAGTTTTAATAAAACTGAAAAGCCGGTCCATAAAATACTGAAAAACCGAAGAAAATCAAAACAGCAACTATAAAATGTATCAAAAACGCCGAAGAAAACATAGTAATAATAAGAAGAAAAATCGAAATATTTCAGGGACTCGCTGAAGAAGGAATAGCAAGGAAACCATATTACGCCTAATAATAGAAAAACTCTTGAAGAGAAAAAGCCAGAGTTCACATATGACGGCACTAGAAACGGCTATAGATCAGATGAAGGTGAGAAAGGCGGGGAGAGAAGAAGTAATTACTTCGGAAATGAATACATATATGGGAGCAGAAGGAAAAAGAACGCGAAGCACTTTGCCTGAACTTCCCTATACTTTTATTCAAAATAATTAGTTTCATATAATTATCTTATCACAACAATTAGAGCACATCTAACTAAGAACTGTTTTCAGTTGTAAGGTATTTTAATATATAAACTCCTGCTAACCCGTCATTGCTAGAAAAACAAGTAACAGTAGCCAAACTACTCGAGTAGCAATTTCGGTGTAGCAGCGGTCACCTTCTGCCTGTTATGATGTGAATATACTATGTTTTTTGCCAAAATTAGGGAAGGAGAAAAAATTACCGCCCCCCCCCCCCCTAAATATTACTGCAGCTAAAAATTACGTTCTTAATCTTATTTTACTATTACTCATGAGCAATTTAGCTTCTTCAACAGAAATTTTTTATCGTCCACCGTTTACTGAAGAAAAGAGCATGAATTTTCGATTTTATAAATTCATAGAAAGCGTCACAAAGAAATTAGCGGGCTAAAACACGAACCAATTTGTAGCTCATATCAAGCTCTATGAGCTTATAAAATTTAAAAGAAATTGTGTGATCAGCTGTTGTGCAATATTTTTTTGAAAATTACCAAAATTAGGAAAATGTTTTTACTTCATAGCTCTTACCGTTTCAAAAAGTTTAGTGCACAACAGTAACATTGTGTCTCTATAGGACTACTGCAATAAAAAATTTGAACCCGATCTCTCAACCCGTTTTTGAGTAACAAGATGCTAAATTAAAAATTTTCAAAAAATTGTAGCGGCCGCCATTTTGAAGCTAGAAAGTTCGGTAAAAAGGCGTTGGATTTGCTCTAAAATTTTCAATCGGATTCCATTTTTAAATTTATGAAATTTGGTTTAGGAAAAGAATGCTATCAAAAAAACATGTCTAACTTCCGCTTCCGGTTTCGAGCTTTATAAAACTTATTTCCCCACATTCCAAAGCTCTTCGAAATCGGACCATCGGTTTAGGAATTATGGAGACTGCACACACACATACACGCACACGCACACGACACACGCACACGCAGACATTTTCTTTAAACCACCGTTTTGAGTTCTTGGCGGTCTAAGAACTGTTTTTCCGTCAAAATCTCGAATTCGAAAGTTTTCATGAAATCAATACTTCCCTATACTGAAGGTATAGAAATGTAACAATATATGTTTTTTGCATTGAGGGCAAAATATTTTTGGCTTTGACCTACGCCGGATTTTCAGTGGTAGCCGTCACAGTTTATGCCATAGTGTTGCAAGCAACAATACATATATGAAATATTCCGTTCTTAGTAGCTGTTGCAATTACAAAGTTGATATGAAATAATGTCCAAAATAAGATTAAAGATGTTTGAAATGTGGAAAACATCAGCTTTGACCACTTTTATGCTGTCATTATTAAGATCGCAATTTTTCTTTTAACTCTATATTTTATTTTTTAACTAATTAATTACTTGATTAATAATAATTATTAATTAATATTATTTCTTGAAACCGTATCGACAATTAAAGCTCCTTGTTATATCTATTTACTTTTTGATGAAATCTATTCCAGAAAAAAACTAATTCTTATCCGATAATCTAATGAAACTTCATATCACGTTTTCTAAGAACTATCTTGACGATACAAGACTTTGTCACGTACTCGAGACTGGATATGAAGTACCAAAAACCATATAAAAGGACAGCAATTTTGTAAATTAACTTAGAAACATTCCAGTTTATTACTGTAAAGGTGGGTGTAAAACGTTTTCATAAGAGTGTTGCATAAAAGTGTTTATTTCTTTAAATTTTAGATGTATGCAATAATTCTTCTTACAACGCTATTTGTGTCTGCTTTAGCAGCACCTCAAAGTGGTTACGACAACCTTGAACTTGCAAAATATTGTAATCCAAATGTTTGCAAATTACCAAATTGCCGATGCCCTTCTACTGATATACCCGGAAATCTGAAACCTTCTGAAACACCACAGGTAAATATAATATGATAGTTCATTTGAATAAATTAATAAATTTTTAATTTATATTAACAGCTTGCATCCAAACATAAAGCCAATCAAAAAATTTATCCGAATACCCCAACTTGTGGTTTTGGTTACAAATCAGAAAAAATTATAAACAAAACAAATTAATATAAAGTAAGTTTTAATACAACTAAAAACATTTTAAACAATTTGTTTAATGCAAAATCAAAAACAGATGATTTGCTAAAAACGGGCATTAAAAAAATTAAATTGTTTGCATGGTAATTCGGTTTATATCGACCAGACAATTAGAAATTTTGATATTATAGTTAAAGAACACGTACGTTGTTACAAATACAAACACCCACATAAATCCAATTACGCTAAACACTTACTAGAACACAATCACTTAATAACATCTAATAACACTATAAAATGTCTAAACTTTTGTGATGATAAACTTAAATTAAATATACCAAAAGCTTTTGAAATTCACAAACATTTAATGTACCTTTAATGAACGAGCAAATTGATCTCTCAAATCTTCCTCTATTGGACATTTTAGAATAAGAAATCAAGTAATCTGCAGAAAATTACCTTGCTATAACAACACTAACTGTTTATTTTTAATATTGCCTTTGATAATGGCATGTAAACATGTCGAAACACGTATAAGGTTAAATAAATAAATTTTGTTGAAGTAATAAAGTATTTTATGTATACTCAATAAATATAATAGATAATATTTTTAGATGGCATGAAATTAATAAAAACCATTTGAAAGCATGCTGACACATATCGAATTATCTAGGACTCATGGAGTATTCTAGAACTAATTGATAAAATTTTCTGCAATGTACATAAACTTATCTAAAATAACTTGCTATTTGTTGACATTAATTGAAATCATGTAGATACGTAAAATAGGATGAAAACAGCATGTCTTATCAAGCTTTCAAATTTATAATTGTTTATTTATGTTGTTCAGGAAACTACAAGCTAAGCTGAAAAAATCAACATTTAAAACTATTTTTTAATTTCAGTTAGTCCTCTTGACATTTGATGATGCTGTTGGAGCTCTAAATATTGATTATTACCGAAAAGCGTTTGCTGGCAGAAAAAATCCTGATGGATGTCCTATTAGTACCACATATTTTGTAACGCATGAATATACCGATTACACCATGGTGAGTGCAACTACATTACAATTTTCTTATTATTATAACCGAATTAATTTTTAAAAACTCTAAATTCTGATGTTATTATTAAAGGTACATGAACTTTGGGCTGATGGACATGAAATTGCTCTACATTCAATTACTCATCAAACCCCCTCTACTTATTGGCAAGACCTTGATGTAGAAGGATATGTACAGGAGTTTGCAGATGAAAGAAAATTAATAAGCAAATTTGCTAATATTTCTGAGGAGGACATACAGGGAATTCGCTCACCATTCCTACAGCTTGCTGGTAAGTCAGAGTTTGTTGAGTTTTTCCATTCTTTAGCTCAGAAACGTACCTTATTAATAGAACAAGAAATTCTAAAAATATTAAAACCTTAAAACTTGCTTCTATTTTCACTGTTTTTTTCGAAATTCGTGGAGAGCGACCAAAAATTTAAAATTTTGAAAATAGTTTTCTATTTTATCTTACGAAAACTGTCGAACAGCTTCTTGGTTTATATGTAAAAGGCGACGAAGTAACTTTGATTAATTTTATTTTGATATATTAATTTGCATTCCGAAAACCCCACGTAAGTCCATTTTTTCGTAATTTTGATAAGATAGAGACCTCGTGCTTGTTGAGATACGGAAATTTTACGAATACAAAGCAGTTGTGGTCGCTTTGATAAAATTATGCACAAAATTGCATGCACTTAGAATGTGTGTTGATGCACATCTTATTATACAGGCTGTTTCAAATTCGAGCCCCACCATGGGGATCTCGCTTATTTGAAGAGATAGAGAGTTGGTTAAATTGAGGCAAAGTTGCCAAATTTTATGCCTAACAATAATCTGTAAAGAAATTTAAAGTAGCCACTCTGGTTTTTCAGATATCTGAAAAAAACTGAAATTTTGTATTTTTTATTTTTGACTATCTATAACACATTTATCATTTATGCTACATATTTCTAGTTAACGCATTATTAGAACACTTTTTTATGCTGAATTTGAATTGTTTCTCAGATTTGGTGTAACTGTTACCATTGTTCATTTTCGACTGTCAACTTTTTTTTTTCTTATGGTTGGTATTTAAAATTTTTTCATATTTGGATAGAGTTTTCAATTCTGATTTCAACGATGTGTCACACTTTGCATTTTGTTTAAGTTTTGAGCATTTTATTACAAAAAATAAAAATTTCATAAGAGTGCCATGGAACGACCACGTCATTTAATTTATTTTGAGAAAATTCTAGTAGGCTATGAACTGATAGAAGTAAAACAAAACGCTTCTCTTTTTTACTTTTACTTTTAGATACATTAAGTATGCGAAAATTTCAGGAAACTTTGTTTTGAGCGTAGGCAGCAGGTTAGGTTATTTTTTACAAAAACAAATGAATGACACAGTTACTAACATACACAATTTACTAAAAATTCCACTTGCAGTTTTTATGTTTGCAACTGACATAACAAATTTGAATAACAGGTTAAATAAACACAACAGATAACACTACAACTACACTAATACGAACAATTATTAAATGAATGTTCAAAACATTTTAAACCTTTGTAAAACATGCTCAGAAGCCCGTCTAAAATGAACACTCTAATATGCGTGTTAGTAACTGTGTCATTCATTTGTTTTTGTAAAAAATAACCTAACCTGCTGCCTACGCTCAAAACAAAGTTTCCTGAAATTTTCGCATACTTAATGTATCTAAAAGTAAAAGTAAATAAGAGAAGTGTTTTGTTTTACTTCCATCAGTTCATAGCCTACTAGAATTTTCTCAAAATAAATTAAATGACGTGGTCTTTCCATGGCACTCTTATGAAATTTTTATTTTTTGTAATAAAATGCTCAAAACTTAAACAAAATGCAAAGTGTGACACATCGTTGAAATCAGAATTGAAAACTCTATCCAAATATGAAAAAATTTTCAATACCAACCATAAGAAAAAAAAACAGTTGACAGTCAAAAATGAACCATGATAACAGTTACACCAAATCTGATAAACAATTTAAATTCAGCATGAAAAAGTGTTCTAATAATGCGTTAACTAGAAATATGTAGCATAAATGATAAATGCGTTATAGTCAAAAATAAAAAATCCAAAATTTCAGTTTTTTTCAGATATCTGAAAAACCAGAGTGGCTACTTTAAATTTATTTACAGATTATTGTTAGGCATAAAATTTGGCAACTTTGCCTCAATTTAACCAACTCTCTATCTCTTCAAATAAGCGAGATCCCCATGGTGGGGCTCGAATTTTAAACAGCCTGTATGGAACAAATCTCGAAACCAATGTTAGCTGGACCAGCTTGTATTATACAAGAACCGTTTGCAAAGTTTTATAACAGAAACAGCTAAAACATTTATAGGTGCCACTCAATTCACGACTTTTCAGCTCTGAAGGCAAGCGTAAAATTCTCCTAGTCCGTAACATTGTGTGCCACTGGGGCATTTACAATACTAATTTTCACATTCTTGACTAAATAGGCGTTTAAACTATAATTTTCAAAAATTCATAGAGGGCGTTACAGGCAGAGAAATTAACGTGATGAAACACGAACCTAATTGTAGCCTTTCTCCAATTTTATAAGTCCACATAATTTAAAAAAAACTACGTTGTTACCAGTTGTTTAAACATGATTTTCCTACATGGCATGTTAGCATGTTACCAATTAACAGAAACAATTAATATAAAATCTTTTTCAGGAAACAATAGTTTCGAAATGATGAAAAAGGCCGGTTTAAAGTACGATTGCTCATGGCCAACTCAAACTTACATCACACCTGGACTTTGGCCTTATACACTCGACTATAAAAGCATCCAAGATTGTGCAGTAGGTCCTTGCCCTACAGCATCCTTACCAGGAGTTTGGGTTGTACCAATGATTGATTGGGTAGATACAGAAGGCCATGTATGTGCTATGGTAGACGCTTGTATAAATATGTAAGTGCAAAAAAATCGGTATGATACGTAAACCAAATAAATTTTACATGTGTTTAACAGACCAACCGAAGTGGATGATCTTGTAGACTTTATGATCGATAATTTCAACCGTCAGTACAAAGCAGAAAATGCTAATCGAGCACCTTTTGGTTTCTATGTCCATGCAGCTTGGTTTGGAAAAAGTCCCGCTCATTTTGAAGCTTATATTAAATTCATTGATTATCTGCAAGAACTAGAGGATGTGTACTTGGTAAGTTAATAATAAATTAAAGCACCTAATCTAATAATTATGATAATTCTTATGACGAAATATTAATAAAAATCAATTAAATGTGTTTCAGGTTGGTATCCAAAAAGCTTTACAGTGGGTAGAGAATCCATCTCCTCTAAACAACCTTACAAACTCGTGGTCTTCATGTCAAGCTACACATTCTAATACCTGTGGGGTAGGACAAAACTGTGAATTGCGCAAGGGAGAAGAGATACGTTACATGAAAACTTGCATTTGCAAATATTGTTGTCCGAGTGTATACCCATGGCTAGGTAACCCGTTTGGAGATGTCAACTAATTCGCACGATTTCGTTAATATTTATTATTTATTACAATCAGTATTGCTATGACTAGTGTTGTATTCGTTATTATGATTTATTAAACAGTGCCATTTATACATATACATAAAACAGCGTATTATTTTTGTAATTCAGTGATTCAGTCTTTATATTTCGTAAAAATAAAGAATTGAAAATTACAATGTTGAGCTACAACACAAGATACTTAATGTTTTAGCACTCAAATATTGAAATTAATCGAATCAAATGTAATTTTAACCACTGAAAAATTTTATCTCCTTGAATAATAATTGCGAATTCATTATCAAAATCTAAGTAGTCAAGAGGTAGTGTGCAGTCTCAAAATAATTGAATGTCATTAAGAATTGGAGTGCTGTGTACTTATTTCTATGTATACAACTATTGTCTAGTGCCATACTAGATTCTGGATTAGGATTGGAGCCTGGAGGGTGAGAAATGTCACGCGCACTTAGCCCACAAAAGGTGGGTCCATTGTGCTACCTCCACAACAACTTCCCGCTACTGGAGTCACTCAAGCTATTCAAGTCTTTGATTGATCTTCGTCCGCGATTGGGGTGTTGCTATAACGGCCAGAAGTTCTCCAGCATGAATTCTCTAATTGTTGCAAGGGCAGGACAGTGGCATAGCACGTGTTCTGCTGTCTCGTCCTCCAAGTTACGTCATCCACAGTTGGGGTTGTCTAGCAGCCCCATCCTGTGCACGTGCTTGTTTAGGGTGCAATGCGCAGTCAGGGCTCCTACATCCAGTCGAAGATTCTTTCTCGACAGCCGCACACAATATTTGGCCGTCTTTGGTGAGAGTGCTGCAAAAGCAGCCCTTGTTTGGGCGAGAGTTTTGAATATTAGCCCACCTTCTCGTAAAGTTTGGGGTTTTTTGATGTAGCTTCGTGCTGAATATCGTCAAGGAGAGGGGGGTTACAGGTTCCGATTCCCAAGAAAGTTGTTCGTAGCTCAGTCTTCGTGTATGTTTTATGGTCTTGCGACTTCGTCAGTTACTCATTACTTCGATTACCATCATGTCCTTTCACCCAAACCGTTCACATTCAAACACTGAAGTATCAATTAAAGGCGCTGCAAGTGGACTTCTACACGCACAGAGTATTCGCGCCGGAACGTGGTTCTTCAGAGAACTACGCATCGGACATAACCTCCCTCTAATTTTCCATAAGTATAACTCAAATATTCGCCCAAAATTGAGAATTCTTTCAAACTTATTCCTGACTGACCCTACGAACCAGAACAATCTTTCTTATTCAAAAAATCAGATTTGACTTCAAGGCGTTATTTGCCTGAAAGTTTAGTTAATTTTAGTAAAATCGGAGAAGCAATCCTTCAGTGTGACACAAACCGTTATTTGCCAGAAAGTTTAGTTGAGTATTATTTATTGAGTAAACTCAGTAAAGCAATCCTTTTGGCGTTACCTGAATTATTGTGCGTGAATCACATCATCGTATGTGCAACGAAACGTTGTCCAACACCTCTTGCAGATTATTTGTAAGAAACTCCAAATAATTATTTACGGTTAGATTGGGTGGTAAAATGTGTAGACCAATAAAACGATTGCTCAAAGTACCTGCCCACACATTTAATTTAAAATTTATGTTGAGAATGCATTACTCGACCTGCTCTTGGATTTTCGTCGTCCCAAACAGGTGTATTGTGGATATTGAAAATGCCATCTTTATGTGAAGGCTGCCTCATTGGTGAAAAAAATTTTCATACAAAAGCTTGGCTCCTGGTTACGTTTTGTCTCAAACCACTCGCAAAATTCATTACAAAATAGTGAGTTTCCGGTAAGAGGTCTTGTACTTGCCATAAATGATAGGGATGTAAGTTATTCGCTTTAAATTGTCTAAACAACAGAGTGAGATATGCCAGTTTGCATAGACAAGCGCCGTGTACTTATGGAAGAATTCTGTTCCTCAATATCCAAAGCATTTTTTCCTCTTCTGCAGTTCATACAGTTCCGGCCTGCGTCTTTTCGTCTTGAGAGCATCCCAATTTCTCGTATTTGACAATCAAAACATAAAAATTTTCTACGGTTCGGTAAAACTCTTCCTGGATATCTAACTGTGTATCAATTCAGAATTTCCTAAATATTCGCCTAACATAAGGTGCATGTCTGCAAGTTCTGTATTAGTATACTTTTGCTATAACGCACATACAAATACAAAAAACAAACGCAAACCAAAAGAACAACTATTAATTAATGTGCTGTCAAAGTATAAACTCTTTAGCAGTCTTTGTTTTTCGTTGTATCAATTCATGGCTAACCATATTTTCATGTGCAAGCATTAGAATGAGCTTGCAATGTTTCACACATGAAAAACGCCCGCCATTGTAAACTAAGCAATTATCTTGAAAACCAACCGCTCTATGACAAAAATGCAAAAGATCTTTTTTACTCTAAATCGAATTTAAATATAACGAAACAAATTGCATCAATATGCTAACATACATTTAAAAAAAAAAAGAGGACCGACCCTTTCGTAACTACACCACTAGCGGACATAATGCAACAAGAACCCGTACAATATTGGGTGCACACTAGTAACAATCGTCCCCAAATTTGCATGTAAATACCTTGCATCGTTTCCCAAATACCGAGAAAAACCCTCAGAAACGGTGAGGTTGCGGACCAGTTTATTGGATGAAAAGTCTTATTTTTGTATGAAATATACTCTATAAATTACGGTACTTAATTTCGAAACACCTTGTATATTAAAAGCAGAAAAATCATTGTTTCAGGTTTTTCTGGTAGGGAACATCAAACCTCGAGCTGATCGTCCACGCCTCAGTGCTAGTTTCAGTCGCAGACCCACTGTCGAGGGGTATGTACGCAGCACAGAGTAGCAACAAACAGGAGGATTAGCCTACAGTGGGTATTAAGGCCCTACAACTTTTATCTAAAAAAAGAATTCTCTAAAATCAATATTGAAGCCGCTGTAAGAAAAAATCCTGCACTGCGAGAACATCCTGCAGCGACTGAATTTTTTCAACCAAATCTAAAATAAAAGGAACGGCTTATGTACGTATCTTAGGAAACAGGTCTTTATTTAGAAAAATTAATAAAAGCAAAAAAAAATATTTTATTGCTCACCTCGATTAATCATAAAATAATTAAGCAAAATAGAATCAATTATAATCGTAATAGACTTAAACAATTAAATTCATTCTCAATTTTATCACGTATGGTACAGCTACCAAAATTACTTTTGTTGTACTTAAAACAAAATTATATTAAAAGCATAGATTATTATCTATATTATTAATATGCATAGTAAATTGCAAAGAGTGAGTGAGTACTAACTTAATAAATAAAACTAAGTATGCAATATATAAAAAATATTGGACTGACATCACATACAATAACAAAATAATAAAACCTTTTGTAAATTGAACAAACAGTATTAAAGAGATTTGTGGTTTTATTTAATACCCCCAATCATAGTAAATGTCTGAATCTCACAAAACTGTAACCATAGGTTTAAGTTAGGTAAAATAATGAACTTTTCACGCTACCAGCAATGTAAGTAGGCCTTACATCGATAGCTACAGGGATCGTAAGTGGCTGATAACATTCGTGTACTAGTTACCCTTGACGACGAAACTTAATAGTGTCACTTACATTCCTAGGAAAATAATATTGAATTTAACTTTTCGTTGATATGGTAACAAGCACAGACAACTTAGAATAATGGGGCTTTTAAAAAATAATTCCGATGACAGCTGTCAAAACGAACTTTTAAAAATATGATTAAATTTCTACCTGTAGGCCTACTTACATTTCCGGTAGCGTGAAAAATTTAATACGGAATGTATTGACTAATAACATCCTCGGCAGGCGACAAGCTTCGGCTCCGCCTCAGCTCGTATTCGCCTACCTCGGATGTTATTACGTCCTTACATTCCTTGATACTTAAATAACTATAAAGTGATCATACTTTTAACACATTCATATTTTTATAAATGTAAATATAACTAATATACCTTTATATTATATTTTATGATTACTTTGGAATCATCTATATATAATTTTATCAAATACATAAAATAATGAAATGTTTGCATATTTACAATTTTATACACAGTGCTGTAAGGTAAATATTAAACAATATACAAAAATGAGTTTCAATTATGTCTTGTCAAATGGGAAAAATATGGCTTCGCAAATCTGCATTTTTTTATTAAAAAATTAGTTCAAAACCTATAAAGAATGAAATTATTATTATGAAATTCACTTTATCATTCATACCTATACAAAATATTCCTTAAAAACAACTGAAAAATAGACTAAAATATACGTATTTCTATATAGTTTGACTAGATACACAACTGCAGCAGTTGAACACACAAATAAGTGAAGCCTGTCGGCCATTTTCTAGGAGATCAAAATTTCAAATTAAATTGCTGTGTATTACATATTTATTACAAAATTTACCATTATTTTGTAATAATCGCATACTTAATAAATTTGTTTTTTAAACTTAGCTTAAAAAATTGCAAACTGGCTCTTTTTCTCCAACTGTTGTTGGAACCAACTATTCCACATGCTTGCAACATACCTCTCAATTAAATTTTACAATTAAAAATTGTTTATATTAATTTTTTTTATCAGCACTGAATTGCGAAACACTATTTCAATTTGCAACATATCACAAGCTGACATTGACCTTCTACAAAATGGCGTCTAGTTCCACTTTTATCTAGAAGTTCTGTATCTAGCAAAACTATATAGAAATCTGTGCTAAAATACTTTGAAAGGCAAACATCGAATAATGTTTAGAATATTGAAAGTTGCGGTATTACTGTATACAAGGTGTTTAGCGAACCCCAGAAATTACAATAAAAGTAACTAACAATTCAGCATAAGCAATGGCATGCTAATTAGATGCAAACAAAATAGAATGAAAACTAATAAGAATGTTTAGAATTTAGTCAAATTCAGCAAGTTAGACCGATACTGCCACATTTATGTGCATATACAGGGTGTTCGTAAATCGCCTTACAGCTTGTAACTTTGTTATTAATAAAGATATTGATGAAAACTTTCTAGGTTTTAAATGTCTATATGTACGGTACAAAATGCTGTATACCAATTTTAAACAACGACTACTATTTTTGCACAACAGCATATAACTTTTGCTTTTTACGTTTAAATATGTATCTTTAGGTATTTGAGATCGGCGCCAAAAAATACTTTATGGTGGTACACTTAAATCAAAAATTTTTATTGCAGTTTTTTTTAGTTTATTAAAAATATATTTTTTAGAGCAGGCCGTGAATTATGTGAATGTGAAATCACTAAAAACTGCTCAACAAATGTAAAACAAACGCCACTTGCCTTTAGAAGTGCATCACAGCCGAATTACGCCACTGAACTCTATTAAAACATGTAAAACACAATTTTTGTATGGAACTATATAAGTTGCATTTGACAGTTGAAAACTCTAATAAAAGACCTTTACAATGATATGCCCAACTACTCTTATGGTTTAAAATTCGGTTCTGAAAAACTAAAAATACCATTATAATAACGTAATTGCTCAAGCGTAATGTGTTGTTAGATGCTTAGACAATTGTTTCTTTAATTGTACGCCTAATTCCACTAACAACATATGCATAGGCCAATATTTTGTAACATTTTTAAATAACCTGAATAAATCATACATATTCGTAAATAGTACAAAAAGCCTCTACAATATGGTCATAAAAGATCGATGAAATCTTTGATTACATTAGGGAAGCAATATTTAACTCTGTTTTTTCAAATGGCACCATAAGTATTTTTTTTTCTATAGCAACTGTTAAAACGTGCTATTATTAACTAAAATTAGAGGGAAAAGTAGCACTTTACCATCAAGGGTAGATAAAGTAGTACATTAACAGCAAGGATAGATAAAGTATTTTTTCTATTTTGGTTCTTTACTGACTACTTTATGAAACTCATTTGGATTTCATAAAGCAACTCCTAAAAGAATTCAAAATTTTATTTTGTTAGGTTGGTGACAACCATGTGACAAGAAAACCTTCACGCGTTATAAACATAACCTTCAAATTGTAAGTTCTAAAAAAGATTATTTACCGTATTTTCCGCTACTTTGCGTAGCTCGGGTGGGGTGCAAGATAATTCTTCTTCCATCTTATCTTCAAATCTTAGGTATTTTAAAAATTAAATCACTTTCAAATTGTTTGTCTAAATTTTAATTTGACAGTAGTTTGAATTGTATGAAATGACTAAATGTCACCAACAGCCACATATCAAAAACAAAAAACAAAATTTTCCTAATCGATTAAATTTTTAAATTAAAATATAAAATAAGGTAATTTTTAACTTTTTTGGACCAAAATAGAAAAAATAGTATAAAATACACGTTTCATAAGACATTTAAGCGCACTTGTCCATTAGAAAACTCGCCGCAAGCGGCTCGTTTTCTAACTTGGACGCGTGCTCTAAAATCATGTCTTATGAAACTTGTTTTTTAATATACTATTATTTTTTGGTTTATTCTATAGCAACCAAAATAGTATATTAAAAAACAAGTTTCATAAGACATGATTTTAGAGCACGCGTCCAAGTTAGAAAACGAGCCGCTTGCGGCGAGTTTTCTAATGGACAAGTGCGCTTAAATGTCTTATGAAACGTGTATTTTATACTATTTTTTCTATTTTAGTCCAAAAAGTTAAAAATTATCTTATTTTATATTTCAATTTGAAAATATAATCGATTAGGAAAATTTTTGGTTTTTTGTTTTTGTTATGTGGCTGTTGGTAACATTTTAACACATTTCAAACTACTGTCAAATTAAAATTTAGACAAACAATTTGAAAGTGAGTTAATTTTTAAAATACCTAAGATTTGAAGATAAGATGGAAGAAGAATTATCTTGCACCCCACCCAAGCTACGCAAAGTAGCGGAAAATACGCTAAATAATCTTAATTTTTAGAACTTACAATTTGAAGGTTATGTTTATAACGCGTGAAGGTTGTTGTCACATGGTTGTCACCAACCTAACAAAATAAAATTTTGAATTCTTTTAGGAGTTGCTTTATGAAATCCAAATGAGTTTCATAAAGTAGTCAGTAAAGAACCAAAATAGAAAAAGTTATTAAAGCCACCTACTCATTTTTTTGTGAAACTGTTCTTTTAAATTAAATTTATCATTGATTTTTCTTCATTTTTTGGTCTTCTTTAACAATTGCTATAGAAAAAAATGTTGTATTCCACACGACGATAAAGTTTCATTATCTTCTCGATGCTTATTAGCGTCTCGGCTGACGCCTCGACGCTAAAATCGCTCTCGAAGATAAAGTGCAATTTTATCATCTTGTACAATAAATAACTATCTTTCTATTCTGATAGTTGTTTATTCTCTTTTAACCAAGTAAATAAAATACTACTGCTATGACAACAAAATTTTGCAAGATAATTGTAATTATGTCTTAAGGGAAGGTTGACCAGAAAAACAACTTATACAGGATGAGCAGTGGCGGATTACCACACAGGCGCATGCCTGGGGCCTCAGCAAAGCGTAGGCCTCAGAATCGTTGGATGCCTTTTCCTCAAAATCCAAAATTAAATTTTTTTACCTGAGAATGTGATTTTTTCTTTTAAATGGGAATGTGATTATTTTTTTTCTAGTACCTGAGAATATTTTTTTATTTGCGTATCTTATTTGTGTGTTTATGTTTTTATAGATTCCAAAAATAAAAAACGTTACGATTTTCTGCATTGTTCATTTTAGTGAACCATCCTATTCTTAGTAGGGCCAATAGGAGGCCTCCAGATCAGGTTGCGCCTGGTGCCCCACAAAATCAAGATCTGCCGCTGAGGATGAGTCATTTATGTGTCACCTCACTATTACTTCCTAAACTATTAAGAATTTACAACTTTTTTCTTAATAGTTGTTGTTAATTAACAGCTGCATAACCCAAGATTATTATAAAATATACTAGATGTTTAGTAATGCCTTAATTGAACACCCTGTGTATTATTGCATTTTTAGATTCTACAATTAGTTCTAGATACAGGTAACATGATCTTCAAGTCATTGGTTTTCGAGTTATTTGACTTTTTTCAAAAAAATTGACATGATCGGGTGATAAATATTACAAAATTTATATTCTATTTATAAGTTCAGGCTTTACGGTCTTAAAAATTAATTTTAATTTACGAACTTTTATAAACAATATTTAACTACAACAGGTTTTTTTTTTATAAAATAAACCTGTTAGTTAAGAATTGTATTATTTACGATAAATTAATATTCTAGATACTAAAAATTATAAAGAAAGTTACATACGGTGTTAATTTAATGTCCACTTTGCAAAACTTCAAATGTCAATAAATTTTAACACCCAATATTTTTTAATACCATAAAAAAGTAATGAACTCTTTTTTAAATTGATATAGGGCTTTGAAAAATGGGCAAAATTGGGCATAAAAAATCAAGGTTTTTGCGAGCCGATCCAACGGCCATACCAAATGTTAAAAACTCTACGGTTTTTCGTGTTTTTTCTAAATTTAAAATAAGTAACTGCCTAATGAGTTACTTAATGCCACATTCCAAAGTTAACTGTACTGTCATTTGACTGAGCAGTAACGTCACCGACAATTTTCTTAAATGGGACATAAATAATTTCTTACGCAGTTATATAGATTTTTTTTGTTTCAACGAACATATACTTTTACATCACAAACATTTCAGGAAAAATGTAAAAAAATTACCCAAGTAAGCAGATCGGTCATGCATTTAAAGAATGCACTTTAATATATTTGTTAATTGTTTTTAGCTGTTTGTTGTTTAGTTTAAGTGAACAGTCATTTAACAAGAGCTCATTGTCAAAATGGATAATAATAGTTTTCGTACAAATGAATTACTACATATGTTGTTAGCTATTGGTGAAGCAGAATGTGTTGTTAATATCTTCATAAACGAGAAAATAATCTCTATATAACTACCCAAGAAAATATTTTATATTGTCATTTCAGAAAATTGTCAATGATGTTACTGCTCAGTCAGGTGACAGTACAAATAATTTTGGAATGTGGCATAAAGTAGCTCATTAGGTAACAAAGAACTTTTATTAATAGAAAAAACAGAAAATTATCACTAGTCTCGGAAATGGTAGAGGAGGGAGTTGCATTTTTTAAAAGTTATAAAATAGACTTTTTGTTTTATTATCTTAGCACACCTATTTTAATCAAGAAATTTAAAAAAACAAATCAAAAGACAAAAACCATAAAATATTTGGTAGGGGTGTGCGAACCCTACTTTTTTCGAACCGAACTCGAACCAAACTTAGCCAGTAAATATTCGAACGAACCCTCAAACCGAACTCGAACTACTATCGAAATAAGTACTTTTCTCATATTTAAATTTTTTATTGTACTGAAAATTAATTCAAATAAATAATTAAATACACGAAAAAAATCAATTTTCCACTTTATAGTTAGCAACAAAAACAAAAATGAAAAAATAAAATATTTTACATTATTCAAAATGAAAATCTCTTCTTAAATATGAATTATTAATAAATAAATCTGAAAAACAGGTACATCTATGATTACAGCAGATACTGGTACTTTTTCTTGCACCAATCGATCGAGCATATTAAATTCACTATTCCAACGGGTTGGAACCATTTGTACTAGTGCTCTATATGGTTTTCCATTTCTAGTTTGCTCAACTTCAATAAATAATGACTTAAATTTAAAATATTTAACAAAACGATGGAGCATTTTCAGGGTACTGACAGACAACCAACGCGCACGTGTCTGCGCAGGCGCCATTTGAAATATTCATTTCATATGGCGCGAAATTTAAATATAGTTCGAAAAAAGTTCGGTTCGAAAAATTCGAAGCTTCGCACAGCCTTAATATTTGGTATATAAAACCCTACATCAAATTGGAAAAGAGTTTAATTCCATATTTATTAGTGTTAAAAAATACCAATTAAAAAACAAAAGTTACTGATATTTGAAATTTTTCAAATGGGACAGTAAATTATGAACACCCCATATAATAATCTGCTATTTTTAACATACCGCTGAATACTTTATAATCTCCTAATAGTCTACGCAAAATATGAATGGATGAATGTTTTCTTGTATCTAAAATATTAATTTTGTAATATTAGTGCACAAATGTCAAAATGTTTTGAAAAAAGTCAAATAACTCGAAAAACACAAATTATAAGATTATACTGCCTTATCACTTTTATATCTAGACTTAAATGCAGAATTTAAAAATGCAAAAATATACAGTGTTCAATTTAAAATAACAAAGTAATGTGCTGTACAAGCATAACTAAACACCCAGTATAATTGGTAGGTAGTAAGTTTAGGTTACACAACAGTTAATGACCAACCACGTTTATTAAAAAAAATTGATATTTGCAATAGTTTATGTAATAGTAGCGAAGTGACACTTAAATGACTCACCGTGTATACATATCCAGTGAAATTCTTTTAGATTTTTAATAATTTGGTTATGTAACAAATTTTTTATTGTCATGGCTATCAACAATAAAATGGCCCATACCATAGTAACAATATTGTTACATAACAATATGCTAAAAAATCAAAAAGAATCCCAGATTATTTACTTTTCATGTACCATCATTACAGCAAAATCTACTTACAATTTTTGAAACATTCTATATGTTACCACTAAACACCTTTTTTAAAACAGGCTATCAAAATAAGAATTTGATAATATTTCATAAGTAATATAATTGATACCTCCAACATTATTTATTTATTTATGTTAATTACTGTTTGCTGTAAATTTATAAAAAGTATCATGCTCTTTTTCATTAAAAATAGTAAAGTATTTAAAATAAAATTTATCTTTTATTTTACCTTTTAGTTTGAAAGTCTTATTTATATTATATAATTTTTTAAGCAGGCCTTCCTATAAAACTCAATTGTAAACTTCCTAATTAGTTGAATTTTTAGGTTAGTATAAAATTACTTTTTGGACAACATTTTATAAAACCAAGAATTAAAAATTAATAAGCAATTTCCCACTTGACAAAACTAGTGAATCTCACATTGTATCCAGAAATGTAGTGAATTCACATAAGTGTAACAAAGGTGTCAATAAATCAAATATCAACAATGATTAACTTAGAGTAAGGGTTGTAACGAGTGTAAAAAAATGGCAAAGTGGGCTTTGGATGCCACTGTTTTGCCAATTCTACCTACTTACGATCGGCAAAACATTAGTATCTAAATCCTATTTGGCGGTTTTTTTTATGAACACATGTTACAATCCACGTTTTAAGAGAAATATCAATTAATCAAGAATTAAGTCATCAATAAGTCCAATAAACTCATTGTGACAGTAGAATACCTATCTACTGTTGTTCAGCACTTTCTACAATAAGCATAATTGATTGCTGTGGGGCTGCTTCAGATGTAACACCCCGTACACATTCCACTTGATGTGCACCCCAGTCTTTGCGTTGACAAAATGTCGAACAATAAGGTGTACGTCGACATAGTGAACACTCTGCTAATGCTTCACGGTTGCAGTTTGCACACTAAAACAAACAAACACGACGTTAACAAAACCTACAATAAATGATGTTAAGTAATTTACTTGTATTCAACATGATTCATATTTACAAATAAAGCAACACCTAAGAGGAATTTAAAATGTTCAAACCCCAAGCTCATATTTGCGAGTTCGTGATTTCTAATAAATACGTACCTTTTTCTGATGTTCATTATCCAATGCTGGTTGTAGTGTCGAATCAGAATTTCCATCAGGTTGCAGTGCTGCCACCTGTGCTTCGACTCTAGCAGCAAGTACAGCAGCATCTTTGTCACGTTGAAACTTATCCGATTGGCTTTTCCATGCCTCTCGAACTTCGTCAATACCCCTCCTAAATTCCCCTGCTAATCTATTTATATTAGATGCAATATCTTCTAGTCTTTTAAGAATTACAGTTGGATCTGTGTTACCTACAGGTTCCATAAGTTGATATTCATTGGAATCGAGGCCCTCCGCTAGATTCTGCCAAGCCTCCTCTTTAGTCTGCATAATTTGGTTGTCCTCACTATCATCACCACTGTGTTCTCTTCGCTTATTCGAGCTATCCACGTCTTTCCTACGTTTTCGTTTGTATGGCGTGAATAAACGAACCGGACCGGTTGCTGTTTCGTCGTCGCAACAAGCTGCACAAGTGCAGCTCGTTGCATGGGGTAAAATAATTCCCTCATCTATAAGAGTCTGTAAGCTTCGACCTCCGAATCTTATACTTCGTTTCCAGTCTTTACTCGAAGCCCTACCGCAAAGTGCCTCAAACTCGCTAGGTGTATACCAATTGTTACCTAATTTTATACAACGTCCTCGTCCTCCTGATCCGAATCGGCTCTTGTGTAATTCGGCCGATGTGTTTTTGCATCTAACAGGTAGTACTGGCATTCCTGCAGCTTCGCTCCAAGAGCCCGATGCAGCAGCTGCTGTAGTGGACACCGAAACCGGTGTGGCGATTGTGCCACCCCCTGAGACATCCTCTTGTATAACAATGGTCTTCAACTCAGTCCCTGAGCCATCAGTGGCTATGTACCCGTTGTTATCCACGCACAGCATTGGTTTGAAATGAGGCAGTTGATCCTGCGTGATGACATTGAAGGTGCTGGTGATAAGGGACCCAACGGGCAAGGTAACAGGAACACCCGCATGTCGCACAGTTTGTACCGAAATTCGCGGATTTTTTGTTTCCACAACAGTTTCGCCGTTTTCGCCGCCATCGTGCTCGCTCGCAAGATGTTCGGCTTCGGAAATGTCCGGTAGGACGACACCTTCCGAGTTTGAGTTCTCCATCGCCAAAAAGAGTGGTCCAAGATCAATTTCCGAATATAATTTAATTCCAATCGAGATACAGCCGTTATTCAACGATTTCTGATTTTCCACGACGCCAGCTGCTCCATTAGCTGACGATGCCGGATGCACTGTTGGTTACGCAAATGTCCGAGATCCAGGGCGGCGTGAGCTTACATTACACATGCGTGGCGGGAAATTCAAATTATTGGAAGGCATTTACATGCCGTATTTAAAATTACCAACCTAATGGTATAACTTATGTATTTAGAAATTAATTCTTGTTTCGTACTCAAATTATCAGTTGAGAGAGAAGAGACTAATAGAGTGATAGCCCTTCTATAATTAATTTGGCATGACTCAGTTTTCCACATAAAGCAGACGTGCATAGTATATTACATACCGAGGTGGAAAGTGTTTCATTCCTGTCGAGAGATATGCTAGTTGACCAATGCGCGAAGCGCCGCCGTCAACTAATTCTCGAGACAGGAAAACTCTTCACCGAGGTTCATATACTAGTTTTTTCACAATCAGTTATTAATTAATTATTGAGTTTTAAACATAATTTCCATTAATGTTTATTGACAGTTTTATCATAATTTGATTAGTCTACCTTAACAGCTTTAACACAGAGATCTGTGGAAGTGTTGCTAGGTAAATATAAGTATACTGTGGTAACATGTCAACATTTTTATTTATTCTGTCAGTACAGTTTTCAAATTATTTGCTTTGATAACTATTATCATTTTAACGCATATTATGTCTGATAGTGAGTTAGAGTGTACGAGTGGTTTTAGTAATTTAATAAGTTATTGTTTAGTTTTTTATTAAATAGAACATTATTTTCATTGTGGATAGTTTTATTACAATTTGACTACTCAAAATGACACTAACATTTAAGCTGTTGAAAAGTGACGTTTAAGTAGCCGGAAAAGTCTTTTCCAGCTAGCCGGAAAGGACTTTTCCGGCTAGGTACACAATGTATGACTTTCCAACTTTTTAAAAACCGGAAAGTGACATATTACTACTTGATTGTGAACAAACAATATGTATTTCTTATTTTTTTTATTCATGAAAATAACCTGACGCTGATTAGTGATTACGTACACTTATTCCCAAGTGGCGGCGCTGCTTATTTGCATACTAAAAAATGTTTAAACCTCTAGTCATAATGTAAAAAATTAGTTATTAATTCAATTTCTTACATTATTAAAATACAGTACTCTCAATTTCTTCTAGAATACCTACAAAAAGTAAAAAATGATATTTATTATTTTCACAGGTAATACCACAAGTAGCGATAATTTTTTGAGAATGAATTGTCGTTTATCCATGGAAATCGTTGCGTCAAAATTACACGAAAGAAAATCAGCTCAAAAATTTCAGGCTGATTTTGTTGAGTAAAATTTGCAATAATTTGTATGGAATTGACAAATCTTTCTCTAAAAGAATTCTTGTGACGTATTTGGAAAGATTATTCAACAATATAAGAATATAACTTTAATTATCAAGCAAAAATATAAATATTATATAAAAGATGTAAACATCGCCCTAATTTTGCACTGTTTCATTCCAATACGTAATCAGTGGCGAAACGAAATGCAACAATGACGAAATATAATATACCTGAAAACGTAACAGATATATTAAGTTAATTTTCTCGATAGATCTATATTTTTCAAAATTTACGTTTTATTAATTACTTAATGTTTAACTTTTTTGAAAGTTGACGTTTGCGGTGAGGAATAATTCTATTTATTACATCAGAAATTCTATATAGTAAGTATTTAGCGCAATTGGATGGATTTTTGTGGGTGTTTGTATTTGTAACAACGTACGTTTTCTTTATACTAAATATCAAAATTTCTAATTGCGAACAATTTAATTTATAAATGTCTGATTTTAGCAAATCATGTGTTTTTTAATTTTTTTACAATAAAGGTGTTTAAAATGTTTTTAGTTGTTTTAAAACTTACCTACTTCATATTAATTTATTTTGTTTATAATTTTACCATTTTTTTCTGATTTGTCACCAAAATATAGGATCCAAGCATAGGTATTTAATTGTATCGGATGAAGTTGAGGTATTCAGACAAATTTTTTAAATGGCTAATTTTTCTTTTTTTTAATTATTGTATCAAAACGTTTAGTATTATAACCATTACTATATGCAATTTGTTTAATAATTGAAATTTCTGTGTTATAATTAATTTTATCTAAAGGGACCGTTAAAGCCCTATGTGTCATAGATATGATGACAAAAATCGTATGGTATTGTAATGTCTGTTTGTGTAGGTTTTCTATAAACAGCGTATTCAAGTTTCTTAGTTGAATTAATTTTTATATTTAAATCTAAAAAGATAATACACCTATTTTGTTCAGTTTCAAGTGTAAACTTTATATTTGGGTGCAAGCTATTAATAAAAATTCAAAATTTAATAATTAATTGAAATGAACTATCAAAACATAGTAAAATGTCATCAACATAACGAAACCAAAGCATAACTTTCTCAGATTGATTTGATGCGAATATTTGATCTTCTAGATTTTCCAAAATGAGCGAAGCGTTTCACCGGTACATCCCCATATTTTAATATTCTTTACTTATTATGTTTCATAAGTGTGTTAGAATGTCGTACCAGTCCGAACAGTTACTACAAGATTACAAAAATTAAGTTAGAATTTTATTCTATTACCACCGAGGAAAAGTTCAGTTTAAAGGTGGAGTTGTTTACCGTCTCGTATTTCTCAAATAGAAAGCCATTAATTTCTTCTTGAAGCAGAATTCCTCAAATTGTGAATAAATTCGTCAACACTGTTGTAAGAATCACAAAAAAAGATTTTCTAGATATTAATTACTATTTCCATTACCAATTTTTTATGTAGGTACCTAAAAATTATTTTGTGCAAAATTGACATTCTAAAATATGATACTTTATTTGTTACACACATATGGCACTTCCTTAGTATGGGACACCAAGTGTAAAGTGTAAAAACTACTAATTTTTTTCGATATTTAAGGCCATATTAATTATGGACATTTATACCCCGTGTGGGGTTGCTAGTCCCCCATCGGGCGCATCCCCAGAAGGCGGATCGGGGAAGGCCCGTCAGATATGGCGGGTACCAGAGAAATTAAATATCCGGAACGGACCAAAACTAGCACCGATTCGAGGGCAGAAGAGAAGTGAGAGTTCCAACGGCCTGGAGGAGAAATGTCGAACAAACCGTCGGAATAAGCGGTTACCTGTATCGAGCTGACAGCCTATATCATAGGGTGGATGAGCGAGTACAGTTAAGAGCACTCTCTTGCCCTTGGTGCATGAAAGTGCATCAAAAGGCGAACGAACCAAATGTATGGTCAACGGCATAGGATGTTGAACGCAACGGGAAACGACAACATTAAAGATCCTGATGGATATCCCTAGTATACACTGTGTCCATAAAGTAACCACCCCCCCCCTAACGACTTGATATATTTCTACAAAATTTGGTGTGCTGTAATGGGAAATTAAATACTATTTTTCAGACCATATTAAAATTTTGTATCATCCAAAATGGCGACTGGGCGCTATTTTGAAATTTTTTTTTAAATAGAAAGGGGGGTCGAGTGACACCTCATTTGAAAGGTCTTTTAATTCTGCGTCTGATCCTAGAGTTTCAAAGAAAAATATTCAGCCATAACAAACAAAATGGCGGATTTTAGACAAATGGACTCACTCAATTCAAAATTGTTTTGATTTTTTTATCCAGGGTCGAGTGACACCTCATTTGAAAGGTCTTTTAGTTCTGCGTTTGATCCTAGAATTACAAAGAAAAATATTGAACCATAACAAAATGGCGGATTGTAAACCAATGGACTCACTCAGTTCAAAATTGTTTTGATTTTCTTATCCAGTAGTCCACTTTTTCACTTGCAGGACTAAATTGTCCCAGAAATATCTCAGGTGGCTTGGAATAATATTGAAAACGTTATGTTCCAACAAGACGGTGCGCCGCCTCATTATTATAGGCCTGTTTCTGACTTTCTCAACGGACATTTTTTTGGCAGATCGATTGTTAGGCGGGGGCCTGTAGAATAGCCGGCTCACTCCCCAGATTTAACTTTCCTAGATTTTTTGTATGGGAATATCTGAAATCGAAAGTGTACAGAACCCGTCCAGAAACAATTGAAGAACTAGAGCAACGCATTACAGAAGTTTGCAGAATTATCACTCCAGAAACTTATGAAAATGTAAGGCAGGAATTTTCTAACCGACATTTTATGTGCCAAGAAGTGAATAGTAAACATTTCGAACACTTAATTTAATTAATTTAAGCTTTAATTCTTAGTTTTTTTTAATAGACTTCTTTATTTTCAAACATTGTCATTTTGTTATGGCTGAATATTCTTCTTTGAAACTTTAGGATCAGACGCAGAATTAAAAGACCTTTCCAATGAGGTGTCACTCGACTCCCCTTTCTATTTAAAAAAAAATTCAAAATGGCGCCCAGCCGCCATTTTGGACGATACAAAATTTTAATATGGTCTGAAAAATAGTATTTAATTTCCCATTACAGCACACCAAATTTTGTAGAAAAATATCAAGTCGTTCAAAAGTTAGTTGGGGGGGGGGGGTTACTTTATGGACACAGTGTATACAACATAATGGCGAAGTTCAATACAAAATGTTCTGGAGTATCAATTCCCCCAATCGGATCTCCGGGGGGAAATGCATTGAAAGTAGTCAAAACACTCAAGCATACATATACAAGTAAAACACGTTTAGCTACTTGGAACGTGAGAAGTATGTTCCAAGCAGGAAAGATTCATAACACCATTAAGGAAATGGAAAGAATGAAAATAGATCTAATGGGTATCAGCAGTATCCAGTATCTGATAGAGTATTATTAGTACAAATAAAAGCAGAACCAACTAATATTCACATAATACAAGTGTATGCCCCAACCGCAGACAAGGAAGGTGAGCAAATAGAGAAATTCTACAACGAAATTACAGAAGTAATAAATAAAATAAAGAAGAACGAACTCATAATTATAATGGGGGATTTTAATGCTAAAATTGGACACGGAAAAAAAGGAGAATATATAGGGGAATACGGTTTAGGCGAAAGAAATCCTAGAGGAGAACGTCTAGCAGAATTCTGCTCAGAAGAACAATATGTTGCCACCAATACAATGTTCAAACTCCCACCAAGGAGACTGTAGACATGGAGAAGTCCCGCAGATAACAAGAATAATATCGTAAGGAACCAGATTGATTTTATTTTAGTTAATAAGAGATTTAGAAATAGTATTACTACAGTAAAGACCTATCCAGGGGCAGACGTGGGATCAGACCACAACCCAATAGTAGCAGTGGTCAAAACAACACTAAATCGTATAAAAAAGAGTACAATTCATACAAGTATGGATATATCAAAGTTAAAAAATCAAGCAATAGCACAACAGATACGGCAAGAATTGGAAGAAAAATTTAAAACAATAAAAACTAAAAAATTAGTTGGAATAGATGAGCTTTGGAAAGAAATAAAACAAGCAACGAACGAAACCACTGAGAAACTTCTGAAACCAGAGAAAACAGTGAAAAAGAGAAAGGAATGGATGACAGAAGAGATAATACAACTAATGGATCAAAGAAGACGGATGAAAAATATAAATGAAAAACAATACACTAGTATTAGCAGAAAAATAAAGCAAAAAATTAGAGAAGCCAAAGAAAATTGGTTAAAGACAGAATGTGAAGAAATTGAAAAATTAGAAGCGTTACATGACTCTCATAATAAATATAAGAAAATCAAAGAAGCAGCAGGCATTTATAAAACAAAAAAATCCGCAGCCCTAGTAGATGATAAAGGGAATACTATTATCGATATTCATGAAAAACTGAAGAGATGGGAAGAATATATAAGAAAATTATTCAGTGACGAACGACCAGATAAACCTATAATACCTAAAATCGTAACAGGCCCGTTAATAACAACAGATGAAGTGAGAACAGCTATTTCAAGAATGAAAGATGGAAAAGCGGCTGGAACAGACCAAATGCATATTGAGGTTTTTAAACAACTAAGTGACGAAAACAAAATTATACAATAAAATTTATGACACAGGTGTAATACCGAAGGAATGGCTAAATTCAACTTTTATTACTCTTCCGAAGAAAGATAGCGCTAAAACATGTAATGAGTACCGTACTTTAAGCCTAATGAGTCACCTGCTGAAAACGTTTCTGAAAATAATACACGGCAGAATATATAAGAAATACGATCAGATAGGAGACACCCAGTTTGGATTCCAAAAGGCAATAGGAACGCGCGAAGCGTTATTCTGCATGCAAGTGTTGTTCCAAAGATGTAGAGACGTTAATTGCGATGTATACGCATGTTTTCTGGATTACCAAAATGCCTTTGATCTAGTGCAACATCAAAAAATGATTGAAATTTTAAAGAGAACAGGGCTAGACGACAAAGATATTCAAATAATTACCAACTCATATTGGAACCAAGAAGAATTGCAAACTCTGCTTACCAAAGTTAATGAAGCTAGTAAGAACTACGGCCTAAAATTAAACTGCAAGAAGACCAAATATATAGTGATTTCCAAAAACCCTGTACCTCCGGGACAATTATATGCTGATCAAGAACAAATACAAAAAGTTAATAAATATACTTACTTAGGAAGTACCATAACAGATCAATGGGATCATTCTGTGGAAATAAAATGCAGAATAGCCAAGGCCAGATCGGCATTTATAAAAATGAGGAAAGTTCTGTGCAGCCATGATATAACAAAGAACACAAAAAAAGACTTATAAGATGCTACGTTTTCTCCACACTCCTGTATGGGGCAGAATCATGGACTCTGACAGAAGCTTCATGCAAAAAACTGGAAGCCTTCGAAATGTGGTCGTATCGCCGCATGTTAAGGATTTCCTGGGTCGACCATATCATAAACAGAGAAGTATTGCTAAGAATGGGGAAAAAACCGAAATAATTAAACTATAAAAAAACGAAAATTAGAATAAGTACCTAGGGCATATAATGAGAAACACAGAAAGATATGGTATCCTACAATTAGTATTACAAGGGAAAATCCAGGGAAAAAGGGGACCAGGTAGAAGGCGTATATAGTGGCTGAAAAACCTCAGGCAATGGTATGGTAAAACCACAACGGAGCTCTTTAGGGTAGCGGTTAACAAAACAAGAATAGCCATTATGGTTGCCAACATCCGGTAACGGATTGGAACGCTAAGAAAAGAAGATTGAATGAAATATATAGGAAGTGTTTGAATGAAAAGCTTAAGATATTTAATTTACACATATATCTATGCCATTTATTAAATAGCTAGATTTCATAATTTAATTTAATAAATCGCTAGGCATTTAATTAAATTTCGAGAATTCAATAAATATCTTTGTTATTTAATAATAATATCTGAATATTTAATAAATAACTGAATATTTAACAAATATCTTTGCTATTCAATAAATAACTAGACATATAATTAATTTAGTGCATATTTTAAATAAATGTTCCTGTTACCTATAATTAAATCGCCGGATATTTAAATAATAAAAGTCTGAAATTTAAAATTTTAAATCGCCAGACATTTAAAGCTTTAACTAGCAGACATTTAAAGTATTAAATCGCTCACATTAGTATCCCAGACCGCCAACAAAGTAGCTGACGTCTGAAGGTAAAATTTGGAACTACAATAAGAAGAAAAGCAATGTGTATAGCCATTAGATGCAACACTCATTTTAAATAAAAATTAAAAAATAAGTACATTTAAAATTACGTTTAGCTCAAACATATTTTGTACAGTATCTCAGTGTAACGCCTAATCCAGTAAAAAAATTTCATTGTACTTACATATTTCTGCATAAAAACTGAGAGTTGTGCAAAGAAGGAGCCATTGCAGCCAGCAGAATTTCCAGATTTGCTGGTACACCTTAAAGTGTTAACACCCCCACTTAGCGGCTGTTGTATTACTTAAAATGTTATTTTCATGGGGAGGTGAATAAAGTGCCTACGATTATTATCAACATAAGCCGAAAACATCATTACCGGCTTCTATTTTTATTGAGTATCTGTATATAAAATACTTAATCACTTTAACAATATCTATTTATTTAAACCTTATACGTATTTCGGCATGTTTACATGCCATTGTCAAAGGTTATATGAAAGTAAACAGTTAGTGTTGTTATAGCAATAGAACTTTTTTACTTATCTTGGTAATCGTCTGCAGATGACTTGATTTCTTATTCCAAAATGTCCAGTAGAGGAGAATTTAAGAGATCAATTTGCTCATTCATTAACGGTACAGTTTTTAAATGTTTGTGAATTTCAAAAGCTTCTAGTATATCTAATTTACGTTTATCATCACAAAAGTGTAAACATTTTATGGTGTTGTTAGATGTCATTGAATGATTTTGTTCTAGTAAGTGTTTAGCGTAATTGGATTTATGTGGGTGTTTGTATTTGTAACAACGTACGTGTTCTTTATACCTAATATCAAAATTTCTAATTGTCTGGCCTATATAAACCGAATTACAATGCGAACAATTTAATTTGTAAATGCCTGATTTTAACAAATTGTCTGTTTTTGATTTTGCATTAAACAAAGTGTTTAAGATGTTCCTAGTTGTTTTAAAGCTTACTTTATATTTATTTGTTTTGTTTATAATTTTAGCAATTTTTTCTGATTTCTCACCAAAATATGGGATCGAAGCATATTTAATTGTATCGAACGAAGTTAGGATATTCGGATAAATTTTTTGAATGGCTAATTTATAATCTTTTTCTTTAATTAATGTATCAATAAGTTTAGTATTATAACCATTACTGTATGCAATTTGTTTAATAATTGAAATTTCTCTATTATAATTAATTTCATCTAAAGGGACCGTCAAAGCCCTATGTATCAGGGACCTGTATGCTGCTAATTTATGTGTTTTATGGTGACAAGAATCGTGTGGTATTGTAATGTCTGTTTGTGTAGGTTTTCTATAAACTGAGTACCTACTCAAATTTATTAGTTGAATTAATTTTTATGTTTAAACCACATATTATACAGGGTCGCTATTATGTATGGGACCAAAGCACCCCTGGTCAAACGGTTTGAGATATGCGTTTCATATTTGGTACCTATATGTCAATTTAAGGTTATTTTTCATATTCTGAAGGAAAAAAAAATTTTTTTGCATATAAGTAGTTTTTAAGCGCGGCCGCTATCTTGAATTTTTTTAAACAGCAACCTAGTCTGTGTGATACATCAATAGAAAGCTTATTTTTTTCTCCTTTCAAAAATATTAAACATGTATAGGGTTACATGAGAAAATAACGCAGAAAAATTAAAAAAACATTTGAGGCATGCTTAATTCGTCGCTGCACATTTAGTGAAATCTAGTAACCATTGCATTAACAAGACTCTTTTTTTTTAATTTTAAAAGGCGCATTCATTATTGCCTAGAAGTAAATGGGCAGCAATTTGAACATCTCCTCTCTTAACTACTGTTAATTAATAATGTTGTTTTCATTTTTATTTAAGAAATGTTGATTGTTATCCTATTAATTTTAATTACTGTTTGTGTTTTATTTATTTATGACGTTTTGTTAATGCAAGGGTTACTAGATTTGAGTAAATGTGCAGTGACGAATTAACCAAGTACACCAGCTCATTCATGATTCAGTCATACATTATTTATTTTTGTAGTTGTACACTTGCACTTTTAGTATTATTCATTTTGTTATTGCATTTCAGATTTCTGGCTTCAGTTACTGGTTATTGCACGAGCTCGCGCTGTCGACAAATAAAACTCATTCAGATAATATCGTTCTAATACTTTTTATTTTTTGCAGGTTAGTAGTAAAACGGTAGATAATAGATAATCACAAATAATGTGTTTTAGAAGTATAGATATTATAAGTAACGCATTTGTATATTCATTTTAAAACTATCTAACACCGAATAAACTCTCAATAACAAATGCAGCCTTTTGTTTTCTTTTTTTTTTGGTAACTTTCAGCCTACTACAAGAAAACAGTTTTTTTGCTTAAAACTCTGTAATAGTACGTTAAGAACAAATAAAATGAAAATACTGAGGAGCAGAATAAGAAACGAAGAAATTAGAGAAGAATGTGAAGTAGACGATGTAGTGAGATGGAGAAGAAGAAGAAAGCAATGGAGGGAACATGTCCGGCGAATGGAGGAAGATAGAATAGCCAAAATATGCATGAACAACATATCACATGGAAATAGACCAAGAGGAAGGCCCCTAAAAAGGTGAAAAGAAAGCTGGACATCTGGATCACAAGAACACGCTTGAAAATCGAAGTAAAACAGGTCAATGACCTATTAAGAAGAAGAAGAAGTAAATAAGTAATAAGTATTTGATCAATAATAATCAATCATTGGTTATAAATCAAATATTTTAAATTTTTTTCCATGTTAATTTAGTAATTAACACTCAGTGAAGACTTCCTTAGTTCATTCGCCTTACAAAGTCCACCATAATGTGCAATATCTTGCTCATTCTGTGAAATAAGTACTCAACTAATAAGTAACTTTGTATTGAATACATGTATATTTATGTTTGGGAAGTGTTGTATTAAAGATGTAGTTTGTTATCTATTATTTTCCAAATAACTCTTTGGCCCTAATCAGGTCATTACAATTTTAAAATTTGTAAAAATAAACCTATTAAACCTTACATCAAAGAAATTTCTTACCGTTTACGAGAGCCCCATGCATGGGCCCCTTATCTTGGACACCCTGTGTGTTAAATATCTGGATATATCTGCATGTATTTAAACATTTGCTATGTTTCGCAAACATTTAATAAATGTCTTTAGATGACCTTGACTGTCGAAAAACGTAAGTAGTTTTCACACTTTACACTTGGTACCACCTATTTGGAAATTACAATGCTTTTCAAATGATGAACCTATTTATTGATAAACCATCCTTTATTTTATTAAAAATTAGAAATACAGTGCAAATACCCACCAGTTTTACAAAAATGTAAAATAAACGCATTTATTCATATTACCAACACAAATCACAAATTTGCATGTGGTTTCAATTGAGCTTTCAGTGCTTCTGCCAATTTTCTTCCGAAATCAGAATCAACTTGAGAGAAGTTCTTTACGGCACGTTCTTGAATGAAATCAGAAGCATCTTTGAGATGGCCAGCAATATTGGAAACAAGCCTCTCACGATGAGCAGCATCCAAAGTTTTCTGATAGAAGACCCTAGGTTGTGAATAGTTGTCCTCATCACCACTATCGTAGCGCTGAACATCCCCAGAAACAGCAAAAGGCGGTTGCAGAGCTTTAGCTCTTGCATCATTTCCAGGGCCACCAAAACTATTAGGATGATAATTAGGATCACCGCCTTGGTTGTGAATAGCTGAAGGGCCATCTCTTTGATAATTACGGACTTTGAATGGACAATTTACAGGCAACTGCAGATAGTTAGGGCCCAGTCGGTGACGGTGGGTGTCTCCATATGAGAAGAGACGGCCCAACAACATTTTGTCAGGAGAAGGTTCAATACCAGGAATCAGATGAGCAGGGCTGAAGGCAATTTGTTCAACATCGGCATAGTAGTTTGCAGGATTGCGGTCAAGAACAAGTTTACCAACAGGAATGAGAGGATATTCACCATGAGGCCAAACTTTGGTCAAATCAAATGGATTAAATTTGCTTGCAGCAGCTTGTTGTGGAGTCATTACTTGAATAGACATCGTGTAAGAAGGATACTGGCCATTGGCAATTGCGTTGTATAAATCTCTAATACCATAATCTGGATCCGTGCCTGATAAATCACCAGCTTTCTTTGGATCAATGCATCGGATACCCTGGTCAGTTTTATAATGGAACTTGCAATAAACTGGTTTACCTTCTGCATTAACCAGTTTGAAAGTATGTGAACCATAACCGTTCATATGTCGGAATCCATCAGGAATGCCTCTATCAGAAAACAAAAACATAACTTGATGAGTTGTTTCAGGTCGAAGAGTGATGAAATCCCAAAACATATCAGGATCCTTCAGGTGGGTTGCAGGATTTCTCTTCTGCGTGTGGATAAAATTGGGAAACAGAATTGGATCCCGAATGAAGAAAATTGGAGTGTTATTTCCCACCAAATCCCAAATTCCATCTTCAGTATAGAACTTGACAGCAAATCCACGAGGGTCACGAACAGTATCTGCAGAGCCAGATTCTCCTCCTACAGTAGAGCAACGAACAGCAACTGGAGTTCTCTTTCCAATTGTTGAGAAAACTTTAGCGGCACAATATTGCGTAATGTCATGGGTAACTTCAAAATACCCAAAAGCTCCAGCGCCCTTAGCGTGCACCACACGTTCTGGTATACGTTCCCGATCAAAGTGGGCCAGTTCATCAAGGAAGTGGTTATCTTGTAACAGAATCGGTCCTCTAGGACCCACCGTCATGGTGGCATCCTTGACGATTAGCGGAGATCCATGTCCAGTAGTTGCAGAACTGGTATCCTGAAAGAAAAAGTTCTGCATTAAAATCAAGCTTACAAGTATGAAAAATTAATTATAGATTGGTAATTGGTTGAATAAAGGGATCGAACAAGGCCAAAAGGTCTCAAGGATTTTTGAGTGTTACTGGTTACCCCTAGGTACTGGTTATGTTAAGTTAAATGAGGGTAATAATAATAATCATTATGTAAATAAGAATTAATGCTCAGAAGTAGGTATTCAACATGCTTTAATTAAATAAGTTTAGCTTTTATTGACTAAAAAGTTTTATGACTCAGTTCAGATTATATTTAATAATAATAATAATAATAATAAAATTGTTATCGAGTCTACATATTTCCGATAAATTTCACATGATTTAAAGTTATTTTGTTAAGTGAATAAGTTGATTTTATTTTCTTGTGTCGGTTCTTTATCAATCAATCTAAACGAATTCGGGCATTTCTTGCAGCAATTTTGGAATAATTTTATAGCAAATCAATTTTTGTAATTTTTTAAGCTATTTGCATTTACTTTATTGATTCAATTCACGTTAATTGCTCTAGTAACTCTAATTTGATTTTAGATAATTCCAGTCAATTTAAGAAAAATACAATATTAACGAACTTTTTCCATAAATCAGTAAGTCGGGGTGTGAACATTTAAATCAAGTTGATTTAAATCATAATTTAAATCAAACAATTTATACAAAAGATCCTGTGATTTAAATCAATTGGTTTTTGAGTGGGGTGTCGTTTTCATGTGGAATTTTGTAATTAATACAATAATGTGCATAATTTGTCAGTAAGCTAGAATAGAATAGCATTACATAAATGTGACACTTGAGCATAATCAGAAATGTTTTACCAAACCCTATTTATCAAGTAAAGAAGCATGAGTAGTTCGTCGTAATCAGCCTTTACGTCCCACTGCTGCGAACCGGCACTCTTCTCTGCCACGTACTCTCCTTAGCGCTAAGGTGGAGTACGGGGGACCTACAGTTTAACGTCGAATCCGAACGACTTAATTCCAGAGAAGGTTTCAGGCATTAAGACTCCACGGCTGCCTACACCGGATTGGGGAATGTGAGTGGCGGGTTGCGGCATGGCTTCGGCGGGGAATCGAACCCTAGACCTTCAGCGTTAGAGACTGAGCGCCCAACCTCTGAGCTACCGCCACTCAACATGAGTAGTTAAACAGTGGGAATTCTGTACCGAAAGTTGCCTCTGCGAGGTTGTGTGCAAGGTGTTTGTGCAGGTTGATGATGGGGACGTGCCTGGGGGTTCGCCTCTGCGTTGGAACAAGTGTGGGCGTAACTGGAGGGGTGGTTGGTGTATGTGTAGTGGTGTAGCAAGTTGGGGAGGCGTGTCTGCCAGTTTGGAGGGGGACGTGGTCTGCGTCGGTGTTACGTGCAGCACAGGATTATAATGAATTAAGCACCTCCCATATAAAAAAACGCCAAATACCTGCGCCAGCGCAGACACGAACCCCGACATCCCCAACATTAACCTGCACAGAGACCACCTTTGGCCCAGAACCCTCACTGCTTAACTACTAGCTTCAATTTTTTATTCAAAAGGGTGACACAGAAAACTTAGCGAACTGCGACACGAACCACATTGTAGCTCATCCCTAGCTCTATTAGCCCTATAGAACATAAAAAAATAGTGTAGCCAGTTTTTGGGCAATATTTTTATGAACAAATGAATGAATATGTTGAAATGTGTAAGCGTTCTGTAAACCCATTTTTGAGTTATAATTTGCTCAAGTGATCGTAGCGGCAGCCAGTTTGAAGCTAGTAATTTCGGAAGTAAGCGTTCGATTCGTTTTCCAATAAATACTACCAAAAAAAACATGTCTAACTTCTGCTTTTGGTTTCGGATTTTTTGAAAGCTTATTTTCCCGATGAATTTTTGATATACCCCCACATTCCGAAGCTCGTCGAAATCGGACTGTGTTTGGGAGTTACGAGGGGGCGCACGCACACTCATACACTTATATACAGGCAGACATTTTTTTCATAACCTATTTTAGTGTGTTTTGGGTAAATTTATTTAATATCAAGTTCAATTTCAGGGGTCTTTTCAGATTCATTTTATATTTACATATGATTGTGTTAGGTGTAAGGTTAAAACAAATAAATATTGTTGAAGTAATAAAGCATGTGATTCAATAATTTTTTTTCTTTCTAACATCTGTTGTAGTGGTGTAAATTCAGATTTCTGCCCAGGGGCAAGAAACAGAGAAATCACCCTCCCCTTCCTACCGTGGCAGAATTCGAAATAACTTAACATCAATAGCCCTAAATGCAATATAGTGTTTGCATTTGCCACTAAAACAATGCCGACAATTGTGTGACACATGCACATGGGAGCCCCTCCCCCGCCTCATTTTGGCGATAGAGGTGGCACGTCGCAGTTGCATGTGAGCGAAGATAAACACGGTTATGAGTCATAACCTATAAGAATGAAACAGTGTGGACAAGAACGCCACGTTTTTGATTGGCTCCGCCATCAGGCGATGGCAGGGTTTTATGAAACGGTGTGAAGATAACGTCAAATAGAAATAGAACACAAAAACCTTATTACTAGATATTAAGTATTTATTTATTGTTCTACCTGAAGTATTTAAAAATTATTTCTAAAATATTAGCTAAAAATGAATTAAAATATCTGTTAGCTATAAGAAAACATCAGTTGGATTCTTTACTCAGACAGGTTAATCAGGTTATCGATAAATGAAAACGCTTTCTCATGCATAAGTACGAAATTATAAAACAATGTGATGAAGGGTCACAATCGCTAACGACTGATAAAGAGTTTGACAGTATTTAATGATAATATCAGTGGACCTACTCAAATGAAGTGTTAAGTACTTGTACTCATCTATTGAATTTCTGCTTATGTACTTTGAGTATCTCCTTTAATGGAATTTAACAGCATTTGATGATACCTCTACAGATAGCTCTAACTGTGCTCCGGCGTATGTCTTTATTAGATTATTAAACGAAAACAAAAATACAATTATTTTCAAGATGTGGTGCACGAACTTTTCAATTATTAGATTATGTCTTGTTGCTAACAGCTGCGACTACCTCTTTATCCAAAATATTTTATTCTTTGTTGGTGTGTTTTAAATTTTAAGAAGAAATACCCAGTCACCGCCACCAGAGGTCAAATTTGGAAAATATGAGAGATGTTTCTCGAATTATAATAATGGTGGACATAACAAAACGGGACGTATGCTTAGTGATTTTATAAACTATGTCAAAACTTTTTACAATAAAAGTATTTCCACTAAGCTGTCATATAGCGGAATGGGACGTTTCGCCGTTAAAAATTTCTTGTTTCGACCTCTTCCAGTTAATAATTTTACAGATTTCTTCAAATATCAAAAACCACTTATAACATTAAGTGTTCTGTGCGAAGCCATTAAACAATTGTCTTTAGTTTAAATATTTGGGCATTTTTATAATACTGTAATTAATTGTTTGGTTAATACTGTATTTAGGCGCTTAGTGTTGAATTTTTGATTTTGTTTTTCTTACGTCAGGTTAGGTTAATAATAAAATTAATAAACATGTATTTATAACTTTTATAAAGAGTAAAATTTTTTGAGAAACTAATAATAAAAAACTTTCCCATTTGTTGCATGCTTTTTGGAAAACATTGTATACTGGATTGGCGGCGAAATAGCCGACGGCAAAACGACGACGGCGAAACGACAGACGCCGAAATGGCAACGTCGGAACGACGACGGCAAAACGTCCTAGACCGGTCACATAGCAGTTGTATAATTAAATAACGCATAGCCCTGATTTCTACTTTAGCATTTAGTCAGTATTTAAATTATAGAGCAATCACTTAATAATAAATCCCGACATAATTCTTTTAAATATACAGGTTGTTTCAAATTGCGTATTAACTATGGGGATCTCGCTTATTTGAAGAGATACGAAGATGGTTAAATCAGAGAAAAGTTGTAGAATTTTATGCCAACAATTTTAAAAGAATTATTTACGGGATTAAAAAAGCATGGAGCTTGTTTAGATACATATTATTAATATGGCCAGTTGGTTTATTATCTCCAGCTATTTGACAACGAAGTTGATAAGCGTAGAATATGCATGGTCAGGGGTTTTAAAAGTAATACAGGAAACAATTTTATGAAGCTTTGCAAAAATATTTTTGAGTGTAGAACCTCTGGCTTAGCTCAACAATACAGTAACACTTAACGAAACGATGTATTTCAAATAATGCAGTTGTAGTTGTAGTAACCTTGCAAAATCGTGCAACATGTTTCACGTATAACGGAATGGATTTGAGTAAGTCCATTCTTTTTGTTTACTTATTGAATTTCAACAAAAGTCCAGTCTTTGGGCCAAATAAGTGTACGATAATTTTTTCTATGACCTGTGTAATACCCACAACAATTAATTTATATCGGAGGTGTACCCATAAATCGTAAAATGTTTTTAACTGTGCTTATAAACTATTGCAAGCCGTCGAAATAAGTGTATAAAATTATCAATCTAAACTTTTACACTTCCAATTGGAGTTTTTTCCACTGTGTAATAAATACAAAAATTCCACACGAGTAATAATAATTCTGCGTTAATTATGTAAACGTCAATTTAAATCAGTAATTGAATTTCCGTGAAGGTAAAAAAATATGCACCTAAAGTGCATGTCATGGTTATGGCAGCCGCTATGCGTGCAACAAAATGCCTCACGACGACAAACCGGACTTACAACAATTATTAAATATTATTTTGCTCAAAAACTATGTATGTAAACTTTAATATTAAAATTTCAGCTCTCTGAAATAATGATTATATAAAATATAACACACTACAAATAAAAAAGATTATAACAGAGTATTTTGTTATTTTCAAAGTAACTACATTAAACATTACAAAGCCGACATGGGATATAGTAAACAATTATAAAAATTTCTACTTGGATACAGATTTGAGATTTCATTTAATATTTAAAAAAAAAAGTTGATTGTTTACCAATCTTAATAAAAAAAATATCTCCACAATGTAATCTCGTATTTACCTCAATATTTGAAAAAATAGCAATTCACGATGTTTTTGATTAACAAAAATAGATAAACCTACTACAAAATATTTCATGAACCATGCGATTCTGTCTTTAATCGTATATCAGCATGGTTTGCAAAATATGGTCTAAATAATTATTTATTTGGTTGGTTTATAACATTACGTTCTTTTCTTGTCCGAATATCCATGAAATAAGGGGAAATCACATGGTTAGTGCCATGGTGGGAGTGATTTTCTGCCTTCAGGTTGAGCACTCGTTCAACCAATGCGATTATTCCGGGTTCAATTCCCAACAAAATTCGATTCTTGGGTATTTAAAAAAAATTCTAAGAACATAATAATTTAAAAAATGTAATTTTATGGAAATTGAATTCAGGACGCCCGCATTGGCCGGAGAGGGGTCTACCTCATGACCACTGGCACCAGGCACGTGATTTGCTTTTATTGCAAGGATGCAAAACAAGCCTGTAATGTGATAAAATTCTGTAACAACCTACTTTGATTCTAGCGTGTGATTTGCAAACCACCCATTACTAAAATATAGAAAAAAACATTAAAAAAGGAACATAATAAATTGTAATTCATCGGAAAGACAGGATTGTATGTCACCGCTTCCCTACTTTACTGTCATCATTATTAACTAATCGACCATTACTGTCGTATATTTTGTTTGTAATTTTCGTTATCTAGCGGTAACTTTACTTACTGCAATTAATTAAAAATACCCTTTGTTTGAGGCTTCACCATTGCTTTCCGGGTAAAAATTATATATTATTACGCAAAAATTTAAATTACGCTTCAATTTTCATATAAACAAACATACTAAGTTTACTAAAAAAATAACTAAAAGGCACGTTTCTTTTAAAACAGCAACCAAAGTAAAAATTTTTAAAAAAAGGGACGAAAAATTGCACCACTTCAAAAAATAGTTGAAAAAGTAACTGGGTACGAGCCCTGAAATAATTAACTTTTAACAACTTTGTTCAAAAATATTTTAAATTATACAGAGTGCAACAAAATGGTGGGCTGGCTAAACACAGATGTATTGTACACACTGAAATGATCAAAAAAGTTCAGGTAAACACGTGTCTTAAATTGAAGGGAGCTAGGGCCCCGTGAAGGGGGCGAATGAAATTTAAGTTTTAATTAATATCGCAAAACACCCTTTAATACAAAGTAATGACATTCAACATTCGGTTTACTACTAGAAAGTGTTACTATCTAACAACATCTAAATAAAATTATTTAAACCAGAGGCGCTCCAAACGTGGGGGGAGGTCAGTTTTATTAATTATTTTTGTAATCTTTAATTTTCTTAGCATTTTGACTGAGTAATATGATTCCTACGTTAAAAAATGCCTAAAATTGGTACTCTTTTTTTATTTCGTACTTATCTATTGCCTTTGGATACAAAAAACTTAAAGATAATGGATAACAACTATTAACAAAACGTAATTCTTAGTTGTTAAGCAATAATGGTTGTCCAAATAAAAAAAAATAAATAAAAAAAAAATCTGAGCGGCCGTAGCTCAGTGGTAAGAGCGCGGGCTACCAATGCAGCGGATCCGGGTTCGACTCCCGGCCCGGTCGTTCTCCCTCGCAAGGCAACGGGAAACCAGCGAGGTGGATTTTTCCCCAGGAAAACCTTTCTGGAGAAGAAGTGCATGCACTTCCTGTGGTTCGGACCCCATGTTAAACTGTAGTAGGTCCCCTATGTCTGTCTGTGCACATTATCTATCGCCGCGCACCAAACACAGACATAGGAGAGAGGTCGCCAACACCCTGAATAGGGTATGGCACTAGAAGAAGAAGAAATAAAAATCGAAATCAAATTGCTAACAAAGAAGTGACAACCATTATTGCTTATAATAATTACGTTTTGTTGTTAGTTAGTTGCTATTCGGTATTTTTACGTTTTCTGAATCCAACGGTAATAAATTACACAAAATAAAAAAAACATTTATCTCATTCTGAAGACGAAAAATGTTTAAATAGATTTTGGAAAATTACTACTCGTAAAAAAAATTAAAGAGTATCATTTTTATGCATTTTTTAACGTAGAATCATATTGCTGACTGAAATTGGTAAAAAAATCAGAGACTACAAAAACAATAAATAAATATAACCTAGCCCCCCCTCAGTTTTCGACGCCTCTGGTTTTAATAATTTTATTTGGATGGTGTTAGATAGTAGCACTTACTAGTAGTAAACTGTATGCCAAATTTCATTACTTTATATTGAAGGGCGTCTGAGATATTAATTATAACTTAAATTTCAATCGCCCCCTTCAAGAGGCCCTAGCTCTCTTTACAAGCATTTTAAGACACATGTTTACATGAACTTCTTGATCATTTCAGCGAGTACAATACGTGTATGTACAGCCAGCTCACCATTTTTGTTACACCCTATATAAATATATAATTTGCATGACTGGGCGCTCGTGTAATGTCGGACTTACCGTCGTTTTACGTAGGAGTGATAGAAACCTTAGCGTTTTCGTGAAAAAAAATCATTTTAATTTTTTTCAACGATTACTTATGTTTACACAAGATCAACCAACGGAAAAAAAACGTATCTGCCAAAAAGTCAGGGTTAGAGGAAAGATAAGTCCCCTAAATATTACTGCAAGTGAAAATTAAGTTATGAATCTTATTCTACTATCACTGATGAGCAGTTTAGGCTACAAAGAAATTTTCATTTCAACGTTCCCCGTTTATAAATTATTTTCAATAAATTCTATGAGAGAGTTGACTTGGAAGTTTTTGAACTGATTATGTCGGTTGTTAAGGTGCTTCAAATAAGTTACCATAATGCGTAACATAAAATGGCAGCGATGGAAATTCATGCGGTTTAGCCTAGTTCGACGCATTTTAGATTATTTTAAATCACTTAAAACTGGTTTTGATTGATTTGGTTATCTTCAACTGACTTTAGTTTCTTTTTGAAGCGGCTTCAACCGATTCAAGGTAATTTTGCCCGATTCCAGTTAATTTAAATAAAATATAAGTGCAAGTTACGTAATTAGGTAGATACATTTTATATTGCGATTTCAAGGTAAGTTTCTAAATTTTTTTTTAACAGCGGTTGTTTACACTAAAACTTAATGTATTACAGTGCGGGTTGAATGAGTGCTAACAATTAAAACTGTACGGTGTCATAAATTAAAAACGATAAGATGCCAACTTCAAGTGCTTTAGCTATGTAATTACCTACCTAATCATGCTAAAATTATAATATAAATGATTATTTCAATGAAGTAATGGGTTAGGCCCGTATTACACTATCAAAGATCTTTGAAAAAGATTGTCATTAAAGATTTTATAATTTTTAATAACAGCACGAAGCTACAACTTTTACAAAAGATACCCCATTACACTGTAACATATTTTATAAAAGATCATTTATCAAAGACTTTTGTCAAACGTTTTTTCTAGTGTAATACGGGCCTAGTTAACTAAAAATTCTAGAGGCCTATCAAGTTATCGATAAAAAAACTACAAATAAAAAGTAGTGGATTTTAATCTTTTATCGTTCTTTTATTCTTTTCACTGGTTTTTCTGATAGCCCAAAAGATGACTTAGTAATACCGGGTGTTCAATTAATGTTGCTATTTAAATTCATATCCAAATTAACCTTTTGACATACGTATTTCGATTTAAACTCGTAAAATCCATTATAATGAACAGAAGAGCCAATTTCGCGTAACGAGTTAACGAAGTTCAAGTTGTGAACCGTTAATAAGGTGACTTTAGGCTATCAGCGTTCCACATTCATTTCTATTCAAGGCATGTCCATAGTATACTGCAGGTTGTTAACCTTAGATTCTACAAAACAACGTTTTAAAGACGTAGTAAATATTTTAGTTTTGACTACGTGATTTTTTCAAAATTATGATTCAGTTCCACAAATCAACATAAAAATGTTTCCCAAAATGTTGCAAAAAAACTTATGTGCATCGCAGCGTGTAAACAAAACGTATGAACATAAATGAAAACAGACATTAAAGCAGTATGACACCCATTCAAAATTGTATTACTTGCCTGCTCAGCCCCAACCTTGTTAGCTTTGCAGCAAATTAATCCGAATACTGTGCCATTCTCAACAACCTCAAAAAGATAAAACATGTTGAGAGTAAATTGTTAGTCAATAAGTGTAAAAAGAAACTTATGAATTAGTTTCGAATAATAAGTAGTGCAACAAAGAAATTAGTTTTACAAGCTGAATTTAGTTTTCATGTAACGTTTTCCAGTAATTTTAGAACACATTTTACGTTGAAAAGTGATCAATACAAAAGTGACAACAAATATGCAGGTCTGTCTGTTTTCTACGTCACTAAGCAACAGGCGACTTCCGATTCCTGCTACGGTTGCCACGTCTGCAAATGTTTGTTTATTTGCTATGCGACGACGGCCAAAGAGTATAAAACCGCTGCATTTTGTACAGAGAGTCAGTTCGTTTTCAGGATCAAAACGGAGCTAGTCTTCAAATACGGTCCAAAAACTAAAACTAGTACAAACATTTGCTGTACGATCGAGCGCAAGCTACGGTCCCACTTGGTTTTCAAGATCGAAAGCGCTCCAAAAACTAAAACTTTTTAAATAACTGCTTCTGGGCAAGAGAACGACCCTACAAAGACAAAGCGCAACTCCACCTAGCTCCTTCCAAACTGCGAAATAAATAATCCGCTTCTTCTCCCAACCTTGCAGCACCCCCAGTTCTTTCGTAGAGACAGCCGTTGCTGTTCAGCAAATTACACGGTGTACGTACGCTGATCCCTTAGAGGACGTGTGTTTGCGAATTAGCTTTACGATTTATTTACTGTACTTAATAATTATCCATATAAACCTTGACTGCGAAATAAACATACACGAATTATCCTGAAAGGTGATCTTTTTTCGTTGCTTTCTACAGTTTACTAAATTAATCAACAGTGTGCAAAAAAATCGTGATTTTTATATAAAAATTATATAAAACAATTTATTTGATTTAAATCGGATTTTTTTGATTTAAATCGACTTTTTAATTACACTGATTTTTTTAATTAAAAAAAATCTGTTGACTTGCGCAAACTATTAACGTATTATCTGCTGTTGTGTTTGTTTAATAATTTTAATAACAAGTCTAACGTAATGTTTGACATCATCATGTTATCGCATCTAAGCAGTTCTATGGTCTTTCCCACCCCACTTATTCTGGATCAGCGCATAACAGCTATTGAACGGGACTACCTCAACTCCGTATACACTTTGCTCCGCCTGTGGCGTTACCATTATCACTAAAAACATCCTAGAGAGCATAAATAGTAGCGTTCGAGCATGTACATAACAAAAGAGTTTAAATATTGAGCGGACATTAAAAGCTTATCGTGAATTTTGTATATTCATTGTGTACATGGCGGAATGCTATTGTTAATGCGCTCTGGAATGTTTTTAGTAATAACAAAGCAACGTAGGCTCAGCAAAGTGCACAGGGTTCCTAGGTGTGAACCAATAACAGAGCTGTATTAGTTATGATTGCCCTAGGTGAGTACGGATTGGTATTACGCTCCCGGCCGTTTACATTATTCTGCAGAATTATTTTTTTAAATTTTATGTATGACTTTGTGTAGAAGTAAAAATTACTTCATAATGTATGCGGTTCAAATAAAGTATATAACTGTCTAACACTTTAATTTAATGCTTTAATGTAATGCTTTCCTAAGTTGACTGACAAGTTAGGCACACTATTACATTAATTAAAACATTTTACATATTAACGACACCCCCCCCCCCACTCAAAAACCAATTGATATAATTATGTTTCATATACAAACGTTTGATTTAAATTATGATTTAAATCAACTTAATTTAAATCTTCGCACCCTGCTAATCAAACAAATAGCAACAACGGCGCTCTTTTTTTCAAAATTTCAAAATTTGCGATATATTTATAATTTTCAAAAATTGCAAAAATTTTTAACTTCCAAAATATTTTACAATTTGAAAATAATTTTCTAACTATTCAAAACTTTTTTTCAAAAAAGCGAACATGTTAATTTTTTAAAAAACATTAGGTATAAAATATATTTGAATTTTTTTGAGAATTTTAAAAATTGTCAAATTTTTCGAAATCCATACATATATAAAAGCATAAAGGGTTTTTTTCTCCCCTTCCTCCAGCGGCTACTGCTTCACCAATTTGGACCATTTTTTTTTAAATGAAAGTCTCTATCCACAGATGGAACATGAAACATTTTTATATTTTTATTCTACGTCGATTTTTTAATAATAATTATTTTAATTTATAATATATATGAAGGTCGGCTAGACGCGCGTCACTTGGGGCGCCATCTATAATAACGTCGCGTGTCATTATTGGAACTAATGCATCACGTGACTTGACATTTCGCCGGTTCTGTCAACGCTGTCTGTCAGTGCATTGTGTGCTGGGGTAACACTAGTATATTATAAAATTTCAAAAATTTTAATAAAACACGCGAAGAGGCGGTTGCCCGACAGCTTTTTTGAAAACATGAGAGTTCTCTCCATTTCTATTATGAGACACCAACCAGCAACGGAAAGAAAAATGTAGCCACAATAATACGTATATAGTTTATATATAGTATATTGTTTTGGAAAATTTATAAGACGTGTAGGCACTCAAATAAGTAAAAAAGTTAAATAAACATTCGCGTTGTTCCAGAGCTACAGCCTCCCGAAGATGGAACAGTTTATTTACTTTTTCGTCGACAACATTCGCAGTAGTTGCTGAGGGGTGTCTCATATGGGGGGGGGGGGGGGTCAGGGGTCACCTAATACATTATTGTAAATATTTTTAATCTTCACAATTTTTTTTTCGCCTCGTCCTGTATGACATTACAAAAAGAACAATTACTTGTTTTTGTGCTTTAAATCTGTTTTTAACGAATATAATCTCATTTGTTCCTATTATCACGTTTTATCATGTTTGGTATTATTTTAAAAGTTGACCTTTAGCTCATAATACTTTAAAAATAGCATTAGTTTAATACATTTAAGTCATGATAATGATAATAAGATTATGTGGTAAAACATCCCTCAAGTACATTTGATAAAAATAACGAAGATAAAAAAGTAAGACTACTCTGCTACTACTACGCTACATAAAGTAGAATCTTCAAGATTCATTTGTGATCAGGTCTCGTCGTAATGACGCAAAAAAACAACAAAAACCGGTTAATCTAAACGTCCTCAACTAGCAAACAACACGCTCGAATATATTCATTAATTCTTTCATTTGTTACTATGTTCCATTTTACCATTTATTTTAAACAAGGTTGCAACACATTTTAGCAAAAAAATACCCGGTTGTAAACATGATGGTATTTGCTATTCACCAATACACTTATCTGATTAGAGGCAGATATTTATGTTTTCCTTCATAATTACAAAATTATTTTTAAATTTACAAAATTGCTGGCAACTGACTTTCTTAACGTTCTAACCCGTTGGGAGCCTCTATGACATTCTTTAATAGTTTCCCACAGTTTACGTTAAATTACAAAACAAAACAGTAGCAGGTACGTTTTTTCTCACAGAAGATGCATTTCCATATAATATTTAGTAAATGCTAAGAATAGATTATGCGCGACAGGTCAGCAATCACGTAAAAATAAAAACAGTTGAATAACTGCAATATTATCATAAAAACTTCTTACAAGAGGTTTACAAAAATATAAAAAGTTTAAGTTTCTAATCTAATTTTGAATAACAATTCTGCAGTTTATGTTATGATTTATGAACAAGAGGCGTAATTTTTAACAAACGGCTTAAAAACAGAAATTTCTAAAAATTATCATACCAACACCTACAGAAAAAGATGTTGATGGTCCTGAAGTGTTACATCACACAATGCTTTTAGGTACAATACTATAAAAATATGAAGCAAAATAATTTAATTATGAGCAATTCCTGTAAAATATTAAAACGCGCAACTTTGATGGTAGTTCCACGATTTGCAAAGTAATAATCGACATGCCGCGCTTGTTTCATAGGCAACTGCGATGAAATTTTTATTTGATCGCTCTCAGTACTTCTTACCATTTACGAGAGAAAAATTAATCCACAAATAAAGTATTAAGTTGGATCCATTTTAAAGTAAATTTGATTATCTCGAAAACGAAAATTTTATTTCCAAATAGCAGTTTTTCCACGAATAGAATAAGTCACTTCGATCCATATTGAAATATCCCGAAAATTACATGAATGCGAAAGCAGGGAATAAAAAATGCCCTCATTTCCCACGGTGCGTAATTAAAGTGAATACTTTGTAAATTTTTCCAAAGAAGAGGACGAAAATGTACTTCTCCCGAAATCCACTAAACTTTGTTGTATACATATAGATACCGATGACGGTCTGTACGGGGTGGCAACACTGCCTAGGTTTGACTAGCATTCTCACGAGGGTTGCTATCATCGACGCGACTGTTGATCCATGGCTGACGCTTGACAGCGTTGCCAATTTGGCGTACTACTGCACACAGCCAGTGCCGGATTACCAAATAGACCGAGTAGGCACCAGCCTATAGGCCCCACGTCTTTTATGGGCCCCGCGGTGTGCGGCGATGGATCAAATTAATATTAATTTGATCTTGAAAGAAAATTACAAATTACATACTGACTGAAACAAATATTTTTAAGTATTTATTGTTTAATAATATTTAATAGTTTTTGTTTAATAACATAATATATTAATTTGTTTAATAACATTAATAATTGTTAGCGTTTGTTTTTGTGTAATAAATATGGTTTATTAAAATTGTTGGTTGGTAAAACTAAAAACCTATTAGGAGATAATTTGCGAGGGAGGCACCGAGATTTCTACTGCCTAGGGGCCTGCACAGGGTTTAATCCGGCACTGCACACAGCGTTGCCGTTTTGAGGTATTTTTCGCTAAATTTAGTTTTTCTTTATTAGCTTACACTTAGCAGAAATTGGTACCATTACGATCTTTGTTGTTGTGTACAAAATTCAAGGCTAAGCCCCAAATTTTGGCATCTTGTGCATCTTTTCCTAATTATACCAATTACACGTCGTCATAACCTATAAATAAGTTCATCTATTCGTTATAGCCGCAAGGTGTCCTGAAGGTCAATAATGTTTCATAATACTAACAGAATGCACGCTAGGTAATAATTGCGAGACATGACAAATAAAAAATATTGACGCCTATCTGTGAATTAACAAGGAACGTCTTCTTTAATGATGATGAAGTGTAGGACGTTGACCCATGCGGCTTAACACGATAAATTTGACTATAAGCATTAAAAATGGTCAAATTTGGGTTACGTTAACGTATGAATTGCATAAGCTATTATGTGAAACTTTATTATTTGAAGAATCAATATCTCTAGTATTAAACCTTGTGAAATAGCATTGTCTGTCTGAATAGCTTATGATTATTTGTTCCACTTTTAATTTCATTATAATAATGGATATAGCATACAAGTCCTCGTGAAATTAATTATATTTTTTTGAAGTCAAATTAAACAATTTTCCCATTCTAGTACTTTCAGCAAATGTTCTTATAAATCGTCTTGTACCGGAACTGCATGCAAACATATACGGAGAAGCTTCGAAGAAAATTCTACAAAATGGCGTGAACGATAGTAATAGCTATATATAGAAATTTATAGCGGGTGTTTCTTAGATGTCCAGTACCGTCTTATATCGTCTGGCGCCCGAATCAATCAAAATTTCGAGCACCCAGCCGTATTTGAGCGGGCGCACCCGTGTTTTCACGGTCAAAGGCATTTAAAACAACCCGTCCCCTGCCCTTAACCACCAGTATAAACCAATTATCCGAAATAAAACAATTATTGATCGAAAAACCACTTACAAATAGTACGCACTACTCAACAATCAGCTTAGCACTGAACTCCCACGTTATATACTATCACGTCATGCGCCGACCGACTGCCAATGATGTAGTTGGCACACATACATCTGTGAATCCCCGAGTTAGTATTGTTAGGATAGGGGAAGGGAATCCCAAAATACGGCGAGTTGACGCCGCTCGCCGTGTATAAGAAATGTACACTTATAGTCACTGAATTAATTGTTGCTCCATTTTGTTTAATTAATAATTTTTATAAATAAAATTTACTTGGTTTCTAATTAGGGATGCCTTTCAATTAATATTTGGTTGACTTTACTATAAACTCTTATTTTAAAATTTAAACCAAAACTATTAGCAAGTACAACCATTAAACATTTTTTTTGCCACCCCGGCCCCGCCCTAAATTTTGCGCCGAGGGCTGCCGCATCCCTATGCCCCCGCGTAGAGACGACACTGGAGATATCCACCATTGCTATATTCTCTGTTATTAGAGCTACAACACTACTTAAAAGAGGAAAAAAATAATTAATTTTCTGTTGATTTTAATATTGTTTGCAAAAATTAGTAAGCACCAGTTTTTAATAGATACTTAACAAAAAGTTCTTTTATAAAATAAACACGCTTATTTTAGCATATCTCGAAAGATAACGTCGAAGCGAATACAAAAGGTTTCCTCGACCCTACTTCTAAAGCCAATAATAGAAAAATTATAGGATTTTCCTCTGTAGAAATAAATGTCCGTCCTTGATTCCTATTAACGGTGATGGTGTATGGAAGGTTCGGTTAGGTTAGGTTAGTCTTGTCCGAATTGTTTTTTTTTTAACTGTAAATGTATGTAATAAAACAATATTTCCAGATATCTGCCCTTTTGAAATTTCAGCTGCAATGCAATTTATCTAAGTTAAATATGATTATCTTCACGTGCGGCTTTGTTTGCATGATCTGACCCACGGTTATTAAAGTTACTAACCAATATTTGAAATTAGTTACTTACGAAGTATAGGTTTCACGGAAATATTCCATTTCGTGATTTTGAGGGAAATGGAAAATTGTGTCTGTGTGTGGCGAGCGACTGGGTAGGTTGTTGGGTGGGTGTGTGCGTTTGTTATCGTTATATCTCCTGAACGGTTGGTTTGATATTGATGAGCTAGATAATCTGGGACACATTAAAAATTCATCAACAAATCTGGAAATGAGCTGCAATTTGGTTTTGGTTGCAATGCTGTGGCTATGAGTTTTCGAAATTTGAACATAATGTCATATTTTATAAACGGTCACGATACGCTATTTATGTGTAGGATATATTGCTTATATGGTTTAATATTTTCGGAGGTTATATCCACAAAAAATTAGAACTTTTTCTCATAAAAGTCTAAGAAAACTATTGGTGGGAGTAGTGCTATCTTATAGTGACTGTCTCTACGAAAACATTGATAAGTAATAAATTATAAGGTATGAACAGTCTAGTCGATGTACTTCGCTTATTTTTTTATGCAAGCATGTGTGCGTCCCGCCTAGCCTGATGTGAGACTGCCAGCACATCCGCAGATTATGGTCCAATAATATAAACAAAGCGTTGAAATTCAATTTAGCTAAAACTGTAGCGGCTCGCTATACAAACAAATATGAGCTTTATAATAGTGGACGCGTGAGTATGTGGATTCTAGTGGTGGGGGGAGGGGGCTCACCACTAGCGGTTGAGGCAAGCAAAAGAAATCCAGATTAATAAAATCCAGAAAAAGTAACGAAAAATGGACGAAATTTTAAATGCTATCCTTGCTTATGCATGTGCATTAGATGATAATTTTAAAACATCGAAATAAAAGTTCAACTTGATTGTTTGGCCTCACCGAGAGGTGAGGTCAGACGTCAGGTCAGAGATGAGTATTTGTGGCCCAAAAACCCTTCCCCCCTCCTGCCATGAGAACACAATGTCGAATTCGTATAAGAAACATTCATTACTTCCACTGTGGTAAGGATAATAACGGACACTCTTTAGAAGAATGACTATTGCCTTTTTGAAGCATGAAACTAAATTTGATGTGCAGCATTTAAAAGTCATTGGAGGGTCAAAACGTGTCTAGATGATTTAAATTGCAAATAATCCAACATGAAAGACTGATCAACGTATTATACAAATAAAATTAGCGAGTAATTTCCAGACGGTTATGAAATTTATTTTTACAATGAAACCGCGACAATTGATTATTACCATGGTTACTGCAATGCACAACAATAATCAATTATCACTACAATCAGACATGACAAATCTCTAATTAGTGGTTTCCAGCACGAAAGGCTATCGGAACTATACCTATTTAAGCCTTCACGTTATTAAATAGCTGAATAAACACAATAATTCGATTATGTACAGTTATTTAGAAAGATGATAAGTAAGAATTAGTTAATTAAGGACGAAGACGTAATAATCACCATAACAAAAACTAATTTAGAAAACACGTCAAAATTTTTAACCAACATTTTATTTAACATTTCACGGTTGTTAAGGCAATTTGTCCCAATATTTATTATATATACAAACATTTAGCTAAATGCTTTTTATTTTAATAAATCGTTGTAGATTGAAATAAATCCTTAAACATTTGGTTTAAATATTCCAACATTTAATAAAGCATTAGAGATTTAAATAAATCTTAAAACATTTACTTTCAATTTTAAACTATTTAGTAAATCTTTATGTATTTAGATAAATCTGCACATATTTGTTTAAATCTTTCAATATTTAATAAATATTCGCAGATTTAAATAAATATTTCAATATTTAATTTTAGGCTGTCATATTTAATGTTAACTTGTCATATTTATTTGACCTTGGTAGACCCAGCCTACATACAAGACCAAGACCGTTTACATTGGTGGTAACGTTCAACAATTATGAACACGTTTTCCGTATTTCAAAAATTTGTACAATTAATGTTAGTTCAATTATCAATAACAACATATTTAACAACATAAACATTGCATAATTTATTATTCATACAATGAAAGTTTCCTCAACATTCCCTTGAAAATGTAATTTTCAGTCTGTTTTGTTTAAGCGTCGAACGGTGCGTTGACCCTGTCTTGCGGTATAAACGGTCTTGGTGTCCTAAGTCGGCTGGGCTCACCAAGGTCAAATAAATATGACAGGTTAACATTAAATGTGACAGCTTAGAATTAAACGTTGAAACATTTATTTAAATCTGCAAGGATTTATTTATATCGGTAAAAATTTATTTAAATCTGCGAATATTTATTAAATATTTAAAGATTTAAAACAAATATGTGCAGATTTGGCTAAATACATAAAGATTTACTAAATATTTGAAAATTTAAAATAAATGTTTTAGGATTTATTTAAATCTCTAATGCTTTATTAAATATTGGAATATTTAAACCAAATGTTTAAGAATTTATTTAAATGTAAAATGATTTAGTAAAATAACAAACATTTAGCTAAATGTGTGTATATACATACATATAATAAATATTGGGACAAATTGCGTTAAATACCGTAAAATGCACAGCAAATTTTCGCTTTACACTTGGCGCCCCACAGAGGAATACATGTTGCTGATATATCACATTACAATGATATTTTAGGCCCAGAGAATGGAGCAGAGGTTAACATCGCTGTTGCCACGCTCTCGAACACGGGTTCAAAATTGGGGCGGTGGTGAAATTTTCAAAAATTATGGGCCGCCCAGGTTGGGGATCTGTTAGGATTTGGGGTTGGGATAAGTGGGTAGATCCCAAGGAAGCTAAAAGGTTGTTGCCGCCCGGGTGCCAGTTCTCTTTTGCCGCCCCTATATTATACACTGTGTCCATAAAGTAACCCCCCCCCCCCCAACTAACTTTTGAACGACTTGATATTTTTCTACAAAATTTGGTGTGCTGTAATGAGAAATTAAATACTATTTTTCAGACCATATTAAAATTTAGTATCATCCAAAATGGCGACTGGGCGCCATTTTGAATTTTTTCTTTAAATAGAAAGGGGGGTCGAATGACACTTCATTTGAAAGGTCTTTTAATTCTGCGTCTGATCCTAAAGTTTCAAAGAAAAATATTTAGCCATAACAAAATGACAATGTTTGAAGATAAAAAAGTCTATTTAAAAAAACTAAGAATTAAAGCTTAAATTAATAAAATTAAGTGTTCGAAATGTTTACCATTCACTTCTTGGCTCATAAAAAGTCGGTTATGAAATTCCTGCCTTACATTTTCATGAGTTTCTGGAGTGATAATTCTGCAATCTTCTGTAATGCGTTGCTCCAGTTCTTCAATTATTTCTGGACGGGTTCTGTACACTTTAGATTTCAGATATTCCCATACAAAAAATCTAAGAAAGTTAAATCTGGGGAGTGAGCCGGCTATTCTACAGGCCCCCACCTAACAATCGACTGCCAAAAAAATGTCCGTTGAGAAAGTCAGAAACAGGCCTATAATAATAAGGCGGCGCACCGTCTTGTTGGAACATAACGTTTTCAATATTATTTCAAGCCACCTGAGATATTTCTGGGAAAATTTAGTCCTGCAAATGAAAAAGTGGACTACTGGATAAGAAAATCAAAACAATTTTGAACTGAGTGAGTCCATTGGTTTACAATCCGCCATTTTGTTATGGTTCAATATTTTTCTTTGAAATTCTAGGATCAAACGCAGAACTAAAAGACCTTTCAAATGAGGTGTCACTTGACCCTGGATAAAAAAATCAAAACAATTTTGAATTGAGCAAGTCCATTTGTTTAAAATCCGCCATTTTGTTATGGCTGAATATTTTTCTTTGAAACTCTAGGATCAGACGCAGAATTAACAGACCTTTCAAATGAGGTGTCACTCGACCCCCCTTTCTATTTAAAAAAAAATTTCAAAATGGCGCCCAGTCGCCATTTTAGATGATACAAAATTTTAATATGGTCTCAAAAATAGTATTTAATTTCCTATTACAGCACACCAAATTTTGTAGAAAAATATGAAGTCGTTCAAAAGTTAGTTGAGGGGGGGGGGTTACTTTATGGAACAGTGTATATTAACCATAAAATTTTAAAGAGAGTATAAATGACATAAATATACACATATGTAATGCATTCCTAAATGATAATTTTATTTCTATCAAACCATGACGCTACAAAAAAATGAGCAAAGAGCTTCGCCTGGACTTTCCTATACTTTAGAAATTGTAACTCATATTTACAAAAGCATCAAAGTTTCAACCACCGACAATCATGGCGGTACACCCACAACTCGAGCGAGAACGACCGCACATAATTTTATTTTTATTAATATTATTTTTTAAATGATTTTCTATTTTTGTGAGAAAATAAATTGAATTAGATTATTTTTAGGAAAGAGATTCCTCGCGATTAAAGAAAGAGGATGGGGGTCCGAGGATCTCCCCTGAAAAATTATAAAAAATTTGGGACTAAATACACAATTTTACCCACCAAATTGACCATTTTTTAAAAGACATTATTTGTTGAAAACAGGACATGCACTACAACACCTAAGGAAAACTTAATTAAAACATTTTTTCTATATCGGTTTTTTAAGGTTATTCTTAAAGCACTGTTTTAGCTACAAAACAGTGTTTTAAGAGAGTCTTTTAAAACATTGTTTTTAGTAAAATTTCACCAACAAAGATTGGTATTCATGATATATTCATGATCAAATTTGGTAAATTTAGTATGTATGCCAATATATACATACTAAATTTACCAAATTTGATGGCAGCAATTTGAAACTTGCTGCCAACATTCTGAAAACTGAAAACTGAATAATACACCTGTCAACTTCATTTGTTTTCCACCGCGCGCCACGATTCCCTTATTTGCGCGTGGACCTCAGTGCGCGTTCTGTGCTGTATGACAATATCTATGAAATTATTTCTTTTCTCAAAAACTATGGCATTTACAAAAAAAAATTATTTAGATTTTTTGTTAGGAATTAAATGCTCTTTCCATTAATTAAAAAAAATATATATATACAGAGTGGCTAGGAAAACCCCGGCCACTTTTCTTGCGGCGGTCAAGAGATGGCGCTTTAGGAAATAAAAATTAAATTAAAATACTGACAACAACGCAGAATCCAAGACGTTTTAGTTGTTTTGATTTAATATGGGGGGGGGGGGGCGTATTTAATAACTAAATCGTCTTGGATTCTGCGTCGTTGCCAGTATTTTAATTTAATTTTTCTTTACTAAAGTGCCATCTGTTGACTGCCGCAAGAAAAGTGGCCGGGGTTTTCCTAGCCACACTGTATTTAAGAAAAGTAATATTTCATGAATAATTGTTTTATGAATAATCGTTTTATGGGACACCCTGTATACGATTTGCGTCAGTTTATCGTACGGGTCGGTCCGCACAATTTTTATTAGCAACTTTATTACGTCAAATAGCTGAAATATTTTAAAACCCGTATCTTTTGACTTTGGCTGTATGTGTATAGTGACAAACTGCCATTAAAAACAATTTTACATTATGAGAGCTTGCAACCGTATAAATTAAGTTCCGGCATGGGTTGTTTTCCATGGTCAACTCCTATCACAACTTTTGTTGATCATATTGTAAAATGTGAGTTCATTTAATATTACTCGCTTTCAATAGTATTATATTTATTAATTATTAAAGCCGGCACCGTTGGTCAATTTATTTGTCTATTTACTCTACAGAGTGGCTAGGAAAACCCCGGCGGTCAAGAGATGGCGCTTTAGTAAAGAAAAATTAAATTAAAATACGGGCAACAACGCAGAATCCAAGACGTTTTTAACCGACTTCAAAAAAAGGAGGAGGTTCTCAATTCGTCTGTATATATTTTTTTTTTTATTTATTTTTTTTTTTTATGTATGTTCGGGCATAACTTTTTTGTTTATGAACCGATTTTAATGATTTTTTGGTGTTGGGTTCAGTATAGTTCCAAGGTGGTCCCATTATAATTTCATTGGTATTGGAGCTTGAACTTCGAAGATACTTCTCAAAATCTATTTTTTTAACGGACTTTTTTAGTGTTTCCGTATTTCATCTTCCGTTTCAACTAGGAATCGTTTCCTCATTCGAGAAGCACCCTTACCAAGTCTGCCCATTACTTAAAATTGTAAAATAAATAACTTTAAAAAAAAAAGAAAACCGACTTCAAATAAAAACACAAAAGTAACATAAGTTAACTAAAAAGCAAAAAATAAATGTTTTTTATACAACAGTTTTATACTTATTTGTTGTTCCGTTTAATGTAATTAAGAAATTGTTGTTTATTATATAATTATTAATTGTTTTATAATTGTTAAGTCGGTGCCAAGTATAACATAGATATAACATTAGATTCGAATTTTTGTTTTACTTGGCGCCGACTTAACAATTATAAAACAATTAATAATTATATAATAAACAACAATTTCTTAATTACATTAAACGGAACAACAAATAAGTATAAAACTGTTGTATAAAAAACATTTATTTTTTGCTTTTTAGTTAACTTATGTTACTTTTGTGTTTTTATTTGAAGTCGGTTTTCTTTTTTTTTTAAAGTTATTTATAGTTATTAAATACGCCCCATATTAAATCAAGACAACCAAAACGTCTTGGATTCTGCGTTGTTGCCAGTATTTTAATTTAATTTTTCTTTACTAAAGCGCCATTTAACCGCCGCAAGAAAAGTGGCCGGGGTTTTCCTGGCCACTCTGTATTTGCAAAATCGCCATTTTTATCACTGTGTTCTCCTTGCCCTTATTGTTTACACTTAACTAATACCTGATTACGTGAAAATGATTTACCTTTTAAAAACAAATTATGAAAAAAAGAAAAAAATAGAATTTGCACACAATTCAAAGGTACAGAATTTATTAGCAGATCTGTGCAATAAGAACTTTGAACTTTGCAGTGAAAGTTCCGCAGCATTTACGAATTTAAAGAACAGACATTTCGCCATTGCAGTGTGTTTACTTATATTGTTTCATTAACGACAAGAACAATTTGCCTTTTATCTACCAACCTGTAGGCGCAAGAGGCAGACATTGATATCCTTGTGCCAAATTCAAGTAAAATCTCGTTTCATTCAGCAGTTGGCTGGTATTACGAGAAAGTGGTGCACGCAATTTATTTACAGAATCATTAACTTGTTTACTCACTGAATATTGAAGATAAAAATGATAACAAACTGGAAAATTTAATGCATTTCAAGTTGTCGATCAATAGTTTGTTGTATATCCACTTTAATTATTTTACAATCACGCAACAATTTATATTACAATTTAATAATCAATAATTGCGGACTTTATAACGTCTAAAGGTAAATAAATAATTCACAAGTCAGGCTGCAGAAATGTAGCTACTTGCCTATACTTTCTATTATTAATGCAAAAGCGAAAAATCGACTAACCTTTTTTTATTCAAATTTCTTCCACAATGCGCGGTTAACAACAACGGAAAATTGGTCAATTTGATGAAAATGGTATTGTTCGGAAATCTTAGGATTATGTTAGGAGATTAAAAATAAAGCGATAAACTTATATGAACATGCAAGGTGTCCCAAGCCTATCCAAACGTAGGCAAATAACACAGAGAAACTAAGTCTCGTATATTCCCCTAAAATGCCCACACCAATTTTAGAACTCATAAAGATAAACAACGAATATTTTTGTATTACTTGGGAGTAATTAATTAATTTACGATGGCAAACAAGTTGGACTTATAACTCCAAATACGCTTCCTGGATCACGTCTTTTGATAGCTCAGTTGGAGCAAATTTGGCGGGATTTGAACCGCTGCACTTTCAGTGCCATTTACTGTGTTGCGAATACACTACACCCATTTGCCTACTGCGCTGTTAAAAGACGTGCCAGAAAGTGTAATTTCGGATTTAAAGGCCAATCTTGTTTATTGTAATTAATCAAAAAAAAAACAACAAAAAAAGGGGTGGTGAGGAGGGGTTTTATACTTCAATAAAGACGCGCACGCAAAAATTGTTGACAGTTTTATTCTACGCATGACGAATAGCCGACCTGCGAAAGCGCAATAACCCTACCCCCGGTCAATTTTTTGTTTTTTTCCAAAATTTACTCATTTCGACTTCGAAATTGTTGTGGACATGTTAACTGACCATAGGAACAAACTCCCATTGAGAAAAAAACTTATGTTATTTTCTTTTGGTCGTTTACCTGAACAATGTAAGAAAAAACGACTATCGGCCAAAGGTGTATAAGAAGTTGAAAATCAATTTTCGACTTTCAGCAGATAAACATTGTTTGTAATTACAAAGTATCAGGTTTCATAAAGCCAGATAACTTCGGCAAAAAAAATAAGGGGGGCGGGGAGGGGTGTTCTACTACAATACTGACGTGCTAGGAATGGTCACTCCCACCATCGATTTCTTTTTCAAAATATGCTCATTTTGACTTCAAAATTGGTATGGACATGTTAAAATGGCCATAGGAACAAACCCTCATTGAGAAAAAACCTATTACGTATTTTCTTCTGGCCGTTTACCTAAACAGTGTAAAAGAAAACGACTATAAGCCAAAGTGATAGTGAGCAAAAATAGATTTTTTTATTTTTCACGCAGATTTCTTGGGATTATAGAAAACTAGAGGCGATAGAGCAAATTCATCAGCCAAAATTGGTTGGAAGGGGGAAAATCAACTTCGCTACATATTGCTGTACCTAAAAATTCGAATAAAACTTATGAGCAATTTAGTTTATACATATGCAAATGTTTTACCGCCGCCTGTGTATTAAACAAAGACACAAATTTCCAATTTTCAAAAATTTCATTAAAGGCAATTTGGGACACCAACAACATTGTAGCTCATTGCTATCTGTACGAGCTTCCAAAATTAAAAAAAGAATTGTTGGGTTAATGTTTGAGATTTATATATTTTTAAATTTCCGAAATTTTGCTATTTTCACTTCAGTGTTCGCTTTTTGAAAATGTTCGGGCAGAAAAACATAGTCTCTATTGCTATTGTAATAGCATAATTCGGCCCGATCTTTATTAATAAGTTTTAGCTTTACTTCGTTGAAGTTCATATTGATGTATGAATAAAATACTTGATTACTTCAACAATAGTTATTTATTTTTAACCCTGTACGTATATCAACACGTTTACAAGTAATTTTCGAAGGTAAGATTAAACAGTAAACAGTTGGTGTTGCTATAGAAACAATAGAACTGGCGGACGACTTGATCTGAGCTGTCTATGTCTTTAGACAACTTGATTTCTTATTCCAAAACGTCCAATGATGGTGAATTTAAGCCATCAATTTGTTCATTTATTAAAGGTACAAATTTTAAACGGTTGTAAATTTCAGATGGCTCCAGTATATCTAATTTACGTTTACCATCACAAAAGTGTAAACATTTTATGGTGTTATTAGATGTCATTGAATGATTTTGTTCTAGTAAGTGTTTAGCGTAATTGGATTTATGTGGGTGTTTGTATTTGTAACAGCGTACGTGTTCTTTATACCTAATATCAAAAATTCTAATTGTCTGGCCGATATAAACCGAATCACAATGCGAACAATTTAATTTGTAAATGCCTGATTTGAGTAAATCATCTGTTTTTGATTTTGCATTAAACATAGTGTTTAAAATGTTTCTAGTTGTTTTAAAAATTACTTTATATTTATTTGTTTTGTTTATAATTTTAACAATATTTCCCATTTGCCGGTAAAATATGGAATCGAAGCGTATTTAATTGTATCGGATGAAGTATTCGAATACATTTTTTAAACAGCTAATTTGTAATCTTTAATTAAATGCATCAATAAGTTTAAGTATTATAACCATTACTATATGCAATTTGTTTAATAATTGAAATTTCTCTATTATAAATATAGTTCATTTACAGGTACCGTTAGAGCCCTGTGTATCATGGACCTGTATGCTGCTAATTTATATGTTTTATGATGACAGGAATCGTGTGACATTCTGATATTGTAATGCGTGTTTGTGTACGTTTTCTATAAAAAAAGGGTATTATTAATGTGTGATTTTGAAAATTTTTAAACGTTTTTTTCTGTAACTTTCTAAAAAGGTAACTTTTCGAGGTTAGTTTTTGTTTGTCACAATACGACTTGTTTTTAATTATGGCTGTTTTTTAACATTGCCCGTAACAGCCTGCAAAAAAGTAGTAAGTTTTTCTTCGAACGTCATAAAAGTATGACATTTTATGACTTGATTCAAAATGTAGAAGTTTCACGTTTAAGTTTGACAATTACAAAAATACGCACGAAACATAAGTATCCATAGCAACTAGCAGTCGCACGCTTACTTGACGTGGCTTGCTTTCGATTATATGAATAATTTTCTAATTTCTTCTTTTTTCTATTTTCTACGTCCGAAAAAAATATTTAATATGCCATTCGGAGTAAAATTTTGTGTGCCTCACATTAAATTGCCCGCTCCCCTAACGTTACCCAAAGCAGCGTAATAAAAATACTTTAGCGCACTTTTAAAATCAAAATTTCCATTTTCTTTTGCAATGAAATTAAAACGATTTGACCTCAATTTCTTTTATTAGAATACAGTTGTAGAAAAAATAGTATGTGCAACTTGTGCGGGAAACGCCTTTAGCGCCTTTAAATGATTTTTTGACTCGGCTAACGCATTGTCAAAATTTTCATTCTCATGCGCTCGTACTAGTTCCACAATTAACTATAATGTACTAATTTTTATGCATATTGACTATCTGAAACATTTACTCAATTCTTTAAGATTTCAATGGATTTTCGAGCATCTGAGAGACTTTTAAATAATTTTTAAGCAATTTCGGGTGGATAGAAATCATAACTTTGCTTGTAGTAATATTTACATCCCATCATGTAATTTATTTATGGATCTCTGTACCACGTAAGATTACAACGTAGTTAATAAATACATCAAGGTTATTATCAATTTTAGTTTTGCAATTACTTTAACAGCAGAACTGCTCGCCTGTTAGATTACAAAAGTATAAAAAACATGCGACAATTCTTTTTTAATAAAAAAATAATTTTAAAACCGATATACGATAAAAATATGGAACAATCAATTAAATTACTTATTGAACTTTACATCTGGCGACCTCGAACTTCAAGGATGTTCCATGGTTATTTAAAACTTGTTTATGATGAATTTAAATCCTATTAGTGAACAGTCCAGACCTACAAAAAACAGATTTAACAAAAACGATACATGACATGCATAAAAATCCAACATATGTTTTCGGGACTAGTGAATACGCGATAACAGCTACAAATGGAAATTATTAATTTAAAGAATTATCAGTTCATTATTTAACTGTGCTCAATAGATAGCAATGTTAGTTGCAATGTCACTTTAATTTATTTTTACTACGTTGTTAGATATCACGGGCGTTTTTTAAACTGAAAATCTGCCGTCTTTTCATAGTTTAACAAATTTTTATTTCTCTGCCTAGTATAATTACTTTTTACACACCTTTGTGTGCAAAATTGTGAAGTTAAAAACTAGATACAATTTAAACACAGCATTTGATACATAGTGTGTCTCACTTTGCTTAAAAACACCCAGTAAAGTTTAAAAACTCAGTTTCAGTTGATCTATCAATAATTCTTTTATAGGGGTGTTGCCAATTAAAGAGGAACGCCCTGTATATGATATTAAAAAGAAATTTCAATGTTTTAATAAATTTAAGTTAACTAGTTTGCCTGCTTTCCATCAACAGCTTAACAATGGACAAAATCATGCAGAAAGTTTTGCAATAATTCTGCTGAAATTAATTTCATTTCATTTCTAAAACAATTTTTGGGATTTTTTTGTTATTGGTAGACCTTACTTTATAGATAACTTTATAACCAAATCCAAAAGAAAGAAGAAATTCAAAAGGATGAGCTCTGGAGATCTAGCTGGCCACTCAATACGATATAACCGCTGCTTCCGATTCACCGACAATTTTTAAACGCCCTCGGAAACACCTTTATTCCGCCGTTAAGACGCACATTTAACAATAATGGGGAGGGGCACCACGGTATAGGAGGTTTGGGCGCTGCCTTTGGGGCGCAGGGACGTTTGAGCGCAGGGACGTTTGGACGCGAGACCGTTTCGCCGCATGGACATTTGGGAGCAGACACGTTTCGGCGCGAGCCGTTTTAGAGCAGGGACGTTTCGGCGCAATAAAGGAAACATGATTTTGTCTTTTTCTTTAATTAATTAATATTTTAATAGCGACTCAATCATACATAAACATTTACCACGAAACTCAGAATTTTTACATAAGTACAATTCGAAAAATTAAGTTTTCTAACACAAAATAATTTGTAATTCCTAAAAAAATGAAAAATGTCCACTGTCCCCCACTTAACATTTAACAATTTGCTTTTTACATAGAATTGGTTCAGCAATTTTAATACAAATATTTAATTTTCTATAAAATAACCTACAATAGATTACGCTTGCGCTTAAACGTCTCTGCGCCTAAACGGCTCGTGCCCAAACGTCCCTGCGCCCAAACGGCCGCGGCCAAACGTCCGGTTCCAGGCGCACCAGCTTGTTAAAACCAGATTCTGCTATTTGTTACCGCTTTAACTTCATCGGAAGCTTTACTAATTTTGACATTCAACGCAAATTGCTGACCTTTGACCCACCAAGATGTCAAACTCGTTTTGGTCTCACTAATTCTGCATTATCGGCTTTAGGTAATTAATTAACTTCTTGCAGACGGGGTACGGTAACGGTTTAAGTGTAATCCATTAAACAAAACCTATTTTTGATTGTTCTCTTCTGCCATAACTAACCATCATTAATATTTCTTATTTATAAATAAAAGTATTCAACCCACAGTGTTGAATAAACAAATTTTTCCTGAGCCATTATCAACTATTATATTGCAAATATTTTTTGATAAGATAAATATTAAGATGTTATGAGCGGAACTATTATTTAGTACCTCCTGATATCCCTGTATGTAGCAAGATCAAAAACGCAGATAGGTAGTTTAATTGATTTCATTTAAGTGACAAAAATACCAGGGAAATGATCAATGCTGAGATGTAATTATTGAATAACGTTGAAAGCTAGACAAAAACATAAAATCTACAAAACAGTAAATACATGAAAATAAGTTTAATTAATTTATTAACAAATAACTCCAACATTTTTTTTATTTTTCGGATGGCCCTATGAATTATTAAAACTTATTTGGAACGCTTACTGTATTCGCTGCAACTTTCAAGGATATTCTATATTTATTAACGATTTGTTTACTTGTGAGATTGGATGCCGTTACTGTTGACTGTTTTTTTGCTCTAATTATAGAATGTTAGTTAATAAAAATAGATACAGAAAATACTTCAAAATTCAAATTCTACTGTACTCAGCACACGAAGTGCTATACACAGGTCTACCATGCTCTACCCCGATAAACACAACTTAAATACCGAGCCCGTCCTCGCTGCTCCGAATTTTTTTAAAAATGCTGCTAGGATAGGTGCAAAAGGGCCTACAAAAAATTTCAAACAGACATCTCTGCAGCACCACACTGTCGACTACGTGCATTATAAGCGTAGCGAGACCCAGACAGGATTTTCAAGAATGTGTACTAGGCAAAGTGCATGCTCTCTGGTTTGCTTAGATTTCGTAACCTTAAGCAATCTTATTTATTTAAAGAGGTGAGGATATGCCGGTGCATATAAACAGTAGGTTATGTTTATTGTAAATAAAGCAATTCTTAACTTCAACAGGTTTTGTATTTTAGCTTTATACGTATTTCAACGTGTTTACACGTCATTATCAAAAGCAAGATTAAAAGTAAACAGTTGGTGTTGCTATAGGAACAATAAATCTTCATAACTTGATCTTGGTTTTCTATATCTGCGTCCAGATAACTTGATTTCTCATTCCAAAATGTCTAATAACGGTGAATTGAAGAGATCAATTTGTTCATTCATTAAAGGTACAGATTTAAATGTTTATGAATTTCAAATGCTTCTAGTATATCCAACTTACGTTTGTCATCACAAAAGTAGAAAAAAATTAATAGTGTTATTAGATGTCATTAAATGATTGTATTCTAATAAGTGTTTAGCGTAATTGGATTTATGGGGGTGTCTATACTTGTAACAACGTACGTGTTTCTTGTACCTAATATCAATTTATCAATCAATAAAATTTCTAATTGTTTGTTCTATATAAACCTAATTACAGTTCGAGCAATTTAATTTGTAGATGCCTGATTTTAGTAAATTTTTCTTTAGCATCTACAAATTAAATTGCTCGCACTATAATTCGGTTTATATAGAACAAACAATTAGAAATGTTGATATTAGGTACAAGGAACACAATCATTTAATGACATCTAATAACACTATAAAATTGTTACACTTTTGTGATGACAAACGTAAGTTGGATATACTAGAAGCATTTGAAACTCATAAACATTTAAAATCTGTACCTTTAATGAATGAACAAATTGATCTCTTCAATTCACCGTTATTAGACGTTTTGGAATGAGAAATCAAATAATCTGGACGCAGATATAGAAAACTAAGATCAAGTTATGAAGATTTATTGTTCCTATAGCAACACCAACTGTTACGTTGAAATACGTATAAAGTTAAAAAAAGACCTGTTGAAGTTAAGAATTGTTTTATTTACAATAAATTAAAATGAACTTCAACGAAGTAAAGCTTATAAATAAAGTACGCTATGTGATTTTTTAAATAACTAAAAACAAAAATTTTAAAAATAAAGTATTGTGTTTTAGCTTTATTTGTTTTGTTAATGCATATTGCGCTATTTTTATATCCGCCTTTGGGGTTCCCAGTAGTCAAAATAATTGGTATATTAAGCATGGCACTAGTTTTAAAACAATTAAATTATTAAGTTATGAAAAATAAATAAAATTATTGAATTATGAAAAATTGATTTTTTAATTTCCAGCAATTACTGAACAATCCTTAGATTTCTGCGTACTTTTCGCCAATCACCAGACATGTCTCAAAATCACCAGATCTGGCAACGCTGGTGCTCAGCCTACTTCGATGCGATTAAAGAAAGAAGTCGGTTGCAGATATCGCTGAGAATCATCTCATAACCGTCCCATACAACTTGATCAATTCAACAGGGCAGTCGGAATTTTTCCACTTTTTTTATTATTAAAATACACGGCTTCAACAGCACTAATACAATTTGAATGGCGGAAACAATCTACATATTGATCTTAACATCTGTGCCCGTTTTTAATTTTTGACACGACCACATCCGTTTCCAAACTACTGGTAATAAGAAGCAAACAGGAAATATAAGATAACCGGCAACAAAATCAATACCTCAATTTCCAATACAGATAAGTCTGTTTTGTTATTGTGAGATTTGATTTTTGTTTTTATATACAGTTAAAAAATAAAATTGTATTTTCCTCTAGAGATTTATGTATATTTTAAATTTTTATTTCACTTACCAAGAGATGCAACTTTATTTGTATTTCAGAGGAGAATAGATAGAGAAATAGGATACTAAAGAGAAATTTTGTTATCAAATTTTTACTTCAATTAACAACTTCGATAATAGTTTTTAAGTAAAAAGTTTAGCTTTGCTAAAAAGTTATATTATATCAAAAACGCGGTCATTACATAAACCTTTTTCTTCTCCTCAAAAAAGCGGCCACATTTAAAAACATTATCTCAAAAATCATAAGTGGGAAGAGGGGTCAAGTGTCAAGTGATACCTCACTTTAAAAGTTTCATTAAACTGAACAACTTTTGTATTTGAAGTTGTTCGATATCTCTCACCGTTACAAAATGGCGGCTCAATTTATAAAAATAGACGTCTTATCATCGGATGAATCGCTCCCTCTACAGCATCTATGACAGTGAAAAAAAATTTTTTTTTGCTGTTTTATAAAGTCTATTCATATTACATTTACCACGTGCGAGTTAGAGTTGGACAACTCAACATCGCACTAAACCTCGATTATACCCGGTGGGAAACTATTAATGCAAATGATATGCGCCTTCTCCTGATTGTTTGAAATTCAAGATAGGAATGGAATGATGCTGGTATCATACTTTTTTCGTCGGAAGGGGAAAATAGAAGCGCGTGGTCAAGACAGGAATGTACAGGTTGCACGCAGCTCGTGCGCCAGCTCCAGTTACATGCCGCTCTTGCATTGAGTTCATGTGCAACGATAAAAAGCTTTTAATGTTGTGTCAAGCGCGAGAAGGCAGCCTGTACGTTCCTGTCTCGACCACGCACCCTTATTTTCCCCTTCCGACGAAAAAATTGTGACACCATCATCACCCCCTCCCCATCTTAAATTTAAAACAATCAGGAGACGGCGCATATCAATCGGATGAACTATTTGGTTAAATTATTTGAACAGCTAATTTATGTTTTAATTAATACATCAATAAGTTAAGAATTGTAATCAACACTGCATGTAATTTGTTTGATTACTGAAACTTCTCTATTATATAACTTATTTTATCTAAAGGAACCGTTAAAGCGCTGTGTATCATATATCTGTACGCTGCTTATTTATGTGTTTTATGACGGCATGGAATGTGTGGTAGTATAATACGCATAAGGTTCACATAAATATCTGTTGACGTTATTAATTACTATTTTATTTATATTAAAACGTTTAATGCCAGTTTATACTTAAAAATAACATTGAAGGACAATTTATTTCTAAGCCCTTTCATTGCAAAATAAAAATTGGCGTAAAACTTAAATATATTTCCATTCCTCGAATTTTGAATGTTGGGAAAGGGGTCATAATGAATTGTAGGTTTAAATATTTTACAGAAAATATGAAACAACTATGAGTTCGATTGAATTTTAAACTATTCGTAACAAAATATTAAAAACTCAATTACCTATCTGCCGTTGACGACAGAGAAACGGTATCATTATTTTTATTTATTTATGACTTGTCGATAAAGAGAAATCAAGGTCTGAATATCATTGAACTTAAGAAGTTGTCTTACGGTAAACAATATTACTATCACACCTCTTATTTTGTTCTAAATTCGACCAAATAAGCGACTATTTAAGTACATTTAAACTAAAAAAAACATAAATTGATTTACACACATTAAGTACAGAATCACAAAAATATTTTTTTTAATAATGTTATTATTTGTTTAATGCTGTTAAAAAAACACTATTCACTAAAAATAGTACGCTATTAATTTAGTACATTAAAAATGTACATGAAACTAGGTACACCCCCACCCCCGCACTTTTTCGCAATTTTTAAGTTAATAAAGTTTAACTTGAAGTTCTTTAATTATTTCTAAAACGCATTATAATGATGTATAGGTCATCTCATAAACGATAAATAAACCAAAAACAAAAAATTAAAATTTAAGTTTATTTTAAATTAAGATAACTGAAATTTCTTTTGGGATTATTACTAAGGTGAAATTTCGTAACTTTGGCCCAACTTAACCGTCCTGGTATCTCTTCAAATTCAAGATTCCAATAGGTGGGAGTCAAAAAACGAGGACCCTGTATTTGTGTTTTCTTTATATTAGTGACCATTTGAAATTTTTGTTTAATAATTATTGAAATATCTGCTATAATCCTGTTCAGCTCCAAAACGGAAAAGTGGATACGAATAGAAATGTTACGTTGGGTAGAGCCCCCACAAAGAAAATAGTTTAAAAAAAATAGAAAACAATAGTTTTGATTCTATTAAAAGTATCTATCCATACTAATCTATTCTATGGAAAAGATTTATTTAATTTTAGACTTTGCTAGGTGCGTAAACGCAACTCGCTATCGAGTGCAGGAATAGAAAAAGCCAAATGAAACTCAGCGAGTGGAGACATACAGCAGATAAAATATATTTCTTTTATTTCGATTTAAGTTTTACTCTAATTGCAACTTAACTTTACATCTAAAAATCCTCGAAGTGCTATTTTTTTAATTGTGCCCCACATGATTTTGAAAACACGGCGCCTATGGTTGTTACACCGTTTTTTACTTTTGACGCATTCTATATATGGAGAAGTAGGTATAAGCAACCGGTTTTTGCTTAAAAATTAATAAACGCATTTCACTTTACAGTTATAGCGTTATAAATCAAAGTATGATACAATATACAAACACTTTTTTAAATTCTAGGTATCATAATAATCTTATAATACCTAACCTAATTTATTAGGAAGTAAACAAACTTGATTTTTCTAAATAAATAATTTTTACCTACCTTATTGAGTTCTTTCCAATCTCTTAGTTGATTGGCAGCCTTGTCACGGTGAGCCATTGTATTCCTTTTTTGAAAAATAAATGTTGGAAATAACCTCGCGAACTTCTTATATTGGAATGTACGCAACAACACAAGATGAGGGACATTGGAGGTGCTTTTATATGAACGCGTTATCAGCTGACAGCGGCGATACCACATGCGCATTAGTACAGGTTTTTCAAATTTGAGAATTAACATTTTAGATATTATTGCAAATTAAACGATAAGTATATTTGCTATCATTTGCTCTACTTACTTAACCAGTTCACTAGTGGTGATTAACGTCTTATTTCTTATAATATTTATATTGCAGAACTTTTCAAGCTTTTTGAAATATGAACGTTTTAGCGCTAATTATTTTGACAAATTTCTGCAAGGGGCGGACTAGCTGTAAAAATTTCATATTAAGTGTCAGTGTCAAATCAAATATTAAACCATCCTTTATCCTGTCGCTGATATTTTTGGTACAGTTGTTGGTAACGGAAAAACTATTAATGTCAAAAACTGAAAGGATTAGGTTAAGTTTTTAAGTATGCATAAAATACTTTATCCACGGATGTATCATAAATTGACAACTATACACAAATTTCATTGTCATAAACGTCTTTTTATAGCCCATGGACCTCTTTATTGCCCATGGGCTATAATGAAACGTCAAACAACGATATCAAACCTAATAGGCGCGATTAGTTGTGACGTAGACTGTTAGACAAGGGTGAGACAAAGACAGCGTTCAAAATCCAAACAAACGCGACAGCTGGTATACGTTAGCATTGCTGATTTTTAAAAGTATTTTTGTGAAGCCTGTATTTTATTATTAACGATCAGTAAGTATATTAATACATAGTTAATACATACGCTGATGCTTAGAAAAGTATTCATCCAAAAATTTACTGAAACTTGGAAGTTATGAGTATTTAAACAAATATAACCTCAAAATTTACTTTATAATTTGATAAACTTTCGGAGTACAACTAATAGCATCAATTTCTACGTGTAGGTATTTGTCAGTAAAATAATCTATCTAACACTGCTTTTGATTTTACAGCCAATATGGCCCAGAAACATGTTTTAAAGTTCTCGATGTTATCAGAGTATTTTTAAAGACAATAACAAGCAGCTGAAATGGGGAGAAATTGCTGTTGAAAGTGGACATGTCCAGCAACTCATAATATAATATAATAAAATATGCCACATGAAACTTTTTAAAATCAAATTATATCTAAAATAAAAATAAAATTTATTAAAAATACAAAGTCAATTTTGAGGTTATATTTGTTTATGCGCTCATAACTTGAAGTTACAACACATATCAAGCAAATTTTTATAAAAGTATAAATCTCTAAGCATCAGTATATGCATTATTATACTTACTATTCGTTAGTAATAAGAAAAAGGCTTCACAAGAACACTTTTAACAATCAGCAATGCAAAAGTACATAAGCTGTCAAGTTTGTTTGGATTTTGAACGGCGTCCTTGTCTAGCAGTCTACGTCACGCCTACGTCACACTAATTACGCGTATTGAAACAGTTTAAATAAACACTTGCAAAATGACAATATGGCTACCGTTGTTTACCCGCTACCATAGTTACGCTTCAAATCTCAAATTTAATCAAAGCAATGCTAGATGTGGGGGGAAAATTCAATTTATTTTAGAAATATTTTCAATTTATTTTAGAAATATTTTTAAATTAAAAAAACTTCATCCGTGCATAAAGTTGTGTATGTACCAAGGGCGTAACTTACTTGTATGGCCTTCCGACGTACTCTTAGCCCTCGGCTGCCGCCTCGGGCTCAAAGTTATGTCTTACGCCAAAAGCCTCTTTACGGCCTTAATACATAAATAACTATTACTACTTCAACAATATTGATTTATTTTAACCTTATAAGTATTTCGACATGTTTATAAGCCATTATCAAAGGTTATAATATAAAGTAAACAGTGTTGTTATAGCAACAATAGAACTTGGTGACTTGATCTCGGCAATCGTCTGCGGATGACTTGATTTCTTATTTCAAAATGTCCAATAGAGTTGAATTTAAGAGATCAATTTGCTCGGTTGTTAATGGTACAGTTTTTAAATGTTTCTGATATTTAAAAGCTTCTAGTATATCTAATTTACGTTTATCATCACAAAACTGTAAACATTTTATAGTGTTATTAGATGTCATTAAATGATTGTGTTCTAGTAAGTGTTTAGCGTAAGTGAATTTATGTGGGTGTTTATATTTGTAACAACATACGTGTTATTTATACCTAATATGAAAATTTCTAATTGTTTGGTCTATATAAACCGAATTACAATGCAAACAATTTAATTTGTAATTGCCTGATTTTGCAAAAATCATCTGTTTTTGATTTTGCATCAGACAAAGTGTTTAAAATGTTTTTTGTTGTTTTAAAACTTACTTTATATTTATTTGTTTTGTTTATAATTTTAGCAATTAAATAACCTTTCCCATACAAATAAATATGCTTTCATCCTATATTGTGGTAACAAATCAGAAAAATTGCTAGAATTATATACAAAACAAATAAATAATGTAAGTTTTAAATCAACTAAAAACATATTTTAAACACTTTGTTTATTGCAAAACCAAAATCAGATGATTTTTGCTAAAATCAGGCAAGTACAAATTAAATTGCTTGCATTGTAATGGGTAGATAATATATAAGCCAAACAATTAGAAATTTAAATATTAGGTATAAAGAACATATACGTTGTTACAAATACCAAGACAAACACCCACATACATCCAATTATGCTAAACGCTTACTAGAATACAATCATTTAATGACATGTAATAACACTTAAAATGTTTAAACTTTGGTGATGATAAACGTAATTTAGATATACTAAAAGCCTTTGAAATTCACAAACACTTTAAAAACTATACCGTTAGTTAACGAGCAAATTGATCTTTTAAATTCACCTTCATTGAACATTTTGGAATAAGAAATCAAACATCTGCAGACGATTACGAGATCAAGTCACCAAATTCTATTGTTGCTATAACAACGCTACTGTTTACATTTTAATATAATCTTTGATCATGCGTGTGCAATACTTAAGAAATTTTTAGTTCTAACTTTGTTTACCGCGGCGCTACTTCGATATCGATCGTATGTGTTCGAATTATAAAATCACCGTTAAAAATCTGCAAAAATTTGAATTCGCTTAATGTCAAATTTACGTCAATTTTTATGTGCATCATATTTTTAAAGATTTGTTTGTACCTTCGAATATTTATTTAATATATTTACTTGTTGTGTACCTCGGTGTCCAAATATAAACGCAATAAAACACAGATTTCCTATTTTAAATGGACAGGTTAGCATCGTTTTACAAATATGTACTTCAAATTTTAAACCTGTGTTCCCTGCGTAATCTGTTAATTTACTGTTCACATAAAAATACATTTTTTGAGATAAAAAAAACATGCTCAGCTTCTACCATTCAAGGGCACAAGGGGCTTGGAAACCAGAGTAGTCATTCATTAGATGAAACACAACATTCAAAAACACACCAATACTCCAACAGGACAAGCGATTGCCTCCGTTTAACTAGCCTGCAAACTGAAAAGCATGAACTAAACTCGTTACAACATACAGAGCTGGTTAGAATACAGAAAAAAAGTAGTAGCACACTTGGTGCACGACTTCAAAGGCTAAATAATGAGCACCTTACCACTGGAATGCAAATATTAAATTTTTAGTAGCAAATTTTAAAAATGTCAGTAGATTTTTAATTTGAACCACCAGACAATAAAAGTTTGGTTCTGCAGAACCAAACTTGTTTAGATGTTTTCGTATTTTTGATTTTTCTTGTAGCATTTAAAAATATTCGCTATAATTGTAAAACTCCCTCTTTTCATTAGTACTGACTGGTGTAGATTGTGGCTAGTGTAAACATTTACTTTAAAATTTTGTATAACAGTTGCATATCTCTATACGTAGGTAACTTTTATTTGAGCCTTTGATAACGGCATGTAAACATGTCGAAATACTATAAGGTTAAAATAAATAAATATTGTTGAAGTAATAAAGTTTTTTGTATACTCAATAAATGTAGGTTTCTGAAAACTTCAGGTCTTAAATAATACTTTGTCTATTTATGTTGCTATTAATTTCGAAATACAATAATAGGTGAAGTTATTTTGGTCTAAAGTATCCTCACCTAATATACTTTCGATCAGTAGGTGGTAGAATAAGTTATCTCTAACTTTGACGGTTACCCACTTTTACAGAGCGAGCTGCAGACCTAATAGTAAATACGCAGCAATGAACATACTATTACATAGTAATGAAAAATAAAAACAACTGTAAATTTTACATTTTTTAATATTTAACTTAAATTTATCACATTGAAACTATACAAAATCGGAACAAACTATCAAAACAAATCAATGTTAATTTTTCTTTTCATTCCAAGATGTTTGATACAGTTTTAAATCTAACGGCTTGTCATACCCCATTAATTTACCATAGTGGGTTGGATCATTAAATAACCTAGGATCAACAAATAAGGGTTTGCCTTTAATTAGAAATGATGTGAACATTCCAGGAACTTCAGGAACCTTCACGTCATCTGGTGTAAATTCCAGCTAAAAATTAATTCAAGTAAAACCCCAATAAATGCTTGCATTCAGTAACTATCTTCCTACCTCCTGTGTTATATTGAAGAAATTTAAAGTTGTTGCTACATATTTTCCAGTTTCAGGTTTATAGGTGAGTGTTGTTATATATTTTTTTGCAATCCAGTGCAATAAAAATGGTGTGACTAATGTGAAAAATCCTATGAAAGAGCACACTATGATTACCATTGGTACACTACCTGAAGTAGATATTTCTTTATATATAAAAGGTTGCGCTGCAAGTCCTGTAAAGCTGGTCATCAATGAGAATATCTGCAAAAAAGAGACCAATAGAAAAAAACAAATTTTTACTATTGGCATGCAAGTCGTCGTACTTTTACTGCTCTTATTTGAGGAGTTAAAATTCCATAATAAACTTGTTTACTGTCATCAGTATTCACTGTGTCCCTGTTTTCATTTGTAGAAAGTTGTCGAATACTTTGCAGGAGATTCAACAAGTTTGAAGACACAATATATCTGCTATTCTTACATAACAAATTAGGATTTGGTATGACAAGTGTTTTCTTACAACTAGTATGTCTTAAAATTGATGGAATTATTCTAACGCACGTTCTCACTGACATTTTTATCCGTAAAATACTATTTTTGTAATTATAACCTCTACGCTCTAACCTCAATTATTTTGACAATGTATGTTTGATTTGGCTGTGCTTAACGTTACACAAAACATAAACGGATGTATCTAGGGTAGAGTTAATAAGAATTATATACAGGGTATGTATGTATTTTAGGTCTTACAGCACTTAGGCCCATTGTGCGTACTACTTTACATTCTACCTTAACTAAGTCCTTAAAAACTACTTAAACTATGTTAAGCGGTTTCCAGGAGGTGACAACTGCCCTGACCCGGATTTGAACACCGGGTCAACTAGAGCCACAGGCTCCCGAAAACCACTGTGACCTTGGCTGCAAGCGCCGACTACACTCGCCTACTAAAGTCCCTTATATACAGAGTGTAATCTTTAATTCTGCTCACCAATGGAATCTCGGAAACAGTAAGAGGTAGAAAATCTGTTCAATGAGGAAAAAACAGGTTTACTAGATACACGACTCCAATTCTGAACAATCAAATAAGTGATGCCGGACGACCATTTTGCAGAAGGTTAAAATATTAAATTAAAACGTAAATACATTAATTTGGCAAACGAAAATTACTGTTGCCTACAGTCTTAATATGTTTGTTTTCACATATAAATAATGAGAAGTTTTCCAAAAATACTACTTACTACGTTACTAAAGGGGAAAGCAGGCTCAAATGCGGTAACAGGCAGCTCACATTTGGCCCTGCTGACAGTTAGCGGATTTAAGAAATAGCCTAATAAACCTCCTATTGGTGGTCCTGGTTTCAGGACATTGTAAATAATTAGTAAGTATAAAATAATTGCTGCAATAACCGCAAATAACCGTATATTGTGTAGGTGTAAAATCTAACCTGTATACAGCTTCTATCTATTTATTACAACGTTTTTTATATGACAAGGCTAATACAACTGTGTTAACAAGTAATATAAAAAGATTAATGAATGATAAATATTAACAGTAGTAATAGCAGTATTCCATATTTATTACAAAATAATCATTGTATAATAATAGCATGCTTAACCTACTTTTTGACACTTACTTAAAAATTGCAAAGTATCTCTTTTTTGCCCGCAGTTTTTATAACCTACCGCAAAGCACGCTTGCGGCATGTTTTAAAAATTAGGTTTTACAACTAAAAAATAAAATAAATTGTTTATAACTCATAATAACGTTCAAATGCCAAACAGTGTGGTTTTGTAAAATGTCACAAAACTGACATTGACCTTCTACAACGTGGCTTCTGGCTTCATAGTTTGTATAGTAGTTCTCTATCTAGTAAATCTATGTAGAAATCTGTGAAAAAAAGTTACCTCTTTAGGAGATCAGTGTACCTATTGCCATTTTTGAAACATTTTGAAAAATTGATAGTTTACTAGATACAGTTGAGAAAACTAAAATTTAAAGTCTGTACACATTTGATAGAGCATCGCCGTTCAAAATTAATAGGTTATAAAGAAAACTCTCGAAACACCAATCAATTCCTTCTTATGTGTTATACTATTTCTGCAAAAATAAATTGATTACGTTTATAAAAAAAAGCTATGCGCAAAAATAAAAACATAAAATTTTAGTTTTGTGTCTGTATCTAGTAACAAGTTATGAATGCTTCAAAACGTTTCATAATGGCTATAAACCGGTCTTTTAAATATACAAGGTTATTCAAAAGTATGGAATAAAAATCATGTTTCAGTAGCGTGTTGATTTTTGAAAAAATGCTCGGACACTTAAATTGATGTGATATCTTTGCTTTTTCAACGTCAACCTTCTCACTCCCAACCACTTTGACTTAATTTTTCTAAATAGCGAACTATACTTTGTGTAGGCTCGTTGGAAAGCTTGCTAAAAACTGCATTCAAATCATCATAAATGAAGTGGGATCGTTGGTTTTTAAGTTATAGCGATTGAAAGAAAAAATGCACTTTTTTCATATTTTTTTATTAAGACGCCCCTCTTTTTAGGTTATTTTGTAGTCTCGACTCGAATTTTAAGTTTTGAGAAAACACTTCTCTTTCGTCTCGTCTCAAGAGGGGCTTATCTCGTGTCGTTTCGATTTCTCTCGTCTCGGCGGCGGCGTCACAAATTCGGTGACTTTTTATCAAAAATTTAAAATTGTGTAATTATTGTTTTTTGGAAATTTCACTTTAATGATGTACCAATACAAAAAGCCTTTTCAGCGATAAATATGTAATATACAGGGTGTTCGATGGGAAATGGATATCGTTGGTACAGAGCGAGCATAAAAGTTTAAGAACCACGTGACCATTGACTAATTTAAATGTAGTGAATTTTATTTTCCAATGTTGCCTGCCGTGCTGATTTCCCTTTGCAATGTCATTTTGTTTCATTGGCGTTCGTGCACTCATTTTGAGCAGCTGTTGTAATTTATTAATCAAATATGTATTTCTACAATAATGTTCTTAAATAAAATCCTATCATTTACTTTTACTTTATTAAATGTTTTTTTACAGAGTTTTTTTTAAATTGTGACGTGCCAAATTTTATTATAAAAATATGTTTTCTGTGCCCTAATTTGTACGTGCTACGTCAATGGTAAATGCTCCAACTGTCAGATTTAGTTTCCTGAAGCAGGGTTCCCACTTCTGTACAATGGGTTGCCTGTTTTACGTGGTCATGTGGTTCTTGACCTTTTATGCTCACTCTGTATCTTAAAACCATACCAGCTACAAAATTGGTGAACTGGGGAAAGATGTAGATACTTTAGATATACTGGCTATTTTGTTTTATCATAAAATAATGCATGGCTCACAGTAGGAATACGGAAATTTTCGAAAAAGCGCGTTTTTCTTTGCATTAAAATATCTTTGTTATTATCAGCCTGATACCACCAAGCGTCAGTTACTTGTCTGCTTGGTTGTAGTTTTCCACTTTGAGGTAGTTTTTTGTTCCTTGCCCTTGCAGTTCACTGCTTAGCGGAAATGTACAAAGAATAGTTGTTGTGAGAACTAAAAAGGCTTTTGCTTATATATTTGTATTATTTTTTCACAGTCGCTCATTTTTTACTTTCCCATACCTTCAGTATGGGAAGTATTGATTTTACGAAACTTTCTGAAATTTAAATTTAAACGGAAATACACGTTTTGGGGCCCAAGGAACCCAAGAAAGTTGTTTTTAAAAAATGTCTGTGTGTGCATGTGGGGCGGGGGGGGGGGGGGGGGGTGAATGTGTGTGTGGATGACGCCTCTACAGGCTAAAGTACTGGACCGATTTTGATGCAATTTTAAATTAAGAGGTATATCAAAAATTGTTGTTCTAGTTTAAGCTTTTATATAAAATCCGAAACCGGAAACGGAAGTTAGACATGTTTCTTTTGTAGCGTTTTTTCCAAAACAAAATTTTAAAAATTTCAGCATGGAATCTGAGAGAAGAACTTAAGGCAAATCGAAAACTCTTTTACCGAACTCTATAGCTTCAAAATGGCGGCCGCTACAGCTTTTTGAAAATCTCGACTTTAACGCCCATTTACTCAAAAAGTAGTTGTTTGATCGGGATAAGCTAATACTTGTTTAAGAGCCTTTTCTAGGTAGTATACGATGAAATAAAATTAATTTAAAAATCCGAAAAATATCGCAATAACACTGCTTCAAAATTTTAAACATAAAAAAAATTCTCAAAAACTGTCGACATAATTTGCTTTAAACGTCCTGGGCCGATAAAGCTTGCATTAAACTACAAATTTATTTTTTGTTTATCTTCCAAATTTTACTCTGACGCTTTCCAGAAATTTTTGAAAAATTTAAAATTGATTAATTATTTATTAAAAAACGCAAACGCCGATTGTTATAAACTTTTATTAATTCTATAGACTATTTAAAGTACTTTATTAGGATTCGCTCGAATTTTCAAGTATTTTAAAAATTAAGAAAGAAAACGATACTTTTTAATATCAACAACGCGTTTTACGGCAGTTACGTGATTTTAACTACGCCTATCAGTTAGCTCTAGTTAAAAAATATATTTTTTATTCTTTGCATGTTTGTCCGTCATCCGAAGCGGAATTTGTAATCCGCCGATAGGCGCGGCGCCGAGCGCCTACCTTGCTTTAGTGCAGGTAGTCGCTGCTTCTATAAGTCGAGATACGATACGGAAATCAATTGAACAGGCAAATTCAAATTCGCTCTGCTTGTTTTCTCAGAAATCGAATACTCGCTGAACTGTACAACGTTATAATTATTAAAAGTTACACTTTTGCAAATACGGCAACGGCGCGAGTATTAGTATCTAGTATTGGCTGCAATTTGTTTTTTTGAAAGCTATACTTTTACTGTGCCGCTTTCTATAAATTTGGATGGATGGAATGGAAGGTTACAATTATAAAATTTACACTTTCGCAAATACGATAAGCTTTAGTATGAGAAAGTCCACTCGAAGTCCACACTTTAGCTTTTTCTTACTTTACTTGATACGAAATAGTACTTCTCTAAAATAGGTACATTAAAAACGAACTTGAAACAACATATCTGTGACACAATACGCTAATGTATCTCTTTAAGTGATTTAAGAAGTGTACTAAGAAATATAAATAATGTACCAAAAAAATCCGACTTATTTATACACAACAGAATAATTGAAAGCAGTAAATTTAAGTTTTTCTTTTAATTTTATAAAGTTACAGTGATGTGATTCCTCCATTTAATCTTCGAAGAACATGTATTATTAGCAACAATGACTAACAATCATATACATTGCTTGTTTTAGAGTGTCATTAGTTAGAAAAAAGACAACACATGAATGACAGAATTATCCAAATGTAAATTAGTAAGAGTATGAATCACAATATCGTATCTCCAACAGTTTTAATTACTTTGACAGATTTTTGCTTATTAATATTTGTCGTTACGAAATGTGTTTTCCTGTTCTGTTTAAGTTTTTGTAGTTTATTTTAAAGCGAAAAATAATGGGGTTAATTCCATTCTTAGAATCTCACAATAAAAAACATACTTAGTATGAAAGTTCATTGAATAATTAATTTATTTTTCATTCTGTGTATCATCACACTTTAATAATAGAGTATCTGGTTTTTATTTATATTCAATGATGAGCTGTTAGTAGTGGGCTCGCTTGGACTCGAAAGAGCCTATTGTTACTTTCTTTTTAACTTGCGCGCTTCTAGTTAAAGGAAAAGACACATATTAGAATTAGACAACATGTAGATTTTGTATTAATATTATAAAAATCCTCAGCCGACGCGTTTGAAGCCATGCATTTTAGAAGAGTTTCCCGAGCCCCTTTGGGGATAGTCCACACCCCTTGCACCTCCGGTCAAGCATTGAAACAAAACTCGGTAGTGTTCTTCCTGGAAAATTTCAAACGCCCTCTTGCAAAATGTAAAAAAATCGAAGAAAAATAAGAGGTTATTGTTAAGATATTTATAGCTCACTACTACATCTACAAAATTCCAACCTACAAAATTTAATATTGGAAATGCTTTAAGAGTACACAATGTTATGAGCTACTAGTAATGTTGGTACTACTAAAACTGTGAAGTGAAGAAAATAAAATATTTTGACTGTTTCCAAGCTCAAAAAATGCAGATGTATATTCATAGAGCTACGAATCAGTTTTAATTTAGTTCGTGTTCTAGTTTGATAACTTCTTTGTGACGTCTTCTATGGATTTTTGAAAATCGAAAATTCCTACCCCTTTATTTAATACACGAGAGCTGATAAAAAATTTCTGTTTAAGCTAAATTGCGTATGGGTGATGTAGAATAAAGTTTTTAACGAATTTTTTTAATACAGAGCTGCGCTCATTCTTTTCTTCTGAGCTTTCTAGTTTTAAAGTGGTCACTACGATTATTTAGAAATTTTTAATTTAACAGTTATTTACTGGTACGTATATAACATTAAGTGTTTTGTTAAAATGTTATGATGAAGAATTTCATAAAGACACTAAAACAAAAAAAAATAATTAAAACATTTTCAAAAAATTATTTCTCAAAAATCGGTCTCACGATTGCTTTAAATTTAAACTGTTTAAGATGGTATACTTGGCCTGGACTTTCCTATACTTTAGATATTGTTACTTATCACATATTCAAAAGTATCTTATTATTAATGTGTTACGCCCCAAGACTCAGATATAGAGAGAGCGAGTGATATTGTAATGTTAAACGATAGTACGTTGGAATTTTTCCAAGTTTTTTGTGAAGAAAATCGATTTAAATTTTTTGGAAAAATATTTCTTGGAATTAAAGAAACCAAAAACCAAAGGACAAATTCATTTTTGAAAATTATTTCTCTCCCCTCCAAATATTGCCGTATGTAAAAATTATGTTCAAAAGAATCGTGTGACTACTTTTTAAGCAGTTCTAGTAACTTCTAACATTGTCTACTATTGAAACATTTTCAATATCAAATTTCATCCCGATCTGATAACTCGTTTTTGAGTAAATAGACATTAAACCTCAAATTTTCAATTAATTCAAAAAATTAATAAAAACCGACAAAAAAATTAGCGGGTTGAAACACAAACTAAATTGAGGCTTATAGTAACTTCTATGAACTTACAAAATTAAAAAAAATCGTGTAGAAAGCTTTGGAGTAATAATTTTTTTAAATTTTTGTGCACAGTAATATTGTGTTTTTATAGGCCTATTACGATAAAATAATTGAACATGATCTGTCAACCTGATTTTAAGTAATAAGACGCTAAAGCCAAAAAGAAAAAAAATTGTAGTGGCCGTCATTTTATAGCTACAAAGTTTAGAAAAAAGCGTTGGATTCGCCCTGCAGTCTTCTATTAGAATCAGTTTTTAAATTTATAAATTTTGATTTACGAAAAGAATGCTACCAAAAAACATGTCTAACTTTAGTTTTCGGTTTTGAATTTTCTTAAAAGCTTATTTTGTCGGTTAATTTTTGATATAAAATTCGACCATCCGTTCGGGAGTTATGATGCACCCCAGCACAATGATATTTTTTCCGTAGAAAAATTAATGCTATTTGTGTTAATCTGCTAATTACGTGAACTGTTCTTTGAATTCGTATTAAAACAAGATGCATCTGTGATAGCATTGTTATTAATTTATCAATTCCGCAATTCTGAACTGGTACGTCACATCTGATAATAGAAATTTTGAAGTTTTTTGGTGTACGACTTTATATTACATGCAAATTGTTATGGTATATAAATTTTTCTAAAACATTCGAATTGCTACGGTATACACTTTTCAACGATTTAACAATTTTTTTGCTATTCTGTTTTTTTGAAGATACAGAGCGATAAAGGTTTTTGACAATAACCATATTTTATTACCTAAATATTACATGTAAAGCTTCTTAATCTACAAGAACTGTTGAAAATGACTACCACCAGCTAGTATGCATGAATCCAATCTTCTTCTCATTGACTGTCGAACTCTTTCAAAAACACCAGAGTCGTTTCTTATTGAATTACACCAATCAATTAACCGATTTTTCAAATCTTCGACATTTTCCACTGGAGTAGTGTAAACTAATAGCCCCGTAGGAAAAAATTTAAAAGGTTTAAGTTCGAGGATCGAGCAGGCCATAAGTTAGCTCCACCTCGACCAATCCAGCGATCTCGATATGTTGCTGTTAGAAACTCACAAGCAACCACACTAAAATGCGCTGGTTTACTATCGTGCATAAACCACATTGCATTTCTCGTTGCCAACGGTATATCCTCTAGAAACTCAGGTACCGTGAAACGGGGTGGCATTGATCATAGAAGAAAGAAAAATTGATATAACTTTTTCATATCAAAACAAATTACCATGTAAAAAATATATTCTGATAAATGTTTGTGTTGTGGTACACTTTCATCAATAAAATTTAAGGAAAATGGGTATTGTTCATGTATAAAAAATAATAATCCAGTGATCAACTTCAAACATGGGCGACTTTGATCAGAGCTTGCATTCTGCGTTAATAGGTAGTGGAGTGTACTCAGTATGAACAATCTGACCCGTACGAAATGTCATTGACTGGTTTAAAAGTTATGACTGTTTCCAGTAATAGGGGTGAGATTGATCACCTGATATCAAGTGATATACCTAGTGTATCTTTTAATAATAATACGTCCAGTTACTAAAACAAACATTTATTGTCATATTTAAACCATGTAACATGTTATATTCAATACAATGAAAAATAAAATACAATTCTAGAATACACTTAAAGAAAATCTTAAAATGCTTATTTTTAGGATATTACAGGAAATAAAAATACTTTTTAAAAAAATAATTATTTTTCTTTAACATCTACTAACTTTGCAAATGTGTATCTCATTTTGCTAGCACTGTTATCAACTGTAGCATCGGGTAGTATAGCGATGATATCTTCTGTACCTATAATAAACTCGTCATTTTCTTCCCACTTAAACTTTCTTTTTGTTCCATCCAAAGACTTCATACCTATAACTTCAATTTCCTCATTTTCTGTAACAGTATGAACTACGGCAGCTCTCCGCAGGGTCCAATTTTCATCAATAGCCTTTGCTAACGCAGCTTCAATTGATTGTTCTGTATAATCTCTGTAAGATCGCGCGCCTTTCTTCCTCTTATATTTACTTGGCATTATTCCAAAATTCTAAAATTGAATGTATTTTGTAAAGAATTAAAAAAAATGATATTTAACGAAAAATGCATTATCAATTACACCCCATACTGGTGATCAATTTCGCCCCCTGCAACAAATTTTGAAATACCTGCCACACAACAACAGGTGACTTCAAACAAAGTATGTTGGCGAGGTTAGCAAGCAATGGCAATTCAACTTACGCCATAAGAACATGAATTAGTTGGTTGGATTTTACTGTACAGGGTTAATTTCTGGAGGGCGAAATTGAGTGCAAATTTATGCATATTTTTAGAAGCGAAATATAGCATATTAATACAATTTACTTACAGATGTACTGCTACTGGCGGATTGGCACAACCTTATTGAAGTGAAATTGGATTATAATTGCGCAACACTCGCACTGGCGCGCGCGCTAAATTTGAATTTTTAAACACAGGATATGCTTATCAAAGACACCCCTCAAAATCAATTTCACCCCATTTCACGGTAGCGATTGTTCCAAAAAGTTTCGATACAACTCGCCGGTAAGTCCGACAAATCACGGGACGTAATCAACAATGTATGAAATCGACGGTTAAACATATCGCCCTGTATCTTCGAAACAAAGCGGCTTTCCGAAAATCATCAAAGGACAAAATATTCTTAAAATAACCCAAAGAATCACTCCTTGAATTTTTGACGCATGTTTACCAAACACCCTGTATATAAGAAACAATTAGAAAATTGTAGAGCTTCAATAAAAAATATTTTGAATTAAAAATTGCTTAAGAATTACAAGTAACTATAAAATTACCTAAATACCAGTATTCATAGAAGTTTGGGATATGATCCTAGAATAGTAATTACTAAAATTAAGGAGAATTGTGACAACGCAGCTTATATACTTTTTTAACCAAACAACTTTAAGATCTGCATCGTCAAGGAATAATGCAAGAATTTTATAGATCATAGCGATCAAGAAGAGAAGGAAGACCTACATAGAGTGGAGGAGCTACAGAAATTAAGGTACTGTGTGTTCTAAAAGATGACTGAAAATAAAAGAAATAATATAAAAAAAGTAAACAAAGCTTAGTTGAATGATTTCAACCTTTTATATGTCAGAAAAGTGAATTTTTATAAACTATTTTGATATTAAATCATTAATTTGTTATATTTGATTATTTTTAGAGAATTATTTTAATTTTTTATAAATCTTCACTTCAGAAACATTTAGAAATTTATGATTTTTTGATTACGTTAACATTTCAGTGATTATAAAAGTCAAAACTTTTACCATACGTCTTCTAGGGGTTATTTATTAGACCTGTTTTCTATTTTGATTGTGAAGTTACTTTAACTGGTAAAAGCGATACTACAATGTTCCAAATAGTTGTGTTCCATTTTATCTAAATGGTCCAGTAATTCTGAAGGTATACCATATATGAAAACTACGACAAGAATAAGCAATTACAGAAGAGAAAGAAAGGAAGTGCGGTAAAGCGTTCCTGTTCAATTACAAACTGTTAACCACCACACAAAACATTTCGGTTATTCGGCAATAAATAACGCCCACTGCATAGTGTAGATATAGCTATTTATTGCTCTACCAAATCTTAAAATAAAAGATCAAACAGAATTCAAACAATTCTGATCAGAAGTTAAGATAACGGGTATCCGTCAAAATAAATAAATGAACAAAACTATGTAAAAATAAATAAAAATGTGTTGGATATACCTATTTACAAATTTACAAATGCAAAACTCAGAATATGTGTTAGAAATTTCATAGTTTATTAAGTGTGGTTTTGAATTTTTCCCCTTCTGAGCAAAAAGTAAGAAATTTATTAGCACAAGTTTTGACAAACGTTTCTTTGTAAGGCAAGCAAATAGTATGCAGCTATATTTTGTTAAAATCAGAAGAAGGGCTCTTTTAGAAACCGAACATATTTCATTTATTAATAGTTATTGAAATGAAATATTAATTAATATATTATTTTTTTGTCACGTTTATTTGAGCGGAATTTGTAGAAGACCCAAAAACAGTTTTAAATTTAATAATAAAATAAAACTCACTATAAACTGTCTTGGCTTAAATATTGTATATATTACGCTGAATTTGTGTAATTATCTATTCCACGTAGTTGGCATAAGTTTGCCAAACCTGTGTGAAGTAGGAAATGTTAAGTTTTCAATTAGTGCTAGACATTTATACTTTTTTATTATCTACATGGTGAAAGGCTACTGCTTATGCTCCCGGGGTAATGCTCTTTCCGTCAGATGTGTCGATCAAGGTTCCGAGCCCTCGCAGATGCAACAAGATGTATCAACAGCTAGATAAAAAATTGCCTTTTCCGAAAAGTGGTGACACTAATAAAATGCGATGAAAAAAGTAGCGTCAAGTACGAGTAAGAAGAAGGGGAAGAAGGAAAACGGAGAAAGAGGAGGACGAGAACAAGGAAGGGGGAGGAAAGGAGGAGAAGGAAAAGAAGGGGGAGGGAGAAGAGAAAGAAGGGGAGGAGGAGAGGGAGGAGGGAAGAAGGGGCGTAGAAAGGGTAGAAGTGAGGGAATATGACAAGGTTCCCACTGACGCTGGATAAGCTAAAAGTCATGGAAAAGACAGGGAATTAAAATTTTAACCTGGAAGTCATAGATTTTCTGTAAAATTTGGCAAAAGTCTTGATTTTTCTCTTAATTTACAGTAAAAAAAACCTTGATTTTCCTGCAGTAGTGTTAACATAATCTAAAAAAATTAAAAATTTTTCGATTGAATTTTTAAAACTGCCGCCTATAAAACAATTGCTGCTAAAGGTTTTTAAAATATCATTGAGATACTTTTCTTACCCTTGTTAAATTCCAAGGAACGTAATATGGCTTATGACTAGGTGCAAGTGAGACCGCAACATATCGTCTTGCGAATTGATAAAAAACGCATAAAGGTGATTATTTTTGCGTCTCTAATTTTATTGATTTATTTTGTGGAAAGTCATGGGTAAGTATGATTTTTGGTCGTGGATATCCTGGAAAAGTCATGGATTCTAAATTCTAATTCTTGATAGTTAGTGGGAACCCTGTATGAGTAGAAAGAGAAAGAGGAGGAGGAGGGGGATGAGGATGAGGAAATGGAGGAGTGAGAGGAAGAAGAGAAGGAAAAAGGGGAAAAGGAAGAAGGGGAGAAGGAAAAGAAGGTAGAGAAGAAAATAAAGAAAAGAGGAGGAGGAGGAGTAAGAAGAAGAGGAGAAGGAAGAACAAAAAAAAAGAGAAGGGAAGGAGGAGAAAAGGTAAAAAAAGCGAAAGACGAGAAGGGGGAGTAAGAGTAGATGGGGTGAGGGGGAGAAGGAGAAGAAGATGGAGAAGGAGAAGAAAGGGGAGAAAGAGGCTAAGGGGAGAAGGAGGAGAATAAATAAGAAGAGAAAAATGAGGAGACAGAAGAGAAGAAGAAGGGGAAAGAAAGAGAGAAAGAAGAAGAGAAAGAGGCAGAGGATGAGGGAAAGGAAGAAGAAGAGGAGGAGGAAGGGGATGAGGAAGAGGGGGAGTACGCGGAAGAGTACTAAAGCTACCAGCTGATCATCGTCTTAGCTTTTCTTTTAGTCTTTTAATTTCGCTTTCGAAAATATTTCAAATTAGGACAATAATACATTTACAGTTAAGAAAGGGGAATAACAATAAAATCACGTTTTAGCCAAATATAGTTTTTAGATGCAATAATCTACAAGAGGTAAATCTAAGTCCCCCCCGCTTATCAGTTTTGGGCTCATAAATTTTGTTTTCTGGTATCTGGGGTTGCCTTTGTCAGTCCAGTGCTATGCACAATTGCACATCCCGGAAGAAGTAAGGGGTGAATTAAAATATTTGAATATGCGAAGTAAATCTGCCTTTTTCTTCTAGCATGGAAGAAGGCATGCCATCGAAAAATAAGTTAACTAATTATATTTTAACATTTTGAGTAGAGCTAAAATTTTTGAAGTTTTAAAAATTAAAATCTTTTACCTTTTCTAGTTTTCGGCCGGTAAATATGGAAAAACTGATTTCGCTGTCTTTATTTCGTGAGTTGATAAAAAATTTTCAGATTCTAACTGCGCTCCTTATAATTTAGTCTGAGTTTAGAGCTATATACGAGTGCTGATTTGTTATTTTTTAGCTGAAGGACTTCCTCTGTTATATGCCTCATCATAAACTTAAGATTTATATGCTGGTACTTACCATACCTCTTTACTGCACGAAATTTTTCTTTAAAATATTGCTTTATGAATTATTGACCAGACTTCCCTTTGTGTTTTCATGGTAATAATTTATAACTTGAGTTGCAACTCAAACCGAAAAGAAACGACTTGCTCATCTAAAATAAAACAATTCTTGAAGTTTCGCCAAGAGGAAAGCGGTATTACATAAAGTGTATGCATGTATGCAGATATCATTGAACTTGGCTTCCTTTTGGAGGTGTGGAAGTTTAGATTTAGTTGACTAAGCTCATCTGCTCAGCTAACAGCAGTCGAGCTTGCAATCGTCCAAGAAGCACGCATTCGGTGCGGTGTTGCGGTCGCAAAAGACGCGAAGTGCGCGTGCAAGATGATTGTTAAAGGACCATTTAGAAAGTTTTTTATTTTGATCGTTTTTATTTCATGTAAGTAGATAATTATTTATTTATTAATAATAAAACTTATTTTTTTTAAATTATTGTTAACTGATTATTCAAAAACCATCAAAATCATAAAAAGTGTTCCGCACGGCAAAAACAATGAATCCTTTTTTAAATATTATTTCAATTTAGAAAAAATGTTTTTCATAAGCAGGAATGTTTGACTTAAATAATCCTTAAATACAAAAAATGTGAATTTTCGTTTTCAACTTACGCTGAAGCCTAAAGAACTAAAAAGTAAACTCATTAATAAAATTATTACAAATTTAAAATTTAAAATTAAAAAAAAATTATTTATAAGTTCTAGTTTTTCTTTGTTGAAGTCCATATTTATTGAGTATAAATAAAATACTTTTTACTTCAACAATCTTTATTTATTTTAACCTTATACGTATTTCGGCATGTTTACATGCCATTATCAAAGGTTATATTAGAAAGTAAACAGTTGGTGTTGTTATAGCAACATTAGGAGTAGGTGACTTGATCTCCATAATCGTCTGCAGATGAATTGATTTCTTATTCCAAAATGTCCAATAGAGGTGAATTTAAGAGAACAATTTGCTCGCTCATTAACGGTACAGTTTTTAAATGTTTGTAAATTTTAGAAGTTTCTAGTATATCTAATTTACGTTTATCATCACGAAAGTGTAAATATTTTATAGTGTTATTAGATGTCATTGTCTGATTGTGTTCTAGTAACTCTCTAGCGTAATTGCATTTATGTGGGTGTTTGTATTTGTAACAACGTATGTGTTCTTTATACTTTATATCAAAATTTCTAATTGTCTGGCCTATATAAACCGAATTACAATGCGAACAATTTAATGTGTAAATGCCTGATTTTAGCAAATCATCTGTTTTTGATTTTGAATTAAACAAAGTGTTTAAAATGTTTTTAGTTCATTTAAAACATACTTTATATTTATTTGTTTGGTTTATAATTTTAACATTTTTTTCTGATTTGTTACCAAAATATCGGATCGAAGCATAGTTAATTGTATCTGATAAAGTTGAGGTATGCGGGTAAATTTGTTGAATGGCTAATTTATAATCTTTTTCTTTAATTAATGTATCAATAAGGTTAGTATTATAACCATTAATATACGCAATTTGTTTAATAATTGAAATTTCTCTATTATAATTAATTTCATCTAAAGGGACCGTCAAAGCTCTATGTATCAGGGACCTGTATGCTGCTAATTAATGTGTTTGATGACAAGAATCATGTGGTATAGTAATGTTTGTTTGTGTCGGTTTTCTATAAACAGAGTATTCAAGTTTATTAGTGGAATTAATTTTTATGTTTAAATCTAAAAAGTTAATGGACTTATTTTGTTCTGTTTCTAGTGTAAATTTTATATTTATATGCAGGCTGGTTATAAAAATTTTAAAATTCGTAAATTAATCCAAATGAGCTATCAAAACCCTTAGCTAAAGTTTACAATAAAGAAGCAATGATCTTTACCTTGAACATTACACAAACATTAAAAAAATCTTTTCGTGTTTTTATTACAGTGTTAAGTTAAAAATGATAGTATGTTTTCAAACCTGGAATGTTTTCTTTTCACAATTTATTACTTTTGGAAATACTTCCTAGTTAATTCAATAAATCCCATTTGGTAAAAATAGCTACATTCAGTTTTTGACACTTCTACAAATTTAAACTGCAGCGTCCAAAAAGCGGGTCATTGTAAGTGTCTACTGTCTATTAATAGAGAGTCAAGCTTCATTATAATCATTCGAAAAACAAGAAGTGCAGGAAACGCGCTGAAAAGTTTACAAGGTTTAGAAATATTGATGCTTTTTAAAAGTTGCCTTGCTTCATGTCCTGTGTAAGAAAATAACGATACTTTAGTTTAACGTTACGAAAGTTTTATTAGTGGCAAGTGCAACATCTATGATAATTAAAGATTTAGTTTTAAAATATATTTTACAGAACAACACAAAATGTGAAAGCGTGGATCTTTGTGTGATTCAAATTTCAACAATAAATTCAAAAAGCAAAACCAAAAATTAAAAAACAGCGGCGTGCATCTGATTTTTTTTAAATATAAAAATGATTCTATTACCCAGACGTACGCTCCTGGTGGTTGTGTTGGAATTAAATTATAGCCAAAAAGGTTATAAGTCAAGAGAAATTTTAATACAATATTCGAAGCCGCTTATGAAACTTTTTGAAATAACCATTTAAAACTAAAAAAAAATTTAACACCCTGTATTTCAAAAACAAAACTGTTTTCAACACAAGTTACGATTTCATGAAAATTTTCTATTTTAACGTAAATGCGCGTTTTAGGGTTCAAAAACCCAAAATAATGGTTTTTAAAAAATATCTGTCTGTCTGTGGGTGGGTGGGTGGGTGCGTGCGTGAGTGCAATTGTTCCTCTATATCTCCGAAACATGTGAAATGATTTTTATAAGATTTAGAATGTGGAAGCCTTTTAACAGTTTAATAGCCTGTTTAAAGTAGTTATTAAGATTAACAAGAAAAGGATTTTTTCTACTTCCATGTTTTAATTTACTTATTAAGTATGCGCTGCTTATACTATTGCGGTATCCAGTAAGATACAGATATTCATTATAAAATGGCCCAAACTGACCAATGGCAGCGAAGCATTGCTTTCAGTAACCATGGTTACGAGAGTTGTTGAGATTTCTCAGTTAACATAGCAGTTTTTTTTCATGTATAATGTTCAAATATTTTTTTATGAATATTTTTTTAAATTAACTAGTAGAAAAAATAGTGTACGCAACTCTTATATAATGGCTATTAATACACTCGTTTGAATTACGACGCTCTCTGCCGCTCGTGTATTAATAGCTATCATTATAGATTCATTGCATAATGTACTATTAAAAAGTAAGAAAAAAAACATTGTTTACTATAAACAACGCGTTTTTCGGAAGCTGCGTGATTGTAGTTTTAGTTAAATAATATATTTTATCGCTAACCGTCAATAGAGCCATGCATTACCATAGCGATTTTCGGAAGTGAACAAACACTTTATCTTACTGTAAAAATCAAACACTTTATCTGCCGCAAATATTTATCAACATAGCCAAAACAACGGTTTGACATTGATTTGACATTAATCAGAAATCGTTTGTCAGTGTCACGACTCCAACAGTAAAAGTTCTTTTGCGAATTATTTATAGAAAATAATGAAAGAAGACATTTGTACGGTTGGCGATAAAAGTTTGTATGCACCACGTCAGTAAAGTGTCTTTATCGAACTCGCCTGTTACTCGCCTCGCTCTCTTCGCTCGCACGGCTCATAATCTCAGACTCGTTCGATAAAGATTCACTTTACTGACTTGGTACATAAATAACTATTTCACGCTTCAGGCAAGGTAAATAGACGATACATCCATAGCTACAAAAGATGTAAATGGCCAATAACATTCGTTTACTTTTTGCCCTTGACTACGGAACTTAATAGTGTTATTTACATTCCTAGGATAATAAAGTTGAATTTAACTGTTCGTTGATATAGTAACAAGCACAGGCAACTTAGAATAATGGGGCTTTTAAAAAATAATTCCGATGACAGCAGTTAAACCGAACTTTTAAAAATATGATTAAATTTCTACCTGTAGCGTGAAAAATTTAATAAGTAACACGGAATGTATCGACTATTAACATTCTCGGTAGGCCACAAGCCTCGGCTCGTATTTACCTACCTCGAATGTTATTACGTCTTTACATTCCTTGTTACTTAAATAACTATTTCATTCTTTGCATATTTTTGATAACTCATCAAATAACGGATTTATAGAGATTTTTAGTCTGGCATTTGAAGATTAATTTCTAGCTATAGCTTGCGTCCGCGCTGTTGTAGTCAGTGGCTATGTTTACATTTAATATCTTAGCGTTTGCTGTTAGCGGTCATAGTGTTGGGTAATGGGTTGTGCTGGTACGATATCTATTGCAAAAGCTATCGCAAGTTCAAATCCACGTCGGGGCGTTACTTTTTTTAAATTCGTTTTTCTCCTTTTTTTAAATTTTTGTTAAAACAATATTGTTCAGTCATTTACCTGCGAGAATAATAAAAACGTAAGAAGTATGTGGAAAATACCAGCGATTTGTTTTGCCTATTTTTTGAAGTAAAGCTTTTTTGGCGGCGGGTGCAACATGCGAGCACCATAGCGGAAGTCATTTAACGGATGCGCGGTCATCTTTCCCGGCAAGCAAGCTTCTAAATTCTAGCATCGATGCGTCAGTAGTTAGTACGTAACTGGCCACGAAGTGGATTGCACGCGTTTACGCCGGCCGAATAAGGAATAAAGAATAGTTTGTCGGTAGCACTCGCACAGCTCTTGGTTGATAATTAAAGACTTGCCAACTTGAATTTTTTTAAGCGTGTAGCTCATCAATTGTTCTTTATTTTGGTATATAATTTATATGATACAAATAAATGTATGTTAATAAAAATTGTTATACAGTTTTAGGAACTTTAAACAAATTCGCTTAACTTTAGGTACCGATATCTTCTTTTTCACGATAAAAATTTTATTTTTTGTTACATAGAAAACTTCCTTACAAACTAAGAAACATTTTGTCTTGTACAATTTATAGTCGTGTTTCAAAACTAACCTCGCTACAGCCCTTACCGTTGGGCTTGTCATTATTGTGAAAACTCAAAGCATAAGTGCGAAAAAGATACACTAATACAGTTTGCAGGGCGTTAAAAGAGTAAAAATTTTACGTATAATGTTATCTTGCTGTAACTTAAAATTATTCATATGATGCGAATATTTGTTTAAGAAATGGCATCGTGCAGAACAGCAATTATTTAATATTGCAATAAACATTCGGCTAAAATCAAAATTCATAATTTTCTTCCAATATACCAACCTCGTTTATTTAAATTTTTACCTCGGTATTCCCTTGAACATTTTACATCTTCTTCAACACAAATACCATTTTTGCTACTGCAGGTGCCGTCTTTGCAGTAAAGAGCTAATAAATATCTTAAGATTTACAAAGAAAAACCCTTTCAGCGAGAACACGCGAAGAAGTTTCACTTAGACTTGCGAGCTCGGCACACATTTCTCTTTTTTAATTTTTTTTTTGCTTCAATTTTTGGTAAAACAATGTTATTCAGTCATTTAACGGCGCGCGAATAGTTAGAATGTAGCAGCGACTTGTTACGCCCATTTTATTGTTAAAATTCAATGTTTCTTCAGCTTTTCTTATTAGCCTTTACAACTATTAAATTTTTTTCTGTAATATTACCACGTTTTCCAGATCTTATCCAACATACTACCTTAAACTGAGATTCTGACAATCACAACGAAATTATAATTTCATATGAATAAAGATGTTAATTCTTTATTTTTATTTCAATTTACAGGAATCCACAACATGTATGCTAATTAAATAATCCAAAAAAGAAAACCTTACCAGATGTAGTAACAGTGCGTAGCAAAATAATGTAGCATAGAAAATTTATAGTTGAAAAAATCCTACGTAAAGAATAAAGAAAAGGAAATCAACACATAAAGGTTTTAATTTATTACAGATCGGTTACCTATTTTTATTAGCAGTTCAAAAACCTATCCCACATCAAAGATTTAACGGTAAACGATGAATGTGTGATTCTGGTTCATTTTTTAAACGATAATGAAACAGTTAGATTTAGCTTTGAGTTTCAAAATTGGATAGAGATCGAGAGGTGAAACTAAATCATGATTTATTGGTTCTTAAAGTAAATTTTCGGTAATTTTTATTGTTTTTCAGTTAAAAGTTCTTCCGAATTGATCAATAAGTTGTCTAACTTACAATTACCACCACAAAGCAAGCTAGTTGGTTTTGATGTTACTAATATGTTTTCTCAAATACCTCCTCAAGAGTGCATTCCTTTGTTAAATAATATTCTTATTAACAAAAATGTTGAATTAATAAAACGGACTGAGTTGATTCAATTATTTGAACTTTGCACCAATCAAAATTATTTTACTTTTAATAATAAAATTTATTTCCAAAAAGATGGTTTACCCATGGGAAGTCTAATTTCACCTCTTTTAGCTAACATATTTATGGAAAATCTAGAAGATCAAGTATTCGAATCAAATCAATCTGAGAAAGTTATATGTTGGTTTCGTTATGTTGATGACATTTTAGCATATTTTAATAGTTCATTTGATTTAATTAATGAATTTTAAATTTTTATTAACAGCTTGCACCCACACATAAAATTTACAATAGAAACTGAACAAAATAAGTCCATTAACTTTTTAGATTTAAACATAAAAATTTAATTCAACTAATAAATTTGAGTACTCAGTTTATACAAAACCTACACAAACAGACATTACAATACCATACGATTCTTGTCACCATAAAACACATAAATTAGCAGCATACAGGTCCCTGATACATAGGGCTTTAACGGTCACTTTAGATGAAATTAATTATAATAGAGAAATTTCAATTATTAAACAAATTGCATACAGTAATGGTTGTAATACTAAACTTATTGATACATTAATTAAAGAAAAAGATTATAAATTACCCATTCAAAAAATTTATCCAAATACCCTAACTTCGTTTGATACAATTAAATATGCTTTGATCCCACATTTTGGTGACAGATCAGAAGAAATTGCTAAAATTATAAACAAAACAAATAAATATAAAGTAAGCTTTAAAACAAGTAGAAACATCTTAAACACCTTGTTTAATGCAAAATCGAAAACAGGCGATTTTTTTTAAATCAGGCATTTACAAATTAAATTGTTCGCATTGTAATTCGGTTTATATAGGCCAGACAATTAGAAATTTTTATATTAGGTATAAAGAACACGTACGTTGTTACAAATACAAACACCCACATAAATCCAATTACGCTAAACACTTACTAGAACACAATCATTCAATGATATCTCTAATAACACTATAAAATGTTTACACTTTTGTTATGATAAACGTAAATTAGACATACTAGAAACTTTTGAAATTCACAAACATTTAAAAACTGTACCGTTAATGAATGAGCAAAAATCCAAATTGATCTCTTAAATTCTCCTCTATTGGACATTTTGGAATAAGAAATCAAGTCATCTGCAGACGATTACCGAGATCAAGTCACCAAGTCCTATTGCTATAACAACACTAACTGTTTACTTTCTATAACCTCTGACAATGTAATATAAACATGCCGAAGTACGTATAAGGTTAAAATCAATAAATATTGTTGAAGTAATTAAATATTTTATATACCTATAATCAATAAATATGGACTTCAACAAGGTAAAGCTAGAATTTATAAATAAAATATTTATTGTGATCGTCATGTAGGATTCGGAGCAAATGCGTTCAATCAGCGCAGTTTTTTTCGCTGTGAGCTTACAGGCTGATATCCGGGTTATGCCTAAAATAAAGGTACATTTATGGCAAACATTTTCCATCTGAACAATTTGACTAATAAGCGGTTTTAGGGCCTTGGGAGACCAATAAAACAGAAGTTGCAGTGGTGTCTGTCTGTGTGTCTGTCTCTGTATCCACTTTATAGTCTAGTCGGCTTAACGCAGAAAACCCAAATTTGACACAAGGATTGGTAATTACACTGGGATGAAACAGCAACAAAATTAGGTTGGTCCGCCAAAAAAGGGAGGTGAAGGGAAAGGTGCTCTTCTGCAATATAGACGCAATAGAAGAAAAAACGTAGATTTGTATTTTACGCATGTCTCATAGTCGCTCTGCGCAAACGCAATCTCCTTATCACCCCCCACTGCCCCCACGATCAATTTTTGTTGTTTTCAAAAATTTACAAATTTCGACTTGAAAATCGGCATGAGCATGTTAAATGGTAAGAGGAGCAACATCCAATTGCGAAATAACCTAAAGGGCGCTTCCATTTGATCGTTACTTGAACAACTTATTTGAATATTTGGCTATGGGACATGATAAAAACTATTTTTATAATTTAACGGACAAACAAACATTGGTTGCAACCAGTAAACACAAAATATCATAAAACCTTCAAAACGTAGGGGGAGGCAGCTATACTTTAATATAGAAGCGCACGAAAAAAAAAACCTTAGGTTCGTATTTTACATATATCGATATAGCCGATTTGCGCAACCGTGGGATTCTTATCTCCCCCCAACAATTTTTCGATATTTCAAAAACGTAGAAATTTCAGCTTCAAGAATGGTATGAACATGTTAAATGACAATAGGAACAAATTCCCATTGAGGAAACACCTCTGGGTGGTTTCTTTTTGGTTGTATACCAGAATAGTAATTTTCCAAATTTTGAAAATTATCAAAAACAATAATAAATTATAAAAATTTGAAATTTTCGAAATCTGAAATTTTTTGAAAATTGTTGTTTGTTACCTACTTTTAAAATTTTTGAAAATTTTTAAAAATATGCATAACTTTAAAAGTTTCAAAATTATTTAATCAGTTTTTAAATTTTCAAAATTTCCAGTATTGCCAACAGTTTAAAATTTCCAAAACTTCCAATATTTTCAAAATTTTTCAAAATTTCCAGCTGTTAACTATTAGCTGTTAGCTGTTAGCTGTTAGCTGTTAGCTGCTAGCTGTTAAGTGTTAGCTGTTAGCTGTAAGCTGTTAGCTGTTAGCTGTTAGCTATTAGCTGTTAGCTGTTAGCTCTTAGCTGTTAGCTGTTAGCTGTTAGCTGTTAGCTGTTAGCTGTTAGCTGTGAGCTGTTAGCTGTTAGCTGTTAACTGTTAGCTGTTAGCTAACACACAAAATTTTTTAAAATATTAAGTATTTTTAAAATTTTCAAAAGTTTCTGTATTTAAAAAAATTTTTAATTTCACAAACATTCAATATTTAAAAGAATCCAAAATTTTTAAAATTATTTAAAATTTCTGAAATATTTTTAATATTTAATATAAAATTCAAAACTTTCCAAAAATGTTAAAGATTTTCGAAATTCACAAATTTTAAGATTTTAATTTTTTTTAAATCTTCAATAATTTCTAATTAAAACTAAAAAATTGTCACATACTAGAAAATTTTCAAAATTTCCAAAATTTTAAAAATTGTTTAAAATTTTCTACTTCCATATTTTAAAATTATCAAACTTTATAAAATTTCCAAAAATTTAAAAATTTACAATTTTTTTCAGTTTTGTAAATTTCCGAATACTTTTACTGTAAATTTTCGTTTAACTTCAAATTTTCAATTTTCAAAATAATTAAAATAATTATCAAAAATTTCATCAAATGTGAGAAGGGTCTTATGCTGGTTGCCCGACAGCTTTATTAATTATTTAAATACTGAGTACCTAATATTTTTGGGTATTAGACTACAAGCTTATGAAAACGGAAACAGTTCTAACAATCTTTTAATTGTCAAAGATGTTTATCTATCTTGCTATTTTAATAGGTTTGTAGGCACAAAAATTAATGTATTCAACAATCTACCCACACAAAAACAAACTTATGCAAGACCAACAAAATTATAAAGACTTAAATTTATTATCTTCCAAAATAGGTGTCGTAAATCAGTCCGGAGAAGCTAAAAGCTTCAGCTAATTAGTCGTTGTACTCCTTCACTGGTAGATTTATATTAAAACAATGAAAGTTAAACATTTATTGCTTCTTGCTAGCAATTAGAAGTCAATTAGTATCCAGACTTGTGCCAGACACTAAGGTTAGATTAAAGCATGTTTCTAGTACACGAAAGACGAATATGAGGTTAATTTTGTGTTTGATTGGCAGCTGCTTTTGTTCTATTTAATATACACTTAGTCAAAATAGAAATGGATTGGTTTTAGATTTTACGCTGTATGTGTATAATAAAAAACCGCTTCAATTGTTTCTGGAGAGAAGGGAGATTACTGTTTTAAGATCTTTTTCCTACAATTATTTGTATTGTTTGAGTATGTAGTGGGTGTTGTGTTGTTGTGCAGATAGGTATAAACATGTTAAATGACAATAGGAACAAATTCCCATTGAGAAAATATCTCTGAGTGGTTTCCTTTTGGTTGTATACTAGAACCGTAATTTTCAAAATTTCGCAAATTATCAAAATTATTTATTTTTAGTTTTGAAAATTTTTGTTTTGAATATAGTTTGAAACCGAAAATTTAAAATTTTTTGAAAATGTAGATAATTTATAATTATTTCTGAAAATTGTTGAAACTTTTTTGAATTTAAAAAGTTTTCGAAATTTATAATTTAAAATTTTCAAACATTTTTATTATTTTTGTAAAATTGTAATATTTTTGAAAACTTTTACAATTTTTAAAAAGAACTGTTCATAATTTTTAAAATTTTAATCTTTAGAAATTGGAAATTTCTTAAAAAATACAAATTTTCTAAAATTCCAAATAGATTTTCAAAATTTTAGCAAATTTTAATTTTTTTTTAAAGTTGTTAGAATTTTCAAAATTTTAAAATTTGCACTACTTTCAAAACTAAAAATGTTCAACATATTTGAAAATTTTCAAATTTCCAAAAATGTTCAAAAATTTCAAATTTTTGGATTGCATTGTCGTTAACTTTTATTAACTGAGAGTAAGTGATTCTCCTTAATGTGAATATTTCTGCCACACCTTTGGAGTAAGTTATTTTAAAATTCAGCTTCGTAAATCATTTGGTAGTGATATCCAAGCGGTCTGGAGTCAGTTCAGTTATTGTATCCAAGTCCGTCCTGCATAAGTAAAGCTGTATCATCAGCAAACATGGCTAAGTTTTTGGCACGTGTTTATCCAAGAATACACATGTGAAAAAAATGGGCCCAAGCACGGTTCCCTGCGGTACGCCTTCTTTGATATTCCTGGTTGTGGAAAGCGAGCTATAATTTTTTATGCGTGAGTGACAGCTTTAAGGTATTAAGAAATTTTAAGGTGCAGAATTTTATACTTAACACCCTGTGTACAAACGAGATCAAAAGCTCGAGCTATGTCCAAGATTAAAGTGGTGGTGGTATACTCTTTTGCAGAGCTGGCGGCAGGTAGAGTGACTCCGCCTATACCCAAACTGAAGTGGCGCTAGAATCTTTTGGTTTGTGATTGCACCGTTCAGTCAAATCTAAATATCTTTTTCCAGTAGCTGATACCAACTGCACTGCAATTTATGCTGTGCTGCACGAACGCGTTCGTGTCGCAGTGGTTTTTGATCTTGCACTTTTCTGTATTTACACGAATTTTGTACAAAACTTAGGATACATGCTAGGCGAAAAAACTTTTTATCTTACGTATTATGTATATGATAGAAGCTGCAAAAAAAGTAGGTTTACCCGGACTTTGTCCGGTGGCATTGGATAAAGTTTAGAATTTATATAAAATAAATATTTTTTGGGCTTATGCCGGATAAAAAGCACATTATCCACGTTCCTTTAATCAAGCTTTTGGATGGGAAAATACAAAGAATGTTTTTATTATGTTCATAGTGTAATGCTGCTGGTTATGTTCCCTTGAATTACCGCGAGCTATTAGCGCGCAATTATGTGCACACTGCCGACCCACTAATAGTACATTATACACTAAGGGAGAGAAACGTCTTATTTTTCCTGAGGTGTAAAGGGGGCTACAAATACATCGAGGGAAGAATGGTGATCTCTCCCGAGGTGTATATACTATTTTTTCCACGATCGGAAGTAGAAACACTATTTAGAAGCCTTTGGGATGTTTCCATGCAACGTACCATGACGACAGACATTTGTTTACAAAAACAAATATGAAATGAAATAAAAACTCCTCTAGGGAAATTGTTGCATTATTTCGTCCCTAGAGAGTAAATGCTTTACTTCTGTCACAATTTTGATGCCATAGAAACCGACTTCTACTCCCGTTCGTGGAAAAAAAATTGTTATTTGACTTTGTGTTAAATTTTTATTTCAGAAATTAAGTTTTTCTTGCTATAATCAATAGCACCTGAACAAAATATGCTCCGAGTCCCAAAAATTCATTATCCGCCACTGCCTACGGTAGCGTTTAACGTGTTAATATTTTCATTGAAGTTTATGTACTTTCCATATTCATTTCTTACCCAGCTACTTCAATGCTTTATAAACACCGACAAGCAGTCTGTCTTATCTGGGTATCTTAAAAGTTAACCTGCTTTAATAGCCGCTCAATATACCTACCAATGTTTATTCTAAGCTTAAAAGCGTGTGGGAACTGTGACCCACCTGAGAGTATCATCTGATAAAACGATTATATTATACAAAATGTAATAGGAGTGCATAATAATTTTTAATACCCTGTAGGTACTCTGTTTAAACTGGATTTTATGATAAAATATACCTACTTGTAAAATGTACACGGAAACTTCTTGGGGATTAAATAAACCGTTATATATTAAGATTTTTTTTTAATTCTTTGCGTTTGACATGTTCCATCTACTTATTTTTGTAAATATAATAAGACATGAAAACTATCACACTATTAAAATATAAATCGTAAAATCGAATAACTGTATAAAAATACACGAATATTATTAACTTTTGACGATTAAAAAATGTTTGGAAATTTTGAAAACTTTTGGAAGATTAAAAAAAAAGAAATTTTTGAAAATAAACAAAAATTTTTAATTTAATGTTTTGTAATTTATGCAAACTAGAAAATTCTGGCAATTGAAAATTTTTAAAGCTTTATAACTAAAATTCACAATTACAATAAAAAGTTCTATGAAATTTTCAAAAATGAAAATATTTGTGTTTTGAAAATTTTTGAAAATTTATTAGGAATTTTAGGGGATTTCTAAAGGTTAACATTTTAAATATTTTGAAATTTTTAACATTTTGAAAATTCTAAAAATCTTTTTCAATATTTTCATTCCACAATCAATAATATGCAAGCATTCACACATAAATTTGATTCTGAGCCATGTTAAATATGCGTGAGTGGTTTAGGTATTTAAATTTCCAAAAAGAAACTTAAAAATTCTTTGGCTCTAATTTAAATCTGTTTGGTTGATCTGACAACATTCTAACATGCAAACGTGGACAGCCAGATGGTCATCAATACAGTATTCTACATCCTGCTGCGTTAGCTCAGTGTTAACAATGCCAGCAAAACTGATAAGCTTAATGTAAGAATTTCGTCGATCAAATCGGTTTTATAATTTACCTCAAAAGCCACATCAACGTACTTTACCGGTCAAAATCTGCAGTTTCACATTACATTAATAAACCAATAACAAAATGATTAGGTGAGACAGAGAACTAAAAGTTGTAGCACATATGTTGGAAGAACGAAATGTAAATGTGCCGAACACAATGCAAGACAACACGAAGGAAGACGCAAGTTCTAAGTGAAACTTCTTAACGTGTTCTCACTGAAAGTAGTTTTTGAATTCCATGATTTAATAGAAAACTAAAACGGTTTCAGTTACAAATCTGGTATTCAAGTCATTTTTCAAATATTAATTTACAAAGTCCAAATTAACATGGATGGACTTTTTGCATAAAAGAGAGACTGAAATGCTGCAGTGAATGTAATTGTAAAGATTGTAACAAAAGTTTAGTAGGTTTACTCGTAGGTCCTGATTTAGAAACAGAAAAAACTTATTAAGAAAATTTTACTACTTTATTTACAGGTTATTATTTTTATTTGACAAATATATATTATTTCTTTCCGTGTTTTATTATAAATTAAAGAAAATGTTACAACTATAAAATTATTTTTATATACAGTTTCAAGCACTATTAAGGTTTTGAAATGTGCTGTGTTATGTCTTACGTTCCTACGACTACCTACGATACGGCACAGAAAGCACGGAAACTAAAACACTTCAATGCTCGGTGTTTTGATAAAAAATTCAAACCATCAAAATCATGGCCATAATATATTATCTATTTTTTTTGCTTTGCGATATTTCTAAAAGTTCATTCTTAATTTTGTTCGCTGCATGTATATGTTAAAATCTACAAATAGAAAAGTTTGTCGCTTAGTAAAGATTTCACTACATTGAAAGCACAGTCGCATATGTTCTATTTTATTGCCAGTTTTTCCAGTAAATTTATAGTATGAAGCCAAACACAATCTTTCTTAAATTTATCCTGGGTTTGCAAGGGCTTATTTTTAAAAAATTTGAAAACAAAACCAAAACAAATCTTCAAAAGAAACATCCCCTGAAAAAAATCATAGCCACAGAAAATTCCTTAAAATGAAGCGAGAAAACAATTAGTTAAATTTATCACTTGTCCTCATTTCCAGGTAAGTACTTTAACAAAGGTTTTTAAACTATATTGGGACTAATAAATACGCACCATAAAATGTTAGACATTTGCATATAATTCTCAAATTAAATACGCTCTTATTCATATAAATCAGAGATGTAATGGTACAATTAATATACATTCCCTCAACATCGAAGAGCTTTATAGCCCAATCACCCTACGTGATTTTGTGATGAATAAGTAAAAGTGTAGTTCCTACAGATGCATCCAGAATTTGTTGTAAATAGTTTTGTAGTAAACACCTTGTAATAGTAAGCAGAACCTAATCCAAATTCCAGTTTGTAGCCAATGATTGGTGAAATTTCTCTTCTATATATTTGTTTGTTGTCAGCGCGATAAATACACATTTCAGACCAGCTAGAATTAAATTACCCATAAATAACCAAGTTATACCAACAGAAATAAGAATAATCAATAAACTGAACTAACATGTAAGAGCCCGCGGGTATATTTTAGTGATAAATCTTTCGAAGATGCAAGATTTAATCGTGTTGTTATGGTGAGACAGCTACAGATCTAATATAGATACTTTAAAATTAAACTACAATTATACTTTTAATTTTTACGAAAACGAAACTGAACTAATCATTACTAAATTCTATCTAGTTATTCCGCTGACATAAGGTTTTATGCCTTTATTTAGGCTACATATTATGGAGCTGACTGATGGGTCAGATCATATATTTCGGTAACGGATTAACGCAAAATTTTATACCTATACCCACTCGCTATAGAAATTAAAATATTTGTTTATGATTGTATGTTTTGAAGTACAATAACCATGTTTTTTGTCGTTTTTTTTTTTTGTTTCTGACAACTTTTAGTGGTTCCGGACCTCAAAAACGCTTAAGCTTCCCGCAGTGCAAGGTTGTTTGTTACGTCACTGATCGAATGCAAAAAGTCATATCGTAATTTCTCTAGGCAAAAAATAAGGTTAATATTCCAAGTACTTCTCGAGATATTACGTTATATTTGTTAAAAAACGCTTTATTTAAAAATTGACGATTTGGGAATTTTTTTATTGATAAAAATATAAGGTTGTAAATGGCCATTTTGTACAGCAAAACCGCACTTAACAAGAATATGTCGGTATGTTCTGCTTCTACGGAAAAAAAATCATGCAGATGCGACTTTTTCTGCCAAATTTTTATTGAAATTTCACCAATTTTTAATTTATTTTTATATACAAATGTTATTAAAGTTTCAAATGTCATTGTTTAAATTGAAAATGACTACTTCTTTGTTTTTGTAGAAAGAAATTAAACAATTCGAAAGTAATACAATGTTACACAAATATATAAGTTTGCATCTAGACGCCTTCACTTCTGTTCCAACACTTTTGTTCTATCACTTCCGTTCTACGAGGACGACGAAGAGTAAAAGGAGGGCCTTAAATGCGCTAGGGGGTAGCAAACAAATTGAGAAAATTCGTATGGATAACAATAGCTCAAAACATAGAGGAACGAAAAAAAAATACATGTCCATTTTATGTCCAACTGTATATCCAGTATTGGACGAATGAAGCCTAAACAAGCAAAAGAAGAAAAAAAAGAAGAAGTGACTCCCTAAATATCTTTAATCTGTATCAACCCACAATGCAGAAATGCAGGCAAGTCCCATCCGCAATTTCGACAAAAAGATTTTTGTAAATATCCTTTATTTGTATGAGATAATGGTGCAAATATGGCGGTAGTTAGGTTCGTAATTTTGAAATAGTGAATCCCCAGCACAGTTCACAATTTCAAGGTAGATAGGCTTTGACCATTTGGTATACCGTGGGAAAGCTTAGGTAAAGTTCTTCGCCCACTTTTCCTTGTTAATATGCGAGTGGTAACTTGATATTTCTGCCTGTAAAACAATACAAGTTGCTGCTTGTTTGATTGCGCTATTGACGCTATTCAGCTTTGGTTGATTACATTCTTGCTAGCTGGTTGTACTTGAATCTACAAAAAAAATATTTTTTATAGGAAGCTATTCACTAATTGTTCACCTTGGATTTTCTATGAATCATACATAAGGAAAGAAGCCTGGTTGCATCATTGCATGCAATATATTTTACATTATAACATTATTTTAGTAATTAATTTTTAACTTGTAGATTCAAGCAATTTGATTTAAAAATTGGCAACGGTACCGAAAATATCACACAATTAGTATGAAAAATTTAGTTTAGTTGATTAGTTAGACAAGCGTTGTTGAGAAAAAATGTATTGAAAGGAGAATCGCAAAACGTTACGAAGAAAACTTACCCAAAAATTGTATAAAAGAGAAATATTGTAGAAGAAAGCAGAACACAACTTTTTTAAAAAAATTGGTTATAAATATCTACATACGACGTCGCGTCGTCATGTCGCCGTGAAAATTAAAAAAAAAAGTACTGTTGAAAAGACTCTATAGAAGATTTAATAAAGTTATCTTAAAATGAATCTTGAAAAAACTTTTAAAAAGAATGGCTAAACTGTCTCAAAATTGTTATTTTTATATTTTCGAAAATAAACTTGTATCAACGTTCTTGCGACAACCGCTAATACGCATAAAATCACAGTACAACCTAACACAGTGCCGCGCAACGCTATGGTAACAACTGCCGAAGAACTTCTGATGTCTAAAAAAATGTAGCAACTATAAGAATACATGTGTAGTTATAAGCTTAAAATACTTAAAATGGGACCTTCCTCACATATATTAAAATTTTAGTAAAGTTTTAAAATAATTCGAAATTTTTTACAATTTTATGCAACTTCAGAGCATTATTAAAGTTCTTGAAAAAATTTCAAATATATTTTGTATAGGATGTTTATTAAAAGCGCAAATGTTGCGGAGTGGCAAAGGTAACTAACACGGACTTTAAAAGAACGGCATGGTGGTCAACGGACATAAAGGCACTAGTAAAAAAGAAAAAAAAATGTTGGCGCAAATACTTACAAACAAAATTGGAAGAGGATTTGAATCTATACAAAGAGAAAAGAACGGAGGTAAAGAACAAGGCGAAGGAAGCAAAACAGAAAGCGTGGGAAGAATTCGGAAACAAAATGAAAAAGAATTTGCGGGCAACTAGAACCTATTCTACGGAACACTGAAGCAAATGAGGAAAAAGAAAAGTACACCCACAAAAAACAAAAGATAAGCAGGGAAATATACTGACAAATGAAAGGGAGATAATGGAAAGATGGAAACAATATTTCGAAGATTTGCTGGCAGCAGGGGAAGAGCAGAGAAGAACGGAAAGAAGAGGAGGAAGGGAATTCACCGGTTTAGAAAATGACACGAACACAACAGAAGAAGATATCGCAGAAGGTAAAATAACAAAACAAGAACTAGACATAGCGATAAGGAAACTTTAACTAGCAAAAGCCCCAGGTATAGATGAAATTACCCCAGAGATGGTAAAATATATAGGAGAAACAGGCAAGGAACGGTTACTAGAACTATACAACGACATCTTAGTAGCAGGAAAAGTACCAAGGGACTGGAAAATAGGAATCATAGTACCCATATATAAGAAGGGAGACCGAAGAGAATGCTGTAATTACATAGAAATCTCCTTACTAAGTATCCCAGGGAAGGTATTCGCAAGGATTCTAGAAACCAGACTCAGAGAAAAATTAGATAAGACAATAGAAGATACCCAGAGTGCGTTTAGAGAAAGACGGGGAGTACAAGACCACATATCCACAATCAGACAGCCTAGCGAAAAGGTCGTAGAGAAAGGGGAGGAAATACATCTCTGTTTTATAGACCTGGAAAAGGCCTTTGACAGAATAGAAAGAGAGACAATATGACAGTGATTAAAAAAAGCAAACATAAATTGCAGAGAAGTAGCAGCCATCAAAGCACTATACGAAGATAGGGGAAACATAATAAGAACAAGACACGAGCAGTCGGAGGAATTCAAGACCAATATAGGCCTAAGACAGGGATGTGTACTTAGCCCGCTGTTATTTAATTTAGTATTACATGAGGCAATAAAAAAATGTAAGAAAAAAACAAGAAGATACCATGAAGGAAGCTGGAATATGGAAAAAATCTACATATCAGAACTACTTTTTGCTGGCGATATGGTAATATTCGGAAAAAGTGAAGAAAACATGAATGTATACAACTTAGAACTAAAAAAAAACATGAAGATAAACGGAGAAAAAACCAAAACAATGGTAATAGCACCAGATAAGAGAAGACACCATATGTATATATATAGAGGGATGAAAACTAGAACAAGTAGAGAAGTTTAAATACCTAGGTGTATGGATAAAGGAAAATGGAAAACTGGATGACGAGATAAATGAAAGCGTAGGAACTACAGGACAACTATTTAACTCCATAAAGTCCTCTTTTGTGGGAAACAGGGAGGTACCAAAAGAGGCAAAAGTATTTAAAAAAGTTGTAACACCAATACTCATCTATGGCTGTGAAGTGAATCATGGACAACAGTGAATAAACATAGGAGCAGGATCGAAAGTATTGAGATGAGATTCCTGCGCAAAATAGAGGGCAAAACAAGGAGAGACCACATCAGGAACACAACATTTAGAGAAAATCTAAAAACCAAAGCGGTAGTGGTAGCAGTGCAAGAGAGACAGTTAGGGTGGTTGGGGTATATAATAAGAATGGACAAGGACAGAACAGTGAAAAAAGTGTTTGAAGCAAGTCCAAACGGGAAGAACAGGATAGGAAGATCGAGAAAAACATGGAAGGAGGAACTAAAAGAGGCAGCTGAAACAAGGAACATAAAGTGGGAGGAAATCCGCACAACAGCAAAGGACAGAAAAAAGTGGAGAGAAATATGCAAGACAAGCCCGAATCCATAAAGCACAACTCAGCTCAATAGCCTTACACCGAAAGGTAGAAAAGTTTTGGATTAAGTAAGTAAGTATGTTTATTAAAAGCAGAATTTTTTTTTCTAATTTTTGGAAAATGTTGAAATTTGTGAAATTTCTTAAAATTTTATAATTTTTTTGCAAATACTGAAAATTATGAAACTATTAGAAAATATTGGAAAAACAATATAATTATCACGATTTACTCAAATTAAAAAAATTTTGACAACTCTAGTTACTTTAAAAAATTTGGGAAATTTTTCGATTTGAAAATTTTCAATATTCTAAAAATTTTTAAATAATTTGTAAATTGTAAAAATCGAAATTTTTGAATTTAAATGTGCTAAATTAATTTTAAAAGTTTTAAAAATTATAAAAAAATTAAAAATTTTGAAAATTTTTGATACAATTGTAATTTTTCAAACTTTTTAATTTTAGTTTTTGTTAATTAAAAGCAATGTTTATTCATTGATTAATTTTATAATTTTTTGGGTCCTTTTTTTTGGCGATTATCCGATTGTCATTTAACATGTTCATACCGATTTAGAAGCCAAAATTTGTAAAATGTCGAAAAATTGTTAGTTGGGGTCACTGGGGAAGATCGGGCTTGCGCAGGTCGGTCATGCTTTATGTGTAAAATACAAATTTAAGGTTCTTTTCCTATTTTTTGAAGCAGTTGACCGGTTTTATGATATTTTGTGGTTTTTAGTTGCAACTTAGATTTATCCGTTAAAATTTAAAAAAATCGGATTTTTCACGTCCTGTTGCAGACTGTAAGGTGTAATGAAACTGTTCAGGTAAACGACCAAAAGGAAACCTCCCAGAAGTACTTTCTCAATGAAAGATTGTTCCTATTGTCATTTAACATGCTCATGCCGATTTTGAAGCCAAAATTTGTAATTTTTTAAAAAACAATAAATCCACCGGAGGAAGGAGTAGCGAAAACACCAATCTAACGCTCTTTTTCGAGCACGTCCATTTTGAAGTAAAACACCCCTCCCTTTCTCCCCTTTTTGGCGGACCAATCCCGGTTTCATCCCAGTGGAATTACCATACTTTGAGTCAAATTTGGTTTTTCTGCGATGAGGCGTGTGATAAAGTATACGGACATACAGACAGACACATACACACATACACCGCTGCAGCGTCCTTTTTATCGGTCTTCAAAGGTCCCAAAACCTGTTCATTAGTCAAAATTTTTGGATTGAAAATGTTTGCCATAAAAATACCTTTCTTTTAGGCATAACTCGTATATCGACCAGTAAGCCCAAAGCGAAAAAACTTGGCTGAATGAACGCATTTGCTCCAAATCCTACATGACGATCACAATACCTTCCTCTTTAGCTATACCTTGTAGAGCGAGGAAGGTAAAAATATCGAATAATAGTTCTTAAAAAACTACTCAAACAGAAGCCACTAGAGAAGAATTGGCGAAATATTATAAAGCCATCTAAAATAGAATGCTGCAAACAGAACAATTGTTACTAAAGCCTCAAAAAGAAATTAGCCTAAAAAATTGATTCCTTAAATCTTAAACAAAAACCAAACCTCCATAAAGTACTCACAAGAACTGACTAAAAGAAAATGAGTTGTAAAATAACAAATCTCAAAGGTATTCAGCGATAAGTTTGTTATTCTGCTTAATTTAGAAAGACATTTAGGAACAATAACACTTTAACTGCACTAAAAATACTACTTAGACCACTAAAACAGGCGACGCACACTATAGCGGCGCCATGGTACCCACCGACGCAATAATTTTAAACGGCATGCGGGATTAAGCCCCGCGTTATTCTAAAGCTTTCTTTACTTTCCTTATGATAGGCTGAATTTTTTTCAATTTTTGCTTTCCTATACTCTCAGTATTGATTTCATGAAAATGTTCGTAATCGAGATTTTGACGGAAATACATGTTTTGGACCTCTAAGAGCTCAAAAAAGTGTTTTTAAAAAAATGTCTGTCTGTAGGTGGTGGGTGAGTATGTTTGTGTGTCGTGCATCATAACTACCGATCGGATGGTCAAATTTTGATGAATTTTGGAATCATATCCCCATGTCAAAAAATTTACCGATAAAATAAGCTGGTAAAAAATCTGAAACCGGAAGCAAAAGTTAGACATCTTATTTAGAAGCAATTTTTCCAAAACAAAATTTTATAAATTTGAAAACTGAATCCGACAAAGACTTAAGAAAAAATTCAACGTTTTCGTGCTTCAAAATGGCTAAAGCTACGATTTTTTGAAAATTATGACCTTAGCGCCTTATTGCTCAAAAACAGGTTTACAGATCGGGTTTAAATATTTTATTGTAATCGCACTATAGAGACACAATGTTACTATTCACAAAAATGGGCGAAACAGGTCGCTGGTACTTTCCCATACTTTTTACGTTTTAAATATTCTCGCGTCAAGAAGTCATGGAAATTTACATCTAATCTAACCGGTACAACTCAGCTGCAGACTCAAGACGTTGGTTACTTACTGGCTGCGCGCGCTCCTACGACGCGACGTGAAAGGCGCTAAGATGTTTAATGTGCTCACAAAAATAGTTATAACAGCTTTATTTATACAGTTATCAAAAATACGCAAGAAGTGAAAAGTATTTTATTTTATTAGAGCTAATTGATAGGTGTAGTTAAAACTAAGTAACTGCCGGAAAACACGTTGTTGATATTAAAAAGTATCTGTTTTTTCCTTAATTTTCAAAATAATTAAAAATTCTCTCTGATCTTAATAAAGTACTTCAAATAGTCTATCATAAAATTTTATAACGATCGGCGTTTGTGCTTAGCAATAAAAAATTAATCAATTTCAAAATTTTCAAAAATTCCTAGAGGGTGTCAGAGTGAAATTTGAGAAATTAGTAAAGAACAAATTTTGTAGTTTATTGCAAACTCTATCGGCTTAGAAAGTTTAAAAAAAATAGTGTAGGCAGTTTTGGAGGAAATTTTTCTTGAAAATGTCCAAACATTTGAATCCCTAGTATATTTACAACTTTAATTTTTCCAAAAATATTTTAACATCACTTGATTGTACTTATTAAGGGCTATCAAGAAATATGATAATTTGTATTGATTGGACATTTTGTATTTGAGTACTCCGGCGGTAAAGTTAAAATGTTCAAAAATTCGTAGCGGCCTTCATTTTGAAGATACAACATTAAACAAAAAGCATTTAATTTGTCTTTAGATGCACTACAACGTAATGTATGCAAAATTTTAAAAAAGTGTTTAGAAAATAATCTATACCAAAAAACAGGTCTAATTTCCGCTTCCGGTTCCGGTTCCGAATAACGATCTTAGAAAAAAGTATCTGCAATTAAAAAACTTTTACACACCAAATCTTATAAAAATCGGTCAAGGGGTTCGGGAGATATAGGGGAACGGACGCACCCACCCACCCACGAACAGACATTTTTAAACCACTTTCTTGAGTTCCTTGGGCTCCAAAACGCGTATTTACGTTAAAATTTAAAATTAGAAAATTTTCATAAAATCATAACTTCCCTTAGGTACTAGAAGTATGGGAAAGTAAAAAGTTAAAAGCTATGAAGTGAAAACAATTTCCAAAGTTTCGAATATTGAAAACAAATATTACTCAAAAACTTGCCACACGATTTTTTTCTAAATTTGTAAGCTCATAAAACTAAAGATGAGCTACAATTTTGTCCATGTCCCAGAACGCAAATTTTTTTCTGACGCCTTCAATGAATTTTTAAAAATTTGATGTTAAGAGTACATAATGTCACAAACTACTGGAACTTTTGAAACTACTAAAACTGTGAAGTGAAGAAAGATATTAGAATTTTGACTTTTCAAAAACATACTGCTCGAAACTGGCCTCACATTTTATTTGATTTTTAGACTTTTAAAGCTATGGATCAGACACAATTTGGTTCGTATTCCAGTCTTCTAACTTCTTTGTGACACCTTCTATGAATTTTTGAAAATCGAAAATTCTTACCCCTTATCTAATAAGAAACAGGGGCCGATAAAAAATTTCTGTTTACGCTAAATTGCTCAAAGGTGATAGTAGAATAAAATTCTCAACTTAACTTTCACATACGGTAATATTTGGGGGGAGGGGGTAATTTTCTCTCTTACCCAATATTTGGTGGACGAATTTGTCCTATTGCAATGTAAAGGTGCGTTGCCCGAGAATAAATAATTTGTATCTGATTTTGATTTAATTGTATTGTTTTATACTTTAAAGTGGGAGCTCCCCGAAGACATGATGCACTTGTCTAATAACTTTATTATTTATTTATAGGAATATTATATTTCTTTCAGCAAATACAGACTTTAATTAACAGTGATCACTTGACTTAGCTAAACTGCTGTGATTTAGTCTTAGTTAATCTTAAGCAGGTGGTCGTTTCAGGGCAGCTGCACACATTTTTGTACATAAATGCAAATATTGTAAAACACGTGTGAATGAGTTTGCCGCCTGTTGTGTGGATTATTGGCACCAATCTAATATTTAAAATTTCACGCTCTCGCATTTTAGGGATTAGGGTAAATATTGGGTTGTAGTTATTAACATAAATGAAGGAAACTTGACAGCTTTAATTAGCACAAGTGTTTAAGAAAGCTTGAGAGTGTGAGACAAAATTTTATTGATACTTCTATCCAATCAAAAATTAAAAAAGTGCGGGGCTGTAATTTTATTGGAAAAAGAAACAAGTCCAACCTCTTGGAGGATGGGCATAAATTTTAATAAAAGGGTATCTTCCCTAAAGGAAGGGATCAATCTTCTGATTCTCAAAGATCACTCAGTTCGCTGAAATCTTAACGTCAGTTTGGAAGCATTATTGCTTACATTCTGTTACAATATTACAAGTCTGGGACTTGCAACTTTAAAATAAAATATTATCTTCGTGAGTTTTGGGCTACGAAAAGCACTTTGCCAAAATCAAATAGGCCTAGGCGTAGATACTTATTCTTGTCGGTGTACCTGATTAGGCGTATCAAAAGCGGCGCTATTGTCCTTCGGGAATTAGGCGTAGCAACTGAGGTGCTATTGCAGGGACGCCGATTGGAGTGAGTGACAGCCATATTGGTTGCGGCAAGACGCTCTTTTCGCGTGTTGTTGATACACATTTGTACGTAATTGATCGCTGTTATTGGGTTAAGTTTTCAGGCGTATTGGCAAGCGGTGCTATTGTCTTTTGGAAATTAGGCGTAATGGCCAAGGCGCTGTTAGGATAAAACCTAATCAGGCTGCGAGTATTGCGTACAAGTGAGTGATAGTACACGGTGTTCCTATGAAGAGCATCCAGTTACTTCCGTAATCTGTACAATACTCGACACTTATAAACAATCCCAAATAGAAGTATTAGTATAGGCAAAACTGGGGTGAATATTTGGATTGGTAACTTTGCTCGATACAACTGACGGGCAAATTCTGTATAAATGGTTCTCGCACCCATAACACCAATATTTGCACCATATAAATAAATAAATTCTTCAACAGGTATACTGTTGTTTAAATCAGCTTAAAATCTTATCCTTTTTAACTTCGATAGCGACAGGGTAAATCAAACATGAGCAAATAATTAAACCACAACGTAGGTCCAACACCGATCATCATAAATGAATAATTAGTCAAGCATAAATACTTGATAAATATTAAATAATACATTTCAAATTTGTCAATAAAAGTATCTACGTTACTGCACGATCACAATCTTGAGTATGCTAGCAGTGTGAATATTTATTCTGGAATTCCTGGAAATATTTAGAAATGTTTTTGTTTCTATTTCTACCGCCATTTTTATTTTCGTCATCAAATGCAAAATAAAGATAGTTTTAAAATGAAGGGGTCTTTAAAATAATCAGTTAATATACCTAACTTAAGTGTCTTCAATACTAGCGTCTAGCCCCTTGTTATTCCTGCCGATCATGAATTGCGCAATATCATGTAATAGGGCTCGCATATGTGCGAGTGTGATATTTACATCGAGATTTGCATTGTTAAAGCCGATTTTTTCATTGCTAATAAATTGCATTTAATAGAAAACAACAAATCTTTTTTTTTAATTTATTACCAGACTTGAGTGTTAGTATGCCGTCAATCAGTGAGTGAATGCAAATTTGTCTTCGTATTTTTTCTTTAAAAATATAACTGCTCTTAACAAATAACCTCGCGTTAACAGCAAAACGCAAGGACAGTGTTTTAAAAAAAAACTAAAAAATAAAAAAAAAATTTTGGTTCCAACCGAGATTCGACTCCGCAACTACTTTATGCAGTAAAAAATCAGCACGACCGAACACACCCGGATATCCATTGGTGCCACTGCGGCGTTGTGGTTTACTCACATTTCAGCTGCATGCAGAGGAGGTGCACAAGTCATGTGAGGTATGATCGGCAGGAATAGCAAGGGACTAGACGGTAGTGTCTTCAATCCCATGTCGCTCGAGTTTTTCAAAAATTAGCATGGGGTTACTTTATGGATACACTGTATGTGTTTCTAATAAACATAACAATTAGTCCTACATCAGACAAAATACATTATTTAAAGGCTGTACAATCACGATCTGTATTAAAATCCCTCCTAATTTATGATTTATTTCATTGAATTCTTCCCGGTGGTCTTTTAGGGAAAGTTGTTAGCCCACATATATGTAGGAGTTGTGTGTATCCCAAAATCGCGACATGTGGGTCATTAAACTCTCATGCAAATTAGTTTTTTTTCATGAATTTTATACTTGTTAGATAATCTAAAATTAAGGTCATAAATTACTTCGTTCATTAATAATGATAAGCTTTTATTTGAACTTGTATAGGAACTTTAGTTAGCCGTCTATGGAAGCAGAAGCACTAATGAAGCAATTTTTCTTTATTGGATTGTCAGAGCATATTTTTTTTAAATAAATAAGCGATTGTTGTTAAATGATCTCGATCACATAATAACGGTTGTCGTTTATAAGAATCATTTTTTTTAATTTAAACGTTTTGTAACGCATGAACAGCCAACCTTAACCAATTATTACTTTATAGAAGTTTCTGAATCTACGAAAAAAATTAAAAAAGGCGAGAGTTGCGACTTTAGAACGATATTTGCAAAAACATCAAAAAATAAATATTGTTACAAAATTATGCCAAAAGGAAAAATGGGCGAAACAGGTTGCTGGTACTTTCCCATACACTTAACGTTTTAAATATTCTCGTCTCAAGAAGTGATTGAAATTTACATCTAGTCATCTCCAGCCGGTACAAGCCGCCCGTCCCAGACGCAAGGCGTTGGTTAAATAAAACGCGCGCGCCGACTACGTAAAGGCGCTAGATAGGTAATGCGCTCACGACCTCGGAACAAAAATGGTTATAACAACTTTATTTACAGAGTTATCAAAAATATGAAAATAATGAAAACTTTTTTTATTAAAGCTAATTGATAGACGTAGGTAAAATTACGTAACTTCCGGAAAACGCGTTCTTGATATTAAGAAGTATCATTTCTCCTCTTAATTTGTGATATAATAAAAAATAATTGGTAATGGTAATAAACTACCTCAAATGGTCTACTGCACGTTTCAAATGTGTCAAATATTCCTAGTGGGCGTCGGAGTAAAATTTGGGAGAATAGTAAAAAACAAATTTGTAGCACAGTATACTTATATATACAGTAGCGAAAGTAAAGGTCATTTATGGTAATTATAGCATCAAGCGGCGAACAAGTTACACTAAAATCTGACAGCTGACGGTAGTAGTGTTTCTCTGCTTTTTGAACGTTATAAGAACAATTTTCAAGTTGTTTGCCAGTGGTTTTATAAAAATGTTATTAGTGATATACCAATCTATTATGAGAGTCTCGAAAGGGAGCGCATGTTCCGCCGTAAACTGCGAAAACAACAAAGGAAAGAATCCTAACCTTAGTTTTTTTACATTTCCCAAAGATCCAAAAAGGTAATAAATTCTAACAAATATTAATACATTAAAGTTTGACTTTCTCGTCGTTCTAGATCAAAACAGTGGGTTGTAAACTGTAGACGTGAAGATTTACGTGAAAAGGAGGTGGGATATTTGAATAAAAACTGCACTTTGTGTACGCTGCATTTTGAAGATTCGCAGTTTATAAATGTTAATAAATCATACTATTATCTTTGTATTATTTAAAAACCATTATATAATGTAGCCCGTAATTTTTCTGTTTTGCTCATTAAAAATATGGTAACAAAAACGAACTGGATTAGAATTTAAAACCCGCCATAATTTAAACGATAGTTTAACTTGTCGACCGCTTGGAGCGCCACTAGTTATAGCTTACCAGGCGTTATATGGGCGCTTTCGCTACTGTATATATAAGTATACTGTGTTTATAGTTTATTAAGAGCTCTATTACCTCAGTACGTTTTTAAAAAATGGTGTAGGCAGTTTTTGATGAGTAATTTTTTGACAACGTTTAAAATTTTGAAAAGCTACTATGTTTACAATTTTTATATTTTCAAAAATATTTTTACACCGTTTGATTATACTTATTAAGGGCTATCAAATAATATGACAATTTGTATTGCTTAAATGATTTGTTTTTCAGTAATCGGGCATTAAAGCTAAAATTTTCAAAAATTCGTAGCGGCTTTCATTTTAACGATACCGCATTTGATAAAAAAAGCATTTGATTTGTCTTTAGATGCACAACAACGCTATGTTTAAAATTTCAAAAAGTGTTTAGAAAATTATCTATACCAAAAAAAACAAGCCCAATTTCCGTTTTTTTACTTTCTTATACTTCTACTGAAGTAAGGGAAGTTATGATTTCATGCAAATTTTCAAATTTAAGATTTTAACGGAAATACGCGTTTTGGGGTACAAGGAACCCAAAGAAGTGGTTTTAAAAAACGTCTGTCTGTGGGTGGGTGTGTGGGTGGGTAGGTGCGTTCATTTTCCTATACCTCCGGAGCCCCTTAACCGATTTTTATAAGATTTGGTGTGTGAAAGGTTTTTAGTTGCAGGTAGTTCTTTGTAGCGTCGTTTGTCAGAACCAAAACCGGAAACGGAAATTAGACTAGTTTTATTGGTATAGATTTTTTCTAAGCACTTTTTTGAAATTTTAAACATAGCGTTGTTGTGCTTTTAAAGACAAATCAAATGCTTTGTTATCAAATGCGGTATCTTTAAAATGAAGCCGCTACGAATTTTTGAAAATTCTAACTTCAATGCCCGATTACTCAAAAACAAAATATCTAATCAATACAAATTAACATATTATATGACAGCTCTTAATAAGTATAACCAAACAATGTAAAATATTTTTGGAAAAATGAAAATTGTAAATATACTAGCGGTTCAAAATTTTGGACATTTTCAAAAACAATTTCCTCAAAAACTGCCCGCACTATTTTTTTTAACTTTTTGAGCCGATAGAGCTTGCTATGAACTACAAAATTTGTTGTCTACTAATTATTCAAATTTCACTCTGTCGCCTCTAGAAATTTTTGAAAATTTTGAAATTAATTAATTTTTTATTCCTAAACGCAAACACCGATTGTTATAAACTTTTATCAGTTCCATAGACTATTTGAAGCACTTTATTACTATTAGCAAGAATTTTCAACTATTTTAAAAATTAAGAAAAAATTAAACTAATTTATTTAATATCAACAACGCGTTTTCCGGCAGCTACATGATTTTAACTACGCCTATCAATTAGCTCTAATACAAAAAATGGTTTTCACTCTGTGCATATTTTTGATAACTGTATAAATAAAGCTGTTATAACTATTTTCGTGAGCGCATTAAATATCTTAAAGTATGGGAAAGTACCAGCGATCTGTTTCGCCCATATTTTTGACTGCAGAGTCTTTATTTATACATTTTGACGATTTATTATTGTAGTGATTGTGTAATATATAGCAAGCAATTTACTGTCGATAGCCAGAATTTTTCGAGCAATGATGGTCAACTTTTTTTTATGACTGTTATTTCGAATTTGCGCATTTTTGGATAGTAGTTTTATTCTCTTTCACATAAATTTTCGGACACTCTACTCTAATTACCTTGTACAGAAAACATTAATCACAATACAAAGGGTGGCTTGAATCTTAATTTTAAAATTTATAACACATCTACAGTCAATTGATATAAAGTGAATTATCAATGTTTAAAACAGCTATATGCAAAAAGATCGTCAAATGTTAGTTTTCTGCTTATTTCGAGTAGATATGAATTTTGACAAAATCTCATCAAAAAGGCAATAAACTGGTCTACTAAATCCGCAACTTTTTCCTTATTTGACCAACCTTCTAATTCTAACGGTTTCCGATATTATAATGATGAGTGAAGATTGAAGTTGTATATCCTGTATACAACTATACATACACAGAGGGTGACACACCTTGGTACACCCCTAAATATTTTTTATTTTTTAACCGATTTAAATAAAATATCTTGTGCATTATATAGACATAAGAATTCACAGTTTGCAATTTGGCTGAATGGGTTTGTTGTTACTATTACTGCATTTTCGATGGTTATTCAATGCGTAAACAAAAATGAGCGAAGCACTTCGGCTGAACTTTCGTATACTTTAGAAATATGTACTTATCACGTTTTCAAGAGTATTTCAGTATTAACGTCTTACGGACCAACAATGACAAACTAAAATCTGTTTGTCAGGTTTTGAATAATATACGGGATGTATCAAATTGCGTGTTAACTATTGGGATCTCACTTATTTGATACATTAATACAAACAATTATTAAATAAATGTTCAAAACATTTGACACCTTTGTAAAACATGCTCAGAAGCTCGTCTAAAATTCTCTAATCTGTGGGTTAGTAACTATGTCATTCGTTTGATTTTGTAAAAATAACTTAACCTGCTGCCTACGCTTAAAACAAAGTTTCCTGAAATTTTTGCGTACCTAATGTATGACCAAAGTAAGTAAAAGTAGTGTTTCGTATTACTTCCATCAGTTCATAGCCTACTAGAATTTTTTCAAAATAAGTTAAATGACGTGGTCTTTCCATGGCTCTCTTATGAAATTTTAATTTTCTGTAATAAAATGCTCAAAACGTAAACAGAATGCAAGGTGTGACACATCGTTAAAATCAGAATTAAAAAATCTTTTCAAATATAAAAAAAATTAAAATACCGAACATAAGAAAAAAAAGTTGACAGTCGAAAATGAGCAATGGTAACAGTTATACCAAATCTAATCAAAAAATTAGATTTAGCATAAGAAAGTGCGTAAAAGTGCGTAAACTAGAAGTATGTAATATAAATGACAAATGAGTTAAAGCCGGAAACAAAAAATCCAAAATTTCAGTTACTTTTAGTTTATTCAGAAACTAAGCAAGATAGCTTTAATTTCTTTTAAGATTATTAATGGGCATACAATTTCACAACTTTCCTTTAATTTGACCATCGTCGTATCTCTTCAAATAAGCTAGATCCCCATAGTTAACACGCAATTAAATACATCCTGTACACGGTCTACTACAAGCGAACAGAACTACGCATTCTCCCCGCCCACCGGAGAGAACTAATACCCCGCACCTATCACGTGCGTCAACTTTTAAACTTATGCTTTGCCTGAGAGCATATCTTATTGTAGTCAAAAACAGTAACTTTTTTTATTTATAATTTAAAATTGTATAAACAGAAATTTTTAATTTTCTGTTTATTAAACAAAAATGCATAAATTTACAAAAATTCATAGCAGGCGTCACAGACAAACTAGTGGACTGGCACACGAACTAAATTATAGTTCAACTCTAGCACTATTAAGTTATACAATTTAAAATAATTGTGAGGCCTGTTTTTTACAAGTACTTACTTGAAAAAGTCATAACTTTGATATTTTTTCATTTCACAGCTTTACAGTTCAAAAAGTTCTGGTAGGTAGTAATATTGTGTAGTTATAGGGCACTTCCAATATCAAAATTCATCCCGATCTGATTACTCGATTTTGAAAAATTTATAGAAGGCGCCACATATGTATAAAATAACAAACTCGAGACCAAACCAAATTGTATCGCTTATTTCCAGATCTGTAAGCTTACCAAATTTTAAAAAATCGTGTGGCCAGTTTTTGCGCTATATTGTCTTGAAAATTTACAAAATTTTGAAAATACTTTTCTACTTTATAGCATTTTTCGAAAATGTTTGTGCACAGTAACATTTTTTTCTATAAGGCTATTACGATCCGATCTGACTTGTTTTTGAAGTAATAAGGCATTAAATGTAAAATTTGCAAAACATTGTAGCGGCCGCAATTTTAAAGCTAGAAAGTTCGGAAAAGAACTACCAAAAAACATGTCTAATTTCCGCTTCCGGTTTCGGTTTTTTAAAGCTTATTTCCCCGATAAAGTTTTGATACCCCCTGACATTCAAAAGCCCATCAAAATCGAACCATCCGTTTGAGAGTTATGGAGCGCACACACTCACACACCTACCCACCTACCCAGTTGCTACCACGTAATTGCTACAACTTTTTCACTATTAACGTTAAGAATATAAATTAATAAAGGTAAATGTAGCTAGAAAAATGAGATCCTATAACTACAAACGAAAATGTTTAAAATTTTACCACAACCACTAATCGGCAGGATTATAATCTGGAGATCTTGCTGGTCAATGATGATGGTAAGTGGTTCTACTGCAAGTAGGTGGTAACCGCTGCCTTGGGTGGGTAATCCACCGGAAATGTTATTGCCACTGCGATACTAATTCTTGATAAAATCAAGTCTATCTTGTAAAGCTGCACTATGTAAAAAAAGTTTAAGTAATCTTACAAACTACTCGCAAATAAACACTTTATTTAGAGTGCCAAATATCCAAACGTTTGGTATAGAATAGATGATTTAATTTGTTAAAAATTTTATTTTTTTTAACTATGATTTAATTTTTAATCTAGACAGATAACTTACGGACTACGGAAAATAGTTATTTATTGTACAAGATGATAAAATTGCAGTTTATCTTCGAGAGCGATTTTAGCGTCGAGGCGTCAGTCGAGACGCTAATAAGCATCGAGAAGATAATGAAATTTTATCGTCGTGTGGAATACAACATTTTTTTCTATAGCAATTGTTAAAGAAGACCAAAAAATGAAGAAAAATCAATGGTAAATTTAATTTAAAAGGGTCAGGAAAAAAACAGTTTCACGAAAAAATGAGTAGGTGGCTTTAATAACTTTTTGGTTGCTATAGAATTTGTAGTCCGTAGAAAAAAAAATAAAATACTTTATCTATCCTTGCTGTTAAAGTACTACTTTATCTACCCTTGATGGTAAAGTGCTACTTTTCCCTCTAATTTTAGTTAATAATAGCACGTTTTAACAGTTGCTATAGAAAAAACCAAATAAACGAATTTTGAGAAATAATAATTAATTGTGACGGTTGCTATGGTCCCAAAACACAGTTTTATAAAAAACTATCAAATTTTATGCCTGTCTGGCAAGTCAGCACAGTATACTTATATATACAGTAGCGAAAGCGCTCATATAACGCCTGGTAAGCTATAACTAGTGGCGCTCCAAGCGGTCGACAAGTTAAACTATCGTTTAAAAAATTATGGCGGGTTTTAAATTCTAATCCAGTTCGTTGTTACCATATTTTTAATGGGCAAAACAGAAAAATTACAAGCTACATTATATAATGGTTTTTAAATAATACAAAGATAATGACAGTAATATGATTTATTAACATTTATAAACTGCGAATCTTCAAAATGCAGCGTACACAAAGTGCAGTTTTTATTCAAATATCCCACCTCCTTTTCACGTAAATCTTCACGCCTACAGTTTACAAACCACTGTTTTGATCTAGAACGACGAAAAAGTCAAACTTTAATGTATTAATATTTATCAGAATTTATTACCTTTTTGGATCTTTGGGAAATGTAAAAAAACTAAGGTTGGGATTCTTTCCTTTGTTGTTTTCGCAGTTTACGGCGGAACATGCGCTCCCTTTCGAGACTCTCATAATAGATTGGTATATTACTAATCACATTTGTATAAAAACACTGACAAACAACTTGAAAATTGTTCTTATAACGTTCAAAAAGCAGAGAAACACTACCTCCGTCAGCTGTCAGATTTTAGTGTAACTTGTTCGCCGCTTGGTGCTATAATTACCATAAATGACCTTTACTTTCGCTACTGTATATATAAGTCAGTTTGTAGCAAGCAGACAATAAACTCAAAAATCTTTAAACCTCTTACAGCCGCAATTACGAAACTAAGTTTTAAAAAAATCGATTTGTCTTTCTCTGTTCAAATCTGCACTGGAATTGGCAAAATTTTGTTTGTCATGCTACGTTCTGGTTCTTTTTTCAAAAAACTCTTAACCTGGTGAATTTTTGTTATTCTTAAATATTCCATATTTCATTAAACTTGGTTCACCGTAGTTTCTGAGATTTCGCCTGCCAGATTATTTAGTGCATATAAGAAAACGAGCTTACATACTCATTCTACGGTCACTGGTAGTGAGGAATTTACCTTAAATTAAAGAAAGGAATTTAAGTGGTACACCTGCTTCAGTATCTGACAAGCCCATCGATCAATTTCCCATCTCGGTGAGCCAATCTGTCTCTCTCTTATAACGAATTCGCTTAGAAATGTGACAATAAGAAAATCTAACTGCGGGAAATAAAAAATATACATTTTTTAAAACATTTGTTTACGTATAAGAAGTGAGCTAATGAAGTAGTGAATATGATGTTAAAGGAACTTTAATGTGGGCTCATCGGTGTTGCAATGCACTCCACATTGTCATAAAATACACTCACTAAACCATAAAGTTTGTGGACATTCCTATAATCCTACACTTTCGTATTATTACTCGCCATGTAGCTTCAAGCAACATAATGTAATACAACCGCCTACATTAAGCACCTTGAATTTACAGCGGTCATGTCTTAATTCAGGTGTTTACCGCTCAGACTCGGTTATTTGTACTTTTGGTTTCATTCATAAATCTGGGTGTTGTTCTATTCATAAAGATAACTTAGCACTTTTAAAAACATTTAAATTTATAACATATCTAACTCAAATTTTCAATAACAGGACTACCATAAAAGTTGCCTTTAAATCGCTTCACAATAATGGAGGAATTGTGTTGTATTCTCTATATTTGGGTTTGGTAATCATAATAATTCAGTAGAAATAGGTTTGGCCAAACGATTATTATAACTACAAAATCGTTTAGTGAAAAAACTTGCAAACAAGCAAAATTATTTACTTTTTTATTTATTAGTTTTAATTTTATTTTGTTGATGTTCATATTTATTGAGTATAAATAAAATACTTTTTACTTAAACAGTAATTACTTATTTTAACTTTAAACGTAATTCGGCATGTTTACATGCCATTATCTAAGGTTACATTAAAAAGTAAACAAATGGTGTTGTTATAGCAACAATAGAACTTGTTGACTTGATCTCGGTAATCGTCTGCAGATGACTTGATTTCTTATTCCAAAATGTCCAATAGAGGAGAATTTAAGAGATCAATTTGCTCATTCATTACCGGTACAATTTTGTTAATGTTTGTGAATTTCATAAGCTTCTAGTTTATCAAATTTGCGTTTATCATCACAAAAGTGTAAACATTTTGTGTTATTAGATGTCATTAAACGCTTGTGTTCTAGTAAGTGTTTAGCGTAATAGGATTTATGTGGGTGTTTGTATTTGTAACAACATACGTGTTCTTTTACCTAATAATAAAATTTCTAATTGTCTGGCCTATATAAACCGAATTACAATGCGAACATGTTAATTTGATTATAAACCAAAATATTCAATTAAAAAAATGTTTACGAATTAATCAATAAATTATCTAACTTACATTTACTACCACAAAAGCGAACTAGTTAGTTTTGATGTTACTAATATGTAAGGTAAGTGCGGGTAATAAAGCCCAGCAGATATTAAGGCCCAACCGCCATTTTTCCGCTATTATTCAAGTTGCAATACTGTTGCTGCCATCTAATGACGGTACTGCAAGGGAAATGAGCTTCAAAGCGCTGCCGCGTCAACGGAATGTTATTTACCGATCGAAAATGTCAAAAGTGTTTTCACACCAAGTTTCGTTGCTCTAATTATAAGGATTGCGTTGTTTTTCGGGATTTGTTACGGGAATACTTTTCACCCAATTGCTGTGCATTTGCAGGTATGTATTAATATATGTTGGCAATGTTATTCTAGAAAATTGGACGATTTTGCATAAAGCATGTTTGAAATATAACCTTAAAAGTGGGATAGTAACAAAATAGATAATAAGGCCCACCAAAACATTGAGTGGGCTTTATTTCTTGTCGTTGTTTAATTACATTTCTAAGATGATTCTTTTCATTTTTAAGGTACTATGGGTAAAACATGTCGTGGTATCCGTGCTAAGTGGAGTAAAGAAGATATGCAAGAGGCATTAAGGCTGATTGGAGAAGGCTTGTCGCAGCGGTACGTTGCACAACATTGCGGCATTCCTCGTCGTACGTTGAGAAGTCATGTAAAATCTGGAACATCTTCAAGATCACTTGGAAGACCACCAGTTTTGACCCAACAGTTAGAAGATGAGTTGGAAGCCAAAATTGTCCGATTCGCAGAAAGAGGGTTTTCCTTAACTCCCAAATCCCTAAGAAGAAGTGTCTATTCTTTCGTTGACAAACGAAGAATTCCAAAGAAATTCAATAAAGAGAAAAAGGTAGCAGGAAGGGAATGGTACAGATCCTACATGAGGCGCCATCAGAACTTATCTCGAAGAACAGCACAAGATATGAACCCTGCTCGGGCTCAAAAGTTGAACAAATCTATTGTGGCAGATTATTTCAAGAAATTAGAAGCCCGTTTTGAGAAGACGGGATTAAAAAATAACCCACAAAAGGTGTATAACATGGACGAAACAGACTGTCGACTTACCCTGCATCACCAGCAAAGTGTTATTGCAAAAAAAAGGAGCAAAAAGAGTTGATCTAGTGGCTCAAGAGCATGGCCAAAACGTAACTATTGTGGCATGTGGGAATGCTATGGGCCATGTTATCCCCCCCCCCTGATTTTATTCAAAGGCAAGAGAATGAAACCAACTTTTTCCAATGGACTTCCTCCTGGGTCTGAGGTTCGCATGACCACTAAAGGGAGTATGACTACTGAGGTTTTCGTGAAATGGCTTGAGCATTTCTCAAAATTTATGTCGGCTCCTCCAGTAATCTTGATTTTTGATGGGGCTTCTTGCCGTCTGGACATATCCATTGTTGACAAAGCTGAAGAGTTAGGTATCCACTTGTTGTGCTTACCAAGTAACACAACACATGAATTGCAGCCGATGGACAAGGCCGTATTGAGATCCTTCGAACATTACTGGGACGAAGAACTTTTTCAGTACTGGGAAAACCATCCTGGAAAAAACTTGAACAAGGAAAGATTTTCTGACATATTCACTCCTGTTTGGGGAAGATCAATGACTATAAACAACATATCCAGTGGTTTCAGAGCGACTGGAATTTTCCCGTTTAATAAAAACATTATCCCAGACTACGCTTATGCACCTAGTTTGCCAACCAACAGAGAAATTTCAGAGGTCAACAGAGAAAGTCCAGGGGTCGAAGAATGGAATTCGGAGGATGAGCAGCCACTAAGTTTGTTGATCAAATACTAGCAGAACAAGAACACGGCTGCTTCCAATTCATTTTCGGAAGTTTTGGTAACACCAAATACCGAAAAGTCAAAGACAGCTACAGTGCGGAAGAAGGCTCTAAACTATAAAGCCCAGGAAGTAAGAAGAGACCTCTTCCAGAGCAGAGACGTTACTGGGACGAACTCCAAAACACATGACAGTGGATCCACTTCAACAAGAAAAAATAAACCAAAAGTCTGTGAACCAAAGCCCATTGCATCCACCTCGCGAGAAGACTTGGATGGCAACTCCAAAGAAAATTGGTATTGCAAATTATGCGAAACTGAATTCCTGGGTGATATGCGTCAGTGTGTTATGTGTCTCACCTGGGTGCATGAGGATTGTGTTGGGCTCACACCTGAGGACGAGGATGTCTTTGTTTGTCCGGACTGTACACCCTAAACGAATGGGCCTACTTATCTGCACTACACGAAACAAGGCCCATTTACAAGGTTTTTTAACAACCTAAGAATTTTTGTTTTAGTTTTTTTTTTCAACGTTAGATATGTCACACTTTACAGTTCGATGTTCTCAAATTTATGTAATTTAAACAGTTCTCAAAAATATTTTTTTTGTAAAAACATATAAATCGTTAGGTGGGCCTTATTACCTTACCTTACCTTATTGCCAAATACCTCATCGGGAGTGTATTCCTTTGTTAAAAAATATTCTTATTAATAAAAATGTTAAATTAATTAAACGGACTGAGTTGATTCAATTATTTAAACTTTGCATCAATCAAAATTAATTTACTTTTGTTAATAAACACTAAACAAACTGAATAAAAAATAATAACCGACGTTATAAAGGATGCTCTGGGTTGTCAGTATAACAATTTACTTTCGGCTTAGACTGTTTCGTCATTTGGGAACTACACCCAGGATAATCAGGTGGGGACCCTCTGTAGCTTCTCTGCCCTTATAAGGATTTGCTATAAAAGTTTGAACCATAGTTGTTCGTGGGCCCTGCCCGCCTAAACAGGGCCGTGTATTAAGATTATTAGAACCTTGGGGCGGACAAAGATTTGATCATAATGTATCTTGCTTGTCAGGACTTAGCTGTTTGTGAACCGGGATGCGGAGGTATTTAAACCCATTTGAGCCGGTCGGCGAGAACCGGCGTAGTTCTGGTTGGCTGTCACCGTTGGGAGGAGACGGATCCGGTGGAGCGTGATCGTGAGATCGATAAGGTACTTTGGCGAGTACTCGAGCGTTCTCAAAATCCATCGTATGACCAATTAAACCAATACGTTCAGCCACCGCAGATTTTGTGATGCGTTTGTGTTTGCAATCACTTTCGTGCTCTCGTCATCTAAACTCAATGGAACGATTAGTTTGTCCGATATAATTTGAACCACAAAAGCAAGGGATGTTGTAGATACCGGCTGATTTTAAGCTTAATATTTGGTTTTTGGCGGACGTTCGGCGTAAAACCGTTTCATTAGTTCCAAAGACTATCTTTATGCTGCACCTTCTAAGAACATGCCCTGTCTTATCAGTAATGCCCTTACTGTAAGGTAGAAAAGCTAAGCTTCCAGTTCCTCCTTGGCCTTGAGCTAACGCTGCTTGAAAGCATGTTTATTATAAACAAAATTATACATAATAACAAAATACAAACGGAAGGTCCCTACAAAAACAAGTTAAGTAAAGATAAACATTTATCAAATCAATAAATAAATTGAGTCATTTGAATAATAAAAACAGCAAGTGGATCTGGCTGGTGCTTCGGTGGGTTGTGGTCCACGTAGTGTCGGCCCTGGGGCTTGCATCTCCTGGTGGTGGTCATTGCAGATGGATACTTCGTTTGAGACGGACCTCGTGGGGCTGATGCTGTATCGTCAGGACCTGGTGGGTGTCTGTAAGGATTGTGGTGCTGAAAGCGGCTTTGTCGAGTCCTGGGGTGCATAGGTGCCGTTTTTACGCGCCACTGGGTGTTGATTGACCTGTGGAGAAGAGTTGCCCCGGAGCTAGTGTTCGATCTGGGGCTTAGTTCGTACGACTCGACACGATCGTGGTGGTAACCGGAAGCTAGAATTCGATCTGGTGACCGTAAGCTTAAGCTCGATCTGGGGATGCCCAGAGGGTAAAGCCCCACCTGAGCACACGAAGCTATGACTCGTTCTCAACCGTTTATTTTATGACAGGATTAATTAATCCTAAAGATAAACTAACTTTTCTGCATTCGTGCGTTTGTTTTTATACTCTTTCGTTGCCATGAGTAACGAGTTCTCTATCAACATTCGTTACTTCGAGAAATTTGCAACGTAGACTTCGACCATCTGTTGACGTCTCCTACGTTTCACTAAACTTTGCAATTAGTAGCGCGAACATCCAAAGCTGCATGTTGATAGGGTACTTGCTGCATCGCGTCGTCGCGGGCATTAACTATTGAATCATCAGAAGACCAGTAAATCAAGCGGTTCTTGGTTAAATCCCCAACCACTACCTGATTAATTAATTTGATATTTATATATGTATTATGTAATATTTTACTTGGTTTTCAATGAATGAACCAGTTATCGTTTTATCGTTTAGCAATGAAATCAACTGACTTGGAAAACCATTTCATATTCTTATTCTTTTCAGATTTAAATGTCATCAGCAGCCATGTTTCTTTACGCAGCAAAAAAGCTGTCATTCACACTTCAGGACATGAACCAAAACTATCACTACAATCGAGTAAGTTTTTCAAGCATATACTAATGTATTTTGATGCATAAATAGTTTTGATATACATTTTGATATTGTTCTACAAATATTAGTTATTAACAGTTACTTGTTTATAGTAATGCGGTTCTCTTTATTTTTTTACGTAAGCCACATTGTTCGCTTTGTTTTCTCATAGTTTTGTAACGATTAAAATTTGTAAAGTATCAACGCCAGTAAAACTGAGTAGTCAACAGTTAATTGGCTACACGTTTAAAAAATCCTAGTCCGTAGGTTTTTTATTTATCAACCTAGAGCTTTGGGAGTGCTACCGACGAAGTATCCTGTATTTTTTGTTCGGCCTACTTGTACAACTGGGTACTGACGGATGCTAGAAGCTTGAGCAGTTCCGGGAAATGATGGACCCAACTGCGTATTCGTTACATTACTTTACAGCATTCATTTCCGTTATATTGCGTAATTCTACGATCGCATGTTGGACCCACCGGCAAAGAAGTTCTACTTCCAAAATCTTTTTTCTGAGCAAAAAGCTACTGGTAACATGTGTAACTTCCGCTCCCGGTTTCCGATTTCTTTTATAATAATTACTTTGTTGGAGAATTTTTGATATATCCCTGCATTCCTAGGCGCATTAAAATTGGGCCATTTGTGAAGCGTAATCCACCCGCTCAACTGCCCACACACAGACATTTATTAAAAACCACTTCTTTGAGTTTCTTATGGTTCAACACATGTATTTTCGTCAAAATCTCGAATTGAAACATTTTCACGAAATCAATGCTGGCATATTATACCGTTTATTAAAGGCAACGACACATTGGTAATAACATTTCATTTCATTTTGTAAATTTTGTAGCAATGTGCACAGCAGGTTTTAATTAACACATAAATAATGTGTATTAAAGGACGTTGTGTTGACAACTTGTTTAAAATGGAAAATTAACAGTAAAGTCTTCAAATCGCAGCTACAAAACTATAAAATTAACTAAATTATAGAAATGGTATACTTTAAAACCGAGTTTTAGTTACTTTTACTCTAAAAAATTATGGAAGCGGAAACCCAGCCCATTAAACCAGTCAATATTGACATATCGTTAGCTTGTTTAACTGTGTGCTGTTTATAATTGTAGACGCTAAAAATAATCTGTTCATTAGTTTCAACTGAATCTATAAGTACAGTAGGATGTTTAAATATTATTTAATGGTGCGAATTATTAACTCAATGATAGAGAAATAGAACAATCAATCACACGTGTTATCGTTATTTATGCTGCTAGTGGGATAAAGGCGTTATTATAACACGAGTTTGAAAGTTGCACGATGAGGTCGTAGACCGAGTCGTGTATTCAAACGAATGCCATAATAATGCATTATCCTACGTGTGACATACAAAATTTTATCTACGACTGCTCAAAGTTTGTTAAAAATTGAATGGTTGTGCTTGAAATTATATTTGACATTTCGCATTAGTTTATTTGCAAATGTCAGTCACTTTTAAAATATTTTTTTTTAAATCAAAGGAACGAGATAGATTGGATTTGTTCAATACTATGGCAACCAGGCAGTTTTCTTATAAACAAAGCTTTTGTTTTGTTTGTGTAAATAAAATGAGTTAGGTAATGAATTCATTATCTCACTAGTAACGTAATGAACTTCATTACCTAACGCAGATGAATGACATAATAAGTCCTTATCCGAGCACTCGTAGATAATAGTATATTAAAAATACAAGTGTATAAGCAAGCCTTTAAAGCACGCGCAACGGGTTTAAAAACACGAGGCGAAGCCGAGTGCTGTTTAACGGAGCAGTGCTTTAAAGGCTCTTATACACGTGTATTATACACTATTTTTTATTATACCTGCATCATAATCTAGAAAATAAGAAGAATATAGCTAGGAAGCAGCATTTTGATTTTGATTCATCTTACATAGTAGTCTATGATGTGACGTCATATCATTTACCTGGAGATTGGTTAGCATTTTTTGATGTTTATATTACTATGTGAATTCGAATTATTTTTTTATCGCGTGTTTGTAATTTGTTGCTTCAAAATTGATGACGTCATTGTTGCTTAGCAACTTTAAAACACCGAGGTGTTTTAATGTTGGGTTTACGCACGCTTTTTGGTTTGTTTTACAAGGATTATGATGCAGGTATAATAAAAAATAAATTAATAAATTAGATGAGAATGTGTATCTAAACCCACTTGTTTTATTAATGCAGTTTATTGTTCGTTTATTAAAGTAAGTATTTCTATATTGTATAGGAAAAATTTATAAAGATACATTTAATATTTATAATAAACGCATGTTAATTCAAGTTTTTCAATAAAAATTGTCTTACGTTCTCTGACGAGACTTAATTACCAACACAGTGCAACTAGATTTTATTTGCACATTTATATTGAAGATGACTGCCATTTAAAAAAACCCATTAAACTGATCGATTTATTGGGGTTAATTTATATGCAACATTATCTGGAAACAAGGACGTTGCAGTTAAAATTAGACCGCAACAATTACCGAATAAAATATGTCGCTCTTAGTTTACGCGTGTTTAAAAACAGCAAAACCGTAACTGTAATTATTTTCAAAATATAGCATTTTTTTTCGGCAAAATTCGAACTGAGGTTTATTTTTTTATAGCAAATAACAATAAGAATTTAACGTTTTTATATTCCACGTTGTGATTGGGTACAGGTTTCTATCCGAAACAATTATTTGTGCTGGCCGGGTAATGTAAATGCGAACTTGTCTTGAGTAAGTGTGTCAGAATCAGCGACAGTAATTTGTGGTAAAATGAGTTATGCGACATGAAAAGAAAAGACAAGCCACATGCATATATTGCTTACATATAAAAATAATCTAGATAGCACATAGCTGTTTCTTGTTAACAAGTTGGATAACTTGTGGGGTAAAAAGATGCGAGTGCGATTACACAAAAAAGTTCTATCGCTGCTTGATAAAGTACTCACTATTTAAAAAATATGTAGATGAACCAAGCAGCCTCGAGAAACTCCGGAAAAATTTGTGGCAATGGGCAGAGGGAACGCTATAGATTGCCATAAAGAAAAAATTTTGTTTTCAGAATTTTGAAAACATCCATTTTTTTAATTTTAAAATTTTAGAAAAAATTTTTAATTTTAATTGTGTGTATTTTAATAATATCCGTTTTTTAAAAATTTTTAAAAGTATAAAAAATGCCGTTTTTAAGATTATTAACATTTTTAAAAATTACCAAAGTTTTAAAAAATTCAGCTATTTTGAAAATCATCAAAAATATTTATAATTATCAAATTATTCATATATTTCGAAGTTTTTTAAATTTTCATTATTTTCAAAAATTAACAAACTTTTAAAATTTCAAAATAATAATGAAGTTTTACATTTATAAAAAAAAGCAAAAAATTTTAAATTTTCAAAAAACATTGGGTATATATTTGAACTTTTTACAAGAAATTTAAAATTTTCTAAATTTCCATTAAATTATCAAAATTTTCTAAATGTTATACTCATTTTCAAAAATTTCGGTAAATGCGAGGAAGGCCTCGTGGCCGTTTTCCCTATAGCGAAACTTTTACATAAAACAGGTGCATCGACGATGACCAAGTGGGGCGAAAATTTAAAATTTGTTTTGTTATGCTTGGTAACTAGATACATTTATAAAATGTATTTTTCCTCTGCAACTAGATATATCTTTTAGTATTCACCAGTATTTGATATAAGAAATTTGATTTTGTGATGATGTGATGTTTTTACATATAAACACCTATTACCACAAAGAAATCTATGCAGTAAATCCACAACTGTCTCACCATAACACGACGACAGACTTTCACATCTCTAGACAGCGTATTTATTATTTTCGGCGAATATTTATGTTGCAGTCACGTAGGGCGGCGCGGCACATATAAGACAATATGGCAGCGCGACACCCGCCGACTTACATCTCGACGTTATCAACACAGCGTGAGGCGAAGGTCACGGGTTCGGCTACTTTTGAATAATTTGCCGATAATAACATACTAAAAAAATCGAGTTTTCAAGTTTTTACAATATATTAGAAACAAAGTAACTTATGGAAAATGTATGCAGATTTTCTTGAAAATACAAACTTTTGTAATATAAACAATAGAGAAGGTAAAAATATTACATGATGTAATAGTACATTTTTAGCACATCTTTATCTAAAATGAGTTTAAAGTGATTAAACAGGCGGTTCTTTGACGAGCCGGTAACAATAATTTTAGATTTTATAGCAATAATAAATTCTTAAGCTTTTTTATTCTTGTACCGCTCAGTATAGTATCAATTTACATGGTTTCCGAACAAGTTATTCCCGTCGTTTAACAATAGATACTTGGTTTTATGTACAGTTTTATTTCAATCTTAAATCACTTGCAGGCAGTACTTATTATACAATCATATGCTCGTACACTAACGATACATACGTTTTAAAAATTAACAGTAAATTTAATAAAATACGGTAAATAATATTTATTTAAGTCTGAACTGTTTACAATGTTGTCTTTACTACACAATTTAGAAACTAATTATTTAAAAAATTTCAGCAAATTACAAAACTCGCCACAAGAAACCCCAAAAGAAACATAAACAGCTAGAAATCGAAGATGTTCCTGAAAGTTTGATTCCGTTGCTGGATATGTCTTGTATTGCTCATGGAGCTTTAAAGGCACCGGAAATCCTTAACGGCAAAGTCGCTAGGTACTCTCGAAGAAGAGCATCATATAAAACGGAATCAGAAGAAAAGCATCGTCGCAAAGGATTTTTGGTTGCTACATATGCTTGTTTGGAAGGATATAGCTTTCAAGAGAAAAGTTCCGAAAAACTATACTGCAGCAAGGGAGCTTGGATTGGAAAACAACCTTTATGTGAAAAAGGCGAAGTTTCTACAGGTTAGTATAAAAATGGTTTTTAGCGCTATTTTCTAATCGAGCACCCACTATAATTTTAAATTTAAAATGTGGATGTGTATAAAAAAAAAGTCAGGATGTTAAGCTTTAGTAAGCCGAAATGTAAACAAAAAAATTTCTTATTTGCGCCAGTCAAAAAAGAAGGGGGGAGAAAGAGCATACTTGAAAATCATGCCTCTAAAAATATACAAAATTGGTATTGTAGTAGTTCTACAAGGCTCAGAGCCGAATTTGTATTTTTAGCACCCTTGGGAAATTTATATTTCTGCGCCCCCCCCCCCTCCTATGGAACATTGTTTTAGGTAGTTTTAACTATTTATGTATGTTTTTCTGTCGACATACAGTAATTTTTTGACTTTGACTATTTATTGACGTGTTAAGTTATTTTGACTTCAAAATTTACTTTGTTACGTCAGTAATTGGTTTTCTGACGCCAAACAATAATTTGGTAGTCGTCTAAAATTTATTTTTGGACGCTTTGATAATTATTTGCTTAATACAGAAATTCAAAAAACCTATATAATTATTAAAACATAAAACGGATTGTTTGACGTTAATAAATAATTATTGACACAATTATGCGTATCTATTTAAAAAATCGTTTGTAAATGCTGCCATCTAACGCTGCAGATGGCGTAGTAGCGAAGTCCTAGTTAGTTGCAATACCAAATTAGTTGCCCATGTGTGATTTGGTTCCCACAAGATTGCACTTTATGTTTGGTTTACGTACAGTGGCTTTAACGGAGACAGTGTGGACATCTAGCAGGAGTCCGCCATGTTGTTGACAAATTTGAATAGAGATTATATATCTAGATGTTATAGTAAAAAATGACTAAAAACTGGAACCCTAATTATTTCTATTCCCTGTGCCCATATTGCAGTTTATACTTAGGTGTCTACAGTAAACCAAACAATAACAATATTTTAGTTTAAAATTAAGTAAGATAAGTTAAAATTTACTTAAAATACCCCTAAATTATTACAATTTGCATAAAATCATAAAATCTATGTTTAACATCATGGCGGTAATGTACCACGTGATTGCTTTGACCAATAGCGACAAACACATATTGATTGTGCAATGTGCATGGCCCCACTGTCCCCGTATTAAGCCACTGTAGGTTTATGCAAGGTCTATATACCAAAGAAAGTTTATGCGTCTTATTTTAAGGTCTGTTTTATGTTGTGATTTCATGATTCACGCATCATCCATTCGCCCTAGTGCACATGCCGCATAACCTTAATTATTGTACATGGTGCTTTGACAAGATAGTGCAGATGTAGGTGCGCCCTCTTTTGGCAAGTACCTACCCTATTAGTTAATATTTGCAGTATGGTTCTAGTCCACACTACTACCATAAGTATAGCATTAGGTAGCAGCATTTTTTGATACCAAAAATTCGTTTCTTGGCATCAATAAAGCAAATATTGACGACAAAAAATCTATTATTAACGCCATATTCATTTTTTGATGATTCGTTTATTGGCTTGGAAAAAATTTATTTATGGTGTACAACTAATTTTTTATTTTCTATTTTTATATTTTCTATTGCTTAAATGCTGTTCAAAAGTCGAGAAATAATTTTGACGTCAATAAATGGATTTCTGACGTTAAAAATTCTATTACGGGTTGTAATAGATAAATAATATTATTCAAAATTTCATGAATTATTTACGACGTCAAAAAATCGATTCCGAAGCCTGAAATTTAATTTCGTCGTCTAATATTCTTATTCAAGTACTGACGTCAGAAAGTATTTAGCGATCTAAGAAAAATGTTATTTTATTTTCCACAATTCAGGATGAAAAGTAAAACGGCGTTTCATAAAAGTTCTTAACTGTGACTAGGAAAAAAGAAATATATTTAAAGTAATATCAACAATTCAGTATTTTATTTCTTCCACATAGTATACTAAAGGCACACATAAATTTTAAAAACTATATTTACTCGTAGTTATTGATGGGCTTACTTGAATGATTGACATAATCGAATGATTGCCATTCGAGTAAAGTTAATATTAGAATGATTCATTCGGATGAAATCAATCATTCATGTGTTTCTATGCGGTAAAAAGTAGTAAAAACGCTCTCCGCTTGCTTCTTGAATGCTCCTATCAAGGAATTTTCGTTCACATCGTCTGTTCTCGGGCCGCTCAGCAAAACAGCATAAACCTTCAGCTTTGAATAGTATTTTTACGAATTTCCTGCCTGTTTTTTGAGTAATATTTCTATAAACCCTAAAAGAAAATACATTTTTCTGTTTTGTGAATCAATTATTTATTTTAAAAAGGGCCAGGTACAATAACAATATCGAGATGTTTAAAAAGCAAATCATTCTTATCTCGTCGTCTTCCGTGTTTGCATAAAAATGCTCATACACCGTCGACTACTTCGGAATTCAGGATCGGATAGTTCGTAATTGGAATTTTCTAGTAGCATCTAATCAGTCAATTTAACAACCGTTCTTACTTCTTATTGGTGGGTGCGCACGCGATGAGCTACCACTTCTCTACGATACCTCGCAGGTTCGTAGTGGCACAGTTGGATAGGCGGGTATATGCGGGCGTACTGCTCTTTACTGCATAAATGGTTGGTGAGTCGAATCTTGGTTTGAGGTCAAATTGTTGCATTTACTTACTTAGATTGACGGCATACTAACTGCGCAAGTCCGACCGTGCACGAAGGTAATGAAAGCACCAATAAGAAGTAGGAACGGTTGTTAAATTGACCGATTAAAGGCTAGTGAATTTTCTGAATTGTGATGCACAACTGGTTGCGTGGTGGGGAATGGCTACGCTTTATGTGACCTCGGGCTTGCTGCTTAGTAGTTTAAGCACAATCTTTTATTTACGTACGCAAATAAACTTCCGCTTCTTATACTATATAAAAGTAAAACAACATCAATTTTTTACAGTATTTCCATGCATTTGCATTGGAAATTTACAGTAGGCTTTTGTACGGGGCATCGCTTCTACGCCGGCTTCCGAAATGGACAATACAGAAAGTTTAAAAATCGTTCAACATTCGTTTATGTAATCGCTCGAGATATTGCGAGATACTTCTCTAACTAAATGATTCGATTATTTTCATTTGAAATATCCTATCACAACCTGTAGTATTATTTTTTCACTGGTGTACAAAGAAGAAAGTTCAAAAATAAATAGTTTTTGATTTAATGTAGCGGTTGTCTATTAAGATTTTGATATAAATGTTGTATCTGGACGTCCACCACAGGAATACAAACATAGTCAATAAATATGTACTTCAACGAAGTAAAGCTAGAACTTATAAATATTTTTTTGTTTTAGCCTTATACGTATTTCGACATGTTTATATGTCCTTATCTTGCCTCTGATAATGACATGTAATCAAGTTAAAATACGGATAAGGCTAAAATAAGAAACCTGTTGTTAACAATTGTTTTATTTACAGTACATATATTGTTTTTTTCATTTGACAACATTTTGTAACACGCTGATTAACAATTTAATATACAGTGAGTTTTTCTATTATGTATACATATCAGCTATGTATACTTTTATAAAAAACATGTCAATGCATTGTTTTACTGCAATCTATAGGCAATCAACTGTATAGAAAATAATATAGAGAGAGAAAGGTTATTCCTCATAGTGTGAGGTTATGTTCAATGAGTATGTTTATGAATATTATTTGAATATCAAAATTTTTTTAATAAAACTATTTTTTAAAACATAAAGTATCAACAATACACAAATTTTATGCTAAATTAAAAAAAAACTAATTGCTATTAGTTTGACATTAAACAATTTGATTACTGTTTCCACAGCAGACTATTCTTTTCAAAAATTGAAGCTTTGAAATGTAGTGTATAGTGGGTTGCCTACAGATTGCAGTAAAACAATGCATTGACATGTTTTTTTATAAAAGTGTACAAAAGAGAAAAACTCGCTGTATATCCGAGCACATTTTTCTGTATTTCAGAAAATTATTACACGCAAAGTGATGATGGTACAGTAACATCACCTAGCATACCCCAAATAAAATCTCTCCAATCAAACGAGTGCACACCAGAATATTTGGAAAAATGCCAACACGACTGTAAAATAGAAAACGGACAACCAGTTTGTATATGCTACGATGGATTCCTCAAGGAAGGCAATCAATGCCAGGGTAAATTGTATCTCTATTTATCGACATGAGTATTTTTAAATGTCTTTACAGATGTAGACGAATGCAAAGAAAAAAATGGAAACTGTGAAAATATTTGCATCAACATCTTGGGATCTTATGAATGCGGTTGTCCTGACGGGTTTAAATTGCTATCAGACGGTAAATCATGTGAAGATGTTAATGAGTGCTTACTGAGAAATGGTCATGGTCCTTGTGAAGATACGTGTGAAAATACATACGGTTCGTACGTATGCGGATGTTCAACTCGCAACGGAACTCATCTGGCGGAAGATAAGCATTCGTGTAAAGATGTTGATGAATGTAAGGAAGGTCACAGTGGATGTTCTCATGGTTGTATCAATACGCACTCTAAAGCTTTCTGCACTTGCCCTTCTGGGATGGAACTAGGATCTGATGGGAAAACGTGTTCGGGTAATTAATTTTGATCCTTAATTTATTTTGTTAGTTTCTCTTTTACGACTTTGTTGCAGATATAAATGAATGTGAAGATGAGGAAATCAAAGCAGCTTGCGAATATGGCTGTTTAAATACAGTCGGATCCTACGATTGTCTAAAAGAACAACCATCTCATGAAACTTTTGCTAGTAATGAAGAACCCAAAACGGAAGCGGATACTAGTGACTCTAAGGAAAATAATAATAAAGAAGAAGATGCTTACAGAGATGAAGATTACAACGAAGAAGATTACAATGAAGAAGATTACAATGAAGAGGATTATAAAAGCGAAGATAAACACAATGCAGAAGATGAAGACCAACAGACAAATTATGAAGATCTACATAAAATTGACGAGGTGACATCGAGTACTCTAGAACAACCACATAAATCAGAAGATAAAGATATCGCCACCACAATTTCATTGGTAGATACCAAAGCCACTGAGCACTTTATAAATAATGAAAACAATGTTCAGGAAGAAAAGTTGAAACATGAAAATACTGGCACTACACAAGAAAAGCAAAGTGAAGATGATTATAAAGAGGAAGACGATTATAATGAAAATGATTACAAAGAAGCAGAAGACGAAGAAATCATAGACCACAAAAAGATTGAACCTGCCACTGAAATAACACCGAGTACTGAACAACTCATACCAACAACAACTGCACAAGACGAAAAAAACCCACAGGAAAGTAATGGGACTGACCACGACGATTATAGAGAAGAAGACTATAAAGAAGAAGATTACAAAGAAGAAGATTACAAAGAAGAAGAATACAAGGAAGAGGAGGAAGACAATGCACTGTCATCTATTACACCAGTACCATCGCATCATGATCATAAGGTAACTATACCTCCAGAAGACGACAAAGAACAAATTCATCGTACAAAAGTTGAAAACAGTGATGACGATTATGAAGAAGAAAATTATGAAGAAGAAGACTATGAAGATGGAGACGATGACAAAGAGTATGACTACGGAGAAGAAGATTATAAAGAAGAAGATAACAAACTCGGGCACAAACCTGGAAAAGACTATGACGATCGAAATAGGAATGAAGTTGTTGTAATTCCTACACACGATATTTCAGAATGCCTAGAGGGTTTCACTTTTGGGGAAAACGGGGAATGTGTTGGTAAGTTTTTTCAAATATCTTTTGTTGCTCAACCAAATTCTTTTTCTCTTATTGAATGATAACTATAATATTTAAGTCGAAAAATAAGTTTCAAGTTAATTTAACAATAAACAATTTTTTACAATAATGTCTTTAGATTGTAATCGATATCATTTTCGTTTCTAAAGATATTGACGAATGCAAAGAAGGTGATGCCGAATGTTCAGATGATTGTGAAAACACCATTGGAAGTTACCGTTGTCTATGCCCACCGGGATATGAACTTTCGCCCGATGATCCTCACTCTTGTCAAGATCTTAATGAATGTCTTAAACATCCATGTTCCCACAAATGTGTGAACGAAGTTGGAACTTTTCATTGTCAATGTCCCGACAATTACCATTTACATAATCAAACAACTTGCGTAGAAATCAAGTGTTCGCATATTCTTGTTAGAAAAGGCAATACTGTGGAATGTTTGTGCCCTGAAGGATTTAAACTGGGGACAGATAAGTCTACTTGCATCGATGTAGATGAATGCAGTACTGGGCAGAATAATTGTACACATTTCTGTAAAAATATTGCAGGATCTTACGATTGCAGTTGTAGGGAAGGTTTTACTCTCAAAAGCGATGGCGTTAGTTGCGATGACATAAATGAATGTGATAACGACAATAATTGCGGACAAATATGTCATAATACCCTTGGCTCTTATAAGTGTTCTTGTGAGGAAGGATATCAACTTAAACAAGATACAAATACCTGTGAAGACATCAACGAATGTGAAGATGACGAATTGAATGATTGTCTGCAAATCTGCGCTAACACGCAAGGAAGCTATGAATGTTTCTGCAAAGAAGGTTATCGGCTGGCAGATGACGACGTAAATTGTGTAGATGTTGATGAATGCTCAGTTTATAATGGCATTAACTATAATGGAACTGATACATGCACACAGATATGTATAAACACTCCGGGTAATTTTCGTTGCGAATGTGGACAAGGGTTCAACCTTAACCAAGATGGCTACAGCTGCGATGATATCAACGAATGCTTATCAAATAACGGAAATTGCTCTCATTTCTGTGTTAATCTTGAAGGTTCTCATTCGTGTGCTTGTCCTAATGGTTATGCATTATTAGATGATGAAATAAATTGTACATCTAGTGATCCTTGTGGCATCAATAACGGTGGCTGCTCAGATTTGTGTACTAACGTAAATGGACATGCAATCTGTAGCTGCCCCGAGGACCACGAAAGCAACAATGGGGTATGTGTTCTTATTAACCCTTGTGGTGTTGAAAATGGTGGCTGCTCAGATATATGTACCAGCCTTAACGGACGAGCAGTTTGTAGTTGTCCTCATGGACATGAATTGGATAATGGAACATGTGTCTCATTTGACCCATGTAGTGTCGGAAATGGTGGCTGCTCAGATATATGTACTAACCTTAACGGACGAGCAGTTTGTAGTTGTCCTGATGGATATGAATTGGAAAATGGAACATGTGTCTCATTTGACCCATGTAGTGTCGAAAATGGTGGCTGCTCAGATATATGTACTAACGTCAATGGACACGTAATTTGTAGTTGTCCTCATGGGCATATAATTATAAATGGAAAATGTGTTCCAATGGATCCGTGTAATATCGAAAATGGTGGTTGCTCACACATTTGTAGTAACGTAAATGGGCATGCAATTTGTAGTTGCCCAGACGGTCATGAAACTAAAAACGGAGTGTGTATTATAGTAGACCCTTGCAGTAGTGAAAATGGGGGTTGTTCGGATTTATGCACCAATATAAATGGTCAAGCAATTTGTAGCTGCCCCGATGGATTTAAAATTGAAGACAACGTTTGCATTTCGACCAATCCATGCAATAGCAACAATGGAGGGTGCTCGCATTTATGCAAAGCTACTGATGGTAAAGCAAGTTGTTACTGCCCCGACTCTCACGTTTTAGCTAACGAAACGCACTGCGAGAAGGCGAATTACTGTTTAGAAAACAACGGGGGCTGTTCTCATTTTTGTGAAACTATTGGAGGTGAAGCAATATGTACTTGTCCTGGTGGTTACGAACTTAAAGGAAAAATTTGTTATGAAATTAGTCCATGTGCTATCAATAATGGAGGATGTTCTCATATATGCATGTATATGGATGAGGAGATACATTGCGAATGCCCAGAAAACTATGAATTGCAAGGAAAAGTCTGTCATAAAACAGATCCTTGCTTAGTGATGAATGGTGGGTGCTCTCATGAATGTACCGTATCTGATCATGGAGAAGTGCAATGTTTATGCCCACATGAATATCGGTTGGAAGGCAAACAATGTATACAAAATAATCCTTGTTTCATTGATAATGGAAAATGTTCTCATATTTGCACAAACAACGGCGGAATTTCCCAATGTTCATGCCCACCAGGTTTTGAATTAAAAGGACAAACAAATTGCGTAAAAAGTGATCCTTGTAGAATCGACAATGGAAAGTGTTCTCATATTTGCTTGAACATTGATGGAATTCCGCAATGTTCGTGCCCACATGGTTATGAATTAAAGGGTCAAACCAATTGCATAAAAAGTGATCCTTGTAGAATCGATAATGGAAAATGTTCTCACATTTGTTCGAACATCCATGGGGTTCCTAAATGTTCGTGTCCATCTGGTTATGAACTGAAAGGTCCAACGAACTGTCTAAGAATTGATCCCTGCGCAGCTGATAACGGTGGATGTTCTCACCTTTGCCTAAACATAAATGGTACGATCAAATGTGACTGCCCAGATGATCACGAACTTGCAAACAACAAAACATGTTTAAAAGTTAATCTTTGTTTTATTAATAATGGAGGTTGTTCGCACGAATGCATTGTTGAAAACAACAAGGTTATTTGTTTGTGTCCAGAAGGATACGAATTACATAAAAAAAAATGTTTGCTGACCGACCCTTGTGCTTTTAAAAATGGAGGTTGTTCGCACACTTGTGTTAATGTTTATGGCGAAGCCTTTTGTGAGTGTCCATCTGGATTTGAACTAATCAATCGATCTTGTTTCAAAATTGATCCATGTTTAATAAACAATGGAGGATGTTCTCATAACTGTACGAGTTTTAGAGGAAAACCAAGATGTTTATGCCCAGACGGCTTTACTCTTGAAGGAAATATTTGCTTAGAGAAGAATCCTTGTTCAAAGGAAAATGGTGGATGCTCGCACATTTGCAATTATAGCGATGGTATTCGTATTTGCTCGTGTCCACCTGGATACTTATTACGTCCAAATAAGAAAATGTGTAAAGAAATTAACGAATGTCGGCAAAATAATGGAGGATGTTTTCACGGTTGCAAAAACTTACCTGGTAGTTACAAGTGCGTGTGTGGTAAGGGATACGTGTTAGATTCCACTGGTAAAACGTGCTTGGATATAAACGAATGTTCAAGAGACAATGGAAAATGTGAGCAAATCTGTAGGAATTACGGAGGAGGATATAAATGTGGTTGTAGGGAAGGTTACACTTTACACGAAGATGGTAGAAGTTGTAAGCCGGTGCTGTTTGGAGACTGCCAAATGTTAAAAACTCCAACTAATGGCAAAGTTAAATGTTTGCAGATGAATTCTGGAAATGATAATTATGTACCTACTGGCACTCAATGCGTTGTTTGGTGTGACATTGGATACAAATTACGTGGAGAATCTTTAAGAACTTGCGATTCCACAGGAAACTGGGAAGGAAGAGAATCATATTGCATACGTAAGTGGATTTATATATAAATTATTCTGGTCTGTTGGAATCAAAAAACATTCATGGCATATTAAAAAGAATGCAAGACAGCGCATTAACATAAAAGTTTGGTTTTTCTTCAAGTTAGTTACGAATGAAAAAAAACGTTTGAAAAATGTAATTTTGTTAAGCGTAAGGAAACAATTTAAAAAATGTACCTATTTACTTGCGTGTTTCAAATTCAAAGCTCATCAATGAGATCTCAGAGACGGTAAAGATGCAACTTCAGTTAAATAAGAAAAAACGTACGTCATTTATGAGGTCGGTTTATTGATTTTTTTTAAACATGAATAGCCTATTTGATATAAACTAAAAACTGAAATTAGTATTTTTTTCCAACCACGTATTACTTTTCCCCCTATAATCTGTAAAATCCAAGTAATTTTGTAGGTAGTTTCAGGCTCTGAAAAGTTTTCTGTCTTATAATTTTTCGGATACAACGTAAACTTAGATATTTTTAAATAGAATCTATGATAAAATGTGATATCATTAGAAAACCTATTTTCCCATTAACATAACTATTTTCAAAACTTTGTGAATATTGAACCAAAACGCTCTGATTCTACGTAGTGTGTCCAGGCAGCAAGCAGTACTTGTAAAAATACATGATTGTGTAAAAAACTTTTGGAAATAGTTTTTTTAATAGTGTTTTAGTTTGTTAAGTAACTGCTAAAACTAGGTTTTTCTTAGAATGAAAAAACATGTTCTAGTATGACTGTCTTCTATTAATTGCGTTTTTTAATTTATTTTCTGGATATTGTTTCCCATATTCTTGCCCATACCTTTCCTGTTATATTTAGCAGTGTAACTCCTCTGTGATTGTTACATTCTTTACTGTCGCCTTTTTAGTACAGCAGTGGTAGTATAATTGTCTACCAATCTTTTGGTGCTTTTCTTGCTTTCAATATGTTGTTCATTAGTGTTAGTATATTTTCCTTTCTTGTCTCTCCTTCTAATTCCTTTTTTGATATAAGCTCGACGCCTGCGTCGTCGTTTGCATCTGTGGTGTTTTCTTCGTTTTGGTTGCTACCCTCATTTTCTTCTTTGTTTGCCATCCTGTAGCACTTCCTTAAAATGTTGCTTCCATCTTTCCATTATGCCTTCTTTTTTTTGTAATTAGTTCTCTTTGCTTATCTTTGATTTAATACACAGGTCCGTTTTTGTCTCAGCTGTTTTAGTCTGATCTAAAATAACTTTTGATTTTCTGCGATAGCCAACCTGCAATGGGAGAGGCAACAAAAATAAGACGTTGGAAAATGAACTAATTTTACCCATTATTATTTTTCATGATACTTTCAATGGTCTTAGTTACAATTAAACCTTCTCTGCAACGAAATAGAAGAAAGAGAATGACCTTCCATACGCGGCAGTTAGTCATCTATTTTTTCTAAAAGATGGTGCTCGAACTTGTAATTCCAATTCTTATCTGATTTCGAATTTGGTAACAGCTGGATAGGAAACCATGGTTCAATAAATTATCCAATGCGTTCTTCGAACCCGTTTCCTTAGATTTCTTCGTTTGAACCCCGCTTCGAAGACATATATGACAATTTAGGCACTATTCATTTATTTTTAAAAGTACTGCTGTCCGGATACCTCAGTATAGAAGCTTAGTATTAAGACAGTTGTTTAATTAAATGAAGATTTGGTTTTTCCCAATTGCCCATAGCTTACCACGTAAATTTAGTGTTTCGCTCGTATCTAGTAAGCCATTAATACAGTCTTAATTAAGCAACTGTTACCTATATTAATAAACTTTGAATTCCTTGCCGTTTTCGAGATCGCAATAGTGGTTAGATGTAAACGAAGTAAGCCTGTATAAAGAAATAATAAAAAAAATAATAGCAAATAATATATTGTTGCAGCTGTTGCGTGCTCTAGGCTTGGAAATGTTGCGAAAGGGTATTTTACACCCAGCACGTGTGTAACAGGAAAAACATTCCCTGGAGAAAAGTGCGCATTAGAATGTCAAAAAGGATTTAAACCAGTTCCAGAATTGGAAACTCTCACTTGCTTAAGCAATTTACAATGGAGTACTGTTCTTACCGAAACAAAAATGTGGGAAGCTTGCGTCAAAGGTAGGTAGTAACAATAAGCTAATGAGGGTAATGGCAGCTCTACCAAAGTGTCAATATTAACTGAAAGTATCGGCTGGTATCGAGCACCGATACCAGTATCCAAAAGTATCAAAGTATCGAAAGTATCAAAGGAATCCATTTGTGTTCCATTTTTGCAACCAGAAAACTAGCCAATTTTAAATAATGAATCGAAAACCTATAGTGCTATTTAAGAAGATAAGATTTTTAATAATTATTTATATTTTAAAATGGTACCATAGATTTTTAATTTAATATTTAAAATTGCTTAATCTTTTGTATTACAAAAAAGAACACAAGAGGCGGGTTCTTACGATATTTCTATTGATTTGATACTTTTGATACCTCGATACTTTCGAAATTTGCAATACTTTAGATTTGTCGATACTTTCGATGTTTTGATACTTTTGTACAGTTTCGATACTTAATTAGTGTCGATACTCAATACTCATTTTGCGGTACCGCCCAGCTCTAGTACATAAATGGGGGTTAACGCAAATGGTTAGGTACCGCTAGTTATGATGAGAATAAGTAAATGCTAAAAGATGTGCTAGAAGCGACATAAACATTGAGTGTAATAAGGTTGTCGGGCAACTACAACCTGGCTAGCTAGAAGAATTGGGAATTCACAACCAAATCAAATAACTAACAACTAGTAACCACACCCGTCCAATATTAAGAAGACAGCTTCATAACCGATCTAGTAGTACACAAAAATTATAATAAATAATAATAGAACCAGTGGTTAAACACTAACATTTATTTCCTGAATTTATATATCTTCAGCGCTACGGGCCATTCAGGCCCTTGGCTTGATCGCATTCACTCCGGTTTTGGCTTATGCGCTACGTTCTGGAGGGTAGTGGGGCCTTTTGCGCCTTTAACCACTACGTCCCCTCAGCTTACGTCAAACCCTTGGCATTACATTCACTCGTCGTCCATTTGCTCATCCATCTACACTTTGAGTGGACTTCCAACCCCCCTAACGACGACCAAGGTATTAGCTTGACCGCCGGGACCGACTAATTTACGAGCCTATCTGCCAGCACAAAGCGCCGTGTTTTGCGCAGCTTTGGGACACCCATCCAACTACCGACCACGGAGAACATTGCTGCACTGCCGCGATCACAAGTGAATGGCCATCCTATCCGCGCCAACCCGGGACCCTGTGTGTTTCATCCCTACTAATTTCCTAAAACTACCTAAGATTTTGACCAGGTGACGATTCATCTGTCTTAATTTAGTCTTAGAAAAACCTTTCAAAAGATTTTGATCGGGATGATGTTTAATCAGTCTTGATCTCAATCTTTCTTCTTTTACTACAAAACTACCTAACAGAAACCAGACGTGGTTTTAATAATGGCAAAAAAGCTTTTTCCTAAAAACACAATTTATTAAGTTCATAACCATTAAAGTTGAAGAAGTTAACCCAGGCCGCTACATAATAATTATTTGCTGAAGCGAAGTAACCCAGAAAGTATCCAAAGTTCAATAAAGCTTAAATGGGGGAATCGTTCATAAATCACAAACGTTTGAGAATTAATTTTAATTTTTATTCCAATCGTGAAAAACCGTAGCTTAACAGTCGTCTGAACAACCGCCCCATATTAATTAAAATGAACAATATAATTCAGTTTCTTCATCAAATTATTTAATAGTAGCAACAAAACAGTTTGTGATGTGGCAATCATAAAAGCGTTTATGATTTTGATAATAGTAATAATGATAAAATATTGACAATTGCATTTGCAAATTAATTAAAACTGACGATAACAATAATGAGCAATAAAAGATGATACAATGCGTAGAATAAATAATAAAAGACAATCAATTTACAGATTTTCCAGAACCATTCATAACGTGTCCTAATGGAGGTTTTTTGAGTTTTACGCTACCTGTCGGTCATAACTCAATGCTTATTGAAATATCCAGACCAGAATCTAATGTGGATTGGTGGAGGTATTTGCATCTCGAACTAATTTAAACTAATTAAATTACAGCTCAATTTTGACTTTAGATACGTATCTTCACAACCAAGTTGGGGTATGCAGTTACGCAATTACCTATCATCAGGAAGAACTGAACTAACATTTACTGCTATTAGCCCTGCTACTAACACATCGGCAAGTTGTCGTTTGATTATAACTGTACTAGACAAAGAACCTCCAAGTGTAATTGGATGTCCAACCGATTTGGAATATAAATTATTAAGGAATGAACATAGCCAACTTGTATATTGGACAGATCCTCAATTTGTCGACAATGTAGGAGTCACTGGAGTTTACAAGTCTAGGGTTAGTAGACTACATAAATTAATTCTTATGCCAGGAAAAATATATAGAAATTTCGATGAAACAACAATAAACTACGAAAATTTAGTTAAATGGAAAAAATAGTGACGTATTTTAGTTTTATCAAACAGGAGACCAGATTGTGAGTTTGTAATATCATTACATTTTCAGGAACCGGGAACACTTTTTGGTTTAGGAGTCCATCAAGTAAACTATGTTGCCCATGATGAAGCTGGAAATAAGGCACGATGTCATTTCACTGTTAATATTAAAGGTAAAAACTATTTGATCTTAGCTTTGACATGACAAATTTAAAAATCGCCACGTTGTTCACGTCGTTACTCCACAAAATCTAAAATATAATGAAAACATCCAATACCCATCCACTCAAAGGAAGCGTGGTCGTTTATAACAGTATACATGTCGGATACCGCTCTTCTTCTCCCTCTTGCACAACAATCACGGTCTGTTTCTCTCTTTCCCTCTCAATGCTGTAAAAAAAGTTTAAAGAATTCGACCCGCTGTTTTGTTTCTCTTGTGTAGACGTTGCTATTTGCAACTTTTGACTGTGATAAGCAACGAAATCCCACATAAATAATGACTTTTTATATAAAAATAAGCTTATTCTTCAGGATCAGTTGGAACGGCCCAAGGCAACTATCTCCATAGGCTCATTCAACAGTTAACTAACTTTCAGCTCCTCATATAGCTTCAAACTCGCTTCAGAATCGAACTAACAAACAGTCCGCAGCCAAACACCCCACAATTTTTCTACAGAACGAAGCAGGAATTGCACCAGGTCTAGACGAAGTCCTCTAGTCCTTTCAATCGCAAAGCAGCGGCCACAACAGGTGTCGACCAAGTTTCTATAGCATTACGAGCTCTTTCTCAGCAAAGCAGTGCCCCGTAAAGACCACTACCAGTGCATGCAAGAGCCAGGCCAGATTTCCAAGCGAACCCCAACCTGCTAAAGCGCAATCAAGAGTCCTTTGTGCATTGTGCTTTGAAATTGTTTGGGTTTTTTTCTTTGTTGTTTTTGTTCATGTTTAAACAACTCCACCTAAAACTCAAGAAAATATACTGGTTACTGGGGCCTCGCTCTCAACTCTCGCTCACAAACAAGCTTCTTCTATATAATGTCATACTAAAGCCCATATGGACCTATGGGATACAGATCTGGGGCTGCACAAAGGCCTCTCATACTAAAATATTACAGCGGTTCCAATCTAAGACCCTCCGCTTGATCACTAACGCACCCTGGTACATTAGGAACGATACACTCCACACAGATCTGAACATCCCAACTGTTGCACACGAAATCCAGAGACTCGCCACCACCTACCATTACCAGCTTGCAGGGCACAAAAATGTCCTCATCGAACAGCTGTCTAACCCACCCGCAATTTCCCGTAGACTCCGGCGAAACTGGCCACAGGACCTCACCCATCAGCCTCCACAGCCATAACATGCAATATCTGGAAGAATAGCGCTGGCTATATCCCCCCACATGACATGTAATATCTTACCATTTACTTATTACTCAACTCATGAGTAGATTGTAAATATGCAATTAAAAAAAATTTTAATAAAATATATTTTTATCTGTTAAATAAATACTTGAATAGTTTCCAACATCATTGATGTACTATTTACAGATGCTGATAGTGTAGAAAATCATTCATCCCACTACAAGGCCGTTTTAATATGCCCACACGGAGTGCAGTATATGTCCAGTTCAGAAGAACAGATAGATGTAAGTCCCTAAAGGAAACTTTAAGTTTTACTTTACATGGTTTTTTCTTGCCATTTTATTTGATTGTATGTATTGGATTCCATATGTAATTAAATTTAATTTTTAGAACAATCTGATTAATCAAGAAGGATGTTACTGGAGCCATGTTAGAGTAAAAAACAGAAAACCCGCACACCAACACAGTTACAGAACACAGTCCCATAGGAATGATGTAGATACAAATACTCCAGGACATTTGAATAATAGGCGTCATCCTTTGTATTGGTATAGTAGATGTTGTTAAAAGTAATCAGTTGTATTACTTACATATTTATAAATTGTGCCACTGAAGTAGGTGTAATAGTTGTCTGTATTTGCAGCTGAATGTGTACTTGTTTTGCAGTTAACTATTTACTTACTATTTTTGTAACTACTGTTAATCGTATTTTTAAAAATAAAATAAATTATAGAAGAAAAACAGCGTATTTTACCACGTCTCTAAAATAAATCTCCTATGATTTTATTTGTACACATATGCTGTATAAAATTCTTACACTATGATCTAGGATAATAAAGTTTTGTTTTTCTAACTACAATATAAATAATACATTTGGCACTAAGCTGTGTACTGGGATTCGTTGCCTTAAAGGTTATCCAATGATGCCCCTGAGTTAAATAAGCTTCAAGATTTTTTGCTGATACAGGTTCCGATTCCACGTATTTCCAATCAACGTTTGCTTTTGGTGGAGGAAATGTAACGTGAGCAGTGTCTTCCCATGGACTTAGTTTAACACTAAGAGAGCCAGGACATTTAATTCTTGGTTTCGGAAATGCTGAAAATGAATGATCTAAGTCAGACATATTAAAACAACTGTACACTTAACATGGTAGTAGGTATTGCAATATCACAGTTTTGGAAGTTTGTATGGTTAAGGTATAATGTTATAGTTTAAAATAATTTGTGTAAAACTTAGGATTTATTTACAAACAGGCAGTGCCAGTCAAACAAATAAATGTAAATACGTTATCTAGTTTTAACGATTATCATTTAATAGAACATGGTTGTTATTAAAATAGTAGTTAATAAATCTAATTTTGAACGTGCATTACATTTACAGAGCGAGCAAAAAAGATAAAGAACCACGTGACCATTGACTAATTTAAATGTAGTGAATTTTATTTTCCAATGTTGCCTGCGGTGCTGATTTCCTTTTGCAATGCCATTATGTTTCATTGTAAATGTTTTTACAGAGTTTTTAAATTGTGCGACGTGCCAAATTCATTTTTTTTATGAAAATATGTTTTCTGTGCCCTAATTTGTACGTGCAACGCCAATGGTAATTGCCACAACTGTCAGATTTAGTTTCCTGAAACAGGGTGGCCACTTTTGTAGAATGGGTTGCCTATGTTACGTGGTCACGTGGTTCTTCACCATTTTTGCTCGCTCTGTACATTCTTCATTCCTTCCAACAAATGACTAAACTCAGTATAAAAAGTTATGGTTGCATAACAAAGCAAGCAATAACAGTAAATTAATCATAACAAAACAGTAAAAACCAAAATTAAAATTTGGCATTACCCCAAGTAACTTCAATATAATTGTAGTGGATATCGAAATTGCGACCTAAGAGAACTGAAAAGCAAGTAGACATAAAGAAAAAGAGTATTTAAAAAAATATTTTTTCCTTACGCGAACATTTTCCCTTCCGCTGTCCAGTCCATCTTCCATCATAACCACAGAATACCCGAAAAACGCCTACATTTTTAAAACCTACAGGACAAACCAATTCGCAGAATGTTCCTGGCCGATTAGTAATTCTCATCCTTCCATCTTTGGTTTTAAAACCACCTAAAGCTGCTTTTTTTCTGGAACAGTGAAAAAATCCATGTTTAGGAGGAAACATTGGAGGGCATGAAATATTTTCGGGAGCTGTTGGAATTTGATCATTTTGCTCATTCTGCAGGTCTAAGCAGTGATATGAACCAAGCGTGTTTAAACAACCATATTTGCATCGATTCTGTATGACTTCATCTTCACATTCATTGATATCTAACAACAAATTAATATAGGGATATAAGGTAAACGAAATAAAGTAAAATACAAAAGCAACGGTAAAAAAAGAGGCGAATAAGTATAAATAATGAAGACTATACCACTCACATTTTATCGAACCAATCACAAATTTCCCCTTTCATAAAACGAACCAATCGCGTTTGTTTTATACTGATTAACTGCATGGTGCAGTTTATATAAGCGATTAAATCCACAGTAGCTTAAGATAATCGCTCTTAAGTCTTAAATTAACGCGTTTAAAACTGATGTTCTGACTCTTGGGTATATTTATTATTATTTTACAGTTTTTTATACTTTGACCAGAAGAAGGTATCACATTTAATTATAACATGATTTAAGCATTAAAAATAATAATTGTCTCTGTAGGCTACAAGCAAAAAGCAAAATAAAAGAAACGTCGACGGTGTCCGCTGATAACAATTTCAATGTCAACCAACTTGAATCACGAGTGTTCCAATCATGACTGACCCAAATGTTAGTGTACACCTATAATAAATACAATACTAACATGCTAATATGCATTAAAAAACATAAGTATACATTTACACTAAAATTGTATCTTGTTTGACAGTTTATAAAAACTAAAATCTTAGACCAAAATAATTTACATAACCTTAAACATTTTATGAAATAGCACCTAATGATTTTACTCCAAAACGATCCATTTTTACAACAACAGTATATAGAAACGTTAAAATAAAAAATTAAATTTACAAAAGGACGCCACTACAAAACATTTGAAAACAAGCAAACAGTACCATGTTAAGAGCGCCGATTCCCGAAAACACCCGAGCATTTCCGACTAGTTCAGTATTACTAAAAATGCGTCAAAATTAATGTGAGTGATATAGTCAAGACGAATACAACTCGTGATACGATTTTTCTTTAACAAAATTGTGGTGAAAGTTAACTGGTGCTAGTTAAGATGGCTGTGCGGTCGTCTACTTACCATCTTAACTAGCCAGTGGCGGATTACCGCACAGGCGCATGAGGCGCGTGCCTGGGGCCTCAGCAAAGCGGGGGCCTCAGAATTGTTGGGTGCCTTATCACAAAAACCAAAATTAATTTTTTTTTACCTGAGAATGTGATTTTTTCTTTTAAATGGGAATGTGATTATTTTTTTTTCTAGTACCTGAGAATATTTTTTTATTTCCGGATCTTATTTTTGTGATTATGTTTTTATTAATTCCAAAAATAAAAAACGTTATGATTTTCTGCAGTGTTCATTTTAGTGAACCATCCCATTCTTAGTAGGTTCAATAGGGGGCCTCCAGACCAGGTTGCGCCTGGGGCCCCACAAATCAAGATCCGTCACTGGGCTTAGCTCTAAGGTCCCTAAACTGTGGACCTTGGCTTAGCTCAGCAATAAAACACTGAACCAAACAATGTGTCTTAAGTATTGAATTTTAACGAAACTTTTTGCTACTTTGGGACTAAAAGTCCAGTCTTTGATTATCAGGTATACACTGTAATCACTTAATAATAAATAAATTTTAATATAAGTTATCTTGAACACACTCGAACTGTGAAGTAACAACACTTGAAAAACACGCAAGTGACTAATTACCAGATACGTGTTTCGACAGCTAAGCTATTATCAATAGTGGTAAACTAACAGTGTCAGTTTGCCACTGGTGATGATAGCTTATAACTGTCGAAATACGTATCTGGTATTAAGTCACTTGTGTAGAAAGGTGTTGTGTTTTTTAAACAAGTTACGTTGTCTAAACTATAAAATCAAGTTTTCTTTATTTGGTTTTAGCAAATATGTCAATTATATTATTTATATTAATATTTGTATTGCGGTGGATGTGCAGCAGTACCAATAATAGTAGGCGCTTCTAAGCTGATCAAATGATTTTGATCAAAACAAAAGTAGTCGTTCTAAGCATGGTGGCCATAGTGACCAAAATAATAATTTTTGTTTAAAGGATCATGAGGCCAGGCGTGAGCACGACTCCATAATTCCCATCCCACCCTCTTACCTGGGCTCAGCGGACTTGCGCTATACACCGGTCTAACACGCCCTACCCCGAAAAGACATGCAACCCAACATACACACTACACACACCGTCCATGAACACGCCGGATTTAACTTATTCAGAAAAATTTCCGACGGGCAGATGATTTGAACCTACTGCTGTTGGGAGTCTAGTTTTAGAGGTTGGGACTCTAATCAATAGACCACCCGCTGGCCCAAAATAATAATTGAGCGTTGTGACAAAGGGGTTATGTCCACAAAGATAGTTGGGGGTTGTCCGGTTGTGGGGTTTTGTGGCCGCTAATAAATTACGTAGTACGTATTCGGGGTTTAAATTATAAAATTCAAAATGCCGGATTCAATATGGCAAAAATAGTTCATACAGTTATTCGAACTGCATGCAAGTTGGTATTCGTATATATTATTTTTTCCGAACCTAATATTTTTTCGTATGACGTAAAATCTATACAGGATGAATAAAAAGTAAGGAACATCAATGCTACAGCCTTAAATAATAACTTTACGAACAAAAGCTTCTAACAAAAGTTTCCTATCAAGTTTCTCGCCACAATTTGACGTTTTTCATTTTTTTAAATTGACATATGTTTTAGCTATGACGTCATCGACATTTTTTTAAATGGCAACCTATACTTTTTATGGCATGACCAGTTAGTGCTTTTTATTCTCTATGCAGCCATGTAAAAATATCATACAGTTGTAAAAAAGTTTTCGATTTGCGTTAAGTTCCCTCAGATTCCGTGCTAAAATTTTTATGAAATAAATGTTAATTCACACATTATTTAATGTTACCCACAAGTAAAATTGATTAAAACCCTCAGGTTCTTTTTTACAAACATTTTGAAGAAGTTTCACTTCAAAAATCTGTACCTATATTTACTTTAAAAAAATCTCGTAAATAAAGTCGCCTGTTATCACTAGTTAATGGACAAAGAGCGGCCAATATCCAATAGGGCGATAAACAACCTTTTATTACTTGTTTTTATTTATAAAAACTGTTTTCGTTTAAATTCCGACTGTTATGTAGATGTTTAAAAAGCAATGAAACTTGTCAACGCCAATTATTTAACCCGCAAAAAGCTTCTGCTGCTACAGCTGCACGTTATTTATTGTGGACAACCTTCTTTTTACTGCTTTTCTCCGAATTACGTTTACTTCATAGCGAAATACCGCTGAAGCAAATATGCAAAAATGAGCAAAGCTTTTCGCCGAATCTTTCCCTTATTTTAATGTCGCAACAAAGCCTCTGCTAAACCGTTTTTTTATTATTTTAGGCAAGATTGCTTTGGAACTGAAAAACACTACAGAAAAGACAAAATAATAGTTTAAAAGCTGGGGCGAGGCGTATAATTAGTCCCTCTTAATATTAAGGGATCTAAAAATTATTTTTTTTCTAATTTTGACATGTAAAGTGTCACTTTTCAAAATTAATTGAAGTTTCGAAACGTCACACTTTTCATAACCAGTTGGGAAAAGTAAAATATTTCACAACTGGTGATGCAAAATTCATTTCAACACCAGTTACGAAAAAAACCAAAAAATTAAGAAAAATTTAAAATTTAATTAATTATAAACATGTATAACACAATTCTTAGAGTTAGTTAGGTCAACTGCTGATGATTGGGAAGTTTTATTACTAGAACTTGCTGTAATCTGAGAAACGGAAACGCAATTTGTTTCACCAAGAATATCAGTAGCAATCTTTTTCTTGTTCTGTACATGATGATAGTGCATTTTGTGCGGCCTCTTCGACATCACTTGGTCAGACATTTCGGATATTTTCTAACTCGACACACTTCTGTATAAACTTCAAACTGTCAAACAAAATAAGCGTACCTACTTGATTTTTTATACAATTCATGAAATTAATAATTTCCCCGATTTAAAGTTTAAAGAACCTTTCTGTTTATCAAAATTAGAAAAAATCTTGTATGTAACACGTTAGGAAATGCGATTTTGTGTAACTTGTGTGATTTTGAGGGAACTCGCTTCGCTCGTCCCGCAAACATCTCACTGGTTACATAAATAGCTATTATAGTCTTATTTTACTATTACTGATGAGCGACTTGGCTGAATATTTTATGGTATAATAATAATAATAATAATAATAATAATAATTAATTTCCCAATCAGTGGCGGATTACCGCACAGGCGCGTGAGGTGCGTGCCTGGGGCCTCAGCAAAGCGGGGGCCTCAGAATTGTTGGGTGCCTTATCCTCAAAAACCAAAATTAATTTTTTTTACCTGAGACTGTAATTTTTTTTTAAACGGGAATGTCATTATTTTTTTCTAGTACCTGAGAATATTTTTTTATTTGCGTATCTTATTTTTATGTGTTTATGTTTTTGTTGATTCCAGAAATAAAAAACGTTATGATTTTCTGCATTGTTCATTTTAGTGAACCATCCCATTATTAGAAGGGTCAATAGGGGGCCTCCAGATCAGGTTGCGCCTGGGGCCCCACAAAATCAAGATCCGCCACTGTAACTAGCACTCGTGAACTTAAACCACAATTTTATCAAAAAATCGCAATCACTCGTTGTATTATTTATGAAAAAACCATAAGAATTACAATAAACCTTGACATCAAACTTTGTACAGCAATTAATTATCTACAGCAGTTTTATATAATAATTGTTTTACCATGGCAAGTTTTCCAATCGCTTGCTAGTTGCATTCCCTCAGGACAGGTACAGAACGCTCTACCATGTGTATTGATACATCCGTGAGAGCATCCACTTCTTCCTTCCTTACATTCATTAACATCTTCGCAAGCGTGTTTGTCTTCTGCCAGGCGAGTGCCGTTTAAATCCGAACATCCGCAGAAATAAGAACCAAAAGTATTTGTGCAAATATCCTGACAAGGGCCGTGTCCGTTTCTTAATAAACATTCGTTGATATCCTGGCAGGATTTTAAATTGTCTCCTATTCGTAAACCAGTAGGACAACCACAGTAGTAAGAACCCAAGATGTTGTAACATAAATTTTCACAGCCGCCGTTGTTTTGTGAACATTCATCTATATCTGAAAATAATATGAACTTGACACAATACCGAAAGAAAACAAAAAAGTAAAACTGCTGAAATTTGTTCAGTAGGTGCACCTATTAAAAAAAGTTGCCATTTTTAAGAAGTTAATATTAGATTAGTTAATAAAATACTAAATTAACTTCGGGCAAAGAAAATTAATTACGTTGGAATGTACATAAAACAAGCTAATCATCGTTTATATATAAATAGATTTCTAAAATTACTAGCAGGTAGTGAAATTTAAGTAGTAAAAATTGTGTAGGACGTTTTGAATTTTATCGTGTTTTACTGACACATAAAACCAAATTAAATTATAAAAAATTTTCTTGTCTGATTTTAATAAAAGCAAAGTTTAATAAAATAATAATGATAATGGTGTTATTTAAAGCTGGCCAAATCCGTTTGTATTTTCATATTTTCTATCGGTGTGAAAAATAAATCTACTGGATCAACTAGTATACTATTTATCGTTCTCTTGCGCGCATGATATAATATAAAGGATGGTATGCTACAGCGCGCAGTTTAAAAGCCACCGTGTGACGTCATCAAGTGTAAAAACAACGTGAAATTTAAAAATAAATTTGCGGTAAGTCTGCAGCCGGTGTATTATAATCGTTTTTATAATATACATATAGATATAATAATTTAGTTACGATGATAAAACTTAAACAAAAATCCTCTGGGAAACTAAAATATTTCACATTGGGTGTAACTATGCTCATAATAATATATTGTTTAATAAACAAAAAAATAATTTAGATAGATGTGTAATTGAATAGGTGCTTATATTATAGTTGAGCCAATTTTTAATATATCATCTTATAATAAAATACATAAAATAAATGAAACTCATTTTAAACACTAATTCATTAACAAATTACAAGCACCTAACCTTTGCATCATGGCACATGACATTTGAAACTGACAGAAGTACACATACTGCGCGTGCGCAATGTAGTAAAACAAAGTTTCTCAACAAGTTTTTACAATTGCGCAGAAGTTAACGAAATTTGTTTAAAGAAACAAGCATACCATCCTTTATACTCTATCATGTATTGCGCGCAATTTTATCTGAATATTCCTACCAATCCTACGATCTCGGGAAACCGTAGCGTTAGTGAGAAGATTATTTTAGTTTATTGTAAATAAAACAATTCTTAACTTCAACAGGTTTTTTTTTATTTTAGCTTTATACGTATTTTAACGTGTTAACACGTCATTATCAAAAGCAAGATTAAAAGTAAACAGTTGGTGTTGCTATAGGAACAATAAATCTTCATAACTTGATCTTGGTTTTCTATATCTGCGTACGGATGACTTGATTTCTCATTTCAAAACGTCTAATAACGGTGAATTTAAGAGACCAATTTGTTCATTCATTAAAGGTACATATTTTAAATGTTTATGAATTTCAAATGCTTCTAGTATATCCAACTTACGTTTATCATCACAAAAATTTAAAAATTTTAAGTGTTACTTAAATGTCATTGAATGATTGTGTTCTAATAAGTGTTTAGCGTAATTGGATTTATGGAGATGTTTATACTTGTAACAACGTACGTGTTCCTTGTACCTAATATCAAAATTTCTAATTGTTTGGCCTATATAAACCGAACTACAGTGCGAGCAATTTAATTTGTAGATGCTGATTTTAGTAAATTGTCTGTTTTTCCTTTAGCATTAAACAAAGTGTTTAAAATGTTTTTTGTTGTTTTAAAAGTTATTTTACATTTATTTGTTTTGTTTATAATTTTGGCAAAATTATAAACAATGCGTGTGGCTGCAGAAAAGCCAGCTTAAGTTCCACCATCTGCATTGTGTCAACGGTGGCTCCTGCGAAAATATACAAGAGCTTTTTTTATGATAGCGACGAAGAAGAAGACCCTTATCCCTCCAGCCACGGTGGAGGAAATTATTAGGAGATAAACGACAACGAACTGGATTCAAATGACGAGAGCAACTATGAACCTTCAAACGCTGAAGATCTCAGCTAACCTAGTTCATCGGAAAGTAAAAAGCGAACAATTAAACCCGCTTTATGTATTAGGCCTACTGGGGAAACCACGTTATAAAACGCGCCGTTTACTCTACTGCAAGGTGGTGTAGAAAGGAATATTTTCCATGCGAATAAAAACGCACGGTAATAAATGTTTTTTTTTTAAATATTTGCAATCATAATAAAAGACAAAAAGTGGCCTGGATTCGATTAAAAGTGAAAATGAGGAATCTTAAAGTGGGCGACGAAAGGTCGCCTTTGCTGAGACAAAAATCTGATTTATTTCTAAAGTAGAAATACTGAAATTCTAATGATATTTCCCTCTGTCTAAATTTAAAGTTATTATTTTTGAAGTTGATATTGTCGCCATAAGAAATAAGTATCTAATGGTATTATTAATAAATGATTTATTACATTAACATTGTTTACCTTTTTGGGGCCTGTTTCAGAATTAAATAGGGGAGAAATAAGTGTTAGATCACACTGCTTATTATTAAAAAAAATTAAAAGTTAATTAACTTTTAGTAATTTTAATGGTAAAACGTTATTTTTTAGGGGAGCTAAAATAACTCGTAGATGGGGCTTAGTTCCTCTTATCTACGACCGTTATAGAGAAAGGCATATTTCCACTATATAGTTATGTATCTCAAACTAGGTAATTCTTCGTTTGAATGAGAATAATTACCAACTAATAATTTATTAATTTCAAAACAACTTTGCCAATTTTAGAATGTTCTTATTTATTTTGAGATGAATTCAACAATTGCACCATACTTTCATTGATTTTTTCTCCTCAGCAACTGCATTTCTATTAATATCGAAGTAACGCTGCAAATTTCAACAAAATTGGTCTTTTTTTTTGCTTTTACTTAATTTAACAAACAAATAAAGTTACTAGGCTAGAAATGAATTGTTATTAATTGCATGTTATTTGTGCCACAATTACCACTGATTTGATTTCATCTTTATATTATTTAAATTTGTATTATTCCGGTTTCTAGTATTCACCCGAAAGTATACACGTAAAAATGTCAAAATGATAATATAATAAATTAAAAACTTACCAAAGCAGCTTTTCCCATTACTTCCTAGCATAAATCCTTCTAAGCAAGAACATTTTACGATATTATATTCACTGCAGATATGGGCGCATCCACCATTATTAATGTTGCAGTTAAATCTTTTGTATTTACTTTGGTTTTTGAAAGCAGAAAAATTAAACGAATTTTCAAAATATTTACGTATTTGATTCGTTTGTAAAACATCCAAGTTATTATCCATTCTATCGAGTTCATTTCGATAATTTTCCAAATAAATATTTTTAGAACGGGGTACTTGTTTATCTTTTGTTGGTTTCATTAATTCCGAGCGATTTATTTTGGGAGCATTGTAATTCCCCATCCATCCGTTTTCTGCCCAAGTTTCATTCTTGTTTGATATTTTGTCTTCGGATTCTTTAAAGCCGTTTTTAAAAATACTTTCCATTATTGTAGGCGCAGTCGTATCCAAAACTGAAGGATCGTAAAAATGGGTTTTATACGAACTCTTCTTGAGTGCTGTGGTTTTGTCAGATTCTTCTTCACGTGGCTCTATTAATATCCCGGTGTCATTTTTATAATCATTGGAGTTAATGGCAATGACATTAAGATTAGGTAACAACGGATATGATACGTTTTTTCGTTTATTAGAGTGAGATATTTTTACTTCATCTTCTGTCACCTCTTTTCCTAATAAATTTTCGTAAGAAGATTCTGGATTTTTATTTAACTTCGATATTACGTCTTGTATTGAGGAATCATTTTTTATGTTCCAGGATAATACGTTTGTAATATTTTTAGCCATTTTGGGAATTTCCAAAACATTGCTTTCGTTGTTTTTTCTATTTTTTCTGCGCATTTTTCGTTGTTTTCTCTTCCGCTTGCGTTGTCCCTTATGCCGTTTTTTGTTATTCTTCATAATTTTCTGCGTCGAATTTTTTGGTTGCATAAAATTTTCATTAACAGTAGCTTGAGTTACATTGGGTGCGTCTAAGACCTTCCCGTTATTTTTGTTTCTTTTTAGTTTATGTTTTCGTTTTCTATAGTTATCAGTAGGTCTGATTCGAGTTTGAGTATCTTCCTTGTTTGAATTTATAAGTAACTTATTAGCTTTTGGAATTGGAAATGTTATCATAAATTGGGAATTCTCTGTTGATGAGGTTGTTATCGGTGCTGATTCCCACTGAAAAAGTGGGCGAGAAGTTTCAGCATCATTTTCGCCTTGTGTTCTTATATATCGAACCTTCGAAAACCTTTCTTGTTCATTTACTTTGGATTTCTTGACCCAACTGAGTGCTTCTGTAAAAACAAGATTTACAACTGTTTTGATGTTAAAATAAAAACTATTCAATAATAATAAAAATTAAAATCTTTTATTAACTTTCTGCTGCGACCATTTAGTTTCTTTGCTGTCGATTTAACTTAAAATACGGTGTGATCTGACGCGACATACGTAACTTTAATTTGCTGTTTTGCTAGCATTATTTCTCAAAAGGAATATTAGAGAACAGACCTTTATAGAGACCGCTATGACAAACTGAATTCTTTTTTTCAAAATCTCTTAATGGCGGTCGCTATAGTTTTTTTTTTTAATTTATGTTTAATGCCTGTTTCTAAAAATCGAGTTGCTCGAGGAATTTTACATCCTAATAGCTCTAGGTGGGCACCTTATACCGAAAGTTTTAAAACAAAAAAACGATTATAAAAGCAAAATTGTTCTAACATTTAGAAAACTTTCAAAAATTAATTTTTCTAAAACTGGCAACACTTTTTACCTTCTTCTCTATACGAAGTATAGCTATAGAGGAAGGTATTGTAATAGTCACGTTAGATTTGAAACAAATGCGTTTTGAGTTTACTGGTCGAAATACGAGTTATGCCTATAGTCGAAAGAATTTTAACTTGGCAGGTACAAAGTTCGGTTTGTATTAGTATGAAACGAGTAACGACGTACTGTATTATTATCGAAGGGTACTTATTGCAGGTAAACAAGGGTCGCGTCCAGCAGGTAGTACGTCTGCGGAGTTGAAACTTGCGGAGATAATGAGACGCACTGCGTTGATAAGTAAGAGAGAAAAAGAAGCAATTAGTAGCAAGTCGGTGGTTCAAAACATATTAATGCTTTACTATTTTTACCTGGAATAATATAAAATATTATATTCTAAGATTTTTATTCGCTTTATTTTTGTAAAATAGATGAACTAAACTTAGTTTATGTAATGCTTTAAAACGTGTAATTTATATTAACTGTCTATGAACCAATCAAAACGCATAACTTACTAGTTAGTAAAGAGGGTGACTAAAATATAATTAGCACAGGCGGATATGAAGTGTTATCGTTTGTTGGCGACGGGGTAGTTCCAATTGTGATGGTACAAGAATTTCTGCATTTGCAGTCTAAGAAATTAGCCCTTAATTTAATGAATTATTTTCAACGAAAAAAGGAAGCCGACGGCCTTTTGATTTCAATTAGCAAAGTGCAAGAAAGAGTTGCGGAAGCATTAAACTAGCGATTGATAGAACAGCAGCCGACATGCAGGTGGAAAAAGGCAGAAATCGCGAATGAGTGTAATGAAATACCGTTTCCATCAAACGCCTTAAAAAAAGAGTTGCTTGCCATTACAAAAGCACATAAAAAATAAAAAAAAAATATGTTGTTGATGAAATTATCCGCGAAGCTGGCCACGCAGTGGCGAAAGTGCGTGGAACATACGGAGAAACTAGTTCAATCTTGGTGGCAACGTGAGATTATAGTTGACGATATTGATCCTGTAATAATAAACGTAAGTGAAGATTCGTCGGATAGCTCAAACTAAGAAAGCGGCGATTCCTCTAATTAAGTGTATTTACTTATAATTAATTTTTTTATTTTAAAGCATTTTAATTTAGTATAGGAAAATTCAAAATACATTAATTGATTTGATTACAACAAATAAACTTTTAATATTATAAATAAAATAATCAATATTTCAACAGTTTGATTTTTATATTATTATACGTATTTCGGTATGTTTACATACCATTATCAAAGAATTTTTTGTGCAATTCTAACACTGCACGAAAATATTACGTTTAGATGTTGAGAACTGCTGAGTATTGACTCATTTTAGTTCGGACGCAGCGTTGCTTGAGGCGATCTTTGTACCCGCCAAGTTAAAGTTCTTTCGACTATAAAAAAAATATATTTTTATGCCAAACATTTTTAACCTAAACATTTTGACTAATAAGCAGGTTTTTGGGCATTGGGAGACCGATGAAAGAGAAGCTGCAGCGGTGTATGTCTATGTGTCTGTGTCTGTATACACGTTACAGTCCAGACGCCTTAACACAGAAAACCCAAATTTGGCTCAAATATTGGTAATTGCAAAAGGATAACACCACAAGAAAATGATGTTGGTCCGCCAAAAAAAAGAGGGAGGAAAATAGTGCTCTATGTCAAAATAGACGCGCTCGAAAAAGAGCCTTAAATTCGTATTATACGCATGTCGAGTAGCCAATCTGCGCAAACGCAATCTCCCTATCACCCCCCCATTGCTGCCCACCATCGATTTTTTCTTATTTCAAAAATTTACGAATTTCGGCTTCAAAATCTGTAGAAAACATGTTAAATGGCAATAAGAACAACTTTCCATTGAGAAAACATCATTAAGAGGTTTTATTTTGGTCGTTTACCTGAACAGTTTAATTAAGTGATCGCAAAAATACGGCCATCAGTCAAAAGTCGTGAAAGATTGATTTTGAGATTTGAATTCATAAACATTGGCTGCAACTAGAAAACGCAAAATATCATAAAAGCATTAATAAATGGAGGGAAGGGACAGAGGTGCTCTACTTCAATACAGATAAGCTCGGAAAAAAACTTTAGATTAGTATTCTACACGCGTAGAATAGCCGATTTGCTCAAACGCGATTTCCCTATCCTCCCACTACCGATTTTTCAAAAACTTACGAATTTTGGCTTCAAAATCGGTATGAGCATGTTAACTGACAATAGGAACAACTTTCTATTGAGAAATATCACTGGAATGTTCCCTTTTGGTCGTTTACCTGAACAGATTAATTGAGTAATCACCAAATTATGAAATCGGTTTTAAAATTTCAAGAAATGAACATTAGTTACAACTAGAAAACACAACATATCATATAACCACTCGACCGCTTTAAAACAGGAGGAGCAGGATATCAAAAATACATGCGCTAGGAAAAGAACCTTAGATTCGTATTCTACACATTGTCAAATAGCTGATTTGCGCAAGCCCGATCTTCCTAACCCCCCTCCCCCTTCCACCCCCGTGTTTTGACCAACAAAATTTCGATATTAAAAAAAAAACGAATTTCGGCTTCAAAATCACTATGAACATGAAACATCTTCTATTGAGAAAGCCCTTCTTGAAGGTTTCCTTTTCTTCGTTTATTTGTTTCAAAATTTTCAAAACCCGATTTTTCATAAAATCAATTTCAACTCAATTTTTTTCGTATTTGAAATTTTTAAAATTTTCCAAAATTTTGGAATTTTTACGGTTTTAAAAATTTCAAAAATTTAATAAATTTAATTTTCCCTCCATTTTTGCTGCTTAATTTTAATTTTTAATCCCTGATCAGTGATCATCTTTACTACTACGTATTTTCTGAATAAATAACAAATAACACGATTTCTTTCCGTCCTTTTGTTAGAGGGCGGTTTGAATACTAATTTTTATTATAAACGGTTATATTTTAATAAAGTTATTGCTTGTATCTAGTAACCCAATTTTGCAGTGAACTACAAATTTATTTTTTAATAATCTCCCAAATTTTACACGGACGTCTATCAGGAATTTTTTTAATATTTGAAATTTATTAATTGTTTATTGAAAAACGCAAACGCCAATCGTTTTAAACTTTTATCACTTCGATAGACTATTTGAAGTACTTTATTGGAATCAGCAAAAATTTTAAACTATTTTAAAAATTAAGAAAAAAAAACGATACTTGTTAATATGAACAACGCGTTTTCTAGCAGTTGTGTAATTTTAACTACGCCTATCAATTAGCTCTAGTTAAAAAATATATTTTTCATTTTTAGCATATTTTTGATAACCTTTTAAGTAAACCTTTTATATCGATTTTTAGTCCGCTATCCGCTGTAGGGCGAGCGGTTCCGTTCTTACTATTCTTATACGGTATGCAACAGCGTAGGGTTGCCTATATAAATTGTTTTATTAGAACTTTAACATACGGTAAAATAAGAGAAGAGCTTAAGGCAAATCGAAAACATTTTTACCGAATTCTCTAACTTCAAAATAGCGGCCGCTACAACTTTTTGAAAATCTCGAATTTAACGCCCATTTACTCAAAAAGGAGTCGTCTGACCAGCATCAGCTACTTATTTGAGAGCCCTTTGTGGGTGATAAAATACGATGAAACAAAATTAATTTCGAAAATCTTAAAACGATCGCAATGGATCAGAATTTTGAAAATTAAAAAAAAAATATTATTCAAAAAATGCCCACACCATTTTTTTAAAACTTAGTAGTCAACTAGGACGAAGGCTACAATTTGATTTTTTTCGCAAAAGCTATAATTTCACTGTGGCGCTTTCTATGGATTTCTTAGAAATCTAACAGTCGGTGAAATGTACAACGTTATAATTATAAACAATACGCTTTTGCAAATACGGCAAGTATTAATATCTAGTATGGAAAAGTCCACAAAGTTAACACTTCAGCTTTTTCTAACTGCTATAATAAATACGTTTGAAAACGATGTCGCAGAAATAACTCGCCTTGTATAATGACAGGAATATGTTTCTGGAAGGAGTTTGGTTGAATTCCTGAACAGGTTAACATCACTCCTACAATTGAAAGTAATGTAATACATTAAATGAGAGAATAAGAAAAATAACGCAGCAAGGGGTGGTATGCGCGAAAGATCTTGTGGCGGTTGCCTAACTCTTTTTTTACTTTTAGGCTGATATTATAATATTATGATCTTTGTATTTTTCCACACCTCTATAATCCATTACGACATCAACTGGACTAAGCATACAAATAAATTAAAAATGACAATAGCAGATTGCAAAGATGATTTAAAACCGCAAAGGCGAAGAAAAATATAACACATTAACATTACGAAATATCCTGTAGAATGTATAGTTACCGCCTTTTAGCATTGTCAAACTAATTTACACAACTTCACAGACTAGAGCGAAAATGCCTCCAAATCCAGTCCAATCAATTATGGATTGTATAGCTACCTACACACATACATATGCTTTTGTTTGTACTCTCATCAATGCAAATGACTTGACCTCATTTAATTTTTAGTGGTTCTTACCTCATCTTCACCATATGTTATGTATATGAGGAAATGTTATTTCAACTAAGCTTAGTGTTAAAATTAGAAGAAATTGGACCTTTAAAATGAGGTATCACTTGACCCCTCGTCCTATTTAAGATTTTTAAGATAACATCTTTGAATGTTCCCGCTCTTTTGAGGAGGAGAAGGGGTACTAACATTAATTTTTTTTCTTAGGTGGTACATCGTTCGAGACCTAATTTAATGGACTTTAAAGATCAGTACGAGTTTTCTTGGTATAATAGTTCATATGCGGTTGGAAAAGGTTTATGTAATGGCTGCTGTTTTGATATAATAAGGCCGCCATTTTGAAATGGTTGAAGCTATCGATATTTTCTTTTTTTTAAAGTTGTTTGGTTAAAAAACACCTTTTCTATTAGGTACGACTTGACCCACCTTCGTATTCGGAAATCTTGAGACACCCCCCTAGCCCCCCACTCAAACTACCTTTACGGAACCCCAAAAAATTTATAAATATTTTTACTGAATACCTCGCGTACGATTTACATTACAAGTTTTTTAGTTCGTGCATGTAGGTTCAATAGTTTAGCCGTAAAAGATAGTGCGTGGGTGGTCTGTTACACCCTGTAATATGTGCTACTTTAAAAATTTTAATGTAATTTTTCTAATACGTACATAATTTTTCTGTTTCATTATTATTGTTCCTGTCTTTAATTTTCTTCATTTTTTCATATTGAATATAAAATTAATAATAAGCACTGATAAAACACTTAGTTAGCTTAGTTATGTGTGTAATGAATAATTTTTTAAAATAATTGCATATTGATAGGGCTCTAATCGGTTTGCCGCCTATCTCTTATTATGTAAATAAATAAATAAATAAATATATCGTATTGAAAAAACACAAAATATATATTTATATAACATAAAGTAACTACCATGGTAACAAATCTTTAGCACTAATTACATCAGCTGTTCCGTATTAAATTCATTTGCAAGCTATGTATGTCGTGAGTCGATTAAGAAGTTGACAGACGATGAATCACATGTCGGAAACGGACTAGATTGTTAACAGTAAATCACAATATTTACAGTTTTCAAGATATATTTTAATTAGTCCCAAAGGCAAGATTCCATATACAGGGTGGGCCAAAAGTCAGTTTACCGATTTGGTTTAAATAACAAACAAGCAAGTATGTGGAAAATAATTTATGTCACAGAAGTAAAAAAAAATGGAAAAAATAAAAAAAAACGGTAAATTGACTTTTGGCCCACCCTGTATTTCAGTTATTTGAAATAAGCAGAACTTATTGAGTTTAATATTTAGTCTTTACTAGGGATGCAGCGAGCAGTACTTTTTCAAAATGCCAGATAACGGATATTCGGTATTCGGTTGCTTAGCCGGATAGCCGGATACCGGATTATCCGGCATAGTTTTTACTTTCGAAGTTGTTTCAGCTTAAATGCAGTAAAATTTAGGTTTTAAGACGACGATATCCAAAAATTTTTTTAGAAAATTCAAGGGTCGATGGGCCAAGGCTCTAATTTTACTGTGAAGTCCTCTACGAATTTTTGAAACTTGGAAATTAATGGTAACAGGCGGTTAAGTGACTAAAATTCATGTTTGAGTACAATTGCGCCTCTGTAATAGTAGAATCAAATATTGTAAACATGTTTTTGTCGGTAATAATTTTTAGGGGGGAGTGGGGAAGAGGTTAGCACTTATAGTCCTTACATGTTTTGGCTAACAGATTTTATTTTCTAGTTCATGACTTTATTTTTTTTGAAAAACGTCGAAAAATTATTATTGGTTTTATTTTATGGCACATTACATATCATACTTGTATTCTTAAAGCAGGCGTGTGTTTAAGAAGTGGCTGAGATAGCTGTAGCCTTCCATCCTGAATTAAAAATTTTAAAACGTGTAAACAACGTCGGAAATATAACGCAAAATAGGCTATAAAAAGAACGAACCGAAGAAAGAAAAGAAAACATAAAAAATAGTGAAGCACAGAAACAAGAAGTATTAGAAACTAGCGGAACCTGTGGGCTACGCCCCACGTTTTTGTTGTAATTTGTTTTGGAAAAATAATAAATATGCTGTTTGGATGTATGACTTGTACTTAAGGCACCCAGCAATATCATATATTCTTAAATACGCAAGGACTCAGCGATTATGAAATAAAATACTAAACTTAATATGCGTAACTACTTACTAACCACGTCAACGCTTGATCTTTTGGAGTAAAATCCCGGCCTATCAATACGGAACGTGATATACAGCAGAACTGTCAAACTGAACGTCACACAGTGACAGTCATATGTTGATATCGAGACGATGTTTGTGAGGGACGATTGTCGTTCAAATATTCGTTAAGTTTTCTTAAATTTTCTAATTTTCTGCGCAATTTTCTTAATTTTTCTTTTCGTAAGAACCTTCTACAAAGTATTAGAAAACTTAAAAAAAAATATGAATGAAATCGGTAAAGTCGTTCTCAAGTTATGGCGTGACCAAGGGAAATAGTGATTCATTTTTATATATATAGATTAAAAACCGATTAAATGAATTACATAAAAGCAAAAAAGGTAGACCATACTGTAACAAGAAGTTTACTAGTATATGCTAAAAAAATTATTATCATTAAAAACCAACCATGCCGATGTGGTTGTTGCAAAGGCATTGCTAGAGTCTAAGAGTTTAAAAACACAAACAAGGAGCAGAAGAATGATAAAACTAGGTAGTTGAGGAACTACAAAATACAAGCTTCCGAAAAAAAAAGAAAAACAGTTTAGATGATTTTGTAATTATGACTCCCAAATTAAAACTGGCCAAAAATTAATTATTAAATAAATTTAATACTTTGGTTTTTAGTAAAGTTATATTTTTTATTATAATTGCGTATAATTACGTCCGTGATTCCTTACTGAAAATTTGTTTTTAGTTGAATTATTGTTCAGTTTTTTTTTAATAAAAGATATATTTTAATCTAGTAAATTTTATAATATCCAGTATTACTTGGGTTCTTTCGTTTGAATATTGTATTTTTATATTTTTATACGAATGTTGTTTATTTCTTGTTCGCATTTTTACATTTTTTTATAATACATTTTATATAAAATTTTCTTTGCAAATTAAATAAAATCTTTGTAAATAAACGTGTTTTATGCAATTTATTTTCTTAAAAAGAGTACCGATTTTTGTTTATTACTTCGATTATAATGCTGAACATTATGCAGTACAATTAATTTGTAGGCCTAAGCAAGGTCACTAAAAGGTCACTTTTTTGCCAAGCAAAATAGCGTCCAAGTCACTATTTTTTTTTTGTTAAAATTAATTATAAGTTTCTGTAACTAAAAGGGCAATTCTAAACCATGAACTCCACCAAAATATAACTTGCGTGTACCACAGGCAAAAAGGAGCAAAAACTCGAGTGGTTAGCTAGTAACACGATCGTAAAGTTAAACGTTTCTTTGTACCTGCATTTGGCGATATGCAGACCGATACCGGCCTCTTTGCGGTTGCAGTTTTTATACACTCAACTTGAAATTTTACAATCATTAGTGTCAAAATAACCCTTAACACCTAATAAATTTCGTTGGCTTTCAGGTAGAGGGTTTTATATAAATGCAGACGTTAAGGTTAAGATCAATAAGGGACAAATTTGTACACTGTGGTGTTAGGGGTTATATTTTCTAAATAGTTTTTCAGCTTCTGAATTTTTATATATTAGACGGTTAGTGTCAAAACAACACTTATCACCTTATTAAGTGTTCGGCTTGAGTGAAGGGAAGAATAATATTATATAGCGCAAGTATTAAAAATAAAATAGTAAATTTAATTTTTAATAATAAACCGTCGAAAGAAGGGAAAAAATTGCTACTTTTATTTCAAAAATTAAATTTTTTTATCCAAAAATTAATGCCGTCTCATATATAAAAATTTATTAATTCTAAGTTTTCCATAAATATATTTAGGTAAAAGACGTGAAATTCGACTTATACAATGACAAGACAAAAATGTGTTTTCTCAAAAACAGTTTTTATAGACACAGTTTTAGCTTTAAGGGTTATCCTACTCAGCTAACTGCTAACAGACCTTGTAATTCTGCTTGAATTAGAAATATAGTGACGTTTTTTCATGTCACATTTCATACGATTCTAACTTAACAACGAAAACATCTTAAATTGTCGGCTTCTTTTTTCCCAATTTTCAATACGTGCGTCGTGCTCATAACAGATAAGACCGATGCGGTTGAGGACAGCAGTTTTAATAATTTTTGTCAGTTTCCTGTGAAAAGCCGATTCTTGGTTCTTGATTTTACTCGTCGGTGCGGTTGAGATTTTTTTGTTTGACCCTAACATTGTCAGATGTTCTTAAAACGCATTTAAATTGATCGCGCCCAGTTTGAGAAAACTTTCGTTGCGGCGCTATTTCGTATAGCTTCCCTCCGCGTCGTTATCAAAATCGGAAACCGCCCCTGCTTAAAAGTATCATAAATCTAAGCGATGATGAGTCACTACCTGCATACCATAACTTAAAGAGTATGCACGAACCCTATGGCCTTATTCTGTAGTGTTTTAGAGAGAGAGCACCGAGACAAGGAAACTACTAAATGTTCTATTTCAAGGATGTGCTAATTAGCTCTAATATTGTTTTTTGTTCACAATTAATATTGGAAATCTGTCAAGGAATTTGATTGTTACAAGAATTTATAATTTTTAACAATTGTTAAAACTAAAACATGTTCTGTACTGATAAATCCAACACCATCAAGAAATCAACTGACATAACCTAACATTATATGGTTTTTATCGATATTTAAATAAAATACTGACGATTGACGATCGAGTGCATTTTATAGGTTCCTTGTCTTGGATCTCTGTCACATGTCACATGTACTGCAAAATTGAGACCTGCATATCATAGCAACAAGCGGTTCATGCATCCTCTTTATGTTATACATATAACAAATATGAAAAAATATACAGGGTGTTCCATTAAAAATAAAAAAACTGCTATCACTTCCGGTTAAACCGGAAGTCCAAAGTAACACCATGTCGTAATATGCATTTTTGTGTGTGTGTTACCTAGGAAAAATTTGAAATTAATAATTTTAAAATTGAAAGTGGCCGATTGTTACCTGTTCTCGAGGCCACACGGTATATTACTTTGTGGTTTAAATAAATAATACTTATTTATGTTGTTTAAAATCATTTCAAATTTTTAACTCGCATAGATGCTGATTTCAATAATGTAAATTTATTGATTGTACCCGACACTGTATTGTACCCTTACTTTTAATTGTTTTAGTCTATACTTTCAAATAAAATTGCATTCATAATCTCTTTTACTTAAAGAAAAATCTCCGGCCGGATATTTCATATTATCCGGCCAAACCGAATATTCGGTGAAATGGCCGGATAGCCTGGATAACGGATAAAAACCTAATATCCGTTGCATCCCTAGTCTTTACGCTCGCTTTTTAGTTCATCTTAGGAATTTTTTTTAAATTTTTGGTTAGAACTAGTCTAAGTAATACAGTATAATTAGTCTATTGTAGAAAAAAAAAATGCCACACATGTATATCACTGAATAGCTTAAAACTACGCCATATCTGCGACACAAAATTTGACGTATCTTTCCATTAAAAAATATCGATAAGCAGAATGTCTGCCCACATTTTTGTTTAAATGTGGCGTTATATTCCCTATTATAAAATTTTGTAAACTTCTTGAAGAACTTCAAATCTCTTATAATTTTCATTCGGTTCGCTTTTTGAACTGCCAGTGGCATCGCTTTCCATGTTACTCTTACTAAGTCTGTAAACTATTAAAAATAAAATTAACTAATTTTGTTGTGAAGCGCGTGGCTCAGCTATCCACTGGAAGCGTCAACGCTGTGCCTAGAAAAATGCACCGCAGTATATTAAAGTGAAACTTCTTTGCCGGCGGATGCAGCATGCGATCGTGGGATCACGCACCATAACGGAAATGGCTGTAACGTCATGTAACGGATACGCAGTCGCGGCCATTATTACTGTTCAAGTTTCTAGCATCCGTCAGTACGCAAATGATCGCGAAGTGGGTTGTACGCGTTTACGTAGGCCAACGAAAAAAATTAAAAATACTTTGTCGGTAGCACTCTTGAATCTCTAGGTTGCTAATTAAAAGACCTACCGACTTAAATTTTGTTTAAACATGTAGCCCATTTTATTTATCAATTCCAGCTTTACTTCGTTAAAGTCCATATTTAATGAGTATCTGTATATAAAATACTTAATCACTTTAACAATTTCTATTTATTTAAACCTTATACGTATTTCAGCATGTTAACATGCCATTGTCAAAGGTTATATGAAGGTAAACAGTTAGCGTTGTTATAGCAATAGAACTTTTTTACTTATCTTGGTAATCGTCTGCAGATGACTTGATTTCTTATTCCAAAATGTCCAGTAGAGGAGAATTTAAGAGATCAATTTGCTTATTCATTAACGGTACAGTTTTTAAATGTTTGTGAATTTCAAAAGCTTCTAGTATATCTAATTTACGTTTATCATCACAAAAGTGTAAACATTTTATGGTGTTATTAGATGTCATTGAACGATTTTGTTCTAGTAAGTGTTTAGCGTAGTTGGATTTATGTGGGTGTTTGTATTTGTAACAACGTACGTGTTCTTTATACCTAATATCAAAATTTCTAATAGTCTGGCCTATATAAACCGAATTACAATGCGAACAATTTAATTTGTAAATGCCTGATTTTAACAAATCGTCTGTTTTTGATTTTGCATTAAACAAAGTATTTAATATGTTCCTAGTTGTTTTAAAGCTTACTTTATATTTATTTGTTTTGTTTATAATTTTAGCAATTTGTTCTGATTTCTCACCAAAATATGGGATCGAAGCATATTTAATTGTATCGAACGAAGTTAGGATATTCGGATAAATTTTTTGAATGGCTAATTTATAATCTTTTTCTTTAATTAATGTATCAATAAGTTTAGTATTATAACCATTACTGTATGCAATTTGTTTAATAATTGAAATTTCTCTATTATAATTAATTTCATCTAAAGGGACCGTCAAAGCCCTATGTATCAGGGACCTGTATGCTGCTAATTTATGTGTTTTATGGTGACAAGAATCGTGTGGTATTGTAACGTCTGTTTGTGTAGGTTTTCTATAAACTGAGTACTCAAATTTATTAGTTGAATTAATTTTTATGTTTAAATCTAAAAAGTTAATGGACTTATTTTGTTCAGTTTCTAGTGTAAATTTTATGTTTGGGTGCAAGCTGTTAATAAAAATTAAAAATTCATTAATTAAATCAAATGAACTATTAAAACATGCTAAAATGTCATCAACATAACGAAACCAAAATATAACTTTCTCAGATTGATTTGATTCGAATATTTGATCTTCTAGATTTTCCATAAATATGTTAGCTAAAAGAGGTGAAATTGGACTTCCCATGGGTAAACCATCTTTTTGGAAATAAATTTTGTTATTAAAAGTAAAATAATTTTGATTGGGGCAAAGTTCAAATAATTGAATCAACTCAGTCCGTTTTATTAACTCAACATTTTTGTTAATAAGAATATCATTTAACAAAGGAATACACTCTTGAGGAGGTATTTGGGAAAACATATTAGTAACATCAAAACTAACTAGCTTGCTTTGTGGCGGTAAATGTAAGTTAGACAACTTTTTGATTAATTCGGAAGAATTTTTAACTGAATATTTTGATTATATACCAAAATATTCAGTTAAAAATTCTTCCGAATTAATCAAAAAGTTGTCTAACTTACATTTACCGCCACAAAGCAAGCTAGTTAGTTTTGATGTTACTAATATGTTTTCCCAAATACCTCCTCAAGAGTGTATTCCTTTGTTAAATGATATTCTTATTAACAAAAATGTTGAGTTAATAAAACGGACTGAGTTGATTCAATTATTTGAACTTTGCACCAATCAAAATTATTTTACTTTTAATAACAAAATTTATTTCCAAAAAGATGGTTTACCCATGGGAAGTCCAATTTCACCTCTTTTAGCTAACATATTTATGGAAAATCTAGAAGATCAAATATTCGAATCAAATCAATCTGAGAAAGTTATATTTTGGTTTCGTTATGTTGATGACATTTTAGCATGTTTTAATAGTTCATTTGATTTAATTAATGAATTTTTAATTTTTATTAACAGCTTGCACCCAAACATACAATTTACACTAGAAACTGAACAAAATAAGTCCATTAACTTTTTAGATTTAAACATAAAAATTAATTCAACTAATAAATTTGAGTACTCAGTTTATAGAAAACCTACACAAACAGACGTTACAATACCACACGATTCTTGTCACCATAAAACACATAAATTAGCAGCATACAGGTCCCTGATACATAGGGCTTTGACGGTCCCTTTAGATGAAATTAATTATAATAGAGAAATTTCAATTATTAAACAAATTGCATACAGTAATGGTTATAATACTAAACTTATTGATACATTAATTAAAGAAAAAGATTATAAATTAGCCATTCAAAAAATTTATCCGAATATCCTAACTTCGTTCGATACAATTAAATATGCTTCGATCCCATATTTTGGTGAGAAATCAGAACAAATTGCTAAAATTATAAACAAAACAAATAAATATAAAGTAAGCTTTAAAACAACTAGGAACATCTTAAATACTTTGTTTAATGCAAAATCAAAAACAGATGATTTGCTAAAATCAGGCATTTACAAATTAAATTGTTCACATTGTAATTAGATTTATATGGGCCAGATAATTAGAAATTTTGATATTAGGTATAAAGAAAACGTACGTTGTTACAAATACAAACACCCACATAAATCCAATTACGCTAAACACTTACTAGAACACAATCATTCAATGACATCTAATAACACCATAAAATGTTTACACTTTTGTGATGATAAACGTAAATTAGATATACTAGAAGCTTTGAAATTCACAAACATTTAAAAACTGTACCGTTAATGAATGAGCAAATTGATCTCTTAAATTCTCCTCTACTGGACATTTTGGAATAAGAAATCAAGTCATCTGCAGACGATTACCAAGATAAGTAAAAAAGTTCTATTGCTATAACAACGCTAACTGTTTACCTTCATATAACCTTTGACAATGGCATGTTAACATGCTGAAATACGTATAAGGTTTAAATAAATAGAAATTGTTAAAGTGATTAAGTATTTTATATACAGATACTCATTATGTAGCCCATTAATTGTCGTTTATTTTGGTATATAATTTATAAGGTGTAAATAAATACATGTATGTTAAAAGAAACTTTGTTGCACACTTTTACAAACTAATTTTGTTAATTTTTGTATACTGATACTTTTTTTTTCACAATATCAATTTTGTATTTTGTTACATACAAAACTTCGTCACAATCTAAGGAACATTTCGTCTCACACTATGTATAGTCGTGTTTCAAAACTAACCTCGCTAGAGCCCTTACAGTTGGGCTTGCCCGTATTGTGAAAAGTCAAAGCATGGGTGCGAGAAGGATGTGCTAATACAGTTTTCTGGGAGTTGGAAGAGTAAGAATTGTACGTATAATGTTATCTTGCTGTAACATGAAATCATTCGATTTATGCGAATATTTGACGGTAACATGATTCCGGCGCTATTTTTGGCCGACGACAATTTTGATTTCGTTATACCCAGCTCTATGAGCCTACAAAATTTGACATAAAATCGTGTAGTCAGTTTTTGAGCAATACTTTTTTGAAAATTACGGCAATTTTGAAAATATTTTTCACTTCATTGCTTTTAGCATTTAGAAAATTTCGGGCACAGATAACATTCAAGAATATTACGACAGAAAATGAAAATACACACGAAAAAATTAATTAATTATGTAAGTGTAACGACTTCTGCATCTAAAATTAATTTGCTGATAACATCTTATTTGCATTTGCGAAGGAAGATTGCAGAAACAGCTTGCACTGCTCTGTTTTAGTAAATGGCAGTTCCATACACTTATATTAGATAAATAAATTTCCTTTTAAAGTTCGGCGTAAATTAATTAACTTTTTGTATCAAGTGCTGCAAATACGTAACAAGGAATTCGCGTAACAAAATTCATCAATGTCATTAGGTAAAAATAAATAGAAAAAGTAAGTTCGCCAATTTTCTTAATTCATTTACAATTTATTACCCATCTCCGTCCTCGTCTCGCGTACCTATCAATTTCTAGTTGCAAAATATAGTTTTTGAAAACCATATACCTAAAAACTGCATATATGTCTATGTTTCATTTCCAATCCCAGAATTGGTTGAAAAAAAATTTTTTTTCTTATGTTTGGTTAAAGCTGAGTGGGCGTTTTAAATTTCGTTAAAATCGGTTCAGCAATTCCGGATAGTTCAACACGGTACACAGGCGCGCACACGCATGGAAAGATTATTTGAAAATCACTTTTTTGAATTCCTGCAAGTTCAAAACGTGTAGTCCGTCAAAATCTCAAAATTGTTTTTTTTTCTCACTTTACGCTGGTTTAGAGTTTGGAAAGTTTAAAATTGCGTCTTTGATTGACCTTAGGACCACTAGTCACTTTGAAATGATTATTTTAATATATATGAAATCTACGCCTTAGTTGCGAAACTATGCCTGTATAGCTGTGTCGTTAAACGCTCAAAGTTTCCGTAAAAAATTATATAAAAACACTGTCAGGCAGCCGCCACGAAACCTTCCGCGCGCCCTTTCTGTCTTTATTTTCTTTTCTCTGTTTTAAACTATTAAATTAGAATCAAATTTTTAAAAAGCTTGAAAATTTCTAATAATTTTTATTGGTAATTGTGTAAATTTTGGTATTTCCGTAAATTACAAAAACATCAAAAATTTTGAAAATATCGAAAATGTTCAAAGCTGAAAATTTTCAGTTGTTCGTAGATATTCTTTAAAATTATAAATTAGGGCTGTATAGAGGGATTGATAAACAGTTAGTACCTGTATTAAGGTGGCATTAAACAAAAATAATCTTAGGTACATCATTCGCATAATTATTGTTAACGACTATCGTAAATCCGAAGAAAATTATATACATGCGACGGCGGACGCAGCAAAATCGCAGCTTTTTTTTTTCAAATCATATCCATCCATACATATATAAAAGCTCAAAGGGTATTTTTCTCCGGTTCCTCCAGCGGCTACCGCTTCACCAATTTGGACCATTAGTTTTTCAATGAAAGGTCTCTATCTTCAGATGGAACATGAAACATTTTTATATTTTTATTCTACGTCGATTTTTCAATAATAATTATTTTAATTTATAATATATATGAAAGTCTGCTAGACGCGCTTCACTTGAGGCGACATCTACACTAACGCCGCGTCTCATTATTGGAACTAATGCATCACGTGACTTAGCATTTCGCCGGGTCGGTCTGCCGTCGAATTTCGGCGAGGTAACACTAGTATATTATAAACAGTAAACAGATCAAAATTGTTTAGTCGGCAAAACACGTTGTTGTCCTATCCGTAGAAACCGAAAGAAAATATGCTGTATGTCTTTCCAAAAATTTTGCAAACTATAAATTTCTGAGAATTTTTAAATACGCAAAATTACAAAAAGAAATGAAAATTTTAATTAAATTCATGCTACTAAAACAATATTGAATATTACAAAAATTTCAGTAAATTGATGGTGGGAGAGACCGGGAGGGTAGGATGATCGCGCTTGCGCAGGTCGCCTATTCGACATGTGTAGAATAGAAACCCGGGCTTCTTTTTCGAACGCGTCTCTACTATACTAAAACACCGCTCCCAACCCCTCTTATATTTTGCTTGCGTTATCTGGTTTTCTAAAATCTGGTATTTTGTAACTGCAAATAATTTTTATCTGTTGAAAGCCGAAAACCTTCTTAGTTGTATATTATGGCGTTTTCTTTATACTGTTCAGGTAAACGACCAAAAGAAAATACCCGAGAGGGTTTATGCTCAATGGGAGATTGTCTCTATGATCATTTAACATGTCCATACCGGTTTTTTAGTCAAAAGGAGTAAATTTTTGAAACAATATAAGATCGATGGTGAGAGTGACCTGAGGGGGGGGGGAGTAGAAAAAATGCGCTAGCGCAAATCGGCTATTAACATGAATAAAATACAATTCTGAACTTATTTTCCAAGTGCGTTTATATTGTAGCAGAACACCCCTCTCCACCCCCTTATTTTTTGCTAGAGTTATCTGGTATCATGAAATCTGTTATTTTGTAATTGTAAACAATAGTTTTTCTAAAAATCGAAACTTTTAATACACCTTTGGCTGATAGTCGTTTTTTTCAAACTGTCAAGTAAACGAGCAAAAGCACATACCCTAAGGTTTTTTTCTTAATGGGAGGTTGTTTCTATGGTCAGTTTACATGCCCATATCGATTTTGAAGTCGAAATGAGTAAAGTTTTGAAAAAACAAAAATCTATTAAGGGGATGCCCGGAGGATGGTAAGAAGATCGCGCTTGCGCAGTTCGGCTATTCGACATGCGGAGAATACAAATCTAAACTTCTTTTTCAAGCGCGTCTATATTGAGTATGATACCCTTCCCCACCACCCCTTTTTTTAGACGGACCAATCTCGCTAGATTGCGGTTTCATCCCAGTGTGATTACCACACTTCTAAACCTATTTGAATTGAATTTTCTGTGTAAAGTGTATGCAGACACAGACACCTTGGCGAAATCTTTGTTTTGGAATTCTCGGACCCTTACACGTGCATATCCGTCAAAATTTCAAAGTCCGAAATTTTCACGATAACAACACCTCCATCTACCGAGGAAGCTAAAACGGACAAATTAAAATTAATAATTTTCGAAATTCTCTTCATTTGGCATTTAACTATCTAACAAATTGCTGATTATGTTGTGCTGAATAAATAAAAGAAAGAAAATGCCAGGCAAATCTTAGTGGAATGAATATTTAAAACTATATTCTGTAAATAGAAACGAAAACCTACACTTATAGAAGTATTATCTGCAAACTTTGTAGATAAGCAGAACTTCTAAGATTTCAAATGATAACAGTACGTGTGGTTTCCTAAGCATTAATAATTCAAGAAGTGCATGAAAAATGCAGGCCATGCTACAACAAACTGTTCAAATGTAAAAAAATGCTTCCGAATTTAATTATGGAGGTTGTGAATAAACAAACGTGTTTTAAATTTTATTTGACATAGTGACATATTTATTTTTAATAAAAATGATGCTGATTTTAAACTAACACCTTTCTTTGATTCATTCATAAGAAGTGTGTAAATTGTATCCCCGCTTAAACGAAAAAGTAAAAAACATATGCAAATTTACGTATATTAGCACTAATTTATAAATTATTTCTCATTTTAAGTTTACTTCAATTTTTTTATTAATAAGAGTAAAATTCAAACTTTTTGCTCGAAACACCTTTGATATGAGCAAATACCAAAATTTTGCAAAAAAATAAAAATTATGACAAGATATTAAATATTTATTACACAATATTAGTGAAGAAATTGAACTGAATTCATTAATTAATTTTAACAGCGACAAAAATTAAAAATACTCACCCCCCAAACAAATAAAAATGAAAACACACACACTTAAACCGACTTTCATGTTGTCTGTCATCCACTATATATTTCTTGCACTCTTGCACAAGACATCGTCACATAATACTGTGCAGCAGCAGCAAGAGCAACAGCAAGGCTTCTAGGAATCTCAGAGTTGCACTTGCTCGTAAGAAACAGATCGAATTAAAATAGTTTTCTTCGGCGCCTATACTTGGGAGTGCAAACACTATCGTCGCCATAAAATACAAAAGACAAGGTAGGAAAGTGACTATTTAGGAAAACGTTTTTTATTTCTTTTTGGCACGCAAGGGTATAACTGTATTTAAATTATTTACAAATTTAGGACGACTATCAGGTTTAAAATTAATAGTTCTCCTTGTTTTTAGTCTGTTGAAATAAGTCTTTCCTAAAAAGTCTTTAATGAGCAATGAAACGCCCACGAAGATTCCATTTAAACAGTTTCATTAATTTAAGGCCCGTTTACACGAAACAATTAATTTTATGATTTGATTTCGTAAAACGCAACCGTTAAAACCAGTGGCGTAACTACCATGAGGCAGAGGGGGCAACGGCCCCCGGGGCCCGAGGCCTTAGAAGGCCCTGCCACGAGGTACAAGTTTTTATTTTTTTAATTTCTCTATTACAAAGTTTTTTCAATAAAAATGTTTGATTTTCAACAGTCTTTATTTTTTAATTCAACAAACAACATTTTAAATTCCATGTAAGTAAGTATGTACTTATACAATGAAAAATACCGAAGTGAGATTATATTTAGTAATAACACAACACCCACACTTTTTGGTACCGACCCAGACACATTAACTTCAAAAAATTTAAGATATGCTTATCTTAATTAGACACGGTTTTAATATATTTATTTTCATTTACTAGACTGCAAGTAATATTTTTCCTATTGAATAAATTGTTTTTATTATCAATTACTTTGTTATTGAAGTTTTTTTGAGAGTGGAGCCAGGGCCCTTCAGGTATTTTGCACCCGGGCTCAAAATCTGAAGTTACGCCACTGGTTACAACTTGAAAAAACCATAATAGGAATATGTAAATCTAGATTTAGTTAGGTCTATTTAGACGTAACATTTGGAAATTTTCAACCGTTTTGAGTTTTAATATTAATAAAATATAACTTCTTGATTGTAATGTTATTGTTCGTGGTTTTCGGCCACATTAAAATTAAATTACCTATTTGGAAACGTTGTTTGGGTGGTTTGCTACCACCTTTACCAAGTTTTATTAAATATTTAATAAAATACTATAAAATTGAAATAAATGTGTAGATTTTCAAAAGTAGTTGTTAACGAATTGAATAATAGTTTGGTTGTAGTTGAACAACATAGTTATTTCCAGGAATTATATTTGACTATAGATCAATGCCAAACGTCAATAACTACCTAATTGAATACAATTTACGAATATCATTAGTCCCTTTGCGGACAGGCGACAGACTTATTAAAGAGAATTGTGTAAAACTAAGGTTAAAGTTTAATAGGCGAAGATTTTTCACCTCGTATTGAATGTTGTTAATTCGAAATAGTTTTTAAAAATTTAATCGATTGATAAAATGATTAATATAAACATATATACAGAGCGTTGCGAAAACAATATGTGTTTTGTAATAAGCTTTTATTTTTTACCGTTTTAGTAGATTAGATTTTAATTTTTAAAAACTTTAGTTTATGGTAAATGTAACAAACACTTTTTTTATATAAATTGTATTTAAAAATATTTTTTTGTATTGTGACCAAGTTTTAGGATGCCACGGAGTTAAATTTTCCTTCAAAAACAGGTCAGTTGTACATTTGATGCATATTTTGGCATTTGCTGTATGTTACGTATATTTCTTTATTTATCTATCAAATTTATTTAAAAATTAATTGTTTATGACTTTTGATCAGTCATCAAACTATATAAACAATAATCTGATAGTATTAGAGATATGTCAGAAAAGTACTTGTCAAGAAATAGCAATAGAAAAAGAAAGAAAAAAAAAGAAATTTTATAAAAGAAAATGGAAGATGAAGAAAGAAGAAAAATGATTTGTAGTAATCTTTAAATTTTTATTTTCAAGATTACACAGTACAAAGTGATTGTAATAATAATTTGGTATAAAATTCCAAATTAAAATATTAAATACCGTACAGTTTGACATGATTCAACAACGAATGTCCACAATGCGGTCAAAACTGCCACGAGCATGTCTAGCATACAGCTTTGAATGACGCCGCTACGAATTGAAAAGCTGTTGAAAACGTCAACTTCGCGGCAACTCGAAGGGAACACTACAAAGTTAGACAATGAAATGAAAGTGCCAGCTCCTTTGTGCGCTCTCCAGCCAATCAGCGCCCCGGAGGGCGTGGCCCGACTCCACTACGATTTAAACATTGAGTATGGCATTTTTATATCTCTCTATCTCTACGCATCAGAACGTCGAAATTACGATATTTTAAAAAAATTCGTTATTATAAAAATATAGCAAAATTTACCCTGAGGGTTACAAAAGCGCAGGAATAATGTTGACAAAGAATTCGTCACCCATGGCAACGTAAGAGTATAAACACATACACATACAAATTAATTTGTTTTTGGAATTGGATATGATCGGTCATTAGACAAATGCTTAAGATCACCCCTAGATCGACCTCTAGCTTTCTGTTCTGACATCAAGCTCCAGTCTTCGGTCACCGGATTGAGCTTCAACCTCTGATCACCAGCACTACTCCGGTCCGTGGCAACTTCTCTTCACAGGTCTATCAGCACGCAGCTCCGAGACCAAACGGCACCTACGCACTCTACGCACCCTCTCGACGAAAATGTCTTCGCGCCACGAGCCCTGTATCCACCCACCAGGTTTCGACGAAACCGTCTCAGCCCCATGAGGTCCGTCTCCAACTTAGCAGCCACCTCTAAGGACCACCACTAGGGACCACCACTAGGAGAGTCCCACGCCCAGTCAGTCACGTAGAGCACAACCTATTGACGCTCCTGCCAGATCCACTTGTTCTTTTTATAAATTAAATAACTTATTGCTCTTTATAAATATTTATCTTTCACGTAACTTACTTTGTTTATTAAGCAGTAAAATCCTGTGAGCTGGCTATTTATAAGCTGATCCACAGAACTAAAAGAGTCATTCATAGTCACGAAATCGCCTTAGGGGCCTTTTTTGCTGTAGAGGGGGTTTTGATAACACCTCAGTTGAATTCATTAAACGAGCTCTTGTAAGGTGTGGATTAATTCCGCGCTACCAGACGGGTAGATATAACCAAGGGCTGCTCGCAGGGAGGAGTTCTATCTCCTGTACTGTAGTGCCTAGTGGTTGACAGGTTTCTCTGGGAATTGGAGAAGAAGAAAATATACGTGCAGGGATACGCGGATGACCTCACCATACTAGTATGTGGGAAATTTGGGGGAGTTGTATCAAATGTGATGTAACGAGCCCTAAGGACCATAGAAGATTGGTGCACAAGAAAGAGCTTATCGGTGAATACGGAAAAAACTTCACTCGTAGCGTTCACACTTGAGATGTATGGACAGGACCTGCAAAAATGGTTAAAGGTCAAATACTTGGGTGTCTACTTAGCCACTAAGTTGACCTTCAATTCCCACTTGGAAAGTATTACGAGCAAAGCGCTACGGGTTGTATGGATCTGTGAAATAATGATCTGAAGACGTGGGGACTAAAGCCAAAGATAACGCATTGGTGGTATACTAAGGTGGAAATACCCACGATTACGTATGCCTCTCTGATTTAGTGGCATACAGCCAGAAAATCAGTTGTAAAAACAATCTCGACAAGCTACGACTGCCTAGGAATAACAGGGGCGATGACCACAACGCCTACTGCATCCATGGAGACGCTGTTAGACTTGCCTCTACTACATTAAATTGTGGAATTGCAAGCGATTATGGCGGCATACAAAATGAAAACAAATGGTCATGGAAAGATCCTCTGGAGGCGGGGGAAACCATACCGAAACCTTTCATAAAATAGAAGAAAACTGCATTCTAAGTATGCAGTTAGACAAGATTAGCACAGTTTTCAGAAAGCCTTTTAGGGTGGTGATACCTAAGAGGGCTTTGGAGGATAGAATTCAAGAGATGAAGAGTCGTGTAGAATCCGTCTGGTTTACAGACGGATCCAAAACGGAAAATAACACAGGAACCGGCATTTTTGACGAAACTACAAGAGATGGCTTGAGTATAAACCTGGGCAGATTCACAATGTTTTTTCAGGCAGAGATTATAGCAATCACAAGCTTCGCGCAGGTTATGGTAGAGAGGGGATATGGTAATAGAAGAATCTTCATCCTGACAGTCAGCCAAGCGGCTTTAAAAGCTCCGGAGGGCGTAAAAATACACTCAAAAGTAGTAAAATAATGCCTTGAAGCTGTGGTGACACTGGCAAAACACAAGAGGGTAATCATGGAGTGGGTGCCAGGACACCACGGCATAAAGAAAAACAAAGAGGCAGATCAATTAGCCAAAAGGGGGCTGAAGAGACTCATATGGGTTGCGAACCTACGTGCGGTGTTTTGTATCAGGTAGCGATAGGGACTGTGAAGAACCTGCTACCGAAACAACATCGCTTACACTGGATGGTGGCTCCTGAACTAAGACAATCGCGGATGTTCATAAAGGACCCATCAAAGAGTAAGACAAAAAAAAGCCAAAGTATCGTCGTGGCGCTCTGGTAAATGATCTGTTTTGTATGCTAGGGGTTGTGAGTTTAAACCGTGATGAGTACCGATTTTTTTAGTACTGTAAAATGACAATAAGTTTATATTATTTGATTTAAAATAAATAATTTTATTTTTTAATGTTATATAACAAAATTAATGGGCTGTAACATAAAAAGTTAACGATAAACTTTTTACAGCTAAGTGAGGTAGGTACATAACTAAAGCCCATAAATTACACTGCTATTTTACAAAAGAATTGTAAAGGTTTTGTAATTGGCGTACTTTTTATCTTTGTAGTTACCCAAGGCAAATCAAGCATTATTATTATTATTATTATTAATATTACTACGCTTGACAAACAGAAGTCCAAAATTACCGCAGCGGAAATGACATATCTAAGAAATATTACAAAGAAAACAAGGAGAGATAGAATACGTAACAAAAACATAAGATATGAATTGTAACAACTACCACTTGTCAACGAAGTTGAAAGGAAACAACTAAATTGGTATGGGCACTTAGTTAGAATGCTGAACTTGGGAATAGATGGAAAAAGACAGCGAGACAGTCCAAGAATAACATAGGAAGATAATATAACGGAAATGGCTCAAAGAAGAGGAAAAACATTGAATGAAGTAAGAAGGATGGCCAGAGATACAACCACGTACCGAAATTGAACGGAGGATCCGTACACAATTCCGCACAAATGGTTCAACCCTAATTTGCATTAATAAACAAACTTAAAAATAATTTATTCAACAACTTCCTATCAGATTCTACACTGCATGTCTGAATAAAAAATTTAAACGGAATTAAACTAGCTAGTAAGTTTAACGTTCCCTCCCTGAAATTTCAGTTAGAATTTTTTATCATCTTCTGAGTCCCTATAAGTGCATCGCACGGTATACGTAACAACACAAGTTGTATTTTTACCATGAGTACCAGAACATACCCCAATGATTACTTTTCCGCTAACAAGTTGATTTTAAAATTCGGAGGAATGTGGGTACCCAATAAAAATGAATCGTTTAGAAAATGGCTCAGTTTTGTGGCATACAACTGTTTTTGTATATTGTTTTGTCAGTTTTTGTTTTCTTCTACTGAAATGTTAAAGATAACCGACACTTATACCAATATTCGGCATTTAATGCAACATACTGGAAAGATGCTGACGCATATGCTGGCAAATTTCAAAGTTTTCACATTTTATTGGAGAAGGAAACAAATTTTAAAACTTTTAGATGTTCTAGAAGACGAAGAGTTTAGGTATGAAGAAATGGTGAATTTTCAACCAGGACTGCATTTTCAAAACGCGAAAACTCTTAGCACTAGAGTTACGTTCGCGTTTTTTACTGCTGCTGTTCTTGTTCCCATATCCAATTATGTATCAGTTGGATGTATATATGCGGTGCATTATACAGAAGAAGATTTTTCAAGTGGAAATATTTCCTGTTCCGAGCTTTTCCCCTATTATAGTTGGATACCTTTTTCCACAAATTCTAAAGCATCTTGTGGATTTGGATTGGCTTATCAATCGATTGCCTTGATTATTTACGCTTGGCAAATAGCTGGTAGGTTTTTAATTTATTTTGTATTTCGTAATATAATGAAAACTTTCATCCACCAATAGGTCACGACACTTTGTTTAGCAGTATATTAATCTACGTCAAAGCACATCTTTTGGTTCTTCGAGAAGCTTTTGAAACAATGAGAACAACATGTTTGCAGAAAGTGGAATTTTTCAACGATTTTGAATCGCTTCATGATGAGTCATTTCCAATTTTAGACAGGCAAATGAAACTGGAGATGAGAAAGAGTTCGAGACATCTTCAAACTATTATTGAGTAAGAACACATTTTTAAATGCTCGTTAATATTTAGCAAAGAACAAATTGTAAAAGAAAATTATAACAATGTTTACCGAAGTGTACACTATAGAGGGTTATGTGAGCTCATACAATTTTTATATCGTTAGAGAAAGAAAAAACTCTTTATCGAATGAGCACAAAACATTTCTGGGTTAGCATTAAAAAAAATGACGGACGCGTCACAACGCTTAGCCAGTGGCGGTTTCGCCATTGGGTCAAATGGTCATTGACCTTCCAATGACAAGAAAGATTAAATAATTAATTTTTGTTTGAGTGCATAACAAATTATACACTATAATATTTAAAAAATACTTTATAGTTAAATTTTGTATCAGATTTGTATGCGAGAACGTTCATTAAAGAGTTGCCGCTGGATCCGAAAACGTTTGAATGTTTGAGTATATCGCGCGTATTAAACGAATCTATGCGAGGGTCATTTGGCTGTTAGTCCCCAATTCAGCTATACGCCACCGAATAAAGCCGCCGGCTTAAAAGGCCTTCGAATGAATAAGAGTGAAATAGAAAGCTCATTGCGGTAAAATTCGTATTACACAAGCTAAAAGAGGATAGAAGTATCTGCGTATTAAAGACTTCAGGGTCACGAACCCACAACTTCCGAGAATTATGCTGTCAGATGTACGTGATAAGCGCATGCCAATAGCCGCCTAATTTGCCGGATTCGCACGTAGTAGTGTGAAAACAGTTGTTGGTTGTGTAATCATAATTTAATGGTGTTGTGCGATGTCCGTACAAAATAATTATAGATTGTGAATGCCATGTAAGAAAATGCTTTTACTTGTTTCCACTGTCTGCTATTTTGTGATAATTCATTGTGTGATATTGACTACAAACATTTGAAAACTAAAATACAAACGCATTTTTTATCGGTAAACCACATGAAAAATTTTGTGCATTTTGACACACTGGCAATGTGGGTATAAATTTACAACAATTTTATTAGAGAGTGCTTATCGAAAGTCTATTAAAGACATCAATGAAAATGTTAGTAAAAATAGATCATTTTGCTAACGTAAAAGATGGGTTTGAAATATAAGGCTACCTAAAACTTGGGTAAGAACAAATTCTTTCCAAAAAAATACTTAAAAATGCCTTCCAGTACACCACACCACGAACCGCCACTGACGCTTACAACAATGTTTACAATTTTTTTAAGTATGCAGAAACGTTGCCTGAAAACTTTTCTTAACTATTTTTACTCTATTTTGATCTGTGTCAGAATTAAATACGGTTTTATAAGTATTGGACCAACCTGTGTATGTTACAAATTGATCACAGTTAGCGTGTCATGTCGGTACGGGTGCTTATAAAGATGTAAAAAATGCAACCCTCACGAGCCCCTCCTCGCATAAGCTCGCTGCTTTCTTTCCTATTCCCTAAGATTCACACTGTTAAATTATTACCCGTTGTAGAAGTCATGTTAACCAGTTCTTCTTATATTACAAGTTTACAACTTTTAAGAGTTCAGAGGTGCACTTTAAGAGTGGTTTGGAGTTGTAATTATTTAAGAAATTATTTTCGTCGTTTCTATATATTTTTAAATATTATTAAGGGCTGGAGCTGCTTTAGATGGTAGATTGAATGATTTGCTTTAATAAATAGAATGATTCTTTTTGTAAATAGGGATAAATATCCCTAGAGACATCTATGTAAAGCACGGCGAAGGAATAAATGTAGCGAAGCTACAATCCACACGTGCATGCATTTACAAATAGGAACTTTACTTGACTGAGGAGTCCTAATAACAACGAAACGCGGCTTAAGTTGTTCCTATTTGTAAAGGTATGCATATTTTGTTTTATTTTTGATCTATTACGATTTTATTCGTATTCGCACACAGAGGGCCACCGATTTGATACCAGCTTAGCCGGTTTATCGCTTTTGTATGAATTGTAGCTTTGCTACATTTATTTACTTCGCTGTACTTTATATAGATGTCTCTAGGAACATATATCTTTATTTATGTTATTGCCGGCACGCCTTAAGAACTTCCTTTGACTAAGGGGTCCTAGTAGGGACAAAAGTATTTCAAGTTGTTCCTATTTGTAAAGGTGGGCGGCTTTTCTTTAATTTTTGATTCTCTCTTCATATTTACATATTTTCAGTTTTTAGAGATTGGTGTTAAGATATGTAGCTTTAATAGTGGGATTGATCTACGTCAGTTTTATAACTATTTAATTTTCAGGTAAGGTCGGTTTGGACTTCTAAAGACGTTAGTTTAAAAAAATACATAATTTTCGTCATTTTTAACTATCTATAAATTTTGAAGTTGGGGGTGCACATTATAAAGAAAATGATTTTCGTTTTTATACATTTATAATTTTAGGTGTTGAGGGTGCTTTTGGGGGTGGATTAAATGATTCGCTGTAATAAAGAGATGGTTTTTCTCGTTTAAAAATGTTTAGTTTTTTAGACGTTGAAATCCACGTGAGGGTGGTTAAGAAATGCTGCGTTAATAAAAGTAGTAATTGTAGTAATTTTGATCATTTTTATAAATTTTAAAGTCTCAGTTAGGATTTGAGAGTGCTTTTAAGGATGGTTTAAAGTTGTTACTTTAAAAAAGAAGATAATTTTAGTTATTGTTAAAATTCTCTGTATTTTAGGGGCTGGAGAATTGTTTAACAAAGGGCATGATTCTCGTCATTTAACAAATATAGTTTCTAAGACTCGAAAGTGCACTTGTGGGTGGTTTACATGTTTTTCGGGTTATAACACTTGCATAAACAGGCATCCACAGAAGACGACTTCACGATAATAGTCTACCCCTCTCTACAACCTATATGTAACCTTGAAAGATCGAGCCTGCGCAGAACGGTTATTTGACACGCGTCGAAAACGAGTCTAGCATCATTTTTTAGGGTGTTTATAATCAAGTAGGGCACCCCTCCTTTTCCTTCTTGTGTGAAGAATCAACTAAGTTTTCTGCGGGTTTATACCAGTATGTTTATATTTTTAAAGGCCCTTTCTTGGATCCGTGGAGGTCCAAAACGTGTATTTCCGTCAAAATATCGATTTCGAAAACGTTCACGAAATCAATACATTGTTAAAAAATTGAGTGTAGCGATGTATTAAGGGGTGGGTTAAAGTGTTACTTTTGAACAAGATATTACTCTCTTTCCTGCTGTTGTTCGCTTCTTTAATCTCAAGGAGATTTTTTTTTAATTTAAAAAGATTTTTCTCATACAAAAAACTTTCGATTGTAACTTACTGAGTTATATTGAGCAGTTTAATAATCAAACCCTTAGGGTTCTGATTGTAACGTATGCCAGATCAGCGGAATTATTGCTCCAGGCGGAGTATTCGCTATGTCTCAGCCTATTCGTATATGTATAGCAGGGATACAAGTCGCAGTGAGTGGAGTAGCCTGAACAGCGCTGGACGGTATAACGTTATATAAATCTACATTTTTGCAAGTACGTTAATTTAATTGCGGCACTTTCTATGAATTTTTGAAAATCGAAAATGGCATCTTTATTTAACAAACGGGTATTTTTAGGTACCGGAATATATTTAAAAGGAGGGGGGTTAATTTTCTCGCTCCTACCCAATTTTAATAGACGAATTTATTCTTCTGTTGTTTGCTTTTTTAATCCCAAGGAATTCGTTTTCAAAAATATTTAAAAAAAAATTTTTCTCATAAAAAAACTTTCGATTGTAACTTACTGAGTTATACTGAGCAGTTTAATAACCAGGCTTAGGGTTCTGATTGTAACGTATGCCGGATTAGCGGAATAATTGCTGCAGACGAAGTATTCACTATTTCTCAGCCTATTTGTATATAGCAGGGATAGAAGTCACAGCGAGTGAAGTGGCTTGAACACTCGTTGGACGGTATAACGTTATATAAATCTACACGTTTGCAAATACGTTAATGTAATTGTGGCACTTTCTATGTATTTTAAAAACTCGAAAAGTACTACATGTTTATTTAACAAACGGATATTTTTGGGTACCGCAATATTTGAGGGGAGGGGGATTAATTTTCTCCCTCCTACCCAATTTTTAGTACACTAATTTGTCTTTCTGTTGTTTGCTTTTTTAATCCCAAGGAATTTTTTTTTTCATAAATATAAAAAAAAAATTTCCTCAAAAAAACTTTCGATTGTCACTTACTGAGTTATACTGAGCAGTTTACTAATTAGGCGCTTAGGGCTCTGATTGTAACGTATGCCGGATCAGCGGAATTATTGCTCCATGCGGAGTATTCACTATTTCTCAGCCTGTTGGTATGTAACAGGGATACAAGTCCCAGTGAGTGGAGTGGCTTGAACAATTGTTGGACGGTATAACGTTATATAGATCTACACAAAGTCTAGGCAAAGCGATTCACTCGTTTTTAAAAGTAACACCTCAAATTACTACATTCTGTTACATTGAGCTGTTACGTTACGGCATCAAAAATGTTTACGAAACCTTAGCGTGACCAATGAAATTTACAAATTCCATTTAATTCAATTTTGTTTTAGGATTAGTGCCACTATCGAAAGCATTTTCTCTTTAGTTACCTTAGGCCAGGTTCTGATTACATTATTTGTTCTGGTTTCTTGCCTCTTCATGATATCAAGCGTTAGTATTGTTAAGGGAGAGTTTTAAATTTTCGATTAGTGTTCCTTTCTGTTTTAGGTTCCAATATTTAGTGGCACTTTTGCAACTCAATGCATTTACCTAACAGCAATCATGTATCAATTGGGGATATACTGTTGGTTTGGTAATGAAATTACTCTAATGGTAAGTAACTCAGCCATCCGTCTATCCTATTAATAACAATAAAGATATTTGGATTTAATTGTAGAGCAAAAATATACCTGAATCCTTATATCAGAGCAATTGGTTATCAGCCAGTCCAGAATTTAAAAAAAATATGATTATTAACATGATTCGCATGCAGAGGCCTATAATTCTAACTGTAGGAAAATTTACCCCTTTAACTTTAACGACTTTTGCTTCGGTATGGATTTCGAATTTTCTCTGTTACAACGAATTTTAACAAATTTTCTTGCAGATTGTAAGAGGTTCTTATTCATACTTTGCAGTACTAAAGAAGACGAATTCTTCTTAAATCTCTCGTTATAGATTAGAATAAAATATTATTGCATTACAATTAGTTTAGTGCACCTAACAGAGCAATTTTATTATTGTTTAAACATTTACAGTTTGTTAGAACTTACTTGAAGTTCGAATTGTAATTACTAATTATATAAGGTATCCATTCCGAAGATATCATTTATTTAACATAAGGTTCGGTCGTGGAGAGCGATATCTTCAGAATGAATGTCTCATGTAATTACCCAGCGAACAATTTTATATTAGCCCGGTTTCTCCAAACTGTTAATATTACAATTTACTTTCGACGTAGACCGCGTCATCATTTGGGAATTACACCCAGCATAATCAGGTAAGGACCGACCTGTAGCTTGTCTGCTTTTACAAGAATTTGCTTTAAAAGTTTGAGCGATAGTTGTTCGTGAGCCCTGTCTGCCTTAAGCAGGGCCGTGTAAAGACAGACAAGCTACAGGTCGGTCTTTACCTGATTATGCTGGGTGTAATCCGCAAATGACGACGCGGTTTATTCGAAATTAAATTAGAGATACTGGGTCAGTAATGGCAGATGTTACTGGGACAGAACCAGGACGAATAGGAGACGCTAACCACAAGCAGGGCTAGTTGTAGCCAGCACAAGCCCAGCATGCTACCAGTGCAGCAATACATCAGCCTGCGAGTACTGGCCTATTACTTGTAGTGTATTTACCCTGCACTGTACACCAACACTTTTTTTAGTACGACTCCAATAGCAGAAGTTTACTGGTAGTATAAATAATAAATTACACAGTTGTAGTTTACAATTATTTTATTTTTAACTGAAAATAAAAAATAAAACAGTTCGAATTACAGATTAAAAATAAAATTTATTATTTCATGTACTATATATATGAGAAAATCTTAAATTCGCCTTAAATTAGAATAAAAAAATAGTGTACTGCCGTAGGTACTTATAATTTCAAAATCTCCTAGAAAATAAAACACATAAACAAACTTTTATGCGGTATTGAAATAATGAAAACGTAAGACTTTCAAACCCCGGCTTTATATATAAATATAAACAAATAGAACAATGATGTAGAAAGAGATAAAGAAAATTTACAGTATACTAAGCACCTACATTGCTCATATAAATAAATTAAACACTACAAAAATGAGATAAAAAAATTAGTGGCTATATTAGATTACCTCCAACCACATACGACTTATTAAGTATCCGACCACTACAAATAAAATTACATATAATGTGTCGTTTTTTCTACGTTGCGGTTGGGATTTCCGAACCTTGCGGAAGTTCTCAGGCGCCAGATTTTGTAACGGAGTTACTCGCCGATGGAACTTTCCTGGGCGAGGGTTTTTCTCTAATTGAACTTCAGTTTGTGGTAGAGGTTGCGCCAGCATGACTTCACTTTTTAAAGAAGGCTTTACTCCAGTAGGTCTGCGCGGTTCCTTCGTACCTAGTTGAAGACCTGAGTATAGTTTAACTGCAGTGATGGCAGTCTTCAGGAATCTAAATAGTTTTACTTACCGAAACCATCTGTGCTTAAGTAATGTTAGTAAGAAAACAACCATGGCATTAAATCGTATATCTATAATAAATAAAGCCTACTAACTAATAGGAAAGCTTACAAAAGGGTTATTCAACATGTTGACACTTCCTGTACATGAAGTAGTTCAAATCGTCATACAATTTTTAAGTTGCGCATGCGCAGTAAAGCTAAACGCACAGCCGAACATAACCTGCAAAATTTATCAAATCCAAATGATAATTGTGCAATCAGTTCTGAATCTTTGCGTTTATTACTACATTATTAATCAATAATTACCTTATATAAAGGAAGTTTTAATTTAAAAATGTATGCAAACTATTAATTTTTTTAGATAAGTTTTCTGAATTTTCACATTAGGAGTGTCACCTGTATCTGTATAAAATACTGTAATTATAGGTAAGTTTTAAATATTTTAGGAAGTATTACTATATTCTTGTACCAACTTAGAATTGCAGATAAATGTTATTTCACATTCAAATGTAAGCAAGATGGAATTTCAACTTTCCGAGCCAAATTTACATGGTTTGTGAAATATGCTTTAGTGATTAAAGTCAAGAAATGCAAGCACAGCTTATGTACAAATTATGAATGATAAACAGCTTATACTCCCTGCATGAGTATTTACAATCTATGTGATGATGATCATGTTCTTAGACAATTTGAACTGCCTTCTCTCAGTACTTTTATTAGAAAAATGACTGTTACCACCCTTATTTTTCCCTTGCCTAAAGAATTATTACATACTTTTACTAGCATTACAATATAACAACTTCTTGTTCATTAATAATACAAAAAACAAGCTTGCTTCAAAACACCACTTTTACAACTCAATATTCGAAATCAACACAGGCTGTCTTTGTCTAACAGCTTACATGTCGCCACTATTGAAATGTATAAACATAAATTCTATGTTTTATAGATAATGCATATGCCAGTAAGAATTTAAAATTGGAGATGGAAGAACACGTAAAACTTGAAGTCGCTAGTGAAGTCTTGCTACCTGCTATTGTCAATCCCGAATCTGAGACTTCATATTCCAATGAAATCAAGAAAGAATTTCTATATTCCGAGTCACATTCACACAGTGGCTTTGTGGAGCATGCTGCTGGTAAGTGATTAACAACAAAAAGTGAATCACAAATAGTCTAAAAGGTCATAATAAATATCGTTGCTATAATAAATTATCACATACAGGGTGATTTTGGGAACCGAGCCACTATTGCCTTCTTTTTTATTTTTAAAGATACAATGTTGGTTAAATTAGGAAAAAAGTGTACCTTTTTCTTCTGGTTACCATGGTGAAAACGAAAAAACAATTGCGCATCGCGTTTTTGAGTTATTTGTTAAAATGACTTTTTTTAAACGAAACACCCTGTATTTTTTTTATATTTTTGAATTGTGCTGCATCACAAAATAGTTTGTTTTTTTTTCGGAATTTTTTTCATTTTTTAGTCTGAATTCAATGATGTGTCACACTTTGCATTTTGTTTAAGTTTTGAGCATTTTATTACAGCAAATAAAAATTTCATGAGTGCTATTCTACAATTTTAGTAGTTCCAAAAATTCTAGTACCTTGTAACATTGTGTAGCCTTAGGGCATTCCTATATCAAATTTCATCCTGATCTGATAACTCATTTTTTAGTAAATAGGCATTGAAAGCCAATTTTCAAAAATTCATAGAAGGCATCAGATAGAAATTTACGAGCTGGAGCACAAACCAAATTGCTGCTCATCTTCAGCTCTATGAGCTTGAAAAATTTTAAAAATACGTGTGGTCAATTTTTAAACAATATTGTTTTGAAAATTAAGATAGCTTGCGAACCAATTAATTCAGGCCACCCTGTACATTCTTAAGTTATTTGGTGCCGTTTTTTAGATGTAGTAGCAATTAACTTTGACCTTTATTTTCATTGTTTCAATCTAGAAGTTGTTTTATTTAGTGTCGGTAGGCGGCAAAATATACAGGGTGTTTATTTCAATTTGGCTTACTATTCGGATTGTGGTAACTAGATGTGAAGTTGGTTTTAAATTACAAAAAAGTTTCCTAAACAGGGCGATTCGCAATAAAAAAAGATGTTATAAATGTGTGTCTCGAAACGCTTCATTACAACCTCCAGAACTAGGAAAAGTTTATTGGACTGTTATCTCTTCCGGAGACTGTAACTGTTTTTGCCAGGAAGCATTTCCAGACTAGTTCATACATCTTTTTTTCATTGTTTTCATATTCTTATTTTATACTGAATCAACCTATGTAACTAGGGATGAAAACTTATTGTTACCTTCTTAACACACTACCACTTTATTTTCCATCTTTTTTTGAAGCTTGTGGAAGATATTCCGTAGACCAAAGCATACAGTCACACCCAGTTTCAACACTTTCTATGCTTACATCTATCAATTAAAATAGAATTTTAATAATTTCGTTTGCTCAAGGTAGGCGTAGCCGTTTATGCAAACTTAAGGCTTTAACTGTGAATCAAAATTTTTTGCTGGCGGTTCTTTTATAATCTATAATTTGAAGTTTACCAACTTTTTAATAATACAGAAACAAACCTAAAATAACTAACAGTCAGCATTTATGTTTAACGTAATATTATTAAAGCGTGCGTTATTTAATTACAGTGAAACACGAAGATACTAACATTCAGTTGGATCTCCAAATTAAATCAGAAGTTCCTGATCTGAAATGTGATATTAAGTTAGAGGAATTGGTGAGTGAGGAGCTGCACATAAAAAACGAAGCTGTTGCAGGAGTAACATCTTTGAACTGTAATGTTTGTGAATATAGATGTATCCGGAAAGCTACCTTAAAAAGACATCTGAAAACTCATACTGGTGAAAATCCTTTCAAATGTAATGTTTGTGATTATACAAGCATAGAGAAAGGTACTTTACGAAGTCATATGAAAACTCATATTGGTGAAAAACCTTTCAAATGTAATGTTTGTAATTATAGATGTATACTAAAGAATAACTTACATGTTCATTTGAAAACTCATACTGGTGAAAAACCTTTCAAATGTAATGTTTGTGATTATAGATGTATAATGAAAGCTACCTTAAAAAGACATATAAAAACTCATACTGGTGAAAAACCTTTTAAATGTAATGTTTGTAATTATAGTTGTGTAACAAATAGTCATTTAGAAAGACATATGAAAACTCATACTGGTGAAAAACCTAAACATATGAAAACTCATACTAATGAAAAACCTTTCAAATGTAATGTTTGTAATTATAGATGTATACTAAAGAATAACTTACATGTTCATTTGAAAACTCATACTGGTGAAAAACCTTTCAAATGTAATGTTTGTGATTATAGATGTATAATGAAAGCTACCTTAAAAAGACATATAAAAACTCATACTGGTGAAAAACCTTTTAAATGTAATGTTTGTAATTATAGTTGTGTAACAAATAGTCATTTAGAAAGACATATGAAAACTCATACTGGTGAAAAACCTAAACATATGAAAACTCATACTAATGAAAAACCTTTCAAATGTAATGTTTGTGATTATAGATGTATAGTGAAAGGTAACTTAAAAAGACATATGAAAACTCATACTGGTGAAAAACCTTTCAAATGTAATGTTTGTGATTATAGATGTATAGCGAAAGGTAACTTAAAAAGACATATGAAAACTCATACTGGCGAAAAACCTTTCATATGTAATGTTTGTGATTATAGAGCTAGAGTAAAAGATACCTTAAAAAAACATATGAAAACTCATACTAGTGAAAACCCTTTCTAATGTAATGTATGTGACTATAGGTAGTATACTATTCTTTATTGTTTTTTTGTGTTTCATGATTGTCAACATAAATAAGTTAGATTAAGAGCACCATTAAAAGCTAACAAATAAATTGGACTATCTACATTACTGTAGATGACATACAAAGAGTTTTTAATAACATGAGGGGGAGAGTTCATTTGTGTTTACAAAGCAATGGCACTCATTTTGAGCAGCTATTGTAATTTATAAATTAAATATGTTTTTCTGGTAATGTATGCAATAAATTAAGCTAACTACAGCTAAAACTTATTTTATGTACAGGTATTTCTGTAATGTAAGTAGACTTCGACGTATTCTTAGCACTCGGCAGCCGCCTCGGGCTCAAAATTACGTCTTGCGCCATAAAAGCCTCTTTACGCCCTTAATACATAAATAACTATTAAAACAGCTAAAATCGAAAATAAATATTTTTTGCTTAAGGCTATAAAGGGGATTAGTGCCTAAATTTTATTTTATGCTACTTGTTGCCGTTATAACCTTTTATGTAGTAAATAGAAGCATGAAGTAAATTATTCGAATTTACAGAAGTAATTGTAAAGAAAATAGATAAGAGTAAAAATTGGTGAAAAGGATGGCTTGAAATCAGTACGGTTTTTGCTTAATCAAAACTCATCGATTTTGAATAAATTAAAAAAAACCATGATCTTTTGAGAAGTGAAAACTTTAGTTTTTTCATATTTATAATGTTCTCTTTCTTTGGAACAAAGAAAAACACAAAAGTAAAATTTATGTTATAATGATAATAATAATGTAAGATTAAATTACTTGTAAGTATTGTATTAATTATTATTTTACGTGTGAAATACCGACGGGTATTGTAACACTGACCGGTCTTGTCTGTGTCTGTAATACCAAACAACTTTTTAGCCATTAGGATTATTATTTCACATGATGAGTGTAAATAAAATGCATGTGCTGTATGCTCGGTTCCTAAATTAGGAATGTGTCATGAAGATGTGAGACTTATGCTAATAATGTAACATTATGTTTATTATAAATACTGTGTTAACTATTAAGATCATTATGGTACATGTGAAATGTAAATAAAACACCTATGAGTGTTGTGTGCAGATTTAATGTGTTACAATAAATATACATACAGTGAGTTTTTCTTTTATGTATACATATCAGCTATGTATACTGTTATAAAAATCATGTCAATGCATTGTTTTACTGCAATCTGTAGGCAACCAACTATACACTACATTTCACAGCTTCAATTTTTGAAAAGAATAGTCTGCTGTGGAAACAGTAATCAAATTGGTTAATGTCAAATTAATAGCAATTAGTTTTTTTAGTTTAGCATAAAATTTGTGTATTGTCGATATTTTATGTTTTTTAAAAAATAGTTTTATTAAAAAAAATTTGATATTGAAATAATTTTGCGTTTATTCATAAACATACTCATTGAACATAACCTCACACTATGAGGAATAACCTTTCACTCCCTATTATTTTCTGTACAGTTGGTTGCCTATAGACTGTTGTAAAACAATGCATTGACATGTTTTTTTATAAAAGTATACACAGCTGATATGTATACATAAAAGAAAAACTCACTGTATATATGTATTTGTTTTTTTTGTTTGTGAAATTTGACACTAAATTCTGGGGTTTTTTGTTAATATATTCAAGGGGGAATGTTTTGTCATCAGATTCTAGGGGAATTTTTTGTCACCAGGTTTAGGTTGGCAACAGTGGTGGGCCTAGAATCGGTCATATATACCTACTAATTGAAACAATGTTCACAGTTGTTTCTTGCAAAAACAGGTGACAATGCTTCCTGTGATGTCTGGATTTCTTGAAATGGCCTAGGTTCCCTCTTAGAATCTAATTAACTCGACAACCGTTGGATTCAGATATAACCAATATTTAATAAAATTTATAGAGCGTAGAAGAAAACTGTATCAAACTATGTAAAAATATACAGGGTATGCCATTAAAAAATATTTATGACACATTACAGTTCTAAGGTTTTGCACCTTTGCAACAAACACTCTGTATAACCATATTCGACTTTAAACTGCCTGGGAAATAGTACATGGTATTGACTAACATTTACCCGAAACATTTTCTCTGTGGTAATACGACTTGTGCCGGTTTTATTGGCGAGGTCTGCAAATGTCAAATTTAAAAAAAAAGTGGAATAACTTGGCAATGTCGCAACGGAATTTAAAAAAAAAGATATTCATACAGCAGTTAAACAGCAAATAAGAATATGGAAAAATATACAGGGTGTTCAATTTTTAAAAAAACGTAAGTTTAGTATGCCCTTTTAATGTGGAACATCCTGTGTAAACGAAAATAATTTTAAAATGTGCGCAAATTGTCAAGTACCCCACTTGTACAATATACAGGGTGTTAATGAATTGTAGGGACAAATTTCTAGGGCTTGCAAAACACAACAAAGCAAACAACTTTTGTTAATAAATGTGTGGTCAAAAGTGTTTCCTTTCAGCGATAGAGCTCCTCAAAGATTCTTTAAGAAGTGCCTAAATGTAGGCAACTCAATTTACTACCTACTATTTGTTTCCATAACGACGGAAATTAATACAGGATAAATAAAGCCCCCTTTCCCACTTTTTATATTCAAATTAAATTTAAAATGAATTAATTAACATAATGTTTCAAAACTAAGCAATAGAAAAAACCAAAATTACAAAGCAAAAATCAACTATTTGAAAAATTTACAATAACTAATTCCAAAATTAACAAAATTATAGTAAATGTTCAAAATGTCGCCCCCCAGCTTCTACACATGAAGCACATCTACGAAGTAAATTCCTGCGCACCAAATATACCAGGAGTCTGTTGAACTTCTTCACATGCAGCAAGAATACGCGCCGTAAGTTCTTCTACAGTTTCAACTGGGGTAGCATACACTAACGTTTTAACGTGGCCCCACAAAAAGAAATCATGTGGGGTCAAATCAGGAGAACGTGCCCGAATGTGGAGGTCACGCCACATGCCCTCCTTGACCTACCCATCTGTTGGGAAAAGTGTTATTTAAAAATTCTTCGACTTCCGCCGAAAAATGAGCAGGTGCTGCAGCCACATTTGAGGTGGAACATCTTCCAAAAAATTCAAGCAGGACATGGCGCAAGAAATTTAAATAAATTGCTTCTGTTAACCTTTGGGGTAGCAGATATGGTCCAATGAGTCTATCGCCAACAATCCCGGCCCAAATGTTCACTGAAAATCTTTGCTGGTATCCTTTTTGAACCACAGCATGGGGATTTTCATCGTCCCAAATGTGGCTGTTTCTACTGTTGAATATTCCTTTTTTCGTAAAAGATGCCTCGTCACTAAACAGAACGTTTACTTGGAATTCTCGATCCTCATTACACCGCCGCAGAAATTCCTGGCAAAATTCTACCCTTCTGGGAAAATTTGCTTGAACCATGGCTTGTACCTTCTGTGGATGGTACCAGTGGTTGGAAGTAATGAATTACAAGTAATGCATTACTGTAATTAAATTACTTTTTTCGGTAATAAGGAATGTAATGCATTACTTTTTTTGATGAGTAATTAGTAATTTGAATGCATTACCTTTTTTTGGTAATGTGATGAAAAAATACATTACTTTTGTCATTACTTTCATATTCAACAGAATAAATAATCAGGATATTCAGAATATCATTCATGAGTCATGACATGACAAATCCGGGTAAACCTGGGACCAACAAAATCCTTATTTTCCTAGAATAATGTGTAATACCTACAGCAATGAGTGAAGGAATGTTAAGTAAGGTTTCATAGGAAATTTGTTGCTTGGTTGAGAACGAGGTACTTAGTTCGTGTTCCAAAAATTAAAATACTTTCCTGCAACATATTAGCATCGTCTAATTTAAGAAAACATCTTGTGGTAAGTATTAAGTACCTAGTATAAAACTACCCTATTATTTGAATGTTACAGATATTTACTTATTATTAATTCCAAATTTGTAGCTATACCTAATACTCATACATTTTGCCAATTACCCTTATTTTATATGTACAATGTTGTACAGTGTGAAATATCTGTATTGTAACATTTTAGGAAAGCTCAATTGGATGTAGATTAATTTTTGCTTTTGTGGCAGCAGACGTTTTTAAAACGAAACGTCACGCTCTAGCAGATAACAATTTTGAAACGCAATTGTTAAATTTAAACACGGAATATGTAGAATACATTTTTTTTTAAATTATTGTGTTTTGTGTGGTGTAATTATTAGTAGTATTTAATAACGACAAAAGTAATGTTTAAAATAATGCATTACTTTTTTCGGTAATTAGTAATTGTAATGCATTACTTTCCACGTAAAGTAATTAGTAATGAGAATGCATTCTTTTTTTGGCTAAATAATGAGTAATTGTAATGCATTACTTTTAAAAAGTAATGTTCCAATCACTGGATGGTACGGATGTAGCTGCTGCTCATGTAGTACCTCCCATACTGAAACATGGTTCACTCCCATTTCATGAGCGATGGCTCTTGAACTAGTAGAAGGATTTTCAGCCACTCTCTCCAAAATTTCTTCCTCAAAATCCACCGTTCTCCTTGTTATGGTAACTCCACAGTTGTGTCTGTTGACAATACGAATGTACCTCCCTCCCACAGGACGTGGTACTACACTAAAGGCCTTTTGCGATGGATGATTCCTATTCGGAAAATGTTCTTGGTACAGGCGAGCAGCTTCGCGTGCGTTACCCCAAGCAGCTCTATACATGAACATCATGTCATGCTGTTCGGCAAAAGTATAATTCGCCATAACACAAAAATACGAAACAGAACGAAAATAACGAAGAAAATAATTATCAAAAAAATCACAGAACGAAAAAAGCGAATTACAAAAGGCACAGAAAGAAACGAATGTAAGAAAAGTCAGATCCACTTGTTCTTTTTATAAATTAAATAACTTATTGCTCTTTATAAATATTTATCTTTCACGTAACTTACTTTGTTTATTAAGCGGAAAATCCTGTGAGCTGCCTATTTATAAGCTGATCCACAGAACTAAAAGAGTCATTCATAGTTAACAAATTGCCCTAGGGGCTTTTTTTGATATAGAGGGAGTTTTGATAACACATCAGTTGAATCCATTAAACGAGCTCTTGTAAGGCGTGGATTGATTCCGCGCTACTAGACGGGTAAATGTAACCAAAGGCTACTCGCAGAGAAGAGTTCCATCTCCTGTACTGTAGTTCCTAGTGGTTGACAGGTTTTTCTGGGAATTGGAAAAGAAGGAAATATAAGGGCAGGGATACGCGGATGACTTCACCATTCTAGTATGTGGGAAATTTGGGGGAGTTGTATCAAATGTGATGTAACGAGCCCTAAGGTACGTAGATTGATGCACAAGAGGGAGCTATCGGTGAATTTGGCAATAACCTCAGTCATAGCGTTCATATGAAAAAGAAACCGTTATGATTTCAAAGGACTCGAGATGTATGTGTATGGATAGGAACTGCAAAAAGGGTTGAAGATCAAATACTTGGAGGTCTACTTAGACACTAAGTTGACCTTCAATTCCCACTTGGAAAGTGTTACGAGCAAAGCCCCACGGGTCGTATGGGTCTGTGAAATAATGATCGGGAAACGTGGGAACTAAAGCCAAAGAAAACGCATTAGTGGTATACTAAGGTGGAAGTACCCACGACTACGTACGCCTCTGATTTAGTAGCATACAGCCAGAAAATCAGTTGTAAAAAACAATCTCGACAAGCTACGACTGCCTAGGAATAACAGGGGCGATGACCACAACGCCTACTACATCCATGGAGACGCTGTTAGACTTGCCTCTACTACATTAAGTTGTGGAATCGCAAGCAATTATGGCGGCATACAAAATGAAAACAAATGGCCATGGAAAGATCCTCTGAAGGCGGGGGAAACCATACCGAAACCTTTCATAAAATAGAAGAAAACTGCATTCTAAGTATGCAATTAGACAAGATTAGCACCGTTTTCAGAAAGCCTTTTTAGGGTGGTGATACCTAAGAGGCCTTTGGAGGACAGAATTCAAGAGATGAAGAGTCGTGTAGGTCGCGCAGGTTATAGTAGAGAGGGGATATGGTAATAGAAGAATCTTCATCCTGACAATCAGCCAAGCGGCTTTAAAAGCTCCGGAGGGCGTAGAAATACACTCAAAAGTAGTAAAAGAATGCCTTGAAGCTGTGGTGACACTGGCAGAACACAAGATGGTAAGGACACCACGGCATAGAGAAAAACAAAGAGGCAGATCAATTAGCCAAAAGGGGGCTGAAGAGACTCATATGGGTTGCGAACCTACTTGCGGTGTTTTGTATCAGGTAGTGAAAGGGGCTGTGAAGAACCTGCTACCGAAACAACATCGCTTACACTGGATGGTGGCTCATGAACTAAAACAATCGCGGATGTTCATGAGGGACCCATCAAAGAGTAAGACAAAAAAAGCCAAAGTATCGCCGGTGCGCTTTGGTAAATGATCTGTTTTGTATGCTAGGGGTTGTGAGTTCAAACCGTGATGAGTACCGATTTTTTTTAGTACTGTTAAATGACAATAAGTTTATATTATTTGATTTAAAATAAATAATTTTTATTTTTTAATGTTAGATAACAAAATTAATGGGCTGTAACATAAAAAGTTAACGATAAACTTTTTACAGCTAAGTTAGGTAGGTACATAGCTAAAGCCCATAAATTACACTGCTATTTTACAAAAGAATTGTAAAGGTTTTGTAATTGGCGTACTTTTTATGTTTGTAGTTACCTAAGGCAAATAAAGCATTATTATTATTATTAATATTATTACGCTTGACAAACAGAAGTCCAAAATTACCGCAGCGGAAATGACATATCTAAGAAATATTACAAAGAAAACAAGGAGAGGTAGAATACGTAACAAAAACATAAGATATGAATTGGAACAACTACCACTTGCCAACGAAGTTGAAAGGAAACAACTAAATTGGTATGGGCACTTAGTTAGAATGGAGATAGAAAAACTTCCCAGAATAATGCTGGACTTGGGAATAGATGGAAAAAGACAGCGAGACGGGCCAAGAATAACATAGGAAGATAACATAACGGAAATGGCACAAAGAAGAGAAAAAACATTGAACGAAGTAAGAAGGATGGCCGGAGATAGAACCACGTACCTAAATTGAACGGAGGATCCCTACACAATCTCGCACAAATGGTTCAACTCTAATTTGCATTAATAAGCAAACTTAAAAATAATTTATTCAACAACTTCCTATCAAATTCTACAGTGCATGTCTGAATTAAAAATTTAAACGGAATTAAACTAGCTAGTAAGTTTAACGTTCCCTCCCTGAAATTTCAGTTAGAATTTTTTATCATCTTCTGAGTCCCTATAAGTACATCGCATGGTATACGTAACAACACAAGTTATATTTTTACCATGAGTACCAGAACATACCCCAATGATTACTTTTCCGCTAACAAGTTGATTTTAAAATTCGGAGGAATGTGGGTACCCAATAAAAATGAATCGTTTAGAAAATGGCTCAGTTTTGTGGCATACAACTGTTTTTGTATATTGTTTTGTCAGTTTTTGTTTTCTTCTACTGAAATGTTAAAGATAACCGACACTTATACCAATATTCGGCATTTAATGCAACATACTGGAAAGATGCTGACGCATATGCTGGCAAATTTCAAAGTTTTCACATTTTATTGGAGAAGGAAACAAATTTTAAAACTTTTAGATGTTCTAGAAGACGAAGAGTTTAGGTATGAAGAAATGGTGAATTTTCAACCAGGACTGCATTTTCAAAACGCGAAAACTCTTAGCACTAGAGTTACGTTCGCGTTTTTTGCTGCTGCTGTTCTTGTTCCCATATCCAATTATGTATCAGTTGGATGTATATATGCGGTGCATTATACAAAAGAAGATTTTTCAAGTGGAAATATTTCCTGTTCCGAACTTTTCCCCTATTATAGTTGGATACCTTTTTCCACAAATTCTAAAGCATCTTGTGGATTTGGATTGGCTTATCAATCGATTGCCTTGATTATTTACGCTTGGCAAATAGCTGGTAGGTTTTTAATTTATTTTGTATTTCGTAATATAATGAAAACTTTCATCCACCAATAGGTCACGACACTTTGTTTAGCAGTATATTAATCTACGTCAAAGCGCATCTTTTAGTTCTTCGAGAAGCTTTTGAAACAATGAAAACAAGATGTTTGCAGAAAGTGGAATTTTTCAACGATTTTGAATCACTTCATGATGAGTCATTTCAATTTTAGACAGGCAAATGAAACTAGAAATGAGAAAGAGTTCGAGACATCTTCAAACTATTATTGAGTAAGAACACATTTTTAAATGCTCGTTAATATTTATCAAAGAACAAATTGTAAAAGAAAATTACAACAATGCCTACCGAATTAGAAGTATACACTATAGAGGGTTATGTGAGCTCATACAATTTTTATATCGTTAGAGAAAGAAAAAACTCTTTATCGAATGAGCACAAAACATTTCTGGGTTAGCATTAAAAAAATGACGAACGCGTCACAACGCTTAGCCAGTGGCGGTTTCTCCATTGGGTCAAATGGTCATAGACCTTCCAATGACTTAAGAAAGAATAAATAATTAATTTTTGTTTGAGTGCATAACATATTATACACCGTAATATTTAAAAAATACTTTATAGTTAACTTTTGTATCAGATTTGTATGCGAGAGCGTTTATTAAAGAGCTGCCGCTTCGCGCGTATTAAACGAATCTATGCGAGGGTCATTTGGCTGTCAGTCCCCAATTCAGCTATACGCCACCGAATAAAGCCGCCGGCTTAAAAGGCCTTCAAATGAATAAGAGTGAAATAGAAAGCTCATTGCGGTAAAATTCATATTACACAAGCTAAAAGAGAATAGAAGTATCTGCGTATTACAAACTTCAGGCTCACGAACCCACAACTTCCGAGAATTATGCTGTCAGATGTACGTGATAAGCATATAGGCGCCTAATTTGCGGGATTCGCACGTACACGGCGCAGTAGTGTGAAAACAGTTGTTGGTTGTGTAATCATAATTTAGTGGTGTTGTACGATGTCCGTGCAAAATAATTATGGATTGTGAATGCCATGTAAGAAAATGTTTTCACTTGTTTCCACTGTCTGCTATTTTGTGATATTGACTGCAAACATTTAAAAACTGAAATTCAAACGCATTTTTTATCGGTAAACCACATGAAAAATTTTGTGCATTTTGACACACTGGCAATGTGGGTATAAATTTACAACAATTTTATTAGAGAGTGCTTATCGAAAGTCTATTAAAGACATCACTGAAAATGTTGGTAAAAATAGATCATTTTGCCAACGTAAAGGATGGGTTTGAAATATAAGGCTACCTAAAACTTGGGCAAGAACAAATTCTTTCCAAAAAAATACTTAAAAATGCCTTCCAGTACACCACACCACGAACCGCCACTGATGCTTACAACATTGTTTACAATTTTTTTAAGTATGCAGAAACGCTGCCTAAAAACTTTTCCTAACTTTTTTTAGTCTATTTTGATCTGTTTCAGAATTAAATACGGTTTTATAAGTATTGGACCACCCTGTGTATGCTACAAATCAATCACAATTAGCGTGTCATGTCGGTAGGGGTGCTTATAAAGATGTAAAAAATGCAACGCTCACGAGCCCCTCCTCGCATAAGCTCGCTGCTTTTTTTCCTATTCCCTAAGATTCACACTATTAAATTATTTTCCGTTGTAGAAGTCATGTTAACCAGTTCTTCTTATATTACAAGTTTACAACTTTTAGGAGTTTAGAGGTGCACTTTAAGAGTGGTTTGGAGTTGTAATTATTTAAGAAATTATTTTCGTCGTTTCTATATATTTTTAAATATTATTAAGGGCTAGGGCTGCTTTTGATGGTAGATTGAATGATTTGCTTTAATAAATAGAATGATTCATTTTGTAAGTGGGGATAAATTTCCCTAGAGACATCTATGTAAAGCACGGCGAAGGAATAAATGTAGCAAAGCTACAATCCACACGTGCTTGCATTTACAAATAGGAACTTTACTTGACTGAGGAGTCCTAATAAGAACGAAACGGGGCTTAAGTTGTTCCTATTTGTAAATGTGTGCATCTTTTGTTTTATTTTTGATCTATTACGATTTTATTCGTATTCGCACACAGAGGGCCATCGATTTGATACCAGCTTAGCCGGTTTATCGCTTTTATATGAATTGTAGCTTTGCTACATTTATTTACTTTGCTGTACTTTATATAGATTTCTCTAGGAACATTTATCTTTATTTATGTTATTGCCGGCACGCCTTAAGAACTTTCCTTGACTAAGGGGTCCTAGTAAGGACGAAAGTATTCCAAGTTGTTCCTATGTGTAAAGGTGGGCGGCTTTTCTTTAATTTTTGATTCTCTTCATATTTACATATTTTCAATTTTTAGAGATTGGGGTTAAGAAATGTTGCTTTAATAATGGGAGTGATCTACGTCAGTTTTATAAATATTTAATTTTCAGGTAAGGGTGGTTTGGACTTCTGAAGACGTTAATTTAAAAAAATGCATAATTTTCGGCATTTTTAACTATCTACAGATTTTGAAGTTGAGGGTGCACATTATAAAGAAAACGATTTTCGTTTTTATGCATTTATAATTTTAGGCGTTGAGGGTGCTTTTGGGGGGGGATTGGATGATTCACTTTAAAGAGATGGTTTGTCTCGGGCTGGAGAATTGTTTAACAAAGACCATGATTCTCGTCATTTAACAAATATAGTTTCTAAGAGTCGTAAGTGCACTTGTAGGTGGTTTGCATACTTTTCGGGTTATAGCACTTGCATAAATCAGGCATCCACAGAAGACGAGTCCACGATAATAGCCCACCCCTCTCTACAACCTTGATGAAACCTTGAAAGATCGAGCCTGCGCAGAACGGTTATTTGACACGCGTCGAAAACGAGCTTAGCATTATTTTTTTAGGCGTTTATAATCAAGTAGGGCACCCCTCCTTTTCCTTCTTGTTTGGAGAATCAACTACGTTTTCTGCGGGGTTTTATCAGTATGTTTATATTTTTAAAGGCCCTTTCTTGGATCCGTGGAGGTCCAAAACGTGTATTTCCGTCAAAATATCGATTTCGAAAACGTTCACGAAATCAATACATTGTTAAAAAATTGAGTGTAGCGATGTATTAAGGGGTGGGTTAAAGTGTTACTTTTGAACAAGATATTACTCTCTTTCCTGCTGTTGTTCGCTTCTTTAATCTCAAGGAGATTTTTTTTTAATTTAAAAAGATTTTTCTCATACAAAAAACTTTCGATTGTAACTTACTGAGTTATATTGAGCAGTTTAATAATCAAGCGCTTAGGGTTCTGATTGTAATGTATGCCGGATCAGCGGGATTATTATTCCAGGCGGAGTATTCACTATGTCTCAGCCTATTTGTATATGTATAGCAGGGATACAAGTCACAGCGAGTGGAGTGGCCTGAACAGCGTTGGACGGTATAACGTTATATAAATCTACACTTTTGGAAATGCGTTAATTTAATTGCGGCACTTTCTATGAATTTTTGAAAATCGAAAACGGCATCTTTATTTAACAAACGGGTATTTTTAGATACCGCAATATTTAAAGGGAAGGGGTTAATTTTTTACGCTCCTACCCAATTTTAGTAGACAAATTTATTCTTCTGTTGTTTGATTTTTTAATCCCAAAGAATTCTTTTTCAAAAAAAAAATGTTTTTCTCATAAAAAAACTTTCGATTGTAACTTACTCAAGTATACTGAGCAGTTTAATAACCAGGCGCTTAGGGTTCTGATTGTATCGTATGCCGGATTAGTGGAATTATTGCTGCAGACGAAGTATTCACTATTTCTCAGCCTATTCGTATATAGCAGGGATAGAAGTCACAGCGAGTGAAGTGGCTTGAACACTCGTTGGACGGTATAACGTTATATAAATCTGCACGTTTGCAAATACGTTAATGTAATTGTGGCACTTTCTATGTATTTTAAAAACTCGAAAAGTACTACATCTTTATTTAACAAACGGGTATTTTTGGGTATCGCAATATTTGAGGGGAGGGGGATTAATTTTCTCTCTCCTACCCCATTTTTAGTACACGAATTTGTCTTTCTGTTGTTTGCTTCTTTAATCCCAAGAATTTTTTTTTTCAAAATATAAAAACAAATTTTTTCCCATTTAAAAACGTTCGATTGTAAATTACTGAGTTATACTGAGCAGTTTACTAATCAGGTGTTTAGGGCTCTGATTGTAACGTATGCCGGATCAGCGGAATTATTGCTCCAGGCGGAGTATTCACTATTTCTCAGCCTGTTCGTATATAGCAGGGATACAAGTCACAGTGAGTGGAGTAGCCCGAACAATTATTGGACGATATAACGCTATATAGATCTAAATTTTTGCAAATATGGCGAGTAACAACATCTAACGGATAGGAAAATCTAGGCAAAGCGATTCACTCGTTTTTAAAAGTAACACCTCAAATTACTACATTCTGTTGAGCTGTTACGTTACGGCATAATGATTAAAAATGTTTACGAAAACTTAGGGTGAGCAATGAAATTTACAAATTCTATTTAATTCAATTTTGTTTTAGGATTAGTGCCACTATCGAAAACATTTTCTCTTTAGTTACCTTAGGCCAGGTTCTGATTACATTATTTGTTCTGGTTTCTTGTCTCTTCATGATATCAAGCGTTAGTATTGCTAAGGGAGAATTTTAAATTTTCGATTAATGTTTTTTTCTGTTTTAGGTTCCAATATTTAGTGGCACTTTTGCAACTCAATGCATTTACCTAACAGCAATCATGTATCAATTGGGGATATACTGTTGGTTTGGTAATGAAATTACTCTAATGGTAAGTAACTCAGCCATCTGCCTATCCTATTAATAACAATAAATATATTTGGATTTAATTGTAGAGCAAAAATATACCTGAATCCTTATATCAGAGCAATTGGTTATCAGCCAGTCCAGAATTTAAAAAAAATATGATTATTAACATGATTCGCATGCAGAGGCCTATAATTCTAACTGTAGGAAAATTTACCCCTTTAACTTTAACGACTTTTGCTTCGGTATGGATTTCGAATTTTCTCTGTTACAACGAATTTTAACAAATTTTCTTGCAGATTGTCAGAGGTTCTTATTCATACTTCGCAGTACTAAAGAAGACGAATTCTTCTTAAATCTCTCGTTATAGATTAGAATAAAATACTATTGCATTACAATTAGTTTAGTGCACCTAACAGAGCAATTTTATTATTGTTTAAACATTTATAGTTTGTTAGAACTTACCTGAAGTTCGATTGTAATTACTAATTATATAAGGTATCCATTCCGAAGCTATCATTTATTTAACATAAGGTTCGGTCGTGGAGAGCGATATCTTCAGAATGAATGTCTCATGTAATTATCCAGAGAACAATTTTATATTAGCCCGGTTTCTCCAAACTGTTAATATTACAATTTACTTTCGACGTAGACCGCGTCATCATTTGGGAATTACACCCAGCATAATCAGGTAAGGACCGACCTGTAGCTTGTCTGCTTTTACAAGAATTTGCTTTAAAAGTTTGAGCGATAGTTGTTCGTGAGCCCTGTCTGCCTTAAGCAGGGCCGTGTAAAGACAGACAAGCTACAGGTCGGCCTTTACCTGATTATGCTGGGTGTAATCCCCAAATGACGACGCGGTTTATCCGAAATTAAATTAGAGATACTGGGTCAGTAATGGCAGATGTTACTGGGACAGAACCAGGATGAATAGGAGACGCTAACCACAAGCAGGGCTAGTTGTAGCCAGCACAAGCTCAGCATGCTACCAGTGCAGCAATACATCAGCCTGCGAGTACTGGCCTATTACTTGTAGTGTATTTACCCTGCACTGCACCCCAACACTTTTTTGTTACTACTCCAATAGCAGAAGTTTACTGGTAGTATAAATAATAAATTACACAGTTGTAGTTTACAATTATTTTATTTTTAACTGAAAATAAAAAATAAAACAGTTCGAATTACAGATTAAAAATAAAATTTATTATTTTATGTACTATATGTATATATGAGAAAATCTTAAATTCGCCTTAAATTAGAATCAAAATATAGTGTACTGCCATAGGTACTTATAATTTCAAAATCTCCTAGAAAATAAAACACATAAACAAATTTTTATGCGGTATTGAAATAATGAAAACGTAAGACTTTCAAAGCCCTTGTTTTATATATAAATATAAACAAATAGAACAATATTGTAGGAAGAGATAAAGAAGATTTACAGTGTATTATGCACCTACATTGCTCATATAAATAAATTAAACACTACAAAAATTAGTGGCTATATTAGATTACCTCCAACCACATACGACTTATTAAGTATCCGACCACTACAAATAAAATTACATATAATGTGTCGTTTTTTCTACGTTGCGGTTGGGATTTCCGAACCTCGCGGAAGTTCTCAGGCGCCAGATTTTGTAACGGAGTTACTCACCGATGAAACTTTCCTGGGCGAGAGTTTTTCTCTAATAGAACTTCAGTTTGTGGTAGAGGTTGCGCCAGTATGACTTCACTTTTTAAAGAAGGCTTTACTCCGGTAGGTCTGCGCGGTTTCTTCGTACCTAGTTGAAGACCTGAGTATAGTTTAACTGCAGTGATGGCAGTCTTCAGGAATCTAAATAGTTTTACTTACCGAAACCATCTGTGCTTAAGTAATGTTAGTAAGAAAACAACCATGGCATTAATTCGTATATCTATATTAAATAAAGCCTACTAACTAATAGCGAAGCTTACAAAAGGGTTATTCAACATGTTGACCAAGATGCATGGATAGCTAATATATATATATTGGTGTTTTCACTTTTTAATATTTACATTGTTTTGCGAGGGACCCACAAATGTATTGCCGCGAGAGGGCAGCAGTGAAGGTACATCGCTTTGACAGCGCCCGTGAATTTTAACCTTACCCTCCTGAAATGTTCTGACAGTTGACGAGACAATTCGATTCGTTCAAAAAGTAAAATAATAACGAATAAAAGCATACTTCGGTGATTTATTAATTAACACACCAATGTAATTCACAAAACTCAATTTAGTAGAAGCTTCAGCTTAGTAAAAAGACATACCAGCAGAAAATTAAAGACGAGTAAGTACTGTTTTAATTTTAATCAAATATGTATGTAGAATAACAATTAACTAGTAAAAACACAGTTAAGAAGTTGAGAAATACTTAAATTAATTATTTTCAGGCAGTTAAAAGAATTGTACTTCCGATCACTGTTGATAATAATCACAGCATATAAAAATTTCCTTTTGCTGTAATTTAAACAATCAACATCCTTTGTATTTTAGTAGGCAGCTACATGTTACAATGGAAAAAGCTGGTTTAATTTAAAATTACACTAATGCTAAATTAACTACAATTTAGCATACTCTACAATTTCTAAATAGTTAGGTATATCTATTTAATTATGTTTCTCATAATGATTGCAATATTTTTTAGGATTCATAACAACACGAATAAAGGAAAAGTTAAAAGAGCCCCTTTACTTCATTTAAATGAAGTCTGCACAATTTTCGTTTGCCAAACCAATGGTATACAGTGTGATTCATAACATGTGGAACGAATTTTCAGGATAGATTCAGAATCTAAATATAATCGAAAGAATTCTCATAAACATGGGCCTGAAAACCCTTCATTATAGGGTTACAGTTTCTTGAAAATAAACCAGGCTAATCACTTTTTGTAGATAACTTTTGCAGTAATTGCACTCAAATTTTAAAATTTCATATGTGAGCATTATTCACGTAATTAGTTATTCATGTATTTGTAATAATTTTGGTTTGAATAAGAACACCAGAGGTGTCTCGTACGGGGGGGGGGTCACGTAATTATGTTCTACATATTTTAGATTTTAGCATTTTTTTGAAAAATCTTATTCTCCATACAAAATTGCCCAAAAACATGTTCTCATGTTGAAAATTTCTAAATCTAACAATTTTCGAGATAATATGCTTTTCAAAAATTAAATTGCCATGAAGGTCTAATAAGTGTTTTCTTAATACGATAGAATAGAATAGTTTACACAAAACTTTGAGAGTAAATTCTATAAACATGTGTCCATAAAAGCTGCTTATGAAATTAAATCTATGGAAGAGGTAATACTGTTCCCACTTCTGTAGACTGCAACTTGCCCGGTAATGAAGAGTTTTTGGGCACATATTTATAGGAACTTTTTATTATTTTCAGATTCTTAATCTGTACTGAAAGTACATCCCAACATATTATCAATCATCCTGTGTGCATCGCCACATATAACCACAAAAATATGCGTGGATTCCTCAACTGCAACTGGTATGTCACCATCCCAGTGGCAGAATTACCAGGTCGAGAACCCCGTGTTATGATTACCTTGTCGACGTGCCATCATAGTAGGACAACGACAAATATAATAGTGACTACTTGTTCAGTGAAAGCTGCATTTGTATTTATTCAAAGCGTACAGACATGCAGTCATGTATGGTTTATGGTTTAATTATAATTTTTTGCAGACTTGCAAAACGCATTAATTGTTTTATAATGTAAAAGATTTTTTTAATGAATTTATGTTTATATCAAGTATATTTTATTGGAATGCTTGTCTAATGCTTAAGTTAACATGCTAAAAAAGTACTAAATTAGTTAACGTAGATTTTAATGTTTTCATGTTTTTTTACGTATTTTATGTGTTTTAATCCTGGTTTATACAAGCTACCCTTAGATATTTAAATCTTAGGTTTGAGATGAATATTATACAATGTTTATTGTGATCTGTGTAATAGGCAGGAGCCCTTCTGAAATTTTGCAAGATAATCGCTATCCGCACACAAGTAAATAATAAACTTTTGAAGTACTTAAAATACTTGTTTTTATTACTAATTATAATGTTAAAGAGATGCACTATGTCTAGAGTGACTGTCCGCATAGATTTTGTCAATACAGTACAATTTTAATGTATTATTATGTACCTACTGATTTTTGTTTCTGTTCTATTTTTAATGTTTTAAATTACATTTATCATTTTGTGCTTATGCGGTTTGTATGTTACACAATTATAATATGTGCAGGTAGATGATACCCTCGTAGGCAACTGTTAACCGAAACGACATTATAGCACTGCATTAATTCTACGATAAAATTGCGCAGTTACTTCGTTGTCTTCTAATTCGATTACATCTTTATACTTTACTACTGCTATTGCCTACTTTCACTAAATAATTGCAATAAAAATTAGTAGAGTAAGCAATAAAGTATGATTCATATGGGTCAATTATCAATTTTTTTCATGTTTCTTTTTTTAATTACAATGCCTTACAGTCATTCCATTCTATAACTACATAAACCGTAGCATTCTACCGTGACCCATGCACATAATAAACATCAAATCGGGCGCATCAAATTGCTTTACAGAACCAATTTTGATTTCGATTTTTTTTTTTCGTGTTTTTGCTTTGCAATAAGCCATTTGGAGCCTTATCGATGTCAAAACTGAGTGCATTGAAATCTGATTTTTTTCGAATTTCCCAAAAAAATCAAAACCAAGTTTTACCGCCTCCTCGCAGTAACAATCGTTTTCCCGAAGTTGAATAACTACAGTGATAATCAGTGTGAAGATAAGAATTTTCAGGCTGTATTAAATATTAACCTTTTCAATATTGCAATAAATATTGAATTATAGGAAAATATGATCGAGAATAGTTGTCACTATAATGTTCTTATAATTCTTGAGTTATGACAGTATAATATCACAGTATGAACAAAGTCAGGTTAGAATAGCATTGCGTGCGGATTTCAAATTTGACGCGCAAACGTCTTTTTAGTACCTACTGCGCCATCTCTCCGCAAAACATTTCGTGACGCCCATATCAAACTCGAGTGACAACACCATACCTTCCAGTCATCTTGATGTTGACACATCCTGTACATGAAGTACTTCAAATCGTCATACTATTTTTAAGTTGCGCATGCGCAGTAAAGCTAAACGCTCAGCCGAACATAACCTGCAAAATTTATCAGATCCAAATGATAATTGTGCAATCAGTTCTGAATCTTTGCGTTTATTACTACATTATTAATCAATAATTACCTTATATAAAGGAAGTTTTAATTTAAAAATGTATGCAAACTATGAATTTTTTTAGTTTTCTGAATTTTCGCATTAGGAGTGTCACCTGTATCTGTATAAAATACAGTAATTATAGGTAAGTTTTAAATATTTTAGGAAGTATTACTATATTCTGGTACCAACTTAGAATTGCAGATAAATGTTATTTCACATTCAAATGTAATCAAGAAGGAATTTCAACTTTCCGAGCCAAATTTACATGGTTTGTGAAATATGCTTTAGTGATTAAAGTCAAGAAATGCAAGCACAGCGTATGTACAAATTATGAATGATAAACAGCTTATACTCCCTGCATGAGTATTTACAATCTATGTGATGATGGTCATGTTCTTAGACAATTTGAACTGCCTTCTCTCAGTACTTTTATTAGAAAAATGACTGTTACCAAACCACTAGAGTTCAATGTTCTCGTTAAGACCGTAATTTTGTCGATACATGATGAAACGCTGATCAACAACCTCGTCAACAACGTAAAAGTTCTTGAAAAATACAGCATCCTTCCACACAAGTAACTAAACACCAGATACGTATTTAGTTACTTGTGTGGAAGGGTGCTGTATTTTTTAAGTATTGTTATTCTCCAGTTCGTACGTTTTTAGTTCTAACATAAAAGTTGTTTCAAGTTTTATTTTATATTACTTGTATTCAATTCCCTTATTTTTCCCTTGCCTAAAGAATTATTACATACTTTTACTAACATTACAATATAACAACTTCTTGTTCATTAATAATACAAAAAACAAGCTTGCTTCAAAACACCACTTTTACAACTCAATATTCGAAATCAACACAGGCTGTCTTTGTCTAACAGCTTACATGTCGCCACTATTGAAATGTATAAACATAAATTCTATGTTTTATAGATAATGCATATACCAGTAAGAATTTAAAATTGGAGATGGAAGAACACGTAAAACTTGAAGTCGCTAGTGAAGTCTTGCTACCTGCTATTGTCAATCCCGAATCTGAGACTTCATATTCCAATGAAATCAAGAACGAATTTCTATATTCCGAGTCACATTCACACAGTGGCTTTGTGGAGCATGCTGCTGGTAAGTGATTAACAACAAAAAGTGAATCACAAATAGTCTAAAAGGTCATGATAAATATCGTTGCTATAATAAATTATCACATACAGGGTGATTTTGGGAACCGGGCCACTATTGCCAACTTTTTTATTTTTAAAGATACAATGTTGGTTAAATTAGGAAAAAAGTGTACCTTTTTCTTCTGGTTACGATGGTGAAAACGAAAAAACAATTGCGCATCGCGTTTTTGAGTTATTTGTTAAAATGACTTTTTTTTAAACGAAACACCCCGTATTTTTTTTATATTTTTGAATTGTGCTGCATCACAAAATAGTTTGTTTTTTTTCGGAATTTTTTTCATTTTTTAATCTGAATTCAATGATGTGTCACACTTTGCATTTTGTTTAAGTTTTGAGCATTTTATTACAGCAAATAAAAATTTCATGAGTGCCATTCTACAATTTTAGTAGTTCCAAAAATTCTAGTACCTTATAACATTGTGTAGCCTTAGGGCATTCCCATATCAAATTTCATCCTGATCTGATAACTCATTTTTGAGTAAATAGGCATTAAAAGCCAATTTTCAAAAATTCATAGAAGAAGGCGTCAGATAGAAATTTACGAGCTGGAGCACAAACCAAATTGCTGCTCATCTTCAGCTCTATGAGCTTGAAAAATTTTAAAAATACGTGTGGCCAATTTTTAAACAATATTGTTTTGAAAATTAAGATAGCCTGCGAACCAATTAATTCAGGCCACCCTGTACATTCTTAAGTTATTTGGTGCCGTTTTTTAGATGTAGTAGCAATTAACTTTGACCTTTATTTTCATTGTTTCAATCTAGAAGTTGTTTTATTTAGTGTCGGTAGGCGGCAAAATATACAGGGTGTTTATTTCAATTTGGCTTACTATTCGGATTGTGGAAACTAGATGTGAAGTTGGTTTTAAATTACAAAAAAGTTTCCTAAACAGGGCGATTCGCAATAAAAAAAGATGTTATAAATGTGTGTCTCGAAACGCTTCATTACAACCTCCAGAACTAGTAAAAGTTTATTGGACTGTTATCTCTTCCGGAGACTGTAACTGTTTTTGCCAGGAAGCATTTCCAGACTTGTTCATACATCTTTTTTTCATTGTTTTCATATTCTTATTTTATCCTGAATCAACCTATGTAACTAGGGATGAAAACTTATTGTTACCTTCTTAACACACTACCACTTTATTTTCCATCTTTTTTTGAAGCTTGTGGAAGATATTCCGTAGACCAAAGCATACAGTCACACCCAGTTTCAACACTTTCTATACTTGCATCTATCAATTAAAATAGAATTTTAATAATTTCGTTTGCTCAAGGTAGGCGTAGCCGTTGATGCAAACTTAAGGCTTTAACTGTGAGCAAAATTTTTTGCTGGCGGTTCTTTTATAATCTATAATTTGAAGTTTACCAACTTTTTAATAATACAGAAACAAACCTAAAATAACTAACAGTCAGCATTTATGTTTAACGTAATATTATTAAAGCGTGCATTATTTAATTACAGTGAAACACGAAGATACTAACATTCAGTTGGATCTCCAAATTAAATCAGAAGTTCCTGATCTGAAATGTGATATTAAGTTAGAGGAATTGGTGAGTGAGGAGCTGCACATAAAAAACGAAGCTGTTGCAGGAGTAACATCTTTGAACTGTAATGTTTGTGAATATAGATGTATCCGGAAAGCTACCTTAAAAAGACATCTGAAAACTCATACTGGTGAAAATCCTTTCAAATGTAATGTTTGTGATTATACAAGCATAGAGAAAGGTACTTTACGAAGTCATATGAAAACTCATATTGGTGAAAAACCTTTCAAATGTAATGTTTGTAGTTATAGATGTATACTAAAGTATAACTTTCATGTTCATTTGAAAACTCATACTGGTGAAAAACCTTTCAAATGTAATGTTTGTGATTATAGATGTATAATGAAAGCTACCTTAAAAAGACATATAAAAACTCATACTGGTGAAAAACCTTTCAAATGTAATGTTTGTAGTTATAGATGTATACTAAAGAATAACTTACATGTTCATTTGAGAACTCATACTGGTGAAAAACCTTTCAAATGTAATGTTTGTGATTATACATGCATAGATAAAAGTACCTTAGGAAAACATATGAAAACTCATACTGGTGAAAAACCTTTCAAATGTAGTATTTGCAATTATAGATGTATACAAAAGAATAGCCTACATGTTCATATGACAACTCATAGTGGTGAAAAACCTTTCAAATGTAATGTTTGTGATTATAGATGTACAGCGAAAGGTAACTTAAAAAGACATATGAAAACTCATACTGGTGAAAAACCTTTCAAATGTAATGTTTGTAGTTATAGATGTATACTAAAGAATAACTTACACGTTCATTTGAAAACTCATACTGGTGAAAAACCTTTCAAATGTAATGTTTGTGATTATACGTGCATAGATAAAAGTACCTTAGGAAGACATATGAAAACTCATACTGGTGAAAAACCTTTCAAATGTAATGTTTGTAATTATAGATGTATACTAAAGAATAACTTACTTGTTCATTTGAAAACTCATACTGGTGAAAAACCTTTCAAATGTAATGTTTGTGATTATAGATTTCTAATGAAAGCTGCCTTAAAAAGACATATAAAAACTCATACTGGTGAAAAACCTTTTAAATGTAATGTTTGTAATTATAGTTGTGTAACAAATAGTCAATTACAAAGACATATGAAAACTCATACTGGTGAAAAACCTAAACATATGAAAACTCACACCAATGAAAAACCTTTCAAATGTAATGTTTGTGATTATAGATATATACTGAAAGATTCCTTAAATAGACACATGAAAACCCATACTGGTGAAAGACCTTTTAAATGTAATATATGTGATTACACATGTATACGGGCAGGTGCCTTACAACAACATATGAAAACTCATACTGGTGTAAAACCTTTCAAATGTAGTATTTGCAATTATAGATGTATACAAAAGAATAGCCTACATGTTCATATGACAACTCATAGTGGTGAAAAACCTTTCAAATGTAATGTTTGTGATTATAGATGTATAGTAAAAGGTAACTTAAAAAGACATATGAAAACTCATGCTGTTGAAAAACATACGAAAACTCGTACTTTCAAATGTAATACTTGTGATTATGCAAGCGTGGAGAAAGCTACCTTAGGAAGACATATGCAAACTCATACTGGTGAAAAACCTTTCAAATGTAATGTTTGTGATTATAGATGTATAGTGAAAGGTAACTTAAAAAGACATATGAAAACTCATACTGGCGAAAAACCTTTCATATGTAATGTTTGTGATTATAGAGCTAGAGTAAAATATACCTTAAAAAACCATATGAAAATGCATACTAGTGAAAACCCTTTCTAATGTAATGCTGTTGAAAAACATACGAAAACTCGTACTTTCAAATGTAATACTTGTGATTATGCAAGCGTGGAGAAAGCTACCTTAGGAAGACATATGCAAACTCATACTGGTGAAAAACCTTTCAAATGTAATGTTTGTGATTATAGATGTATAGTGAAAGGTAACTTAAAAAGACATATGAAAACTCATACTGCCCTATTGAAAATAAATATTGAAACCTCATACAACCTTATAATGTTTCCATCAGGCTGTATGTGGTGTTATGAGGTTTTTGAAACAACCGGGTTCAGTATGTATGTGGTTTTATAAGGCATGTGTTTTTTATGAGGTTTAACCAGGAAAGCAATATAAACAGATTACCAGGTTTGATAGGGACGTTGTTTCTTCTATGAGGCTCTATGAGGAATTCAAAACATGTGGTTGTATAAGGAAAACCGGCCATCGTTTTGTATGTGGTTTTATCAGGAATTCCCAACACACAGATTTACCAGGAAACCCCTGTATCGTCTTCTATGCGGTTTTATGAGAAAATTTCAACATGTGGTTTTATAAGGAAAACCGACTATCGATTTGTATGTGGTTTTATCAGGAATTCCCAACATGCAGATTTACCAGGAAACCCCTGTATCTTCTTCTATGCGGTTTTATGAGAAAATTTCAACATGTGGTTTTATAAGGAAAACCGACTATCGATTTGTATGTCGTTTTATCAGGAATTCCCAACATGCAGATTTACCAGGAAACCCCTGTATCTTCTTCTATGCGGTTTTATGAGAAAATTTCAACATGTGGTTTTATAAGGAAAACCGGCTATCGATTTGTATGTGGTTTTATCAGGAATTCCCAACATGCAGATTTACCAGGAAACCCCTGTATCTTCTTCTATGCGGTTTTATGAGAAAATTTCAACATGTGGTTTTATAAGGAAAACCGACTATCGATTTGTATGTGGTTTTATCAGGAATTCCCAACATGCAGATTTACCAGGAAACCCCTGTATCTTCTTCTATGCGGTTTTATGAGAAAATTTCAACATGTGGTTTTATAAGGAAAACCGACTATCGATTTGTATGTGGTTTTATCAGGAATTCACAACATGCAGATTTACCAGGAAACCCCTGTATCTTCTTCTATGCGGTTTTATGAGAAAATTTCAACATGTGGTTTTATAAGGAAAACCGGCTATCGATTTGTATGTGGTTTTATCAGGAATTCCCAACATGCAGATTTACCAGGAAACCCCTGTATCTTCTTCTATGCGGTTTTATGAGAAAATTTCAACATGTGGTTTTATAAGGAAAACCGACTATCGATTTGTATGTGGTTTTATCAGGAATTCACAACATGCAGATTTACCAGGAAACCCCTGTATCTTCTTCTATGCGGTTTTATGAGAAAATTTCAACATGTGGTTTTATAAGGAAAACCGGCTATCGATTTGTATGTGGTTTTATCAGGAATTCCCAACATGCAGATTTACCAGGAAACCCCTGTATCTTCTTCTATGCGGTTTTATGAGAAAATTTCAACATGTGGTTTTATAAGGAAAACCGGCTATCGATTTGTATGTGGTTTTATCAGGAATGCCCAACATGCAGATTTACCAGGAAACCCCTGTATCTTCTTCTATGCGGTTTTATGAGAAAATTTCAACATGTGGTTTTATAAGGAAAACCGACTATCGATTTGTATGTGGTTTTATCAGGAATTCTCAACATGCAGATTTACCAGGAAACCCCTGTATCTTCTTCTATGCGGTTTTATGAAAAAATTTCACCATGTGGTTTTATAAGGAAAACCGCTAACGTTTTTGTATAAGGTTTTATGTGGAATCCTTAATATGCGGAAGTATCAGGAAAACCCGTTATGGTTTCGCATGCGGTTTTATGAGAAATACTTAATATACGGTGTTATCAGGAAAACTGTTAACGTTTTTATGTGGTTTTACATGAAATTCTGTACGTGCGGATGTATCAACTATTTCAGCATAGCGGCCCCTGCAACGAGTATAAACACTGGCCCTGAGCAAAGTTGTTACGCCACTGCAGACAGGACTGTTCCCATTAGCGCTAAATAGTGATTGACTTTGATGGCTTGATAAGATATTGTTTAATATATTTTTATTTTCCAAATTACGGAAGTGTGGGAAAGTTCAAGCGAAGTGTTTCCTTACTTTTTACAGCTGTTGTAATTGTGAACATATTTTGAAACTATAAATAGGCAAACATTTTAACATAGTAGCCCGAGATGGGCAAACCCGTTTGTCCGTCGTCTTTAATTTGGCATTTCATTGAAGGGATACAGTTAGGGTTGATGGTGCTATTGTCATTGTGAGTATACCTGCAAATATTCAAGGAAAAGCTTAAAATACCTAAAAGTGTCTACAGTGGAATATTACCAATAAGTTCTAGAATATCGTCAAGAAATAAAATTTAACTTGCTTATAAACAAACGTAATTTCAACGGAAGTCCATTAGACGCACTTTCCCCGTACCTGCACTCATATTTTTAAACTGATAAGATGACAAAACAATATTTGAATTTAATACACAGTATGTTTTAATATACTGGGTGTTTGATTTATCGGTATCTAACTTATATCGCCTTAAATGTTAGAGATAAATAGAAACTTTGAATAAGTGACGTAAAAGTTTCGGCACTTTGTAGCCAAACACTTAAGTCAGTAATTTTTTACTATTTCCTTCCTTCTCTGTAAAGTAATATAAAATTCTACTGATTTAAATATTTTCAAAAAACGCAGCTTTATAGGATTTTACAAAAAAAACGACAACAAATAACAGAAGTGATAAACATTGGAATATATATCTGTAATTTTTCTTTTTCTACTAATATTATTTTATTGTACTTCTACATTATTATAGGATTTTTACATACAAATAAAATATTACTCAAAAAACCTATATGAACAAATTTCCCTTTTACTAAAGATTGATTACGTATTTTATTACCTTTCCAATGACTTTAAAAATGGGTTGTAATGTAATACATATTACATAGGTATAATAGCAAATGCTAATCGCGATGCTTTTAAAAGTCTAGATTCCGGTTTCGGTTCGTAAACCAGCGTTTTGACTCGACAAATTTTCCTTGTACCATAGACTAATTATACTGTTTTGTACCTAAGTGTACTAAATTTTAATAACTAGGTCCAGACATTCCTGAGATTTCGCGTCATCACACACTTTACTCGCCTACGTACCTTTTTTTGTGGTCTTATGGAAATGAATGCTATTAAGAAAACCCGATACCATTTTGTATGCTGTTTTATAGGGCGTTCGTAATATGCTGTTTATACGAGGTAAAACCGGTAAAGTTTTAAAAGCCGTGGAAAAACTCCGTGCTAAAAAAAGGGAAAGAAAACAGCGGTAAAAAAGCCGCGGAAAAAGAAAGCAGACGGGGAAAAGCCGACAGAAGAAAAAGCCCATGGATGAAAACAAATATTTATTTTCTTGTACTATTACTAGGTTTCGTCTAACAAATTTAGCAATGGTGCACAGTTCAAATAGAACAGCCTATTATCAAATAATTAATTCAAAATTTTAAGTCAATATTCTGAACAAAGAGCTTAATTTAGAAGTCAATGCAAATCAGAATTTGTGTTCTAAATCTAAATAATTAAAATTTCCTATCCTGAAATTCAAATTCTCAGAAAAGTAAATTTTGACGCTATAATTAAAATTTTATTGTTATACCCAGTGATGACAAAAATTGAAGTAAATAATATAAAATTAACTTTTATGAAGTTTGCAGTCAAGTAATGAAAGGATCACTAAAATAACTTAGTAATTGTTATACAGTATTAAGGAATTTTTAAAACTTGTTACATTCTATTACAAGCATTTACAGTTTTTTTTAGACAGTGGTTTTTTTAGACAGTGCGGAATCACTTGATTAGGTAAAAGCTGCTTATTGTGAATCTATAATGGGATGCTGGTAATTCAAGGAATTGTTTGTTTTCACAATGTTTAAAGGTGTAAAGCATTATTAGCCCCACTGTCACTTGCAAGTACTTTCATTTAAAAAAAATTTCAAACTTGCAACGTTCTTGAGTTAGAGGTATGTACTATTTATATGGTTGAAAAGTACCATGATATTCAAATACAAATATGCATTTCCTAGTTTGGTTATATTATTCCCTGTAATGCAAAAAAATTATTAAGAGGAAAGTTATTTTCTCCCATCGGTTTTTTTCGTCTGCTTTTTTCCCGCGATTTTATAACCGTTTTTTTTGCCTTTTTTTCCAGGCTTTTTTCTGCGGCTTATTTATCTTAGATTCTGGTTTTATACGGAATTTATAGTAGGTATGCGATATCAACAGGAAAATCTGTTGGCGTTTTATATGTGTTGAATTAAATAAGTGTGGTGAAGTAACTAGTATAGTGATTCTTGCATCTCCTCATTTTTTAAATCCTTATTCATGGATAAGTTTGTCCTTAATCAAATTAAAACCGGGTTAACTTTTATTGTTACGTGAAAGATGTAAACAATATCAGGAAACATCTGTTGATTAAATGTTAATGAAGTATGAAAAACATTAGACATTAACTTACATGTGCATATAATACACAGCTTCAATTAGAAATACCGATACACGTAAATATGTAAACTAGGTGTGGTGGTGGTGATCGTAAAAAATCGAATTTCAGATTTTGACGAATATGTACGTTTGCAGGTTTTTTGACATAAAAATGGGACAGAAATGGATTTTGGATGTAGTTTAACTAAATATATCTACCAAAATCGTTTCTGTCCGATTGTTTTCCGTCAAGCGCTAAAAAAAGTCGTAAGTCTACTGGACTAGTTTTGGAAAATTTCCAAATTTTGTGTTTTTTTTTAAATTTCTATACTGCAGAAGTATGCGAAAGCCCATACAATGTTACGCTCATTTTTGTATTTAAAAGTTACAAAGAAACTACTGTAAATCTATTCCTTGATTACCAGCCGCTCAGTCGCAATTTAAAACGGTAAGCGGCGGCGATCTTGGCTATCGTGGAACTTGCAAACATCTGTTGGAGTTTTAAAGCAGAAAAGGTAGGCATTTATTTTTATTATCCTATTGTGCTGATAAGTACCTACCAAACGCAAATGCCCCAAGTCCTAGCAACTGCAAGACGCAAGTAAATTCTTGATCATCCCCAAGAAACACAATTTTCTATCATGTTAATAATTAATTACTGTATTCATTGTAACTAACTTGAGCTCAATTAGTGAAATGGAGAGGTACTGTTACATAATGAGAATGTGATAATAATAAATGTTTGAATTTATAACGTGTTTCGCCCTAGATAGTAAATATGAAGTTTTGTGTTTTAACGCAGTCTACTTTAATTGAAAACCCGGATTTTCAATAGCTGCACGTTTTACAAAAACGTACGTCTTATTTAAAAATATGCAGACATAAGCTGTATTTTCGGATATTTTTATACCTGTTTGAAACCTATCCCTACCAATTTTACCTGTTCAAAAAGGACCGTTCTACAGACAACGCTCTTAAACTGTGAGTCTGTGAGCGATCTTCGTGTAGCAAACTTCGTTCATAATAAAATTGACTTCAACATGGCTGATATAAAATTTGTATTCTTTAGATTTTTAGAGGATGATACCTTTATGACGGTGCCTATATAACGCCTGCTACATTTTAAATAATAAAGTGGGGTATAAAAAAGCTAAAAAATATAACGTGGGGTGGCAATCAGAAGAAGGCAATGCGTATCCTGCATACGTGATTTGTTATGGTGGTAAGTATTTACTTAGTATTTATTTTAGTTTATACATTATTTAGTTAGGTATTGTAGTGGTCGAAAAACATCGTATGAAAAAAATAATTCTCGGAAAAATATTCTTTTTTTTTCGAATGCTGTATCTTCAAAACGAAGCCACTACGAATTTTTGAAAATGTTGACTTTAATGCCCGATTACTTAAACAGAAAAAAAATAATCGATAAAAATTATATCATTTAATAGCCCTTAATAAGTATAATCACGTGATAGAAGAATATTTTTGGCAGTATAAAAGTTGTAAAGATGGCACGTTCTCAAAATTATGGAAAATTTCCAAAAATTATTCTTCGAAATTGTATTCTATTATCTATATGATGCAATTTTGGGATTTGTACTAATTTATTTGTTTTTCTTTATCAGATTACAATTCATGACAAGTAGAAGGAGATGAAGAACAGAAGCAAAGAGGAGGTAATGAAAAGGAAGGAGAAGAAGACATGAAAGGAGAAGAAGACATGGAAGGGGAGAAGACATAGTACGAGAAGAAGACAAGGAAGGAAGATGGAGAAGGAGAGAAGGAAGAAAAAGAAGAAGCGAAATAGAAGAAAATGGAGAAATACAAAAAAATAGAGGAGGATGGATTAATCCATGATTTAATTAATAAATAATTTTGCTAGTTTTCTGTATATTATATATAGTACATATAATGTTCGTTATGAGAATAAATAATAAATTGTAATGTTTTAAGTTTATTCTTCTTATCCTATGCTCCTAACTCCTGGTTAAACCTTGTTAAGATTCCATATGGTAAACGATTATTCAACCTGATAAATATAACCTCATACAACCTCATTTAAAAAAGTTCGTTAATAACCTGATAAAATGTTGTAAATTTCGAACTTGTCGAATTCCGATAAAACCTGGTAAAAGCATTTGCTATATTTCCTGGTTAAACCTTGTTAATATTCAATAAGGTAAACGATTATTCAACCTGATAAATATAACCTCATACAACCTCATTAAAAAAAGTTCGTTAATAACCTGATAAAATGTTGTAAATTTCGAACTTGTCGAATTCCGATAAAACCTGGTAAAAGCATTTGCTATCTTTCCTGGTTAAACCTTGTTAATATTCAATAAGGTAAACGATTATTCAACCTGATAAATATAACCTCATACAACCTCATTACAAAAAGTTCGTTAATAACCTGATAAAATGTTGTAAATTTCGAACTTGTCAAATTACGGTAAAACCTTGTAAAAGCATTCGCTATCTGTCCTGGTTAAACCATATTAATATTCAACAAGGCAAATGCTTGTCTAACCTCTTAAACGCAACCCGATAAAACCACATTAGAATATTCTATAGAATCAACTCGGAATTGCCTGTTTCAAAAACCTCATATAAACCTTACACACATATTTCTATAGGGTTGTGTCAGGCGACTTTCAGTAGGGTGGCGAAAAACCTTTCATATGTAATGTTTGTGATTATAGAGCTAGAGTAAAATATACCTTAAAAAACCATATGAAAATGCATACTAGTGAAAACCCTTTCTAATGTAATGTATGTGACTATAGGTAGTATACTATTCTTTATTGTTTTTTTGTGTTTTATGATTGTCAACATAAATAAGTTAGATTAAGAGCACCATTAAAAGCTAACAAATAAATTGGACTATCTACATTACTGTAGATGACATACAAAGAGTTTTTAATAACATGAGAGTTCATTTGTGTTTACAAAGCAATGGCACTCATTTTGAGCAGCTATTGTAATTTATAAATTAAATATCTTTTTCTGGTAATGTATGCAATAAATTAAGCTAACTACAGTTAAAACTTATTTTTTGTACAGGTATTTCTGTAATATAAGTAGACTTTGACGTATTCTTAGCCCTCGGGCTCAAAATTACGTCTTGCGCCATAAAAGCCTCTTTACACCCTTAATACATAAATAACTATTAAAACAGCTAAAATCGAAAATAAATATTTTTTGCTTAAGGCTATAAAGAGGATTAGTGCCTAAATTTTATTTTATGCTACTTGTTGCCGTTATAACCTTTTATGTAGTAAATAGAAGCATGAATTAAATTATTCGAATTTACAGAAGTAATTGTAAAGAAAATAGATAGATAAGAGTAAAAATTGGTGAAAAGGATGGCTTGAAATCAGTACGGTTTTTGCTTAATCAAAACTCATCGATTTTGAATAAATTAAAAAAAAAACATGATCTTTTGAGAAGTGAAAACTTTAGTTTTTTCATATTTATAATGTTCTCTTTCTTTGGAACAAAGAAAAACACAAAAGTAAAATTTATGTTATAATGATAATAATAATGTAAGATTAAATTACTTGTAAGTATTGTATTAGTTATTATTTTACGTGTGAAATACCGACGGGTATTGTAACACTGACCGGTCTTGTCTGTGTCTGTAATACCAAACAACTTTTTAGCCATTAGGATTATTATTTCACATGATGAGTGTAAATAAAATGCATGTGCTGTATGCTCGGTTTCTAAATTAGGAATGTGTCATGAAAATGTGAGACTTATGCTAATAATGTAACATTATGTTTATTATAAATACTGTGTTAACTATTAAGATCATTATGGTACATGTGAAATGTAAATAAAACACCTATGAGTGTTGTGTGCAGATTTAATGTGTTACAATAAATATACATACAGTGAGTTTTTCTTTTATGTATACATATCAGCTATGATACTTTTATAAAAATCATGTCAATGCATTGTTTTACTGCAATCTGTAGGCAACCAACTATACACTACATTTCACAGCTTCAATTTTTGAAAAGAATAGTCTGCTGTGGAAACAGTAATCAAATTGTTTAATGTCAAATTAATAGCAATTAGTTTTTTTAGTTTAGCATAAAATTTGTATATTGTCGATATTTTAGGTTTTTAAAATAATAGTTTTATTAAAAAAAATTTGATATTGAAATAATTTTGCGTTTATTCATAAACATACTCATTGAACATAACCTCACACTACGAGGAATAACCTTTCACTCCCTATTATTTTCTGTACAGTTGGTTGCCTATAGATTGTTGTAAAACAATGCATTGACATGTTTTTTTTATAAAAGTATACATAGCTGATATGTATACATAAAAGAAAAACTCACTGTATATATGTATTTGTTTTTTTGTTTGTGAAATTTGACACTAAATTCTGGGGGTTTTCGTTAATATATTCAAGGGGGAATTTTTTGTCATCAGATTCTAGGGGAATTTTTTGTCATCAGGTTTAGGTTGGCAACAGTGGTGGGCCTAGAATCGGTCATATATACCTACTAATTGAAACAATGTTCACAGTTGTTTCTTGCAAAAACAGGTGACAATGCTTCCTGTGATGTCTGGATTTCTTGAAATGGCCTAGGTTCCTTCTTAGAATCTAATTATTATATAGATATTTGTATATCTAGTTTAAATTAGCTATATACCGTTAGATAGAGGATAAAATTAGCTTTCTAAAAATATGTAGATGTAGATCTAGAAAACAAAACAACAAACCAAACACCCTGTACATTCCAAAAACATTTTCACTAGTCCATTTATTGCAGTCTCTCGGTATACGGTAAAATAATCCAAAGAAAAAAATCTAAGCAAAACAATCCAAGAAAAAAAATCCAGGTTGTACAGGTACTGTTTTGCTGTTTTTGGCGATTTTATGTTTTTATTTTGCTTTATTAGTATGTTGTTTCTTTTGAAAATTAGAGAAAAACTTCGTCAGTTCATAAATTATTATTGTTGAAAACCAGAAACTTTCTTACTTAAGTAACTTTTAAGATTGCAGCCAAGGCTTACTTATTTTTCAAAACTTGTTTATATCTGATAATATAATAAACATGTAAATTAAATCTTTAAGCCCCAAATATGAAAATGGGTCCTACCTACTTCAATTTTCAACAATAATGTATGAACCGACGAATGTTTTCTCCAATTTATAAAACAAGTATGAAACACAAAAAGACAAAATAAAAATTGTAAAAAAATTCAAACACGCTAAAAATTCAGAAAAAGGCTAATTGAAATTTGGGTTGTAGAAGCTCTAAATCGGGTTTTAATTCGATTTTAAAACGGTTTCTAATCTCCAGTTATGTTATGTTTTCCTCTAGGTATTTTATCCTAGTTTTTTTCCGTAAGTATTTTTTCCTTAGGTTTTTTTCCTAGATTCTACCACAGATAAAGTTAACACTACAGATATACGACCCTTTATACAACATGTCCGCCCATATTTGGAGACGAAATTAGCGTTAGTTTGGCTACAACGCGCCGGGCCAATTTTAGGGCGCTGCTATCGCTATTTGTTTATTACTGTTGAAATATGTTGGAAATTGTTTTATCGCGGATTTGAGTGCATCTGTCACATCATGAATATAATTTAAGTAGAATTGGCTTCAATATTAATTATTTACGAAAAATTGCGATTTGACAATTAAACATGGCAGATGGCTGTCTAACTTTTGGTTTGAATATGTGCTAAGTAATCTGCTCAATTACAGTCATCTGTGACTTAATTATAAATTGTCATTGTAGCGCCATCTTTTTACAGATTATTAATTATATATAACAAGCTGCCGATAGCTCACATATTTACCGTATATCTGTAGTGTTAACCTTATCTGTGGTTATACCTATGAGACTATGAAAGTGAGTAAATGGAAAAAAAGTTCACGGAAAAAAGTCCTGGAAAGTAAAATTAGTCCGGCAAACGATTATTATTTATACAGAGTGAGTCAAAAGTATGGAGACACCGATTTGCTGTCGTTAATATTCCTTTTATGAGAAAATGTTCAATACAAAAGTTTTTTATGAAATTTTTATCTACATATTGATATAACACGAAAAAAAATTTTATATTCAATTGTTTTTGAGTTATGACTTTACGCGATATTTTTTTAAATGGGAACCGAAGAAATGTTATGCAAACCCATAACCAAATTTTTATACCATTGTAAAGAGAAAAAAATTTTCTATCGAATGGTGGTATAACATTAATCGGTTTCCATTTAAAAAAATATCGCGTAAAGTCATAACTCAAAAACAATTGAATAACAAAAGTTTTCGTGTATATCAATATGTAGATAAAAATTTCATAAAAAACTTTTGTATTGAACATGTTCTCATAAAAAGAATATTAACGACAGCAAATCGGTGTCTCCATGTTGGTTGCTTTTTTATTGTCAAGGTTTTTTTTCGTGGCTTTTATTCAATACTTTTTATTCCGATTACCGAAACCCCACATGCAGAAATATTTTACGTTGCGTCCCTCATCAGTTACGGCTGACAAAGCTGATTATACACGAGCGCGCGAGTGGGCATTATGGGCTTTTTGTTGGGCGTGGTGGTCTTATAAAATAATTGGGCGTTGTGGACACATTGGGCATTGTGTCTCTCATTACATTTGGGCATTGTGTCTCTCATTACATTTGGGCATTGTGTCTCTCATCACATTTGGGCTTTGTGGCCGGGTTGGGCGTTGTGTCCCTTATGGCTTCTGACCGATAAAACCGATTCTACACAGGCGCGGTTGGCATTATGGACCTTTTGTTGGGCGTAGTAGCCCTATAAAACAATTGGGCGTTGTGGACATATTGGGCTTTATGGACCCGTAGCAGTTTGGGCGTTATGGTCATACTGGGCATTATGGCACTACCGAATAATTAGGCGTTATGGGCACGTTGGGCATTGTGTCTCTACTTATTTTTGGGCTTTGTGGTCGTGTTGGGCGTTGTGTCCCTTTCCAGCCATTGGGCTTTGTGGACATTCTTTGGGCATTGTGGCCTTTTTTTGCGTTGGGCGTTGTGGTCCTTGGGCGAAGTGTCCTAGACCCTGGACACTTCGCCCAAGGAGCACAACGCCCAACGCAAAAATAATCCCACAATGCCCAAATAATGTCCAGAACGCCCAATGACCACATCGCCCAACACGACCACAAAACCCAAAAATAAGTAGAGACACACTGCCGAACGTGCCCATAACGCCCAATTATTCGGTAGTGCCATAATGCCCACTATGACCATAACGCCCAAACTGCTACGGGTCCATAAAGCCCAATATGTCCACAACGCCCAATTGTTTTATAGGGCCACTACGCCCAGCAAAAGGTCCATAGTGCCCAACCGCGCTCGTGTAGAATCGGTTTTATCGGTCAGAAGCCATAAGGGACACAACGCCCAACCCGGCCACAAAGCCCAAATGTTGATTAATGAGAGACACAATGCCCAATTATGCAGGAGAGCCATAAAGTCCACTATGACCATACCGCCCAAACTACTACAGGTCCATAAAGCCCAATGTGTCCATAAAGCCCAATGTGTCCACAACGCCCAATTATTTTATAAGACCACAACGCCCAATTAAAAGCCCATAATGCCCACTCGCACTTGTGTAGTTGGATAATTAGTTGAAATGTAATTTTTATTTTACAATATGGTAAGCTATTTAGAAATTTTTTAAAATATAAATTTATTTTTCGAAATATATATAAATGTTTGTCTATTAAATAATTTCCAAGTCCCAACTCGATTTGGCAAAACGTAACTTTTTATTAATGATCTAATTTGATCTTGTTTGGTTTCTCATTTTTTGGCTGCTGCTGGAAAGTTATAGTTTATCTTCGATTTTAAGGAAGACCTAAAAGTAACTTAGTTAGAAAGTTTCTGGTTTTCTAAATTTAATATTTTACTTAGCGACTTTGTTTGTCTACTTTTATATTTTTCAATAATAATTAATTTTCTTAGGAAAATGTTAAGTCAGTTTGTTTGTTTATGATAATTCAAAGAATATATTTATTAGTGCCATCCTTCTTAGTATTTAGAATTTTCTAAAGAATTAAATTGCTTGAAAGGTGGTATTATGAATGATGCACAAATATAAGCATTGTAGAAAAAACAACGAAATCTTTAAACCTTTATATAAAAGTAACTTACTGTTTATCCTAAAATCTTAACACAAATTGTTTGTGAAATACTTTCTCTAAAAGTGGTTTTAATTATAATTCCATTTTACGAAATACTGATTCATGCCTGCCCTTTTAATGTGGAACATCCTGTGTAAACGAAAATAATTTTAAAATGTTCGCAAATTGTCAAGTACCCCACTTGTACAATATACAGGGTGTTAATGAATTGGAGGAACAAATTTCTAGGGCTTGCAAAACACAACAAAGCAAACAACTTCTGTTAATAAAAATGTGGTCAAAAAAGTTTCTTTTCAGGGATAGAGCTTCTCAAAGATTCTTTAAGAAGCGCTTAAATGTAGGCAACTCAATTTACTACCTACTATTTGTTTCCATAACGACGGACATTAATACAGGATAAATAAAGCCCCCTTTCCCACTTTTCAGATTCAAATTAAATTTAAAATGAATTATTAATTAACAAAATGTTTCAAAACTAAGCAATAGAAAAAAGCAAAATTACAAAGCAAAAATCAACTATTTGAAAAATTTACAATAACTAATTCCAAAATTAACAAAGTTATAGTAAATGTTCAAAATGTCGCCCCCCAGCTTCTACACATGAAGCACATCTACGAAGTAAATTCCTGCGTACCAAATATACCAGGAGTCTGTTCAACTTCTTCACATGCAGCAAGAATACGTTCCGTAAGTTCTTCTACAGTTTCAACTGGGGTAGCATACACTAACGTTTTAACACAAAAAGAAATCAAGTGGGGTCAAATCAGGAGAACGTGCCCGAATGTGGAGGCTACGCCACATGCCCTCCTTGACCTATCCATCTGTTGGGAAAAGTGTTATTTAAAAATTCCCCGACTTCCGCCGAAAAATGAGCAGGTGCTGCAGCCACATTTGAGGTGGAACATTTTCCTCGTCACTAAACAGAACGTTTACTTGGAATTCTGGATCCTCATTACACCGCCGCAGAAATTCGTGGCAAAATTCTGCCCTTCTGGGAAAATCTGCTTGAACCATGGCTTGTACCTTCTGTGGATGGTACGGATGTAGCTGCTGCTCATGTAGTACCTCCCACACTGAAACATGGTTCACTCCCATTTCATGAGCGATGGCTCGTGAACTAGTAGAAGGATTTTCAGCCACTCTCTCCAAAACTCCTTCCTCAAAATCCACCGTTCGCCTTGTTCTAGTAGCTCCACAGTTGTGTCTGTTGACAACGAATGTACCTTCCTTCCGCAGCCGACGTGAAACTACACTAAAGCCCTTGTGCGATGGATGATTCCTATTCGGAAAATGTTCTTGGTACAGGCGAGCAGCTTCGCGTGCGTTACCCCAAGCAGCTCCATACATGAACATCATGTCATGCTGTTCAGCAAAAGTATAATTCGCCATAACACAAAAATACAAAACAGAACGAAAATAACGAAGAAAATATTATCAAAAAATCACAGAACGAAAAAAGCGAATTATAAAAGGACAGAAAGAAACGAATGTAAGGAAAGTCAAAAAATATCACAAAAATATCGAATTGTGTCAAAATTGACGTTATTTGAATGCACGTATGTATAGATCGTTTTTTTTCAAAATTTCGTGTGACCTGTGCAAAATAATTGAAAAATCAATTTGGGTTGCCTATTTTCAGGTACTTCTTAAAGAATCTTTAAGAAGCTCTATTTTCTAAAGAAAACATTTTTGACAGCACATTTATTAACAAAAGTTGTTTGCTTTGCTGTGTTTGCAAGCCCTAGAAGTTTGTCTTTACGATTCATTAACACCCTATTTGATAACTTATACCGTGTGTACAAAAAGTAATTACACAAGGGTTGGCCATGGAAAATAAATTTTCTGTCTTTGCATGCTTTAAAATTTAACTGTCATCACTATGTCAGTGTCACTACAAATAACAAATTACAAGCTTAACCTAAAATTTTAAGTAACATCATGTTTTGTTTGTGTAAATTCTAAAGCATGCAAAGACAGACATTTTATTTTCCATGGCCAATTGTAACTACTTTTTGAACACATAGTGCTTAACAAAGGAGGTATCAAAGAATTTCGCATCGTTGGGACACCCTGTATAGTCAAGGCCAATAGAAATAATGCGATTTCACAACTAATCGGTGAACAGCATTATAAGGTCTATGTCACGCTGCGTGGAATCGGCATAAGTAATGCCTGCATCTTAGCATTACAAATGACAAGCATTTTTGAGGTTAGTTTAACTGTGAAACGCAAAGTTGGTTGTTAATAATTTTATTCCTGTTTTTAGCAGAGGTAAAATGAGTGAAACCGCAGGAAACTGGTGTTTAATTGAAAGTGATCCAGGAGTGTTTAGTGAATTAATTAGAGAATTCGGTAAATATTTTATTACATTCCTCTATGGCTGTAGTCTCTAACCTCGCTTTATTTTCCAGGTGTAAAAGGTGTACAAGTCGAAGAATTATGGAGCTTAGACGGAGAACAATTCGAAAATTTAAAGTAAGAAAATTTATATTTTTCATTGATTTTGTTTAGTATTTGTAATCGAAGGAAATATACAAGTATGAGCACTAAATTTCAAATTTTCAGACCAATTCATGGCTTGGTATTCTTATTCAAATGGGCAAAAGATGATGAATGTTCAGGCACGATAGTTCAGGATAGTAGATTGGATAAAATTTTTTTTGCAAAGCAAGTAATAGAAAATGCATGTGCTACCCAGGCAATTTTAAGTATCTTGTTGAATTGTCGACATTCAGATTTAAAATTGGGGACAACCCTAACAGAACTTAGAGATTTTTGCCAAGGGTTTGATGCAAATATGAAAGGTCTGACAATAAGTAATTCTCCAGTCATAAGGTCTGTGCATAACTCGTTTGCTCGTCAGACCCTATTTGAATTTGATAATTCCATGTCGGCTAAAAACGATGACGTATTCCACTTTGTGGGATACATTCCGATTGATGGACGATTATACGAATTAGATGGTCTTAAATCAGGCCCGATTGATTTAGGCCCAGTTGCAGCTGATACAGAATGGACTGATGTTGTTAGGCCCATTATAACTAAAAGAATACAGAAGTAAGTTATTCATCAAAATTGCACTAGCTGTATTTAAGTTTGTTTGCATTTTAGGTATAGTGAAGGAGAAATTCACTTTAACTTAATGGCTATAGTGTCCGATAAGAAAATGCTATACGAAAGACAACTTCAAATGCTTCAAAAACAGATTGAAGATAGCGGAATGGAAACGGATGCCCAACAAACTGAATTAGCACGGTTGAAGTTATTAATTGAAGAAGAGGAAAATAAACAGCGTCAGTATCAAATTGAAAATATTAGAAGGAAACATAATTATTTACCATTAATCGTAGAAATATTGAAACTTTTGGCCAAAGAAGGTAAACTTATGCCTTTGTATGAAAAAGCCAAAGAACGAACTTTGAAGAAACAAAAACAGAAGGCTAAACTGGCATAATCAAATTTTTCTTTCCAATAGTAGAAAAACCTGATGTTTTTGCATGTTTAACAGGGTGACCACTTAAAACTGCTTTTTAAATTCCCTGCCTGATAAACTTCAGTTTTCCCCGACTCATTTTTATAGTACAAAAGCCAATTTCAACTGTTTTCTTTTTAATAAAAACTGTAACCCAACAGAAAAATTAACAAAGTAAACTTAAATTATTTTATAGCAAATGGAAATTTTTCAACAAGCATAACAAAATACAACATCTAAGCTTTAAGGAAAAACCAAATGAAATAAATATAAATTTTATAAACATATACCTAGGTAACAAAATTTTCGTTTTGCAGGCAAAAATAAAAATATTAAAATAATTGCGTTTTACAGAATTTTCCCTGACTATTTCGTGAAATTCTCTGACTTTACGTTGAAATTGGTACAATTTCCTGATTTCCCTGACCAAAATAAAAAAAAATCTGAATTCCCTGACTTTTCCCTGTTTTCCAGAAAAGTGGCCACCCTGTTTAAGTAATAGTTTTTGAAAAAAAAAAAAATATTCAAATTTTTAATCTGTCGAAGTAATGTTAAAGAGTCAACTGTTTTCTGAAATATTTTCATTATATTTTAATTTCTAATTTGTGTTTTATTTCTACATTAGCAGAAGTATTGCCCTAAAATATTGCCACAGATGATGATAAAGCCATGCACAAATACAAGGCGAATCATTTAACTGCTGCCTCACTTTTATTTCCTAAGCTATTGAGCTATCAAGTTTTTACCGTACTCGCCGCTATACAAAGTATAGCCCCTCACCCTCGTCATCGATTATTGTTTTTTCAAAAATTGCGAATTTCATCTTCAAAATTGGTGTTAAACAATAGGAACAGCTTTTCGTTGAGAAAACACCACTGAGAGGTTTCCTTTTGGTCGTTTACCTGAACAGTTTATTTGAGAAGTCGCCAAAAAAACGATAAGCCGAAAATTGTATGGGATGTGAAATAATTGATTTTGAGATTTCACGAAGATAAATATTGGTTGCAAGTAGAAAATACCAAATATCATAAAATCTGGCTACTCTTTCAAAAAATTGGGGGGTGGGGAGGGGTGTTCTACTTCAATACAGACACGCTCGAAAAAGGAGCTCACATTCGTATTCTACACATGTCGAACAGCCATTCTGCACAAGCGCGAACTTCCTACCGCCCCTCCAGTGCTTCCCCACAAGGATATTTCGATATTTTAAAAATATACGAATTTTGGCTTGCAGATCTATATAACAATAGGAACAATTTTCCTTTGAAGAAACACCTTTGGAAGGTTTCCTTATGGTCGATTACCTGAACAGTTTAATTTGAAACTTTCAGAGATTTTCAATATTCTCAATAATTTTGAAAATATTTAAAATTTCCAAAAACTTTCAAAAATTGGAAACAATTATCAAAATTTTAGATTTTCAAATTTAAAAAAATTCAATTCAAAAATATTTAAAATTTTCAAAAATTTGTATAACTTTCAAAAATTTTAAAAATCTATAATTTTCCTACTGCCCTCCAGTACCCACCTCCCCCCCCCCCCCTTCCCCAAACACACACAAGGATTTTCCAAAAATATATGAATTTGGAGTTTAAAATCAGTATGAACATATTAAATGACAATAGGAACAACTTTCTATTAAGGAAGCACCTCGGCGAGGTTTCCTTATGGTTGATTACCGGAACAGTTTAATTTCATAACTTTCAAAATATCTTCAATATTCTCAGTAATTTTGAAAATATTAAAAACTAGCTGGGCCCGGTCCGCGTTGCTGGTCCTAAGTAAGCCTTTTTTGTTGTATCTGTAGCTGCGGATATATTTCGACGCCTCACTGGTGGCATTTTTTCCAAAGAAACTATCGCTTTGAATTCAATTATTTTTCGCAAAATATCAATTTTCAATACGGAACGTGATACACAGCACAACTGTCAAACTAAACGTCACACAGTGACAGTCATATGTTGATATCGAGACTCAAATGTTTGTGAGGGACGATTTTCGTTCAATTTGATCAAAATGAATTAAAAATCATGAGAATTGTCTGAGTTCAAGTGGGAACATGACTTTGGCATTGTACCATTCCGGTTTTTCCATCCAAAAAAATTTCGTTTTTTCCTAATTTTTCGAGTTTTCCGAGTTTTCCACTTCGATTTTTCCATTTTTCTCTTCGAAAAGCCATTCAAAAACGAAAACATACAAAATCTCATACAAAAATACCATACAAAATCATCTTGTATATTTTCCGAATTTTCCGACTTTTCCGGTGCATTTTCCCAAAATTTTCTTTCATACAAACCTTGCCCTGACAATTACGAACACAACAAAAAAAAATGAACCTAATCGGTCGAGCCATTCTCAAGTGATGATGTACCAAACATGCGGCAATTGATTTTATTTTCCGAATTTTTTGAGTTTTCCGAGTTTTCCACTTCGATTTTTCCATTTTTCTCTTCGACATTTTTTGATCGATAGATGCCGACCGATGCATCTGTTAAACTACAATTGCGGCGCGCGAACTGTCAAACGCGCGAACTGTCAAATATTCGTTAAGTTTTCTTAAATTTTCTAATTTTCTGCGCAATTTTCTTAATTTTTCTTTCCGTAAGAACCTTCTACAAAGTATTAGCAAACTTAAAAAAAAATATGAATGAAATCGGTAAAGTCGTTCTCAAGTTATGGCGTGACCAAGGGAAATAGTGATTCATTTTTATATATATATAGATTTTCAAAAACTTTTTTATACAATTTTCAAAATTTTAAAAAATTTTAGAATTTCAAAAATTTTTCAAAAAAAGAGCTAAATTTTTTTAATTTCCAAAAATTTGCTCAACTTTCAAAAATTAAAAAATTATAATTTTCCCACTGCCCCCCCCCCCCATAACGATTTTTGATATTTAAAAAATATATCAATTTTGGCTCCAAAATCGATATGAACATGTTAAATGACAATATGAACACTTTACTTTATAGCTTTTAACGTTTCTAAAATTTTTGTGCACAGTAACATTGTATCTCGATAGGGCTATCAAAATAAAATATTTAAACGTGATCTGTCAACCTGGTTTTGAGTAATAAGGCGCTAAAGCAAAATTTTCTAAAATTCACAGCGACCGCAATTTTAAAGCTAGGAGTTAGGAAAGCTAAAGTTAGGAAAAAAGCGTTGGATTTGCCTAAAGTCTTATATCAGATTTCGTTTTCAAATTTATAAATTTGGTTTAGGAAAAAAATGCTACCAAAAACATGGGATGCAACGGATATTCGGTTTTTATCCGTTATCCGGCCATTTCACCGAATATTCGGTTGGGTCCGATAATATGAAATATCCGGCCGGAGATTTTTCTTTAAGTAAAAGAGATTATGCCTGCAATTTGATTTGAAAGTATAGACAAAAACAAAAAGTAAGAAAATAAAAAACCCTTAATTCCAGTATTTTGCAGATCTGCATAAAATGACTAAATTTATATTATTGAGATCAGCATTTATGCGAGTTAAAAATTTGAAATGATTTCAAACAACATAAATAAGTATTATTTATTAAAACCACGAAGTAATATACCGTGTGGCCGCAAGAACAGGTAACAATCGGTCATTTACTCAATTTTTAAATTATTAATTTCAAATTTTTTCTGGGTAACATACACATAAAAATGCATATTACTACATAAAACGGTGTTAATTTGGACTTCCGGTTTAACCGGAAGTGGTAACAGTTTTTTTTATTTTTAATGGAACACCCCATCTATTTTCTCATATTTGTTGTATAACATAAGGAGGTTGCATGAACCGCTTGTTGCTATGATATGCAAGTCTCAATTTTGCAGTACATGTGAGAGAGAGATCCAAGACAAGGAACCTATAAAATGCACTCTATCGTCAATCGTTAATATTATATTTAAATGTCGATAAAAATCATATAATGTTGGGTTATGTCAGTTGATTTCTTGATGGTGTCGGATCTATCAGTACAGAACATGTTTTAGTTTTAACAATTGTTGAAAATTATAAATTCTTGTAATTACAATCAAATTCCTTGACAGATTTCAAATCTTAATTGTAAACAAAAAAGAATATTAGCTAATCAGCACAAGCACATCCTTGAAATAGTACATTTAGTAGTTTCTTTGTCTCGGTGCTCTCTCTCTAAAACACTACAGAATAAGGCCATAGGGTTCGTGCATACTCTTTAAGTATATATTATGCTCTGTGATTAAAACCTAAATTTTACATTTAAGCTGAAACTACTTTGAAAGTAAACATTATGCCGGATAATCCGGTATCCGGCTGAGCAACCGAATACTGAATATCCGGCATTTTAAAAAAGTACTGCTTGCTGCATCCCTATCTAACTTTCGCTTCTGGATTCGGGTTTTTTTAAAAGCTTATTATGTCAGTGAATTTTTGATATACCCCCAAATTCGAAAACTCAAAATCCGATCATCTGTTTGATAGTTATGATGCACCACAGACAGACATGTTTGAAAAAATTTTTTGGGTTCCTGGAGGTCCAAAACATGTATTTTCGTCAAAATCTCGATTTCGAAAATGTTGATGAAATCAATACAGTATACGAAGAAAAGTAAAAATTAGTGAACCTGGAAAGTTCAAAAAAAAAATTCCGTTTCTCTTTGGCTTACTGTTCCAGAACGTCCTCTCAAATTAATAAAATTTTGTTTTTGATAAAAATAGTAGGTACCAAATAACATGTCTGACTACAATTACTGGTTAGTTTTTAAAAAGGCGTTTACTTGGTGAATTTTGGTTGTATCCGAGTATTTCAAATTACATTAAAATTGATCCAGTACTTTCAGAGATTTTGACGCAGTTCAAAGATACGCACATATGTTTTGCAAACACCACTTTTGGGTTCCTGCAGGTCGAAAACTTGTATTTTTGTCGAATTCTAAGAATAATGTTTTTTCATATACCCTGAAGTATGAAAAAGTAAAAGTTTATTAAGTTATTTATTATTACAATCAATTAATCTGTAAGAAAACTAATACATTGCATGAATACATTTTGCTAACTAAATTAAAATGCATACCCATGTCAAAAATACAATATCAAAATGATTTAAGTACCTAATTCTATATTATATTGATTTTTTTAATGTAAGTTAATCTTTGCTCGTTTTTTTTTCATGTTTTCTCTGTATGTGTCTCGCCAAAGTGTCCTTCCGTGTACTGCTATATTCACAGTGGCCACACTTGAACATTTCTCCCTTTGTATGAGTTGCTTTGTGCCTGTCCAATTTATACTTATCACAAAAACTAAGTTTACATTTGTCACATTGATAAGGTTCGTCTCCTGAATGCATGGTGATTGTGTGATTTTTCAAAGCAGTCTTATTTGCAGTTGCAAACTTGCAGTCATTACACTTAAACATCTTGTCTTCATGTATATACATGTGTTTTTTTAAATTGCTCTGGTGGGCAGTGTTAAATTCGCATTTATCACATTGATATGGTTTTTTTTCTAAGTGAGTCACCAAATGCGATTCTAGATTACTTTTTACTGAAGTGCTGTAATCACATTTGTCACAGACATAACATTTATCATTATTGTGAATTCGCATATGCCTTCCAAAATTACTGTTTATTGTTGTGCTATAATCGCAAATGCTACATTGATATGAAGCAGACTTTGTCTTCATTTTCCATATTGGTTTTTTGACCGATTCTTCTGCATGTTTGGTATTTTCATTTTCATTGTGAATAAACACTGAGGTAATATGTTCTTTAAGCTCCGTATCAGGCACATCAGATTGTAATTGTATTCCTTTGCGCTTGAGTTTTTGTGTTGTCGATTTGCTCCGAAGTTCCATCTTATGTTCTAACGGTTTAGTTTCTTGATCCTTCTTTACAGAAACAAAACTTTTAGTTGTTGCGGTATTTTCAATGTAGTTGAGGATACGTTTGTTTGCGAATCGACACTAGGATATAAATGCATAAGCCGATTTTAATGCACTACAACATGAGTTATTGGATTATTAACCATGTAGAAAACCTAAAAATTTGTAAAACTACTTTATATTTATTAAAAATTTAAATATGTATGTTACATACCGCATCGGAAACACAAAACGTGAGCTTCCTTCTAATTTCTGTGGACCCGATGCCACCCTCTAACAATATAATTTAAATCCTTGCAAACAAAAATAAAACAATTTTTGCCATTTTACAGCTGCAGTTAACTTTATAGTTTTTTAAAAAAGATCATATGAAAAATAATAGTACATTTGTTAATCGGTATGAGGATTACAACCACGTGCACAAAACACTTTGCCGTTACCACGTTTAAACTTTAAAAAATATAAGGTTAGAAATATAACGAACAAGTACATAGATAGAGGAATTAACTTTGGAACTTGGAAGTGTCTTCAGTTGTGTCTACCCGATCATTTGACGGCTGTATATCCTATCCGCTATTGCCACCCGCAATAGATGGCGCTTTTAAATTTAAAATGGTTGTGTTTAAAAAGAAAAACAAACCACTTGAGCTAAGTTTGTATAGTGTACAAATTTGTCGTTATTTAAAATTTAAAGAATCAAAATTGGTATGGCTCACAGAAAATTTCCCTGATGCATATTTTTGAATATTAAGATAAACGAAGGCGACTAATTAAAGTAGGAGAGGCACCTTTTATGGCAGCCCACTTTATAATGTGTAGTTCTAAAAATAGAAGCGGGCAATGCAATATTTTAATCAAACGCTGTACTACCATCCACGCTTAGGAGTTTTTGAACCTTTAGTGAATGTTAGTACTAGTAGGAAATAGTTTTGTATAAATTTTATTGCGAGTATTCATGTTGAAAAATAAATTGAAAAGCTGAAAACATTGAATGAAATTTTCGGCTTATGTTTACAAGCGTAGGAACTTTATTCACGTCTTCTTGAAAATAATAATATAGTAAGTAATGCAGCAGCCGCCAAATGGGAGTGTTAACACTTTAAAGTGTATACGCAAAGCCGAAGTTTTGCTCGCTGCAATGGCCTATGCCTTTTATAATTCTGGGTTTTTATGCGGAACTAAGTGCAATGAAATTTCTTTACTGCAATAGGCGTTACACTGAGATGCCGAACAAAGTCTTTTTAAGGTAGGAGTCATTTAAAACGTATTTATGTTTAAATTTTCATTTAAAACAATCTTGTTGCATCTAATGGCTAAACACGTTGTCGTCCTTCTTATTGTAGTTCCAAATTTCACCGCCAGGCGTCAGCCACTTTGTTGGCGAACGCGGATTGATAACGATCATGTTTTTTAACGTTCGTGGCGCGCATTATCGAATTATATTGAATTCAATCTGAACTTCAACCAACGATGAATGTCATTGGGATGTTGGTGTCTCAGAAATAGTATGGGGTAGGACAAACACGCGAAATAATAGTACAAAACATACACATTATGAACTTATGTTCGCTAGCAAAGGTAACTTGCTTCAGAATTTAGAGCCACGTAAAGCACGGCAGTAAAAAGAGATAAAGCTTATAAAAATTTGACAGCTGTAGCTTATGAAAAAGTTATACTGCAGACACACTTAAAAAATATCACCCTGTATGGTCAAAGGTCAGCCCAGTTTCCAAGGCAGCAGGCGCTATCTACGTAAACGTAGTATATGATCTAAGACTCTATACGAGTCCCCTTATAACATGGTAAATTTTGTTTGTATGATTGGCTGCTATGATTATTTAGTTTATTTACGTTGGTAACAGCGAAGTTTGACATTGATATTTACGTAGGTGATCAATACTTCAAAACGTAAATAAATTCAATCAGCTACTGACTGCGTTAAGTAAATCCAATAATAATTGGGTCATAACGTAGTTGCATAATGGCAGAACTTCAGAGTTCTTTACCTCCTGGCTGGGATTGTCAGTTTGATAGAAAATCAGGAAAATAGTAAGTATAGAATAATATAATATATTTACATCAAAAATAGGTTAAAACCTAATCATTACAAATTCATACAAAGAATAAAGAAATTAAATAATTCCACCCAAACCCAATATACATCTTTGGGAAAAATGATATAAGAAATAAAAAATAAATCATATATCTTATAAGTTAATAATTAGTAACACGAAAAAACAATAATACATTATCGAATGGAATGTTATAATTTGTTTACTTATACTAGTACTTATTAAATGCCTTGCTAATATTTTAGTTATTACATTAACCACTATACCAAAACTACTACATGGGAGGATCCGAGACATCTTCATAGACCTCGTCATGGAACTACTGCTCATCACACTTCTGGCCCAGTGGAGCATATTGCGTTACAGGTATGTGATCTTGTAATTATGTTTTTGTTACTAAATGTCCACTACTACTACTACTTTATTCAGAACATCTTCATTAATACTCATTAATTTGTAATTATTAACATTGTTTCAAGAGTTTTGTGGTTTCTTTATCTGCTTATTTTATTACTATTTTGTGGCTTAATCAAAGCTAAAAGTTAATAATACAGAGCGAGCAACGAGAATTGCACATTTTTTAGTGCAAATAGCAACGGTTTTTAAAGAACAAAGATTCGTTAATCTAGTTTATTGTTTACACATTATTTTTCAAAAACTGCATATTCTAAATTGCTTTTTGTCACAATTTATACACTGTTCTAATCTTTGTGTGAACTCCCACTTAACTCACTGCAGTAATTATAATGATTTTTTTAAAAGAATATGAACATAAATAATTTAAGGGAGAAAAAATTTAATACAAGAACATAAAAACTTACCACTTTTAGGCATAAGATTTATAACCGAGGAAACCGTATGACTCAAAACTTGGGCACAAATTGAAACTTTCATTTTTTTTAAATTTTTGTGGTGTCGACATGGTACCCTGTCGGTTTAGGCATTACTTTTAAATGTCCACTAGTAGCATCCAACTGCCAAGCAGTATATACATTCTGCCATTTCGCTATTTTGTTAAAGCCTTTACATTCAAAACAAATACTTTTATCAAGCATATTGTTACGCACTCTCTTTAATAAGTGAGGGGGAGTCATAAAAGGGATAATTTTTTGAGCATCAATTTCAAAAGTGTATTCATAAATAGTTTTCCCTTTTCTTAAATATGCTGTTTTTGTTTCTTCAACCAATGTTAGCGCCTTAATCACATATGGTTCCTACGATGTTAATGCAAAATTTTCTTGCAGCAACAATAATTTGTTATATTGTATTCGTAATTTGTGGGCCTTCTGCTGCACCTTTTACAAATTGATAAACAATTGGTTGTTTCTATCGCCTTGCAATCACTGTCAGTATATATACCTTCAAAAACGTGAAACAAGTCATGAAGATAAATTATTACGTGTGCATAATACGTACAGACCACCCACGCACTATCTTTTACGGCTTAACTATTGAATCTAGATGGATAGGATAAAAAGTTTATTATATAAATCAAATACGAGGTATTCAGTAAAAATATTTATAAATTTTTGAGGCTCCAGAAGGGGTGGTGTTAAGGAGAGGGGGCTAGTGGGGTTTATCGATATTTTCAAATACGAAGGTAAATCAAGTCATACCCCGTTTAAAATCTCTTTTTAAACCCAGTAGCTTAAAGTAAAGATAATATTGATTGCTCAAACCGTTTCAAAACGGCGGTCAATTATATAAAAAAAGGCGGCCATTACATAAACCTTTTTTCAATCGTATATGAAGTACTGTACCAAGAAAATTGATACTGATCGTTAAAGTCCCATTAAGTAGCTTTCCAACGATGTACCACACGAGGACAAAAGTACATTCAAAAGACATTATCTCAAAAATCTTTAACGGGGCGAGGGGTCAAGTTATACCTCATATTAAAGGCCCAATTAAACTGAACAACTTCCGTATTTAAAGTTTTTTGATATCTCTCATCGTTATTTTCTTTTTTTTTTATTGGTTGGGTTTGAAAAGATCTTTTGAATTAGGTATGACTTAACTTACTTTCGTATATGAAAATCTCGAGAAACCCCCTTAGCCCCCACCCAACTACTCTTTTCGGAGAACCTAAAACTCATATATTTTTATTGAATACCTCATGTACGATTTATATAATAAATATTTTATCCCATTCATCTAGGTTCAATAGTTTAGCCTTAAAACATAGTGCGTGGGTGGTCTGTTTCACCCTGTATATAAAAAATACCTGCTCGTGTAAATGCAGTGTTAAACTCGTTTCATCAATAATAAGAAAACAATGCCTCTCCAAAGGACGCATGCTGTTCGAAATGCCTTTCAAACTTACAAAAACACATTCGTTTACTCCTGGATGTATCGGTATTCTGTTAAGATGATGGCAATTCTGGACAATAACTTATATTTTCAAGTTCGAGATTTACTTCGTTGAAGTTCATTTTAATTTATTGTAAATAAAACAATTTTTAACTTCAACAGCTTTTTTATTTTAGCCTTATACGTATTTCAACGTGTTTACACGTCATTATCAAAGCCAAAATTAAAAGTAAACCGTCGGTGTTGCTATAGGAACAATAAATCTTCGTAACTTATTCTTGGTTTTCTATATAGCTTATAGCCTGTTCCACTCTGTTTGTACAGTGCTAGAGCCATTACTTTGTCTTCAACAGAAAATCTTTGACACTTTGGTTTTTTTTTTCTCAGCAAGCATGTTGATTTAAAAAAAAATAAAAATTTTCATACACCGTTTTTGCTGGTAAGTTGGCAACACTTATATTACCTACAATTGCCATGCTACTTGTAAATAAATCAGAATCCTTTTGAGGATTGGGAAATCTGTATCTGCTTCGGCTTTTGTTATTTAAACAAATGAACCAGCTAAGATATTGCAATGATATGCTTGACCTTGATACTACTAGAAAACAATCCTTAAACTGTTTGCAATTCACGCAATTAAATTTAAACTTGCTATGAGACTCTTTTAACTTTCTCAGGGTCGTTATTTTGCTTGCAAAATAAATTGTTTAAATTAATTTTTAAATAGAAATAAACACACAAAGATATCAACTTTACAAAATAATAATTTTATTAAATAACTCAATTTCTAAATGTGGTTTCCGAAATATCAATAAATTTTACTAACTACTATCGTCTTTTTTTTTTAACAAATAAACACTTATCTTAGCGTCTTCTTATTCCACGCTCTAGCAAAACGCTCTGCTGGCCTCTCGAGCAACAACAAATAACCTCTCTTACTCTGAATCTTCTTCTTGTGCTTTTTATATTATTACCAATTTGGTTTTACTACCATCACCAACATACAAACTTCCTCGATCACCTTTTATTTATAATTCTTCTGGTTTTATATATATAATTCGTTGTTACTTCTTTGTATTTTTCACTTTTATTCTCGCTATTACTTTTATATAACTTTTAGACCCGTTTTTCCTCTTTTCTTCTTCCAGAGGATCTCAATTTTGTGTATCTATTTACACCGACGAGCCGTAACTAATTAAACAAATTTCTTCTTTTTCTCTCCTCTTTTGTCTTCCTTCCTTGATCTTTATTTTTATAAAACAAACACATAAACCTCAAGTCCAAGAGTATCCTTTTATATGTTTTTGACTTTGACACTGACATCCAAACTGACATTAGTCGACGCACAAATCAAGTAACTCTAAAACTTTTTATAAACTAAACCTTTTTTAACAATTCTAAATTAAATTATTATTACAATTAACATAAATAGTCTTCGTATCAATCTATTGTGTTTGTCTTTTCTTTTAGTAAAAACAACCATATGAAAAATAACAATTATTAAAATTTATAACAGGAATTCTAGCAAAAACACTCAACCCTGAGTTTAAAAGTTAGAGTATGAAAATATTACAAGTCTTCATAAATCTCCAAATGAAACTTGAACTGCAGCAAGCAATCCAAAAATTGCCTTCCAGCAATCACAACACCCCAGTCAAATCAAACACCTCTAAATATCATAGCAATATATATAAAATATCATCTGTAAGCAATTTAAGTTTATTGATATAAATTTTTAATACACAAATTTGGATTGAAGATGCATACAATCTTAATTCTGAATAAGATACGTAGTAGTCCGCTATCTTTCATTATTAGCGTTTTTTTGTAAAAACAAAATTCATGATCATTCAGTAAGTATTTAACATGAATTTTTTTATACATCATCTTAGGTGTAATGTAGTCTTGTTCATTTAGATGCTAGTATAATATTTATTGTACTGTATATTTAGCGCATTACAAATCGGATGGCACATCAAACAGAGATGAGCATGCAACAACAATACTTGGAATACTGAAATATTTATACTTGTACGGTATAATCAAATAAAAATATAGTGATGGGTACTAAAAGTTGATAGTTGGTTGCCATCCGAATTGGAAAACGCTTTACCTTTTACTAACCGTCTTCTGTTTTAACCAACACCTTTTACACGTGCTGCTTTGGATTCATATGTATATACACAGCATGGTTCACCAGAATTTCGAAGGAACTATGTGTACCCCAGCCAGACCACCCCAATACCTGCGTTTCAAATACCAGCTCACTATAGTCCAAAATCTGTACCCTTGCAGGTATTTTTCTCTTCAAGATTTAAGATAATTTTAAAATATTTCATATTTGCCTGTAGTTTTATTGTCAGCATGAAATTGCAGGTTTTGCAGACTAACAACTCTTGAATACCTCAATAATCTCTCAATATAGAATGTGAAACTTTAATCATTATACAGTGTGGAACAAAATTTAATATCTCTTGAAATAATAGTGTTTTGGGTAAATGCTTGGATATTATAAAAAGTTTCAATATTATTTTCTGTTAGAAATTTTTTTGCGGTAGCGTCATTGACAATTTTTTTTAATGGGAACACATACAGGGTGTGTATAAATTGGTGAAAGAGCTACATGTGGCGATGTTGGTCATAAAATTCTGAGTCGAAAATCTTGATACCAAAATGTTGGACAATGCTTCCTCTGTCCTCAGGAACCATTTTAAAGGAACGTACATTTGACAAGATTGGATCCACACACCACAGGTGTTTTGTTATAATGCACGGTAACTAAGGATGTCCGTCACATCGCAATACTCCGTGAATGTTGGAACAAAGTTAAAGTAATTGTTCGAACTGAAAACCGTCTGTTTGCAAACACAGTTGTAACCTTTGTGGTATAGTTTCCATCACTCGTTCAAGTTTTTGGGGGGTGATTTCTAATATCTACAGCCGCATTAATTCTATTCCAACTTCGTCAGAATCTGGTGGAAGCATAGCATAAACTTTTCCTTTAATGAAACCCCAAACAAAAAAATCTAATGGGTTGAGATCAGGCCGCCGCGACCAATCCATCTGTTTGGAAAGTGTTCATCCAACCACTCTCTTACATTACGAGCAAAGTTTTCGTGTCTTATCTGCAACGGCATCTCGTCAATTACTTGTTCTAAAACATTGAGGTATTCATCGGCATTAAGACGATTCGGCAAATAAATTGGTCCAACAACCCTATGGTTTATTATGCCAAGCCAAACATTAATTGAAAATCTTCTCTGGACATATTTTCGATGTTCGTGCGGGTTTTTGTCACACCAATGGTAAATATTATGTGTATTAAACACGCCATCTCTAGTAAACAGGCACTCATCGCTCCAAAGAATACGTCTCAAGAAGGCGTCATTGTCACGAATTGTATTTAAAATCGTGTTGCAGAAATTCAATCGGGCTATGTTATCATTTTCATAAAGGGGCTGTACTTTGGTGACATGATATGGATGAAGAAGGTTTTGTTTTAGAACCAAATGAACGGTCTCATTGCTGGGAATATTTAATGTTGCAGCTAACTGCCGGGTGCTGACGGAGGGATCTTCTTGTACTGCATCTAAAATTTGCTTTTCCAGTTGTACCGTGCGTGCGTCTTTGCCTTGATCGACCAGCGTTTACATTCCTTGGAACAAATGAACCAGTTTCACGAAGACGTTGGTCCAGCCTTTAAAAAACATTTGCTTTAGGATGCCTCCGGTTTGGTTAACGTGCACGATATTCACGTTCTGCCATGTCGCCATTTCCATTACAGAAACCAAATACCATGTACATATCAGCATAATCATTGAACGTAAAATCCATTGTTAGTGAACGAAACAAGAAAACGAAAATAATAATTTTTAATACTAATAACTACGAGAAAAGCAACGATGATAGAAAAAGCAAGTCCAATTACAAATTTTGACACTTGTCAAACGTTCTCAAGACAGAAGTAATTTAGAGTCGCATCACTCTTGAATAATTATTGTTTTACAATGCTGCCATATGTATTTTTTACAATAATGAGTTAACGAAGAAATGTTTAAAACACGCTTTTGGGGCTGAAAAACATCTATGAAAAAATATTTATTACAATTCTTATTTCTTTTAATTTGCAGCTCTTTCTGTCAACAGATAATGAATTAAAACACTTATTAAAAGACTTCATTTTCAAACTTTGAAGATCCCGTGCATATGCAGGAAGCATTGTCCAACATTTTGGTATTAAGATTTTCGACTCAGAATTTTATGACCAACATCGCCACGTGTAGTTCTTTCGCCAATTTATACACACCCTGTATATTTGACTACGCATTAGATGGAAAATATTTTTCTCTTGGTAGCATATAAAATTTTTATACCCTTATATTTTATACCTGTAGTTCAGTTTGGTTAGATGGGGAACAGAAATAAATGCAAGTGTAAAAAATTAATTCAAATTGTTATTTACCACCTTCTTTACTGTATGAATAATGTTTGTAGTAAAAATTAAGAAATTTGTTAGTTAATTAATACAAATAAAAAAGATGTCAAATTGTGGCTCGAGCTTTAATCATCTGCCTATCAAAGACTACGATAGCAAAGAATTTTGTTCTACCTTTTCTATAGAGCAGAAAGTTTCCTATCATGGGAGATTAGGAAGTATATTTCTAAATTTAATATTTTTGGCTGTAGAAATTTATCAAAAGTGCCTTCGGAACGCTCTGTTTGCTGTGACTACAGGCTCCTGCGCATCGGTTGAAAAATAATTAGGTTAAAGTATCTAAATGTTTTTTAAAAACTTTTAAAAATATTCATATTATCTACAGATTATAAAAAAAACGTTTAACACCTTTGAACGAATTTTTTCGTGAATGTTTTAAACATTTTTCTAAAAGTTAAAAATTTAAAGGGTTAAATGTTTTTGTTATCTTGAAAACTTCATTACTCCTTAAATAGTAATCGTAAAATTATGATTTATTTTTAATTTATTGCTTTCTTTATCTTCTTTATCAAGAAATTTTTAAGTGCCACTAACTGTTGAAAAATATAAAAAAAAGCAATTTCATTATTTGTTTCCTTTTTTATAAACAGTTTGTTACAAAAAAAAATTATTTAGTTTTTCAATAACATAAAATTTTCTATATTTTTATAAACGTAAGCCATATAATAAAAGTTGTAAACAAATTTAATTATTGTTGAAACTTAATTGTTAATTAAAATAATGTAAATTTCAACAATAAATAATTTTTTGTTTACAACTTTTTAAAATTTCTGATTTCTAATTTTGACAAAAATGTTGAAAATTAATGAAAACTTTTGCTCAAAGGTGTTAAACGTTTCTCTATAATCTGTAGATAATGTGTAAATTTTTTTCGAATTTTTAAACAACATTTAGGTATTTTTATCTAATTATTTATTAGTGCGCAGGAGCCGGTCCTGTAGTCATGGCGAACGGAGCGTTCCGAAAGCACTTTTTTATAAAATACCTCCTAACTATTAAATTTAAAAATATATTTCGTAATCTCGCATCATCGGAAATTTTCTGTTCTAATTTTTAAAATCTCTAAAAAATTTCGATATCTGTCCTAGTTTTTGACAGGCAGGTGATTAAAGCTAGAGTCACAATTTGAAATCTTTTTTTACTGATATTATTTAGCTAACAAATTTCTTTGTCATAATTTTACCACAAACATTATTCATATAGTATAGATGCTGGTAAACAGCAATTTGAATTTATATTTTACCCTCAACTTTATTTCTGTTTAAAGCATTGCAGCCGTCATTACTACACTCGACTACTGATGTTTTAGAGTGGCCTACTGAGACGTAAAAGTATTGCAGCATTTTTCTCAAAAAATTTCTGAAGTGAGGATATAAAGATTTGGCATGGCTAAAAAGAGAAAAATAATGTCTAACTAATGTGATAGTCAAAGAATACATGCCCTCATTTAAAACAACTAAACTATCGATGACGTCACCGCAAAAAATGACTGACGCAAAAAAATATTAAAACCAATTGCAATACCTATCCGAGCCTTTCTCTAAAAAATAGTATTTCAGGAGGCATTGAATTTGTTCCACACTTAATAACTATTATTTTTTTAAATAATTTTGGCAGGTCCCTCCTACAACGATTGATTTTCATTTCATCTGCACTTCTCATTTCAATTTAGTTTAAATTTTTTAGGCACAAATAATGCACTTACTCAAGGTGTGACACTTCGCTAAAATTCATTCTTTATTAATGTACTATAACCAACACTATTTAAGAGTTGTCAGCACTGTTGTTTATTTTTTGTAAAGCAAGATCAGTAGTTATTGGTATTAGAAAATATATTATTGGTTGATGATTTGCATTTTTTACATTATGATTAGGCTTAGGATTATACTTGATATGCACTAAAAATGCAATATATGTAAATATGTTTGACTCATAATTTATTGAAATTGATTAAAACAATCTCTGTGAACATTAAAATAAACCTTCCAGTAATTAACTAATCTATTAATACTCCCATGAAAAAAAGATAATTCAGGATGCTACTGGAACTAAGAAAAAAGTAAGTACATCTTTTTGTCTTTGGAGTTAAAAAAAAATAGTTTTTTATTATATATTTACAAATAAATTGTTTCAGAATTATGCACCTCAATTTAAACAATAGTAAATACCCACTGTAGCTGAAATTTTATAAAACATGAATTTGCATAAGTAAAAATGAAAACACATAATTATCCTAAGCCTAATTATGGTGCAGTTATTGTTTGCTAGTAAAATTTGGAGATGGTTATTGTGATTACTGTCTAGTGTATAGTCTTACAACCACAAAATGGTAAACTACATTTTTAAACTTTCTGTTGTATTAGTTGCCCTTACTTTTAATATTAACAATTTTACTTACTGCTGATGTCAGCATCGTCCGAAACTTCTTTTTCATCCTCATTATTAAATCTTGATGAATGCGTTTCAAAGTAAAACACAAGTAATTTAAAACCTTTGTGTTTTAAAAAACTTGCTGACAATGAAACACCGACACTGCGTTATCTGAAGTGATGCGCTGTAAATATCGAGTCACAAGGGCATTGGGGGACACGTTGTCACGGTAACCACGTAATTTGTGCAGTGATAAAGGTAGTTTTCATAATTGCTTCACTTGCAATTCATTATATAGTCGCATTATGTAAGTGAAGTATCTACAGAACGCTTATGATTGCATTGATCACGTGATCAACGTGGCAGTTTGTGTTAAAAAGTCCAGAGGAGTTTAATTAATGCACAAAATTGCAGGAGCAAAAGTTGACTTATGTAATATTGTTCTGTCTTGCAAGTACAATGCACTAGGCTATCAAAATAACAGAATTCATTGCAAGGTAAATCTCTATCTCTTTATAAAAAGCGAGATCCCAATGGTGAGGGTCAAATTTGAATAACCTGTATACCACCCCCATCAAAGATGTTAAACCGACTTATATTTAAGTGTATTAAAAATGTATGTCAATCTTATTTAACCGCGTGATCTCGCAACGTTAATACAAAAATACTGCTGCAGAATACAATAAGAATAGTTATTTGTGTACCAAGGCCAAAAAGTGGATTTTTTTCGGCCGAGTCTGAGTTTAATGGCGAGGCGAAGCCGAGGCCAGAAAGCAGACGAGGACGAAATAACACTTTTTGGCAGTGGTGCACACAAATGTTTTTAGGCGACCGTCATTATGAAATTTACAAATTTGTTAGGTTTTTATGTTTGATTTATTGATATAATTATTTATAACAACTGAACAATTGTACATAATTATTAGAAAATTCGACCACCAACACGTATTTATTACAGTTTACAGCAAGATTGACAGCTTGTTTACTCAGAGATATTTTGACATTGTCGGTAATGTCGGTATCATGATGTAAGGTAGAAAATTATCGATAGATGGCGCCACCCTTAAACGGATAGTAATGAAAGCGGCCAAAAAACGGTTACTTTTTGGCCGCTTTTGAGTACTAAAAATTCAATTTTTTGTTAAGGTCGCCTAAAAACAAATTTTAAGGTATAGAAAAGTCCAAGGGAATGCTGCCCCCTTTTGTACTTTCATACTTTCAGTATAGGGAAGTATTGATATCATGCAAATTTTTGGAATGGAGATTTTGTCGGAAATACATGTTTTGGACCTTCAGGAAGCCAAATAAAATTTTTAAAAAATGTCTGTCTGTAGGTGGGTGGGTGAGTGCGCTCCTTAACTCCCAAACGGGTGGTCCGATTTGGATGATCTTTGAGATTTGAATGTGGATCATAGTAGTACTTGAGATGCTGAATAATTCTTCTCATTTAACCGAATCTCTATCTCTTACTGTTTACGAGATTCCCATGCATAGGCACCCTGTATATACACACTACTTCCTCTGCTGAACGAGCGTATTTATTAAATTTCGTAAAGGTAGCGACAAAAAGCCAAACAAAAGCTTTTGAAGGTTGTACGTTTTTTGGAGTGGGGGGAGTATATTAAAAATACATCGGAAAAATAAGCTTTTAAAATAATTCGAAATCGGAAGCGGAAATTAGACATGTTTTTTGTAGCTTTTTTTCGGAAAACCTATTCTCTAAATCCGAAACGGGAATCTTATAGAGGAGGTTAGGGTAAATCTAACACTTTTTTGACAACTTTTCTAGCTTCAAAATGGCGACCACTGCGACATTTTGAAAATTTTGACTATAACGCCTTATTGCTCAAAAACAAGTTGACAGATCAGGTTGAAATTTTGCATTGTAACAGCTCTATAGAGACATAATTTTACTGTGCACAAAAGTTTTCGATAAATTAAGTGAAAAATATTTTCAAAATTTTTGAAATTTTCAAAAAAGTATTGCTTAAAAACTGGCCACACGATTTTTTAAATTTTGTAAGTTCATAGAGCTGGGAATGAGCTGCAATTTGGTTCATGTCCCAGCCTGCTTATTTATGTGTGGCGACTTCTATGAATTTTTGAATATTTGAGTTTTAACGCCTATTTACTCAAAAACAAGTTATCAGATCGGGATGAAAGTTTGATTTTGGAAATGCCCCAAGGGTACACAATGTTACATGCTACTAGAACTTTTGGAACTACTAAAACTGAAGTGAAAAATTATGACGTTTTCAAAAAAACTGCTCTAAAACTTAGAAAACGACTATTTTTAAATTTGTAGGCTCATAGAAATGGATATGAACTACAATGTGGTTCGTGTCCCAGTCCTCTAATTCCTTCGTGACGCCCTCTATGCATTTTTGAAATTAGAAAATTAATGCCTCTTTATTTAATAACTGGGAGATGTTAAAATTTTTTGTTTAAGCTGAATTGTTCATGATTGGTAGGTAGTACAATAAGATTGACAACATAATTTTTGGGTGCAGCAATATTTGGAGGGGTTAATTTTCCCCCTCCTACCATATTTTTGGCGGACGAATTTGTTCTTACGTTTTTGGGTTTCTTTCATCCGTTTCCCTAAAAATCGACGCATTCCATTCCACTGCTGTGGGGCTACAATGCTGTGGATAAAACTTTTGGAGGAAAAGTAGAAGTGTAGCACAGACCAGACAAAGTGTTTCGTCCATTTTTTTACATCAGAAATCACCTCATCCATCCATATTACTAAAAATGCAATCATCAATTTTGGACATTTGTCCTCAGACTATGTAAATACAGTTCGGCATACTTTTAAGGCATTATAATATAATTTTTCCCATTTTGTGGTTGAACCCTTACATCTAGTGTTCAATTGGAAACAATTACTGTGCATTACACGACTGACCATGTAATCTGTATTACACGACTGACCATGTAAGCTGTAGAATATTGCATTTATGTTAATATATCTTACATTTATGTTTGTTCCATTTTACCTTGCTAACCAGCTTTAAGCCTTTACATCTGCTTTTTGATTGAATTCGTAGGCTTAATATTTTTGATTTGTAAACAACTAAAGTGTAAGTAAATAAATATGTATATAGGACATGAGTAACATATCAAGAGGAAGCCCAAGAGGTGCCCGTGTACAAGACAGTTCTTTAACTACTGCCACTAATACAGAGGAGGCGGTTGCTAAAATTAGTGCCATGTTCCCTACAGTATCCGATACCCATATACGTGTGCTTCTAAAAAAGTAAGTTGTCAATTTTACGATTATGGTTGTGAGCTTTATTACTTGTATATAATGTACAAAGAGATGATACGTTTGTCCCATTTATTTAATTACATGTTTTCAATCTTTCTTTCTTTCTTACTAATTCTTCAACCTCGATTACAAGTTTTGAAAGGATTTTGCTTTTTAACAAAGACACCGTTGTTCGCTTTAACTACAATCTACATATAGGGCTTGGCAGAAGTTGTGATGCACTAACATTTTTAAATGCTTCTGCTTATTATTTAATTTTTTTACAGTTTAAGGGATATATACATGAAAATAAACATTCACATAATGAAAAACTGTGATAGATTCAAACACAAATTATTTGTTTTACAGTTAAAAATTATATTAAAAAAGTAATGTAACTAAAGAACTATAAAAGCTCTTAACTTGACCTTGATGAAGTTTTGGTGTCTGTAATATGCAATGTACTGTAAATGTAATCACAAAAAGTAACTAAAAAGTTCAAAATGTTTAAGTCTATTATAGGACCAACTTCACACGACTGTTTTCTGTTTAGCAAAACAATTGAAACAATCTGTTGAACGGTAATGTCCCAAAGTAACTACCTACCAGTGTCATTGCTGTTGTTCGTAAATGTTTGCCTTATTCTCATATATAAAATAATTAAAATTAAAATTTATAATGTTGCTGTGGTGCGATAATAGTTGACACTAACTAAATTAAATGAAAACTCCATTTTTAAGAAAGACCATTTATCATAACAAAAAATGAAACAATTATTACAGTGTGTAGTTACTATCGCAGACAAAAAAATCGAATACAATTCTTGGTTATTCAAATTATTTGATATTAAAAAATATATTTATTACAATTAGTAATTTGGGAGTTGTATGAATTTAAATTAAAAAAATTATTTGGCAAAATAAGTAATACTACAGGGGTTAAAAAAATTCCTGGTCAAGAGACGTGTCTTTTTTTCCTAACTCACGTCTTAGACTGGTGTACATACCTCACTATAAAAACTAGTGATCCAGTCTCGCCGAGACAAGACCGAGACTGAGATGAGACTTATAGTGGTCTTGATCTCTGTTAAAATGTCAAGTCTCGGTCTCAAAATATTTGGTAATATTTCATAAAAATAAACTTACTCGGTTTAATAAACCCCAACCCTATGGGGTATCAACGCTTTTTCGTACAGGACGTTTAAAAGCTAGTTGCATATCTAAACCCATTTTAATCATATCGTAAGTAGAATTCCCACAATGGCATAAGATATTTTAAATTTTTTGTTTCACAACAGTTTGTAAATTTATTTACAAGAAAAAACCAATTGATTTAAATCAATTATTTTTTTATGTAAATCGTTTCATTTAAATCACGATTTAAATTTTACTTTCAATTCTAGTTGTTATGACTAAAGAAATGATTTCCTGCTTTGATTGGAAAGTTTGGTTATCTGACTTTTTAATGTGTTGCTTTTACCGCAAACCGCTAGAAAACATTGTATTTCGATGCAGGAGGTCGTTATTGAACCAGTGCTTTTGTTTGACAGTACCACTGCCAACTGTCACAAACGAAAATTTTATATAAAGCATAAATAATAAAGTATGACATGCTTTAATGGTAACAAAATCATGCACGAGCCGATTTGACCAGGAATTTTTTTGAACACTCGTTACTAATATAATGCAAATATTAATATGTGATGTTTAACGGAGTACAAGCCATAACATTTTTACCATGTTGTAATTTGTTTAAATCACAGTCGGTTCGTACCAGTACGAGTATCCCTGGTTCAATTCCCTAAATGTTCCTTTTTTTAAATTATTAATAGTTATTATTTGTTTTGTTCTTACGATCTCTAATCAAAGTACTTTTCTAATTATTTGAAAATGAATTAAAAACTTTAACGTCTTCATTTACAACGCATGTTTAATAAAAGTGTCATAAGAATATAAATACAACCTTCAAAAATAATAATACTAAAAAAAGAATTGCGAATTGAACCCGGGATCCTCGCATTGGTAAGCAACTGCTCTATCTCAAAGACCACTACAACCGAACCTGATTTGCTCTTATTTCGTGGATATTAACACGTGCATATAATGTGTTAAAATTGTGTGGAGAACCTACTTTGATTCCAACAACATGGTTAAAATGGTATGGCTCACACTCCATGAAACAACCCATATATTTTCAAATGTTTTTGATTTTTTTCTGCAATTGTACACTGGTTGCATTTCGACTACCGCAGCTGAGTTATACGTGATAATTTGTAAAATGGTGTTTGAGTTACATAATTATAATAACCATTCTTAATTGCTTGGGGATTATGTTGAAATGTTGTTTTAAATATGATTCTAAGCCACAAGTAGACTGTTAAGCAATTCCTGCATGTGAATCTTAGCCCCTATCTCGGCACCATGTTGTGGTGTTAATTTCAAACTACAATTTGTCGAGTTTACTAATTTAGCAAATAGAATCTAGTACGGTTTTTACTGTGTTTTGGTCTGTTAGGAGTTTATGACAAACTAATTTGTGTGAATAATTTTTACACTTAACTCTCACGATTCTATTTTTATAACTCATAGTATTTTATTCTAAAAAGAATGATACAGATGTATATCCCTACCAGGTATAATAATTACGGAGAATAATAGTTTTTTGACAGTGTCGTATTTGCATCAACAATGTGTATAAAGTATATAAGTATAAAAAAATACTTGATTTTGTTTTTGTAAACAATTGGTAACTAAATTGTGCAAATCAATTTGTGAAAGTCACAAAAATATAGTTAATACTAAGTTTATGTTAAGAGCAATTATTATCTCAGGCCCAGGAAGACTTCGAAGTTCAGTTTGGTAAGAAAATCTGTTGAAATATTATGCAAACGTGTACTTGCGATTTTTTTACCAAAACTAGAAAAACGATATAGGATTAATATATTTCGGGATTTTTATAGCACCTTAATGTAGGCATATGTAAGACCAAGAGGTCATCCTCTAGGATATTCAGGGTGGCCACTTTTCTGAAAAACAGGGAAAACCGGGAAAAGTCAGGGAATTTAGAATTTTTTTATTTTGGTTAGGGAAATCGGGGAATTGTACCAATTTCAACATAAAGTCAGGGAATTACACGAAATAGTCGGGGAAAATTCGGTAAAATGCAATTATTTTAATATTTTTATTTTTTACCTGCAAAACGAAAATTTATTTTTAGTACATTTGGTTTTTCCTTAAAGTTTAAATGTTATAAAGTAATTTAAGTTTACTTTGCTAATTTTTATGTTGGGTTACAACTTTTATGGAAAACTGAAGTTTATCAGTCAGGGAAGTCGGGGAATTTGAAAAGCAGTTTTAAGGGGCCACCTTGATATTAGATCGTCTAAAAAGACTTCACACTTTAGTTTGACACAAAAAGGCGTTTAAATGTTAATGAGAAGTGAGAAGTTTATTAAATATTAAAAAGAACGGTACGAATGCGCTATTTTAATAAAGTTTCCATCATCGTAAAGCTTGGCCTTTTATTTAATAAACGGGGAACGACAAAACATTTTTATTTAAGCTAAATTACTCATCAATGATAATCGAATCAGATTTTAAACTCTACCCCCAATTTTAGCCTAACGAATTTTTTCCAACCTCTGGTGTTTGTTAATCCCAAGTAATCGCAGAATTAAAAAGACCTTTTAAATGAGGTGTCACTCGACCCCCCTTGCTATTTAATTATTTTTTTTTTTAAATGGTGGTCAGCCGCCATTTGGCAAGATACAAAATTTAAATATATGCTAAAAAGTAGTACCTACCATTAAAGCACACAAAATTTTGTGCTGAAATATAAAGTGGTTCAAAAGTCAGCAGGGGAGGGTTACTTTATAAACACACTGTATATGACCATGTTGCCAAAGATGGTTGAAGTCACAGTCGGAATAGTATCTTTTGTTTGCTTCCCTGATGATTGTGGACGATTGCATTGATAAATTTATAAAGGTGTAGGTAAAAAACATTTAAATTATTAAATAACGTTTATTTTTTTCTTAATATTAAAGAGTATTAAGTTGTAGATAATGTTTATGACCAACTGTCATCCCATTGCAAAGTCAGGCAGGCTAAGTTGCAAGGAGGGAAATTCCCCTCATTTCCTCAGGCAATTCGCAGATTGTTTTTAATATTTAACAAAAAGTACGGCGGCACGTTATCATAATGTTTCACATCTTTTTTTGCTAAACTAAACTTGTAGTCTTACTGGTGTTCTACATCTAAGTAATAAATGATTTAATGCTGTGCACCTAACTCCGCAGGTTATAATTTAACCCTTGAAACGGCTAATATTCATCTTACATGTTTTTTATTATTATTTAATATTAACAGAGAGAACATGTGTAAGCATAGTTTTTAGACTTCTTTCCCGGGGGCTCTAGTCTATGTTGAAAATATCATTTATTAACTGAAATGTGTTATTATCTATACTCGCAACGAATTTTACTAGTTGATTGATGCAGTGGGATTTTGCCGCTACCTATCGCTGGTAACTTTATACACATGTAATAGGATGGTATTGATATTGCAAAATTCAATAGGATATACAGGTCCGCCACATAAAACTCCCCAGACCAATAACTTTTTTATTTAAAGAGGTATCATGACGGGTGGAGCATCAAATTCTAGGTAATTAAAAACTCTTCCAAAATAGCCACTGAAAATCTAAAAAGTTGTTTTTTATCTGAACATATTTTGGTAGAATATTTTTTCCCTGCACACTTACGAAGGTTTTTTTTAACATCATTAAATAAAGAATTTTATTATCTTGAATTTCATGTATAATGCTAATATGCTCGATTACATTTTTTTATAGGGTGTTTGAAAATTCCTGTCGCCTAACAAAAGGGCATATTGTACGTTTAAAAATAAGACAAAAAGGTTCTATAAACACGTTTCCAAAAATGTTTTTCTAAAGAGTTACTGGCGGTTGAAAATGACTTGTAAGATGCAGATTTTCATGAATAACTTTTGATCGCTTTGAGCTGGGTACTTCAAATATGATATGAAATCATCTTTAACAGGTTGCTACATACTCTGTAGTTTTTATGTTAACTCTTTATTTCATTCACGTGACTACTCTTTCGTCTTTTTTTTTAATAGTTGCGTGACCTTGAAAAAATGGTTTCTCAAAACTGATTATGATAAAAATTACACAGTATGTAGCAACTTATAGAGGGTGACTATATCAAATTTGAAGTACCTAGCTTAAAGCGATCAACAGTTATTCAAGAAAAGCTGCATGTTAGAAGTAATCTTTAAGGAAGCATTTTTGGAAACAAGGTTATAAGCGACCAGCAAAATGTGGGGAAAATTTTTATTATTAGAATTTACCAAAAATTAATTTTTGAGGTCGCTTCTGCATCTCATATAACCTAAAAATTGATTTACACATATATCACCTGACTTCAGGTTTGCCGGGAAATTCAAAAAAATTATTGAGTGCAAAAAATCGACTTATTTGAAAAAAAAAAGTATTTAGAAAAAAGTGTTCAAAATCCAATTCTAACGACATGTGCAAAGTTTGAAACTAAAACATTAATAAACAAAAATAGCATTTTTTTTAAGATTTTTGTTATATCACTAAATCTCCATTTTTACTTTCCTATACTTTCAGTATAGGGAAGTATTGATTTCATGCAAATTTTGAAAATCGAGATTTTGACGGAAATACATGTTTTGGGCTTCCAGGATCCTAAAAAAGTGTTTTTTAAAAAATGTCTGTCTGTGGGTGTGTGTGTGTGTCTGTGTGTCTGTGGGTAACGCTCATATCTCCGGAACGGCTAGACCGATTTCGATGTGCTTTGGAATGAGGAGATATCAAAAATTCATCGACAAAATAAGCTTTTAAAAAGAATCCGAAACCGGAAGCGGAAGTTAGACATGTTTTTTTGGTAGCATTTTTTTCAGAAACGGAATTTTGGAAATTGGAATAGTGGAAATTATAGAAAGCCTTAGAGCAAATCAAACGTTTTTTTACCGAACTCTCTAGCTTCAACATGGCGGCCGCTACGAATTTTTGAAAATTTCGACTTTAACGCCCATTTACTCAAAAACCAGTTGTTTGATTGGGATCAACTACATCTTGTTTGGTAGCCCTTCAAGGGTACTATACCATGAAATATCATTAATTTTGAAAATATAAAAACGATCGCAATGACTTCACTCCAAAATTTTGGAATTTTTCAAAAAAAAATTTCTCAAAAACTGCCCACACGTTTTTGTTTAAACTTTTTAAGCTGATAGAGCTGAGAATCTTCTACAATTTATTTTTTTGCGCATTGCTATAATTTCACTGTGACGCCCTCTGTGATTTTTTGAAAATTGAAAATTGGTACCCTTTTATTTATTTAACGGGGGGCAATAAAATATTTCTGTTAAAGCAAAATAGCTCATCATTGATAGCAAAATCCGAATATCATAATATTTTTTCGATAATTTCATATTTAGGGGGGCTACTGTCCCCCCCCCCCCCCCCCCCCCCCAATTTTTCGCTACAAAGTTAAAAAATTGATTTCTTCTTTTGTTTGCTCTAGGAGAATCTTTTTACAAAAAATCAAAAAATCGAATTTTTTGCCCCTTAATAATCTTTTTGTCCTTAGAAGAATTTCACATACTTTCTACAGCAGTTGTATTCTTGTACGGAAGTGACTAGAGTTTTGAACGTTCTATGCATTTCTATTGCGCACGCATTCAATAGGCACTTATTTAACGATAACGAGCAGATTCGGAATAGCATGGATGGATATGTGGGTGTGTTCGAGTGCACTGCCGTTTTACTGCATAAGTAGTTGTGGGGCGAGCCTCGGTTGGGGCCAAAAATTTTTTTTTATTTTATAGTTTTTTTAAAACACTGCTTTTGCGTTTCTAGACAGGTGTACATCAAAAGTGTTGGAAAATATAAAACAATGTTAATTTATAAGTATAGGAAAGTCCAGGCGAAGTGTTTCGCTCATTTTTTTCTTTGAAATGAATTGATTCGAGCGAAATATTATTATTATTATTTGGCCATACTGGCACAGAAATGATATGAAAAAACTGCAATGACTATTAGCACAGATAAGGTTAACACTACAGATATACGGTAAATATGGGAGCTATCGGCAGCTTGTTTTATATGATTAATAATCTGCAAATAGATGGCGCTACAATGACAATTTATAATTAAGTCACAGATGACTGTAATTGAGCAGATTACTTAGCACATATTCAAACCAAAAGCCATCTGCCATGCTTAATTGTCAAATCGCAATTTTTCGTAAATAATTAATATTGACGGCAATTCTACTTAAGCTATATTCATGATGTGTACCTAGTTTTTTAATTTATTGCAAATAAATTAATTTATCAAGCATTAATCATACACATTTATTGCACAGTCTAATTTTAAAACTTTATTTTCTGTTTGTGGTGAATTAAATTTAATAATAATTCCAAAATCATCTACATATTTTTATAGGACTCATATAAATCATAATAATCGAGCACTTGCCACTTAACAGGCAAAAGCTTAAATAAGTTGTTCTAAAAATGTTCATGTTCTTATCTGTACTATTAGGCACAACCATGCACAACGAACCAGCCCATTACGGTTTATTCTAAGCCCAAATATTCACTATTTTTTTCTGTTGCCATTTCAATGAAAATATAAAATACGCGCTTTAACCAGATCCCAGATAAGGTCAGGTTTTTAACGTCATCTGTGACAGATGCATTCAAATTCGCGATAAAACAGTTTCCAAAACATTTCAACAGTAATAAACAAATAGCGATAGCAGCGCCCTAAAATTGGTCTGGTGCGCTGTAGCCATACTAACGCTAATTTCGTTTACAAATATGGGCGGACATTTTTTATAAGGGGTCGTATATCTGTAGTGTTAACCTTATCTGTGCTATTAGTAACAAACAATGCAACAAGCAGGTACAACAAAGGAATTTTTTTGAATTAGTTGTTCCAAGTGTGCCAAAAACAAAATTTGTGTTCCATTATGACCTAACTAAATGAATTTCGCTGGAATCAATTTATTCCATAGAAAAAATTGGTATTCGGCGATTTGACATACAAATTTAAAAAAAACGCTATTTCTAATTTATTATTATTTTTGTTCCATACTTTGCACATGGCATTATAGTCTAGGAGCTGAAGCGATATGGTGTACTGAAAGTTAACCCGATGGCACTAGGGTTTATTGTTAGAGGACGGTTCAATGATCAATTCATCTCACAGACCGAATCTTCGCTCTCATGTAGTTCCGGAGATACAGCATCCGCAAATTTTTGATTTTTTTACTGCAGGTTAACCCTTTTGAAGTTGCGGTTACTTGAAAAGCATGCCATTCTTATACACTTCCACCATGTGCCATCATTTTTTATCGTGTCCGTTTATCGGGCTGGGCCAGTTAAAATGGGAGCAAAAATGGACTGCGAGTTAACCCTTCCAAACTTGGTGAAAAATGTTTATTAGTGTTGCCAATTGTTAAGATACCATATGCCATCAAAAGTTACCGGTCCATTTCAGAGTAATTGGCCATTATTTGGCCAGAAAATGGACATTTTTGCCATTTTGTGGCTAAAACTTACGGATTACAAGTTAACATGATGGCACCGTGTCAAATACGTTAATTTGAGGTCAAATAATAATATATATGAGTGCCATCATTTTTTTCCAATTCAACCCCTCCCCTCCCTCAACCCCAAAAACCTCCCCAAAAAATCAGGTATTTTGATATTTAACCGCTGTCGGAAGGTTTTTGGGGTTGTGGGAGGGGTTGAATTGGAAAAAAAATGATGGCACTCATATGTATTATTATTTGACCTCAAATTAACGTATTTGACACGGTTGGAAAATAAATAAATTTTACTGTAATAAACTGTAGGACCTTCTCGTTTTATTTTTAAACATACAATATGCCCCTTTGTTAAGGGGCAGGAATTTCGGAACACCCTGTAGAGAGAAAAAATATATACATATATACATCACACTGCGGGCCAATGAGGGCTATGGCTTGGTCTCGTTCACTCAAGGTTTGGCTTATTGCTATGTTCCGGAGGGTAGTGGGGCCCTTTGGGCCGTTAACCACTACCCCCCCTCAGCTTACGGCAAACCCTTGGCATTACATTTACTCATCCATCTATACTTCGTGGGGGATTCCAACCCCACTAACGACTGCCACATTGTTAATGCGACATCCGGGACCACGTATTATGGTGCCATTCCGAGAGCACCAAGTGCCGTGTTGACTCGGCTTTCGGACACCCATCCAAGTACTGACCAAACAGAGCTATGCTTAACTCTGCTTATCGCACTTGAACGGGCATTCTAACCGCACCAACTCGGGACTCAGACAAAAAAATAATGTAATTAGAAATTGTTTGACTTAGTTTTTTCAATTTTCAGTTGCTATTTTGGAAAAGTTTTAAATTACCTTCAATTTGATGCCATGCTCGTCATGATACCTCTTTAAATAAAAAACTTATGAGCGTGGGGAGTGTTAGGTAGCGGACCCTATATGATATCTAACAAATATTCATGAAGATTCTAAAAATTTTGTACAAATTTCTGAAGCCATATTTCAATTCTTTTATAAATTTTGAAAATAATGAGATTTTAGTTTAATTTATCCACTAAAGTTTCATGATGGTCAGTTACTGCCGTGAAGTGTTTGTTAAATTGAACTAACACAATAATTATAGTGAAGCGTAATTGTAATCTAATTTAGTTTTTCGTTATTTGGGTTTATTAAAATGAGAAGTTGCAATATTTTGATACTAACGGTTTTACGTTTGTCACTTTCTACACCATACTAATTTGCAATTAGAACTAACAACAATCGCTTTAACTAACTGATCACAAAAAATAATTTTCATTGCTTAGCTAAGCTTTCGCTAACACATCATTTGCTATGCCTTCTTTTTCTAACATTTCTAGGTACCATAATCGAGAGGCTTTGGTGATAAGTGCTTTGCAAGTGGAAAAGCATCCAATAACAACACCCGGGCCTTTTGCAACTCCACCCCCAGCTCGTAACATACATCCTAGTATTCATGCTCCTTTGCAGATGACTCCACCTCTAGGCATACGCTTGGGGTCTAGGGGTGGAAGCCCCATTTTGAGACCTGGCTCTGGGGGTAGCAGCAGCTATGCAAGCGAGCCTTATAGGAATTCACCTAAACCTCATTCGCCTAAACTAAAATTAAGGTTTTGTACTTGTAGATCCCTTGCTTATACAACATCTTGTAGTTGTAAAAGTGGTTGTGGATTGTGTAGTCTATTGAAACTTAAAATAGCATGACTTTGTGATTGTACTTTCCTTAAGTGCTAAACTGTTTGAAATTTTTATAGAGATAAATTTAACAAGAAATAAAAGTTGCGCCGTTTCAGTGCGTATGGAAAACACTTGTGTAGGAATATGCAAATGCAGATTAGTTTCCTACATACTTGGTTTGGGCTGATAAAAATGCTTATAGCTAATTATAATTAAGTTTTCGTTATTAGTTAGCCACTTGCTGTAAGCGATCGTTTTTAATTTTATGTAAGTATTTTGCATACTTATTAGTTATTTTGAAATTACGTCTTGTTTTAAGTATTTGAAGTATTTTAGAAATAAAAATGAGAATATTGCACAGACAACAATTGAAATAGCGCAATTGTTAATAATTAAACAGAGATGCAGCTGCAGCAATATTTATACAAACCATATGTAAGGGTTCACATCTCAGCCATGCTGTGAGTTGCGATGCTAATTTTTCATGTAAATTTACAAAACTTCACATTTTTATGTTATTATAGGTACTCGATTCAATTTTCTATTATCTAAAAACAAAGAAATCATTCGTTTTTTACATGTTTTATATAATTTCATGTTAAAGCAACCTTTTCTCTATTAACAGGAATTATCTATCACCAGCAACTTTAGTCATGGCTGTTATGTTAGTTCTAATTTTGATAAAATAGGAATTGCAGATAATGTGGAAATTTTAAATTTTCTATTAATACTGTTGTCTAATCTTTACAATTTATTTTATTTAGACCTGTTGCTTGAAACATGTTAATAATTAGTGTTTATTTCATCCTCAATTTTATTAATTAATCTATTTTCTTTATTAAGAAGTTGAGAATAGAAAACGTCATGTACTTTATAAGTTTTTCCACATCAATGCTATTGTGATTCATGTTCAAGCTTGAGAACATAGAGAATGATCTAAAAATACATGTTGCAAACAATACGAAGTGATTTTAGGGATACAACAGAAAGGTTCCTATAAATATAAATTTGAAAGTGCTTTATTGTGGGCAAACAAACATCTCAGTTAAAATAATTGTCGATAATAAAGTCAATACCAAAAAAAGTGTTTTGTGCACACAAACTGATTTCTTGCATTTTCGAAGATGAGGAATGCCTCTAGTAGTCCAGTCATTACGTCGAAAACATCCATTAGAAGTGGAAATAACTAGGGAATAGATTTTTTTGCTTAAACCCTTTATTATGGCGTAATATTTGACGTTGGGTGCACTGGAAGCGAGATTTTTAAAAATAACGCGACCTATGTAAAGTTGCACAAAAAAAACCTATTTAGGTTGGAGGAATGCGTTTGTTTAAAATTACAGAGAATTGAGTTTACTTTCACTCATCTCTGGACCAGTTTTTCGTAAGATAATCAGGATATGACCAATTTCATAAAATCTGAAAAGTAGTTTTCGTGGCCAAAATTTATGCAAAAAGGGTCACCTTTGAAAGGCCATATCTCGGAAAATGTTTCAGTAGAATATTATTAGTTTAAGTTTTGTAGGGAATTTTATATGCTTTTATTTGTCGAAGAACTACTATTGAAATTGGGTGTATCAGAAACGAGCTATTTTGAAAAAAACTGATTTTTTCACCTATTTCCTAAAATCTAAAAGGGTTGCAGGGCTCGACCGAAGTCGAAAACTTAGAAATTAAGTCAAGGTGGTTGAGCATGCGGAGGTTGACGTTGGAAAACAAAAGATATCACTTAAAGATGCAGTTATATTTAAATCAATTTAAGTGTCTGATCATTTTTCCAAAAAACAACGCGTTACAGAAATACGAATTTTATTCCTTACTTTTGAATAACTAAAAAGTCTGGGTGGTCCAGTTGTAGAGGATCAGACTCACAATGCGTGAATTCTCGGTTCGAATCCTGGAAGAAGCAAAAATTTTTTCTGTAATTCTGTGGAATCGGTATCGAGCTCTGTAACCATTCGACGTTGGGTTACAATTAACGGCGCTTGCCTTGATTACTGACTGACCAGGGAAAGCAACAAAGTCATATACAACATAAAACATACAATTAAACACATGTGTGTGAATGACATTGAATGAATGTGCATGAGGGTGGCATAAGCTTCAGGAGCGTAGCGGTTAAAAGGCCAAAAGGCCCCACTACCTCCTATTACACAATCGAAGAGCATACCCGGAGTGAAAGACCTCGACACCTTCGGGTATAAGAGGTGAAAGATTAAACAAACAAACAACTTTTAAATAACTCTGTATAAGTAACAGATTTAATTGTTTTTTCAAATACACATTATAAAAGAGACCAAAATAAAGAAATCCCATTTGAAAATTAGACTTTTTGAAACAATAGAAAACTCCACATATTTTTTGTAAATATGGTAAAAGAAACTTTATAAACCTTCTTAAAAAGCAGTTACAGATTGTCATAATTGTATTGAGAACATAACTAATGAGTACGACAAGAAGGGGGGAAAATGGTTGAGGCACGTGGTTTTAATGACGAATCATAGACAAATATATTTTTGTAATAAACCCAAGTTTAGATCGCACATTTGGAAAAAAGCAAAAATTTGGTGGGACCCATGCGATGGGCACCGTACGATTGATATGCCAAAAGAGTAAATTGATGTATTGTTTGCAAAATGCATTTATGAAATACATTGCATGAACATATTTGATTGTTTATTGTGATGAAATGTCTAATACTTATCATTCATTTATTATTTCTAATTAAACTATTTGTACAGGTACATGAAGTCCCTTTTTCCAAAAGCAGAAGAGACAGTTATTTTGGACATACTTAGTTGCAATGATAACAACATCCAAAAAGCATCCGACGTTTTAAAAGAGATGGGCTTTGAAAAGCGTGACAGTGCTAAACTATTGCGTCACCATGCTGCTAAATCGGAACTTCCTAAACCTAAAGAAGAATCGCAACCTGCTGTTCCCATTGTTCCAAAAATAAGAACTCTCAGCGACAAAAGAATAAGTAAGTTAACTATTTTTTTTCCTACAAGTTTTTAACCTTCTATTAAAATTTAATTTTTTTGCAGTTAAATCCGGATTACAAGAAAAATATAAAGATATTCCAGGACAAGTTATAACAATGGCACTAGAAAGTGTTGATTATGATGAGGAAAGGGCGCAACAGATCTTACAAATAATGGTACAAGAGGAATGTGACAAGATTACTACTGAACAGCAAGACAGGTTAGTGCATTTATGTTTTTTGTATAGTTTAATATGTTCAAGTGGCCTCCTAACAACCTCTCTGGGGGCCAGAACCCGTAATTCCCATATCCCTGAAGACATTAAGCTTTATGCTATACCAAGAAACCTTAAAAAGCTTCACACGAAGATTGGTTCACACTCAAAGCTGTCGTCAAGCAAGGGCTGCTATTACGGCATTCTCGCCAAATACTGTGTGGCAACTGTCCCGAAAGAACTTGCGACTAGTTGTGGGTATCTTATCTGGACACTGCACCCTAAAGCAACACATGCACAGGATGAGACTGGCGGATAGCCCAAACTGTCGTGCATGCAACGACGACGATGAGTCGGCGGAACATGTCCTATGTCACTGCCCAGCTTTCGCAACAACCAGAGGATCCATGCTGGGGGACTTCTGGCCTAACATGGCCGAAATCAGCAACACTCCAATTGCGGATGTCCTCAAGTACATCCAAAAGGTTGGATGGCTTGGGTGATGTCCAATGTGGAGAGCTGCTGGGGAGGTAGTACAATGGGCCCACCTATTCCAAATCCAATCAAAGTGTGTTTTTAGATTTATGCAAGTTTTGTTAAAAAATAGTCTGTATTCCCCCGTAATATTTGGTACTTATTTATTAAAGTTGTATAATGAACAAAACAGAGCAATGCAAACACTCACAGTCAAAGCATAAGTTTAAGTAAGTTGACATTGTTAGTTGCATTTGAAATAGGTGTGGGGTAGTCCTCTCCTGTGTGTGGGGAGAATGCATAGCTACTTCCTTTCAATCGTAGTAAACCGTATATAGCTGGTGTAAATGAAACATGGTTTCACCCACCTTTTTACTTCCCTATACTTCTCCTGAAGTAAATAAAGTTGTAACAGCTAGGCTTCCGGGTTGGAGCCGCGTCATCGGTGCATGAACTGCCGACGTTTCGTCCTCGGTTCCACGGGACATCTTCAGGGCTGTGGTCACTTTGGAATCTGGAACACAACTCAGTCAGTTGTGTTCCAGATTCCAAAGTGACCACAGCCCTGAAGATGTCCCGTGGAACCGAGGACGAAACGTCGGCAGTTCATGCACCGATGACGCGGCTCCAACCCGGAAGCCTAGCTGTTATTAACAACGGCCGCGGAAGCCTGCAACTTAGATTAAATAAAGTTGTGTTTTCATGCAAATTTTCGAATTGCAGATTTTAACAAAAATACGCGTTTTGGGGTCCAAGAACCCCAAAAAACCGTTAAAATAATGTCTATGGGTAGGTGCGTGGATAGGCGGGTGAGTAGGTGCGTGGATAGGCGGGTGGGTGGGCAGGTAGGTGCATTCGTGTGTAGAAGTTTTTTAGTTGCAGGTAGTTTTTTGGAAGGTCGTGAATTGGAACCGAAAACGGAAATTAAACCAGTTTTTTTCAATACAGATTATTTTCTAAGCAGTTTTTTGAAACTCAAAGTACATAGAGTACATTGTCTAAAGACAAATCAAATGCTGCTTTTTTTCTAAATGCTGTATCTTCAAAATGGAGGCTGTTATGAATTTTTTTAAATTGTAAACTGTAACGCCCGATTACTCAAAAACAAAATATCGAATCAATACTAATTGTCATATTATTTGATAGCTCTTAATAAGTATAATCAAGTGCTCTAAAAATATTTTTGGAAATACGAAAATTATAAATATACTTGCTCCTCAAAATTTTGGACATTTTCAACAAATTACTCCTCAAAAACTGCTCACGCCATTTTTTTAAAACTTTCTAAGCCGATGGAGTTTGCAATGAACTACAAATTTGTTTTTCACTAATCTCCCAAATGTTACTGTGACGCCCTGCAGGAATTTTGGAAAAATTTAAAATTGATTAATTTTTTATTCAAAAACGCAAGCGCCATTCGTTATAAACTTTAATCAATTCAATAGACCATTTGAAGTAGTTTATTAACATTAACAATAATTTTTAACCATATTGAAAATTAGAAAAAGGCACTTTTTAATATTAGCAACTCGTTTGCCGGAAGTTACGTGATTTTAACTATGATTATCAATTAGCTCCCATAAAAAACATATTTTTCATTCTTTGCATATTTTTGATAACTATAAATAAAGTTGTTATAACCATTCCTGAACTGAGGTCGGCACGCATTGTTGTACATAATCAACACCTTGGGTTTGGAGCAGGCGGCTTGTACGGGCTGGAGATGACTAGATGTCAGCTCTTGACGAGAGAATATTTAAAACGTTAAAGTATGGGAAACTACCAGCAACCTGTTTTTTGGTTTAGGAAAAAGAATGATTCAGATACCAAAGCTCATCGAAATTTTTAAAAACCACTTTTTGGGTTCCTTTAGGTCAAAAACGTGTATTTCCGTCAAAATATAAATTCGAAAATTTTCATGAAATCAATACTTCTCTATACTGAAAGTATAAGAAAGCAAAAAGGAAAATTAAACACAATTTTTTAACAAGAGAACACCGACAAATTTAAAATTGAAGTAAATAACAATATCGTAGATATTAACATTAAATTAAATAATTTTAAGGCACAACATTCATTTGTCTTGCTTAAATTCGTATATTTGCGTATATTGACGAGTTGTATTAAAAATGTATTGACGAGTTGTATTAAAAAGTCTTTTTTTTTTACTTTTTAAATTATCAACATGCATACATGTATATATAAAATTAATTACAATTTTTTTATTAGCAATCAAGATGCAATAACAGAATTGGATATTTCAATACCGACAACATCATCAGTTCCACTATCACAAAGTCGACAGTCTTTGAAATCTACTCTAAAGACTGAAAAAAGTGATTATTCATTGAAGGAAGCAAGCAGCTTTAGCAGGTAAATAGGATTTGCTAGTTTAAATAGAAAATCAATTGATTAAGAATTGCAAACAGTAAAAGTGTTTACATAAGAGATAGTCACTTGATTAATAGTATGTGAAATTAATATTTGATTAGACGATCATCCATTATGTCTGCTCCAAGAAATTACTCTGCCACTGATTTTTAATGTCTGTAAAATTTCTTTAGTTTCAAATTTATTTGCTCCTCCTGTAACATTGCATAAAAAGTATTATTTACTTTGGCTGCTGTTATTGTTAAACTAAGAGTGATTAAAGCATTTTGTGATAGCTCAAAGAACTGTTTGATAACCTTGAGGAAAAATGTGAAAATCAATACTCATTTGCTATGGTAATTGTTAATGTCAACAAATTTATTGTTTCTGTTTACAAACAGTAAAACACAAAAATAAATGTATAAACCACTTGCAGAGTACTTGAAGAATCTGAAAGCATGGACAGTGCCGATTACAGATCTTCACATTTAACGAACACTAAGGGTGCGGACCGAAATTGCGTCAAAGGTGCCAACCAAGAATTGCTCTTGTAAGTTATGAAATACTAAAGTAGTAAAAATATATGCAATAGAAAATTTGTTTATAGGGAAGACTATATTAAATGGCAAGGACCTCAACCTAGTTTATATAATGGTCCACAAAAAGGGTTAGCAAACGGTCCGAATTTGTCGTTGCTTAGTTCACGCAGCTATCAACCTTGTGGCCCTAATCCAGATTTGAGAAAAGGTCCAAAGTTTGGGCTGGCTAAGGGAAGTCTCTTTTCGCAGTTAAAAGGGGTTGTTATTGGAGAATCGCGTGGTAAATAGCAGTTCTCATGCTCCATTCTGTAAATTTTATATAAGTTTAATACCTCCATTTTTATTTTCAATTTTTAAAATTATAATTTCATTATCATTGAATTTACGAAATTACAAAAGTTGTAATTTAGCAGTTACCATTTCTATTAAGTTTTAAAATTTTTATTTTGTAAAAATCAATGTATAATGTGGGGATAGCAATTAATAATAATCAGATAATTGTTTATAGCATGTTTTACGTTACCGCAAGTATATGTTCGTGCACTACACAGTCCAAAAATGAAATGTCAATTCTGTTGACAATCACTAAATGTTTATACAGGAAAGGTAATAATTTGAATAAATATCAAAGCTGAATATTTTGAATAAAATCAATAGAACACAGCAGCAGTAAAATCTTGTATTATTTTTAGTGCTGTAGACAATTTGATGCAAATTGTTTATGCATTGGGAACGATTCCGATTATTTCTAAGAATTTTTTTATAAAAGTAAATTTTATGTAGAACTTAAAAAAATAATTCAATGCAGTTTTATACAGAGTGGCTAGGAAAACCCGGCCACTTTTCTTGCGGCGGTCAAGAGATGGCGCTTTAGTAAAGAAAAATTAAATTAAAATACTGGCAACAACGCAGAATCCAAGACGTTTTAGTTATTAAATACGCCCCATATCAAATCAAAACAACTAAAACGTCTGGGATTCTGCGTTGTGGCCAGTATTTTAATTTAATTTTTCTTTACTAAAGCGCCATCTCTTGACCGCCGCAAGAAAAGTGGCCGGGGTTTTCCTAGCCACTCTGTATTTTTATAAAAATTGGATTTACATCAAAAAATATAAAAAAATGTATATACCGTCCCGTTCGTTCTACAAAAACCACCCTGTGCTACATCTCTGTTATTATAAATTTAAACTCCAATAAACCTAAATAAAATGAAATACCACACAAAGCTCTTTTTTGGCGATGTTCATTTTTTTAAATCTTCAACTGTTTCGAGATTATGACACAGTCGTCAATATTTTCAAATTGCATGGGTTCTTTCTTCGCTTTCTTCTTTTTTCGACTATATGAAAATTTTTGTCATTACATGAAAAACTTTTCGCTAAAAATGCATAAACCTTTACCATCTAGTTTGCCATGAATTGTAATAAAACAAAAATGGGGGTAAAAAAACAATTGAAAAATGAAAACAAACAAGCATTATGGCTGTTAAATTAATTGGCTTTTTTATTTCTATATTTCGATTGTATTATTCGTCCTCGTTTATATTTTATGAATATTCTTGGCTAACCTGATGGGAGAGTTTTCACATTTTTAACGAAAATTTTGCAACATATGGGGAAAATTTTTATAATTAAATTAATTTTTCAAAAACTAATTTTTGGAATCGCTTTTGCATCTCAATAACCTAAAAATTGATTTAGACGTAGGTCATGTGACTTCAAGTTTGGCGGAAAATTCAAAAAAATTAAATGCATTGAGGAAAAATTGCCTTATTTGAATAATATTAAAAGCGTTGTTAGGAAAAACTGTTCAAAATCCAATTCTAATGCCATAAGTGTGAAACAAATATTAATAAATTAAAAATAGTATTTTTATTAAACTCTTATTTTCAAAACTTGAAATTTTTTTTCTAATAACTTTTTTTGATAAAGTAAGGCGATTTAATTTTTTTGAATTTCCCCCCAAACCTAAAGACACCTGACCTAAATCAATTTTTAGGTTATCTGAGATGCAAAAGTTATCCCAAAAATAAGTGTTTTGGAAAATTCTAATAATAAAAATTGTTGCAAACATTTTGCCGGTTGCTGTATAACGATATAAAATTTGTATATGGTTGAAAGAAGAAAAAAGTGCTGTACCACAATATAGAAAAAAAATCTATACAATGCAATTTAAAAAGATTGACTGAAAACAGTTGAAAATATAAAAAAGAAACATCGCCAGAAAATAGAGCTTTGTGTGACGTTTAATCTGATATATGTTTTATTGCGGTTTTGCTTGAGCGGTTTTTATAGAACAGGCAGTATATAAAGACAGGAGGCAGCCGTACCATGCTTGCTAATCTAAGATTGTGATCACAAAATGTTGTACACATCTGCAAAACACTGTTGTATAGGTATATTATTTTACAGCTAGAGTTAAAAAGGGCCAGTGGGTGGTCTAGTGGTTAAAGTCCCAGGCTTTGAAACTAGACTCTCAACGGCAGTAGGTTCGAGTCTTCTGCCCGCCGGAAATTTTCTGAATAAGTTAAATCCGGTGGGTCCATGGATGGTGTGTGTGGTGTGTATGTTGGGTTGCATGTCTTTCAGGGGTGGGGCATGATAGGGTAAGGAAGTGGGATGGGAATCATGGAGTCGTGCCTCATGATTCTTTAATAAAAAGTTTTAAAAAAATTCCACTACCACATTTAATTCTTTCATGGTTGCATTCAGCAGACTCAATAGTTAACTAAAATTCTGCTGAATGCGTATAGATGTTGATCACAATATTAGGTTGGTAACATACCTGTCTGTTTTACAATATTCAATGTTTTCTGCAAACTACTGTCAAAAAGGAGTTATGTTATATTAAAACACAAATATTTCATTTTGCTGTATATTTAATTGACGTTTTCTAAGATTGTTATCGTAAACATGCTATTTGAGACACTTTCTATACTTAGATGTATAATAGATCTGCGTGTCTTTGTATTTAAAATTAATTTTATGACACCTTTACGTTTCTATTTTGTCTATGTTGGATATGTTAATTTAATATTTGTTAGCTGTTTATTGTGTTCTTTTTTGGAAGAAAAAAAAGTAGTCTAATGTTAGGTAAAGAAAAATGTTATATGTTTCATGTTAAGCACATAATTATAGGTAGTATGTGCAATATTTAAAGGTAATCTCTCATTACTCACCATGCTCATAATATTTTATTAAAATTGTACTTGTTTTGTTTCAAATCTCTTCCAAGTCATATCAAAAAAAATCCGAATTTAACAAAAAAACGTGACATAATTAAAAGTACCCCAATTAATCTGTTTGATGAAATTTATACCAAACTATTAATAATAGCATTACCAAAATTTTTCTTGGTTTATTCATAAACATATCCGTAACATGTAGAAAAATATTTAATTCTTAATTTGGTAAAAACGATAATAAGCTCAGCACTTCTCTTTTAAATTTATGTAAAACAGTATTAGCGTGTTTTAGTGGAGGCTGTGGCTTGAAATGTGTGCCGCCCAATTTGTAAGCAAGAGAAATGTATTTTTCTTGTCATTCGGTGTTTTGTGTGCATAAATTTAGTGCAATTTGCTTTAAAATAAATCGCAAAATTCAATTGATAAATTAAATAATTTCCAACTTGACTCGTACTCTTTTAATTTCTAGAAAATAATATTAATGTCAACTTCGACGGTGTCATTTCTATAACTTCCTTTTTTAAATTGCACTTTTTATAATGCACCTTGTTAATTAGGTCCTTTAAGCTATAATTGATAATGATATAATAATGTAATAATAATTGTAAATTGTTCTGGCATATTGAAATATTTTGAGCGCAAATTGATATTTTTGTATTCAAATCTCACAATTAATGTTATATATATTAGACACCTAAAACTTTGTAATTAGGAAATTGTGGTAAATGTATATACTGTATAGTGAAATTCGTTATTGTATAAGATACAGCCTTTTGTGCAAAAAGCATAAGTTAATGTCGCTGTAAATTGACCTACATGTACAATATGCTCTTTGCATAGACCAACTATAACTAGCATTTAAACTAATCCCACGCCCTTGAATTATATGAAAATCATTTCTAGTCATGGGCAATCCCGTGGTTTTTAGTATCGCAGTGATTGGTGACCCTTACTTTTATGTGAGGGTGATTTTGTAGTGTTATCGTGATCGTGGTTTAGAATGATCACGCAAACGCTCGAACTGCTGGCCGTATTTCACGTTTCCCTACTTCTTGGCTTAACTGTTGTATTAATTTATCTGACAGTTATTATTCATAGAATATGGGTACACTAATTTTTTTAATTAAATAAACTGTTTTATACCTAAATTAGATAATGCATAAAAATTAACTAAAATGCAATTTCTCGAGAACAACCTTAGTGGTTGTAGTTACTGTTACCTACTTCAAAATGTAGTTTTCCACCTATTTTTACTTTCCCATACTTCTGCTAAAGTAAGGACAGTTATGATTTCATGCAAATTTTCGAGTTTCAGATTTTAACGGAAATATGCATTTTGGTGTCCAAAGAACCCAAAAAAGTGATTTTTAAAAACTGTTTGTCTGTGAGTGGGTGTGTTTGTTTCCCTATATATCCGAAACCCCTTGCCTGACTGTTATAAGATATGGTATGTGGAAGTCTTTTAGTTGCAGGTAGTTCTTTACTAATCTCCCAAATTTTACTCTGACGCCCTCCAGGAATTTTTGAAAATTTTGAAATTAACGTGTTTTCCAGAAGTTACGTGATTTTAACTACGCCTATTAATTAGCTCTAATTTCAAAAAATATTTTTTATTCTTTGCATGTTTTTAATAACCCTATAAAGTTGTTATAACCATTTTGATCTGAGGTCGCGCATTACCTAGCTAGTGCCTTTACGTGGTCGGCTCGCGCACCGTATGTAACCAACGCCTGGATCTGGAGCAGGCAGCTTGTACCGGCTGGAGATGACTAGATGTAAATTTCAATCACTTCTTGACGCGAGAGTATTTAAAACCAAAAAAGTATAGGAAAGTACCAGCGACCTGTTTCGCCCATTTTTTTACTGACCATCGCTTGAATATTGCTTTTTGGCCACACTTACTTTTCCTTTAGGGTTCTAAATCTTCGTGGAAATTTATCTTCTTTTTCATTTGTCGTAGCGTTTTTGTGATACTTTCCCCGAGAGGACAGCTTTGCATAGTTCGTAGAGCACTATAATTTAGTTTGCAGACACCATTTTCACCATGTTATCTTTATATTTGCCATTAACACATTATGAAAGTTGGAGAGGCAGAGGGGAAACAGTGAAATGCCATGGATATATCGCATTAGTATTGAAACTCCCTAAAGCACAGATATCTGCCAAAGGCCGCTGTAATCGGTATAACATTCACTGGTCACCATCATTTTGATATTCACTGTTACTAACAGTGATTTTTAAGTACCGATGAAAAAATTACCAGCAGTGAAATATCGGCCATTAATTCTTTCTAACTCAAAAGAGAAAAAGCGCTAAAACAGTTTATATTACAGTTCCTGGTCATATTGAAGTATACTTGTTGTAATAGTTATTAGTATCTAGGGCAGAAAGTAGTCTATTGCAGCTCGTGCAGGGACAATAATGATGGAGGCATAGCCGAGATCTGCAACCATGCAAGAGGTGCAAAGATGCTTTCTGCTGTAGGTACACACACTATTATTTGGACAACTGCTTCAAAAATTAGATGAAAATACTAAATTTCCCCAGTCTCTTGTGTGAATTTTTGCTATTGCTCTGAGCGATTCTATTCTTTAGTTAGTTATATTGGACCATTTCCAAGGAGTATATTTTTGGACTCTTATCAGAAAAACTCGCTTTCCACGCACAAAGTGGCAAACATCAACTTTCTGTTCTCAACTGACAGCTGGAAAAGGCTACTTTCAATGCTGGTCGTAGAAAAATGAAATTTTTAAAGAAACAAGAAAAATACACAGAAATAAAATTTGATATTTTGTGGTGCTTCCTTTGACAGCAATCAAAGCCTCGATTGTCCCTGGCATGCTATCTATGCATCATTAAACAGTTTCCTAAATGTGTGGATGGTGATTCCATACATTTTTAATTTTATTCGATTACTGCATATTCTTAGTAATGATTTCATTAGCAACCTCCCTCTTGATAAGCTCCCACACATTCTCAATGGGGTTCATATCTGGGGAATTACTCTGCCATGGCAGTAGAAGTAAATTTTGAAGAAAAGTATTAACTGACTATGCAGTGTGGCATGGAGTTCCATCCTGCATAAAAATAAAGTCTTCTCCATTCCGAACACACACCCGTAGTTGTGGAAACAATCTTGTCTGGGGAGCCTCTTTGTATTGATCGTAATACATTGCAACCATGTACAAGCGCCCAGTTTCTTTACCGCTAATAACACACCAAATCATGACTTTCGTAGGATGCTTAACAATTTTTGCCGTGCAGTCGGAATGATATCTGGAGTATTTTTAGACTGTGACGTGAATAATGCTTTTTGGGCACATTTATTTTTCTATTGAGGTTCTAAATCGTCTAATCTAATCTAATTCTAAATCGAAATTTATCTTCTTCTTTATTCGTCTTAACGAAGCCTCTGCCATTGTGCATCGTCTTTTACTACATAAAATTTTAGATTGTGTAACTTATTCTTAATCCAACCTTTGCCAACTAAAGGTAGTTCATTGCGTGTGTATGAAATAAATTTTTCTTTGGGCGTTATTAAAACAGTGCTTGTATCAATTTTAGCTTGCCTCAATTGCTGGAGTGATATAAGGTTTGCATTCGAACCTGTATCAATTTTAAATTTTTCAGTTTACATTTTTATTGTTTTTATTATTTACATTTAATTCTACAACCCACTTTTCATTTACATTATTTTATTACTAAATTATCTGAATTACTTATATCTAATACTTGATTTTCCTGGAAGTTTACCACGTTAACATCCGCACGTTGCCTGCATACAATTGCAAAGTGATTTAAACGATTACACTTAGCACATACCTTTCCAAAAGCAGGACACTTGTTTATGTTGTGGTCATTTCCGCAACGGTTGCAATTTTTAATCTGCCGCTCAGTTCTTCCTGGAAATCTAGCCGCCTGTGGTTGTTGACGCATCGCTCCTGTTGCTGACTGGATAGTTGGCGTTGTCCGCCTGGAATTTGTTGACCTTGGTTGATTCTTTTGTTAACTGCGTGAATTTCCATCGATGCCCGCATTTCTTGACTATAATTTCTAGTGGTTTCTGATACTATACAGAATTGAATAGCTTTTTCCAGGGTTAATTTGTCATCTTGTTGTAGCATTTTTTCTCCAAGCACGTAGTCTTTGATGCCTATGGTTAACATATTTTTCGTCAGTTCTTCTTCTAAGGTGCCCAATGCACTACATTTTGCCGTATTTTTCAACTCTGTGATGAATTGTTCATTTTCATCTACAGTTGCTTCTTTTTTGAATGTGAATGTACTGTAGATTGATAACGTTTCTTCACCCAAGAAGTGTAGCAACTGAGCACATTGTACCTTCTCTGACTTTTGGGCAATTTCACTAGCAATTAAGTAATTTGTGAATTTCTTTTTCCAAGTTTTCCAATTTTCAGCTAAGATTCCAGTTAACACGTTCAGCGCCACATCAGACGTAAGCGTCCAACACCGCATACTATTATCAGGCCACGTCGGTTGCTGGCGTCCGACGGTAGACTGATATATATATCAAGCACTGTAACCACAAGCAGTTATGGCTGCTTAATTAAGCTTTCTAAATCCTTTTTCTTGGGATGGATTGGTTCCCATATTTCCTTGTTTTCATTATTCTATAGTTTTCTGTCGGTCCTGGCTTTTTCTGCTATTTTCATCCATTCTTTCCTATTCATGCATTTTTCCTTCCAATTCTTAACCCCAAGCTTGACTAGGTCCTCTTCTACATTCTCCAGCCATCTCGTTCTGGGTCTTCCTCTTTTTCTGTTCTCTGTTGGTTTCCAATCTGTTACTGTTCTTATCGCTCTTTTTTTGTCAGCTCTCATCACATGACCTAGCCATTTTATCCTCTGCCCTTTAATATAAGTAACAATATCTTCTCCTTTCATTTGGTTCACTAGCTCAAAATTCATTCTCGGTCTGTACTCATTTTGATCATTCTTTATTGGCCCCAGTATTCTTCGTAATATCTTCCTTTCAAAATTTCGCAGATCTTCGTCTTTCTTCGTTAGCGTCCATGTTTCTGTTGCGTATACTACTACTGGTCTAATTACTGTTTTATATATCTGCACCTTTGCATTATTGCTTAAATGTTTAGTGTTTAACAATTTTTTATTTGCGTAATACGTTTTATATCCCATTTGTATTTTATGTTTTGTTTTTTCACTACCACTGCTATTTTTATTGTAAATTGTTATACCTAAGTATTTAAATGTTTGGACAGTTTCAAAATTATAGTTTTTAATTTTTAATGGTTCCTTGTTTACATTAACACTGTTGCTATACTTTAAATGTTTTGTTTTTTGTTCACTGATTTTTACCCTATTTTTGATGTTTCTTCTTCTAACCTTTCTAAAGCACCTTCTAGACCTTTTTTTGTTCTACTTATGATCATCACATCATCTGCATAAGCAATAATTTGTACATTTTTGTTATTTATCGTACCGATTACATCTGCTTTTCTGACTGCGCTTTCCAGGACTAAGTTGAATAATGTTGCCGATAACATATCCCATATAGACTGATACATTAGGAAATATAAATCTGCAGCCTAGAAATACAGCATCCTTGTTTTGCGGGTGGCCTGGTAACATGACAAAGTGTTCTTATGCTCGGTGGCCACGTGACTGTCGGACGTATACGGCCGCAGTGGCCCCGGAAATATTTTTTGGTATTGAGATATTCAAGACATTCTGAACGGAACCTTTTATTTGAAAATTATTATAAGCGAAATAAGGTACATGAAATTGTTTCACACAAACTATGTCCTTTTTCCGCTTGGTTACTAGTAGATGCAGCAACGGAAAATTTTTCTTTGGATAGCCCCAACAGTTCCATTACTAAATTCTCCCTAATTTCTAGAATACCTTTGGTTTTTATTGTTTGGTCACTTGCTTTACACAGTTCGTTGTATATTAACCACGTATTTACGACAGCGGTACCCAGTAACAATTCAATTGCTACCTTGTGATACCAAAAAATCGATTTTCGTAAACAGGTGAAATAAGAAGACATCTGATCAGATTTGTCTATGCCAATTTTGGTTTTGTTGTAGAATACAACGGAGTCTGGTTTCAAACTGGGATCACCATTTCGCGCTGTCTTTCCAGTTGGAACCAAATTACCTGTATGCTTAGTGGAAATCATCAAAACATCTCTGCGATCTTTCCATTTTGTTACAGTTATCCCACTATCATTCATATTAGATATTATTTCCCCTTTTTTCAATTTTTTCTGAGTAACAAGCTTAGGATTTCCTTTTCTATTTATTCGTAGGGTTCCAACATAATGCGTTTTTTTCTGCAAAAGTTTTTCGGCCAGTTCCACAGCGTCCTACCAGCTCCCAGGTACTTTTTACAAAGCTGGTTTACATCTTTCCCTGCATGATTCAATGAACCAAGTAATAAGTCATTTTTACCGGAGTAGATAATAATTTCGTATGTATACCCGAAAGCATCACACATCTTGTACAGTTTTATTCCATACTTATGTGATTTTGCCGGCAAGTATTGTCTAAACTGTAGTCGCCCTTTAAAAGGAACCATTGATTCGTCCACCACTATTTGTTCAGTTGGGTCACGTGCCGATTCAAAATTTTTTATCAATAAATCAAGAAGTTGTATCTTTTTGAGACGCGTTCCATCTTCTTCGTTGTCAAAAAAATGCCAGTGCCTCAATAATATTTCAAAACGATTTCGACTCATTATACTTTTCGCCAAATTATTTTTGTACAAAACTGATGTTGACCAGTATTCCCTGATGGTAAGTTTCTTGTCCAATTCCAGGAATTTTTTCATTTCTTGCGAGTTGGTGTCGACCCATTTCGTTATTCTGGGTTTCGGACCGTGCTGATTTTTTCCCAAAGTTTGATGTGCGTGCCTGTTTGTCTCCGTAACCATGAAATCCACCACTTCCTCTTTCACAAAGAATTCATAAATATTCAAAGGCGTAGTAGTTGTAGGGTCAAAGATAACTTCAGTACCTGTAGCAGCGGTAAATTGGAAATCTTTGGATTTTGCTGGATCAACAGGTCCCCAATGTTGAACTATCACGTTTGCGTCTCCACCACTCCCATCTTCTATTACTTCACTAACGGTTTGACTATCATATTGCTCGTTATCTTCACCGCTCTCACCCTCTATTGCTTCACTAACGGTTTGACTATCATCTTCTACTGATTGCTCACTATTATCTGATATATTGTTACGACTATCATCACTCGAATATTCAGCGTCTATCTCGTACACTGGATCAGTAATACTATCGGTCGAAGAAAAATCGTCATCGGATTCGGACAAATTATTATCCAGGGATGCTTTACGTTTATTTCCGCATGGTACCCCTCTTTGTGCACTTTGTTGGTTGCTGCTGTGTTGTTCGCTGCTATGTTTACTTTGTTGGGCACTGCTGCTCCCATAAAATTTTCTAGGATCCATGAGACGTTCGCACTTACAAACTTCACGAGTTATTCACAGCAGTGTAGACAACAACACTGTAGACAAGTACTGACGTGCAAAACTATCTAATGGGCAAGTGCAAACGCAGCAACAGACATGCGCAGCTGTCGGCCTATTGCGTCCGACGCGGCCTCCTGCTGCTATGTTTACTCACTGGGCCAGCGGACGCCAACGACCGACGCATCAAATTCCACCTTCAGGAGTAATACAAATAAAAAAACATACTTAGGTGGGGTTTTTAGGGCGAAATTATTGGTTATTATCAAGACATGATGCGTGGCCCAGTAAAAAGTTTTCGTTGTCTTTATTGTGGCGTTTAAAGTGTTAAGGACATTAGTGGAATTCCATTATTCACTTGTGGTAGTTTATTTTTTTATTAATCTTTACTGAATTTATTATTTGGGTTTGCTTTAATTATTTAACGAATTGTTCGCAGCCCCATGCGAAAAAGCAGCTGACTTTTTTTTGTCATTTTCTTCTATTTTATTACATGACCAAACTATCCTAGGATGTTTCGATTGTTTTTGTTGTGATTTGTCCTCTGCAGAACTTGTTTCAGGCAAATCACTTGTCATCGTTTCCAAACAATCTGGTTTGTCCTTCTCAGCAACACTGTTTTTTTGTAAATTTACTGGATCACTCGTCGGATTTATAATTGAATTGCCAGGTTCTGAGTTCTGTTTGTGTTTATCACTAGTGCGATGTTTTCAGCCATGACACATTAACGTCTGGTTACATACTGGTTTATTCTTTGTTCTCTCTACATCATTTATGGTTAGGTAATGGTCACACCATTAACATTAGGTTATGGTGAGACCATTCCCTTCACAAACAATTCTACCTATTTTTGTTGAAAGTTGTTTAAAAACCAAAAAATAATAGTTAAAATTACTTTCTTGTTAAGAAACAGTGTGGCGACTAACGTATGCCACATAAGCATCCAGACATGTTCAAGGCTACATACAAGGGCACATGCGCTAGATATCAATGCAGTTCATCTTTTCACTTAGTTGAGAAGTGTACCAATTCAAATTGTCGTATGGTCAATTCAAGACAACAAATAAAAGAACTATAAACATATAAATTTATGATTTGATAAGATTTCTCAGTTCCTCTATTAATATGGCCATGGATGACTGTATGTTGGCGTTTTATGAAAACGAATTTCACTATAACAACATATATACATATCCTCCTCATTATATGGTAGAAATTTGTAACATCTTTCTGACTTGCCAAAGTTTTAAACTAATTTTCAACCAATAGTACAACTTAACATAAATACTGCCCTGTTTACCTTAGCCATAGGTAGTTAAGACACTACGACTTCAAATAATATGCGATGATTGGTTTTAACCAGGTAATAAATAAGACTCCAGCAGGAGTATGTAATGGCTGCACTACTTGGACAAAATTAAGTCGTCGTCTGTTGCATCGTAGCGGAGAGTTAAATTGTGTTTACTTATAAGAAAGTATAATAATTGCATACTCTTTGTAATATCATACACCACCATGCTTTAATATTTATTAATCTAAGAAAACAAAACAAAAGTGTTACTTAAATAATCTTGATCGGTCTGGCTGCACCAAAACAATATCAATGGCCTTTGACTATCTGACTTATTTATTACCCAGGGTTTAACTAATCGAGCTGTTTTTAGGATAATCGGTATATCAAAAAAATGTAAATTAGCATCTCGTGAATTAAAGGATTCATATCAAAAACCGGAACGTTTTTCAAATGGTACCATAAATTGCAACTATTTAGAAATATTTTTTTATTTTAGCCAATAAACATTTTTCTGCTGTAGCCCAATATTAAGCTTTAAGTATTAGAGTTAGTGCAATATTATTGTATTGAGAGTAGTAAATAAACTGAAAACTGCATTTTTGTACCATTTAATTACATTGCATTGCGTGCGTGGGTGCATAGGAATACAGGGTGTTCCGAAACTCGCGGACTTGGACTGCGGGACGGTATTCTACCATAAAAACAACAAAAAGTTCCTCTACGATTTTTCGATTTGATCAATATTTTTGAAGTTATTAAAGTTTTGAAAAATCTGAAAATAATCAAAATATAAACATTCAAACTTAAATTTATGTGCTTGATCAAGTACTGAAAATAAATCCATGATACATTACAAAAACATTGTAAATATAAAAAATTTTCTGTGCTGATAGAGCTTGCAATAAACTACAAAATTTGTTTTTTACTAATCTCCCAAACTTCACTCTGACGCCTTTAAGAAATTTTTGAACGCCGATCGTTATACACTTTTATCAGTTTGATAGACTATTTAAAGTGCTGTATTGGGATTAGCCAGAATTTTCAAGTATTTTAAAAATTAAGAAAAAAATTTCTTACTATTTCATTGCTTGAAGTTTTTCCTCGACTCCCATGTTTTAATTTACTTTTTGCCTATACTATAATAATACCCATTTTGATACAGATTTTTATTATGAAATGACTCAAACTGGCCAATAGCAGCTAAGCATCGTTTTTGGTAACCATGGTTACAAGCGTTGACATTTCTGTTAACATTGCAAAACAGTTCGAGTTGTTTTTAAGTATAATGTTCAAATACATTTTTTTAATTAACTTGTCGCAGAAAAAATAGTGTATGCAACTCTTATGTAGTGGCTATTAATACACTCGTTTGAATTACGTTTGAATCTCAGTGTATTAATAGGTATCATTATAGATTCGTTGCATAATATAGTATTTAGTTAGGTAAAGAGTGTTTTGTTTAGGAGCGCCGAATCAAATGGGCGGGGATGCAGTAGCTCTCTTTGGCCCCCACTTGGCTAGGCTGTGTAAACATAATGGTATCTTTGTTGGTTATGTTGGTACAGCTGCGAATGCTGGAGGCGGTATCTACGTAGTATATATGATCTAAGGTGTACACGGTAGCAATAGCCTCAATTAGTTTTGAACTAAATATCCCTAATACTTAATTGTTACTAAGTTTTATGTTCTGTGGTTACTAGTTATCAAGCAGTATCTTTTGTACCAGTAACCTTGAGCAAAAGCGGTAGCAAAGCTGTTTAAACATAAAGAACGTGTTTCTTGCTTTCTACAAACACCGCACTATAATTTAAATAAATGTAATGAAAAATGTGTGCATGTAATTATAACACTAGGTAACTAAAATGTCAATTAATTTTATAGAAACGTGATAAGGATTTATTAAACAACCAAACAAAACAGGTTTTTGCATTCTTTAAAAATACCTACTGAAAATGAAATTATTAACGCACAACATGCTTACCTCAAAATGTATGAAGGGTGTTACTGTTGGATATCCACTGAAAATCCAGGTAAGTTTTTTAAAAATTTGAGGTTATATGCAGTAAATGTGAATGTTTTAGGCTGTCGATGTAAAAATGTCCGAAGTCGACTTTAACCCTGACTTTATATCCAGATTAATTCCTAAATTAGACTGGCCAGTGCTATGTAATGCAGCAGAAAGCATAGGCCAATTAGAAGACTTGCCAAAAGAAATCATCGATAATTTTGAGAACGACGTGGATTTCTTAAAAAAAGCCCATCGTGTTTTATTGGAAATCGATATTATTAACGGCGAACTCATTTGTCCAGAAACAGGAAGAAAATTTCCTATAAATAATGGCATACCAAATATGTTGCTTAATGAAGATGAAGTTTAATGCAGTTTGTTTGTGGTTTATATTATAAAATATTATAAGTTACAAATCTCATAGACTGTATACTTAAGTTTTATTTTGTTATTGATTGTATAAGTTACCTTTGAATGAGCGAAGCCGTGAAGTTACTAAGTTGGTGATTATTTCTAATCCCTCGACAACTAGCGCAGCAAACCTGCTTACCTGGGATACAAAAACAGTAATTTGTTTATACTTTGGAAAAGTGATGTCCCGGTTCAGTAATATTGCATCAAAAGGATTACTCTTGATAAATGTGCAATACCTGTTATTTAGTAATAATTATTACTTCATGTTATTTGAATAGAACAACAAAGAATAGTAAAATGTGCATCTTTGAAAGTTGAACGCCCCCGAGTATCATTTCATTATGATATAAGGTTGCTGAAAAAATTGAGAATGCCTGTGGTCTGGTCTCGTTCACATTTTAAATTTAAATTTCGCTGAAGTAATTATTTTTGAAACTAGTATTGTTGTACACATAGTTTAATAAATCAGTTTCGTAAATGCTTTTGTTTTATTTTTAACATGCAGACACGCTTTACAGCTGATATATTATCAAATGCAGTGGAATTTCAATAATCTGAACCTCCAGTACTCGAACAACATCCATTTATCAGAACAGTACATGCCAAAAAAAAAAAATTTTAACAAATTACGACATATTTTAAATACAAGTCTATTTGAAAATCATAATTCAAGTTACTTATCTAAGGAAAGTCCTAAAAATGAATCCATATTATTGAGTAATAATGGGACATTTATAAACTGTATCGTCTACTTTTTCAGATAAAGTATGAATACTTCCCCAGTCCTGTATAGCTTGGCCAAAACCGAATACTTAAAAATGCTTTACTTTAACATTATAGTGACAACTATTCTCGATCATATTTTCCTATAATTCATTATTTATTGCAATATTGAAAAGGTTAATATTTAATATAGCCTGAAAATTTATATCTTCACACTGATTATCACTGCAGCGAGCACTGTAGTTATTCAAGGATTTCAACTTCGGGAAAACAACCGTTAATGCGAGGAAGCGGTAAAACTTGGTTTTGATTTTCTTGGGAAATTCGAAAAAAAAACAGATTTCACTCGGTTTTGACATCAATAAGGCCCCCAAAAGGCTTATTGCAAAGCAAAAACACAAGAATAGTAGCACCACTGCACGTGTTTTTTCTTATTATTAGACGTGATTGGTGCCATTGATAGTTGTCACATACCAGTAAAAGTGCCTACAGATCAACAGGATAGCTATCTAAACCCTAAATTTTTTCACTCGATTATTCTGCAAGGAATATGTACTGCAAATCTAATATTCAAAAACATTTGTAGGATTTCCAGAGTCTGCTGATAATGCAAGGGTAAGAACAATAAATTACACGAAAGATAATATCATTACTTCATTTTAGGTGCTGAGATACTCCTTCTTGAGTAAAAGTGTGGAACAATTTGGGGCACAGAAATATTTCTATATGGAAAATACCATTTGGTTGGGGACTCCGCATACCCCTGCCAAACATGGTTATAATGACACTATACAAGTAGGTATTATGTATCATTATTTGAATGCAATGTTTTATACTTGCCGTGTTACTGGCTCGTCTTTAATTCGTATTTTGTAAATAATCAATATTTTAAATAATTATATATTGTTATTTATAGGGATTAATGGAAAGTTGTTAAAAAGGCAGAAAGAGCACAATAAAGGCTTGAGTAGAGTATTAGTGGAACTCCAACAGCACACAGCTAAACAGGAGCGCCTGCTAACAGACAAGGATGTGCCTACAAGTTTGCAAAGGTGCAACTACAACATACAAATGGCTCTTTTTAGGGCCCAAAACTCGTCCAAAAAAGAATTTCTAAAAGTAGAGTCTGTAATCGTTAATTTAAAACAATAAGGAAATTAACAGAGTACAAGAGTGTGTTTTTAGTAGTAAGCTTTGTACATATGTTAGCTTCAAAAATTTGATTCTTCCAATGGTTTAGGAAATAAAAGTGGGGCGACACTTAAATGACACCCTGTGTATTTAAATGTGCCCTTGTTAATATGCTTGTATGTGGCATTATACAGAAATATACAATAAATGTGCATTTAAATGTGGTGTCTTTATTCTGTATCATTGTACATTAAAAAAGGCGTTAACAACTTAAAATTTTAAATGATTCAGATTCAAAAATATTGGCAACAATCTCCTTTTTCTACTGCGATCCTGGTAGGTATTGCCCAAAAGTTTGAAATTTTTAACTCCACAAATACCTAACAGCACCTTATTTATTCTGTGCTCCTGGTAGTACTTGGTTAGCATATTGTGTTTCAGGAAACTTACATTTTTCCTTAAATAATTTTGATGCAATACCTTTTTCCTCGTATGTGATCCTGATACCAATTGGGTAAATTTTGATCCCAAAAGTTGAGATAATTATTCAGAATAGTACATTCTTCAACGAGCGTAGAATGATGGCTATTATTCACGTGGATGAAGTTTCCGACAAGAGCGAGCGCAGCGAGCGAGTGTTGGAATCATCTAAGTGAATAATAGCCATTCTACGCAAGTAGAAGACTATACTTTCTCTACGACTACAAGAAATTATATACCTAAATCATAGTTTTTAACACAAATCTTTAATTGCTTTTTTGACTTTTCCGGCAGTAAATTCATTGTGGATGCTTGTGCAAATTCCCGAATTTCGGGAGGCGTACATGTTAGATTATTATCACTATCACTACTAACGTCCATTGTAAATATTATATTAATAAAAATTATGCGAGACAACAGCAATAAATAATTGGTGTATTTGACGTTTCAAATGGCGATTTATTAGGAGGTTGCTAAGATACGGTCGGTTTTTTATTTTCAAAGCAATGTCATTTGTTCATATTAGCGTGAATTCTTAAAAATCAAAGGATGTGATTGGCTAATCTAGAGTGATTTCTTTGTAAGAAATCACGGTGTGAAGAATTTATGCTATTATTCAATTTAATATGCAACAAGAATGAGCGTATTATTTAATAGTCGTAGAGAAAATTAATTATTGCAACACCTTATTGTCCTTCTGTAATCCTGATAGCAATTGTCTGGAATTTGATTATAAAATTGGGGTTTTCGAGCTTGAAATTTTTACTAGTTGCTACCTCTTTGCACTTCTGTGATCCTGATACTAATATTGTCTGATTGATTTTAAAATTGAGGTTCTCAAGCTTGAAGTTTGTCCGTTTACTATCAGGATCACAGAAATGGGAAAAGGTATAATGTCACCAGTATTTATTGAATCTGAAAATTTGAAATTCTGACCATTTGCTATTATAGGGTCACATAAGTGCGAAGAGATCATCAATAAGCAAAAATTTTAATTTTTAAGTCAAATTCTAACTACTTGCTACCAGGAGTTCAGAAACGATGTAGAGGTTTGTCAAAAATATTTTGAAGTATAGAATTTCAAATTTCGACTATTTGGTAACAGGATTACAGCAATACAAGGATATTAATTTTGAATAATTTTGACTGTATAGATTAGAAACTTTAAAACAAGTTTTTGACCACTTGCCATCTGATGTATTATAGTAATTTTATGATAAATGACAAAGTTGATAATTAAAACAAGCTGATTGTTGTAAATAGTATTTTATTTGTTATATTTTTATTACAATTTGTAATTAACATTTTAATAATACGTACGTAAATACAATAATCAAAATTAATACAAAAAGTTTCACTTTTTCACATCTTCAAAAGATAGGAAGTTCTCCGCTACACACAGAATATACTTAACTTTGTATATGGCCATCAAGTCTTGTTCCGAGCGTGACGTCATGCGCAGAACTGGGTGCAGTTTAGACAGCTTTCCGCTACACCATTATACTCACACCACGGTAGAATATAGAAGGTTGTGGATACTCTACCTAGCTCTGATATCCTTGGTGCGTCCTTGATGTCGTATCATAACATAACCAACCTAACCCAATTTTTTTCAATACAACAGACAACCCATTAACCATCTAGCCAGAAGCCACCAACTCTTGGTTTGTGCCTGTAGCTAGCTAAAGTGTGTAAATCATGACTAAATATTGCATTGTGCCCATGTGCATAAATACATCAAGAAAAACTCCAGATAAATTATTTATGTGCTTACCTTCAAGTAATGAAAAAAATTATAAAAGACGAATAGCATGGTTGTTAGCAATTAAAAGAAACCCCCATGATTTTTCAGATAAAACAACAGCTTTTGTATGTGAAGATCATTTTAATGTAAGTTTTTTAATAAATTTGAAAGTGAAAAAAAAACAATTATTTTGATATTCAAAAATTTACAGTTGGAGGAAGATATGGAAAATTATATTAGGTTTAAGTATGGAAGAGGGCCTGTACGTATTAAATCTAACGTAGTACCACATATATTTAATTGTCAGCCAGACGGAAAAATAAGACAACCAAGATCCGAATGTTCTAGTGCTGTGAAACGAGCTAGGAGTGAATTAGTTGAGTCTGTGATAGCCGCAATAGCAAGTAAAGAATGCACAACAACGAATGAACCAATAACGATTGAAGTACATCCGACTACGAACGAAGAACCTTTTAAATACAATGAAGAAGATGCATGTGTTCTCTCCCAAAATATACTCATTGAAAACGAACCTTTCGGCCTCAATGCGTTTTCTGAAGTTTGCAGAACAGAGATTGCACTAGCTTCTCGTAGTTGCAACAAATGCTTAAAACCGTCATCACATGTTGTACGAACTATTGGCACGCAATTTAGACATAAGTTTAGAAGTAAGTTTATTCAGTGTGATATTTCAAGTAGTAAGTTTAGAAGTAAGTCTATTCAGTGTGATATTTCAAGTAGTAAGAAATTAGAATATCGTAGTGTTGGGTGTTCTCCTTTTAAAACTAGTTTACCATTTAAAGAGGAACTTTGGTTGGGCATGTCTGCTTCAGAGCCTGACACAGTTGATGAAGCAAATGAAGCTATCTCCGAATTTTCTGTAAGTGTTTCAAGCAACGACTCTTGGGATGTCGATTTTCAGGAAAACAAGTATAAAAAATTAGCAGTGGATTGGTCAAATTACATTGTTACCAGAAAAAGTAAATTTTATTTAGGTATACCCAAGGACACTTACTTTTTAGTAAATTTACTACTTAAAAATATAAAGACTACATCAACTCATGTTTATATTACATTGAAAAAAATTCGAACAAACCTACCGTTTCAACAGTTAGCAGATGATTTTGGAACATCAAAAAATGCAGCTACAAAATGTTTCAATACAACTGTAGATCCCATTGCGCAGTGTTTAAAAGAATTCATTGTGTGGAGTACCTCCGAGAATATGCAACGACAACTGCCCATTTCTTTAAGAAGTCATTATGGTGATGTGCAGAGTATCATTGATTGTTTCGAAGTTAAGATACAGAAGCCAACTGATCCAATAAAACGATGTTATACATGGTCAAAATACAAAAAAGCTAACACTCTCAAATTTTTAATTTCATCCTCTGCAGATGGCATAGTAAACTATGTATCTGGTGGATTTGGTGGTCGAACAACGGACGAAACTATAGTTGAACACTGTGGTTTCCTAGACGTGATTCCTAACGGTTGCTCTGTAATGGCTGATCGGGGTTTTAAAAGAATTGATATTCTTTTACAACCTCTTAATTGTAAAGTTATCAGACTCCCAAGTGTGCAAGTTGAAATGAAAAGTAAAAATGAAGTGATGGAAACAGAAAAGATAGCAGGCTTAAGGATGAACATTGAAAAAGTTATTAGAAGACTCCAAGAATTTAGAATATTGACACCACATTCATGTATAAATAATAAATTGCTTGTACATATTGATAATCTAGTTATAATTGCCTCAGCACTAGTAAATTTACAAAAGCACTAATAAAAAAATACACTGTTACAAACAAAGAACGGCTCAATTTTTTTCTAATTTTTGGCAGTGATGTCGCATAGTGAGAGGCCAATTTATGAAGGTATGTGAAAAATGCGCCGCAGGCAAATTTTTTTCAAAAGTGAACATAGCCTATTTAAACGTGTTTAAGAGCACACGAGATTTTAGGGTACTTGCAAAGTGTTACATTCCTTTAGCAGTAAATTTGAAAATGTGAACAGTAAAGTGACATGTAAGAGGTAATAACTTTTTTTTGATCATTGTAACAGTTTTTCAAGCTTTTACCACACATATGACTTACTTTAATTTGTTTTAAAATAAAATTCATGCGCCGTTCTTTCCGGGTGTTGTCACTAGTTCACTAAAAGTTGGAGTAGTAGTTAAAAGTTATTTTTTTTTTCGATTAAACACAATGCAAAGCACAGAATCTACTTTCATACAAACGTCGTTGGCATTGTGCACATTATTTTTAACAGTTAACCGATTCTACAAACACGTTTATTTTCTAAAAAACACCAAACTATCCTTTTTTATAGCAATTCACAACAAACTGTTGTAAGATGCCGAGATAATGAAAATAAATACTTTTAAATAAAACATAATAATTCCAATAAAATACAAAAAATGATTAAAACAAGATAAAAGTACAAGCACCCGCCGTCTTTTCACATTGTCCAATTCCCGTAATGTTTAGACTACAAACTATCAAATATATGGCTCTAATAACACTACAGCAACTACATTTGACATCATAAACTACTTTATTGATGAAAGAGGTAGGTGCGCCTACAGTACCCCCAAATATAAATAGAGGTCAACATAATGTAATGTCCTACCACTACCCACGTAACCATTAGGGTGGAACGAAAAAAAAATTTTTTGAGTATCGATTTGGAATAGTGATAAAAAGTTGCTTTATAGTAACAGTATTTTCAGAAAAAAATTTTAAAAAAATTGGACAATTGTAACAGCCCCCGCCTGAAGGTAGATTTTTTCATAAATTCTTATTTTAGGGAGTGTTTCGGTTACCTAAGGATTGTGCTAAAACTAGTTAGTTAGCCATTGTTACACATGAATATGTTTACAAATATAGCCAATTATTGATTTTGATCAATAACAACGCATGCCGCTGAACTATGATGAGGTCAATGTGGGAGGAAAGACGGGGGTTGGAGTAAGCGACACTTGCACTTTAGTAACGCGAGTTAGCTTGAGGTGAAAGGTCGCGCGTAATTTTTTTCTTTTATGTCTCCATATTATTTACGTTTTTAAACATGAATATAACGAGAAAAACTTTAAAATGTGCAATATTTGGTGAAAGTGCAGAGTTAAAAGAAAATATCTTGCCTACATACGAAGACGTCATGAAATTTTACGAGTACACCAGATATCATTTAAAAATAATTCATAACACTACAAAAGAGCCAAACTTCAACTCAATTACCGTAACTGTTACTGAAAAAATTGAAGATCTCTGGAAGAAAGCGTCGATTCCAATCGTCAGTCACAAGCGAGTTCTACAGATTCTTAAAGCATACCACTTAAAATGTAAAAATTTGTTAAAATCTATGAAGAAAATGAAAATTGAAATATTGGAAAGCTTTAGAGAAAAAAGCAGAACACTTTTTGATATAAGCGCGTGCAAATGTAAAGAGTTTGACGATTGTATTTGTTCTAAGAATAAAAAAGTACCAAAAGAAGAGCAGCGTTTTTTAAGCGATCAGCGTTCTATCAGACAGATGGTAATTGCAAGACCTGATGTAGTAATGACTAAAAAGTTACAGAATAGAAGAATACGTGCCATGAAACTACAAGTTCGGCAAATTCCTAAGACAAAAACGCAACCAAAGTCAACATCTACTAGAGATTTGTGTCGTTCAAACAAAAAAATCGGTGTTCAAAATGTGGACGTTCCTTCTTGTTCGTCGAACGAAAATTATGCAGTACCATCGTGCTCCAGCGTCAACCCTAATATAAAACCACTACAGAGAAGATTGGCTTGTAAACAGTTTAATAATTCTAGCCTTCATACTTTGTCCACCGTATGTGATAGGTACGGAGTGTCGGACAGGGCTGCGGCAACTATCGTTTCTTCCGTTTTGCATAACACACACTCAGAAGTGACAGTTGTTGACAGAATGAGGATAAGAAGAATTAGACAAAATGTACGTAACCAAATTTTAGTAAAAAATAAGATCAAAGAAATTCCTGCATTGTACTTTGACGGGAGGAAAGACAGAACTGCAAAGATTGTGAGAAAGGGAAATAAAAGAAGTAGAGTGATTGTAGTAGAAGAACATATTTCGATAATTAAGGAACCAGGATCTATGTACGTTGGCCACGTAGTTCCACTAACTGGTACAGCGAGAGATATAGAAAGATCGATTTACAATTTTTTAATTAGTGAAAATATATCGACGGAAATGTTGATAGCTGTTGGGTGTGATGGCACTAATACAAACACAGGGAAGGCAGGGGGCGTGATACGACTTTTAGAAAAGAGATTTGAGCGTTCATTGCAGTGGATCATATGTCTTTTGCACGCGAATGAGTTGCCCTTCAGGCATTTGTTTGCACATTTAGACGGCGTAACTTCCGGCCCCAAATCATTTTCTGGGACAATAGGAAAAGCATTGGAAACATGTGAAACCTTGCCCTTAAAAGAATTTAAACAAATAGAAGGTGAACTACCGGAAAAATCAGCCGATCTTAGTTCAGACCAAAAATACCTATATGAAATTACGTTGGCGATCATAAATGGGTATTGTCCTCCAGATTTGGTACACAGGAGCCCGGGCAAACTTTCCCATGCCCGGTGGTTGACTAGAGCCAATCGAATTTTGCGCTTATATATTGGCACACAAGACCCAAGCGAAAATCTTAACATTTTAGCTACGTTCATTGTGAAAGCATATGCTCCTGTTTGGTTTGCGATCAAAGTTCACTCGTCTTGTAAAGATGGATCGAGACATTTATGGAAGCTTATTTCAAGTACCAGATACCTGCCTAAAAAACTGTTAAAGATAGTGGACCCAGTCTTGAATCGAAATAGTTACTTTGCTCACTCTGAAAATGTGCTGCTCAGTATGATAACTGATCCCCAAAAGCACATCAGAGAACTCGCTGCGAGACGCATTATAAAAGCTCGACAAACTAATCAAAACACAGTTCCACGCATATTTGAAGTACCGAAAATTAACTTAAATGCAAGCTCATACATTGATTTGATTAATTGGCAAGAGAATATTTATGAACTTTCCATTTTGAGAAACATTTCTAATGAGCAACTACAATCCCTCATTGATAAGGGAGGCGATTTTGAAATGGATTTTGAGGTTGCCGTGTCACACCCAAGCAGTAGAAAGGACAGTAAAAGTGGTTACTGACGCTGCTATGAGCGTATGTGACAAGAAAACAAGAGAAGGTTTCATAAAATCTAAATTAGAATCACGAAAATTGATGCCAAAGTTTGAGACTAAAAAGGATTTTCGCTGTAAAAAGTGATTTTTTTTTGTATTATATAACTCCCTTGTTTATTTGTTTTTCTACATGAATATAATTTTTAAGTTTTGTTTTATGTGCTTTATTTAAAAATAAACATTAGAGACAATGTGCCATGACCTAGAAATGTGTTATACATGTAGACAAAAATTTGCTAAATTTTTTATATTTTCCAAATTTTAAGCCCCTGGCGGGGGCTGAAGACAATTAGTAATAAATCTTTAAAAAATTGCCCAATCATATATTATCATAAGGCAACTTTTTATTACTATTACAATTAGATATATGAAAAAAAAATTTTTACCATACAAAAATGTTCCACCCTAGTAACCATATTGAAATGGAGAGCCCCTATCTCCCACTGCAGCGTTCCTCTTTGAATGTCACTTTTGCATATGTCCCGCTTCTAAATCGAGTAGCATTGAGCATTTTTGTTTTGTTGCAAATGCAGGTATGGTAAAAATAGTATAAAAAGATTTCGTATAGAAATAATAGCATAAAATTTTTGAGAACCTTTCATTTGTTTCTGCTCTGTATGAATGGGGAAAAAGGTGAAGTAAAGGCCATCTCTTTTTAAGAGGCAGCTATGTAATTGAGTTGTGCATCATTAGACTGTTGTATGCTTTGGTCTACGCCGTCTACAGAATATCTCTCGGAGGCATCAGAGAATGTTGTAAAGTAAACTGGTAGTGCATTGACATTTCTAGTTTTTTTTAGAAATTTTTTTTTGTATTTTGGAAAAAGATTCTTTTGAATTAAAGAAGCCCAAAAACAAGGGCAAATTCGTCCGCCAAAAACTGGGTGGGAGGGGGAAAATTATCCTTCCGCCCACGGGTGGCGTCACTGGCAACAAACTTGATTACCATTAAATGTGCCTGGAATAATGTTGTAGGCAGAGTTGTAAAGGTTGAAGTACCACACATTTGTAGGGAGAATATTAAACCTTTCAGGAATGAATACGATCTGTTCTAACAATTATACATTCAATATCTGAACGCTTCTTTCAGACCTTCTGGCTTTTGTTAGTATTTAAACTGATGTGAAGGAAAGAGTGTTGTCATTCCTTGAGTGATGTTTCCTCTTATGCCTATGTAAACTTTTCAACAAAAAAAAAACGAATACTAGTTATCTTACGCCTATCAGTATCATAAACTGTGAAACAAGATCATTTTACATGCCTGAATAAAAAAGTAAGCAAAAAAACAATATCAAACAAACATGTTTTCACCGACTACATCTGGAATAATAAAACAGATACCATCATACCAAATCTATTCTGAGAGTGAAAGGGTTAATTCTATATTAAAAAAACATTCATTTAAACGGTTTAATAATATTCGATCATTAAATTAACAAAATACAAGTTTTTGTTGAAAGATGTCGATAAAATACCGCAGTCCATGAAAAACAGTTAGTTGTTTTAGTTTTATTTAAATAAAACAAGTACTGTATCATGTTAGAGTATTGAACATGGTATGCTGTTGCTAGGACCAAATTTCGTCAACTTCTGCGCAAGTGTAAAAGCTTGTTGAGAAACCCTGTTTTTTATCAGTGCGCAGGCGCAGTAAGTGTACTTCTGTCAGTTTCTAATGTCAAGTGGAATGATAAAGAGGTTAGGTGCTTCGAAATTTGTCAACAAACTAGCGTTCAAAGTAAGTTTCATTTACTTTATTATGAAGCGCTATGTAAAAAATTGCCCCAACTATATAATACTACGACAAAAAGTAAGTAATAAATTATAGATCTACCTAAATTATTTTTGTTTATTGAGCATTGTATTATTATGAGTAGAGTTGGGCAAATGCATATTTGCATCTTTTTTCCTATTGATCATAAAATGTTAATTTTTCGTATATACACGTTTCGTGATGTTTAGAGTCATAAAAAGTAAATTTTATTTTGCATATATTACAACTTTACGGCATATATTAGTGCATATTTTAGCTTTTAATGGCATGAAAATGCATATTCTAGAAAAAAAATAAAATTTCAAAAAAATTATCAAATAAAATATTCGTAGTTCTTAGAAGAAATTGCACAAGTAGTGAAACCACATGAACCATAGACTTGCACTTTCTAAATTTCCAAGTAGGGGTAGTGGAAATAAAGGATTAACTGACAAAGGTTGTATTATTTGGGTACCTAGGTCTTATTCTTTAGGTACAAATTTCTTTGAAAATAATATTTGGAAATTTTTCTTATACTTATTCTTAGAAATAGTTATTTATAATTTTAGTGCTTGACTAGGTTCATTTGTTGCCTTGACAGAGAGCTAAAGTGTAATTGTCCAGTCTATATCCTGAAAATGCCTAAAGTTGCTAGTTCAAAAAACGATTTAATTAAGAAGTGGTTGAAGCCGTATACATGTTTTAAATACGATGGAAGTGTTGTGTTGTGCCTCATCTGTGAAAAAGAGGTGTTTATCCGTTTATTTTAATTTTGAATTAAAAAAAACTGTTTACTCTGTTTAAAGTTAAAAAACTTCAAACAAGCCAAAACAGCGAGTTAAAAATTTAATACTAATTTGTTATGTTATTTTGTAATTAAGCAAACAATTTAAGAATAAAATTAGAAAGTTTTTTTTTGTGATATTGCAAAGGATATGGCACAGGCCACACGGCACATTCAATTATTTTCCTTTGTGTAAGCTGTAGTAAATTGTACTTAAATATTGTTTTTACAGATAAACGTTAATAAAAAGTTTCAACTTGATCAGCACGTAGCCACCGCGTCAAAAAAGAAAAAATACAAACGAGCAAAACAAAAATTATTGTTGAACTGCTTAAATAAAAATGTCAACAATTTCACGACGATTTGTGTAGAATGATGGTTTCATGCAACATTCCATTAAATAACATGGACGTTCCCGAATTTAGAAATTTCTTAGAAAAATATACAAAACAAAATGTCGTTTCCCGGAGAACAGCTTCCAGAACATGCATTCCAAAATTATACGAAGAAAATCTTCAAAAAATAAGAAACGTTTCGAATAACTGTATTTGGTTTAGTGTTGACGAAACCACCGATGCTAAAGGAAGATATATAGCGAATTTTATTGTAGGTGTTTTAAACAGCAGTCCTTCTTCCAGTTATTTAATTGCTGTTAAACAACTAGAAAAAACCAACAATTTGACAATTTCACGTTTTGTCAATGAAGAAACCCTTTCGTTACTTTATTTGCCAAATCAAATACCACCAGAAAGGATTTTATACATGGTGACTGATGGTGCCGCATACATGGTAAAAGCAGGTCAAAATTTAAAAATCTTTTTCCCAAATTTAATTCATGTAACTTGTTTGGCCCATGCGATGAATAGGGTGACCGAAGTGGTTAGAACTAAGCTTCCTTTAGTCAATAAATTAATTAATAACGGAAAAAAGGTATTTTTAAAATCACCACTTCGCGTCGAAGTTTACAAAGACTTGCTTAAAGATGTGCCCTTACCTCCACAACCAATTCTCACCAGGTGGGGAACGTGGATAGAAACCGCTCTATTTTATTGTAAAAATTACAGTAAATTTAAAAATGTTGTTAACACCTTTGATTCAACTTCTGCTCAGTCTATAGCAGAATGTCAAGATATTTTAAAGTGTCCGGATTGCAACCTCAGTTGTCCTACATAAAGGCTCATTTTTAGGAAATTCCTAGCATCATTAATAAATTAGAAACACAAAACCTGCTTCTTTAGAATTAATCGAAAAATTTCATTCAATTTTGAATAAAAATAAAATATGCAAAAAAGTTAGCAGCAAAATGGACGATTTAATTCAGAAAAACAGCGGACTTTCAACTCTGAATTCCATAAAAAATATTTTAAATGGAGATTTCTTAAGCAATTGCTACAATGACGAATGTTTTGCAGTTAAAAATTCACATTTATTTAAATATTGTCCAGTAACTTCTTGTGATGTAGAAAGAAGTTTTTTCAGCTACAAAAATATATTGGAAGATAAGCGGCAAAATTTTCTCGTTGACACCATTGAAAAGCACATGATTATTTATTGTAATAAATAGGTTGTGTTATTTATTGATTGAATGAAAATCATTAATTGTATTTATCTTTTTCTTTCAACGAAAAATTACATTTGATGCAAAACGTGCGTTAACTCATATAATAATTACTAGTATTAAACTGCAGATTCAAATAAACATCAGATTTTCATATTAGGCACTAAATAAACAAACTAATTTTTTTTAGTGCATATCGCAAAAGGTTACTGCATATTCTTGCATATATTGAAGGTTTTATGCGGCATATTTTAGTGCATAATAAAATTTGTCTTTGCATGCTTTAGAACTTAACTGTCATCACTCTGTCAGTGTCACTACAAATAACAAATTACAAGCTTAACCTAAAAATTTTAAGTGACATTATATTTTTTTGTTTAAATTTTAAAGCATGCAAGGACGGAAATTTTATTTTCCATGCCCAACCCTTATGTAATTACTTTTTGAACACATGGTATTTAAAAGTAGTTACTACAAAATCTTAAAAGAAATAAAACTTTAAATAGGTAGTAAACATATGAAGTAACTTAAAAAATTATATAACAAAAATTTCAAAATGTTGGCAGAAAATGTGGGCATTATTCATTATCCAACAGAATTAACGCCTGTCCGATGAAGTATCTATTAATATTGATGTTTCATGCAAAGCTTGAATAACTGCATCTCGTCCAGTGTTAGGAAATATCAGTGTACTTTTATTTAACTGTAAATTATGCCTCATTAAATTAATTTTATTCGAGAAACGTGTTTTAATTTTTTTAAGGAATACTCTTTTGCTGGTTTTACCACCAAGTTGGCAATGTCATTTGTGTTATTGACTGGCATTGTAAATTTTTCCCATATTATGTCCATCTTCCAATTCTGTAAATAGTCTGTACTAGGATTTGCATTTTTGATATCACAATTACTAGTACTGCTGAATTTTCTGTACTCTTACTTTTGTGGTGATATTCAACTTCATATGCAATTAAATTCAAATCTCTTATTTTACCTTAAAGTTTTGAATCTGACTTGGTAATATATTATTTTCGTTATCTTTATGTTTGAGTATGCAGGAACTTTTACTTTCCTATAGATTCAGCATAGAGATTTCATGAATATTTTCAAAATCGAGGTTACGATGGAAATACACGTTTTGGACCCCCAGGAACCCAAAATTTGTCTGTGGGTGGGAGGTTATTTGTGTGGTGCATCATAACTACCGCATGGATGGTCCGATTTTGACATGGTTTGGAGTTACACCGACAAAAGATGCTTTGTTTTTTTGGTAGCATTTTTTAAAACCAAATTTGCTAAATTTGATAATGGAATGCAATAGAAGACTGAAGGGGAAATTCAACGCTTTTTTGTTGAACTTTCTAGCTTTAATATGCTGCCCGCTACGATTTTTTGTACATTTAGACTTTAGCGCCTTATTACTCAAAAACAGATTGACAGATCAGGTTCAAATATTGTACTGTAATAGCCATATAGAGGTACAACCTTACTGCGCACAAAATTGTTTGAAAAGTTAGAACTTATAAAGTAAAAAAGATTTCCAAAATTTTGGAAAAATTTTAAAATATTGTTAAAAAACTGGCCACACCATTTTTTTTAAATATTGAACGCTCATGGTGCTTAAGCTGAGCTACAATTTTGTTCGTGTCCCAGCTCGTAAAAATCTCTCCGATGCTTTCTATAAATTTTTGAAAATTTGAGTTTTTACGACTATTTTTCAAAAACAAGCTATCAAATCAGAATGAAATTTGGTATTGGAAATGCTCTAAGGGTACACATACAGTGGAACTTTCCTAACTCAAACTTCTGTAACTCAATTATTCTTCAAGTCGAATTTTTGTCATGAACACTGATGGTTCGTTGCGTTTTTAACGTATTTTTAACTCCATAAGTCGAATTTCTATAACTCGAATATTTCTATAAGTCGAACTGATATTTCACTTGTAACTTTTCCGGTAAGTCCCAAGTATTCGCTAAACATATAATTCGAATATTTAGGGGAAGTCCCTAGTTACGCACAGTGACGAGTATTTCTGTGGTATTTCTTAGACATGTTCAGTGGCAACCACAGTTTTCCTGCGTGCGTCAATTTTTTTTCGAAGATTACGGGAAAGATAAGTTTCAGTGGTAAAATTTGCTAGTGCATTGTGAAAGTGCATTCATATCTAAAAGGACAAAGCGAAATTTAAAGTGCTTGTCACTTGAGCAAAAATGTTTGTTAATTGCCGAGGTAGAAAATGGCGCAAAAAAGATATTGCTGCACAATTTGGTATTCCCCCTAACTCTTTATCGACCATTTTAAAAAACAAGGATAAACTTTTAGAAAAAATCAAAGACTATGACACTAGCAGTAAACGCAAGAGACTTACAACCTGTGTCTATGATGATATTGACGAAGCTATGATCAAATGGACAACCATGGCACGTAATAAGAATCTACCCCTGTCGGGAACCATATTTAGAGAAAAAGCTAAAGAATTCGCAGATGCTTTGGAACATGAAGATTTTTCAGCTAGTGTAGCATGGTTAGATAAATTTAAAAAACGGCATAATATTGTCCAACAGGCGATATGTGGTGAAAGTGCTGCAGCGGATTTGCAAACTCGTGACCATTGGCTTCAAAATACTTTGCGCAATTTAATAGGTCAGTACGATAAACATGACATTTTTAATGCCAATGAGACGGGGTTCTTTTACCAAATAAAACACTTGCATTTAAAAATGTTATGGTGGAAAAAGTAGCAAAGAGAGAATAACTGTTATGCTTGGAAGCAATATGAATGGGTCCAAAAAGCTAAAATTGCTCGTTATTGGTAACTTGATGTGGATTACGAAAGTAACAGAAAGGCATGGATGACAAGTAAAATTTATGAAAAGTGACTTTTAAAGCTAGATAAAAAGTTTCGTTCTCAGAAAAGGAACATTTTACTATTTGTTGATAACTGTCCTGCACACCTGAACGGATGTAGGGGATAAACTGAAAAACATCAAACTTGCATACTCTCCTCCCAATATGACCTCCTTATTACAGCCAATGGACCAGGGCATAATCAAAAATCTAAAACAACATTATAGAAAACGGATTGTAAAGAAAATTTTGGTCAATATGGAGGAGGATGCCCCTACAACTGTGACGTTACTTGACGCAATTAGGGACCTCAGTAAAACATGGGATGTGAATGTATAAAAGAACAAACAATTGCCAATTGTTTCTGGAAAGCAGGGTTCATTAAAGATGAATTGCTGCAAGATATTGATTATTGGGATGAAGAAGATTTTCTTCCACTGTTCGAATTAAATGTTCTATGGGCTTCATATAGAACCGCAGCAAGTATGGATGATGTAACATTTGAAGATTACGTAAGTGTTGATGATGGTACATGTACAATGGATTATCCTACTGATGAAGATATTTTAGCAAGCATCTTAGACAGTCGTATGTATTCCCAATGCAAAAGGTATGTAATTCAGACACATTAACTGTAGTTTAAAAAGTCAAATTTTACGATAAATTAAAAAATTAAAGAAAGTATTTTTCGTAGAATCAGACGAAGATAAGGACGAGGACGAAGGCGAATCTAATGTCATGCCCACATTTGAACAAATTTATTCTTCGATTGAAAAGCTAAGAACTTTTAAGGAGTCTCGAGATAATGTACCTCATAATATTTATAAGTCTTTAAATTTTGTAGAGAAGGAGACGTGGTTATGTAAACCACGCTCGAAACAAAGATGAAGTGTCAAAATATGTAAATAGTGACTTACAGTGCCAAAAATATGTACCAAAAAAGTGAATAAAATATTACTTTTAAGAAATCATTTATTAATATATTCAACATACATGCATTAACATAAAAACTTTTACGAAAAACTAATAAAAAAATATAGAAAGTACTAACATTTTTGAAAACAAGGTATGTATACAGGATGTATCAAATTGCGTGTTAACTATGGGGATCTTGCTTATTTGAAGAGATACGACGATCGTTAAATTAGAGAAAAGTTGTGGAATTTTATGCCTATTAATAATCTTAAACGAAATTAGAGCTATCTTGCTTAGTTTCTGAAAGAACTGGAAAAAACTGAAATTTTGGATTTTTTTGTTTTCGGCTATAACTAATTTATTATATATGTTACATATTTGTAGTTTACACATTATTAGGACACTTTTTTTATTGCTAAACCAAATATTTTTATCAGATTTTGTGTAACTGCTACCATTGCTCATTTTCGACTGCCAATTTTTTTTATATTTGAATAGAGTTTTAAATTCTGATTTCAACGATGTGTCACACTTTGCGTTTTGTTTAATTTTTGAACATTTTGTATCAGAAAATAAACATTTCATAAGAGTGCCATGGAAGGACCACGTCATTTAATTTATTTTGAAAAATTCTAGTAGGCCATGAACTGATGGAAGTAGAATAAAACTTTACCTTTATTTACTTTTACCTTTAGATACATTAGGTAGGTGAAAATTTCAGCAAACTTTGTTTTGAGCGTAGGCAGCAGATTATCTTAATTTAAAAAAAAAACAAATAAATGACAAATTTTCTAACATACACAATTTACTGAAAATTCCACTTGCAGTTTTTATGTTTGCAACTGACATTGCAACTAATTTGAATAACAGGTTAAATAAATACAACACATAACACTAGAACTGCACTAACACAAACAATTATTAAATAAATGTTCAAAACATTTTACACCTTTGTAAAGCATGCTCAGAAGCTCGTCTAAAATAAACTCTCTAATCTGTGTGTTAATAACTGTGTCATTTATTTGTTTTTGTAAAAAAATAACTTAATCTTCTGCCTATGCTCAAAACAAAGTTTCCTGAAATATTCGCGTACCTAATGTATCTAAAGGCCAAAGTAAATAAAAGTGGCGTTTTGTTTTACTTCCATTAGTTCATGGCCTACTAAAATTTTTTCAAAATAAATTAAATGATGTGGTCTTTCCATGGCACTCATGAAATTTTTATTTTCTGTAATAGAATGCTCAAAACTTTAACAAAATGCAAAGTGTGACACATCGTTGAAATCAGAATTAAAAACTCTATTCAAATATGGAACAATTTAAAATGCCGACCATAAGAAAAAAAAAAGTTGACAGTCGAAAATGAGCAATAGTAACAGTTATACCAAATCTGATCAAAAATTTAAATTCAGCATGAAAAAGTGTCCTAATAATGCTTTAACTAGAAATACGAAATATAAATGACAAATGAGTTATAGCCGAAAACAAAAAATCCAGAATTTCAGTTTTTTTAGTTTATTCAGAAACTAGGCAAGATAGCTCTAATTTCTTTTTAAATTATTAATGGGCATAAAATTCAACAACTTTTCTCTAATTTAACCATCGTCGTATCTCTTCAAATAAGCTTCTTATAATAAAAAAAAAAACAGAAGTTTTTTAAACATTAATTTTTGCCGCACCATTGATTTTTGATATCATGCGGCATCATTTAGTTCCACAGAGCGGGAATATTCGAAAATATGATCTTTTAGTGACTACTTCGTGGAAATACGTACTTTTATGCACCATCTTTAAAAATATGTACTTTTATGTAAAAAAGTACTCGTTTCGAGCCCTGTATCCACTAGAACTACTAAAACTGAAGTGAAAAAAATTTCAAAATATTGAGTTTTTCAAAAACATACATACTGCTTAAAAACTGGCCACACAGTTTTTTTTTAAATTTTATAGACTTTAAGCTATGGATCAGCTACAATTTGCTTTCTGTCTGTCTGCTAACTTCTTTGCGACACCTATGAATTTTTGAAAATCGAAAATTCCTATCACCTTATTTAATAAATGGGGGCTGATAACAAGTTTGTTTAGGCTACACTGATCATGAGTGACAGTAGAATAATTTTTACATAGGGCAAAATTTGGGGGGGGGGAGGGGATAATTTATTTGACTATGTCATTTTCTGTATTTGAGTATATTTGAAATAGTAAAGGAGGTGGTATCGAGTAATGCGACCTTGTTGACTCCCCCTGTATATGCAATTCCATCAAAAACATTGCTTTAAGTATTGCGAATTTGACTACAGTAAAAAATAAGCTTCAATTTTGCTTAGTCTATGAATGTTTTATTTATCAGTATGAGAACCAGTATCGTATCTATTAAAATTAACTTTACAAAAAATTTACTTAAACAATACCTAATCATATTATACATCTACAAGACTCCCATCTTTTACATCTGCACTTTTGATGTGATATATATGTTACTTATTTTTCTACTCTTAAATCTTAATTTAAGATAGTAGTCAAACAAAAACAAAAATTAGTTAATGAATTCCAAGTAGTAATATAATGCTTGAGACTAAAAGATCTTAAAACGTAAATCTAACAATAGTGGAAACAAAAAAAAAGGCTATTTTGTTTAAGAACCTCGGTAGGTTGTATAACCAAATGGACTTAATAACAAAGGTACGTGATAGTGATCATTTGGTGCTCTACAGTCAAAAACAATCTGGAAAATAAATTAATTAAATAAGCATTCATAAAATTGATATGATTGCATACCTCTATAAAAGGATATAGTGTGTCCTGTTTTCTGGCTTCGAAAAATCTATCCACGTCATAGTGCAACTTGTATCTCCCTGGAGTGAAATCAGTTCGTTCCAAAAAATTGGCAAAACGTCCATCTGGATTGGTAATACCTTCATTGATGTAAGTCCAACGACCCTCGATAAGTTTGTACAAGCTCACTTGGAGTCCAGATACAGGAACGCCTTTAGAAGTGTCAAGCACATGTGTAGAAATAGGTGGTTTTGTTGCAGCCATTGGATTTACAATCTGCTGTCGAAACTGCTACCAAAAAACAATTGCTTTTATAGATCAAAAAACTATTACGTAGTAGTAACAAATCAGTGTTTAAAAAAATTTAAAGGTCCTGTTGGTGATACTGGTGTCATACTTATAACTTTTCTGTAATAGTCATAAATGATAAAATTTCAGCATTTTGTATGCAAATCATACGGCGAGGTCTTAAATGCCCCCCCCCCCCACACTGAGTTTTAAACGGCTTGATGTGAAGTACAAAATTTGGGTTATTATTATTCGAAAACAAATGCCAACTTAAATTTACAAACTGGCGACAGGACGCCATTATGAAAAAATATTAGATGGCACGGGGGGTCGAGTGACCCCTCATTTGAAAGGTCTCTTTGAGTTGAGAACAGGGTGCCCAAAAAAAATCGCCAAAAAAATTATTCCACGTCTAAACATTTAAACTTTATCATCACGATACCTGCTTTTGTTTAATTTACATGTTTTTGAAAAGTGTGCGACAGACAACAAGTCTAGACGTACAAAACAGGTATTGTGATGACATTGCAAGAATGTTTGACTTGAAAATTTTTTTGGCACTCTATAATCCTAGATTTTAATAAAATTTTTTCTATTTTGCGTCTTTAAGAAAGCTATTAAAGCACGCAAACGCGTGCGTTTATAGCTACCGCAAAATCCCCATTTTGGAACTGGAAGTTTTTATTTAAAAAGGCACAAAAAGGGCATAAAAAGCGGAAAATAGAAAAAATTGTATAAAATACACGTTTTATAAGACATTTTAGCGCACTTGTCCTTTAGAAAACTCGCCGCAAGCGGCTCGTTTTCTAAACTTGGACGCGTGCTCCAAAATCAGTCTTATAAAACTTGTGTTTTAATGTACTATTATTCATTCAAAAACAAATGACAGGCTTCCAAATTAACTGTTTCTGAAATAATAAACAAAACAATAAAAAAATGTAGTAGGCAAAACAACAGAAGTATAAACAATTGAAATAATTATTCTTTCTATTGTCATTCTATTCAGTTATTGTGTATTGCTCATGTTTGAATTGCAAGTGTTAAAACCGGTGACATTAACAATTATTATGGTATAAAACAAGTTTTGTTAAGTTATGTTGCAGAATGTTGTCATTTGTTTTTGAATTGATGAAATTTTACCGAAAAAGATGTATACAGGATGTATCAAATTGCGTGTTAACTATGGGGATCTCGCTTATTTGAAGAGATACGACGATGGTTAAATTAGAAAAAAGTTGTGGAATTTTATGCCTATTAATAATATGAAAAGAAATTAAAGGCATCTTGCTTAGTTTCTGAAAGAACTTCCATGGCACTCTTATGAAATTTTTATTTTCTGTAATAAAATGCTCGAAACTTAAACAAAATGCAAAGTTGATACATCGTTGAAATCAGAATTAAAAACTCTATTCAAATATAAAATAATTTAAAATGCCAACCATAAGAAAAAAAATTCGACCGTCGAAAATGAGCAATGGTAACAGTTGTACTAAATAATGCGTTAACTAGAAATATGTAATATAAATAACAAATGAGTTATAGCCGAAATCAAAAAATCCAAAACTTCAGTTTTTTTTTGTTTATTCAAAATCTAAGCCAGATAGCTTTAATTTCTGTTCAAGTTATTAATGGGCATAAATTTCCACAACTTTTCTCTAATTTAACCATCGTCGTATCTCTTCAAATAAGCGAGATCCCCATAGTTAACACGCAATTTGATACATCCTGTATACTGGGTGTCAACAAAATCATTAGATAGTCCCTATTCTCTTGAGTTTTTGAGATATGATAACGAAACTTAGTACTGTAGCAGCCTGGTTGTATCAATTGTATTTAGTAACTTAGCGACTTGGTTGCTATTTATATTACTATAAAACATTCATAAAAGATTATTCTGTAAAAGCTAACACATTAAAAAGTTCTTCCGCAAACTAGTGTTTCATTTACAACTACGAACCAAACATTACAGTACAAGTAATATCTACCCAAAAAGGCACATTATTTGCCACATTTTTTTCGCTCCTGGTTTCACCGCAAATGACCAACTTTTAAATTTCAAATAGGACACCCTGTATATTTTGACATTTTTGGAATGCTGAGACAATTCAGGGTACAACTAGACTATTTTCGAAAACTTTAAGCCTACTCCATTTTTTTAGTTTTTATTTTGAATCTAAAGTGCTATAACTGGGCTTATATCATTCTAAGGGACAAAGATGACAACAAAAAAATACAAACATGATCTTTTTACGAGTATTCTAGTAGGTACAGGCATTCATTCATATTTAAAGAAATCACTTTATTGTAAATGTAGTCATTTTTTTCAAATGGCACTGTTCTTTAGACATTTGGTAACTAAAAGCAATTTTCACAGCAAATCCAATGATGTTGTCAAATCCAAAATCGGATTGATAGTTGATATTAATCTAGATTCTAGACCCACCAATTTCTTTGTATATGAAGCTCAAAAAATCGAGAAAATCCCTGTCTCAAGTGTGTCATGAAAAAAAAACGTTTTTAAAAAAAAAAAAAAAATAATTTCTTTAAATATGCATGCCTGTACCTACCACAGTACTAGTAAAATAAACATGTTTATATTTTTTGTTAACGTTTTCGTCCCTTAAGATGATTTGAGCCCGGTCATAGCACTTGAGATTAGGGATGCAGCGAGCAGTACTTTTTGAAAATGGCGGATAACGGATATTCGGTTGTTCAGCCGGATTATCCGGCATAGTTATTACCGTTTTTACGTTCGAAGTAGTTTCAGCTTAACTGTAGTGAAATTTAGGTTTTTAATCACAGAGCATAATCTATACTTAACAGTATGCACGAATCCTGCTTGCTATGGCCTTATTCTATAGAGTTTTAGAAAGAGAGCACCGAGACAAGAAAGCTACTAAAGGTACTATTTCAAAAATATGCTGATTTGCGCTAATATTGTTTTTTGTTCACAATTAAGAATGGAAATCTGTCAACGAATTTGATTGCAATTACAAAAAATAATAGTTTTCATCAATGGTTAAAACTTAAACATGTTCTGTTCTGATAGATCCGACACCATCAAGAAATCAACTGACATAACCTATACGGTCTTTATCGACATTTTAAAATAAAATATTGACGATTGACGATCGAGTACATTTTATAGGTTCCTTGTCTCGGATCTCTGTCACATGTACTGCAAAATTGAGACCTGTATATCATAGCAACAAGCGGTTCGTGCATCCTTATGTTTTATATTACTTCATGGTTTTATTAAATAATACTTATTTATGCTATTTAAAACCATTTCATATTTTTAACTCTCATAAATGCTGATGTCAATAATAAAAATTTAGTCGTTTTATGCAAATCTGCAAAATACTGGACTTATGGGGTTTTGCTCTCTTGCTTTCAATTGTGTTTAGTCTAGACTTCCAAATCAAATTGCATACATCATCTCTTTTACTTGAAGAAAAATCTCCGGCCAAATATTTCATATTATCCGGCCAAACCGAATATTCGGTGAAATGGCCGGATAACGGATAAAAACGGAATATCCGTTGCATCCCTACTTGAGATTAAAAAAAAAATCAAGTAGGCTTAAAAATTTTCATAAATAGCAGATGTATTCAGAATTGTCTCAGGATTTCAAAAAAGTCACATTATACAGGGTGTACAATTTGAAATTCATAAGTTGGAGTCAGTTCCCGCGAAACCAGAATTTAAAAAAAAAAAGTGTCAAATATGTCACAATGTGCCGTTTTGGGTGCATATTACCTATACTAAGTTTCGTTGCCACATGTCAAAAACTCTAAAAATACGGGCTGTCTAATGATTGCATTGTCACATGCTACTATGTAATTATTTTACATCAAAAAACTCGATTGTTGTAGTTTTTTTCAAAATATTTCATAAAGTTGTCGACATAGGTCAAATTTAGTGCTGGTTTTAGATTCTTCACGAAATTCTGCTCAACTTTGCTAATTTAACCAATTCTGCAAGTCTCATAACAACAATGCAAAAATAATAGATCCCTTTTATAGATAAAAATTAATATTTGTTAAAAAGGTTGTCAGAACTACTATAACAATCTTTTCTGCCACCTTTCATTTTACATTTTTATAAGAAACTTCATGAAAATCAATTACAAAACGCTTTACATAAATAACATTTCTAATTTGGTCTGTATATTATATAATACATCATAAATAATTTTCACCTAGAAGTATAATGATTACCACTAAAATTCTGAATTTTAAACTAAATACAAATTAAAATTTTACACTCACATTAGCGGCACACAAATGTCCTTTAATTACTGATATCCTGTTAACAAATATATCATCAGCAATGTTCTGCATATTCAATTGAAAGTAAAGCAATCTGAACAAACAGTAACAGCGAGTCTAAGGGTCAAACCAGAGTCATCGCACTATCTCTATTTCACAATATTTAACAATAACCATAAATCTTAAAGGCACCGTTTTGCAACAGTCTACAATACCATTATGTAATCAGGCCTTAGAATACATCTAAACTCAGTTTTACAAACTGTTAATGCAAACAACTTAAATGAAACTGTTACTTAGTTACAATAAAAGAACAAACTTACAGGTAACTGAAAACTTAAATAATGATTGCTCTGTTTTCTGGTAAATTCCGGCAATAGAATTAATTTAAAATTATCTATTTACTAATGCACATCACTCAAGAAGTAATTATTCAGTATTAAATTATTGAGGAATAACAACCCAAATTTAGATACAATATTCCATTCCCGGGACTTATCACAACCGTTATCTATACAAACTGCTGTCTTTGTGAGTTATTACTTTAATGACAAAATAAATATGGACCAACCAACAGAGAAGGAAAATTTTAATTTAATTAACTAATTATGCTGCCTACACATACATACTTAAGAAATTTATACGTTTTAAATGAATTTTCTAGTATGGATATGGTCGTGCAATTTGGAGTTGTTTATAAAATTAAATACAAATGTAACACTTCTGTTAAGTGACACTATTACTTTTGTAGTATTATCAGATATAACAAGTGAAATAATTTTATACGTTAAAAATGAACTCCCCCTACAAAAAACAATTTAAGTATGCAATAAAAATACATTTAACATAGTCAGTCAGTGTCCAGATTTCTAGTCTAGTATTTAGTCAGTATTTAAATTATGAGGCAATCAATTAATAATAATTCCTGGCATAATTCCTTTAAATATATAATTAGCGAACCTGTAGAATTTCAAACGAATTATCTACAAGCTTAGAATGGCAACACATCCATATGTTTGACCTTATGCTAGCTTGTGTAGATAGTTATTATTTATTTGGTCAGCTGGAATTGATGCTTGTGTATTATTAAAATAAAACAGGTTTCATAAGCGTAGAATATGAATGGGGATGAGTTTTAAAAGTACTTCACGCAACAAATTTATGAAACTGCAAAAATATTTTGATTTATCGAAATGTGAAATAGCAACCACGAATTAAAGAAAATAGAATGTGTAAACTCATTAATACAACGAAGAAAATTCTACAAAACAAAATTTTTTGATCGCATGTTATCTACTAATTTAATTTTCCGTTCTCATAATACCAAATAATAATATAAAGGGCGTAACAATAAAAATTAGCAAGTTGATACAAATATCTCAATAAAACAACACCCTGTATAGTTTATTATTTCTCTATTTTATATAGATCAAGAAACTAGAAAATTTTATATTTTATAATTTTCTTGCATCTGTTTATAGTTTTGGAGTAAATAAAAAAACACTATTAAGCTTAATCGCCCCGCAAGCTAGTGCTCTTACATAGAGAAAAATAGGAATAACTAACGTTTTTCATTACACTTATTTTGAATGACATAATTACGCTCCTAACTTTTATGTTACTAAAAACAGTAAATTTGTATTACGAAATTCTTTCCAAAAGTAAACAACGAATGCAAATGTTAAATTGTAATGTAGCAAGCAAAGCATTCAGGTTGGGCATGTAGAATATTACATGTACTTATTCTGTATGGTTACTTTGTATGCACAATATTAAGCTCTTTTTCTGCATGCAGAATAATGCCGATACATCAAAATCAGACAGTTTAAACGTAAATAAACACATATACAACTAAATACGTGTCTCTTCCTACACCTAAGTAAATTAAAAAACATTGTCAAAACCGATGGGCTACGCCTCACTTTTTTATAGCCGACTTCTTTTAAAATAAGCAAACTGTTGAAATCAAATGCCGCGCCAGGGCCCTACGTGACTTTTACATAAACATTGGTACCGACAAACATAATAAATAAGCTGTATCGAGGTGTAAGAATAGTTCATCGTCACTAAAAGTTGAGACATGGTGAAGGGATTCCGATTTATTATATATATTGGTTCCCTAAGACGCAAGTGCTTACTTCAATGTTGTAATGAACCTGAATCTGAGAAACTAGAAAAAAAATGGTCAAAAAAAGTTCCAAAATGAAAATCTCGTAAAAAACGAATAAAACCCCGAAAAAAAGCACTGAAAATATTTTATATAGTCCCAAGAAAAATTTCTTTCGAAAAAAGAGCGAGATCAAAATTAATTACACCTAGCACTTTTCCTCAATTCCAGGAGAGTGCCGTAACAAAGATTGTTAAAATGCTTTTAGAAATAATAAATACCTACTAAAAAATCAGGCGCGAACATCTGTGAACCTGAATTTGCTTATCTGCATTGAAAAGTGTAACGGTCTAATGTACAAACGAATCTGCTCTTATATAATGGACGCGTAAATATGTGGCTTTTAGTAGCGGAGGCCCCACACCACTAGATGTAGAGACAGGTAGAAGGGATCCGGATTTATTATAGAATATTACATTAAAATTTAGAATCTTAGAATAATAAACCACTAAAAAATAAAAATCAAAAATAATTGCAACCGGTGTCAGAATTAGGGTGAGGCGAGAAGGGCTTCCGCCCCAGACGTCACATTTTAAAGAGCGCAATTGTTTAATTTTTTATGGAACAGACTTCTTTGTCGTTTGATAGATGCCGACAATTAAAATATTTTTGCAGTGCAGTATGTTTCAATAGAAAATTGGAAAGGCGTATCGTTGGATAGTCGCACGTTTGCCCCCCCTCAACCATGCACACATGCGTGTTTCTATCGTACATATTATACATGTATAATATGTAGAGAAAGGTAAATATACCAGTTTTATTTCAAATATTCTACGTGTGATCTAGAAAATCATAGTCTAGGTGTAACGTTACAACCCGGAAAGCATTGGATTTACAATTTTGTTGCTATTTTTGACTCTTTGTTAATTAACTGAAAAGGCTAGCATTTATTTAATGTTACACATAGAATACACATTTACACGGAACGTTTGGGTCACGACCTATGCACCAAATGTTACTTAAATTATTTAGGTCACCTGGTGTAAACAGGCGGAATATGATGAGTCCTCCACTTAGGTCGAGTCATTCGTTTACGTGACCTGACCTAAGCACGAATTTAGCGGGTGTAAACGCTCATTGCTCGACCCAAAGATGTTCGACGTAAGTAAGACGGTATCTATTTTATCGATCGCGTTACATTAAACCGTATTAAGCCCAAACTTGAATTCTCCCTTGAAAAAAAAATGCGTTTCTTGTGAAGTAAAAACAAAAATCAATTGGTCCGACAAAGAAACACACATTTTTAAAATTTTGCAACAAAATGCAGACAACAAAAATAGCACGTAACTAAAGCTTGTCAAGATTTTCCAGTATATATAAATTGTTAACAGGTGGCGCTTATGCTAGAATCAAAATGGGACTATTTAGTCTAGCAGACAAGGTGAAGGTGTAACGTTTGGTTATTAAGGTGAATATGGGCCAGGGTACAGGTCAGCCCACCAAATATTACTGGGTGTCAACGTACTCATAAAGACAAATTCATTTTTTGTGGTGTTAAACCGTACAATGAACCACGTAGGCATTTTAAAAATTTACTTATGTATAGTAACAAGTAGATATATTTTATTACTTTATAATTAGCAGTTACCTGCTTATCTACATCAAGTTCTAAGTAAGTGATTTAATGGTGTTTATGTTGTGTGAATCATGGTAATCTTTGTACAAAATCGTTAGTATTTTAGGGTCTCCAAAAAAATCATATCATTATTAATCCGCAGTCTTACATAACAGTTACTTTATTTCGTTCCTATGTTTAACTTTTCTACTAGGCATAAATAAATATTGACAACAAAATAGTGTAATAATTATTTATATAAAAATGTGTATAATACAATTCTCTGAAAGTCAACCAAACAACTTATTGCATTTTAAAGGTTTACTAATAATCATTATAGAAAACACCAACAATGGCAATAACCAAATCTTCCTACCTTCTGGAACTGTACTGGTATAGATTCCAGCTGAATAGCTTCCTCCTCTTCTTCCTCCATTTCTTCGTGCTCTTGTTCCTCCTCGTCTTGTTCACCATCTTCAACTTCTGTGTATTCTACAATCGCTTCGGCTTCCTCACCTTGTCCTTCATGATTTCCCGAACCTGAACTTCCCAATACAACTTCTTGGGGCTGAGCCATGTGTTCCTTATTCTGGAGAAATCAAATTTGTTGTATTAAATTCACGAATTACCAAATGATTTTTTACCTTGCGTATGTTATGTATCTGAGCTGCTTTCTGGTGCCTAATTGTGCATGTATGCTTAAGAAGACTCAGTCTGTGAGCGTGCAATGTTTTTTGGCAGTATAAACAATATGCTCGTGTAGGTTCTCCTTGAACTCCACGAAGCCACCCTGATAACAACAATTATTACTTATCACTATTTTAGTCAAAAAATTATCAGATTGAGTACCTTTAAAATCGGGCATACTTTCCCATGCTTGTCGGTATGTCTGCTTATAATATTTTCCTTTAATAACTCCACTATTTTCTAATTGTGCCGAAGACACGGGTACACTTTCGTAAGATTCGTCAAAATGTACTCGAATTACACTCACACCCTGATTACTGTCGTGGGATTCCTCGTCTGGTTCACTTTCCATTTCACCCGCCAAACAAATTAAGTCACCAAAAATAAGAAATATTACTAAATGCTGTAATGGCGATATAAGCGTCGTTCTTGGGAATTTCGATACGTTAAACTCAATGACAATTTGTTACCAGAATGCGCCGACTTGATGCGCCATCGAGTTGCGCATGTTTTCCAATAAACCCGCTAATATTTGAATTTCTTTCACGCTCCTATTATTAGATTAAACGTTTGATGGAATATTTTCTTGATATATTTTCTCACTGACTGAACGGGCTACTTTTTAACTAAAATCAGTCATGGGAAGTTACTTTTCAAAAGTAACTAATTACAGTAACTTGAATTTGTTTCCATAACGACGGAAATTAATACAGGATAAATAAAGCCCTCTTTCCCACTTTTCAAATTCAAATTAAATTTAAAATAAATTAATTAAAAAAATGTTTCAAAACTAATCAATAGGAAAAACCAAAATTACAAAGCAAAAATCAACTATTTGAAAAATTTACAATAACTAATTTAAAAATTATAGTAAATGTTCAAAATGTCGTCCCCCAGCTTCTACACCCGAACATCATGTCATGCTGTTCGCCATAACACAAAAATACGAAACACAGATCGAAAATAACGAAGAAAATAATTATCAAAAAAATCACAGAACGAAAAAAACGAATTATGAAAGGCACAGAAAGAAACAAATGCAAGAAAAGTCAAAAAATATCACAAAAATATCGAATTGTGTCAAAATTGACGTTATTTCAATGCATGTATGTCTAGATTGTTGTTTTTTTTTTTTTCAAAATTCCGTGTGACCTGTGCAAAATAATTGAAAATGCAATTTGGGTTGCCTATTTTCAGGTACTTCTTAAAGAATCTTTAAGAGGCTCTATTTTCTAAAAGAAACACTTTTGACCACACATTTATTAACAAAAGTTGTTTGCTTTCTTGTGTTTTGCAAGCCCTAGAAGTTTGTCCCTACAATTCATTAACACCCTGTGTATAACCAATCCATAAATAATTAGGAAAGCGCTTGTCACCTACTGACAGTTTTGCAATATTAATAATTATTATTTTGTAAACAAAGAGAATTGAAATTGATAATTAAAGTTACAGTGTTGAATAATCTTTCCAAATATCACTCGTGACAATACTTTTTCTAGAGAATAATTTGTCATTTCCATATAAATAATTGCAAAAATTCTCGACAGCTGTGGTACAATAATTTCGATAAATTTTCGTGTATGTTATTTACCTTGACAACGTCTAGTTACGCCCTAGTTACTTCATGGTTACGCTAATAAAAAACGATAAACAAAGTTCGCCATTAGTTTAATTTTGTATTCATAAAATAATCTTATCAAATGACACTCCAGGTTTTGAATTCTTTTTAATGACAAACAAACATTATCATTGTGTGCAAACAGGCATAAGCTTGCATGTAATTTTAAAACATACAGATTATTCTACCAGCCGGCAGTCGACCGGCGTAAATTTAACTTCGACGACAGCCAGTACCGATCCATGCGCATATTTCAATATATCACAATGTTATTTATTTTCAAATGATTTTTACGCCATCTGGCCAAATAGCCGGCCCGCACATTTACTGTTCTTATGCAAAGAGCCTTAGTGTAACACGTTACTTCCAGTAACTAAAATTATAACATTTCCACATTTATATAGTTCCAATCATACTTTTCTGCAACCTTAAAAAGTTTATCAACCTAAGACTATTCGCCCTATTTTTAAGTTACGTGTGCCATTATTCCAACAAAATGAAATGTATGCCAATGGTAAACTCTTATTAAGATTATCACTTTGACAATATACCGTCTGTCTATAAAGTAACCCCCCCGCCCCCTAACTAATTTTTGAACGACTTGATATTTTACCTCAACAATGGGAAATTAAATACTATTTTATAGCCAGTAATTAGATTTTGTATCATTCAAAATGGCGACTGGGCGCCATTTTGAAATGTTTTTTTAAATAGACAGAGGGGTCGAGTGACACCTCATTTGAAAGGTCTTTTAGTTCTGCATCTGATCCTAAAGTTTCAAAGAAAAATATTCAGTCATAACAAAATGACGTATTTTAAACAAATGGACTCATTCAATTCAAAATTGTTTTGATTTTTTTATTCAGGGTCGAGTGACACCTCATTTGAAAGGTCTTTGGGTTCTGCGTTTGATCCTAGAGTTTCAAAGAAAAATATTCAGCCATAACAAAATGGCGGATTGTAAACCAATGGACTCACTCAATTCAAAATTGTTTTGATTTTTTTATCCAGTAGTCCACTTTTTCATTTGCAGGACAAAATTTTCCCAGAAATATCTCAGGTGGCTGGAAATAATTTTGAAAACGTTATGTTCCAACAAGACGGTGCGCCGCCTCATTATTATAGGCCTGTTTCTGACTTTCTCAACGTACATTTTCTTGGAAGATGGATTGGTAGGCGGAGGCCTGTAGGATAGCCGGTTCGCTCCCCAAATTTAACTTTTTTAGATTTTTTTCTATGGGGATATCTGAAATCGAAAGTGTACAAAACCCGTCCAGAAAGTTATGAAAATGTAAGGCAGGAATTTCATAACCACTTTTTATGTGCCAAGAAGTGAATGGTAAACATTTCGAACACTTAATTTAATTTGTTTTTACTTTAATTCATAGTTTTTTTAAATAAACTTCTTTATCTTCGAACATTGTCATTTTGTTATGGCTGATTATTTGTCTTTGAAACTCTAGGATCAGACGCAGAACTAAAAGACCTTTCCAATGAGCTGTCACTCGACCCCCCCTTCCATTTAAACAAAAATTCAAAATGGCGCCCAGTCGCCATTTTGAATGATACAAAATTTTAATATGGGCTGAAAAATGGTATTTAATTTCCCATTACAGCAAATTTTGTGGAAAAATATCAGGTCGTTCAAAAGTTAGTTGGGGGAGTTACTTTATAGACACAGTGTATACATCGTATGGACCGTTAGCAAACTATCATTTACTATACATATAAATAAGAAACAAAAAATGTCGCCAACATCTGGGTGCCACATGTGGCTAAAGTGCAAACAAGGGATCACAAAAAGTTTCCAAGCTATGGTCAGATAATATGGCATCTATAGCGCATTTAAAAATATTGAGACAGAATGTTTTGTGGATCCCCAAAACTGGATTTTGTTAGTTAAAATCTCGAAATTTATTTTTTCCTGAATTCAATACTTTCCCGTACTCATTGAAAGTATAAGAAAGTAAAAAATAATGTAATAGAAGTTACGTTTATTATAGACATTAATAAAAATTACAAAAAATATAGACCAAAACATTATAGTTAAATCGAAAATTAAAACATTTCTGTAATACATATAAACTTTTAAAACACAATATATTAAATACACAGATATTAAAAATAACTATTCAAAATAAAGCTTCTCTAGAAGTGCAGTGTTACCATGAAAATCTAAACTATTACTAATATTTTCATCAAGTTCATGTAACGAAGCACATAATTTGACACCGGGAGTTGCTGTATAACCAGATCGACTCTGCCTGGTGCTTCGTCGTACAGGAGTGGCAATAAATTTTTTCTCTGAAGTGGTCTCTTCTTGCATTTGTTTTCTGTGTTAATAAAAAGTTAAAATAAATATATGTATACAGTGTGTGTATAAATTGGCGAAAGAACTACACGTGGCGATGTTGGTCATAAAATTCTGAGTAGAAAATCTTAATATCAAAATATTGTACCATGTTTCCTGGGTATGCACGGGATCTTCAAAGTTTGAAAATGAAGTCTTTTAATGAGTGTTTTAATTCATTATCTGTTGATAGAAAGAGCTACAAATTAGAAGAAATAAGAATTGTAGTAAATATTTTTTCATAGATGTTGTTTTTCAGCCCCAAAAGCGTGTTTTAAACATTTTTTTGTTAACTTATTATTGTAAAAAATACATATGGCAGCATTGTAAAACAATATTCGTTCACTAACAATGGATTTTACGTTCAATGATCCTTAGTTACCGTGCATTATGAATGGTTTAGAACCAACCTGGGGGGCTGTGACCTACTTAGGGGTCCTTGCAAAATTTACAGGATTCGCCAAGAAAACTGAAAAAAAATCTGTCCAATTGCAATATCTTCTTGATGAGAAAGTAAAAATATAAACATATATATAAAATGAGCGAAGCACTTCGCCTGGACTTTTCTATATTTTAGAAATAGTTACCAATCATGTTTTCAAGCGCATTTCAGTATTACCGTCTTACGGGCCAACAATGATTTGTAAAACTTTTAATAATATACATTTGGTCTACTACAAGCGAACAGAACTAGCTAAACATTCTCCCCGCACACCAAAGAGAAACACTACTCCGCACCGATCATGAACGGATCAATATGCAAACACACCAAGCATACAGTGTCAACTCACTTAAAATTATGCTTTGACTGGGGATATGGCTTATTGTATTTAGAAACTGAAATTTTTATAGGTTTATAAAATAGTAATTTTTTTATAATCTTCGGTTTATTAAACAAAAATGCATAAATTTTCGATTTAAAAACATTTATAGCAGAAGGCACAGACAAACTAGTGGCCTGGGATACGAACTAATTAGTTCTAACTAGTTGTAAGCCAGTTTTCAAAAAAGACAAAATAATGTTTTTTTTCACTTCGCAGTTTTAGTAGTTTCAAAAGTTCTCGTAGCTTGTAATATTATTTTGTACCCTTAGAACACTTCCATTAGCAAATTTCATCCTGGTCTGATTACCGATTTTTAATAACTAGGCGTTAACCCCTTGCCCACCAGTGGTACTTAAAAGTGCCAAAAATTGTCACTACCTACCCATCGTTCTGACATTTTTGACGTTAATTGCTAACGGCATTCATGTTGCCAACTTTTCCAATTTCAAAACTGATTACGTATGCGGTACTCCTAAGGATCACTGCTGAGAAACAGCATTAAGTTTGTTAATGTATGGAACTAACGAAAATTCAGCACAGTTACTTTAATGTACCGCTGATACACTAAGGACTATTTGTTTAATGCGCTGGGAAACAAGGTGATAAAACACAAAAACTTAAAAAAATTCATAGATTGTGTCACGCAATAATTAGCGGGCTGAGACGCGAATCAAATTGTAGCTCATTACCAGCTCCAGGAGCTTAGAGAATAATTAAAATCGTATGGCCAGTTCTTAAGCAATACATTTTTTGAAAATATTTTTCACTTAATAGCTTTTAGCTTTTCAAGAGTTTTTGTGCACATTGTTAAAAAACTAAAATAAGTCATCAACCACAAAAGAATCATATTGAACAAGAGTATAAATTTAGGATTTTTATGACTTCAAAACAAATTTAAAGACAATTTTAGGACAATTCGCGTTTTTCATAAATTTTAGGATTTTTAGGACAACTAGGATCCCTGAAAAATATACGTGTAGTTAGTTTTATACCAATTTGTTTCTAAAAACTAAACTTTTGTTAATACCAAAGTGTAATGTGTGGTGCATTTTGTTAGTTACCTTAAAGCAAAAAAAAAGCATGAGGTGTAATTTACTAATTACTTTTTTAAGGTCCTTTCTTGAACGGCAAACTGTATAATGGATGATTTGAATACACTGCGAGCATCCAAGACAATTCTTGCTCGATCTTTCCTATTCGTATCATCTTTGTCCCGATTGGAAGGACTGATATTTAATAAACTAAACTTCTGTAGTAATTGGTCCAAGGAGTACTCAACCACTTTTACCTATAATCAATAACAAGTATAAGCTAAAATACTTTGATATGTACATCAAACACTTTATCATGTAATAAGAAAAATAAGCAAGTAAAGAACTCGTACTTCTGCTCCCTGAACAATTGCAGTTCGTAGACAGTCCACTGCAGATGTTATGTTGCCTCTAGTTTGTTCAATAGCAGCTCGGCACTCCCAGTACTGTGGTTCTTCATCCAAGTCCCGATACTTCCGTCTAATCATTCCTAACCAAGCTTCACACTGTTCATGTGGATATCCCTGTAAATTTATAACATATGTTGTAAATTTGTTTGAAAATGTCCAAAGAGCTCAAACACAATTTGTGAGACAATTGTTACGGCAGCATAAAAGGTTTTATTTTTGTGATAATGCAATTGAACAGACTGTTTACTTTTAATCTTGTTTTTGATAATGACGTGCTAACACGTTGAAATACGTATACGGCTAAAATACAAAACCTGTTGAAATTAAGAATTGCTTTATTTACAATAAATTAAAATGAACTTTAACGAAGTAAAGCTCGAACTTATAAATAACGTAAATAAAGTGTTATATATTTTTGAAATCAAAATAATTAATGCTACAAAATGGTGCCAAAACAAAGGATTGCCGCTGTTTAAAAAATTAGTTGATGATGGTTCCAGAACAACAAAACATGCTATATCAAATACGATTAGATAACAATATGCAGAAGAAAAAGTTGCCATAGAAAAGTGTTTTCTAATTTTCAAAATTTTTGTTAATTCAGAAGATGGCAGCAAAAAACAAAATTGATTTTTTTAGTTTTTTGACCATATCTACGAAACAAAAGCAGGTATGTCAATTTTCTTTTCAGTTTGTTAATCAGAATAATCAGAGAGTGGGAGTTGCGGTAGGTTAGAGGTTGAACGCTTAGCCTCTAATGCTAAAGGTTCGATTGCCAGCCGCAGCCATGCAGCAATAAAAATCTATGCAGCAACCAGCCACTCACATTCCCCAATCCGGTGTAGACAGCTGTGGGGTCTTAATGCCTGAAACCTTCTCTGGTATTTAGTTGTTCGGATTAGACGTTAAATTGTAGGTTCCCCGTACTCCACCTTAGCGTTAAGGAGAGTACGTAGCAGAGAAGAATGCCAGAGCCCAGCACTGGAACGTAAAGATTGATTGCCAATCAAAATAACATTCCCAACTTTGCCGCCATTTAAGATTTAACTGAATATCTTATAATACGCGAGATCCCAATGATGAGGGTCGAATTAGAATGAAATGTTAAAAACTTCACTTTTTGATTGCAACTCAAAAGCAAAATAAGATTTTTCGGTTCTTTTTTACGATTTTGATTTCAACCAATAAATTTGTCTTAAACAATTGTCCAAATAGGATGCAAACAATTTTTTCTTAACTTAAATAGTAACAAAGTTACCCATACATAACTAGACCGAAAATAAGACACCCTGTACATGTGCATGCTTTTAAAATGAAAACAGTTTTGAAGTTTTTAAGCTAATTGAAACTTTTATTAAAATTACTTACATCAAGAATTAATGTATGCAGATCTGTGAGTGCATCTTGTGCAATGGTTCGATTATCAGCATAACTATTTGCATTTCGACTTGCTGTGGCAATGTTAGGATTCTCAGGGATCCTTAAATCTTCATAGCTTGTTGACTTAGTTAAATGCACTTCTACGTTTTCTTTATTTTCTTCTAGTTTAGTGCAATTGTCACGACTAGAACGGTGAAAGCCAAAACATTTCAGATGCTTATAACTATCGACTGGTTTCTGCTTATTACTTAACCACTCCACTAAGCGCCGTTGCAAATCATTGGCTGCTGGACCTGGAGTTGAAGCAAAACGTTGGTGGAAAGGAATAGGGGTGATAGACGTCAAGCTAATGCTACGTCTCTTATGTGCGATAGGAGTTTTAAAAGTAACTGTGCGAACTTCCTCAATAATTGGTGATATTATAGTAGATAGTTGAGTATTCTTTTTTCCTATGTCATTTAACAATTGAGTACTCTCTCCGGTATTCATCAAAGAAACGGTTTCTGTTTTGGATATTCCTTTCTTACGCTCAAAATGTTCAGCAGACAGAGATCTTCGTTTTTCTGTTTTTACCACTTTTTTATCTGCATTTAGTGGCTTTAAATTAGAACCAGTTGAAGGTTCATTATTGTTATTGGAAGTTTTTGATGCTGGAGCCAAATTCGATGTTTTATGATGCTGATAAATGTATCGGGGTTCGCATTTTGAAGTAGACGGTTGCACTCTTACTGATTTGGTTCTTCTCAACTGTACATTGTAACTGTTGGTAGACTTTTCTTTGTTCATTTTTAACGAAGTATTTTGAGAAACAGGTGCAGATTTTTGTCCGTTTTTATTGACACTATTCTTTACTACTGATGACTTTACAGTAAAATTGGACTGTTTAGTATTTACAGCCAATTTATCATTATCAGAAATAGATCGTGTAGTTGGTTGTAAAATTGATTTTGGAAGTTTTATGTTGCTTAAACCAAAATCATCAATTTCATTTTCGGTTGTATTATCTTTAAAAACCAATAATGGATTTGATTTGGCAATACGGTACATGCTAGTTTTAGTTTGCTTAATAACAGGATGTTTACGGGGGACCACCTTTTTGACAGCATTATGAGTTCCGTCATTTTTGGTTTTAGTAGAATCTCCTTTAAGTGGTTGTTCCATGTTTGTAAGTAAATTGACTGGAAGGTATCTGAAAAATGTCATAAGGAGTTACGATAAGTTAAAATGAATGTGAGCATAATGAAGACAAGAACAACTATACATTTTAAAAGATAGTTTTAGATAAACGAGTTTCCGTTTTTAAATTTAAGATTTATATAAACATTGGCGCCAGAATGGCCGAGTGGTTAGGGCACTTGGCTGCTACGTGGAAGATCTTGGGTTCAAATCCGAAGACTGGATGCCTGGCGGGAGGCCTACCCAGCCGCTTTTTAAAAATTGGGAACCAAACCCCTTAAGGGGTGAGGGAAGTAAGGCAGCCGTCTAAGGCGTGGTGCTTACCACACCACCTCGTACTTCATATAAGAATGCGAGACGGCTGGGTATCGGAAGCGATGGTACGGTGGCCCTGACCCACCCCATTGCAGGCCAAACTCCTCATTGGAGTGTAGTGCCACCGACTTTACTCTTTTTCTATATAAACATTATAAACGATATATCAGAATAATTATAACAAAATAAAAATTAAATATAGGCGCGAGCTTGGTTTTCATGATCTCTTCTACATCTCTCCACGGAGCCGAATATGAAACTGGAGCTACAGCTAGCAGTACACCGAATATTGATTTTGGCCACTGGCCAAATACCGAATATTCGGTCAGTCTCTCACAGCCTAAATATCAAATATTCTTTCGGCCAAAAAACCGAATAATCGGCCGAGTACTACCAAATATTAGACCAATTACTCGGATAAACATTCGGCACAGTACTAAATATTAGGGCAACTATTCGGTTGTGTACTGAATATTACTTAACTCGCGCAAATTATTCGGCCATGTGCCAAATACTTGCAGGTAATAAATGTGTGGGTTAATTTACTAAATGCTAAATATTCGGCAGACTTGAAGAACTATTCGACTTAGAGGAATATTTAGCAAGCTCCAAAAAATGGCTGAATATTTTTGGCCCACTTTATTCGGTGCATCCCTAACTAGCAGCAAACAGAGGTCACAGGTCAGGTCAGTGAGACAGGTGGAAGGAATACGGAATTATTTATAGATTGTTGATTGTTTCCTCCCATATATAAGGCGAGCCCCTTGTCACCCCACTATTATTTCTTAAACTATTGAGAATATTCAATTTTTTTCCTAGTAAAAGTTGTCGATAATTAGCTGATGCATCACACAAATTATTACCAGTTATACTGAGCGTTTAGTTATATATTATTGCATTTTTAGATTCTAAATCAATTCTAGATATAAAAGTGTTAAGTACTATAATCTTAATATTAGTGGTTTTCGAGTTATTTCACCTTTTTTTTTAATTTTGATATTTGTAAAGTAATATTACAAACTAAAATATTTTAGATACCAAAAACTTTTACCCATTGCTATTTTGCACAAACTATTGACATATTATAAAGTATTCAGATAGGCTTCATAATTTAATGAGCAAAACTTCAAATGTGGAATTAAATTTTCTTTCAATTTGATGTAGGGTTTTGTATGCTAAATATTTAAATTTCTGTAGTTTTTCTGATTTGTTTATCATAAATTGCAAATTAAAATAGATGTGCTATGAAAACAAAAGAAAAACTACTTTAACACATTTAGAAAGTGCCACCCCCCTACTATTTCCTAAGCTATTGAGAGTATCAAATGTTTTTCTTAACAATAGTTGTTTGTTGCTTACTATGTGCTACTGTATACCACAATACAAAATTTTCTGTACTGTCATGGTGATTGAGCAGCGATGTCTTAAGACAATTTTCTTAAATGACAATAGAAATATTTTCTTAAGATAGTTTAACAGTGATATTTTCTCGTTTTAGTGATACAAACATTTGCATAATTTTTGTAACGTAAGAGTATGAAATTTTTATATTGTCATCTACGAAAATTGTCAACGACGTCACTGCAACGGACAACTTTTATTACAAAAAAATAAATAATCTCAATAGTTTAGGAAATAGCGGAGGGAAGGTCACTTTTTAAACGTTATTAAATAATTTTTTATTATACCTGAATCACAATCTCTGTTTTTGAAACTAAAAAGCGTGCAAAAGCACTAGTGCTTTCAAGCTGCCTAGGTAACAACAAATTCACCTACAAATTTTGAACAATGATACATACACATACAATTGCTAACCGTTTCTATATCAACGATTAATGAGACAGATTACTTCGAAAAAGGGATTTCAATTTCCTTTTTTTGTTATAATTTTCAGATTGTAGTGCAGATATAATAAAAAATAGCGTATAATACACGTGTATAAGAGCCTTTAAAGCACTGCTCCGTTAAAAGGCACTCGGCTTTGCCTCGTGCTTTTAAACCCATCGCGCGTGCTTTAAAGGTTTGCTTATACACTAGTATTATAATATACTATTTCTTTTGTTATTATAGCAGTTTATAAAAATCAAATTAAAAAAACACGAAAAATCACAGAAATTTTAATATTTGGTATACAACACCTGGCATATGTGCAAAGAGGGCTTACAAAACCCGCACTAGTTGCGGGTATTAAACAGGCCATTGGAGTATAATAAGAGGAAGAAGAGAGAGTATGATATAGAAGGTTCCTTAGAGATCCCAATGGTGAGCAGAATTAAATGTCAACTTGAAAGAGAATTTTTAATTCCACATTTGGTGTATGACATTACATTATAAACACCCTCGTAATAATCTGCTGTCTTTAACATACTGCTAAGCTAAGTTGTCCATTTTAAATCGAAATCTGCGATGTTCCTGTAAATTAACTTTGTGCGATGTAAAAAAGCTTTGTTTTTTTAAATTTCCTGTGTCTGTTATTTTGCGAATACTCATTACGGTGTAATAAAGCAGGTTGACTTAAAACCGAGTTTAAAACATTTAAAAGTTCAAAACATTTTTTTATTTCAAACCCCATGAAAAATTCTATAAATTTTGCCAGATCTTTTAGGATCATTAGAGAATGCTTATCTCAAAGGAAGTACATTAAAGATTTTAATGAAAATGTTGGCAAAATAGATCATTTTGCCAATACAAAGGATCTGTTTTAAATGTAAGTCTACCTAAAACTTGGGTATGCAAGTACATTTTCTTCCAAACAATATTTTTAAATAACTTCCCAGTACCGTACTTCTCAAGCCGCTACTGAACTTCTATGATATAACAATTTTTAAAAACATAAAAGATAATTATTTTTTAAGTATGGGAAAGTCTAGACGAAAAACAATTCACATTGTATATAAACTTTCGAATTTTTGTAAAACATACTGTACACGTAACTAAAAAGTAAAAATACACAGACTTGAAAATGCAATTTTTAATCGCAAGATTTTCTTTTCAAGTCGAACATTAGTACTTTTATGCCTATGTAAGTGATAACAATCATAGCCATTAGCTAAGATCCAACCAAGGAAAGCAATACTTGTTATATTTTTATTAAATAATCATTTATAAAAATGCAAGCCCAACAAGCCTTATCTATAGCCCCGTGGCCTGAATAAGAAAAGCAGTAAAAGGTTTAAATGTCGGGGACTTCTTTTAATTGCATTTTTACACTTTAGGGCGTTATCTTACCCGATATCAAGAAAATTACATATTTTATACATAGTAGCAAGGTAGCCGAGACGGTACCAATGTTTGGAGCTGGTAGGTAATCTCTTCCGATTGGTTTAAATAGGGAAGGTAGAACTATACCGGCTACAAGAGTATGTGCCGGTACGGTTTAGTGTACAATTTTCCAGAATACCTATACCTATTATAATTTTGTCGTTCATCCCCTCAGTGTTTCCCTATTTCGAGAAAATTTCTTTCTTTTTGGAATGTTTATTTTTAGTTATTCAACAATATGTAGTTTCTAGCTGCACTACACAAGAAACAAATATTTTTTATACATTTAAAAATATTAAGTTGTATTCAAAATTTGCTTATATTACAGATTCTTTGTTTGCAATTACAAAAAACCGTATCCATAATTGAACTTACTAATTAGAAGTCGGTGATGCACAACAATAAAGGAACAAGTGTTTACTTAGCCTAGAGTAGGTTGAAGATTTGAAAAAATATTGCCCATAAATATATATTATTCTCTACACCTACCTTTCTTTTTGGTGTATTAACAACAATCGACTATTATTAAACGTAGACACACAAGCACAAACCCGCTAAAACCATTTGATGCAATTACATACATACATCCGACTTTAAAATTTCCACAACAGCGACTCTTTTCCGTTTATTCCACGTTTATTATGTCGGTTAAATCTTGAAAAAGGAAAACCGTTGTCGTTAAATATTGATTTGACAGATGTTTGAAGATTTAAAATTAAAATAATTCATTACACCGAATAACTTTACATCGAATTATACAGGGCGTTCTAAAGTTATAGTGGAGAGTTTTACACGTGCGTGGAACACTAAAGATGAAATGACTTATTTTTTTCGTTTTGTATTATGTTAATATTCTGATAGTTAGAATTTTATTGATAACTTAGTAATGGAAGCAATAAGAAAATGCTATAAGAGATAGGCGTTAGGCGGACCACGTAGGAATTCACGCATGAAATAACTGAATTTTTACCTGGCTCGTTTACCGCCTATCTCTCATAGCGTTTCTTTGATACACCACACGGGCTTCTCGAATAACATTAACTTGATATTCTTATTATGTCTTTACACGACCTGCCACATTATCTGTTTTCTTACAAGTTTTATTAACTGGTGGCTGGATGGCATCAAAATGAAATAGCATATTTAAGGATAAGTGCGGCTACCTGAGTTGAATATTTTATTTTTAATGGGTTGCTACTACCGCGAACAGCTAGATGACGCCACATTTCAATAAAGTTTTTGCTGAATCGAAATATTTCGTGCCGCAGTAGGCCGTATAGAAACATCAATTTGATGTTAATCAGGAGGCCGTGAATAGAGAGACCCTTGAATACTTTAAAATTAAATTCAGAGGTTTCCATGAAATAAGTGAATTTTTACCTGGTTCGTTTACCGCCTATCTCTCATAGCGTTTCTTTGATACACCAAACGGGCTTCTCGAATAACATTAACTTGATATTCTTAAGATGTCTTTACACGACCTGCCACATTATTTGTTTTCTTACACGTTTTATTAACTGGTGGCTGGATGGCATCAAAATGAAATAGCATATTTAAGGACAAGTGCGGCTACCTGAGTTGAATATTTTATTTTTAATGGGTTGCTACTACCGCGAACAGCTAGATGACGCCACATTTCGATAAAGTTTTTGCTAAATCGAAATATTTCGTGCCGCAGTAGGCCGTATAGAAACATCAATTTGATGTTAATCAAGAGGCCGTGAATAGAGAGACCCTTGAATACTTTCAAATTAAATTCAGAGGTTTCCATGAAATAAGTGAATTTTTACCTAGCTCGTTTACCGCCTATCTCTCATAGCGTTTCTTTGATACACCACACGGGCTTCTCGAATAACATTAACTTGATATTCTTATGATGTCTTTACACGACCTGCCACATTATTTGTTTTCTTACAAGTTTTATTAACTGGTGGCTGGATGGCATCAAAATGAAATAGCATATTTAAGGACAAGTGCGGCTACCTGAGTTGAATATTTTATTTTTAATGGGTTGCTACTACCGCGAACAGCTAGATGACGCCACATTTCGATAAAGTTTTTGCTGAATCGAAATATTTCGTGCCGCAGTAGGCCGTATAAAAACATCAATTTGATGTTAATCAGGAGGCCGTGGTACATCCATTCAACACATTCTATATATATATTGAAATTGACAAATTTTCATGTTGCCAGTAAACGAGGATTCTGTTTATTTAAAGTCATTTTAGACAGCTTTGTAGCTGTTTTATAAACTAATATACAACAAAGCATAAGACATTGAGGTTGTTTTATTTTAGTGAGTGTGTCAGGAGTAAAAATTTTTACTTCTTCTTCTCTTCTTCTTCTTCTCTATAAGCTAATAGCTTGTTTTACTGCAGCACATCTTTCCATTTCTTTCTTGGTCTACCCGGTGATCTTCTACCCCTAGGTGATAGGTCTCGAGCTTTCTTCATTATTCTGGTATGGTCCATCCTTGATATATGGCTATTCCATTCTGATATTCTTTTCTCGACCCACTCCCCGATCTTTTGTATTTCGCAGCTTCGTCTGATTTCCTCGCTTCGTATGTGATCTCGTTTGGTTACGCCCATTATTTTTCGCAGCGTCTTTATCTCAGTTGTTTCCAGTATTTGTTTGGTCTTTATTGTGTCTGATCTTGTCTCCGCGGCATAAGTCATGATCGGTCTTATGACTGATTTATATATCCTAACTTTAGATTCTTTCCTTAGATGTTTATTTTGCCATATTGTGTTATTCAAGCAGGCTGATATTTTTGTTGCTTTCTGGGCCTGGTGTTCTACCTCCCATGCCAAGACTCCATTACTTGTGACCTTGATCCCTAAATACTGTATTGACATCACCTGCTCTACCATACTTCCATTTATTTCTAATTTTGCAGCGTAGCGGTTCTTTGCTGATTGTTGGTGTTTTTGTCTTTTTGTCCGATACTTGTAGTCCAAAGTTTTCACAGGATTTATTGAATTGAAATACTAAGCGCTGTAAGTCATCTTCATTATCAGCAAAAAGGGTTGCGTCGTCCGCGTAACATATTAATCTAATTTCTTGGTTTCCCATTTTATATCCGCGAGGGCATCTTTGGAGTGTTGTTTTTATTATTTCGTTCATCACTATATTAAATAAAAGCGGGCTTAGTGAATCCCCTTGTCTAATTCCTTTAGTAACGTGAAGTTTGTCTGGTATTAGCCCCTTAGGAGTTTTTATTTGGGTATAGTTGTCAGTGTATATGTTCTGTATAAGGGATATCAGTCCATTCGGCACGTTATTTTCTTGTAGCGTATCTATTACTTGTTGAAGTTGTAAGTTATCAAATGCCTTCTTTATGTCGACAAAGCAGAGGAAAGCAGGCTTATTGAATTCCAATGCTTTTTCTGTCACTTGTCTGATTATAAATATTGCATCAACGCATGACCTATTGTTTCGAAATCCCTGTTGTTCATCGCGTAGTTCTATTATTTCTTCTAGTTTCCTAGCTATCAGTTTTGTTGTAATTTTCAAGCATGTATTCAGTAGGTTTATGCCTCGGTAGTTGTCGGGTGTTTGTTTTTCACCCTTTTTGAAAATTGGGATTGTGATGCTTAATTTCCACTCGTCTGGTACGGTTGATGTATTAAATATGTTTTGTATTAGCGTGGTCAATTCGTGTGTCAGTGCTTCGCCTCCATATTTCATCAATTCATTCGTGATTTCGTCTGTGCCCGGTGATTTCCTATTCTTTAAAGCTTTGATTTCTCTGTTTACTTCTTCTTTGTCTACATTTACTATTATCTGTATGGCATCAGTTGTCTCTTGTGTTGTAAGTTCTTCTGCTGTGTATAGCGTCCTGAAATGTTTCACCCATGTATCGTCGGATATTTTAGTTGTTTGTACATATTCTTTTATCTCTCTTCTTTGGTTTCTTAACATTCGCCAGATCTGTTTTTGTTGTCTGTATAAGTCTCTTTCGAACTGCTCTGTGTATCTTTCCCAGTAGTCCTTTTTTATCGTTCTAATTTTCAAATTTATATCATTTCTGACTTGTTTATACTTTTCGTATTCCTTGTTAGTCTGAGACTGCTTATATTCTAGAAAAGCCTTTCTTTTTTTTCTCGTTAGTACTTTTATTTCTTCACAAAACCACGGTGTTCGGTGTTTGGTTTGTTTTATTATGTTTACTTTCCTTGTCCCTACCGCTTCTTTTGGTGCCTTTATTATGTTCTCCTTTATTTTTGACCACTGAGAGTTTGGAGTTTCGTTTATGTGTGTTTTGTTATTTTTAATGTACCCTGCAAGTCTTCGTTGATACAGCTCTCTTATACTTTCATCTTGTAGCTTTTCTGTATTAAGTTTCTCTTGATATATAGGTTGTTTCGACTTGGATCTTTGTAATTGTATTCTTAATTTGCACAGCAGTAACTTGTGATCACTCCCGATGTCTGATGAATTCAACGTTCTGACGTCAATTACTTGTGTCGGATGTATTTGTCTGTTTGATATAATGTAGTCTATTGCTGAGCGTTGTCCCCTCGTGTTCTCCCATGTATACTTGTATTGCATTCTGTGATCGAAGAAGCTATTATTTATCCTTAGGTTATTATCTATACAGAAGTGTGTTAACTTGTCCCCGTTGTCGTTGCATGTTTTCATTAAATCTTTGTTTTAAACCAGGCACTACGTTGTTTCCGATTCGGGCATTCAAGTCTCCTAATATAAAAAGTGGATTATTTTGAGGTAACTCTTCTATAGTTTCCTGAAGTTTATTATAAAATTGTTCTCTATCAACCCTAGGTTTACAGTCTTCAGGGGCATATACACTTATAATATGTAATTTAGTTTTCTCTAGATTTAATGTTACTACAAGTACCTATTCTTGATGATATGAGTTTGTAATCTTCGATTGCGTCATTATAATCTTTTTTAATGAGTATACCCACTCCTTCTTTAGCTCTTTTAGATTTCTCGACTCCGCTGTAGATGAGTGTGTAACCTTGATATGGTACAATACCTTTCCCTTTCTTTTTCGTCTCCGATATAGAACATATGTCAATCTTCGCTCTTTCCAATTCTATGATTATTTCTTGTTCTCTGTGAGACCAAGATCTAATGTTCAACGTTCCTAACCTCATTCCCTTCTTTCTCCATTCTCGTTTCTTTCTTTGTCGTGCGCTCTCGTTAGGAACAGAATTGCCCCCCCCCCGTATCCGATGGGGCTCCCTCTATTTGAGGTGTGGATTGCCACCCGGGGAATGTCTCTCTTTGACTGAAGTTTCATTCTGTTGCTGGTTCTATGAGCATTCTGAAGATTTTACCCTCTGGCAGTGTGCTATACCAACCAGAGGAACCTTCCTCCTTTATCCGGGCTTAGGGCCGGCAGTGGCAGCTGCTAGACTACTCAATCCACCCAGCAGCCTGCCCCAGGCAGAGTTAAAAAAAAATTTTTACTTACCTGTAATACTATGAGTAGTCAAAGTTATATCGATTATTTTTGAGGTAGTATCACGAATGTCTCTTACGATTGGAGATTAACAGCTATTTGCAGCGCAAGGAATAAACGGGATAAGACAAGACGCGAGTTGGTTGGGCTATCCGAGTTAACATCGGCCAACTTGATTCTAATAGGCACAGTCTGACTCAGCTTTGTTCCCCCTAATGTATTAGTGAGATTAATTCCGACTTCGGTAATCCGGTTCCTTTTTTGACTAGTTTACTTTAAAAATATTAATTCGTTTGTATATTGAAAAAATAAAACTACATTCTTCAAAATACAAATAACCAAAAATATTAAAAACAAAATATGGCTCTGTCCTAGTCTCATCCGGCCCGATCCCATCCAGCTTGGTTTAGTCCAACCCCCCCCCCCCCGGAGCGATCTGGCGCATTTAAATCTTTAGATCCAGCCCGGCTTGATCCGGCCCTGCCAATTATTTTAATAAAGCCTAAGCTCGGATGATATATTATATATACATTAAGAACTAGGCTCTGGCTAGACCGGACCGGCCTAGGGCTTAAGATAACTTCGTACATCTCTATGGTGAGCACCATCAGAAAATACTTGAAGAGATAAAAATCATTGCCACTACTACAAGACAAGTACTGAATTGATCAATTTAATTGAGGGCGAAACTTCAGCCGTTAAGACTCTTTCAAATGAAGTAGGATTTTTATAGAATTGCAGCAACGTCAGTTTTTCAAATTGTACTATTAATTTTATTTTAAAATTATTTTTCTGTATCAAAATATTTATAATAAAGGTTTTTATTTGTTGAAAATAGTTAGTTGTATTGTACTACTAGTGGAATAATCAGTTATAATATTGCAAAACCATTTTAGTATATTTAAAAAACACTTTCCCGATTTTGAGAACATAATTTGTGTTGCTTGGAAACATTTCGAGCGGAACGCCAGGGGTGTTTCCAAAAAGCAACACTAGTTTTGTTCGAAAAGGAGAGAACGTATTTGAATATGCTAAGATAATCAGGTGGAATTTGACTAGATCTATATCATTTCTTACAAATAATTATTAATTATTTACTTTTATAATCTTGCCTACCGACTAATCACAGCAACTTTATTTTGATACCATTTACTGCATGGATTTAATAGAACAGCGAAAATACCAAAATAAGAATACAAGAAAATACCAATCGCCTTGACAATATCACATATTTTCGTTGTAACTGGCGCAAATTTTGAAAATAGGCAATGTTGATTGGTTAGATTAATGGAAATGATATAATCGCTGCAATTCATTACTAGTAGAATAAACATTGCAATTCATTTTGATTAGCTCAAAACGATTCTGCGTTTTCATTGGACAGTTTTTGACAGATGACAGATGAGTTTAATAGTCAACATAATTCACGAATCATCCTGTATTTAAAGTTTTGAAACAGAGAGCCTACACTTACTTTACTGAGTTTTCATCTCTGTATTACATAATAATTATTTTAGTATAATATTACTTTGCAGTAGTTGTCAGTGGCGTAGCTGCAATTTATGAGGCCCCCCCGCAAGATTACTTTTTTGGGGCCCTTTATTAACTAAAGGTAATTAATTACGCTTACCTTTACTATTGAAAACGACGACTTCGACGAACATTTTCCTTAGCGAAGTCGTCAATTATTTTATCCAGATCCAGTTCCCTTGCTGCCTGTTGCTCAATGCTTAATATGGCTAAGGCAGACAAGCGCTCCTGTGCCATTGAATTTCTCACATAAGTTTTAATAATTTTTAATTTAGAAAATGTTCGTTCCGCGGTTGCAACAGTCACAGGTATAGTTATAAATAATTTTAAAGCAATCAATACATCCGGAATGCTTGATAATAATGATTTGTGTTTTTTTATTAAAAATTGTGCGAATTCGATGACCGAAAACTTTTCTATTTCTGCGATTTCTTTTCTTAAGATATGTTTTAGTGATATTAGCTGTCGAGGAAAATCTGATGAGATGTCTTCAGGATATTGAGTAAAAAGATTGTTTGCGACTACATAGAGCTCATCCTCGTCTATTTGAAATAGTATCATTGGAAACAAACAATTAAACCGCTGCACAACTTCCTTTATACCACAGAATCTGTCAATCATTTGCCTTATGAGTATATCCAGGTTTAAATAAAATACGTTGACTTTAAAAAATAGTTCGGGATCTGTCAACCGTTCATCTTTAAAATGTTCATCAAAAAATTGTTTCGCTAGTTTTGGTCTTTCCTTTTTAAATTCGGCTTTGATACCCCACTTTTCTACCAATGTTGATGCCTCCTTTTTAATTTCAGCAAAATTCTGCCTCATTTGTGTAAATATTTCTCCTGCATCTTTCAGCATTTTTGCAGCATACGATAGATCGACTTTAGGGGATTGTAGTGTTTTTGAAATCAAATCGGTAGTTTCCAAAATTTTAGATTGTACGACCGTTAAAAGTGCGAATTCATAAGTTTCCATATATTTCCGCAATGAACCCGCTTCTCCCCGCTCTTCAGCTTTTGACGATGCTAAAATTATTTTTGCCAAAGTTTTTAGTACTGAAGAGAAGTTATATCGAACGGCAAAAAGAGCATCGTGTCTAGAAGACCCCCTAGTCGGACACAGTCTCTTCAATGTTGGTGCCAATCTACAGTCGCTTTGTAAAACTTGCATTAGTAGATCCCATCGCTTAATACTTCCGCTGAAAAATACATAGTTTCTCTATATAGTCGTAAAACTTTCTAAGGGCTGGCACATTTTTTACGGAATCGTTAAGCACTAAATTGAGATTATGTGTGGCGCAATGTACGTAAATAGCATTATTTTCAATATCCCGAATACGTTTCTGCACTCCCGAATAAACGCCACTCATTACACTTGCCCCGTCATATCCTTGTCCTCTGGAATGTTTAAATGAAAGTGAATGTCCTTCAATTGTTTTAACTATTTCCTCTTCTAAACCACTAGCACTCTGATCCGATACCCGAATAAAACCTAAAAAACTCTCGGTAACTGTTAATTCCACTGGCAGCTCATTCGAATCATACAGTATAGAAACATATCGTATGATGAAACTTAACTGGTCGTGTTTACTAATATCTTGAGTAGTGTCTAATATTATTGAGTAGAAGGTAGCTTGTTTAATATTCGAAATAATTTTATTCAATAGATTTTTAGACAGAAGAGTAAGAAGTTCGTTTTGAATTTGCGGGCTCAAATAGTTGACTTTAAGTTTATTATTTTTATCAATAAGTTTCGATAAAACACTGTCATATTTTGCTAAAAGTTCAATAATAGCGAAAAAATTGCCGCTTTGTAGTTCTCCTAGTTTTTCACGATGTCCACGAAAAGCTAAATTACACGAAGTTAATGTAATCGTCACATCAATTATTCTTTTCAAAACTTCCTTCCAAAAATTAACTTTTTGTTTCCATTGATTAGTCAGAAGCACATCAACTGTGGAATCGTTTTCCCAAGAGTCGTAGACAATACAAGCCTGCAAATGGCTCTGCGAAAGTTCATGAACTTTTATTTTTTTTGTAAGCCCTTGCCAATCGTTCACTCCGTCGATCCAAGCTTGGGAACAATGTTTTCGGTCAGCAAATAGCCAACACGGTTGACAATATGCACAGTTTAATTTCATTGAGTAACAAAGCCAAATCCGCGGAATTATCTGTCCAGCTGCACTTTTTTGTATGTAATAAGTGGCAGAAAAACTTCTGTTTTTCTCATCTTTTAGAAAAGGACCTTTAGGTTTGCATGGTCCAATTTTTACAATACTTCGCTTTAAGTCGAAATTCAAAATATTCTTAGGATAATAAGCACGAAACAAACAAACAAGCAAACATCGATGTTATTTTAAGGTTCTTTTTAGCAGATTCCTCTTTTGCTTTTTGAAGCTTCCGTTTTTGAGCACCACTTGCATAAAACCTCTTTCCCGCACTGGACATATTGCAGATTCACGAAAAACAATTAAAAATTAAAAACCACCCGCAATATTTACTAAATTCTTTTTCTTTTCATAAAACGATTAACAATCACACACCTACACGATTTCTTACAGACTGAGGGCCCTACATCTAGTTAACATGCAGTTGGACTAAACAAGTTAAATGTTAAATAAAGACCCTTCAAATTTCTGAAGTTATGTTTAATAACATAGATGCGATTTATTGCTGTGACCTATAAGTGAAACAAAACAAATATATGGGCGGTTGAGAACACTATAGTTTTGTTTGGACTGACTGTTTTATTTTGTTTTCGATAACACAACCTGATGATTTCTTAGAATGTGTAACACTCAAATTTCAAGTTGTCGTATATCGGTATTCTTTGCATTTCTACTTTAAAGGCACTGATAATTTTAAAGAGGTCCTAATTTTACAATTACTTTATCTCGGCCGCTGCGTAATTTAGGGGCCCCCTTGGCTCGGGGCCCCCCCGCGCTGCGGGGTCTGCGGGGCTTTCCGCTACGCCACTGGTAGTTGTTTAAAATAATAAAAACTAAAATCGTTCGACGTAAGATGTGTTTACTTTTACTTTACAAACTAAAGTCATGTGATTAATTTTTGATGGGCGGGAAAGTGCTGCCCTCAGCTGAAAGCGGTGTAAAGTTGAGTTGTTGCGAAAATGGCGATTGGTAATTTTTAGCACATGTCATATTCCTCCGGTAAGATATTCGAAAATAAGCTATTTTTACTGCCAAAAAGTTCCCGGAAGTAGTTTTGTAATAATTAAAAGTTTTCCCTTGAGATAAGAATAAAAGTCTTGAAATGCAATTTTTGACATGACGTAAACAATTCCTTCGCGCATTGCAGTGTCATTTTCTTCCTGCTATTCTACTTTTACGTGTTAAAATATCGAATTCGTTCCCACTTTTATGCTGTAAATTTGGCATTAAGGTTTCGTAATTATAGTGTCGGTTCATAATCTTATAATGGGCCAATTTCGTTATTGCTTATATACATATTGAAATGTTTTAGGTTCACCATTTGCAGTGGGTATTTGGTTTAGTTGGTGCTAAAAGTATTCAGCAAAGATTTGTCTAAAAAGGAAATCGGTGAGTCTTATACTGTCTGTACTTTTTGTCTTAATATTATGACTACCTCGTTTTTTAACCTTTTTGTAAAAAATAACGGGTTCAATATTCATTTTGTTAAATGGGTACAAATAACCTGTGATTTAAACGATTTACGCTATATTTTCCTACACATGTATTTCTAAATTTAGTCTTGGCTTTTATCCAATAAGGCTCGTCTGAAATGACCAGCCTTAGTTCTACAAACTTATTCCCAATAATACCACACACATGTTGTCATTTACATTGAACTAATTTTTGAAACATTGCCAAAATTTGTAGGAAGAAGTGAATGTATTTTATAATGGAACTTTGACATCACTTGAGGTATTCGGATAGATAAACATGTTTTTATAAAACCGAATATAAAATTACTTATAGGGATTGAATTGTGACTTACTTTTTCATACTTTTCCCATACTTCTATGGAAGTAAGGAATGTTATGGTTTCTTGCAAATTTGAATTTCAGATTTTAACTGAAGGAACCCAAAAAGGTGGTTTGTAAAAAAGTCTGTCTGTCTGTGGGTGGGTGCGGTGTGTTAGTTTCCGTATATCTCTGGAACCCCTTGTCCGATTTTTATAAGATTTGGTCTGTGGAAGTTTTTTTAGTTGCAGGTAGTTCTTTGTAAGCTCGTTAATCAGAATCAGAAATTTTGAATACATAGTGTAGCGCATCTAAAGATAAATCAAATGTGGTATCTTCAAAATGAAGACCGCTACGAATTTTTGAAAATTTTTACTTTAATGGTCGATTACTCAAAAACAAAATATCCAATCATTACAAATTATCATATTATTTGATAGCCCTTAATAAGTATAATCAAGTGATGTACCTAATCACATTTTAAGAAATATGAAAATTGTAAATATATTAGCGGCTCAAAGTTTTGGACATTTTAAAAAAATTATTCCTCAAAAACTGCCCACATAATTTTTAAAACTTTCTGAGCTTATAGAGCTTGCAATGAAGTACAAATTTGTTTTTTACTAATCTCCCAAATTTTACTCTGACACCCTTCAGGAATTTTTAAATTTTTTCAAATTGAATAATTATTTATTCAAATAGGCACACCCGAATTGTTATAAACTTTTATCAGTTTGTTAGATTATTTGAAGTAGTTTATTAGGATTAGCAAGAATTTTCAACCATATTAAAAATTAGGGATAAAACGATACTTTTTAATATCAACAACGCATTTTTAAGTTACGGCTATCAATTAGCACCAGTTAAAAAATATATTTTTCATTCTTTGCATATTTTTGATTACTCTTAAAATAAAGCTTCTACACCAATTTTGGTCTGAAGTCCAAAGCGCATTTAATCAACTGTAAGGTACTTCGGTTACCCTGTTTTTAACATGTTAAATGTAAAATCTGATAAGATACGCAAGAAATGATTTCAGCCATTTAATAAATAAATATAGATGTACAGAATAATCTCCAATCATTTGCTTCATTTGTGTTCGTATCTTAATAATTATAGAATTCTGCAATTAGATACAGTTAAAAATATGTATGATTAAATTTAGCGCTTTATAGAACATAATTTATCATGAAAATTTAAAGCATAACTGCTTTATTATTTTCTTATTTGTTTTCTACAGATTGTTGAATTTTTATCATTTATTACATTTATTGCTTTAATCTAACTGATATTTAAGGAGATTAAATGTGATAAATTGAGTTAATTAATATCGATGTTAGGTATGAGGAAATAGGTTAAAATTCTACAACCAAAAAATGGAAATAAATAATTTATGTAGTTTGCAATTAAATTGACTGAGATTTTTTTATACAAAGTGGCTAGGAAAACCCCGGTCACTTTTCTTGCGGCGGTCAAGAGATGGCGCTTTAGTAAAGAAAAATTAAATTAAAATACTGGCAACAACGCAGAATCCAAAACATTTTAGTTATTAAATACGCCCCATATTAAATCAAAACAACTAAAACGTCTTGGATTCTGTGTTGTTGCCAGTAAATTAATTTAATTTTTCTTTACTAAAGCGCTATCTCTTGACCGCCGCAAGAAAAGTGGCCGGGGTTTTCCTAGCCACTCTGTACAATTTAAAGTATTGCCAAGCATAGTATTTTTTATGCTGTATGCTGTTATCTGTGAGTTCGTGATGTGATTCAAAATGTTACACTTTCTTCTTCTACATTCATTGCTTCAACATTGTGAAAAATTTCCATTATAAACCACACCTTTTTGATAAGTTTGAAATTGTATACTATGTATAAAACAATCTCAGATGTGACATTCAATTTTCATACTAGATAAATCATTTATTTTCGGTTTTTTGTTGTACACATTGATTTTTAATACTGATAAAATCATATGATCAAAAGAAAAGAAAGAAAAGCGTTGCATCGTTGAGTGAAGGAGTTGCTATCACTCAACGGTTGCATGCTTTATTCAAAGTTAAAATCAGTTTTGCCAACCTTTCAGAACGTCGGAAATGAAACTGACTCAGTTTTGTCACAAACACCAACAAGTCACAAAATTCACATTAAAGTTGCAAAGCCAGAAAATGACAGAATGTGACCATAAATGACAATCAAATGACTGTCAGATGTCACAGTGTTTAAATGACCCATCATTAGTAATCGATAAATTTTGCAATACTATTTCGAGTAAGTATTTATCTCGATAAAATAATTAACAGTAAGGCTGGGCAAATCTAATATATAAAATTCTCGTGTCACGGGGTGCGTAATTGAACTACTCCGAAACGGCTCGACCGATTTTCGTGAATCTTAGCGAGCATATCGGCTAGGGTGGAGAATCGGACAACATCTATTTTTCATCTTCCTAAATGTTAAGGGTGGTCCACCCTTAAATTTTTTTTTTATTTTTTTGGACAAAATTTTTTGTTTTTATTTTTTTATGATACATCATACAAAAATACATACAACCCTAAATTTTCACCCCTCTATGATCAACCCTTATTTTTTATTTATTAATTAAAAACTTTAATTTTTTTTGGCAAGATTTCTATTTTTATTTTGTCATGACTTAGAATAAAAAAAATTCATTTTTCACCCTTCTACGATCAACCCCTATTTTTATTTGTTAATTATAAACTTTAATTTTTTTGAGAATTTTTTTTTTTAATTTGTCATGACTTAGAATAAAAAATTTCATATTACTCTCAATTTTCACTCTTATACGATCAACCCCTATTTTTCCATCCCGATTTTTATTTTTTTCATTCTATCCACAGATCCGCAATAGGGTTGCAAGATGGCAATCGAATATTATAATTGTAGTACGATAAATTCTTATTCAGAGTTTATAATTTCAAGTTCCTTTAATTATGATTTTTTTTTAAATTCAATTTGATCTCCTCGCCGGTCGATAACTGATCAACTATCAATCAATCAGTTATCCCCGCCAGGTGTCACCACTCATCCAGCAAACATCACGGAGTAGGGATGAGGACGAAGCCGGTCTCCTGTCTTACTCACTATACATTTTTCAGCCATTTTTTTTTGGTTTTATTAGTGTATCAATCGTAGCAGTGACTGTTATACCTATTATTTTAATTTTTCTGTGCAACTCTGATGTTAATTTTACTGTCATCGTAAATTTATCATTAATTTCCAGTGCAATAATTATTTATTTACAATTTATTAATCTGACAAAGACAGTTTTAACTCTCAGTTAATTAAGTGATCTCATGTAAATAAACACGTGTTGTAAGCTCCCGCCAACAACGGCCATTACCGTACCTGTATATATTGTACTTAACATTTTTTGGAAATAGTTTTAATTCAAAACGAAAACGTGTACGTGGTTAATAAATATACCCGTTTCATTATTGTGAAAGGTAAGTCAAATAATAAGCAAATGAATACAATATTAAGTCACTGTTTTCCACCAATACACTGATAGAAGGATTTATTAACTATTAATAATTTATTTAAAGACAATTATTTAATTTATTAAATTTAAATTAATATTTATTTGGGAAGAAAGTACATTTATTAATTCCCAATTAGATTGGCATTCGCTATGACGATCAATAAGTCACAAGGCCAGACATTGTCTGTATGTGGCTTAGATTTGGAAACACCATGCTTTTTCCACGGACAACTATATGTGGCATGTTCTCGCGTGGGCAAACCATCCAGTTTGTTTGTGTTGGCTAAAGACGGACTAACCAAGAATATTGTACACTCTATTGCGCTGAGAGATTAATTTTTTTTTTCAACTGCCATAATTGATAGTAAAAATATGAATAATTATTTTTGATGTTTAGATAGCTATCAAGGATTGTAATTTAAAATATATTCGTTACTTTAATAAAGATTTATTTATTACCCTAAATAAAGCATACTTTTATTGTTTTTAACGCTTTCGATTATAAGTACATCCCCGCACACTTATAGTAGATAGTTATTTTTATTGAACTAAAAAAATGTTTCCTACAAATAATATACATGGCAAAACAACGTTTGCCGGGTCAGCTAGTATACTATAAAGATAGTGCATATCTGCACAAAAATATGCTGAAAAAGATCCCTAATTATATCTACTACCTAATAAAAAGCAAAATATGTATGTAATTCCTAAAAATTAGGAATGACAACACCTGATAATTTTAATACCTGGGAATTGCCAGCTACGCCATATTCCCGAAGGACAATAGTGCCACAATAATAATACGCCTAATAAAGTAAATTAAAACTGACATTGAGATTCCAGCGAACTGAGTAATGTTGAAGAATCACAGAGATTGGTCCATTCCTTTCTTGAACTCTTGTGCTAAAATCCCTAAAATTTGAGAGCGTGAAATACTAAATTTTAGATTGGCACGAATAATCGACAACCAGCCATTGATACGGGTCAACATGTGTTTTACAGTCATGGTTTATTTACATTTATGTACAAAAATGTGTGCAGCTGTCCTGAGAACCTGCTTAAGATTAACTGCAACTAAATCAACAATTTAACTAAGTCAAGCGATCACTGTTAATTCAAGTCTTTATTTGCTGCAACTAATATTGTACGGTTTTGATCATTCACCAAATCACTCAGCACAATCATTATTACGAAGAATTGGCATAAATTCCAAATTACATTTTTTTTTCAATTAACAACAGGTTTTTCTATAATTTGACAAAAAGCGGAAATTTTCTTAGTGTCGCTAATTTTTCGTGATTTTTTGTGATCTTTCAATCATTTTTTTAATTTTTATTTTGGTCTAGAATTTTCTTTGTTATCATTAAGAAATGCCGCTAACCGTAACCGAAACCGAACTTTTAGTAATAGTCAAACAAACCGAAATTTTAAAAATTTGAATTGTTAACGAAAACCGATTTTATTTCGGTTCACGTCCCTGATTTCTGCCTTACAAGCTAGGATTATAAAGATAAGATAAAACAATTGCATGTTTTATCTGCACTGTCGCTTACATTTAGAAAGTTTTGAGTTTAAAGCAGTTCTACTGTAATAAATTTCACAAAATTTAACATTCAGCTTATTAAATTTTATTTGAAATGTAGTTTCTTTGTCAAAAATAAAAAACATGCGTAATAGGAAAAAATTTGGAAATATGCATTTGACCAGCTTTAATTATTATCATTCATGCTAGTAGAGTATAATCTAAGTAATCTGAAGCATATGGGACTGGGAGATGTTCATTGAATTGTTTGCATCATTAGGTTTCTAAATCTACATGGTTATCTAAACATATAGAGGGTGTTTGTAATTTTTCTGATCTATAATATTAATTTATATACGACTGCTTGGATAAGGACTTATTATGTCATTTATATGCATTAGGTAATGAAGTTCATTATCGCACTAGTGAGGTAATGAATTCATTACCTAACTCATTCTATTTACAGATACATAAATGAAGCTTTGTTTATAAGAAAACTGACTGGTTGCCATAGTATTGAACAATTCAAATCTATCTCATACCTTTGATTTTAAATCAAAAATATTAAAAGTGACGTGATAATTGCAAATAAATTAATGCGTAATGTCAAGTATCATTTCAACCAAAAAAATTCGTTTTTTAACAAATTCTGAGCAGTCGTAGATAAAATTTTGCATGTCACAAGTGGGATAAAGCATTATTATAGCACTCGTGCGATTACACGAGGACAAATTTTTTAAATTAGTAGTAGTTACAAAAATTTATCTCAGGCTTTTCCCCCGGACAGGAATGGAACCTGCACTTTTCGATCTCACATTTGACCGGCAGGACAAAAATTAAAAAGTTTTAATGCTGTTATTGACAAAAAAACAACTCAAATCAAAGTAATGTCCCGAGTCACTCGTTAACATTTGCTATGCAACTCGTATATTTTATTACAAAAATATTGGTTACTTTTAGAAATTTCCTATTGTTACTCTGACAATTTGTTTATAATTTTAAGAGTTTAATAAAAAATGTGTGCTAGAAATATAACAAGTAATTTAATTTGTACCATTTTTTCATTTCAGTTTTAGGCCATAATTTATAACTTTTGTTTTCAACGTCATTCTTTTCACAGGATCATCTATTTTTCACTATACAGTGTGTTTGTAATGTTGCTACCTATTTTGTAGAAATGGCTGAAATTTATAACTTATTATTTCAAGCATTAAAAATCTCTTGAAGCAATAGATTTAAAAAATGTAGCTTTAAATTTTGATTGATATTAATTGTTGCTGAATTTTATAGGAGGAAATGGTGTGCCTTTCCAGCGAAGGCACTGTTGTGGCAATTATAAGAGACACAATATGTGCAGGGCCTAAACGTCAATCCACAATCAATTTAGCGCCATCGAAATCCATTGCTACTATATTTACAGAAGTGGGTGCTGATTTCCACTACCAACCAGATGGCTTTGAATTAATGATTCAGAACAACAAGACCGGAGACACCGTAAGTTCATAAAGTTATTATAAGTAACTAGTGTTACCCCAGCGCACAATGCACTGACAGACAACGTTGACAGAACCGGCGAAATGTCAAGTCATGTAATGCGTTAGCTCCAATAATGACACGCGACGTTATTGTAGATGGCGCCCCAAGTGACGCGCGTCTAGCCGACTTTCGTATATATTATAAATTAAAATAATTATTATTAAAAAATCGACGTAGAATAATAATATAAAAATGTTTCATGTTCCATCTGTGGATAGACCTTTCATTTAAAAAAAAATTGTCCAAATTGGTGAAGCGGTAGCCGCTGGAGGAACCAGAGAAAAAAACCCTTTGTGCTTTTATATATGTATGGATATTAAGGGTAACCCGGGTAACTTGAACTAAAAGTGTCATTTTTAATGTCAGTTGTTTAAAAAAGTCATTACAAACAATCGAGAAAAATGTAAAAAGCCAATTCAAGTGAGCAGGCTATGGAACTAAGCAAACACACTTCAAAATGTTCATCATTGTTTAGTTAAGGCACGGCCTCTTTGAGATACGGCCTGCCACATCACGAAATATTTAATTTCGCAAAAGCTCAATGTATATTTCGCACGGAATGTGGCGTCATCTAACGGTTTTTGTTAAAAGCAACAATATTAAAAATTTAATTATTGCAATGAGGTAGCCGTAGCCATACTTATCAGTTCACATAGAAACTCATTTCTTTGCTCATAAAAACTGAAAATGGAAGTAAAATGTAATGCATTTTTGTGTTTTACGCAATCAATCACTAACTTAACCCCAAATATAATTTTTTTGATGCACGCATTTTGCACAATAAGTAGCGCCTCGTCTGCACGCGAAATTTGTTGGAAAACTTCTTATACGACATGCCGCATATAGAAGTCTGTGGTTTAGGTCAGCAAAAAAGTCATTTAAAGATCTTATTTTGAAAAAAACAAATGAATTAGTTTAAGTGTTTACTGGTAAAGCAGAATGTGTTATTATTATTTACTGAATTAATTTAGGTTTTTTCTTTACTGTTTATGGCAAATAAAAATTTTAAATATTTTTGATTATCCATGGCCTGCACACCTGATTAAGTTTTTTTACATTTTTCTCAAAATGTTTGTTATCTAAGAGTATGAAACTTTTATATCATAAAGCATAAAGCTGCTTAGTACACCCCAAACAACTTTAATCAAATAATAAAATTAATATTTACAATAGTTTACAAAATAGTAAGGGTGTGACACTTCAATGACTCGCCCTGTCTATTCACTTTGTGTGTAACTAATTTTAAAGATAACAGTATCGATTTTTTAAATTACCGTTATTTTAAAATCATACTTACATAGTTGATAAACAATTTTTGCTGTATTTCGAGTACAGGACAGTATTGATTACATTAACCTTTTATTTTATAACTAGCTTGTGTTACATCGGAAAAGTAACTAAAGTTTAAAGTTACTTAATTTGGTTACTCAAATTAAAAGTGAATAGTTTACAATTAATGGCGCTAGAGTGGTGAAGTGGTTAGGGCACTTGGCTGCTACGTGGAAGGTCTTGGGTTCAAATCTGAGACTGGATGCCTGGCGGGCGGCCTACCCAGTCGCTTTTTAAAAATTGGGAACTAAACCACTCGAGGGATGAGGGAAGTAAGGCAGCCGTCTAAGGCGTCGTGCTTACCACACCACCCCGTACTTCATATAAGAGTGCGAGGCGGCTGGGTATCGGAAGCAATGGTACGGTGGCCCTGACCCACCGCATTGCAGGCCAAACTCCTCATTGGAGCGTAGTGCCACCGACTTTAGTTTACAATTAATAACTGGTTCTGAGGATCAGTGTTAAGTGAGTACATTTAATATGGGAACATGATTTTCCATTAACCTTAACTGTAATTTTTTTATCACTTGTAGCTAAATTAGTTCTATATTATTACTTATATCAGGACACTTTATTTACAGATTGTGCTAAATCTTCATAAGGACAAAACGCTTGGAGAAATAGGTGTAGTCTTTGATCAAAATGTTCGCAACACTCTAGTAATCAGTACCCTAAAAAATTCCAAAAATATGACTTTGGTGGTTAACGATAACAACGACGATGATTTACTGTTGGGTGCATCAGCTAGTCCAACTACAGGTGAATTACCCAGCAGTTCTACTGATCCTCCACCGGCCCTTATGAGCATAGATTACCCCTGCATGGTAGAATTTAGACCTGCAAGAGAAGCTTTCAATTATGTTGGTCTTGTCAATCAGGCCATGACTTGTTACCTTAACAGTTTGCTCCAAGCACTGTACATGACTCCAGAATTTCGAAACGCTCTTTATAATTGGGAATTTGATGGACAAGGTGAAGCAAAATCTATTCCTTTCCAATTGCAGAAGCTGTTTCTTAATTTACAGGTTAGTATCTTTAAGCGTGCTTATTGTTGTAAAAAGTTTTCCATTAGTTTGATCGTGATTTTCGTAGTTAAAGAGAATAACAAAATTTATATACATAGTTGTTTGAAAATGATTTCTAACTGAGGTAAACTTTTTGAATCAAGAACAATAAGTTACTTCACCAAGGTATGAATAAGAAAGTGTACGGTGATTCTTTGCAATTTTGTAGCAAGCATATGCTGTTCTACGTTTAATTTAATTTCAAAAAACGAAATAATCTTAAATTTAACACCTACTGCTGAATGTTTTTATTTGACAGAATTGTATTTTAATATATACGTTTTTCTGCGGCAAAATTATTGGTTTGGTTTGTAAGGCGTTGAGAGGCAGCAACTTCCTGGGTCGGATGCAGTAACTGCTCAGGGCTTTGGCGTAGAGATCAGGCAACGGGCTGATAAATCCTGCTGGTTTTATCAGGGTGCTGGGGGACCCTAGAAGCAGCATGTTGATGCTGGGATGTAGGAGGAGCGTGATGTGCTGGTTTGTACTGGACCGAAAGCTTATGTTTGATCCTGAATGTTTTTATTTGTCAAAATTGTATTTTAATATATACGTTTTCCTGCGGCATAATTATTGGGGTGGTTCGTGACGCGTTAAGAGGCAGCAACTTCCTGGGTCGGACGCAGTACCTGCTCAGGGCTTTGGCGTAGAGATCAGGCAACGGGCTGATAAATCCTGCTAGTTTTATCAGTGTGCTGGGGGACCCTAGAGGGAGCATGTTGATGCAGGGATGTAGGAGGAGCGTGATGTGCTGGTTTGAACTGGACCGAAAGCTTATGTTTGATCTGAAGATTAACTTCACTTTTTAAGTCTAAATGCACGCCTTATACACAATTTTTTGTCTACATAATACAAACAAAAGTGCAGAATTGCTTTTTTTAAACTCTGGCTTTGTGTGCAGGCCGAGAGAGGGAGGGGGGTTGAAACAAGTTGTAAGAGACCACGCCTCTCTGAACGCCAATTGGCTGTGAGTGTAGCAATTGTTGAGAGCCTTTTGGTATTTTCTAGGTCTCTTAAGGTATCGATGTTAGGCTTGGTCAAGGACATAGAACTCATCAATCACGTCAAATTAGTTTTTAAATATGCAAGTCTTGCAAATATTTAGCTATCAAATGTTGTTTATTAGACTAAAATAAGCAAAATATGTATTTTTATTTATTTCATAACTTCTTTGAGATATAATTAACATAATGTTTTTTTCAGACTTCAACAAAATCTGCAGTAGAAACTACAGAATTAACTCGCAGTTTTGGTTGGGATTTAAGCGAGGCATGGCAACAGCACGACATCCAAGAACTCTGTCGTGTTATGTTTGATGCACTCGAGCAAAAATTCAAAGATACACAGCAATCCAATCTAATTAACGATCTTTACGAAGGAAAAATGTTGGATTATGTAAAGTGCCTGGATTGTGGTACTGAAAAGTCCAGGGAAGATACATTTTTAGATATTCCTCTTCCTGTCAGGCCTTTTGGAAGCGCTGTAGCTTACAATAGTGTTGAAGAAGCTTTACGAGCATTCGTTCAGCCAGAAACGTTGGATGGAAATAACCAGTACTTTTGCGAAAAATGTAATAAAAAATGCGATGCACATAAAGGATTGAAATTTATCAAGTTTCCGTATTTACTTACTTTGCATTTAAAAAGATTCGATTTTGATTACTCTACAATGCACAGAATTAAACTAAATGACAAGTGAGTAATTTTGTATTGTTTGTTTCACGATTTGTGTCAAAGAACATAAAGTTAAAATAATATAATATGTAACAGGTTTTAACAAACTGTAATATTATTTAATCTTTTTATTACAGGGTTGTATTTCCGGAGATACTTAATTTAAATTCCTTTATCCCAACATCTAACTGTTTGGTAGAAAATGAAGCAATTGAAGAGCGTGAAACTATTGTTAAATGTGATGATTGCAGCACAACGGATTCCGGATCTGCTTTAGATGATGAGAGTTGCCAATGCAATGACGTTTCATCCACTGTTAATGGACCTGATGACAATTACCAGGATGATGATGAAGGTACTATTTTTTTGTGATTTTGCTTTGATTATCGTGTTTCTTAAACACCAGTAACAAAAAATTACATTAAACACGATGTGCAGTTGCCACACATAGATAGAAGGCAACGCTGTCTTACATAATATGCATTGTTTGCAGTTAGCGTGTTGGTGTGTTAAATGTTTACCTAATGGAAAAATGGATTTTTCTCAAAAAAAAAACTTTTCTGCAACTCTTAAACACAGTGAAGTGCATAACATTTAAATTACGATTTTTATTTTTAAAATAATATTTTACTTTCCTATGTTACGAAAAACCTAGTTTTTTCCCAACAAATTTTGGATCTTAAAAAAATTTATTAAAAGCGAATTTTTGTACACAGAGTTTTATTCTGATTCCAAAAAAGTATTAATATACAGAATATTTCGTTTAGAATAAGAAATCTAGGATCATTTGCAGTGAATCGGCAAATTGATAAAATATGTGGATAATACTCATACTTTCGAATCGGCAACTCTATTTTAGATAGGATAAAATGGTTAAAAGTAAATTAATTTATACAAAAGATTTAACTTGAGCATGTGTGTAAAGTATATTATGTAATTTTTTTAGGCATCGATGTTAGTTCAGGAAATCACCATGAAAACGAGAAAAATCGACGCCAAGAACCAAAAGGTCCTTACATGTACGAACTATTCAGTATTATGATACACTCGGGAAGTGCATCTGGTGGACACTACTATGCCTACATTAAAGATTTTGAAAAGAACCAGTGGTTTTGTTTCAATGATCAGACTGTGAGCCGAATTACTGAAGAAGACATTCGAAAAACCTTTGGTGGTGGACCGGTGCGAGGTTATTATTCAGGAGCGTATAGTTCAAGCACCAATGCATATATGTTGATGTATCGCCAAATAGATAAAGAACGTAACTGTAATGCCATGACTGTTGAAGAATTTCCCACACACATTAAAGACCTACTTCAACAAATGAAGGTGAAAGAAGAAAATGAGCGGGCTGCTAAGGAAAGAGAAAACGACATGTTTAAATTGAAAGTATATTGTTGGCATCCCAATCAGAATCAACTTGTGGACATTAAACTGTTTGTTTTTACCGAATCTTTACTTTCGGAAGCTGTTGCAGAAGCTCATCAACGTTTTAAACTAGAAGGAGCTGCTGTTGAAGATTGTCGCTTGGTTACCTATAACAAATTGCAAGATTGTATCGATTGCAGTTTTGAAGGTGAAGACCTGAAGTTCTGTGATATTGCCTCCAAAATTAATATTTATCAAAATGATTGGTTTCTCGAAATTAAGCAACCAGGTATGATTATACAATTGTATTTATTTTGTCTACATTATGGTGCCAAATTAAATGAAAAAGGGTATTTTTTTAATATAATAATTTGATTTCTCATGAAATTATTGTACCAATTTTGTAGATGCATAAAAGTTTTCAACATCTAATTAATAAATTTTGTGATTAATTTAGTAATTTATTTCATATTTAATGTATTTTATGTACATTTCTTCTAGGAACTGATTTCCAGGTGTACAAACCTGGTGGTGTAAATATGAAAGTTTTTCTTATCAATTTAGAAGTGGAGGAAGTAGATGGGCCTACTAATTTTCACGTTAATGCAGGTGAAACTGTATTAGAAGTAAAATCTCGTTTGGCTAAAATGTTAAATATGGATATTACTTCTGTTAAGGTACACTAATATTTGTCTATAATTTTTAAAATTATTTTTATTAATTTTTTAATATTTTTAGGTGGTTCAAGAGACCTATAGTAATGAGCCTCATTATTTGGAAGATGATGATGCGCAAATGAAATTTGACCCCAGTTGCAATGGTTACAAATTGTATGTGTCGAATTCGTTAGATGATGATCCTGATAAGCCATTTTGCATTTCCAAACTTAGTAAAGTGATTGATCGTTTTGTACATATTGTCACAATTGATGTTATTTTACCAGATACTGATATTGGTAAGTGAAATGAAGTAATAATAGTGTACTTTGCATTTTACAAAAGCTTTAGTTTTGGAAAGGAAATAGAATGAAATTATTATATTTATTTATTATTATTATTATGCACACAAAAACTTTGGTTATAAAGTACAAAACTTTTGTTCACATATGAACAATCTGTTAGGCTTTCCTAGGATATTAATAAACTACACATTACATGTTCCTTCCACTCACCCAATTTTTGTAAACTCTTCCCCACTAATTTTATGATTTTGCTATGGTCTGACCTATTATACCTGATCATTTGCATATGGCTAATTGAAATACAGTAGAACTCCAATTATCCGAACTCCGACTATCCGAATCGCTGATTATCCGAATCACTTTGGGACACCGTCTCATATTTCAGTTCTAAATTCGCTGACTTGGTAAGCATATGCAACTTCTGACTGTCAAGCGGATGCGCGACTTGGCTGCCCGAAAACGGGTTAAGGCAGCCAAACAGCTTAATTTGACGGAGATGTTTAGTAAGCAATAACTGTCATTTACCAAAGTATGTATGTAAATTTTTTTAATTAATTAATACATAGCTCTTTTTCTTTATATATATGTAGTTTTTTCTCCCATTTTCAATATACATACAGAAGTTAATTAATAGATCCTTTCTACGGAAAAAAAAACTTCAATTATCCGAATTTTCGATTATCCGAATGCGGCCCGGTCCCAATTGATTCGGATAATTGGAGTTCTACTGTAATCATTTTAATTGAAATTCTTTGGCTCTCAAAGAAAAGCTTCTTAACAGTGTAAAAGGCGAAACTAGTCAGTTTTTTGGTCGAAATATTCTTATACCGGATGCAAGCAAAACCCCCCTTTGGGCCTTAAAAATGTATTTAAAGGATACTAACATTCACAGAATTTTATTCTTATTTTAAAAATGTTAAAATATATCGCTTGCTTGATTTGATTTACATCAAATAATAATAATAAAAATTAATGTGTATATTATTAGGGATGCAATGGGTACCCGGCCAATTTTTGTGGATACCCAGTATGGCAGGTTTGTACCTATTGCCCGCCTGGGTTTACAATTGTTATATTTATTTATATTTTTCTCCACCCTCAATCGTCAAAATTCATACCTTTTAACCTAAAATCATTGTTAAAGGGTATGAAACAAATCTTTCTCCAATTAGGCAATTAATTAAAATGTATACAAAATATCAGCACAAAATACTGTAATTCAGAACTCAGGGGATTCCCCGTTAACTAATAACTGGAGCGAGTGCCTCTTACCGAGTGTTTTCTGAGGAATCTCCTATAATATAATCATATTTGAAGATCAATATTATGACAGCAAACAGTACTCAGCAGCCGGGTACTCAGCACTCGGCGATGATAAGAAGTCAGGTACCATACCTTTGTGGTATGGTACCTGTTACATTCCTATATATTATACACTTTAAATTTCATTTGTTTAAAATAATAAATGAAAAAAGGAGCTATAGTAAATTCCAAATTTTTATGTACCTGGCGGATTAGGAAACTGAACTGTACGAAGACGTACGGATAGCGTCTGTTCACTCCCGCTCGTTGACTATTACGTATTTGCGCTTCGAACGTGGATCACTAATACCAGTTGTACTTGTATCTCTTTCTGACTACCGCGCCAAAGAGAAATAAAAGAAACGAGTTATACGCGATTCTTGCTGCTGTAAAGGGCTATCGCTAAAGACCAGTGGTGTACGTGTAGTCTTGTAGGTACGTTGATATTAATTTATTTGTTAAGAGTGATTTGTTTTCACAAGAGATATAATATACAATCATTTAATATTCTGTGTATAATACAAGTAACTTAAACAAATTTAGAGAATGTAATTATACATTATAACACAAAATTCAATTATTATTTTATTCATTGTCATTGTCTTCAAAGTAACGGCCAAAATCAAAATCATCATCAGAATCTGATTCAGATTAACTAAATCACATATTTTTGCAAACAAACACCCCTCAAAGATTAGAACAATAAAATAAGGAAAGTATATAATCATCATTTGCAGTAATACCTTTTACTAAACTAATGCAAACGCTCATTAAAATGTAATATAATCTTCAGTCTATAATTATGCTGCAAAATTTATCTGTGTTTATCTTCATCAACAAAATAATTTAACAATAAGCCACTTGTAGAAAAACAGAAAACTTAGAATATAGATTGCTTAGAATAATAAAATTAAACAGACAAAATAAATTACCTACCGCACTGCTCAGCGCCCGGCTATATCGGCGGAGGGCATGTCCATACCTTAGTACTTACAGATAAGCATATAATCCGCCAGGTACATAAAAATTTGTTATTTACTATAGGTAGGCCACATGTTTCGTTTATACTCTATACATATAGAATTTACGAAAAATGTTTTTTAATTATATCAGATACTTTCTCTGTCCTGTTTCATTTGATACTATTTTAATTTGTAACTGAAAAATGTTACTTTATTTTGCCAATTTAAAGTTATCTGGATTAATAAGTAACCTGTAACATTGATCTTTTACAGGTACTTTGGAATCATTATCAATACCTCCGCTTGATTTGAATCAAAACTTAGATAAAATAGAATTGGCCTCTGGAGATCGTTTGAATTTGAGAACATCACCACAACCAGGGTCAGGTGCAACTTGTGAAGGATTTGGCGATCAGAGTAACAGCGAGGATAGTAGTTTAAGTGACAGTGATCGAACTCTTGTTGGAGATGCACCAGGTAATTTTGCTGTTGTGTTTTTTTTTAATTTCTTTACTAAATTAGAATATGAAATTTTGTTATTTGTTTATTACTGTTTATTGGTCATCAAGCAAAACTTTTAAAGTTTGCTTTTTAGCTATATTTAAATGGTTTCGTTCTTACTGTTCAGGAGCAGCAACTGGAGATAACGGAAGACGGAATTATTAGATAGCCCGTAGTTTCTAGAGATTTTGAGATATGGCAACGAAACTTAGCATAAGTAATACAGGGTGGCCACTTTTCTGGAAAACAGGGAAAAGTCAGGGAATTTAATTTTTTTAATTTTGGTCAGGGAAATTGTACCAATTTCAACATAAAGTCGGGGAATTTCACGAAATAGTCAGGGAAAATTCTGTAAAATGCAATTATTTTAATATTTTCATTTTTGCTTGCAAAAAGAAAATTTTGTTACCTAGGTATATGTTTATAAAATTTATATTTACTTCATTTGGGTTTTCCTTAAAATTTAGATGTTGTATTTTGTTATGCTTTTTGAAAAATTTTCATTTGCTATAAAGCAATTTAAGTTTACTTTGTTAATTTTTATGTTGGGTTACAATTTTTATTTAAATAAAAATAGTTGAAATTGGCTTTTGTACCATAAAAATGAGTCAGGGAAAACTGAATTTTATTAGTCGGGGAAGTCAGCCCTCAGGGAAAAGTCAGGGAATTTGAAAAGCAGTTTTAAGTGGCCACCCTGTGGTATGTACTTAAAAATGCACATTTTGCCATATTTGACGCATATTTTAGCCTTCCGGTTTCACTTGATTGTTGTAGAGTCAATTTTTATATTAAGTCTAGAGTGTTATGACCGATCTCAGATCATTGTAAGGTACGAAAACAATAACAAAAAAATTCAAACATGATTTTTGTATGAGTATTCTAGCAGGTACAGGCACATATTTGAAGAAATTACTTTTTTGTAAATCTTCTTTTTTTCACCACTCACTTGAAACAAGTATTTCCTCGGTTTTTAAACTTCATACACAAAGAAATTGGAGGGTTTCAATTAATATCAATTCCATTTTAGATTTGAAGACATTATTGGTTTTTTGGTGAAAATCTGCATGTCAAAAGAATAGTGCCATTTGAAACACTTGACTAATTTACAAAAAAGTGATTTTTTCAAATATGAATGCCTGTACTTACCAGAATACTCGTAAAAAATCATTTTTGTATTTTTTGTTATCGTCTTTGTCCTATAAAATGATTTGAGCCCGGTCATAACACTAGGTTTAAAATAAAAATTGACTAATAAATTCAAGTAGGCATAAAAATTTTCAAAAACAGTGCAGGTGTACCCAGAATTGTCTCAGGATTCCAAAAATGTCAAATTATACAGGGTGTTCTATTTGAAATTCAAAAGTTGAGGTCATTTCTGGTGAAACTGGAAGTCACAAAAATGTCTCAAATATGTTAAAACGTACGTTTTTGGGTGTTAATTACCTATGCTACGTTTTGTTGCCATATCTCAAAAACTCTAGAAAATACTGTTTTGTTGATTTAGCAAATTACATGTTTCAATAAAAATTACCGTTTAACTTAGTACCATTGCGACACTGTTTGAAAATTTTTTTTCATTAACACTTTATGCTTTTTGAATTTAGTCTAAATACGTAATACAAAAATTGTTTTATTTTTATTTGCTTAGAAATTAGAAGGGGTATAGCTATTTTTTAAAATATTTATTATGTTCAAGAAAATATATGTTTAGGTGGCTATGATAAACAAATGAAATTATGAAAATCGTTTTGGAGAGTTCAAAACAAACTATTTGGTCTGCACAGGTTATACAATACCATGTGTAAACGAAACATGGTTCACCCTCTTTTTTCTTTATTTATTAAGATAAACGAATGAAATTTGGCATGGGTAACATATCTATAAAATTTTTACATTTGGAATCGGGACAAAATTCTGCATATGATTGTGTACGTTAATTGTTTTTTTGACAGCTTTAAATTTTTATTTAACAAGTCACGAAATTCTATGACATTTCACTAGTTGTTATACACCAAAATGTATATAAAATAATAATTTTAAGTAAATTTGAATTTGAGGCAATAACCTAATTTTTTAAGTTTTGTGATGGGTGATGACGTTGAATTTTAATGGTTAATTTTTAATGTTCAATTGTTTGCTTATCTAATTATTTTAGAGCTAAACTGTAATTAGGTTTATTGTATTGAAAAAAATACTGTATCCATACATGGTATCGTTTACCACTTGATAGCTCTTTAAGCACTAACTCAGTTTTTATTTTTCTATAAAATTTCTAAAAATCGGATTTTTTTTCTGAATTTTTGTGTAATAGCATTTCAGATTACGCAATCAGTTTTTCAATAAAAAATCTCTTATATAATTTTTTGATTTTTGGCAAACAAACAAAATTGTAGTAGGATGGGCTTTTAGTTCTTATAACATTTAATATTCCCGGAAGATACAACTTTTTAACCTCCATAGTCTTAAAAAATCGGTTAAAAAATTTGAACTTAGAACGATTACGCCAGAAAAATAAAAAAGTAACTAAGATGAATTTCGCAATATTACCAGCAAACGTGAGCTTTGACAATTCAGATCCAAAGTGAATGGAGTATAGTCAAATTTCATTAAATTTAGTAAGTTTTCAATTTCCATTGATAAATAAAATTTTACTTTACTGTCTGCTTAGTTTTCTATCTTCTAACAAAATGTGTTGTATGTTTCTGGTGGACCCCTGTACTGGGTGCGGCAGTTTTCATAAGTACCAGAGCAACACTGATAGCACATTCTCGGAACATTTTGTCAGTATAGAAATCAAATATCTTCTTTTGTTTTCCAGTTATTGGCCATATTTGACATTTTCAAAATTTTGAAGGGTTGTTGTAGCTTCGTTATTTAAAGAGGTACAGGGAAATTGTATGTATATTTTTGACGGGCATTTTTGTATAGATTGTGGTAGTGTAACAAGATTTTTTTGACATTCCATTGTTTTCAAGATATGATGCAAACCTATGTTTTTTCAAATGGAAATGACACCATTGAAATGCTTACTTTATTTTATTACTTGTAGGAAATATATGGCTTATTATATTTATTTCTAAAATTAAGCGAGTTACAACTGATTTTCTCTTTTTATTAAGAATCGAGTATGTCTTGATGATGGTAATGTAACAAATCACAAATGACCAACAAAACAAACACTAGAAAAGATGTTTTAAATCAATAATATTCTAATAGGTGGTTAAGCACTTATGGCCCTATTTTGTGGCCGGCTAGAACACCTGACCTGACACCGCTAGATTTTTCTTCTCTGAGAATGGATAACATCACGTTTGCATCAAAAACACCTCACTCTGTGTATATTCTCGTAATTTGTGTATCAATTTTTTTTTACAGCAGGTGTACTAGTTTGCGATATGTTTATTATATTATTTGCCCAGTAGTTCTTGATACTTGCTTATTGTAAAGTCTTAACTTGATTAAATTATTTTTAATATATTTCAGGTGATTGTATAGGTTTGCTATCAAGCAGTTCAAATTCCCCTGCAGATCAACACATGGCTTCCCCATCTGATCCCACCGAGGACACATATAATCACGAGGTGTTTGGAAATCCTCCTGAAGAAATGAATTGGGATGATGACACAGCCGACGTTCATATAACTGCGCCAAGATCTCCTAATTATTACTTTAAAGCAACAGTGTTGTCAAATGTGAACAATTCTGATATGTTTAACGATACAGATTCGTCCGTATGCTGTCGGGTGCATGTGGACAAACGAATGAATCTTGCAAAACTAAAAAAGAATTTGGAATCAATTGTTGGTGTGCCTGTGGAGTATTTTAAAGTTTACCGACAGTATCCTCATGAAATAGAACTGAACAGACTAACCGATACATTGGGGTCCGCTAAAGATGGAGATAGATTAATAATTAAACTTGGCCGTGTCCTGAAGAAAGACGAGTATGCTGGCAAGGTTTATCATCTAACGCCAGAAAACAGCGAATTGTTCACATTTTTATTTGAGTGGATTATTGCTAAAGGTCAAACGGTTGGTCAAGTAAAAAAAGAAATATTATTGGCTGCTAAAAAGCAACATATGTTATATATAGCATACAGTAAAAGTAGACTGCGTTTGAAAAACTGGAAAAACCCTTGTAAAATATATCTTGATGATCAGAAATTTGTAGATGACATAACTGTAAATAACAACTGGGAGATGTTTTTGCAAGATTTAGGAGAAGGAGAGAAAGTAACAAATACTAACCAGCTTTGTTTATTTGTTAAACGATGGTGCCCATCTACATTGACGTTAACTCCTTTTCATGAGGTTGTTTTGAGTAGTCCTACAATGGACGAGTTAAAGAAAAAACTGTCAGAGGAATCTGGAATTCCCAAAGAGTATGTTGATGTAGCTTACCAGAAAGGTACTTTTCCTTGTGATATGAATGTCCTAGATATACAAAACGATTTAGAATGGAATCCAAATGTTAATCTTTTGGAAAGTTGGCCTTTACAAGTCTATCACGATGGAAGTGTTTTCCTATACAGGTTAGTTTGCAGTTTTTATAAAATGTATATTAAGTAATTAAAGTAAAAAACAAAATAATCGTGATTCTAAATGATAAATCTTGTATGAATAAGAGATTAAAAAATAAATTAACAGTGTCAGTCAGTGCATAGGGGGACGTAAGTCACTATAGTTATTATGCCAGTACTGCGCCCCCTGCCATCTTTTTTCAATAATTGTTTTGGGTTTCCCTGCAACCTAGTTAGCCATGTCTCCTTCAAAGTACTCCCATCTTCTATTGGAATTCTGGAAGCAGTCTTGGTTTTGGGATTGCACGTAGGTCCGTCTGCGAACTTAGTTTTTAAGTGTAGCAATATTTCGGGGGTTAACTTTTTCCTTCCCTCCCAATTTTTGGCTGATGAAATTGCTGTATCATCTCGGGTTTTCTCTGATACTAAGGAATCTGTTTCCTAAATATCAAAGGACTATTTTTTTCTGAAAAATATTTGGTTTTCTAAATCAAGGTAGATAATGCAGGGCGGATTATCTACAGCTGTTGACCGGGCGACTGTAATAGCTTGTCTGAATCATCAGTCTGATAGAGAGGTAACAATGTTACCGCATAAAAGCTGTTGAGTGGTTGAACGTGTGTCTTTAGGTGTCATGGAATTTTGTGGCCGTTACTGCTAGAAAATACACACTACTGTTTTGTTATTGGCATTGTATTTGCTGTATTGTATTCATATAGTGCTATCTTCTTTAGTTTTTGTATCTGCTAAACATTAGGGATCCTGGACATGCAGCTAGTAATATACGCTTAAACGTGTCACTGGTTAGTACTACAACATTGTGCATAAATACTTTTGTAAATATAAAATGTAAAAGCTATAGGAAAGGCCAGGTGAAGTGCTTCTGTCATTTTTACATATTAAACTTGCGGATGTGTAATTATTCATAAAAATCATAATGTCGAAAAATAATTCATACGCTTTTGTAGAGTTTATAAATCTATATATTAAACGCCCCCCTTCTACTTTGCTCAACTCTCTGACAACGTCGCGCGCCGCCAACCTCCGTCTGTTGCTGGCTGCAAGGTCACAAAACAGCTTTCGCGGGGGGATTTAGGTCAGACTAAGCGGCTTGCCGACTTGTCTTGCATGTATTATTAAAACAAATAAAAAACAACGGGGAGCATTGCCGTATGTATCAATTTGTAAAAATGATTAACAGCGAATTGTTTTTTTTTACAGAGACAGCCGAGAACCCCTAAAAGAAATAACTTCAGAAGAGAAAAAGGAAATAAACCAGAGAGAAAATGCCAGATTAGGAAAATTTACTACGAAATCCTACTCACCTAGAAGAGAACGTGCTTTAAAAATATATTTAGATACGTCGCCTAATAAATCAGAAGAAGCTTGTGGAGACTGACATGGCAATAGTGTGAATTGGTACCAGTCATGGCTTTACTGCAACATCAGCTAACTGTAATGTATATGGTTAGCTGTTGCGGTAACTATGGACTGTTTTTGTATTTACCAGTATCTGAAAAGTTTGTTTCTCATTTTTTTATTGTTATCTACAGCCGCCTTTTGTTTAAATGTTGCTAACAGCGTTTGTATGTTTTAGCACACATCGTAAGGGTTCGTTTGTTCGTTTGGTTATGAACTTTATTTATAGCATTTTTAGTTTTTTTTTTGTATCAGAAACAAACTTGCTGCATGTTTTGAGTTTTATTTGTTATTTATTTTTTTAATTACCTACTTTTATATGTGAAATAAAACGGGAACTGTCTTATGTTATTCCACAATTTTTAAATTATTCAAGAATTACTTTTACTGCCATCATATTATTATGGAGTTGTAAATAAAGACTTGTGCATCTGTTTTTGCTGTTTTATATTTATACGTCGTCAGCTTAGTTCGCAAATTGCTTAATTGCAGCCGACCAAATTTTTCAGGAGAACGAAAAAGCAAAATCAAGACAAGGAGGCGTTTGGTTATTTAATTGTCGGTTGAGATCTCTGTTTTTTATTGTGTACATGATGGAATGCTGCTAGTTTTGCTCTCAAGGATGTTGCGCATGAAATGGATATGCCCAAGGCACAAGCTATTAATGCGTGCAACATGCTCCAATAGGTTGGATTGATGTTGAGATGCTGTGGTTTGCTGTTATTTCAATTTCAATTCTTACATTATAACGGTGGCCTGGAGTTGTGCACTGTTTTCATTTGCCAACAAGTGGCGGGAGCTATGCATCATTTTTCTAAAAACTTCCCAATGAAGAATCGAAATTTATTTTGTTTGTATGAAATTTTCTAGCCTGTTTATGGTTACACAATTCTGTAGCATAATTTTACACAATAGTGGAGTTAGGCTGACGATATTGGGACTGTTTTTAAAACACATGTTGCACAGCTTCTTTTAAAGTTTGAAAATCTAGTTCAGTTGAAACTTTTATTTTTTTGCTGTTGCTTTGGTAATTTGTAATTTTTTTCTGAGTTTTGCAATATATAACAAGTATTGGTGTATGTTAGAAAAACCATTAGAAAACCGTATTTGAAAGTTTTAACAAATGATAGTATTCTATGGTGAAAACAGCTAACCGAAAATTATCTATGATGTAACTTGTCTGTTATTTCATTTGTTTTATGTTTGTATCCTTGGCACACTGCAGAATACTACTGTCTTGTCACCAGAACTCTTAAATGTGATTTTCAGATGCTTTTTGTAAAATAAATCTATACTTGTGATATATCACTGAATTTAGAATAAAAACGTTTTTGAGTATTTACCAATGTCCAATCCATTTAAAAGCACTAGCTGTGGTCGCTTCTGGTTAAACTAAAACTTTTTTTTTCAATTACCCCATGCTACAAAGCTGGTATACAAGTTCGGTCATAATAAGTATATCACTATTGTGGAGAGTTTTTGAAATATTGGTTGTTACGAGTTAGAAATGGAAATAAACATAAAACAATTGAAATAATGACAAAAAGAAGCTATTTTATTTTTCCAGTTAGAATAGTCTTGCTTGTGTCGATTATTTCATTACAGAATACTACCTTTTGCTATTAAAACTTTCAAATGCAATTTTATAATGTTTTTTTTAACACAAACCTATACTTGTGATATATCACCGACTTTGGATGTTTTTTCAACAACAAAAAATATGTCCATTTCATAGAAAAACAAAAGTCAGCATTCAGGGTAAACCCGAAGTCTTTTTTTTTCATCAAATATGAATTACAGTGTAGGTATTTTATAAGAGTTAGATCCTGACATTATGTTGCTAAAGTTTATAGAGTTTGAGATATTGGATGTTGGGTGACATACCCTGTATATATACAAAGTGTGGCAACTAAACTGTCGCAAGTTGATACTTCCAAAACTAGAAAAGATGGCCAACAAATTTTTTTATGATTTTATGGGATGTAAGGGGCCGCATATTAGGCTTATAGAAAAGCCCCCCTATTTTAAGGAATATGGGGGGGGGGGGACTTAAAGATTTCAAATGATAATATTTAAAAAAAATGTTTAGTAGCCCTAAAAGATGATGGGATAAAATTGTGCAAGTATAAAAAAGTGGTAGACTATTTTTTTAAGTGTGTCTTCTAAAAATAAACAACCAGAATTAGATTAAGCAAAATTTAATAAGAGTAAAAAATGTACGTTTACAACCCCTAATAAATGGGGGGCTGAAATTTTGTACATTCTTCTTTCTAGTTAAATTTAGGTTGCATATTTTTAGCAGACACATTGAAATTAAAAAAAAAATTTACCGGTTTTTAACATTTACAGAATATTCATCCCCCTATTTTTTAGGGGTACTTAACATTATGCAAAAAAATAGTCTGTACCTATTTTGATGCGAAGATTAAATAATATTACAAATTATATATCCCACTCAAAATTATTAAGTTACCTTTCCATTTTATAAAATGGGGGGGGCTTTTCAAACTCACTTTTACTTTAATGTATGGCCCCTTCCGTTCCGTAAAACCATAAAGAATTTTGTTGCTTAATCTTTTATAGTTTTGGAGATCTTTGCTTGTAACACATTAGTTACCGCACCCTGTACATTTTTAATGTATCTGGCATTTTCGATTTACTAAAAATTTTTTACCTCGGTTCTAGTTAGAATTGGGTATTTTGCTGGTAGTGTATGCTAGGTCAGCTTTTTACAAATTTTGAAATATGGCCTATTCTGCGCTTGTAATACTGCAAAATGTACTATTAAAACATAATTGAAACTAGTAGTTCAGAAAGCATATTTTAAAAAGGAGTAAGATTAATGTTTTGTGACCGCATTCGTTATTCATGTTAAAAATTATTGGCTACTTTGAATTTTTTCATAAGTTTTTGGCAGCTTCAAAAGTAATAATCGTAAGTTTAAAGAAAAGTCGAGTCAGCCTTGAATGCCACTGTTTTGCCATTCCAATCCAGAAAAGTATATACACTGCATTCAATGTACAATCTAGAAGCACCTGTCTGTTAAAATTAAAACAATAAATTTTCAGTCCACAAAAGAAGTTGAATTTTTCTTAATTTGTAATGCAAATTGGTATTAGTTTATTGGTAGTTATCTTTTTCAGTTAGCAATTGTGGAATAACAATTTAATGTCAAAAGTATTTTATTTTCTTGTACAAAAGCATATGATTTTTTGTTATATTTACTCTGTTCTTTATATATTTAATTTGTTTATGGAGCAATGCTACTTCTAACTGAAAATATTTTAAATATCTGTGGCTGGCAAAGTGGATTCTTCGGCCTATAATGTGGTGTCGCTTGCTACTTTGTATTTATATGGTTAGTCCATGAATCAATATCGAGAGTTCATTTTGCCTGTGCTTCTGACAAATATTACATTGTATAGATATTTATTTGTGACTGATAATAAACTGTTTCATTATACAATTTAATTTATTACGTATTTTTTTTGTTAGGACATTTAATGCCACATGTATAATAATATTAAATTATGAAAAACAAACCATTCCTACCTTTCTTAACTTTAACTATCACACTTATTATCCAGGCACATTAATTACAATTTCATATACAAAAAATGACATTTTAAGTTTGTTAGAACTGTACAGCTACAATAATAAGTATAAAATAGCTCCGATACTATTTCATTTCAAGTTGGTTTAGTTATATTTTAGAGTTGAAACATTTTAACTGTACCTCCTGCCTATTAAGAATAAAACAAAAAGTTACATTTTTCCCATTATAAATTTAAAATATTAGTGTGCAAGGTGTAGGCTTTCCTACTTCAAGCATTAGTCCAGTGATAAGTTCAAATTGTGGTTTACCAGCTTCTGTACTATATGAATAACGTTTGTGGTAAAAATTATGACGGAATTTTGTAAGTAAATAATATCAGTAATAAAGATTTTAAATTGTGGCTCGAGCTTTAAGCATCTGCCTATCGAACATTGGGTTACATATTCTATTTGCGAGTGGAAAATTTCCGATCATGCGAGATTAGGAAGTATGAAGTATATTTCTAAATTTAATAGTTTAAGCTGTAGAAATTTATCAAAAGTGCCTTCACAACGGTTTGTTTGTCACAGTCCTCCCGGATTAATACCGATTTAGTGTTGCTATACGGGTTGTCGCATTACACATTTTCCTACAAATTCTGTGGATTGCAGAGTCGCTACTAAACCAGGGGTCGGGTGTCGTCAAAATCAAATGTCGTATTTGAAGTAAAGTTAGTAATTCGTTCTTGTAAATCTAGAAAAAAACTTAATATTTGTTACATTGCATTTCACTTCTAATTCCAGTTGTTATGAGCAAAGAAATTTTTTTCTCCATAATTCCCATCCCACCCCTTTACCCGGGCTCAGCGCACTTGGCGCTATTCACCGGTCTAACATGCCCCATCCCGAAAGACATGCAACCCAACATACACACCACACACACCGTCCATGGACACGCCGGTTTAATTTATTCAGAACAATTTCCAACGGGCAGAGGATTCGAACCTACTGCCGTTGGGAGTCTAGTTCTAAAGGTTGCGACTCTAACCACTAGACCACCCGCTGGCCCGAGCAAAGAAATAACTTTCTGTATGAGTTAAGTGTAATTTTTTTTTATACAAGAATATGTAACTACTCTCTGAATTGGTTGTATTATTTTGTTATGAAATCATGTAGCTTTTGTTTTGTCTGGACATATTTTTTATACAAACACCTCAATTTGGCAATTAAAATTTTGTTATTATATTGAAAATCGCAGTATTTACTCAAACCAATTGTGTGTACCAGTTGGTAGTTATTAAATTATTTAATTTTTCAAAATTATTTGGGACTCCTGCAAGATATTGCATTTCAAATGGAATGTTAGACTTAGGGGATTAACTGTTCTTTCTGGTTTCGGCATGCTAAAAGTAATTTAATTATACATCGAGGACTAGACGTTCAAGTTTTTATACAAATATGTGAAAATATCAGAACTTACAAAAACGGTGGTTATAATTTAGTTTGCACCTTTTGCTGGACGAACTGTAACTACTTTTGGCTTTCGATGAAGTACATACTCGCCGCACACGAGAGAATGAATACTCGGTAAAGTTGTTATGGTCTAAAAATTTTATTTAATTTTTCAATAAAATCTGTATTTTAATAAACTTTTATAAGCGATATAATCAAAGTTGTAAAATTAGATTTATTTGTTGTTGAAATTTACATTTTTAAATTCATTTAATTAAACGAAAAAGATAAAAACGGGCTGAAACACAGATCATTAAAACAATTGTTAATTAGAAAAGTGTAAATTTCAACATTAAATAATTTTTTTTGCAACTTTGCTTATATGGCTTAAGTTTACAAAAATATAAAGAATTTTGTGTTGCCGAAAAATTAAATAAAGTTGTTATAACAACAAAAGTTTTGAAAAAATTTTGAAGTTCTTTCGCAATGATTTGAGGTGACATCGTGTTTTAAATAAAAAAACTTTTTACTCAGAAAATAGAAAATCATAATTGTACGATAGTTATTTAATGAGTAATGAAGTTTTCAAGATAACAAAATCATTCAACCCTTTGAATTTTTAATTTTTACAAAAATTTAAAAAAAATTAATAAAAAAATTTATGCAGAGGTGTTAAATGTTCCTTTATAATCTGTAGATAATACGTAAATTATTATAAAATTTTTAAACAATATTTCTACTTAATTATTGATTAACCTGTGCACAGGAACCGATGTCTGTAGTCATGGCGAACAGAGCGTTCTGAAGGCACTTTTGATAAATTTCTACATCCCAAACTCTTAAATTTAAAAATATATTTCTTAATCTCGCATGACCGGAATTTTTCCGCTGTACAAAAAAGGTGGAACAACATTTTTTTTTAGTTTTCGATACACAGATGATTAAAGCTCGAGCCACAATTTAAAATCTTTTTTACTGATATTAATTAACTAAAACATTTCTCTTGCCTTAAGTTTTACAACAAACGTTATTTATACAGTATAGAGGCTGGTGAACATCGATTTGAATTAATTTTTACCCTCAACTTTATTTGTTTCCCAACCAACCACACTGGACTACATTGTATATTTTATTCTATATACTGTTTAGGAGCAATCATCGACTTTCTTGCTTACAGAAATTGCACAGCTGTAAGTGTGTTTTATTTAATCCTTTCGTCTTAATTTTGTACAGCAGTTGGAAACGAAATTATGTTTTAAATCAACTCCAAAATTTAACACATTTATCTTTTGTACACATTTACACTCCTACTTCACTTTATGAATCAAACGTAATCTGAAGGAACAGTAACAGTTTCACTTATAGCAGCCAATCTTCCTATTGGTCTTCGAATTGCATTATCTGTACCGCTAGCAGCAACAGCAACATTACTGCCGTCCCATATTGGCATAGTGGCTAGGCCAACCACTTCGTATGCCCGATCAGGAACAGTTGTGACAGATAAATCTGAATAATATGCACTGCTAGGAGCACTAGATGGCGGAGCATCTGGATCTGTATATGCCGAGTTTTGATAAGCAGGACTGTTGCTGTCTCGATCTAGAGTACTTTCTCTATCTAGTTCGGCATACAGAGCTTCTCCAACACCACTGTATGTTTCATCCATGTGAGTGTAGTGATTTTCAGCAGGTGAAGTTGGTGGTGGATCAAGTTGTGGTGGTGCAGCTGTAGTTCGTCGGGATAGCCATGACCAAACCCCATTATTAGCGTGATTGTTATTGATAGTGTTTGGAAATGTTGGTGATATGGTTTTATCATTTGGTGTATTTATGGGTGGGCGAAGACCAGTACCTCTTGTTTCATTTGGTGAACATGAAGTATCTTCTGATTCTGAAACAAGTATTTCACGTTAGGATTGCTAAAGCACAATATCGGCGTATATTTCCAAGCAAAAATAATTATATTTTTTCAAAATACCAAAATTAACTTTTGCATGTGATTCATAGTACTTAGAAATTGGCATGTAACTAAGGGTGGGCTCGGGCCCACCCAAAAAAATATTGGCCCACCCGGCAAGCAACCAGAAAATTAAATATTTTTTTGAAAAAATTAAAATTTGTATAATTTACCAATTACACACCCGCAAAATATTTGGACGCCAAATTACTTTACAACTTCTTACTATTGGCAATTACGAGGATATCTATATGTGAAGGTGTGTAGCTGAAATATAGTCGCCGTTTTGCCGTTTCGTCATCAAAAATTTCTTGTTTCGACTTCTTCCAGTTAATAACTTTATAGATTTCTTTAAATATCAGAAACCACTTATAACATTAAGTGTTCTGTGCGAAGCCATTAAGCAATTGTCTTTAGTTTAAATATTTGGGCATTTTTGTAATATTCTAATTAATTGTTAGTTAATAAATGTATTTAGGCGCTTAGTGCTTTTTTCCTTAGGTTAGTTTAGGTTAGGTTAATAATAAAATTAATAAATATGTATTTATAACTTCTATAAAGAGTAAAATTTTCTGAGAAACTAATAATAAACTACTTTCCCATTTATTGCATACATTTTGGGAAACATTTTATATTTGGTTGACGGCGACGGCGAAACGGCGACGGCGGAATGGCTGACGGCGAAACGTCCTAGACCGAAATATAGTACGTATGATGGAACGAACACCATCTAAATGGTGTCCAAAATCAAGCGATATAAGTACAATGCTACAACAATCGCTACTAAGACGTTGTAAGAAAAATTCATAACAAATGGATACATTTTTATTATGCTTTGTTCTAAAAGAAATGCTTGTTTTGTTCCTCCAGAAAAAAATAGTTTTTAAAAAAATCTGCGTATCGAGGAGTAAGCCCTCATAACTCCTGAGTCGATCAATTGATGGCTTTTCGGTATTTTATATTTGTGAACTGTTAAACAGCTCTAATAGCATACTTAAAGGGCAAATCCGACGCTGTTTTCATGAACTTTTTAGCTTCAAAATGACGAACGTTCCGATATTTTGATCATTTTGACTTTAACGATTTATTACTCGAAAATGAGTGGCCCAAACTTTACTTACAGTAATAGCTGTAGAGGAACTTGAAAGTGAAAAATATTTTGAAATTTTTAGAAGTGTCCAAAAACTAGCCACATGATTTATTAATTTTGTATTTTATTAACGATAGTACTACAATTTGGTTGATGCTCCAGTTTGCTAATTTCTTTGTGACGCTTTCTATGGATTCTTGAAAATCGAAAATTCTCACTCCTTTACTGAATACATGGGAGACGATAAAATATTTCTGTTTAAGCTAACTTGTTATGTTTTACATAAAAGCGGGTTTTAGTAACTCGTACCCTACGGTTCGGGCCAAAAACGTATTGTCACAATCGTTAACGTCGATACAAAAATTTTTTTGGAAAATTATGTGAAATTTCTTGTAGTATACTTGTCCAATAAAATTAAAGACAAAAAAAATTAACCAATTGGTATAAATTATTTTGATAATGTATAGTAACAATCATAGCTAACTTAATGTAGAGCTATTATCTTTGGTAACGATTCAAAGTGTCATATAGTTTTTGTAACTACTGCGCGGTTATAATAAGATATATTTAGCAGAAATATATATGGTAAAATTGTTTCACATCGCCAAAGTCAATGAAGAATTTGACACGACACACAAATACTGCAGGATAACTTTTTACTAATGTAAGCTGCGTTATCATTTATAGTAAGGTCTAAAAGATTCCAGTTACGTGCCTGTTTAGAAACCTTTTAATTCGCTTTATAAACAACTTGATATTTCCAGTTACATTAGAAGTGAGACCACCTTTTTTTTTTCTTAAATAGCACCTTATATATTATTTTCTGATCAATTCTGATAAAACATTAAATTCAGCCACACGCCCTCTAGCGGCTAACCATTTAAGTTTTTGAGCAACCCTTATACAAGCAACACCTATCAGCAACAAACGTGTTATTTACGAAAAAAAAATGGTGGGTTTACTTCCGGTGTAACCGAAAATAATAATAGGTTGTTTATAGAGCCAATTTAAGGTTCTAAGTAGGGATGCAGCGAGCAGTACTTTTTGAAAATGCCGGATAACGGATATTCGGTACCTATCCGGTTGGTCAGCCGGATACCGGATTATCCGGCATATTTAAACCGTAAGAACATGTCAATGCATTGTTTTACTGCAATCTATAGGCAACCAACTATACACTACATTTCAAAAGTTTCAATTTTTGAAAATAATAGTCTGCTATGGAAATTAGTTTTGATTTTTTGAATTAATATAAAATTTGTGTATTGTTGATATTTTATGTTTTTAAAATAATAGTTTTATTAAAAAAATTTTGATATTCAAATAACTTTGCGTTTTATTCACAAACAGACTCATTGAACATAACCCCACACTATGAGGAATAACCTTTCTCTATCTCTCTCTATTATTTTCTGTACAGTTGGTTGCCTATAGATTGCAGTAAAACAGTGCATTGACATGTTAGTTTTTATTAAAGTATACATAGCTGATATGTATACATAAAAGAAAAACTCACTGTATGTGAAAATAACAATTTTTCCCCCGCTTACTATACATGAAAGTGATATTTTTTCACTCTAGAGATTTAAATATTTTCACATCTAGAGATGAAAATAAGAATGACAAATTTAATGGAAAGAATGCATTTATTGCTATGGAAACGACTTTACAATTACAATTTGCATTGTGACAGTTCGTTTTGAATTAAATTGAACTTGAAAGTTTTGAACTTGAAACTGCAATATCGTAGAAAAAATAGCATTTCCTACTCGAGACGAAATACGTTTTTTTCGTTCGCGAACTTACCCCACTCGCCGCTAACGCGGCTCGTGAACAACTGTCCGCTCACGAAAATAACGTTATTTTCATCTCTTGTTACAAAATACATATACTATTTTTATGATTGATATGGAATACAATGACCGTGTTTTTTTTCATTGTTTTCTACTCAGTTTTTGACGGCCCTTGATTACTCTGAGCCCCAAAAAGGCCTACTCCCCTGCTGTGCGGAGTTTGTGGGGGTATTTGTTACGTCACTGATGCACTTACAGTGGTGGCGTTAGGTTTTTAAAATAGATGGGTAAAATTTTGCAAACGAAAAATAAAAGAGTAATTTTCTTTGTACAATATAACGGGCAACATTAAAATTTTTGGTCAGCTTTTGCCATGAAAAACTAAAGGAGTGCCTTTGTTAGGTTGACAAACCTACAATTAATTAAATTGTCATTTTGACCACTATAATTTATTATCTCGAAAACTGTTAAATGTAGCGACTTTCAACAAGTATACCTTTTTTGTTTATTTTTGAATAGAAAATACGATTTTCTAGACAAAACTTTAAAAATTTTAAAGATCTGATTTATATTTAGAAGAAAATATTACGTGACCCCCCCCCCCACCCCATATGAAACACCACTTATGCACTTATCCAAACAAAAATCAGTAAAAATACTAAGCTAAATCAGTAATGCATGCATAGAAAATTTCCAAATTTTAATGCAACTGCTGCGAAAGTTATTGACAAAATAGTGATTAGACTGTTCTTTCTTCAGAGGGCTGTAACTCCGTAAGGAAGCTGTTTTGGACATATGTTCATATCAACTTTTCTTTATGAAATAACCCACTTTCTGTAGTTTCTGTACGTACTTAGGAAACACCCTTATACTACATTGACAGGGTGTCTCAACAATGCGAAATTTTTTGATAACATTTGGTAATAAAGTTATCAAAAAGATATTATACAAGTGGGCTAATTGACAATTTAAAAAAATATTTTCGTTTATACAAGGTGTTTCACATTAGAGGGGCATTCCAGACTTATTTTTTTTTTAAATTGAACACTGTATATTTTTGCATATTTTTTTAATGGCCTGCGTAAGCATTTTTACACATAAAACAAAAATTTTCGGCTAAGCGTTAGTCAAGATATTATGTAGTATTTCTTAGATAATTTGAATTTGGTTATATTTGTTTCTTGCAACGGTGCTTAAACTTATAATTTTAACAAGTCATAGCTCGATTTTTTTTAAATGGAACACTTTGTATATTTTTATGTAGTTGTATAGACCTTCCTGCGCGCCAGAAACGGAAATGAGATATGTTCTTTGGTATAGATTTTTGTATAACCACAATTTTAAAAACAAAGCGTTGTAGTGAATCTAAAGGCAAATCTAATGACTTTTTCCGAATGGTGTATCTTCAAAACTAAGGCCGCTACAAATTTTTGAAAAATTTAATTTTAACGCCCGATTACTCAAAAAGAAAATATCCAATCAATGAAAATTGTAATATAATTTAATATGTATAATATAACTGACATCGTGTGATAAGAAAGATGTAAAAATATATCTGGAAACGTGAAAATTGTAAAAATGCTAGGTTCTCAAAGTTTTGGATTATTTCAGACAATCATTCCTCAAAAACTGCCCACACTATTTTTTAATAATGTTGTGAGCCGATGTAACTTGCAGTAAACTACAAATTTATTTTTACTGATCTCCTAAATATTACTCTGGCGCCCTCCTGGAAGAATTATGTTTTCAAAAACGCAACCGCCATCGTTATAAACCTTAAACAGCTTGATAGAATATTTGAAGTAGTTTATTAGGATAAAAAATAATTTTAAACCATTTTGAAATCAACAAAAAATTTGATACTTTATAATATCAAAAGCGTTTTCGGGAAGTTTTTTGATTTTTAAATACGCCTGTCAATAGACCTAAGTTAAAAAATGTATTTTTTATTCTTTGAATATTTTTGATCTCTTAAAATAAACTATATACAGCGATGTTTGGTCCGAAGTTCGAAGCGCAATTTGTAATTAGCCGTAGGGCGCTTGCCGTGCTTCCGTGCGGTTTAGTCGTTGCTACCATGCTTGCCGTTGCGGCACGGAATCCTATAGCACAGGTTATTTAATTTTAATTCTTTTTTCTTTCCTTAATTTTTGTGAAAATGATGTTACTCAGTCATTTTTGGCGCGGGAATATTTAAAACGTAAAAAGTATGAGAAAGTACCAGCGACATGTTTCGCCCGTTTTTTGTATATGTGATTTATTGCCTAAATATCTGAAGCACAAGTTTGTTACAGTGTCTTTGTTTCATCACAGTATGCGGCGGTGTGGTGCGTATTATTTTGATGCCATGCCGTAAGTGAGAGTTCCTCACAATAATGGTTGAATGTTTTGTTCGAACATTTATCTAGTGATCGCTTGTCAAAAACAAAGTGTTGTCACATTTTCGGTTTTAACTTTTAATAAATCAAAATTATTGTGTAAACTGGCCAATACCAATTTATTTTCCAGAAAAGAACCCACCTAGTACTTTGTAAGTTTGTTTTTGTATACTGCTTGTAGGCATTTTTTATATAGTATTGAAGGTAGTTATTTTTATTGCTGATTTCTAACGAAAATAGGTTGTTTAATTTACGATAAGAACAAACAAAGTGACAACTAACAGTATAACTAATACAGAAGGAAAATTATTAGTTTAACAACTTTTCAAAATTAGTAAGCGCATTATTTTGTAGACATACTCTTATAATTAGGGGTGGGACTTTGTGAAAATTCAAAACTGATTTTCGATTCTAGCTTCAAAATCGATTTTAGTTGAATAATCGATATAAAAACAATAATCGGAATTATTTAATAATCGATTTTAATAATCGATTCTAATACTCGATCATCGGTTATACAGGATCCGTCACCTAAAACTCCCCAGAACCATAACGTTTTTATTAAAAGAGGTATGACGAGTGGCACGCATCAAATTGTAGGTAATTTAAAACATTCCCAAAATATCCCCTGAAAATCAAAAGCAATTTGTAGTCAAAAAGTTGTTAATATCTGAACCTGTTTTGTTAGAATATTTACATCATTAAATAGGGAATTTTATTACCTTCAATTTGATGTACTATACTAATATGATCCTCCTCAGGGACTCACACATGGTGAGTACGGGAATTGGCAATCCCGAGGTACCCCAGCTGGGTCTGCACTCTATCTTCAGCTTGTCTTGGGTCAGATCGCTTCTCTTTAAATCTTTCCTATTTGGTCTCCATTGACCGACTCTTACTTTCCGACTCCAGCGCTATTAGAGTATTCGAGGGCTAAGAGCCTCTATTTACTATGTGCTATATATCTCTCTTCAAAACTCGCCAACACGTTTGGCCAACACGGCGTTTTAAGGCCAAAGAACCCTTTAATGAAATGCCAAAATTCAAAACGACATTGCCCCAAGCGAGTAAGACTAAATGTCGCAAATCTCACACTTATAAAAATCAGTCAGTCCCACGGATTCTGGAGGGGACAAAAAATTGGCACGCTATCGACACAAATCACAAGCCCGTACGTTAAATATCAGGACATACAAGGGTCGTTCGAAATGTACTTGGTCTAACAAAGAAAACGCAAGTTTTTTGTGCAAAAAATCATTTTATTTTTCAATATAGTCTTCTGCTCGTTCAACGCACTTATTCCAACGATGCTCCAAAGCAGCAATGCCGTCTTTGTAGATTGATGAACCCAAGTCCTCAAAATAGTTATTTACAGCAGCGATTACCTCGGAATTGGATGAAAATCTTTTACCGCCGAGCCATTTTTCAGGTTTGGAAATAGATAAAAATCGCTGGGGGCCAAATCTAGTGAATCGGGCGAATGAGGCACTAATTCTAATCGCAATTCATGAATTTTGGCCATGGCGATTGCAGACGTGTGTACCGGTGCGTTATCTTGATGGAAAAGCACTTTCTTTTCGCTTCTCTTTAATTTTGTTGCTCAATTGCTGCAACAAATGGGCATAATACTCGCCATTTATTGTTTGTCACTTTTCCAAGTAGTCGACGAAGATAATTCCATGAGAATCCCAAAATACAGTTGCCATAACCTTTCCTGCTGACAAAAACCGTTTTTGCCTTCTTCAGTGGCGGAGAACCTTTGTGTGTCCATTATTTGAACTATTTCCTGGTTTCGGAAGTGTAATGGTGGACCCAGGTTTCATCGACGGCTATGAAACGGCCCAAAAAGCGTAAACGTGCCAAAAAGTCGCGAGAAACAATTAAGCAATTCAGTTTTTGCTCCGGTGTGAGCAAACGCGGCACCCAACGCGCGGAGTATTTTTTCATTTCTAATTCTTTACTTAAAATCCTGTGCACACTGTCATTTGAGATGCCCACTATGTCTGCTATCTCGCGCACTTTTACTCGACCGACGGTCATCCAATACGATACGGAGGACTTTTTCAATCATATCTGGGGTAGTAGCCGTTTTTCGACGTCCACTGTGGGGTTCGTCCTTTGTGCTTACACGACCACGCTTAAACTCGGCAACCCAGTTTTTAACCATTGAAAACAAAGGGGCGGACTTAAAAAATGTCGAATCCAATTCTGCTTTGATTTCGGTTGGTGTTAAGCCTTTCAAATGAAAGTACTTTATTACAGCTCGCAACTCAGTTTTTTCCATTATTTACGAAATCACTTGAGACGGTCAGTTTGGCGCACTGTCAAAAACAAACTGATTGACAGATTGCTCTGTACTGTCATATTTAACCTAAGGACGGTTCTGAAAAATGGTAATGCAAATTCAGCCGAATTAGCGCCACCTCTGTGTTGGGTTACGTACGCCACATTATTTAACAGCGCATCCGTTGGAAGTGATCGTAGATTAGTTCGATCCACAATAAAAATAGACGTAAGAAAAGAACGTATAAAAAACGGTACAACAAAAATTACCTAAAAAATGAAATACACCCGAAGATGTCGCAGCCTTCGAAAACACAATTTCAACGATACTAGAGAGCAGTCAACCCCAACATGGACATGGGGAGTTTTAGGTGGTGGACCCTGTATAAATCGATTCTAATATTCGATTATAAACAATCGATTCCGATGATTGATAAAGATCGTCCAATACTTGACTATAAAAAACGATTATGAAGTAGGTACATACTATTATTAACTTCACGCGTTAAACATTCATTATAACCGCCAATTTCATATTATTTATCAGTTATCAGTCTTTGCTTGGACAATTATGTATTAAAATGTTTCGGTACGTCAAAAAACAACTTGTATTTACTTTCGCGTATCCTTGCAAAATTTTACTAAAATACCTCTATGATTTTAGAAGTATGCTTTAACTCCACCCATTTTTTATCGACACAGCTGAAGCTCCAAAGTAAAAATCAATACCACAGTTATATTAAATTGTGTACACAGTGATAAGGTTAACTGTTTCTTAGCGGATACTTTAAATTTACTCTTTTATTTTATGGGAGGAGGCTGTTGCGTCGCTCCCCAAGTCATAGCACGTAAACACAATTTTCGTATTGACGTTGAAAACTGTACTGGCCGACTGCATAGTGGTACATGCGAATATTAGCTTTATATAGTTCGCGCGTATAGATGCGGCTTTTAGAAGTGAAACCGCGGCGGCAGTAAAATCAGGATTTAGTACATATAATGCGTCTGCGTCTGTTCCTCTGACTAGTTTTCAAATAAAATATGAAGAATCAATTCTAATTAAAAATCGATTTTAAAAAACCGATTAAAAATTGAACAGATCGTCGATTTTTGAAAATCATGAATCAATAGTAAAATAATAGATTTTTATTTATTATAGGTGTACACTTAAATTTAAGTCGGTCATGATTTGAACAATGATTTGAAGACTCGCGATTCATGTTGGTTGACATCGTTATCATCGGCTACTGTCGACTTTACTCGTATTTTGTTTTTTGCCCGTAGATCACAGAAACAATTATTGTTTTTAATTCATAAATTATGTCACAACTAAATATAATACTTACTTCTGGCCGGAGCAATGAAAATTTATTTTCAAATAATAATAAACACACTCAAAAGACAGTGCATTTCAGTTTTACACGCGCCAATTTAAGACTTCAAAAGCGAATATCCGAAGCTACTGTGAGTTGAAATATGTACTTATATAAACAGCACCATGCAGTTTAATCAGTATAAAACAAACGTGATTGGTTCATTTTATGAAACGGAAAATTTGTGATTGGTTCAATGAAATGTGAGTGGTATAGTCATAATAAAAGCTATCAGTTAAACAAACCAGGAAGTAACCTTTTTTTATATTTTTGACTAACGTGAACAACAAACGTTTGTTAAAATTTAATTGTAAATTGGGGCTGACATTAAGATCAGAAAAGCATTCAATTTAAAATCACTGAAAAAGGAATAATTAAAATATTTTAATGTTGGGCTGGGCAAAACCTAAACCTGTTGATAATTTTCTGCTTACCACTTAGTTAAGTCTTAAGTGTGCCTTCAAAAGCAATGAATGCCTAACGTTTAATACACTCGTACATTCTGTATGTATAATTATTTTACGATTACGGCGTCTTTCATCCTCTTGTCTTTATGATATTTTAATAACGCTATAACTAAGTTCACTTACCACTTAATCCGGCGTTTTTTATTCTGCTGAAACAAAAGCGCGTTTTAGTAAGCAGTAATAACTTGAAAACCATACTTAGGTACTTATAATGTAATTATTTCGCAAAATATATACTGCAGCTCTGTATGCATACCTAAACCACAAAAGATAAAGTTTTTAGGTAAAGATTAAATTTATTATTTTTTAACATACACTTACGGGGGAGGGGCTGAGGTAATACGCGCCTTATCTACCATAAGTAAAACGACACAAACACCTTAACACCAAACCTCCGCATTACTAGCTTTTGGTCCAGGGAACCGAGTCACTATCCTATGGAGGCCGGCAATTATTCTAATATACAGCCTGAGTCAAAAGATACAGGTTTTAATATACACTGTGTCTATAAAGTAACCCCCCCCCTCAGCTAACTTTTGAACGACTTGCTATTTTGCCACAACATTTGGTGTACTTTAATGGGAAATTAAATACTATTTTTTAGCCCATATTTAAATTTTGCATTATTCAAAATGGCGACTGGGCGCCACTTTGAATTTTTTTTAAATGAAAAGGAAATCAAGTGACACCTCATTGGAAATGTCTTTTAGTTCTGCGTCTGACCCTAGAGTTTCAAAGAAAAATATTCAGCCATAACGAAATGACAATGTTTGAAGATAAAGAAAAAAAGCAATTTTAAATTGAGTGAGTCCATTTGTTTAAAATCCGCCATTTAGTTATAGCTGAATATTTTTCTTTGAAACTTTAGGATCAGACGCAGAACAAAAAGACCTTTCAAATAAGGTGTCACTCGACCCTGAATAAAAAAATCAAAACAATTTTGAATTGAGTGAGTCCATTCGTTTAAAATCCACCATTTTGTTATGTTTGAATATTTTTCTTTGAAACTCTAGAATCACACGCAGAACTAAAAGACCTTTCAAATGAGGTATCACTCGACCCCCTTTCTATTAAAAAAAATTCAAAATGGCCCCCAGTCGCCAATGTTGCAGTAAAATATCAAGTCGTTTAAAAGTTAGTTGGGGGGGGGGGGGTTACTTTATAGACTGACGGTATTTCTCATATTGAAGAAAATAGGTAAAAAACACTAGTAAATGTTGCGCAAACCGACAGCTGCTGTAAACTGACATATTAAAATCGTATAGAGGGTGTCCCATAAAAAATATTTCTTTGCGCTTTGCGTAAGTCCATTTAATTCCCAACAAAAAATTTCAATATTTTTTTTGTAAATGCCACAGTTTTCGAGAAAAAAATAATTTTATAGACATTGTCATACAGCTCGCGCGCTCACGTTTCTATGAAAATAAGAAAATCGTGGCGCGCCATGGAAAACAAATGCCGTTGACAGGTGTGTTATCCAGTTTTATGACATAAATGTCATATTTTACATATTTTAGTGTGGCATTTGAATTACCCAACTATTACTATTAATATTTCACAAAACACAAACACAAGTACAAATATGACATTTATGTAATAAAACCGAATAACACACCTGTCAACGTCATTTATATTCCAGAGCGCGTCACGATTCTCTTATTAGCATAGGACGGTAAGCGCGCAAACTGTATGACATTGTTTATGAAATTACTTTTTTACCCAAAAATATGGCATTTACAGAAAAAAAGTTTATTAAATTTTTATTTGTAATTAAATGGAGTTACTATTAGGTTAAAAAAATGAGAGACGCCATTTAAAAAATGTGTTGTTTTAAGAATATTTTTTTATGAAAAACCCTGTATAAGATTTTAATATGTCAGTTTATAGAACGTGTCGTATCTTTTGATTCAGGCTGTATACAAAATTTATAAAATGTACGAAGTAGACGTATTAGTTTTTGTTAGTAAATAACAAAAAAGAAGAACCGTTTCATCGCAATATGAAAACCTAATAAAATAACGTGTAAGAATGAATGAACTTGAACTTATTGAAATAAAAATATCAATATTATTAACGGTACCTACCTTCTACAATGTAAAGCTATAATCATCACGATGGCGCCTATAACGGCAGAAACTAACGAAACTATAACCAAAGTTAACACCCATCCTATTTCTCCCGGTGCTTCTGAAACAAAGGCTTAGATCAAAATAAGTTGACGGAGGGAGCACATTAAAAAATTAAAATGCTTTAAAATTTACATGCAACACAGGCAGTTTTGTTTCTTATTGCTACTTATAAGTTAATGTGTGGTATTGAAAAATTTAAAAGACTCCGACATTTTTAAAATTTGTAAATGAGTCCCAGGCCCGGTCATCTTAAATGAGAGAATTTTTCCTATTTTTTAGTATTTAGTTCTGGGACCAAAATCAGATGGCGCTATAAAAAAACAAAAAATTTGTTTTTAAATCAAATTAGATTTTATGTTCTGTCAAACATAATAAGTTGTGAATAAAAGTTTATGTGAATTTTGTAGTTGGTGCCATTATTAACACTGAAAAACGTAGGTAAGTAATCAACTTTTATGTAATTTATATTAATAAGATGCTTATATTCTGATATTTATAAGGAACATATATTTACTATGTGTTAAGAGAAATACAATTATGCAAATTAGAATAAGTAGATACTACTTTTATCTGTTTATTAAAAGTAAAAGTGCATTTACACATAGCAAAAATTTAAATGTCAACTAAACACTAAACTTATGTTTGGAAAACGCAGAAAATTTTATTGAAATAACTTTATTATGTAACTGATATACATTCTTATTTTTTGAATATTATAAAATACTTTATTATTTTAGTTAACATGCCAAGAGGTTGTTCGGTTTTATATTGCCAGGCTGCGGGTGGAGAAGTTTCGTTGCGCAGATTTCCCAATCCTCGCAAAAATTTAAGTAGATTTAGGGCATGGGTGAGCCTTACAGGGAATAAAAGACTACTGGAAAAGGACCCACAAAAAATTTATGCTAATCTGCGTATTTGTGACAAGCATTTTATGAAGGAAGATGTCGTAAATATCAATTTTTCGAAGAATGCTGTACCCAAGCTAAATTTACCTGGTAATTACTCTATTGCAGAGTAGTAAATAATTAATACAACTACATACATACTAATTGCAGATTGGATTGAAATTCCTTTGAATTGGGAAAAGGCACAGCCACAGGAAGAAGCAACATCCACTAATCCAGACTATAGTGCGGCCGAGTTTTTTGACGGAATTACTTACACAAGGTCTTCTCCAAATCGAGTAGTAGCATCTCCCAGAAAATGCAATTTTTTACCATCCACAGAAACTCCAGAAAATTCTGTAATTTGGGAAGAGACACAAGAAGAAAAAGTAACAGCATCACAAAGAATCAAAATTAGAGTTCCCAAAGCCAGTAAGTACTTAAATTGTTATTAAGTTCAGTATCTGATATAATATCTACTTAGCTGTTTTTATTGACTTTTTATTAATTTTAATTGTACTAATTTTGTAATTTATTTCAGCACCTCTAACTGTGGCTGGCACTCAAAAAATGTTCAAGTTATCTTCGCAGACAAGGAAGCTACAGAAGCATGTTACTTTGTTGAGAAAAAAGCTGCAATACTGCAACAATAGTAAAGTATCTCTTAAAAAACGATTGCAGCTGGCAAAAAAAGAGAAAGATAATTTGTCTAAGCTTCCCCCAGTCATACGTAGATTTATTACAAGCCAAGTAAAAAATTCCCGGAGGAAAAGAAAAGGTAGACGATACACTCTGAATGCAAAGGTTTTATCTTTGTCCCTATATAAAAGAAGCCCAAAATGTTATAAACTGTTATCAAAAATTTTTGCATTGCCTGGACGCACTACTTTAAAGAAACTGCTCAACAGAATTCCTATATCTCCTGGCATTTGTGAACCAATTTTTCAGAATTTAAAGCTGCAAGTACGAAAAATGAAAGAAAAGGATCGTCTTTGCACACTTATGTTTGACGAGATTACTCTTTCTGCACATTTGGAGTATGTGAAGCACCAAGACTTAGTGGAGGGTTTGACAGATGATGGCAGTAATCGTACGCTTGAGATAGCAGATCACGTTCAGGTGTACATGTTGCGAGGTATTTTCACAAAGTGGAAGCAAGTTGTTGCTTATGCTTTTTGCAAAACTTCGGCACGGGCATCTAACATTGTACGCTTTTACAAAACTATTGTACAAAAGGCTAACTCAATAGGTCTAAAAGTAATTGCCTCTGTTTGTGACCAAGGAGCTACCAATATGAGTGCTATAAGGATGCTGTCTCAGGAGAGTAAGGCAAATTCTTTGAGGAAAGGCGAAGAGGTAAATAAGGGCATAATCACCATCGATGGCTGTGAGGTTATACCTTTGTTTGACCCTCCTCATCTTTTAAAATGCGTGCGAAATAATCTTCTAACGAAGGATCTCGAATTTGTCGATAATGGAAAAAGGAAGGTGGCGAAATGGTCTCATATACAGGATGCTTATTATATAGATGCAAGTGGTGGACGTTTCAAGATCATGCCAAAACTTACAGACTTTCATGTAATTCCAAATAAGATACGGAAAATGAAAGTATCAGCATGCTCCCAAGTTTTCAGTCATAGTGTGGCTAGTGGTATCGCTATAATGAGTCGAAATGAGATTGATAGTCTAGACAAGAAAAAAAAAATGGTGTCCGAAGCTCAGGATACTGCAGACCTATGTTATTTTTTAGATGAGCTTTTTGATAGTGTGAACGGAGGCATGGGCACTCTGACGCCAGGAAAACATCTGCGAATGGCTATTACAAAAAGATCTCGCCATAAAATATTTTGGGATAAGGCTATTCAGATGCTAAAGGGCATGCGATATGTACAACGCAAACCCACAGACAGAGCTAGGCCTCCGGTGTTGAATAATTGGATTAACACACTCGATGGTTTCGGACTTATCCAAAAGACTCTTTCTCGACTTGGTTACGAGGCTTTTCCTGGAAGAACTTTTAACCAAGATCCCTTGGAGAACTTTTTTGGACAAATCAGGCAACATGGAGTGCGCAATATTAATCCGTCATGCTCTGCTTTTGGACCATATTTCAAAACATTGCTGATGAATAATTTTGCAACAATACATTCGCCAGGTGCTAATTGTGAAGCAGATGACTGCGCAAGTTTGCTTCTCAACATTAAACAATTTGTTACTCAAGGAGTAGAAGAGCCTGAAGAACCTGAATCTTGGACCCCACCACCCTTGCCCCTCTATTTTCAGCCTCTGCGTCCTCTGGAATTAGCTGCAGCAGGCTACGTCGGCGGTTGGGTAGCTAAGAACATCCTTCAAGTTTTCAAGAACTGTGCAACTTGTTCACGTAATATATTGCACTCTGGTGATAGTTTTAGAGATTTTCACTGTCTTATTACAGCGAGGGAATATGACGATGAAGTGCAGAGGCTGAAATACTGTAACCCAACTTTTCTTCAGACCTTAGTACAGATTTACAATATTTCCTATTTCCTGTTTCCACTCATACTAAACAAAAAACAAATAAGTCAGAAAATAAAATCTTACATTTTGAGTAATATAGCTTTTCCCTTTTTCCCATGTCCACATACCGCTGCTCTCCAAAGTGCAATGGTGAATTCTTTTGTCGATTTACTATTATTTCATTATATTAAAAGATTAAACAATATTGCGTTAGGGAAAGAAAGTTACATTTGCAGTCTTGATGCAATGCAAATGCAGGCATTTGAGTACATGAAAAGCAAATGTAAATTAAAAAAGAACTAACTTCTAATAATAATAATTTAATTTAAATTTATTTTTTAATTTTAATTTAATGATAATAATACATACACGTTTACAACTGTATTAAAGATAAATACTAATCTCAATACAGCTGGACTCAAAGTGTATTCCATTTTAACTACATCAGTCATTAATGTTAAACTGCTACCCACATAATGCTATTATCTACTTTCTAACACATAGTAAATTTTTATAATTAAATTTTGCAGATCTATACGTTGGCTTCTATATTGATTTTTGTTGTTCTGTTTAACTTGATAAAAATCCTAATTTTTGGTTTGTAATTCTTTGTATTTATAACATTATTTTGATACCAACTATAAGTAATAAATAATAATATGTACCATATAATTCTGAACGAATAATAAAACGGATATCAATTATTATCACTTTTTTAGTATGTTGTTTTCCAAATTCAATGTATTTTGCTGCAGGTTAATATTTCTGTAGTATTAACTAGCTGCAAAATACATAAATTTAAATTATCTGAAAAACGAAAAGCATAATATCTCACATAACATTTCAAATTGCGCGCCATAGCGTAATAATGGGACCAAAATTAGATGGCGCCACATTATACGACGAAATTTTGTATCCCAGAGACGTCGTTCTATTTACGAAGTAAATTATGTTCTATGATGAGTCCTACGATTGTAATTAGTTAATGGTGTAAAAAACATCTTGAATCGCGATTTACTTGTCCTAAATTAGGTTACTACTAATTGGAGTGGGTTTCAGGTAAATTAAGGGTCGAATCCAGGTTTCAGAATTAAGAGGCGTAATAAGGATTTTTTTATATTGTATAATTTAAAAAAAAATATTTAAATGGGAAAGCAGGCAAAAACTTAAAATCATATTGTGTAATACTTGCACATAAAAATATAAAACAGTAAGTAACTTATCCAAATAATTAGGAAAAAAACAGAAACTTCAAATACATTTTATTATAATAGGTACCTATATAAAATGTGTTTTTGAAATACTTGACATGACACATAACGTTCCTATAAACCACATGGATTTCAAAACGCTTATTTTCGGAGTTAAAGCCCTGAAAAAAAAAGCTGTCGGGCAACCACCACGGGATCTTACTCGCATTTATGGAAATGTTTTAAATGTTTTAAAAGTTTTACAAATTATGAAATTTTTTTGAAGTTACATTTGTGAAAATTACATGAAAATTCAGAAAATTATTTAAATGTTAGTAAAAGTTTCAAATTTCATATTTTATACCGAATGTTTTTTGACAAACCTATACATATTTATTTTTGTGAAAATTTGAATATTTTAATTTTTTTTAAATTATCAAAATTTTTGAAGACAATGTTTTTATTTTTTAAATTTTTATACCTAACAATTTAAAAAAATGAGCGAAACACTTCGCCTGGACTTTCCTATACTTATAAATTAACATTGTTTTATATTTTCCAACACTTTTGATGTACACCTGTCTAGACCCGGCTAGTAAAAGTAAACAGCGTTTATAAAAACTTTAAGCCTGAAGAGCGTAACTTAAACCTACCATTACCACGCTGGCTCCGCCTGCAACTGAGTACATGTGAAACAACCGAACTGAAATGAACAGGAGGCACGAGTAAGGAAGCGTGTTGATGTTTGAAAATGTATTAATAACTCGAGAAGTATTATTTTTCTTATTAATTTGTATTTAGAATTTCAAAACCTTTCTGATTTTAAAGCCAAAATTCCACGTTTCCATTTAAAAAAAAGTTATTTTTTACCGTGGCCGCCATATTAAAATTGGAAACTCAAGTTTTTTTCTTAAATACAATCGAGAAGAATTTGCCCTACAACTTTGCTCTTGGGTTTGCGAGTCTATCTATTAAAATAAAAAAGTTAGCCTACACTGAACATTAAACGACTAGTACAAGAATACCTACAACTGCTGTAGAAAGTATGTGAAATTCTTCTGACAAAAAGATTATTAAGGGGCAAAAAATTCGATTTTTTGATTTTTTGTAAAAAGATTCTCCTAGAGCTAACAAAAGAAGAAATCAATTTTTTAATTTTGTAGCAAAAATTTTGGGGGGAGGGGGGAACAGTAGCCCCCCTAAATATGAAATTATCAAAAAAATATTATGTTATTCGGATTTTGCTATCAATGATGAGCTATGTTGCTTTAACAGAAATATTTTATTGCCCCCCGTTAAATAAATAAAAGGGTACCAATTTTCAATTTTCAAAAATTCACAGAGGGCGTCACAGTGAAATTATAGCAATGAGCAAAAAACAAAATTGTAGCAAATGCCTATCTTTATCAGCTTAAAATGTTTAAACAAAAACGTGTGGGCAGTTTTTGAGAAAATTTTTTTTGAAAATTTTAAACATTTTGGAGTGGTGCCATTGATATCGTTTTCGATTTTCAAAATTAATAATATTTCATGGTATAGTACCCTTAAGGGGCTACCAAACAAGATGTAGTTGATCCCAATCCAACAACTGGTTTTTGAGTAAATGGGCGTTAAAGTCGAAATATTCAAACATTCGTAGCGGCCGTCATGTTGAAGCTAGAGAGTTTGGTAAAAAAACGTTTGATTTGTTCTAAGGTCTTCTATAATTTCCACTATTCCAATTTCCAAAACTCAGTTTCTGAAAAAAATGCTACCAAAAAAACATGTCTAACTTCCGCTTCCGGTTTCGGATTCTTTTTAAAAGCTTATTTTGTCGATGAATTTTTGATATACCTCCTCATTCCAAAGCACATCGAAATCGGTCCAGCCGTTCCGGAGATATGAGCGTTACCCACACACCCACCCACACACCCACAGACGGACATTTTTTAAAAACAACTTTTTTAGCATCCTGGAAGCCCAAAACATGTATTTCCGTCAAAATCTCGATTTTGAAAATTTGCATGAAATCAATACTTCCCTATACTGAAAGTATAGGAAAGTAAAAATTGATATATTTTGAAATTGTAAATTTCAAAAAATTATGAAAATTGTAAAAACAAAAACCCTATACCAAACGCGACTCAATAGGAAACTAGAAGAGAACAACATCGAAGACTCTGACAATGTGGAAATAAGTTGGAAGAAACTAAAAACAAATATACTAAACGCCGCATATGAATCATTAGGAAAACGAAAAGTCGATGTCAATTCAATCAGAAAAACTCCTTGGTTTACAAAAGAAATTAAGCTATTGGCAGACGAAAAACGTAAGAGTTACCTAAAATATAGAAGTAATCCAATACCTGAAGAAAGAAGAAAATATGTTGAGGTGAGGAACATGACAAATTCCAAAATAAGACAACTCAAGGAGGGATATTGGGAAAAATTCACCAAGAATATGGAGTCAGACTTATATGGAGCTCAGAAAAAAGTGTGGAAGATGATACAAGGCCAGAAAAAAGATATAAATGAGTATTTTCAAGTCAACAAAATTTCAGAAGAAGAATGAACATCGTACTTTAAACAAATGTACGAAAAACAACTCGACAAGGAGAATACACGCACAATGAGAACAACACACACCCAAATAATGAACATGAACATGTTAACATAACACAAGAGGAGGTAAATGATACACTTGCCAAACTGAAAAACAGGAAGTCTCCAGGCCCTGATGAAATACATAATGAATTATTGAAGTATGGAAGCGAAGAACTGAAGCGATAAATATATAAACTCTTTAACAAAATTATGAAGGAAGAAAAGATACCAGAAGACTGGAAGCTAAGCACAACTATACCTATATTTAAAAAAGGAGACAAAAAACAACCTCAAAGCTATCGAGGCATTACACTTCTTAACTCGACATTGAAAGTTCTAACTAATACCATTCTTAAAAAACTTCAGAACACAATAGAAATAGCAGAAGAACTGCAGGGCTTTCGACCAAACAGAGGAACAACTGATGCGATTTTTATCCTGCGTCAAATAGTCGAAAAATCAATTGAATTTGCATGCCCGGCATATATGTATGTGCTTCATAGATTTTACCAAAGCTTTCGACAGGGTGCAACTCAACGACGTTCTCACACAGCTATACAAACATAACATTACAAACAGTATCGTAAATCTCATGAAAGATATCAACACGAACAGTAGAACCAAAATAAAACTCAATCACCAACTCTCAAAGGAAGTCCCCGTAGCGCAAGGGGTGAGGCAGGGCGATTCACTAAGCCCATTCTTGTTCAATTTAATCATGAACACAATAATACAAGAAACAAGACCATTGAAGGGATACCGAATGGGCAACGAAAACATCAATATTGTATGCTATGCAGATGACGCTGTGATAATAGCCGATGACGAGGACAATCTACAAAGATTACTACATAAATTCAATACAACTGCAAAGAAGTACAACATGGAAATATCCGTCGAAAAAACAAAAACCTTAGTGATCTCCAAGGAGCCTACTAGATGTAAACTAGAATTAGAAGGCAAAACCATTGAGCAAGTAGGAAGCTTTAAATATTTGGGAGTGGAAATATCCAGTGATAGAAACATCCTTAAAGAAACACAAATACAGGCCACTAAAGCACTGAAGATATCCGGCTGCCGGAGAGAAAGCATATGGCGAAACAAATACATGACCATTGAGAGCAAAACAAAGATATACAAATCAGCAGTACGACCTGCGTTAACTTACGCAATAGAGACACGTGCTGAAACTACGAAAACAAAACAAAAGACAAGAGCAGCGGAAATGAAAACATTACGGGCCATAGCAGGAGTTACGTTACACGATAAGCAAACCAGCATAAGCATTCGAAATAAATGCCAGATACAAGATGCCATCAAGTGGTCCAAAGAAAGAGAACGACAGTAGAATGATCATCTGGACAGAATGGAAGAAGGAAGAATAGCGAAAATATGTAAAACGAAAATTCCGCCTGGGAGGAGACCACCTAAATATGGAAGGAGAGCTGAGCTTCATCATCTGTGGAATAAACAGGAGCAATCGTATAAGAAGAAGAAAAAGAAGAAGTAAAAACTTTGTAAGATTATTTTGTCAATTACAAATTTTTGTAAATTTGGTAAATTTTGAAATTTTTGTAAATTTTGGTAATTATGAATATTTTTTTGCCATTACCCAATTAAACTGTTCAGGTAAATGACCAAAAGGAAACTTCCTAGTGGTGTTTTCTCAATGGAAGATTGCCATTTAACACCTTTATACTGAGTTTGAATCCTAAACGCGTATATTTTTGAAATATCGAAAAGTTGTTGATGGGCGGCAGTAGGAGGAAGATCGAGCTTGCGTAGATCGGCTATGCGATATGTGTAGGATACGAATCTAAGGTTCTTTTTCGAGTGCGTCTATTTTGACACAGAGCACTCCCCCCCACGTTTTTGAAGCAACCGCCCGGTTTTATGATATTTTGCGTTTTCTAGTTGCAACGTAGTTGAAAGCTCAAAAGGCTCTAAAACCTGCTTATTAGTCAAAATGTTTAGGTTGAAAATGTTTGCTATAAAAGTAAAAGGGATAATTCCTATACCGGCCAGAAGCCTAAAGCGAAAAAAAACTTCGTTTTTGCTCCAAATCCTACATGGCGATCATAATACTTTCTTCTATAGCTATACTTCGTATAGCAAGCAAGGTAAAAAGGCAATAGTTTAATCGCTTTTTTCTCGGTAACATAGAGATTAATTGCAGTAAAATTTTGAAACTTTTATATACGGCACTGTTTAATTGCTTTAGTGTTTCTACTTAAATTTTTAGCTCTAGTGCACCATGGGGGGGGGGGGAGGCATATAAAGGTGTCACATAATATCGGTTTTCGAAATATAGATGCTTATAGTTTACACTTTTACACAAAAAAGTAATGCCGTGTATTTAAATTATTATAAAATCAAGTTTTCAAGCTTTGCATTTAACAAAAATCTTAGTTATTATATTGTTTATGTTAATAACAGCTAGTGTTCCAGATCCCAAAGTGACCACAGCCCTGAAGATGTCCCGTGGAACCGAGGACGAAACGTCGGCAGTTCATGCACCGATGACGCGGCTCCAACCCGGAAGCCTAGCTGTTATTAACAACGGCCGCGGAAGCCTGCAACTTAGATTGTTTATATTAATTTATTTATCAATTCCAGTTTTACTTCGTTAAAGTCCATATTTAATGAGTATCTGTATATAAAATACTTAATCACTTTAACAATATCTATTTATTTAAACCTTATACGTATTTCGGCATGTTTACATGCCATTGTCAAAGGTTATATGAAAGTAAACAGTTAGTGTTGTTATAGCAATAGAACTTTTTTACTTATCTTGGTAATCGTCTGCCTCGTCTGTTCTTGTCACCATAAAACACATAAATTAGCAGCATACAGGTCCCTGATACATAGGGCTTTGACGGTCCCTTTATATGAAATTAATTATAATAGAGAAATTTCAATTATTAAACAAATTGCATACAGTAATGGTTATAATACTAAACTTATTGATACATTAATTAAAGAAAAAGATTATAAATTAGCCATTCAAAAAATTTATCCGAATATCCTAACTTCGTTCGATACAATTAAATATGCTTCGATCCCATATTTTGGTGAGAAATCAGAAAAAATTGCTAAAATTATAAACATAAAGTAAGCTTTAAAACAACTAGGAACATCTTAAATACTTTGTTTAATGCAAAATCAAAAACAGACGATTTGTTAAAATCAGGCATTTACAAATTAAATTGTTCGCATTGTAATTCGGTTTATATAGGCCAGACAATTAGAAATTTTGATATTAGGTATAAAAAACACGTACGTTGTTACAAATACAAACACCCACATAAATCCAATTACGCTAAACACTTACTAGAACAAAATCATTCAATGACATCTAATAACACCATAAAATGTTTACACTTTTGTGATGATAAACGTAAATTAGATATACTGGAAGCTTTTGAAATTCACAAACATTTAAAAACTGTACCGTTAATGAATGAGCAAATTGATCTGTTAAATTCTCCTCTACTGGACATTTTGGAATAAGAAATCAAGTCATCTGCAGACGATTACCAAGATAAGTAAAAAAGTTCTATTGCTATAACAACACTAACTGTTTACTTTTTCATATAACCTTTGACAATGGCATGTAAACATGCCGAAATACGTATAAGGTTTAAATAAATAGATATTGTTAAAGTGATTAAGTATTTTATATACAGATACTCATTCGTTTACATTAATATTTACATCGCCGTGTACATATTATTTTTAAATTTTTATTTCGTACATAAACAAATCCTGTGTTTATTTATTCTTACTACAGAGTAGGTACAATAGAATAGTTGCATCTTTGGTTTGTAATGTAAAATATGTTGCACGCGAAAATAATCATAAATAAGTCAAACCAGGTTAACTAATTGCATTGCAACTGAGATTTCAAGAGGGCAGATATCTGGAAATGTTGTTTTATTACTTAAAATTATTTTATTATCCTCCAGCACTGGATTATCATTTGCAGTTTAAAAAACAAAATTTGCGATAAAACTGATCTTACCTAACCGGACCTGCCATACACAATTCCCATTAATAGGAACCAAGGACAAAATTTATTTCTACAGTTAGAAGAGTTTCCAATGTGATTATTTATGTTGAAAACACTAATGAAGGGGATCAATTTAGAGGGAAAAAGGGTACATTTATTTCAAAAATTATTTGATGTCGATCACGTTGGGTAGGGATTAAATTATAATATAATAAACATTCGCATAATTACTTAGTAGTTACGTATGTTAAGTTCAGTTGCTGACTTTGGGTATTTGAGAGTATTCAATACTGCCTTCCACATTTAGTACATGTCTTACACCTCGGCACAGTTTATTTATTATATTTAAAAAGTTACCAAAAAGCGTAGGGCGTAGGCCACGGGTTCCGCTACTATAGCAGAAATTCGAACGCGGCGAATTTTTGTACATCAGAATTGCACCTTCTTTATTAGTACCTAAGAGAAACCGGGTTTTAGTGCCCATTTTAGGCATTTGTTCCCTAACTACTAGGAAGTCTGTTTAGCGTTGCTTTGTTTTGACGTAAGGTATCTTTATAGGGATAGCTCAAACCAAAGACGCCCCCGCACGTTGGTAATTTACCTTTGAAGAATGCGTATTTATTTCGCTGAAGGCAAACGAAGATATATTTTCCATACAAAGAAAGAATGAGAAAAATACCAATATGCATTTCTTAATATACAAACCCTACAGCAACCACTAATTAAAAAGCAATACTACAGCCATACGTAGACTAATTACTTTACTGGGCATAAATGCGTCCTGCAATTACAAATAAAATACAATTACAAGCATATCTTTGCATAACCCGTTGTGCGTAGTTCTTCGTTCGTATTATTGTTTAATTGCACTTCATTTAGTTATTTACAGTCTTGGTATTGTACTGTATTTTCCAATATGTGTAACGAACAAAAACAAAGTACGATTGCTCGGTTTGATTCAAAAATGCCTTACGTAATAGTAGAGTGCTTGAGGGATTTCATCAGTGGCGTAACTACTGGGGTTCCGCGGGTTTAACAGAACGAGGACACGTGAGTCGAAGGTCCCGTCTTTTTACAACTTTTTCCCCCTAAAACAAGCAAGTATCATTTTTTTGTTTCATGCCAAACTATTTTTTTCAACGGCTGTCTTTCGACGAATATCTCATGTCGGTAGTAGGAGTAGCCGTGCTGAACACTCCGACGAGCGTGGGAATACGTTATCATGGCAACCGCTTTGATAATAGATACGGTTTGCAAGACCGTTGCAATAGCTTCAATAACAACGTTCGATGCGAAGTGTTCGGTAAAGTGAGTCCAAAAATGGGTATGCATAAATCGGGTGTCGCAAAACAAAAACAAAAATTAGAAAGTGCAGAAAGAGCAACAGAACTGTTAAAAATTGCTACAGCTAAAATATCGATTTCAAAATTTAAAAAATAATGAAACAATATTTGAGAAATACAATGCTTCAAGGCAGATTGTTGTCTAGCAATAATTTTGATTAAAATAGCATTGCACCAAATCTGAACTTGAATAAGTTGATTGAGAGAGTGAATTTGCAAGTGCAAAGGCCAGAAAAAGAAGTTTTGTTTTATTTTTCATATTTTGGTTAAATATTATGTTTGTTTTTTGTTACATTATGTAGATTTATGTCTTTGTTTCTATATTATATAGACCTTTATTAAGTAACCAGTTATTTTGTTTGTGTTTTTTAAATTATATTTAAGTGTTTCTGTGACAAATGGTTTTATTTTTACTATTACTACTATGGAAGCGCCGTTATGGGGCGGGGGGGGGGGATGTTATAGGGGCTCGACTTGAATCGGGAAATAGGCCCCACAACTTCTTGTTACGCCACTGGATTTTATTTTCACTTCCGTGGGCACTTTGGAGTTAAAAGCAACGAAGTAGCCAGATTTGTAGAGCATGGTTTCCTTACTCTAAAACTAAAATCTTTCCAAACCTGTCCCGACCGAAAGGGCACTATTTCAAAACTTAGAGTTAAGTATCTGATCGGAAAGTGCGTGTCAAAAACTAGCAATACATTTATTTTTGCCAATATGTCTGCGGCGGTTATATTTATTTATAATATTTGAAAAAAGCGAAACGCATCACAGTTTATGACCAAAGAAACCTAAAAACGCGTTTTTCTCGGTTCAGATATCTTTAAAAATCAATTATTTTTGGCTAGGTTTTTGCTTTCTAAACTATTATCTTGATAACCCTTTATCGAAAAATTTACCTCCTTTTTTTCATATCTTCAACATTGAGGATGTGTGTGTTTTGGATTTTCAAGGCTAATAAATAATAAACGAACAACCTTAATAAATCAAGGTAGTGCATAAATTACGGTGGTTTCAAACATCGCCACGCTCACTGTTCTTCTGTGACTAACTTACGTCCCCACTATATTTTTCCGTCCCGTTTACCGCACCCCACACCGAATACGTCCATTATCGCAAGCGCTGCCTGTGTTTTAGTGAATTATTTTAAATTAACTGGCATTTACATAGTGTTCTTAAATTTAATAAAAACAGTGCTAAACTATTTTTGTATTTTGGACTTTGGGTCTTCGAAACAAGTTCGTTTAACTATAATTGTTTAATGATGGATAGTGGATATTACTTCTGATGAATTCAGTGTATTGAAAAGTGCACTTTTTGTTAAAGCAAATACAACGATCGATAACACTATTGAAAAGTGTATTTTATGGCAGGATTTTTTTTCAAAGAATATAAAAAAAAACATTTAAGGAATACTTAAATCCTAGAAAATCATACAAAAACGTGAATTTTCATTTGAATAAAAGTTTGTATAAATTGAAAAAAATTCTGCTTACTAAATTAGTTGGCATCAAAACTGTCACGCATTATTGTTCAGCAAACATAGTAAAACGAGTGTCCAAAAAGTCTCTCGATCCGGGGCGGCTATGGATTGTAAAACACATGGTTTTTTTCAGTCATATCTAAGTAATTTAGTTTATAGAAGACCTTAGGGCAAACGCAACGATTTTTTAATGAAGCTTGAATTCTAGCTTTAAAATTTCGGGCGGTACGGTTTTTATGAAAATTTTAACTTTAACGCCTTATTAGTCAAAAACCAGTTGTTGCAGATTAGAATCAAATATGGTATTGTAATAGCTCTGCGGGACAGAATGTTAATATGTACAAAAACGTTTTTGTTTTTAAATATTGTAGGGTAATAGAGCTAGCGATGAGCATATATCACGGCCTATCTATCTGTGATGCCTTCAATGAATTTTCTAAAATTTGGGATTTATTTACTCAAAAACGAGCTATCAGATTGGGATGCATTTTGATATTAAAAATGCTCTATGGTTATGCAATGTTACAAGCCACTAGAAGTTTTGCAGCCACTAAAACTGTGAAGTAAAAATTAAACTTTTGGCATTTTCAAAAAAATATTGCTTTAGAAGTGACCAAACGCTTATTTGTAATTTTTGTAGGCTTATAAACCTGGAGATGAGCTACATCGTGTTTGGTGACACCTTCTATGAATTTCTAAAAATCGAAAATTAATGTCATAACGTTATATATTCTGTTTTAGCTGAATTGCTCATGATTGATAGTAAAATAAGATTCACTACAAAGTTTTTAGGTGCGGCAATATTTTGGGGGGATTAATTTGCTCCCTCTCCCCAAATGCTTCGCGGACGAATTTGTCCTCCCGTTTTCGGTTTTCTTTTATCCCATGGTATTTCTTTCCCAAAAAACAAACATCAATTTTTTGCCATAGAAACACAATAAAACCTCAACCGGGACAGGCCGGACGGTCATGAGTCAGGTGGTAGTTGTAGCTTAATTAGTTTTGACTGCACGTCATATTATATTTTTTTCGTTGCACGACCGGTATCTTCCTTTATCTGTACTACGTCGCGTATTCCAGTTCCGCTTTGCGGAGTAATATCAATGTGCGTTTATTTTTTACTGCCACTGTTTTGGGGCCACACCAATTTTTGGATATAGGGAAAAAAAAGTAAATGTAGATTATAAAATGAAATAACTTAAGTTAAAAATATTGTTACGACTAATTTCCATAATAAATTTCGGGAGATCGAATACTTTTACGTTCATAATACGAAGTTATGATTGGAAAATTATTGCGTGCTTCGAAAATCGGCAAATTTTGAAAGGAGATTTTTCTTAATTTTACTTTTTATTTTTATTTTTTTATACTGTTATTTATGAGATAGGAATACGTGATTTTTATAAGATTGCATGCAAAGTATTAAATCAGTGCGGACCTGTCGGAATCAGTGACATTTATTTATATGAGTGTATTCTCTGATGACTGTTAAATATGTCTTCTTAAAATATAACCCCGTAAGAGTACAGTTACAAATGTAAAGTAAGAATAATAACGGGTTATTTTTAATTGCGTCTTCGTGCATTTACATAAATTCCAACGATTTCTATGAAATGTTCTTTCTGAACTCCATTATTATTTATAATATTCAGTGGTATGTCGAACATTCCTTTCAACTAAATTTGCACACTCAATCGTTTTTGCAAACAAAAGAAATGTTTATAACGGACAGTTGTGTATAGATACATGCAGATGCTCAATATTGTTATAATAATTATTGTTGTTTTCAGTCATAATACAACAAGTGATGTGATTATTATCCATGATATTCTTAAGTTGAAACCGAGCTGAAGATTCAACGAGTGCGAATGCACGAATTGAATGTGGTGCTCGGTTTCAACGAGAGTAAATTACAGATAAAATTAATCGTAACACAAGTTATATTTAGTAAGTGAATATAACAAAGAAAACATTATGGCTAACCAAAATTAATTTACTAAGTGTCATTCTATTGTAGTTGCTATGATCGTAAGGTACGTAACGTAAGGCAACATACGTAAAGAAGGAAATACATTTTTTTGTTGTTTTTTTACCACTGTGATGAAATGTTAATAGGCATTTTTATGCATCTGCTTTTTAAAATTACCGATGTACCAAAGAGTGATTTTGGCCGTTGGTCGAATACCGAATATTCAGCCAGTCTCTTACGGCCTAATACCGAATATTGGGATAATTATTCGGCGAACATTCGGCAAACTACTCGGCCATGTACACTCGACTAAGTAGGAAATATTAAACCAAGTACTCGGCCAAATATTCGGCCGAGTACCAAATATACAGGGTGTTAATGAATTGTAGGGACAAACTTCTAGGGCTTGCAAAAAAAACACAACAAAGCAAACAACTTTTGTTAATAAATGTGTGGTCAAAAGTGTTTCTTTTAGAAAATAGAGCCTCTTAAAAATTCTTTAAGAAGTACCTGAAAATAGGCAACCCAAATTGCATTTTCAATTATTTTGCACAGGTCACGCGGAATTTTGGAAAAAAGCAACGATCTAGACATACATGCATTGAAATAACGTCAATTTTGACACAATTCGATATTTTTGTGATATTTTTTGACTTTTCTTGCATTTGTTTCTTTCGGTGCCTTTCATAATTCGTTTTTTTCGTTCTGTGATTTTTTTGATAATTATTTTCTTCGTTATTTTCGTTCTGTGTTTTGTATTTTTGTGTTATGGCGAATTATACTTTTGGAGCTGCTTGGGGTAACGCACGCGAAGCTGCTTGCCTGTACCAGGAACATTTTCCGAATAGGAATCATCCATCGCACAAGGCCTTTAGTGTAGTTTCACGTCGGCTGCGGGAGGAACGTTGTCGTCAACAGACACAACTGTGGACCTACCAGAACAAGGCGAACGGTGGATTTTGAGGAAGAAGTTTTGGAGAGAGTGGCTGAAAATCCTTCTACTAGCTCAAGAGCCATCGCTCATGAAATGGGAGTGAACCATGTTTCAGTATGAGAGGTACTACATGAGCAGCAGCTACATCCGTACCATCCACAGAAGGTACAAGCCATGGTTCAAGCAGATTTTCCCAGAAGGGTAGAATTTTGCCAGGAATTTCTGCGGCGGTGTAATGAGGATCCAGAATTTCAAGTAAACGTTCTGTTTAGTGACGAGGCATCTTCTACGAAAGATGGAATATTCAGCAGTAGAAACAGCCACATTTGGGACGATGAAAATCCCCATGCTGTGGTTCAAAAAGGATACCAGCAAAGATTTTCAGTGAAAATTTGAGCCGGGATTGTTGGCGATAGACTCATTGGACCATATCTGCTACCCCAAAGGTTAACAGAAGCAATTTATTTAAATTTCTTGCGCCATGTCCCGCCTGAACTTTTGGAAGATGTTCCAGCTCAAATGTGACTGCAGCACGATGGTGGACCTCCTCATTTTCCGGCGGAAGTCAGGGAATTTTTAAATAAAACTTTTACCAACAGATGGATAGGTCGAGAAGGGCATGTGGCATGGCCTCCACGTTCTCCTGATTTGACCCCACTTGATGTTTTTTGTGGGGTAATGTTAAAACGTTAGTGTATGCTACCCCAGTTGAAACTGTAGAAGAACTTACGACGCGTATTCTTGCTGCATGTGAAGAAGTTCAACAGACTCCTGCTATATTAGGAGCGGTGCGCAGGAATTTACTTCGTAGATGTGCTTCGTGTGTAGAAGCTGGGGGGCGACATTTTGAACATTTACTTTAATTTTGTTAATTTTTGAATTAGTTATTGTAAATGTTTCAAATGATTGATTTTTGCTTTGTAATTTTGGTTTTTTCTATTGCTTAGTTTTGAAACATTATGTTAATTAATTTATTTTAAATTTAATTTGAATTTGAAAAGTGGGATAGAGGGCTTTATTTATCTTGTATTAATTTCCGTCGTTATGGAAACAAATAGTAGGTAGTAAATTGAGTTGCTTACATTTAGGCGGTTCTTAAAGAATCTTTGAGAAGCTCTATCCCTGAAAGGAAACACTTTTGACCACACATTTATTAACAAAAGTTGTTTGCTTTGTTGTGTTTTGCAAGCCCTAGAAGTTTGTCTCTACAATTCATTAACACCCTGTATTATACTAAGTACTCGGCTATATATTCGGCCAAGTAGCAAATATTCGACCGAGTACCAAACAGACTAAGTACTCTGCCAAATATTCGGCCGAGTATCAAATATTAGACCTAGTACTGGGTCACATATTCGGTCGAGTACCAAATATTAGACCAAGTACTCCGCCAAGTATTCGGCCGAATATCAAATATTAGACCAAGTACTCGGCCATTATTCGGCCGGGTAGCAAATATTAGACCAAGTACTCGGCCAAATATGATCTAACTCGAGCCAATAATTGGCTCGAGTTAGATATGTAAAGCAATTAACCCACACATTTAGTACGACTAAGTACAAGGCACAAGGTCCAATAATTATTATTGGACCTTGTGCCGAATACTTAGTCGTACTAAATGTGTGGGTTAATTGCTTTACATAAGCAAACAGCGTCTAGTTTGGCTGCCAAAATTATAATGTTGTTTTAATGTATTTTAATCTTAATTATGCCATAAAAAATTTCATAAAATTGCAATTTAGTATTGTTTTCATATACATTAAGTCCCTAAAATTTGGTTAAAATTCATTAAACATTTACTTTATATATTTTTTTAAGAAAAGTTCCGAGACGTCAATTTTTATTTTTAAGTAAACACATATAATAGTATATTATACACCAAGGTAGAAAAGTCTACTATTATAGCCTGAGGGCCAAGGTTAGATCCCGAGGCGCGTAGCGCCAAGGGATGTAAGGCCCGAGGGCTATAAGACTTTTCTACCGAGGCGTATATACTTTTTTTTCACTACTAGTGATATAAACCCTTAGAATTGTCGAAAAAATTACTGTTTTAACTTAAATTCCTGTTTATTTTAAATTATAAAACAAATAACAGTTTGTTTTTAAGAACTGGTTACATCTAAAATACTGAAATTATTAACAATTTTCTGTTTTTTACTTTGTGTGGTTGTATTATAGGCGAAATTGATATTGACAGAGTTGTCATTTATTACGGCCCGAAAAACGTATATTCAAATACACCAAATTTTTTAAAATTGAATTAATTTATTTAAACAACTATTTTATGCATAAAATAGCATTAAATAGAATCTCTCCATTATATTAAATCGTGCTATAAAAACGTTCTCTTTAAAACTGTCACAGGATTATCAAAAAATACAAATTTGTTCATTATTTACCAGTGGTTAATAATGAGAAATTAGTTACCTGTCAGTGAGCTAAGGTAGAGAAATTGAATTTCACAGCATTTTATTATGTGTCAAAATGCTACGCCATATTACTAGTAGTAAAAAAAGATTATTTTCAAACCCCTTTACCCAATTTTCAAACCCTCTAAGCCCTAACAACCCTAACCTTAAAATTTCAAATAGGAATATACCTCTTGTGATACCTTGTTTCAAAGCATTTTTATGTCAAATAAAACAAACATTTTTTTTACAAATTTGGTTGATAAATAACGGAGATACAGGGTGCTCAGAATAACTTGCACAGCACGGGGATCTCGGCAAGTATAAAAATGCTGTAAAACGAGGCATCACAAGAGGTATATTCCTGTTTGAAATTGTAAAGTTGGGGTTGTTTGGACTTAGACGGTTAAGGGTAGGGGTGGAAAATAACCCCTACGGATGTTTATTTGAAAATAAAAATTAACGTGTCTGAGATTTTCTTAAAAAATACGTAGTAAATGTTTAATAAAGTTAATTTCAAACTTGAGGGACATACTGTAGTTCACAAAATGCCGAATATTCGGCAGACTCGAAAAACTATTCGGCAAGTTCCAAAGAATGCCCGAATATTCGGCCAATTATTCGGTTCGCCGAATACTCGATGCATTTCTAGTTACATTTTTAGAATAGATCACAATTGATTACGTTTGTTTAACTGTAATTAACTCACATATTTTCGATTTGCTCTGCTCTGCGTTTGTGTATGTGGAATCAATCTACTAACCCATTGCTGTGTCCAATGTGAACGCGTTGCTGCTTTGCCAAGCCCATGAACAAAGGTCACACGTTGTGAGTCCATCGGGAGTGACGCCTTCGTCCAAGAAAATTGGTCTTGGAGGTGGAGGGACGAAATTTCCTGACCACAAACCACCCTCGCTAGCATCCAGAGGCAATGGTGAACTGGCATCTTCTTCGGTAACACCGATCCACCAATCACCACCACTTAAATTGCTACCGCTTGGAACAATCACCGATATCTGAAAAAAATAAATCATTTTATGAAATATGTATATTACAACCGGTATAGTGGGTGTTTATTATTCTACTTTACAAAAGTTAGAGGTTAGTTCGGAAAACGGGTTCGAAAACATCATTTTTCGAGATACAGCCCTCTGAAGATATTGCAGTCACATTTTAATTAATATCTTCGCCTAGGATATGATTATGGTCATATAATTAGGTACATTTTCCCCACTTATTTCCACCTATACTGCGCACTGCCGCGGCCGCCAGGTCATGACAGCTTCGCTTCAAGCATATAGTACAGGGCATATCAAAGTATCTTGCTACTTATTATAATTTAGAGCTACAGCTTTGGTTAAATTAAGAAGCAGACCTGTTTATACTGAAAAAATACTGTTACAAGAAAATGCTGTCGGGCACCGCCACGGGACTTTTCTCGCATTTATTAAAATTTTTAAAAATATTTAAAATATTTCGAAAATTTTGATAATCTTAAAAATCTTAAAATATTTACGTTTATAAAAATTTCATGAAAATCTAGATATTTTTAAAAATATTTGAAAATTGTTAAAATATGAAAGTTACAAGGCAAAATATTCCTCTTTTTTAGTTGTAAATAAATAAAAAATTTCAAAATAGTTGTAACTTTTATACAAACGTACAACTATTTTTGAAAATCAGGCTGAACATTTTTGAAAATTTTAATAATTTTTAAACATATCGATGGTGGGCTCCAACCGCCAGGAGTTATACGGCCCTTAATTAAACCCAGCCGTCTGGAGAGTTTCAATGCCCAAGACTTTAGCCACTACTCCACCTGCGGCACTACATAAACTTTATCTTGATTTTAATTATAAATTTAGATTTCATTATAAAATTTCGATTAAATACTTTTTGTAAAGTCTAAACAATCTGGTCATGAAGTTTTCACATCTTATATTTGTTGCTGCCGTTACTTCACGCCACTCTAGATTTCCTTAGCAGACGTTAGTGAGTAAAATAGGTAAAATAATTAAAATTAGCGGAACCCGTGGGCTATGCCTCACGCTTTTTTAAAAGTAGTAAATGAACTACTGAAGTTGCTAGTTTAGCGGAAACTGGATCGCAATTCTAGTTTTTTTAAATCCACTGTTTTGTGTTCTTGGAGAACCAAACCATGTATTTCCGTCAAATGTCATACTCGAAAATTTCCGTTATCACAATACATTTGCATACTGGAAATATGAGAAAGTACAAAAGCGTATGGATTTAGCTAGCTCTTTTTAAATGATAGCTAGTAATGTACACGCAGCGCTTTTATTTACGCGAACATAAATGTTACGGCTACTTTAGTTCTCAATATGTTAATGAATGGAGTGTGAAATGCGTAGCGTATATTTGTTTATTCTGTAAAATGTCTGGGAGAAGACCTTAGTTGTGGCGGGTCGCTTTTAATAATAAAAGTGGGAAAAATAGCAGCCTTAGTAATAAAATTTGTTTGCCTGTTATTGAAAGAAATTATATAAAATATGCTGTGTGGGATGCCATGTCGGCGGGATAATAGTTATTTAAGTATCAAGGAATGTAAGGACGTAATAACATCCGAGGTAGGCGAATACGAGCTGAGGCGGAGCCGAAGCTTGTCGCCTGCCGAGGATGTTATTAGTCGATACATTCCGTGTTACTTATTAAATTTTTCACGCTACCGGCAATGTAAGTAGGCCTACAGGTAGAAATGTAATCATATTTTTAAAAGTTCGTTTTGACAGCTGTCATCGGAATTATTTTTTAAAAGCCCCATTATTCTAAGTTGTCTGTGCTTGTTACCATATCAGCGAACAGTTAAAATCAACATTATTTTCCTAGGGATGTAAGTGACACTATTAAGTTCCGTCGTCAAGGGTAACTAGTACACGAATGTTATCAGCCATTTACGATCCCTGTAGCTATGGATGTAAGGCCTACTTACATTGCCGGTAGCGTGAAAACACACATTTCTGACCCGCTAGAATCATATACACTGTGTCCATAAAGTAACCCCCCCCCCCCAACTAACTTTTGAACGACTTGATATTTTTCAACAAAATTTGGTGTGCTTTAATGGGAAAATAAATACTATTTTTCAGACTATATTAAAATTTTGTATCATCCAAAATGGCGACTGGGCGCCATTTTGAAATTTTTTTTTAAATAGAGAGGGGGTTGGAGTGACACCTCATTTGAAAGGTATTTTAATTCTGCGTTTCATCCTAGAGTTTCAAAAAAAATATTGAGCCATAACAAAATGGCGGATTTTAAACAAATGGACTCGCTCAATTCAAAATTGTTTTGATTTTTTTATCCAGGGTCGAGTGACACCTCATTTGAAAGGTCTTTTAGTTCTGCGTTTGATCCTAGAATTTCAAAGAAAAATATTGAGCCATAACAAAATGGCGGATTGTAAACCAATGGACTCACTCAGTTCAAAATTGTTTTGATTTTCTTATCCAGTAGTCCACTTTTTCATTTGCAGGACTAAATTTTCCCAGAAATATCTCAGGTGGCTTGAAATAATATTGAAAACGTTATGTTCCAACAAGACGGTGCGCCGCCTCATTATTCTAGGCCTGGATTTTACGGACATTTTTTTGGCAGATCGATTGTTAGGCGGGGGCCTGTAGAATAGCCGGCTCACTCCCCAGATTTAACTTTCTTAGATTTTTTTCTATGGGAATATCTGAACTCGAAAGTGTACAGAACCCGTCCAGAAACAATTGAAGAACTGGAGCAACGCATTACAGAAGTTTGCAGAAATATCACTCCAAAAACGTATGAAAATGTAAGGCAGGAATTTTATAACCGACTTTTTATGCACCAAGAAGTGAATGGTAAACATTTCGAACACTTAATTTAATTAATTTAAGCTTTAATTCTTAGTTTTTTTAAATAGACTTCTTTATCTTCAAACATTGTCATTTTGCTATGGCTCAATATTTTTCTTTGAAACTCTAGGATCAAACGCAGAATTAAAAGACCTTTCCATTGAGGTGTCACTCGACCCCCCTTTCTATTTAAAAAAAAATTCAAAATGGCGCCCAGTCGCCATTTTGGATGATACAAAATTGTAATATGGTCTGAAAAATAGTATTTAATTTCCTATTACAGCACACCAATTTTGTAGAAAAATATCAAGTCGTTCAAAAGTTAGTTGGGGGGGGGGGGGGGGTACTTTATGGACACAGTGTATAATCAAATTATACCAACAGAAGTGACAGCGAATGTAAACTTTAACTGCAAACAATCAATAAACTGAGCCAACATGGAAGCGACCGCATTTGTTTTGTAGTGATAAATCTTTCCGAGATGTAAGATTTAGTCGTTTTGTTATGGTGAGACAGTTACGAATTTATTAGATAGATAGATCTGAGGTATCAGTTACAAACGAATTCGTTTGGGCGTACTAGATTGAAAATTAGATTAATTGGTTGACTGAAAATTGCATTCGTCGTACTGATTGTCAAGAGCTTGTAAGAGATATGCTATAGGTACCTAATATTTTTAATTCCGATAATTAATTATTATTGCAACACAATTAAATTAAATAAATCTCAATATGATAATAGAAAATTAAGTTTTCAAATTGGAAGTTAAAACAGAAATACATTGAGAGAATTGTAAAGGAAATTTTTAAAATTGCGTTATACAAGTTTTGGTATTACATTTTTGTAGCGCAAGGAATGCATGGAAAATATCTTACGGCTAATAAATTGTAAGAGAAATTATCTACGAACTCGTAGGTACAACTTTGTATAAAATGTATATATTGCATTTTTCCTAGGGAAGATAAATTCTCCCGCCAGTATCTCCACAAGTAATAAACTGATAACATCTGCGCTCCTTTAATAAGGAATGCTGCACGATAATGTTCTAAAGGAATTTACGATGTAAGATTGGAAACACCTCTAATATGGAAATAATTGCCATGTAGTTTCGAGAATATAAAGATATACAGCGTGTTAAAATTATATCTTAAATTATTTTCCAGTCTGTTTATAATTTCAGATTAGAATTATAAAGAAAATATTAAACGGTACAAATATGCGAAGTACTTCGCCTGGGGATATAATATAACACGTACTTTTTGTATTTTATATCATAAGACTCCATCCTCAGTAGTTATTACATGATATAAAATTATTTATGTTATCGTGATAACTATTAATATAACTTTGCAAATGTAGCGGGAGATACGCTAACCTGCAGATAAAACAGATAAAAAACGGCTATTTACTATGTATGAAAAATGGGTGAAACAGGTCGCTGATACTTTCCCATACTTTTTACGTTTTAAATATTCTCGCATCAAGACATGATTGAAATTTACATCTAGTCATCTACAGCCGGTACAAGCCGCCCGCTCCAGTTGGTTACGTACGGCGGCGATAGGTAATGCGCTCACGACCTCGGATCAAAAATGGTTATAACAACTTTGTTTATAGAGTTATCAAAAATTCGGAATTTTCATGCTATACGAATTTCTATTACGTGCAAATTCTTATAGTATACCTATTTTAATTTTTTTGCACCACTATTTTATCCGGTATACGTATATGTAATTTACTTAAAAATTCCGGTGTATTACAAATTTAAATGATTTGCTAATTTTTATGGTATCCACTTTTTCATGTTATAGGGATTTTTGTTATTTTAATTTCTGTGGAATACATATTTACGGTATTAGTTTTTGGTTTTGTGGTTCGCTCATTTTGATGATATATATTTTTTTATTGTTGTAACAGTTACTCAAATCTCCTTAATTTTAGTTACAGAAATTAAGTTAACAAAAAAGCAATTTCTTTTTGATATGTTTAGTGGGTAAATTAAACGAATAATTTTGAGTGTCATCGTCTTTTAAAAATTTCAATTTTAATATGAAACTTTAATTTGATATGCAGTCATCTTTAATAAGTTGCTACGTACTGTGTAATTTGTATCACAATCCGATTCGTGCAACTGCTTATTTCAAGATAACGACACTATTCTACCTTTTAGAACGTTTTTTTATCTAGTCACGTGACCCTGAAATAACCATTTCCACAAAACCGATTGTGATAAAAATTACACACTATGTAGCAACTTATTAAGGATAGCTGGATGTTAAATTGGACGTATTTAGCTCAAATCGATCAAAAATTATTCAAGAAAAGCTGCAACCTAGAGGTTATCATCAACCGCTTGTAACTCTTCAGCGAAGCATTTTTGGAAACATGTTTATAGGACCTTTTCTTCTTATTTTTAAACGTACAATATGCCCCTTTGTAACAGCAATCTTAATCAATTACTTTTAGCCATAGTAAAAGTTAACCTAGTCAGTGGCGGCTCGTACATATGAGTACAGTAGCACGTGAACCGTTAAAATTGGAAAACAGAAATTGTTGTGTTATATTGCAATGCAATATCATTGACAAGTAATAATTATTAAACCCACATTTTTCCGTCACTAGTACCTACTCGCTAATAGCAGAAAATGCCGCATATGCACGACTTTATTCTAGAGGCTAAATACGCTGTTAATTTTCGTCTTAGTTCCTACTCAGCATGACCTATGTAGATATACAAAGGCAGAAAGGCCCTTTGTGCTTTCCGTCTGTTATTTGGGGGTTCCGTTTTACAATAGAAAAACGCATATGCTGTGGGCAGGACTGGATAAAATTCCGGTTTATGCAAGTTTCACTGTACCTACATATTACGTGCACAAATTGAACCCTACAATTCCTATCCTCGGATTGTCACTGAACCTAGAAGCGTCTGCTCCAGCGGTCCGGCGTGACACAAACAGAAGCTTTCTAACAAATTAGCAAATATCAAAATATTTAAATAAATGCGCTAGCTATACCATTTTTAATCATAATAATAATAATAAGAGTAAAATGGTCAGTTTTTACAGGATATACGCAAAACTAGAACAACTGGTGTCTCTTTTTTAGTACGTAAAACACCTGTGTTTGAAGTATTTTCGTTATTTACCTCTTTCGGTGCTTCTCACATAACATAAGTTTTAGCGTATGCGGCAACTGACGGCAGTAGAAAAGCAATGTTGCCAAATGTAACTCGCCATGAGAAATTCACGCGGCAATTTCAAAAAATAACACGCTGGTGTATGATAAACTAGACGGTTTTTAAAATCCGGGACGTTTTCGGGACACTCGCGAAAGTCTTAAAATCTGGGACTGTGGCCAAGAATCCGGGGTAATGGTCACTCTAGTTTAGAACCATATTTTCCATCAAATCACGTGTCAAACGCCTGCTCCTACTTCCGGAAATAACCGGAAGTGGCGTAAATTTTGCCTTTTTAAGTAGAACACCCTATACAGGGTGTTCCTAAACTCGCGCACACGGACTGTGGGACGGTATTCTACTATAAAAACTGAACAAAAGTTCCTCTACGATTTTTCAATTCGGCTAATATTTTTATTTATTAAAGCGTTGAGAAATCTGAAAATAATTTAAAAAAACTCAAATTTAGGTGTTTGATCAAGCACTGAAAATAAATTCATGAAACATTACAAAAACGAGAGACAGTTCATAACGATAACGGGACCTACGGAATAGCCCCCAAGATCTCCAGATCTGATCCCATTATACTTCCTTCAGTGGCGTAACTACAATGGGACAGAGGGGGCAACGTCCCCCGGGCCCGAGGCCCTGCCACGAGCCACGAGTTTTTTTTTATTTCTCTATTACAAAGTTTTTTCAATAAAAATTTTTGATTTTCGACAGTCTTATATTTATATTCAACATAAAACATTTTAAATTTCATGTAAGTAAGTATGTACTTATACACTCGTGGTCAGAAATATTGCATATTTTTTTCAAGACTTTTTTTTTATTTTTCTGCTGCATTTATGTAGTTTTTATTGTTAAGTGTCTTATATTGAAGTGTCCTGCGTATATTGGTATTGTCTAACACTCATCTAGACATCTAAAAATGCTTAGATCTATTCTTTATAAGTGAATTAGCACTATGTTACAATTATGCCGATATCTAATAATGGTTTATAGTGTGTTTTGGTAATTCACAATGACAGATCTTGACATTTCTAGTGCATTGTGTATTTTCTGTTAGTAAGATGCCACATCTAAATGAATTAGTTGCTGTTAAAGTTGTAACTTTAGCTAATGAGGGTCGCAGGCAAGAAGATATTGCACAAATGCTGCGCATACATCAATCGACGGTTTCTCGTGTAGTAAAACGATACGAGGAGACTGGGGAATACAGAAGGCGGCCTGGACAAGGACGTAAAAGATGTACAACGCAAAGGGATGACTGCTATTTGCAAATTCAAGCTTTGCGAAATCGCACATATACAGCTCCGCAACTAAAAAATGAATTACTGAATACAAGGCAAGTCAATGTAAGTTCAAAAACAGTACTGAGGAGACTAAAGGAAGCCGGTTTAAATTCAAAACGTCCAGCCAAAGTCCCTCGGCTTCGCCCACATCACAAAACTGGCCGGTTACAGTTTGCACGAGCTCATACTGTTTGGGATGAACATCTATGGAGCAAAGTTCTTTTCACAGATGAGACAAGAATACAATTGTGGAAGCCAGATGGACGTGATCGAGTGTTTAGAAGAGTTGGTGAACGATATGCTGCATGTAATCTTGTGCAAAACGTTAGCTTTGGCGGTGGCTCCATTATGCTATGGGGTGGCATCAGTTGGGACAGTCGCGCGGAGCTTGTTGAGGTGAATTTGAGAATGAATGCAGACTGGTACATCCGCAACATCATTGAAGAACATGTTCTACCATATGTCGGCTTTATTATTTATTATTATACCTTGAAGATGCCGGGATTGCGTCATTTGATTGGCCACCATTAAGTCCCGATGTAAATCCCATAGAGCATCTATGGGACATCCTCAAACGCCGTATACGAGCTCGAAATCCAGCCCGTAACTCAATTGCAGAATTACGAATTGCAGCTCAGGAAGAATGGAATCGAATTCGGCAAGAAACCATTAGAGATCTTCTGCGAATCATGCCCAGAAGGATGCAAGCTGTAATTAGAGCTAGAGGGGGAAATACCAAATACTAATGCATCTTCATGTTACCTTAAAATAATGTTATGTTGCCGCTATTGTTGCTCTTTTCAATTAAATGTTATAACCAAAATCACACTATTTTACTGAATCGTCCACGAATCTGTTCTAATGCTATCATATTATAAAAGAGTACTAATATACGTAGGACACTTTAATATAAGACACTTAGTAATAAAACAACATAAAAGCTACAGAAAAATTAAAAAAAAATATATGCAATATTTTTGTCCATGAGTGTATAATGAAACATACTGAAGTGCGATTATATTTAGTAATAACACAACACCCACACTTTTTGGTACCGACCCAGACACATTAATTTCAGAAAATTTAAAATTTGCTTATCTTAATTAGATACGGCTTTAATATATTTATTTTCATTTACTAGTCTGCAAATAATTTTTTGCTATTGAAGAAATTGTTCTTATTCTCAATTACTTTATTATTGAAGTTTTTTTGAGGATGGGGCCAGGGCCCTTCAGGTATCTTGCCCCCAGGCTCAAAATCTGAAGTTACGCCACTGCTTCTGTTTATGGGGTCACTTAAAATATGTTGTCTACAAAACTTAGCCTTAGTCCATTGCACAACTGCGCAAACGAATAGTTCAGGAATACCGACTAATTCCGCATCAAACCTTCCAAAATGGAGAATTTGAGAGTAGACTTTACTATTGCCTAGAGCATAATAGAAATCATTTTGTTCATTCAATCTATTAATTTTAAATTTGAATTAAAATAACTGGTGCTAAACCTTTTGAGTTTTATTTCTTAATTTTTCCGAAACGAATCAGGTAAGAAAAATGTTTCGTACTATTGAATAGCATTTTTAAACAGCTTTTCAATGAGGTATCACAAGGTGGCTGTTACCAGTTTGAATTTTTGTGTTGGGGTAGCTAGAGCCCAAGGGGTTGAATGGGGAAGGTCACTTTATGAGTAATGATGATTCCCCCTCTACGGTGTAAAAACTGTTTCTAGAAATTTTACCTCTTTTACTTCCAGAGATATAACACATTGTACGTTTTCAAACTGACACCCTGTATGTTGGATGTATGGATTAGAGTGAAAGTAATGCGCCTAAGTTGTTGTATGAGTTGCATAACTTGGGCAGCATGACAGCACTTGCATCTTCATTTAATTTGACTTATACTGTGCATTGTTGCATGTATCTGCAGGAAGGTCACGATTTCGGCTTTCGAAAGCTAAATTAAGTCATTATCTGCCAATGTGTATTGAGAAACATGATTGATCACGTTCGGTATGATTTATAATGTATAATTATTATACCTTGGTAAAATCCCCTAGAGTTCAGTTTTATATATCAATTCTGTAATATTATACGTTCTGTCTCTGCTTTAGATTCGTAAATTATTGCCTTACCTGATTAAAATTAAAGACACACGATTATTCTTATATAATTTCCAATTATAAAATTTCATCGGCTACCTCGAAAATAACGCAATTACTTTTCTAGCAGACATTTTTTATAACCAGACAAGGCTCGAGGCTGCAGCTTATTTTCTTGACGTGTTAATGATTCAATCACTGAGCAGTTGGTTGCGGTTTCAGCGTCTCACTCCAGCGAACCTTTAACCATTCAGTTCTTGTCATCCTCTTGACATTATATTTTGTTGTTTGTTTGCAATTATTTTATATGAATGTTATAGGTGCAGTCCAAATAACGAGACACCTTGTTTTTTGCTATTGTAATTAATATTCGTCAAGTTAATAGATAAAACTAAGAGGGTTGCCTAATAGCCAAAATCAAGTCAGTTTCAATTAATAGAAAAATCAACATTAAGACGTGTCTCGTTTTGTGGCGCCCGCTGTACTTGTACAGGGTATTCCTGAAACCTCTGCCATAAACTTAACCACAAATGCTAATGAAACTTTCTCCTGTAAAGTAGTTAACCAGGGGTGGCCGGCACATCTGGGAGATCATTAAGTATTTTTTTTAGTCTCCTATATTTGCATTATACATATACATATACATATTTATACATATGCATATATGTATAGGGGTATTGATTTCATGAAAATTTTTGAATTCAATGTTTAGACGGAAATACATGTTTTGGACCTCCTGGAACCCAAACAAGTTTTTGTAAAAATGTCTGTCTGTGGGTGGGTGAGTATGTATGTGTGTGCTTATGTGTGTGTGATACATCGTAACTCCCGAAGGGATGACCCGATTTTGATGATCTTCGGAATATGGAGATGCGCCTTATTATTTAAAATCGAGTTGGAAAATCGAGATAAAATACATACTTTTTCAATTTATTGTGTAAAAATTCACCTGTTCTTAACCATAACCTCGCGTATACCTAACTAAACTTAAGCTAACCTAACCTAACCTTGCGTATATCGCCTAGACCGACAACATCGTTTTAAAGAAACCCCCTCCCGCATTCTTGTTCAATTTTTTTCTTCCCTATCCCAATTTTTTGCGTCTCTCCTCTCTTTTTTCTCGCCCCTCCTTCTTCCCCTCTCTAGGCTCCTAATAGCTTTTACTCTAATTCTTCCCCTCTTTTCCTTTTTCTTCTCTGGTTTGCTTTATTCTCCCCCTCTCTTCTCCTTCCTCTTTCAACCACTTTCTCATCCCTTCGCTAATCTCTACCACTCTCCTACTTCCTCCTCACCCCCTCGCCCGTTTATCTATCTCCCCTTCTCTCAGTATGTTTGTGCGTGTGCCTACTGTCGGTCTAGGTGGTATGCGCGAAGTTATCGTTAAGAGCATGTACATAGAGTGCGGCAGCTACAGTGTTACAAGACGATATCTCCAAAACTATAAATATTAGACAAATTTTGTTTTTAATTTTATGCAACGGAAGGGGGCGTATAAATAGCCACAGACGTAACCGAAAAAAAAAGTTTCTGTTTTCGGTTAAACTTAATTTTGTTTTAAATTTCGGTTACGGTTCAATGCTACAAAAAATTTCGGTTTCGGTTACCGGTACTTTTTGGGTTTTCTTTATGAAAAGCAAAGAAAATTGTGGACAAGATCACATGAATACAATTAGGCTATAAAATTTAAAAAAGAAATTGAAATTAATAATATGTTAAATGTAGTACTATTTGTTGTAGCTGTATTACTGTAAGCGCACTACATTGCATTTTAAGTTGATATTTTGACCTCCAACAGAATGGCCACCTGTCTTCACTTAGTTGATTGTTCAGAGACTGAAATCTTGTATCTGCTAAACTAATATATTAATGAATTGTAGGGACAAACTTCTAGGGCTTGCAAAACACAACAAAGCAAACAACTTTTGTTAATAAATGTGTATTCAAAAGTGTTTCCTTTAGAAAATAGAACCTCTTAAAGATCCTTTCAGTAGTAACTGAAAATAGGCAACCCAAATTGCATTTTCAATTATTTTGCACGGGTCACACGGAATTTTGAAAAAAAAACGATCTAGACATTCAAATAACGTCAATTTTGACACAATTCGATATTTTTGTGATATTTTTTGACTTTTCTTGCATTCGTTTCTTTCTGTGCCTTTTATAATTCGTTTTTTTTTGTTCTGTGATTTTTTGATAATTATTTTCTTCGTCATTTTCGTTCTGTGTTTCGTATTTTTTGTGTTATAGCGAATTATACTTTTGCCGAATAGCATGATATGATGTTCATGTATGGAGCTGCTTGGAGTAACGCACGCGAAGCTATTGCTTAGTTGTGAAACATTTTGTTAATTTATTTTAAATTTAATTTGAATTTGAAAAGTGGGATAGAGGGCTTTATTTATCCTGTATTAATTTCCGTCGTTATGGAAACAAATAGTAGATATTAAATTGAGTTGCCTACATTTAGGCGCTTCTTAAAGAATCTTCGAGAAGCTCTATCCTGAAAGGAAACACTTTTGACCACACATTTATTAACAAAAGTTGTTTGCTTTGTTGTGTTTTGCAAGCTCTAGAAGTTTGTCCCTACAATTCATTAACACCCTGTATAAATCTGTAAGTCTATGTGATTGCGACTATGCCAGGACTTTTTATGAAAGGCTCAATTACACTATCTCCCTACCATATATCACAGTGACTAGCTGGCCGGTGCCGTCTTGCAACATTTTATCGGTATACAGTATAACGTCAGCGAATAACATGCAGCGTAGTTTACCGGCAATTTAAATTTGGCCGGCGGATGACGTATTGTTTATGCATGCGTTTTATATTTTAACGTTTGCTATCAACAGACGCCGTGGCTCATTGCTAGAATGCGTGTACAGTGTTGTGAGGCATAGGTTGGACGAGAGTTCGAATTCAGAACGGCTAACGTTTTAAAAATTTTAATTTCAGTACTTATTGAAAATTGGGTACACACACACGTTATCATTATTGTTTGCTGTTGACTGTTTTGTACATGATAACATGCTACTGTTTATGTTCCCTGAAATCGCGATAGCGACAGCGTCGCAGGCGCAACAATGTGCACATTCTCGGCTCACTGACTGCCAATAACACAAAAACTAAGTACTTGGGAGTAAAAGAAAAAATTCATACTGCTGGTAAAAGTATTCATATTATGTCATACGATGACGTTATACCGTCAAAAACTTTGCATTCGAGTTTGGGAAACATTAACAACTCTAATCATTGTTTTGGATACAACCCTAAGGCTCAACCAAGAGGGCTGAACATGTGGAATACAAAGAATAAATAGTAAATACTAATGTTGGTCCCACGTTTGTTGAAACGATAAAATACCGGTACATACCTAAAATAACTACGGTTACGGTTTACGGTTACGATTCAAGAAATTTTCTGTTACGGTTCGGAAAATTTTGCTTGTTTTTTCAGTTTTCGGCTTTCCTTTCGGTTACGGTGTACGCCCCTGATATTAGCTTAATAATGAGTTTTGAAAAACCACCATATTTTAGCTTAAAGTTACCCCCACCCCTAAAAATAGGCTGATTTAAATTAACTCACTCACTATTAGCATAATATACGATCCCCTAAGTTCCATAAAATTAAAAACAAAGTTGCTCAGTATTTGATAGTTTTGGAGATATCTACTTGTACGTTTTTAGTTGCTGCACCCTGCACACGAAGCTGAAACGCGCAGTTAATGCTTTAGAGATTGGAACGCCATCTCTTTGTGTCATACGCAAACAATGATTCTGAGCGACATTCTTAGTAGCGAGAGAAATGTTTTTTATGAGAGTGTTTTTTGCAAGAGAGTAATATTTTTCTGAGAAAAATGAGAGATAATTTTTAAAAAAAGAAGAATTGGTTACAAAACATTTTTCAAGAGAGAAATATTTGTTTGAGAAAGTTTCTTTTCAAGAAAAAAAATGTTTTTCTAAAACAATCCACGTTGAAATGTTTTTTTTCGTTTAAAAAATTTTGTCTTAAAAAAGCTCCCACTTAATAAACAACATTGAGACGCACACATACTTTGTATTTGCTGCTTATACAATTGTCCATTTTGTCCAATCAAAACGTCAAGTGTTAATCGTCGGATAGAAAAATAGTTTTCCGGAGATGATTTTTAAGTTAAATATCAGCAACAGACCAACAAGTCAGGTACTACAAAAAGTCCTAATATTCGCAATTGAAATGTTATACAAGCATATTCGAAAGGATGTTTGATGGATATGTTCAATATGTGTAATCAGTAGGTATGGGTATCTTTTAAATTCATTCTCGTTTATTAAAAGACGGTGGTTGCAGCGCGCAGAGAGATGAAGAAACCCTATTATTTTAGTCAGTTGAAGGTAAAGGAGGAGTCAAATGCAGGCGGCCTTGAGCTGCCACTGAAAGAAAAGACGTCTTCATTAGCTCGAAGTGACCAGAAGAGTCCAACACTATCACACCGAACGACCACGAATCGGCATAAATTCGTGTGCCCGAACTTCCAATTATAATTGAGTTTCATGCATTTTCGCCTGTCCAACAACATTCCAGAGAGACCTCGTGGGTGATACCTAGCGTTTACTGCTACTGCCGTTTCTTCCACGAACAACGGCAGCAAAAAAGAGTAGGATCTGATATCGTGTGGTTTTTTTTATCTGCTAGCCGGCATACAATAGCTTGAAAAAAGCTATCCATAAGCAGATGCATTCAGTACAGGTTGTGACAATGGATCGTGATTCCGCACTATCTTTGTTGTAAAACAGAGGATATCTATTGTCAGCTTAAATAAATATTACTTGATTCTCAGCGCCTCTGCAATCCATCGTGATGATTGTGATGAAATACAGTTTCGTGTACGCTTCTTTTTTCGATCATTATTATTGTTTCTATGGCAAATTTTAAATCCAGATTTCTAGAAAGAAACTCTGTGGTGTGGCAATACCTGATATAATACATTGGATATACAAAGACGGAGTTAGAAGTCTGGTAAAAATGAAACAAGGAATCATTTTTTCAGCCAAAAATTAATTTATTTTTCAACGTAGTTGCCTTTTAGGTCGATACACGTAGTCCAACGTTTTTTCAATTTTTCGACCCCTTCCGAATAATACAATTTCTCCACCCTTGTGTTTGCACTCGTGCATTGTTTTGATGAAAGAGAACTTTTTTCTTCGCCAAATGCTGTCGTTCTTTTTCAAAACGGACCAATAAGTGGCAATAATATTTCGCCGTTGATTGTTTTTCCCTTTTCAAGGTAAACCGCCTTAGCCTTCTTCGGCGCAGGTTCGCCAGTAGAAATCCACTGTTTAGACTGTTGCTTGGTTTGCTGTATGTAGTGATAGATCCATGTTTCGTCCACAGTTATGAAACGACGCAAAAACTTTTTTTTATTGCGCTTGAACATCGCCAAACCTGCCTCTGAAGTTGTCACACGTGCGCGTTTTTGGTCGATTGTGAGCTAACGCGGCACCCATTGCGCGGATAGCTTTTTCATATCCAAATGTTTGTGTAATATATTGCGCACACGTTCATCTGAGATGCGTATTATCTCAACTATCTCGTGCACTTTCAGTCTGCGGTCTTGCAATACAATGTGGATTTTGTCAAACATTTGTGGTGTGGTGACTTCATTAGGTCGTCCTGAACGTTCGGCATTCTGTTGTGCCTGTACGATCACAGTGAAAATCAGTAAACCATTTGTGAATCATTTTAATCGATGGTGAAGCGTCTCCATAATATTTATCAAGCTTTGTTTTGGTTTGCGTAAGGTTTTTCCACGCAAAAAATAATGTTTAATTAATACACGAAATTCACTTTCTTCCATGTTTGTAAAAATACGAGAGGTTGTCTGCTTTTAATGACTGTCAAAACTGAACTAAATGACAGATCTGTCTGAAAATTTTAATGTGGCCTAGTGAGAGATGGTAAAGACAAATGTCATCTGGGATTTGCGATTGTGACGCCCTCTGTTGCAATTTTACAAAATTTTCGTAAGCTAATAACTGCATGTTTGCAGCAAGATGGTGTATTAAAATGTTTCTTAAAAAAGCTGGCGAACAAACCGCCATGAGCTTAGATCGCCGCTTTTTTTTGTAATTGGACGAGGAACTATATATTGCTGGAAGATTTTGACGAGTAACACAAAATATTTCACTTAAACTACATTGGCATAAATAAAATTTCTTTTTTGCTCCTTGATGTCGTTTGAATAACTTTCAACGTTGGTTTTTAATTCACGAAGACTATTTGGCCGCTTTCCGTAAACGATGTCGCATCCAAAGGTTAATTGCGGCCTTCTTTTTTGCACTTGTTATGAAACTGTCTTAAAATGCAAAAGTAAGATTACTTATGTCGGCGTTACAGTGTAATCCGATCTGGGGTTAGGCACTTTTTAAGCTCGATATGTTTCCATCTATCCAAATCACTTGTATATTAGGGTGTAACATGAAAATTAATGTTTTCAAATTAAAAACTTACTTAGAAATGGAACAAACAATTCTAATCTACCTAATCACCCTGTCGTATAATAATTATTTAACAAACTGTGCATGCAAATGACACACGCGATTTAATTACCTACGTTTTACAATTCTTAAACAAGTAATTGTTTCTTTAACACTAATTTACGATAAGTAAATATAATTCTTTGCGCAACATACAATCGTCAATATTCATAATCTTTCTCAATAGAAGGTTGTTCCTATTGTCATTTAACATGTTCATGCCGATTTTGAAGTCGAAATTTGTAAATTTATTCAAAAACATAAAAACTATGGGGGCGGATTGAGTTTGCGCAAATCGGCAATTCGACATGTGTAGCATACGAATCTGAGCTTCCTTTTCGAATGCGCCTATATTGAAGTAAAGCACCCCCCCCCCTATTTTTTAAAACCGTTCCCCGCTTTTATGATATTTTGTGTATTTTAGTTGCAACCAATGTTTATCCGTTTAAATCTCAAAATCGATTATGCATTTCTTATATATATACTCTGACACAAACATTGATGAAATTAACAACAGATTGAAACAAAGTATCATGGAAACAGTTACAAAAATAACACAAAATAACATCACACGGAGACAGTCAAAAATAACGGAAGCGACAAAGAAACTTATTGACGAAAAGAATAACAAAAGAAACACCTTAAGTAAAGCAGAACTAAAAGAAGCAAGCAAAGAAATTAGAAGAAGAGTTAGAAGAGATGTAGCACAATATAACGAAGAAATAGTGAAAAATATCATCGAACAAAACAAAGGGCCTAAAGTATTCAGGAAGAAGTTAACGGAGGGGAAAGCCGAAATTATAAACTTGATAGATCAAAATGGCAAACTCTTAACCAACCGAGAACAGATCCTTACACATATCGAAGAATTTTATAAGGAACTATACTCCTCAAAGACGGCACAGACCACTATCGCACGAGACAAAAGAGCGAAACTCACAAAGCATTACACAGAAGACATACCACCGATATGTAAGTATGAAATAAAGACGGCGTTGAAAGGGATGAAAGACAACAAAGCACCCGGCCCTGATCAACTGGTAATAGAATTAATTAAATGGGGAGGAAAAAACATATTGAATCATCTGGAACACCTATTTAACCAATGCTTAGAAACAGGAAATGTCCCCAAAGAGTGGAAGAATGCTAAAGTAGTATTAATATTCAAGAAAGGAAATAAACAAGATCTTAGAAACTACAGACCCATATCACTCCTTTCACATTTATACAAACTACTTACTAAAATTATTAATAACAGAATATCAAGTCGACTCGAGATGTTCCAACCACCAGAACAGGCTGGCTTTAGACATGGCTACAGCACCATCGACCATTTACACACTGTTCGACAACTAATAGAAAAAACACATGAATACAACCAACCCCTATACTTGACCCTCATCGATTTCGAGAAAGCATTCGACACAGTCGAAAAATGGGCACTCATTAACTCCTTGAAAAGATGCAGGATTGATCACCGATATATAACACTAATAGACGCCCTTTACCAAGAAGCTACTATAACGATTCAGACGTTCGATGAGACCAAGCCCATAGAAGTCAAACGAGGAATACGACAGGGGGACACCATCTCCCCCAAATTGTTCACCAATTGTCTGGAAGACAGCTTCAAGCTACTAAATTGGGACAACCTCGGCATTAATATAAACGGAGAGCGACTGAGTAATCTGAGATTCGCAGACGACATCGTGCTCATATCCGATAACATGGAAGATATAAAGAAAATGACTAAGGATCTAAGAGAAGCTGCCGGTACTATAGGACTGAAAATGAACATCAACAAAACCAAAATAATGTCCAACAGAGAAGATATAACCCCAATTGAAATTGAAGGTGACGAAAAAATAGAAATCGTCGAGGAATATATATATCTGGGACAACGAATATCACTCTCAGGCGATTGTCAAATGAAAGAGGTAGAAAGACGGATCCAGTTAGGGTGGGCTGCATATGGGAAGCTAAGACAGGTCTTCAGATCTAGCCTCCCACAACACCTAAAGACCAGAATTTTCAATCAATGCATACTCCCGACACTTACTTATGCATCGGAGACATGGCCGCTCACTGAAACAACAAGACATAAACTGCAAGTCACCCAGAGGAAGATGGAGAGATCTATGCTGGGAATACGCCTACAAGATATGAAACGAAATGAATGGATCAGAAACAAGACAAGGGTCGACGACGTCATCCAGAGAATTGCGAAGCTTAAGTGGCAATGGGCGGGGCACGTCATGAGATTACCGGATGAAAGATGGACAAGGAAGGTCACGGAATGGAGGCCGAGAACAGGGAAACGTAACCCAGGCAGGCCACGATCCAGGTGGAGAGATGACATACAAAAACATGCTGGAAAACAATGGACGCGCAAAACCCAAAACCGCCAAGAATGGCATGAAGCGGGAGAGGCGTATATCCAGAAATGGAGTAATGAACGCTGAAAGTGATGATGATGATACTCTGACTTGGCCGTTTTTCGTCCAAATACTGAAACTGTTCAGGTAAACGACGAAAAGGAAAACCCGCAGAGGTATTTTCTCGATGAATAGTTGTTCATATTGCCATTAGCATGTTTATGCCAATTTTGAAGTCAAAATGTCTAATTTTATGAAAAAAACAAAATATTAAGGGGAGTGGTAACTGGGAAAGCGTGTAGTAGCAGGAAGATTGCTCTTACGCAAATTGGCTATTCGACATGCGTAGAATACGAATCTAAGATTCTTTTTCGAGCGCGTCTCTATTGAAGTACAACACCCCTCCCTTCCTCTCCATTTTTTTGAAATATTTGTTTGGTTTTATGATATTTGGTGTTTTTAGTTGCAACCAATGTTTATCCGTTTAAATCTCAAAATCGATTATGCATTTCCTATACACATACTCTGACTTGGCCGTTTTTCGTCCAGATACTGAAACTGTTCAGGTAAACGACGAAAAGGAAAACCCGCAGAGGTATTTTCTCGATAAAAAGTTGTTCATATTGCCATTAGCATATTTATGCCAATTTTGAAGTCAAAATGTCTAATTTTATGAAAAAAACAAAATATTAAGGGGAGTGGTAACTGGGAAAGCGTGTAGTAGCAGGAAGATTGCTCTTACGCAAATTGGCTATTCGACATGCGTAGAATACGAATCTAAGATTCTATATTGTCTATATTGAAGTACAACACCCCTCCCTTCCTCTCCATTTTTTTGAAATATTTGTTTGGTTTTATAATATTTGGTGTTTTTAGTTGCAACCAATGTTTATCCGTTTAAATCTCAAAATCGATATTGCATTACTCATACACCTTTGGGACTTGGCCGTTTTTCGGCTAAATACTCAAATAAACTGTTCAGGTAAACGACCCAAAGGAAAACTCGTAGAGAAATTTTCTCGATGAAAAGTTATTTCTATTGTCATTTAACATGCTTATACCGGGTTTGAAGCCGCAATTAATACATGTTTGAACGGACAGAAAATGATTGGGGGAGGGGTGACTGGGGAGTTGTAAAATTATCGCGCTTGCGCAGATCGCTATTCGACATGCGTACAACACGAATAAGCTTCTTTTTCGACCGCGTCTATATTGAAGTATAACATCGCTCCTCACGATAACAATCCCTTTTTATAGCTTTACTCCGTATAGCGAAGAAGGTAAAAATGATCGAAACGGATTGCTGGTACTTCTTCATATTGTTTACGTTTTAAATATTTTGTGCCAATAAGCGATTGAAATTTACATTTACACCTGGTGCAAGAGATTTGTAACGGGACGCACTCGTCTGTTCGCTTCAACTTCAAGACGTTGGCAGGAAACTTTACTCACGTAAGGCGCTAGCTAGATATTGCGTTCCCGACTTCGAACCAAAAATGGTTGGAAATACTTTATTTAAAGAGTCATCAAAAATATGCGGGAATAAAACAATATATTTTTTAACTAGAGCTAATCGATAGACGTAATTAAAGTCACGTAACTGCCGGAATACGCGTTGTTGGTATTAAAAAGTATCGGTTTCTTAATTTTTAAAATGGTTTGTTGTTTTTTTATCCTAATAAGCAACATAGTTTTGAAGAAACAAGCATGTAAGTCAAGAATTTTCAAACGAATTTTGCGGCCTCAATTTTGATGCTTGAGAGTTTGTAAAAAAACATCAGGTTTGTCATCACACATGTAAACTACCATTTTTGACAAAAATAATTGAAAAATCATGTCCAATTACTGCTTCCGGTTCCAAGTTTGTGTTAAAAACGTGCTTGGTAGGTAGATTGTAAATTTTTCTGAATAAGTTAAATCCGGCGTGTCCATGGATGTTGTGTGTGGTGTGTATGTTGGGTTGCATGTCTTTCCGGGGTAGGGCATGTTAGACCGGTGAATAGCGCTAGGTGCGCTGAGCCGGAGGGTAAAAAAGGGTGGAACGGAAATCATGGAGTTGTGCTCACGCACAGCCGCATGATTAAAGTAAAATATAACTTTTAAAATTTTTTAGAATTAATGTTTGTATTATTTCTTAGATTCATTAGATATAACGCATGGTTAATATACTCAGGGACTTTTTATTTACTTTTAATTTATATAAATGGTTAAGAAAAAAATCACAAATTTTATTTATTAACAAGACACGTAGAATAAAACAGGATCTTCAATCGAGCCGTTTGAATAATCTGCCGTCAGACAAGTTGTATTGAAGTACGTAAAGCATTTTATAAATAATTGCCTTTACAGCTTATTCAAATATGCATACTACATTTATGTACGTCTGGTGAAATATTGCATTTTTAAGCAATCAATGAATACTAATCGTTGAAAAGTATTTATTACGTATTGTAAAACACTGGACGGCCTCAATACATTTAATACTTTACAACTTATTTTGAATACATATTTATAAATTTCTACTGTACGTGTTCACTTCTAATAATGCAATAATAATTTACCTTGAAATAAAAAGGAAAATAGCTGTTTACGTAAAAATCCAGGAAAGTAATGCCTTTGCAGGACGAGGGGGTTTGTTGAAGTACGAGGCCGTAGTCCGAGTATTTTAAGTTACCGAGTCTAGTAAAACTCACTTTCCCGACGTATTACGTATATTATTTTTTTCTGCAGTCGCTTTAATCAACTAAAAAATTTAAGTCAATAATTTATAATTTCGACTGACTGCTATTATTGACAGTGAGAAAAGTTTAATCATAAATAAATATAATACATCGAGTGTTTGCGATTTTCCGATAAAATTGTGATCTTAACTAGTACTCGTGAACTTACACCACAATTTTATCAAAGAAAAATCGTAGCACGAGTTGTATTCGTCTTGACTATATCACTCACAATAATTTTGACGCATTTTTATAACACTGAACAAGTTGAAAATGCTCGGGTGTTACCGCGGGAAACGGCGCTCTTAACATGGTATGGTTAGCATGTTTTCGAATGTTTTGTAGTGGCGTTCTTTTGCAAATTAAATTTTTTGTTTGGACGTTCTTATTTACTCTTGCTGTGAAGTGTTGTAAATATGAATTGGAGAAAAATCGTTAAGTGGCATTTCATAAAATGTTTGAGGGCGATACAATTTTAATGTAGATATATATTAATTTTTTTAATGCATGTTAGCATGTTATTAATGTATTTATTATAGGTGCACATTAAAGTTTGGGTCCGCCATGATTTGAACACTCGCGATTTATGTTGGTTGACATCATTTTCAACGGCTACCGTCGATGTTTCTCGTATTTTGCTTTTCGATTTGACGACAGAGACAATTATTGTTTTTAATTCATAAGTTGTGTTATTATTAAATATGATACTTATACTTCTCGCCGAAGCAATAAAAAACAATATTAAATAATAATAAATATACCCAAAAGTCAGTTCACATGAGTTTTAATCGCGTTAATTTAAGACTTGAGAGCCACTGTGGGTTTAATCACTTATTTAAACGGCGCCATTCAGTTTAATCAGTATAAAACAAACCTGATTGGTTTATTTTATGATAGGGTAGATTTGTGATTGGTTCATTAAAATGTGAGTGGTTTAGTAAAGTATGTTAGGTAGACATATGTTTGTGGCTGCAAGGTAATATCTAAAAATCTAACATGTTATTTCAAAACAGTACTGTAATGATTCATTACACTACTCAGTCCTGTAATGAGCTACTTTTCTGACTCAAATAATTAACTTTAAAAAAAAAAGAAAACCGACTTCAAATAAAAACACAAAAGTGACATAAGTTAACTAAAAAGCAAAAAATAAATGTTTTTTATACAACAGTTTAATACTTATTTGTTGTTCCGTTTAATGTAATTAAGAGATTGTTGTTTATTATATAATTATTAATTGTTTTATAATTTTTAAGTCGGTGCCAAGTAAAACATAAAAATTCGAATCTAATTTGTTATTGCAGCAAGGTATATAATTTTTATGTTTTACTTGGCACCGACTTAAAAATTATAAAACAATTAATAATTATATAATAAACAACAATTTCTTAATTACATTAAACGGAACAACAAATAAGTATTAAACTGTTGTATAAAAAACATTTATTTTTTGCTTTTTAGTTAACTTATGTCACTTTTGTGTTTTATTTGAAGTCGGTTCCCTTTTTTTTAAAAGTTAATTATTTTACAATTTTAAGTGATGGGTAGACCTAGTAAGGATGCTTCTCGAATGAGGAAATGACGGCTAGTTGAAACGGAAGATGAAATACGGAAACACTAAAAAGTCGGTTAAAAAAATAGATTTTGAGGAGTATCTTCGAAGTTCAAGCTCCAATACCAATGAAATTATAATGGGACCACCTTGGAACTATATTGAACCCAACACAAAAAATCATTAAAATCGGTTCATAAACAAAAAAGTTATGCCCGAACGAACATACATTAAAAAAAATTTAAAAAAAACATATATACAGACGAATTGAGAACCTCCTCCTTTTTTTGAAGTCGGTTAAAAAGTCCTGTAAGTAGTCACTTTCCTGCCAATTACAGAGAACAGAAAGTATTTGAAAAACAAATTAAAGAATATTATTTTAATTTATATTTAGACGAAGAAGCAAACAAGGATAAATTAGTATTTCTGTTGAAACTGGACAAAAAGATGTCGCCAGAATGTCTATAATTATGACTTAAGAAATGTAATTTAAAATGTACATTAGTTAAAACAATGATACCATTTATTTACAAAAGTTGCGTTAAAACATATAATCTAATTCAGCCAACTATAATACCTACAATGTTTAATTGTAATGCGTATCCTTTTTGTGCTAGTCTAACCTATTTTTTGGTAGGCATTAAAATTCATTTACTGCGCTTACACATCATTTTGCTTTATTTTTATTTTACGGTACTTAATTTTTAAGTGGTACACTTTGTTAGCGAAAAGAACAAATCCTGCATCGTTAACTTTGGTCGTCGCTTTTCATGAGTTCTTTACTAGACAATTTAAACGATTTATACTTCACAGGAAAGAGAAAATTATAGTACAATTTTATACAAATGTATGTTGTAGAGTTCTCATTACAAGAAATTGTTGTATAAAACAAGTATTTAGCAAAGCATGCTGAAACGACAATTTGTCATCATTTTTTGAATATATGTATATAATTAATGTGTAACAGAAAATAAAACGACGTTCCATAGATAACCAGACGTATAAATTTTATTGTAAATAATTAAAACAAACCGCCAAAATGGCGATAAGTAATACATATAGCTTATAATACCTAGAAATGCAGTTCTGACAGACCAAAGAAACTGTTTATTTTAGTGCACATAGCTTTTATGCTGAAATTTGTATTCAGTTCAGACTCCTGATCAAAGTTCATATCAGTGGCGGTCCGTCCTATTAGGAATTAGGCAAACAAAAACCCGAATTCTAAATTACAATGAAAAAAAGCTACTTTTACATACAGTTATTATTTTTTTTCTATTCTATAGCAACTGTTAAAACGTGCTATTATTAACTAAAATTAGAGAGAAAAGTAGCACTTTACCATCCAAGGGTAGATAGAGTAGTATTTTAACAGCAAGGATAGATAAAGTTATTTTTTTTTTCTACGCACTACAAACTCTATAGCAACCAAAAAGTTATTAAATCCGCCTACTCATTTTTTCGCGAAACTGTTTTTTTTCCTGACACTTTTAAATTAAATTTATCATTGATTTTTCTTCATTTTTTGGTCTTCTTTAACAATTGCTATAGAAAAAAATGTTGTATTCCACACGACGATAAAATTTCATTATCTTCTCGATGCTTATTAGCGTCTCGGCTGACGCCTCGACGCTAAAATCGCTCTCGAAGATAAAGTGCAATTTTATCATCTTGTACAATAAATAACTATTACTTTTTAACACCACCGCGTAATATTAAAAATTGGACACCAAACAAAAAGTGTAATCAAATTTCGTTTACAGTTAAAGCAACTATAGCAGGATAGTTCTGAAACAAAGCGGCCGAAAATAAACAAACAAGCGTTTAAAACACCGTTTTGATTACGCGAGGCCCAGCTTATCGGGCCGAATGATTCCAGATCAGACACAATCAGCCAGTGTGTTGTTCTTAATACGTTTGCATGTACATTTGTAAATTAATGCAATGATCAGATGGAAAGAAATAGTAGAAATTTCAGAACGTTTTAAGCATCCAAAAAGCACGGCCTCGCTCGGTTCGGTAGTCTTTAAAGTACTAGCGTCGGTCAGCGGCATTCACCTTCAGCGTGAAGGTATTGAGTGATTATTTATTTCATACGCAGTTTGTAAATGTGCAGCAAATATGGAAAATCTCGTTGTCCAGCTTTTAAAAGAAAAATTTAATGGATACTTTTACGAAAAACAAATAGAAATAAAAAATCATGGGCGATGTACTTCAAAATGACTAGGGCCGTTACAGACACACCGTAGAAAGGAATCTAGATCTTTTAATTTTGAATGGTATAAAAGAATGGACTGGCTAACTGGTAGCGATATTAAAAATAAACTATTTTGCTGGAATTGCTTACTATTTTCATCTATATCTAACCGATCAAAAGTATAGTCTGAAACAGATACCCTATTTAAAAAAATCTTTCAATTGCAATAAATTAAAAAACGTTCGTCGACCAAAGAACATTTATCTGCAAATGTTATATTAAAATTATTTGGCAAATCACGCGTTAACTTGGCTTTAGACGAAGGTTTGCGTTATCAAATTAAAGTGCATAATGACAAAGGGAAATTTAAAAGGGATTTTAAGCGTAGACTAATTCATTAAACAACAGGTCTTGGTAAATTGGAGCTGCCGTTTTTTTTTTACTTTTTAATCTTAATGTTAAATAATTTTTACCATTGCTTACCCAAATTTTGAACCCACGGAACTCCACTGGTTCATATGAGTATTGTATGGTATGTTTTCTGTTTTATGTATGTAAATTATTAAATTGAACAAAAACTTGAACGATGCGCAAACATGAACATTTTTAGGAGAAAAACGCTAGGTGCACAAAAACTAAAAAAAAAGGCCATAGTTAGACAGTTCTTTTACAAAAAGTGCCGTATGTTGCTGAGAATAGGGGACAAAGCAGAAGAAATTTGCAAGATAAAAAAAAAGAAGGAAGAGGGGCGTTATATTTTCTAAAATGTATCAATTTTTGGAAAAATTTTTCATAGATGTTGGCGATGTTGCTACTTACTATATCAGCGACTGTTACAACAAACGTTGCCGGATCCGGAACTATAATTTTAGATTTATTACTGGCAAGTCTGAAATTATCATTGTTTGTATTTAAGGGGGGGGAATCAAACCGTAGCTTAAGCCTCCTAAAGTGGTTAATCCGGTACCGTCTTTTAATTCCCGAGTTAGTATTCGTAGGGTAGGGGAAGGGAATACCAAAATAAGAGGAGCTACCACCGCGCAGCTCGCCGCGTTAAAAAATGTACACTTGCTGACTAAATTAATTGTTTCGTTTAGTTTAATTATTAATTTGTATAAATAAATTTTACTTGATTTCTAATTAGAAATGTCTTCTTTTAATACTTTATTTACTTTAACTTTAACCTCTTATTTTATATGTAATTAAAACTACTAAACATTTTTTTGGGGCGACCCTCCTAAATGTTGCGCCGCCGGCTGCCGCCCTCCTATGCCCCCGCGTAAATACGGCACTGCGTAATTGCCAACAATAATTCTATATTGTAAGCAGTTTTAGAAGGAATTTGGCGTCCAATTATTTTGCGGGCGTGCAATCATTAAATTCTAAAGATTTAATTTATTCCAATCAGTTTGACGTTGAGAAAAATTATTTAGTTGTTTATGTGCTAGTGGGTGGGCCAATGTTTTTTGGGTGGGCCCAGGCTCACACTTGGTATAATTCAAGGCAGTTTGGGGTAGTGCCAGTATAAAGGTATTTTCACGCCTTACTGTTTTGAACTGTATATTGGAAAAATACACAATATTATCAATATTCTTTGCTAACTGTTTGACAATTGAAGCGTATAAGTTTCAAAGCGTCTAAGTAATAAAAAATATATATAATAGTAAACGCAAAAAACTGTTTAGAATACAAAGTAATGTTTCCATAAGAAACGTTAAAAGTATAAACTTGAGGGTACTTTTGCTAACAAAAATACCATGTGATTAAAAAAATAAATTACAGCAGAATATAGCAAATGCACGTCGTGTTCTTACTTCTCATATAAATTTAACCGTCCAAAAAATGATTGTCTTTATTCATTATATGCTTCGACATAATTTTGTAAACTAAGAAAATTCTGTTTTAGGTTAATTTTGCGTATTTTCTTCATTTACATATGTCAACATAACGGGTGTCCAGAAAGTCTTTCAGTCCTGGGCGGCTATGGATTGTATAACGTATGTCTTTGGATATCGTTGTCGAAATTCTTGTTTACACGCATTGATGGAATAATTCCAATTTCCGTTTTCTAATTGTTGACCATTGCAAAAATAAGATTTCACAATAAAGGTTTTTTGTTGTTGCGTAAACTGTTTATAACAAGAAATATGCAGAAAGTAAATAATTCAAAATAAAAACCTTTTAATTTAAATTGACTTTGACTTATGTCAAATAAATTACTTAGATATGACTGAATAAAAGACATGCGTTATACAATCCATAGCCGCCCTGACTGATAGACTTTTTCCGATGAGGTAAATCACGTTCATAACTTGTGTGCATCATATTTCCCTTTATAACGATTTCCTTGTATTTACTCGGGAATTCCCTGAAATTCCTTAGATTTCCACGGCAATTCTTTGGAATCCTTGGATTTCTTCGGATCAACAAACAATTTATTAATTTTAATTTAAGTAAGTTGTTGGTATTATTTGTGAAGATTTCTTCTAAGATTGTTAATTTCAGGTGCCTGTTTCACTCCGAAACGTAACATTATGGAAATTAAAGCGTAAATTCATGAATAGTTGTTTTTTAAACCTACCTCATAGCCCATGAAATATTAACAGATTCTTACTAGGGAATACGAAATACTATAATAACTCATAATAAATAAGTTTATTAGTTGATATTTTCTTTGATATTTATTCCAAATTTTTTTAAATGTTTTAAATAAACATTTTTTTAAATTGCCCATATTTTTGTTAAAATCTTTTTGGCAACACTGCGATTCTTTTAACTGCAAACTTTATTCGTGGTAAACACCCATTCAAATTCGAAAGAGCTCGCTGGTCGGGAATCACCTACACCCTTGTTTACGTTCCCTAGTAATTTACTTATGTACTACTTCAATATGGCTTATTATCATAGTAAAGATCTTCAAAGTTTTTACATTTTATTTTTGAATCTATCCGTATAAACCTAAAACACCCATAATTGTTTTCTTTTTAGCGATATATTTAAAAAAAAATATGAATATAAAATTTATATATACCGGGTGGCCGCGAGAATAGGTAACAACCGGCCATTTACTCAATTTTTAAATTAGTAATTTCAAATTTTTTCTGGGTCACGATTAGTTCCAACCCTGGATAGATACGTTGAACAAATCAAACAAAAAAGGGCTCTGAACCTATGAAATTCACTGGTCTACGGAGTATTTATTCGGTATTATTAAATATATGTTGGCCCACCTTTGTTAGCCAAACACATTCACTTGAAAATTGCTTCAAAAATTATTTTTTACTTAGCTTTCTAGAATTTCAACAACTCTGCCTAAATACCAATTGACATTATGAAAACTGGCTTAGTAATTTTTTATATGGTATTAGTGCGGATATTTCTAGAACCCGTTTTTGTCTCCTGGCATTTTTTAAAACTAGAGGGATTTTTTTAAATAAGCCAACGTATTTAGACCAGTCCGATTTTTCTATTATTTTATGTAATTCTTCTCTTGCAAAACGCTGTACTTCAATACCGTGTTTAATTCATTTCCGTAACCACTAAACCTCGAGTAAATGTTTTAGGTACTCTGGAAATTTCACTTTATTATCCTTTGCACACTTTTCAATACAATTTTCTGGTTCATTCCCCATTTTGCACCTATAAAAATTAACAGATAAAACACTCGCGTATATTCATTTCACTTTACGAATTGTCAATGTCAAAACTTAAAATAAAAACCACCCTTTATATTGTGATTACCATTTTTAGCACAAACTGTAGATAATTATTGTCAAAAACGTAACTGTTAGGTTACATTTTGCTGTTAGTTAGTAACAAATTTTATTTTATTATTTTTATTTTAGAGAGGGCTCCAAATTTTAAATAGTTATTTGTGAGTGGGAAATTTTGCGAAACGAACGATAGCAAGTTGAGCAACCCCCACGAACAAAATAAAATCACTTTTAACATGTATATTGTACACTATTTTTTATACAACTGTTTATATTTAATTTAAAAACGAATTCATAACTTTTATTTTAAATTGTTTCACAAAATATTAGAAACTTCAGAAACCGTTTTGTTCGCGTTTTTTAAAACAGTTCGTATTGATACTGCAATAGTAAAAATGGAGCAGCAGTCGTAGTAATGTTGCACTGGCAACGAGAAATTTGTTTACTACTTTCCAAGGAATTAATATCAGTAATTGTTCTAATTCTAATGTGTAGGTTACTATTTATAAATAAATTATAAACTAATTATCAGTAGTGTTAAAAATCTTTTTTTTACTAGTGTTAAAAATATTTTTAACATGCTACCTTATAAAATTGAATTTCTAACCCGGGTAACTTGAACCAAAAGTGTCATTTTTAATGTCAGTTGTATAAAAAAGGGTTTTGCACGAGCAATTTGTATAATATCTTGAAATTTTGCTTGAATTTTCCCAGGATTTCCTCGGAAATTCCTTAGATTTCCCAAAGGTTTTCCAAATATTTCCCAAAGATTTCCTGTGCCGTGTACACCAGTTTTCCTTCGAGTTTACCCCCTCGCGTTTTCCGTTGCCATTTATAAAGCAATTTGTATAATATCTAGAAATTTGCTTGAATTTCCCCAGGATTTCCTTAGAAATTCCTTAGATTTCCCAAAGGTTTTCCAAATATTTCCCAAAGATTTCCTATGCCATGTACACCAGTTTTCCTTCGAGTTTACCCCCTCGCGTTTTCCGTTGCCATTTATAAAGCAATTTGTATAATACCTAGAAATTTGCTTGAATTTCCCCAGGATTTCCTTAGAAATTCCTTAGATTTCCCAAAGGTTTTCCAAATATTTCCCAAAGATTTCCTATGCCATGTACACCAGTTTTCCTTCGAGTTTACCCCCTCGCGTTTTCCGTTGCCATTTATAAAGCAATTTGTATAATATCTAGAAATTTGCTTGAATTTCCCCAGGATTTACTCGGAAATTCCTTAGGTTTCCCAAAGGTTTTCCAAATATTTCCCAAAGATTTCCTATGCCATGTACACCAGTTTTCCTTCGAGTTTACCCCCTCGCGTATTCCGTTGCCATTGATAAAGCAATTTGTATAATATCTAGAAATTTGCTTGAATTTCCCCAGGATTTCCTTAGAAATTCCTTAGATTTCCCAAAGGTTTTCCAAATATTTCCCAAAGATTTCCTATGCCATGTACACCAGTTTTCCTTCGAGTTTACCCCCTCGCGTTTTCCGTTGCCATTTATAAAGCAATTTGTATAATATCTAGAAATTTGCATGAATTTCCCCAGGATTTCCTTGGCAATTCCTTAGATTTCCCAAAGGTTTTCCAAGTATTGCCCAAAGATTTCCTATGCCATGTACACCAGTTTTCCTTCGAGTTTACCCCCTCGCGTTTTCCGTTGCCATTTATAAAGCAATTTGTATAATACCTAGAAATTTGCTTGAATTTCCCCAGGATTTCCTTGGCAATTCCTTAGATTTCCCAAAGGTTTTCCAAGTATTGCCCAAAGATTTCCTATGCCATGTACACCAGTTTTCCTTCGAGTTTACCCCCTCGCGTTTTCCGTTGCCATTTATAAAGCAATTTGTATAATACCTAGAAATTTGCTTGAATTTCCCCAGGATTTCCTTAGAAATTCCTTAGATTTCCCAAAGGTTTTCCAAATATTTCCCAAAGATTTCCTATGCCATGTACACCAGTTTTCCTTCGAGTTTACCCCCTCGCGTTTTCCGTTGCCATTTATAAAGCAATTTGTATAATATCTAGAAATTTGCATGAATTTCCCCAGGATTTCCTTGGCAATTCCTTAGATTTCCCAAAGGTTTTCCAAGTATTGCCCAAAGATTTCCTATGCCATGTACACCAGTTTTCCTTCGAGTTTACCCCCTCGCGTTTTCCTTTGCCATTTATAAAGCAATTTGTATAATACCTAGAAATTTGCTTGAATTTCCCCAGGATTTCCTTGGCAATTCCTTAGATTTCCCAAAGGTTTTCCAAGTATTGCCCAAAGATTTCCTATGCCATGTACACCAGTTTTCCTTCGAGTTTACCCCCTCGCGTTTTCCGTTGCCATTTATAAAGCAATTTGTATAATATCTAGAAATTTGCTTGAATTTCCCCAGGATTTCCTTGGCAATTCCTTAGATTTCCCAAAGGTTTTCCAAGTATTGCCCAAAGATTTCCTATGCCATGTACACCAGTTTTCCTTCGAGTTTACCCCCTCGCGTTTTCCGTTGCCATTTATAAAGCAATTTGTATAATATCTAGAAATTTGCTTGAATTTCCCCAGGATTTCCTTGGCAATTCCTTAGATTTCCCAAAGGTTTTCCAAGTATTGCCCAAAGATTTCCTATGCCATGTACACCAGTTTTCCTTCGAGTTTACCCCCTCGCGTTTTCCGTTGCCATTTATAAAGCAATTTGTATAATATCTAGAAATTTGCTTGAATTTCCCCAGGATTTCCTTGGCAATTCCTTAGATTTCCCAAAGGTTTTCCAAGTATTGCCCAAAGATTTCCTATGCCATGTACACCAGTTTTCCTTCGAGTTTACCCCCTCGCGTTTTCCGTTGCCATTTATAAAGCAATTTGTATAATACCTAGAAATTTGCTTGAATTTCCCCAGGATTTCCTTAGAAATTCCTTAGATTTCCCAAAGGTTTTCCAAATATTTCCCAAAGATTTCCTATGCCATGTACACCAGTTTTCCTTCGAGTTTACCCCCTCGCGTTTTCCGTTGCCATTTATAAAGCAATTTGTATAATATCTAGAAATTTGCTTGAATTTCCCCAGGATTTACTCGGAAATTCCTTAGGTTTCCCAAAGGTTTTCCAAATATTTCCCAAAGATTTCCTATGCCATGTACACCAGTTTTCCTTCGAGTTTACCCCCTCGCGTTTTCCGTTGCCATTTATAATTTACATATGACAAAAAATAATAACACGACAAATGTTACTACCTGATCTAATGCACTTTATTTTTTTATCGTATACGCTCTAGGAACATAGATAATTTATTAAAAGTACAGCGGTTTGCGCCTAGAATCTATTTAAACAAAAAAGTAAATTTCAGTTGATGTGGAACTTATACTCTTCAACTATTTAATTAAACAGCAACGTCAATAACCAAGAAATATTTAACCAATTAAGATCGCGTACACCTGAATAATAGCCTACATATGTATTTTCGTTGTCAAGTTGAGCTGAAAATTACGGCTTTGGTAACGCAAAAAGGGTATTGTTATTACTGAATTAATTAAGAGTTCATTTGTTAGCATAAAATTAACGCATTTCTTAACGCTCACGCTCGTAGTCGATAACATCTCTTATATTAAAAGCCTATAATACAGTTTGATTGGCTATAACCGAAGTTGTTAATCATTCATTCGACACCAGAAATAATTATTAAATATACATCTAAATAGTGTTGGTCGCAATGGTTTTGCAATACAATAGACACTATAAGAACGTGTTTTCCCTGTTCGCTTATTTTAAATTTGGTATAACATGTAAATATCAAAAAGGCGTTTCAAAACCTAAATTAATTTAAAATTGTATTTAGGAAAGATGACAGCAAAATAAAGACATTAGAAATTAGTTGTCGGAATAAGTTTTTAATTAAACAAGATGTCGCTTTTTTCGTAGAGGCCAAGTATTTTAATTGGCTTCACATCTGGTTGATTAATTCAACAAATCTCGTTGATTTCTGTTCAAACGGTGCTTTTATGATTCTCCTGGCTATTAGAACGGAAAATGCGACGGTTTTAGAATTTACCTCGTCCATTTCTTCAACCGGGACGGTTTTCTGCACCTTTTTTTTATTTTCACTTGCATCAAAAGTTTAATGCACTACACCAAAATGTCATTGTGAAATCACCTACTACAAACTAATATCACTCGCGAATATTGTCAGCCCACAAGGCTTCCACCGAAAGACTTCGCGAGAGTCTACGGTTTCTTGTCCCTTTACACTGCACTCCGGACTCCGGCGCTCCGCTTCTTCTCTTGCGTACCTCGTGACGTCACCAACAGGTTGTTCCTCTAGAGGTGGCCGCTATCACGGAGGCCAAGACAGAGAGAACATTAAAGCAAGGAACAACTTAACAAAACAGCATCTATGTCCTCTTGTTCATTTCTTCAGAGACCAACGCTGCTTTCATAGTTTCGGTGACAATACTCCTCTTTACTATCCGTACAATTGTTCTTACTAGATTCCAAGAAGACACTTTAACAAGAGTGTGTTGCTTGGTCGTTGATGCAATGCAAATCTAATTCCTGCGAGAAGTTTAAGCATCACATTGCAGATTAAACTGAGTATTACAGAAATTTATTTCATTCCTCGGCGTACTGTATAATAAAGCAGATATTACAAACGCAAAATAGGGATTAAAAATCATATCAAATGTTGACGCAATATTGTAGAACCTGAGAAGACTTTTTACCAACAACATGCCGAAGTTTTAGGCTCAAAACGTATAATTAAAATTGATTTTTTTTTCGATATATTGCAAGAACCACAAACTTCGTTGGAACGCGAGCTAGTAATGCGGAGGATCGCGGTTCAAATCCCCGACAGAGCGTGGGTGTTTGTGTGGTCTTGTGCATGTTAGGTGGGGGGCCATGTTGATGCCCCACGTAGTGAAGCGTCACAAGACCTTCCCCGCATACGCCCGCTGCTGTTTTCTCTATTTTCTGATTCAATTGTTATTGCATTACTTTCAATGGTACAAGCCATGCCAACTTGTACACTGTACAAGTAATGATTCAAAATCAAACATCTATGGAACGCCATATTGCTATTTATTTGATTATTTTAAATATTACAAAAAGCTTTCAAATTTCTGAATTGGAAATTGCGATAAACATTGAATTTTTATTATATGCTGCTGTTGTGATAAACAATCTACGATAAAACAACAATCCACATTTGTTGTAAACCACACAATACACGACCATTGTTGCAAATAAATCGAAGTGAAATTAAACTAGACTATTGCTGTGAACGATATCATTTAAACACAATATCACAATGCTGTTATAAATATTCATAATTAAAGCAACTAGCGAATTAAAACGATACCCGACTATTCCTGTAAATATCAAGTGAATTTACGCAATATGCGGGTATTGTTGGAAATCGAATTAATACAACAAGCGACTATTGCTGTAAATGTAATGTAAATGCAAATAATACATTATCGCAACAGACGTGTATTGTTGTAAATCGAATTAATGCAATCTCCGACTGTTGTAAATAATGATTCGAAACAATACCATAGTATTGACGAAAATGCGAATTAAAACGATACCCGACTATTCCTGTACATATCAAGTGAATTTACGCAATATGCGGGTATTGTTGGAAATCGAATTAATACAACATGCGACTATTGCTGTAAATGTAATGTAAATGCAAATAATACATTATCGCAACAGACGTGTATTGTTGTAAATCGAATTAATGCAATCTCCGACTGTTGTAAATAATGATTCGAAACAATACCATAGTATTGACGAAAATGCGAATTAAAACGATACCCGACTATTGCAGTAAATATCAAGCGGTTTTACATAATATGCAGGTGCTGTTGCAAATCGAATGAATACAATGTGCAACTATTGCTGAAATAATGATTTAAAACAACACTATACTATTGCTTTAAATGCAGACCAACTAAGGAATTAATACAATACCCGAATTAATACAATAGTCGAATTAATTCAACACCCGAGTCTCGCTCGAAATGAAGTCAGCAGTTGGCGAACCTGTATTGCATTAAATAACGTTAGTGATTTGACTCTGAAACTTGGGGGGTTGGCTAACACGAACTCCCAAACCACTAGGATCGCATGAGGCAGTAGATAGGTAGCCGGTGCCGGTGACGGCGTTTGGAGTTCCGGTAGTTTGCTTCGATTAGTCTAAATTAGAAGAGCGGAACTACCGGCTACATGAAAGGGTGCGGATAGTATAATAAAATAATAATAATAATGCTGTAAACTACCGGTATTTAAATTGATTGCCGGTAATTCATAATGAGAGGAGACTAATAAATAAATAAACTGCAACTAGTGTTACCCCAGCGCACAATGCACTGACAGACAGCTTTGACAGAACCGGCGAAATGTCAAGTCACGTGATGACGTTATTGTAGATGGCGCCCTAAGTGACGCGCGTCTAACCGACCTTCATATATATTATAAAATAAAATAATTATTATTAAAAAATCGACGTAGAATAAAAATATAAAAATGTTTCATGTTCCATCTGTGGATAGAGACCGTTCGTTTAAAAAAATGGTTCAAATTGGTGAAGCGGTAGCCGCTGGAGGAACCGGAGAAAAAAAAAACCTTTGTGCTTTTATACAGGGTGATCATTTGAAAACGATCCACCCTGAATATCTCGTGAACCACACCAAATATCAAAAAAATGTAAAAGTGCTTTTCTATAGAGGATGGGGGACACGCGATGGCGTAATGCGCGTCGCGCTAATACTCACCCCGTCCCCTCCCCCTATCCAACCTTAAAAAACTTAAATGGCACTATGCCCTTTGTGACACCTCAAATTATAGGTCTTTTAAAATGATATCTTTCTACGCAAAGAAAATTAAAATCGATAGATTTGTTTTTGAGAAATTTAAAAAAATATAAAAATTAGACAAAGTAGCACAGGCTGTGCAGAGCAATTAAATTTTAACGTAACTGTTCAAACTGTCCTCCATTTTCGGCTAAACACTGATAGAGTCTCTGTTGAGATCCTAATCTAACATTCTGAAATACCTCTCGCGGAATAGACCTACATTCGTGATTTATTCTTTGCCGTAGATCTTGAATATTTTCTGGCTCAGTTTTGTAAACGATTGACTTTAAATGTCCCCAAAGAAAAAAATCTAGGGTGTTAAGTCAGGGGATCGTGGTGACCACTCTATCGGTCCTCTTCTACCGATCCATTTATTCGGAAAATTGTCGTTTAACCACTGCCTGACCGGTAAAACATAAGGCGGAGGAGCGCCATCTTGTTGAAAATGAAGCTCCTCTTCTGCTAGAAGTAAGTTCCTTTCTTCATCACGTTGATTTTCTAAGGCTCTGTTATTAAAAGGTCAATATTTTCTAGCATATTCAAATTAATGTTGCCATTTAAGTTCTCTGCTATAAATACAGGACCAATTATAGCATCAAATTTCTCAAAACCAAATCTATCGGTTTTAATTTTATTTGCGTAGAAAGATAGCATTTTAAAAGACCTTTAATTTGAGGTGTCACAAAGGGCATAGTGCCATTTAAGTTTTTCAAGGTTGGATAGGGGGAGGGGGCGGGGTGAGTATTAGCGCGACGCGCATTACACCATCGCGTGTGCCCCATCCTCTATAGAAAATCACTTTTACATTTTTTTGATATTTGGTGTGGTTCACGAGATATTCAGGGTGGATCGTTTTCAAATGATCACCCTGTATATGTATGGATAGGTAACTCATTTAAAAATTTTGCATTTTTTTAAATAATACACAAGGATTGATAAATTTAATGGCGGAAATTTTTGTTTGAACCACAAATATTTGGAATTTACATTTTTTATAGTAGCCAACCAAATCCTAAATCCGTCAGCTTCGAAATTAAAGGGGGGACGTGCAGCGTCACCAAATATAAATCTTTTTTAAAACTAACATTCCATTTTGGTTCTACTACTTAAGATGAGTTATTCTTTTTAAGCAGAAGTTATTTATTGTTTCCCGTTTAATAAACAAAAGAGTACCAATTTTTGATTGTCAATAGTGAAATAGCATTTAGCAAAAAAACAAATTGTAGCCAATCTTCGGCCTATAAAATTAAAAAAAAATTGTGTGGGCCGTTTTTGAAAAATGTTTTTAAAATTTTCAAAATTGTGGAGAAGCGCCATTGTGATCCTATTAAGATTAACAAAATTATTTTTACTTCATCGTGTATTACCCATAAAGGGCTTTTAAATAAGTTGTAGTTCATCTCTATTAGACAACTAATTTTTGACTAAATGGGCGTTAAGTCGATATTTTCAAAAAATTGTAGCGGCCGTCAATTTGAAGCTAGAGAGTTCGGTAAAAAGTTTTTGATTTGACTTAAGTTTTTTCTGTCAGATTATTTATGTGCTCAAATTTCCAAAATTTAGTTTTGAAAAAAACGTTACCAAAAAAACATGTGTAACCCCCGCTTCCGGTTTTGGATTTTTGAAAAGCTTAACTAGAACTACAATTTTCGATATACATTTTCTTTAATTTCAACAAGATAGGTCCAGCTTTTTCGGTTTTAAAGGCGTAAAATTTTGACTTTAACGCCCGATTACTCAAAAATAAGTTGATAGATCGGGATTAAGGTTAGCATTGTAGTAGCTCTAGCGGCACACAACATTACCATGTACGAGAATTTTTTTAAACGCATGAAAACTTTGAAGTGAAAATTATTTAAAATTTTTGGAAATTTTCAACAAATTATTGATCAAAAACTGGCCACATGATTTATTTAAATTTTGAAAGCTTATAGAGCTAGGGATGTACTACAATTTGGTTTGGCCCTTAGCCCCCCAGTTTCTTTGTGACGTTTTCTATGGAGTTTTAGACATCGAAAATTAATGCCCCCTTTTTTTTAATAAACGGCACGCCGAAACTACAAGCAATTTCTGTTTAAGCTAAATTACTCATGAGTGAGTAGAATAAGCGACATCACTTAATTTTTAGGCGCAGCAATATTTAGAGGGTTCATTTTAAACTTCCGCCCAATATTTGGCTGATGAATTTGCTATGTCGTCTAATTTTTTTTATTATTAGGGAATCTATCTGCAGCAAAATCTATAAATACTATTTTTTCTCATAAGAAATTTAATTTGGTAAATTCTTAAACAATGCATAACCGACCCGGCAACTATAATACCTTGGCTGAATCATCTGGCTGGTGCAGAGGTAATTACTGTAACCACATAATAGCTGTTGAGTGGGAATTTTGTGGCCCGTACTGCTGTGCGGTTACACATTACTGGTTCATTAGTGGCAATGATTGGCTGCAACTAGTATGTTATTATAATATTTTATTTCATGATTTAATTTTTTGTTTTCTATAAAAATGTACCTATTTATAAAATTTTGAAATAGTGCAAAATTAATTTGTCTAACTGTTTGGAGCCGCTAAACATTAGGAACCTACACTCGGGCCTACCGGCTTAAACGCGACACTGCTGTTTGTACAACAACGTTGTGCATTATAACTTTTGTAAATATAACATGTTAATGTTTTTAAAGTATAGGAAAGCCCAGGTGAAGTGGTTTGCTCATTTTTTTAAACCTATATTGGAGTTAAAGCGGTTAAGTTGGGTACATCGGTCTTCATTAGTATCTAAAGGAAATAGATAAGAAATGGACTATTTTGTAACATCTAACGTAAAAATGGGTTAAACTGAAATCAAAGAGGATAGAATTCTGCGTAAACTAAAAAAAAAGTTCTGCTTCTACTAGTTTCTGAAAAATGACGTTAATGTAATAAAAAAAAACGTTTTCTTTGAAATGTCGTATTTCGGAAACTATTAAAAATTGGACACTTCTGTTTTTTTAGCTTCACGCAATATTTTATCCTCTTTTAGTTAAGTTAAATGCATTAAAAACGAGCTATTGTTTAAAAACTGCAACCTTACGAAAGAGGCTTGAAAACGGCCGAAAATGCTCCAGTTTGTGTGGTCATAGCTCGCGACCTATTAGTTACAGGGTTATTTTTTTTTAGATTTACAGGAAATTAAGTGTACTTTAACTCATCTCTGGACTACCTACATTTTACTTTCCCATACCTTCGGTATGGGGAAATATTGATTTCATGAAAAGTTTTGAAATCTAGATTTTAACGGAAATATACGTTTTGGGGCTCAAGAAACCAGAAAATGGTTTTTCAAAATGTCTGTCTGTGGGTGTATGTGTGGGTGTGTGAGTGACGCCTCCACAGGCTAAAATACTGCACCGATTTTGATGAAATTTTAAATTAATTAAATAAATAAAGAGGTATGTCGAAATTGTAGTTCTTGTTAAGCTTTTCAAAAAAATCCAAAACCGGAAACGGAAGTTAGACATGTTTTCTTTGTAGCGTTTTTTTTCAAAACAAAAACATTTGAAAAATTTGAGCCTTTTTACCGAACTCTCTAGCTTTAAAATGGCGGATGCTACAGCGCTTTAAAAATCTCGATTTTAACGCCCATTTACTCAAAAAGTAGTTGTCTGATCGGGATCAGCTAAATTTGAAAACGATCGCAATGGCGCTGCTTCAAAATTTTGAAAACTTTCAGCATAAATTTTTTTCAAAACTGCCCACACGATTTTTTTTTAATTTTCTGAACCGATAGAGCTTGCATTGAACTACAACTTTTTTTACTATTCTCTCAAATTTTATTCTGACGCCTTCCAGGAATATTTGAAGAATTTGAAATTGATTATTTATTTATTCAAAAACGCAAACTTTTATTAGTTCGATAGACTATTTAGAGTACTTTATTAGGATTCGCTAAAGTTTTCAATTATTTTAAAAATTAAGGAAAAAACGATACTTTTTAATACCAACAACGCGTTTTCCGGCAGTTACGTGTTTTTAACTACGCCTATTAGTTAGCTCTAGTTAAAAAATATACTTTTCATATAGTTGATAACTTCTCAATAAAGCTATTATAGCAATTTTTTTGTCCGACAACCGAAGCGGAATTTGTAATTCGCCGAAGCGCTTCGGTGGGCGCTTACCTTGCTTTCGTGCAGTAGTCGCTGCTTCTATGGGTAGAGTTACGGTACGGAAACTAATTGAACAGGCTATTGCAAAATCAAATTCTCGCTGCTTGTTTTCTTAGAAATCTAGTACGCGCTGAACTGTACAACGTTATAATTATTAAAAATTGCACTTTTGCAAATACGGCAACGGCAAGTATTAGTATCTTATATTGGCTACAATTTTTTTTTTTTTTTGGGAAAGCTATAATTTCACTGTGGCGCTTTCTATAAATTTGGATGGATGGAATGGAAGGTTATAATTATAAAATTTACACTTTTGCAAATACGATTTTGGTATGGGAAAGTCCACTCGAAGTCCATACTCCAGCTTTTTTTTTATATGATTATCAGGGACAACGGCATCTCAAGAAATCTGGAAAACACGATTGTACAACCAAATATTTACAAAAACGGAGTTCTTCAGAAGGGCATATTTTAGAAACTGTTAGAGCTAGAACAATTATTTTTTTAGTTTTACGCAAAATTTTATCAGCTTCTGTTTATAACTATTTTTGACGTCGGATGCAATGGTACGAACAATACACGATTTTGAGATGTTTTCATCCTTTTCCAAGAAAAACTTCTGCGTTTTCCGGGTGAGTTAAAATTCGCAAAGTCAGTGTTTTTTTAGACGCGCAAATAAAGACTTTAGGCCAAAAAAATCCAGAGATTTTTCCGACGCGTCGGAAAAATCTCATCACGTCGCGACGTGATGACTGGACTATTAAAAGAGATACATTATTTTATTTTTATAGATAATCATACTATTCGTTTTATTTGTTACATAATTAAATATTGTAATATAAGAGGAGTTATACTACTGTTAAGAGCGGTGAAATGAGAATTAAAAACGGCGAACATAACTATCTATAAAAGATAGCACTGAAATGTAATCCGAAAAAGCAACCAAGCAATTTATCTTTTATAATAAATGGGGACAAGATTTATTCGTGACACAAAAACAAGAAAGTGTAGAAATATCTTTAGAATTTGATTTTGATTACAAGACCCGATATATCATTCCACTTCTTCTGATGGGATAAACACCTGACCGTTTAGCAAGCGCACAATAAAAGCAAAAGATGCTCGTTATTAATCCTCTTAATTTGTTATAATAGGAATTAATAGTATCTGCAAGCGGGAAAACAACTACAACGTCATAAAAAAAATAAAATTATGCTGATCACAACGAACTCCGCATACGGTATGCGCGAATATTTGTAGTTAATTTTAATTAAGCCGACATAAAGAAGCGCATCTCACATCAATTTTCTAATTAAGTATAGGTACTGAAAACAACACGTCGTAATCTCAGTAAATGTATGGTACCAAAAAAATGTTTAAATCAAATTACTTTTAGTATATTTATATAGACGCGTAAAATTATTTTAGACAATAAAAAAATAGATTGTGAATATATAAATACATGCTTTACTTATTCGCATACTTATTTATACGCAGCATAAATTTAACACAATGCATTCAGGAATTGTGGGAAAACAAGTTTTGCAGTCAAGCTGTACAAGGCCTCATTCTCAAGCTCAACTTCTTGTGCTTGGAAAGCTGTGGACACCAAGACAATGTTCTGTCGTAAAGAGAAATGCATTACATTGTTTTCTTCATTGTGTGGTTTTTCACTTACTCTGTGTGATGTTTTGTACCTCCATCACTGTCTTTTCTAACGTTCCTTTACTGCTCTTCATTGGCTCGATTTTCAGAAAATTGAACTAGTGCTTACGAGGATCGTTCGAAATGTACGTGGCCTAACAAAGAAAACGCAAGTTTTTTGGGCAAAAAATTATTTTATTTTTTAATATAGTCTCCTGCTCGCACAACGCACTTATTCCACCGATGCTCCAAAGCAGCAATGCCATCTTTGTAGGTCGATGAACCCAAGTCCTCAAAATAGCTATTTACAGCAGCGATTACCTCGCATTTGGATGAAAATCTTTTATCGTCGAGCCATTTTTTCAGGTTTTGGAAATAGTAAAAAATCGCTGGGAGCCAAATCTGCCGAATAGGGCGAATGAGGCACTAATTCGAATCCCAATTTGGGATTGGGATTGGATTTGGTGTGTACAGGTGCGTTATCTTGATAGAAAAACACTTTCTTTTTCGCCAAATAAGGCCGTTTCTCTTGATTTTGTCGCTCAATTGCTGCAACAAATTGGCATAATACTCACGATTTATTGTTTTTCCTTTTTCCAAGTAGTCGACGAAGATAATTCCATGAGAATCGCAAAATACAGTTGCCATAACCTTTCCTGTTGACAAAACCGTTTTGCCTTCTTCGGCAGCGGAAAACCTTTGTGTGTCCATTGTTTGGACTGTTCCTTGGTTTCGGGAGTGTAATGGTGAACCCAAGTTTCATCGACAGTTATGAAACGGCGCAAAAAATCCTTAAGATTGTGGCGGAAACGTGCCAAAAGGTTGCGAAAAACAATCAAACGATTTAGTTTTTAAGAAAGAAGAGATTTGGTTTCTATTATGGCTATAATAGACCACTACATGTTTCGTTCTTATTTGAACTCATCAGGTGGACATAATTCTAACCATAATTGAAACCAAAAGCAAACAAGCACATATATGCCAGAAAGTATAACATTAAAGGGGTACTACACTAGTAACGCCCTCTATTATGTGCGGCTAGAAAAAGTTGCAAAGCAACAAACCGGCAAAGTTGCGATCGGAACCTGTTATACTTTCTGGCTTGTTTGCTTTTGGTTTCAATTATGGTTAGAATTATGTCCACCTGATGAGTTCAAATAAGAACGAAACATGTAGTGGTCTATTCTAGCTATAATTGAAACCAAATCTCTTCTTTCTTATTTCTTGCCACACGGGCGTTTCTGTGTTTTGTGCTTAGAGGCCGGTGCGATCGCAGATACCTGCTTAGCAGGTTCCGATCGCAATTATGCCGGTTTGTTGCTTTGCAACTTTTCCTCGCCGCACATAATAGAGGGCGTTACTAGTGTAATTCCCCTTTAATGATTCAAATAAAAGTACTTTATTACTGCTCGCAACTCAGTTTTTACCATTATTTACGAAATCACTCGAGACGGTCACTTTGGCGCACTGTCAAACACAAGCTAATTGACAGATCGCTCTATACTGTCATATTTAACCTATGAAATGATGGTTCTGAAAAACAGTAATGCAAATTCCGCCGAATTAGCGCCATCTCTGTGTTAGGCCACGTACATTTTGAACGATCCTCGCATGTTGTGGTAATCTCAAAACATTGTCGATTTTACTACTTTTTATAAGCTTTTCATACGCGCAATGTACAAACACTACAAACACAATCGTGAAATTTGGAATTTTTTGAATAATCACTTAAGTAATTATTTAATATAACATTACCAATTCTCTTGTGACAATTGTAGAACTTTACTGAAAATTTTTAGATTTTTAGTTTTAAATTACGAAAGTATTGATTTCATGAAAATTGCTGAATTCGAGATTTTCACGGATATACATATACGGTTTACTTCCAGTTACTCAAAAAGTGCTTTTTAAAATTAGCTGTTTGTGAGTGGATTGGGTATGCATCTCATATCGTTCTAACGGGCCGATTTCAATGGGTCTTAAAATGCAGGTGTGTATTAGAAAATACTAAACCCAAGGCGGAAGTTAGGTAAACATGTTTTTTTAGTCATTTAATTTTGCAAATCTAGAGGAAACTGAATATGATAGACAGCCTTAGGGCATATTCAATGCTGTTTTTTCAAACTTTCTACTTTAAAATGGCGGCCGTTACGATTTTCTGAAAAAAAAACTGGAACAAATTATTACTCAAAAACGAGATGCAGATCGGCGTAAACTTTAGTTATAAAAATAACCCAGAGGAACACTATGTTACTGTATAAGAAAATTTGTTAAAACTGTAAAATGGAAATGATTTTCGAAATTTTAAAAATTAACCGAAACATGTTAAAAAACCGGTCTTACGATTTTTATAAATTTTGTTAGTTTTTACAACTAGGACTAAGCTACAAATTGGTTCGTGTCTCAGTACGCTAATTTCACTGTGACGCCTTCTATGAATTGTTCAAAATTAATAATTTATGCTCTTTTATTTAATAAACGGGGGCCGATAAAACGTTTCTGTTTAAGCTAAATTGTTCATTCCCGGTAACATTTACCGCACTGCTAAGCAGTTTCACTTCAAAAATTCATACTATCAATGTTTTTTTGGCTCTAAAATATTTCTAAAACTGCATTCTTAATTTTGTTCGCTGCATGTATATCTTAAAAACTACAAATAAATATTACATCTTTTTCTGAAGATTGTGTAAGATATTCTGTAGACCGAAGCATATTATACACTCCAACGGCGCATAACCGAATTACGCAGATCAAGCTACTGTTAAAACAAGACGGGCCCTTTTTCGGCACTTTTTCTTTTAAAGCAATGCAAGATTCTCAAACAGTTTATACTACTATTTTTACACGAAAGTTTTGTACTTCTCCTATTTTCGAATCATATAGTATGTTTAAATAACGTCCCTCTATACAGCTACTTCCTTGGTACAGAAGTAAGACTAGTGTGATTTACCGTCAAGGTTGGAACCTAAACGTTAATACAAAATTACTTTTAAAGTAACTTTAATGTGCAGGAAAGTTCAGACGAAGTGCTTCGCTCGTTTTCTATTTACTTTCTTTCTCGCTTATACAGAGATAAAACTGACTATAGCACTCACATTTCATCTAACTGCATGGTGCTGTCTAAATAAGTGATTAAACCTACACTAGCTTTGGATAATCGCTTAAGTGTTAAATTAACGTATAAAACTGATGTGCACTGATTTTTGAGTATATTTATTACTATTTTAATATAGTTTTTTACTGCTTCGGCCAGAAGTAAGTATCCTATTCTTTTATAACATAATTTATGAATTAAATACAATAGTTGTCTGTCGCCCACAAGCAAAAAGCAAAATACGAAAAACGTCTAGGGTAGCCGATGATAACGATGCCAACCAACATGAATCGCGAGTGTTCAAATCATAAATGTTAGTGTACACCTACAATAAATATTATAATAACATGCTAATATGCATTAAAAATATAAATATATATTTACAATAAAATGTTATCTTGTTTTATACGAATTAAAATTTTAGACCAAAATAATGTAAATAGCCTCAAAATTTGTATGAAATACCATTTAACGATTTTTCTTCAAAACCATCCATTTTCACACTTCACAGCAACAGCAAATAAGACCCACATGATAAAAAATGAAATTTGCAAAAGGACGCCACTACAAAACATTTGAAAACAAGCAAACAATACCACGTTAAGAACACCGATTTCCGAAAACATTCGAGCATTTCCGACTAATTCAAAATTTGTGAAAGTTTATAAATATTCAGAATTTTGAAAATTTTATAATTTTTAAAATTTTAAAAGTTTTAGACGATAAACATGTTTAATAATTTTTAATGTTTTGAAGATTCTTGAAAATACAAAAATTTTTAAAAATTTTGGAAATTTTATTATTGAAATTGACGTAAGTTTAAAACTTTTTTTTAAATTTTTTTCATAATTTTTGAAAAATTTGACGTATTTGTTGGCTAACGACTGAATTTATCAACTGGAATGTTAATGTTTATCCTAAAAAACGGAGCAGGAAGAGCTACGATAAAATTGTTGGTAGATACATGCAGGTTTTGCTATGGGAAGATTTGTACCTTGAAAAAAGGTATGAAGTCACTCTGCAAATGGTCGAAAACTAGTATTTGCGTTACTTAATGTCTACCAAATATTCTGAAGGAATGTTTTGGAACATGTAATACATCTTTGTTGTTATATTCCGACACTCATTAGAATATTACGAGAAGAATATGTTTCGTTATTACTACTACTTCTGTTATCTACTAACTAAACTCGTAAATGTTGTTTCCCATGCGAATAACAAAACAATGGTGATATTATTTTATAGATGATTTACACCTACTACCTACATTTTATCAGTTGTAATAGTATTCAAGCATATTATAGAAATCTTCTTCCCAATGAATAGACAAATTCCCATGACTATATTACATCCCATTATCATAACTACGAGTACTTGCGTGTTTGCTACTTATGCATGCATAGCAGTTTGTGTGTATTTCATTTGGATAAATGCATTTTATGTTTTTCTGTACATTGTGTAAGGCATGAGTAAAGAATATTACATCCGTTTAATAGCATCTATCCAAAGAAAATGCTCTACACTTGACTAATATATTCTTAAGTGCGTGTCTGCAACCAAGCGAAACTAAATACATGAAATTGTGTTATACAATACGATCAAAAAAAATTACATCTTGGGTACCTGTAGAAAATGTTAAGGTGTGTTAGCTTGACTTGCACGCACATTTTTTGCTAAAACAATATCATTAGCAGTTAATATTATTTCAATTATTTGATTTCTTTGTGCTTTGATTTTCTTTTCTGTTGTAACATATTTTCTTGAATATCAAGTCTGAAATTTTCATTTTTTATTTGTATTGGAAAAAAACAGGTGAGCTACTCGTCCATTTCTGTTATTTTTACTTTCCCATAGTTCTACTGAAGTAAGGAAAGTTATGATTTCATGCAAATTTTCGAATTTAACTTAACTTAAATACGCATTTTAGGGTCCAATGAAGCCAAAAAAGTGGTTTTTAGAAAATGTCTGTCTGTGTGTAGGCGAGTGCGTTCGTTTGCTTATATCTCGGGAACTCCTTGACCGATTTTTATAAGATTTGGTGTGTGGAAGTTTTTTAGTTGCAGGTAGTTCTTTGTAAGGTCGTTAATCTGCACCGGAAACGGAAATTAGACCTGTTTTTTTCGGTATAGATTATTTTTTAAAGTTTTTAAAATTTTGAACACAAAGCGTGCACCTAAAGATAAATGAAATGTTTTTCTTATCAAATTTTTGAAAATTTTAACTTTAATGCCCAATTAGTCAAAAACAAAATATCCAATCAATACAAATTATCATATTATTTGATAGCCTTTAATAAGTATGATCAAGTGATGTAACAATATTTTTGGAAATGTAAGATTGTAAATATACTAGCGGCTCAAAATTTTGGATATTTTCAAAAATTATTCCTCAAAACTGCCCCATTATTTTTTTTAAATTTTCTGAGCCGATAGAGCTTGCTATGAACTACAAATTTATTTCTATTAATCTCCCATATTTTACTCTGGCGCCCTCCAAGAATGTTTGAAAAATTTGAAATTGATTAATTTTTTATTTAAAAACGCAAACGCCGATCGTTATAAGCTTTTATCAGTTCGATTGATTCTTTGAAGTACTTTATTAGGATCAGCAAGAATTTTCAACTATTTGAAAAATTGAGAAAAGAAACGATACTTTTTTATATCAACAACGTGTTTTCCGGCAGTTACGTGATTTTAACTACGCCTATTAATAAGCTCTAATAAAGAAATATTTTTATTTATTGCATATTTTAGATAGCTTTGTAAATAAAGTTGTTATAACCATTTTTGACACGGGGCACAGTGGTCTGAGAGGTAAATTCAGGCGGCAAAAATTATTTTTTCAATATTTTTCCCAGTCTATGACTTTTATTTAGGTTTTCGAGGGTGCTCAATTCATTCCTGCCATTTGTTTATCTCTAAACTGTATTGCTAGGGAGGGGGAGGGGTGCTAAGGAGGCTAATTCTGGTTACAAGCTATAAAATTTAATATTTTTTTAAATACTGGTATTTTTTGTGTTTTCTTGATTTTTAAAATGAGTAGTATATTATAAAACAGCAGGTTTGATAAAAAAAAGTCGGTAAAGTAGTGCTGAAACTTGTTTTTATCATATCAATATCGGTTTCCACATTAGTCAAGGCGCTCAATTCGTTTTGTTGTTTTGTTGTAACTTCAATATTGTATCTAAATATAGTTTTGTTAAATTATACTATAATACATAGAATATAAAAATATAAACTTTTGTTAATTGAATCAGAAAGCGGCATGTTCGATTTTACATTCTTTATCAATCAGATTCATCGGAGTCTTCTGAGTTGCCCGACAAATTGTCGTTTTCTTTGAATATCAACAAGGATTTGACGATATCGCAAATTTCTGTTTCTTTTTTCCGAGGTTCAATACGAATGCTCGACAAGTAAGGATCAGACGTTTCTAAGAGTCTGTGGAATAAGTCGGTATTAGTATTCAAGCGTGATGATTTTCTGGAATGGTGTTCTCTGTACTTCTTATAATCCTTATTTCTTGCCTCCTGTGCTTCCTCTGATAATAAACCTACCGAAAGAAAATGCAACGTGTAATTGAAACTGTATTCAAAGCAGAGGTATAGATATGTTATGTTATCATATGTTACACCTCACCTATTGGAAGAATGGAGAATCTTATTACGTCTGTCCCGTGCATAAGTATTTTGTGGACGCTAGCGGGCATGTAATACCAAGGATACAATGAAACATATAATGAAGCAGTATCTTTTGTATAGGATCGGAAAGCATCTACATTGATGTCGTGGCCGCTTGTAATGGTTTTCAATATGATACCAAATCTGGTGATCAAATTAACGTCAATGCCCGTGATTTCTGCGCTTTTCACTGCATTACTGAAGAAACGCCTCGCAGTATTTCCATCATTAGTCGTGCCATGACCTGAAACATTGCGATGGTGTACATGATTCAAAATTAGTATGTTGCATCAAATTATACATCAATAATGCATTGCAATGTATACCTTGAAGAACCACATCGACTAGCAATCCGAGTTCAGATCTGAATCCATCCTGAATTTTCTTTTTACTTTCTTCCAAAGATTTTTTATCTTCCTTCAATCTTGCCTGAAGTGCAAATTTGCATGTTAAAGTGATATACAGAATGTACAGAGCGAATCATTAATTGAAAATCACGTAATTCTTTTATAGTCCAATAGTTCTTCATGAACTCAATCATTTTTTCAAATATTTCAATAAGAGAAATGAGACCTTAACACGACTGATACTTAATTTTTCTGAAGTATTTGTGTTTTCGAAGACAAATCGGAATTAACGATATTTACTCGCGAATAAGTTTTGCACAGATTTTTTTAAAAAGTGTTAACAAACTTTATCTTATAATATTACCTGCCACTTCTCGAAATTTAATCTGTAGGCTATGTGCAGTAAACACTCAAAAAACCGGATCCACGCATGCAGTGTGGATAATCCAAATTGAAATCGTTCGGGGTGAAGAGTAGCTGCATCCGAATTTTCTAATTTATTCATGTCTTTTGGGCTGCATCCACAAATGTAACATTTTTGGCTAGATGTACTCGTAACAGAATTACACACCTGCGAAAAAACAAAATGAATAGCACTTTCTTCATATAAAATCATTGGTTCAAGACATGATCAATCAATATCATTTATTATACCTTTCCATCAATCATAGAAAAAATGAGACTATGATATATTGTTAACGTTGCGTTATTTTTAATGACCACGGTAGGTTTCAAGTTGATAATTTCCGCTTCGATCGAGTTGACTTCTTTTTGCGTTAACTCTGTAGTTTCTTTCGCGAATGCAAATATCAGAGGCCTACAGAAACGGGTTGACGACGAGCGAGGATTTTGCCAAAGTATAACTGTTGAGTCATCGTCATTTTTATGTCGTAATTGTAGTGGTACCACGGAAATGAGGAAAAGATTTGCATCGCTTTCAGCATCAGGATTCATGTAGCGTTGCTTGTACCGTGCATGCCCACTGCTTCCGTCACATCCCCACTTATAAATCATTTCAACATTTTTGGAACCAACAACATTACCTATTGAGGAAATGTCTAATATTCTATTTACAGTATGAGTAAGCAAATTTTGCAATGGAACTTTGCAAGACGTTTCTGATATTTCTATATCCTCAGGGTAGCATCGTTTTTTAGCCTCAAGAACTTGATCATACGGTGGAAAAATATCAGCGTTACGATGCTTTGTTGTCAGTCGTAAGCAGTGTTGGGTAAGATACTTTTTATTTGTATCTAGATACAGATACAGGTACTTTTAAAAAAGTGTATCTAGTTACAGATACTAGATACATTTTACTAAGTGTATCTAGATACAGATACAAGATACTTTTAAATGTATCTAGATCCATCTCAGATACAAATTAGATACCTACTTTAAAAAATTACACTTCCAGAAATGGAAGCGCGTATAAACCATGATAATATTAATTAATAGTTTAAATGAAAAATTCATTACACACCTTAAGATGTTTGATAAAGTTTCCACTTGAAGTTACATCACCCTGAATCTTTGAGGGGCAGTTTCGACACTGTGTGACAACCTTACTATCACAACGCGACACTATCTTAAAAAACTCGCCATCCAGTATCACTGGCACTTCCAAAAAAGCACTTTCGTTATCATTCATTCTTCTAATTGTAATCACAAGGTATAACTAGCAGACTAGCACAAGAATTGATTCTGGACTTGTCCACTACTTCTATTTATATATACTGAGGAAACTTCAAATTTTGTCAAGACAAGCCTACCGCTCTGGTTATGAGATTTACTTGGAAATTCCCAATATCCAAAACAGCAAGGGCGGTTATTGTATTGCCACAATGGGTAAATGTACACATAAAACCTTAAGCTTATTACAGTTCTTATCCCCTGAAAATGGGGATGTTTGAATATTTATTATCATTACCTATCTTAAGACGTATTTGGGTTTTTCTGCAAAAGTAATTAATGCTAAAATTTAAATGTCCAAAAATGTCATAAATTTTAAATTGAAGAAATGTTTTAATAAACTTCGAAAACTACATAAAATAAATTATAATTCTTGAATGTATCTAGGATCTTTTATTGTTTAATAAAAAAAGATACTGCTTAATAGGATCTAGATACAGATACAAGATACAATTTTATAAACGTATCTAGATACAGATACTAGATACTTGAACAGTATCTAGATCCAGTATCTAGATACATGTATCTAGATACTACCCAACACTGGTCGTAAGTTAACATACTGCTGTTTAGTCAAGTCATTATCCAAAATATGAGCGAGGGCTTCGTCTGACGTCATCGTAAGAGGCTTTTTGAATTCCAACTTGAGAAGCGCTTTCTTTATTGTATGAGCTTGATCTGGTGTGTCTAAAATGTCTCCGACCATCTTAGCTGCTGTTCTTTTACCCTTACTTCGAAGTTTAGATTGGGCTACACGGTTTATTTCTGGTGAACTTATTGAATTCGTGAGGATTTTGGTTTTCTCTCTCTGCGATCGCTCACTGCTTTCCCCGAAACTTTTAGATGGTCTTCCAACGGCAACATTAAGACTTTTTTCGATTTTGTTAGGGAACACGAATTTTTTCTTCAGCCATTCTTCTTCTGATTGCATAAATACACTTATCGTTCGATGGCATCGATCCCATTTTCTCTTCAACATTATTGTAAAAGATGATATCACGTCCTCCACTTTTTTTCCGTATTCATCATCCCAATTTTCAATCTTGGATTTTTCTTTAATTGCAGTGAGCAAATACTTCCTTGAAGAAACAGACGTCGGATTCAAAGTCCCCTGCTCTCTTAGGAGTAAAAAGAGATCCTTGTTTGTAAAACATTCGCCGCTGGTGTTCTGACTCATATTTCCTATAAATGAATAAAAGTTCAAATGCTTTATCACACCATCAATTCACATTTCAACTTTATTTTTTTATTAGCAATCTCGACAACCTTTTTATATTAAATATCATGAAGTTTGATAATGTTACGTAAAAATTAATCCACCCTTTCAAATCCGTCATTTTATTCTCAAATTTAACATGAAATTCGTAATCAGCAAGCTCGAAAACCCCCCTATACTGAATTTCAGCTAATATCGTCATGTTTTTGGAAAGTTCATTCGCCATTTTGAATCCGCCATTTTGTTTTTGAAAAATATGACATGAAATTTGTTATCATTATCCTCGAAAGCACTCGTCTACAAATTTTCGTCGAAGTTGGAAAATAGATTATCTTTATGACCAGGTTAATGGTGATTTTTGTAGAGAAATTTTTCACAACATATTTTTTTTCAATTTTCGCATAACTTTTCAATAGGCGCATAAAGGCAGATGAATTTTTGTGAAATTGTAACTGGAGGTTTATATTTTTGAACCCACTAGGTGGTTCTGAGTAAGTAATAGTAAATTTTTACTTGCATTCCATTTATGATTTGAAATTCCACAAACTCGAGAATTTGTATGTATAAGTTATGAAACGCTATATGTCCGATAAATCAGCCATAAAAATTCTTAAGTAGTTTTTGTACTCACCTTTATCCGTACTACACATTTTCGGCCATTTTATTACCACAATTATATTCACAAAACAATAACAAAATAACGCATTTTTGACGTTTCTTTCACGCCTTTGTTGTGACAATGCAACGCATGCGCAGTAATTTCTACTACGCAGTCCAAAATCTTATTTAATAATCTGTCAAGAACGATAGAGAAGCATCGAAATAAGTTTTTAAAATGTTTCAAAAATTGGATTTTAGCCGGCTAAATTTACCTCTCAGACCACTGTGCGGGGTCGTGAGTGCATTTTTACACATCTAGCGCTTGTACGTAGTCTTATGTCTGGAGCGGGCGGGGCGGTTTGTACCGGCTGGAGATGACTAGATGTAAATTTCCATCACTTATTGACGCGAGAATATTTAAAACGTAAAAAGTATGGGAAAGTACCAGCGATCTGTCGTCCATTTTTGTACTGCAGTGAATTTATGCAAATTTTACATTTTGACATTTAAAACATAAGAACAAGTTTTGGGCGCAAGAAATCCAACAAAAAGTTTTTCGGAAAAAGTCTGCTGTGGGTAGATGCAAACAGGTGGTCCGAGTTTGGTGAAATTTAAAATGCGAAGCTGTATTATCTATAATTGATTGTAAACATTCAAAAAAGAATTGCTCAAAACTGACGACAAAAAAATTTTGTAGGTTCGTAGAGCTGGGAACTGGGCTACAATTTGTTCCGTGTCCCAGTCCACTTATTTCTCTGTGACGGCTCCTATGCATTTTTGAATATCGAAAAAGCATGTTTTTTTCAAAGAACGGGGGACAATAAAATATTTCTGCTTATGCTAAATTGCTCGTGAGTGATAATAAAATGAGAAACAGAACTTAGTTTTTAGGCGCAGCAATGTTTAGGGGGGGGGGGAGGGAAATTTTTCCCTTCTTTTGAAATTTTGGGTGATGAATCTGCTGTGTCGTCTCGGATTTTCTTTAAAACCAAGTAATTTGTTTCCTAAAGCTTTGGTTTTCTAAATCAAGGCGGATAAAGCAGAGCAGGGTCAACTATATATAGCAACCGGGCTACTGTCTGAATTATCGTTCGGTACAGAGCTAACATTGTGGCCGTATAAAAGCTGTTGAGTGGTTGAGCGTGTGTCAAGCTGCTATGGAATTTTGTGGCCCTTGCTGCTAGAAAATTTTGTGTGTGATTCCACACTACTGTTTTATTGACATTATATTTGCTGCAACAAAACATAAAAACCCGTTTTTGGGCTTAAGAAATCCAACGAAAAGTGTTTGGGAAAATGTCTGTCTGTGGGTAGATGCAAACAGGTGGTCCGAATTTGATGTGAAACTTCAAAAGCGAGGCTATGTTATCTAAAATTAGTTGTAAAAATAAGCTTTACAAAAAACTGTAAAAAAGTCGGAATATACACATGATTTTTAGGTATCATTTTATTATTATTAAAAAAAAAGAAAATTTTGCATCGATTCGATAGAAGACTTCTTGCAAATCTGCATTATTAAAATGGCAGGTGATGCAGTATTGATTTATTGCAAATTTTAAATTTTCTTTGAGGGTCACTATCTCTAATTCTTCACATATACCAAGCGATGCCGAAAAAAAATGCATTAGGGAATGAGCAGCGTGTGTCATGTCTTAGCTACATTCTGAAAAGAATTAGAAATGTCAATATTAGTCTTTATTGTAATCTTGTGAATATATAGCTAGGATGTGACGCACCCCGGTCAAGGTTTACTTTAATGTATTTTTTCATGACTCGCACGGCATGTGTTTATCTACCGGATGATGAATTTTGTTCGAGCTTCATAGGGAAATTGCATCTGTTAATGAAATCATTTTAAATTTCTGCATCCTACAGTTTTTTAAAGCAAATTTTTGTTTAAATACTGATTATGCCATGGATAGTAAATTTTCGAAATATTCTCAAAAGTGTCTAGGTACTGGGTGATCGATTTTTGTATATTGGAAAAATCCACAACATTATACAGGCGGTTTATTTGAAAATGTTCCACCAGTAATATTAAGAGAATCGGAAGAGACATTGAGATGCGGTTTATGTCAGTTTATCTAGGTATGAAGGGGAACGCATTTTTCAGGTATCGATGATGAATAGCGATTCACTCCCTCACCCACAGCCTACTCAACTTTACGATATTAAATAGCACCCTAACCCTTATGCAACATCAAATTAAAGGCCTATAAAAATGTAGTCTTTTAATCTTTAATCTAAAGGAAATTAAAATTGGTTGATTCGTTTTCGAGTTATTAACTAAAAAAATATTTTTGTTGTGCAATAAATGGAAGCAAAGAGTTTAAACAAATGCACTCCTTTACTATAGATTTTATAAATTATTTTAGAAGCAAAATGCAAAGCATCTTCTTCAAACACTACAGTAAATGTTCAAAATGTTCGCCGTTATTTCACAAAAAGAATCTAGTGGCGTAAGATCTGGAGATCTAGCTGGCCACTCGATTGCTCCTCTTCTGCCAATTCACGTATTAGAAAATCTATCATTTAACCAATGCCGGACCGGTAATATGTAATGAGCAGAGACTGCTTCTTGCTGATGGCGAAGAAGGTCTTCATCCAGTTGCAAGTTTCCATGTTCGTCATGCTGGGTTTCTAGAGTTTCTGTGATTAGAGGAACGATATCATCTTCAACCATATTTAAGTAAATTTTCCCATTTAAACTTCTTTCTATGAATATAGAACCGATAACAGTGTTCCCCCAGAAACCTGCCCACACATTTATTTTTTCTGGCCACTGAGTATGTCCCTCTCTAAAAATATGAGGACTTTAGTAGCGGCAGTTTAGTTGATTAACAAGACCGATCAAGAAAAATGTGTACTTGTCAGAAAAGCAAATATTCTTTAAGGGATTTGGACCATTATTCACTATTTCACCCAATTCCATAGTAATTTTTGGATAATTCTTGGTAGATCTGCATTTTGTATAAATGAAATTTGTTTATTTTCATTACTTTGTGGACCGAACCGAGTGAAATTCTAGTCAGAGCAGAAACCTGACGAATGGGTTATTAGGATTTGCTGCAAACTGTCCCAAAACTTCAATTTGAGCTCCTTCGTTCAACACTCTAACTTCTACACGTTTCTTATTCTCAGCAGGCTCACTTTCCACTAATGTTTCTCAAAAGTTTCAAAACGTATGTCTGCAAGACATTTCTATCTGGGCGCCTTTGGTTGAAAGCGGCCGCTGTACTACGGGCACTTTGATTTTTAGTTCCGTAAATGACAATTAATTCTACTCTTTCATCTAAAGTGTAAATCAATTTTACAGTAATGAATAACAGCTGTGCAACTACAGAACCGAGACAATTACAAAATTTTGTCGTCACACTGAAACAAAATTGATTGAAATCTGCGTTAACGGGGTGCATTTGTTTAAATACTTGACCTAAATTTTTTTTACACAATAAAAATACTTTTTAATTAATAACTCGAGAACGAATCAACCAATTTAAATTTTCTTTGCGACAAAAGTTATATTCTTCTAGGGATTTAGTTTGATGCCACATAAGGGGTAGGGTGCTATTTTAGATTTTAAAGTTGAGTAGAGGCTGTGGGTGAAATATTGTCCCCCAAGACACCTAAAGAGCCCTCACAAACCCATCTTAATATTCCTTTTGATTTTCTTAATATTTCGGGTGCTTTAATGGGAATGTATCTCTTAAAACGGCGACTGGGCGTCATTATGAAAAAAAAAATTAAATACCAGGAGACATCTCATTTAAAAGGTCTTTTAATTTTACGTTTGATCCTAGAGTTTCAAAAAAAAACATTTACCCAGAACAACATGGCGGCTCTTAAACTAACGGAATACCTTAATTCAAAATCATTTTGGTTTTTAATCTATTAGCCTTTTCATCTTTTCATTTGTTTGCTTGATGTTTGTTGTCATTGAAAAGCTAGTTTTAATTCAAGTAGCTGGAAACACTTTTAAAAACGTTATGTTCCAACGGGACGGAGCACCGCTTCAGTTTCATAGACTTGTTACTAATTATAACTACTTCAACGATCATTTTTCGGGAAGATGGATTGGTAGGAGGGGTCCCGTGAAATGGCCGGTAAGCTCTCCGGATTTAATGCCTTTAGATTTTTTCATTTGGGGATATCTAAAATCTCTAGTGTACAGAATCCCCCCAGAAACAATTAAAGAACTGGAGCAGTGCATAACACAAGTTTGCACAAATATCACTTCAGAAATTTATAAAAAAAAGCAATAGAAGAATTTCATAACAGACTTTTCATGTGCCAAGAAGTCAGTGATAAACATTTCGAACAACTTATTTATTTATTTTTTGTTTTAATTTTTAGTTTTTAAGTATAAACTCGCTTGTTTTCAATTACTTGTCATTTTATTTTGGATAGTTATTGTTTTCTGAAACATTAGGGTCAAACGCAGACTAAAAAGACCTTTTAAATGAGGTGTCACTTAACCCCCTTTGCTATTTAATTGTTTTTTTTAAATGGCGTCCAGTCACCATTTTGAAAGATATAAAATTTAAATATAAGCAGAAAAGTAGTATATAACCTCCCATTAAAGCACACAGAATGTTGTGCCTAAACATAATAGTATATTAAAAAACAAGTTTCATAAGACATGATTTTAGAGCACGCGTCCAAGTTAGAAAACGAGCCGCTTGCGGCGAGTTTTCTAATGGACAAGTGCGCTTAAATGTCTTATGAAACGTGTATTTTATACTATTTTTTCTATTTTGGTCCAAAAAAGTTAAAAATTACCTTATTTTAGATTTTAATTTAAAAACATAATCGATTAGGAAAATTTTTTGTTTTTTATTTTTCTTATGTGGCTGTTGGTGACATTTCAAACAATTTCAAAAATTTAAACTACTGTCAAATTAAAATTTAGACAAACTCTGTTTGAAAGTGATTTAATTTTTAAAATACCTAAGATTTGAAGATGAGATGGAAGAAGAATTATCTTGCACGTCACCCGAGCTACGCAAAGTAGCGGAAAATACGTTAAATAATCTTAATGTTTAGAACTTACAATTTGAAGGTTATGTCTATAACGCGTGAAGGTTTTGTTGTCACATGGTTATCACCAACCTAACAAAATAAAATTTCGAATTCTTTAAGGAGTTGCTTTATGAAATCCAAATGAGTTTCATAAAGTAGTCAGTAAAGAACCAAAATAGAAAAAGTTGTTTAAGGGGTTCTACTTTATAAATATTTTTTTCAACTGAATAAATTTGGGAAGAGTATTATGTAAAGACTACCAAAAAAAAGCGAATGTGACACAAAAGTGTGACAAAATAATCAATTGTGTTATGAATTGACAAACCATTGTTTTAATTTAATTTGTGCGGAATGAAAGATTTAAGAGCAGCAGTTTTACTATTCTTCAGGTTATACAATAATTTTTATTAGTTTAAATTTAAGTAAAAGTTTGTCCATTACATAATCAGTATTTAAACAAATATTAAATTTACTAATAAAATCCTGGAACGCATGCATATTTTCCCTATGAAGCGTAACCAAATTTACCACCCGCTATAATCTATTTCATTTAAGAATAGAAATTACCGTTTTTATTTTCACTTGATGATCTTGAGAAAATTTGTAAGCTTAAAATCTCACAGAGTTATTTGAAAAAATGCATAATTGCATTGAGAAAGGAGATGGCGGCGGCGTCGTAAATTACGCCAATGCTTTTGATTAATTGATAAATTGATTTAAGTTGAAAATGCCGCCGTATGCCTTACTAGGCTGTTCTTTCATTTTTATTTTCATCGGTAATACATCGCGTCCTGTTAGAGACCGATTTAAAATATTGGTTCTGTGGTAGGTAATACAACAGAACAGGAATAAAGAAAATCACGACCCACCGCCACCCATTCCGGATCGAGTCTTCGAGAGATCGTTATAATCACATTACCCGCACCTCTCGCTGCAACACCGTTTTTATGATGGCTTAATTCTCATGTGAAAATAACGCTGATAAAAGAATCAATCTGATTTGTAAAAATAAACGTTTGTTATGCTTGTGCTGCGTTATCAGTAAGTAATCTATTTACAGGGAGTATGTACTATTATTGGCATTAGCACAGGAGCTTCACTGAAACCAATGCAAAGCCAAATAAAAAAATTATTAATAATTCTAATTAATTCTTTATTTTATATAGAAGATTGACCATGCTTTTACGCTAAAGATATCGAAATAATCCGAGATTGACGTACGAGGATCGTTCGAAATGTACGTGGCCTAACAAAGAAAACGCAAGTTTTTTGGGCAAAAAATCATTTTAGTTTTCAATATAGTTTTCTGCTCGCTCAACGCACTTATTCCAAAGATGCTCTAAAGCAGCAATGCCGTTTTTGTAGGTCGATAAACCCAAGTCCTCAAAATAGCTATTTACAGCAGCGATTACATCGGAATTGAATGAAAATCTTTTACCGCCGAGCAATTTTTTCAGGTTTGGAAATAGATAAAAATCGTTGGGACCAAAATCTGGCAAATAGGGCGAATGAGGCACTTATTCGGATCCCAATCCATGAATTTTGGCCATGGCGATTGCAGACAGGTGCGTTATCTTGATGGAAAAGCACTTTTCTTTTCGCCAAATCAAGCCTTTTCTTTTTGATTTTGTCGCTCAATTGCTGCAACAAATTGGCATAATACTCACGATTTATTTTTTTTTTCCTTTTTCCAAGTAGTCGACGAAGGTAATTCCACGAGAATCCCAAAATACAGTTGCCATAACCTTTTTGTGTTCATTGTTTGGACTGTTCTTTGGTTTCGGGAGTGTAATGGTGGACCCAGGTTTCATCGACGTTATGAAACGGCGCAAAAAGTCCTTCGGATTGCGGCGAAAACGTTCCAAAAGGTCGCGAGAAACAATCAAACGATTCAGTTTTTGCTCCGGTGTGAGCAAACGCGGCACCCAACGGGTGGAGTAATTTTTTATTTCCAATTCTTCAGTTAAAATTCTATGCACACTGTCATTTGGGATGCCCACTATGTCTGCTATCTCGCGTATTTTTACTCGACTGTCATCCAATACGATACGGAAGAGTTTTTCGGTCACTTCGGCGCACTATCAAACACAAACTAATTCACAGATCGCTGTATACTATCGTATTACGTGCAAAATGTATGGCTGTAATGGCTGTCGTGACTTGATTCGCACTCGTATTGATCATCGTAACCCAGTGGCGTAGCTAGATATGAAGGTCCTGGACTTAGAATTTTTGGGGCATCGTTTCCTGAATTCGACATCATCTTTAATAGCCATAGCGGAATAATTGAACCAGTGACTCGCAAAATGGGTGCTGCGGCACTCTTGTTGTTTGCTGTTTATTTTCCAAGGGTGTCGCAATTTTTTAAATCTTCTGCCTTAATTGTTGAACTAAATTAAATAACTACGCAAATAAATTTGTTAATAATTTATTATTTGTTGTTTAGTAATGTTGATAGGTACTTTAAGTGCAATATGCACATCGGCAATTGTACCTGTATTATAGTTCGTGTTGTGCGATAAGCGTGTTCAGACTTTGTTTTTGTTTATATTTTTTTTGTACCATAATTAATACAACGGCAACAACCAAATTTATTAAAAAAAAAAGAAAGAAACTCCAGATAATGATATACATAATATGAATGAAGAAATAGTGACATACAACAATGATAATTCTCAAACAAGCCGTAAAACTAAATCAAACAAACATCTGGAAAAATGTTTAGAAATGAGGTTTACATGCTAATAATTTTTTGGGGGATTCAAAAAATTTAAGAACATAATAACAGCGAAATAAAAATTATTTCAAAATTTTGGATATTTTCCAAAAGAATTTGCTGAAAAATTGGCGATACTATTTTTTTTTAACTTTGTAAGTTTATAGAGTTAGAGCTACAAAATTTACTTTGGGTCTTAGCCGGCGAATTTTTTTTGTGACGTCTCATGCATTTTTGAATATCGAAAATGCATGCCTTTTTAAAGGACAGAGGACAACAAAATATTTTTGTTTATGCTAAATTGCTTGCGAAGTGATAATACAATGAGAATCAGAACTTAATTTTTAGGTGCAGCAATGTTTAGGAGAGTGAATTTCCCTCCTTTTCTAAATTTTGGGTGATGAATTTGCTGTCGTTTCGGATTTTCTTTAATACCAAGGAATCTGTTTCCAAAAAAATTGGCTAGCTAAATCAAGGTGGATAATGCAGAGTAGGGCCATCAATATTATGGCAACCGGGCTACTGTCTGAATCATCGTCCGGTACAGAGGTAACATTGTTACCGTATAAAAGCTGTTGAGTGGTTGAGCGTGTGTCTAGCTGCTATGGAATTTTGTTACCGTTACTGCTAGAAATGTTGTCTGTGATTCCACTCTACTGTTTCTTTGAACTTATATTTACTGCAACTTATATGATATAGCATTTTACTTGATTTTTTGTTTTAATCTTTTTGTTTACTACATATAAAGATGTATTCCTAAAACTTTGATTTTTTTTATTCAGCCGCAAAACGTTTGAGATTGTAGACGCTTGTTAGGGACTTATGCTTAAACGCACCACTGTTGTTAGTGCCACAACGTTGTGCATAAATGCTTTTGGAAATATAAAATGTAAAACCTTCAAAGTATAGGAAATTTCACCTGAAGTGCTCTTTTAAGCTTTTTAACATGTGATAAAAAATTTAGCAATTCTTTGATTGATATTACGTTGGAGTAGCGCGGGGTATTACACGCAGTTTGTAAATCGCTTAACAGCTTGTAACTTCGTTACTAATAAAGATATCGAAATAAACTTAGTTTTTGTTTTAAATGGGGGTTGTATAGTTTAAAATGCCGTATACCAAAATGATACACGCTATACATATATTTTTAGATATTTGAAATTGGTGCTAAAAATTCTTTATGGTGATACACCTAAATCGAATTTTGAAGTGCACATCTTTTTAAATATTTAAATATATATTTTAATAAAGCAGGCTGTGACTTATGTAAAATCACTGACTACTGCTTAAGAAATGTAAAACAAATGTCACTTGCCTTTAAAAGTGCACCAAAGCCGACTTGCCCCACCAAACTTCATTAAAACGTGTGAAAACGTAATTCTTTTTATAGAAACTAAAGAGTTGCAGTAAATAGTTGAAAACTGCACTGAAACCGCTTTACAATGATATGCTGAACTTTCCTTGTCGTTTTAAATTAGCCTATGAAAAAAATGAAGCAGTTTAAACTAAAATAATAAAAGAATGAAAAACTTATTCGTAAACTACAAATAAGTTATTTTCAGACGTCAAGAACGATTTTTTGTCGTCATAAATTGTTCTTTTGACGTCAATAAATGAATTTTTGGCTACAGAAAATGCTGCCACCTAACGGGCTACTTATGGTTGCATTAAATTAGAACTATACTGCAAATATTGACCAATAGGTCAAGAGGCGCACGTCCATCCGCTTCGGCTTGTTAAAGTACACTGGACAATAATTAATAATAATGTGGCATGCGCACTAGGGTGAATTGGCAATGCGTGTATCATAAAATCACAACATAAGTCCTTGGGATGAAACGTACAATTATCCTTTGGTATATACCGTATACACCAAGTATAAAGTGCACTATTGTGGGAACTAAATCAAACATGGGCAACTAATTGGGTATGATGACCGATGAAGACTTCGCTTCTACGCCAACTGTACTTTACGATGGCAGCATTTTGTGCCAATCGGTTTTCCAAATTCCTACATTAAAGAAATAATTTTCAGACGTCAAAAAACAATTTTGTTGTCGTAACATAAAGTTTTTTGAAAAATTTCAAAATTTTGGAGTGATGTCATTGCGATCGTTTTTATATTTTCAAAATTAATTATATTTCATGGTATAGTACCCTTGAAGGGCTACCAAACAAGATGTAATTGATTCCAATCAGATAACTGGTTTTTGAGTAAATGGGCGTTGAAGTCGAAATGTTCAAAAATTCGTAGCGGCCGCCATTTTAAAGCTAGAGAGTTCGGTAAAAAATTGTTTGATTTGTCCTAAGGCCTTCTTTAATCTCCACTATTAAAATTTCCAAAATTCAGTTTCTGAAAAAATGCTACCAAAAAAACATGTCTAACTTCCGCTTCCGGTTTCGTTTTTTTTTTAAAGCTTATTTTGTCGGTGAATTTTTGATACATCCCCTCATTCCAAAGCACATCAAAATCGGTTCAGCCGTTCCGGAGATATGGAGCGTAGCACACCCACCCAGCCACCCACAGACAGACATTTTTTAAAAATTACTTTTTTGGGGTCCATGGACCCCCCCCCCCAACTACTTCCGTTAAAATCTCAACTTTGAAATTTTGCATGAAATCAATACTTCTCTATACTGAAAGTATAGGAAAGTAAAAAGTATAAATGCATAAGCGTATTAATACCCTTTTGGTGCCTATAAAATTTTCATATTTTAAAATTTCCCTAAATGTTAGAAAAACGCAATTTAAGGACTATTTTGGGAATCTATTTTACTGCTATTTGGAAATTTTCAAAATTTAACATCCATACTTTAGTAGGTAATATAACAAGGAAAAATAACGTACATTATTTTAAGCCTTCTGGACATAAAAATGCTTTACAGTAATATAAAGCTAAGATAAAACAGAGCTTGCGTGCTGGTATGTGATAAAATGTATTCCTTGTATGAAGTACTTACTTTAATTCATGCGATAAGCAGTAATGCAAAATATCGAAGAATCTTATCTCCCGACCGCAGGCTCGCTTATGCAAACGCACAAAGACAAACAAATCTCGGCGTTTTGCACAGAATTATGCATTGCCCCCTGACCTTGCAGAAACGTATATGCAAGGCAGGTATGCAGCTTGTACTGGCGAGCAATGTCCTGGGCCGTTTCGCTGTTTATTATAGGCCTCGCATATGTATTATATAAAAACGGCGTATTATTGCCGTAAAAACATTAAACTAGTGTTTGGTTGTACCATTCCGGTATGAAAATTAATAAAATTGTAATAGAAATCAGCCTCTATACAATTAACAAGAATCAAATTTTTAATTATTCCTAATTTTTCCTACTTCCTTCTAGTATAGTCAGTATGGGAATATATTGAGAATAAGAATTGGCTAAAATTGGTAAGTCGTTTTCATTCTTTTGAATGATGTTCAGATCATCAATGAATAGCAGTACGTTGAGGGTTTTATTTTTGTTTAATGGTATTCCAGAGGTTATATACCGTCTGTCTATAAAGTACCCCCCCCCCTAACTAACTTTTAAACGACTTGATATTTTGCCACAACATTTGGTGTGTTTTAATGGGAAATTAAATACTATTTTTAGCCAAAAATTAAATTTTGTATCATTCAAAATGGCGGCTGGGCGCTATTTAAAATTTTTTTTAAACAGAAAGGGGGGTCGAGTGACACTTCATTTGAAAGGTCTTTTAGTTCTGCGTCTGATCCTAGAGTTTCAGTGAAAAATATTCAGAAATATCAGTCCAGAAACTTATGAAAATGTAAGGCAGGAATTTCATAACCGACTTTTTATGTGCCAAGAAGTGAATGGTAAACATTTCGAACACTTAATTTAATTTCTTTTTGCTTTAATTCTTAGTATTTTTAAATATACTTCTTTATCTTCAAACATTGTCATTTTGTTATGGCTGAATATTTTTCTTTGAAACTCTAGGATCAGGCGCAGAATTAAAAAACCTTTCAACTGAGGTGTCGCTCAACTCTCCTTTCCATTTAAAAAAAAATCAAAATAGCGCCCAGTTGCCATTTTGAATGATACAAAATTTAATTGTAGACTAAAAAAAGGTACTTGATTTTCCATTACAGCACACCAAATTTTGTGGTAAAATATCAAGTCGTTCAAAAGTTAGTTGGGGGGGGGGGGAGTTACTTTATGGACACAATGTACATATATACAAATATATATAAATAACCCTCAACGTACTGCTATTCGCTGATGATCTGACCACCATTCAAAAGAATAAAATCGACTTACAAAGAGCCATACACAAACAACTAGATGAGTATAGAGGTGATATCAATCCAGAAAGCAAAAATAATGGCCTTTCGCGGGAGTTCCCTCTACGTTTCAAAATTGTCCTTAATGATAAAACCTTAGAACAGGTGTCACATTTTAAATATTTAAGCTCTGACATCAGCTACGAAAAAGACAAGGGCATCGCTATAAAAGTACATAGATATCGAGCAAAATGTGGTACAGTCAAGAGAACATTAGAAAAAAAACCAAGAAAAGACACCAGAATAAAGATGTATAAAACGATGGCTGCACCAACATTAATGTATAGAAGCGAATCACAACACAAAAAGAAAGAACCAGAACACAGGCAGCTGAAATGGGATTTCTTCGTAGAGTAAAAAGATGCACAGGGCGATACAGGAGTCGGAATAAAGACATAAGGGAAGAACTGGATCGAAAGGATAGAAGATTATAAGAGAGAACGGAAACAACATGTCAACAGAATAAATGAAAACAGGCTACCAAGAGTAGTTAAAGCATAACAGCTCAGAGTAAAAAGAGACGTAAGAAGACCGATGAAAAAATGGTCATGAAGAATTATGTAAAGTCGAAACAGGCAACGTGCCTATAACGTAAAGTGAAGAAGAAGATGGGAATAAGAATAACATCTATTCTCTATTTGAATAATCAGCTCAAGGGCTTGGTGGCACCGAAGGACTGTTTCTGAGGTAGTTTTGCAATTTCTCAGGATCAAAAGGACCGCTCTATTATCGCTTGATATCTAAATGGTTTTGTTTTAGACCTCACGTTCAAGAGCTGTATTGGCACAATGAATTATTCTTACCGCTTCGGCCTGGAACGCAGTAGGGAATTTCTCTAGTGGTATACTAGAGTGTAGGTACATGTCGTTGGAGATAACTCCCTATCCGCCATGCTTAATTTTTGATGAATCAATGACAATGAATACTCCTGAAAAGAGGCTTCCCCAACATTCGTATGCTCAGAAAAGTGTTTATTAAAAATAAATTTAGGTCAATCAACCACTGCATCACGAAGAGGTGTCTTAATGACAACTTGCAACAAGCATGCGGTTGTGCCTCAAGCTTCTCCTTCACAAAGAGATCTAGATGGGGAAGCCTCTAGGCCGCCGTAGGAGTTGACATTGCACTCGTAACGCTAAGACAGGCGAGTATTTGCAAGTGCCCTATTTTGGTTGCCGCTGTATTTTGTCTGATTTTCAGCTACCAGACCAAAGCACCGTAACAGAGAATAGGTCTAGTTATGGCAGTGTACAACCATAGAGCAATCCTTTAGGCAAGTCTCTATGATTTCTCTCCATGGCGCGATTACACTTCCACATGGCCATGCATGTTTTTTTGGTTTTCACCTTTACATGACTTCCCTAATGCAGATTTTGTCGAATTTAAAGCTCAGGTATTTGACTTCATCTGAAAGTCTGATTGGAGGACTGTTTCAACATTTTATTGGTTATTTGGTCGGGACCAGGTGACTTGTTTGATTATATGGTTGGTGAGCATAGGTTTACTGCAGTCTAGCTGAGTAAACCTGGTTTTCAGATGCTGCTCATATTCCATCAGTAAGTTCTAAAACGTGTTACGTATCGTTCCCAATGACGAACACAGAGGAAACTGGTTTTTCTTATGCTCTATAACCAGCTATGAGGTTTGGCTTTTCCACAATAGAACTTCTGGAATCTTTTACTGGGGAGGGATTCGTCTTCGTTTGCTCGGTTTTGTTTTTTTTTCTTCAGAAGGTGCCAGTTTGATGTTGCCGTCTGTAGTCGCTACTATTCTCTTCCAAGCATTTATATCGCTGACCTTTTCCCTCCAATTATGTGTTCTCATTTTTCTTAGGTCCTCCGTGATGTTACCATCAGTAAAGGCTCATGGTGTGGCGTACTGGGAGGTCATTTTCAAATATTTTCCGATAAGAATGTACTTATCTATTCAAATTTTAGGTAGTCTTATATTTACCAATATTTTTACTAAAAACAAAATGATTGATCAATAATTTGCAATAATAATTTAATAAGTTATAAACTAGCAATTTTACCGAACATTTAATATAATACAACTAATTCTTCCAATTCTTCAATAGCAAAGCATGATCAAAATATATTACTTACGGTGGAGGTATTTCCCTATGTGAAAATTCTTCGTAGCCTCTAGTAACTAACCCTTTAAGTGTGTTACAACATTATTTTTAGTGCGCTAACTCATCGTATCTAAAAACCTGTAAGAGACGATTAGGACGCTCATCACGCTGGATACCGGGTTAATAATAATACTTGTCGTTCTTCTTTGGTATAATTCAGGGAACCGATGGTGTCAGTTGATGGAGTAAGCATGAATGCTACAAGGGCCAGAAGTGTCGTCCGGATGGACCATGATGGTTGCCAACTTTCTAGGTAATGGCCTAATATCGAAAGACTGTTAAATCAATAGAGATTGTATTCATCAGTGGTCGGCCCGCTCTCATCGAAAGTACGCATGATTCAGACGGTTTCGAATGGGAACATAGGCATCTCTTACCACCCCATGGTATTCCGCATGGGAACATTGAATAATTTTCAAATAACCAGGTCTAGGGATCTCAATAACCACACCTTCTTACTAGGTTCCAAGAAAATACCACTAATCAGATACATTCTACATAACCATGCCATTTTTGCGCATAGCAAGATATCACAACCCGTAACATATACGCGCTATCTGCAATTCTTTCTTGAATTTTGACCGCATATTTTTATTTCTGTATCGGGTTATGTCTATTTTTCAGCACCCTCGCCAAAGTACCATAGCTGTTTTTAGTCGACCAATTAAACTTTTAACACATTCTAAGGCATATTTACTTAATAAGATTAGAAAACTTACCATAAAGAAAAAAATATGATAAAGTAATTCACCTCGCTATAGGAAAAAAAATTTTGAAACCAGTTTTAATGTCTGATAAGGAAGTTATAAATCCAGTTCAAATAAATTAAAACTTTTTTGTTGGGAAAACGCCTGTGTTGGATTATCCGTATATAAATTAACATCCGAAGAGATATATCAGCAGATTTTTGCTGGCATTGAAAATATATGTTATTGTAAAAATTTCTATAATGAGAAATTAGTAGGCATTCTAAATGGCAATAAGCCATAAGTAAGAAAAACGAGCATGAGCCTCACGTAAAATGGATTCAGTTCGCAAAGGCCACGCACTTTTAATTTATGTTTAAGATTTTACAGCGCATTCTCGCGATAATTGGTACCATGTTTTTCATACACTTCATTTACCTTTAATGAACTGTCTACAATCATGTATATTTTACGCCGAATAAAACCGTGACATACTTGGCGGCTCTTAATGGTTTGTTTCAGTTCTCAATTCAAGTTGTGTATGAAAAAGAGTACTATAATAATGCAGCTCTTTCTCAACTTGAAGCTATAAATTATAATTGAAAACTGCATAATATTGCTGACCGTATGTTCACTTAATCTTATTAAATTGCTATACATATCACGTATTTTAAATTATTTTTTCGCTACGATCGTGCATAAAGTAAGCTTTTGCGCTTTCATTTGACAACGTAACGTTGACGTTTGCTGAGAAGCGAGCGATAAAATACTTTACGCTCGTCTCCCATGGCAGCGAGCGATAAAAATCTTTACGCGCGCTTTATTTACTTCGATTCCATAAATACGAACAAAATTAGAAAAATAGTTAATTTTTCCTGCCACTGAATGAAATTATTTTCAATAATTATACCTTTTATTGTTAATTTCTGCATAAGTCTTAAAGAAAATTATGTGTGCTCCTCAAGCGTAAAGCGCATTTTTCGCTCTCGCACTATTGCAGCTCTAGTCTTCGGCTAGCGCTGCAATTACCGTGCTGGAGCAACAAAGCCTCACTTTACGCTATAGACATACAAATAACTATTTTGACTTGCAAGACGATAAAAACAGATTTACTTTAACAAGGGCGATGCAATTTCAAAATAAAATAGAAGCATAATGTAAGCGTGCTATATAATTTTTACTCGCCGAAGGTCTTCAGTAGCTCGATCGACGCAGCCAGGTCGGATTCTCAGAAAAGTCCGTGCGGGCGTACTCATGCTTTTCATAAATATAAAAATAATAATACGAAAAAAGTATATTTACAAAACAATAAACACCTATACACGGCGCAGTTCAGCTTGTGTACAGAAACATTGCTGCTCTTCTACTCAACCGTGCTCTCAGACACAGCAAACATTCAATATTCAGAATATGATCAGTATTAACAGCAAAAGCAAGCACATATACATTATTACGTTAGCAAAGCATGATTAAAATATATTACATACTAGGGAGGTATTTCTCCCTGTAGAAGTCTAATGAATTACCAACGCTTGGACTGCTTTCCCACGATCCGCCAAGAAAGCGTCCATATTCATTGAATGTAATAGGTACGAAAATTAACGATTTCATACGTGTGCACTATAAAGCGTCGCGATTGGCCGGGGTGCTGTAACGGTATCTGGCAAGTTGTTCGCGATTTGCCGCGCTACGCGCCTGTCACGAAAATTCAAATGTCAAATGTATATTTTATTGACAACAGTTACTCTACACATTACAAATTATTAAAAGTATTTCTGATCATAGTTTGAGCAGTTTCTATTTAAAAATATTGATATTAATACACAACAAAGGTACGAAATTGTCGTTTTTTGAGTTGCGGGAAGAATATTGTACATAACTCGTTGGAAAGTGGCAAACATGCTCGTGTGATTTCCGCGTTCGGCCTGCGGCCTCGTGCTCAACATTCCCACTCCTGTGTTAAGTGCCACTTTCCATGCTCGTTATGTAATATACTATTACAGCACTAGTTCCACTTACCTACAAACCTGTAAGAGAAGAATGTTACTACGTCGGCGGCTTTTTCTTAATTGTATATGTATATGCGAGTTGCTAGGGTTGTCGCCGTTTTGCGCTTCTTAGACGTTATAACCTACATTTTTCCCAATCATTATTATGTAGGTTTCTTTTTCTCATTTTTCTTCCCCTCTTCAATTTCTGGTAATTCCAATATCCTGCGGTGTCATGCGAATGCTATTTAACACTAATTGTTTCTTGACCCTAGTTTCAACTTTCTGCGTTTGTGCATACCCACAAATGTTTCACATAAATGCACTGATAATACTTATAGTAATAGTATAAATAATTATTTACTTTAATTTACGCAGAAAAAAATAACAATTATGCAAACATTTTTCGGCAAAACTCGTTGTTTTGCAACTAGTTTTTATAATTTTTTTGGATGTTTTTTCAATTTGTGATATACTGTTGATTATTACTCTATTTCGATATATTATTCGCAAAATAATCCAATAATCATATACCACTCGTTAATTAAAAAATAATCGGGTTAAATTACTCAAATATTCGGTATAACAACAAGTTATTATAATTTAATAACTTGATTATTTTTCAATTCAGTTCTCCTATAACTGTTGATACATATAGCAATTAAAAAGTCATATTTACCGAATTTTAGCTTATTAAGAATTATGTTAGATTGACTGGGTAACGTGTAAAATGGCACTTACTTTATTTTGCAAAAAAATTTAAAAAAGCTACTTGGTATTTGATTTGTTATAAAAGATAAGACAAACGAAACGGTGACGATAAAATGTGAACTGATAACTGTGTTTTTTTTATTTTATTTTGTTTACAAATTCCAAGAAACAGACGAAACTTGTAAAGTTTCATGAACAACCAACGAACAATTTTAATTGCTGCGCCAACCCTTTACGAGCACTGTAATGTTTAATAAAATGCTTTGTTTCGTCGGTATCGCAACAGTTTTACGGTGTCTTTAACAAAAAGCAGTCTGGCACAAGAATTTTAACAGGCGATAGATAGGATAAAGATTCCATGTGAGAATGCCGATACAGAAGCTTCTGCATGGTCGGCACCGAAAATACTCCGCATATTTTGAAACTGAGGAATTTTTGAACATTCTGTCAGGATTCGAAACGAGTATCAGAATTCCACAGGTTTTACATTCGTTTAGTTGATGTGTTTGGAGATAAAAATTAAAAAAATCTTAAATGTCGGTAGAAGCTCATAGCAAAGTAATTTTTTAACACGAAAGATTTCGCAGTTTTTTACTAAATTCCAAGAAGGAATGGTATCGGACAAGCTAAAATAGAAGCAGCTACATTAAAATTGGTTTCGCATAAATTTTACAAATTAATGGAAATGAATGCTTCATCCTGCAAGTCATATTTTTAACTACGTAGGTATCTAAAGAAATTAAAATAACTTTACAATAAAAGTTAATAAATTGTGCTATTATGTCGTGTTATTACGGAACCATCTTCCCTAAACCATTCAATGTTTTGAATCAATTGCACCATCAAATAGACTACAAAGTTACGAAAAAATATTACCTTTTATGAAAATTATCTGTTATCGTGCTCAAGAACAAAATTAAAATCAATAATTTGCGAAAAATTCCGCATATCTTCGATTGCAGTGACAAACTTTAACAAACTATTGGTAAATTCAGTTAAGTTTATTGTTGTAATAAGCAAAATTCGTTTAATACAAAAATTTGCGTAGTTACACTTTAATATTCTAAGTAAAACACGGTTTACTTAAACAAAGCGGTGCAATACATAAATGAATATGTAACCACCGAAAGCTTTAACAGATCGGCCGATGCTGTTAGGTGTCATTCTCGAAACATACCGTGCAGGCCTACTCTAGTTAGGTATTCTCGTAACTACGTACAATACTTTTAGATCCATCAAACGTTTATTATTCTATTGTATACTACTACATTAGCAAAGCACGATCAAAACATGTTATTTACGGGGGATGTATTTTCATGTATGGAAATCTCACGTAACCTCTAGTACTTAACCCCCTAAGTGTACCACAACATTATCTTCAGTGCACCAACTCAACTTACTTAAAAACCTTTAAGAGAAGGATGGGACTACCGTTTTGGATCCGCCACTCCTAAAAGACAAGAGCCACATAGATTTGTGGAAAATGGGCATCCCACTATTTCATAATATAGGTTTCCGGTCACTGAGTGCGTTAGCTTGTGCGTGCATGGGTCATGCGTGGTTGCGTGCGCGGTTGCGTGCGTGGTTGCGTGCGTAGTTGCGTGCGTAGTTGCGCGCGGTTTCGTACGTGTTTGCGTGCGCGGGGCGTGCGTGGTTGCGTGGGTGAGTGCGTAGGTGCGTATTTCGTACGTGGGTGCGTGCGTGCGGGAAAATGAAATTAGTCTGTCAAAAAAAGGAGTGTCGGGAGCGAAGCTATATTTTAATAAAGACGCGCTTGAAAAAGATTCGTCTCGTCTTTGGTCGTTTACATGAACAGTTTAATTGAGTAATTGCCAAAAAAAATATCAGTTTTTTGGAAAAATACAATTCTCCCTACTACTCTACGGCCACCCCCGCAATTTTACGATTGGTTTCAAAAATTTACGAATTTGGACTTCAAAATTGGTATCAACATGTTAAATAACAATAGGAACACCTATTCATTGAAAAAACACTTCTGGGAGGTTTCCCTCTGGTTTACGTGAACAGTTTATTTAGATAATCGCTAAAAAGCGATCACATTATATAAGCAATTTTAGATTTCAACGAATAAATATTGTTTGCAGTTAGAAAATACCAAAAATCCAAAATTTCACAATTAAAAACCTGTTCTATTTTTAAAATTTCCAATTTTTTTTTTTAATTTTAAAATATTCAAAACATTACAAAATTTGGAAAATTTTTAAATTTTCCAAAAATTTTCAAATTGCTTAAATTTTTAAAAATAGTGAAAACCAATAAAAGTATATACAATTTTTATTATTCTCGTTATTTTTAAAATAAATACATTTTCAAAATTTTTGATAGTTTCAACAATATTCAAACATTTTCAAAACGCTTTCAAAAAATTTTTGTTAATTATTTTAAAAATTGTGAACGTATTGAAACTTTTTTGAAAGTTTTAATGTTATAAAAAATTTACAAATTTCCGAAATTTTGAACTATAATCAAATAATTCAATATTTTTCAAAAATCTTCTAAATTTTCATAAAACTGTGAAAAACGTAAAAAAATCAACATTTCAAAAAATAAAAATTATCAAAACTTTAATAAATGCGAGATAGGTCCCGTGGTGGTTGTCCGACAGCTTTTTACTCTCCTATGCTATTACTGAAGTAAGGAAAGTTATGGTTTCATGCAAAATTTTCAAATTTCAGGTTTTAGCGGAAATACGCGGTTTAGGGGTAGGAAGCCGAAAAAGTGGTTTTTAAAAAATGTCTGTCTGTGGGTGGGTGGGTTGATCGATTTTTATAAGTATTGGTGTGTGGAAGTTTTTCAGTTGCAGGTAATTCTTGGTAAGGTCGTTAATCGGAACCGAAACGGAAACGGAAATTAGACATGTTTTTTTGGTATAGATTTTTTTCTAAAACAATGTTTTGAGATTTTGAAATACATAGCGGTGTAGTGCATCTAAAGACAAATCAAACGCTTTTTTTAAATTGCTGTATCTTCAAAATAAAGGCCGCTACAAATTTTTGAAAATTTTTTCGTTAATGCCCGTTTACTCAAAAACAAAATATCCAATCAATACAAATTATTATATTATTTGATAGCCCTTGATAAGTATAATCAAGCAATACAAAAATATTTTGGAAAATATGAAACTTGTAAATATACTAGCGGCTCAAAATCTTAGACATTTTCAAAAAAAATTCCACAAAAACCGCCCGCAACTTTTTTTTTACTTTTTGAGTCGATAGAGCTTGGCATGAACTACAAATTTATTTTTTAATTATCTCTCAAATTTCACTCTGACGCCTTTCAGGAATTTTTGAAAATTTTCTCATTGGTGAATTATTTATTTAAAAACGCAAATGCCGATCGTTATTAACTTTGATCAGTTTGATAGGCTATTTGAAGTACTTTATAAGGATCTGCAAGAATAGAATTTTTAATTATTTAAAACTGAAGAAAAAAAAAGATACTTTTTATTATCATTATCGTGTTTCCTGGCAGTTACGTAATTTTAAGTACGTCTATCATATAGCTCTAGCTAAAAAAATATTTTTTTCTTTTGCTTATTTTTAATAACCCTTAAAATAAAGCTTTTACAGCGATTTTAGACCGAAATGTAAGACGCGGTCGGCTACCGTCCTACTGTCCTATGCCGCTAGCCGAAGACGCTACACGGTATTGCACAGGCTGTCGCAAGTTCAAATCGACGCTGGGGCGTTATTATTTTTTTATTTTCTTGTCTTGTTTTAATTTTTGTAAAAACAATGTTATTTACTCAATTATTGGCACGCGAACATTTAAAACGTAACGTAAACGTAACCAATGCTTTGAGTCTGCAGCGGGCTTTTACCGGCTAGATTAGATGTAAATTTACATCACTTTTTGACACAAGCAAAACAATTACGTCTTGTTTATTGTAAGGGTCTATTTTGAATAGAAGAAGAAAATAAATCGTGATTTTTTGAGTTATAAAAAAGTTTTGGTTTTAATTAAGAAAAAAAAGACCTTCGTCACTATACATCGTCGTGAACAAGGCGTGTTTGTGCTGTGCTGTGCTCTTGCCTACGTTCTTAAAGTGAATACTTAAAAAACAAACATTATTACTATTATTGACTATAAACTAAATAATTAATTGTAGTTTGTAAAAATTTAAAAACTGTGGTGTAAAGATGGATACAAATGTAAATAGTAAGGAACTAAAAGTAAGCAAACTAAAGATAGAAATTCTAAAATACGGCGTAGAAACTAAATCTTTGAAAAAATTTGAACTTGTAGACTTGCTACATAAACTTATGAGTAATAATATTATAGTGAAAACTAATTATAACAGTGATTACAGTGACAACGACTCTATCTCTGAACATACAGTAGTAGATTATACGGTTTCGCGGAGCTTCGTAAAAATTTTGAGGCGATAAAATCAGAGCTAAACGAAGCTAAATCTGAAATTGATAAATTATTTAAAACTAATAATGATTTAATTGTGGAAGTGAAAAATTTGAAGGAAAATGTAAAGGACAAAACCTTGTGTCGAACCCAAAACGAAAATATCAGTGCAGATAAGAGTCAGCATATTATAGGCAAGAAATACGACCTTCTAAATACTGTAAAGAATTTAGACAATATTTCCAAACCTACACCGCCAACATCTGTCAACAAACATAAACTGCTTATATTAGCAGATAGCCACGGCAGAAATTTTGTTAATTTTTTCAGCAGCAATTTCAAACAGGAATTTAAAGTACAAACTATATTTAAACCGAATGCATCATTCGAACAGGTTACTAGCTGCATAGGAAATCTCACTCGCGAATATACTTTATTTGATTTTGTTTTTGTTCTTGCCGGGACTAATAATAATGATTACAATAGGTTTTTGATGGAAAAAATTAACAAAGCCGTAATGGAATGCAGCAATACAAATGTAATTATTAGTACAATTCCACTAAGGTATGACTATCCGCGTTTAAACAAGGACATAATTAATTTAAATATACAGTGTAAAAAGCACATGAACAATATTCATATGCTATTGCCACAAGTAAGTGTTTTTGATATAAATAGAGAACTATTACGCAGCGACTACACTTACAGCGGACTACATTTAAATCGGTATGGTAAAAATAAAGTTATAACTAAGATCATGAACCTATTGAAGAATAAAATATCTCCCAATAATAATTTAATAACGATCGTGTGTGATACGCAGCAAGATCAAACCAACGAAAGTATAAACATTATCCCTGTCATATCAGCAATATCTACACATTCCGTAAGTGAAAATTTACAACATTGTCACAGATCTTCATCTTTGGATTTGCTGCATTCAACATCCTTTACATCCTCAACATCCTCCACATCCATGTACAGTGTGGTATCTTCAGATAATCTAGACAAATCTTTTTTAGAACAAAATTAGGCGAATCGGCCCAAATCATGCACATAAATATTCAAAGTTTAAATAGAAAAATTCCGGATCTTGAAATATTTCTCAATGATAATCATAATGTAGATGTTATATGTATTGACGAACACTGGCTCACTTCTTATCAGATTGAGTGTGTTAATATTAGCCAATTTAAAATTGTTAGTTTCTTTTCGCGCAATGTATTTCAATGTGGGGGTACTTTGATTTGTATTAAAAAACATCTAAAATTTCAAACTCTTGACTTTATTAACAGTTTTGCCACGGAAAAAGATTTTGAATGCTGTGGAATTCATCTACTAGATGCAAACATTGCTATAGCTGCTGTATACAGATCACCGTCTGGTGTTTTCCAACTTTTTTATTAACAAATTAGATTCCTTAATAAATTCACTTTCCGGTTACAGAAATATTGTCATCTGCGGTGACTTTAACGTTGATTTGTTAGTTGAGTCGAAAAATAAAACTGATTTTATTTCTGTTCTTAAATCCTACAATCTGCGACCAACAATAGACGTCCCAACACGTGTAACAAAAAACTCTAAGACATGCTTAGATAACTTTTTAACAAATTTAAATTTAAATAAAATTAAAGCCATAAATATTCCTATTGACTTTTCTGATCACGATTTGCAAATAATTCAAATAAAAAGTAACAATCAAAAATTGAACGGATCGTTTACTGTTAAACAAGAACGAAAATTTAATTGCAGAAACGTAAATACGTTTATTGGTTTAATTGGACAAGCCAACTGGCAACCAATTTACAATAACGACACTGATGTTAATGAAAAAATGACCAAATTCTATTCAATTTTTGATCATGCTTTTGACAAAGCTTTTCCGGTTGTCAAAGTAATCTATACAGAAAATAATAAAAGCTGGGTTACATTGGGCATTAAAACTTCTAGTAAAACCAAACGAGAACTTCATATAATATTACTAGGAAAGCGTTTTTACGTGGACGCTCTTATAACATCCTCTAATAATATTAGAAAGACAACTTGGAAAGTGATAGAAACGGAGATTAATAAAACTAAGGATGAGAAAGTAAATATTGCTATTAAAGAAAATGGAAATTTAATCGAAACTCCTGTAAATGTCGCAAATAAATTCAACCAACATTTTTCAGGTTTGGCTGCTAAACTACAAAAAAGCATTCCTAGTAGCTCACAAAACAACATTAAATTAAAATACATAAACAACCCGTCATCATTATTCTTAGCTCCTACTACTGGTAGTGATATAAAATCATTAATTGCAAAATTAAAAAATTCAAACTCTTTAGGAATTGTTAATGTACCCGTCAAAATTATCAAATCAGTCGCAGATCATACACACAAACCTATTTCTTACATAATTAACTGCTGTTTCGAAACCGGTGTTTTTCCGGAGCAGTTAAAAACTGCTAAAGTCATTCCTCTCCAAAAAACTAAAGATAATACAGACATTTCAAATTTTAGACCAATTTCTATACTTGCAGCATTTTCTAAATTATTTGAATTATCCATAAAAGATAGAGTTGTAGACTATTTTACACAAAATAATTACTTTTGTTCAGAACAACACGGATATCAACAGAAAAAGTCAACAATTACTGCTTTACAAAACATTTTATCAGCTACATATAAAAATATAAATAATAATAAATTAACAGCTAGTATTAATTGTGATTTGTCTAAGGCTTTCGACCTTGTTAATCACAATATTTTGTTAAATAAATTAGAACATTACGGAATACGCGGCGTTCCTTTGCAATTACTGAAATCATACTTAACAAACAGAAAACAATTTGTGCAGATCAGCAGTTATTCTAATGGAAAACGTGTCGAGTATACGTCAAACACATGCTCTGTTACATGTGGAATTCCGCAAGGTTCCATTTTGGGACCTCTGTTGTTCGTAATTTTTGTAAATAATCTACCATACAACATAGACGGTCTAGTAACTATGTACGCAGATGATACAAGTATTGTTGTCTCTGCAGAGAGTCCGAAGGAATTAGAGTCCAAATTAATTATTACTATGCAACAAGCTACAACTTGGTTTAATAACAATAAATTATTAGTAAATGTTGAGAAAACAAAAAAAAATTGATATGAACAGCATAACTTTTCAGAACAAAAAGATCAAATTCGTGGATAAATGTAAACTTTTGGGCGTTCATATAGATGAAAATTTAAAATGGCAAACACACTATAAAATACTTAAATTTAAATTAAATAGAGCAATATTTGCCATTCGAAGATTGCAATCAGTCTGCAGCACCTCAACACTAAGGACAATTTATTTTGCCTATTTTGAATCAATACTACGATATGCAATTTTATTCTGGGGGAATTCACAATATCTACCCGAAATATTAAAAACTCAAAAAAAAGTTATTCGCATTCTTACTAATATTGGTAAGCGCGATTCATGCAGACAGATCTATGTACAAGTTGGAATAATGTCGGCGGTAAGTCTGTTTATTTACGAAAGTATTGTATTTGTTTTTAAAAATAAGTCACTTTTCAATAGTAATCATGAAGTTCACGAATACAATACTCGCAGCAATTACTTAAGAACACAGCATTCAAATAACAATGTTCAGTTCACGTCATTTTTAAGTAATTCTGTGAAATTCTACAACAAATTAGAAAATGAATAAAAATTATCACAAATGAGAACATCTTTAAGCGTAAATTAAAAACGATGCTGTTATCTAAATCTTTTTATTCGGTAGGGGAATTCTTAACAAATTTAAAAAAAAAAATTAATTTATGTACCAAGTACCAATTGAATATCATATATTGTCAATCAAGCTGTGATATAAATTTGATAAGATGTGATAAAGTGTGATGTATTATAAGACATTTTTGTTGTATTGTATTTATGTTATTGTTGTTCTGTTATTTACGCAAGTTTATGCGACGTGATATTACATTTAATTATTTTCTTGCAATATTTATTCATGTATTTGTATTGGTATTTATTGATACCCATGTAATTATATTCTACGCTATGTGCCAAATGAATAAAAATCTATCTATCTATCTATGTCACAAACTGTGATTTTATACCTCACGTCATGATACGCCACTGTTTTATAAAATTAAATTAAAAGAAAAGTATTTAGTTTAAAATCAACATTTGATTTCACAATCGGATAGCCTAAAATATGAACTTGTAGGTTTTACTAACACTTAGAACAAAATGTTAGGGGTATTCAGTAACAGTCACCGTATTGTCCTCCATTGTTCCTCTGTAATAAACCCATACTTAGCAGTTCTAATTTACATACATTTATCTCGGTTCCGCAGTATTGTAGTTTCTGCGAGTTTATTATGATCATGTTTGAGCTCGTTATGCAGCTACTAGGGTTAGTGTCAAAGAACTAACTGTATAAAATGTCCAGTTTTAATACTATACGTGTCTGTGGTATGTCGGTATTGTATTTGATGTCGAGAGTGTGAGTGAGTTTTATCAGAAATTAGAAATGTTTCCGTTTTTCATTTTATGAACTCACAGTTTTTTATCTTTCTCTCCCATACTTCCAGTATAGAAAGAAGTGATAATACGAAAAATTTACGTTTCGAGATTTAAATGGAAACTCACGCTTTCGATTTTAAGGAAATTAGAAACTGCTTTCTTTTTAAATGTCTCTGTGGGTGATTCGTTCCCTCATATTTCCGGAAGAGATAATCCGATTTTAAGAAAATGTGAAAGATGGAAGTTCGTCAAAGGTAGTAAAATAATAAGCTTAAAATAAATCCGTAAGCATAAGTTTGATTGGTACTTATTATTTTTTAACAAACAATTTTGTTAGAAGGTATGTTTAAATTTGGCAAAGTTGGTAAGTTTGAAGCTGTTAAGTAAGCTAAGACGAAATTTTACTTAGCGCAATTCGTTTCTGAGTTATGAATAAAAAACGAAAAAAATGGATTTTCTTTCTTTGTCTGTAACTGTAACTTTTTTGTTACGGTAAAAAACTTACTTTTCTTAGCAAACATAAAACTATAAATTTAACACTATTCTTCATTTGTATTTACGCTGGTCATCTAGATACTGTTATAATAGGTACACTGGTACACCAATTTAAAATTTTTGTCAATTATTTAAACTGTGCCAGCTGAGTAATAGATATTTATTATACAAGGGAAAAAAGTAATAGATTTTAGCTCGAGGTGTCTGTTTGTCTCCCGACGCGAAGCGGAGGGAGACACTCACACCGAGAGCTAAAATCTTACTTTTTTCCTGTGTATAATACATTATTTTTTTCTGTGACGGGAAAAAATGCAATATATTGAAAAACATATACAATAAAGTCGGAAAATTGGTCAACGTGGAATTTGAATTTTTAAACTAGTAAGCTGTTGTAGCGGGGAAAAAAGTAATTACTTTTTTCACACGTGGTAAAAAAGTAATCACTTTTTTCCCCGGGTAGAGGGAAAAAAGTAATTTCATGAAAAGTGTCAAAAAGTGACACTTTAGTACCTGTCAAGAGTGACAAAATGTTCAACTTTTTTCCCGTCGCAGAAAAAATTTAAAAATTCGATGCGAGTAACGTCAGCCATGTTTTTGAACAAAAGTTCATAGGAATCAGCACGGATGGCGCTACGGCGATAGGCATTTGGCGCGTTAATTTAAAACTTTTAACAAATTTCGCACATACATAAGAGATTAGTTGCACACAAACCCACGAGCAAGTAATGCTGAGAAATAATTTTATGCGAGAAATCAATAATTCTGCTAGTACAGTCCTGTAAAGAAAAATATATGCACGTCAACAAAACGCATGTGACGCTACCTGTTTATCTTTAATAGAACCATCAGCAATTAAATTCAAATTTAGAATGACTAGCGCCTCTAGCGTCAAAAACAAAAAGGTGCCACGGCGGCGTGCTCTTAATGTTTATGGTTTCCTAGCGGATGTTTGCAAACATCCCGCCGCCTATTAGACCAGTGGCGTAAGAAGCAAGGAGGGGGGGGGGGCAAGAGAGGCCAGGCCCCGATTGACATCTGAAGCAGGCGGCTCAATGCCTCTTTAAAAAAGCCTTGATAAAAAAATCATTTAAGACATTTGTATTTTAAACCCAACTATATTAATAGCAATTTTTTTTATGCAAACACTATCTCATGTTTTAGGTTGTACATTCATTAGTGCAAAAAAAGTACCTACCGGAAATCGGCCATGTGTTGTTGGTTAGGTTAGAATAGGATTTTCGGCTCCTCCTAGAAAAAAGTACTTCATGCGCCACTAAATTAGACAAAAAAAAAACGTACAACCAAAAAAAAAGATCTCTGTCGACTCAAGTTTCGTATTTGCATGTAAAAATGAACCGGCGGAATTATACGACATTAAAGCGCTTACGTTCAGAGTACAAAGATCCATTTTTAAAGTCCATAGTTTGAACACTATTCGCGTTTGTGTATTAGATGAAATAATAAAGATAACTTGATCATAAAATAAATGAAAGTCACAGGCTCGTGACATACCTGATACAATTTTAATTACAGTATTTTTTTAACTTTTAAGTCTTTGTTAAAAATAAATTAGAAACGTATATTATGCAACGAATCTATAATGATAGCTATTAATACACGAGTGAGATTATGACACGAGCGGCAGCGAGTGCCGTAATTTAAACGAGTGTATTAATAGCCAGTATATAAGAGTTGCATACACTATTTTTTCTACGACTAGTTAATTAAACAAAATATTCATTAAAAAAATTTATTTAAACATTATACTTAAAAAAAACTCGATCTGTTTTGCGATGTTAACTAAGAAGTGATAACAACTCCTGTAACCATGATTATCCAAAACAATGATTTGCTGCTATTGGTCAGTTAGGGTCATTTCGTAATGAAAATCTGTATCGAAATGGGTATCATTATAGTATAGGCAGCGCACACTTAATAAGTAAATTAAAACATGGGAGTAGAAAAAGTGTTTTATGAAGTTGAAGTTGAGGTAGAATTATCTATTAGATCTAATAAAATGCTAATATGCGCCTTATGAGAAAAAAACAGACCTAGTGATGATTAAAAAAATAAATCGTCGTGTGACAATATCAAATGGTTAAAGGAATTATGCGTAAAAACGCACCCATGTCTTTAAATTTTTACTATTAGTTAGTTGCAATAAAAAAAGAAAATCTATTTTTTCCTTTTTTATTCATACCTCAAAAACAAACTGTGTTAAATTTCTTATTACATTATTAAACAGGACCATATATTTACAACTTTGCCAAATGTGAACCTACCTTCTATCTCTGACAGAAAGCGAGACCGCCATAGTGTGCCTCGAAAACTAATTACCCTGTGTATATGTATAATTTGAATTCTTTTTAAATAACAATATGTGCGTGTACCTGTAGGTGCGTGCGTGTGCACAACTCAGACGCCTTACCGCAGAAAAAGAACTAATGTAGGTTTAAAATATAATTATTACACTCGGAGAAAACCGCAAAGAAATGAGGTGGGTTTGCCTCAAAAATTAAGGGTGAGAAGGGGTGTTATATTTCACTGTAAGTGCTTTAAAAAAAGAAGCATAGATTAGAGCCCTGCACTGGCCGATTTCTTTCAGTCCGGCTCGCTCGAAGCCGGTGGATAGCTTTACATGTCCGGCTTGGCCCACCCGACTCCAAATCAATAAAATTTTTATTTGATTCATATGAGCCGGCTTAACTGATCGGCTTACCCGTCTCGCCTAAGTTTTTCACCTATCCACTCGCCAGGCCCGGCTTGTTGCGTGCAGTGGCATTATTTAGTTAATGTTGGCCATTTTTAAATGAAAAACATTCTCACTGGTTGCTGTTATTTTTTATTAAAACAAACGGCAGTAAAATTGTTAGTTCATGCAATCCAATGTATTTACGACTTTAAAACATAATTTAAAATATTCAGATTTCTTCCTTACGAAACTGCACGCTATAATCAATAGCCAATTTGTAAACAGTTTTGAGTTCCCTTTGACATTTGCCGGCATATAAACTCTACCGGCATCGTCCCAAACGAATGGTTCTATTTCAATGCGCTTTAGAATGTAGGGGTGTATCAAATATGCATCGCTGAAATAATCTTTAGAAAAATCCGAAACTGGAAGCGGAAGTGGTTATAAGACACATTTTCTTGGTAGCATTATTTTCGGAAAACGATTTTTTTAAACCAGAAGCGGGAATCTTATAAAAGAGTTTAGGGCAAATTTAACCCTTTTTTTTCGAACTTTCTAGCTTTAAATTGGAGGCCGCTACGATTTTTTGAAACTTGACGCCCTCTGTGAATTTTTGAAAATTTGTGCTTTAACGCGTATTTACTAAAAAATGAGTTATCAGATCAGGATGAAATTCGATATTGAATATGCCTTAGAGGCACACAATGTTTTAAGCTACGAAAATTATTGAAACTAATAAAATTGCAAAGTGAAAAAATATCAAAATTTTGACTTTAGCCAAAAAGTACTGCTCGAAAACTGGCCACACGATTTTATAGGCTTATAGAGCTCATAAGCTAAGGATGAGGCACAATTTAGTTGGTGTCCCAGTTCGCTAGTTTGTCTGTGACGCCTTCTATGAAATTTTGAGCATCGAAAAATCATTCATCTTTGTTTAATCGGTAATAACAAAATTCTGTTTACGCTAAGTTGCTCATAAGTGATAGTAGAACAAAAGTCACTATTTATTAACAATTTTATTTAATTTTTTAATAACACAAAATTCTCTATGATTTTATAAATTTAAGCCATATAATCAAAGTGTAAAAAATATTTATTGTTAAAATTTACATTTCTTTAAACCATTTAAACAAAGATAAGGAGTAAAAACGATAAAAAAATAAATGTTTATTATTTTTTTTCCAAATCTCATAAATAACGCTGTTTTTAAAAGTATCATGAAACATAAAAAAATATAGTGCTTTGTTACATATCATTTAAACAATTGTTAATTTAAAAGATGTAAATTTCAACAATAATTAATGTTTTGTTTCAACTTTGTTTATATGGCTTAAGTTAATAAAAATTAAATAGAATTTTATGTGTTATCGAAAAAATAAATAAAAATGTTATTAACAAGTTGTTTATAGCAAAAATTGGATGTCATAATTTTTACCAGAAACGTTATTCAAATATTCATATAGTATAGAAAGTGGTAAAAACAACGATTGGAATTTATTTTTTAAACCTAATTTTATTTCTGTTCCCAAAGTAACCATACTGTTTTACATTAAAAACTACATCTGATGTGTTTTTTAGATATTACAACCACTTTCCATAAAAATAAAAAAATCTTTTTAAAAACTTAAATAGATGCATAGCGGCAAGCCATGACTTGGACGAGTGAAACCATTCATTGTTTTGATATTAAATAATTATTATTATGCTTAATCTGGCAATGATTATTAATAGCTATATGTGCAACTAGCGCACAAGAATAAAAAATTATTCAATGGCGCTAAAGGCATTATTTGCACGGGTTGCACACAATATTTTTTCTACAACTGTATTCAAATAAAAGAAATCGAGGTAAAATCATTTTTTATGTAATTGCAAAAGAAAAGAAATTGTTGACGTTGCTCAAGTACTTCTTAAAAGTTTGATTTTACCAACATTTGACAGTCGCCAAAGTGTCACTTTTACTGCCTAGGCAGTAAAAAACTTTTGTTTTGACATTCACAACAAGCAGAATGACATTTATGAAATTTTAAATATCAAATTTGTTCCAACATAATGGCTACGATGATAACTATAACATTAAATATGATCACAAAATTAATGCTAAATCTAAAAATGCGGCGAAAAAATTATATGTTAACATGGCAAAATGCAGATTTACTGCCTTGGCTGGATTCACAGCCTCAGCCGCGCTCGTCTATAAAACGCCAGCCACGGCAGTAAAGCTACTTTTTTGCTTTGTTAAACAAATAACTATTAGCGCACGCTGCTGCCATGGGCAACGTTAAAAAAGTTACTTTTTTCACGCTGCTACGGGTAACGTTAATAAACAGCCACCGTTAAAAAAAGACGTATTTTGACAAACACAAACTAACCTGAAAAAATTACAAGGGTTTTTCTCATTTTTATGGAAACTAATTGTAGAATTATTAAAAATAAATTATGCATGCCATGCAGTATTTAATCCTGGACAAATTATTCTTGTACTATTTTTCTCTAAAATAATTAAGGGAGGCAATTTGCAATTGAATTCTACATTCTAAACTGTTTTTCACATTTTTCAGAAAAATTGTTGTAAACGTTTAAAACTGTATTATGGATAAAATGCAAAGTTTAATGGTGAATTTTGCTCTAAAATAATTAGGGAAACCAACAGTGGCGCAGGAAGCGAGAGGGGGAGCAGGCTCCTTCTGACATCTGAAGCAGGGGACACAGCGCCCTTTTGAACCTTGATAAAAAAATCATTTAACACGTTTGTATTTTACACCAACTATATTAATAGAAACTTTTGTATGCAGATACTAGCCCATTGTTTTAGGTTGTACATTCATTAGTCAAATAAAAATTTCTACCGAAAATCGTGCATGTGTTGTTGGTTAGGTTAGATAACGGATTTTAGCAAGAAAAATTAAGCTACTAGAAACATTGGTTCCTAGTGGCGTAAGAAATACTTTTTTCTCGAGCGGTGAGAATCCTAATCTAACCTAACCAACAACACATGCACGATTTTCGGTAGAAATTGTTAAGTTTCAAATATAAATAGTGTGTATTATTCTAAACCTGACAAACAGATTTTGTTTTGTCATTGGTGGCACCTAAGACTTTAATACTGAAATACACTTGAAAGCATGATGAGTCACTACATCTAAAGTATATTAAAGTTCAGGCAAAGTGCTTTTCTTCATTTTTCATTATTTTGTTTGTTAAATTATCAACAGCAATACTACATGTAAATGAAAACATTATCCATAATTCTATCGCTTCATTAACAACGAAATTGTGTTGTTGCTAGGCAACATCACGAGTCCAAAGGACGAGTGATATTACCGTGCATCAACACAATTGAGTTCGTTAATGAAAGACGAAAATATTGATAATATTTAATTCACCAGTAGTATTTTTTAGAATATTTCACAAACAAAAAAATTAAATTATTACTTAGCATAATTATTTGTTATGTACTAACGTATGTACGTTATATAACTATTAAATGCAAAAATAAAAATAAAATTGTTCATGTGTTGCTATGGTTGTACACTATCGACAACACCGGAGCGAAACAAGTCGCTGGTACTTTCCCATACCTTTTACGTTTTAAATATTTTTGCGTCAAAAAGTGATGGAAATTTACATCAAGTCATCTCCAGCTCGCACAAGCCCGCTGCAGACTCAAGTCGTTGGTTACGTATGGACGGAACAAGCGCCTACTACGTAAAAGGCGCTAAGATAGTTAATGGCCGGTTATAACAACTTTATTTATAGAGTTATCAAAAGTATGCAAATAATAAAAAGAATTTTTGTATTAGAGCTAATTGATAGACGTAGTTAAAATTACGTAACTAACAGAGAACACGTTGTTGATATTGAAAAGTATCGTTTTCTTCCTTAGTTTTTAAAATAGTTAAAAATTCTCGCTAATCCTAATAAAGTACTTCAAATAGTCTATCGAACTGATTTTGCAAGTTTTGCAAGTTGTATTGGCTCAGAAAGTCAAAAGAAAGTGGTGTGGCAGTTTTTGATGAATAATTTTTTGAAAATGTCTTAGATTTTGGGCCGCTAGTCTATTCACAATTTTAATATTTGCGAAAATATTTTTACATTACTTGATTAAACTTGTTAAGGGATATCAAATATTATGAAAATTGTATTGACTGGCTGTTTTGTTTTGGAGTAATCAGGCATTAAATTTAAAATTTTCAAAAATTCGTAGCGGCCTTCATTTTAAAGATACAGCATTTGTTAACAAAACATTTGATTTGTCTTTTGTTGCGCTACAACTCTGTGTATTCAAAATTTCAAAAAAATGTTTAGAAAACATCTATACCAAGAAAACGGGTCTAATCTACGTTTCCGGTTCCGGTTCCGATTAACAGCCTTACAAAGAACTACCTGTAACTAAAAAACTACCACACACCAAATCTTATAGAAATCGGTTAAAGGGTTCTGGAGATATAAGGAAACGAACACACCCACGCACCCACCCACAGACAGACTTTTTTTTAAATCACTTTTTTGGGTTCCTTTAACCCCAAAACGCCTATTTCCGTTAAAATCTGAAATTCGACAAATTGCATAAAATCATAACTTTCCTTACTTCAATAGAAGAAGTATAGGAAAGTAAAAGGATTATCGCAGCTAGTCGGGGTCTAATTGGTCAGGAACATGAAAATAAACGGCTGCCATTGGATGTTACAATGCAAGTGGAATATTCAAGAACAGTGATGCATGTTTGACGCCTTTTTCGTCTCTCTTTTAAATTCGAATGGAACCTTTCAATTAACATAAAAACGAGAAATGTAGGCTACCTTACCATTTTATTTCCTTCGGTGTAGCGTTCAGGTTTTATTCTGGAATACTTGACGTTTAAAAAATAACAACACGAAGACAAAAGGCACCAGTTTATTTAGTAAACGTGTCCTGTTTTGTTTCACTGCAAAGTAAATACGGCGAGTGTGGGCAGAACGTCTTTTTATTTCAGCGATTTTATTTGCAAGTCAAGATTCCTACCTGCTGATTCCGATTATTTTCGCAGTTAAAATGATGCTATTTATTGAAGGGTCCTAATAAGGAGTGTTCGAGCAAGTGTTTATCAAAAACCAGTAAAATTATTGTCACCAAGCATATTTTGTTTGTCTTCAACATTAATTTACGGTATTTGATGTTATTTGACAACGATTTTTATAATATTTAGTTTGTAGTACCGATGCTTTTAAAATAATTCTGTAAGTTTTATATTTAATAGATTTTAGCCTCTATTTGTATATTGTATTTAAATATATATTCCTATTTTTTAAGATACGTCGTAATTTATTAACCTGTTTGTGTGGGTTCGTAACACAATGTCGCATTCTTGTATCTGCGTCCAACGCACAACGGGAACTTCATGATTTATATTGAGCAAGATGCAGCGAAAAACATTCTTCCTTACAATTTTATTCGTGCTGTTTAATTAGTTTGTAGTGTAGGACTGAAGTGTAATCTGATACGCTATAATAAATTGTAGGAATATTCGAAAGCAGACGGGACCAAGAAATAGAATTCATACGTTTTCTTATCAAACATTCCGAAATGACAACATGTTTTGAACTTTTCAATGTAGTATACGTATAGGTATAAGCATAGTCTTCTTTTAGTTTTTGTTACCTTGGAAACGGCGAAGAAAAGAAGAAGAAATCTAACTAGGATAATGCAATCCAGATTTACTAACTATGCAAGATATACGGGGTGGGGCAATAGTGCGTGGGAGTTCGATAGCTCGTACATCGAAACACATAAAAAAAATCTTTCTAATGCAGATGTAAACTGTGGTTAAATGCGCATATATAGAAATTATTTTTAAATATACAGGGTGTTCAAAAAAGTGTGGCACGTTTAAGGTATTTTTTTTTAATTGGATGCCCTGAATTTTTTTGCATATTTAACACTTCTCTTGGAATGTTTATGCATATCTAAAATATTTGCGCCATCTAATGTCCGGTTTAAAAGTAATAATATTTTTTTGAAAAAATGATTTTACATTACTCCACTTATCAATTCACCACTTCCGCGGCCGCAGCTTTGAAAACGAAATTGAGTAAGGACCGTATTGTAGGAGGTTGTAGGGTGCTCTTGTTTAAATATCGTAGAGCCACTATGTACAGGGTGTTCAAAATTAATTTTCAAATTTTGAGAACTTCAAAGTTATTCTTCTCAACTTTTTCAAATGCAACACCCTGTATATTTTTTAACGATGTTATGTAGAATTAAATAGCAAACATTTTTTTGTATGTACATCCTTATGGCTATTTGTAACCCCTTTTGATTTATTGAGCAAAAAGTACAAAATTCGACAACATTTATTTAATCAAATTAAGGTTTTTTCAAACAAAAAAAAAATTATAATAAGTGCTCCACATGTTGCCCATTTTGATTGGCACGCATTTCTATGCGCCTTTGAAATGAGGTTTCTACTTTTCTTAAAATTTCCGTTGTGATACTTCTAAAAGCATGTATTATCCTCTCCTTCATATTTGGATTGTTGTTGGTGTATCTGTATAAACAATTTCTTTCACGTATCCCCATAAAAATAAACCCATTTTTCTAAGATCAGAAGATCTAGCAGGCCATTTAATGGGTCCATTACTTCCAATCCATTGATGTGGGTAGATATTATTTAGGTGGTTTCTTACTGCATTTAAATAATGTGGTGGAGCACCATCTTGCTGAAGCCACATCCTATTTCAAATCTTTTGAGGAAGATTCACCAATAATTGTGGCAGATAGTTCTCCAAAAAATGAAGATAAATAGTTTCAGTAATGTACCATCAAAAAAATGTGGCCCTATTACATCTTCTCCAATAATTCCCCTTAAACGTTTATGGACCATCTGTGCTGGTTATCAAGTTGCCTGAAAGGTGAGGATTTTCCGTAACATAATAATGGAAATTGCGCCTGTTAACAAATCCATTTTTATGAAAAGTTGCCTCGTCAGTGAACAAAACATTGTTGAAGAAAGTAGCATCTTCTTGCATTTTACCTCTGGCCCAATTACAAAACTGTAAACGCTTTAGAAAATCATCATCACTTAATTCCTGGTGCATTTGAATGTTATATGCATGAAACTTATTTTTTTTAAGATTCGATCAACAGAACGTCTACTTATTACTCCTACTAATGACTCACTTCTCTCTGACTAATGTAAGGATCCTTAATCGTTGCCAGCACAATAGATCTCATTTTCTTCGTTCACAACATTTTTAATTCGTTCACGTTTTGCATATTGTACATTGTCAGTTTCCACAAATCTATCAAGCAGGTTTTGGAAGCTATCAACTTTAGGGAGCCTTCGTTCAGGATACCGTTGGTGGTAAATTCTATTGGCAAGCAAACAATTTGTTTTCGACTCGCCCAAAACAAAAATCATGTCTACAAGTTCTTCTTTATTAAAATTCATTTTGGAAAAATCAAATATTACAAATAAAAACTGATAGTCGATAACTGCGAGAAACATACGTTTGACCATTGTGCAAAACAATTGCTAGAGAACAGATGCTTTAGTGTTTTGTCGAACACAAACAACCAAAATAATGTACAACCAATAATAATTAATAAGTATTGTTGAATTTTGTACTTTTTGCTTAATAATTCAAAAGTGATTACATATTATTACATCCTTATGGCTGTACGTACAAAAAAAAGGTTTGCTATATAATTTTACATAACATTGTTAAAAAATATACAGGGTGTTGCATTTGAAAAAGTTGAGAAGAATAACTTTGAAGTTCTCAAAATTTGAAAATTAATTTTGAACACCCTGTACATGGTGGCTCTACGATATTTTAACAAGAGTACCCTACAACCTCCTTAATAAGGTCCTTACTTAATTTCGTTTTCAAAGCTGCGGCCGCGGAAGTGGTGAATTGTTAAGTGGAGTAATGTAAAAATCAATTTTTTTGAAAACAATAATATTACTTCTAAACCGGACATTAGATGGCGCAAATATTTTAGATATGAATAAAAATTCCAAGAAAAGTGTTAAATATGCAAAAATATTCAGGGCATTCCATTTAAAAAAAAAATACCTTAGGCATGCCACACTTTTTTGTAACATCTTGTATATTTGAAAATAATTTCTATGTATGCGCATTTACCCACAGCTTACATCTGCATTAGAAAGATTTTTTTATCTGTTACGGTGTACGAGCTATCGTACTCCCACACACTATTGCCCCACCCTGTATGTCTTCTGTAAAATATTTAAAAACAGCTGGTCTTAATTTAACTGTAGCACAGAATTACTGTAAATGAAACAAATCTTTAATTAAAACTAACAGAACCCGTGGGCTACGTCCCTCGATTTTTTTGGTAACATTTTACCCTGCACTGGCCGCTCCGAATGTTTCCTTCGCCAAGGAATGAGAGCTGTTCCCGGAAAGAAAACTCGCGAAAAAACGAAGACACCTCTGAAGTAAACCGAAAATAATGCCCGGAAAAGACAGCCCCAAAAGAAATTTAAGAAAGAAACACTTTGGTAAAACTTCTAGAAAAAACATCTCCCGCAACGTGAGAAAGCGAGAAAAAAGTGAAACCGCTAAACTTAGCGCTTTTCTTCATTCGCAGTGCCTTAACGAAGATTTTGAAACTGTTCTTGCAACTAATAAATACACATTAAAGTAATCTTGTGCGACACTTGCATATATTTCCCAAATAAAATCCTCCCTTATTCATACAAACCGATAAACTAGAAGAAAAAAACCGTATCTTTTTCATGGGAAGCTCTTTCATAATTATACAGTGATCCACCGGCAAGAAAATACTCGTGATTTTACTTAGGGGATGTTTTTTGGTGACTGTTTTCTCCGTGAAATTTTTTTTCTGGTCTGTTTGTTCTGAGGAATGTTTTTACTGGAGCATGTGTTTACCCTGAGCCTTTTTACAGATGATGCTCGTGGCGGGTATTTTCTCCACTTTTTTTGTCCCAGCGATTGTGTTTTTTTTTTCAAGACGTTATCACCGTAAACCGTAAATAGCTGTGATAAAAGCAAAACAATTTTTTTGTCGCATCCTATTAGTGTGATCGCATTTTTAAGAAGCTATAATGTTTAGTCTAGCTTGCGCTGCCGGCGACGCACGTGGCATCTTAGACTGCAACCAAGCGGGAATTTTGAGAACGTTAACCTCTCTTCTGTGTTACAAAATATTATAAAACGCAATGAATCTCTAATAATAAGATTGTTGTTCTGTTATTAGTGAAATATAATTAAACAAAAGTCACAGTGCGCGGCTTCCTACTTTTAACATCAACTCTTCGCAGGCTGTTGAAATGACGAGCTGCTTGAGACTTTTAAATAAGCAGCCAGGAACTGCATGCTTCATTCTCTGCGCTTGTATTCAAAATGACAGCGGCAGTTTAAATTACAATAATACAAAAAAATAGTAGATAAGATCCAAACACCATTATATCTACAATTTACCTAAAATTCACAAAGTTGGAATGCCACTCAAGCCTCAAATCTGTTGTGAATGCTATCAATTTTGCCACACCTGCTTTAGCAAGCTACTTTAAGACACTTAGCCCGTTCACTTAGTGGAAATACAGAATTTGCATAAAAGATTCCTATGACTTTGTCAACAAGATCAAAAGCTTAGGGCTGTGCAAAGACGACGTTCTAGTCAGCTTCAATGGTATTTCTCTTTCCACAAAAGTGCCACTAAATGCTGTGCTAGAGATCCTAAGAGATAAATTACCTACAGACTTTATCCAACCTGTCAAAATCTGTTTTAAAAACACCTTTTTCAGTTGAAGGAGCGGCTATGGGTTCACCACTATCACCTGTTATTGCAAATATATACATGGAAGACTTCAGACCCAAAGCTTTGGCAGTAACTGATCTTAAACTAAAATTCTGGTTCAGATATGCAGAAGATGCTTTCGTCGTATTACACGTAAGTCAGATGGATGTTTGGGGCTCTAGCAACCAGAACAGTCTGAATTTCCGATGCAGACCCACAACAAGAAAAAACATATCAGTTGGTGTCGTTACAACAAAACGGAGTTATACAGCTCCAGAAATTCACAAAGCAATCCGCAATGATGAATAGCCTAGGGCTACGGAGGAATCTGCACCTCCAGAAAAGTTAACCTTTTTTCCTTACAGTAACGGTATTACTGATAACATAGCATATTCTTAAGAGGTACACTATGAAGACAGTCGTTAGGACTAAAGAAATTTTAGGGAACAGTTTCAGATCCAAAAGACCAAATATCGGGCCTAAAATCGGCCGGGATCTACTACATCCCTTGCTCTTGTGGTTTAAACTACATGGGACAAACTTGTGGCTCCATTGAGTTAAGATTGCGAGAACACAAAGATGACTGTAAACACAGACGCAATCCTAAACCTGCGCTAGTTGAACAAACTGGTTTAACTGGGCATAAAATGAACTTTGAGAACGCTCGAGTACTCGCCGAAGTACCTTATTTCTTCCCTTGGATCATATTTGAAGCTATTGAAGTTGAGAAACAACCTAAGATAATCAGAAAATGTGGCTTAAGATTCCAGTAGTTGATCCTCTAAGGACGCCATTGATCTCACGGTCACGAAGTTCTGCCCGACTAACTCGAAGAGGTTTAAATACCTTCGCATGTCGGGCTTGAATTCAGTGCTCTGATTACTCTGAAAATGCATGTTGCTGTGCCTTGCTAAACCTTTGTTTTGTATGGGTTCACAAACAGCTAACAGGCATAGGACGATATTCTTGTCCTGATAAACCAAGCAATCGAAGCAGGTTAGGCCTAGCACTTGCCTTTGTTCAAACACACAAGGTAAAAGCAGAAACATACGGCCCTGTTTAAACACGCCTCGGAGTCTTTTCTATACCGTGCGCACACATTTATGTTTTACTTGACTGGACGGGGAATCGTATTATCTATGTTAGCTAAAAGTTACGTCGCAGAGAGAAATAGTTGTTCGGCATATATATGCATAAATACTATCGCTGCTCATCTATTTATCCATTAAAACGCATTAAAACTCCTCTACATTGTCTAATATGTTATTAAGTAATAAAAAATTAAACGTTAAAATTAAAGAAAAACCCAAAACTAAAGTAGATACGAGATAATAATAATCAGATATATTAAGTTTTAATGTAACTCGCTCACGCGCACGGACGTTTGTATAGCGCTTCCTACAACTAACTCGAACATGACATAACCGTTTCGTTTTCTGTTAAATCGTACAATTCAAAATACATTTTCAGTGAGAACACGCTAGTAGTTTCACTACCAGAGCGCACTTGAGTGCTCGGCACACATTTTTTTTTTTTTTCTATATGTGACTATATCGCCAGTCCGCCGCTGTTTTTAAGTATCTTGATAATGTTTCTGTGCCCCATAAAAATTGTTAAACCCCTATTTCGCGTGCTGCAACGCAGCTACTAGCTTAACCTGTTGCTCTTGTCGCTAACAAACGCAGCCATAGCAACTAATTTCACAATTTTGAGCGTTACTACCAAGTCATTGCGTCAGAAAGTTAGTTCTTGACTCTTTTGTAATAACCTTTCTACTGCTTTAAGAAGAGTACGTTTTACTTTGTTATTATAAACTGTCGTAAAATATAAAAACATTTTTAGACAAAAATGATGACTACAACAGTAAAAGCTCTTATGACCAATGTTTCTCCAACGACGGATGCTTCAGCCAAATGCAAAAACAAAGTTACAGTAATTGGTGCTGGGACTGTTGGTACTGCAATTGTATTCGCTCTTCTGGCCCAGGTAAGAATTAACATTATTTGTACTAGCGTGCGTTTAAAAAAAAGGTTTTTGTTTTGAACTCTCGTTATTACAAAAACGCGTTGTAATAAGCAAATAATTCTGCATCACTATTTATTTAAGACCTCGAAAAATGAGTCAGAAAGTTTTACTTAACTTTCACTGGTACAACTTTTTCTCAAGGTGCTAGCGGTGAATTTTGCCAGAAATGGATGTAATTTCACAAGAAGGTACAAAAACAAATTCTTAATTACCATAGATCCAAAAAAAGCTACAATGGGTACAATTATTTTAGGTTACTTTTTTTTTTTTTTAAGAATCATGAAGCCGTGCGTGAGCACGACCCCATGATTCCCATCCCACCCCCTTACCCGGGCTCAGCACACTAAGTGCTCTTCACCGGTCTAACATGCCCCACCCCTGAAAGACATGCAACCCAACATACACACCTACATACACCATCCATGGACTCGTCAGATTTAACTTATTCAGAAAAATTAGTGACGAGCAGTGGACTCGAACCAACTGCCATTGAGAGTCTAGTTTCAAAGCCTGGGACTTTAACCACTAGACCACCCGCCGGCCCAGGTTACTTTTGATTTGTAAAGTAGGTTTAAAATATTAATAATCGTGGGCATTACAAATCTATTTCAGTATACCAAATGTATTTTATATGTGCTATTTTCTATTTTTTTTCTAATCTGGCAACTCGCGTATTCGCAAGTATAATAATCAAAATTTCTTCTGTTCTTTTTACCTATTCTCTTATTTGCATCTGTGGTTATCCTGGTTGCTCTACTGCTTCCTGTTTTACTTCGCACCTTTATTGAATCTGTTTTCCTATTCTTCCTAAATTGAGAAACACATGCTTTGGGTCTAGCATGTTTCGAAAAACACACTCAGCCTGGATGCCTTAGTGTCAAGGTTCGATTGCTACAGATACTGTTGAAATAATAAGATATGATTAAAATCTTTTAACATATATTAATTTTATCCTATTGTTTCCAAAATTAAATAACTAATGCTGTATTTATTTGAAATAAAATATTTTCCTGCTCTAACTAAAAATAGTCAAACCCGAAATAAACAAATTAACACGTTATCATATTTAAAATTCTGGTTGAGTCCTTTAACGTCGACACGGTCTATTCAATTTTTTAATTGCATTTGACCACCTAACTGCCTTACCTTTCCGCACGTGTAAGTGTAATCGGAAGGATAATCGACTTTGCAATTCAGCTGACGATTTGTAGCAAAAAAATTCGTATTTATCAGCTAAACTTTATAATCGATGTTATGATTAACAAGAAACACTTAATTATTCTTTGAGAACAGTGTAAATAGGGTTCCTCTTAGCTGGTCTGCTAATAATAAAAGTATTTGCAAAACTAAACAAGTTTTAGAACTTACTAGCAGTTCTGTTGTATAAAATGAATTTCTTGCCGTGGCTCGTAAATTATACGACTTTCTTGGAATAATTATCACGGAGTTTCTTCAATGTTTCCTAATTTACTGCTCACGGTTTTGTACCAATGAATTATTATTTTGTTATGAAAATTATCAACACCTTTTTAGGTAACCTTAAAGTAATTACTAGGTAGTAACTCTGTATTACATTTGACTGTATTATTAAATTCTGACTGATGCTAGCTAGCTTCTCGGTTGGCTGAACTAGGTGCTGCTTGGTGTCTGAAAATATTCTGGTACTTTTCGAGCTGGTCTAGTCGGTTTGGTAGTAGAAACACAAACTGAACTCGTTTTTTGGTGCCGGTTGTTGTCGACTCGAAGAAGTCATTTTTCCATTGCGGGATATTGATTATATACTCTTAACTTCCACCATCTGCGCTATGTGACGTCGTTGCGGTTTGAACGGTTTTCGAAGTAGAGATGCCTGCGCGCGGTTTGGTTTCGCGTGTCGTTCTAGTAGCGACACCAGCTTGTCAATTGGCGAACAAATAAATAAATATTCGCTAATTTATAATATTATGTCTGTGCATATTTATTTATTTTTAAGCCCATTACATGGGAAATAAAACAAGCAGAATCTCGATTCTACATTTGATTCGCATCATCGTCTCCTGTTTTCCGTTTTCCTTTCCTCATTTTCTTTAAATTCCCTGGGCAAGTGAATCGTAATTGTTTCTTTAACGCGATTTTGTATTCTGAATACTGTCACATTGCGGTTCTCTCTGTGTTTTGTTACATATTTCTAAAATTGTAGTTTTATTATGCTTCTTGCATCATTAATTCTGAGGCTGTCTATCTACATATTTGTTTTCTGGTATTTTTGGCGCTATTTTTCTATTTTTCCCGTCTTTCCTTGACATTGTTTTAGTATCTTGTATTCTATTTCATCTCTTATTTTTTCTTTAATTTTCTCTTGCATCTTCTACTCCTATATGTATTTATCGTAATACGTTTTTGGTGTCGAATCTTACATCTTTAATCTCTTATGTCAATTATGGCTGAATTGTCTCCAACCCACACTATTTGCGTCATTGCTGTTGATTGTTTCTGCAACTTCTTTTGTTTGAATTTCTTCCCTATTGTTTCCTTGGAAGTAATATGCTCTAAATTTAAACCACCTCACTTAGTTATAATTGAAGCAGTGATCTAATAGCACAAGTAGATCAGTAACGCGTATTAACAGTACGCAAGGTTTATTTCGTAACCGACATTTAGGATGAAATGTACCTCGTAGTAAAGAACAAAGCTAAAAGTCGATTAAATGTGGTGGCGAAAATATAAAAAGTCAGACTAGTAGCCAATCTGATATCCCGTCTGGGTTGTTGGCTTCAAACATCTCTCTGTTTAATCTGCCTTATATTACGTCATTGTATTGGACGATCTGGTACGATTCGTACCCAGAAGGACCGAAGTCAGTTGGGTCTTTACTGTAAAAATAGCAAAATACAAAATGTATAAAAGAAATAATAGCGCATTTATGTGGAAATTATACACAAACTACGAGGATCGTTCGAGATGTACGTGGCCTAACACAGAGATGGCGCTAATTCGGCGGAATTTGCATTACCATTTTTCAGAACCATCCTTTCTTAGGTTAAATATGACAGTATAGAGCGATCTGTCAATTAGTTTGTGTTTGACAGTGCGCCAAAGTGACCGTCTCGACTGATTTCGTTAATAATGGAAAAAACGGAGCTGCGAGCCGTGATAAAGTACTTTCACTTGGAAGGCTTAACACTAATCGAAAGCAAAGCAGAGTTGGATTCGATATTTTTAAAGTCAGCTCTTTCGTTTTCAATGTTTAAAACCTGGGTTGCCGAGTTTAAGTGTGGTCCTGTAAGCACAAAGAACGAACCCCATAGTGGACGCCCAAAAACGGCTACTACCCCGGATATGATTGAAAAAGTCCTCTGTATCGTATTGGATGACCGTCGAATAAAAGTGTGCGAGATAGCAGACATAGTAGGCATCTCAAATGACAGTATGCACAAAATTTTAACTATAGAATTGGTAATGAAAAAATACTCGAGCGTTGGGTGCCGCATTTGCTTACACAGGAGCAAAAACTGAATCGTTTGATTGTTTCTCGTGACCTTTTGGCACGTTTTCGCCGCAATTTGAAAGACGTTTTGCGGCGTTTCATAACTTTCGATGAAACCTGGGTCCACCATTACACTCCCAAAACCAAAGAACAGTCCAAACAATAGAGACGCACAAAGGAAGCAGGAAAGGTTATGGCAACTGTATTTTGGGATTCCCATGGAGTTATCTTCGTCGACTACTTGGAAAAAGGAAAAAACAATAAATGGCGAGTATTATGCCAATTTGTTGCAGCAATTGAGCGACAAAATCAAAGAGAAACGGCCTTATTTGGCCGAAAAGAAAGTGCTTTTCCATCAAGAAAACGCACCTGTACACACGTCTGCAATCGCAATGGACCAAATTCATGAATTGGGATTCGAATAAGTGCCTCATTCGCCCTATTTACCAGATTTTGGTCCCAACGATTTTTATTCATTTCCAAACCTGAAAAAATCGCTGCTGTCAATAGCTATTTTAAGGACTTGGGTTTATCGACCTGCAAAGACGGCATTGCTGCTTTGGAGTATCGTTAGAATAAGTGCGTTGAGCGAGCAGAAGACTATATTGAAAAAAACTTGCATTATTTTCTTTGTTAGGCCACGTACATTTCGAACGATCCTTGTATTTGCGTAGCGGATTTCACAAACATAAATGGGTTGATGGAGTATGTAGGGTATCTAGTACATAGTGTGTAATTTTATTCCTATTGTTTTCTTTTACGGATTATTGATTGCATATAGAGAAGGAGGGGAGTTCTATGGAAGTTGCTAAAATGTGTTAAAATTGAGAAAGTAACATCTCGGATGAAGATAATAAATACTCTTGTTAATCGAAGTAAGAGTTATGGAAAATTGCTGATATAATTGTAATGGTTTTTACTTTTCTATATGGGAAACACTGCGAATGCAGGTAATGTGATCGTGATAAAAATCAATTCTAAGATTTGACGGAAACACACGTTTCGATCTCCTGAGTGCAAAAATTGACGGATGAAAAGTGTTTTTAAACGTCGGGAACTAGAAAGCGAAGTTAGTTGTGTGTTTGTGGCAATTATTGAAATTTAAGCTCAGAATCTGACAGAAAGTACTAAAGGAAATCAATTAATGCCCAATTTATGGGGCGTCTGATGACCAAACCATCTGGTTTGCGTTTCGCATTTCAAATTGTAATTAATATTATGGTCTTGTTAATTTAGTTCTAACTTTTTAAGCTTGCTGTTTTAAAAATTAGTATTTTAATTATAATTGTCGGGTTACAATTAACGGCGCTTGCCTTGATTACTGTCTGGAGCGTGGTGGTTTAAAGGCCAAAAGCCCCACTACCTCCTACTACACAAGCGAGGAGCCTACCCGGTGTGAAAGACCTCGACACCTTCAGGTATATGAAGATAGATTATGATGATTATGATGATGAATTGTCGATACTAAAATACAATTTGATATTTACATCTTATTTCGGCTATAATTTCCTAGCGCTTCCCTTTTGAAACAATAGTAAATCAAATTTCGGTGACAACGTATTTAAGATTATATTATGTTATACATACCTGTACGGTATTATTATTGAGAGACGTGTTTTAGAGATTGCCCGGGAATTTGTTACATCTGCTGTAAGGGCAGATTATCAGAATTATAAAATAATTGCTCTGTAAAAAGATTCATGTTTATACATTAATATTGCATCTTAAGACAGAATTACTGCACACAATTTATATCAACAGAGAATTAATAATATGCAACATTTTTCGCAGAATCTACTTATGTATTCAAAACAGCATCGGATTAATGCAATAAATTTAGCCACATCGGTTTTAGCGGTAGACGACGTATTTTATTCGCTTATCTGTTAAAATCATCGCGCAGACGACGAGCGTTAAATATTGAATATATTATCGCCTGATATTTTAGTTTAACAATATCTAGTAAAAATTGTCGTAATTTGTAAATAATTGAATGACAATTGTGTTTAGTAAGGTTTGTATAATATAGTATGGTCAACAAAATTTTAAATAGGAGTTGGCCATGGAAAGCGGAACTCGTGTGCAACCGAGGTTGGTCCGATTTAAAAAAAAATAGGGTGGTCAAAGAGTACACTACTACTAATTGTTTTTTTATTTTTAAATCAACACCTCCAAACCACCGTTAAGTTTATTCCAACCTTTAACAATTAAAATTTATGGCAAGAATCATTCCCTAACTAAACTACTCCAAACCACTCCAAGTTCACCCCAACCCCTAAAAATTTATTTTTTTGAAATAAAAAAAATTATTTTCTTTATTAAAAGCTGCACTTTTAAACCAGCCGGTAGTGCATCACAGCCAATAAGACAGTGGAGGTATGCAAGGAAGATCTCAGAGCGGTTGTTTGACGAGTTTTCTTTGGTATTCCATTTTAACTTAATTCTACTAAGCAAATATCTTTTGCTCGTTGGATTATTTTAGTAAAAGTTGTTAATTTGATTTTTACAAATTTCGTGTTTACGACTAAATTTTCCGGCTTATAAGATTCAAAAGTGTTTAACCATAAACAGGATGGTTTATTCTTTGGATAAAACTATAGTCACATAATAGAATAAACTTATAAGTTTATTTTTAGGTTCAGCTATCGAAACGCAAGATGGAGTGTCGCCGTGTAATGTATCCAAAGAGGATTACAATATTTTAGGATGGCAACATCGCAGCGCACTTTTTGCAGGTGCAAACAAGCTACTTTGTAAAAATTGCAGGAGGGGCAGAACCCTTCTTGACCAAAGCATCAACGTTCTTGTTTCCACTAATGTTCTGTAATCGGACTCCCAAAGTAGCTTGACCCGATTGGGTGAGCCAAGTTTGCTTAGGACCTTACGAAGTCCTTGACCAGCATTGATTTGGTTATGACAAAACCAAGTTAAGATAGCAAAATTCTCTGCCTGAAACACTTTGGTGAACTTGTTGGTGAACCGTTGGACTGGAGGCAACCAAACCAACGACGCAGACGTGCTCATTGTTTTAACTGTGGCGGAGTAATCCACCTAGTAGCTTTGGGGTTTAATCACCAGATTTTTCCAAACGTTTGTCCTACAAGACCAAAAGGCTTGCGGTGCCTCTTTGTATTTGTCTATAGACATGTTCCCTCCAGGAGAGTCGAGCGTTCAGGGTAACCCCTAGATACTTCACTATTCCAGAAGGACGCAGCCAAGTTCCGAAGAACTCCGGTACAATAAAACTTTCTACTCTTTCTCTTCTGGTGAAGATGGCTAGCTTGGCCTTGGAGAGGTTAACTCTAAGGCAGTGCAAAATCGTTGTACCATCCGCAGAGTCCTTTGAAGGAGCCCGCTGACAATACCTAGAAATTTATTTGAATTTAGAATTGCAAGGTCATCTGCGCAGCCTTGCGTATATGAACCAGCATCTTTGAGTTTGGCGAATAGACCGTCAAGGCACAACAGTAGAGGTGAGAGAACTTTTCCATGGAGACAACCTCTCCTGACTGACTCCCTAACCGCGGGGGTCATCGAGCGCGACTACTATTTCCCGCCTCGCCAGCATGGGCTGAACCACTTAAAATGGTGTGAACAGTGCCATGTCTGGTAGCGGCTGAACAGATAAAACAGAACAGAGGTGTTGTCAAAAGCTTCTTCCATATCAAGCAACGCCCCTGCGGCAAGCTCTTGTCAATTAGCCTCTCCTGTGCCTTTAACAAGAAGTCAAGCTGAGAAGTGTGATTATGCAGTATGATCTATGCTGCACGTCCTGCCCCTGGGTGTACGCAAGTGCCAGAGAAGTGCGTAGAAGATAATACAGCGGACAAATGAAGATCTCCAGCTCTTTTTGTAAGACTGCCGTATTCACTACCCTACCCGCACCTGGGCTTTTAAAGAGGCAAACGTATGAATGGCCTATTTTAGACGTTGAATCATTACATATCTTGAGGTCGCGGTCTAAGCCGAAAGTTTTTAAATTTTAATATTGAAGTTCCAGATACCACGAAAGCCTTAAAGAATGTATGTGACTTGCCTGCACTGCAGTGTCTCTGTAGGCAAGCCACACGGTTTTCTTCACCATATCTTGGCTATTTTATTATTAAATCGTGCTCTTGTTTTCTGATATATTTTGTAGGTTGTATATTTTACACCTAACCATAGCGTAATCTTTTAGGTACAAACAATTAATAAATAAAAACTGCTGGGTTCTTTCATTTTACAGAAAATCACGGATGAGATAGTATTAATTGATCAGAATGCAGATTTGGCTCGTGGTGAAATGCTGGACATGCAGCACGCAACTATGTATTTGGACAGCCCACAAATAACTTCTAGTACAGGTAACTTGATGTAATTAGGATAGTAGCTCAGCAATGTAATACTCTCGAAAAGTTCTAATGAGAGAAAACCGCGCCGTAGTCTTTCCTAGCCACAATTAAAACCAAATCCTATAATTTTATTGTTATTGATGCAAGGGCGTTTTCGTGCTTGTGCACAGAGGTCCGTTTGACTGTTGATATCTGCTTAGCAGGTTACTTTTATCTTCACCGGTTTGTTGCTAAGCAACTTCTTCTCGCCGCACATACAAAGCATTTCATTTGTAACTTTCCCGTCGAGCTTTCAGATTTCTGGTATATTATCCGCCGTGATTTTTAATTTTAACAACACCGAGGCGCAGGTGGCTTCGTGGTTAGCGTGCCCTCTTTTAATTTCGAAATGCTGAGTTCAATCCCTCAACCCGGCTGTCCTAGTTCAGGTTTTTTCGTGGTTTTCCTGGGCCACAAGGTGAATACTGGAACATAAATCCCCTCCTCATCAAACATTCCTTGCTGTAACTCATTTTTAACATCATTTCTGGCTGAAGAGGGGCTTGGGGCTCTGGAGTCTAAAAGGCCTTTATAGCAGCACGCTCTTTTACAGACAATGAACTAACACTGACATTTTCGTTTTTTTTTGTTTTAACTATGAACGAGATGAGGAACCCGAAGATGTCTAATAAGAACGAAACGCGTCGTGGTTTATCCTATTCATAATTGAAATCAAATACTTAATTTTATCGTGAAAGCTAGTTATTTTAATGGTCACCACATCACACATATTTTATTTAGCCAACCCGAGTGTTTGATTGTCGTTTCGACAACCAATCAAATCCATTTGTTGGCGAAAAACACTAGTGCTGTTCAATAAATGAAAACATATGGAAAAACCACTAGTGATAGGGGCGGCAAATTACAACGAATCTTATTGGAAATAATCCTCTGGATTCTGAACTCTGTATTAGAAGGTGAAGTGTAAAAGATTTACACGCACTTAGGCTACAGCAAAGGCCCATTATGCTACTTGCATTTAGCAGCTCCCCTGCTTGTGCATCACTTAAACTATCTAACCTTTTGGATAAACATAAGGATGTTAGCAGTTAAAGTGTTGCTGATAATGGTTATCTCCGGCTAGAAGTCTCCCAACATGGGAGATCTTCTTGTCATTACGATGGCATAGTACATTCTCTACCGTCGCGGTCGCGTCCTTTTGGTTACAACTACTACAGTCAATCCTGCTTAGCAGTCCCATCTGTTTATTTAGTGGACAGTGTCCCGTCAAACTTTCAACAATTTCGTATATTTTTGCGGGACAGTCGCGTGCAATATTTAGCCTTCTTATATGATGGTGCTGTAATAGTTTGTTTCGCTTGGCGGCAGCTTTGCATGTTGACTCATCTGTCTATGTGACTATCAACAGTTTTTTGATGTGTCAGGGCACTGAGAATCACAAGCGAAAGAGAGAGAGAGAGATGGAAAGACAATCAGCTCTGGGCCCCAGAAGAGTTGTTTAGAGTCTAGCCTAGCTAACTCAGCCGCTTCCTCACTACTCTTGATCCCATCATGTCTCTTTTCCCAATTAAGTTTAACGACATTTTCTTTGGATATCAGCTCAAGGGCTTGGTGGCACTGAAGGACCGTTACTGATGTAATTTTGCAATTTCTCTAAGCCAACAAGGTCGTCTTAATATTGCTTGATATCCGAATGGTTTTGTACTTGACCTCACGTCCAAGAGCTGTATTAGTGGTGAATTTTCCTAGTGGTATACTCAAGTGTAGGTCCAGAAGAAAACTCCAGCCCCTGTCTCATGCTTAGTTTTTGATCCATCAGTGAAAATGAATATTCCTGGGAAAGAGCATTCCTATGCACAGAAAAGGGTTTATCGAAGGTACTTCTGGGTGGCAGGCGATCAGCCATTGACAATAAAGACGAGCGAGTTTCTGCACCTGCCCTATGTTGCCGCTGTAGTTTGTTTAATTCTGGAAATGATCCTAATTTTTCGTGTACTGTAGAGCAGCTACGATCGTAATTGAAAATAATCAGAACATATCGTAATTAATTAAGTGTGATTTAATCATTCCAAATGTAAAACGTGACCCCGGTTCTTATGTGATCAACTTGGGTTGATAATTAAATCGTGCTAGTTAATTTAAGACGCTCTATCTAGCACTCATTAACAATCAACTCAAGTTCATCACTAAATCGGAATCACTAGTTATATTACCTGTGAATAATGTTTCCTCTGGTTAATTTTATATTTTTCTCATTCCTTTAACATTTATTAGCAGTTATGTTGTTAGTTGTGGTAGATCTAGGAAAAAATAATCAAGTTAAACATATAAAGTTACCGCTTTTAAAATTATTGTAAATGCTTTAAAACAAACGATTGTTTCCTTAGATTATAAAACATCGAAGAATTCTAGGATATGTATCATTACTGCTGGTGCAGGGGTAGAAGGAGATAAACAGGCAATTGTTACTAGAAACACGGCAATTTTTAAAGGCATAATTCCTCAAATTGTATCCTATAATCCCGATGCCATTTTAATTGTTGTTACTAATCCTGGTAATAAGACTTTCATTTGTAGTAAGAAATCTTTTTGAAACAATAATTTTATTTTAAATTTTTAGTTGACATTTTAACGTATGTGGCTTGGAAGCTTAGCGATTTTCCTCCTCATCGTATAGTGGGTTCAGGCACAATATTGGAATCTGCGAGATTCCGGTATCTTTTAGCACAAAAACTTGGAATTTCAGCAAGCAGTTTGCATGCCTTCGTCATCGGTGAACAAGGGAACAACAGTGGTAAACCTTATCTTCTCTATAATAATTAAAATTTGTATTACAAATTAGTTCCTTAATCAGTTAATAGTAAAAACTCCTATATTTACTTGCTTGCAAATTACATGTTATAACACAGAATAAATGCTCTACGAGAACCAGAAGCGACAATATGCAGAGTATAGAGTGGTGGAAAAGAGGGAAGCGGAAGCATATACATGCGCTCATATGCAGGCTGCACTTTTAACCGTAATAGAAAATTTGTGCCGCTTTGTTGTGCTTAATTAGTGTTAATGTATTATGCATTAAAAATTATAAAGCATAACATATAAAATTAACACGCTCTCAAAAATGTTCGATTGGTGATTTGGGTAGATACTTCAATTTATTGTATTATGTACAATACAGAATACACAAATAATTTTTTGCTTATTTATTCTTAGCTAATTCAATAATTATCCGGTTAAATGGTAAGCAGCGAGGTTGTGACTTGCTCGGTTCTGCATTGTTTGGCTCACGCTAATATCCAAGTGACGCGTCTGTCGCTTCTGGTTCTCGTCGAGTATTATTCTGTGGTTGTATTAAGTATATATACTGTAAATCTTTAAACATTGAACTAATGATCTGACACCAATTTTTACTTTCCATTACTTTTCCATTTGTACTGATTTCATGAAAATTTTCAGTTTAGAGACTTTGACGAAAATACATGTTTTAGACCGCAAGCAGGAACCCAAAAGAGTTATTTATAAAAAATGCCTGACTGTGAATGAGTGGGTGTGTGGATATTTGGGTGCGTTCGCTTTTAAAAAATCCGAAACTGAAAGCGGGCATGGTTTTTTAAAAGATTTTTTTCAGGAATTAAATTAAGTGAATTTATAAGCGAAATCTGATTTACGGTGGCCGCTACGGTATTTTTTTTTAATTTAGACTTTAACACCTTATTACTCAAAAACTTTAATTTTAAAAGTTTTAAACATTTTGTTACTTTAGAAAACAGTTAAAAATTTTGCAACTATTTAACTTTGAAGTATGAACATTTTGATATACGTTTCAAAAATAAAATTAATTTTCAAAAGTCTTAAAGGGTAAAAATTAGTTAAAAATTTTGACAGACCTATTCGAATTATTAAAACTTTTAAGATTACGAAAAATTTGAAAATTTATGTACATTTGTAAGTTCAAAATTTTTTGCAATTACCAAATTTTTGATAAAAAAAAAATTCTGAAAATTTTGATACTTAGAAGATAATTAAAAAATTTAAAATCAAATTAAACAAATTTAATAATTTTTATATTTTCTAATTGCAAACAATGTTTATTCGTTAAAATCTCAAAATTGATAATTTTGACTTGCTCTTTTTTTAAAAATGATCTAATTAAACTGTTTAGGTGATCTAAAAAAAACTCTAAGAAGGTTTTCTCAACGCAAATTGTTCCTTCATACAGAGTTTTAAGCCCGAAATTCGTACATTTTTGAAAAATAGAAAATTTGTGAGAAGGGGGTGGTAGGTAGCACCATTGTGCTTGCATAAATCGGCTACTTGATATGCGAGAATACATACCTGATATTCCTGTTTATGTGTAAAATGTTTGCCATAAATGTACCTTTCTGTTAGACCTAACTAACTCGTATGTCGTATATCGGCGAGGAAGTCCAAAGCGAAAAAAACTCGATGAAAGGTGGCATAAATCGGAACCTCCTTGAAGACGAATACATTAAACCTTCCTATAGCTACACTTTATATAGCGAGGAAGGTAATAATAATGCATACGTCAAATTAATCTTGAATGGGATAATTTAGATTCGCATACCATTCTACGCTTATAGTGAGTCACTGTGGTACAGTAGAGCGGTTAGTTCTTCCAAATTACCCTGAAAGTATTTTTAACTAATTTAGAAAATATATGTCCACTAAAAAGAAACAAAATCATTAACCGAAGACATGTTAACAATAAAAATAAACTAAATTTTGAGATTGAGATTTGCAGTGTGAATCGACATTTGGTATTCGTATAGTTGTCTTGTAACGTTATAATTCAGTGTAAAACCACTACTAACTCACAGCAGGTAATACTCCCCGTCAAGTCGAAACAGAATCATTAAAAGAAAGACACTAAAGATGAAAAAATATTTGACATTTATGTGTTTGATAACTCTTCAGGCTTTGAATTAGACAAGAATGTACATTAATTGTGTCACTAACTGTGTATAATAAATATTCAGCTTTCACTCCTCTGGTCTCGAGAATGATACGAGGATCGTTCGAATGTACGTGGCCCAACAAAGAAAATGCAAGTTTTTTTGGGCAAAAAATCATTTCATTTTTCAATATAGTCTCCTGCTCGCTTAACGGACTTATTCCAACGATGCTCCAAAGCAGCAGCGCCGTCTTTGTAGGTCGATGAACCAAAGTTCTCAAAATAGCTATTTACAGCAGCGATTACCTCTGAATTTGATGAAAATCTTTTACTGCCTCAGCCATTTTTTCAGGTTTGGAAATAGATAAAAATCGCTGGGAGCCAAATCTGACGAATAGGGCGAATGAGGCACTAATTTAAATCCTAATTCAGGAATTTTGGCCATGGCGATTGCAGACGTATGTACAGGCGCGTTATCTTGATGGAAAGCCACTTACTTTTTCGCCAAATGAAGCCGTTTTTTTTTTATTTTGTCGCTCAATTGCTGCAACAAATTGGCATAATACTCGCCATTTATTGTTTTTCCTTTTTCCAAGTCCAAAATACAGTTGCCATAACCTTTCCTGCTCACAAAACAGTTTTTGCCTCGGTGGCGGAAAACCTTTGTGTGTCTATTGTTTGGACTGTTCCTTGGTTTCGGGAGTGTAATGGTGGATCCAGGTTTCATCGATGGTTATAAAACGGCGCAAAAAGTCCTTCAGATTACGGCGAAAACGTGCCATAAGGTCGCGAGAAACAATCCAACGATTCAGTTTTTCCTCCGGTGTGAGTAAACGCGGCACCCAACGCGCGGAGTATTTTTTCATTTCCAATTCTTCAGTTAAAATTCTGTGCACACTGTCATTTGAGATGCCCGCTATGTCTGCTATCTTGCGCACTTTTACTCGACGGTCATCCAATACGATACAGAGGACTTTTTCAATCGTATCCGGGGTAGTAGCCGTTTTTGGGCGTCCACTGCGGGGTTCGTCTTTTGTGCTCACACGACCACGCTTAAACTCGGCAACCCAGTTAATAACCATTAAAAACAAAGGAACGGACTTCAAAAATATCGAATTCGGTTGGTGTTAAGCCTTTCAAATGAAAGTACTTTATCACTGCTCGCAACTCAGTTTTTTCCATTATTTACGAAATCGCTTGAGACGGTCACTTTGGCACACTGCCAAACACAAACTAATTGACAGATCGCTCTATACTATCTGTCATATTTTACCTAAGAAAGGATGGTTCTGAAAAATGGCAATGCAAATTCCGCCGAATTAGCGCCATCTCTGTGTTAGGCCACGTACATTTCGAACGATCCTCGTAGAATGCTACGTTAAATATTATTTGTAAAATAATGTAAACAAAATTATGCTATTTGGATTTGGTTTTATTATTTAAAATTTGATAGTTTGATTGATTTTTAGTGCCCGTGTGGTCAGGAGTAAGCGTCTCTGGCGTTCGTTTGAGGGATGTGAATCACGAACTGGGAACAGAAGAGGATCCAGAGGATTGGACTGAAGTTCACAAACAGGTGGTCGAAAGGTGAATACCATCTAAAACAAAATTTGTGTGTTTTAGCCGTAAGAATTCCATCGCGGCTGTGTGCTTTTAGTGTAGGTTGTTTCATAAATCACCACGTCGTCCTGCTGAGATAACACCTCGCGGCCACGCTTTAATTGACGAGCCTCCTCGTACTTTTTAGTAATTCTTTGATGCTTCTTCTAAATAATTTATTGTAATAGGTACAGTTAAATAACTTGAGATTTATATCCACCCATTTTTTGATTCTTTACGAATTTATGTTAGTTTGATTTTAAAATTTGTTCTGCTTGCTTCCAGCAAGTTAGAGGTTGAACGTTTAAAGTCGTGTGGATCTTGGGGAATTGCACTGAGTGTAGCCAGAATTGTTAAGGCTATCCTACAGGATACTAAAGAGTGCTTTCCTGTTTCTACTCATCTAAAGGTACGTAAAGAATTGTTATTTTTGCTTGGTTTCCTTTTGTTTAACTATTTTTACTTTCTTATGGTTTCAGTATAGGGAAGTATTGATTTCATGCAAATTTCGAAATCGAGATTTTAACGGAAACACATATTTTAGACCTCCAGAAGCCCAGGTTTTAAAAAATGTCTGTCTGTGGGTGGGTGGGTGGGTATGTTGGTGGCAGTGGCGTAACTACGAGATATCGCGGTACCAGGACCCGTGGGTCTTGAGGCCCGCCAAGGGCCCCTCATTTTACAGCGTTTTTCTCCTAAAAATAATCACATCTATTTTTTCTATTTCAAGCCAAACTCGTTTTTCGACTGTCTTTTGACGAAATTCTTAAATGCTAGGTACTGGTAAGTAAATATCAAATTTATCCCACATATTTTGAGTAGGCAATAATATGAGAGAGTAATATGACAGTTTTTTCTTTCGACTGCTGAACACTCAGGCGAGCGTGGGGATACGTTATCATGGCAACCACCTTGCTGTTAGATACGGTTTACAAAACCGTGTAAATAGCTTTAATAGCAACGCTTGAAGCATATTAAAGTAAAGTGTCCGGTAAAATGTGTTCAAAAACGTAGGTGCACCGGTGCTGCAAAATGAACAAAAATTAGAAAGTAATATTATTATTAGCATTACCTACATATTCTGATATTGTCAACATTTCAGAATTATTTGAGAAATATAATGCTTCAAAACAGATTGTCGTCTCTAGCAATCATTTCGATTGAAATTAAGCACTGCATAAAATCTGAGCTTAAACAAGTTAATACAAATATTTGCAAGTACAAAAGTCAGAAAAAGAAATTTTGTTTTAATATATTCCAGTATTTTTAACGAAAGGTTATATTTTTATTTTGTACTGGGGTTAGAGGGACTCGACTTGAATGTGAAACCCAGGCCCCACAACTTTTCGTTACGCCACTGGTGGGTGGGTATGTGTGTGGTGCATGATAACTCCCGAATGGATGGTCCGATTTTGATGAGCTTCAGAATGTGGGGGTAAGAATTAACCGACAAAAAACTGTTACAGAAATCCGAAACCAGAAGCAAATTTAGGCATTATTTCCTGAAACCAAATTTAATAAATTTGATAACGGAAATCCATAGAAGGACAAATCCAATGTTTTTTTTCTAAACTTTCTAGCTTCAAAAATTCGACCGCTACAATTTTTTGAAAATTTGGACTTTAGCGCCTTATTATTCAAAAACAGGTTGACACATCGAGTTCAAATATTTTATCGAAATAGCCCTATAAAGACACAATAGTGGGTATTTATAAAAATAAAGCATTTACTTTGAAGTAAAAGGTAGAAGTAAAAGGCAGCGCCAAGAAATAAAAGGTAGAAGTAAAAGGTTTTGCTTCAATTCGTATTCATAATCTTTACCTTTTCCTTGCAAGCAAATACTTCAGATAAATGAGGTAAAGGGTACAGAAGTTTCGCGATTTCAGACAAGCTACAAGTTCAAGTATGTATGTAACTAAAAGCAGTTTTATTTCAAAAGATACAAAATACAGTATTTAATTGTCATGCAGGATATTAAATGATTATATTATATACTAGGTAGATGTAAGTTGTGTACAGTTTTCCATTGTCGTGTTGGTACTTCTCCCTTTATTCAAGGTCCTATAAGAAATAGATTAGGTATTCGTTTTTGTGGTCATTCAAAAGCGAACGTGTGTGTAAATATACAGTTGTGATACTCACTAACGTTGTTATTATAAATAAGATGAGCCAATTCTTCTCGTCGTCTTTGCCCTTGTGTGCGAACAGCTTCCTCGTTCATTTCCTCTCTATGTGGCAAGTCCTGTTCTTCCTCTTCTTCATCTTCAATATCTGCATCTCCTAGGTACTTGGCTATGTTGTGTAACACGGCACATGCAATTATAACTTTTGGAATACTGGGATATGTCACTCTGCATCCATACTTCAGAATAGGGAATCGCCGTTTCAGTTGTCCAAATGTATGCTCAATCACAACTCGCTCTGATGTAAACAGCCTGTTGAAGGTTTTCTGATATTCCTCCTGGGGGTTGGGATAAGGAGTCATGAGACATGGCATTATGCCATACCCACTGTCCCCTAGCAGGACAGTGTTTGTTGTCCTTTTCATGACTTCACGCACTGCTGAATTCTTCCGTATGCGAGAATCATGAACTGATCCAGACCATCTTGCATCAATACTGCGGTTATAACATAATTCGCGTCGCATGTGGCCTGCACATTAATACTGGTAAATCCTTTTCTATTGACATATTCATCTCCAAATTGGGCTGGCTTTTCAATACGAATATGCGTGCAGTCAACAACTCCAATCGCTGTTGGGAAATGGAACTTGGTCAACCATTTCTCCTTGCCCTGCATGATTTGATTTTCTGTTGTTGGAAACCGAATCCATTCGCCGGCCTTTTCTACAACACGCTCAAGCACCTCATGAAATATTCTGGACACTGTGGGTTGCGTACATCCCAATTCTTCACCAATTCCGCTCTGGAATCCAGGGTCCGCACAATAACGCAGAAATACTTTCATTTTGTGCACAGGTGACAGGGCTGCTCCACGAGTTTCTGTATCCTCTCCCAGAATGTGGCCTGCCAACTACACCACATTGACTTCTTCAAGTCTGAACCACGTTTTGAAATCTGATTCACGAGGTGTATGTCTTGGTTCATAATATTTCCTTGCACGTAAATGCACCATATGAGCCATAGCAAACACACCACTGTAACCACCCACCCAAATTTGAAAGTTCAACTTATACAAACACTTCCAGACTTTAACACGTCAAAACCACTAACTTTAGTACACCTAAACATACACCACCTTCACCATACACGCTGTATGCTGGCTGGCTAACTAGTGAAAAACGTGAAATTCTCGCAAAAAAAGTTGCTGTTGACTAGATACGTTTTTTAGAAGCAAATCCTTCAGTTCTTAAGCAAATGCTTCTTTTTATAAATACGAAAAAAGTTAAACCTTTTATTTTGAAGCGCGACCTCTTGCCTCGAAGCAAAACCTTTTCCTTCATTTATTTTATGCATATAACCTGAAGCAATTGCTTCATTTTTTCTAAGCAAAAGGTAATACTTTTTTTTATAAATATCCACTATTGTCACTGTGCACAAACATTTTTAAAAAGTTAAAATCTATACAGTTAAAAAAATTTCCAAAATTAAGAAAATTTTCAAAAACATGTTGCTCAAAAACTAACAACGCAATATTTTTTATATTTTGTAAGCTCATAGAGCTTAAGATAAGCTACAAATTAGGTTAGTGTCTTAGCCCGCTAATTTCTCTGTGACGCCCTCTATGAATTTTTGAAAATTACTATTAATTGAACGACGTTAAATAAATATAAATATATGAATATAATAGTCAGAATTTTTAGTAGTCTAATTGTTATTGTGTACTCTCAAAATCACACAAACGTACTAAAACAATTTTCTTTTTCTACAGGGATGTCGGCACGGTGTAGATAAAGATGTGTTCCTATCGTTACCGTGTGTCTTAGGGAGTCAAGGAGTTTGTTACATCGTTCGTCAAAATTTAAGTGAAAAAGAGAAAGATCTACTTCAAAAATCTGCAAATAGCATGAATGAACTACAGAAGAAATTGAAGCTGGTTTAAGTAAACAAATTTAAAGCTGTTTGTAATAAAAAAATTAACTTCTACTCGTTTTAATTAATTGATTACTAACGATTGTAACAGTTTTATATGTTTTGGGGACTTGGAGTGACCACAATGTAATTGGAATATTTGTACTGACAGATTCGTACCCCGGAGCACTATAATTATACATTTAAAACAGTTTAACGTTGTATCCATTCGATTAATAGTCAATTAAGCGATCAGTTTGATTGGAACATCGAAATCCTTTCAATTAGGTCGTGTTGAATCAACTTTTGTGCCATTTTACGAACGAACAGCAATTTTTTGTTCCTGATTTACATACTCGCTCCTCATCCAACAACAGTTTCTTTTAGTTGGACGGCTTTGTGTGGATCATTAAGATATTTTTAAAGTTCGTGGACCTTCGTCATAAGATTTTTCTTTTTATAGACGTATTATATTTTAGTGTTTATTGATACCGATTTAATCATCAGCTGATTATGGTGTGTCCTCTGTTCGCATTCTTCCAAAAGAAAAAGTTAACGATGGCAGCTGTCGATTAAATATGTTTCAAACAAATTATTTATATTCAAAAATATGCATTCATTTTAGAATAAATGTTTAGGTAGTGTTACATCTGTACATACAGGGTGTCCTAACGATCAGCGTTTGTTTGATACCGGATTTATTATTAAAACTATCAGGCAGTAGTTATAGACGACTTTACCTTGAATTTCCTAAAATTGTCGTAGCATGTATTGCGTGTTCCATGTTCCGTCTAGGAGTAAGAATCGAAACTTACGTTTTTTACAACACCTTGTATATGTTGGCAATTTGGACGTCCCTTAAGCTGTTAAATTGATATAAGATTATAAGCTTAGAAACCTCAAAATTTCTCATTTTTACTTTCTCAAACCTTCCCATACCTTTGGTATAGGGAAGTATTGATTTTATGAAAATTTTCGAAATCTAGATTTTAACGGAAATACACGTTTTGTAGATCAAGGAACCCAAAACAGTGTTTTTTAAACAATGTCTGTGTCGACTCGAAAACTCGAAAAAGTTTTTACCGAACTCTAGCTTCAAAATGGCGGCTGCTACGATTTTTTGAAATTCTCGATTTCAAAGTCTATTGACTTAAGAGTTGTTGCCTGGTCAGCAATTGTGGAAATTGTCTCAATTTATCTTTTAAAAACTGCCTACACGATTTTTTAAGCCTTGTATGCTGCTAGAATCAAAGATTGGCTACGTTTTGGTTGTTTGCTGGAAGATATAATTTCACCGTAGCGTTTTCTATGAACTTTTGGAATTCGAAAATGGTACTCCTTTATTTATTAAACGGGGTTCGATGAAAGCATCTTCTTAAGCAGAGTAATCATGACTAGTAGAACCAAAAGCTAATGTTAGTTTTTAGATAATTTTATACTTAGTGGGGCTACCGTAGAAAATGTAATTCTAAATAGAGCTGTCTCGATACCATATTTCAGATACCGATACCGATACTTCCGATATCATCAATCCGATACCCGATAATATCTGAATTTAAGATACTTTTAAGTTCAAACGTTTGGTTAGGTTTGAAGTACTACAAGAACCCTTGTTTGCATCAACAACGTGAATATTTGTTTTTATAATAATTGCATGCAACTAAAGTGTCACTGCTTGGCTGTTTTGTAAAGTGATTCCAAACGTATCGACCTATTTTTATTTGCAAAGGCTAAATAATACACAAAAATACATTGTACCTGCCACTAGCATAGCTAAGACATTAATTGACAACTAATCAGTACGCGCTTGGCCTTGCAACTGCGCAGGTGTCCTATTTACTTGAGCATGTTCTTGTCGCGTTTTTTAAATGTATCCGAGTTTTAGATACTCTTGCTAGACTTTTTGGTATCGGCGGATAATGGAAATACGGCAGTATCGACGGGTAAAGGAAATACACCAGTATAGGCCGATATACGATACGCAGTGTCGGTATCGGCCAAACCTTAATTTCAAATATTTGAAATTTTCAAAATAATATTTCTCAAAAACGTGCCATATATATTTTTTTCTTTTGGTCTTAGAAAGCCGAAAATAAACTACAATTTGGTTTTCTGCTGACTATCATAATTCCACTGTGGCACCTTCTAAGAATTTTGAAAATAAAAAATTGGTACCCTTTTATTTACTAAACGGGATCATTTCTGCTTAAGAAGAATTAATCATCTTGACTACTAGTAGAACTACAGTCAAATGTTAGTTTTTAGAAAATTTTATATTTTGAGGGGCTACACCTCCCCCCTCCTTTAATTTTTTGGCGGACGAATTTAAAATTTTTGTCTGCTACTGTAGAAAATGCAGAAATTCCAAATATATGTAATTAAAAAAAGCTTCTCACTTACTAAAATGTTTGGAATTTGATAAGTTAGGATACGAGCAGGTATGATTACTAAACCGGCATCAATTTCGCGTAGAACACCACGAAACGAGATTAATTTCGAAAATTAAAAACGTTCGCATTGACACGTCTCCAAAATTTTTGAAATCTGAGCTCATACAGTAACTTTAGCAGGTGTGGATTACAACTTGCGTTCACTTTCATTCAGTTGTGCAGTCTGTACGACTAATATTTAATAACAAGAAGAATAATATTTAGATAATATTCAAGTGCCACCATACTAAAATGAGTAACATGTAAAGCAAAGAACAAATGTTTTTATGCACAAAAAGAATGATGAGAGCTCACTTTTGTTAATTGCGCTACATCCTTACATAAATATTGTATACTGAAAGTATAAACATCGGAACAGCTTAAGGCCGGGACACACATGACCGCACCGAGCCCGCACCGTGTGACGCCCGTGTGTTGGACGTCGCACGGCGAGAGAATTGCACAATGTATAAGTACGGCGTAGTCCCCACCTTTCCGCACCGACACCGCACCGACACCACCGCACCGAGGGCTCACCGTGCCCGACTAGTTTTGTTTACTTTTTGACGGGCACGGTGCGGTGTCGGTGTACGAAGTTTTTATATTTTATATTATAATAATAATAATAAATATTATTAATATTAAAATGGATGTAGAAAAATTAACCGAAGAGATAAGAAAGTTTCCAGTGCTATATGACCAGTCGAATTTCGATTTCTGCGATGATTCCTTCTCCAATTAGCATCTTCTTCTTCCAAAGCAAGTGCTACCATCCCTAATTCACTATTTGTTAAATTTTTTAGCATTTTGTCTCCACGAAACAGCTGCATACAAGCATACGCTTCAAAAAGAATACTGAATTGCAATCGTGAGACAGACCAGCACGGCCGACACACGGATCACGTGCGGACAAGTGTGGTCTCCCGTCATCGTCACCGACAGTCGGCCGACTTGCGGTCAGTGTTGCCACAAGGTAAAAATTTTGTGTACCAACACTACCGAAAAATTGTACCAGATTTAACACCAAATGTACCAAACTTCAAACAGAAATTTTAAAATTTAAAATATATTTAGCCGTATACAATGATCTTTTTTTGCCGATTTTGTGACGGAATTTTTTTCTGTTGTATTGCATAGAGAAATTTATAGTTTTATATAATTATATCTCAAGATAATAATAATAAAAAAACAAAATAAAACTTATATAGTATATGTATAGTTAACAAAAAAAACAAAAATTACAGTTCAAAGACAATATATATTTGCAACTTAATAACTCTCATAATCTCATCTTATCGGTATTCTGTCATCTCAGCTCATAGGCCGGTATTACACTATCAAAGATTTGATAAAAGATCTATTATAAAATATCTTTGTCAAAGAAATTTTACAATGTAATGGGCTATATTTTATAAAAGATTTCTTTTATAAAATATCTTTTATCAAAGTTAGCTACATTCGACCATATTTAATAAAAGATTTAACAACCACTTTACAAAATGGCGTCAACTAAGTTCACATGGTCACTTGATGCTACTAAAACTTTAATTTCTGAATATGAAAGTTATGAATTTTTGTATAATGTTCAACACGAAGATTACAAAAATAGAAATAAAAGATTAGAGGCGTATCAAGAAATTTCCAATGTGATCAGCACACACATTGATGTAAAAAATCTTCTTTAAGTGCTTTATAAATGGCATCACAGGTTTCGGGTATTATAAAGCTTAATGTACATTGTGGTATTTGCGTAGAATACTTTAAGCTGGAATAACTTTCTCCAGTGGCCAAAAACAGAAGAGTCACAAGAACGCGATTTTCTACACTAATGCAATTTCTTAAATGCGTAGTCTTTCGCGCAATAAAAGGAGCAACTTTTGATACAACCAGCTGAAATGTAGCATCATCCATTTTAAAATAATTTTTATAACATGACATATCTTCAACTCTGAGTTCCTTCAATAAGTTTTGGTGTATACCCAGATCGTCACGTCTCAAAACCCATGGTTTAACCCACTCACGTCTTCTTTGCGTTTTACTCTTAGTCTTTTGTTTTTTTTTAGTATTGCAGAAATTATGACAATTGAACTAATTGAAGCCACACAAGCATAGAGCTGTTGTTCATCCATCATATGATGACAACTGTGATAAAATATTTTATGTAGTGTAATACTAGTTTTCAAATCTTTTTTTAATCTTTGAATAAAAGAATATTTTATAAAATCTTTTATAAAAGATCTTTTATCAAATCTTTGATAGTGTAATACCGGCCATAGACCCACACGAGCGTTTGACGCTTTGGTTGACCTTGATACAAAGCACAATAATAAGTGACTTATGACGTTTCATCACATTTCAAACAGGATTGCAACATCCAACTGCCAGCTTAAACCAACTAAAATAAAATCAAGATAGCCAACTTTATCACTGCCATTATTCACTAAAGAGATTGAAAATCCCAAAAACATTATGATTCTATTTTTTTTTAATAATCGGGCTGTTGTATTTTGTACCAAATATAGGACTAATTTTGGAATGTAGTACCAACGTACTTTTTCCGTACAAAATGTACCAAATCTGGTACAATTGTACCACCTGTGGCAACACTGCTTGCGGTGCGGGCACGGTGCGGGCTCGGTGCGGTCATGTGTGTCCCGGCCTTTATGCGCGGCTGCTTTATACACATAGACCTAATATAATAAAACCAATACGTTTCATCAGTGGCGCCTAACTTTGATTTTGCGTATGGGGGCCATTTTCGGTTTACGGAAACAAGTCTCAAAAATAGTCCCAGGCCACAATCACTGGGAAAATGGTTGATGGAATATTAACCCGTCGACAAAAATCGTGTAAAAAAGGCTTTGGTAAAAACATCCCAAAAATAAAATTTCCTAAAAAACAGCGTTATAATAATTTCCCGGAGAAACCGATCATTAAAAATACATCCCTTAAAGAAACGCATGTGTATTTCTTGTTGGTTAATCAGTGTATAATTAAGAAAAAGCTTTGCTTTCCCTGAGTAAGTGTTTTTTTTTGCTGATCAATAAATACGAATAAGAGCAAATTTCATTTTGGTATTATAGGCAATTTTTTAATAATATTTTTTAATGCCAATTATATTTTTCTGGTGCTATGACACGATATATTTTCATGGATATTTGTTACGTTCTTTTTTTCTTAGACTATTTTTTCCCGGCCGCGCCGCGTATAGGAATGCAAGAACAGTCGTCTTTCTGTAGAATGTGTTCAAACCAGCTATATTTCTTACACTTGATTTTCAAATCGATAGGTTGTTAGTATGGGCGCTCCCATAGTGTTCGAAATTAACTCAGACAAGCTCTTCATAAAAATGCACCAGAGGCAGTTGTTCACAAAGCACTAAAATTTATGGGTGTTTTTGTGAACGACCACGACTCGCACCCGTATGGAAATAGGTACGGTTGTTACATTCATATTTAAAAAAAGCATATTTTAAACTATTTAATAGCGCGTGGAACTTCGTATCGGTAACAGCTAAACAAACGCTCCAATTTCTTTGTTACCTCGCTTGTACTACATCCACCTACCCAGTGCCGACACACGAATGATGGGGCCCTGGGCTAATAATAATTATGAGAGGCACTATCTATATATTATGTAGAAATGCGTTTTATTATAGGTAAATAGCTTCATTATATTGTAATCTTTATACTTCCTTATATTAAGTTATGCTATTGAATAAATTTCTAAGACTGTGTTAAATGCGTAATTGGCCTGCTGCAAAACCGATACGCTCGAATGACTGGCGGTTAGTCTTAAAACGCAGTCATATTGAACGAGTGCATGTATGTGTAAAATTAAGTGACAATGTTATTTGTAATATAACTAACTGGTAATGCAGCATAAATTTGGAGCTATTGTGGATAACCCATTATTTCGGCAATTGTTGTGTTTTTACATTACACTACATACACAGTTTCCCAGAAAAGTTGGAGTACAGCAAATGCCATTTAACCTTGCAAAAAAAATGACGATAAGTTTAAAAGGCGAGAAGCCGTTACACTCTCAAGCAAAAGCAAGGTTTTTTAGTACATTGCTAGTTTCTTTGCTGTATTTTTAAACGTAACCTAAATTATCGGTAATCCCTCCTTAAAGCAAACTGTTTCTAACCTTATGGCGCACGACCTTATAATTTGTCAAAAAATCCACAATTTTCCGTAAACCATAAATAAACTGACTTTCACTTTTTAGTAGAGTGTACCACACTGTCCAACAGCCAATTAGAGCTAGTTTAAGTTACGACTACCGACGAAACAAAGCGTAAGTAGCCGAATCAAAGCCCACTAAAATTTGCAAGGTTAGGTGGCACATGCTGTACGTATATGCATAATGCATGGGAAACCATATTTTTCCAGATTTTGTCCCCAGGATACTTTGCCTAAGAATTTAAACTGTATGATTGTTATTAGCTGTTATTAGTGCTATTTAGTAAAACAAATACAAATCAATTCAAGTCCTTTTAATTCCAGAGTAACAACAATGTATTCTAATGTCTTTGTAGCGACGCCATTTAGGCAAATGTCTTCTAAGCAGAAGTCCCGGGTTCCAATCCTGGTGGGACAAACTTTTTTTTTTAATTTTTTTTTGTTTTTTATTACATTTTCCGACCAGTTCTATGATCAAATAGTAAAGAGAATACGATTTGTACAGTAAATTAAAATTTTAATACTTCAGGTAGGTAATGAAATAATCTAATCGATACCTATTTAATTATTATCAACATTATTGGAACATCAAAACTTCAGTTATAAAAAAAGAAAACATTTCAAAAATTAACAAAATAACAAAAAAATAATTCAAAGAAGTTTGTCCACCTAGTTTTGGAACCCGGGACTTCTGCTTAGAAGCAACAGGCTAAATCGCGTCCCTACAAAGACATTGGTGTTCTTGCTCTGCGGACATTTTTTAAGTTTATTAATATTTATGTAGACGTTTGCTTAATTTTAAATGTAGGTAAAAATTATTTTATATTTTATTAAACAGCATTAATAACAGGTAATATTTGAATACAGTTTAATTAAATTTTTAGCCACAGAATCTTGTGAACATAAAACCTGAAAAAGTATAATTTCCCATTCTTTTTGTAAATAGTTCACGTTTTCTGGGAAACGGTGTATAGTAAATGTAAATAATATAAGCTGTATATAATAATTATTGCACCTTATAAACAGCTACATGTTACTACATAAAAATACAATATTTTAGGGTAAACGAGAGGGGCCACAGCAATGATTAGCAAAGGGGCTCCAAATTTCATATAACGGCTCTGCATAATATGTTGTGTTCTCGTCATTAGTTACACTGTTGTTCATATTTGTTGGGGTATATTTATTTATTTAAAAGATAAATAAATTAAAACACGTAAAAAAAGCACACATTTTTCTTTGGTGGGTTGAACTCTGAAAAGTGCAGTATTAAAGAGAAAGTCAAAGACTTGTGGCGCCTTTAAGCATAGGGGCCCTCGGCTGGAGTCTACCACCCCTATTGGTCATTAGAATTCCGAAATAACTGAACTAATCCACCGCTTCAATTATTTCGTTGTTTAATACAATGTCGATTTGTGCAGCGTTGCTATCCAGAAGCTTTGTTTTTCTAAAATTTATGCGAAGACCCTTTTTCTTTGCAGTTTCTTAAAAGGACTTCCTAACAGGCTTAGTAACTAGACATCATGTGCATATTCTAGATCTTCTAACTGCTCGGTTAACTGTCAGTTAATACCTCGTCACTGGTAGGAAAAGAAGTCTCTGGAAAAAAAGTCCCCAAGAAAAAAGTCTCCGGAAAAAAATCCCTGGGAAAAAAGTTTCCGGAAAGAAATCTCCAGGAAGAAAGTCACTAAAAATAGTGTTGGATATTGAAGCCCCGTATAAGAGTCGGTTAAAATAAACAACTTTACCTGATTTTCATATACGGTAGCCCTTTAAAGATCACTTTTAAATATAATAATGTAGCGACTTTTGTTTGTTTATCATTAAATTAAATTTACAAAATGCAGTAAAAATACGATTGAAATAACCTAAAAAATACAATGTTCCATTTCAAAAGTCAAAGATAGAACCGTTTTTCAGTTCAACCGGAAGTCGGTAATTTTGCATTTGTGCCCAGAAACTGCATCAGTTTTTTTTTATTATTTATAATAATAATAATAATAATCTAGCAATTGAACTAGCCCTGAATTTACCGGTATAATCAAAATATAAGCTTTTTAATGAACTCACTGCCAACCATAAACACTATAAAAAATGCAATTTTATTTTAACTTATTTAATATTAAAAACATTTCTGTGTTTTCATGAGTTCTGCCTTTCTTTTTAAAGTTTTTCAGGTTTTTTCTCTAGAGACTTTTACTCCGGGGACTTCATAACTGTGACTTTTTTCCGAAAACTTTTGTTCCAAGAGGCTTTTCTTCCGGAGACTTTTAATACAAAGGACTTTTTTTCCACGAAACTTTTTTCCGGGGGCTTTTTTTCCGGGGACTTTCTTTTCATGGGACTTTTATTCTGGGGACTTTTTTTCCAAGAGGCTTTTCTTCCGGAGACTTTTAATCCAAGAGACTTTTTTTCCGGAGACTTTTTTCCAAGAGACTTTTTTCCACGAGACTTTTTTTCGGGGACTTTTTTCCGGAAACTTTTTTTCTAGATTCCTCTTCACTGCACCTTTATTGAGGTATTTAACACTATTTATTATTGCCAGGAAGAGTAAGAGAGAGCGAGATAACACCTTTGTTTTACTCCAGAGTTGATGTTTTCACCTCCGTTAATTGTGATTTATGCAGCTGGACCCCCGTAGGACTCCGAGGAAGGTGGCTGCGCTGGTAACACGTCCACCTTTCATTCGGGAGGCCCTGGGTTCGATTCCTGGTCAGGCCGACTGTCTTGGCTCAGGTTTTTGCGCAGTTTTTCTGAGCAGAATCTCGTCTGAAGAGGGGCTTAACATAAATTTTCCTTTTCCTCGTAGGAGCGTCCAGTGCCTTCCACATTGTTTGAGGGAGCCTGTGAGACTTAAGTGCGGGAAGTGATGTCTTCGCGTGGAGCGTTTAATATGCAAAAAGTTTCCGAATAGTGTGGAAGTTAGCGTTCGGCGGGCAAAGCGGAAGCACTGGCGGTTATGCTGGTTTTGTCCTGTTCAAATAGTGAAGGAAAGCGTTGTTAATTAAGAACTATTAATTTCCAAGATAGAGCGCGCGCAAACAATAGTTAGCGCGTGATCACCACGTGCATTTGTTTACGCGCTCTATCTGAGAAATGTATCGATTTTAGTTAGAGTACAGTTAGTGTTAGATTGCGTTAGTGTTTATGTAGTTGTAATGTGTTCTTGTTAATAGCTAATAGATTTATAAACAAGTGTAGTGTTTTTGAAGTTTGTTTTTCAATAAGAGAACGTTGTCGACTAAGAAAACTGAAGTACTCTGTTATAGTTAATAAGATGCTATCCCTTCTTAGGCGGTCAAACGTTTTTTCATTGTGAATAAAGATTGGGTGCAGGCTGTTTTGGAATTCCATTGTTTGGTTAGTTATAATCCTTAATCTTAATGTTGTGATATGATCTACACAGCTTTCACCGGATCGGAAGCCCACTGAACGATTGTATTCTTTTCTACATGATGTTGCTTTATAACACATCGAAATCGGTGTAATTCTACGCCAGTTTGAATATTTACTGAATATCTCCCTTCGTAGGAATCTTTAATACGATTACACTCCTGCAGGAAAACTTGTACCCCATACAATAAGCTTAAACGGAGGCGATGTTACTGCTACAGACTTGTCTACGTCAGCTTTCAGCAGTTCTGCATTAATGTTATCGCCACTAAGTGTCTCTTTATGTTACAGACAGCTCTTCGAATTTCTTCCTTTTAAGGTGGGTCAGTATTTATGCCGCGGTCATTAGGCCGGAATCTCCTGTTGTTATCTTCTTCAGCTGTCCCATCTGTAACCTCGAACCTATTTCCGTTTCCCTCGTATAATAGTTCTTCGGTCAAGTATTCTCCCCAGTTATTTATTTTCTTGACACTAACAGGTTGCCTTTTCTGTTTCTTATCAATTTCGTACGGCTGCACTTGCGGTTTTATGGTCTGAGAGAATGAATTGTTTGTGATTTAATATGTTATTCGCAGACTTAACCAAGATTTCATATTTTTAAAACAGCGGCGTGAAGTATGGCAAGACACAGGGTGTTTAAAAAATGGGGCATGGTTTGGTTATAGGTTCCTTAGGTTAAAATAAACCAATTAAACCTGGTTCGATTTAAATTTTTTTCTTTTGATGGTCATTTTCACAAATGCAAAGATATTTATTTCAAGTTTAGTACACGCCGTTATGTGATAAATCTTTCCGAGATGCAAGATTTAATCGTCTTGTGTCTTGATGAGACAGTTACGGGTTTAATATAGATACTGTGCTTTTCTACGGCTATTATAACAAATTTATCCCGTTTTGCAATCTCTCTTTTTAATATTAAAGTGTTAAAGTTAAAAACTGGAAAAATGAGAAAGGAGAAAGCACACTGCTCGTCAAAATGCCCAAAACAAAAAAAAAACAAACATTTATTGTTTGTGAGATTTTTCATGTATTGTTAAGGTCCGTAATAAAACTAAGGATAAATGTGAAAGTAGTAAAACGGTTTTATTTATAAAAATAAAACTAAACAAAACATACAACCAGGCAACGGCCATTACATTTCTTTTATTTTTGGTAACTTCTCAGTAATGCCACCAACCGTAAAACTAATTTACTAACTACAACGGAATCTTTCAAATATTGGCGCTAACACTCCCACGAAAGATTCTGTTTCTTAACCTGTTAGTATTGTTAAACCAAAACAAAGAAATTCAAAGCACTTAAAACTAACAAAACAATTTTAAGTAATATTTTGCTCACATGAATAAATTATAGTTCTTCAACATTTGACATGCCCATTAAATTCCTAAAACTATCAAAAAGATTAAAAGGTAAAGCTTTAGTGAATACATCAGCAATTTGCATTTTACTTGGTACAAATTCTACATCAATCTCGCCATTATTATACTTTTCCCTTATAAAATGGTAACGCACATCAATGTGCTTAGTACGATGATGAAAAACTGGATTTTTGATCAACTTAAGGGCACTTTGATTATCAACACGTAGTTTTATTGCACTGATGTCTTCACTGACTTCGCTCAATAACTGTTTAAGCCATATTGCTTCTTTACAAGCTTCTGAAGCTGCTATGTATTCAGCTTCTGCTGTTGAACATGTCACACACTGTTGTCGTTGGGTTCTCCATGTGATTGCACTATCATTTGCTTTGAATACGTAACCTGTTGTTGAACGGCGTCCTTGAAGATCGCCAGCAAAATCAGAGTCAGAATAACCAACCACTGTCAGATTATCTGCAGCACTGTATTTAATACCATAGTTCTTGGTGTCCTTCAAATATTTCAAAACACGTTTTGCTGCGTTCCAATGGATTTTTCCATAATTATGCAGACTTCTGCTGAGGATGTTTGTAATATACGCTATATCAGGACGGGCTGTTGTAGCAGCAAAAATAAGCGAACCCACAACCTCACGATAGGGTACGGTTTTATCCATGGGACGAACTTCAGGATCAGTCAAGCATACGTTTGGATCGGCTGGTATTTTGTAGCCAATAGATTCTGCAAGTTCAAAACGTTTAAGTAAGCGTTCAATAAATGCACTTACTCTGATTGAAATTGATCCACTGTCTTTTTCACGTTTAATTTCTAGTCCCACAAAATAGTTCGGTTCACTAATGGTTATTTTAAAAACAAGCTGAAGCTGTTTCCATATCTTCTCCAGCACAATTTTATTTTGAGCTAACACTAGTCCATCATCAACGTACAAAACCAGTATGGCCAATTCACCATCAAATTCACCTCGATAAAGGCACTTGTCCGCTTGACACTGTTTTAAACCGATATCGTTCAAATAGTCATTAAATTTAGAGTTCCAACATCGTGGAGCTTGTTTCAGTCCATACAATGATTTAACTAGTTTACACACAGTTCCTGGAGTAACATTTGTGCCAAGTGGAGGATCCACGTAGATATCTTCTTTTAGTTCTCCATAAAGGAAAGCAGTTTTGACATCAAATTGGATCATTTCCAATTTTCTCTTCACAGCCAGTGCTAATAAAACTCTGATGGTGTCATAAACCCATTTAGAACCAATCGTTTTCTTATCAGGCGGTAAAGTTGTCAACTCCCACGTTTTGTTTACTTCCAATGAATCTAATTCTTCACTAATTGCCTCCTTCCAATTGTCTTTCTCTGGGCTCTCTAAAGCTTCTTTATATGTCAATGGTATGTTTATTTCTGTTAGATTTAATTCGCTTTCTACTTTATAGTCGTTTAAATATTCTGGTAACCTCAAATTTTCTCTTTGTCGTAAGTTATACGTGACGTTTTCTGAAACATTTGGGTTATTATTAACTATAATGTCATCTACCTGCCTTATTTCATTCTCCTTGTTTTCATTTTCTGATTCTTCTTCAAAATTCTGTGGAGCTTCGATTTCCGCTGTAGCATTGTCTTCATCATCACCTTGGTCTTTTAATTCTTTCAGTGATCTTGTATTTATGTGTCCTAATCTCTCATGCCATTGTTTTAATGTTCCCGAAGCCACAGTATTTGTTTCGGGTGTTACTGTTTGAGCACGAATTAACATTTTGTACAAGTTGTCATCATCACGAATTGCACTTCCCACCAGCTTGTTCTATTCAAAGATTTCAGCTTTTGTATCACCTTTTATGATGGTAAAACCCTTTTTTGTTATAGCACCTTCAGAAAATAAATTTCTTCTTAATCCTGGAACGTACCATACTTCCTGAAGAATTCCATCGTACCATCTTCCATTAATCCATTTATCGATGTGAACTGTGCCAATTCCTTTAACTTCAAGCTGATCGTTATTACCAAGTTTGACTGTTAGGTCGTTAATTTCACGAAGAGATGTGAAAAAGTTTCGATTGGGGCTCATATGTCTTGATGCTCCGCTGTCCATCAGCCAAGTTGATTCACAGTTTACTACTAAAGCCTCTATTTCACCATTAAATTCAGTGTGGAATGCACTGCCCTGAGGACTATCGTTGTTGCGATTTCCACCATTACTTTTACTACCTTTATTTCCAGGTTGTCTCTTCGGTGCATGACAATTTCTTGCGAAATGCCCCTTCTTATTACAATTGTAGCATGTAACTTTACTTTTACTGTACCTCGAATATTGTTGATTGCCTGTACTGACACTTCTTGAACCGCTTGCCATTAATGCATTTTCATTTTCAGCAAAACTATTTAAGTTAAGTTCTTCGTCTAGCAATCGAGCTGTAAGATTTTCTATCGTTTGTTGGGATTCTGCCATCGACAGCCACGCTTGTCTAAATGGCCAATACTTTGATGGCAACGAGCTCAAAATTTTAGTTATTATAGCTGTATTGCTTATCGTGTCACCAGACTCTTTTATTTGACGGGCCAGACTTTCTATTTTTGAAATATGCTGAGCTACAGAATCGCTAGGTTCCATTTTGTATTGGTAGAACCTCTCATGCACAAGCATTTTATTGGTTTCGGTCTTTTGCTCATATATTGAGTTGAGTTTATCCATTATTTCTTTCGACGAGTTGCAGTTTTCAACCAAGGAAATTTGATTTAATTCCATCGCGGACGTCAAGATGCACATCGCCACTGCATCGTTTTTTATCCATTTTTGAATGTCGTTTGCATTCGTTCCTGTCTGCTGTGGTTTACTTGTAGTTCCATCAACTATGTCATAAACTCCTTTTGCACGCATTGCACATTTTATTTGAAATTTCCACTGTTGGTAATTCTTTCCGTTAAATTTGTGGATTTGGACTAAACTTCCGATACTCCCGTTATCACCCATTGTTATTTGTTCGATCTCTAAGTGGATTCTATTGAAAAAAGGGCCAACCACTAAATAGTCCTCTTTTTTCTTCTTGATCCGTCGAACCGCTCAAAGGGGGTCTCAATTATCAAAACTATCACGTGGTAACCGATGCCGACGCGAACTACTACTTTTCGAAGATACGACGACTTATTTATCCTTCTAAAGAATGACCTGGGCCCATAACCTGTTAAGGTCCGTAATAAAACTAAGGATAAATGTGAAAGTAGTACAACGGTTTTATTTATAAAAATAAAACTAAACAAAACATACTACCAGGCAACGGCCATTACATTTCTTTTATTTTTGGTAACTTCTCAGTAATGCCACCAACCGTAAAACTAATTTACTAACTACAACGGAATCTTTCAAATATTGGCGCTAACATGTATCATGGCTCTCTTGGAACATATCAATAGTAAACTTGAATGTATGTTTGTAGCATAATTACTATTTTCATAGACCATAATGATAATATTTTTATCTATTTTGAAATTTTCAATACAGCACTTAAAATGTAAAAGCGTCAATACAAAAATTTAGTACTGTCATTTGTTAAAAGTATAGAATAAGAAAGCAACAAAACATGTCTTCTGCATTCTCCGTATAATAACTAGTGGGACCCGTAGCAAAATAATTTGCATTGAGTGAAGAGCGGGGATGTAGTTCCGAAAACCAACACTGCGAATTGTTAGTACAGACACGTTGTGCTTTGAAATAATGAAATTTGTAAGCCATTAAACACTTTAATAAACTTTCAAAGTAACCAAAACAATTACTGACAGCGCAGTTGAAACAATTCGTGTCAGACGATTGAAAGAAGTGAACAGTAACAGAAGAAACAGATGGCGCAGCAAGTGACAAGCGTAAGTTGATATGTGTTCGTTTAATTAAGACTTTGCTATATTTTTTTTGTTTTTTTTTAATGAATTATTGTGCACATCTACACTGTAATAGGTTTTATTAAAAAAATGATCAGAATCGGCTTAGTAGAACTCTGGGAATAGATGTCAAAAGAAATAGCTATACGTTTATTTACATAGCCACCTCACTTTTATTGTTGCCGTCACAGTTGTGCCTTTGAATTATCGCTAAAAACATCCCAAGTAGCATAAACAGCAGAATTCCACCATTACATTACATTAAATTCAAAATAATATTAAAAATATATTTAATCCTCTAGGAAATCAAACACAAAACCACCTAGAGGCTCTGCATTGCACGCGTTCCTATCGGTTGCGACAACGTATCTGTTAACAGGAAATGCTTAAATATCAGATATAATTTATTTAATGTTACCGACTTATGCACTATCCAGTATATGTACTAGGCATTTTTAAATGTTTCTCCATAAAATAAATTAAAAAGTGCGACGTATATGTATAAATGTGAACTTTCAAAGAAGTGCGTAACCTACCAGTTCCTTGAATGTTTTGAATTCAGTTTATTCTTACATAAGACCTTAAAGAAATACAGGTAGCCGTAATCTTAACCGAAATTTAAAGTAGCATCAAACCGTAACTAAAAACATAAGAGATCGAATAGCAACCGAAAACCGAAACGTTTATTTATTTCGGTAGCTTGCAACTTGCAATTGCATGTTTGCAACGTTAAATAGCAAGTTCTAAAGTTGCAATTGTCAGTCAAATTATTAATACAACCATTGAATAATATAATTAATTGCTATGATATTTGGAGTTGATTTGACTGGAGTATTGTAATTTCTGGAAGGCAAGTTTTGGGATGCTTGTTACAATTTAGTTTACGATTGGAGGTTTGTGAAGACTGTAAGGTTTTGATATTCAAAGTTATAAACTCAGGGTTGCGTATTATTGCTATAATTTCTTGTTTTAAAATTCAAATAATGTGGTTATCTTTATATCATTTATATTTTTCATATTTGTGAAGTTTTGTTTACTCTGAAAGAAAGAAGAACACAATCAGATTGATACGATTATTGTTTATGTTAATTTTAATTATAAATTAGTTCAGAAATGTTTAAAAGGTTTAACATTCAAGAAGTTTTAAACTTACTTGTTTTGTGCATCGTTAAATGTCATTTGTGGGGGTTATGGATGTGAATGTCAATTTGACAAATGTAAAAAAAGAACACATTGTTTCATGAGATTTATTTGTTTTCAAAAAATGGGAGATCAAGGAAGAAGACAAAAGCAAGTGAAAATTTATTGGTTAGTTACGGCTCGTCTTGAAAAGAGAGACGAATAATTTTGGGACTCCTGAAAGAAAAGAGAAAAAGAACGAGTCCTATTGTATGAAAATAGTATTTTCTAATAAGATAAAGTCGATAACAGAACAGATAGAAGTATTTTGAATAATATTAAAAAGTATTCAAAAGTGTGATAGGTGAATCAAATACTTGGAGGCTAGACTGGAGGAAGCTATATTTACGATATTGAATAAAATAATTAATAATAAGGTTGGTACTTGCAGCCGAGCTGAGTGTGTATTTTTGGAAATAAACAAATCAGAGAAGGAGAAGTATTTCATACAACGATTATTCAGTCAGGAACCACAACAGTGTTTGCAAAGAATCTAAGATAAGTGTTTATTTTAAGAAAAGTAGAATCTAAAAATTATTGATTCCCCATAAATTCAAATTCAAATTTAAATAAAAAACTGTTGTAACGTTGATATTTGTTTGTGTATTTTTTTGAGTCTTATTTATTAATACCATTTCTTCCCAAGCTTAATAACGACCTTGAGAAATTTTATAAAAGCGTCTCATAAAAATATAATTAATGATTGCGGAAATTGCAGGCATTTAAAAGATTGTTTTTCTGGTAAGTGCATGGCCACACATATATCATAGCAGTACATATCGGTATTTCGATATAATAAATATATTTGATATAGTCGATATATCGAATATATCGATACATCGACATATCGAAATAATAGATGTATCGAATATTTCGATATATTCAATATATTCGATATATTCGATATAGTCGGTTACATCAATATATCAGTAATATTGTTATTTTTTGATATCGGTATTATCGATATGTTTTTCAATATGGCTCAGCCCTACTCTTGATTTGTTAAAGATCAAAGGTGCCGACACATAGTGCAGCTACTGTATCTTTAGTGTATACTGTGGTTTAAGCCTTTATTGGTAAAGTGTAACAATTTTCCCTGTAAAGACTAGCAAAAAGAGATTACGGATACAAAACGTCCCCTGCCCTGAGATTTTATTATATAGTCATTGATGGCGTATAATACGTTCACACTGAAATACTTTTAAAAATATCAGAGCTGTATTTTATTAAATAATACGTATTAACGATTGATAGTTGGAAGTTGGCAAAAACGCAATTTAATCGGCATTCGCTAATACACTTTTCTCTCATATATGATATTACCTTCCTCGCTATACCGAGTATTATACTCCGTTAGCTATGAGAAGGTATTGTTTTATTTATTGTACCTACGCAACAAAAACTTATGTAAGTGTATTTAATGTACATTTTACACTGTAATTAAAGTAAAAAGCCGATGTACGCATTATACATATTATTCCTACATTTCCCGTTGAATGAAGGGGGGGGGGGTCAATTCTGTTATTTAGCATCCTACGCCGAATCACCCCAACAAAAACACCAATAACAAAACAAATAGAACTTTCTAATTTACATGTATAAATAATTTGAGACTACATACTGTGTATTTACAGAAATAATTTAGATTTAATTTAACTAACAGGTAATTTATAAAATAAAAGAAGAGATTAGCCCTATGAACACTATACCTACGTACCTATGTTGTCATGTTCATTTTAATTTGAAAGAACATAACAAACGAATAGTTACTGTGACGACAAAAATCAAGTATCGTCGCATTACTTTAGCAATAATTAATAATTTGTTTGTTTCTAAGTAGAATTCTACGTATATAGCAATTGTTTTTAAATCTATGTAACTATATTTCTTTTCCTGTTTGTAAGATCCATTGCCGAGATAGTACCATTTATGCAAATCTACCAGGAAATTTTTCTATTTTTTGGAAAGAGATTCTATGGGATTGAAGAAAACCAAAACCAAAAAGACGAATTTATACGCCTATTCAAGATTCTTAACATTATTAACAAATTACGTGTTTTAATATTAATTATATTTACGTATTAGGTGAAAGGTTAATAACATGTAGCATATTTAAGATTGCCGTTTACTTAGTATTTCGTACGTTGAGGTTGCAGTTTAGTTGTAATTTGCATGTTTTGTTAACGTACTCAATAAAGTGTAATTCAAAATATAGGGCAATTTAGGCAATTAAACTTTTACTTTTCAAGGAATTGCAATTTGTAGTTTACCTTTATTTGCTTGTCAACATGAACTTCACATTTTGCTGCTTAATATATAATTTAAAGCTGTATAAATAGGTTTGGAATGGGTAAATAAAACACTTGTATACAGTAAGATTAAGACTACTCACGTTGTAATTCTTTGTTATTTTTTTAAAAACCTTCATAATTTTGTAAATATTTTTCACTTCATAGCTTTTAACTTTTCGAAACTTTTTGTGCACAGTAACGTTATTATGTCTCTATAGGATAACTACGCTAGAAAATTCGAAATTGATCTGTTAACTTGGTTTTGAGTAAAAACGCGCTCGAGCGTAAATTTTCTAAAGAAAATCGTAGCGGACGCCATTTTGAAGCTAGGAAGTACGGAAACAAAAGCGTTGGATTTGCCCTAAAGTCCTCTACAAGATTCCTGATTCAGATTTAGAAAATTCGATTTCCGAAAACAATTCTACCAAAAAGACAAGTCTAACTTCCGCTTCCGGTTTCGGATTTCTTAAAACTTATTTTGTCGATGTAATATACCTCGGTATTCTAAAGCGCATCAGAAAATACCCATCCGTTCGGGAATTATAAGGCGTAGACACTTCCCCACCCACCCACCCACAGACAGATATTGTTTAATATCCACTTTTCTGGGTTTCTGAATGTCCAAAACGTGTCTTTCCGTCAAAATTTTCATGAAACCGGGACTTCTGCACACCGAAAGTATAGAAAAGTAAAAATCACAAAAAAAATATTAAATGTGTACCCTACGGCACTTAATCACAACAAAATCATCCATAACTTGGTCAAAGTTAATATTTTTTTGGGCTACCTTCAAATAGGCAGAATCATATTTAATGTCCTGATCTTAAAAAAATGTTGATCAGCTTTAGCGTGCTAAAAAGCTTCTTTCGCGTGACGATACCAAAGCAAGCATTGTTAAAAAAATGAGCGAAACACTTCGCCTGGACTTTCCTATACATTTAAATACATTGTTTCATATTTTCCAACACTTTCGATATACACCTGCCTAGACACGACTAGTTAAAGTAAATAGTTCTTATAAGTTGTAACATCTTGAAGCGGTTGAAGAAAGACCGACCGCTGCGCTGCAAGAATAAGGTTGGCTAAAATATTCGGACTGAATCAACGGAAGCGCGGAAATTGATACTTGAAAATATATTAATAACTCGAGAAGTATTATTTTTAGCAAGAAATTACTCTTATTAATTTGTATTTAGAATTTCAAAACCTTTCTGATTTTAAAGCCAAAATGCCACGTTTCCATTTAAAAAAAAGTTATTTTTTACCGTGGCCGCCATATTAAAATTGGAAACTCAAGTTTTTTTTCTTAAATACAATCGAGAAGAATTAGCCCTACAACTTTGCTCTTGGGTTTACGAGTCTATCTATTAAAATAAAAAAGTTAGCCTACACTGAACATTAAACGACTAGTACAAGTACAACTGCTGTAGAAAGTATGTGAAATTCTTCAAAGGACAAAAAGATTATTAAGGGGCAAAAAATTCGATTTTTTGTAAAAAGATTCTCCTAGAGCAAACAAAACAAAAAACCAAATTTTTAATTTTTTATAGAAAAAATTTGGGGGGAGGGGGAACAGTAGCCCCCCTAAATATGAAATTATCGAAAAAATATTATTATATTCGGATTTTGCTATCAATGGTGAGCTATTTCACATTAACAGAAATATTTTATTGTCCCCCGTTAAATAAATAAAAGGGTACCAATTTTCAATAATTCATAGAGGGCGTCACAGTGAAATTATAACAATGCGCAAAAAAAACAAATTGTAGAAGATTCCCAGCTCTATCAGCTTAAAAAGTTTAAACAAAAACGTGTGGGCAGTTTTTGCGAAATATTTTTTTGAAAAATTCCAAAATTTTGTCATTGCGATCGTTTTTATATTTTCAAAATTAATTATATTTCAAGGGATAGTACTCTTGAAGGGCTACCAAACAAGATGTAGTTGATTCCAATCAGATAACTGGTTTTTGAGTAAATGGGCGTTAAAAGTCGAAATGTTCAAAAATTCGTAGCGGCCGCCATTTTAAAGCTAGAGAGTTCGGTAAAAAGCGTTTGATTTGTCCTAAGGCCTTCTTTAATCTCCACTATTAAAATTTCCGAAATTCAGTTTCTGAAAAAAAATGCTACCAAAAAAACATGTCTAACTTCCTCTTCCGGTTTTTTTTAAAGCTTATTTTGTCGGTGAATTTTTGATATACCTCCTCATTCCAAAGCACATCAAAATCGGTCCAGCCGTTCCGGAGATATGGAGCGTAACGGACCCACTCACCCACCCACAGACAGACATTTTTTTTAATTACTTTTTTGGGGTCCATGGATCCCCCCCCCCCCCGCCCGACTATTTCCGTTAAAATCTCAACTTTGAAATTTTGTATGAAATCAATACTTTCCTATACTGAAAGTATAGGAAAGTAAAAATTCTTAGGCCGCCTCAAGGTCCGGGTACGATTCTGCTACACTGTAATTTTGGATTTTCTGTAAGATTAGTTTTCTGTAAAAAGTAATGAAAGCGCGGGGTTTAAAGCTACCGATTTTGACATACTTGCACCGTTTAAATAATTTTCTTATTTTAATGCTAAATATATTCCAGCTTTAGAAGGATTTAATTTTACCAACGTTCAATGTACGAATCTCCAAATGAAGGTTTTAATTTCACGTTAAAAAATGAAATATATTGTTTTCTGCGCCCTTTTGAACTTTTCGCCTGAGCAGGAGCCTCGGTCGCTTCACCCTAGTGCCGGCCCTGGTTTTCGTATTATTTTGATGCCAGTTTAATTTAAATTACTGCGTTATTCGAAGTCAGCGCCACTCGCAGTGGGATTTCCCAAACTCGTACAGCATCGGAAGCCGCAATCACAGAAACCTTGTCGGCAACCATGGATTGAAACCTCAATCACGGCAAGATACAAGTTCCGCAAAACTTATACGTAGGTATACCTATGCCTAAAATATTTTTTTCTGTGGAGTATGGAATTATATTAGCAACCTGACTAACGAGGGCAGTAGCGTAACTTCAGAAAATACGCCCCAACGCAGACACAATATTTGAATGCCCATTTTATTTATTTTTGTGTGTATTAACGAGGCAATAATTCAATATAAAATAATTTTATATAATTTTTTTTAATAACCGAGAATTAATACAGGGTGTAACAAACATGGTGGGCGCTGTCGAAGGAAGTCATTGCAATGATAAAAAAGTTCAGGTACACATGTGTCCAGAAACGCTTTCTTACGGAGTTACAGCCTTCTAAAGCTGGAACACTCTAATAACTTTTTTGTGCATAACATTTGCGGTAGTTGCCCCATTACTCATATTGCTTAGTATTTCTACATATTTTTATTGGAATAAGTGCACCACAGGTATCGCATATGGTGGTCACGTAATATTTTCTCCTAAGTATTTTAGAAATTTAGAAATGTTGCCTATAAAATCTTATTCTCCATACAAGAATATATAAAAAAGATATTCTTGTTAAAAGTCGTTAAATTTAACAGTTTTCGAGATATTCAATTTTTGTGAAAAATTAAGATGCCGGGAAGGTTTACGTGCTTCTTGAAAATGCAAAAATAATTCGTAGAAACTTTGTGAGTAATTTCTACACATAAAAGCAGTAAAAAGAGTTCCTATAGGTATATATAAAAATAAGAACATAAATTAAATATTACTAAGGAAAATACTGGATAATAATTTATTTACTTTTGTCAAGTGTGCCATGGATAGCCATGATGCATAATATTTTGCAGTTATTTTTATCTACCTTTAGCAGTTTTACGACGAATTTACTTCCAACAAGATGGAGCACCCCCTCATAATACCAGAGAAGTTCTTAATTACTTAATAGAGCATTTTAATAATCAAGTTATTGCAACTAATGGTCCAGTGCGGTGGCCTGTCCGCTCAACGGATCTCACTGTGCTCGATTTCTTTATTTGGGGATATGTTAAAGAAAGGGTCTACTATGCAACAGCCCCAGCCACTCTTGAAATCTTAGAAGAAAGAATTCTACGGGCATTTAGAAGTATAACGCCTCAAATGTTACGAAACGTGTTGAGAGAAACAATTGAACGAGCTGAAATGTGTCTTGAACAAGGAGGAATGCACTTTGAAAATTTACTACAGTGAAAGTTAATAAATTATTATCCATGGCACACTTGACAGAAGTAAATAAATTATTATCCAGTATTTTCCTTAGTAATATTTAATTTATGTTATTATTTTTAATCCAATCACAAATAAATTAGTATCGTTAGATTCGTCAAAAAATCCTTTTTTCGGAAAGTGCTTGTCAAAAAATGGTTGCCATTTGAAAAATAATAGTTAGACACGAAAATGTAATATTGCCAACTTGTCTTATTCCTATCTATCATACTAGTCACTAAAACTTTGCGATTGTAATTTTCTGACATCACCTGAGGTCATCAGATTAGTTTACGTCCGATCATGGCCACCTAGATGCAATATTAAAAGTGACTCTAAAAAATGAAGTAGGCGTAAAAACTTTATAAAATGTCACATTCTGATCCAGAATTGTCTCAAAAATCCAAAAATGTTACAATATACAGGGTGATCCACTTAAAACTTCAAACCCGGAGTCATTTCCGGTGAAACCGGAAGTGACCGGAAAGTGAAAAATATGTGAAAACTCTCCTCTTCACATACCATTTACTTATACCAAATCTCATTTTGATACACCTAATATTTTAGAAGTTATGACTTGTCTAATAGGTTCGTTGCCACCTGGTATATACCTATACGTCCGGAAACGCTTTCCTACAACAGCCTCTATAAGTTGCTATAGTGAAGTGTTGAAACTACATATACCCATTTCCGGAGGCGGCTGTAACTTCGTAACGAATGCACTAACTAATTTTAAAAAATATCTAATATTTGCTGCCATTGAATACTTAGGTTCATTTCCGTTACATTAGTTTTTATTAAAAAAATACACTTGGAACTTTCAACCTCGGGTCCTAATGCAACTGCATTAGCGTTGTTACGCCACTGGGCCAGGCGGTAATAATTCAAAAAAAGCTGAGTTTTGTAAAAAACAGTAAAAGCACAGAATGAATATTTTTTGTGATGTGCTGTATTTTCGGTAGCGAGCACAGATGCATATATTAGAAACGCAAACGCATTTTTCTATTTCCAATTTTTGAAAAATCCTTTAAAACTATATGAAGGTCAATAAGAATGTCTTTCTCTTTTTCTAGAAATTTATAGAATTCCAGGTGTTTTTTTTTTCAAATCTAATCAAATACTAATTTATTCTAAAACACCAATATCAAATTTAAATTTTTTTTTTGATTTTTTGCACGTTCTCTTAATAATGGATATTATATTTGGGTTTTCATTTTTTTTTTATTTATTTAATTTTCACGCAGCCGGGATTGGAGCCTAGGATTTCTACATGGAAAACAGCAACATCAACGGCGTCGCTACGAAGACATTAGAATATGCTGTTGTTACCCTAGGATTAAAAAAAAACGTTGTGAATTTATTAATATTTGTTTAGATTTTTGCTTAATTTTAGATGTAAAAAGTTATTTTTTTTATCTAAGGGGCACTTATAAAAGCTAATAACAATAATACTGTTTAAACAGTTTAAAGTATCCTGGAAATATAAAATCTGGCAAAATATAATTTCCTATGCATTTTGCATATAGTTCAACTTTTCTGAAAAACAGCGCCAGATTTTATATATTCTCAGAGATGATCAAATATTTTCTTATAAAACTCCTTAGGTTCATGCGTTTTTTTTTCAAAATTAGTAAAATAGCAAAAACTAATTATTTATTGATCACAAAATGTAAAAAATATATTTTGCTTAAGAAAGTTTTCTTGTAACACAAGTTGCTACGAAGAAAGTTTAAGTGATTTTTCTCTGATTATTTTTCATTCTTGAGTGGTATATGATTGGCTTGTATTACAAATAATATATTCAACTGCCAAATTAATTTTATTTTTAAAACTGGCAAATAAAGCAAATGAGTAGTTTGCTTAAATTTATTCGCGATTAAATTTTGTATCGCCAAAAATTTATTTTTTGCGATTTTCAATGGGGAACTTACCCGTTTACTTTTTATGTTATGCATTTTTTCTATTTTTAAAACTTATAAATAAACAAATGAGCAGTTCCTTTAAATTTATATTAATATTGCTTACTTAAGAAATATGTCAGAGTCGGCTTGTTAATTTAGGAGTTTTAAAAGTATGGTTACATACAGTATTATGGATAATCCTATAGATTTCAATAAATTTAAGTTAGATTTATTGGCCGTTTTTTCCCGATTCAGTTCGAATACCCTTGCAGTCGGACATTACGGTGCATTACACATGTATACCACACACACACACATATGCACGCACGCGCTCGCACATACACGCACGCACATTCACGCTAGCGCGCGCACGCACAAACACAAAAACACGCGCGTGCACGTGCACCCACACACCACAGACAAACAAACACAAACGGACAAGATATTTATTAAAACTATTAGGTTGTGTTCCTTGAGTCCCAAAACGTGTATTTCCGTTAAAATCTATGTTTCGAAAATTTTCATTAAATCAGTACTTTTCTATACCGCAAGGTAAGGGAAAGTAAAAATGATATGTCGGTTTATTTGTTGCGTAAGGGATGAGGCATCGTTAGTATAAGAAAACTGGGGCAGGGAGGGGGCGCACTAGATCCTATACAGAATACTTGAGTTTGCAGAATGTAACGTTTCAGAGTAAATTACTCCTCATCAGACACATAAGTTCAAATCCTTAAAATGTTTGTTGATTAGAATTTTGTGTATAACATAAAGGTGACACATTACAATACAATTGCGTTACTACGGAGTGATCGAAAATGATTGAAGGTCACGTGACCACGATCTGGTCGCATTATTATCAAAAATGCGTTTCGATGTGTCCGCGAACCTGTTGTTTATCAATACTTACATCCCTGGAATCCATTAGCGTACGCGCATTTTACCTGTCAAATGTCGTAATAATAACAGTTATTGTTTTCTTTTGTGTTATTGTTCTCGTTTTTGTAATCCCCACGTTATAACAGTTTTTTTCAAAACTCAAAGTTTGTATTCGTTCCCTTTATTAGGTAAGACAATAAAATTACAAAGTTTATTTTAAATGAGGGTGATAACAGGTGTGTAATTTTAGGTTAATATGGTGTTTACAATAGAGCATGATAAATTTATTTTGGAAGCGTACTTTAGATCCGGAGAACGTGACCAAAATGGTGTTTGGCAGTACTCTTATCCCTCCTGTTTCAATCAGTTCCAAGAGCATTTTCCCAACGAAGCAGTTCACTATGAAATTTTTAGTCAACACGTTCGTCGTATTATTCAACGGTACCACGAAACAGGCAGCGTCTGCAAAGGAAAGTCTACGGGCAGGTCATCTGTACTTACCGAAGACACTGTACATGATATTCAGGAACGAATGGATGCAAGTCCCAACAAATCGTTAAGATGTTTATCTGCTCAAACAGGTAATGAGCATAATGTTGTTTTTGTAATTGATTTATCTATGTTAGTTTCAGGTCTTTCATACGGAGCGTGTCAGAAGGCTTGCAAAAAAATACTTCATATGCACCCGTACAAAGTGTCGGTGGTGCAAGAGTTGCTACCAGCAGATTTTGGAAAGCGTCGACAATACTGTACATGGTTTAATGAAAACTTCAACAATGATGACATTTTGGATCTGACATTTTTCAGTGATGAAGCCTGGTTTCATTTAAGTGGCTACGTAAACTCGCAAAATTATCGTACGTGGTCAACTGAAAATCCCCATGTATATCGGGAGACCTCATTGCATCCCCTTAAAATTGGGGTTTGGATTGCAATGTCGAGAAGAAGAATAATTGGCCCTATTTTTTTTAATGAAAACATCAATGCTAACAATTATCAACGACTACTTTTAATACCGTTTATTGATCAACTCCACGATGACGAACTGCAGCATGGGTTCTTCCAGCAAGATGGTGCAACAGCTCACACAGCAGGTGCAACGTTGAACTTTTTAAGGGAATTCTTTGATGAACGAATAATAAGTAGAGGTCGTTGGGCACCGCGATCGCCCGACTTAACACCTCTCGACTACTTTATGTTTGGCCATCTTAAGAATGTTGTATATGCAAATCGTTTACACACAATTGAGGAGTTACAAGAGGCCATAGTAAATGCCGTGAATGAAATCACACCAAGACAGTTAGTAGCCGTTTTTGAAAATATGAAGCGCAGGGTCAATGTTTGTTTAGACAATGATGGAGGGCATTTCGAGCAGTTATTGTAACAACTGTCTTAGAAAGAATTTGATTTTTGTATTCATTTAAATTGTGTCATTGAAAAATGTGTTTTTTATTAATTTAAACTGTTATTAAATTGTTAAATTGAGTAATTATTGTAAGCAACAATCAAGAAAAATGTGTTTTTTTATTAATTAAACTGTGTTATTAAATTACGTTATTAAATTGTCTTGTTTTTTAACCTATAGGTTAACTTTTGGAATATAAAAATTTACTAACATAAATCGTAATTTACAACAAGAAAAGTCTTTAAAAGTCCCTAACAGTAATTATTTCGCTAAAAAAATGGTGCACCAACATTCATATAAAGAACACGCCACCCATTTTTAAATTTCCCGCGCTATTTAAATTACTATTGCACGCCAGTGGAATTAGTCAAGATCACATTAAGTAGTAAGCGGACAAGATCAAATCAGTATGAAGCGGCACGTTCAATCATTTTCGATCGCACCGTATAATATGTATTATTCTGTCTTTTAAAATTTGGGGTCCACAAATAACAAATGGGGTACCCAATACGACGCCCCTGGATACAAGTAATGCAAAAGATTATTTGAGTTTTCTTCACGTGACATTATACAATCGTGTTATTAAATAAATAAATAAATAATAAATAAATAAATAATAATAAATAAATAATTTTTCGGGAATAATTCTGGAACCTTTTGGCCACCCTGTAGTCCCGACTTAAACACTGCGATTACTGTTTGGAAATTTTAGAAACTCTCTCGGAACTCACTTGCTGCCAAAGAGTACGTTGTAAATAATGTAAGGTGGATCAATTAGACTACCGTCGCCATATTAAACATGCAATTTATTTATTAACTACTTGCCAAACAATGTTCTCAGAAGGTCGTATTGTTACAAATGTTTAGTCAATTTATTTATTTAATTGTGCTTTATAATTTAGAAGAAAATTGTTAAAGATTCCGTGGCTCAAGTTATATAAGCTATACAGGGTGATTTTGGGAACCGGGCCACCATTGCCAACTTTTTTAGCTTTGAAGATACAAAAGTTGGTTAAATTAGAAATAAAGTGTAACTTTTTCTTCTGGTTACGATGGTGAAAACGCAAAAACAATTGCGCATCGCGTTTTCGAGTTATTTGTTAAAATGACTTTTTTAAACGAAACATCCTGTATTTTCTTATATTTTTGAATTACACATTTAATTGTCTTTAAAAAAGTATAAGTATACACCCCAAAATAGCTTTTTATTTCTGGACCAGGGTATTTGGCACACGAGAAAATAGTTTAAAATCACCCCCAAATCAAGCAAAATTACCTCAAAAGCCCTCTAAAAAACTTACCAAATACCTTGTTTTTAAACACCCCAAAATAGCTTTTAATTTCTAAACCAGAGCATTTGGCGCATGCAAAAAGACTTTCACTCTGTTTCCACTAGATCCATATGGAACCGGTGATATGAATACTATTTGAGTCATTTTATTAAAGATCAATATTTTTTTTAAGTTTATAGGTCAAATGAGGATTTCTTCTAAACGAAAAAAAAAATTAAACTCACAATTATTATAATTTTTCAAAATATTTACAAAATGAATGATTAAATATTACATTAGTTTATCAATTTTCCTTTTTACAATGATAAGAGCTTAATTCCTTTAGAAAACCTGTCCTTGTAAATAACGCAACACTTTCATTTATACAATTATCAAGTGCAAGTCAATGGCAGTCTAGCAATACAATATAGGCAACATACTTTCAAAGTCTTGAGAAAGAAACCTGACAAAAGTAAAGAAAAAAAAAACCCAGTGTTCTAACAGGAGCTGCCGAGCTAGATCATTCATCAAATCCAATGTCAATCCTGTGCGAATCTGTTCCTTTCTTGTGGTTTCGAATAGCTGATATAGCCATCTTCTTATCCTGGTTGACACTAATACCCATTAAGATATGACACTTAAGCTTTGACTTAACAAGCGTTGGATGTTTAAATATATTGAAATATTCCTTCTCCAATATTTGGTTTAAGGCATCAATGGCAGATTCTTTTTTGGTACCAAAATTCTTAAGCTCTACCAGAAAAGCAAATTGTTTTCGAAAACCAAGAAAATCCAATCGACCCTTGTTTGAAACATAATGTTCAGTGAAATATCTGAAGTTCCCAGTGGTGATTATCTTAGCCATGAAGCAATGAAGTCCTGACTGATTTACAATAGGAAGACAGCTGTCTGCATATTGCTGAAAAAGATCTTGCAATTCTTGTCTGAACCCTCGAAGAGCTTCCTCAAACTCTTCATCACTGACATTAGGGTCAGCAGCTGATTGAATGCAGCTAAGTATCTCTTCAGATTTCATATTTAACTTTCGTTTAAATTCTTGTGAACATTTCTCTTTATAATAATCTCTCAACCTTTCAAGAATCATTACCTTAACTTCTGTGTTAGGTATCTTTACGTAACAGTCTCTTTCAGATGGTCCTTCTTCACAGTCAACTGTCAAATACCCAAGCTCAAAGATGAAATTAAGGAACAGCTCATGACTTCCCTCTGTCGAAGTTCCTTCCATATATTTCTGGAGTATAACAAGATCATCTGCCCCCAACTTGTTTACAGTACGTAAGATTCGTGTGCCATTCTCCTCCAGCAATTTGAATAAAAACGTTCTTACATCAACATTCTTAAACATGTGCTTCAATTGTTTTGTATATGCAGCACCTGTCCAGAAAGACCGTGGTGAACCCTCTTTTAGATAATTCATAACTGACCAAGGACAATATATCTTTCCGCCTCGGTTTCCTGCTGAATCTGGGTATTCGTAGCCATTATACTGAGCTTTGATAATATCAAGTGCTTCCTTTTTTTCCAATTTAAAACCAGGCAATTTCCCAAGTTTCACAAGAAGATCGTCAATTTCTTTTGATTGAAAGCCATAGAACTGGTTAAATCGGTGATGTATAAATCTGCGAGGAGTTATATTATTTACAATGCCCGACCATCCGATGCCTGTGATATAGGAAACTCCTGTCACCAGTGACCTTAGTAGATGAATAGACTTAGCATCGGTTTTCAAAAGGGGGGCGATCATATCAACAGGCTCCTTGCAAATTTCCTCGATGCTGTTCGCATCTGCTTCAACCAATGCTCTTGCAAGAAGTGAGTCGTACTCGTCAACAAGGAACACAACATCTCTCTTAAAATGCGTATACAAAAATTCTGCGAGTCGTTTCAAAGCGTCACTTGGATCCATCTTCTTGTGTGTGTCACCTAAACACCATCTCTTGCATAATGCTCTATCTCCATCAGGTAATTTCTCACTGACACATAGGTATTTATGTTCCTTGAATGCACGATGCGCAACAGTTCTGCAAAGTTCGATTGCATCATCAACAGTTTTGATGTTCGTACTACATTTGAAGCTCACATAGAGCACTGGATGTTTTCCCAAATGATTCTCCACAAGATCTGGGTCGTTCATGATGGCTAGGTCAGCAAACAGGCGATAATTGTCTGTGTCTATTATAGCTTGGGTGTTAACATCAAGTTGTGTTTTCAACATTCCAGTTTCGGGATCAACCTCGATCTCAAAGAAACTCCTGAACATGGTCAAATTTACAGATTTTCCAAACCTAGGAGGAGCTGTTATGAGTTCGCGTTTGCTCCCTGTACAAAAAATTCTAATAAGCTCTGTTTTGTCGACAAGCATATTCGGGAAGTTGGTGGCAATTTCCTTGAAGTCTGTTAAGGTTACATCAATCACATCTGTTGGCTGTATTAAAAAAAAAGAGCAAAAAATTAAACGTTAGCTACCCTTAGTAAGCAATTAACAGATAACATACCTGATCCATTCTTGGTTTTTTACTGCTTGAAGCCATTAAATTTCCATAATAAGCAGTCACAACAAAGACCTAAAACAAAGATAGAAAATTGCAATCAGCAATATTAATTTTGTTGGAATGGAAGTATTAAAAATAATCATAATGCCTAGTACCATTGCTAGTACTAAAAGTTTTCATCAAAGAAAGGAATCTCTGAAGAGCAAAACCCACGATCAAGACCTCAGAATCGCTATATTGTAAACTGCTGAGAGCAACATGAAATGTTAGAAAACAGCTCAACCAAACTTTCATGCATTAAACTGTCTTTGTAGTAGTAGTAGTAGTGGTATATTTGTTGGCCATTCGGCATAGAGAAAATTACATTGAGGGTACATTACATCAAACATTAAATAGTATAAAAACGAAAATACAAAAGCGTATAAGATTATACATACATCATATATATAACATTAAATTGTAAGGTTGTAAAAGTTCACTAATTAAAATAAAAGCAAATAAAAATTAAAACATACAGTTAAATCAACTACAAAACTCTAAAAATTCATCAATTGTATAAAATGGATGCTCCAAAAGAAATGTCTTAATTTTACTCTTAAACAATCGATCACTTTCTATCCATTTATACGAGTTATCCAGGGCATTGTATAGACGCGCGCAACAATGCATATACGATTTAAGAACCACACCATTACGTGAAAAGGGTATGCGAATGACAGCAGCAGATCTTGTAGAATAACTATGAAAGTCCGAGTTTGATTGGAATAGGTTTCGATTCTTGTACACAAAGCGCAAACATTCAAAAATGTATAAATTTATGACAGTCATGAACTTGTAAATTTTAAAGGCATCCCTGCATGAGTCACGCCAACCAAGACCAGTGATTGTTCTTATTGCTCGTTTTTGAGATTTTAAAATTTGTTTAACAGATGAGGCATTACCCCAAAACAACAAGCCATATCGTACGTTGGATTCGAAATAAGCAAAATAAATGCTTCTTAAAGTAAAGCTGTTGCACAAAACTTTCATTTTACGCAAGATAAAGTTTGCTCTGTTTAATTTTATCTGTAACTGTTCAATATGAGGCAACCAATTTAAATTGTTGTCTAAATATAAGCCCAAAACTTTACAGCTCGTTACACATTGTATTTTAACACTATTTAACAACATATTTGTACAATTGAACGGTATGGCGTTATTAAACAGCATTATATTAGTTTTATCGACGTTTAGTAGGAGATTATTTGCTGTAAACCATTTCTGAATTTGAACAAATATATCAGTAATTTTCCTTTGCAATTCGTCGACCCCTTTAGCAGATACTACTATGCTAGTGTCGTCAGCATTGTAATTGTAATTACATGTGCACCATCAACTGGTGCAGGTGCGTTAATAGCTGTAATACTGTTTATAAAAAACCTTCAGTTTCTATAACGCATAGCTTTTATCTCTAAAATTAGTCCCCTTTTTAGTAGTTTTCATATTTTTTAGTTCTTCTTTAGTATAAGTACCTTCTTTGAAAAAAATTGGTTTAAAATCATCATGGAATTTAATATCTTTAATTGATTTATTCATGGTCTGCTATCTTTTGTTTCTACATCTAAAGTGGAAAACATTTTACACATTTCATTTACCCATTCATTATCCATAAATTCTGTTTTTGCCTTTTGTTCGCGCCAAAACCCCTTTCTACCGAAGAGTCCGGTTTGGATGAGTTCGAGTTGGAACGGGAAGGAAGAGCAGAAGACGTAAAAGCATAACGAAGACGACAGCGAGAAGTTCAAGAAATATATTTACCGATCAGCACAAGAAATTACAATTTTATTTACATTATTTTCAACATTTTCACCTTGTATCTATTTTCATTTAATAAATTATTTTATAGTTTAAACATCTTTTATGAAATTATCAATAATTTCTTGATTTCTAAAGTTTAGAGAATATTTATACACTTAACAACCTGTATTTGTTTTCTGTAATGCTACATAAAACTACTTAGAACATGGAACAAGTTTTATATCTATATTCAGTCTCGATGTACACTACCCTATCGGATACTAATCTCTTTTCTGGAACATGATAAAAACGCAACGTTCAGTAATAAAGTAAAGAAAAGAACTCTGAAAATATTTGAAAGGCATACTAAAAATATGAGAGCAATAAATGAAAAGATTCAAATGGAAAGTACTGTATTCAGGAATTTAAATGTATTCAATGAAGAATATCCAAAATTTCCAACCACTGGCAGTTAATTGTTTTTATACCGTTATCTTTTTCTGGAGTACAGTACGTAGACTAGGCTATCTCTATTTTTTTTTACATTGTGCCTCATTACGTATTTCAAAGTAGCCAGTGATCGAACATCAGGTTATTCCATATAAGTGAGTTATGACCAATAATGTGTCTGTCTGACGACTGGATTTCAAACAATATTTGTGTTCTAGTAACCGGACGCAAAAATTATACCTCTTACTTTCTGAGTACGAGTTTGTTTTTTAATTTAGCAGAAGTTTGCACAACTGTTCTGGACCGTATTTAGGAAAGAATATCCAAACCGTATAATAAAATGGGATCAGATTCTGTTCTAATTGTCTAACACGAAAAGTAATTATGTAATTGGATAACTGGTGTTGCAAAATGTGGTTTTCCATTAAAAAAGTCGAATTATTGCAATCAGTGCCAAAAATTGTGGAAACTGAAAAACTGAAAACGCCATTTAAACACGCCAGAGAAAGAGGACGATGAGATTACAGAAGAAGATATTAAAAGTACCGAAAAAGTTATTTTGAAGCTAAGACAAAAATTAGAGGAAACGGGAATCGACACTAATTCGATATTAGTATCAGTGAAGTCTGCATCACCAAGAAAACGCGCGTATTTTTTCAGAAGAAGAGATAAACGCGATGGAACTTATTTTTAGTAATGATGTGATTGAGATTTCACAAATTCTGAAAAGACAAAAGGGATGAAAAGGAGAATAATGGGACTGAAGCAACTGAAATGATTGGGAATGTTGATCTGGAAAATTCCGCATATAAGATTAAAGTTACAACCTTAAATAAATGAACCTTGAATAAATACAAATGCAGCCTTCACTGAACAAGTAGTCACTATTATATTTGTCGTTGTCCTACTATGATGGCCCGTCGACAAGGAAATCATAACACGGGACCCTCGACCTGGTAATTCTGCCACTGGGATGGTGACATACAAGTTGCAGTTGAGAAATCACTGCATATTTTTGTAGTTATATGTGGCGATGCACACAGGATGATTGATAACATGTTGGGATGCACTTTCAGTACAGATTTAGATTCTGAAAATAATAAAAAGTTCCTATAAAAAACGCTTCCTTATCAGGCAAGTTGCAGTCTACAGAAGTGGGAACAGTATTACCTCTTCCATAGGTTTAATTTCATAAGCAGCTTTTATGGACACATGTTTATAGAATTTACTCTCACAGTTTTGTGTAAACTATTCTATTCTATCATATTAAGAAAACACTTATTAGACCTTCATGGCAATTTAATTTTAGAAAACCATGGTATTATCTTGAAAACTGTTAGATTTAGAAATTTACAACAGGAGTACATTTTGTTGGACAATTTTGTATGGAGAATAAGATTTTATATCCAAAAGTTAAAAAAAATGCTAAAATCTAAAATATGTAGAAGAAAATATTACGTGACCCCCCCCCCCCAGGTGTACTTGCAATGTTAGAAAGTGAACTGAAAAATGGAGACCAAGAAAACTATCGCAACTTTCTTCGCATGGACGAAGAATGCTTTACAAAAATTTTAAATGCAATACAAAGCAAAATTGAACGTAAAGATACACACCTGCGGCAATGTATTGGTGCAGAAAAAAGGTGATTATTTTCTTTTATCGGATAAGATTTTTTTACTGTAAATACTATATGAATTGTTTTATCTACCGTTTTAGGCTATCTGTAACATTGAGATTTTTGGCAACTGGTGAAACACTGAAGAGTTTGAGTTTTTCTACAAGAATAGCACACAACACTCTTAGCAAAATAATACCGGAAGTATTAACTGTAATTGTTGATTCCATGGGAAAATGAATACTTAAAAGTAAATAATAAGTTAACAAACTTTTGGCTCGTAAATCATTTAATCAAAATTGTAAAACTAAATTGCTAACATTAATAATATAAATTTGTAATAAAACTATTTTAAACTATGGTACTTAATTACACTAACATAAATTTATAAAACTATTTTAAACTATGCTACCTAATTAACTAACTAATCTCATTCAGTCTCTTCATAGTCCATTATTAATTTTAAAATTTCGTGTTTTTCTATTTTTCTTATTATTTAAATTTTTTATTGATGAGCCAACAAAACTTCCAAACACCTCCCACTCATCTTTTTGCGGCTGAGTATTCATTGAAAGAAGCTCTAATGCCGAGCCGGCTTTCAACAAAAAATCCTCATTGGATTAGCTGGTTTCCGTTTTTCGCTTTTTTTGGCCTTCCTTCGGAAACCGCTGGTGACCCTGGGGCTGTTGAATTATTAGGTGTCACTGATAATCCTGAAGGGCTTATAATGTCAGCAATTGTGACATGAGACTCTTCCTGGTCCTCATCTTCCTGCAAAAAACATATAAATAATATTAACAAATCAATGATTCTTATTTTAATTACAGGTTCCATCAACAGAAATAGAATGGGACGCTATCGCTGCAGATTTCTTCCGATTCTGTAATTTTCCTGTCTTGGTGCATTGGATGGAAAACACACAGTTTTTAGACCCCCAAAATCTGATGGATCTTTTTATAGATATTATAAGGGGACTGATAGCATTGTGCTCCTTGCACTAGTTGATGCAAATTATAAATTTGTATGCGTAGACATTGGTGTTAATGGACGAATAAGTGATGGGGGTGTATTTGCTCGTAGTGTAATGTCTACAGCAATATTAAATAATACATTAAACTTTCCACCTGATAAACTCTTGTTGGGACGTCAGTTAACTATGCCCTATGTAATTGGGGCAGGCGATGCATTTCCATTAAAGGAACGGATAATGAAACCATATAAATACAGAGGGTTGACAAATGAGCAAAAAATTTGTAATTATAGAACAAGCCGTGCTCGCCGAGTGACTGAAAATGCTTTTGGCAGATTGAGTAATCGTTTTCGGATTTTTTTACAACCTATAAATTTCTCAGTGGAAAAATTTGAATTAATTACTAAAGCGTGTTGTATTTTGCACAATTTTTTAACTACAGAAAATAAAAATGCACCTTTTCCAACAGAAGATGTTGAGTGTACTATGAACTCTTTATGCCAACAAGGAGGAAATAACACTGCAAATTGGCCAGCAAAGGTACGTCAAGAATTTCAATGTTATTTCAACACAACAGGTCAAGTACCTTGGCAACAACAAGCCCTAGAAAAGCACAATTTATAAGTTTTTATTTCAAGACAATTAATAATTTTAAGAGTAGGTAATTTTCTACATTGTATTCAATATACCTACTATTAAAATAACTTACATTGAAACTTTCTTCTTCTACTTCTAAACTGTCAACCCATGATTGGCTTTGACTGCTCGGTTCGCCACCTTGAGCTAAGTTGTTGTAACTCTTACGAGGAACAAGGTGGTCGTGGAGAAACAACATCTTCTCAAAAAAAATAAATTTATTTTGGATATTTCCGCTCCTGATCCAGTTGGTTTGTATCGGAGCTTAGCTAACTCGGCATTAAAGCGAACTCTGAGCCCATTTATTTTTGCTTTAATTTCTGTAACTGCAAACAAAAATATTACACAAGATTAGACCAACATGCACAACAGACATTAAAATAGTATGTATACGCGATATTACCTTTACTGTTTGGTCGTACGCCCTGCAAACCTTCCACAATCTTTTCCAAGGCAGTCTGCCTACTAAATTTATTATGATATTCTGGACTACTAACATTGTACAAAGTAGGTTCGCCTTGTTACAGTTCGATTAGTGCTGCAGTTTGATCATTAGTCCACGAGCCTGCCATTGTTAATTATTAATTATAGTTAAAATCACTAAAACTTTTTACTGCACAATCCACGTGGTAAACACAACAAGAAATATGAGGTTAAGTTTTCTAGCATTTACTAGTTGGTTTCGCGGGTCAATTCAAATTCCCAGTTAGTTGGGTGGGGCATCAACGGCCAATCAAATAGCTGTTTTCGTAAAAATTATAGAAACCGTTCTATTCCAGAAGTTTTTATAAAAACATTTTACGTGACGTCATCAAAATACAGAATCATCAAAATATTTTGACGTGACGTCATTTTTATAAAACTGCGTGCTGTCACACTGTACAAATTTTTACAGTGGGACATCGGCTTAATAAATTGAGTTTTGTGAATTACATTGATGTGTTAATTAATAAATCACGGAAGTATGCTTTTATTCGTTATTATTTCACTTTTTCAACGAATCGAATTGTCTAGCCAAATGTCAGAACATTTCAGAATGTAAATATTAAAAAGTGAAAACACCAATATATATATATATATATATATATATATATATTGCTATGATATTCAGAGTTATATGTTTTGACTGGGGTGTTGTGGTTCCTGGATGGCAATTTTTGGGATGCCTGTTACAATTTAATTTATGATTGGAGGTTTGTGAAGACTGTAAGGTTTTGATATTCAAACTTATAAACTCAGGGTTGCGTATTATTGCTGTAATTTTTTGTTGTTAAAATTCAAATAATGTAGTTACCATTATATCGTTTGTGTATCATATTTGTGAAGTTTTGTTTATTCTGAAAGAAAGAAGAACACAATCAAATTGATACGATTATTGTTTATGTTAATTTTAATTATAAATTAGTTCAGAATTGTTTAAAAGATTTAATTTATAAGATGTTTTGGACTTGCTTGTTTGTGCATCGTTGGATGTGGTTTGTGGGGGTTATAGATTTGAATGTCAATTTGACAAATGTAAAAAAGAATACTCATTTTCACGAGATTTATTTGTTTTAAAAAATATGAAAGATCAAGAGAAAGACAAAAGAAAGGGAAATTTGTTTAATTAGTTACGACCATTCGTTGTAAACAGAGACAGAGGATTTTATATTCTCTGAATGAATAGAGAAGAAAAACGAGTTTAAAGTAATATAAAAGTGATTTTGAATTTAAAAGAACCTATTATAAAACGGATACAAGTGTTTATCAACGAATTGTGGAAATCCAAAAGAATAATAAATATAAAGCGATTCAGAACGAGTTTCCAGTTATGATAGTAGAAAAGCCAAGTATAAATTAACATTAACATTCAACGTTTGTCGAGTGAAGGATATCTCAATAAGGAGACACAAAGATAAGTATAAAACTAACGGGGAATTAAACTAATAACGCCCTCTATTATGTGCGGCGAGAAAAAGTTGCAAAGCAACAAACCGGCAAAGTTGCGATCGGAACCTGCTAAGCAGGTATCTGCGATCGCACCGGCCTCTAAGCACAAAACACAGAAACGCCCGTGTGGCAAGAAATAAGAAAAGATTTGGTTTCAATTATGGCTAGAATAGACCACTACATGTTTCGTTCTTGTTTGAACTCATCAGGTGGACATAATTCTAACCATAATTGAGACCAAAAGCAAACAGGCATATATACGCCAGAAAGTATAAAACTAACGGGGAATTAAACTAATAACGCCCTCTATTATGTGCGGCGAGAAAAAGTTGCAAAGCAACAAACCGGCAAAGTTGCGATCGGAACCTGCTTAGAGGCCGGTGCGATCGCAGATACCTGCTTAGCAGGTTCCGATCGCAACTTTGCCGGTTTGTTGCTTTGCAACTTTTTCTCGCCGCACATAATAGAGGGCGTTATTAGTTTAATTCCCCGTTAGTTTTATACTTTCTGGCGTATATATGCCTGTTTGCTTTTGGTCTCAATTATGGTTAGAATTATGTCCACCTGATGAGTTCAAACAAGAACGAAACATGTAGTGGTCTATTCTAGCCATAATTGAAACCAAATCTTTTCTTATTTCTTGCCACACGGGCGTTTCTGTGTTTTGTGCTTAGAGGCCGGTGCGATCGCAGATACCTGCTTAGCAGGTTCCGATCGCAACTTTGCCGGTTTGTTGCTTTGCAACTTTTTCTCGCCGCACATAATAGAGGGCGTTATTAGTTTAATTCCCCGTTAGTTTTATACTTTCTGGCGTATATATGCCTGTTTGCTTTTGGTCTCAATTATGGTTAGAATTATGTCCACCTGATGAGTTCAAACAAGAACGAAACATGTAATGGTCTATTCTAGCCATAATTGAAACCAAATCTTTTCTTATTTCTTGCCACACGGGCGTTTCTGTGTTTTGTGCTTAGAGGCCGGTGCGATCGCAGATACCTGCTTAGCAGGTTCCGATCGCAACTTTGCCGGTTTGTTGCTTTGCAACTTTTTCTCGCCGCACATAATAGAGGGCGTTATTAGTTTAATTCCCCGTTAGTTTTATACTTTCTGGCGTATATATGCCTGTTTGCTTTTGGTCTCAATTATGGTTAGAATTATGTCCACCTGATGAGTTCAAACAAGAACGAAACATGTAGTGGCCTATTCTAGCCATAATTGAAACCAAATCTTTTCTTATTTCTTGCCACACGGGCGTTTCTGTGTTTTGTGCTTAGAGGCCGGTGCGATCGCAGATACCTGCTTAGCAGGTTCCGATCGCAACTTTGCCGGTTTGTTGCTTTGCAACTTTTTCTCGCCGCACATAATAGAGGGCGTTATTAGTTTAATTCCCCGTTAGTTTTATACTTTCTGGCGTATATATGCCTGTTTGCTTTTGGTCTCAATTATGGTTAGAATTATGTCCACCTGATGAGTTCAAACAAGAACGAAACATGTAGTGGTCTATTCTAGCCATAATTGAAACCAAATCTTTTCTTATTTCTTGCCACACGGGCGTTTCTGTGTTTTGTGCTTAGAGGCCGGTGCGATCGCAGATACCTGCTTAGCAGGTTCCGATCGCAACTTTGCCGGTTTGTTGCTTTGCAACTTTTTCTCGCCGCACATAATAGAGGGCGTTATTAGTTTAATTCCCCGTTAGTTTTATACTTTCTGGCGTATATATGCCTGTTTGCTTTTGGTCTCAATTATGGTTAGAATTATGTCCACCTGATGAGTTCAAACAAGAACGAAACATGTAGTGGTCTATTCTAGCCATAATTGAAACCAAATCTTTTCTTACAAAGATAAGTGTTCGGTTTTAAGAACAATAGTATTTAGTAGAAATTGCGTGATTTTTCGAAAATTAGACATCAAAAATTGATTTACTGAATGAAACCTCTTGTAACGTTGATATTGTTTTGTGTTTATTCTTTTTGAAACTTATTTATTAATAACTTATCTTCCAAGCTAAATAACGACCCTGAGAAAGTGAGTAATAAAAGAGTCTCATACAAAATATAATTTGGAATTGCGTGAATTGCAGGCATTTAGGGGATTGTTTTCTAGTAAGTACAAGACCACGCATATCATAGCAATATATATTAGCTATCCATGCATCTTGAGTTTTGTATTTAATTGCAATTTCAAATTTGTCTGGATTAAAGTAGAAAGAAAATATTTTTCCCTTTGTTTAAACGAAATTATCTGCGTACGCCTATGCGAATGAATATCATTTGGATAAAATGTTCGTGCAACAACCTCATTATCCAGAAAAAAATTTTGCTTTTAGTTACGATTTACATGGCATTTGTTTACAAAAAAAATCAATGCTTTTGAACATAAAATTGGGAAAATTATAGATTTGGGCAAACATCCAGAGATTCGTTTTAAAACATGAATGTATTTACTCTAGCGTAAAAATAGTTGACTGGCATATTACTTATTAGTTATTTCTATTTTTGTGCTAATTCTGGAACCAGTAAAGGTTTTCTCAGCGAATTACAGGTCTGCATACTACTCAGCACATGCGTATGTACACGTACAGGGGCACACACCTTTCGCCCAAGCTGCGCAATATGAAAGGGTCAGCGCAGAGGGCGTCATCCTCACCAGTCATAGAATGAAAACAGCTGAGCAGAATTGTGAAATAATTATGCAATGTTGAAATATGTTTAAGGATGGTTGGACAAGGAAAATATAGACAATGAAATATAACGAAAGCTTTTGTTACATCAGAATAGAAAAATCTTTGTGTAAAATGTAAAACGAATTGAGAAAAGTATACGCGTATGTGGGGCGCATTAAATTAGAAACTAAAATAACTGCACTCTGTAGAACAGTTATTATAAGATTTGTGACGTGCAATACTACATGCAGCCATGCACATGCGACTTGGGTTTTCCTTTTGCTTTCTGTAAATTTCTAAGAAGAATCATAATTTTAATTGAAGGCATGCGCAAGAACTCCGGTTGCGCCGGCAGTGGGTCCTGCAATATAAACCAAAGGGGTCACCTTGAATGTACCTAGTCGCTACAAAAGTTTGCCGGTTTCAGGGTTGTTTTAATCCAGTGCCAACAATTTTACCGGTAAGTTGAAATGGTGTTGGAATTTTATTAGGTTTTAAATTGCTGTACGTATTTTTGCGGATTTTAAATTATTCCTTGTTTATTTTAAAAGATATTTATAAATAAGGGTGTTCTTTTTGCGCAAAGTAGGTGCTTGGTGGTGGTTATAAGTATATGTTTCTAGTTAGAATAATTTATTGACTACAATTTGTAAATATGTTCAAATTTTAATAAGATTTAATTTTTTGTTCTTCATAATGAAAAACTAATTAATTTTTGTTATATTAGTGGATTACTATAGGTATGTAGGTATAGGTATATCAAAATAATACTGTAAAATAACAATTTCAGTATTTTTACTACAATGGGAAAGGATTTTTGGTTTATTTTACCAGTTGTAAATTTTGCGCGTCTCTGATTTTTTGCAGTTTAAGTTACCATTCTTGTTAAAACAGTTTGTGAAACAAAGCATTTATAACGATAATTGAAATTAGTATGTTGTTTAAATTAATTTAAAAGTTATTAGTTTCTCTTATACATATAGGTTCATTCATGCGTCTATACCACATCGCTTTTTATTGCCTGCAGCGGGTGTAGGGTTGAAAGAGGATGTCTGGTTTTAATTTTAGCACAATTTTACTTACTTACTTTTCCCATACGTAACCTACTTTTATTCATTCCACGATCAAATTGCTATTTTAAGGCATAATCAAAAATGTAGGTACGAACCTGGTGTTTCAAATAGGATACCGGACGTAAACGAAATATGTCCCATCCCCTTGTTTCTTAATTTATTAATTTAAACAAATGCAATTTGTAGTATTTAATATCACCTAGATTCGTATTATTTAATGTTAATTAAAAAAAGATTGCGCTTCCGGTTTCACCGGAAATGATCCCAGATTTCTTATTTTAAATGCTTTTTATATTTTGACATTTTTGGAACCAGAAATAACAGTTTACATGCCGAGTGTCAACGGAATCATTAGAATCTAGTTTCTGAGATATGGCGACGAAACTTAGCCTAGGTAATACTAATATGTACCCAAAAAGACACAGTTTGACATATTTGACACGTTTTCTTGACTTCCGGTTTCACCGGAAATTATCCCAACTTTTAAATGGGACACTATGTATGTTTTGATATTTTTGGAATCCTGAGGCAATTCTGAGTTCACATATGTACTATTTTTGAACATTTTTAAACCTTCTTGATTTTTTGAGTCAATTTTTATTTTAACCCAAAATCGGGTTGATATTAATCTAAACGCACCAATTTCTTTGCGTATGAAGTTTGCAAAATCCAAGAAATACTTGTTTCAAGTGTGTCATAGGAAAAAACAACGTTTGACAAATACTAGCAAATTGCTTTAGGTATAGCAATTAGTGAAGAAAGAAAACGTTTTTTTTTTCATGACACACTTGAAACAAGTATTTCTTCGACTTGTTAAACTTCATACGCAAGAAAATGACGGGCTTAGATTAGTAATATCAATCCGATTTTGGATTTGAGGACATCATTGTGGTGAAAAATCTGAATTTAGATACTTGTAGTTTTTGAAAATGGTGCGTGCCATTAATTTGAAAACATTGACTAATTCACAAAAAAGTTATTTCTTCAAATATGAATGCCTGTACCTACTAGAATACTTGTAAGAAAAAGATTTGAACCAGGTCATAGCATTTTGGATTTAAAATAAAAATTTACCCTAAAAAATCAAATAGCCTTAAACATTTTGAAAAATAGTGCAAGTGTACTCAGAATTGTCGTAGAATTGCAAAAATGTCAAAATATGCAGGGTGTCCGATTTGCAAGTTTGGGACATTTCCGGTGAAACCGGAAGTCCAAAATGTGTGTCAAATATGTCAAAATGTGATTTTTGAGTACATATTGTTTATGTTAAGTTTCGTTGCCATATTTCAAAAACTCTAGAATGATTCCATCGACACCCGGCGTAATTAAACCCTTAAAAATGAAAACTTTTTTCAAACCAAAATTATTTTTTTGTCAAGGGTGCCATACCTCGTATAAAATGGTTTCTATGAAGTAGGATATTTATTTAAAACAAAATCTTAATTTAAACGTTATGGGCTCCATTGTGTGGGAGGTTCAAGTTACTGAAAACGATTTTTTAAGTCGAGTTTTAAATGGATGGTGAAAAAAAATCGATTTCTTTGATTTTTGAAAAAAAGATTTCTTGAGATTAAAGAACACCAGATTTAAACGCCTGCATCCAAAAATTGAGAAAGAGAGACAATTAGTCTAAAAGGATTTTTGAAAATTTTTTCAGCTTACAATTTTCATAGCTTTTGGGGTTCAAGGAACTCAAAATAGTATATTCTGTAACAAGTTTGGAATATGCCATATTCACGATGGAAAGTTTGTCACCCAAGCTGAAAGGCGAAGAGGACGTGCGGAATAGCCATTCCAAACGTGTTACAGACTACGTTTTCTACGACATAAATGATTTAGGTCATTAAATATAGATAATAAGAAAATTTTAAATTTCCTATTTAAAATACGCTTTGTTTGAAACCGTAAAAAAACAGTTGATAGACGAGAGACGCAACCTTTATTACTCAGAACAGTGTTAGAATGAAATATTCTATAACAAGTGTAAGAATCCGTAATTTAATGTATCAGAATGCTTATATTCTAAAATAATCGTATAAAAAAGTATTTTTTCATTCTTTACATAGTTTTGATAACTTTTCATATAAACTATTTACAGCGGTTTTTGGTACGCTGTCCGAAGTGCAATATATCTAATTAGCCGTAGGGCGGTTACCTTGCTTCCGTGCGGTTTAGTCGAAGTTATCACCGCCTACTATGTCTACAGCTACGCTACGAAATCCTATAGCAATGGCCATTTCAAGTTCAAATACCCACTGGGGCGTTACCGTTTTAAAATTTTTTTTTCTTTAATTATTATTAAAACATAAAAAGTATGGGATAGTACCAGCGACTTATTTCGGCTCTTTTTGATTATTATTTTTTTATTTATTTATGTAAGTCTGAGTAGATAGAGAGGAGCGGCCGTACTTCATTAGTAAGCGCGCGGGCTACCAATGCAGCGGATCCGGGTTCGACTCCCGGCCCGGTCGTTCTCCCTCGCAAGGCAACGGGAAACCAGCAAGGTGGATTTTTCTCCAGGAAAACCTTTCTGGAGAAGAAGTGCAAGCACTTCCTGTGGTTCGGAGCCCACGTTAAACTGTAGGTCCCCTATGTCTGTCTGTGCAAAATATCTATCTCCGCGCACCAAACACAGGCATAGGAGAGAGGTCGCCAACGCCCTGAATAGGGTATGGCACGAGAAGAAGAAGAGGAGTAGATAGAATGATTTTTGGGGCTAGATTGTTACGTAATAAATCATTTATCAAAATTAAAAACATAAAAAGTAAAATTATCGTCGACGTCAAGACGTAGTATTTATTTACATTTGTGTTGACTGAAGAAATATTACTAGAAAGTCCAGAAGTGTTTTGTATAAATAACTACGATACTTGCAATAGTTCAGGTGGTTCAACAAAATCGGAGCCGCTCTGTTTCTAGGCCTTGGAATCTTCGACTCTTCGAGTTTAGTTCTTTTAATTATGGCAGTGACATCATAAATTTAAAGAGTTACTAACCACTGCATGTGTTGCAAGCATTAGGCAAAATTTGGGAAAATTTCTTCAATTTAAAAATTCCGTTGAAAGAAATAAAGATATTGCTTTAAAGCGTTTTTTTTTTATATACGGATATACATTTAATTTCGTTTTTTTTTTGGAATTTGAGATTTTAAACACAAATTAGTTAGACTTGTTTAATCATCACAGTTTTAACACAACAATTTGGCTTGCTCACCAAGCCTTCCGGCGACTTACAGGGTTCTTCAAAACCCTGTTATTTTTCAATAGCTACTATTGAAGATAAGAGAAAACCTTCGATTACAAAAATTGTTGGTAGTTTTTAAATATTATTACAAGTTATACTGGGTGTGTTGTTATGTCTGTAAGGTGGTCTAAATTCGTTGGTATTGGCGTTTTGCAGGCTATCTCGGTTATTATTGTAATAGACCATTTACATTTGCATCACAATTTGGAATAGAAACATAACCTCACTTAGAACTGCAGTGTTCATATCAAACAAATATCGCATTTTAATGTTTAATAAATTTCAGACATCAACGTGATTCGATCATAAACATGTAGGCGGCGCTAGCATCACCATTTGGTATAGACACATAACCTCACTTGTTACTAACTTATAAAATTATTGCAATAAAAAGTAAAACAAATGCAATTATGAGTATGCTTTATGTTGGCACCACAATTGTAATCTGCTTCAAACAAAAATTGTTCTTTAAAAACTCGTTAATTTTAAACACCAGCATGATTAATACCAAAATTTGATGCTAAACCACCTTGCGGCCATTGAAGAAACTAAACCAATGTAAATGATCTATTACAAAAAGCCAATAGACATGATATGGGCCAATTTTTCGAGTATACATGTAGATAGCGAAAACAGAGCACCAACACCTAATTGAGCGACCCCTAACTCGGCGGTAATCAATTGAGCGGTGACCTGATTGAGCGGTCCCCCACTGGACGGTGACCCAATTGAGCGGTGACTCCATTGAACGAAGCAGTTTATTTTAATCAAATTCGGAGCACTCATGTACTACGAAAATTCATTGGATGCAAGAGCTTTAAAAAGAAACGGGAACAGTAATTAGGCTTTGCAAATTTTAGTTATATAGATTAAGATACAAAAGTCTTCAATTCTATATTTTGTACTTTTTGATGACCACTCAATCGAGTCACGCCCAATTGGGGACTGCTCAATCGGGACCGCTCAACTGGGGACAGTTTAATTGGGGACCGTTCAGTCGGGGTTATGACGAATTATTAAAAATAATTCTGTATCTAGAGCTGAGATTAGCTATATGATGAACGACCTTGAAGTATTAAAAAATTTTTCTGTGACGTTCTAACGACGCCGCAAAATTCGTCCCTAGGGCGTGAAACTATCTTAACGCGGCTCTGCTTCCAATATATCTAACCTACGTTTCATCATCACAAAAGTGCAAACATTTTATAATGTTATTAGATCTCATCCAATGATTGTGTTCCAATAAGTAATTGGATTTACGTGGGTGTATATATTTTTTGTGACAACGTGTGTGTTTTTTGTACCTAATATCAAAATTTCTTATTATCTGGCGTATATAAACCGAATTACGGTGTGAGTAATTTAATTTGTAAATACCTGATTTTAGTAAATCATCTTTTTTTTCTTTTGCGTTAGACAAAGCTTTTAATGGTTTTTTCACGCTACCGGCAATGTAAGTAGGCCTTACATCCATAGCTACAGGGATCGTAAATGGCTGATAACATTCGTGTACTAGTTACCCTTGACGACGGAACTTAATAGTGTCACTTACATTCCTAGGAAAATAATATTGATTTTAACTGTTCGTTGACATGGTAACAAGCACAGACAACTTAGAATAATGGAGCTTTTAAAAAATAATTCCGATGACAGCTGTCAAAACGAACTTTTAAAAATATGATTAAATTTCTACCTGTAGGCCTACTTACATTGCCGGTAGCGTGAAAAATTTAATAAGTAACACGGAACGTATCGACTAATAACATCCTCGGCAGGCGACAAGCTTCGGCTCCGCCTCAGCTCGTATTCGCCTACCTCGGATGTTATTACGTCCTTACATTCCTTGATACTTAAATAACTATTAGTTGTTTCAAAATTACTTTACATTTATTTGTTTTGATTTGGCGCTTAAATATGGAATATAAGGATATTAAATTGTATACAGATGAACAATTTGCATAATTTTTTTAAATAGCTTATCAATAATCTTTCTCTTTAATTAATCTACCGACAAGTTACGTATTATAATCGTTACTATATGCATTTGATTAAATAATTGAATTTTCTCTATTATTGCCATATTACATTATATCGGAATCTCCTCTGATGCAATTAAATTGTTCAATTCTTATTTAAAAAATAGTTGTTAAAAAATTATTTTTAGCTGTTAAATATCAACTTCTCTTGCCCTAACCTCTGGAGTACCCCAAGGATATATTATGGGCCCACTGCTTTACTTGGTTTATACCAGAACTTTTTTGTCTTAACACGTGTAATGCTCATAATCATCTTTACGCTGATGATACTCAAATCTGTCTCTCTTTTACACCTAGTGGCGTGAACATTGCAATTCGTACGTTAAACAATGAATTCGCTAATTCTGGTAAATCAAGCAAAGAGCTGATACACTTGATGCTATAAAAATCTGCATTGACATTGAGCCTGTCGCTGAGTCCGTGCTTAACTCTGCCAGAAATCTAGAGCTTATTGTTGATAGTAATGTAAGATTTACAGAACACGTCAAAAAATTAATGCAGGGTGCTTTCAGTAAACTAAAAGTCATTAGGAATTTTTAAAGGGTTTATCTATGGCATAAGACGCAGGGAGAGAATTTCGTATAGTCTCACTACCACAAAGTGGCTTGCTTTGAATAACAGGCGTAGTTCATTCTTTGTGCATGTTTCATAAAATTATATGTAGCAAGCTACCTGAATATCTATATGACAGATTAACATTTGGTACGGATGTACACAACTTGAATATTTGATACCGCGGATTGGTAGCACCCTGTCTTCATAATATGAAATGTTCAAACGTTCCTTTTCATACAATATATACAGGGTGTGTATAAATTCGTGAAAGAACTACACGTGGCGATGTTGGTCATAAAATTCTGAGTCTAAAATCTTAATACCAAAATGTTGGACAATGCTTCCTCTGTCCTCCTCAGGAACCATTTTAAAGGAACGTACATTTGACAACATTGGATCCACACACCACAGGTGTTTTGTTATAATGCACGGTAACTAAGGATGTCCGTTGTTGGAACAAAGTTAAAGTAATTGTTCGAACTGAAAACAGTCTGTTTGCAAATACAGTTGCACCCTTTGTGGTATAGTTTGCATCACTCGTTCAAGTTTTTGGGGGTGATTTCTAATACAGCCGCATTAATTCTATTCCTAACTTTGTCAGAATTTGGTGGAGGCGTAGCATAAACTTTTCCTTTAATGAAACCCCAAACAAAAAAGTCTAATGGATTGAAATCGGGGGAACTCGCGGGTCATAAGATAGGGCCACCGCGACCAATCCATCTGTTTGGCAAGTGTTCGTCCAACCACTCTCTTACATTACGAGCAAAGTGAGCAGGAGCTCCATCATGCATGTATAACATTTCGCGTCTTATCTGCAACGGCATCTCGTCAATTACTTGTTCTAAAACATTGAGGTATTCGTCGGCATTAAGACGATTCGGAAAATAAATTGGTCCAACAACCCTATGGTTTATTATGCCTAGCCAAACATTAATGGAAAATCTTCTCTGGTGACCATATTCTCGTCAGCCCAATGGTGAATATAATGTGTATTAAACACTCCATCTCTAGTAAACAGGCACTCATCGCTCCAAAGAATACGTCTCAAAAAGCCGTCATTGTCACGAATTGTATTTAAAATCGTGTTGCAGAAATTCAATCGGGCTTTGTTTTAGAACCAAATGAACGGTCTTATTGCTGGGAATATTTAATGTTGCAACTAACTGCCGGGTGCTGACGGAGGGATCTTCTTGTACTGCATCTAAAATTTGCTCTTCCAGTTGTACCGTGCGCCTTTGCCTTGGTCGACCAGCGTTTACATTACTTGGACCAATTGAACCAATTTCACGAAGACGTTGGTCCAGCCTTCGAAAAACATTTGCTGTAGGATGCCTCCGGTTTGAATAACGTGCACGATATTCAAGTTCTGCCATGTCGCCATTTCCATTACAGAAACCAAATACCATGTACATATCAGCATAATCATTGAACTTAAAATCCATTGTTAGTGAACGAAACAAGAAAACGAAAATAATAATATTTAATACTAATAACTACGAGAAAAGCAACGATGATAGAAAAAGCAAGTCCAATTACAAATTTTGACACTTGTCAAACTCTGACGTTATCAAGACAGTAGTAATTTAGAGCCGCATCACTCTTGAATAATTATTGTTTTACAATGCTGCCATATGTATTTTTTACAATAATAAGTTAATGAAGAAATGTTTAAAACACGCTTTTGGGACTGAAAACAACATCTATGAAAAAATATTTATTACAATTCTGATTTCTTCTAATTTGCAGCTCTTTCTGTCAACAGATAATGAATTAAAACACTTATTAAAAGACTTCATTTTTAAACTTTGAAGATCCCGTGCATACCCAGGAAGCATGGTACAATATTTTGGTATTAAGATTTTCGACTCAGAATTTTATTATCAACATCGCCACGTGTAGTTCTTTCGCCAATTTATACACACCCTGTATAATTATACAATAATCTATCCCTTAATTTAAAAATAAATAACTACATCTGGTTAGCTTTAAACGTCAACAAAGTAGGTATTTTTTGATTAGTCAATCTTTGGAGCTCCAAAATTAAGTATCTTTGCCTGACAGGTCTTGTCTTGTTGTGTTGGCAATTTGGCATCAACCTTTGTCCCTTGTAGGTTTAATAGTTAGAGTAGGTCAATTTTAGGTTTAAGGGTGGGTTCTTAAGGAACAGCAGCTCGTTTTTTTAACAATCATGCTGACTAAGAACCTTTTGGCCAGTGCTTGGTCGCAAATTATTACATTTTCTTTATTATATTTTCTGTATTCATGAAATTTTTTCGTTGCTGTGTTGTTATTTTGCCTTATATCACTACTTGCCACTGTGCCAATAAATGGAATTATTATTACTTATATTATGCTGTGTGTTACTTTGTGTTGTTTATGTATTTGCTTTTTATATTTGCCTAATATTTGTTTTTTGTTTTGTGTAGGAATTTATAGTTTAGATGCCGCTTGTACTACCTGAGCTATCATCAAAACGCTTTCCACAAATTTAGATTCATCCATCGTTCATTTTGGATTTAAACATGTTTGGTTTAACAGTAGCTTTTCCAGACATGGCCACGAAGCAAGCCCTTCTGACTCCAGTATCTGCTCCCGTTGTTTCATCGGGTAACAAGGTGACGGTAGTTGGAGTAGGCCAGGTGGGCATGGCCTGTGCATTTAGTATTCTTACTCAGGTAAGCAACTAATCAAATTTTTCAAGTCCAATATATTTATTGGTGGCTTATTGGTTTATAATAGCAACATTTTTTTTTATTTTAGAACGTTTCCAGTGATTTAGCACTAGTTGACTGCGTTGCAGACAAACTGCAAGGAGAAATGTTGGATCTCCAGCATGGGTCTCCTTTTGTTAAGAATGCGAAAGTTCATGCTAGCACAGGTAAGTTACAAAAAAAATTCTGTAAATACAGAGCAGAGTTATATTGTCAAACAATAAATAAGTGTGATAACAAGTCCGATTTTATTCAATGTTTGCATTAGTAACTGATAACAAAATGATTAGATTGGGTATGTAAACAAACTTATTTCAAACAAAATTATTCCTTCAATAAAAATAAATACCTAGAAATAGTTAATAAAATTAGAAGATAAATTGTTTCAAGTTTTAGTATTAGAATTAAGTTAATTGAAATTTTTTGTAGATTATTCTGTTACTGCTGGTTCACGTCTTTGCATCGTAACTGCCGGAGCTCGTCAACGTGAAGGCGAATCAAGGCTCGATCTTGTTCAACGTAACACAGATATTTTGAAGTTTATTATTCCCCAATTAATGAAGTATTCACCTAACACTATTTTGCTTATTGTAAGCAATCCGGTGGATATCTTAACATATGTGGCATGGAAAATCAGCGGATTGCCAAAGCACAGAGTTATAGGTTCTGGGACTAATTTAGACTCCTCCAGATTCAGATTTCTCATGTCACAAAGACTTGGTGTAGCTCCAACAAGCTGCCATGGATGGATTATTGGGGAACATGGAGATTCTAGTGGTGGGCATTTATATTTAGTCATAGAGGTTGATGTGAATACCTAGTACTAAATTTGTTGTGTTTGGCAGTTGCTGTATGGTCTGGAGTAAATATTGCGGGCGTAAATCTTCGTCAAATTAATCCTGCTATTGGCAAAGAAGAGGATCCAGAACAGTGGAATGATCTACATAATCAAGTGGTTGCTAGTGCATATGAAGTAATCAAGTTAAAGGGATATACTTCATGGGCAATTGGACTAAGTGTTGCCAGTTTGGCAAGCTCAATCTTGACGAATTCTGGAAAGATCCACGCTGTGTGCGTTCATGTTCAAGTAAGCGTCCTCTTTTTAATGCAGTTTAGCAGAAATTACCTATGCTTATACAGAGCGATCTAATAAAAATGTATTCGCAGTCGCCTATGGAGCAAGCGCGGCATGTCGATGATTAGTTTGCAAATCGTTAAGCTATTATCATAGTTGCCATTTATTATTTTACCGTATTGTTTGTATTTAACATTTTTTTTTAATTGCATATTTACAATCTACTCATGAGTTGAGTAATAAGTAAATGGTAAGATATTACATGTTATGTGGGGGGATATAGCCAGCGCTATTCTTCCAGATATTGTATGTTATGGCTGTGGAGGCTGATGGGTAAGGTCCTGTGGCCAGTTTCGCTGGAGCCTGCGGGCAATTGCGGGTGGGTTAGACAGCTGTTCGATGAGGACATTTTCGTGCCCTGCGAACTGGTAATGGTAGGTGGTGGCGAGTCTCTGGATTTCGTGTGCAACAGTTGGGATGTTCAGCTCTTTGTGGAGTGTATCGTTCCTAATGTACCAGGGTGCGTTAGTGATCAAGCGGAGGGTCTTAGATTGGAACCGCTGTAATATTTTGGTATGAGAGGCCTTTATGCAGCCCCTAAGCTGTATCCCATAGGTCCATATGGGCTTTAGTATGACCTTATATAGAAGAAGCTTGTTTGTGAGCGAGAGTTGAGAGCGAGGCCCCAGTAACCAGTACATTTTCTTGAGTTTTAGGTCGAGTTGTTTTCTTTTGGCTTTAACATGGGTGCTCCAGGTGAGTTTTGCGTCGAGATGCAGCCCTAGGTATTTTACTGTTTTCGTTGGGAGGGGGATGTCGTTAAATCTGGCTTGTGGGCAGATTGCTTGTTTGTTGGTAAAAGTTATTTGAGCAGATTTTTCACTATTAACGGATACCCTCCAGAGATTGGTCCAGTCCTGGAGTAGGTCTAAATGATGCTGAAGGCGATCGTCTGCAACCTGCGGTGATTCACTATCATCCGCAAATGTGGCAATCATTGTGTCGTTTGTGGTTGGCAGGTCGGAAGTGTAGATTAAGTAGAGGAGTGGTCCCAACACGCTGCCTTGTGGGACTCCTGATGTAATGCGATGGTAGTCAGAGACCTTGTTGTTGATTTTGACTTGGAAAATCTGGTCAGCAAGGTACGATTTGAATAGCATTTTAAACAAGCGTTTTGATTACATAAAATTATATAAAACCCTATTTCTAGTTACTAACATTAGATTTTGGTTCTACTAGTCATGATGAGCAATTCTGCTTAAGAAAAAATTTTTTATCGGACCCCATTTAATAAAAGGGTATCTAACGATTTTCGATTTTCAAAAAATCAGAAAACGCCACATTGAAATTATAACTTTCAGCAAAAAAACAAAGTGAAGCCAATCTTTGGTTCTAGCAGCTTAAAAAGCTACAACTAGAGGGGGGTGCGTGTAACTCCACCAAATATAAAATTTTGTGAAAACTAACATTCAATTTTGGTTCTACTAGTCAAGATAAGTAAGTTATTTATTGTTTCCCGTTTAATAAATAAGGGGGTACCAATTTCTGATTTTAAAAAAATTCATAGAGGGTGCCACAGTGGAATTATGGAATTCAGCAAGAAAAAAAAATTGTAGTCCATATTCGGCACTATAAGACTACAATGTTAAAAAAAATGTATGGCCAGTTTTTGAGAAATATTGTTTCAAATATATAAACTTGACGTATTCTACAGAAGCCCCACAGAGTATAAAAGTATCTAAAAACTAACATTAAGTTTTTATTCTACTCGTCATGATGAGCATTTCTGCTTAAGAAAAAATTTTTTATCAAACCCCCTTTAATAAATCAAACCCATTTTCGATTTTCTGAAATTCATAGAAAGCGCCACAGTGAAATTATAGCTTCCAGCAAAAAACCAAATGGTAGCCAATTTTTGGTTCTAGCAGCCTACAAAGTCTAAAAAAACGTGTAGACAGTTTTTGACAATTTTATTTTTTTGAATATTTTCGAAATTGCGATCTTTCTCAGATTTTTGAAACTAATTTTGTTTCATTGTATATTATCCACAAAAGACTCTCAAACAACTAAGTTGTAGTTGATTCCGATCAGACAACTACTTTTTAAGTAAATTGCCATTAAGTTAAAATTATAAAAGGTCGTAGCGGCCCCCATTTTGAGGTTAACTAAAAGTTTGGTAATAACTTTTTATATTTGCCTTAAGTTCTTCTCTAAGATCCTGTGCTTAAATATCACAAATTTAGTTTTGGAAAAAAAAAGCTATTGAATGAACATGTCCAACTTTCACTCCCGGTTTGGGATTCGTTAAAGGCTCAACTAGAACTGCAATTTTCGATATACCTCTTCATTTAAAATTTTGTTAAATTCGGTCCAGTACTTTCGCCTTTAGAGGCGTCACACAACACACCCACTCACTCACCTACAGATAGACATTTTTGGGGTTTTTGAGCTCCAAAACGTGTATTTCCGTTAAAATCTAAATTTTGAAAATTTTCATGAAATCGATACTTCTCTGTACCGAAGGTGTGGGAAAAAATGTTAAATTGAGCAATTGTGGTAAAATAATAAACCGTGCAATGATGATAATAACTTCACGATTTGCAAACTATAATCATTGACATGCCACACTTTGTTTCGTAGGCAACTACAATTAAGTTTGTACTTGATCACTCTGTATAACAAGTACTTACTGTCTATTCTTTTGTTTTATTGTTTTATAATTAAAATTTCATTATTTAGGGTCTTCATGGAATTAAAGAAGATGTCTATCTTTCCTTGCCAGCCGTGTTAGGAGAGGATGGAGTGTCTGATGTGATAAAACAAACCTTGACCGAGAGTGAACTTGAATGTTTACAAAAATCATCGGCTATTATGGAGGAAGTCCAAAAAGGTCTGCAGTTTTAAATCCTCCAAGTACATATAAAGAATACAACCTCGTTAATCTTACACTTCCCCATCATATAAATTTGTAGGGTTGCCAACCTTAAATATTGCCCTGAAGAAAAATTAAATGAGGAGGGTGATATGTTTTAGGACTTTGGATTACCGAGGTTGTACCACACTATGTTCTGAAATTTGCTGTCTCTTTTGATTTTCATGTATTAAAACAGTATTTAAACACATTTTATAACTAGATATGTGATAGTAGCATTTTTATTTATTTTTAAATATGATAAGGTTTGAGTTTAAATTGACATGTCATGGGGATGTAGTAAATATTTTACACATTTACATTTTCGCACTGATTGATGTTCTACACAATTTATTTAGATTTTATTTAAATTGTAGTAATACTTATAAAAACGTGATAGAAATTGCTTTGCTAATTATACTTTGAAGAGGAAATTTTAATAAAGCACATAACAAGTATTTTTAAACATTAAGGGTTTTTAAATCTGATATTGAGTTGAAAATGATTAAGCGTAGAGTTAAAAGCAGCGGTATTATCCAATCACATCATTTAACAAGATGAATCAAATGCATTGGTTTGAACCACGATTTTTGATGTTTGTCGCACCTGACTAATAACATATCCTGAAATATCATTTAGAAAGAGGTAGCTGTATAACCAGAATCTACTACCGACCTTAGACTTGGGTTTAAATCATTTTTGGTTCTAATAATGACGCCACGTTTGCTTAACCAGTGCCGTTGCAACAGGAATTGAAAATTAGTGGTAATTACCAATCTCTTATCAGGTTTAAACTAATCGTTAATTGAAAACCCTTATTGTTATCACAATATTTATACTGTGGTAATCTAACAGTATGTACTCCACCTATTAGCTTTTTCAAAACTTTCTTTAAAGGTTATGCTTTTTATTTCAGGCTTTTGTTTATTTATTTGCATTTAGTTGATGCTGCACTGATTACTAAGTAGTTATTAGGTACATAATAAATAGTATTTTTTTAATTTATACTTTATAAGCTCTTAAATAAATGTATTTTTTGTTTTTTATTGTATGTATTTTGTGCTATATAATAAAAATAAAATTATGCATTACTATTTACAGTGTATAAATCAGTCTCCTGGCAATAAATTGGAAATGAAATTCAAATTACAAATATTAATAAAAAATAAATGGGATTCAAATGAATTTGGTTATAATTTAAATTAAATTAGAAAAACATGAATAGGAATTAGCCTATAACATCTTATAAATTCAAATTTGTACCTGCGAAGCTATAAAAACTGTTTGCAGGTTGTGAACATGTGTTCGCTATTAGTTTTTACTGATCACTCTTCAAATTTATCTTAAAAGTTGAAATGGAATATGGAAAATGCAGATATAGTAAGTTTCATACTTAAAATTCATTACAGGCAGTATAGGGCTATGTTATTCTTATAGGGGAGTTTTACATAGCGTTGGCACTTTACTTGTAGCTGTGGCTTAAGAGGATTACGCATCATAATACATTTGGCAACTTTAGTCTCCATAAGCCCAAGGTTGATTTTAATTAAAAAACGTACTATAAGTATAAATATTTCTTCATATTTTGACTGAAGACATAATCAAAACTTCTACTATCAATGACGATTATTGCTGTCTGCGACTTTGTAAACTAGCAAGTAGTGGTCATATGTAAAATGCTAATAAAAGTAGACATCGTTGGTAAAATAGTTATTGATTGTTAGCAGGACCTATTAAATTGCTCGGGCCAATACCTGCGATGTAAACTACGATTATAGAATTGTTTTCTGATATTGAAATGTTTATTTCTTCAGAAACTTCATTAATTATGCCATGCCATAGGCGTGTTACCTGCATAACACTTCCTTTGCACATGAAAATGTTATCCTACAACTGATTTTATTTGATGGAACTCAATGGTTAAGAGATTCACCTGACTTAAATGTTGCAGACGGCTTTGTATTCATTACAAAGGGTACAATAGAACTTGTAATGACATGCGCCCTTAGTAAACTATGCAAAGTAGTATGCTAGATAAGAAAGGCTGTAGTCAATGCAGCACAAACCATCTACAAAGTTCAATTTCAGTTAATTTTCTTAAATTAATTTTTACTAAGCATTTTATTGTCCTTTACCTAGCTTTTCTTTACAGAAGTATTTTGAACAATTACAACAGAAATTCTACAAAATGTTCCAAATAAGTATAGCGCTTGTGAGAACCTGTGGCAGGTTATGATCATATCCAAGAAAAATATTACTATACCATCAGCAAACAGTGATAAACAAAGAATAATAAACTTTGTTTTTCATGACCAACAAATTAATTGCTTAGCAACTTTTTGTAATAGAGAATTGAAATGTCATTTGCTAGTGACAAATATACTGATTACAAAGAATGAGGTGCTCCGAAAGCTTTTTGTTTGTCGAGTTACTTTAACATTTCCTGGCAGAAAACATTTCAGAACTAGCTATGAAGCAGGATCTTCTGGAAGCGGTAGCACCTCGAACAGCATCTTCTGGTAGCAAAATTACCATAGTAGGAGCAGGTGCAGTAGGCATGGCCTGTGCTTTCAGCATTCTTACACAGGTAGAGAACATGTATTAGATACATATAATAGTGTCACATTTACCGAGATGGGCTGTGAAAAGATTTTATAGCACATGAACAGTATGCATACGGTATATTATTAATATTAATTTCTCGTTTTCGATGTAAGGGTAAGAAAATCAGATGTTTTGAATTGTTATTTTTTAATGAAAATGGTAAAAAGGGACAGGAAGAGCCCCATTTCAATTTGTTGGGTTTATTATTATTTATAGAAAAATACTGAGGTTGACAAATATTTCATTGCGAAATGCATGTGCAATTTTTGACTGATTATTAATTACTTTAAATTAACTTTTATGCTGTATATAAAAAGGATTAAATTTTATAGTAGAGCTATATCTATTTTCAGAACGTTTCCAACGATATAGCATTAGTAGATGCTGCAGAAGATACAGTTATGGGGGAAATGTTAGACCTACAACATGGTTCTCAGTTTATAAGGGATGCTACAATTAAAGCCAGTACAGGTAGGAAAAGAATTAATTCGAACACATTTATGTATTCGAATATTTTTAATATCTACCTATTTAATATTGTTTTTAAATACAGATTATGGCATTACTGTTGCGTCTCGTATCTGCATAGTAACAGCAGGGGCACGTCAGAAAGTAGGAGAATCACGTTTAGATTTGGCGCAACGTAATGTAGACATTATGAAATTAATTATACCTCAGCTTGTCGCTTATTCTCCTAATGCAATTCTCTTGATAGTAACAAATCCTGTTGACATTTTAACTTATGTAGCTTGGAAAATCAGTGGGTTTCCAAAACATAGAGTTATTGGGTCTGGCACAAATTTAGATTCGTCTAGACTTAGATATTTTATGTCCCAAAAACTGGACGTTGCCCCATCTAGTTGTCACGGATGGATCATTGGAGAACATGGGGATTCTAGTGGTAATACCAAATGAACTCTTCATTTTCATGTAACTTGGGAGCATGAAAAAGTTAACGGTAAAGTGATGAATAAACTCTTCTAGAGAAAAAGAAATATTAATACAGGAAGGGAAGAGAAGAAGAATTATTAAAAGAAACAACAAAACTTTTTTTAGTTTAAAAAAGAAAAATTTTAAAAGAAGGAAAAAGAAAATTTGAAATTTAAGGGAAAACACAAAACAAGAAAAAATAATTAAAAGATTTTTTTTCAAACGTTTCTTTTTTTAAGAAATTTTATTTTTACGTTACCAAATTGTATTTTCCTTTAATAAGTTCTGTTTTCCTTTACGCAGGTTTTTCCCCTACATATTAATTTTAGCACATACGGCGCCTCATATTGGAAATCCTCCAACAGTCCAGATTGTAATCCTGTAAAAAATATTTTCGAGCAAGTTTGTTAAAAACTGTTACTGTAACAATTTTCGTCCCACAAACTATAAGATACAGTAAAACAGAACGGGATAATCATAGATAAAAAGTATAATACGTTTATAGGGATAATGAATTCAAAGACCATGTTAGAAAATTTTCTTCGAAACGTATATATTTATTATTATTTGTTCTGTCTGTTTCCATTTTTTGGAAACATTTCGTAAAGTTAAAGATCATAAAAATTTAATTAGCACTACTAGGTACTTGGGTAAAAAAGCATAATTAAAAATGATGCATTCATTTTTACCCTATATAGTTTTTAATTTGCGCTTACATTTCAGTTCTTGTATGGTCAAGTTTAAATGTTGCCGGTACCAGTCTTCAAAAAATTAATCCTAAAATTGGTACCAACAGTGACCCGGAAAATTGGTTCGAACTTCACAAGAAAGTAATAAGCAGTGGTTACGACATCGTTAAATTAAAAGGCTATACTTCTTGGGCAATAGCACTTAGCGTTTCCGACATAGTTGGTGTTATCTTAAACAATACTGCAAATGTTCGTGCGGTATCTGTACATGTTATGGTAAGATGTTTTTTAAATTTTGATTGCGTTTTCATTCAATTTCGTTGTTAGGGTTTCCACGGAATCACGCAAGACGTTTTCTTGTCCCTCCCAGCAATTTTAGGGGAAAACGGAGTGTCCCATATAGTAAAACAGCAATTAAGTAATGAAGAAATTATATCTTTACGAAAATCGGCCAAATTTGTAGAAGAAGTGCAGAGTACAATATGTATGTGTTAAAGTAAAAGTAAAAAAAAATGTATATAAATAGCTGACCTAGACTATGTAAAAGTATTTTGGAATGGAATAAGTATTTGAAGTATGGTTTTAAACGATGTGTGTAATAAAACAGAAGAAACATAGGCGAAGGATGGTTTTAAACAATTATTTTGCATTTTTGAATATTTATTTAATTATTTGCAGCTGTAAAGACACTGTAGATATTTCTTTCCTGAAATCGTTTAAAAAAAATTCAAACTTTATTACATTTTTCAATTTCTTGATGCGGAAGCGAACTAGAAAATTGATTTTTCCAGGGAAAATCAACTTATAGAAACACGAGACGGGAAGTCCCTGCTACATAAACTATAGAAAGACTTTATGCAATTTTAACGTAAAATAGAAAAAATATTAAAGTTTAAAGATTTTGCTATTTCCTTGTGCAAAAGTCAGCAAACTTTGCGAAAAATTTGCGAATTTTTTTTTGTCATATTTGTGACTTTCCCTTAGGAGGTATGAAGCCCACATACACCCACCCACATGCAGTTATTTCTTTCCTGGGGATCCAAAACATGTATTTCCTTCAAAATATCGATTTCGAAAATTTGCATTAAATCAATCAATCACTGAAAGTATAGGAAAGTAAAATTGTAACAACTTGCATTAGTTTACGTTGGTTGATGGAGAAGACCTTAAAAGGCTTTAAACGTTCTCAAAAGAAATAAACAAAACTGAAATAAAACCGGAGGTAGGGCATGCGTAGATTATAATAAGCAATTTATAATAACTTAGTAAGAAGAATTTTTGAGTACTTGACACCAGCTGCTCGACCGGTTTCACAAAATGCGAATCCACAGTGTATATTCCAAAATTAATTGATTGTAATAAGGTTATAATTATTTCAAATTATTTCCTTTGTATTTAAAATTAACAGGGTGTCTAAAATATATATTCCTGTTCAACTTGTTTAAACAACTCAAACTTTACAAGCAGTGTAGTAGAGAGGAAGCAAGATTGCTATCATGAAGGTCTAACAATTAACAATACAAAATGATAAAAGATAAATCCGGAACATATAAAATTCAATGTTTAAAACTACCAATGCCACCTATGCACAACTATAGAGACTAATAATAAATAATTATTTTACAGATTCCTTAGTTTTTAGCAAAAAATGTGCAACAGCGGCATCGGGCGACAATCTACCCAAACTATTAAAAAGTTATTATTGCTTTTGCAGTACCTTACATTCTGTAGGTACAATTCTTAGTTTATATTTTAGCCGGTTTATTAATTTACCGCTAGATAGCACCCCAAGTACGATTCTTGAATTCTCCCGATAATTAGCATTTCGTATCTCAAAACAGTTTCAAGCCTCACGTATACAATAAAAGGCAAAAATTTAACGCTTATAAAAATAATTTAAGGAGAAACAAGAGCAGCTGGTTTATTTTCAATTTTCTTTTTAAATTGTTAATTGTTATAACCGCCTGTATTCCTATTAAACATTAAGACCCACCCCCCACCCCGGTACAATTTTTCATACTTTTGTAAATAGCTCCGTTAACTACAGTTTCAATTAAAAAACTGCAAGACATGAATATTTTAGACGATAAAATATCCAATTCGATGGCACCAAAACCATATACTGGGCGCATGCATAAGAAAATACAAAAGAAAGAATGGTATAATAATAATAATAATAATAATATTTAATTTAACTGCATTACGTTACAATTAACATTTACAGCAAGTCCAATTTACAAAAATACATAATTTCATTTACAAAAATACATAATTTCATTTAAGTGTGTTGTGTGACAGTAGTACATGTCACACAGTCAACAAACTTTACGACAAAGCTCACTCAACTTACAATTAAATGAACTCTATCGCAAAACTCGCCGACTGTGTAAAAACAGTGTGAAAGGATAAAAAATTTGACAGTTTCTTTGAACTTGGCTCCACCCAACAATTTAACTTTAAAATGTTAGGATTTGTGCTTGGACTACAAGGTGGATATACTACGTATTCTTGCCTTCTCTGCCAATGGTATAGTAAAGCGGATGGCCAACATTATGTCAGAAGAAAATGGCTAGTGAAATCTGAATTAATTTCTGTTATGCAAAATATTCTTAAAAGTATTGCTACCACCTCTTTATATAAAGGTTGAGCTAGTAAAACAGTTTATTAAAATATTGAGTACTGAAATTGATGCTTAGAAATATATACGCTTTGTTTCCAAAATTGTCTGAGACTAAAGTCAAAGGTGACATTTTTGTTAGAAAACATACGAGGATGGTTTGAAAGGTACGTGGCCTAATAAAGAAAACGCAAGCGTTTTAGACAAAAAATCATTTTATTTTTCAATATAGTCTCCTGCTCGCTCAACGCACTTATTCCAACGATGCTCCAAAGCAGCAATGCCGTCTTTGTAGGTCGATGAACCCAAGTCCTCAAAATAGCTATTTACAGCAGCGATTAACTCGGAATGGGATGCAAATCTTTCACCGCCGAGCCATTTTTTCAATTCATGAGTTTTGGCCATGGCGATTGCAGACGTGTGTACAGGTGCGTTATCTTGATGGAAAAGCACTTTCTTTTTCGCCAAATGAGACCGTTTCTCTTTGATTTTGTCGCTCAATTGCTGCAACAAATTGACATAATACTCGCCATTTATTGTTTTTCCCTTTTCCATTTAGTCGACGAAGTTAATTCCATGAGAATCCCAAAATATAGTTGGCATAACTTTTCCTGCTGACAAAACCGTTTTTGCCTTCTTGGGTGGCGGAGAACCTTTGTGTGTCCATTGTTTGAACATTGAACTGTTCCTTGGTTTCGGGAGTGTAATGGTGGACCCAGGTTTCATCGACGGTTATGGAACGACGCAAAAAGTCCTTCGGATTGCGGCAAAAACGTGCCAAAAGGTCGCGATAAACAATCAAACGAATCAGTTTTTGCTCCGGTGTGAGCAAACGCGGCACCCAACGCGCGTAGTATTTTTTAATTTCCAATTTTTCAGTTAAAACTTGTGCACATGTCTGCTATCTCGCGCACTTTTACTCGACGGTCATCCAATACGATACGGAGGACTTTTTCAATCATATCGGGGTAGTAGCCGTTTTTGGGCGTTTACTGCGGGGTTCGTCCTATGTGCTCACAAGACCACGCTTAAACTCGGCAACCCAGTTTTTAACCATTGAGAACGAAGGAGCCGACTTCAAAAATGTCGAATCCAACTCTGCTTTGATTTCGGTGGGTATTAAACCTTCCAAATGAAAGTACTTTTATCACTGCTTGCAATTCAGTTTTTTCCATTGTTTACGAAATCACTCGAGACGGTCACTTTGGCGCACTGTCAAACACAAACTAATTGACAGATCGGTCTTTACTGTCAAATTTAACCTAAGAAAGGAAGGTTCTGAAAAATGGTAATGAAAATTCCGCCGAATTAGCGCCATCTCTGTGTTAGACCACGTACATTTCGAACGATCCTCGTATAAGGCAGTTGGCCTCTAAAGAGTTGGAAGACAAAGTGTCCACTGTTGAACAACAAACTTGCAAAGCATAACTTTTTGGGCAAAAAACAGGCTGAAAACTATAAAGAAAATATAGAAAATTTGATGGTAAGGAAATGTTCGGGATTAGAAAATGTGACATTCTATCGCTGTTCTTACCATATTCGATAGCTCAGTTGGTAGAGCATTAGGCTAGATACCTAGAGGTCTCGGGCTCGAATCTCGATCGAGGAAGATATTTTTTGTATTTGCTTTTCCATTGACCGATAAAGCCACGAAATTTCCCTATTAATATTTATGTATTAATAATTTTTTTAAATTAAAGATTTAAAATTTTAAAATTCTAAAGTTTATGTTGATTCTAAATTTTGTAAAACCAAGGTTGATGTCATTTTATTTATTGAAATTAATACTTGTCCACAAAAATAGATTTAAATTAAATTTCATTGAAACTCGCACTCCCCCATTTAACAAAATGATTTCATTCTTCTAAACGAAAATTCAGCGTAAAGAGCATTTATACTCATGTAGTTATCTCTACTAATATTATTGGCGTTTTTACATTATTTCATCATACATCCTAATAATGAATAAGCAAATCCTTTTTTTTTTAATTTTGAGTTGGAGGAGACATGTCATGTCACCAATACCCAGCAGGTGCGATAGCAATTACCGTTATCAATCATATCCATCTGAACAGATATGGTACACCCAGAGTGTGGCTGTAGTATATGGGTTTATTGACAAGTTACGATCCCATTTTATCGGAGTTGGTGTGAAGGTGCGGCCAGGGTGGAGTGGTAACCCACATGTTTGGCCGGACCCCTGCCAGCTAAATACGATCTCGATGGAAGAGTCGTAAAGTCAGCGTCCAACTACCGACTATTGTGAATAAGTACCAGAAGTATTGGTACTTGCTTACTTACTACCTACGATTTCTTTCGTGTAACATACTGCTTTCTACCTGACCATTTATACGACCGTAAATTCATGTTAATACATTATTGTCTCAAATATATTACCTACGTTGTGGGTATGGGCAACGCTATTTTTATGATCACATTAAACTGCATAAATGGTAGCTTATAATTATCTTCTTTATTATCAATAATTCATTCGAGAAAACTAAGGGAAAATATAGGTGAAATTGTTGAAACCCAAATATGTCGACAATTTTATTTTATAATTTATTTTTTTGAAAATAACGATGACAAGTAGTAAACCCAAGGTATTTACTGAATTACTTTATACTCATTAATGTAAGGCGAGTGTGCAAATTTCATAAAGTACAAAGTGTGTTTTCTGTCTTCGTTTAGAACTCTTATGACGATGCAAGCAAAATGTTTTAGGTTATAAATAAAACTGACACTTTACATCTTTCAATAGTTAGTACAAAGACATATGCTCTCTCTTTATATAACTATACAAAATAATGTATTGCATTTATACTTGTCAATGCGTGAACTTTGGAATTATGCTGCTAAGCATGAACCTGCAAGCACTTTGCTTTCAAGATTCATTGTGTGCGGTTTCAATTTTTGTACTGAAAAGGTGAAAACAATATTAAATTTATTAAAACAATAAGTAATCTTTGACTTTTTAATTTTTCTAGAGCGACCGTATGTACAGGGTGGGCAACTAAGAATGGGCGCCGGCCATATCTCAGAAACCAATCATCGCACAAGTTTAGGAAAAAAAATACCTTAAGTAAAGTGACCCTGAAAAATTGCTGGAAAATATTTTCGAGTTTCTAAAATGGCCGCTAGGGGGCGTAACAGCCATGACTAAATAGAAAATTAGGTTTTTCTCCGTATTTTGCTGAATTAAGTGGTATAGAAAATATATGCATCGTAATACAGGGACAATTTAGAATCTTATTAGTTTTACAATTTTTGTTCTATCTTTAAAAATAAAGTGGTGGGGGGATGCCAAAATATATTTCTTTAAATGTCGTTTACTCCGATTAGCCTTAATGGAATTTAACAAACTTGGTCTCGTTACAAAGGGAATTTCTTAGTCTATCGAGTGTGCTTTACGCTGTTTTCATTTGATTATTACCGTCGCCGCTAGAGGGCGTTATCTGACATGTCAACAAATATCGCGCTTTTTCTAAAGAAATTTAAATGGAATGGTATGTTTATTTTTACACCGTAAAATAGAGAATTAAAAGCTTAAAATGTCAGTGAAAACCGCAACTCGATAACTTTTTTCTAACAGTAGATATTAGCAAACAAAGTTGAAATTATGAATTATTCTCAGATCTTGGCGACGGAATTTGCAAAGTAGCTGTTGAAAACAAGAAAGCTGTGAAAATGATACACTAAAGAAACAACATATGTTAATATATTACATAATATAAAAATTAGTAATTAATAACAACAACAAATCTAACGGTAATAACAATTTAGCAAAATACGGAGAAAAACCTAATTTTCTATTTGGTCATGGCTGTTACGTCCCCTAGCGGCCATTTTAGAAGCTCGAAAATATTTTCCAGCAATTTTTCAGGGCCACTTTACTTAAGGTATTTTTTTTCCTAAACTTGTGCGATGATTGGTTTCTGAGATATAGCCGGCGCCCATTCTTAGTTGCCCACCCTGTACAGGGTGTAATAGACCACCCACGCATTATCTTTTACAGCTGCACTATTGAACCTACATGGATGAGATAAAAACTTTGTTATATGAATCGTACACGAGGTATTCAATAAAAATATTTTTAATTTTTTTAGGGCTCCGGAAAGGGTAGTTTTAGAGGGGAGGAGGGCTAAGGGGGTTTATCGAGATTTTCAAATACGAAAGTGGGTCGTACCTCATTTAAAAGATATTTTTAAACTCAACAACTTAAAAAAAATGAAATTTTGATAGCTTAAACCATTTCAAAATGGCGACCAATTATATCAAAAAAGAGGCCACTACTTAAACCTTTTCCCAACCGCACATGAAACATTGTACCAAACAAAATTGGTACTGATCGTTAAAGTCTATTAAATTAGCTTTCCAACGATGTATCACATGAGGACAAGAATAAATGTTAGTACCCTTTCCCCTCCTCAAAAGAGCAGGAAACATTCAAAAGATGTTATCTCAAAAATCTTAAACGGGACAAGGGGCCAAGTCATATATATATACATCGGTATTATACGGCCAAGTGCCGCCTTCCCGTCCTTAACCGCCATGTCTCCCTGTTTAAGGCATCTTCTTCTTCCAAACCCCTGGATTCCATTGCTTTTCGCATTCCTTCATTCCAGGACCTTCGGGGTCTTCCCCTCTTACGTCTCCCGGGGGGAGTCCATTTGAACAATCTTTGGGGCCATCTGTTGTCCTCCATCCTAAGTAGGTGACCGAACCATTGGAGGCCTCTTCTCTCGATTCTGTCTATTACATTTTCTTCGGCCTGCATGCGTCTTCTAATTTCTACATTGGTAACGTGATCTAACCGCGACACACGTGCACTTCTTCTGAGGTAGTCCATTTCTACTGTCCTTATTTTCCGTCTATTTTCGGCGTTAATTGTCCATACTTCTGACCCATAGCATAACACCGATTCAACTAGGGATTTGCCTATATGTTTCTTTGTTTGATGTGATATATGTGTGTCCCACCAAATAGGGTTTAGACATCCTATAATTTTTTTACTCTGCTCAATTCTACTAGGAGGCCTTAGGGGAAGTAACTCCCAACAAGAAGCCAAACCAATGGTGGTGGAATGAAGACATAGAAAAAGCAATACAAGACAAAAAACGAGCGTACAACAACTGGTTGACAGATCAAACAGTAGAAAATTGGAGAGAATATAAAAGATCGAACAGAGTAGTCAAACAGAACATAAACCAACAAAAAAACAACTCGTGGGAAAGGAAATGCCAACAGATAGACAGCTTAATAGGAGGTGCTCAATCAACAGAGGTATGGAGATGCCTTAAAAATATGAAAACCAACCATACTTCAAAAGGAGTTACCACAATCACACTGGATGAGTGGGCGTCCCATTATCAATCGTTACTTGCAGAACATCGAGAACAATACTCAACTATCGAGAACCTCGACATTGAAGATGCGGAAAATAACCATTTGACCCTGTCAGAAAATGACCTAAAAGTTGCAATTATGTCAATGAAGAATGGTAGAGCCCCGGGTCCTGGAGGAATATGCGCCGAACTAATTAAATGTGGTGGAAACGGACTAACTTATAGATTGTTAAACCTAATGAATAACTGCCTACAACAATACAAGATCCCAGAGCAGTGGAAAATCTCACACATAATTTCACTATATAAAAAAGGTGGTCGCAAAGACAAAAATAACTACAGAGGCTTAAGTATAAACAGTACAATTAGTAGAATATTTGGGAAAATCCTGAATAATAAACTAAAACAAATGGCAGAGCCGAGAATCGGCGAAGAACAGAGTGGATTCATTTCAGGAAGATCATGCACTGACAACCTTTTCATAATACAGCAGTTAACGGAGAAAAGACGGAGCGTAGGCGAGGAGACTCATCTAGCGTTTATAGATCTGGAAAAAGCCTACGACACAATACCTCGTAGAAAACTCTGGGAAGCATTAGAGAAGTTTGGCATTGATAGACGAATGATAAACATGATCAGAATTTTGTATGAAAGTAACGAAGCATATGTAAAACAGAATGGAAAGCTGTCACGTGCCCTATATCCATCTAAAGGCCTGAGGCAGGGATGTAGTTTATCACCCCTCCTTTTCAATATCTATATCGAATGTGCTCTGAATGAATGGAAAAGGAGCTGTATTGGTATGGGCATACCCATCGGTGAACATACTTTATTTACGTTGAGTTTTGCCGACGACCAAGTGGTTATTGCCCAGGATGCCTTCGGCCAAGTCATACCTCATGTTAAAAGTCCTGTTAAACTGAACAATTTTTGTATGTAAAGTTCTTTTATATATCTCGCCGTTACAAATTGGCGGCTCAATTTATAAAAATTTCATTCCTATTATCGGATTAATCCCTCCCTCTACCGCATCAAAGGCAGTGAATCACAAAATTCTTTTCTGTTGGCAACCGTTATTCGACGGTGATTTGGTTTAGCGGTAAAAGTGTGGGCTGGCGACCCCAGTTCAAATCTCGTAACAGACCTGTTCTTTTTCCTTAACTTTTTGGCATTCCTTACTGCTATCTTATCTTGCCTTATGTCTATAATTTGTTTTAATTTTTATCCATTATTTATTTAATAAAAATGGATTTTTAATTTAAATTCAAAAACAAGTGTTTAATGAATATACTAAATTAAATGCGCTTTAGAAAAGTAACAAACGTATGTAAAAATTGAATACGTCGTTGTGCCATTGCTTTATACACGCAGCTATTATTCCACAGACGTTTGTGTTACATTTTTAAATTTAGATTAAAAATCTATTTTTTTAAATAAATACAAGGTAAAAATTAGAACAAATTATAGACATGGGGAAACATAGGATAGCAGTAAGAAATATCAAAAAAAATTAATAAAAATATACAGGTTCGTTACGCGGTTTGAATTGGGGTCACCAGATTACAAGCCCACGCCTTTACCGCTAAACCAAAGCTCACCATTTCTATTATGTGAGTTAAATAGGTTAGGGGTGCCAACTGCCGTTTATCTTGCACTTTGTAAAATAAAAATAATATATATTAAAAATAATTTACAATGCTTACTTGCTAATTGTTTAAAAATTTTAAACATGAAAAATTACGGTAAGGTAATAAACCGCGCAATTATGATCATTGCTCCACGATTTGCAAACTAATCATCGACATGACGCCTTAGTTTTAATATTATATTTGATCGCTCTGTACATGTAGCACATATTCTATACACTGTGAAACTAACGCCATTCTCATCTTTAATATAAAAACTTAATATGGCAGAAAAGAGAAACGACGCTGTACCACAAAATAAAATAAGGGACGGTATTATTTATATAAGACTAAAACAGGAAGCTTTTAAGGTCTGTAAGAGTTGTGACGGCAAAACGACCGGCCGTGAAATGGCGACAGCGAAACAACGTCGGCAAGATGACGACGCGACGGACAGGTAGCGCCGTTGCAATGTTCGAATTGCAATCCGAATGCATTTGTACGATTTGCACGGCAAGGTCAGTTTATTCAATTGAAATATTGCTACTAACAAACAGTTCGTAGCAAAGCAACTCACTAGCCCCTTCTTAAACGACATGCAAGCCCCCGGCTCGGTCTCTAAGCGGAGCACAATCCCCTGAAGCTTTAGCTCAAATTCTTTGCTTTTGTAGTAATTGTTTGTTCGAGTTTGATCTTAAATGGTAATAAAATATTAATTTTGGCGGCCGAAAATATACCTCAAACGTTGACAGGTGTGACACATAAAGTTCGTCTTTTATTTGGTTCGTAATTTCAAATGGAACATCAGCATGTTTACTAATCGTATGAGAAAAAAATAAGTGAAGCACTTGGACTGAAATTTTCCATACTTTACATATTGTGTTACTTACCGTATTTACAAAAGTATATTTGTATAATACTGTACTGTACAAAGCAAACGTGTTGGTAAATATTAAATTGCCTGGGGCATGAGTCACCTGGGTTAGTATACCTGACAAAGTTAGAAAAGAAAGATTCAAAAATTTGTGCGTTACATACAGACCGACATTTTTTAGAATTTCGTTTTTTGGGTTGCTGGTGTTTTCTATGTATTTTCGTCAATATCTCAGAATGGAAGATTTTCACGATCACAATACATTACCGTACTGGGCGTATGGAAAAATAAAAAGCTCCCGCGCTAATTGTTTGTGCCCATCGCAACCGACACCGACGGTGGCGACACGTATTGATTATTTTAGTTCACTAGTGATCAGTCTCATTATAATTCTCTAATATTTTAACTGAATGTCGTGAACAAAACTTCTGCAAAACATCACAGTTGGTATTTAAAAAAATTTAAAATAAATCTATGTCGTAAATCCGGAACTGTCTCAACGTTGCGCGACGAGGGGCTTTGCTGTTACTTGTCAAGACAGCTTATTTATTATTTTGTAAATCGGTTCCGATCTTTCTCTATGTTAAAGTCACGTAGGGCGAGAAGAAAAAAGAAGTTGTCTTTAAAATGGTGAGGCGTAGGCCACGGGTTCAGCTAGTCTAGTATTAACGCTACTAGTTTTAGTGGTTTGCACTTGTACCAGGATAATTCAATAAGCAATGTAATACAATACCAGGAATGTTAGAAAGAGTTTGCATAATATTTTTGTATGTAAAAAAAGTAATTTATTGGATATTCGGTTTTTAATTAAGACGCAGCCAGGAAACGCTGAATATAAATTTGTATAATAGAAAGATATTCTGTACTGTTTTACTCAACGCAAAATCTAATTTTAAAAAGTACATTTGTCGTTTGGTAAAGAATTTTAGTTTTATTCGGTCCTTTTATTTTGGGCGTATTACACGAAAAATTTTGGATTTAAAAACTATTTATTAATAACACGCGTCATTTGCATATTTTGGTAATAAATCAGAAAAAAGTGCCAACATTTTAAACAAAACAAGTAAATGTAAAAAAACTTTTAAAACAACAAAAAACATTTTAAACGCTTTGTTTAAAGAAAAAAACCAGGCAATTTGCTAAAATCAGGCATTAACAAATTAAATTGTTCGCATTGTAATTCGGCTTATATAGGACAAACAATGAGAAATTTTGATATTAGATACAAGAAACACGTGCGTTGTCACAAATATAATCACCCACATAAATCTAATTACTCTAAACGCTTATTATAACACACTCATTCAATGCCATCTAATAACACTATAAAATGTTTACACTTTTGTGGTGATAAACGCAAGTTAAATATATTAGAAACATTTGAAATTCACAAATATTAAAAATCTGTACCTTTAATGAATGAGCAAATTGATCTCTTAAATTCACCATTATTGGACGTTTTTGAATGAGAAATCAAGTCATCTGGACGCAGATATAGAAAACCAAGATCAAGTTATGAAGATTTATTGTTCCTATAACAACACTAACTGTTTACTTTTAATCTTGCCTTTGATAATGACGTGTGAACACGTTGAAATACCTATAAGGCTAAAATAAAAAACCTGTTGAAGTTAAGAATTGTTTTATTTACAATAAATTAAAAAATATTGTTTGCAATTACACTTTTATTGGTAATTACCACAACGAACACACCAGAAGTTAAAAAAATTATATAACCCACAAATGTAATTTAAACAACTGGTGTTCGTGGAAACAGAGGAAAGCGGTGTAGATTGATAGGAAGTCCATTCATTGCCTGTCGATATCACAACCAAAACCTATTAAGTTCATCTGTCTGTCATCCTCTTGATATGGCATTCTGCCCTAGTTAGTTCAATCTGATGTAATGACCAGTCAAATCCTTTAATCATCGCTTGTCAGCGATGAATTATTTATATAATTTCGATTAATATAATTGCATCTCTTTCCGGAATACCTGCCACGAAGCATGGTCGACACGAGACATATTTTTAATGTAAATGTCCTATCGCAATTATTATTAATGCTCCACTATTTTACTAAATGCTAAAAATGTTAATTTGAGGCACAAACCTTTATGCTTTCTGTATGTTTAATTCTATGTAGTAACAACCTTCTGGTTACATCTACTCAAAAGAATTGGAACAAAGAACAATGCTGAGATATTGCAAGAAGCGGAACATCTAACATCTCTCGGGGGCAATAATTTATTATTGTTGCTCACGTTTAATATAATACAATATTGCCCATGTCAAGTAGCTTGTAATACCTTGAGGCATATTAACATCGACCATGTTTACATCGCAGTCTTTATAAAAGGATAAATATAGTTTAATAAATCATTATCGAATTTGTTGTACATAAATATGTTATAATTGTTAATGAAAAATTTGTAATCACTAGAAGCAGGTTGTTAGATTTCGATCAGTTAGTTAGGCATCCGGCCATTTCGTCCTAGCACGTTTGATCAGCTAACATTATAACCAATAATGGAATATTTCGAATGAAAATAATCAAATCATTCGATTATCGAGATATCATTTTAAAATTTTTGTTTTAGTTTATTTTGGAAGCGGTTGTTGAAGCGATACTCATTACATTGGCCAGCTGCAAACGCCCAATGCGAATGCATGATACGTTGACTCTACGAGTCATAGTATGATGATGGGAATGCACTAATGCAGATATAGATAGAATTTCCGGAAAGCGAACGCACAGAGACGTCGGCGGGCTGCCGCGTGGTTTTGCCGCGCAAGCGCCGAGGACAACGAAACAAGAATGTTTTCATTAAAAAATAATTGTTATATGAAACGGAAAAATCTGCTAATTTTCGCGGTTTATAGAAATTTTACTCAAAAAACAGGCCGGAATTAGCGATGAAATGTGATGAAATTTAAAGTGCTATTCAAAACGCAGGTTTACGCTGTTTATGCTGAGCGACCCGAAAAAAGGCGATAAGAACGAGAATTCCTTCATAGGAGTATTTGAGAAACACGCGGAGAGCGGTGTTACTATTTTTTAGCGCATATCCGAACGATTTTATCCGATTTAATCATTAGGTTATTAAAACCATTCGAATGGTAATTATTTAATTACTAACACCATTCGGTCATCCACCACCACTGGTATTCACGGAATCCCAACAATACCAACAAGATAGGAATGATTTTATTTGAACACTGGGATATTACTCATTTAGAAATAGCAGACACAGCGTTAAGTACCGCACGGTTTTACCTTTCGCGGTTATTGCAGCGCAGTGTCGTAATGTAAATTTTAATATTGCCGTAAAAACCTAAATAATAAAAAACATGGAAATACAAATAAACTTATAATGTTTAGAATAATACTGTTGATAAACACAAATTCACAACAAAAAAATTAATATAAATTCTTTATATGATAATTTTGGTGTTTTAAAAATTTTTATTATATTTTTTGGCAGAAATTTCATGTTGCTGAGTATTCTCTGAATTTTCTGAAATAGCTCTAAACAACCGATGTTTTTGCGCCGGGTCTCATTTTAATAATACCTCAACGATAAAAAAACACAATAAATCTGTAACACTAACTTTACGCAAGCTGTTGAAATGCTGCGCCGCACCACCTGCTGCGACTCTGCTGAGGTCAGCCTTTGTGACGGACACAACATTGGCGCCGCATGCTCGGTTTGCATGCTTCCTCTTCGGAGTTTGTTTTCTAATGACACTCAGCAGCAGATTACGTTGCCGTAATACAAAAAGATAGTGTAAACTTAATTTCCTTATTTTCATCGAAAACTGTACTTGGCCGACGCATCCCAGTAGATACGTATATGCCCTGTAGTAATTGACTTGCAAAGCTCTGGATTCGACCGAAGGACTCGTCGTCGCAAAAGGTGAGACAGGTGAATTTAATGAATAGATAAGGTGGTTAAGCTACTGAACAGTAGCGGGTATTCTATAGGAGCTGTGGTGTTGCAGAGCCGCCACTTTTTTTAGTAATAATTAAAATCATTAATTGTACTCTATTTAGTTTTGTAATATGCCAGGAAAATTTTAAATTTATGCCCTAGCTGCTAGACGTACAGACGCGCAACGTTTTCGGCCTGGCATACCATATTACTGTTCCATTTTAACTTACGAACGGTTCTATTCTCGCATATCTGCATTATCTGTTAATTGAAGCGAAATATGCCACGCAGGTATTTCGCGATTTTAACCTACAAACGGAGCTGAAAACTCAGCCAAGCACATAAATATTGGCGCCGGATGCTGGGTTTTAATGTTCCCTCTTTGGAGTTTGTTTTCTAATGACAGCCAACAGTGGCGGATTACAGCTCGGGGCGCCATGTGCAGAAACCGAAAAATTTTGAAAAATTTAATATAAAATACACAATTTTACGCATCAAATTAGGCATTTTGTAAATTTATTTATTGTGACACCTTCACCTAAAATACAAAATGATTAAATAATATGTTGATTTAAATTTTTGTACTGGCACCTGAGTTTATTAGGTTTTAACTAAGTAGTACAAAAATTAAAAATATGGAGGGCACCTAAAAAAATAGTTTCCCAAAAACAAAGCTTTGCAATCAGTCTTTACGTCCCACTACTTGGCAGCGGCGCTCTTCTCTGCAACGTACTCTCCTTAGCGCTAAGGTGGAGTACGGAGGACCTACAGTTTAACGTCGAATCCGAACGACTAAATATCAGAGAAGCTTTCAGGCATTAAGACCCCTCGACTGCCTACACCGCATTGGGGAATGTGAGTGGCGGGTTGCGGCATAGATTTTTATTGCTGCATGGCGTCGGGTTACTTACTTTTATTTAAAAACATTTATTAAAAAACTATACTCACACAAAGTAATATAAAATTTAATTTAATGTGCTCGTCGTCGCGGAAAGGTGAGACAATTCGGATTTAATATATAGATAAAGTGATTAAGCTGCTTAACAGTGACGAGTCGAGTTCGAGCAGTGGTCGAGTCCACACGTGTTAACCACGCCACTCCAGCTTTTAAATGTAAAACGTGGTTTTGACCGTTTGAAAAGACAATTTTAGCGTAGAGTGATCATTAAAGTTAGTAAATTAGTACCTTTGGGTTAGCATATCAGGTGAAACAGGTAACAACGTAGCGCGCGCACCCGGAGAATGTTTGTTTCGTCAGCGCAAAGCAGGTGCATTAGTGACATGCGCCAGCTCTCAAAAACAAAGAAGCGAGAATTACCTGCGGAATTAAATGTACCACCTGGATTACCTGCCGATGTCACAACAGATGAAAGGAAACCGGAAAATGGATAATCAGCAAACAGTTAAAGCTAAGTTATAAATATAAGTAATAATTTCTAATAGGGAATAAATAGATAAAATCCCCAAGATAAATTAAGAACAGGCGGCTGTAAGTAGATATTAAACAATACAAATAATTTAAAAAAGTAGATATTGTATTCTATTAGGGCAGTCGGTTAGGCAATAGAGTTTATTTTCGTCCAAACCCGACAATAGAGAACGCCAACAGACGAATTCCTTGAACTCGACGCTAAAGGTCTTGAGCAGGTAGATTTCTAAGGGTCCTTCGGCTGAAAAAGGCAAACGAGATAGGTTACAATTTAGGAAAGTTAGAACGAAAATAAATTCACAGTCAACAGGCGGGAAAATTCAAGCAAACGAATTCTTTTACGTGCCCCGCGATACCTACAATAAAGTACAATAATTTACCTCCACACACACTCCGGTAGACAACAATCAACCACTCAGGGCAATAAGAAGCCTAAGAAGAAAAGGAATCCATAGGAAGCAGGAATGGAACGCCAACTATGACCATGCTAGATCAAAGAATAGTATTAAGTAGTTTATTAGCAATTAGGAAATTAAGATATTTTCAATCTGTAATCTAAGAACAATAGATATGTATAAAATAAGAACAATGTGAAACTTTGATACCAAAGTTTATTAGGTTAAAATGCATAATCGCATAACGGTCTTGGTTACGTACTCAAACCACCCATTGATGCGTAGCTTACTAACTACCCGGTGTTGCAGCAGCGGTGTCTTGCGGTATGCATTGCAGACATGCTAACGCGGTTCAACACCCCACCCGATCCCACCTATCACATAAATTCCTACCCACCTACTGGCTACTGGCGTAATCCAGGATCGACCCTCGAGTCAGCTCCATGTCAGATGATGATGATGATGATGATAAAGTGATTAAGCTGCTTAACAGTGACGGCTATTCCGCAGGAGTTGCGATGCTGCAGAACCGCCACGTTTTTAGTTGTTTTAAAAAGCAATAATTGTACTATATAAAGGTTTAAATAAATTATTACATTAAATATTCAAGTAAGTGAAAACTGCAGCTTAGATTTTATTAAACGTTTGTTTATTTTACCTGAAGCTGTTTCTTAATATCTAGTAATCTTAGTTTTTTACAAAATGTCCAAAAGAATAATGATTTTGGGCTCATTTTTTTCTTGCAAACATAGTTGTTGTAGGTCTCAAACAGATCACGCACCCTTTCCCAAAAAATTTTTGTCTTTGAATGCTTCTCTTTGTAGAACCGCTTCTTCTAGAATCCATGAGCCGCCACTGTTGCTGAAGCATAAAGCCCGAGGGGACACTAGCGACTACTACAACTAGCAGTGCCGTGCGTTTGAATTTTGAACTATTCGTAGCCAAAGGTTTACGCTGTTTTGCGAGCGGCTCAAGGAAAGACAACGAGAACGAGAGTTAATTCATCAGAGCATTCAAATAGAAAGCGGAGGACGTTTTTACTACTTTTTACCGCACACGCACAACCGAATGATTTTATTCGAATGAATCATTTGATTATTAAATTCATTTGAATGACAATCATTGCATTATGCCCATGATTAATTACTTTTAGTAATAATTGGCTTCATCAAACTGTCTTACCTATAAATATTTACTATAGAGGAGTAAGGATAAAAATTGCTTCACAAACACAAAATTTTCACGAGCAAATTGAATTTTTTATTATTTTATTTATAAGTTTGAGCTTTACTTCGTTGTAGTTTATTTTAATTTACTGTGAATAAAACAATTTCTAACTTCAACAGGTTTTTTTATTTTAGCCTTATACGTATTTCGACATGTTGTTTTATTTACAATAAATTGAATTTTATTAGTCTTAAAACGCGAATGAAATAAATAAATAGCAGGTACAAATATAATTTAATGATTAACGTGGATTCCTGTGGCATCTTTAACGACCATATTATTTTGTATCTATCGTGTTAGTCTTGAAAGCGGCGTAGTAAACGCCTCTACTTATCATAGTCCTCGTCATATTTATCTTGTTATCTAAACTAGGACAAGTAGATGTGTGCATCCGTATAGAGAAACAAATTTATGCAGAAATTACGATCATTACGATTGCGTTTGAGGCCAATGCAGTTCCGACTGCTCAATAACTTACCAAGAGTAACCAGATAATGCATCTGCATTATAAACGCATAATATTATAATTCGCACCGGAAGCATGTTTCTAATAAAAACCAATCTTAGCGTGTAATTAAGCCCACGTAAATACTTAAATTGGTAACAGAGCTGACCATAATGAGTGCGGCACTCTGATCTGATATAAACATGGTCGTTGTAGTAAATTTTCCCGAAACTGCCCCTGGGGGAGATCTCAGAGATACGGTCGCTGCATAGACCGCTGAAGGTAGTCCAGTTCCTTCCTTCATGACTAAGCTATAAATGCAATCTGTTATTATTACATCGACAAACGCGCATCCAGTTTAATAAAACGCGATAATAACTGCTCTTAAAATCGTATCATTACCAGTAAAAATAATAACGGTTTTCTTACTAGTGAAAACTTGCCAATACAATGACCACTTACAGGAAATACTCTTTTAATCTCCTAACGTCTAGAAAAGAACAATTTAGGTTTATCTTACACGCACTACGCTGTAACGAGACAACTTGCCTGCAACAGTTTTACAAATTATAAAAATTTGTTGTGTTGTTTTAGTTTTAAGAAAAGCGCAGGGGGCGCTTGAAGTAGATTCTAACCAGCAGAGTGACCGCGCCGGATTGCCGATCTTCGGAAAATGACCCCCATTTAACCTCCAGCTTTCAGCCAGTAGAAAACCGTATGACCAGCGCAAAATGTTTAATTATTCTTTAGGAATCATTCTTCGGAATTATTCTTTCAAACCCATTTCCGAAATATTATCTCAAGAAATCCTGACCACAACCCCGAACCCCAATTAGAAAATTAATTTGAACCGTGTTTAAACAGAAAGTTTAATTTATTTGAATAAAGTCGAAATATAAGTATTTCGGTTTGTTTTAAAACTTTAAACTGCGAGAGATCGTGTTTTGGTTAAGTTGAGTCAAACTGAAGAAGTAATACTTTGGTTTCACACAACCAGTAAACCAGCAGGTTGATACATTTGAATAATGTTGTAAAGCAATCTTTCGGGTTTAGTTAAATTGTTAAACTTCCAGGAATTTCATTTTATTTTATTTTCACCACCGAATGCCAGAAAGTTTATTTATCTAAATAGTCTAAGCTAGAAAACATTAATATATTTCAAAACGTCTTTTTTTATATACATAATGTTTCATCGCACTTTCTATATGCTTTTGACCTGCTGATTCTGAAACCGTTGAGTGCCAGAAGCTAAACCTTGGACATTTCTGCCAAAATTAAGAAATCTTAGATGGCGGGCGACAGTTATATACAACGGTCTTTCTCGTTATTTGGTGAGACTCGGAATTTGACATACTCCACTCAGGGGACCCGAAGGGCCCCTTCTATCCGCCATAAACTGTTAAAAAAGTTAAATAGTTTAGTGCCGCCAGAGAAGAAGAAATTCGTCGAGAGCTTATATTACGGGAAGGAGACGAGATAGCCCAACGCGATTTTTACTATTGGAAAGAGCTTGTAAAAATCTAGCCGGATGTAACAAACAGCTTTGGAAACATTCCGATTTTCGACGCCAGGTGGCAGCAAACTTTTTTCTTTGACACGCTGTAACTCCAAAACCAAGCGAGTTAGCGAGATGGGGATTGCGCAGTTGGGCAGGGCTTGTAGAGATCTATAACGCTGCACAATAGAAGTTAAAATCGTAAACCTTTTGAAACATCTCGTATACAAAAAATTGATAATGTGCAGGATCGGGCTTCAAAATTGTGCGTTTCGGCCCTGAGGAAACCGTGTCGTTCTGCTTCTGCAGAAAGCTCAGGGACGTATTGGGGCACAACATATTGGGCGCCTGTTTCAAACCTGACACCGGGGTACAAACGCCACTGGTGCAAACTTGCACATCGAAAAATTAAGATGGAAAATAACGGATAAAATTTATTTAAACTTTCAGGTGGCGCTAAAAAAAGTTGAAAATTTAGATAAACACTTAGAATGAACTATTCTGCATAATAGAGCCAAAAATTCATGGCAGGACAGTACGGGGAATTTTTTATAAAACAAATTTCGACCAGTGTACGACCACTCGCGCGGCTAGCAACGCAGTTACGCAAGCGCGCGCGAGGGCGCGTTAGCGCTCGAGCCGTTCGCACCTATTGGTTCTATTATCGACCGCGCACTCTCATTTTCCTCTTCCGACGAAAAAGTTTTGATGACAACAACACTGGCTATATTACATTTATTTTTTTTAACAACTCTAAAGCCGAGTGTTTTAGTTTTATTGTCACCGTTTTTTCACTAGCATTTTCTTTATTTACCGACCCTTTGTTAGTGAGAATTTTGTTACGCAAACTCATTTTATTTCTAAGTTAGTTTTAATTTTAGAAACAAATTTAAATTTTTTATTTACACCGACAAGGTCAAATTTTCACATTTCTGCTTAAATTGTTTTGTATCACTCCACAAATACATGTATATGTATAATTGTTAATTAATGTTAATTATACGTTGTTTTATTGCAGACTGTTTTGGACTTTTAGTTCGAGTACGTAATAACATTTTGTGTGTGCAAAACTTAGTTTTCATTGCAGAAGGTACAAGATTGAATCGGCGTCGGCCATTTTAATTGGACCGCGCAGCAGTCAATAACTTCGATCTAGTACTCGATCGGACGCTACTACCAACCGCAGAACCTCAAATGCCACGAATTGGTTCCATCCTGCCAACCAGTAACATACCGTTAAAAAGGGAGCATTTTGTTTAATCATTATTGTAAACTATAAAATCACATTAAATTACATAAAGCACAGTCAAGCATCTTGGAATTGTATATCAATGGGGACCAATAAACAAGAAGAAGATGGTCTGAAGGACTCGGCTCCTTGATTTTCCACTGTCGATAAATGGGTTCGTGTGTTTAAATTGTACCACTTTTCGCTTAAAATAAATAATAAAGTGATATACGACTCGAATAACCAGCTCAAAGTATCGGCGAATATGGTCGTAGGTAAGAGTGAATTGTTTTGTGGATCACTAAATAAATAGGGCGCCAGTTGTTGTGAAGCAACGGCATTTAATTAAATAATAAATTAAAATTAAACAAAACAAACAACCAAGATACAATGTAACCCAGTATGTATATATTTGGTTTTATACTACAAGAGAAAAAAAAATTAACATTAGGTCTAATTCCCTAAAAGGGCCCAACAGGGCGCATATACCGTATTTAAAGTACTAATCGATGAAACTCTCGCAGCACCCTTTTGGTAAGTTGGCCGAAAGCTTTCAGTAAACTCCCGTTTTTATTTACAAAACAAAATATAGTAATTGGGAAATGAATAATTAAAACATTTGATCTTAGTAAAAATAAATATATGCTTTATATTGACGTAGTTTATTTTTAAACAAAATTTCCATTTAATGCTGATAAGCCGGATAACAGGCGAACGTGTTGTTACGAAGAAAAACTTAGTAATCTAGACTCACTAATACCTCGCTTCGTATCGGGGACGTATGACCAAAACAGATGCTGATTTACCAGAATAGTTAAAAACCATTTTGTTGGTAATTACTTAATCGTTGGATCCAGTAATCGAATTATCTGTTGTTGTTGAACCTTATGGATGGAGCAGCTGATTTAGAAAGTCCCGATAAAATACTTCAAAAAAAAATTCAAGGAGCAAGACAACCCCTCACTCGGAAATCCGGAAATCGCCTTATAGAAAAATAAAAACACTATCTAATAACAGCATTAGAATTAATTATCGATGATTACCTTCCAGTGGATAGACGACTTCACAACACAATAACTTTAAATATTTAAATAATCAATTAACGAAACTTTATAACTGGTAAATAAGTTTTCATTAGTATATAAACGAAATACTATAAGATTCTTCATCCACAATTCGTGCAACCTTATTGTTTGGTAGAAAGATAGCAAGTGCCGTCAAATGTGTAAAACGAAGATATCCAAAACCTTGGCCCCGTGATATCGCAAAACTAGTTTACCTACATTAAATCGCCAATAAAACGTATTTTTAAAATTAGACAATTTTATTCTTGTTATAGTAAAAAGAAATAACTACGAAGACTATTTAATTAGAGTAACTAACCAATCCTAATAATAGAAAATAAAATATATCCACAACTTACGTAGCGAGATTTTAGATTGCTACAAAATGTGGTCGTTGAAGTGTTAAAGATGCACTCCGTAGTAGACGCCCAAAATCTGCCACTACACCAGAAATTGTTGAAAAAGTGCGAGCTATGGTGTTAAAAGACCGTCGGTTGAAGACGTCTGAGATAGCGGAGGCTGTAAACACCTCCAAAGAACGCGCAAGGTACATTTTGAATGAAGACGCTGTCCGCAGGGTGGGTGCCGCGACTGCTCAGCGTTGACCAAAAATTGGTGCGGATGCGTGTTTGGAGCGTTTTCGAAACAACAAAGTGGATTTTATCCGCCAATTTATTGCCACAGATGAAACTTGGGTCCGTCATTATACGCCGGAAACGAAACAACAATCTAAACAGTGGCGGCACTGTGGTTCTTCTCCGCCAAAGGCAAAAGCTGTTGCATCTGCAGAAAAAGTAATGGCTTCCATTTTTAGAGATGCAAAAGGTATTCTTCTGATTGATTACCTTCCAAAAGGTCAAACCATCACATGCGTATACTACGCGAGTATTTTGAACAAATTAAAGCAAAAAGATAATGAAAAGCGTTCTAGTTTAGCGAAGAAAAAAATCATTTTTCACCAGGACAATGCACGGCCCCACACCAGTGTTATTGCTATGGCAAACATTCACGAATTAGGCTTCGATTTGCTGCTACACCCGCCTTATTTGCCAGACTTAGCACCGTCGGACTACCACCTGTTTCCACGTCTGAAAAAATACCTAGCAGGCCAAAAGTTTTCAACAGACGACGATGTTAAAGCTACTGTGGATGCCTTTTTTGAAAACCTTGACTTCTAAATTTTATCAAGGCATAGGTCCAAATGTATCGAGGTGGCAGAGGATTATGTTGAAAAATAAACGTAATTTCAAACCGTTTTTTTTCCATTCCACGGACTTTTCAGCCCATCCTCGTAGATAACAACATTCTTCACCAGCGTTTTGTCAAAAATAGCACTAATTCTACTTTACAGGTTCTATAAATTGAATTTTCTCCTAAGCTACGTAATTTTGGAAAAATACTATTGCTTTGAGTTTCTCGAAGGAAACGGTTTCATTTAAGTTCGGTACATAAATTAAATAATCAATATAAGACCAAGCGCTCACCTTTCGCTTTGCTCAAGTTTTACTGAATTTCTCATTAGTTAATTCCTGATAATGCCCCCTTCGTAACAACTTGTAGGCGAAAACCACGATGAGACTGATGGCTCAACAGTTTCTGTCGCATCTAGTCACTTATTCATAGTGCCCAAACTCCCTCTACAGCAGAACTAAACTTCTGAACTAAACAGGAAAACACTGGATCTTTCAGGAAACTTGCATTCAGAAGCTTCTATAACTTAACGACGTAAGGCTGCGCTGATGCTGTAGTTGAAAGGTGATATCCAGGGTATGAATAAATATGCATTTACATAATCCTTTTGCTAGCACCAAACCCACACAGTAAAAATTTACTATTTCTTTATTATTAGTCCAGTCATCAAGTACAAAAATGTAGAAGACAAAACTCAAGAATGCATTTTTTGCTTAAACCCTTTATAATGGCTGCAAAATAAAAGTTCTGTTTTTGACTTTGGCAGAGCCCTCCAACCATTCTAGATTTAAAACTAGCAGTTCTTTTAAAATGGCTCAATTCTTAGTCAAATAAAATGCTACAAATAAAAGGCTACAAAATAAAGGCTTTAAGTTTTCGATTTCGGCAGAGCCGTGCAACCCTTCTGGGTATTTTTCATATTTTATGAAGTTGTTCATTTTCTGATTACGCTACGAAAAAGTGGTCTACAGATAAGTGAAAACAAACTTAATTCTTTGTAAATCTCAAAAAAACATTTCGCTAACGTTAACAGGTCCGAAATTATGACATCCCAAAGTTGACAATTTTGATGCTCTTTTGACATACATGAAACAGCTAGTTTCCAGCGGAATATGGGACGTTTCGCGGTCGCCGTTTCGCCGTCACCGTCTCGTCATCGCCTTTTCGCCGTTTTGCCGTCGCCGTTTCGCCGTTGCCGTTTCGCAGTCGGCCGTTTCATCGTCGCCGTTTCACCGTCGCCGTTTCACAGTCAAAAATTTCTTGTGCGACCTCTTTCAGTTAATTATTCTATAGATTTTTTTAAATAACAAAACCACTTATATTATTAAGTGTTCTGTGCGAAGCCATTAAACAATTGTTTTTAGTTTGAATATTTGGACATTTTTATATTTTAATTAATTGTTTAGTTAATAAATGTATTTCGGCGCTTAGTGTTGAACTTTTGATTTTATTTCTTTTAGGTTATGTTAGGTTAGGTTAGGTTAATAATAAAATTAATAAATATGTATTTATAACTTTTATAGGGAGTAAAATTTTTTGAGAAACTAATAAACTTTCCCATTTGTTGCATACTTTTTGGGAAACATTGTTGACGGCAAAATAGCCGACGGCGAAACTACGACGGCGAAACGGTCAACGGCGAAATGGCGACAGCGTAACGGCCGACGGCGAAACGGCCGACGGCGAAACGGCGACGGCGAAACGGCGATGGTGGAACGGCGACGGCGAAACGTTGAAGGCCGCGTTTCCAGGGAATCCCACGTAAAGACTTTCTACCACTGGAAAGAAAGCATATAACTTTTTGTACGAAACAGAAAAAAAAAGAATGTCCTAACTCAAATAGTTAGCGAGATATAACCGTTCGAAGTTTGTCTTGTTTCGTATTAGCAGTATTAGCAATGTTGTTATTCGTGAGTCAATGTTTTTACTACCCGTGGAAGAACGAGAGGTAGAAAATATTGTAAAAAAAGTATCCAATAAAGACTCTGCAGGATATGATGGCATTCCATGCTCGTTATTGGGGCATGTTGTTGAGTACATTGTTCCTGTACTTAACTACTTACACATCTTATAAATTGCTCATTCGAACAGGGTATTTTCCCTTCAAAATTGAAACCGTCAATTATTATTGCAATTTTTAAAAAAGGTGATAATTCAAAAATTGAGAATTACAGAGCTGTTTAGGTATTATCGGTTTTTTTCCAAAATTTACGAGAAAGCATTTTACACTAGAATTTTTAATTTTATAAATACAAAACATTTATTAAGTAATAGACAATTTGGATTTCGAAAAGGTTTATCAACAAATGACGCAATAGTGTCATTAGTTGATCATATTTTGCACATTTTAGACAACAACAATAAAGTCGCGGGTATATTTTACGATTTTTCACGAGCTTTTGAAACAGTAAGTCATGACTTATTAGTAACTAAATTAAATCAATATGGAGTAAGAGGGGTGGCAAGTAACTGGTTAGTATTATATTTAACTAATCGCACCCAAAAATTGGTATTAAGAAAGTCTGGTGAAACTTATACTTCTAACCATGAAAGCATTAAGGTCGGCGTGCCCCAGGGCAGCATACTGGGGCCATTATTATTCATAATTTTTCTTAACGACGTCGTCAATAATAATAACTTTTAATTTATATCATTATTTGCTGATGATTCTTCATCGTTGGTTTCTGCGGCAAACTTGGATGAACTAAGTAGGAAAGCAAACAATAGTACAAAAGCTATGCACAAATATTGTCTAGATAACGGACTTATTCTGAACTCTCAGAAAACTGAATTAATTCTCTTCTGCACCAAAGAAATTGATCAGAGTCTCTTGGTTAAAGCTTGCGTCAAAGTAAAGCTACAAAATTTTTAGGTGTTCACATAGACATGAATTTAAACTGGGACGTGCATACAAATAGTGTTATGAAAAAGTTATCGACATACTATTTGCTTTGGCAATTAAGGAATTTTGTTAGCATTAAAATATTAATTTCATTCTATCATGCCTACGTTAATGCTACCCTCAACTACGGTGTTATGTGTTGGGAAAACTCAACTGGAGTTAATCATGTCCTAATTATGCAAAAGAAAATTTTGAGAACGATATGTTTCAAGCCTAGGCAGCTTTCATGTAGAGAACTGTTTAAGAATTTTAAAATTTTAACTGTGGTGTCTAACTTTATCTTAAATTGTGTAGTATTTATTAAAAAAAATCTGCGTCATTACAAAAAAGTGGGGGACATTGAAATCTATAACTTAAGAAATAAACATAATCTAATTTTACCAACCCATAGACTCAGTCTTATAGCCAACGGGCCTCACATTATGTCAATAAAATGTTATAATCATTTGCCTACTAATATCAGGGAAATTCAACGTACAGCTCCCTTTAAAAAGAAGGTCAAAGATTTATTGATTCTAAATCCAATCTATAAAGTAGATGAATATTTTTCGCTTAATTTTGAATAAACTGGGTCGGTGATATATTTTGTATTTAGTGTGATATGGACTACTGTGATATACTTTGTGATATATTACATTATTGTTACTATTATTATTATTTACATTATTATTTTATTTTTATTATATTTATTAGTGTCTTTAAACTTGTTTGTATTGCACATATCGCTTTAACCATGTTTTAATTTCTGAAATTATTAATGTAATAACGCCTCCAATGCTTGTATTATAAAGCCATATGGAATAAAGCATATTCTAGTCTATTCTATTCTATTCTATTCTATTCTATTCTATTTTTTTAGTAAAAAAACGTACCGATAAGTTTTTTTAAGAGGCCATGCCTCAGATGCTATTTAGGACATTATGTTTTTCTAGTTTGGTAGGGAATTTTATAAGCTTTTATTCATTTTCAAACGACTTTTTTCATTGGGTGCACTGGAAGGGAGATATTTCCAAAAAACTTGAGCTATGTAAAATTGCACCAATAAGCACAAAAATGGTCAACTTTGGAAGGTCATAACTTCGAATCTATTAAGGTTAGAAAAATGTTCTTTTAGATTTACAGAGAATTGAGTCTGCTTTCACTCATCTATAGACAACTTTTTTGTAGGTTAATCAAGAAATTCAACAATTTGATAAAATCTGAAAAGTACGCGTTTTTAGCCAAAAATCGCGAAAATAGGGTCGCCTTTGTAAGGCCATATCTCGGAAACTGTTTAAGCTACGACATTACTGTTTTTGTAGTTTTGTAGGGAGTTTTATATACCATATTATTAATTTATTGCCTCATACTTTCAATACTGATTGAATACTAGACTAAAAATCCGGGAAGCGAAACCTTACGTTCTCATTTATTTACAATTATGGACATTACATGCGCGTTTATTACTTTATTTCATACTGTCCACCGTACACCACTTAACGTCATCAATTTAAGTCCGGGAAATGACACATTACAGTACGAGGCCGGGAAGTGTTGCCTCGCAACATTTCCCGGACTCTGTTTTTTAACAAAAACACATCAAATTTCCAACTTGTAGATCTTTCGCCAATCACAAAATAACTGGTATTCTTTTTCGCATCTTCCGATGGACTTCGTGGGAATAAACTTCTCCGTAGCCTTGGCACATTTTTTAGCTACTTTGCTCGAAAAATCACCAGAAGAACACGCAGCGTACAGATTATCGTTAATAATTTGCTTGATTAAAATATTATCTTTTATTTAAAAATTTAAAAAAGCGATACAGTATGAAATAAAATGTTGTACGTCACACGGCCGCGAGATGATCTTACAATACTCCTTCGTCGCCTCATTCGAAAACATCTCGACTCGTTACTGTAATAAGTCATCTCTTGGCTTTATAACGTAAATAACTATTGAGAAACAACGTGAATTTACGGAAAACATGTAATTTAAGGGAGACGTTTTGTGCGGGCCCCTTTTGACCGGGTTCCTTTTGTTCGGGGCTCTTTTGTCCGGAGCTCTCTTGTCCGTGGACTTTTGGTCCGGAAATCGGTTTTCCTGCATTTTTCACACATTTCCCCAACAACAAACTTGTTAATTGTAACAAAAAAAAATAGACATGCTACTATTTTGTTACGACTTGCCGCCAAAAACAGTAGCATGCTTGTTTGTTTACTATAATGAGTCAGCTTGTAGGTAGGTCTATGACTGTTTCTTGCCGGTTGAAGAAATGTATCGTAACGTTACTACCCATAGGAACTAACAGTGCTGGTATTATCTATAGGCTGCAGCCTAGGGCCTTAAGGATTTTTGAGACCTCAACTTTTCTTTCTCGTACATAGTGCAGAGAACAATTTAGTATTTTCGCTAAACTATTAAGGTAGGACATGGCCTCCTGAGCTCCTCCTTGAAGCTACCCTAATGCACATAGCAGGTAAGTTACTTTTCAAAAGCAGGGCCTCATTATTACTTATTTCTACCGTAGGGCCACATAAAATGTAACTTCGGTACTGGTAACCAAATAGTTAAAAGTAGGCCAGTCGGCAGGTCGTTTTAAAACGGCTAATGCAACAGCAATTGAAGGGCAAGTGGGAACAAATTTTCTCTTTACTTAAATGTCAGGAAACACATACTAATTTTGCACGGTCTATCAGGACCGGATTTAGCCGCAACCTAAAATCTGGATAAAAATCAATATTTTTTAGAATTTTCGTGAATATTTCGGTTATAATTAATTTTAGAGCAAAACATGTAGTAATTGCAATTGAAGAGGAGTAAATTTCCTTCTATAAATGTTGCATACGTGTTTTCACGTGCTTCTTTGTTTTAGAGTAACAGGCGTCAAAAAATGGAGTTTTTCCAAAGTTTGTTGTTTTTTTTATTGCTGACATTTTGCTACAATGAAATATTTTTAATGGATGCTAAACCGATGTCTATCGATTCTAGTAAAGAAAAGACCACGCAAGAACTTATTTTTTATACCTGATTGTTTACTGTGTACCCATTATCATACCACCTAGTGGTAGAGTACCCAGTGCATCTGTTTATACGTGGTAACCCCAGAAAGGTTAATCCACTATCTGTCGTTACAAATTGATTTTGATGCTGATGGTTCAGATAATCTTATTTTTTTCTTTTTAGGCCAGTATAAGCTACATTGCAGCCTTTTGCTCATTTACAAGAAATGAGTTTTAATAATTGCCGAAGAGCGTATCTTGTATCTGTAGGTTTGGTCGCGGATTCTAGTTGAATTAACTTCATAATTCTTAAGTGACTAACCAGATCTCCTGGTTTAAATTGGGTTACTTGTTGCAGTCCAAGGGCACTGAGCCTTGCCTCCCTACTTACACATAAGTGTAACGGTAGTAGGTTTAACAATGCCTTCATTGCTGCTGTAGAATATGAGCCCATGGCTCCTGTGATTCCTAGACAAGCAAGTTTGCGTAGCTTGTCAACAGCTACACTTTGCTCCGTTTTTGGCTACCATGCAACTGAAGCATTGGTGACAATGGGCTCTATGGCCATTTTATACGACCAATAAATCATGTTTGGCTTTAGGCCCCAAGTCTTTCCAAGCATGTCCAAATGAACGTATCAGGTAAGTTTTTGGTCAAGAACAATTACCAAATACTTTCCTGAAGGAATGTAACTGTGTATACACCATTTGCTTATTATATTGAGAGCTATTTGCATAAGGCTTAAAATAGCCACATCATGCTTGCTTCTTACAATAACAACAAGGTCGTCTGTATATCCTTGAACATTAAAGCCATGTTTATACAACTTGTCTAAAAGATCATCGACGACCAGTGATCACTCAGACGGGGTAAGACTTCGCCTTGCGGACATACTCTTGTTGTAGAAACGGCTATCGATTAGCTCCCGATACAAGTCGGTATTCTACGGCTTCTTTGCATGGATTCTATCTATGCGATGGTTAGCTTCTACGCTTCTTTTTGTTGCAGCTTTACGTATCGACTCATAGGAGATGTTATTAAAGACACCCTCTTTATCATAGCCACTTCTTTTGCTATAAAGGTCTTTTCTATTACGCTGACTAAGCAGTGTAGGGCATTTATCGTAGATTTGCTCATTTGATAAGCAAATTGCTTTTTGTAAAGTGGTGTTTTTCTAAGGATTTTGCTTCTTATGTGGTAGTCTATAAACTTTTCTATTACTTTTAGTAGAAAACAAGTTAGTTGGTTGCACGGCGGAAAACTGCGAATGCCGGTTACACGGTATTCAAAGTTAAGCACTGTCCGCTCTGGTCCCCTATTGGATGGGTGACCAATATAGGGGTATATCTGCAACCAACCGTGCTTCGGAAGGGCACGTTAAGCCGTCGGTCCCGGTTGTCATACTAATATATTTGGCAATCGTAAACCATTTAGTGGAACTTCTTCTCCTTTTGAAGGGCAAGGCCAGCCTCCTGTTCGGCATACGTGAAAAGAGGGCTCACAGAAACCGCATTAGTTGCGGGTATTAAACAGGCCATTGCCTATAACAAGAGGAAGAAGAAGAAGAAGGTTAGACTAATCGGGCGATGGGATTTAGGTTTTTCTGGTAGACGTTTACCCGTTTTTGGGATAAACGCTACCTTTACCTCTCTTCAGGCCTTTGGAATGTAGCCCGAGTAATAGCTTACTTTAAAGTTGTTAAGTAGCGAGGGTGTGTGAGGCCCTCAACTCCATATTGAAACAGGGCAGAAAAAAAATCGTCTCTTCCTGGGGATTTAAAGGAATTAAATTTGTTAACAGCCACTTTAATTCTATCGAGATTAAAGATAGTGTTTGTCAGGTTTCTGCCCGATCTTGTGGGGCGATAAATCACCTTTATGGGGTTAGCATGTCGATCTTCACCTTCATTATATACAGATCCTGGAAAGTGGATGTCGAAAAAAACTTTTACATTTTCTTTTCAATCCTCTGAAAATTTGCCATCGGGGTTTTTAAGTAACCCGATTCCGTTTGAGTGATCTTTTGCTAAGACCTTTTAGAGGCGGATTGCTGGGTTTATTTCTTCCAACTTTGCCTTTTAGATTTTCCCAAAGCTTTGTTATATTCCGTTAATGCATACCTGCATGCATCCAAGTTACATGAGTTTTTGGCCCTGTTAAGGTCCTTTCTTGTTTCGGTTTAAAGTTAACCAAATTCGTTGTTTCACCAAAGCACATTTCTTGTTGTTGCCTTTTGTTTCAAAGGATAACTGCTTTCATATTTTGGAAAAATATAGTTTTGCAACTGTATTGAGACCATGTCTAATTCCTGTACAGTGTCAATATGTCTAGCATTTCCTTCGATATCTGATTTCAGATACGCTTTGTAAGCAACCCAATGGGTCAATCTGGGAGTCACAGGTACTACCGACTGAAAGTAAGTTTTCCGTTATGTTACTACTAGATGAGGAACAAAATAGTAAATAAAATAGTACACTGTCCTAAAGTGTATTCAATAATTCTTCTTCTTCTTCTTAATCGTTATCCTCATTTACCGGCCCGGTATAGAGGTAGTCCCATTCAGTCCGGGTTTGGCTTATTGTTCTGGGGGGGGGGGGGGGGGGGGGGGTGAGTGAGGCTATTGAGCCTTTAACCACTATACCCACTCAGCTTACGCCAAATCTTTGGCATTGCATTCACACGTCCATTTGCTCATCCATCTATACTTTGCGGGAAAATCCAACCCCTGTAACGACTGCCTCGTTGTTAATGCGACATCCCGGACCACCTATTTGCGTGCCTTTCCGAGAGCACGAGGCGCCGCATTGACCCGGTTTTTCGGACACCCATCCAAGTACTGACCAGGCAGAGCTATGCTTAACTTTGCTGATCGCACTCGAATGGTTATTCTAGCCGAGCCAACTCGAGACCCTGTGCATTCAATAATATAAAGTTTTATTTGCCATATTACTGCATATGTTTGCATATTTTACATATTTTACTGCATAACGGCATGAGCATATTTCATACATATTCTGCACCTTCAAGACATCTTTTACCAGAAACTTTGCAATATTTCATATTAACCAACCGTTAATTATGTCATAATTTTTGAAATGCATCGTTACTAGCTAAAATATTTGTCCAGCTACTAAAAAATAAAAATAACGCTTTATTTTTGAATTATTAAAGGGAAATCTAATTCCTCGTACATCTGCATGATTAATAGCTAGACATTACTGTCAGCATCCAATACATTATCCAGTTTAAAAACGAAATCAGATCTAAAAGCCGATGAATAACGCAAACCTTTTAGAGATATTAACGTGTTGACATGCAGCAAATTCGCGGAAACTTTTATGTTTGATACTAACGCAAAGATACAAAACTGGGCATTGGAAAAGTGCCAGGGGCATAATCATGAGTTAAGAGCTTTAGCCACATTAGTTCTTCCAACTTGTTTTTAAGTTTTTTACACCACGGTGGCAGAAATGAATCGGTTGAGGTGCTGTGCTGAAACCACGACAGATCTTTCAGCTTCCGGCGAAAACCGCACATTTATTGCCACGGACTTTCGCTTTCGACAAATTTCAAATTTATATGCTGCACATGCACAAATACGTCGTATATTTTTGAAATTCAAAGAGGATAAACTCGAATATATTTCGCCTGCACAGTATGAACAAAAATGTAATTTATCTAAAAATTAAACGAAGGAAACAAGAGAAGTTCGTTTCAGGCATCCACTCAAAAACTTTTCGCTTATTGTTAAACTTTAATAGAGCCTTCTTTCAGCGTCTGAAAATATAAGGCACGCAGTTTGATGAAAGACTAGAAGAACTTTTACGTCTTCTACGACCATCGCCGCACCGCCGGCTTCGAAATATTAATACGAAAACTTTTCTTTCAGTTCTAATGAAGTAGATCAAAGCAAAAATTTCCATCAGAGCATAAAGCAAAAGGCAAAAAAAACTTTGGACGAGATCAAATGAACTGTTTCAGTCAAAGAACCTGCGGACCAAATTCAAAATATTTCGCTTGTTAATTGAAGGACTCATTAAATATTTTTCCAGGGACAATACTTTTCATTATATAATAAATTTCAGATTAATCTCACGAGTATACCGCGATATTATTCAGAATTGGAATACCTTTTATAAAAGCATCGTGTGTCGTCTTTAGTTTTTCAGGATCCCAAGCAAGGTTAACAGCGTGGCGTAAGATTTATTCCGGTACTCGGGATGTTCGTTGGAATAAATCAAAGGAACAATGAACGGGGCTACTTAGTAGCAGTTTATATACGTTTTATTGCATTTTTTTAGTAATAAATGCGCCCACCATCGCATTATTAATGCGACTTCGAAAAACAAGTCCATATTTCTTACCTTACGTTCAGGAATTATACGTCTACATGAATTTAGATGTAACATTTATGTCTATCATAATAAATTTTCCGCTGCCACCGTAAATATATCAGTCAATTACTTGCAGTAAACAAAACTTTCTCTTGTCTTTAAATTTAATTAGGTCTTTGTTTAAACTTCCGATGTTGTACAGTTCCAGGTTGCGCTGCGCAACAGCAAAAAAAAGCAAATTTAAGCGAGGCTATTTTTCAAATTAAATCAATTTTACGGAGAATGTCCAAGGACGAATATTCGAAAATTAAAACCAAACCATACAAAATTTTACAAAAAAAATAGCAATTGTTTAAATTTAATGCTGAGTTGTGCAAAACAAAATGTGTGTTTAATTTTACAGTTTTGTAAATGCCTACAACGATCTATCAATAATTCATGCTTTTTCAACATACCTGTAATAGAGGCTGCCCACTTCTTTGTGTTGCAAGTTATTAGCATTGTTTGTTATAGTAAGAAACGTGAACTGAAATCAAATAACGTTTCGGTTTTCGGTTACGGTTCAAATATTTTTAAATTTCGGTTACGTTTTTGGTTACGGTTTACTGCAACTGCAACAAAAATTTCGGTTTCAGTTACAGTTACCGGTATTTTTTCATGAAATTCATGACAAGATTAAGTGGAAAAAGTTATGCAATGCAATTTAAAAAAATGTTGAAGTTATGACGAAAAATCGGCGTTACTAAAAAAATCATCGTTTTTGTTAAATTGTAGAAAAACCTGCTGCTGGGGATTAAATCAAAAATAAAATAGCTACGATCTTCGGCTCTTGTTATAGAACAGACTGTACGTGACGAAATGCTCAGACAGATCATGAAATTAAATAAGTTTTACGAATTAAAAAAAACACTATCTCCCTGGAAACCCTGGAAACATGGCAACATTGTTTAAAAAAGTCATGAAATAGTTATTTAAGCTAGTTTGAGGAAGGGTAATAGAAACAGAGGCGGAGCCGAGGTTTATCTTACCTTACGAGAATGTTATATCCTTACATTACGTGTTGCTCATTATATTATTCCTATTACCGGTAGCAATAAGCTTAAAATAATAAGAAAATATTTGTAAAATACGGTGCCATTTAATATCTGTCTTCAAAAATACCATCAAAATTTTGTTTTATTTATTTTTATTTCGTAAGTAGCTAGCTGTGCCTGTTGCTATTAATTTGTATTACTATTATTTTCCTAGGAATGCAAGTGACACTATTACGTTTCGTAGTCAAGTGTAACCAATAAACAAATGTTATGAGTAGAGAGCGCATTTCAAGCATTTAGCTTATGCATTATTATTGTAAGCAAATTAAAATCCTTATGTATCTCCACGATTCATGTAAAATGTAATCATTTTTTACCACTTTTATTTTGCTAATTTTCTCTATTTTGCTTATTTTGCACCTTAAACCGCTTATATGCGCTTATTTTAGCTTTTATATAGCTAGTTGTTCCTTTTTCAATAAAGAATTTGATATTAACAATTTTTAGATTGGAAAATCTAGTGTTAAAACATTAATTAATTTACAATTTTTCTTTTTAAACGACTAAGCAAATAATTTACCGAATGCTTACACCACATTTTACAAATCTCCTGCTAGACCAAACAAACATCCCCCAGAGAAACAAATAGTGTGCTCGGGGAATTACCATGTTTTGTGTTATATCGAAAGCCACACACGTCTATCGCGTTTATTTGTAAAAAGGCTAAAAACATTGTTTTATCGTTTCTTAACGACAGTAATCCGGAGCATTCCATTGTGTTGTGATGTTTTGTGAATAATTATAGTTTGAAATTATAAAATGCTTAAAGTGAAGGATAAAATCCGTACCGGCAACTTAGCGTAAAGATTTTCCTGAATTTGTAATTGAAAAAAAAAATAAAATATTCTGCAGAAGCTGCATGAAAACCGTAAGTTACGCCTTTGTAATATTTTATATTTTCAAACGCTGATTTAAAAAATTTTTGTATTTTCCCATAATATGCTTTAGTTAAATTTTAAATGAAAACGGCAAGGAAATTTAAATTAAAATATATTTTTATTTGTTATAATTACATTTTATAGTTTTTATTTTGTATTGAAATATTTGTAACAATACTTTATTCTTATGAAAAACAAATAAATTTTATTTATTTTTTTAAATTATTTTTCATCAAATCAAATTAAATATATTATTAATATTTTATATTTTTGTTTTTTTTATTTTGCTTATTTTGTGATTTTAAATACTTTTTTCCTGATTTATCAAGCTTATTATAAAAATAAATGCTTATTAATCCGCGCTCTAATTATGAGGCACCTACATCTCTTGTAGCCTTGGTTGTATGGCGTACTTACATAGCCGGTAGTGGAAAAAGTAAATTACTGTATGTGACTGAGATCATGCCTGGACTTTTCACGAAATGATCAATTACACTATTTCACTACGATATATGTGATATATCACACTGACTAGCCGGCCGTTGCCGGCTTGCAACATTTTGCCGGTGTACGTATACCGTCATCGGATAACAGGTAGCGTAGTTTACCGGCAATTAAAATTTGATCAGCGGATGACGTGTTGTTTACAATATACGTGTTTTATATGCTAGCACTGACCATCAACAGACGCCATGCCTCAGTGTTAGAATGCGTGTACAGCGTTGTGAGGCATATGATTGTCGAAAGTAGGAATCTCGTGCGGGTTACATTTTTTTAACTGTAATTATACCACTTTTTTAAAATGAGGTGCATAGATTATCTTTAGTTTTTTTGTATTCAGCATTCGGTGACATGCTACTGTATATGTTTCCCTAAATATTTAGCGATTGTGGCAGCGCTGCGGCGCAGGCTCACTGTCAGCTCACTGACTGCTGGTGAAGCATTCATATCATGTTATACGATAACGTCATAACGGCAAGAACTTTGCATTTGCGTTTGAGGAACATTAATAACTTCAATCGATCTTTTGGCTACAACCCTAAGGGCCAACCAAAAGGGCTGAACATGCGGAATATTAAATAGTAAATACGTTATTTGCTACATTAAACAAATTTCGGTTGTGCTACATTTGTCAGAACGAAAAAATACTGGTAAATTTCTAAAATAATTACGGTTACGGTTTTCGCTTACGGTTCAAGAAATTTCTAATTTCGGTTTTCGTTTCGGTTACGGTTCGGATAATTTTGCAATTTTTTCCGGTTTTCGATTACGTTTCAGTGCACGTCGCTGGACATGAATACTTTCCTTTTTTTTATAATAAGTTTTCCGGATCAGCTATACATGAGCTGTTAATACTTTTTTAAACTGAAGGTATACGAAAAAGCTGTCGAGCAACCGCTACGGGACCTCCTCCTGGAAGTTTTTGAAAATTTTTAATTTATTAGGAAAATTTTGACAATTTTATAGAAATTTAGTATATTTCAAAAATTCTCGAAAAAAATTCGAATATATTTTCTACTCGATGGTTTTTTAAATTTTATTTTTTGTTAAAAATTTCTGGAAAATTAAAAATTAGTTTTTTAAATGAAAATTTTTTGTGAATTTTGGAAAATGTTGAGATTTTAAAAATCTTGAAAATTTTTTAACATTTATTACTTCCTAAAAACTAAATATTTTTGAAAATTTTTAAAATTTATAATATATTAGAAAACCTTTAAAAATTTTAAAAATTTAAATGATTTTTAAGTGGAAATGTGGGAAAATGTTTAAATTTAAAAAAATTTTGAGTTTGCAAAAATCGAAAATTCATTGTGGGACACCGGAGTTGTAGGAAGATCAGGCTTACGCAGATCGGCTGTTCGACATGTGTGGAATACGAATCTAAGGTTCATTTTCGAACGCATCTATTTTGAAGTAGGCACCTCCCCCCCCCCCCCCATATGTTGAAGCAGTCGAGTGGTTTTATGATATTTTGTGTTTTCTAGTTGCAATTAATGTTTATACCTTGAAATCTCAAAATCGATTTTATAATTTGGTAATAGGCGTTTTTGGCGATACCTCGATTAATCTGTTTGGGTAAACGACAAAAAGGAAACCTCTCAGTGATGTTTTCTCAATGAAAAGTTGTTCCTATTGTCATTTAACATGCTCATACTGATTTTGAAGCCGAAATTTGTAAATTTTTGAAAAATAAAAATTCGAAGGTGGAGGGCAATAGGGGGGGGGGGGGTTATTAGAGGATCGCGTTTCCCAGATCGGCCATTCAACATGCAAACACGAACATTCGACATGATAATACGAATTTAAGGTTCGGTTTCAAACGTATCTATTTTGACAAAGAGCACCCTCCCTCCGCCCCTTTTTTTGGAGCACCAATCTCATTTTTATGCGGTGTCATCCACATTATAATTAGTATCTTTGAGCCAAATTTTGTTTTTCTGCGTCAAGGCATTTGGACTGTAAAGTGTATACAGGCACACAGGCAGATGCACACTCACAGACACACAGACACCTCTGCAGCGTCCGTTTTATCAATTTCCCAAGGCTCTTACACCTGCCTATTAGCCAAAACGTTTAGGTTAAAATTATTCGCCATAAAAGTACGTTTCTTTTCGGCATAACTCGGATACATTATAGCGGCCAGTAAACTCAAAGCGGAAAAAACTTTGTTGAATGAACGCAATTGCTGCAAATCCAAGCTGACGATCACAATACCTTCTTCTATAGCTATACTTCGAAATTGTTAAACAAATTCCCCCAAATAATAGCGCTGATGTTCAAGTCAGCATTCCTTTCCAAGCAGACACACTGTTTCTTCGACCCCTTACTTCCGAGGAATTGATACTAATCGTGCATAAGAGTTTAAAAAATAAAACTTCGTCCGGACCAGGTGACATCCCCAACTTTCTCATTAAAGAATCACTTTTGGAATTAGCAATTCCACTCACATTTTTAGTGAATTTATCGTTTAAAAATGGCGATTTTCCCCAGGCTTTAAAATTGGGAAAAGTTATTCCAATTTATAAAAAGCATGATTCCCTTGCGCCTGAAAACTATAGGCCAGTTACGGTCCCAAGTGGGTTTTCAGAAATATTTGAATATTGTTTTTTAAATCGATTGCTTAATTTTGTAAATAGTCATGATATTCTGATCGAGAACCAGCACGGTTTCCGCACCGGGAAGTCCACCAGTTCGGCAATGTTAGAGTTTCACGCCAGAATTATTAAGTTTTTGGAATATGGCGAGTGCCCTGTAGGGGTCTTCTGTGAGCTCTCCAGGGCATTCGACTGCGTTAATCATGCAGTACTATTGGATAAACTGTCTGTTTACGGAATTAGGGGTACGTCACAGAATTGGATTGCGTCTTTTCTAAAAGAAAGGCGGCAGTATGTCTCTCTAACGCATACAGAAGGCGGAACAGTTCGAAAATTTAACTCTGGAGTAACCGAGATAAAGGTGGGAGTTCCCCAAGGCTCCGTGTTGGGACCCGTGCTTTTCCTGCTATATATTAACGACCTTGAAATGATAACTAGGGACGCACTTTTTACATTTTATGCCGATGACACACCTGTGTGTATCTCAGATAATTCGAATATATCACTAGGATCTAAGTGCAATGACGTTCTTCAGAAACTAACTTCGTGGTTCTCCTCAAACATGCTATATTTTAATATAGAAAAAACGAAATTTATCAGATTTCATAATATTCAAAAAGAATGTAATATATTAAACCTGAAAATTAACGACACCCCTTTATCTAATAAAGACAATCAGGTAAAGTTTTTAGGTTTATGGTTTGACGAATGCCTCAAGTGGAATATCCATTGTGCAGAGCTCATTTCTAAATTGGGCTCACTTTCCTACTTATTTAGAAACTTAAAATCGATTCTTCAGAAAGACCAGCTTGTAATGTTGTATCATGCACAAGTAGACTCAAGATTAAGGTACGGAATCTGCCTCTGGGGCACCTCAACTATGGCACCTGATATTTTTGTAGCACAAAAGAGGGTCGTAAGATGTATGGCTGGGGTGTCGAGCATGCAGCCATGCAGAAATATTTTTAAAACATTAAAAATTTTGACAATTAGCTGCATATTGATTTATGAATTAAGTATTTATGTTTTCCAAAACAGAAGTAAATTTATGTTGATTAAGGACGTGCATGGTTTTAATACTAGGCACAAAAATGATATTTATGTCTCTTTTTGTAGATTGAGTGCTTCTTTAAAGTCACCTGATTGCCTAGGAGCTAACATTTTCAATCATCTGCCTAGCAATATCAAAGAAAGCAAAACTCTTAGTTTATTTAAAAAGAAACTCAAAGATTATCTTATAGATAATTGTTTTTATAACACACAGGAGTTTTTTTTCCTACAAAAATAACAAATTTATTTAAGAAAAAATTATATGTATAATTACTTTAGATATAATAAATAATAGGTTGAACAATAGATATAATTTACTGTAATTATTATTATGTTACCATTGACAATTCCGATACTATTTTGTAGTTCTATGGAAATAAACAAATATTATTATTATTATTATTATTATACCAAGAAAGGTAAAAATGGAAGGTGTAAGTGCAAACTTACGAAATTATTAGAATTTAGTCATCATACTGCATTCAAATGATGGGGAGCTCACTCTAGTTTCAGATCTAGTTAATAATGTTAAAATGACCGAGCGTATTAAAAATATGTTTTATTTCAGACGAACATTTTCTCATATGTTCTGTTATAAGATTGGACAGTAATTTTTTTATTATACATATTCTGTTATTTGCTATTTACCGATATGAAAACAAACCAAAGATTCTCATATACAGAAATAATACGTTTAAGAAATGAATTCAAAGGTTTGTAGGTGACTTCGGGTCAACAAGTAGAACATGGTTATGTTTTGACAAACAGACATTCCGACATTCCAAGAACTCGACAGCAGATCTATTTAAACCATTTCAAAACAAAGCAACATAGTGTTGGACACGTCGGCAAAACTAGTTCATGTATAAAATATGGCAACTAGGTACTTGGTTTAAAAATAAAAGATCCGCTATCCTTTTAGAAACATGCTACCTATGAATAACATGTAACATCACGAAACAACAAACACAACGCACGACACGTTCCTGCCTTGGGGTAAATCATAGAGGTAAAATATTTATATACCTCCAGCTTTGTAGCAATACAGGATCTGAATACACAAATAGGATACACTTGATTCAATTTTCTAATGCTCTTAGTGCCACTTTCAACAAACTCTTGCAAAGGGAAATACTTCCCCATGTTTTTCTCTGGTACAAGGGAAATCTATCTTTAAGATAACTAAATATGTTTGTATTTATTTATTATGGGTTCAATTATAAACGTGCTGCGCCACGACAAATTTTCGAATTGAAATAATAAATTAAATTTTACGAGGATCGTTCGAAATGTACGTGGCCTAACACAGAGATGGCGCTAATTCGGCGGAATTTGCATTACCATTTTTCAGAATCAACATTTCTTAGGTTAAATATCACAGTATAGAGCGATTTGTCAATTAGTTTGTGTTTGACAGTGCGCTAAAGTGATCGTCTCGACTGATTTCGTAAATAATAGAAAAAACTGAGCTGCCAGCAGTGATAAAGTACTTTTATTTGCAAGGCTTAGCACCAACCGAAATCAAAGCAGAGTTGGATTCGACATGTTTGAAGTCCGCTCTTTCGTTTTCAACGGTTAAAAACTGGGTTGCCAAGTTTAAGCATGGTCGTGTGAGCACGAAGGACAAACCCCGCAGTGGACGCCCAAAAACGGCTACTACCTCGGATACGATTGAAAAAGTCCTCTGTATTGGATGACCGTCGAGTAAAAGCGCGCCAGATAGCAGACATAGTGGGCATCTCAAATGACAGTCTGCATAGAATTTTAACCAAAGAATTGGAAATGAAAAAAATACTTCGCGCGTTGGGTGCCGCGTTTGCTCACACCTGAGCAAAAACTGAATCGTTTGATTGTTTCTCACGACATTTTGGCACGTTTTCGCCGCAATCCGAAGGACTTTTTGCGCTGTTTCATAACCGTCAATGAAACCTAGGTCCACCATGACACTCCTGAAACCAAGGAACAGTCCAAACAATGGACACACCAAGGTTCTCCGCCACCGAAGAAGGCAAAAACGGTTTTGTCAACGGGAAAGGTTATGGCAACTGTATTTTGAGATTCTCACGGAATTATCTTCGTTGACTACTTAGAAAAGGGAAAAACAATAAATCGCGAGTATTATACCAATTTGTTGCAGCTATTGAGCGACAAAATTAAAGAGAAACGGCTTCATTTGGCGATAAAGAAAGTGCTTTTCCATCAAAATAACGCACCTGTACACACGTCTGCAATCACCATGGCCAAAATTCATGAATTGGGATTCGAATTAATGGCCTCATTCATCTTATTCGCCAGATTTGGCTCCCAGCGATTTTTATTTATTTACAAACCTGACAAAATGGCTCGGCGGTTAAAGATTTTCATCCAATTCCGAGGTAATCGCTGCTGTAAATAGCTATTTTGAGGACTTGGGTTCATCGATCTACAAAGATGGCATTGCTGCTTTGGAGCATCGTTGGAATAAGTCCGTTGAGCGAGCAGGAAATAAAATGATTTTTGTCCAAAAAACTTGCGTTTTCTTTGTTAGGCCACGTACATTTCGAACGATCCTCGTAGATCATGACCCAACTAACTAACTAGTTGCTATGAGATAGCAAGCGAAAATAGTTATTTTTTTTGGTTTCATTGAATGGAGGCATCTGTTCTCGTGCAACGATACGTAAAAATCCTACTCAATTGCTATGAAATGACATAGAAATTAAAGTTTATATTAAAAATATGCATTAAAACCCTACTAATTGAAAGTTCTCGGCAAAAAAAAATCAAAATGAGTTTCGTACGATCTGTCGCTATAGCAAACCAATCAAAACTAATGGAAAACATTCAAGCTGGAATAATAAGGCTCTGTTGCGATACAGCAATGTCAATTTGAACTTCGTCTAGAGCTTTGGAAAATCCGGAACGCTTCATTTCGTCTTCGGATTTTTCCACGCAGCGCCAATTCATTCGACGAGCCATGCAATAAAACTTCTAAAGCACAATGCTTTCTTTCTTTTACAAGTTTTATTTTCCGTGAAAAGAGTCTTGTAGACAATGCGTGCTAAACTTAGTTTCTCGGTGTTCGTGGACTGAGGAAATTCGTGATTTATTAGTTCTTTGTCTTGCGGTCTTTTTTTAAGCCGTTGCTAGAACTTTACAAAGCCCCGAGGTTAGCAAATAGAAAAGGCGAAGAAAATATCTATAATGCAAGAATTAAAAAAAAATAACAATTTTTAACGATGTTGTCTTTACATTTTAAAATATTACCTACTGTTAGGGATACATTTATCTTGGTGTATAATTTTCTTTATGTTTTAAGTATTCGGTGGTATGACTTTGTATTGTAGCTTTTAAATGTAAGTTTTGTCTTAATAAATTCACGTAATATTCCACTGGCGTAACTAATTGAGAATTTGGGTCAAGATACGACTCCGGCCAAGGGGTGCAGGATACATAAATAACCCGGCTTAAGTAAGGGGCGTAAACGCATGTGCTCTGAACTGGGGTAGATCGGCAGATTGGTTTTGCATGTAGAGTGGTTTAGCATGCTTTTGTTTTGCTCTGCATGGAATCTGTGTGATTTACCTGTAAAATAATCTAGTGCACTAGTGGTTAATTAGTAGATGATCAGTATACTGTTCTGGTATGTAGCTACGGTGATCTGTGTTGTTTGGAAGGTGAGAGCTCTCGAGTTTTGGCCAGGTGTACTTGTACAAGTGTGGTTAACCACGGGCTGGCGAAAGGAATTGCTAATCAAGGCCTAAAAACCTTGGATCCTGTGGCACGATAAGCGCTATGCAATTCCCGCTGTGCCACTTGACATAGGCGGTTTGGCGATCCACCCCTATTGACCCTTTCGGGGGTGCAGCAGTGCAAACTGGTTTACAGGTGTTAATTTGTATATTAACAAGAAAGATTAATTGCCCAATGGCATGTAACCTGGAAGTAATTACCATTGAGATGTAGCCAATCAAAGTGTGATTAGATGTTAGAAGTCCTGTGAATTATCCATTCTGCCAAGGCGTGAGGGGTGGGCCCCCCGGTGAGTTAAACAACAGTACATCAGATAGCGACAGATGGTGAGTCTTTTTCTTGTTTCATGTTTCTACATGTGACGCCGTTTCTTTGCGACCCTTGTCGGTCATTGGCGCCTGCACGACTCAATTCCAACACTCCACCCCCGGTTACAAGGAATGTGTGAAGCTGGGCTTATGTAAAACGATCTTGGGTTGAACTAGCCTCATACGTGTCTTTGTTGTTTGCCAAGGAAATTAGTAATCAAAAATTAGCTCTCCTAACAGTCAGGTGTGGGGTTCCGGAGTTTGAGAATTGAGTTGTGCAGTGGTGTAAAAAGAAAACGATTTATTTGTGTTATTTTGTGTTGTGTTTATTCCAGCCGACTTAAGGTAATTAATACTTTACCAATTTAAACTGTAAATGTAGCATGACAGGTGTCGAATTTACTGAACCAAAAATAATTATTGGTTTTACGCAAATTTTAGAAAAGAAAATCTACTAAATACAGTAATTTAATAATGATTTCACATATTGGTAATTTTTTTAATTGCTTTGATGGTAGAATTATTTGCTATCGATTATGGGTGTATTGTGAATTGTTTTATTTACAATAAATTTGTGTATTGCATTATAAAATTGTCGCAGACGGTGTTTGAAATGCAAATAGTAGCGTCACTTACAGTAGCAGTGCTGTAACGACGCTTAAGTTATGTGTGTCATTGTTGGCTCAGCTTTTAGCGGCAACAATTGACTTTATTTATCCGGTACTAATAATATTATGCGGCCCATGTAATTTATTTTCTATCAAATTTATTATTGTAAAATATTTTACATAATTTTCCTTGTCATGGGCTCTCAAGCTAAGTTCGATTAAAATAAAAGGCGAAGTAATTAAATACAAAATATGGTAATTAATAGATGAAACGACACCTGTCTAATTTAAAGTCAGTTAAATTGTTTAAGTAATCTCTAAAACAATTATTACGCTTATTCTTCCCGAATTAAGGATTTGAAGAATGGCTGACGCTTCAAAAGGCCCTAATCGTCGCAATACACGTGCCCAAATTAGTAGTAAAAAACCAGTCACGATGCGACGGCGCCCTGTGTTGAAGCAACGCGTAACAACATGCAAGCGTCCGCTCCTGGAACAGCGCGCGTTAATGCCGCAGCGGCGTCGAATTTCTCAGGAATCCGGGGCTAGCTTCCAAATTTCTGAACTTACCGGGGTTGTTCAACGACTAGCGCGGACTGTAGAACTTCACGTTACTAGCGCGCCTCGTCCTGAGTCCTCTCAGCGTTATCGGGAAAACGTGGTTCCTCCGTTTGATCCGGAAGACAAAAACCAATCGATCGAAAGGTGGTGCAAGCAAATCGATGAGCTCCGAGCCATGTACAACTGGACGGAGCAAACAACAATTTACCATGCCATATCGAGATTAACGGGTTTAGCTGAGACGTGGTATCGAAGTCTCAGCTCGTTTAATCATTCGTGGCGAGCGTGGAAGGAAATTTTAATGAAATCTTTCCCTTCGTGCGTTGATTACTACGCGAAACTCGAAGAAATGATGAGGAGAAAGAAACGCGTCGAGGAAACATATATCAATTACTATTATGAAAAGCTAGCGCTACTGAATACTTGTAAAATATCCGGCGAGGACGCAGTGTCATGCATCATAGGTGGTATCACCGATGCAAATGTGCAAGCTGCTGCAAGGGCTGGAAGCCACTCTACTCCAGAAGCACTATTGCACTTTCTAAAAACATGTGCTGCAACGTCACTTGGTGACAAATCATGGCAGCCAAAATCTTCCCGCCCATTAGATCATCCTAAACCACTACCAATGCGTTCCACGGAATCCGAATTAAAATGTTATAGGTGCGGAACCACAGGCCATCGCAGGACCAATTGTACTGTACCGCGCTGCCTGAGTTGTCGTGCTTTCGGTCATAAAGCAGTTAATTGTCATTTTAAATCTGTAAATAAGCCACGCCCAAATCTCTCTAACGCAGATTCAAGCGCAGTGTTGTAACTAAGTGGTCCAGCTAACAATTTAAAATATTTCAAAGACATTAAAGTTAACGGGAAGTCGTCTAGGGCGTATGTCGAATTTGGTAGCGGTTGTAACACTATTCGCGAAGATAGCGGGTTATGGATCCGGAAGGTTCGAAACGCTGGGTGTTACAACGTTCACAATTAACTTTGACGAGATATTCGATATTCGAGAATGTGGAAGCCCAAGTGGTCCCAAATTCGGCTCAAGAAATCCCCGTTTTAATTGGTCAACCACTAACTAATAGAACCATCAAAACCGCCTTAGCAACTACAGCAGAAGACGAAGACAAATGGGACCTATGCGTTCCAAAAGTCCAGTTCTCAATCAACAATACCGTCCACAAAACAACGAATAAGACGCCGAGTGAATTGCTAATGGGTTATAAGCAGCGGACGAGCACCGAGAATGTACTGTTGGGAAATTTGGCGGGATCTACCGTGCACGAAGATCTACAAAACATACGAAACGCCGTAGCCACACGTATCGTTGCAGAACAACAAAAACAGAAGCGACGTTTTGACAAAAAGCGTAAAGACCCACGCATTTATGAGACAGGAGACCTCGTACTCATTAGAAAGAGACCTACTAGCGATGGGACAAGTAAAAAGCTGCGTCCATTATGCGATGGTCCGATGATAGTCAGCCAAGTCTTACCAAACGACTGTTACTGTGTGAAAGATATGCCTGGGCCCACTAGAAGCCAAAGAGCAAAATACACTAACGTAGTAGCGGTAGACCAAATGAAACCTTGGATCCCTACAGGTGGAGTATCTGATGATACCGACTACGAGAGCGGCGGAGATGGCGTGGTTTTGGAGATTTCCAGTAGCGATGTTGAAAAATCTCGAGGACGCGATTAAGCAGGTTGGCCGAATGTTAGGGATACATTTATCTTGGTGTATAATTTTCTTTATGTTTTAAGTATTCGGTGGTATGACTTTGTATTGTAGCTTTTAAATGTAAGTTTTGTCTTAATAAATTCACGTAATATTCCACTGGCGTAACTAATTGAGAATTTGGGTCAAGATACGACTCCGGCCAAGGGGTGCAGGATACATAAATAACCCGGCTTAAGTAAGGGGCGTAAACGCATGTGCTCTGAACTGGGGTAGATCGGCAGATTGGTTTTGCATGTAGAGTGGTTTAGCATGCTTTTGTTTTGCTCTGCATGGAATCTGTGTGATTTACCTGTAAAATAATCTAGTGCACTAGTGGTTAATTAGTAGATGATCAGTATACTGTTCTGGTATGTAGCTACGGTGATCTGTGTTGTTTGGAAGGTGAGAGCTCTCGAGTTTTGGCCAGGTGTACTTGTACAAGTGTGGTTAACCACGGGCTGGCGAAAGGAATTGCTAATCAAGGCCTAAAAACCTTGGATCCTGTGGCACGATAAGCGCTATGCAATTCCCGCTGTGCCACTTGACATAGGCGGTTTGGCGATCCACCCCTATTGACCCTTTCGGGGGTGCAGCAGTGCAAACTGGTTTACAGGTGTTAATTTGTATATTAACAAGAAAGATTAATTGCCCAATGGCATGTAACCTGGAAGTAATTACCATTGAGATGTAGCCAATCAAAGTGTGATTAGATGTTAGAAGTCCTGTGAATTATCCATTCTGCCAAGGCGTGAGGGGTGGGCCCCCCGGTGAGTTAAACAACAGTAGATCAGATAGCGACAGATGGTGAGTCTTTTTCTTTGTTTCATGTTTCTACATGTGACGCCGTTTCTTTGCGACCCTTGTCGGTCATTGGCGCCTGCACGACTCAATTCCAACACTCCACCCCCGGTTACAAGGAATGTGTGAAGCTGGGCTTATGTAAAACGATCTTGGGTTGAACTAGCCTCATACGTGTCTTTGTTGTTTGCCAAGGAAATTAGTAATCAAAAATTAGCTCTCCTAACACTACTAATTATGTCGCAATTTAAATCGTTTTATACGTTATAGTTTGCACACACTGCACTTATAGTCTGTAGTTTACGAGCTGTGTTGCACCGATGCAAATAATACACGAACGCAATCATCAACATGAATTTTTAAAACTATGCCCAGGTTTTCATTAAAAATATTTTAATTTTTGCTAGTGGGTATAAAAACCAAACTGTTATTAATTTACAATTGACAAATTTTTTTCACGGCATTTTCTTACCGATGTGTGAATTTTTATCAAAAGCTAGTCAGGAATACTTAGTGCTGTACGAATTATCTCTCAGAAACCAGAAAATGATATAAGAATCGATTATGACGCAGCCGAATGATCTAACAAGTACATTTTGAAATATATCCGTGCTGCAATACAAGGTGCAAAAAACACCAAGGTAATGCCGCCTTATCAGCAACAATTGTCCTTTAAGTTCGAAATTCTACGGAAAATATGAGAAATGTACCTAAAAGTCAAATAAAATTGGTCGCCTTTTTTATTAATTTGTTTCACGCAGTACGGGCCATATCATTTTAACCAAATTGTTAAAAATATTTTGTATTTGATACAAATACCAGCGGAAAGCGTGGACTATGCCTCTAAGTTGTTGTATATTAGTTAAATATGTCAATGTTTTAATAAATTTTCCACCCCTTTTGACAGCATCCTAACCGCGCAAAATAGCACATACTCGATCGATTCATTATTATGAAGTTTTAAATTTTATGACTATTATTAAATATTAGCGTTCTACACAGCACAACTTAAAAAAATAATCAAACATTTTCAATGTAGTCGCATTGGAGCCTGAGACTGAAAAAAGCGCAAATTCAAAATTAGTTTTTAAATTATAAAAACAAATGTAATAGAAATACGCCAAGGTATTCAAAAGGAGAGAAATATGTGAAGCAGTGAAAACTTGTCCGCCGGTATTTGCGATGTTTCCTCTTCGGTGTTTATTTTCGTAATGAAAGCTAGACCTGGGTCGGCGTATTGATATATCGTATCTACAAGCCGATACGCTATCGATGCTCGTATTGCTATATTGCTGTATCGCTATATCGTTACATCGATATATCGCTATATCGTTTTACCGCTATATCGCTATACCGCTATATCGGTATGCCGTTATCAATGCATCGATACGTATCGATATTTTGATATATCGATATGAAAATTTTCATAACATACTAGCAACTAGCAAGAACCTTGTTGAAACTGAATCGTTGGTATTTTGCAAACTAATTAAAAGTTACCATTAACATTCGGTGACTCCCCAGCCGACGGCCAGCAGATTGTAGTAAGTGACGCTTACCGGAGAGTCAAAACACATCAAAAGCATAGTCGAGACGCCAATGTTGCGGCTTCTTGACCCACAACGTAATTGGAAAGTAATATAAGTATGCGATACAAAAATGTCTGTATTGATACAACGATACGCATTGATATTTTGAAACATATCCATATGGCGATGTGTATCCATGCTACGGTACGTATCGATACGGATTGATATAATGATATGTATCGATGTTTCGATACGTATCGATACAAATAAATCTATACAAAAGATACACACATTTTTGTATCGCACAGACCTAACGAAAGCTATCAGCTATCAGCAGATTATGTTCCAATAGTACACACAAACAGTATAAACCCAAATATGCTTGTCTGCATTCAAAACTGGGTTATTCAAATTGAACCCTCCCGCTTATTATAAGAGATAGAGACTCGGTTGAATTGTGGCAGAGTTGCGTAATTTCATGCTGATTAACAATCTAAAAGGAAAATTGACCTAGCTGCTCTGCATGCGAAGCCTAGTACTCGATTAAGACTGTCAACCCGCATGGTTCGACGGTTATGACAAGAGGAATACCCAAGGGCAGATCTCACCGGAACCGACACTTGGATTCCTCTTTACAGCCGGATGACTCCCAAGAATGGGAAAACCCAAAGATCGAATCCGGCTAAGATGATGTAACTTTGGAGATTAACGGATGGTCCAGCTGCGGCGTTTAGTCAAGAACGCTGGCCGCATATCCAATATGAGCCGGTTCACATGCGATCAGTGAGCATGTTAAATCAAGCCCAGTTCAGCTAAGAGCCTTTTATAACAATAAGAGTAATCTAGTTCAGCGTCAGGCACCGTGGTAGGGCCGCCCACTTCTCGATCAACGATATGAAAAATTCATGCTTTGTCCCCGTAATAAGCAATCTTCCGCTTGTGTGCCTCATCAAGTGACTAGGAAGCTGCTACCACTTGCACGTCAGTCAAGGGTACTCGATCGCCACACCTGGCGCCCGGAGTTCCTTAGCTCGACTCACGAATGGATTGTAGTGGTCGGAGCTTAAGCAAAAGGATGCTATGCTTGGAAGGCCGATTCCACCTAATTGTGGCAGTAGCTAGAAAATCTTTTCGAAGTCGGAATTGAGCGGCTGCTCTCATCTAGATACCAAGCCTTCCTTAAGTATTCTGCGGACATCCGACCTAATACCCAAGACTGGTAGTACTCGGGTAGAACAAGCATGCGCTGCTGAGGCTTGAGAGAAACTCGGGTGAGTTTATAAAGATTAGCCGCCAAGAAAACCCGAATGAAGAATTGGGTTTCCTTGGCGTCTGTTCGAACTCGATGCTTGATAATTACAAGTCTGGACGGGACATACCTGGTGGAGCTACCCTCCATCTGCATGGAATGTGGGATCAGTAACTAACTTCACCTTCTAGTCCCGCCCAGAGACTACCAATGACAAAACACAGCCCTTGTTAAAGTTCAATAAGAGTCCAGACTCACGCATTTTACCACAAAAGATGTCCACATTTCTCTAAAGTTTTTGAGCCGTGGACGGCAAAAGTATAACGTCTTCCGCAAATGTTAGTGGATTTTAGGTATGGCCCCGATGTTAAAATCCACCTCGGGAAGCAACTTCTTGATAGCCTCATCGACGACCAGGTTAAAGAGAATGAGCGAGAGGGACTCACCCTACTAGACTCCACGTTCTGTCCACACAAGCCTGCGCTGATTCTGGAATTTAAAGGCTGTAGAAGACTCCTCGTAGAGGTTGCGGATGTACTCCACCAAAGGAGGAGGAAATCCGCCCCTCTTGAAGCATCTGCAATGGCGAATCTTGCCAACGCATCGAAGGCTTTCGAAATGGCAAGTGTCGCCATACGCAGTGTTTTGCCTGTACAAGCACGGTGAACAAAGTGAAGAGATTTTACGCGACGTAACACTAAGTCCGGAATTTTCTGCAGCCTCTCTGCAAATGTCTAGCGACTACAATCGAAATCGGCTTGTAGTCGATAGGCGATTCGGGCTGATCTTACTTAGGAAGTAAGACAGTACGAGAACGTGTAAGTTTACAAGGGAAACGGCCCTGAAGGAGAAAGACGTCAAAAGCAAAAGCAACCACTTTAGCCGGAACAGAATTCCACTGATGCGGATTGAAGACATCGGGCCCAGGCGCCGCGGCCATATTGCCTATTAGCTTCGTGCGCCCAACTTCTGAAACAGAAATAAGCGCTTATAGCTCGAACCGAATCATCCGCGGTTTTGGTGGCTGACGATCTCCTAGCAAGAAACTAGGCGTTTCAAAAATTCCACGCCAGAAGTCCCGTTAATCGTCAGCAGGGACTGGAAGTATTCTTATAGAACACGGTCAGCTGCAGCATTCTCATTATGGCATGGCAGTACAACGTCTGGAACTCCGCAGATCTCTCCTACTTCGACGTATCAGTTAACGAGGTTGTTGAAGGCGATTGATACCACGTTGTTTGGGTAGTGTCTCTGGCTGGATACCTAGGGAAGACATCTATCGTTAATCCCAGCGACTGGTAGGTAGCTTGGCGATTCGGCACAGGCGAGACCCTCTAATAATAATAATACTAGTGTTACCCCGTCGAAATACGACGGCAGGCATATTTGAAAATGTAAGTAAGGTTTCATATGTTACAGCACCTCCTTAAATACTACATTGAGAGTGCTATTCTCTTTTGGAATTATTTTTACTTTCAAATTGTCAAACGATCGCACTCGAGACATTGCTACGTACAACTTGTCATGGCTAAATACAGGCTGGGGTAAATAAATACCAACACGATCAAGAGTTTGCCCTTGCGCTTTGTTTATAGTCATACAAAACGCAAGACGAATAGGAAATTGTTGAAAGAGAGAACCCATGTAATTTTAAGGTTTCATTATATCTCTGAGACTCAATTGATAAGCTATATCCTGGCTGTGAAGACGTACATAATCTTCGCTGAAAGAGTCTTTAAAAACATCCCATAACTGAAGTGCATTGGATGGTTGTTGAAATATGCAAATAAACGAAAATAATTGCCTTAATTGAAACGGCATTTGAATGACTGATGATTCAAGTAGACAACGATGCCACTCATTATCATCCTGAAGTAACCCATGGCGCATTGCTGCTTCCTTAAAAGTACAATAAGTAACATTACGGTATGTCCTCAAATCTTCAAAACTGGTTGCACCCACAACATGAAGCAACAGCAAGCGAAGATGATATCGTTCAGATTCTACGGGGGAAACATTAAACATTCTACCAATAATTTTACAAAATTTAACACGTTTTTTCCAAATTTGGTTATTTTTGTCCCAAACATAATAATTCGGCGTTTCTGGATAAATGTAAGGCCTTCTTTTTGACAAATCCTTATTTAAGTGAAACCATTCAATCAGTTCTGTTTTTCTTCATTCTGCTTTAAGTAAGGCTTCAGCGGTATTGTCGTCATAAAAATACACTTGTTGTTCTTGTGGTAAATGAACAGGTAAGCGAATTACAGAATGAGATTGTTCATGCATAGGATAGGAAAAAATTCTATACGCAGCCTCACTCGGACTGACATATCGGGTGTTTAAGAAAGCTGATACTTCATCATGATGAAGCATGTCACCTTCGGCAGTTATCTGCAAATTGGCGCAGTCATGTCCTTTGTAGACATATTTATGAATGTATTTTATGCTGTGGACACTTGCACAAATTTCTACATTAATATGGGCTTGAAAGTGAAGTAAGAGAAAGAAATTATAAGGAACTATATAACGATTGTCAACTTCCACATAACTACCTTGTCCATGTTTAGTAATCGTTCTACCATTATTCCTTCTTCGATAATTGGGATAGCCATTTACATTATCTCTTGTCTCAGGAATAAAATCTTTTGGGAACTTCTTTTTACAATTACCGTCGACCATACAAATCGACTTTGGATTAAGAATACCGCAAGGCCCGTGCACCATATGAGATTTGTCTAAATTCTATAAGGCCGTATTACTGTTGGGGTCTGGTATTTCTGCGGAAATAACGTTGTCAATATCTGAGATTTCCCTAAATTTGCAAGTATCTTTAAGACATAATAATAGGTGAACATGAGGTAAACCTCTCTTTTGGAATTCAACAGTGTACAAAAATGTTAGTACTTCGCCAAAAATTTGTTTTTGGTTTATCAAACGTAAGAGTTCCTTTACTTTTGCATGAAACACGCGAACAGTAACATCTGGCCTATTATTAGCAGTTTCATAAGAATGTATGCTGTTTGTAATTTCAGGCCATAAAGGATTACATGTAAACGTCAAAAAAATGTCTGGCTTACCAAATTTTCTTACAATGGCCATTGCGTCCTGATAATTTTGCATCATGTTTCTGGGACTGCCAGTAAAAGATGAGGGTAAAATAACAACGCGTCCAGCCTTTAAGTTTCCGTTGTCGGCCCTTACATGTAAAGCGTCTGCGAGACCAGCGTATGTATCTACTCGCAATTTCACCTGTTGGTTACGGATGAATTTCAATCTGTCGCCTTCGATGCGACAGTAATAGTCAACAATCAACTGCTGCGTTAACTTCCCAGCATTAATTATTGGGTTGAAGTCTCCTACAGGAGGAGAACCTCGAACCATAAGTCTGTAAGATATATATTCTCGCATAGAAATGTGTTGGCGAATTCTAGTTTTGCGCTCTCCTCCAGTTGGCATAGAAATATACCATCCTGGTTCCCCGCACGGCCAGATCAATACATATGACATCGGATCGCAATGCATACTGTCAAAATCTATATTTTTTATTCCACCGTCATGTGCATAAACAGCAATATGTCTATGAGAAGGTGGAGCACCGTCGGCTGATTCAAAAACAGCTGCAACTTCAGAACATGTAGGATCATTATACCGTCGAGGATCTGATTTGGGTTCGTGATAAAAACGCATTACCAAATTAATAGGTACCTACACGATTTTCTTTTAAAGCCAACTCCTTTTCGTCACATATCTTCTGATGCATTGTCTTATATGACATCACATAAGGATTACATTGATTTAAGACACGATTTAGTATTTCTAGAATGTCTTTTCTCAAGGAACTGTTCGCAGCATGTTGAAGTCTAATTTGATTGGCTTCAGAAAAGTCTAAAATGTATAATTGTCCATAAGAAGCATATCCTGCATTTTGAGGGTATAATGACGAAATTTTATGATGCACGACACCGAGAATTTTTAAATAATACGGACCATATCCGGGAGGTAATTTTTTATTTGCACCAAATGACACGAACGACAAAGCATTATTATATTGTCGAATATTATCTCGAAAATTTTTCGATATCTCGTTATTCCCTGCAAATAATTCTTGTATTTCATCAGGAATCCGAAATTCCGGTAATTTGAACTTTTTATTACAACAACAAAGCCCAAAGTAGCCAGACGAATTTTTTTCACATGAAAAGTACAGAGCTGAACAATAACTACATATGTTGTTTAAGTTACCCAAGTTGAATGGAGTTACATTTGAAATATTATCAGAAACGGCACATCTATATCGAATCGTAAAGCATGTTTTTTCTTCGTATTTTATACGTTTTTGTGTGCGTTCACGTCTCCTTTCCCTGCCGCCAGTTAACGTCTTTTTTATTTTCCTTTTTTTTGAAACACTATGTTGCACAACATTGCAGATTGCGTTTTCCACATCCGCATCATTAGTGACTGAATTGGACTGAACTGGACGAAATTCCAAAACACCATAATGCCCTGCATCAACATTACCAGAAAAAAGTAAATTAGAAATAATATTTCCAGTACCATAGTCAAGAGTTTCGTTATTGTCATTTCTATACACTCTGAACAGATGTTCAGGAAACAGCTGACTAATACAGTGCAATTCGACATGTCCGGCGAACTCACCATCTAAAGATAACAAATTTTCATAATCAGTGGAATTAGTAATCGGCAACCTATACGATGAATCTCCAACAATAAAACCTTCATAATATTCCCATTCATTTTTAATTTTTTCGACGACTTGCATGCGTATTTCGCGATGATGTTTGTCATTATTAAATACACAATGCGAAACAGAGCGAAATAAACAGTTTCCGTCACCTATAATAGGAACAATATGTCGCTCCATACTCAAAACCGCACAATTCACTGACAGACAGCGTTGACAGAACCGGCGAAATGTCAAGTCACGTGATGCATTAGTTCGAAAAATGACACGCGACGTTATTGCAGATGGCGCCCCAAGTAACGCGCGTCTAGCCGACCTTCATATATATTATAAATTAAAATAATTATTATTAAAAAATCGACGTAGAATAAAAATATAAAAATGTTTCATGTTCCATCTGTGCATATAGACCTTTCATTTAAAAAAAAAATGGTCCAAATTGGTGAAGCGGTAGCCGCTGGAGGAACCGGAGAAAAAAACCCTTTGTGCTTTTATATATGTATGGATAATTATTATTAAAAAATCGACGTAGAATAAAAATATAAAAATGTTTCATGTTCCATCTGTGCATATAGACCTTTCATTTAAAAAAAAATGGTCCAAATTGGTGAAGCGGTAGCCGCTGGAGGAACCGGAGAAAAAAACCCTTTGTGCTTTTATATATGTATGGATTAGGACAAGCATGCAATGTGATAAAATTCTGTAGACAACCTACTTTGATCCTAGTAAAATTATTATTTAGCATTATTCCGTACAATATTCACAATTTTTCTTCTTATTAGATACAAAATTGTTAGCACATTTGACAGAATCATTGTTTATCAAAAATAAGCATCCAAAATACCCAGTGCGCTCTTTACGCAGTATGCTTAAGTAATAAGATCAGTTTCCATTAACACTTAACAGTTTAGTTACCAAAAATATTTCTAGAGTAAAGTATTGAAGTAGAACATCATATTTCCGCTCGGCATTGTTCGCTTAGAAATAATTCCAAAAATATAATAGAAAAAATTCATCTTGGAATTTCAATTTACCAAGAACCAACATAAAAAACGGAAACTATTTCTGCTACCACACCTGAGCTTTATCTGAGCTCTTCCCTAAGTTAAACTCATCACGCTAAAGAATAGCTTCACATCTTGTTGCACCTCGGATAAAAATTGTGTCATTTTAGCAAATGGCACAAGCGATCTTTTACTGACGATGTCGTATGTCACGCTTTACGACCTGCACGGGGGTCTTCCTACATTTCCTGACATTTTACAAAAGTTTTACATTTTCTCCTACACTTAGATGTGGACGGGGATGAATAAAAGATCACCGAAAGCACCTACAAATGTAAAATAATAAGTGCTGTAGTAGGGAAAGCATATGAGACTACCGTTTTTATAATGGTTACAAAAGTGCAACATCTGTAAGACAACGTTTTAAAATCAACAATAGAGGGCGTTATGTTGTAATCATCGTGAAAACTAATTTAAGTAATTTTAAGGAAAGAATGTATTGACGTAGAAGAATTGAGCTATTTGCATATGACTTGAATACGATTCCTCAAATTGACACTAAAAAACTACAACTTTAAAAACTTCCTGTTTGTTAGAAAATTGGCGTGTCGAAAGAAATAAAAAAAACTCTTATGTGGTTCAAAAGAAGAAATAATAAGGAAACTGTCGGGGATTCAGTCACCTATGGGGCCCTTATCGCACATAGCTTAGTCAATTTCAGGCTTTCTACGCCAGTGAACTTTGTTCCGATTGTGTCGCACGTTATTAGAATATCTGATGGAGCCCAGACGTGTGTGTAACACGCTTCTTTTTCTTTGCGTTTTACCATTATAACTTCTTTGTTATTGCAAAGGTATTTATTTAAACAAAAATACATTTCAAACGTTTTCTTAAACTGAATTGTTTACAAATTCGGAATAAAATTAATAGCTTTTGAAATTGTTTGTTAAATTATTCTTGATGTAGTACGAAACTGCAACTGTTTTAATTTAAATCTTATAACAATCCTTCTCTGCAACATGTAATTATCTGCAAAATCTTGGTAGTTTCACCGTATTAACTCGTTTTATTATCTTTTATTGTTTTAAGTGATCGCCAGCGTTTCAGACAGAGACTCATCTTTTGGGTTTTACTTCACGGCACATTTAAATCTGCAATGGCATGTGGCAGGGTGTTGCCATGGCAATGACATCCTTCCTCATCTCCTTAGTCTCTGGAGATTTAAGAGCTGCATTTTGCAACCGGCCCAAACACACTGCCTATTACACTCGATGTAAACTCGTTGAAAACACTACATAAACTTTAAGTTCTTACGGCTGGAGGAAGAAATTGACACAATAGTGTAAGGAAAAGGAAAAAAATACGGTTTTCAAACAGTTGCTATCGATACACTACAATTATATTTGTTTGAAAATATACCTGTGTTGAATTTAATTCAATATTTTTCAATAACCTTACGTACATAAAAAGAGGATCGTACTTGTTTGAGTAGTTTTGCGTTTTTAGACCCCAACACGTGTTTATGCGTTAAAACATCAAAATAAAATTTTTTTACCGATGACTGACTTTACTATACCCGCTGGAAGTACTGGAAAGAAAAACATTTCTGAGTCAAAAAACTGTTTTGACAGTGACAGATCCGATCCGATACTGCATTCAAACCTGTTTTATTGAATTCCTGCTGATATGCAATCCTAATCGAAGATGTATCCGATCCGCTCCAATCCAAGTCGATTTAATCCGATCCGATACTATAATGTGTATCTTTCTCCTTTCGGATTTCCAATAAATTTGAATTTGTGGATCCGAACCCCACTTAATAAAAGTTGCTTATCCGATTCGATCCGACCCAAACTTATTAAAATAAAATTACATTTGATCCGACTTTGGTTGGGATTGGATGCGCCACAGTGACTGTGTATTCTACGGCTACTAATACAAGAGGCTCTGGGGGACTTAAATATGGTTTCGGCACTGGAAACTGACAAATGTATTTTATATTCTAGTAATAACACAATCATGACCTAAAACTCGGGAATAACTTCATAGTAATCCGGTCGTTTAGCGAATGAACTAAAGTTTGGTTTATACCCCCCCTACTTAATTATTGGTTTATGATATAAATATTTACAGTAAGACAATGCACCTGCTAATAGCATGTTTGGCAGTTTGACACTTGATGTTTTGACACACAGAATGCACAATACCTTTCGTAAAAGGAAAAATACCCTTACTAAAACAATAAAGAAATATAGGGGGATCTTAAAAATCTTTAAAATATGATATACTTTTCTTAAGGTACCATATAAAGGGCCCTTACAGCCACCTCTTACGATTTATGTGACGGTACCTAGCATTAGATTTAATCCGTCACGATCGTCTTCTGCCCGTATTGAGTTCCGCTAAATTAGCACGTTTGCATATAGTATTTAAGTGTATGTACTTATAAATGGTATACCTATGTATTTCTTATACATCAAAATAAATAAACTATTATTATTATTATTATTATTATTATAACAAGAGTAAACTACCAGTATGACATCAGGTTGCGAGTCTTAGTCTCTACTACTAAGTGAAGACTGGGAGGGCAGCTTCGGCTGTTCCGATAAATCCAACCAGTGACTTTCTTAACTGGTGCCACGCTGACCAAGTCCAGGTTTGTGGCAAAATCGCAACCCTTACTCTTGATCAAAATATGGGACTTATAGTGACAATGGTAGGCATGTGCAGACAAGAGTCGTCTTGGTGCGGCTCGACGGATGAGCTGCGTTTCAGCTCGGGAACTGATCTGCAGAATCCGTAGACATTCAAATGTTTCTTTGTATTTTAATGGTTGTGTATGATTATTATTATTATGTCAGTTTGGAACTAACTTACGGACATTTAAGTTAATATTGCAAGATAATTAATTATTTATTTTGTTTGTGTTCTCGAAGCAACTAAACTCTAAAGAAAAATGTGTTTATGTTTTAAATTATATGATTCAGTACAATCCGATATGGTTATTTCTTGGTATTATGTTCAGGCTAGTGTCAGATTTGCTTGCGTCACTTATTTTCATTTTTTTGTTAGTTCAAAGGTTAAGAACTGCATATGTTTTTTGTTTGGAATTCAACCACGAGATTAAGTTTCCTTGACTTTTGCCTATAAAAGCATAAGTGACTTTTACAGCAGAGTTCATTCTTTAATACTTGATCAGCCCGTCAAGACTCACTTACCTCTACCTATACTCTGCGCTAGGAGCAACCCAGCTGCGGGTTTTGGTTGTTCTACGTGATCAAAGCCCCAGCTGCAGCAGCAAGAATTGTTTTCCCTTCCCTACACTCTACCTCGGGGCAACCCTACTGCGGCTATAGCTTTGTATGCGTTCGGGGCAACTCAGCTGCTGCAGCAAGACTTCTCTAAAAATACTTATACTTTGCGCTTGGGGCAACTCAGCTGCGGGTATATGGTTGTTGTATGCGCTCCGGGTAATCCAGATGCAGCAGCAAGGCTTGTTTACCCTTACCTATACTCTGCGCACGGGATACTCAGCTGCGGTTATATGTTGGCTGTATGGCTTGGAGCAACCCAGATGCAGCAGCAGAAAAACTTCCTTTCTCTTATCTGTACATTGCGCTCGGGACAACCCAACCGCGGGTCTAGACTTATTGTATGCGCTCGGAGAAGCCCAACTGCGTGTTTGGATTGTTGTAAAGGTTCGGGGCAATCCCGCTACAGCAGCAAGGCTTTTTTCCCTTACCTATACTCTGCGCTCGGAGCACTCAGCTGCGGTTATATGCTTCTGTATGCGCTTGGAGCAACTGAGCTGCATCAGCAGTATTTTTTCCCTTATCTGTACTCTGCGCTTAAGACAACCCAACTGCGGGTCTAGACTTGTTGTATGCGCTCGGGGTAACCCAGCTGCAACAGCTAGAATTTTTATAATGAGTTTTGCTAGTTTATAATTATCAACCTTCTGTATTGTAACTTTGCTACGAACGAGAGTTTATTTTATTTTGAATATTGTGAGAACACTGAGCATACTTCTCTGGCTAGGTTTTCTGCAGTTTCCCTAGATTTAGCACATGAATACCGAGGGTAGATAACAGTAAGACGGCTGCAGCCGCAAATTTTCTCAATAGTATTATTGTAGAGAATGAATAATTGTATTATTTTGAGAAAACATACTGAAAATATTCAATTATTGTATTATTGTGAGGAAATATATTGAAGATAATTAATAACTGTATTAAACCTCTCCTGTGTTTTATTTATAAAATTCAGTTACTTTAGATCTCGAGCTCCTGAACCTGTTACTACATAAAAAAATAACACAACGTACTGCACCACAATCTATCACGCCAAGGGTCCGCAACGTTACAGTACTCCAGATTTTTTTCATTAAACCAAAAATAGTTTCTTTTGAAACAATTTTCACTCGATTTGTGTTTTAATTAAAAAATATAGGGAAAACATAGCAAATATTAATTCAAATATAGACCCCCGATTTTTATCACCATTAGGTAACCACTCTCGGATTATTACTGTTTAGGCTCGCCACTGTTCAGCAAATGAAATTATATGTTTACTTGGCACATTTTTGATATTTTATTTTCCATTTCCATTTTAATTAAGGCCGTTCATTTCTTCAGGATTTATTTATTTTTTTACTCATGATTTATTGAGGCAATAGTTATTATTAGCAAACAAGTTTCAAACCAGCAAGTGGAAATTGGAGAGGGTGTTAATCTTTCATTTCGACATCTCTCTTAATCCACGTGGGTGTTAGTGGGAGCAACTAAATTATACAATTTTATTGGCAAAAATGAGGTATTCAATTTGCATTCGTAGAGCGCAGAGGTCGTGATGTTCTGTGGGCGTACTGTTCTATGTAAATAACGCGGTTGATGTATTAGCAATTACGCTCGCTTGGTGGTAATTGGATTTACATTGCGTTGCCTGATGTGTTATTCATACCTAGGTTATACAATTGCCTTTCTCTTATTTGGATCGAATTAAACTCGACAAGTAAATTTTAGCTTGTCATGCACTTAAAACGTTTTCAAATTAAAATTTCAAATTGGAACTACACTTCCACATGAGTTGTATAGCTGTTTGTATCTCTTGTATTTTTCTGTTGTTGTTATGTTCTGGAAACCATAACATTTATTTTATGAAACGCTGCACAAGTATGGCATGGAAGTAATTTCAGTAGCTCATCAAATCTTTAACATTGTCTGATTATATGATCTATTCATGGGCAAATTTACACAGAATCGATTTCTATTACCGATGAGCGACGTACACGGTATGTTTTGAATAGGTTGCTGTCAATATTCCATTAGCTTTTCAACTACGTCCAATTATTGGAAATGTTCACTGACAATACGAGAAACTGAAAATACTTGTACGTACTAATTAATTCAATTTTCCTTTTATAACAATTTCAATTTTCTCTCATGTGAAAACGTTGTTAAAATAGGGCATAAAAATGTTTTCTTTGAATTAATATTTTATTCTACAAAAACTCAATTACTTCAGCTTTTTAATTATGAACGAGAATTTGTTATATTATTAAACAAGTTTAAAGCCATAATTTTTACACATACGTTGATAGAATATTTTATTTTTCTTATTAAATTTTTATTTCTTAAACTAAACCTACTTAGTTAAATGGTAATTTCCTTTGACTTTTCTTGGTATATTTACTTTTGACTTTTGTTGCTTTTGAGCTGGGGAATACAGTAGTACATGGAAATTGTAATTTTATTATTTTCAGGTACTTTCTATCTCGTATTTTATTACATTTGTTTTGTGTTTAAATTGTATTTCTACTTTAACTAAATTTTACTAAAAATATTTGTATGTTTTAGCAGTACAAGAGATTTTTCATAATGCAAATACTACTCTTTTTGAGTATGTAATTTTCTGAGTAAACAATAATCTTCAATAAATTTTAACGGACTTATAATAAATACATATGAACAGGCATGATCTTTAAAATTTTCGAATATTTGTTTATTTGTTTAAAAATTGACGTGTTGGTGTCGCCACAAGCACGACACGCGAAACCAAACCGCGCGCAGGCATCTCTTTTTGTTCCTTAACACGTTTACGGTGCTAATGTTAAATACACTCTACTTCCCCCAAGTCCCCATTTAAATTTGCAAAACTTTGTACTTTACCCAGGTTCTATAAAATATATCAAAACGATTTATTTTAATGTTAAAAATTTCTTAAACTAGAGTTCATTAGTATAAATTCAGTAGCACTTCATAAAGGCCACATCGAGATAATCATACAATAAAGCAATGCATTTATGACCCATATGTGGTTCATGGACTCTCGAATTAATAGTGGCATGACCCACATGTGTACATATTAAACTAATCGTATTTCATTTTTTAAAGGTATTTATAAAGTTAATAATTCGGAGACACACGACGTTATCAGGTACAAAACCGTCCGCGGTAAACTAAGAAACATTAAACAAACGCCGTGATAATCATTCCAAAAAGGTCGTATTCTTCTACGAAATTTCCAGCAAGACATTCAGTTCATGCAACATAATTGTTAGAAAGTTAATTATTTTTGTCTACAGTAGGCCATTTTAGCATATCTCTTAACCCGTAAAAACATTTGTTGCCTGCTACAATTCTGGCTTTCAACTTTTCACCCATTTCGATTCCTTCATTAACGGAGCCTAAGTATTTCAACTTGTTGTTCTTATAATGTTGTCGGTTCATTGTAATTAATTGCATTAACATTCCCGTAATTGTTTATGTTCCTGGCGGTTATTATCACATACTTCGTTTTGACCAAATTTATTTTTAACACTTGGGTAGCCACCGCTTCTTCCAGATAATCTCGATATACTCGTACTACCTTCAAGTTCCTCGCTGTTCTGCTTATAACGTCTATGTCATTTGCGTATGCTAATATTTGGCATTGTTTGTTAAAAATTGACCTTTCATGGTTAACTGGTACCTTTCTTTACAGTAGAAAGTTTACAAAGGGGTTGACATTGAATCTTCCTGCCTCAGCCCATTGCTGATTATAAAATCTCTTGACAGCTGCGCTTGGCTTTTGCTTCTGTTAGACACATTTCCACCAGCCTTGTTAGACTTATTGGTACTCTTAACTTGTCTAGTGCGTTGAATAGTTTTTCCCTGATAATATTGTCGTAGACCTGGCAAAAATCTAGAGCAGATGTGATATTTTCCGATTTTTTGAAATATTTGGTACATCGTCGATGTCTTTTCTGAAACCGCATTGATAATCACCTACTACCTTTTCTATCCGCGGGTTTAGTTCTTTTCTATCACCTTACTTAATATTTAGAATCTCAGGTTAAATAACGCTATCCCTCTGTAATTGTCGCAGATGGCCTTGTCTGCTTTCTTGTGAACTGAGCATATGGTTGCTATACTCCATTCCCAAACATTGTCGATTAATTCATGAAGTTCATGCACTGTTACAAGCCCTCCTTTCGGCATTTCCGCTGTCATGTAGTCTTTACCCGGAGTAGGTTTTTTAGTGTTTTTATAACCTGTTCGACTTCGCTGTGCGAACCACCACCCACCAAGTTCTATTTTGTCTTCTTCTCCTTGATCCTCCTGTAAAACTTTTGCTGGCTGTGCATTCTCTGAATTTAAGAAGTTTTTAAAGTACTCTTTCCATCTTCTAATTATTTCTATTTTGCAACCTATTAAATTTCGTTCTTCATCTTTGAATAATTGTGTTCTCAACTGGAATAATCTTTTTTGGCTTTTCACTTTTTTATAAAATATTCTCGTCTTCTTTCCATTTTCCGTTTCTTCCATTTCTTCTAATTTTGTCTGCTCATATTTTCTCTTCTTCCCTCTACATTTTGCATTTGCCATTCTTCTTTTGTGCTTGAACTTTTCTATCATTTATTCTGACCTATCTCAGCATATCTATTAACTCGTTGTTTCTGCCGTCTAATGCACGTTCGCGTTCTTTGTCAAACCATTTATTCTCATTTTCTTCTTAGTTTGCCCTACTACATTTTCCGTCCTTTCCGCAATTATACCTTATTAATCTTCCCAACTTTCTGCAACTTTCTCTGGGTATTTCTGCTCTTCCTTTGTCTGATTTTTTCGTTGCTCAAATTGCTCTTTTATTCTGCTTGTATGCCAATCTCTCATTTCCTAGTTTTTTATTAAATTTAGAAGAAAATGATATTGCAATTGTATAAATAAGTGATAAGTAATATTTTTGACCTATTTTTTTCACCTATATAAGTCGGAAAAACGTATCACTCGCATCCGAGGTAATTTTGTACGTATAGGTCGCACAAAATTGTATATTATTTGGCCCAGGTCGCAGCACCAAAATTGTTAGCTGGGAAGTACGGTCAAAACTCTTTAATTATTTTGCAACTAAGCTGTACTTCACTACTTACATAGAAAATTGTGGAATTAAATAAACTTTGCAACTAAATACATTTTCGCTGTTACTTGTACGAGCTCCGTGTTGAAGTTCATTTTCGTGCTCGAAAGCGATCCGGTTGTATACCCCAAACAAAGAGTAATTTAACGGGATTTTTAGATTTATTTTTTAGAAGCATGGATACAAATGTCCAACATTTCCGATAATATAGCCCCAAGCCGATGCAAGATTAAACTGGAATTTAATTAACCGTGTTTACTTAGGTTTGTGTGGTCCGTGAGTCTGTTTACTCGACCGTTAAGGATCGTGAGTACGTGCAAAGCGAACTCTATTGAGTGGCTGAGAGTTGTAGAATTGGGTTTAATTGGCTCTCATTTCGCTTTGATTGCGAAAACAATACCATAAAATTGTGCATTTTATAATCAGATCTCAGCAACGGCAGTTTAGTTTCCACTTAAATGTGCATATTGCAGTGAGAGAATTGTAAACTAATAGACTTTTTTGTCGATGTGGGTCCCACCCCGAGCTTTACGTAAAAACGTTTGGGGCTGATGTTCTACTTTACAGGCTCTTTTCCATTTTAATTAAAAAAACACAACAGTTATGCAGAGTTTTAAATGAATTCAGTCAGCGTATTTTAGAAGTTATCTTTTTAAAAGTTGCCGTATAAAAAGTTTATATTCAAACTTCTATAGCGCGTTTCTAAAGCCTCGTGGTAATTTAAATCGAATTAATCTTCATTTTAACACCATTTCTTTTTTTATTCGCCTTCCTTGGAACGTGATTTGAAAGGAAAACTCTTTAAAATGAAAATAAAACTTGTCACTCTAGCAGTCCTCTCTGGTTATTGTTTTAATTCAAACAATGCGACTGTAAAATATAAATAACATTTGCCTTCTCTTTTTCAAAAGTTCAATAAAGTAGCGAAATTGTGCAATATATAAAGGTAACTTTACTACAGCGCGTGTACAATCGTTTATGTTTATGACCAACACATAAATAAAGAAAATTTAAAATTAAACAGACGTTTATTTTCTCGTATTCGTTACGCACCAGCTGGATATATAACTTGACACTTATTCGTTTTTTGTCTTTTCCTGTTCTTAGTTCCATCCAAACGCTGTCATAAATTTCAAAAATACATAAAGACACACATTCCCAGTTCTAATCTTAAAAAGTAGTAATATTGTGAGTTCTACGTAGGTGTAAGCTTGCTTCGATTTAAAATCTCAACATCGAAAACCAATACCAGATTGATGCATCTCATTTTGTATTCTCACTTGAAATGTTTACATGCAATTAAGCTGTTAAGGCATTCGATAAATTTAATCACCCGCCATAATAAAGTTGTCATCAGCTTCAGTTTTCTTAATGTTAATGACTTTCTTCCTTAGCAGCTCATTAATTGTTAATGCAAATGTGCATCGAGGCGATAAAACTGATGTTTTATATGTGTATATCAGCTTATTTTTGTTTGTGTGTAATTGCTTTATTTTAAGTGTAATTGAAGAGTTATTTTGTAGAAATAATAAATTGTGATTTGCGATGATTTCTTCATAATTCACGTCTGGAAATCTTCAAGTTTTGCATGAATAGAAACAACCCTTTATAACGAGAAAACTTAAGGATGCCTCACTTGTGACCAAATACCTGAATGCTATTAACCGTTCTATTCCACGAATCCAAACCTATAATAATCGGTTTTGAAATTTCAACAGCCAATATAGTCTGAGATTAAAAAATACCAGAAATACAAGTGTTAGGATGGTAAAAACCCTTTAGTTTAACAGGGCGATGCAATTTCAAGATTTAACAGACGCATAATGTAAACATTGATGTTCACTCACCGAGGTCTTTAACTGGTAGGTTAATGCAGCCAGGTTGCATCCAAAAACTTCGTACAGGCTTACTCAAATTATGCACTTTTTGTAAATATGTTGCTCTCAAAAACACCGAACAATCAGCATTCAGAACATCATCAGAAATAACAGGCAAGATTACTACGTTACTTAAGCATGATAAACATGGATTATTAGGGTGAGGGACTATTTGTTTCCTATCTGTATATCCCATGCAGGCGGTAGAAGTTTAAGTGTGTTACAAGATTATCTTCAGTGCACTATCTCGACGCACCTAAAATCCTGTAATAAAATAATAAGATGTCGAACACAAGGAATCTAATGGGAAACTGGGCATACCAGTGCCTCCCCCTGCCCAATATACACATACGTTATGAAGTTACTGAATACTCAATACGATTTCAATTAAACAGCTTGAGGAATCTCAACTAGTTCTGCCGATCTACCGAAATTCCAAGAAAATAGTCGAATCAATAATGGAGATTATAAACATAACAAACAGTTATTTATACATTTGTGGCGCTTAACTTTGTTTTTGTCTTGGTTCAGGGAGACAACGTCCGTGAGAAACTCACAGAATACATTACCAGAAAAAAATACTAGACCACTGTATATTCCTTGAAAAAGGTAAGTGCTTTTCGCAAGTTTACAAAAGAGGAATCGGCTAAATAAGAGAAATCCATAACAGACTACATAATAGTTGAGAAATTGCGGATACCAAAGTCAGGTGGCAAAAAAATGAAACAGAAAGAAGAGGAAAAATAAAAAGCAAAGATTAGATCAGAGGAAGAAAAGTTAAAAATCTACAAACTAAGAGATGAATAAGTGCGGCAGAAATATACGACGAAGGTAGCTGATTTGGAGATTTTTATGGAAGAGTTTTTAAAATATAGTAAAAGGAGTTGCAAAGATAACATGCGGGGTGGTAAATATAGACTCAAACCAGAAGCAAACACGATAGTTGACACCGGAAGTTAAAGATGAAGTTTAAAAGAAGAAGCAGATACGAAAAACCCTCTGGTAGCAGTAAGTACTATAAGAGAAGAAATACTAACAAAACAGGTTAGCAAAGGAAGCCGTGCTTAAGGCTAAGGGAAGAATTTGGATAGAAACTTGAAACGGACCATAAATCAAACCAAACGCCTGGAAACCAAACCTGTTCCTGAAGAATAAGAAGTTGCTGCTATTGCCCCAATTATGAAAAAGAGAAATACTAAAGAATGTGGGAACTACCGGGGAATCTCAATACTAAGTTTAGTTGGTAAGATATAGGTATAAGGTTAAGCTGATTGAAACTTGAGTAACGTGCTTTGGTAAGTTTTTGGAGACTGAAAGGTAACTGCTCGTTAATATCATTTATACAAAATAATTATTTTTATGTATCTAATCACAACAATTACAGCATATCTAATTAAGAACTGTTTTCAGTTGTAGGGTATTTAAATATAAAACCCTACTACTCCGTCATTGCAAGAAGGACACCTGCTGGGTAGCAATTTTAGGCTCATGTGGTACAAAGCTACAAGCTTTTGGCTATTATCACGGGGTTATACTAGGTTCATCTCTTATGCACTACGTGTTTTGCATCTACCTCGCCTATTCTGAAGTTATCAGTGATGCTCCTATGCTGACTATGTTACGACGGAAATTTTTGTTTTAGCAAAAACAAACGGTTTTTTGATGTTTTGGAAATGATTCCTCAGGATTAAACAACGCCGAAAAACGGGAGAAAAAACTGGTTTTTCAAAATTAGCGAAGAAGGGGAAACATTAATCCCCCTTAATATTGTTGCACCTAAAAATTAACTTTTGTGTCTAATTTCTATTCTTACTCGTGAGCAACTTAGCTCAAACAGAAATTTTTTATAGTCCCCCGTTTATTAAAGAGGCATAAATTTTCCGTTTTCAAAAATTCATAGAAGACGCCACAGAAAAATTAGTGAACTGGCATGTGAACTAAGTTGCAGCTCATCTTTAGAACTACAAGCTTAGAAATTAAAAGAAATCGGGTGGCCAGTTATTGAGCATTATTTTTATGAAAATCTCCGAAATTTTAGAAATTTTGTTGTTTTAGTTTTTTGAAAATTTTAGTGCCCGGTAACATTGTGTCTCTATAGGGCTATTACAATAAAATATTTGAACCGGATTTGTCAACTTGTTTTTAAGTAATAAAGAGCTATAGTTAAACTTTAATAATCGTAGCGGGCGCCATTTTGAAGTTAGGAAGTTCTAGAAGAACGTTGGATTTAACCTAAAGTCTTCTATCGAATTCAGTTTTCAAGTTTATAAAATTTTGTTTCGGAAAAAATGCTACCAAGACTTTTTTAAAGCTTATTTTACCAATGGATTTTTGATATACCCCACATTCTAAAGCTCATTAATATCAGACTATACGTTTGGGAGGTTTGGAGCGCACATACCCACCCACCCACAGACAGACTTTTTTTAAAACCATTTTTGAAGTAAAACTCCTTAGACGGCGGGTACAACATGCGATCGTGGATTTGCGATGGCGCACGCACCATAACGGAAATGAGCGGTCACGATGGTAACGGATACACCAATTGTTCAAGGTTCTACCATCCGTCAGTATAAAGGGGTATCAAGTGGGATTAGTGACCTTGGACAAAGTTATGTAGTTACTTACGTAGATGACACCGTATGAAGTGATAGAACGTAAAGTATACAGAGTGTCAATGAATTGTAGGGACAAACTTCTAGGGCTTTCAAAATACAACAAGGCAAACAACTTTTGTTAATAAATGTGTGGTCAAAAGTATTCCTTTAGAAAATAGAGCCTCTAAAAGATTCTTTAAGAAGTACCTGAAAATAGGCAACCCAAATTGCATTTTCAATTATTTTGCACGAGTGACACGGAATTTTGAAAAAAAAACAACGATCTAGACATACATGCATTCAAATAACGTCAATTATTTTCTTTGTTCTGTGTTTCGTATTTTTGTGTTATGGCGAATTATACTTTTGCCGAACAGCATGACATGATGTTCATGTATGGAGCTGCTTGGGGTAACGCACGCGAAGCTGCTCGCCTATACCAAGAACATTTTCCGAATAGGAATCATCCATCGCACAAGGCCTTTAGTGTAGTTTCACGTCGTCTGCGGGAGGAACGTACATTCGTACATGTCAACAGACACAACTGTGGAGCTATCAGAACAAGGCGAACGGTGGATTTTGAAAAGGGAAAGGGGGCTTTATTTATCCTGTATTAATTTCTATCGTTATGGAAACAAATAGTAGGTAGTAAATTGAGTTGCCTACATTTAGGCGCTTCTTAAAGAATCTTTGAGAAGCTCTATCCCTGAAAGGAAACACTTTTGACCACACATTTATTAACAAAAGTTGTTTGCTTTGTTGTGTTTTGCAAGCCCTAGGAGTTTGTTCCTACAATTCATTAACACCCTGTATACAGGCACGCACTATCTTTTACGGCTAAACTATTGAACCTACATCGATGAGATAAAAATTTTTTAATATAAATCGTATGCGAGGTATTCAGTAAAAATATTTATACATCTTTTGGGGCTTCTGAGAGGGTAGTTTTGAGGGGGAGGGGGCTAGGAAAATTGGTCGAAATTTTCAAATACGGTGTGTTTAGTCGTACCTCATATAAAAGGTATTTTTAAACCCAACAACTGGAAAAAAGAAAATATCGATAACTCAAACCATTTTAAAATGGCGGCCAATTGTGTCAAAAAAGACGGCTATTACGTAAACCTTTTCCCAATCGCAGATCGTTAGAAAGCTAATTTAATGGACTTTGGTTTCAGCTATCGATACTTTATTTCTTTTACAGTTTTGACTTTAATTTGCAAAATTCTGACTTGCACCAATTCTTGCCAAATTCTTCCGCTCGCTTGACTGCGCTGGATATTGAGTTCTGGAGCTTCTTTGCTTTTCTGCACCCGCTGCTGATCTGGCTGTTGTCGACCCACAGACCGGGAGAATGGCTTCCTAAAAGACTCGTGAAGTACCCCTGGTTCTGGACTGTTCCAGTTGAAGCGCATGGCTCTGGCTGGGGCCGGCTGTTGCAAATTCGAGGAAGTCGAACAGTGGCACTCGAGCCGTAGAACTAATTTTTCAACGCTGGGGTATTGATTTTATACCCTTAATCTTTGCCCTTTAGGTCATGTAAGAAATTTGTAGCGGAGTCGATTTGTAAAATAAGGATCAGTTCGCGCAGTTCGGCCTCGCCGACTACTAGCGACACTAGCGCGTTAATTTGCAAAAAAATAAATAAATATTCTCAGATTTAAAATATCAGCTTGTTCATGTATTAAAATAATAAATTAGGCTTTGCGACCAAGGTGGCCAAATATATAGTTAGAGGGTGGTGACCAAAAAGGCACTTGGGAAATACCACCACGAAAGAAATTGGGGGCTGTGTCCAAGGTGGTTGTTGTGTTCGCAAACGATAACTGGTATTTGCGAAAATTGTGGCGGATGTAATCTAAGAAGTAATTGGGGGTTACTACAAAGATGGGCGTTGTGACCAAGATAGAAGTTGGGGGTTATGATTAACGTGAGGAGTTATAACGATCACTGAACTGAGCAAAATAAAGTGTGGCGGATGTGACCAGGCCCCAAATTACAAGCATGTCCGCAAACATAATTTAATTTTCTGTCTAGATTGAACTACTCCTGTTGATTGTCTTAAGTGAAATAAGCATTTACGAAAAAAATCCAATTTAAACTTTACTCACCTACGTTTGTTTCTAATTAACTTTCTCTATAGAGTCAAGATTGCATATTCGCCCGAAAGCTATCCTAAATAGTTCTTGTGTAGGTAAAGAACAAACGGCGCTCTGATTCCTTTTCCGTATAAGATCAAACAATAGCCATTGTACGAGAAAGGAACCTGCATTATTGTTATCTTTGAACGTGATAGGTCTAATTAATAATGAAACCCGCAAGTTATATGTAAAATAGTTCGCGACAGATTCAAGATATGGCCATATTGGATTAGCGTGCGGTAAATTATACAAACGTAGTGGTCAGACTGGCCATTGTTCATGAACTTTCAGCAAACGAAGCACGGAAAAGCACTCTTAAATTTTACAGCTTTCATTCCGGCAATAATTCTTATTAATCGGTGAAGAAAATAAATTTTCCCTCTTCAAAATAGAGCGATTTCCGTTGTGAATATGGTATTTACCTAAATTTATCGACGAAAATGAAGTGGAACTAGATCTTTTTCTGGCAGAATTAAAACCGAACCTTAAATTGTGTAATGAGATGTTGCGAATCATTAATCATAGCGTAATCCTTTTGTGGCAACTAAAAGACGTGTAAATAGCCTTTTACCGCTTGAATAAGAGTTGCTTAAGTGTTCGGATAATGACTTGGCAAAAAAACATTAAAGCAAATTCTGGTAGCTTAGTGTAATACAGTAAATTTTTTCTTTTGCATACGATGAGCTTATAATAATGAATGTTGATGTATTGTCACTCGGACAACTTTCTCTTTCAGTTTTTATGCATTCTATTAATCATAATTTAAAATAAAAACTATACTTTCCCTATCTTTTAATCTGCGTTACTTTAATTTTGCTTTATTACCAACAGAAATTTGGTGGCTTAATTTAATTAAGAAACGTACTGGTATAGTTTAGTTAACAGCTGCTCTGGTGTAATCAAACACTGCAATGTTACCATCATTTTTCGGCCGTAGTCGAGTAATTATCCTATACGGGAATTTAAATTAAAAACATTATTCCCAGGATAACGGCTTCAACCTTTCTTAAATTGGGGGTTGCAAACTTTAATTCGCCGATCTTCACAATTAGACTTCAGTCGACGTAGGAGGTAAAATTAGGTCAAACAAGAAAATAAAATTGGGAAAATGAAAGAAGAGGAACTTAATCGAGTAAAGTCATAAGTTACGTAGAATGCTCGAAAGTTTGAAGTTGAAAAACGTAGCTATTTATAAAGAAGCCACCCTAGAAATTCATTATTTCCTATTTAAGAGGGGAACATTTTTCCATGTCTGCAGGAATTACTTTTTAGTGAGCTTAGCTGGCTTAAAACATTCCTACACCTATTTAAACCCCCATAAAATGTCTGCTCTAATGAATTTCTTCCTCCCGCTTAAATCACCAGTATTTAGTTTAATATATTAGTCTAAGCACTTTTAAAGGCTTTCAGAATAATATTCAGACAATAAATGCAACAAGTTTTTAAACTAATAACTATTATTATATAGTTGATAATAATTCCACTGATACTTTTAGACGTGTTTTTACCTGTTTACCCACGTGAATTTACTTGTTTACCCACTCAACTCAAGTATGGCTTTCGCGTGAATTGATTCACTTGATAAAAAATAACATTAGGGTTACCACAAAAAATATAAAAAAAGTATTGTGTGCCGAGCACGCAAGTTCTAAGTGAAACTTTTTAGCGTGTTCTCACTGAAAGTGCATTTTGAATTGCATGATTTAGTAGAAAACGAAAACGGTTTTGTCATATTCGAGTTAATTGTAAAAACCAGTATAAAAACGTCAATGCGTGTGTGAGTAATTAAAACTTAATACGGGGTGATCCAGCACTTACTACACCACTATTTAATTATGAAACTAATCAAGATAGCGAAAAATAATGTTAAGAAAAGTATTTTTGGTAACGTTTCACGGCTCAAACCGCCTGATGATTTAACGACCCTCTGGTAAGATGAGACAACTCAGAAGCCAGAGATAGTATCGACCGCGGACACAGGGGTTTTGGCTTAATCGCCCAAACTGCGTAAATGAGATACCACTATAAAGAATTTCACAATTCTAAGGTATGGTGCGTGCTAACGGATGGATGGTCAGAAAGGGAGCGACCCAGCAACTAGCGAGCAACCTTGGAGAACATGGTGCACGCCGTTGTATCACTCCTTTATGCCTTCCACGTGCAGAGCTCCGCACATGGCGACCTACTACTTACCTTTTACTCGTAGGACCGATATGGAAACTATAGAAACTAATAAAACAAACCATCTTGAAGGGTAACCGGAGGGGTTACTTGTAGAATTCAAAAGGATGGATCTAAGCGAGAAAAGCAACTTTCTGGCACAGCAAAGCGAAAGCTTAAGGCTCATTCTCACATAACGGGAGAATTGTTGTCCCGGCTGAATTGCAATTCGGTGCTTTTGAATTTCAAAAAAATTATGCCAATACTAATTGCAGAGCTAGTTTATCTGTTACAAAATGCATTAACTTTATATATTATGTGACTTTATTGGCATTTTCCAGCATCGTTAGTAACCATAATATCATTTCGGTAACGTGTCCCAAACAGGATTTTCGATATTTGAAGGTCAAATACTTTTATTGTGCTGCTTGTAAAAACTGCACATGGGAATAATCATGATTTCACATCTATCTTCTGTCCTCCATACAAATAGAAACACGTCAATACGTTAATATAAATTAATAATTAGCGATTCTTTCTTGTCCCAAGGTTTGTTGTCACTTGTGTAGTGTTCAGTGTCAATTAGCCTACCGGCTTCATTAAACCTTGTATCGAGTGCTACTTTGTTGTGTATTCATTGTGAGACAGTGTTGAATGCATCGCGGTTAAGTCGTTTTGCTTTTATTGCATGACTTTTTTCTAATTGTAATTTGAATGACATAAATTACGAGTGTGCCTTTAATACATGTCAATTCGGTAACACTAGTCATGATAGAATAATAAATTAATTTCAACAATTTACTATTATCGTTAACTTGCTCGGTGTTTCTTTACATAACCTCAAAATTATTTTCACCTAGGTGCTAAAACAGAGGTGAATTCATTCGATTTAATGTGAAAATGTCAGTTCGGTACTGGTCATTTCGGTAACGGTAAGATATCTTTTGTGGTGTTACCGGAATGATTCAGACGTTACCGAAATGACGTTAACAGTAAAAGAACTAATACGTACTAAAAATATCACTTCTGGCAGGTAACAAAAATGGATAAAAAAAATTCGCAGATTTGAAAATTAAATTTAAAAAAGACAGAAGCTGCATATGAAAAATTTCATCAAAAGAAGCTTAAAGAAAAACAAATAAAGATAGATAAAAAATTATTTTCCAATATTATATTAAACCAAAAACTAACGTCAGAATATATTGGTATTTTGGCAGGTGCATCGAAAGAAACAGAGGAAGTCTCACAACTTAAGATTAAAAATCCATTGCTATCTTCTGGAATATGTTTTCTCTGTACTTATGGTTTTAGTATGCAAAATATGGGAACTAAATGCACGACTTGTAGAAGAACTTTTCATACAAACTGTATTTTAAGAAACAAATTACACATAAGTGGTAAAAATATAGTTAAATGCAAATCTTGTATGAAGATTGCTTGATTTTATAAATTTTTGTTTGCTACTGCAAATTTTGTTTGAATATTGCTTAATTTTATAAACTTTTGTCTTGCTACATTTATTTCAATAAATACTTTTCAATTAAACTAGTTGCATATTTATTAACACTGCATGAAAACCTAACAAGATCATTGCGGTAACATCCTCATCATTTCGATACAGAATGTCATTTCGGTAACGCACCTCATTCATGCAAAAGTATTAAAGTAATTATGAAGTATAGCAGAATTAAGGCAGTAATTAAATTCTTGCATATGAAAACTGTTAAAAACATTTGAAATTCTATTGAAAACTTCAAAATGTTTGCTGATACCAAAATAAACACATTGGTTTTCCTCAAAAATATGTATTATGCGACTTTATGGAAGAAAGGAAAGCAAATAACTGTAAATTGAAGCAACCTATAAAGTTGTAACAGAACTAATAGTCTTTGGTTAGAGTTTTAATGCATTTTATAATGATTTCCGCAATTCTTCTGATTTTGAGGTGGCTTGAAAGATACGTTACGGAATTGACGATTTTCCAAATATCTTTTTGAAAAACATATGTCCATGACTTTTAGAAGCAGTATCTTTCGTGGCCAATATAAAAATAATATACTTTGAGGTTCTGGCCAGCCAATCAGGCCAAAAAATACAGTGGGAAAGCACTTTTTTTTTTTAAATTTTTACAAGTGTAATTCTCCCGTTATGTGAGAATGAGCCTTAAACGTCAGAAAACCGAAGAGGCGGGTGCTGGGGTAACACAAACCAGCACCGCTACTAAGACCAAGATGCTGACATCAGCACCCGGGGTACACAGCACTGAGCAACTTTCGAGAGAGGGACCAAATGGTACTGCTCTTATGGAAGAACCCGGAAACAAATATAAAAAAGAAGCAAAAGAGCCGTACTTGCTGCCAGATACAAAGAGGCATCCATCGGAGCTAAGATAGTCATTGCGACTAAAAGGTATCAGGATAACAACTTACCAGAAAAGCAGACAGGGATCATCAAGACGCATCTAATGGATACAGTCGACGCAATCGGAGAAGGGGCAAAATTTGCTCTCATTGAGGCTAAGGATGTCTTAAAACCATGGCCCGAGACCACCTATGGAATCGAAGACCGTACAACACAAATTAAGGGTACATAACGCAGGTCTTTCCACAAAACTCTGGAAGGTGGTGGATACAAAGTTGAACCCTGAGGGACTACAAGTAATCATCACCATGGATGAGATATCCCGGAAGAAGATTCGGAAACTACAGTGTGCAGACTTTACCTCAACTTCAGCAGGGTCACCTTTAACATCCTGGGTAAAACGAAGAGAAAGGAGGAAGACAAGAAGAGGGAAGAACCTTTTCAGACGAAGCAGGTGGAAAAAGAAGTACCCAGAACCTTCATCACGACAACCCCAAGACGACTGAGCAACCATGGTTCTAAGCCTGCTACAAAAAAATTTGAACGAAAACGCTTAAGAAATAGAGAATCCTATAAACTAAAACCGTTTAATCTATACTTATTTCACACTATTAATTACAAACTAAATTACCTAATGCTGTATTTATTAAAAATAAAATATTTCCCTGCTCCAACTTAAAATAATCAAACCTGAAATAAACAAAGTAACACTGAAAATCACATGTCAACTTATCTAAATACGTATAAGGCCACAATAAAAAACCTGTTGAAGTTAAGAATTGTTTTATTCACAATCAATCAAAATGAACTTCATCGGAGTAAAGCTAGAACTTATTAATAAATTAACATCTTATTATATTTTAAATTCTGGACAAGTTCTTTAACGTTTATACCGTCCATTCGCTTTTCCAATTGCATTAAACCACCTGGACTGCCTTATCTTTCCTCACGTGTAAGTGTAATCGGAAAGATGATTGACCTCGTAATTCGGCTAACGATTTGGCATACAGAAAATTCGTATTTACCTGTTAAATTTTATGAACGAGGTTATGATTATTAACACACACCTAATTATTTATTGAGCACAGTATACATGGAGTTCTTTCTAGCTGGTTTGCTAATAATAAAATTATTTACAAAACTAAACAACTTTTAACTTACTGACAATTCTTTTGTATGCACTGAATTTCTTGCCGGAAATGTCGTAAATTATACGACCTTCGTGGAATGGTTATCACGACGTTTAAAGAAACCTAATTTACCGCTGACGGTTTTATACCTATATACGCCGTGAATCTTTCCACAGCAGACCTTAGGTATTTAGGTTTTGGAATACCGTTAGTATTTATCGGTACCTGATTCTGAATTACATTTGACTGTACTATTAAATTCGGACTGGCACCGATGCTAGTTGAGTTCTCCGTTCACTGAACTAGGTGTTGATCTGCTATTTTCCGGCTAGACCAGCCTAGCCGGTTTGCTGGTGGAAACAAAATGAACTCCCTGGCTTGGCTGTTGTCGACTCACATTCTGGCGGACTGGCTTATGGAACAAACTGGAAGACTTTTGTACACTTTATAGGAGAAATTGGTATTTTTTAAGCAACAACTAGAGTGTGCTTGCTCAGGGTCGATTTTTTGTGACCCTCCTGTATTTATAAATACTGTTTTGCTTAGCTCTCGGTTAGACGTAAGCTGCACAACACAAAAATAAAAGAATAAAAAAAACAGTAAAAATAAAAATTATACAAAGTCTCAATTGCAAAATGTAAAACCTCTTTAAATTAATGGTATTATTTAAGCTCTATAAAAACTGTAATAAAACCAGCAAAACTATAACCAAGTTGAAGTTGACATTGTGGTTCTCTTTAATTTGTAAGCATCTGCGAATAAAAAAAAAGTATTGCGTTCTGGTGTGGTTCTCATTACACTTTTACATCGAGGTTTTTTGGGGTAAATGCGCCAGCTTTACGAAAGTAGTTATTTCAAAAAGATATATTAGTCAGTTACATCCCAACATTCAGCTTCATGTTTTTACGGTATAGATAATTTCCTAACACAAAAGAAAACAATAAAATTGAATCATTACTCTGACATTCATTTCAGAGTTTTCCCTGTTTCATGTTTATTAGTGCTAACTCCATCTCGTATAATATCAGTTAAATATGCTTTCAAAGGCTGCAGCAGTGTTTGCATTGACGAAGATATCGCCAACATTAAAACTACATAATAATTTTGCATTTCAAAGGATTACGGAAACTCATTTTGCTTATGCGCCTTTGAAAGCTGTCGCACAGAAAGTTCTTTATATTCGCTCGCGTTTGCAGTATTATAGATAAGAGGCAAATTTAGAAAGGAAAGTCTTCTCAATTCGCTTCATCTATATTCTGAATATAGATGTGGAAGACGGCTGATGCCAGGGGTTGTAAGGCAAAGTACAAGGTACAACGTGAAGCTCCATAAATTTAGTAAGCGTTCGCGACCTAAAAGTTTCTGTTTGTAGTTGCAAAATTCGTCGAGCTTCGAAAATAAATAAATGTCTGCGAATAAACCAAATCAAAGAAATAACGTTCAAATATTTAATTATTTGCTTAAATTTGAAACACTGGAAGTTCCCACTCTGCACTTCAATTTGTTAGATACAAAGTCAATATTGATACAGATCGCGACTTTGCAAGGTACGAGTATATTACCAACTTTTATTCGGTGAATTTTATTGACTACACAGAACTCTTGGAAACCAAGCAAAAATAATGTTATATTTGCCTGTAACGTTTTATTTTATTTTTGAGTTACAATTTCTGTTAAGAGGTTTTTATTTGATGAATATCATTTTGTCAAACATTTTAAAACGATTTTTTTTAATAATGGGCATAAATTCTAATGTAGGATGTTTTGGTTAAATGTTAAAGACAAACGTCTTGTTTCAAATTTTACAGTATTTAGGATAGAAGATAAAATGTACCGGGCGAGCCACATAAAATGCATTAGAGAAGGCCTTGACCAGCGTGCTTTACGTCTTGGATATTATCACGAAACTGAAATGTGTCATGATCTAACGCATGGAAAAGCCCCTGACAAGCAGCTTACATCCTCATTCTAGGGGATCTACAAAATAATGAGAAACTCTAACTCATTGCTCCACTCGCAGCCAAACACCGCCGAGGGGGGCGTGGTAGTTTACAACAGGGAATTCCGGTTTATAGATTCGCGGACATGCTGTATACCAACCACCCTCTCTCTCCCTCTTTCTGCACAACATCCACGGTTCGTCTCACTTTCTTCCGATGCGATGAATAGAAAATCACCAATTCTGTAAATAGTTTATTAAAAGGTAAATCTTCGCTCTGCTATTAATAAAAGCACGGTGCTTTTTTGTATTGTCTAGACGTTGCTATGCAATTTGTTAACAGTGCTAGGCAACGGAATTACATATAAACACTACGTTTACAGATAAAAGGAAGCTTATTCTCAGAAGTCAAGTCGAACAAATCCGAAGCGACCCGGCTTCTACTAGAGCGAGGCAGAGCCTATACCAGGTCTCGGCGAAGATCCTCCAGCACTGCGAGCTCCTCCTCAAACGAAGTAGCTTACGCAACTTTCCGCAACTGCGGGCCAAGTCTAGTTTGACACAATTTGTTTATATACACCTTCTTCTTTGTTCGTACATATATTAACTGTTTGGTCAAGATTGACGTTATATTTAAAATACAAGTTTTACTTTCTTCGCTGTACGAAATATAGCTAGAGGAAGGTATTGTTATCGTCAAAATTTCTAAACTTTAGATTTTGACAGATATGCACGTTTTGGGGTGCGAAATTACCAAAAAACAAGGTTTGGCCATGGTGTCTGTGTGTGTGTCCGTATACACTTTAGAGCACAGACGCCTTAATCCAGAAAACCCAATTTAGGTTTAAAAGATTGATGATCTTTATCACACTGGGATAAACCGCAAAGTAGCGAGATTGGTCCATTAAACAAAAGGTGGTGGGGAGGGGTATTACATTTCAATATAGACGCTAAAGAATCTTAGATTTGTATACAACGCATGTCCAATAGCCAATCTGTGCAAGCACGATCTTCCTACCAACCCCGGTCACCCCCACCCTCGATTTTTTTTGTTTATCAAAATTTACGAGATTCGATTTCAAAATCAGCATGAACATCTTAAATGGTAATAGGAACCACCTGCCATTGATAAAATACCTATACAAGGTTTCTTTTTGGTAGTTTATGTGAACAGTTTAATTTAGTAATAATTGACAGAAAACGATCATTCACTTCCAAAAAATTTCTTTTCGGCTTTCAGCAAATGAACATTGTTTGCAATTAGAAAATACTAGATATCATAAAACTGTAAATTTCTCTGAAAAAATACGCGGGTAAGGAGGTGTGTCATACTTCAATTTAAACGTACTCGAGAAAGAAGCTTAGATTCGTATTCTACGGAATTCTTATAGCTGATCTGCGCAAGTGCAGTTTTCCTACCACCTATTTTCAAAAATATACTACGTATTTCGACTTCAAAATCAGTATCAAGATGTTAGATGGTAATAGGAACAGCGTTTTAATGAGAAAAGACCTATAGGTACTGGTCATTTACCTCAACTGTTTAATGTACCAATTGACAAAAAAGCGACTATCGTTCATTTTCAAAAAATCGATTTTCAAGTTTTAGCGGATGAATATTGTCTGCAGGTGCTCTCCTTTAATATAGACGCGCTCGGAAAAGAAGCTTAAATTTGTATTCCACACATTTCGGCTTTAACATCGGTATGCATATGTTAAATGATAATAGGAACAACCTTCGAGGAAAGTCCTAGAGACGGCTTCCTTTTGAATATATTTGCAAAAAATATATCTTTTACAAAACCTAATTTTGATTTTCCACCGATAAACATTGTTTGCAATTAGAAAATATCAGATATTATACAAACAGATTTTTGTCAAAACATAAGCAGCAAAGAATGGTGCTCTTCTTCACCATAGACGTATTAAAAAACAGAAGCTTACATGCATATTGCACGCATGTCGAATAGCCGTTCTGCGCAAGCGCAATCATCTTACAATCCTTCTAGCCACCTCCACCAACGATTTATTATGCTTTCAAAAATTATGAATTTCGACTTCGTCCGTACCAACATGTTTAATAACAATTGGAACAACTGCTCGTTAAAAAAACACATCTGGAGGTTTCCATTTGTTTGCTTATCCGAACAGTTACAGTAGATAATCGCCAAAAAAAACTACTATGGCCAAGTTATAAAATCGATTTAGAGATTTCGATATACATATATTCTAACTTATCTACTTATATGAAATCAGCGCATGCATTTTGAACCAATTACTCGTATTCCCAGGTCGTTTTTGTACACCTAGAAATTTTAATTTTCATTTGAACAATATTGTAAATAGGCCGCTGACAATTCTTGTTTTATTAATAGTTATTTGTGCAATTAGTGCGCGAAATGATACTTTAGCGCACAAGATAGAAATATCATTTGAGAGCGCTAAAGGCATTTCCCGCACGAGTTGCACACACTGTTTTTTCTACAGCTGTATTTCAATAAGAATAAAAGAAATCGAGGTAAATTTGTTAAGATTGTTTTTGTTTGGCTTAACATGGATATTAATTGTACATCGATTTTCTACACAGCCCTAATTTATAATATTAAAGAATATCTATAAATAACTTTCAACATTTTTATATTTTCAAAAATTCCGATATTTTCCCAGTTTAAATTTTCAAAATGTAAAAATAAATATTATTAGTAACATTCAAGATTTTAAAAATTTTGATTCTAATGTAATAGTTTAAAACACGGAAAAGGAAAGAACGCAGAGGGATTATGCGAGGAAAGTATCGTGGCGGTTGCCTGACAAATTTTGTAAAAATAAAATGTATTAAACCAATTCAAGGTGTTAAATTTGAGATTGATATTGACATTTTGTTTTCCGAGTACAGTTAAGACGTGACGCGATCTCCTGGGTATATCACTGGGTATATTTTACATTTACCCGTTTACTTTTCTGAAACTTATTTATTGTAAAATGACATATTTGTTGCACCAGACTACCATCTTTGCTGTCTGCGTACCGTTTATAAATACTCTCAGGTAAAAGGAAATATGTATTGTAAATAAAACAATTCTTAACTTCAACAGGTCTTTATTTTAGCCTTATACGTGTTTCAGCATGTTGACATGTCATTTTCAGAGACAAGATTAAAAGTAAACAGTTAGTGTTGCTATAGGAATAATAAATCTTCATAACTTAATCTTGGTTTTCTATATCCGCGTCGAGATGATCTGAGTTCTCATTCCAAAGCGTCCAATAATGGTGAATTTAAGAGATCAATTTGTTCATTCATTAAAGGTACAGATTTTAAATGTTTGTGAATTTCAAATGCTTCTAGTATATCCAACTTACGTTTATCTCACAAAAATGTAAAAATTTTATAGTGTTATTAGACGTCATTGAATGATTGTGTTCTAATAAGGGTTTAGCATAATTGTATTTATGTGGGTGTAACAACGTACGTGTTTTATGTACCTAACGTTTGTAATAGTTTGTCCTATATAAACCGAATTACAGTGCGAGCAATTTAATTTGTAAATGCCTGATTTTAGTACATTGTGTTTAAAATGTTATTTGCTGCTTTAAAAGTTATTTTACATTTATTTGTTTTGTTTATAATTTTGGTAATGTTTTCTGATATATTACCAAAATATTTATTTCGCGTATTTCGTTTTATTTGATGAAGTAGTTAGATAGATTTTCTGAATAGCTAATTTATATCTTTCTTTTTAATTAATGATTTAATAAGTTGAGTATTATAACTATTATTGTATGCAATTTGTTTAATAATCGAAATTTCTCTATTATAACTAATTTTACCTAAAAGAACCGTTAAAGCCCTATGTATCATGAACTTGTAAGCTGCTAATTTACATGTTTTATAATGACAATAATCGTGTGGTATTGCAATGTCTGTTTGTGAAGGTTTTATATAAACGGAATATTTAAGGTTATTATTTAAACTAATTTTTATGTTTAAATCTTAAAAGTTAATAGACCAAAATTATAAACAAAAGAAATAAATGTAAAATAACTTTTAAAATAGCAAATTAAACACTTTGTTAAATGCTAATTAAAAAACAGACAATTTACTACAATCAGGCATTTACAAATTAACTTGCTCGCACTGTAATTCGGTTTATATACGACATACAATTAGAAACTTTGATATTAGGTACAGGAAACACGTACGTTGTTACACATATGCTAAACACATATTAGAACACAATCGTTCAATGGCATCTATAAACATTATAAAAACTTTACATTTTTGTGATGATAAACGTAAGTCAGATATACTAGAAGCATTTTAAATTTACAAACTTTTAAAATCTGTATCTTTGATAAATGAGCAAATTGATCTCTTCAATTCACCGATATTGGACGTTTTGGAATGAGAAATCAAGTCCTGTAGACGCAGATATAGGAAAGCAAGATCAAGTTATGGAAATTTATGGTTCTTATAGCAACACCAACTAAAATAAAGACCTGTTGAAGTTAAGAATTGTTTTATTTACAATAAATTAAAATGAACTTCAACGAAGTGAAGCTCAAACTTATAAATAAAACTTGAAATATTGATTGTTGATGTCGCTTGATGTGAATTACACAACAATTCCGAAATTGCCCAGTAAACTTAATAATACGGGAAGTCAAACAAGCACAAGAGAATTGAAAACGACATTCTATCCATGTTTACTTTTTATTCGAAACTCTTGTTTCTCGTACAGCGAAAAATAAAGTTAACCGAGCACTGAACAATTCTGTATCTGCCAGGTCATCTCAGTTTACTTGCATCAAAGACCATTTTGTGTCCAATAAATCGTTTATTTCAGTCGAGTAGACCTATAATACACAACCTCTAATTTAAGCTACCTGCTTTGATCTCTTTCATTAATAGCATTTTATCTTTTTGAACATCAACTAGCAGCAACAAATTGAACACGATCGCGCGCGTTTTACTAGAAGGTGCATTCTACTATGCAACCATATAATTTTCAAACCTATTCTTATGGAAAATCAATTTGCCTCGAGCATTATTACACATTTCAAATTGATGGATATAAATTTTAAAGGCTATTATTACGTTAGGGTGAAAATTTATAAATTATGATTGATGGTGTAAAGGATGCTTCTTTTGTAGATTTTTGGTTAAAATGTTGCTTGTCGGTCATACAGAAAAATATTAATTTTGCAAGGAACGCAACAGCAGCCGTTTCCTTTTTACGCAAGTATTGATCAACTGCTATAGTGAACAAGTAGATCGTGGGGTAGATATTCTTGGACATCCTCGAACGTATTTTCATTGAATTCCAGTTACAAAACCTTACGGCACGCATATTAAAGCGTCCGAAAAGTAATTTACGGTGTATAAATCTTTCAGATAAAAATTGTAATGACACGGAGATTTGTTAGTAGCGTTCGCCCATTGGTTTGTTTATAAAACAGGGCGTGTAATAAATAAAGCGTGCAAAGTACTTAATAAACTTTTTGTGTGTTCTGATGTGTCGGTATAAATCTGAATCGGCTTAAGTAAGTACAAACATGACAAAGAAAACACGAAAGGACACTGAATCACTTCTTGGCACACGACTCACGAGCGCATTCAAGGAATACTTGCAGAAGCGACTACCTCACATTGCAGTGTATCCACTTTTGCCTGCAGAAATAGCACGGGTCCGTGAAGTTGGCAGGTCAATGAAAGCACTAACGACAGCTATTGCGCCAATCGTTAGTGCTTCGTTAGTGCTCTTTAGTGCCCTACCAAGAAAACCAGCAAACCATCACATTTTCGAGTAATTAAAAAAACAAAATCGCCTGCCAGCTTCACGCTTAGCAGGCACACTTTGAGCACTAACAAAAAAAATGTTGCCAATCGTTAGTGCTTCGTTAGTACTCTTTAGTGCTCTAATTAAAATATCAGCAAACAAACACATACGTGAGTAATTAAAGAAAATTAGTTGCCTGCCAACTTCACGCTCAGCAGGCACACATTAAGCACTAACGAAAAAATTGTAGCCAATCATTAGTGCTTTGTTAGTGTTCTTTAGTGCTTTGAATAATAAACCAGCAAACCAACACATGTCCGAGAAATTAAAGAAAAACCGTCTTGACTGGAAACTTTACGCTACGCAGGCAGGTATGCTAAAACTTATGGTTTCTATAGACAGTATGTCATCGTCGTCTGTGCGTAGCATAATTAAATTCTAACGCGTTGTATATTATTTATTACCGTTTGGTTTTTATCAAGAACTAGAGGCAAATACCTTTAAAGTAATTAATCTGTGTCTGAATCTGTGGTTCAATTATTACTGCATATTCGACGTCCACTTGATTTATTATTAATGCTGCTTGGAGTCTTTTACAATCATCTTTTTTTTAAGAGAAACCCCAAAAAGTGGCACGTTCTCATATTCGATATTAGTTTTATAGAAACCGGCGAGAAACGTTAGTTAACTGCATAATTTTTAATGCGTTCTTATACTACATATTATGCTACACTATTACGCGGCTTAAAAATGCCGGCATCGTGTCTACAGGAACTATACCTGGATTCAATTATGTAATTGTAAAGATAAATATGTAAATCTTTTACAGGAAAACACTTTTTATTAGTATACTCTACGTTATAAAGTTTCAATAGTACAGTATTCCTTTCTTGTTGTCAGCTAAACAATAAAGCTTTTATAACTAATTGGTGGTTGAGGTACTGCTGCTGTAAACAAAAAAAAACATTTTAAAGTTTTGTTTAACATCAAACAACATTTTAGCAATATTTGTTAAATTTTAGCTTTGTTATATTTGGCTAATGATGTCATCGATTTTTTTAGTGGAAAAAATTATTAATATACTTCTTTTTGTAGTTCTTGAATTTTTCATGATTCCCAAAATACAAAGATCGCCGCAAATACTTAGTGCCATACCCCATCATAAAAATTATTTTAGCATAGCTTTACTGTTTTGAGATTATGTTGCAGTCATCAATATTTTTAAATAGCATGATATATATTTTGTTACATTTTGTGATACAAAGCTTTCTACTTTTTCAATCATATAAAAAACGTTTGAAGAAAATGTGAAAAACGTTTCAGTCAAGTTCTCTATGAATTGTAATAACACGAAAACGGGGCGACAGAAACAATGAAAAATAGAAAATTAACTTGACACTCACGATGCGTTATTGTTTCCATATATTCATTGTTTCTCTCTCTCCTTATTATATATATTATATTATATATTATATTCGTTTTATTACGATTCACGGAGAACTGAATGAAAAAGTTTTTTGCATTGCAATTTTTTTTTCATTTAACGATTTGAAAAGAAGAAGGCGCTCTACCGAATCTAGGAAAAAAAGTCTCCGTAAAAAAGTCCCCTGGAAAGAAAGGCTCCAGAAAAAAGTCCGCGAAAAAAGTCTCCTGGAAAAAAGTCCCCTGGAAAGGAAGTCTCCGGATTAAAGTCTCTTGGAAAAAAGTCCCCGGAAAAAAGTTACAGAAAAAAGTTTATCTTATATTTAGATAAACTTATTTTATATTTAAAACGTTTCTGTGTTTTTATGAGTTTTGCTTTTTTTTGAAGTTTTTCAGGTTTTTTCCCTAGAGACTTTTATTCCGTTTTTTTTCTGTAACTTTTTTCCGGGGACTTTTTTCCAAGAGACTTTAATCCGGAGACTTCCTTTCCAGGGGACTTTTTTCCAGGAGACTTTTTTCGCGGACTTTTTTCTGGAGCCTTTCTTTCCAGGGGACTTTTTTACGGAGACTTTTTTTCCTAGATTCGGTAGAGCGCCTTCTTCTTTTCAAATCGTTAAATGAAAAAAAAATTGCAATGCAAAAAACTTTTTCATTCAGTTCTCCGTGAATCGTAATAAAACGAATATAATATATAATATAACATATATAATAAGAAGAGAGAGAAACAATGAATATATGGAAACAAAAAAGCATCGTGAGTGTCAAGTTAATTTTCTATTTTTCATTGTTTCTGTCGCCCCGTTTTCGTGTTATTACAATTCATAGAGAACTTGACTGAAACGTTTTTCACATTTTCTTCAAACGTTTTTTATATGATTGAAAAAGTAGAAAGCTTTGTATCACAAAATGTAACAAAATATATATCATGCTATTTAAAAATATTGATGACTGCAACATAATCTCAAAACAGTAAAGCTATGCTAAAATAATTTTTATGATGGGGTATGGCACTAAGTATTTGCGGCGATCTTTGTATTTTGGGAATCATGAAAAATTCAAGAACTACAAAAAGAAGTATATTAATAATTTTTTCCACTAAAAAAATCGATGACATCATTAGCCAAATATAACAAAGCTAAAATTTAACAAATATTGCTAAAATGTTGTTTGATGTTAAACAAAACTTTAAAATGTTTTTTTTTGTTTACAGCAGCAGTACATCAACCACCAATTAGTTATAAAAGCTTTATTGTTTAGCTGACAACAAGAAAGGAATACTGTACTATTGAAACTTTATAACGTAGAGTATACTAATAAAAAGTGTTTTCCTGTAAAAGATTTACATATTTATCTTTACAATTACATAATTGAATCCAGGTATAGTTCCTGTAGACACGATGCCGGCATTTTTAAGCCGCGTAATAGTGTAGCATAATATGTAGTATAAGAACGCATTAAAAATTATGCAGTTAACTAACGTTTCTCGCCGGTTTCTATAAAACTAATATCGAATATGAGAACGTGCCACTTTTTGGGGTTTCTCTTAAAAAAAAGATGATTGTAAAAGACTCCAAGCAGCATTAATAATAAATCAAGTGGACGTCGAATATGCAGTAATAATTGAACCACAGATTCAGACACAGATTAATTACTTTAAAGGTATTTGCCTCTAGTTCTTGATAAAAACCAAACGGTAATAAATAATATACAACGCGTTAGATATTAATTATGCTACGCACAGACGACGATGACATACTGTCTATAGAAACCATAAGTTTTAGCATACCTGCCTGCGTAGCGTAAAGTTGCCAGTCAAGACGGTTTTTCTTTAATTTCTCGGACATGTGTTGGTTTGCTGGTTTATTATTCAAAGCACTAAAGAACACTAACAAAGCACTAATGATTGGCTACAATTTTTTCGTTAGTGCTTAATGTGTGCCTGCTGAGCGTGAAGTTGGCAGGCAACTAATTTTCTTTAATTACTCACGTATGTGTTTGTTTGCTGATATTTTAATTAGAGCACTAAAGAGTACTAACGAAGCACTAACGATTGGCAACATTTTTTTTGTTAGTGCTCAAAGTGTGCCTGCTAAGCGTGAAGCTGGCAGGCGATTTTGTTTTTTTAATTACTCGAAAATGTGATGGTTTGCTGGTTTTCTTGGTAGGGCACTAAAGAGCACTAACGAAGCACTAACGATTGGCGCAATAGCTGTCGTTAGTGCTTTCATTGACCTGCCAACTTCACGGACCCAAATAGCACTGCCCATTAAATAACTGCGATGGTTCGTCCGTCTTTCACAAGTCACCGCATTCAAATAAAGCTGCAGTCATTTTAAGCACAATTTGTTGTACAGCACTCAATGTACGTCAACGCAACTGATTCAAAGGCGTCTTTTGATATAGGCGGACCACCAACAGAATTTTCTTTGATTTTATCCCTTTAAAAATTACTAACTGTGAATGTAAATGTAGTGCAACAAAACAAAACCTTTAACTAATTATGTCGATGGAAGTTATCATTTTGATAGGTCGACTTGATCTTCTCTAGTTGACCATAAAACCACGAAACATTCAACACCAATCTTATGACAAAATCAGATATCCCCTTGAAGCATTATTAAACCTTCGTAAGTATAAACTTTAAACAAGATGTAATCTTTAATGTTCAGGATCAAGCTGTATTTTCGAACGTTTTTGTTATTTCTCCAAACGGAAACACACTTTATTGCCAAAACGTATGTACCATCGAGAATAATTGAAAGTTTACGCTTAACACCGATTTCTACATAAGTTTACTAGATACACGACTCTAGATTAATAACAATCGAATAAGTGAAGCCGGGCGGCCATTTTATAGGAGGTCAGAATGCTAAATTAACCTGCACTGTAGCGTATCTTGCATTCTGTGCGATACTTGCGAGGAATATGAAAATGCACATGGCATTGTCTCATTTCTAAAACTTGGAACACTGGTTCTAGGTTGTTGTGAATAATTTTTGGTTGTAAAGAACTGCTGCAAAGATCCATATCGTGGGTAGGTTCTATTTCTATGGAGGATACGGACCAAAGAAAGCGGCTAGCTTTATCACTACCAGAAGGCAGACGAAAAAGAGGCAAAGTTAAAATGGAGAAATGGGGTAGATAACGACCAGTGTTTAGGCAGGCAGGGCCCACAAATAACTATGGCTCAAACTTCTAGAGCAAATGCTTGTAAAGGCAGACAATCTACAGGTCGGTCCTTACCTGATTATGCTGGGTGTAATCCCTAAATTCCGAAAGTAAATTGTAATATCGGAAATATGAAATATTTATCTGTACGTTTAATTGGCCTATAATTGACGAAAAAAAGCAACTTTAATGACGATTTTCTAAAAATAGCTACTTTTAGCAACCCATCTCCACAAAAGTTACTTTTAGTTTTAAAAAAAGCAGCCACTGAGAGCCTTGGTTACACTATGACATCGGCCAGTCTATTGCTACGGTAATAACGCTTTTGTTAAATAACAACATTGCTAAAAATCACAAAAATCTCCACCGATTGTGTTATACAATTAAATTGAAAACTTCTTCCAGCATTCCAATGCAATATAGAAAAAAATATTGCAAAACAGCATTCGAAGATCTCAGGATGTTAATTTCAATTTTGTCATATCTATGATAACACTCCAAAAATGTTTTTGAAGATCCCGTTCCACTACATCTAGAAATAGCCAAAACCTGTACTATTCAAGTGTTCTTAATAATGCCTATACAGGGTGTGTCTTAGACTTCACTCTCCAGGTCTATTAATATCTCGATTATTTTTGAAGAAACGATGTATTCGTAAATAGGATGAAATTCTCTACAAGATGGCGGTAAATTATCGGAGATATCTTCGTATAGGCCAGACGGGCCACATTCAACTTTTTTTTTCATACTTACACAGAAAAAAATAATGTATTCATTTAAGCTTAATATGCTCGACTAAAGCTTAGCGTATGCTTATATATATACGCAAAGAAATATATTCTTTATTGTAGATGACCATTTCGTCAAATAACTTACTTAATTTAAGAATGTACTTTCTTGAACCAAAAGTAGTTTTACTTTCAATACAGTGTTTGAAAATTTCTTAATTCAAAACATATTTGGTGGCTTGTTTCAAAATTACTAAAATATGGTACCTTTAAAATATTTGTTTTTCTGAATCAAGTAATTCGTTTCTTAGTGTAATAGAATCCATAATATATATAATTTTAAAATGAGTTTATTATTTCTTTAAATAAGAATTTATTGGTTTTAGAAAAAGAATATGGCTCAAACTAATCACAAAATAAGAATACGATAGTCTTAAAGTAAAATCGGCGTTTACTTAAAATAAAACAAATACAGCCTTCAATAAAGCATATATTAACTATAATATTTATACATTATTTATAAAATATTGTGTTAAAAACTATAATAAAGAATGAATATACAGGGTGTTTCAAATTCGAGTCCCGCCATGGGGATCACGCTTATTTGAACAGATAGAAAGTTGGTTAAAATGAGGCAAAATTGCGAAATTTTATGGTCATTAATAATCTAAAAAGAAATTTGAACTATCTCGCTTAGTTTCTGAAATTCAAATTGTAATAAATTTTAGTGTAAAATTTTCTGTTTTTAATTGTTTTAGCATCAAATAAAAACGGAATCATGAAGTCTGGTTTCATTATTGTAACGAAAAACCAATCATTTTTCTGATATGCCCAAACAAAAGTAGTCGTCGTCGTATTTAAAAAATGATCCCGATGATGCCTTGCAAAATTCAAAACGTTGTATCGAATTTCTGGTTATTTACTGCATGATATTCAGGATAAAAAGTTGCATTGAGAATGTTTTTACCAATTTCTAAAATTCTCACAAAAAATAAGTGAGCTACGTATAAAAATCTAAATCCAGTTGTTGGCAGTTATTTCAAAAACTAAGCGAGATAGCTCAAATTTCTTTTCAGATTATTAATGAGCATTAAGTTTCTCAACATTGTCTCAATTTAACCAACTCTCTATCTCTTCAAATAAGCGAGATCCCCATGGTGGGGCACGAATTTGAAACACCCTTGTGTTAAACGACGTGCAGATACACTTTAATAACGTTTTAAGAGACCTGTCAAATAAAATGTAATTAAGAAATTAAAAACTTACTGCTTAACGTGATAGTTGAACAAATGTTTCATTAAAATATCCACTAAATGATTTCGCCTTGTATTATCCAGCATTTGGTTAACTTTATAATAATTTAGAATACTGTTGCCAAATGGAGATGTTTGTAACAGTGTATTTAAATCAAAATCGGAAAAAACTGGTGTACATTGAAAAAACTGTTCCAAGGAGTAAAAAAAAGTAGCCCTGCTTATGAGGGGCACCACAACTTCAGATACAGTGGACTCCGAGCTGGCATTGGAGGATGATGCATCATCCAGAGGAATTAAAACATCACCTTCTTGAACTTGATACTCTTGCCACTGCAGAGAAATTTTGAAATAAAAATTATATTGTTTTTGCAGCAGGTATAACTAATTTAAACAAGTACTAATTTCACAATTAAATTTATTATTATCTTACTTGAGAATTGTGGCTGGGGCCGGCGTTTTCACTAGTAGTTTCGTATTTATCTTCAACACTGCAGTTGTTTCCAAGACATGACTTCAATTTTTCACGAAATCTTACTCTGATTCCTATATTTGGAATCAGTTCCCGTAATAAATCATTGTCTAGTTTGAGCAACAACTCGTTTGTAATGCTTTGTCCTTAAATAATAGAGTCAGTGATAAAATTCGTTGATGCATATGTAAACAAAACAATGAGTAGGCAATCTTGTTCATTAAATTGCAATCGCAATGAACAAGTACACCCAATAATTTAATTAACACAGTCGCACAAATCCATATTCCACCATCAGAAATATTAACTGGCGCGGCGCCGTTTTCAAATGATCTAATTCTGCATTACGCACGCGTATTTTGTCGTTATATTAAATGCAAGAATATGGATTCTTGGTTTTAGTAAGTAATATTACTTAGTTTTGGTTTAAAGAAACCGTTTCTTTAAACAGCATTTCTTTAACCCAAGACTTTAAATAACCCTTTTTCTAGATTATATCTTACCCATTTAAGTAAACTAGAATCTCTTCAACCGAATGTATAATGTTATCGAACTAATTTTACATATTTTCTTAAAATAAGAAAATATTTTAAGAAAAGCATTTGCTCGATTTAAGCATATAGCGTTTCTTGATTACATAAAATAAGTTTAAAATAAAAAAATATAATATTGTTTCTAGAAAATATCTTTAAGAATTAATTTACTTTTTAAAAAAAAGTAGTTTTTTCTGTGTAATAAGCTAAATTGAAGTGATTTTTTTTAAGTTGCAAGTCAGTTTTGCTTTAAGAATATTCAATACTATAAAGCTTGGCTCTTTGCATCACAGTTACTGCAGGGTTAAACAAAATTACACTTATGCCAATGCATTGATACTGATCAGAGCGCGGATTTCAAGTTTATGCACTATTATTGCACGCAAATGAAAATCCTTTTGTATCTCTACCATTCATGAAAAATGTAATCATTTGACACCACTTTTATTTTGCTTATTTTCGCTGTTTTGCTTATTTTGCTCCTTAAACCGCTTATATGCGCTTATTTTAGCTTTTATACAGCTAGTTGTTTTTTTTATAAAGAATTTAACATTTCAATTTTTCGTTTGAAAAATGTAATGTTAACACATTAATTAATGTACTATTTTCCGGTTAAACAACTCAGCGAATAATTTACCGAATTTGTACACTACATTCTACCAATCCTCTGCTAGACCAAAGAGAAACAAATCGCGCGCTCGAGAAATCTCCAAGTTCTGTGTTCTATCGAAAGCCACACACAATAGTCTATCGCGTTTTTGTAAAAAGGCTAAAACATTATTTCGTCTTTTGTTAACGTCAGTAATACCACAGATAAGGTTAAGACTACAGATATACGACCCTTTATACAAAATGTCCGCTCATATTTGGAGACGAAATTAGCGTTAGTTTGGCTACAACGCACCAGACTAATTTTAGGGCGCTGCTATCGCTATTTGTTTATTACTGTTGAAATGTGTTGGAAACTGTTTTATCGGGGATTTGAGTGCATCTGTCACATCATGAATATAATTTAAGTAGAATTGGCTTCAATATTAATTATTTACGAAAAATTGCGATTTGACAATTAAACATGGCAGATGGCTGTCTAACTTTTGGTTTGAATTTGTGCTAAGTAACCTGTTCAATTACAGTCATCTGTGACTTAATTATAAATTGTCATTGTAGCGCCATCTTTTTGCAGATTATTAATCATATAAAACAAGCTGCCGATAGATCACATATTTACCGTATATCTGTAGTGTTAACCTTATCTGTGGTAATACGGAGCATTCCATTGTGTTGTGGTGTTTTGTGAATAATTTTAATTTGAAATTATAAAATGCCTAAAGTGAAGGATAAATCCGTACCGGAAATTTAGCATAAAGATTTTCCTGAATTGGTTATTGAATATCTTGCAGAAGCTGCGTAAGTTACGCCTTTTGTAATATTTCTTTTTTAGCTGATTTAAAAAATGTCTGTCGTTTTCCATGGTTTGAACGGCAAGGAAGCTTATATTAAAGTATATTTTTATTTGTTGTTAATTACATTTGCAGCAATACCTTATTCTTATGCAAACCAGAAAAAATTGCTTTTTTTTATTTTGCTTATTTTGTGATTTTTCCTGTTTTTTTTCTGATTTATCAAGCTTATTATAAGCGCTTATTTTCAAAAACTAAATGATTATAAATCCGCGCTCTGAAAATGATATTTCTGGAGCTGGTATTTGGATATCACTTAGTTTGGAAAGTCAATTGCTAATTAAATAATAACCTAACCATATTAAAAATGTAGCAATTCTTTTGAATTCTAACTTCAAAACAGCGCCATAACGCTAATATAAGCAAGATGTACGGCAAAACTGAAGAAGTGGACAGGCATTTTATGACAGGAAGACATAAAATCGATGACCACATCGAGAGCTGTTTTATATCCCAATGTCTTGGTGAAAGCTCTTTGAGTGGTGTTTCGACGAAATGTGTCAAATTTTTCGGACGATTTACGTTGTTTTCTTATTTATCTGTTTTGTTACTCAATTTAATAAAACTTCACTGTTGTGTTCTGTGTCCATAGTAGCTGTAATGTAAAAATTACAGTTCACAGAGAAATGAACCACACGCAAGTGTAAGAAACAAGCGCACGATTTTTGTCGCATCTACTAGAAATATTTCTACTAAAATTATATCATATGAGATTCCACGTTATGCTTCTGATTTTCTTGTTACCATTAACTATTCTACATTCACATGGTATAAATAGACCAAGTTTAGTTTTGTTAAGTCAAATCCTGGCAGAGTAACAGCGGATGTTCTGCTCTGCACTCAATAAAAATAAAATGTAGCTAATTTGTCATCTGTGCTTGTGCATGTTGTTGCCGGCGGTCAGTGTCCCAACGAGGTACGCCTCTCATTAATATTGTGGCAGTGACGTCGAGTTTGCATATTTCTCTAATACGAAGCGACACTAGTGAAAATGTTTTGCCCAATTTGTTTATTTAATCTATACGTGTGTTGGAGAAAAAAAAGTATTTAATTATTAAAATTATTTACAGTTTGCGTAATATTATCAATATGTGTTATTAAACATCACTGATTAAAGTATATAATAAAATATTTTTTATTATACCTGAATCATAATCTCTGTTTTTGAAACTAAAATGCGTGCAAAATCAGACCTTTAAAGCACTAGTGCTTTAAAGTTGCCTAGGTAGCAACAAATTCACCTACAAATTTTGAACAATGATAAATACACAGGTAATCAGAACTAATCTTTATTTACTTAAATAAATATGAAACGTACAATTGGTGTTGTTTGAAATTTGTAAACCAGAAGCTTTAATCAGCTCATTGTTAGTTTTCGTTCATTTTGTAATTCACGAACACAAAGTCGAAACAAACTTCACAAATCAACAAATTTATAATAAATATACATAGCAACGAAACAACAACAATTGCTAACCGTTTCTGTATCAACGATTAATGACACAAATTACTTCGAAAAAGGGATTTTAATTTCCTTTTTTTGTTATAATTTTCAGATTGTAGTGCAGGTATGAGTAGTGGCGGTAGCTCAAGAGTGGTGGCGGTAGCTCAGAGGTTAAGCGCTCAGTCTCTAACGCTGAAGGTCTAGGGTTCGATTCCCCGCCGAAGCCATGCAGCAATAAAAATCTATGCCGAAACCCGCCACTCACATTCCCCAATCCGGTGTAGGCAGCCGTGGGGTCTTAATGCCTGAAACCTTCTCTGGAATTTAGTCGTTCGGATTCGACGTTAAACTGTAGGTCCCCCGTACTACACCTTAGCGCTAAGGAGAGTACGTGGCAGAGAAGAGTGCCGGTGTCCAGCAGTGGGACGTAAAGGCTGATTACGAACAGTGGAGGTATAATAATAAAAAGAAATATAATACACGTGTATAAGAGCCTTTAAAGCACTGCTCCGTTTAAAGGCACTCGGCTTCGCCTCGTGCTTTTAAACCCGTCGCGGCTTGCTTATACAATTGTGTTATAATATACTATTTTATACTTTGACTAGATGCAAGCTAACTTGGAAAGTGGAATGATACGAAATAATGTCTGTAAAAATTTTGGGCCAATCATTTAAATCATTATAATGTATGATTGTTTGTATAATTTCATTAAAAAACCCGTCGGCCCACCGCTAGGAGACCTTCCTTGCATTTAAGTAATTTTTGAAAATATTTAAAATTATTTCAAAAATATTGACAATTTTATGGAGGTTTCGAATATTTTTAAAATCCTCGAAAACATTTCGATCATATTTTATACACGATGTTTTTAAAAATTTATAAATATTTTTAAACACAAATTTTCATGAGTATCTGTATATAAAATACTTAATCACTTTAACAATTTCTATTTATTTAAACCTTATACGTATTTCAGCATGTTAACATGCCATTGTCAAAGGTTATATGAAGGTAAACAGTTAGCGTTGTTATAGCAATAGAACTTTTTTACTTATCTTGGTAATCGTCTGCAGATGACTTGATTTCTTATTCCAAAATGTCCAGTAGAGGAGAATTTAACAGATCAATTTGCTCATTCATTAACGGTACAGTTTTTAAATGTTTGTGAATTTCAAAAGCTTCTAGTATATCTAATTTACGTTTATCATCACAAAAGTGTAAACATTTTATGGTGTTATTAGATGTCATTGAATGATTTTGCTCTAGTAAGTGTTTAGCGTAGTTGGATTTATGTGGGTGTTTGTATTTGTAACAACGTACGTGTTCTTTATACCTAATATCAAAATTTCTAATAGTCTGGCCTATATAAACCGAATTACAATGCGAGCAATTTAATTTGTAAATGCCTGATTTTAACAAATCGTCTGTTTTTGATTTTGCATTAAACAAAGTATTTAAGATGTTCCTAGTTGTTTTAAAGCTTACTTTATATTTATTTGTTTTGTTTATAATTTTAGCAATTTGTTCTGATTTCTCACCAAAATATGGGATCGAAGCATATTTAATTGTATCGAACGAAGTTAGGATATTCGGATAAATTTTTTGAATGGCTAATTTATAATCTTTTTCTTTAATTAATGTATCAATAAGTTTAGTATTATAACCATTACTGTATGCAATTTGTTTAATAATTGAAATTTCTCTATTATAATTAATTTCATCTAAAGGGACCGTCAAAGCCCTATGTATCAGGGACCTGTATGCTGCTAATTTATGTGTTTTATGGTGACAAGAATCGTGTGGTATTGTAATGTCTGTTTGTGTAGGTTTTCTATAAACTGAGTACTCAAATTTATTTGTTGAATTAATTTTTATGTTTAAATCTAAAAAGTTAATGGACTTATTTTGTTCAGTTTCTAGTGTAAATTTTATGTTTGGGTGCAAGCTGTTAATAAAAATTAAAAATTCATTAATTAAATCAAATGAACTATTAAAACAAGCTAAAATGTCATCAACATAACGAAACCAAAATATAACTTTCTCAGATTGATTTGATTCGAATATTTGATCTTCTAGATTTTCCATAAATATGTTAGCTAAAAGAGGTGAAATTGGACTTCCCATGGGTAAACCATCTTTTTGGAAATAAATTTTATTATTAAAAGTAAAATAATTTTGATTGGTGCAAAGTTCAAATAATTGAATCAACTCAGTCCGTTTTATTAACTCAACATTTTTGTTAATAAGAATATCATTTAACAAAGGAATACACTCTTGAGGAGGTATTTGGGAAAACATATTAGTAACATCAAAACTAACTAGCTTGCTTTGTGGTGGTAAATGTAAGTTAGACAACTTTTTGATTAATTCGGAAGAATTTTTAACTGAATATTTTGGTTTATAATCAAAACTGGTAACTATATTATTTAGTATTTTTGCTAGCATATGGTTGGGTGCATTTATGTATGATACTACTGGTCTAATGGGCATGTTGGGTTTGTGTATTTTTAATAAACCGTATAGTTTTGGTGGTTGTGGATTTGGATTTATTATTTGTCTTTTTTGATAATCTGTTAAACAAACCTGGCAATTTTCTAATGTTTGTTTTAATTCTTTTTGATAATTTTTGGTAGGATTACTAGTTAAAGTTTTTAAGTTTGAATTGGTTATGAAATCATTAATTTTTTGTAAGTAAATGTCATTGGGTAATATAACTAATGTGTTTCCTTTATCAGCCTTGACAGAAATCAGATTATTTACTGAAATTTTTTCTTTAATCGATTTAAGTAATAAATTATTTTGATTATTTATTTTATTTTTTGATTTATTGGTATTTATTGACATCTCTTTTAATAAATTAGCAATTTGAAATTTTGCATATAGGAAATGTCTTTCTTTAAGAATCAGTTCAGAATTGACTGCTAAAATTTCTTTAATATTATTGGTAAATTTTGGAAAAGGGGCAAACTTAAAACCCTTATTTAGGAATTTTATCTGTTGGTCATTGAAATCTGTGTTTGATAAATTTAGAAAACGAGGATGAAAATTTATTATTGTGTCAGGTTTTGTGTGTGGTTGAAGTGCACGTGTGTGTTGTTCTAATCTCGAAAGTTTATTTTTCTGTATTGTGTATTTTTTAAATTTTATTCTACTAACTAATTCTCTAATGTCATTGTCAAATACGTCAAACTCAATTGGATGTAATTTGTGAATTAGTTCTGTGTAAAGTACCTTTAAATAAATGTGCAAATTGTCTCTAATTCTAAACCATCTTTTTGATTCTTCTTTCAACCATCTTTGTTTAGCATTTCTGATTATCTTCTCAGTTATGCTGTTCTTGGTTTTGGTGGAGATATTAATGTAGTTTGGAATGAGCTTCTTTTTCTGACATTGTTGATTAAACCAAACGTTCTGTGTTGCTACACCATGTTTGATCATGATCTTCTTGTACATTTTAGCTTGTTCTTCTAACGAAGATGACATCACTTTATTTATCAATTCCAGCTTTACTTCGTTAAAGTCCATATTTAATGAGTATCTGTATATAAAATACTTAATCACTTTAACAATTTCTATTTATTTAAACCTTATACGTATTTCAGCATGTTAACATGCCATTGTCAAAGGTTATATGAAGGTAAACAGTTAGCGTTGTTATAGCAATAGAACTTTTTTACTTATCTTGGTAATCGTCTGCAGATGACTTGATTTCTTATTCCAAAATGTCCAGTAGAGGAGAATTTAACAGATCAATTTGCTCATTCATTAACGGTACAGTTTTTAAATGTTTGTGAATTTCAAAAGCTTCTAGTAAAAAAACTGTACCGTTAATGAATGAGCAAATTGATCTGTTAAATTCTCCTCTACTGGACATTTTGGAATAAGAAATCAAGTCATCTGCAGACGATTACCAAGATAAGTAAAAAAGTTCTATTGCTATAACAACGCTAACTGTTTACCTTCATATAACCTTTGACAATGGCATGTTAACATGCTGAAATACGTATAAGGTTTAAATAAATAGAAATTGTTAAAGTGATTAAGTATTTTATATACAGATACTCATTAAATATGGACTTTAACGAAGTAAAGCTGGAATTGATAAATAAAGTGATGTCATCTTCGTTAGAAGAACAAGCTAAAATGTACAAGAAGATCATGATCAAACATGGTGTAGCAACACAGAACGTTTGGTTTAATCAACAATGTCAGAAAAAGAAGCTCATTCCAAACTACATTAATATCTCCACCAAAACCAAGAACAGCATAACTGAGAAGATAATCAGAAATGCTAAACAAAGATGGTTGAAAGAAGAATCAAAAAGATGGTTTAGAATTAGAGACAATTTGCACATTTATTTAAAGGTACTTTACACAGAACTAATTCACAAATTACATCCAATTGAGTTTGACGTATTTGACAATGACATTAGAGAATTAGTTAGTAGAATAAAATTTAAAAAATACACAATACAGAAAAATAAACTTTCGAGATTAGAACAACACACACGTGCACTTCAACCACACACAAAACCTGACACAATAATAAATTTTCATCCTCGTTTTCTAAATTTATCAAACACAGATTTCAATGACCAACAGATAAAATTCCTAAATAAGGGTTTTAAGTTTGCCCCTTTTCCAAAATTTACCAATAATATTAAAGAAATTTTAGCAGTCAATTCTGAACTGATTCTTAAAGAAAGACATTTCCTATATGCAAAATTTCAAATTGCTAATTTATTAAAAGAGATGTCAATAAATACCAATAAATCAAAAAATAAAATAAATAATCAAAATAATTTATTACTTAAATCGATTAAAGAAAAAATTTCAGTAAATAATCTGATTTCTGTCAAGGCTGATAAAGGAAACACATTAGTTATATTACCCAATGACATTTACTTACAAAAAATTAATGATTTCATAACCAATTCAAACTTAAAAACTTTAACTAGTAATCCTACCAAAAATTATCAAAAAGAATTAAAACAAACATTAGAAAATTGCCAGGTTTGTTTAACAGATTATCAAAAAAGACAAATAATAAATCCAAATCCACAACCACCAAAACTATACGGTTTATTAAAAATACACAAACCCAACATGCCCATTAGACCAGTAGTATCATACATAAATGCACCCAACCATATGCTAGCAAAAATACTAAATAATATAGTTACCAGTTTTGATTATAAACCAAAATATTCAGTTAAAAATTCTTCCGAATTAATCAAAAAGTTGTCTAACTTACATTTACCACCACAAAGCAAGCTAGTTAGTTTTGATGTTACTAATATGTTTTCCCAAATACCTCCTCAAGAGTGTATTCCTTTGTTAAATGATATTCTTATTAACAAAAATGTTGAGTTAATAAAACGGACTGAGTTGATTCAATTATTTGAACTTTGCACCAATCAAAATTATTTTACTTTTAATAATAAAATTTATTTCCAAAAAGATGGTTTACCCATGGGAAGTCCAATTTCACCTCTTTTAGCTAACATATTTATGGAAAATCTAGAAGATCAAATATTCGAATCAAATCAATCTGAGAAAGTTATATTTTGGTTTCGTTATGTTGATGACATTTTAGCTTGTTTTAATAGTTCATTTGATTTAATTAATGAATTTTTAATTTTTATTAACAGCTTGCACCCAAACATAAAATTTACACTAGAAACTGAACAAAATAAGTCCATTAACTTTTTAGATTTAAACATAAAAATTAATTCAACAAATAAATTTGAGTACTCAGTTTATAGAAAACCTACACAAACAGACATTACAATACCACACGATTCTTGTCACCATAAAACACATAAATTAGCAGCATACAGGTCCCTGATACATAGGGCTTTGACGGTCCCTTTAGATGAAATTAATTATAATAGAGAAATTTCAATTATTAAACAAATTGCATACAGTAATGGTTATAATACTAAACTTATTGATACATTAATTAAAGAAAAAGATTATAAATTAGCCATTCAAAAAATTTATCCGAATATCCTAACTTCGTTCGATACAATTAAATATGCTTCGATCCCATATTTTGGTGAGAAATCAGAACAAATTGCTAAAATTATAAACAAAACAAATAAATATAAAGTAAGCTTTAAAACAACTAGGAACATCTTAAATACTTTGTTTAATGCAAAATCAAAAACAGACGATTTGTTAAAATCAGGCATTTACAAATTAAATTGCTCGCATTGTAATTCGGTTTATATAGGCCAGACTATTAGAAATTTTGATATTAGGTATAAAGAACACGTACGTTGTTACAAATACAAACACCCACATAAATCCAACTACGCTAAACACTTACTAGAGCAAAATCATTCAATGACATCTAATAACACCATAAAATGTTTACACTTTTGTGATGATAAACGTAAATTAGATATACTAGAAGCTTTTGAAATTCACAAACATTTAAAAACTGTACCGTTAATGAATGAGCAAATTGATCTGTTAAATTCTCCTCTACTGGACATTTTGGAATAAGAAATCAAGTCATCTGCAGACGATTACCAAGATAAGTAAAAAAGTTCTATTGCTATAACAACGCTAACTGTTTACCTTCATATAACCTTTGACAATGGCATGTTAACATGCTGAAATACGTATAAGGTTTAAATAAATAGAAATTGTTAAAGTGATTAAGTATTTTATATACAGATACTCATTAAATATGGACTTTAACGAAGTAAAGCTGGAATTGATAAATAAAACAAATTTTCATTACTACAAAAATTATTTTAAAATTCTTAAAATTTTTATTAATTTTGGAAATTATGAAAATTTTTGTAAATGTTAAATATTTTGAGTTTGGAAAATGTTTATTCATTTTAAAAATTTTTAGCTATTGAAAAGTATTGAAAATTTGTAAACTTTTGAAAGTTTCTGAGAATGTTGAGAATCTTAGAAATTCTAGACTTACAATTTCAAAAATTGCGGTAAATTTTAAAAACTAAAAAATATTCAAAGCATTTTGGAATTGGGAAATTTGCGGAAAACATTAAAATTAATAAAAAAATTTTGTTTTTAATTTAATAATTTTGAAAGATTTTAAATAATTTGTGGTAAACATTTTTTAAATATTTTAAGAAAACTTGAAAATTTTGAAAAGTTAAGTGTAGAAATACTGAAAAAATTTAAAATTTTGAAAAATTTGGAAATGATAAAATGTGTAATTAAAAGAAAATTTGAGTTGAAATTAGTTTTTATATTTGATCATTTTTTTAAATTTTTGAATTTTCCAGTTGCGAGTTTTTGAAAATTTTAAAAATTTTTAAATTTTGATTTTGAAAATTTGAGAAAAATTAAAATTTTTAAAATTAATAATTTAAGATTAGGAGAATTATTGGAAAATTTGGAAATGTTTTTGTTTTTAGTGTTTATAAACTGTAAACAATATTTATTCGTTGAAATCTAAAATTGATTTCATTGTTTGGATATAGTCTCCAGAGGTTCTTTCTCAATGGAAAGTTGTTACTATTGTCATTTAACATGTTCATATCGATTTTGAAGCCGAGATTTCGTACATGTTTTTAATATCAAAAAATCGTAGTGGGGGCAATGAGGGGGGGGGGGGGGGGTAAGAAAATCGGGCTTGCGCACATCGGCTATTCGGCATGGGTAAAATAATACTATTTTTTTTTCTGAGCGATCTTATTTGACGTAGCCCTCCCCCATTTTTTCAAACAGTCGATTGGTTTTATGATATTTTGTGTTTTCTAACTGCAACTAATGTATATCCCTTAAAATCTCACAATTGATTTTATAATTTGGCGATAACCGTGTTTTTGGTGATTACTTGTTCAGGTAAAAGACCAAAAGGTACGTCCCAGGTGTTTTTTTCCAATGGAAAGTTTTTTGAAAAAACTAAAAATCGTTCGTAAGAGGTGGGGGGTGGGGGAAAGAAATCGCGTTTGCGTGGATCGGCCACAAAATTTCGTCTGCAAAACAAATTTTTGGCGCCCAAAATAAGTTTCTTATCTACAGTGCCCATGGCCTACCCAAAATGGTTGCTATGGAGTAAAATAATGTTTTAAATAAAAATGATTTTGCCAACGAAAAATTATGAAAATTGTAAAAATCTTTAGAATTTTTAAATAAACTAAATTTTGAAAAATTTTGAAAACTTCGAATAGTTTCATAGTTACTATAAAAATTATAAAATATATTCAAAATTTTAATAATAATAAATATATGTTGCAAATTTCAATATTTTGGAAATCTTTAAAATTTATTTTTCTGGGCCATTATCCAATATAGTTAAGGCAAGCGAACAAAACTAAATCTCCCAGAAGTGTTTTCCCAATGAAAACTTATTCCTATTGCCATTTAACATTTTCATACCAATGTTGAAGTCGTTTTTGAATAAACAGAAAACAGGAGGTGGTACGAACAGAGGCAGTAGGAGGTGATAGGGAAATCGAGTTTGCGCAGACCGGCTATTCGACTTGCGTAGAATACGAATTTAAGCTTCTTTTTCGAGCGCGTCTATATTAAAGCAGAGGTTCCTCCCCCACCCTTTGTTTTGTGGCGGACCAATCTCGATACTTTGCGGTTTCTTTCCAGTGTAATTACCAATCTTTTAAACCTAAATTGGGTTTTCTGAGGTAAGGCAAAATCTGGTTTTTCGGTATTCTCGGGCCCTAAAACGTCAAAACCTCAAGTTCCGTAATTTTTAGGTCGACAATACCTTCCTCTAGGTATACTCCGTATAGCGAGGAAGGTAAAAACGGTTGGCGTGCAACAATATAATAACCATAAATCAAGTCCAGTTTACAAGCTTTTTGTAATTACGCGAGCAATGAGAACATTTACATTGTTATTGTAATAGTTCAAAAATAAAAAAGTTTTAATACCAACAATGCATTTATAGCATGTTGTAAATTCCGTGTTAGCATTGTAAGTATATCAGATCCAAGTTTAAAACGGATTAGTTGAATTGAGTTATTTATGGTGGTTTACACCGATGGCATCAAAAGAATGTTGATAATAGGGCGCTGTTAACTTCAATGGTTGAGAATGTAAGCCGGCTACTAAATAATAGGCTTCAATTACGTTTCTAATTGAAGAGACTGATCTCAGTGACAGCTTAAACGTTGAAGCAAACATCCAAGTTAACAGCCTTAAAAAAGAATTTAGTCGAGGAAACAACACTTCTCTCGTTTTTGAGGAAGACAGTAAGTTATTAATAAAGCCCTGCAAAAATTGCATGTTCTCATTAAGCTAAAGGCAAAACAAACGAGATCAAAATCTCTGTAAACAGCGTTTTCAGCCTGAAACAGTCACAACGCTAATTATAACGTCTTCAATCTCAAATTTCGTTTATGACTTTTATATTATCCATTACCTTGTTCCTAAACAGAATAAAGCGTTCACTTGGAAGAAATCCAGAGATGACTTTAATGTTCAGGAGTTCTGAAATTATTACAATTTATCAGTTAAATCTGCTTAAAGCGACGCGATTCTATGCATTTTATATTAAATTGCGACATTCGTTTTATTAAAACGCGGCGAAAATGAGAAATTTATTTCAATAGAAACCGCTGAACCAAATTTAACCTCATTTTATTTACATAGAACGTATTGCCATAAAACTTTTACTGAAGTACTTCGGCAAATATATTGCTGCTGTATTTGCATAGAGAATTTTAAGCATCACAGCTTTCTTTTTTGCTAATGCACTCCAAGAATCTTTATTCAATATCATACTCGCACCAATTTCTATTATTAATACAATAGGATTCATCTTTATCTTAAATCCGTAACTGTCTCACCATAACAACACGACAGTCTCTTGCATATAGACAAATTTATCACTATAACACGACCTTGCAACTGCACTAAAGTTTATTGATTGTTTACGGCAATTGCTTATATTTCCGGCACTACTATTGCTATAATTTGTTATTTATGGCGTACCTTAATTCTGGAGGGTCGGCAAACATACACAGTAATATATCAATTTATTCTAATGAATTTTACAAAATTAGGTATGTTTAAATTGAACAATTTCCGTTTGTTTATTAGAGGTAAGAAATAAAAGTATCTATAAATAAATACCATCTCAGGTTTACGAGATGAACTGAACCGAGGTGATTCTGGTTATCGCATTGACGATTTGCCCAACAATAACAATAGCAAACTAAAGATGCTGCGTCTAGCAGCTCGCAGAACTAGCTGAACCTAAGCCCTGGGCGTGTTTATTTTCCTATAATTTTATTATTGATTTCATGCTAAATTATGAATTCGAAATTTTGATGGAAATACATGTTTTCGACTTCCATGAACCAAAAAAGTTGTTTCGTAAAATGTCTGTCGGTGGGTGTGTTGTATGTGTGTGTTTCGATTGTGACGCGTCATAACCCCCAAATACATATTTTGATTTCGTTGAGCTTCGGAATGTGGCGGCACTTCAAAAAAAAATTCAGACAAAATAAGCTTTTAAAAAACCGAATCCGTTAGCGGAAGTTAGACATGTTTATTGATAGCATTTATTCTGAATATTTAAAATTAAATAGATAAATCTAATAGAAGACCTAAGGGCAAAGTAAATTTTTTTTGAACGTACTAGTATTAACACGGCTACGAAGTTTTTGAAAGTTTTGACTTTACCCCATTATATTAACTCAAAACCGAATTGACAGAAAGGGATGTAATTTAGTACCATTATAATCCTGGGGGAAGCACAATGCCACCATGTAAAAGAATTCGTTTATAAATGACTACTTGTAGCGCGAAAAATGACAAACAAATATTGCCTTCTATGAATTTTTTTAAACCGAAACTTTATGCCCCTTTATTTATTAAACGGAGGGCGATGGATGTAAAAATGTTGTTTAAGATAAACTGCTCACGATTAATAGTAACATAAGGTTTACAAGTTAATTGTTAGGTGTCGCAAAAATAAGGCAGTTAATTGTCTATCCGCCACCCAATTTGACGGACAAATTTGTCCTTTCATTTTTAGTTTTCCTTAATTCCACCGAAAAAATCTCCAACTTTTAAAAATTTATTCTATTATTTTTACGTGTAAGCTTCACTATCACGTAGTGCGTTATTATAATACGACTATTTTGCAGCTATGCTCTCGGTACAGTAGTAAGAATGGTGGGATGTTATTGCCGTCAATGTTGGGGCGTGAAACGTTAATATTAAAATACTTTTGAATATATAATAGTTTATAGGTAGCAATAACTAAAGTATTTTAAAGTCCAGGAGAAGTACTTCGCTCAGTGTTAGGTAAATTAAAAAAATAATACCCATCAAGCGCCGCTTGGGTTGCTGCAGCCGTATCCCTTACGCGTTGAGACAGGTCGAAGGGATCCGGATTCAATATAAAGAAACGATTACAGCAATCACTATATGTCATAAAACTAGGACTTCGATTCGCGCTCCGCTACACTACCTATATTTATCTTATTTATTATTGAAACAAAAACATCGTGGGGCATGGCTCACGGGCTTCGCTAATTTCTAATTAATTTTTATTTATTAGTACCTATACTTATTTCATTAAACGGGTTAGGTTTCAAGGCGATAAATTTAAAGAATTGTTTTTGTAGAGTTGCTGCTGAGAGAAATTTATTTATAGCGGTCGGTCTCTTGCAATTTTCTCGGTTTTATTTAAAGCATATGCAGACGATATGGAATCATGACAGTATGAGGTATGAACTACATGAAGCGTTTGTAGTTCGCATTTCTTCAGTACAAATCGGCATCGCAGATGTTCACTTTAATCATTCAGCTTTCATAAGTTACTTTCTCTAGTTTTCCAATGACGACAGTTGATCACATAATTTATACAGGGTGTCTGTTTAATACTTAAAAAAACTGAGACGACATACACGACAACTAGATCTCTATTTTCATAATTTAGCTGATAAAGCACCGAGGGGTAATTTACGCCATAAATTGTGTACAACATGCTTTTATTTATAAATATTTCCTTAGGTTTCACCGAGATTTCCTTGGATTTCTTCGGATTTCCTCGAGAATTCCTTGAATTTCCTCAGGATTTTCTTGGATTTCCTTGTATTTCCTCTTATTTTCGATTTCCTTGGACAACTACATCTCTATTTTCAAATTTAGCTGATAAAGCACCGATAGGTAATTCGCGCCATAAATTGTGTACACCATATTTTCATTTATAAATATTTCCTTAGGTTTCTCCGAGATTTACTTGGATTTCTTCGGATTTCCTAGAGAATTCCTTGGATTTCCTTGCATTTCCTCTTATTTCCGATTTCCTTGGACAACTACGACAACTAAATCTCTATTTTAATAATTTAGCTGATAAAGCACCGAGGGGTAATTTACGCCATAAATTGTGTACAACATGTTTTTATTTATAAATATTTCCTTAGGCTTCACCGAGATTTCCTTGGATTTCTTCGGATTTCCTCGAGAATTCCTTGAATTTCCTCAGGATTTTCTTGGATTTCCTTGTATTTCCTCTTATTTTCGATTTCCTTGGACAACTACATCTCTATTTTCAAATTTAGCTGATAAAACACCGAGGGGTAATTTACGGCCATAAATTGTATACACCATATTTCCCTTTAAAAAAATTTTCCTGGATTTCTCCGAGATTTCCTTGGATTTTCTCGGATTTCCTCGGTAATTCTTAGGATTTCTTCAGATCTCCTTGGATTTCTTTGGAATTCTTTGCAATTCCTCGGATTTCCTCGGGAATTCCTTGGATTTCCTTTAATTGCCTCGGATTTACTTAGATTTCTTTACATTTTCGGCAGAGTTAAGTTTTGCATTTTATTATTATTACCTTTTATAACAACGTTATTATTATTAACACTGTATCTAGTAGTTGTGCTGTTCTCCTTGCTGTTATTAATGTTACCCGTCACTTCTGTCTTGATTTTTGCTTGGCTCTTAAAAAATTGGTGGTACCGTCGAGATGTTTTAATTAGTGATAATATTTTTAAAAGCAATATTTATCTCCTGGCATTATTTTAAAACGAGATGGATTGTTTTTTAATAATCAAAAGTGTTTAGACCACTCAGATTTTTCTACAATTTTATGTAATTCTTCCCTTGCAAAACGTTCTACTTCTTCAATATAGCTTTTAGAAATATCGCCTAGTATTAATTCATTCCAGTAATCAGTAACGTCAAGTAAATGTTTTAGGCACTCTGGAAATTTCACGTTATTATCTTTTGCACACTATTCAATAAATTTTCAATTTTTCTCTAAAATGGCTACTCTTACGAAGAAAAAGAAAGAAACACAAAATGCTTATTTTGAAACACGATTTTTAATGTCATTACTATTATTTGAATTTTAATAAAGACAAACAAAATTTGGGCATGGTAAAGGGGTGCACCATCCCTAAACCACCCTTCTAGTTTTGTAATTTTCTTCTTATTTGACCAAATTATCTATGGAATATGTCCAAAAAGTATTACCAAATTATACTGTTTTTCTTTTGAAACTTTGAAGGGCTGCAACATTTCTGGGGTGCATTTTCGGATAAAAACATTTAGGCCAAACGCCTTAATTGCTACAGGGGAATTACTACCTAAGATTTTTTGAAGTATTAAACAGACACATTTAATTTGAAACGTCGGTCGATTTGGGAAACAATTTCCTAATAATAAAATCAATTTTTTGAAGATAATTTTGCTAAAATAAAGAAGATACTGAAGTAAATAGGCTGCAGGCTAAGAAAAAAAATTAAATAAACACAGAGGCAGCAAACGTATCGAACGCTAACATTTTCCGTGTTTAACATTCATCTTTCTACACGACCAAGTCCAAGCTCACACCTCCTCGAGCCATTATAACTGATAGTTTTAATGAGCACTTCTCTCCGAGGCCTCTCATCACCGCGGAAAAGTTTTAATAACAATAACAGTCTGTCGGATGCTGTTATAAACTTAGAATGAAGTTAATCATTTCTGGCGGAGTTCATTAAAAGTTTGCCTCTCCTATAATTCCTGCAAATATTCACGAGTTGAATAATATGAAGCGCGGTCTTGGCGGTCGTCTATAAACGCAACCATTCCGGAAAATGTGTGCTCTATAAATTTATAGATGACCGGTAGCTTGTAGCGTTCGTCGTGACCGGGAGATCGTGTTGGATGCTCACCAACAGTGCTTGTCCCGTAGACATTGATGAATGTGGTGGAAGACATTGATTGCATCGATTCCTTCTACTAACATCGGCATCCATTGAGCACTGGAAAATCTATAGTCTCGCGGACATCGTAAATCAGTTGTCCCGGAGGAATCTTATTAATGCTAGTCGCAGAATTGTAGAGGAAGTTGTGTATTTGAGAAATGATCAAATGGTTCTTGAGCTGACTGCAAATTCTTAATCGATGAGCACGCTAGGATGGTTAATTTATTCTGCTAATAAACTCAGCAAAGTTGCAGAACTTTTAATAGTTCGGAACAGGAATAAATGTGTGTTTTTTAAACAGTATCCGAATACCCAGCAACAAACTAAACTACGATTTCAGTATACAAGCATATAGTTAAGTTGTACATAAAAAATTAAAACATAATACAGGGCTATTCTAAAACTGCTAAAATAAACCAAAACCAGAGACCAAAACACGCGGCAGCACTTTACGTTTTAAACGATTTAAATTTGCTTTTTCCCCAGTTTTAAAATCAGGGCAATTTCAGGGGTCCGGCAACAAAATGTTTCATTTTATAGCCGAGCAGAGTCATTTATTTGAATTTAAAACTAATTAACTTGCGAAATGGCCGGTAGCTTTTCTAACCGCCCCAATCGGAAATGAATCCAGAATGAGGCGAGCTGTGGTGCGTACACAATGGGTTTGAAATCGCCACCCCTTCTGTTCCGGAACTGCGGAAGCTGCTCCACCCAACAAATTTTTTAGCTACATTTCTGTTCACTAATCGTCAACATTAGCGAAGTTTGATTTTTTACAGCATCAGTATTGCGGTGAAAACAAAAGAAATTGGTATAAAAATAGGACAATATTTGAACGTAAAACTTGTCATATACAAGAGGTGTAATCGACTATACGAGGGATGTCCGGTTACATTTGTGAATTACAGACAGACTACTTTATTTATAGAAATCAAACATACACTAAGTAAAAGCGCGAACTGTTAGCCATTGTCTTTTTAGCAGACTGTTGAACTTTGAAGTTTTTTAATTGATTCTCATCCGTTTTCGTTGTTGATGGTTCGTTCAGTGTTGTCGGCCACTTTTGAACTGATTACACCAAACACTAACTCGCTTTCGACTCATAACGCCTTCTCCGTAAGTCTTCAGTATTGTTTTATGAATTTTGGTAGGTTTTTCATTATTTGCATGCAAAAATCGAATGACCGCTGTCACGTACTTTTTGTCGCTGACAAGAAAATTTGTGAATACGCCACCGACTAGATTGATAAACAATGAAGTGTAAACCAAATTTCCATTCCACTTTCTACGGCCTTTCCTGCTATTGGCAAACGGTGGCAGCGTAAGTTTTGACAAACGCGTGAATTACCTCGGCAGCTACTAACTTTAAAACCCTCCAATACTCGAAGACTGCTAGTTAGGACACTAATCACTAATTTACTAAGCCCCAACTAAATTTAACTTGCGTGAAAGATCCGTTTAAAACGATCAGTAATTCGAAAAATAACTTTAAACTTTTCACAGCAAAATTCAATATTAGCAGCTGCACCTCACGGCCAAGAATGAATCCTTTTACAAAATTCCATAAAATTCTTGCTTTGTTTCGCCTATCGCATGACCCAAACCTCTAAAAAGCGCACGGAAAAAGATAAGACATTTCTTACACTCACTCCTGCCTTGAATTGAAATACCACTCGACAAATAAATAAATTACACTACAATAAAATTTAAATAAGACATACAATATTTTTGTGACAAATAGAAACAAATATTTGTCACACCGCTCGCAATTCAAACTTGGAGTATGTTTCGATCGGAACTGATTTTGCGGCTGTCACTGAGCACGTTGTACTTAACCTAAGGCAATGACAACAGCCACCTATGTAGTACATATGTGCATCTAAAATGCGTGTATGCTTTACCTAATCGGATCAACGTACCTTAGTAACCGGACATCCCTCGTACGTCACAGATGACATTAATTGCATTTTTTAAAAGTGCACAATTAGTCCAGTCGCATTAGGATCCGCCTGCCGAAAAAATCCAAGTGAGCTGAAATTTTGCATACACCTTTATTTTGACATTACAAATAATGTCTCAAAAGTCCCCATCGATACCGCGCTTGCGTTTTCAGTTATTCAAGGTCAAAAGTCACAGAAATCAGTTTTTTTGCAAATATCTCGCTTCCTATGGGTCGTATGACTTTCTTAGTTATTACAAAAAATGAGGCTAGGAAATACTCTACAAAAAAGGTTATATAGATTTTTTCGTACAACGAACCATTTTCACGCTATACTTTAGAGAAGTAATGAGCAGCGGTGCATCCGTTTCCACACCACCTCGGAGGTAGGGTGCAAGGCGCGTTTTTGTTACATGGTTTTTCTCTAAAGTATAGTGTGAAAATGGTTGGTTGTACAAAAAAAATCTATATAACCTTTTTTGTAGAGAATTTCGTAGCCTTCATTTTTTGTAATAACTAAAAAAAGTCAGACGACCCATAGGAAGCGAGATATTTGCAAAAAAACTGATTTCTGTGACTTTTGACCTTGAATAACTGAAAACGCAAGCGCGATATCTATGGGGACTTTTGAGACATTATTTGTAATGTTAAAATAAAGGTGTATGCAAAATTTCAGCTTACTTGGATTTTTTCGGCAGATTCTGCTTTTTTCCGCCTAATGTAACTGGACTAAATATAATTTGATTAAAGCACAACATTCTCCTATTTCAGTAGCAAGTCTTTATGTAGCGCCGACTGCATCTCTCCTTTTGTAAATGGTATTACATTAAAAATTATCTAAACATTTGTCAACTGTAAACAAATTAATTATACAGGATGTGTGACGAAGGTGAGCCACTTTTTATGATTTGAGATAGCAAGTTCGTTGAATGCGAACAGTTGTATTTTCTGTTTCCCTTTTCGTCGGATCAATAACTCTACCTAAAATGCCATTTTCAGAAAATCTGTTTGAAACATTAAGTAGTTATAAAACTATTCTTGATATGAAACCAACAACAATATAATTAACTTACCTTAACCACCTGTACACCTCATAAGGCGCAATCGTTTGCATTGCACTTCATGTTGGAAATGATGCAAATTTCTTATCTTCCTTTGTTATCATCTTTCGTCATGACTTGCCTCGTTACTCCTTTACTTGTTATACAATTACCAACTTTATGGTTTTCTTTGACGTTTTGTGTGGTTGTACTTGGAACTGCAGACTGCTTTGGGAAAATTTCGGCGCCTAAATAATTTCAGAAACCTTGAACTATACGCAAAATGCATGGGAAATTATATGTTCTTAAATGTTATATCCCCAGGATACTTTGGCTAACAATTTAAACTGTATTATTGTTATTAGCTGTTATAAGTGCCGTTTAGTCAAACAATAATAATTTTCTTATTTAAAAATTAGCAAAAAACTAAGTAAATATTAATAACAGCACTTTCTAATGTCTCGTTAGCGACGCGACTAAGGCTTGTAAGGAAACGTCCCGGTTTCTAATCCTGGGTAGGACAATCATTTTTTTAAATTTGTTTTGCTATGTATTTAATTTTTGAACTGTTTTAATCTTCTCATAACTGAAGTTTTAATTTTTAACTATGTTATAATAATGAAATAACTATCAATTTAATTGTTTCATTGCATGAAGCATTAAAATTACAATTTTCTGTACAAATCGTGTTATTTTTATTATTTGATTGTAGAACTGGTGTGAAAATAAATATTAAATAATAAAAAAAGGTCCTACTCAGGATTAAAACCCGGGACTTTTACTTAAAAGCCAACAGCCTTAACCGCGTCGGTCCGAAGACATTAGAAAGTATTGTTGTTACTTTCGGATTAACAGGACACACGTCTTGAATTTATTAATATTTGTTTAGATTTAGGCTTAATTTTAAATTAAAAAAAATATACTTTTTTACTAAACAGCGCTACTAACAGCTAAGAATAATAATATAAATACTTTTTAAATTCTTAGCCAATGTATACTAGGAATGTAAATCTAAAAAAATATAATTTCTCATGCATTTTGCATACACTTCAAATCTCTGAAACGTACACGAGGAGTGTCTCACTAGCGGCAGTGTGTGTAAAAATTTCCGGCAATAGTTTCGAAATGACGGCAATGACGCGGCAATAGAACGGAAATCAATAGCAATAAACAAAAAAAATCTGTGATAACCCAAATAAAGAGATATATTCGCCGGTAGGCAAAACACGTCATGTGAATAATGGATATCCATGCGGCAGAAACATTATTAAACAATATTCAAACACAACCCGAGATCACTTCAAGCGAGCTCGGAAACTATTGTGCGTGATCAACGAGCAGGATGTGTTTGGAAAAAAATGCAATGAATAGAACTAAATTATATTTGATTGTCATCAGAATATCCACCAATAACACAAATTTAACAGATTAGGCAAATTTAAACTTTCCCAACTTTCTAACACTTTCATTTTTTACTTTTCTATACATTCAATATTACAGCGAAGTAACGATTACGTACGTCTCAAAAAAGTGGTTTTAAAACAGCTTGTCTGTGAGCGAGTGAATATGACTGTATGCCTGTGCGCCTCATATCTCCCAAACGAAGGGGCCGATTTCGATGCGGTTTAGAATATATGGAATCTATCCAAAATTCATCGACAAAATAAGCTTTTGGAAAAATCTGAAACCGGAAGCGGAAGTTACAAATGTTCGAATATTGAATCTTTCAAATCTAGAAACACAATTTGATAGAAAGCCTTAGGGCAGATCCAACGTTTTGCTCACGAACTTTTTAACTTCAATTTGGCGGCAGTTACAATCTTGTTTTTAAATTTTGAGTTCAACGCCTTATTATACTCAAAATTGAGTTGCCATATCGGCATTAAATTTAATCATTATAATAGCCTTAAGGAACATAACGCTTATGATCCAACAGAACTGTTGAAAAAATGAAAACTACGAAAATGTTCAAAAACTGCAGACACGATTTTTTGTAAATTCTGTAGGGTCTTACAGTTGGGGTAACGGACGTGCAATTTGGTTGGCGTCTCAAACTGCCGATTTTTTTGTGGCGCCTTCTATGAATTTTTGAAACTGAAAATTCGTCTTTTTTATTTTAATAAACAGCAATAAAACATGTATGTATAAGCTGAATTACTCATGAGTGAACGTAGAAAATATTTACAGTTAAATTGTAGGGTACAGCAATATTTGGGGGTTAGTGTTTCTCGCTTCATTTCTATTTCTTGCTGACGTATGTGGTCTTCGGTCTCTGCTTTTTCAAACAATCATTTACAAACATTTTTAGGTTAGAAAGAAATTGCCGGATTATTTACCATCTCCCTTTTAAAGTTTGTATAAAATATTCCGTAGACCAAAGTATACAGTTTAACAGCGCATGACTGAATTACACAAACCAAGCTACTGTTAAGTGAGGCTATCTCTGTTTATAACCAACAATAACTGTAACAAATGAAATGAAAGATTCTCAAAAAGTTTAGACTGTTATTTTTACATCAAAACTTTCTATAGTATTTACAACATTTTAGTATCATGTAGTATATTCTTATAGCTTGACTACTACGCAGCTACAGTGTAAGAAACGGTCCGATTTTAGTCACTGTTGGCGCGTAAAATGTTGATACAAAAACACTTTTGAAAATATGATAAGCATTAACTTTAACATATAGGAACGTCTAGGTGAAGGTCTTTGCTTATTTTGTTTTTTTTGTTTTAGAATACAACTTTAAATATGGAAACTAAATACTTTTTATTATTGCTTTTTTACTAAACTTATTGTTAACAAGTTCACCTCGCTGATTATTTTTTGATTCGTATTAAAATCAGACTTGCAAATGGAGAAAATATATACAAAAAAAGGAAAACCTACTTTCTACAAGGGTATAAAAAAATTGTGATTTTTATTTTTTTAAGTCGATTTATTTGATTTATATACGATTTGTTTTACAACTTAAAATTTTTATACAAACTGATTTTTTTAGTTAAACCGTTTAATTACCGCTGGTTATTTGCACAACCTAATAAGGTATTGTCTGCAAAATTAGTGTTTTTTTATATACTTTATAACAAAACGTAATATCTGACCAGGTAATATTTTTGTTATGTATCTTACATGTTATTGTGAAATAATATTATTATTATTATTATAAGAAGTCGGTGTTGTTAAGTTAAATTCCACTGAAATTTATTTTTTTTTAAATTTTAAGTTTAACATTTTACATAACAACTGAATTCGTCCATCGGAACCAGGGATGGCTGCAACAAATAAAGACCACCTTTGAGTTTTCCTAAATTTGCCGTGGTCAAATCTAGAAGTATTCGGTGGGTTGCTATCTACAGTTGTAAAACACCTTTTTATTGTTATGAGATATTATGAGAAAATCAAAAATGTGCCACTTGAGCTGTCTTGACCGTTGCTCAGTGTTTGAGCTGCATTTACTTATCCTTTAACAATTTGTGAATTGGATTTAAGCAGAATTCACAAAATTCTGAATATATTTGCCACATTTTTATAAAAATTATAAAAAAAAACAATGTTTCAGTTTTATATTTTTTAATATGTACCGCGAAGTTTCAAAATTTGACTTGCAAATCGACAATGATACAGTAGCGCGAGAATTTAAATTTGGCTGTTACGCTTAGTAGTGGATTGGCCAAGCAATATTATTCGTTATTTAATAATTTGGTGAGCGGCAGCTTAAACCCTACCATAGCTGACTAGGCCCATGTTTCCCCACCCGACTTTCCTCGGAACTACGCATAACGGCTACAGAACGGGCAACTCCATGATCGCAACCCCAATTGGAAATGGAAATGGAATCTCACCTTGAACTGTTTAAAAATTATGTCACCATCCGATGTTTGAACCCGTGTGCAAGAGCTAGGGCGTTAACCACAGCGCCAATTTATATTGCACAGTAAATTTTTGATTTTATGCATGGCTTTGTGTATAAGTAAAAGTTTTTTTCATACGCATGCACTTCAAATAAAGTATATAATAAATTAATATTTTTATGTAATTCTATTCTATTATGCACGTTATTGTATCAATTGAAAAATTTCACATGAAAACAATATCCCATCCGAAAACCAATTGGTTTGAATCAATTTTTGTATATAAATTGTTTAAATTAAATCATGATTTAAAACAACCCCAATCCAAAATGACCAAAAACGAACTTCTTTTCTTGTTTATGATCCGCGAAGCAACGGTTTCAGACAAAAAAAATTAAGGATACTAACATTGTCCACTAATGCAGCATATACAATATCATGAGAATGATTGAAAATTCATTGAAATTCGTGGCTATCTTCGGCAATCACAAGATCACTAGGCAATCAGTCGGAAATCACGTCAGCAATCAAGGCAATTACGGCAATACACAATTTTACCTAACAAGACACCCCTCGCACACGAGTACAACGTAACAAAAAAAACCACTCAAATTTAAGTTTTTGATGTCATTAAGTGATTTATTTCATTATAAATAACAAAACAGAAATAATATCTACACTATTAATATAATAGGTGGCATTTCTACAAAATGTTACAAATATTAAATCGTTCATAACAATAAAATCTATTTACACGCCACACACTATAATAACCTAGATCACAATATTTTAACAATTACTTACATAGGACTTTTACTTGATTACAGTATTGCTAAAGAATAATAGGAATTCAGTCGAGATTGTATCAAGTTAATAATTTGGCAACTAAATTCTAACCAATTACTGAAATAACAAGAACAGAATATGAATAAAACACTTTCGGGTTCAAAGGCCGTGTACTGTGTTAATAAATTATAAGGAAATTAGTGCGTTGTATAGATTTGATAAACACCTCCACTCCCTTGTATTATTTTTCCACCACCGTTTCGTAATCAGAAAATAATGTTCATCGTTGTAATCCTGCAATAATAATATCAGAGAGATATATAGGTATGCGGACGGGTTACTTATGTGAACAGTAAATTAGTGTAATTTTTCAAAACCTGGACGTTAATAAACCATTACAGGAGCAGTGTTAAAAAAACCACGGATTTTGCCTTTACTGTATATTTGTTCAAATTAGTTAAGTACTCTGAACAGAAGTGTATGAACGGAACGGACGTTGTTGGTTCGTAGTATTGATTAAAACATTTCTAATTAAAAAAAATACGAAACACCCATGTGTGCAAACGATATGAAAGGAAATGATTTAGTAATGGATAGGAAAGTCTTCAATGATAGGTGATAAAAAGTACAGCTTGTAACTGACGCATTCGCCATGGATTTTCATGAATTCATGCTGAACAACAAGTGGTACAATTTGAATGCAGAGGAAGACAAAACAATTTTGTATTTCTGAAGAGCAATTAAATATCTAGCGACTAGTCAACAAATAAAATTATCATATACTTCATGGCGACGACAGCCAACTTAAGCAATTACATTTTTAAAGTCATTATAATGAACCGTACTTACTAGATTCAATTGAAGCGAATTTGTTTAAGTTCAAAAATACAGTTAGTTGACCCGCACCCACTTACTTTACACAACGCTTTATTTGGCACTGCAGTGGTGGTGGTGGTCGCGCTGTTGATGACGGCCCTGCCTCGGCGTATAGACAAGAAGACTCACTACACGAGCAAGTTGTATCATGACTACTCGAGCACGAATGTTTATCGGTTTCAACATCTGCATCACCGTCGTCCCAATTGTAGTGATTTCCCCACACTTTATTATCACAGTTGTGTGAATGATGATAATGACCTCTAGGGGTTGATCGACGCCCAGAACTGCCACTAGCTAAGGAACAATGGGCGTCACAGTTGCCGCAAGACCCCGTTCTAGGATACTGCGGAATTCTATTGCCGCACTGGCTTACCGGTTGATTAGGAATGTGCACCGCATAACAAGCATACCCTCCACCGCTACCACAACTACTTCCACCACGCGGGGGAGGTGCAGGAGGATTTTCCCGAGGACACTCTGGAGGTGGATGATCGGGAGGCGGAGGAATTAATTCAGACCACGTTGGCGGCGGTAACAGCATTGTTGTTGCGTAAGGGGTTGGATTATCTGGCGATTTTCTGCAATTATAAAAAGTCGACATACTTTTAGTATCGACTTCTGCATAATCTGCAGGTTGAGGAGCTAAAGGTATTGACGAGTCTTTATCACAATCCGCAGGACGCCAGCCTCTATCGATCCACAGACTTTCTTTAGCGTTTAGTTGGGTTGCATTTACCACCGGTACACTTAAATGACCAAGCTGTTTATTTAACGACTGTCTTCTTTTTATATACAAGAAACCTCCAGTTCCCACAAGAAGCAGCAAAGCAAGCACTGCTAATAAAACAACAAACCACGTCTGTCGTACTAGTGGTACCAAAGGTCCTAAAGTTCTCGGGCTTTGGGCTCGTGGAGCTGTTAGTAGCGGCACTGGACTTGAAAATGGGCCTAAGCCAACTTGTGTTAAAGCAGCTACTCTTGCGTTATAGGTCCCACCCGCTGTAAGATTGCTTACCAGAACAGAAGTGGTACTGGCATTCATCGTAAGCGAGCGAACGGCACTTCCTTTAATTTGTAATTTGTATCCAACTATAACACCGTTATGGTGTTGCGGAGGTGGTGGTGACCATCGAACCCAACCTGCCGTATCATTAAACAATCCAGCTGTAATACTGTCAGGGGGTGCTGATGGTACATCTTCTAATGTTTGCGAAACTTGCGAGTTAGATGGTTGTCCTTCCACGGATTTGTAAAATGGCGAAATAAAGAACTCGTACTTTGTATACTTCTTTAAGTTCGTCACCGCGTAACTTCCACTTTGAACATCTAACACAGTTAATATGTTATAGTTATGAGAACCCCCCGACAACTCGCGGAAACGAATGTAGAGACCTTCTACGTAATCAGGCGCGCTTAACACCCACACCAACTTTATTGAACTCGACGATAATGATCGTGCATCGCGCAATTCTACTATTTTTGCACTTAGCATCGATCTTGCGGTATCAAGTTCCGACCGCGGCACTGAACGAGAATTACTTAAAGTTCTCGCGGTTGCCGATACTGCACTTGCAGGAGAAAGGCCATGAGCATTTTCGGCTCTCACTATAAACACGTACGAACTATCTGGTTTTAATTCACGCACCACCATGTAGGGAGTAGGAACACGATGCGCTGCGACAACCCAACCAGTTTGAAGGTCCGGACTCCAGTATTCAACAGTGTATCCCACTAAACTGTTTTCTTCATCTTCGCCGTCCCATGAAAGACTGATACTGGATTCGGTTGCGTTAAGAATTCGTGGCTTACCTGGAGCTCGTGGAAAAGTAGATGGATCGGGGCTTCGATGAAGAGGAATCGACGAACCCTCAACAACGCTTAAAGATGCAGACCAAGAACTTTCACCACTTTCAGAAATTGCAGAACACGTGTAAAGGGCCGAATCATCTAGTCGCAAATCTGAATAAACAATCACAATTACACCCTATAATAAATAAATGCAAAAGCATGTTGCCTTACCATCAATATCAAGAGTTCCAGCGGAACTAATCGAATATCTTTCTGGAAGATCGTTGGTTTGTAAAAGCTTTCCATCCTTTAACCATCGAGTTTTAGGTTGTTCTCCTTCAGGGCTGGATGCTTTGCAGTGCAATGTGACCATACTGTGAAGGGGTAAGGTTTGGTTCGCGGGGCCTATTTGAATTATTGGCGGAGGAAGATCTGCTACGGAAGTAACCTAAAAATTTTAAGCTACAGAATCGAACAATTTTTTAAAGTGGGTATAAGACGTACTTGAAGAAAAGCTCGAACACTGCTGGATCCAGCCACACTAAGAGCTGAGCAGACAAGATATCCAGCGTCCTCCCTCTGTACACCTTGGATTTTTAAGGTACCATGGGCATTAACATGCATATGACCATACGAAGTTTCCGGAAACATAAGTAACTGCGAACCTTCTTTACTCCAAAAGACTGAAGGTCGTGGGTTACCGGTTGCAGCACAATGGAATTCCACTATACCATTTAGGCTCACTTTCTGATCACGAGGCCGTTCGATAAATGTTGGAGGTGCTATAAAGAATAAAAATATAAACTAGTTACATTACTAATTAATGTTTTGGTTAAGATAAACACGTCAAATACAGAAATTATTTTACAGTGTTGGTGCGAATACTGACTATGTGCAATAGGGAAGCGCGATTTATTTTATCCAATATTGCTTACTTTTGCTTCTACTCTTTTAACATAATAAATACTGCTATATATTTACAAGCGTAGGTACATAAATTCTTTCGTTCCAAAAAAGCAAACATTTTAAAAGTTCTGATTGGATTACGATTGCAGATGTTCACTGAAGCCATCGAATAGTGTTGTTAAAAACATGCAGAAGACAGAATACAAATAACACAAGGAGTCGAATACTTAAAAATACGTAATACTGCAACAGAAATAGCATAACTCGTTCTTTAACAAGACAACCGATTTGGAAATGACAGCACCATTGTTTTTGGCTGATTAAGTGGGGCACAGAAAATCATTCGTATTCCATTGGAGATGCCTGACATGACCACTTGACGGACCGCGAAACGTGATCGGGTTGTCCTATTCGAGCTTTATACATAAATTCCAACTTACAATTAACTGCAAGCGAAGCTCTGGCAGTAACGCTGCCAACCAAATTCTCTGCATCGCAAATGTACAACCCTTCGTCCGAGGTTTGAACACTGTCAATAAGCAACGATTTATCATCCAAAATTCGAGCTCTTCCTATAGGCATTTTTCCATCCTCTCTTCTCCAGAGAACGTTTGGAGTCGGTTCGCCATCAACGGCGCATTGAAATACCACCCTTTGTCCCGCTAGAGTTACCACATCCTGAGGCTCTTTGTTAAAAAATGGCTTTACTGAAATAAAATATTGGCATGTAATGTGAACTCAAGCTGAAAACTAACTTTGTATTTGAATTTTCTCTTTTAATTTATTCAACAACTAAACCAAATAGTTCTGTTTTAGTAATAAATGCATTTATTTACCATGAACAGTAAGCAATGCGGGTGTAGTTTCTTTGTAACCCACCAAATTGTGAGCAATACATTGATATCGACCTTCGTCATGTTGGCGAACGTCGGAAATCATAAGATTCCCCCCATCTACAACCCGAATTCGTCTTCCATCAAGGTCCACGTCTTTATTGTCTTTTTTCCAAACAATACTGGGTTCTGGATGGCCTTTTGGAGGTCCACATTGAAGCAGAGCGGTTTCCCCTGCAGCCACTCTAGTGTCGGTAGGCATTACTCGAAATTCGTCTCGAAGTACTGGAAAGAAAACTGTATGTTAATTTTTAAATTATTTTCACTGCACAAGATGTAAGTGATTTCTTTAGATTTGAGTTCAATTTTGTTTGCTTATTATTTTTTTGCCGCCAAACCGCCAGATTCTGTTGAAGTTTCAAGTTTCGCTATTATCACATAGAAATACTACTATACTAGATCTTTTTTAAAACTAATCGTGACGAAACTTCTGATTAATTTTGAAAAAGAAACTTTGGAAGAGGTGAGAACACAATTGGTAGAACAACCATGTCATGTTCTCTGCAAACATGGGCAACTAATGAGTGCGAAGAGAAAGGTAAATTATTGACGTGGAAAGTGGATATTCACGTATCCATGGATACTTTTACGATTAAAATAGATATGTATGTGAATTTTTGTGTTTAAGTTTAAAAATATCCATGGGTACGTGAATCCCCACTTATGCCGATCATTAACTCCCTTGCTTGTAGCACTCATTACTTGCCTATTCTTTTCTTGTTGTACCCATTTGTTGTTCATATTTCCAGAAAATACTAACATGGTTTTTGTATTATTTTATGCACGCATTATACATTTAAACATATATTCTCAGTTATCCCATATAATATTATTATTTTATTATTCTATTGGTTTATGACGAAACAGTTATTTATTTTAGATTTAGCTTATTCTGCGTATATTTATCATTTATCCTGAATGTATTGTGTTTAAGTAATTTTCCTTGCTTCTAATATGTTTGCCCAGCCTTTAACACTTTCTTATCAAATAAAGCAGCAATGAGTGCGACAACAGCAATAATAATTACGAAGTCATTGCGTGCCGAGTTAAGCTGGCATTGACATTATTCTTCTCTTGTGTTTTTATACTTGCACCACAAGTTACTTTTAAATAAAATATTTATATTCAATCAAATAAATCCTTCGATTTATTTACTGTTAACCTACGGTAACTTGGCTTTGCTTGGAGTAGTGATGGGTTACTTTGAATAAAAATTATCGAAATATCTCGAGAGGTTACAGAAAACCATTTGAATAATTTTAGGATTTTAAAACTTTCGGTTTTTTCCACTTCGGAAGCGGGCGTTAAAGCGATACCCCGTACAGTAGCCAAATTACCAATGCAAATACATAAGACGATGATACCACCAGTCGTGGTATTATGATGCGAATACAGAATTTCCTGAATGCAACTGCAAAAGAACGGCTTCCGCGACGTGTTTCTTGCACAAGCATAACGAGATAAGAACGTGTTTGATTTGAACATTCGGACATCACTGATATTAGGAATAAACAAAACTACTGGTACACTTCACCAAAAAAATTAAAATTGATTATTTATATAATAATTAACAACCGTATATTGTTGTTGACTTCGGTCTCATTTTAATAAAATAATTGTATATAACCGAAAAATGTATGAACCTTCGCGGTTTATCGATATGTTACTCAAAAAACAGGACGCAAATAGCGATAAGATGTGATGCAATTAATAAAAATACTATTCGAAGCTGAAGATTTACGCTTTGCCGAGCGGCCCGAGGAAAGACGGTGAGAACGAGAATTAGTTAGCGGGGAACGTTTTCACCACATTTTATTGCATAGAAAGATCCAAATGATTTCGCCAGTATGAATCATTCGATTATTAAATTCATTCGTTTGTTAATCTTTCGATTATGAAAATTATTCGACTATGCCCATCACTAACACATACGTGACTAATATAGTTGCTGTAATATTTTAGACGTTTTAGGCAATTTTGCTTAATTTAAACAATTCAAACACTAATTTACTAATCGTTTAATGACCATATACTTTTAAGTAATTTTAGATAAAATTGGGCGAAGTCAGGTTTTCCACCTATTTTATGTTTTTATTGATCTTAAATAATGTTTTAATAACCTCAACTTAGATTTAAGAAATTATGACCTACATCATTGCCGATTTCAGGCAATTTTTAGTGATAAATTGTAATTTCTGATTCAAGTTATTTAATTTGTTACATTAATTTGTTTATAAGTTATTTCCGATAATTTCGTGATAAAAAAATACTTATTGCAGAAAACTAAAATAATAAAACGAATTGTGTATTGCAGATTCCACGATACACATTCGCAAAACATACTGAACAAAAATAAAAACAATTTATTGCGTAAATCCACAAGAAATCTCTTTCAGCCAGTCGCAAATCCCACTCAAATCATAATAATAACCTGCGACACGGTGGATATTGAACATGAAGCTTCTGAAAATTGGAAAATAATGTTTTTCTTTAAAGGTAATGCATACATATCACTGCTTCGAATACAAAAAGGAATAGGAAAAAGTGCTGTACGCATAATCAAAATGTTTAGTCGACACTTCTATTAGCATAGGTGCCGACTGCGGGGGTGCTCGGGTGCTCAAGCAGTCCTGAAAGCTGAATCAAGGGTGCTGAGCACCCCTGATAAAATTGGCAATTAAATCAAACTTAAATAGTGCCGAAATTTATAAAATTATCCAGAATTGCTATATTCTTCTAAATTCCTAAATTAAAAATTCGACTCTGATGTATGTTTTTACATTAGCAATATCAACATAAATTCAAGCAAACTGGTTGTTTTATTTGCTAATTTTAAAAATTAATTAATTTGATTATTAAATGCTATAGTGAATGAGCCAATACAATGGTTTTGTTTTTCAAATCACACCAATCAAATCTGCGTATTATAGTGAAAATGTGTTTTCATGTGGCGGCATGCCTTGATTTGAATAATTGTTTGGTTTTGACGTAAACGTCAACGTAAAGTTTCTAGTTTCATATAGTAAAATGGGTGTTATATCATCCCCCGTTTGCTAAAGTAAGGGACGTGAATTTTGATTTTCAAAAATTCGTAGAAGGCGTCACAAAGAAGTTTGCGGACGCCAACCTAATTGTATCTCATGCCAAGACTTATAAACATACAACGTCAAAAAAGCGTGTGAAAAGCCATTTTTTGAAAATTTTTATTATTTTGCCATACTTCTACTGAAGTACAGGAAGTTATGATTTCCTGCAAATTTTCGAATTTCAGATTTTAACGGAAATACACGCTTTAAGGCCCAAGGAAAAAAAAGGTTTTTAAAAAATGTTAGTTGTAGGTAATTCTATAGATGGTTTTTAATAGGACCGGAAACGAAAATTGGAAATGTTTTTTGGTATCGATTCTTTTGTAAACATTTTTTTGAATTTGGAAAACACAAAGTTGTAGTGCATCTAAAGGGCAAATCAAATGAAGTTTTCCCGAATGCCGTACCCTTAAAACAAATGGTCGCTACAAATTATTGAAAATTTTAACTTTAATAATGCCCGATTACTCAAAAATAAAATATCCAATCAATACAAATTGTCACATTATTTAATAGTCCTTAATAGCCATCCTCAAGTGATGTAAAAATATTTTTGTAAATATGAAAATTGTAAAAATTCTAGCAGCTCAAAATCTTGGACGTTTTCAAAAAAATATTCCTCAAAATGTGCATACTACTTTTTTTTTAAAACTTTCTGAGTCAATAGAACTGACAATGAATGACAAATTATATTTTTTACTAATCTTCCAAATTTTACTGACTCCCTCTAGGAATTTTTGTAAAATTTAATATTGATTAATTATTTATTCAAAAACGCAAACGACAATCGTTATAAACTTTAAACCGTTCAATAGCCTATTTAAAGTAGTTTATTAGGGCTAACAGGAATTTTATACCATTTTAAAAATTAAGAAAAAAAACGGTCCTTTTTAAAATCAACAACGCGTATTCGGGAATCTACGTTGTTTTCACTGCGCTTATCAATCAGCTCTAGTAAAAAACCATACTTTTCATTCTTTGCATTTTTTGATAAGTCCTCAAATAAAGCTATTATAGCAATTTTTGATCCGACATCTGAAGCGGAATTTGTAATTAGCCGTAGCGCGCGGCGGTTCGCCTGCATTCGTGCAGTTTAGTCGCTGCTACTATGCGTACAGTTATAGTACGGTAGCCAATTGCACAGGCTATCACAAGTTCAAATTCCCGCTGCGGCTTAACTAATTTTTGTTAAAACAATGTTATTCAGTCATTTATTAACGCGATAATATATCTTCAGCGCTACAGGCCATTGAGGCCCTTGGCGTGGTCGCATTCACTCCGGGTTTGGCTTATTCGCTATGTTCCGGAGAGTAGCGGGGCCCTTCAGGCCTTTAACCACTACGCCCCCTCAGCTTATGCCAAACCCGTGGCATTACATTCACTCGTTCATTTGCTCATCCATCTACACTTTGAGGGGACTTCCAACCCCTCTAACGACGGCCAAGGTATTAGCTTGACCGCCGGGACCGACCATTTACGTGCCCATCCGTTAGCACGAGGCGCCGTGTTTTGCGCGACTTTGAGACACCCATCCAACTACCGACCACGGAAAGCATTGCTGCATTACTGCGGTCGCCAGTGAATGGCTATGCTACCCGCGCCAACCCGGGACCCTATAACCCCGGGACGCGATAATATTTAGCGTGAAAAGTATGGAAAAATACCAGCGACGTGTTTCGCCCATTTTTTCTATTTCGTAGTTGCCATTCTTTAAAAAATTCTTGTTCGTAGTAAAATTTGCCTAGCGATATTTTAACAGCTTAACCTTATGCCGATCTGGCAACTAGTTTTCGAGTACTAGGATGTTAAAGTCAAAATTGTAGCAGTCGTCATTTAGAAGCTAGAATGTTCTAAAAAAAAAGCTCTGGATTGCCTATCCCAACATCTTCAATCGGATTCCCTTTTCAGGTTTAGAAAGTTTAGTTTCCAAAAATATGTCACCAGAAGCACCGAGAAGAAACGATATCGAACTTTCGTTGCCAGTTTCGAATTTTTTTTTGTGAAAGCTTATTTTGTTGACGAATTCTTGATACACTTCCACATACCAAATCGCATCGAAGTCGGACCATATCCGTTCGCGAAATCGATGTGTGCCCACCCTTACACTCACAAACACACCCACAGACAGAGCTTTTTGAAAACAAATTTTTGGGTTGCTAAAGGTCGTAGCTCAGTGATAAGTGCGCGGGCTACGAATGCAGCGGATCCGGGTTCGATCCCCGGCTAGGTCGTTCTCCCTCGTAAGGCAACGGGAAACCAGCGAGAAGTTAATGCACTTCCTGTGGTTCGGAGCCCACGTTAAACTGTAGGTCTCCTATGTCTGTCTCTGCAAATTATCCATTGCCGCGCACCAAACACAGACATAGGAGAGAGGTAGCCAACGCCCTGAATAGGATATACTATAAGAAGAAGAAAGGTCTAAAACATGTATTTTTGTCAAAAATTCTGAACTAAAAATGTTTGTAAACGTCATTATTTTCCATAAAAGGTACCGTGAGAATCAATGGTACAATACCACAGAAACAAATTACAATTTAATAATTCTTGCATTCTGCTACAGCTTTTACGTAGAAATATTAAGTTACAAAAAATCGTGATTATTTAAAAAAATGAAAAAACGCAAAAATATTAAACTTATCCACAATTTAACCAACTTCCTGTATCTTGTAACATCTATATTATTTATTTGTTATATACTTAGTTGCCCCTCCCTGAATTTGGTTGTACCGACGCCCATGGTAACGGTTTCTTTAAATAAAGGAATAAAAGTGCTACGCATAATACTAAAAGCATATCAAGACAAGATAAAATAATTGGAATTGAGTGGTATTTTACGACCACCTTTGCTAAGACTAAAACTGCAAGTACAAGAACGAATTCGTTGCCAACGCAATAATATAAAGCTCGAATTAAATATGCAGACAATGCCACCCAAGAGGGAAGAACTCCCAGTTGCATTTTTATTTTCCCACCTGTATTCGCGAGCAAATGTTAATGTTGATGCAATAAACTTTAATTGAATTAAAGGGGAGTTTCTTTTTTCCATGATAGCTAGCTGCAGCCAGTTTCGGCAATATACAAACCCCAGAGCAGCGCAAAATCAATACCATACTAGCTTGTTAATTATAACCAACATAAGCTTTAATTAAATTAACTTATAATCATATACATGAGTTCGTGTGAATTTGCAGGTACGGAATTAAAACACAACACATGTAAAGGATGAATTATATATTATGGTGACAGCACGCAGCACAAAAAGGGGAATAAAGTTGTATGTATGCAAGGCTACAGAAGAACTTTTTATGTGGCAACAAACACTGCATTCATTCACGAAGCTGCATTACCGTACTGCGGTTCTATTTTTGGTTTTGAATTACGTACATCGCCTTGGTGGTCTTATCTCCAATGTGCAGAAGTTGTTGACGAAAATGGGCAGTGCATGCCGGGCTTGATGGTACAAAACATTTCAGGACATGGTTTACGCCTCGTAAAAATGCGAAGACAGTTAATCCAGAAATGTTCATATACGGTTCGTTAACAATCCACCAAACACCACGGAATAGTAATAGAATTTACGGTTTAATTAAAATTGTAATTAATTAATTACAGCTCAGGAAAGTACGCTTAACTTTCATAAACTTCACTGGAAATGAGAATCTCACCGTACTGTGCGAACTATTTAATGAATTTTTAAATGGATTGTTCAATTAGCTGCATGAATACCGAAAATACAAAATTTATGCTACTATTTAACAATACAGTATATACACAAATGCGAACTTAAGTGAAAGTAGACACTAAATTTCATATGTATTAAATAGCTCTAGATATATTTGAATTTTTTAAATTTGATCTAAAAATTAAGCACTGAAATTATATTTTCATATCAAAACAAACATTCCTAAAACGATATTAATTAAAATACTTTAATATGTTCAATAATAATTATTTTTTTTAACGTTATACGTATTTCGAATAAGCAAATTGATGAACTATTAAATTCACCCTTATTAGACATTTTGGAATTGAAATCCAATAATCTGCAAACACTGATAACCAAGACCAAGTCACCAAATTTTATTGTTCCTATAGCAACACCAACTGTTTATTTTTTAATACTGATAATAGCATGTAAACATGTCGAAATAAGCATAAGGTCAAAGGTAATATTAAAAATTGCTATAGAAACAATAATATTTAGTGACTTGATCTTGGTTTCAGTGTTAGCAGATTATTTGATTTCTTATTCCAAAACATCCAATAAGCTCATTCGAAATACGTATAAGGTTAAATATAATAAATAATGATTGTTGAAGTTAAAGTATTCTATTTAATACCAATATGAACTTCAACGAACTAAAGCTAAAACTAGTAAAATTTCTGAAACGTTTTGAAAAAATGACGAAATGGCTTGAAAATCTTTAATTTTGACCACTATGCCATCATTGTGACGACATTGATTCTAATTTTTTGCAGTCAATTGCATACGTCGATGTTTGGTAATAAAACTAATCCGCCGCTTCCTATTTTCAATTAACAAATTAATAGTACGAAAATGTACTTCGCATTGCATACAAAATCACTACTATATTACGTAATATAATTTGTGTTATAAAATAAAGTCACAGCCTAGCTATTATTTTAAAACCCTCTGTAATGGAAGCGGAAATGCAGTTGAAATTCGCTGCAACCATTGAAGAGTCCCTAATCTCGGATTCACGAACTCTGCATTACTCTAATTAGGGTGGATTCTGAGTGCATGCAGTCGGGAATTACAATGAGAGGGGCTCATCGCTGCAGATTTCACTGCAGCAAAGGTATCAGATTGCTAGATAACAACGTGATCCTGCTTTTACTACTTCATTTGCTTTTACTTTCCTTTCAGATGGGCTAGCTAAATTGGGAGTCCTTGAAATCTGAGCTTTTCATGTGTTACTCGCTGGTATTGTTGCTACAGACAACGTAAAGCAGGGGTATAGAATTTTACTGTAACATTTTCAGAGCAAAACCTGAACGCTATTTAAGGCGGTTTGAAATCTTGCAGTAAATATCCTGAAGTACCAACACGATTTGACGTTTCTCAAATGGCAACAATAACGATGTACTCTCCGCAAGAGGCTCTGCAATCGCTATCACATTTAAAATTTTGTTGTGTTAGTTTGAATATTTGAACTTCCTTTTTGAACCGAGTAAATAGTGCGCTAAAGCCACTGAATATAACAAAGTACCAACACGAATGTGAAAATGCAACAAGGCGGATCGACCGGCCAGCAGGTGGCGCTTATCCGCTACACCTCACTATATTTCTTCTTCTCAAGTTTATTAATTCTGTGTGAAACGTTTCTGCAACTAGGGGAAGTACCAACACATTAAAATGTCAAATGTGGCAGCGATTGCAGAGCCTCTTGTGGAGAGTACATCGTTATTGTTGCTTTTTGAGAAACGTTGAATCGTGTCGGAACTTTAGTACATCTACTGACGTAGGCGCAGGAGCTAAAGCAGCTCCCCCTACTGGCAACGCCATGGTTCATCAGGAGTTGCGTGCAGTTTGATGCAAGACAAAGATGTGCTAGGAAATGCTGCCAACTCTCCCGATTTTGTATCCGATGTACCATTAGCAAGCTTTTTCTACCAAAAGTTTAGACTACTGAAATAAAACTGATTTTATATAAATATTACTCTTGAATTTTAATAAAATCAAGAAATTAAGAACAAAAAATATTGTGTCGTCACCTACTAGATAAGAGATATATTTCTGTTGTATGAAACAGTACTTGTGTGATAGTTGGAAATAATATTGCTAAAGTAGGTACCTATCTATCGTTTCTGCAAGAAAATTGGTGTGTTGTTTTAAATTCTCGGATGACATTAGTTTTTTCACCGGATATTCTACATTCTTGAACCTATTAACTAGACCCCGGGGCAGTACTAAACTACAATACCATCTACCGAAATTTATGCCCTTATTCACCGATATTGGTCTTCATCGTTGTTTAGTCGAGCGGGAAAGAAATTGGGCAGATTGCGGAAGTTGCGCAAAATGCAGCACGAGTAGGTGCCTTCGTTGTGGGAAAAAGAGTCGATAGTACTTTATATCTGGCGACACAACCATTGGCAAAATTAGTGCGATTTGCTAGGTCAGCAGAATGGGCTAAGTGCTCCTTATATCAACACTGCCGATGCTTGAATTTTCAGCAGTTGTCAATATTTTTGAGGTTGACAGCCTTGAATCATGATTTAATACCAATTTTCCTAGGAAAACATTCTTAAATGTTTACTACCGAACATTAAGCATCAAAACACTAGAACCGAGGCTTCTAGAATTGGCAGATGGTAGGTAGGTCGTATCGAATGCCGAACTTAAAAAAAGTATACTCAGTACTAACTGTCAAGTACTACTGCTGAACCAAATTATTCTAGTAGGGTTATCCATACTCCGCGTGACAAAGGACCCAACTAACGACTTTAGATACCCAGCGGATGTGGTCAGATGGCCGAGCAGGAACGCGTTATCGTAAACGTCGTGCATAAGAGATTTAATACCTAGAATTGGTAGATGGTGGGTAAGTGGTAAGCATCATTCGGGACCAACATCAACAACTTAACTTAAAGGGGCGAGACGGTCGTGACGAGGTGCCAGGCGAATGGAACCCAAGGCCACGTTGAAGTGGGTTTGAGCGTCAGGTTTGGTCTTCCAAATGCAGGGGTGATCTAAAGGGCGTTGTCGAGATGTCGGGCAAAGAGATGAGGGTGGTCTGAAGGAGACATTGCCAAGATAAAAGTCCGCTGTTCGTACCAAAAGACAGGATTGTGCACTGTCTAGATGCACTGTCTAAACGGCCCGATAAGAAACTACACGCAGTGATATATTTTATCAAAAGTAAGTACCTGAATGTAGTGGTCATGGAATTCTAAAAATATAGGGTTGAGATTTGTTAAGTATAGTCGAGAATCTAATTTGGTGCTGTTAGAAATTTTTTTTATTGAGTTTCTAGAGTAACTACTTCCGCAGAGCTGCGCATAGAACATTGTGCTAGTGGAAGCTTAAAGAACCTTTCGGAATGGTTCGATAAAAGTGTTTTTTCCTATAGATCCGGGAAATTTCTGTGTAGTTGGCAACGTTGTCTGAGCTATTATAGATGGCCTGCGCAGGCGCTAACGCAGCTCCTCTTAGTAGCGATGCGATGGTTCATCAGGAGTCGTAAGGCGAGCAGTATGTGTGAAATAGTGATGCTGATAGAGCATTGTGATGGAGTAGCATAAGATACTCGGTGTAAAGTACATGTTGTTGGCTTGTATGACATCGCTATTACAGTCTATCAATTTGATAGTGTTATTTGTATAACTAAATCTTACACAAGGTAAATTTGCTACAACAAAATATTAAAAGTGTTTGATACTCGAAACATGAAAAATCTAAAGACATATAATCATATGGCAATAAAGGAAGTTTTAAAAATATGAAAATGAACTTCTTACGTTCTTATGTAACAGTTTAGATAAAGATAGATGACTAAATAACTAAAATTATAGGTTCCAAGGGTATTAAAATTCGGTAATAAGCTCACCAAATGTAGTTTTATTTTTCATAGAACCCACCCCTATAATTTAGCTTTTTCCCTTTCCACCAATTTTCCGTGAACACAAACGTGGCATATACCCCAAAATAAAGGTTCTACGATAAGCAAAAGAAAATCGCTGCACTTGCACAAGGTATTCCTTTCGGTAGCTGGTGGCTGTAAAAACTGTATATCAGATTCACGAATCACGAAAAGGCCTTTGCAATCACGCACTAACATCAAGCGAAATAACGGTGGGCGTACGAGAACTTCGAAAACGACCATCAAACACGACACAACTGACGAATCTGACGAATGTGTGTTGTGTCGTGTGTATGCTGAAAAAGATAAAAGAAAGATACTGTTTGTAAAAACAAAGTGGAAAAAACATCGATGTGTCGAAAATTGCTTCGATTTCGTTATATCGTTTTCCGTTTCGGAAAACACTAAATATGAAGAATATGGAGAGAAGTGAAAGCGCATTTGAATCTCTTTCGTATTCGGCGAGATTGCTTTAAGACATCCCCGAAATCGAGAACCATATTGATTTAAACGCAACTGTAAAACGAGAAGTTTTTCTTGCCTTTAGCACAATGTAAATTTTTGCTATTGTACGAATGTTGAGGTAATCCTTAATTTTACACCAAAACAATAAAAAGAAAATTAAACGTTTACTTTTGTATAATTTCCCTAAGCCTCCAAAATAATATTTATTTAAATATTCTACAAAACCACTCTAGTACACCACCGATATTCCAAAAATACGACTCCATAAAGGTCAAATATCCCATCTAGGGACATAAAATATTTAAGACCTACAGAGGAAATTCCCAAGAATCAATTGAAATGATATATAGACGATAAAGTAGAGAGTTGGTTGGATATTGAATTTCTTTGCGTCTGGTGAGAGAGCCTTTCACATACGGTGACTTACATTTTAAATCGTAAAACTAGCGGTGAAATAAATGATCCGCACCGTGAAACCGTGTGCTTCCATGTGTCCAATAGTGCAGACGTGCAGTAAATAATAAGATAGTAGCCGGAAATTGTAATAAAATTACTGTAAGAGTGCAAGTACCTCTTCACAACGGATGCACACGTAAAATTTAAGTCGTCCGTGATTTACACACGTGCTGAGAGGGCGTTATATATTTTAATTGTACATGAAAACATTCGAGTTTAATTAAACCTAATTGCACAGCCGGCAAAATTTACAATCCAAAAAAACAAGTCTGATTGTTTAAGTTTTAACAAAGCTGGGAAATGTCTCGATAAAATTTGAACATATGGTCGAAACAAATAAAAGGGAAGATAACAACAATAAAGAAAAAATAATGCTAGGACAATCTTTTACTATATATCCCTCTTCACCATCCATTTACCCATAGTGTTGATCGGAAATAAGAAAAATGACCTGACATATTCCACATACCCACGTTAGCTACGAATATAACCAGTATCTTCTATGCTTATCATTGTATAGGCTACAATAAATCATTGTTATTGTCAGCTTTCGTCCAGAAAGTGCTCTGGCGGTACTTAGATATTTCGAAATGCGTTGGTGGTGCCGACATGTTACAAAAGGTTACTTCGGAAGAGTTGAAATATACCTGCAGTTTGATTTAGAAACCAACGAATAAGAAATACGGTAAATATGAGCTATATGGTTATGTAATACTTTTTACGGATAGCAGTAAGATCAGCATCTTGCATCATTTACAAGGATTTATTTCTACTGAAGTAACTAGAACCATAACAAGATGATTTACGTAATAATTTCACTTAAATTCGTAAAAACTACTTAAATATGTATTAGTTACGTTATTAATACATAAAAACTACACTGTTGCCGGATTTCTGCTACAAATTATTATTTAGCTAAAATGTGTATGAAAACGATAAAAATATGGCGTCCGCAGTTTTGAAATACATTTAAGTTGGAAGGCAAGCTATGAAACGTTTAAAATGTTAAAAACTTTTCACGTACTATAATTAGCGCTAAAATAGAGTACGGGAGACCTACAGTTTAACGTAGAATCCGAACTACTAAACACCAGAGAAGGTTTCAGGCACTAAGACTGCCTACATTGGATTGGGAGATATGAGTGGCGGGTCGCGGCATAGATCTTTATTGTTGCATGATTGCGGCAGGGAATCGAACCCCAAACCTTTAGCGTTAGAGGCTAAGCGCTCAACATCTAAGCTACCGCCACTCACCTGGATTTATCTCAGAATGCGTAAAACCTGAATTGGTCTACGACACGATTAAACAACGTCCGAAATCCAATTAATCTGCAGCTTTGGATGTCCACATTGTCCACGCTACTAATTATAAGAGAGAGTGAGAACGTAAAGAGCGCAGCGACGCGAAGTGCACGCTACGAATTTTGTCGTAGGAAAGAAAACTATAGATAATATAATATACCTTGGGAATGAAAACACCGGTGCACCTATTCTCGACTCGTGCCTCAAAATTTTGGTATACGTATGCGACGTCATGGAATTTGATTTTACATGAAGTGACGTCATATACCCATACGAATAATATTATGCGCGAGTCGAGAATAGCTGTTCAGTCCTTTGTGCGCGCTCCCAGCCAATCAGTGCTCCGGAGGGCTTGGCGTTACACAACTACGCATTAAACTTTGCGTTTAGAATAGAAACCGCTTTTTATCCCTTCCTGTCTTCCTTTGCCAAACAACACCGATCTGTCTCACTCTCTCAGGACATTCAAAAAAATTCATCAGCACCATAGCACTTTAACATAATTGATGCAAGTTTTATTACACAGTCAAAGTTTTATAGCACAACAGTTTAATAAACAAGTTCAAAACTTAGCAAATAAAATAATGAACAAACGAAACATTAAAAATGGTTAATTGTAAAAGTACAGTAAATAAATCACTAAGTTATCACGTCTATCTGGGGCTGCGGTGCTCTGGTAAGAGCAGGGGATGCTGCGGGGTTCGGGTAATGAGTGAGGTGATTTGTTTCGCAGCTCTGGAAGAAGCTGGGTGCAGTACGAGTAAGTCTGTGAAAGACCGTTTGATCGGACCAGCAACAGATGGCTGTACGACTTTAGTATTAAAGCCTTTTATGACCGTTTACGCGACTCAGAGGACTATTAGAGTTTTGGGTTTTAGACCGCATTTACTGGTTAGGCGCCTTTTGATTCTGAAGACGAACTGAATTAAACCTATATTGGACCGTTTGAGCGATTCGGCAAACAGATGGCCGTAGGAGTTTAGTTCTTGGACCGTATTTAATGGTTAGGCTCCTTTCGATCCTAAAAAGTAACTGAACTCTCCGTTGAAAACGCATCCAGCAAAATATCAAACATTAATTGACGTCGCTTAGCAGAACAACAAACATTTGCAAGTGTAGTGACCGCAGCAGGAAACGAAAATCGTCTGTTGCTTAGTGGTGTAAAAGGCAGACGGTCGTTCACATTTACTGTCACGTTTAGTGCAGACGGTCAAGAACAAAATTAATGGATTGTGTCAATATCAACACCATCGGACATAGAACCGGCATTGCTGCCAGTCCTGGAATAGGTAAGGCCCACCCCATGCCATGTGGGTAGATCGGGTGTATGCAGTACCTCCACAAAAAAACGCTGCTGCAACACGAGGTAATTAGTAAGCTACGTATTAATGGCGGTTTTGAACAAAAAAAATAGCAAAATTTATCGTGAGGGTTAAGAAAGCGCACGAATAATGTCCACAGAGAATTAGTCTTCTATAAACATGGCAAAGAAAAAAATACAAAATAAAAAAATTAGATTAAACCGGTCATAAGATAAATACTACATGCACGATCGAGTTCTAGCTTCCGGTCCTTAGATCGAGCTTCAGATTGCGACAAAGAAGGGAGATAAAAAGACGGACGATGTGGGGATTCGCGTATCGATGATTACTTTTCAATATTACGTGCCATTTTTCATTATATTAATTACTTTTTGTAATTCGTTTTTGGTTATTATGTGATTCTTATTCGAACTTCTATTGTTTGTTTCATTTATCTTAAATAGTACCCGGGCCTCCGTTAGCATTTTTTATAGGGTGATGTCCAAACTTCCATGCTGATTGATTCGCTATCCTTGTGTTATTGCTGGTTTTCATAGTCTTCAAGCATCTTCACACCTCTGAAGTTACCCGCTGCAAAAATACACCATAGCAAAAGGGTGGATCGTTATAGCCTGAGAAGATCCTGCAAAACCTGAGACTGAGCACAATGCCGCAGATCTGGCAAACATGCAAGTTAGTATACTGAATATGATAATGTTGTAATACACCCAACAAGTGCGGGGATCTCCACGGGGGAAATACCTCCTCCGTAAATGACATATTTTGATTTGCTTGTTTTTCATATTAATACTAGTAAGTAATAGTTACGAAAAGTGCGCAAATTGAATAAACCTGCATCTGTTGATTAATGTTATGCCTGCGTTATATTTTCAAATTGCATCGCTCTGTTAAAGTGAATCGGTTTATTATTTATATCTATTCCATTTTTTGTCATGTTGATGAGAATTGTGCATTTTGAAATCCACAAGAATTCATTCTTTTTTCTAGTTAAAAAACACAGACACGACGAATCCTGTTCGACATTTATCTGACAGGTAGATCTGGTAGTAGTTTATCCAAAAACTACTGAATACGTTCTGATATTTATTCAACTCGTTCAGTTTTTATTAAATTGTATTCTTGGATATGTTTGAATGTAATTGCAGAACTCCTGAATTGTTTAGACATTAAAAATGAAATTTGGCAAAATTATACTGTCAGCTAGGCTAGGTTTCACTACCTGACAGAAGCTGAAAATAATCTCGCACAAAACAATATTAAAGGCAAACGAAATCACTTTCAAACATTGACAAAAAGAAATAGATTATGGAGCACTTAAAACCCGAAAACGAGGTCGGTTCATCAAAATGCTGGAGGGAACAGAGAAGGGTTGTCTTTTGTGATAAAGAAATACTTTTTTCAGTACTCCGAAAACGAGCTTTCGAAAGTAGATGAGATTAGGGTTTATGTGAGTAAAATATTCATTCATAACGAAAATTTTGCGGAAAGATGCAGTCAATTGTGGGTGCTCATAAAAGTTAATGTATATAATATCCCTCAGTCGTAAAGGAAAGGTTATATAACTCCCTTTCACCTGAGAGACAATACTCACACAACATTCCTGCCTAATGGATTTAATTAAACGCCCTCCCTTCCTCAATATAGATGTAATTTGACTCGCCCTGCTGAATTCTTGCTCGTGAATTGCCGATATTTAATGGGCTGTACGTCGATTTTATTGTTCTTCGCAAGTTGGCAGTATTACCCTCCAGTTTATACACCACGCATTAAATTTATATTCGTCTGCAGTGCACTTCCAGTCCTCAAAATTCGATAAATCCGTACATGGCGAGCGCTTGAAAAACTCCGTCGTAATTTAACGAATTTTGGGGCGCTACAAAAAATTTCTCTAGACTTTAACAAAACGAGAGAAGTCAGAATTCGTACTGGGAGCGGCGAGATGACAGAAAGGTTGGAATGTTGAAGTGAGACTGGACAAGACCTGAATTTAAAGCGAGATTCGCTTTAGAATGTAATACTAAGAGCTACCTGTCTTCGCTCTAAAGGTGGTATGAGTATAGGAGCTTAAAGCACTTTAAATTATTAATAGTTGGGTCGATAATTTAGTAAATATAAATTAAAGATCAGTTTCGTAATATTGACAGAACATCTTCTTTTGCATACGGAAAAAAAACTTAAAATTTAATAGGTACAGTCTTAATTACTTAAAACTATTAAAGTAGTAAAGTGTGTCAACAATTCGCTTTCTAAATACCTAAATAGTTGATGCATTTTGCAACATTATGTTTGTTCTATTTCCCAAATTCTCGTTACTACGTTAATTAAGCAATAATTATTGGCAAGAAATTTCGTCGGTAATTAACAATAAATAGTATTTAAAATTATTTTAATTTTTAAATTACTCAAGAATAATTTTCTGATTTTATGTTGCAAAACACTCTAATAGTACATGCCGTTGACAGTGAAACTGCCTGACGCAAGTCTTCATCTTAATTAAGTTATGCAGGCAAGTAAGCACATCATGTATCTGATGGCGAGTGCAATGTATAACTCGTTTGAGTGATCAAGACGGCCTTATGCGGAATGAAATTGGCTTGTAAATACTTTGCATGCATACATATTCAAATCGGATTAAAATTTAAAGGCGAGATCTTGAATCATATTAAAACGAGCAAGACATCTCTCCACATAAACACACAGTTAAGTGAAGCAAAGGCATTACAACCACAAAGGTTATAAAATTAATTAATTTATGGCGCCTATCAACGTTTTTGTTGTGCTTACGAGAATATAAAACATGTTATTTAATAATCAGGCTGTTATTATGTTTTAACTACGTGCACGCTATCATCGGAAAATTAATTAATTAATTAACAGTTAATAATGGTGTAAATAATTCAAAAACAGTATTTCTGAAAGTTTTTCCTTTTCCAATCACTTAGAATTACATTTCAATTTGGCAAAGTTCTCCAAGGCGTCGTTCGCAGCGTTATTGGTGTTATCCATGAAATTACTATCCCATAAATTTTAGTAACATCTAATGTGATGCCGTCTGATGGTTTGGCGGTTTATCGCAGATCTCTTAGTGGTAATTGGCGTGGCTGCTGGACCAGATATGTCTAATAGCGCTAATACCGGTCTTACTGAGGGGTAGCAACATCACCCTAAAGTCATGTAAGCTTCATTTCGAATGGGAGGACTAATATTATCCCCTAGGATAAGAAAGCGTTTATCTAAATACACTGACACGCCACCATGTAATGCCATGAACTATTAGATTGCTATTTCATCTGCAAGGCGCTCGTGATTGGAATATGGGTAGGGCAGCTGGGGATGAAAATGTGAAAAGGGATTTAATACGCGCGAAGAAGAGCCAGCTTCGATAAGAATGGAAATACATAGATTGCGTTTATGTAGGCGGTTTTTCATTTTGTAGAAATGATTGCGTACGCCACAATTTCTGGTAGGATATTATTATTATACCAAAATATATTTTTTTAATAATTACGTAGGGAAATTAAAATAAACCGTACAAAATATCAAAAATCAGACGCAACTTTTTTTAAATGACGTCATATGTGATAGTTTTAAAGAAAATTTCTTAAAAAGCTTTATACTGTGTACTGAAAAAATAATAGCGTAAATTCAGGGTGTGAAAATCCGGTTGGTTAACTAAATTTATCGATCTACAAAAGCGCGTCGTTTCAGAGTTATAGCGCCTTAAAGCTGAAGTTCATGAAACAGTTTTATTTAATATCTTCAGTACAGCCCGAGCTATACTTTTTAAAATTGGCATAAAAATAAGAATTTAGACAATACATACTAGATCTATTTTTCTTTGAATCTGTAATTTTTCCCTAATTCGAGTTACATTTACATAGTTCGTGCAAAAAATACACAAAATCTGTAGTTTTTGTTTTTTCTCTGTCAAATCAACCGTTACAGAGATATTTACCCTCAAAGTGTTCCGTGTGTGGAAATGCTGCTGAAATAAAACTGCAAATAATCAAATCATTAAGAGCGCTAAAATTTTGATTGTCAAACCAATCCGTGATTTTTAAAATTAAAAAAAAACTACCATGTGTCAAGTTTGTTAATAAAATATTAGATAAAAAAATAATTATTAATTCCCTTTCAGGTATCTACGCCACTGATTCGTAGTTCGGTATTTTTAAATAGGTCTCATTCTTGTACAAAATCGTATATCTATGACAAATATCAACAAATGTTTAAAAAATTTTAAAAAACATGAAATTAAATCACTTGCAAATTTTATTCAATATACAGGGTGCTTCGTTTTCAAAGCTCACTATGATGGGAGAGAGAAAAGATAAAAAGTAAGCTTAAACTTGGCAAAGTCGCTAAATCTAATGCTATTCGATAATGTAAAAAATAAATTTGGCTTAATTCGTTTTTGAAACACAAAATAAATTGATTTTTATTTTTTTCTCTTACTTTCTAATTATTAAAAATAGCAAAAATGTAAAAACATTTTCTCGGGGCCAGTCTCTACGCATAATCCCCTTATTCGCTTGAAATTGTCATACAACGCGACGTTTCGTTTATTGAGAATTCTCATCACGTCCGTTTTTGCTTAAGGGCGCCATATTATCTTTGGATGGTATTTCATATACAATTTTACGCTAATTTCAACGACGCTCAATGTTTATTTTAAATTCAAACGTAAGATTTAAGAAACTGCTTTAATTGTAATTATATATAGTCCTATACTTTCGGTATAAGGAAGTAATGATTTTATGAAAATTTTCAAAATCAAGATTTTCAAAAAAATGATTTTAAAAAATGTCTCTCTGTCGGTGGGTGAGTGGGTGTGTGTGTAAGTGTGTGCGCTCCATAACTCCCAAACGCATGGTCGCATTTTGATGAGCTTTAAAATATGGAGTATATCAAAAATGTATCAGAGAATTAAGCTAATAAAAAAATTTAAAACCGGAAGCGGAAGTTTGATGTTTTTTGGTAGCATTTTTTGCAGACCCAAATTTTATAAATTTGAAACCGGAATTCAGACTTTAAGGCAAATGTAACGCTTTTTTTTCAAACTTTCTAGATTCAAAATGGGGCCCGCTATAGTTTACTGAAGATTATCACTTTAGCGCCTTATTACCCTAAAACGGATTGACAGATTGGGTTCAAATATTTCACAGTAATAGCCAGTAAGAGACACAATGTTACTGCGAACAAACATTTGCAAATTTCGATAATTTTCAAAAAATATTGCTTAAAAACTGTCCCCACGATTTTTTTCGTAACCTCTGATGCCTTTTATGAATTTTAGAAAATTTGAGGTTTAATAACTCCTATTTACTCACAAACACGTTTAGGACGAAATTGATAAATAGAAATGCTTTATAGGTACACAATGTTACAAGCTACTACAACTATTGGAAGTTAAAAAATATTGAAATTTTGACTTTTTCAAAAACTTAGTGAAAAACCGGTCACACGATTTATTTTTAAATTAAAGTCTTATAGAGCTATGGATCAGCTACAATTTGTTTCGTGTCCCAGTCCACTAACTTTTTTGTGACCCCCATGAAATTTTGAAAATCGAACATTCCTACCGCCTTGTTTAATAAGCGGGGGCCGATAAAAAATATCTGTTTAGGCTACGTTGCTCATGAGTGATAGTAGAATAAAGCTGTCACCCTATTTTTTACATACGGCAATATTTAGGGCTTAAATAAAATTATCTATTAAATGCCATAAAAATCTAACATAGCGTCCATAAGAAAAAAAAATACCTAATGGATGAGAAGAAGAAACGAAATGTTGTGTGACAATTTCAATTGGCCAAAGAGATTATCCGTTAAAGCTGTTCTAAAAAAGTGTTTTTGATTTTTACTATTTTGAATAATTAAAGAGTTAGACAAAAAGGAACCTTTTAGGTTTTTACTCATAACTAAAACTAACATCAAATGTAGCAACTTTGCCAAATTTAAGCCTAATTTCTGTCTCTTGCAGCAAGCGAGGCTCCCATAGTATGGCTAGTACACAAATCACCCTGTAGATGCTATCTATATAGTAAATCCATAATTGTCTCACCACACCACGACGACGCACTCTTACATCTCGAGACAGCGTATTTATTATTTTGATCGAATGCTCATGTAGCAGCCACGTAAGGCGGCGCGGCACGCGTAAGTCCATAGGTTCAGCTAGCTTTTTACTTAATAACACAAGTGCAAATTATTTATGTAATTTTCAGTTAATTGGTAGAAAGCATTGCAGTTGAGTTTTATGATTGGTGTTATAATTGATAATATGTGAATGCGATAATTATAGAGACACTTCCAAGTAAAGATACACACAATTAAAAAGAAAACCTGAATTTTACAAATGACTTTACAACTTATGTAAAATCTATAGTAAATCTCTAACTGTCTCACCACAACACGACGAAATTTTGCTTCCCGACAAAATTTATCACCATATTTCTATAGCGGCATCTTGCCTCAGTTTATTAATTGTTTACGGCAATTATTTATAATTGCTGCCACTGCTGCTGCTATAATTGAATTATTTATAGTTTAGTAACGATAAACTTAGAAACCTTTGTTAATTTAATTTAATGAATGTATCAGCTTTTTAGGAAATCCCTTTTTAAAGACGATGTATTGGCAGCAAATTACATTTCTGTTTGCTTGATATATGTTTAACAAAAATAGATGTTTATACATGTAAAAACATTTCATCTTTAACTAATATTTATGTACGCTTACAGACCAGCTATAAGCTAATGCGATAAACAAAACCAAAGGTTTCGTTTATGTAAACACATTAAGATTTGTTACATATTGGGAGGATTGAAATAATTTTTTATAATTTAAATTAATCACGTAGAACCCGTGGACTACGCTCCACCGTTTTTTTTATACTCTTTTAAAAAATAATAAATAAGCTGTTTCGAGCTGTAATACATGTACTTAAAGCGTTCAGTGGCGTAACTGCGCCAATGTATTGGGACTCGAGTTGCAAGTTTTTTTTTACAATAATCAAAGCAAATGTGATTAGAAGAACTATTCTATACAAGAAAAATAATAAATAGTTTCGTATTCCGGAATCAAGGAATATTGGTTTCTTTAAATTTCCTTAACATTTTTACACCTTTTTACAAAACAAACAAGCAGTAAAATGCAGTTTAGCCATAACTACAATGTTGAATTAATTACTTGCTGTAAGAAAATCCAAACCCGTACAAAAATAACAGTTACTGCTTTTTTTCACAATTAGGCAATAACTATAAACTAATAGGTCTCAGTCGTATTATTACACAGTTTTACTATTAAAGCATAAACGAACTCGTCTGCAAAAACCAAATTTATGAGTGAAGCTCGAGTAAAATAGGCACAAAAAGCGCGGAAAAAGTGCGAGCGCGTTGCAAGTCACGAAGTAATTAAGTCGTCAACTGCCGCACACTAATATTAAAATAATTACCCTTTAATAAAAGTATCAATAAAAATGTCATAAAAACCTGCTGTGCAGTAAATGCTACTGTAGAATAAAAACAGCTCTCATGCAGTTCGTTTATGGTTCTCTGTCTTACTGTGACTAAAGTATGCAAATGTCACACTGGAGGTCAACACCATCATAATTAACCTGCCGTGTTGTTTATACTTGGCCAATTTGTACTTTGGCGAATAAAACAACTCCAGTTTCACGCTCCTACAGCTGTATATATTGTATTGTTTATGTTCATTTTAGTTATGAATTCGTTTAGAAACGATTAAAAGTTTTAGAATATCAAAAGTTTTAAACTTACTTGTTTTGTGCATCGTTAAAAGCCATTTATTTCATACTGTACGCTATATACCACTTTACGTCATTGATTTGAGTCCGGGAAATGGCACATTACAGCCCAAGGTCGGGAAGTGTTGCTTAGCAGCCCTTCCCGGACTGCTTGGAGAAAAATTCATCAAACACATCTATTTGTAGCTAAGCAACGAGAAATACCAACAGCGAATGTTTAATTTAACAGAATATAAATTTTAAAAATGACGTTTTTATAAAAAGAAAATATTCAAATAAAAAATGGTTTTGGCAGTAATGAAATAAAATTTTGTACGATACACGTCCGTGAAGTGATTATTAAAGCATTCGTTTAGAAATTTCGGACTCGGCTCCTTTCGTCGCCTCGTCCGCAAATATCTAAACTCATACTTTAATATGTCACTTCCCGGACTAGTGACGTAAATAACTATTGTGGGCGTTATCGATGTGAATGTCATTTTGATACGTTGACAAGTGCAAAATGAAACACTCGTTGATTATGAGATTTATTTGTCTAGAAAATGGTAGATCAGGAAAGAAAAAAAAGTGGGTTGTTTAGTTAATTACAGCTCGTCTTGTAAACAGAGACGCAGAATTTTGGCACTCCTGAAAGAAAAGAGAAGGAGAACGAGTCTTATTGAATGAAAAGAGTGTTTTCTAGTAAGACAAAATCTATAACAAAACAGATAGAAGTATTTTGAATCATATTGAAATTATTCAAAAGTACGATAGTGTAAACGCAATCCAATACGTGTTTGAGGCTACAGTGGAGGAAGCTGCGAAATTACGTTAATGATATTGGATATATAAATGGTAATAAGATTGTTATTTAGAGCCGAGTGGTGTTTTGTTTTATAATAAGCTAACTAGAGAAGAAAGAGTATATCATGCAACAAGTTATCAAGTCAGGGACCACAACAGTAATTGTGAAAAAACTAAGATAAGTGTTTGTTTTAAGACAAGTAAAATTTTAATTGACATTTAATAAAAACCTTTGTAACGTGATATTTGGTTGTGTGTTTTAGTTTTATTCATCTTGTCCTATTTTTTCCTAAGGCATAACAACAGTCCCGAGATTTAAAAAAATTCATATGGTAAAATGGGTAAAAATGAGGTTAATCGACTTATCGAGGAGGTAAAGATTTTCCACGAGGACGGCAACATTACAAATTCAGATCGACGCCGGCGTTGGCCCTGAATTTAAAGATATAAACTGCTGTCAAAATCAAAAACGCCCTTAAGTGGAACCTGGGAGTTAATAGTTTAAAAAGCTTTCGCAGTTGTTATCGGATTGATTACATCCCAGGTTCAATCAATAAAAAACAAGTTTAAATATAATTAATCCAATCCCCGTAATCAATATCAATTCCTTTAGGGGAAAACATCAGTAGTTGGGTTGACAGTTCCAAAACCAAGCAAACCAAACTGACTAATTTCTTTACAACTGCTCCTTGTTACAACATCCTCACACGTGCCCGTCACGTGTCTGCAATGCAACTCCTCCGGGTCCTGTGGGATTTACAGTCGGTTTGTGATATCGGTCTTGGAAATGTATAATGGGTCCCTCAGCCACCATCTTACGATGCATTAGCCGTACAGAACCGCATACATCGATCTATTACTATGACAGATGCCTTGTTACGGTGGGTGGAATTAATTTTAGGGTCTTTAGCCCTAGTTGACGGCGGTGATGCATTGAATCACTTTTTGCAACCGTTTCCGCATTGTTCAGTGTAAAAATAGCTTGAAAGTGGCGGTTATCTTTTAAATATAGAAAACTTTTACTACATTCACTGTGTGGAATTACTCCAAGCTACCCCTCGGGGTTTTCCCCACGTATGCGTCATAATCGCGATAAGCGTTACTACTATCAAGCTTACAAAAATTCGTTTCCTGACGAGGTATTTTATAAGGAAATGTGCGCGTAGCCAGAAAACGCAAACCTGTCTTCATTCTAAATACTATGCATTCCCTTAATAGGCAAATAAAGCGGGAACCCCTAACTTCAAAATTTCCATTTTATTACCGTAGTCCCAGTTATGTTTATTATGGGTGTGGAGGGGTAGAACATATTAGCATATTACCATATGAACTGCACAAAGTTGCTGCATAGCACCACGTTTTCGTCGGAATTTAAATGCTATTATCAGAACGGTTTTGTTATAATTATATTTTAAACAAAAATAGTATTTTGAAAAGGGGAAAGCATTTTTGTTAAAAACATTTTATTGTATTAGTTGATTAAACTTAATTTAATTTTGTTACAACCAGCTATAAAAACATATTTTTCTCACATTGTTATAGATAAAGTTCAACACATTCTTACGTAAATGTTTATATGTGGTCCCATGATAGTAACAATAACGAGGGTCACTCACTGCTTGAGCAAATGGGGTGAGTCTCGATGGTAAAATTGGACCATAAAAAAGTTGGTAATGAATTATAAAATTGGCGCCAAGATCCTTATGATAGATAACCTCGCAATGCCCAATTACTAGAACTTCACCGGATTTATATGCAGTATAAAAAAGCTGCCGGACAACCGCCACGGGACCTTCCTCGCATTTATGTAAATTTTTGAAAATTTTTCATTTATTTCCAAAATTGTGACAATTTTATGAAAATTTCGAATATTTTCTAAATTCGCGAATAAATTTCGAATAAATTTTATGCCAAATGCTTTTAAAAGACTTAAAAATTTTGTTTTTTTAAATACTATGAAATTATTGAATAATTAAAACATTAAAAATGTTGCACATGTTAAAAAATTTCAATATATTTTGAGTATGTAAAATATTTTGGGGTTCGTTACTATTTGACAATTTTGAAATTCTTTTGACATAATGCAGTATTAGAAATTTAAAAATTTTTAAATGTTGAAAAATCCTACAATTTTAGGAACTTGCAATTTTGAAAATTGTCATAAATTTTAAAAGCGGTATATAAAAAAAGTCGGTGGCACTACACTCCAATGAGGAGGTTGGCCTGCACTGTGGTGGGTCAGGGCCACCGGACTATCACTTGCGATACCCAGCCGTCTCGCACTCTTATATGTAGTACGGGGTGGTGTGGTAAGCACCACGCCTTAAACAGCTGCCTCACTCACCCCCCTCACCCCTCGAGGGGTTTGGTTCCCAATTTTTTTAAAAGCGACTGGGTAGGCCGCCCGCCAGACATCCAGTCTCAGATTTGAACCCAAGACCTTCCGCGTAGTAGCCACCCGACCCCTTTGGCGCCCAAAAAAAACGGTATATATAAAATTTTTGAAAGTTTCAAAAATCTTTAGATTGAAAATTTTAGATGTGAAATATTTTGGGGTTATTTGAAATTTTTTAGACATATTGTAGTATTAAAAATATGAAATTTTTGAATTTATAAAAAATGTTTAAAAAGTTAAACAATTTTGATACTTTATTAACTTAAAATTTTTGAAAAATGCGGGAAATTTTAAAGACGGTAAAATTGTGAAAAAGTATGAATGTTGAAAATTTAAGTTATAAATATTTTAAACTTTTCAAAATTTCGACAACTTTTGGAAAATTTAATAATTTAAATCAAAAATAAAAACCGAAAAATTATGAAATGAAAAAATTTTTTGAAAATTTTGGATAAACTAAAAATTAAAAAAAAAGAAATTTTGTTTTATTAATATTTGATAGTTTTTGAGAATTATAAAACAATTTGAAGTTTTCATATTGTAAAATTTTGGCGATTATCCAATTAAACTGTTTAGGTAAACGACCAAAAGGAAACCTTCCTGTGGTGCTTTCTTAATGGAAGATTTTCCTTTTGTCATTTTACATGTTTATACCAATTTTAGAAGCCGAAATTCGTGCATTATTTTAATATCGAAAATTCGCTGGGAGTCTGAGGGGTGATACGAAGATCGGGCTTGCACAAGTCGGCTATTCGACATGTTTAGCCCTTGAAATCTCAAAATTGATAGCCGTTTTTAGGCGATTACTGAATTAATCTGTTCAGGTAAACGACCAAAACGATGTCTAAAACATCTTCAAAACTTGGCTCCCACATTAATCCTTCAAACAGATTTATAGAGCCTGCGTTAATCATAAAAACATATCCAGAAAGTCCAATAGATACATCTTATGTACGGTAATCCAATTTTATGTATAAAAACAGCAACCTTAGTGTCGGACCCAAATAAACTCCACAAAACAGGTAATTACGTCAATACTTAGGTACATACGTTGTACAATATAAGACAGATAAGGGTACTTTATTAGCATAGAGATGCATTAACGTGTACAAACGGCAGAGCTAAAAATATCAGCGATAAAATCGAAAATAACTGAAATCACTACAACTAAATTTACCTTCAGTATAGGTGCCCTGCTGTAAGTCCAAAAATCCTAAAAAGGTTTCTGAGACAAGATTTACCAAAAATCATAATTTCAAACAATATCTTGTCCCGTAAATGTGGAGTGGAGTTTTGTTAATTATTCCATCAAACAAGATGATTGTTTAAAACATTCAGAAAAATACACAAAACTCCAACAGTCAATCTGAACACTTCATGAATGGAAATTCAAGTGGAGCTGATTACTAAAAACTTTTCAAGTATCCTTGACTTAATCAGGAACTCAAAAACTTGAAATGGAAAGGGAGGGAAACAATGCTAGAAAATTAAAAATTACTAAAGTGAAAGCAACCAAAATTAATAGAAATGTACAAAGGGTCACCTAACTACCAGAAGTAAAATGAAGCTAAAAATTGAACATTACAATTTTGATATTCTGGAATAGCTAATGTCCTCTAATGTTTTGTTACTTCTTCGAATGTAAATGGTATATTCAATGTTGTCATTTTAGTTTTGTCAGCTGTTGTTCGACTTGATGGTGTAAAGATCAATGATTCGGATAAAATGTGTCCCTCTACATCGATAACAACCCCTCCAGTTGTCTGGCTGTTATGGTTTGCATAGCGACTGGTCGATATTAGCAGGAGCGAGCAAGGGTGACTTTTAGTGCTTAGGGTTGTAAACTACATAAAACGCGCGAGTTTCAGGTACCAGCTATCCGTTGAAGACCTGGAGTATATTCTTTCCGCATACGAATGGCCAAAACAGCAAATAACCCTAGCGGAAAAGTGGTGACGTTATTCCTTCCCGTCAATTCGGTTGCGTTATGAGAAGTGTAAGGGTAGTCATAAATCATAGGTATTTACGTCCCCTAAATTTTCCCGTGCGTAAAGGAAATATTTTCCAAGTCTTGTTACATAAACACAACCGTTTTATGAAAATGGTACACAGTTTTATCGCATCAGGAAGTATAAATCAAGCCAAGTGCGAAATATGTTCACCTTTTGGTGAACGGAAAACCATGACCCTGAAGTTTACACAACAAATCCAATATCCTGAACGAGAGACGTCCTGTTGATGCTCCGTGACATGAATCGCTTCGACTTCGCGCGAATACGAAATTGTCCTCCACTTAAATAGTTTTAAGGAAACAAGATCCTTTTAGCTGACGACACGTCGCGACGTCCCGCGGGATATCGTTTAAATTTTTGTGTAGAAACGAAACGTTTCCTATTCGTTTAAAAAAAATGTTTTTTTTTTATCACAGAGGAGCGTTTTATCCTAACCAGAAAAACTTGTTTTTGTTCTCTAACCGAAAACGTTGTTTATATGTGATTGTAAGATAAATAGGAACATGCGAAAATCAGGAGTATACTTTAGGAGATTTGATTTTGCGCGAAAGGAAGTCTAATTTAATTTTAAATTAAATAACTAAAATAACTAAACGAGTGCCATAAATTTAATCAAATTATTGCTTCCGTTACGGTGTGTCTTTTTTAATTAAGTGTTAACAGTTTTCTTCATCGTAATAGAAACTGATGATTAACATTTTAGCAAATTGGGGTCACCATTAATGTTCGTTTAATAATTGGGTTTTTATAATTTGAAATTTGTTAAAGGATTTTTATTTCCCATACTTTTCAATTTCAAAAATTTAAGAACAGCGCATGAAAGCATTAAAGCTATTTTTTCTGAGCAAATTAGCTTCGAAATAGCGGCCAATTTATTTTAATATTGACCTTAACGTTTATTTACACAAAAATATCTCAGATGGGCATAAACTAAGGTTTTTTAACCTCCCTAGGGGTGCACAATGTTACTATCCAGAAGCGTGTTTGATTTTGTAGGTTCGTAGAGCTAAAAATGTTCTACATTTAAATTAAAAGTACATAAATAGACCAGAAAGTTAATTTGCACAAACGAAACACACGTCCTAGAAGGGATCAAAGCACTACACAACACTACATAATGGTTTTCTAGGTCGTATAGTATGTCTAGGATTCGTCGGGCGTGACAAGGAGCAGGTCTTTAGGCGTCTATCTGGGGCTGCGGGGCTCTGGTGAAAGCTGTGGTGCGGCTGCGTTCGGAGAATGAGTGTGATGATTTGTTCCGCAGTTCTGAAAGGAGCTAAGTGCAACAGAATTTATCTGTGTAGAACCGTTTAATCGATCCAGCCACAGATGGTGGGAGGGGTTTGGTTCTACAGATGCCGGAGGGAGGTTAGTTTTTGGGGCCTATACTCGGAGATTAGCTCAGTTTCAATCCTGAAAACAGATTTGTCACATAGCAAATTAACAAACATAAGCCGACGTCGCTTAACAGGATAACAAACATTTGCAAGCGTGGTGACCGCAGAAAGAAAACGATCTCGCCTGTTATTTAGTTTTGTATGTTAATTGAAACAAACGTTTTTAGACGGAATGTGCAGGTGTCCCTACTTCACAAATCGTCCCCACTATAGAGTTCTCACACGACCTACCTAGTGAAAATTAAGGGTATAAAATCAGTATCCCGGTACTGAAAGTTCACAAACCGGCACCAGTTCAGACCCAGAAACTACAGCCGGCACTAGTTCAGAACCACAGGCACTCCACGAGTTCTCTGGAGAAGCCAGTCCGCCGGATCGTAGGTCGTCAACAGCCAGACTAGCTACGGATGTAGAATAGCAAAACAGCTCCAGGCACTAGCACCGATTTCAGTCAACCGAGATCTAGATCAGTACCAGCCCGAAATTAGTAGTGCAGTCAAATGTAATTCAGAATTAGGTATCGATACAAATACTAACCGTATTCTCTAACCTATTTACCTGGTCTGATGTAAAGGGTTTCACGCGCTTCTACTCCTAAATAAAGTGTTTAGGTCGGCGTGAAGCGCTTTAACTCACTTTGATCCCGTTTCCTAACCTCGTTAATTACCTGATATTATGGAAAGCGCGGTTGAAGTGTTTCAACGCACTTCCATGCCAAATCATTAAATAAAAGGATAAAGTCGGCGTTGACGAGCCTCAATTCACTTACTCACTTTGAACCCTTTCCCTTAATTACATTAATTACCTCAATTAATAAAAAAAAATAAAAATCTTACTTAAATATAAAAGGTTTCTACAAAAGTTCATAAATGAAATAATAATTCACACGGCACACGACGTTATTAAGTACAAATCCGTCAGCAGTAATTTAGGCAACATTGAAGAAACGCCGTGCTAGAAGGTCGCATAATTTTACAAGACTCCCGATGTAAATTCCTCCTGGAAAACAGAATGGTTAGTAATGTAAAACACGTTTACTTGGGTAATTATTTTCAGTATTAGCAGACCAGCTAGGAGGAACTTTGTATATATGTGCGGTGTTTAATGAAGGAAGAAATGTTTGAAATTAATCATAACATTGTTGCGACGAGTTTTGCCCGCCAAATCAGAAGCTGAATGATGAGAGTGAATTCATCGGTTGGTTATCATACGTATGCAAGGAAAGATAAGGTGTTCCAGGTGAACACCATTTAAAAACTGAATGGACGGTGTCAACCTTAACGGATCCCTGAGGAAGTTTAATTATAATAAAGTATGAATTTGTTTTATTACAGGATTGATTATTTTTATTGTTAAGTAAGGAACAGTAGTAGATAAGTAATTTTGTAAATAATAAAGTGTAATAAATTTATGTTAAAATATTTCTCCGTGTCTTATTATTTCCGTAGTATCTGCAGCGATCCACCTTGGCTCTGAGCTACACAGAGGCCAAGTGTGTTTTTCGAAACGTTACATCATATCTAGCGCCTTACGTCAGTAGGTAATCCCAGTGCGGGACAAGTGGATCCCGTTCAGATTTCTTGGTACTGTAGGTGAGATTTTGGGAGCATCGAAAGAAGCGACAGTAAATGGTAGTTGCAGAAATTAAGGGCAGTTGCTGCAGTAACTACGAACTGTAATGTATCGATTACGAATGTTAATACAAAATTCCCGCCGTACAGTATTGCGTGTAGATGTAAATTTCAATCACTTATTGGCGCGAGATGACTTAAAAAATAAAAAATATGTGAAAGTATCAGCGACATGCTTCACCCATTTTTTATGATGGAGAACGACCTTTAATAATTTTAATTAAAAAACCGGCACAGGATGGAAATTTAACAGGAACTAAATCAATTTTTGTTTTTCCCATAACCTCCCATATTTCTATTGGTACAATACGATATAGCTATCCTTTCTCTTTCCATGTATATGAAATTTTAAAATCATTATGCTTCATATAGATGCTTGGTGGTTTCTTACGGTGTTGGTTCGACGAAAACGGCCAAAACCTGTATACTTAGCACTCATTTTTCTCATAACAAAGCAGTACATTTTTATGTTTACGTTAAGCGTTATTGATTCGGTAATTTAATTTAGATCGATATCTGGCGAATTTACTTTCAATTAAAAAAAGCAGTTCAAGGGTGTAAATATTACTAATAGTCCTGTGATTCTCGATTGGCAACAGTCCTAATAGCCCATTACTGCAACGTTTCCAACGAAGTATGTTGTTAGTTTTTATGTAGCTATAATAACAGAACGTGAACCAACCTGTAAACAACACACTTACTGCAAAGGCGGCTGTAAAATTGAAAATTCCACTCGCTTTGCAGTGATTGAAAATGTAAAAGTGAAAGAATGATATGCATGTGAAAAAAGAAGTAACAAAGAAACTTGGATAAATCAGGAATTGCCCCTGCACGACAAATTCGACAAAAAATTGAAAAATTAAGATAAAATATCCAATTTAGCGCCTAATCCCCTTTATCTAACACAACTTCTGAGACAAAGGGTTGTATAATAAGGCCCTTAAGATAACAAATAGTGCAATTAGTCATATTAGGGCACACCTCCCTATCTTTGTGCCGTTAGAAAACGGAGCTGGAGATGTCAGGGTTGCTGGTAATCTGGTACAACTTGATTACTACTTTTACAGGAAAAGTAAGGGATTTAAAATTGGTTGGGTGCGCCCCGCTACTACTAAAACTTTGTTGAATGGTAAGCAGTGAACGGGCACTTTTTTATTGAACGTTATTTTATTTTTAAACTCGCCAAGTTCAGTCGACGGAGAAAGTTTGATTAATTATTATACTTCAGTGGGAGGTCTGAAAATTGATGAGTGATATAAATTTTTGCTTTGTTAATTCTGTTTCCGACACTTAAAACTGAAATTATTTGGAGCAGTTTTTAGAAATCGCTCTTAGTTCGTACGTCGTAGTAATTTATTAAACGGACAAGAGTTCAATTAACCGACACAAAACGCAGAAATGTTCCACCGTGTACAAACAACGGCAAATAAATGATTGGACTGTGTACAAACACAACCATACCTTATGCTTAAGTCAATTTTTCAAATGGAATCATTAGCATAATCGCAAACAAACGACGCTTTCAGAAGCTCAAAGTCAATATTTGTAAGCTGCTACCAGGCGATGTTCGCAGAACCAACAGATATATACACAATAATACAATTTATTGCTACCATGAATAATAAATATTTGAGTTTATTGCGGCATCGATATGAACCTACGGGTAATGTGTGTTTTGGATGCAAGAATATTTTAACGCACACATAAAATGAAGACGTACAAACATCGCTTGAAAGACAGTAAAATGCATAACTGTTAAGCTACATAAAATATGAATTTTAATGAAGTCCGAGACGATTGCAGAATAAAACGTCTCAAAAAACATTTTAAAACTTCATACGATTATGTTAATTTGATCGTAAGGGCATATGTAAATTTCGGAAAAAATTTAGAAAACCTTAAATCACGCCAAAGGAATTTAAAGACTTCGATCAATTCAAGTGATGATTGATGGTTTTATTTATAAGTTCGAGCTTTACTTCGTTGAAGTTCATTTTAATTTATTGTAAATAAAACAATTCGTAACTCCAACAGGTTTTGTATTTTAGCTTTATACGTATTTCAACGTGTTTACACGTCATTATCAAAAGCAAGATTAAAAGTTAACAGTTGGTGTTGCTGTCGGAACAATAAATTTTCATAACTTGATCTTGGTTTTCTATATATCTGTCCAGATGACTTGATTTCTCGTTCCAAAATGTCCAATAACGATGAATTTAAGAGATCAATTTGTCCATTCATTAAAGGCACAGATTTTAAATGTTTTTGAATTTCAAATGCTCCTAGTATACCCAACTTACGTTTGTCATCACAAAACTGAAAAAATGTATGTGTTATTAGATGTCATTGAATGATTGTGTTCTAATAAGTGTTTAGCGTAATTGAATTTATGGGGGGTTTATACTTGTAACAACGTACGTGTTCTTTGTAGCTAATATCAAAATTTCTAATTGTTTGTCCTATATAAACCGAATTACAATGCGAGCAATTTAATTTGTAGATGCCTGATTTTAGTAAATTGTTTGTTTTTTCTTTAGCATTAAACAAAGTGTTTAAAATGATTTTTGTTGTTAAAAAGCTATTTTGCATTTATTTGTTTTGTTTATAATTTTGGCAATTTTTTCTGATTTCTTGCCAAAATATAGAATTGAGGCGTATTTCATATTATCTGATGAAGTAGTTGGATAAACTTTCTGAATAGCTAATTTATAATTTTTCTTTTTAATTAGTGTATCAATAAGTTGAGTATTATAACCATTATTGTATGCAATTTGTTTAATAATCGAAATTTCTCTATTATAACTAATTTCACCTAAAGGAAGCGTTAAAGCGCTATGTATCATGGACCTGTATGCTGCTAATTTATGCGTTTTATGATAACAAGTATCGTGTGGTATTGTAATGTCTGTCACTATTATTGGAGTTGCGTTGAATAAATTAGCTGTGAAATGCTGAGCCTTCAGGCTTCATACTTGCAGTCGCCTTAGTTAATGATGTTCATGTCAGGAGGGATGAAAACAAAGACTTGGAGGCAACAAAACGCAAGGAAGAGATGCCATCGAGAGTCAAAAGTCATGGAGTTGACGGAATAAAGATTAGAAAAAAGGAAGCAACTTGTATTGCCCTCCTCAAGCCTGAAGATCACGCGAATACCATTCTTAACATTATTACGGGTAAAATAGGTACCAAAAAAGCTAATGTGCATAGATCAGCTAAAATGGGTCAAACATATTTATTACTAATCAATAACTGCATCTGAGACGTATGCATTGAGCCCCTGATTGTTCTAAATATAAATATGGAATGTGGATCAATACTACAAATGCATTGTACAATATTATGCAATCTTAATTATTTTAATAATTAGATATAAAAATAATGAATTTTTCGAGTAAGCCTAAATCACTCCGTGACAATATTGCAAAGACAGGAGCTTTCGTCGCGGAATAGCAAAATATTTCGTTAAAATTCAGTAAGTAAACAATAACCATGGGCGTACTCAAATCCATTACGTTGTACGTGAAACATATTGCACGATTTTACAAGGTTTCTACAACTATTTACTAAAAGTTAATGTTCTAAAGTACATGGTTTTGCGAGAACAAGCGTTCCAAAATAAATGAACAAGCAGGGCTTCATAAACTTCAACATGCATGTGCTTGTTATGATGAAAAATGTGACTTATTCAAAATCCTTTTGGTAATATTCCCTAAAGTTATAAAATCATTGTAAGGCAAAACTTCGTCGCTGTTAGAATCAATTGATTACTTACATTCTATTATTGGCGGAGAATTTGGCATCAGGTTGCCGCAATATATTGAACAAGTATTGCATCGCAATCCCAGTTATTCACAATTATTAGAAATTGCAAACATACTAAAGTCGAAAAATAATCCAGTCAGTTGTTCACCGCACAACTTTTACAATTTTGCTCCATTAACGATTTGCGACGTCGAAAGATCATTTACAATGTTTAAAGGTATTTTGTCGGACAAGAGTACTAATTTTTCGATTGAGAATTTAGAAAAAGTTTTTGTTGTGTACTGCAATTCATAAGTTTTTTAATTCAACGGTGGTTTTCCGTGGCTTATGAATGTTGAGAGTCCAAACTTTTCTGTCGTAGAATTTTAGCGTTGTAATATTGAATTTACACGTTCTATTTTCATTAATTCGTTTTTGCAGAGTCATAAAATTGTTTCGTAAAGTACTAATGGTCATACATACGAGGGGATATTTATATCTAGTTAGCCTGAACAGTTTCTAGTAAAGAAAAGTGAATATGGTTGCTATGGTTACAACTATGATGTTTTATAAATAAGTTGACAAAGTTTGACATCCATAAGTTGAACGGTGATCAAACTGTGAATTTTTGAAAACAGCATGTCTGAGAAAAAGAATCGAGTTTCGGTCAGTTATTAAGTATTTATTTTTGAAAGAGTTATCGGGCAAAGAAATTTTTGATGATATAATAGAAACCTTGGGTGATCAGTGTCATACATTCATACGCCACTATTAAAAACTGGGCTGCGGAATATAAAAGAGGAAGATCAGATGTGAAAGATGAGCACCGCCCTGGCAAGATTCTTGCTTCAGTTTTCTGGGACAAAGATGGGATAATTCTGATAAATTATTTAGAACGGGGTAGAACTATCACGGGAGCATATTATACTGAGTTGCTAACTAAATTACTTAAGAAAATTGTGGAAAAACGCCGTGGAAAACCTGCCAGAAGTGTGCTCTTTTAGCAAGACAACGCTCCTGCTCACAAGTCGTGATTGCACTGCAAAAATTGATGAAATTGGTTTTGAATTGGTTGACCAACCGCCCTATTCTCCGGATTTAGCACCGTCAGACTATTATTTGTTCCCAAAACTCAAAAAACATTTGAAAGGTAAAAGATTTTCGACAAATGACGAAGCAATATGTGCTGTTGAGTTTGCAGACCAAGACAAAGATTTTTTTTAAATGGTTTTGAATCACTTTATGAACGTTCTGCTAAATGTATAAGTAATATGTTAAATAAATAAAATTTTGTTTTGAAATATTGTGGCCTTTTATATGGTAGGCTAAGTACTTATCAATACCCCCTCGTATTCTACGCTTATGAACCCCATTTTTTCGTATTTTACTATTACACGAGCATCAATTTCAGCTCACCAAATAAATACTATCTATTTTGGATTTTTGGATGATACAAAATTTTAATATGGCCTGAAATATAGTATTTAATTTCCCATTACAGTACACCAAATTTTGTGGTAAAATATCAAGTCGTTGAAAGTTAGTTGTGGGGGGGAGGTACTTTATAGACACAGTGTAGGTATATGCGCCAACAATAATATATTTAAAGGAATTACGCTAGGAATTATTATTAATTGATTGCCTCATAATTTAAATACTGACTAAATACTAAAATAGAAATCCGGACACTGTAGTGATAATGATAAACTACAATTTTGGGTTGCAATGTGTTTTTCTTAGACTATAACAAGCATATACAGTTAAATGTTTTGCTTCGTTACATATTGTTTTGGATAACACCTGATGTGTGAAAAATTCTCTCAATCTTGACGTGATATGAAAATCGACATCTCTGTAATGACGAAAATGATTATTTTAAAAAAACTTCCGACAAGTAAAGAACTACTAACAGAATTTACTTCGATCGCGTAGATACGCTTCCTTAATTACTTACGCTTTAAATTTAGGGGGCTCAAAATTTACATTCAATTCCCTCTTGAATTTCAACAAAACCTTATGTATTGAACTACATCGATTTGTCATTTCGGTACTCGCTGTAGTCATATTAATAACCGTAAGGGTCCGTTCATGAATATGGATGACTAATAGACAATTAGGTGCCTTAACTAAGCTACTGGTCGTTATCCTACAACATCTCGAGCACATGTGCCTTCACACGCGACCCATTGATGGTTGGCTCAAACAAAGAAGGCTATGAATTTCAAGCGCTTAAAAAGCTTAGGACACAGCAGATGCGCTTTATGTTTAAATTTTGGATATTATTAGCATACTAAGCTTCAAGGCTCGCAACACATTATCGTTTCATCTACACCGATGGTCTGCTTGTCCGCGAATTCAAGAATACCACTTGTATAATGTAAATTTTACGACGCAAATAAATTTTACTATTAGATAGGCGGACGAAATTCCATCTGGCACAGCGATATTTTGTACGAAATTATGAGGTGGTCGTCGTCTTAACAGCAGTGGCGTAACTTCAGATTTGGGCCCGGGGGCAAGATACCTGAAGCGCCCTGGCCCCATCCTCAAAAAAACTTCAATAATAAAGTAATTGATAATTAGAACCATTTCTTCAACAGGAAAAAAATTATTTGCAGTCTAGTAAATGAAAATAAATATATTAAAGCCCTGTCTATAATTAAGATCGGCAAATCTTAAATTTTCTGAAGTTAATGTGTCTTGGTCGGTACCATAAAGTGTGGGTGTTGTGTTATTACTAAATATAATCTAACTTGAGTATTTTTCATTGTATAAGTACATACTTACTTACATGGAATTTGAAATGTTTTTTGTTGAATATAAAAGTAAGGATTGTCAAAAAATCAAAAATTTCTATCGAAAAAACTCCGTAATAGAAAAATAAAAAAAAGTAAAAACTCGTGGCTCGTGGCAGGGCCCCTTAAGGCCTCGGGCCCGGGGGCCTTTGCCCCCTTTGCCCCATGGTAGTTACGCCACTGCTTAAAAGCTATTACGCGTATACTATGCAATTACGTTTTATAGGACGAATGTCTCCGCCAGGTGTTGGCATTATAATAAAACATAAAATTCTTCCTTACTATAATTTCGTTAGAGGATTTATTCAATATAATCATTATTTTACTGCAGCATGCGGTCATGGAACTCTGCAATTTCGAATCTCCATAGAGGGGCATTACGAGAATACGCCTAATAAACTTAAATATTCTACTTCAGCAGGAAGTAATAAAGAATTCTGTCGGTGAATTGCTTTTCCTGCAGAGCTAACACAAATTAGTTCAAAAATTTCTCGATCAGCTCAACGGAATTTAGGAAAGCTTAAACCCATAAATATTATAATACAATTTTTGGTCATAATTCCTTAGGTATCTTTATTATTATGTTTACAATAAATGTATGTTCGGGCGGCTTCCGAGTTTTTGTATTTAATTCATGTCGTTCTAACGTGAATTACAAGAAGTGGCAGCGATTTTTACAAGCTAGACTGGAAAGTAACTTCCTTGTATTTTTATCTAGCTCTTTTAGGATGTTATTTATAACATACCTATTCGGTTATCAGGAAACATGAATTAGCACTTACGTTAATGGCACCAAATAATCCTGTTGGAGGCTAGCAACTAAGATGTTAGATGCATATAAATTTGCAGCGTATTGAACAATCGATAAACTAAATTAAGTTTGTAGCCGCCAATCGATACAGTAAATGGCATGTTTATTTGAGAACCAAGGAGTTTAGCACAAAAACAAACCATTTGTAGGTAATTTATGACATGTAGTGGAAACGAGCGAATACCACATAACATATGTTAGAATGGTTTATTTCCTGACAGAAAGAATTCCGACAAAAATGAGACATCAGGTTTGTTATAGGACACCATTCATTAATTCTTACTCGCCTACGGTATGCTCTTCCATTTACATGATTAATCATCTAAGTTGTTTGCATGTTTTGCATAAAATGTACTAAAATAGACCAAGTTTGCAAAGATTTATTAACGAATTAATTAATATTAAAAAAACAAAACCCACATACGCATATTTCATAAACGGGAAAAGGCCTGTAGCAAACTTGTCCGAGAAAAATAATAATAGTAGAAAATTCTGAAGTGACTTGACATAAATTACTAATTTTATGCCCTCGACCAACCTTGACTCGCATTCTACGATGTCGAATTCGGGCGTCTGTTTTTTTATATTACATTCATCCCCTGTGTTAATAAACACTTGTGCACTTATTTTTATCTTCCTGGCTATAGGGAGTATTTTAGATGTTAAAGAATACATATTGCTTGCAATTATAAAAATTGCAAAATTTTCAGCATTATTCAAAATTTTCAAAATTTAGAAAATCTTCATAATTTCCAAAAACCGTTTTTTCAAAAATGTAAATAAGCCACTTTGGGTGTACGACATTTGCTTGACTGATTAGGTCGCGAGGGGCTACCATTCGTTGCCAATTCGAACAGCATTGAAAACATCGGCACAACCGCGGCTACAAAATGTCATACAGTATAACTGAAAAATAAGACATTCCTTAAGATATATACAGGTAAAGGCAGCATTCACTAAATAGGCCATGAGTTCACACCACACTTCATTGAGCTCCCCATATTTGGGAGCTCAAGTTACAATAACAAACGCATTCAGGAAAAAGATAACAATAGCTTAATCGCAAATTAATTTATAAAACTAGGACTTCGATCCTCGACCCATTACGCTGCTTCGTTCGTTCATTTATTATTTGAAAAGAAAGGGAAGGCGTAGCCCACGGGTTTCACTAGTCTATATATAAAATACGGAACTGTCTCAACTTTTGGTGACGACAGGCTATAATTTTACGTCTCGACAAAGTTTATTTATAATTTTGTTCGCATTATTTGGAATGAATGTTTATGTTTACAGTCACGTAGAGCAACTTGGCATTTGATTTCAAAAGCTTAAGTAGTTTAAAATAATTTATCGGGTTCAGCTAGTTATTATTATGCATTGCATAAGTAATCCTCAATAAAAAAAATACAGTAAACCCACTAGTCAAAAATCGTGCTGTCAATTCCATTGACCAAAATTTTCGTTGTTTATTAGTTTACTACAAAAAATATTAGTTTAAAACAACTTACATTTCTCTGCGGTAAATTATATCAGATAACGGATAGCGATATTATGATAAATAAGACAAATTTGCGTAATATTTCGGCAGGCATTTACGTCAGAAACATAGACAATGAACTCGAACTGGATTCACGGGTACCTACTTGTAAACGCCATACGGTTTTATACGATTTCAAAAACTCTAGAAATATCCGGATATCCCTCATACTTTCCTTGAATTTTCCTCGACTTCCCCTGGACTTTCCCCAGACTTCCCCGACTTGCCCCGAGACTTCCTCGAACGTGTACACCAGACTTCCCCTGCGGTTTACCCTTCGTATTTTAAGAATAGAATTGGGTTTAAAAGGTTTATGTAATGACCGCGTCTTTGTTATAATTGTCCACCATTTTGAAACGGTTTGAGTTATCAATTATTTCTTTTTTTTACGTTGTTGCGAATTTAAAAACACCTTTTAAATGAGATATGACTTGATCCACCTTCGTATTTCAAAATTTCAAGAAAACCTCTAGCTCCCCCCAAAAACAACCCTTTCCGCAGCTCCAAAAAATTTATAAATATTTTTACTGAATATCTTGTGTACGATTTATATCACAAATTTTTTTATCCCATTCATCTAGGTTCAGTAGTTTAGCCGTAAAAGATAGTGCGTGCTTGGTCTGTTACACCAGGTATAGTATAGAAGCTGGTAAACAACGATTTAAATTTATTTTTTACCCTCAAATTTGTTTCTGTTTAAAGAATTGCAGCCGCCATTACTACACTGAACTACAATACTGTATTCAAATCACTTTACATTTCAGTTGTATTACAGGCATTGGAAACATTTCAACCAAAACGTCGCTAAAGTTAATTTTGCAATTCGTGTCCCTAACAGTAATCTTTGCCCTACAACCCATCAGTTAAATTAAAGCCGTTATTCTACGTATTATTCAAACAGGTCTGGAAAGTTTCGTAGTAACACCAAACCAAGGAAAACATGAGAATCGATTTCAATAATAGACACTCAAATCTCCGAAGTTCATACATAGAAATAGAATGTTCAAAGTTACATACCAGCAACTTGCAGAGTAGCGTTGCGACTCACTGCCGATCCTGCGATGTTTTTGGCCACACACCAATAAACTCCGCCATCCTGCTCCTTCTTGCTGTTAACCGTTCGAAGAAAGAACAACGATCCGGAGGGCAGAAGAACGCGATGAGATTTATTGTCCACAGGTGATGTTCGCACGGGTTCCCCGTCCTTGAACCATTCTATGGAAGGTTCAGGACGGCCCTCTGCCTTACAATTCAATGTAACCGGCTCGTTTTTGGCTACTATTATGTCTGAGGGATGTTCCGTAATTCGGGGCGAACGGAACTGAGCTGTAACAGAAAACCCAAAATTAGTTGTCGACTAAATGTTGAGAACATTAAAGTTAATGTTAGTAGTCGTACAGCTTTAGTTAAGTATACGAAATAGTTTAAAGAGAGAGCTCGAATGGCTTTAGACACGGAATTTCAACAGCACGTGGCTTCTGGAAAAGCGCGAATACGAGATTCGTCGGCGAGAGTAGATCATTTTTCAAAATAAATCCCGTACAAACAAGCACAAACAGTATAATGGTCCATTAGCAGACATCATTAGTAGAATGATATTATTTACGTTGGTACTTCAAAAGGACCAGAAATATCTCTTCAAGTAACTACTACAGCTTTGGCTGTAAACCAAGAACTTTACGTTTGGGGAATACGTAAAATTAGATTCGTCATCGTTACAAGAATCAACGGCGCGGCGCCGCCGTCAAGAAGAATCCTAAGATAGTCCATTATGTGCAAGGAATATGTTGTAATAATCAAACAGTGATTGCGAAAATTCATAAACATATTTTATACCCGTCTGTATCTTATAGTAATGGTTATAATACTAAAACTTTAATTAAAAAACAAAAAACATAATTTAGTCATTCAAAAATTTATCCGAATACCCCAACTTTATCCAATACAATTAAATATACTTTGGTCCAGTCTTTTAGTGACAAATCAGAGAAATTGCTAAAATTATAAACAAAACAAACAAATATAACGTAAGTTTTAAAACAACGAAAAACATTTTAAACATTTTGTTTAATGCAAAATCAAAAACAGATTATTTGCTAAAATCAGGCATTTACAAATTAAATTGTTTGCATTGTAATTGGGTTTATATAGGGCAGACAAATAGAAATTTTGATATAAGGTATAAAGAACACGTACGTTGTTACAAATACCAACCCCTATATAAATTCAATTACGCTAAACACTTATTAGAACACAATCATTTAATGACATCTAACAACATTATATAAAAACAACACTAACTGTTTATTTTTTAATATAACCTTTGATAATGGCATGTAATGCGTAGAAGGTTAAAATAAATAAATATTGTTGAAGTAAAAAGTATTTTATTCATACTCAATAAATTCTACAAAATTAATTAGTTCTAGCTTTACTTCGTTGATGTTCATTTTAATTTATTGTCAATAAAACAATTCTTAACTACAACAGTTTTTTTTTGTTTTAGCCTTATACCTACAAAACCTGAAAATGATTACTACCACTAACAGAAATTGTAATTTCTTTAAATTGTTATTAAAAAGATTACAAATTTGCGAGGTGCAACAGTAACACGTGACGTGATTTAACGAGTTTAATTGTCCCCGACCAACAGATCATCCTCACTTCACGAAAAATTCCAACCTACCACTCCACTCGCAGCCAACCAACGCCGACGGGGGCGTGGACGTTTACAACAATGTATCCTGCTTCGTCAACACGCAGACTTGTCCGATACCGCTCTCTTTCTCAATTCGTCAGTTCTAATGAATGTTTAATAAAAGAAATGCACCTTCAGTCTGCTGTTAAAAGAATTAATGTGTATTTTTGTTTGTATTGTGTAGTTACTATGCAGTTTTTTCGCAGTGTTAGGCAACGAAATCATATAAAATAAACAACGCATTTGCTTAGAAAAGTCTGTTCGTTCTTTAGGATACATCAGAACGGCCCAAAAAATAAATCTGCCTAAGCATCGAGCATTATAGCATCCAGTCTCCAAGCCTTCCTCACAGGCTCCTCCAAGAGCTCGGTTTTTGGATCGAGCGCAAGCTTTAAGAGCGAAGCAACGACTACACCAGCTCTCGGTGAAGCCCGCAAATAAACACTACAAAAAACTGTCGGGCAACCGCTATGGGACCTTCCTCGTATTTAAAATATTTAAAAATATTAAAAATTTTCTAAATTTTAATTATTATTAAACTATTATTTTCGATTTAAATATTTTTGAAAATTTTAAAATATCTAAAAATTTTCAAAACATTAAATGTTTTAATATAATAATTTTTGAATTTTTTTTGCTGGTTTTAAGTTTTCATATTTTTAGTATTTGTTGATTGCAAACAATATTTATTCTAAAATCAATTTCGAAATTTGTAGATAGTAGGTTTTTGGCGATTATCTATCCAATTCAACTGTTCAGACAATTTACAATATTTTGAATATTTACGGAAATTTTAAAATCTTGAAAATCTTTTTTTAAAAATTCAGATTTTTGAAAAATTGATTAATATTCCATTTTTTTGAAAAGTTTTGATATTTTTGGATAGTTTATTAGAATTAAAATTTTTATAAATGTTTAGAAACTAATTCTGAATTGTAAAATTTTTTAAAAGTTTATAGAGTTTTTGGTTTGCGTATTTGTTAATTGCAAGCAATATTTATTTGTTGAAATCTAAAACTAATTAAAATAATTTGGCGTTTTTTTACGATTATGCAGTTAAACTGTTCAGGTTAACGACCAAAAGAAAATCTTACAGAGATGCTTTCTCAATGAAAAATTGTCCTTTTGTCATTTAACATGTTCATGTTCGATTTTCAAGGCAAATTTTGTAAATTGGAACAATATCGAAAAACCGTGGTTGGGGGACGCTTGGGGGTGGTGGAGGATGGCGTTTGCACAGATCGGCTATCGACATGTAAAGAATACGAACCTAAGTTCATTTTCCGAGCGCGTCTATATTGAAGTAGAGCCCCCCCCCCCGTTCGTCCTATACAGCCGTGTTACGGATAGAAGTCGTATCTTATCACACTTATCACATAATGTTTAAAATTATCTATTTATCTGTTACAGCTATAATACGTATCTCCACGGAAAACTAGTTAAAATAGAATAAAAAAAGGACCCATCTACGATAGTACAAAGCTATTAGACGAACTTGCCTGTTACGAAAAATTCCAAAAAGAAGAAGAACATGAATGAGTAGCCAATATGTCATACCAACCTAAACATTTCTTTTCTAATTTTGTTTTATTTTTATGACCATGTTACTTTTTTTATGTTTGAAATTACATTTTATAAATTATAATATATCTGTAAATAAACAAATTCTACTAATTTCGTTTTACCGAATAATATTGAACCAGATACAACTTTCCTAATTACGAGTACGTAAGTACAAAGTTTGCTAAAACATTTTTTAGCAGTCTTTTAAAACACAAGAAAAGTGCTGGCAATTAAAATTTGCAGATAAAATAAAACAGCAACATAATTAAATCTGAAAACACGAAACCTTCATTCACTTGGTTTTGTCAGATACGACTTCTATCCTCAACACGGAACCTTGTGATGTTCAGGTAAACGACGAAAATCGCTTAGTGGTGTTTTTTAATGTAGAGTGGCTCCTACTGTCATTTTAATCCTGATACCAATTTTAAAGCCAAAATTAGTAAATTTTTGGAAACACAAAAAAACGATGATCGGTGGCAGTGGCGGTTGATAGAAATCGCGTTTGTGCAGGTTGGCCATTTGACATGCGTAGAATACGAATTTAAGATTCTTTTTCGTGCGCGTCTGTTTTGAAGTAGAGCACAATTCCTCCGTTTTTATCGGTCCAACCTCATTTTGTTGCGGTTCATCCCAGTGGAACTATCAATCTTTTAGCTGAATTTGTTTTTTCTGCGTTAAGGCGTCTGGACTGTAAAGGGTATACAGACACACGACACTTCTGCAGGTCCGCTTTATCGGTCTCCCAAGGCCTTAAAATCTGCTTATTAGTAAAAATGTTTAGGTCGAAAATGTTTTAGGCACAACTTGTATATCGGCCAGCAAGCCGAAAGCGAAAAAAACTACGCTGAAAGATCGCGTTTGCTCTAAATCCTACAACCTTCCTCTATCTGCAGGAAGGTACAAAATCATGACAATCCTGCGACTAATCTTGTGGTTACGAAACTTAGTTGGAAATGTTTATTATTTCAGATGAGATAACTTCAATAATGAAAGCTTGTTAAAACCGAAATCAGTAACGAATGACTGTAAATAACAAATAAATAAAATATACATTTCAGATTCTGGAAACAGCGGGGCAAAAAAGCCGCGAAATAAATCAAAACACCAACTTCCTCGGAGATTTATTGCATTTCCCATATTAAATTGTAATAGATCCTGCAGCATACAATATACAACTTTGTCGGATAAACTTGGACACCAGCAGCGACAAATGTTGATGACATCTCGTGACACATAATAACTAAAGCTAACAAGATTCCATTGACGGCAGTAACGAATTAGCAAGATAGAATCTTCCAATATGAATCGAACTAGCAATATCCCCTGTATCTATAATTGATATCATTGCAAGAGATTACAATATCCGTCCAGTTCATTTAACAATGGCATTAGCCTAATTGAAATTATTTGAACGATGTAATAAGTGCGTTCGCGCTCGGTTTTTACGATAACAGGCTAGGGCCTGACGTTGAGCAAAAACTTTAACTCCGATTTCTGGTCTGGACATTCTTGGTTTGTTAAAACCCTCGAACGGCTGTTTCTGTTGCTTATTTAATTATAGTTCTCCCTAGGTCTGGACACTAAGATGAATTAAGATTAATGAGTCTAACGAGTTGATTCGGTGAAATGAACAAGGGCACTAACCACAACAACTAAAATTACTTTTAAGGATATTTCGTGAACTTATGATACGAACTTACACCCGTTCACTTGGCGGTTAGACGAGTTTATGATTATTGTATTTACATCTGATGCAAATTTGATTCAGTTATTTATTTGTAATATTTGATGCGTAAGCTAATCGATTCTTAAAAGAAAAATTCTGTAAAAACAAGTTGCTACGCTTAATGCGTGTTGTGTTTCAATTAACATCAGATTTCATTTGATTATATTCTGAGTACTTTTTTTAAGGATCATGGGGCTGTGCGTGAGCACACCTCCATGATTCCCGTCCCATCCCCTTACAAGGGCTCTTAGCGCACTCTAACATGCCCCACCTCGAAAATACATGCAACCCAACATACACACCACACACATAGTCCATGAACACGGGTTTAACTTATTCAGAAAAATTTTCGATGTGCAGAGGATTCGAACCTAGTGCCGTTGGGAATCTAGCTCTAGAGCCTCAAACTCTAACCACTAGACTACCCGTTGGCCCTTAACTTTCGCAGCTATAAATGTATTTTGTGATAATCAATCTAATAAAAGAAATATTTTATTCTAAAGCCTCGAATCCACTAAAGCAACATTTGTCGACGACTTTGTCGTCGACTTCTGTTGATGTTCCTGTAAACATTTGTCGACTAAGTCGCGTAACGCCTGGTTGTATCCACCAAAGCAGCAAAATTAAAACAATTGTCGCTGACATTATTCCTCTTTGATGTACCGGCTCCCGAGCGAAAACATAAACATTGTCGGCGACCGCAGTTTCTGACGCGAAAAGTTGGCGACTTTTATTTTTTCCAGCAACTTTTTCACTAACATTTGTCGGCGACACGATCGCCGACAAATCTTGCGTTGGTGAATACAAGGATCAGTATTCTTAAAACATAAATTATACAGGGCGTGTTTTTTTCAGTATCACTACAGAGATTCTGGAAACTACAGCAAATAGAAAGGCGGTTAAATAGGGAAAGCAGTGCAGAAGTAACAGCCTCAATTAGTGGTGCCTTAGTTTAAAAAAATACATATGGCTTACCAATTATTTTCAAAACAAGAAATGTTATAGTTTTCTTCAAATCCATCCAGTGTTCTAGTGTATTATTTGGGAAAGAAAAACAGTGATAGCGATAAAACTTTTACACCATATCACATTTAATAAGATTAAATTTTAACTTTTTTAATTCCAGGATGATAATCTATTGTGGTTGGACGACCAGGAACCCAAAAAATGGCTTTAGAAAAACGTCTGTCTGATGCTTGTGTGTCTGCGTGTGTGCAACGCTCCTTAAGAGAAGGAGAATGTATTACAGAGGGCACAAAAACAAATTAAATTTTTTTTACCAAGGGCGTAGCTATTTCCCGCCAATGGTCGCAAGGCGATGGAGCCCCGAAGATTTAGGAGCGTTTTGGGGATACCGTTAAAAAAAATATATCGAAATTCGAAATATTGATGATTACAAATAGAAGACTTACAAATACACTTACATATATACTTACAAATAGAAAATATAATTCATAAAATCAAACAGATATTATAACTTAGAACTGTAAAATAATAACGTCAAGGTCATAAAATAACCTATTTTGGCTGACAACATGTATGTATATGACTGTCAACTCGTTTGCAAGTCTTATAACTACCTAAAGAAAAATATTTCTTAAACATTCAAATAAATATCAATTACCAATTTAGAATAAAGCACTGAATTGTTTCGACAATAGATTTGTACTAATGTAAAAATTAGGTAAACTAATAATTTTAAGATGTTTTGCAACTAACTAAATGTACGGAGTAAATTACGTAATTTACGCTATCATGTAAATGCTGCAATTCTTCTTCTTCTTCTTCTTCAAGTGCCATCTTTGTTCCGAAGGTTGGCGATCATCAAAGCAATTTGAATTTTTGAGGCCGCTGATCTGAAGAGTTGGTTGTTGGAGCAGTTATACCAATCTCCGAGATTTTTTAGCCACGAGTGTCTTCTTCTTCCTATACTTCTTGTTCCCTTAATCTTTCCCTCTATAATGAGCTGTAGTAAGTGATATCTTTCTCCCCTCATTATGTGTCCCAGGTACTGAATCTTTCTCTTTTTGATAGTTGGCATAACCACTTATTCTTTTTTCATACGTGCTAGTACCGTGATGTTTGTTATTCTTTCTACCCATGATATTCTCAAGATCCGTCGATACATCCATAATTCGAAGCTCTCAATCCTCTTAATGTCTATTTTCTTCATCGTTCATGTTTCCGTTCCGTAGTAGAGTACTGGTAGTACATAACATCTCACTATTCTGACTTTCATCTCTAGACTTAAGTCTCGGCCACAGAGCGCTTTTTTCATTTTTATGAATGTACTTCTAGCCTTTTCTATTCTTATTCTTATTTCAATAGAGCTATCGTTGTTCTCGTTAGCGCATGTTCCCAGATAATTATATTTTTGCACTCTTTCTACTACTTGATCGTGTATATATAAGTTTCCGTTGTTTGCCAATGATTTTGTTATTATCATGAACTTTGTTTTCTTTATATTCATTGATATTCCTCACTGATTTCTACTACTTTATTTAGTAAGGTTTGCAGGTCTTCAAGAGTTTCCGCTAATAGAGCTGTGTCATCAGCGTATCTAAGTTATTTATTGGTGTTCCATTTATTGTAATACCGATATCTCGATTTTCCAGTGTTTCTAGTGCTTTACTGCGTAACTGCAATTCTTCAAACAATGTCAACTGTACTTGTACAACAAAATGGCTTTATACAATAACATAAACTTTGACTTCAACTTAAAAATGCTCAAAGTCAGCTAACACAGTGTGAAAAATACCTTCAAATACAAATCGTACATAATCAAACTAATTACAATAAATTGGAGTTCAAGACTTAATAACCATAGGTTTATCCAATAACAAATGTCTTCAGGTGCAAACAGCAAATAAATATCTCCAATTAACTACAATCATGAAAATTGGCTACAGGTAACTAGCAAATATACAGAACACAGATATAGTACAATTATGACCTTAACTAAACTGATTTATTTAACGGAAAGCCAAAGTAATCCCCAAACTAGGTAAAATAATGTCGCAATATCTTCAAAAAAATGGCTTTCAACTGAATCCTTCTTACAGAATTTATCGTGTCTCCTCTGGTCATCAACACATACTCAGAACGTCTTATAATTTCTGTATAGAATAGTTTATGTACAATAACACAGCATCGGACCCAAAATATTCTATAAAACAGGTAAATACGCAGATACTTATGTACATACAAAGAAACGTAAGAGTGTACAAGGGTGTGCAAACGTATACCAACGGGAATAAGCGTGTACAAACGACAGAGCTAAAAACAGCAAAGAAACCCTTTAAAATCGAAACTACCTTAAATACCGTAAATCAGACTACCTTAGGTGTTGGTGCCCTGCAAATTACATATATAATAATTGGCTTCAAATTACAGGAATTAAAATGCAAGAGGCCATGCGGTGTCCGAAGTTGACAAATCCCAAAAAATGGCATCTGAGACTAGATTCACCAAAAATTCCAACAATATCTCATCTCATAAATGTAATGAATTTTTACTGATTAATTCGTAGAAATAAATGATGAATTAAAACCTTTTAGGAAAATTCCAGAACTTCAACAGCCAACTGAACACTTCAAAAATCGAAATCAAAGCGGAAGGACTAGCTGATGGCCAACACCTTTCCAAGTACCCTTGACAAAACAAGGATCTTAAAAACTACAAAATGAAGTGGGGAAAAACCATAGTAGAAATTCTAAAATTAATAAACTGGGGGGAACCAAAATTGTAAAAGATGTACAATGGGTCACCTAACTCACAGGAGTGAAATTAATCTAAAAATTTAACTGTAACACACAACTTTATGGTATTACTCAAATACAAAAAAAATGATCACATCAACTTAATAAACATAAAATCTTTCCCTTCTATACGTTACCATTATCTCACAAAATAAGAACACTATAGTTAGATTTGAAGAAAACTAAACAATTGATATGTTTGAAAATAATTAGTAGGCCATGTAGTTTTTTCTAAAACACAAAAACGCCGTTAAATAAAGCTTTTTAATGCAGCACTACTTTCCCCACTTAAGCATCTTTCTATCTGCACTAGTTTCCGAGATCATTGTAGTGAAAACAAAAAAATACAAACAGTGTATTTTAAATAAGTTTTATCAACATTTAAAGACTGGATGATTTGAACATACGAACGGTATTTAAAGCGTACTTTAACGTGACAGACATGCAGAGTTTTTTATTTTTCTTATTTCAAGTGCTATTTCACTCTATAATTGCCGCCGTTAATTTTAACAAGAGTTTGTCTCCAAGTAATTCTGAACATCAGTTGTGATCTCGTCTTTATTTAGGCACTTATTCCTGAACATGCTTTTACGAGAACCTGAATAATGACGTGTATACTTTTTTTTCTAATTTAAAATCATTGTAATTTTCATTAAACGGCACAGTCTAGTCATTTACCACGCATGTTACTTGCACTTATAGTTTTAACCCTACGTTAGTCACGTGGTCTACAATCGTAGACCACCTCTCTTCAAACACTGATATTTTTTTGTTTGTTTTTTTAAACTGCGCGTGCTTCTCAGTAGCTGTTGCTAAAGAATCTCTCTACCTTATCAGTGTGTTGGGTGTGCTTGATATGTGCAATTGTAAATCTTATCAAGGCTGAAACAGGACTGGTCTACACATGTAGACCGCGTGACCATCGACGTTACAGTTTCTCGCTGCGGTGCCGCCCTTTATATCTCTTATTTTGATAAGTCTAGGTTAGTATTCTTCTTCTTATAGTGCCGTACCCTATTCAGGGCGTTGGCCACCTCTCTCCTATGTCTGTGTTTGGTGCGCGGCGATAGATAATTTGCACAGACAGACATAGGGGACCTACAGTTTAACGTGGGCTCCGAACCACAGGAAGTGCATGCACTTCTTCTCCAGAGAGGTTTTCCTGGGGAAAAATCCACCTCGCTGGTTTTCCGTTGCCTTGCGAGGGAGAACGACCGGGCCGGGGATCGAACCCGGATCCGCTGCATTGGTAGCCCGCGCTCTTACCACTGAGCTACGGCCGCTCTTAGTTAGTATTCGTTATTAATTTTTGGCACATGTGTAGTAAATACAATACATTTTAGACAAAATTATGTCTGCCCCCCAAAAATTATCAAGAGAAACGAAGCGGCGAAGTCAATCGCTACTGGCCATTGCAAACGTTCCACCTCCACTCCCTCAGCAACCACCGAGGCCACTGAATTATGTCGGTCGGTGTCATGTTTGTTCACGAAATATAAACAAATCTTCTAGAAGGTCTTGTGTGAAGTGCGGGAGGTTTGCATGCAAAAATCATATGAGAGACAGCTGCACTGATTGTTTGAGCGAGTAAAAATGTGCTGTTTTCAGTGATCTCAAACTCATCCAATTTTCTTACTGAATTTCTGCTTTTGCTGTTTTGAGTGAATTTTGTTTATGTTTTATTATAAGGTATACAAGTTTTTTTTCCAAAGTTGCACGAAAGTTGTCGTTTGAGCAAATTACTGTTGATTGTCAATAAACATTGAAAAATGAATGCGGTAGTGTTTTTATTGGCCCCATACAAAATAGACGAATATTTTGGGGTGAGAACTAGTCCATATCATTGAGAACAGTTCCGAGAATATAATTAATAAGGTATTATCATTTAAAATGCCAAATTATATGATCTATAGAAAAAATAAAATGGTCTACGATTGTAGACCATGCGACTAACCACGTTCCAATATACCACGTGACTAACGTAGGGTTAAATAAATAGATGATTAAATATATTTTAGGAAGTAATTTTAACGGTTTGTGTAGCAAAGTAAGGCGAAACAAGTAAAAAGGAATTCCTGCACTTTACAAGGAATTCTGTAATTGCACAAACTACAGGCGTATTAAGTCGTTAGCCGAGCGATTTTATTTTAATATGAATATTTATAGCTTTTCGCTTCTACACGCATTCCGAATTCCAATTGTAAAATTTTTGGCCATTGGAATGCCTAAAGAAGTAACCGGGATAAATAATGAGCAAATGTGTTGTTTATTTCAACACTTCCAGTCAGACGATTGTAAATTTTTCGTCTGTCAGCTCTCGGTCTATTTGCAGAGCAGAAAAATAAGATGCCAGCACATTACGCTTCTGTAATTACGTTTGATTTGTGTACGTCGCGTAAAAATAGATATTTTATGGTTTTTTTAGAAAAGATACGGGTTCGATGAATTTATCTTAATTAAAAGATAATAAAACTAGTTTTCTCGTTCTACTGCTACCGATGCAAATATTCCCAACTTGTTATTTTGCCGCTTCAAAAGTTTCTGTTTCTGTTTTAATCAAGAACGTGCCCCCTTTGTAAAGTTCCGTTACAATTGATGTTACTTTTATCGAACCGATAACTAATTTTCTCTTCATCTTTTTGTCATCACTTTAATTAAAATCGTTCGGAAAATGTCCTGGACTAAAATAAAACAGTTGCATCAAGAAGAATTTTAATAAGAACAAAAATTATGTTGCTCAACGTAAGAATATCTCCCTAAATTACGCTATTTTTGCTACCCCGCCTACTTCAGTTACTTAGTAAGGTACCGTTTTGGCAAAGGTTAAGTGGGCGGAGCAATAATTTTTCATAAATTAACAGCGTCAGGATTAATTCTTTAGCAGGAATCGGCTTAAAATTAGTAGGTTATTTTGGACAGTTCTAGAACCTTACCCCACCACTCGACCTTGATGGTCAAGGTCAAAAATCATAGTCAAGGGCACCTTACCAACCACCAAATCTTGTGTTTGAAGGTCATTGATCAAGGCCACCTCGCCACCACCAAACGTTAAGTTTGAAGGTCATTGATCAAGGCCACTTTCCCCCACCACGAAGGTCAACTTGCAAGGCCAGCAAATAATTGAAACGCAAATAGAATAGAACTGGTTTAATTGTAATAATATATAAACACATAGCACTCAATGTTAAGATATAGATATTACGAAATAATATGCAAAACACATAGAAAAAATAAGTAAACAAGAACATCTGAAGCAGATACATCTAAAATGTGAAGGAACTTTTGATACCATCGACTTTCATGGTGAAAACACTTGTAAGAAAACTCGAATTTGTTAAGACTTTATCATACATGTAAAAATAAACTAATTCGTATTTACTATGCATTACCATTGCAATTAAACAAATTCGATTCTATTTGCGTTTCAATTAATTGCTGGCCTTGCAAGTTGCCCTTAGTGGTGGGGAGGCGGCTTTGACCAATGACCTTTAAACTCCAGATTTGGTGGTGGGGAATTGGCCTTGATCAATGACCTTGAAACTTAAGGTTTGGTGGTAAAGAGGTGGCCTTGATCGATGACCTTGAAACTCAAGGTTTGGTAATGGGGAGGTGGCCTTGATCGATGATCTTGAAACTCAATTCATGACCTTGACCTTGACCATCAAGGTCGAGTGGTAGAAGCAGGTTCTAGAACTGTCCAAAATAACCTACTCAAATTACAGGAATTAATATTCAACAGAACATGCGGTGTCCAACGTTCACAAATCCCAAAAAGTGGTATCTGAGACTAGATTCACTAAAAAATCAAATCTCCAACAATATCTTGTATCAGAAATGTAAGGAATTTTTACTGATTATTCCATAGAAATAAATGATTAATTAAAAACTTACGCGTAAATAATAAGTTTTTTTTTTTTAGAAAAGATACGGGTTTGATAAATTTATCTTAATTAAAAGATAATAAAACTAGTTTTCTCGTTCTACTGCTACCGATGCAAATATTCCCAACTTGTTATTTTGCCGCTTCAAAAGTTTCTGTTTCTGTTTTAATCAAGAACGTGCCCCCTTTGTAAAGTTCCGTTACAATTGATGTTACTTTTATCGAACCGATAACTAATTTTCTCTTCATCTTTTTGTCATCACTTTAATTAAAATCGTTCGGAAAATGTCCTGGACTAAAATAAAACAGTTGCATCAAGAAGAATTTTAATAAGAACAAAAATTATGTTGCTCAACGTAAGAATATCTCCCTAAATTACGCTATTTTTGCTACCCCGCCTACTTCAGTTACTTAGTAAGGTACCGTTTTGGCAAAGGTTAAGTGGGCGGAGCAATAATTTTTCATAAATTAACAGCGTCAGGATTAATTCTTTAGCAGGAATCGGCTTAAAATTAGTAGGTTATTTTGGACAGTTCTAGAACCTTACCCCACCACTCGACCTTGATGGTCAAGGTCAAAAATCATAGTCAAGGGCACCTTACCAACCACCAAATCTTGTGTTTGAAGGTCATTGATCAAGGCCACCTCGCCACCACCAAACGTTAAGTTTGAAGGTCATTGATCAAGGCCACTTTCCCCCACCACGAAGGTCAACTTGCAAGGCCAGCAAATAATTGAAACGCAAATAGAATAGAACTGGTTTAATTGTAATAATATATAAACACATAGCACTCAATGTTAAGATATAGATATTACGAAATAATATGCAAAACACATAGAAAAAATAAGTAAACAAGAACATCTGAAGCAGATACATCTAAAATGTGAAGGAACTTTTGATACCATCGACTTTCATGGTGAAAACACTTGTAAGAAAACTCGAATTTGTTAAGACTTTATCATACATGTAAAAATAAACTAATTCGTATTTACTATGCATTACCATTGCAATTAAACAAATTCGATTCTATTTGCGTTTCAATTAATTGCTGGCCTTGCAAGTTGCCCTTAGTGGTGGGGAGGCGGCTTTGACCAATGACCTTTAAACTCCAGATTTGGTGGTGGGGAATTGGCCTTGATCAATGACCTTGAAACTTAAGGTTTGGTGGTAAAGAGGTGGCCTTGATCGATGACCTTGAAACTCAAGGTTTGGTAATGGGGAGGTGGCCTTGATCGATGATCTTGAAACTCAATTCATGACCTTGACCTTGACCATCAAGGTCGAGTGGTAGAAGCAGGTTCTAGAACTGTCCAAAATAACCTACTCAAATTACAGGAATTAATATTCAACAGAACATGCGGTGTCCAACGTTCACAAATCCCAAAAAGTGGTATCTGAGACTAGATTCACTAAAAAATCAAATCTCCAACAATATCTTGTATCAGAAATGTAAGGAATTTTTACTGATTATTCCATAGAAATAAATGATTAATTAAAAACTTACGCGTAAATAATAAGTTTTTTTTTTTTAGAAAAGATACGGGTTTGATAAATTTATCTTAATTAAAAGATAATAAAACTAGAATCTCGTCCTAGTGCTACCGATGCAAACATTCCGAACTTGTTACTTTGCCGCTTCAAAAGCAAAAGTTCCTGTTTTTGTTTTAATCAAGAACGTGCCCGCTTTGCAACGTTCCATTGCAATTTGTGTTATTTTTTTATTAGTCTAATATCGACCCGATAACTAAGTTTCTCTTCATCTTTTTGTCATCAATTTAATTAAAATAGTTCTGAAAATGTCCTACACTAAAATAAAACAGTTATATAGAGAAGAATTCTAATAAGAAGAAAAATGATGTCGCTCATAGTAAGAATATCTCCGAAAATTGCGTTTTTTGCTGAAGGTAAGTTGGTTCCTACCCGCCTACTCCCCTTTGTTAGTAAGGTGCCGTTTTAGCAAAGGTTAAGTGGGCGGAGCAATTAATTTTGATAAATTAACAGCATTAGGAATAATTCTTTGACAGGAATCAACACCAACAAAACGCTTCAATCATCAGCGCTGGAAGAGAACTAATGAATAATAATTACCTATCCACAGTTTGTGGTGATATCGCGTCGAAAGAATACTCTCGAAGAAAATGTGGTCTAAAAACTGTACTGAAATGAAAGCTTCCAGTAAAAGTTAAAGACCGCATACTTCTCATATTTCCATTTAAAAATAATAACTAGTTAATATCTTGTATTTCCTTTTTCAAATGATATGTTTAAGGCAGTTCTGGTGTGAACGCGTCTCGGTTGCAAAGTGCTCTCTTAACATCTTAATCCTTATGTTTCGTAAATTTAAGGTTGACGTTTACTTTGTCAGATACAACCTTTTACCGTTTACGGTTGCACCGAGCTCAAGAAGTATGCATATAAAATGGTTATTTAAGAATTATATCGTGAAACATGAACTAGCGACTCCGTGACTTGTGTCTTAGAGCGCTTATTATATTAGGGCAGTGGTTAAATCGTGAACTTTCCACGGCAATTAAATAAATTAATGCAGTTATCACATTATCTTGGCGTACCATTAATAAAAATTCAGTTGCACCTGCGGAAAGCGCTCAACATATTTTTAGGCTTACGTAATTCAAAACCATACCCCAAATTAATACGTTATTTAATATGAAACTTACAGAACATTTAAGTGCCAAGTAGAGAGACTACAAATTATATAATTATGTCATTAAATTTCCGAGAGGCGGAACCTTACCGTAATTCCTTAACTGAATATTTGGAGAGAAACGGCCTGTAAAAACGGCAAGCGATAATGATATAGAATTCCGAAACTTTCTGAACAAACTCGATTTTGTCTTTTTTACTAACACTAACAATAAACAACTTGGTAAAATACCAGACCTGTTATTATGGAAAAAATACAGACTTCGTCGATACTTGATCTTTATTATAATATTAAAAACGTTAATTTATTTTTTAACTTCTATTAGTTTTTATGTTAACAATTTACAAAAACTAACAACTGCGTTAAATCTTCTCGTTAGGCTCGGTCAGTAATTAAAAAATATCCGGAGACTGTGGTAGGACTGTAAGTTTAGTATTTAAGAAAACACGTTTTCAGGTGACCAGTGTTGCATTGTTATGCAAGTGCTAATGTTAGGTTTGTTGTATTTAATTGTTTATTGATATACTGTTGATACCTGTGCATAGGTGTAGGCGTAGCATAGATATGAGGCTACTGTTGATGATTTACATTTAATGCGATTATTGATGAGTTGATATTGTTGTTGTTCCTCACAGTATTGTTGATTGTTCTTATTCTTGTTGAGAATTTATTCAGTCGGTCAAGCCAGAGTTACGTGTATGCATGGATCCTAAGTAACTCGTCTGGACTATTTGCTGTCCCTCGATCTGGTTTATAAATAATTGCACTAATTACATTAAATAGTAATAACCACTGATACTAAAAACGTGTACCATGGGTTAGCCATAGATGCTGATCTCCAGAATAACACCGAATAATGAGCACATTGACTGAATATAATTTCCATTTAATTAATTACTAAATGTTACGTGGGATTTCCACGGGGGGGAAATACCTCCCCTGTAAGTAATATATTCCGATTAAGTTTTGCTAGCATAGCACATATCTGCTTGCTTTTCATGTTAGTAGAAGTAGTAAATGTTTTTAAAAAAATTTAAATAAACCGGGTGTACCTATTTTGATGTAGACTTGTAACACAACACATTAGTTACCGCATCCTGTACACGAAGGTAGAACGCGCAGCCAATGCTTTAGAACCGGCACAAATTCAAATAAACCTTTCTTAATTAATTGATTGTTCGATTGAGCATTCTTTGATAAATCGATAAATTGATTATTGTTCTAACAAAAAACTAATCGCGATAAGTTAACAATCTAATTAGCTCTTATTTTTACAAAAAGTTTGTTTGAACTCGCCGAATGTAAATAAATTAAGGTTATTCTAAAAAAAGACCAGAGAAAGACAAATTAAATCAAAGGTGGGCAGTAATTACCCAAAGGAGGACATCTGTCCTCCCTATATTAATATTCATTTGGAAAGTTAGGGTAAAACAATAAAGTAATAATACGTTCGTGTATTAATCGATTAGTAGGTTGGTAGCGTAATCGATTTTTCCATTAATTGAGTCAATAATCGATTATTTAACAAATTGTTCGATGAATAGAATATCAATTATGCATTTTAAAATCGCACAGCCCTCATGAGGCGTTAATAACATAATCTATATATTAAATATAGAGCCGTTCCGTCTGTCTCAAGCTTTAGTAGTGGGGGGCCTCTGTTTCCACAGCCCCATATAATTATACGCGTATATTATATAAGGCACATATGTCTTTGTTACAGTGGACCGATGGAACGTTGAGTACATATAGGCTCTCACATTCACAGTAGATGTTTGGGTGATTGGAAACATGTATGCTCATAGCTCGCGTTTTTTCACAACTCACACGCCACGTCCAAACTAAGACGCTGTCTGCGGAGAGAACACGGGCAAGCACTAATAAAAATGTTTTACAAAGTGTCATAAAATGTTATGAAACATGACATTGCTCGGAATATGTACGAGTAAAAGCAGTTAGTGGACAAATATATATTGAACAATTATTCCTCTCACATTTGCAAAATAAATTTAAAAAAAATTTCGAAAAACTTTTAGAGGCGTCCAACACCCACAGACAGACATTTTTTGAAAACCACTTTTTTGCGTTCCATAAGCCCCAAAACGTGCATTTCCGTTAAAATCTAGATTTAGAAAATTGCCATTAAATAATACTTTCCTATATCGAAGGTATGGGAAAGTAAACATGCTGCGTGTACATTACTACCTCGCATTTAAGAAGAACTAGCTATGCTACGTTTTTCTTTAGTTTTCCATACTTCCAGAATAAGAATGTATTGTGATCGAGAATTGCCAATTTTGAAATTTTGACGGAATTAAATGGTTTGGACCTGCAGAAACTAAACAAAGTGGGTTTTAAAAAATGTCTGTATGTATGTGTGTGTGATGAGACGGCAAAGGGCTCTCACTTAGGAAAGAGGCTAGAACAAAGACACCTTTCGCGGGGCGGCGTTATAACGGTCGCTCCGGTGATTTAAACTTGGTACGTCCACTTCTCCTCGGAGAGGTTCAAGCTTTACCGTAATTGGCACCATGAAGAACTGGGTTAGTAATTTCATGTGAGGTAGAGTGTTACTAGCCTTCAGTATGGGTTCCTAACACCTAAGTGGCAGCGCGTCCTCTGTAACGGAATTCGCTCTCACTGGTCGTCGCTATAAATATGCGTGCGTCCCAGTCACTACGTCTGGATGGCCTTACGACTTATTAATTTTCCCAGAAAATATACTGGGTGGTTGGAGGCCGATGATTTAGGCAGGAGAAGGTGAGATCCAGGAAGGATTAGCGTGGCACTGGCAGTAGAGATTTGGGCTTTAAGGGTCAAGTGCACTTAGATTGCTCACGCCTACTATCAAAGTGTTGACCCAGGGGCCGCATACATCTGCACACCCGACGATCTTAAGGTACCGGTCACTACGATCAGACCGGCTACAGACTATCTGAGCGCTGCGTAGTTGCTGGATACTGCGAGTAGCCCAACAGGTACGAGCACTTTTTGCTATTCCAAAAAGTCCAATTAGTGACTTTATTGACTGGTACCACGGGAAACAAGTTCGAGTCCGCGGGGGAATAGCACGCCTTGGTCACGAAGTAGTGTTCGTGGTGGCAGGGGTAAGCCTATGCAGACTTAGGGTCGTCTTACTGCGACTCGACGGGTGAAATCTCACCGCAACTGAAAACAGAAGTTGGACATCTTCCTTTTGGTACCTTTTTTTTCAACATAATTTCATACTGTAAGAAGAGAATATGAAAGAAGCCGTTAAGACAAATCAAAAGATTTTTTTCCGAGCACTCTTCAAAGTGGCAGCCAATACTTTTGTAAATTTCCGGCCCTAACACTTATTTACTCGAAAACGAGTGGACAGCTCGGGATTAAATTTGGTATTACATTAGCGCCAAAAGAACGCAACCTTACTGTGTAAGAGAATTTTTCTATAAATGAAAACTGCAATGTGAAAATACTTTGAAGATTTTGAATAATGCCAAAAAAATATTGCTCAAAAACTGCCGCACGATTGTTTACTAGGGTTGGGCTACAATTTGATGCGTGTCCCAGTCCAATAATTTCTGTGGCGCCTTCTATGAATTTTTGAAAATTCATACGGAAGACGATGAAAAATTTCTGTTTAAGCTAAAGTGCGTGAGTCAAGAGTAATAGTATAAGATTCAAAATTTATTTGTTAGGTGCAACAATATTAAGGGAGGTTAATTTCCTCCCCGCCCTCTCTAATTTTGGCGAATAAATTTGTCCCAGCATTTTTTTATATATTCTTGAGAAATCTTTTTCAAAAAAATCCAAAAATCAATTTCAATATAATTAAAGCAATCGATCGTTGTATAAATCAGAAAAGTATAACTTAGATTCATGGCCCGTTGTATCAAGAGATCCAAAAAACTGATCCTCAACAGGCTGTGGAATCAAAAGTCACGTCTTTGCTAGACTAAGGGAATGTTAATAATGTCAGATAATAATTAGTTGTCATTTTTGTATACAAATCTGGCAGATTGTTAAAATGATTTTTATAACATTTCAAAGAGCATTCATGATTGAATCTTACTTTCGGAATGGTTTTTAAGTTGACGGAGACTGGACCTATTCGATTCCTTCTTGTTTTGTGGAATTCCGAGAGGTATCCCAATGACAATATTGCATAAAAGATTTCTGCTCCTAAAAATGACGTTTCATTATTATTTAATTCCAGCTGGCACAATCTAACCTGAAAGTGACATTATAAACACTCCCTTAATCTAGTAAAGATGTGACTTTTCATTCCACAGCCCGCTGAGGATCAGTTATTTTTAATCTCTCGATACTACCAACTTAAGAGTCTTATTTATTAATTTCAAAAACGCGAGGGGCGTAGCCCACGGGTTCCGATACAAAGTTTTAATTTCCTACGATTTTCTACGACATACAATTAAGAAATAATGTAAGTTTATTGTCTACTTTAGGAAGGTCTCGTAACCTGGCGGAACTGATGAAAACAAATTTGGAAATCTGTAAATTGAAATACTATTGCAAAATTCAAGCTGTAAAAACGCTGGCAAATTCAGCGAACACATTTTTGTGATTATTTGCTTCTAATGGAAACAACATAAATGGAAACGACATAAAAGGAAACCGCTTGCAAATATTGCAACATAATTACACTATACGCACGTTGAAATATATACGTATAACAGAACCAAGCAATTAGTTTAACAACTTTATGATTTTCCCAGAAACACATATTTAATGGCCACACTAAACAGAGTGAGTTTACAGAGCAATAACACATTATAATTGTGTACACAAATGGTGTGTGTTAGGTGGAAATTACAACTGAAGCGTGGGTTATTTACCATTATATTCACAATGAAATCGAAATAAGCGTCAAGTAAATTTGCAATAACACAATAATTAAACTGCAATTGTACTGCATATGGCTGTTGGAAAAGTTGTGCGTTTGGCGACTCGATGCCGGCAAAAGTAAATTAAAGATGGTCCAAAAGCTTAATAAAACCTACATAGGAAACCACTTTTCTCAGAAATAATTAATTGGTTGCTGATAGCTCCAAATGGTCATGTCGCAATGGTTATAGCAGTGGCGTTTTCTCCATTGGGTCAAATGGTCATTAACCTCCCAATGAAATAAGAAAAAATAAATAATTACTTTTTGTTTGAGTACATAACATATTATACACTATAATACTTAAAAAATACTTTATAGTTAACTTTTGTATGAGGTTTCTATGCGAGAACGTTTATTAAAGAGTTGCCGCAGAATCCGAAAATGTTTGAATGTTTGAGTATTTCGCGCGCATTGAACGAACCTATGCGAAGGTCATTTGGCTGGGAGTCCCCAATTCGGTTATACGCCACCGAATAAAGCCGCCGGCTTAAAATGTCTTCACATAAATAAGAGTGAAATAGAAAGCTCACTGTGGTAACATTCATATTACACAAGCTAAAAGAGGATAGAAGTATCTGCGTGTTAAAGACTTCAGGGTCACGAACCCACAACTTCCGAAAATTATGCTGTCAACTGTCCGTGATAAGCGCATGCCAATAGCCGCCTATTTTGCGGGATTCGCACGTACACGAGGTAGTAGTGTGAAAACAGTTGTTGGTTGTGCAATCATAATTTAGTGTTGTACGATGTCCGTGCAAAATAATTTTGGATTGTGAATGCCATGTAAGAAAATGCTTTCACTTGTTTCCACTGTCTGCTATTTTGTGATAATTTATTGTGTGATATTGACTGCAAACATTTAAAAACTAAAATTCAAACACATTTTTTGTCGGTAAACCACATGAAAACTTTTGTGCATTTTGACACACTGGCAATGTGGGTATCAATTTACAATAATTTTATTAGAGAGTGCTTATCGAAAGTCTATTAAAGACATCAATGAAAATGTTGGTTAAAATTGATCATTTTGCCAACGTAAATGATGGGTTTGAAATATAAGGCTACCTAAAACTTGGGTAAGAACAATTTTTTCCAAAAAAATACTTTAAAATGCCTCCCATTACACCACACCACGAGCCGCCACTGGGTTATAGTCCAACTTTAGGTTGATGAAGCAGCAAATATTAGAGGTACCTTTGCTCGGAAAAAACGTAGACATCTTTCATATTTATGACAAATGATTCTTCTCAATCTCCGCGGTAGATCTAATCATTAATTACAGTCATACTTGACCTTACGTGGGATGAGGTCAAAATGTCCAATTGTACCACAAAGAGAACCGTTTCTAAAGTGACTTACGATATTTTTCAAAACAATGAGACGGTTTTGAAGAATGATTTGTAAAAAACAATTTATGATGTTCATGCCGCACGATACGCTGTCTGAACAGCCTTATTAAAAATTTGAACGGATTTTTATAATTATATTCGATGAGTTTTGGGAGGGTTTCAGATTACTGATTATACATGCCACACATGTGGAATAATTATTTTAAAAAACCATAACGCGTTATCCCTGTTCATATTATTTACATCAATCATGCTGTGGCATGCAAAATACAAAAAGGGGATGATACTGCCTGGTACGATCAATAAAACTCTGATACGAAAACAATAAGGGGATTGTGGCAATTCACAACATGAAGTTTAATAACCTCATGTGGAAGTTACACATTTTTTTTTTAAATCACGAACCTTCCTAAACTGTAGATTTTGGATGTTGTATAGATTAATGATGTTTAAATTTAAAACTTCCAACTTTTTGTTACATATACATATGCGTTAAAAACTTTACGTTCGTTTCTTCCATTTCTGGTATAAAATTATTGCAAACGCAATCATAGTTTGCAATTCAAAACTGTCTGCGAAGTCGACAAATAGTGGGGTAAAACTTATTCAGAACATTTTTATTGTAACTTACAAGAGTGGTGAAAAACCACAAGTGACCCAGATTTCTAAGCCACCGTATGTGGCTATCAGGGAGAAAGCAAGAACTAACAATTTCTTTGTTTTTCTATTTATTACCTTTAGATGATTGATTCATCCTATCTCTTATATCAATAAACACCAGAAAGTGTAATATTTTGAAAACTCTGCAGCTGTAGCATATTTCCTTAACTTTAAGGTATTACAACGATAATCTTCAATCAGTATTTTGTTGGTAAATTCAATTCCATTGCACGATTCTATGGAACGCCGTTTTACTTTTTGTGAAAGCGAATTTCATAATATAAACTTAAATATTGACATATTTTAGAGATATTATTAATTTATTGTAAAATCTTAAAGAATAGTAGGTTTGTACTGTAAAAATGTGTAAAATATTTTGAATTTTTATTTTAATATCAAAGATATGTTTAATTATTAAAAAATATCTTTAAGATATTTTTAATTATCCAGTTAGAAATATCGTATAACAATTTTAAAACATTTAAACGCAATTTGAATTTACAATATCTTAGATATTTTTCATTAAATTTATTTTTCAAATATCTTAGATTTAAAAATATTCTATTTCGAAATTTCTTAGATTGCCCTGTTATATTATTACCTCATTTAATAATGCATTTATTTATGTGTTACCCCGCGCAAACTGGGCTGCTAAGTAATACAAAATAGACTAATGGTATATGTTTTGTGACTGCTACAACAATTTACAACGATTGTGTTTTGCAGGTTATGTGCACTAGCTATATCTAAGCTTGAACAAACGTTTTATTTTAAACCGCGCGCAGCGTCTGCGTTCAATGCTGCAGCTGTTCACTGTCGCCAGATTTAAAATTGAAGGTAAGCGTACGTACAAACTTTATAAATAGCGATAATTTCCATATCTTAGATAATCGACAATTATTTCTTTGTTTTAAAATATATAAGATATTTTAAAATATACGAATATTCAAATATATAAAATATTTTAAAATAGACCAGCATTCAAATATCGAAGATATTTGACCAAAATAATACACCAATATTCAGATATCTAAGATATTTTAAAATATACCCATATTTACATATCTAAGATATTTAAAAATAGACCAACATTCAGATATCGAAGATATATTAAAATATACCAACAATTAAATATCTAAAATTTTTGTAAATAGACCAATATTCTAATATCTAAGATATTTTAAAATAGACCAATACTCAAATATCTAAGACACTTAAAAATAGACCAATAGTCAAATATCTAAGATATTGTAAAATACACCAGTATTCAAATATCTAACATATTTTAAAATAGACAATATTCAAATATTCTAAATACTTTGAAATAAACCAATATTTAAATATCTAAAAAAAATTTAAATAGACCAATATTAAAATACTAGAAAATATACCATATTTCAATATATAAGATATATTAAAACAGACTAATATTCAGATATCAGAGATATTTGAAAATAAAACCAATATTCAAATGTCTAAGATTTTTGAAAATAGATCAATATTCAAATATCTAAAATATTTTAAAATAGACCAACATTCAAATATCTAAAATAAAAATATTTTTTTTTGTTTTGTGTTATTTACAAAATTCTGAATGAAAGTTTTTGTACAAAATATGTATCTTAGAGATATTTTAAATTTAAGTACTATCATAAACACTTGTCGACTGTTAAATTATAACACAGGGGTGCTTTAATATCATCTTAAATTATCTCTAAGAGATTTTCAAATAGGCGATAAGAAAATATTTCAGAAACATTATTAAATAATTGCAAATATCTAACATAAATTTAATTAAATAAAAATATCTATAAGATATATTTAACTTATGTAAATTTTTGCTTTTATTTTACAAAAATCGATGTCAATACAAAGTAAAATGGCGTTCCATACGGTTTTATTCGTTCAGAGTTTTGGTTAACATAGATCAAATTTAAAAATTCCAAAAATGAAATGCCTCACGGCCCATAATTTTAGATTTCAGAACGTCGATCAACTTCAAATTATTTTCACTTGTGCTAGCAGTCGTTGCTCTTGGTATTCCAGGATGTCTGAATCCATTTCGGAGAACTAGATTTAGTCAGTGATCAACGACTTAGTTGCCCATTATGTGCAAGTGCGTTGCGTTTGCCGTATGGAGTACCGAGTGCGAGTACAATGATAGGGTCATATGACTATCCAACACATCTTGTCGGTTAATAAATGTCACGATTACAAGAGGACTGCATGCCGGTTGGAGCCGCCGAATGAAGATGTCGCTAAGGATTTGTGAACGCGTCGGTCTCTTTACATGCTCATAATTTACTTTAAGCAGGACAAACCCCCACGCCCGTCTCATTAAATGTGCCTGATAGGTTTAATGAGTGTTCCAATCAACGGTTTCTCACCATTAACCAATTTTAAAAAACAATAAAATTTGCACATATACATTCTTAGTATTAAGAGCTTTATATTTTACGAACCATTGTCGAACTAATCAAAGTCGAAATATAGCGGACATGAAAATTTTATCGTGTTTTTATTGAATCTTTGGTAGTTAATAGTGCACTTTGCTTTTGATACGAACTGTATAACAATAATAATAATAATTACAATAGTAAGAATAGTAGCTGTAGAGTAACACAATGTACCTATGCACAAGAAATTTTGTGCAAATTAAAACTGTGCCAAGAAAAATATTTTTAAAAGTATGGAAATTATCTAAAAAAAATATTTACTCGAAAACTGGTCATACGATTTGTTTTGTAATTCTTTGGAGCGACAGAGCTAAGGATTAGCAAGAATTTGGTTCGTGTTCCAGTCCGCTGATTTCTCTGTGATAACTTTTACGGATTGTTAAAAATCCCAAATGCATGCCCCTCTTTACTTCTGTTTAAGTTAAATTGCACATGGGTGATAGTAAAATAAGATTCACAACTTAGTTTTGAGGTGCAGCAGTATTTAGGGGTCAATTTTCCCCGCCGAGGCAAAAAACCTTTTTCTCATAAAAACAGATAGGTATAAATACAATAAGGCATGGCCTTTCAAAAACTCAAATATTTTAAAATTTTTGGATAAAAAACATTTACCAACTTTCAAATTGTTCAAAACTTTATTAATTATTTTCCCAAACGTCAATGTTAAATAAAACATTCCAAAATATAATTGCTTTAAAATATTTATGATTTTCAAAAATTGTTTAAATCTATTAGTCATAGGCGTAGACCTGTAAGTTGCTTTAACGCATTTTGACACACAGCATTTTCTAATTTTCGGTTTAAAAATCTTATTCTGCGTACAGAAAACACAAAAAAGGTGCCGTTGTTAAACGTCATTAACACCAACCGTTCTGAGGTTAATTCAACTTTTATGTACCTCTTAGAGAAAACACTACGACATACATGGCAACTCGATTTTTTTACAAAAACTAAATTACCTCTAAAACTGTTGGATTTAACAAATTTCAACGGCAGTAATCTTTTTCTGTATCTTTGTTTCGACTATAAAATTTTCAAGTAAACAGTTAGATAATGTTGACTATATAACAAAATCCGTTAACAGCTGCGAGTTAACGTGATTAGAATAGTTTAGCTTGCTAAGATAAGTTCATATCTGCTTGCGATTACTTAGAATAGTTTTCTATCATGCATTCGCACTTATAACTCAGTTCTTTAGTCTACAATTAGATCTGAACTTGTAAAGACGTTTGTGAACTCCGTTTTTTATGCTTTTAGAAATAAACATACATTTTTTAAAAAAGCATTTTCTTCGACAAGAAAAGTAAATTTACGTTGATTATACAACTAGAAGTGATGTAAAACTCTCGAGCATGTTTTTCTAGAACGTTCTCCGAGCATGAACGAGAATAAACGAGCAGTATCTGGTATATTATGAGAATATGTGTTTGGGATGACAACATTCAGATAAATTTTCGAAAACTCCCAATTTTGTGTATTAAATTTGGGCAAATAAGGATTTTGATTAAATTTCAACTTTCTATTTAATTTTGTCACAACTAAAATCATTAACAAAAAAATGGGCTAAGCATGCCGCTGGTACTTTCCCATACATTTTACGTTTTAAATATTCTCGCGCCAATGAATGCCTGGATAATATTGTGTTAACAAAAATTAAAGAAAAGAGAATTTAAAAAAGTAAGGCCGCAGCGGAAATTTGAACTTGCGATAGCCTGTGTAACGGGTTACCGTACCGTAACTGTACCCACAGTAGTTGCGACTAAACTGCACGAAAGCAAGGTAAGCGCCGCGCCCTACGTTTAATTACAAATTTCGCTTCCGACATCGGATCAAAAATCGCTATAAATTCTATATTTGACTAGTTATCAAAAAACATGTAAAGAATGAATAATATATTTTTTGATAGATGTTAGTCAAAACATCGTAACCTGTGGAAAACGCGTTGCGCACGAAACTTTTTTTCGTGCGCGAACGTTTGCGAATATTCTCTAGAGCACTTGGAGAACATTCAACATCAGTGATACAAAATTCGAATCAAATACATCAATTTATGACGGAGATAATAATTGAAGCCTAATTTAGACTGTTTCATTTTCGGGAAGATGTGATTCGTTCCCGGGCCCATGTTTATAGGAACTTTACCTCATGTTTCTTAATCTCCTATCTGTCCTCAAAATATTTGCTATTTAAAAACTGCTTTGCACAAGAATTAATTGAGGTTTGTTAAACACATCAAAAAAGACAAATAATCAATTCAAATCCACAACCACCAAAACTACACGGTTTATTAAAAATACACAAACGCAACATGTCCATTACACCAGTAGTATCATACAGACATGCACCCAATTACATGTTAGCAAAAATACTAAATAATATATTTAGAAGTTTTGATTATAAATCAAAATAGTCAATTAAAAACTTCGATCGCATATTTTGGAAACAAATCAGAAAAACTTGCTAAAATTCCAAAGAAGACAAATAAATATAAAGTAAGTAACTAAACAACTAAAAACATTTTAAACGCTTTGTTTAATGCAAATTCAAAAACAGATGATTTACTAACATCAGGGATTAATAAATTAAATTGTTCGCATTGTAATTCGGTTTGTATAGGTCAAACAATTGAAAATTTTGATATTAGGTATGAAAAACACGTACGTTGTTACTAGAGCGGGGCGATATTAAAAATTTAATATAGAATATCGATAATGAATTTATATCGATAATATCGATAGTATCAATAATACCGATAACATCGATAATATCTAAAACAACGGTAATATCGCTAGTATAAATAGTATGATAACGATGATATCGCCATATTTACGATAATACCGACATCATCGTCAATAATTTCGATATATTATCTATAATATCGATAATATAAATGTCAATACTACCACGATTTATTTCTCTCGTAATGTTTTTTAAATTGTATACCGGGTGGCCGCGAGAACAGGTAACAACCAGCCATTTTCTCAATTCTGCAATTAATAATTCCAAATTGTTAGAGTAATATACACATAAAAATGCATGTTACGACATAAAATGGTGTTAATTTTGACTTCCGGTTTAAGCGGAAGTGATAGCAATTTTTTTATTTTTACAGAACACTGTATATTTTAGCATAATACTTACCCATTAACTTTTAATTTTGGCCGCCAGAAGGCGTTTTTAAAAAACCTTAAATGTCTAATAATAATGATATTCATAACCAATTTTTTTTAAGTTGGTTTTGAAAACATAATGAACATTAAGTGTTTTTTTTATTAATTTGTTTAAACATTTTATTGTGGCACGAAGATATTAAAAAAATTAAAAAAAAAATTCTCAATTTTTAAACGGCGCCATAATTTATTTTTTGTAAATACCCCTAGTTGAGTTTTACAGCACTTCTTGAATTGCCATTTTATTTGCTTTAATTTAGTATCTATTACATTAACGAAAACAAAATGGCAATTTAAAATGTGCATTAAAACTCAAGTAGTGGTATTTAAAATAAAAAAAGTTAAGACCGTTTAAAAATTGAGATTTTTTTTCTCTTCAATATTTTTCATATCTTCTTGCCACAATAAAATGTTTAAAAAAATTAATAAAAAAACACTTACAATTAATTATTCTTTTGTTTTTAAAGCCAACTTAAATAAAATTAATGCAAAATCAAAAACAGACGATTTGCTAAAATCAGGCATTTACAAATTAATTTGTTCGCATTGTAATTCGGTTTATATAGGCCAGACAATTAGAAATTTTGATATTTAGTATAAAGAACAAGTACGTTATTACAAATACAAACACCCACATAAATCCAATTACGCTAAACACTTATTAGAACACAATCATTCAATGACATCTAATAACACCATAAAATGTTTACACTTTTGTGATGGTAAACGTAAATTAGATATCCTACAAGCTTTTGAAATTCACAAACATTTAAAAACTGTACCGTTAAGAATGAGCAAATTGATCTCTTAAATTCTCCTCTACTGGACATTTTGGAATAAGAAATCAAGTCATCTGCAGACGATTACCGAGATCAAGTCAAGTTCTATTGCTAAACAACACTAACTGTTTACTTTTTCATATAACTTTTGACAATGGCATGTAAACATGCCGAAATACGTATAAGGTTAAAATAAATAAATATTGTTAAAGTGATTAAGTATTTTATATACAGATACTCATTAAATATGGACTTTAACGAAGTAAGGCTGGAATTTATAAATAAAATTATGAATATCATTATTAGGCATTTAAGTTTTTTTTTAAAAATGCCCTCTAACGGCCAAAATTAAAAGTTAATGGGTAAGTATTATACATAGCTATAAAGGAAATTGGAAGGTCTATCCAAATATGCAAAATATAGTGTTCCATTACAAATAAAAAAAATTGCTATCACTTCCGGTTAAACCGCAAGTCAAAATGAACACCATTTTATAACGTAATATACATTTTTATGTGTATATGACCCAAAAAAAATAATTTATAATTTAAAAATTGAGAAAACGGCCGGTTGCTACCTATTCTCGCGGCCACCCGGTGTACACCGTGTAAGAACAAGGAAACTTTTACGCGTTGACGTTGACTTTGCTTCTAATCTTAACTAAAGGCAGAGCTTTTACTATTTATAGCCCTTTTAATAAAAGAAAAGGGATAACCTTCAGTTTGAAGTAGAGTAGACGATCTAAGTTGCGAATCAATATGAGTTGAAATGTTTCAGTTATTGCAATAATTGCGTCAATTACAATCATCAATTTTAATGTACTTATGTCTAGTAAATACAATATTTCTTCCATTTAATTTTTTCTGTCACTATTATATTACGATTTTCTATTTAGGTATTATTATCAATATTATCGACATTGTCAATATTATCGATATTATCGATATATCGATAAATACTCCCAGCCCTAGTTGTTACACATACTAACACCCACATAAATCCAATTACGCTAAACACTTATCAGAACACAATCATTCAATGACATCTAATAACACTATAAAATGTTTAAGTACACTTTTCTGATGATAAACATAAATTAGATATACTAAAAGCATTTGAAATTCACAAACGTTTAAAGACTGTAACAGACGAGATCAAGTCACCAAGTTCTATTGTTATAACAACACTAACTGTTTACTTTTTAATATAACCTTTGATAATGGCATGTAAACATGTCGAAATACGTATAAAGTTAAAATAAAGAAATATTGTTAAAGTAAAACGTATTTTATTTATACTCAATAAATATGGACTGCAACAGAGTAAAGCTAGAACCTATAAATAATAAACTTAATCGTGTATTGGACTGAAATTAATTTTGCATATATCATATACATAAAACTAAATTTAATTGGAGTAAAATAAAGGGTAATCAAAGAAATCAAATTATTTTAGATGAATATGTGTAATATAGTTCACTTACACAAACACTTTGAATTTTGTTAATTCTTGTTACAAGAATTCCAGCTCCACCGAAATTGTTGTTAAAACCTTGTGACCACATACTTTAAATTCCACCGGCAGAGCAGCCAGAATGAAGCCGACATCTTATTTAAATTTCTTCATTGCTAATTTTTTTATTACCCCAATTTGCATATCGAAATTTAACAGCAGTCTCGACAATGTTAAAAATACACCCACTTTTGTATCAAGAAAGCTATAATAAAATTAAGTGACGACGCACTAAATTAATTTATAAATCCTCGTAAAAATCTTACACACTAAAGATAACAAAATCTCTGTGAAATACAAGTACCGTAAGATCCTTTTGCACTTAGGTAATAAAGATAAGGCGTCTTTGAAACATTTATACGCTCGTATAAGATAAAGTGTTCATCGAATTACAGGCATCAGCCCGACACAAACCAGACGTCACAAAGTTTTTATACGCTCCTCTTTAACATAGCAGCTCCAAAATTAAGTTGGAGTCGCCGAAATAAATCAGATTGATAAAAGGAGAACATTAATTTCGCTCAGATTCGTTCACGAAAGTATTTTATGGACGCTCTAATTCTTCACACGAAATATGATACGGACAAGATCTTTCCGACTTGACATGTAATGGAAAATTGTTTTTCAAAGTTGGTAATTTGTTTGAGCTGGCGGAAGAGGCCACCCCGAGCAAATTACATTTATAAAATGGAAAGTGCATGTGCGCACCCAGGTGCGTTCTAGTAGATTTAATCAATAAAATTTGCTGACAAGCGCCGGTGGGCACTAAACCAATAAAACCAATTATTATTATTAAAGGAATAGATATCCTACTGCAGGATATGCGATTTATATTAGTCATAAACTGCCACACAACAGACAATATGTCTGCACGCAGAATACTTCGTTGCACGCAATAACTGCGGCGATTTTCTTCCATCTTCTTGAAAATGCAAGATTTGCATCAACTGGGCCACTTAGGCCGCACCCTTGCAAAAATTTTGCATATCAAATATAATAATTATTCGTCCCACGAGAAGTTGGACGGGATAATCAAGTTAATCAAATACAACGTACTACATATATGGCAAATTTTATAAAAAATCGTGACTTGTTAGAGCATATAATTTCATTATTTGCTCTACGTGGGCTTTACATGTCGTACGTGGGGGATAGATAGCGATCTTTTTTTCAGGGAGCAGGAATTTGAGCGCCTATATACACTCTGCTAAGTGAATTAGGGTTAGCCTCGGGGTTACCATTCTCGTATGTCGTGTTTGTCAAAATTAGAAACGAAAATAAATAACAACTAGCAGAACCAGTGGGTCACGCTCCACCTTTTTTTAGTAATTTTTTTAAATAATAACAAATACGTTGTTTTGAACTGTACGGCACGTACTTAATGAGGTGTAAACAGCGCTTAAACATTTTCTACACCTTCTTCCATTAACACAAATACTTCCACATGTACTGCCACTGAGCTTTCACTAACTTCCACCGTACTTCCACATACTTCCACTAACTTCCACATACTTCCACGAACATCCACATACTTCCACATATTTCCACTTACTTCCACCGCACTTCCACTTACTTAACATTTTTGCAGATTGCATTCGAAATTCCACAAATTTCTAGCGCCACGCAAGATTTCGCTTCTCGCACTAAAAATACCCAATGCCTTGCAAACTGCAACAGTTTGCTAGGTGTAAAGCTTCAAAAGACCATGAACCAAGTGGTAGAACTATTTTTGTTGATTAAAAAATTTTCCTTTTATTTAAAATTTAAGTCGAGAAAACGTAAACAACGCAAACACACTCTGTCTAGTAGACGGGGTTAAAAATCCGGCCTGGGCCTCGCTACGCTTATAATGCACGTGCACGTTTAGGCGGGCACGGGGAGCCGATTGTTGCGATATTGCAGTTAAAGTGCGGTAATTGTTTACTGGCGCCACAAACGCTACAAATTCATATTTTTCGGCATAACGAATGAGGTTTTTGCCGAATTTTAGTACACCTGCGTAATTTAACATTAGAGTTACAATTTTATGTAGGCAGCATCTGAAAAACGTACGGTATTCTTAGGAAAATGCGAAAAATGTCATATAAATGTCGTTTTCGGGTTATTTAAAGCAGTAATTAAAGATTAAAACACTGCCAAAGTACAAATTAGCCCCGAGATATGCTTTTTCCGAAGAATAAACCACCAAAAAAACCAAAAACGCTGAAAATTGCTTCAGTGCAGCATTTTTACACGACACGACATAAACAACGTGGCCAAATATTTGCTAATTGCGTGATTAATTTGGCAGAAATGTATTTTTAGACAAACGTAACTTTTCACAGCTTATAACCTAATGCACAACCAAGTATAACTGCAATAATAACGACAGCTTTTACAGCAAAATCGCACTGCAATCGTCGTGAAACCGCTATTTCGGACATTTTTTTTAATATGTTCAAAAATTAGAGTCAATCTACTACGTTCTGTAAGTTTATGGTATTGTTTCAATGTATTGGTAACGCGATAGTCTAAATAAACAATAGAGAAACGTCAAAATGCAGCGCTTGAGTAAGTTTTTCCACGTGTTTGCCTATTTCCTATTAAATCTATAGGGTTTTCCGCTTTCCCACACGCTAAATCACGATTCCCTAAGTTTAATAACAATTCCGCGTTAAAAACATTAATTGTGACGCAAAATACTAATTTTTGACGTTTCTGGCTTCAGTAAATAATTATCTGCAGTGCTGCAGGGCATCAACCTATTTGTTCATGTTTAAGTTTTAGTAGCGCCCTTCCCCGTGCCAAAGTTAGGGGGCCTCACAATACCACGGCGCCAAGTATTCTAATCCGCCACTGGCTATGAATTAAACCCCTTAAATATTTCTAAAAAGATATCCTGTTGCTTCAGGTTTTAAATTTATATTTTAAAATAAAATTCATGATTATAGCAACAGTGTATTTATGGAGCCCCCCTCCAAATCTGTAATTCGCATACTTTATTTAATAGTTTATTTTTTTAGCTTTGCGGACCTCTTTGACTCCCTTATACACCGGTTGGAGGATACCGCCCTGCGGATCAAAGAAGCCCACTATTGCGTTTGCCCCTTGTTAAAACAAATTCTAACGGCGCCCCTGGCTGTACAGTATAAACAGATACAGACACACAGACGCTATACACTGCATAGCGACAAAGTTTAAAAATAAAAAATAGTTAGTGCTGCAAATAGGCATATTGCGTTTACGCAAACCACCTATTTGGCAACCGTAAAATATGAATCTGAGCTTCTTTTTTCAGTGCGCTAATATTGCAACTCTCACAATTGCTGGACGGATTAACCCCGTTTCTCTGCGGTTTCATCAAAGCGATATTGCAAATACTTTCACCCCAGTTTGCATTAAAGTGCCTTGGCTGTAAAACTGAACCAACGCGAAAATTTCTAAATCAATTTCTGGATCAGTTTTACAATATTCCTCTTAAGCATGCTTGGTGTATCGGCGATTAAAGAAGTAAGCACCCCTTAGTTTTGTTTTGGATATATTAATTTCGAGCATTTTTTGTGCATGGAAAGGGGGAAAGACTTAAAATATTAACGGAACAGCTGGCGCCGCGAGTGTCATTCACGCTCCTGTCTTCCAGACCAACTGCGAAACGAAAAGGGTTCTCCGAAATATCATTAAGATGATTGACATGAAACACATTAAACGATGCCTGGGATTGCATGTTACCGCCAAGGCCCACGTCAAGGAATAATTATTCATAGTTATCATTATTTTTGCGAAGCAATTTGCTCCGAAAGCGAGGCTAAAAAGCCTCGTCTGCTCTAAAAGACCAAATTTAATAGCTTTTTATGATCAAAAATTTATAAAATCCTTCAACCTCTGAATTTTTGTACCTACTTCCTATATAAGTTTGTATAAAGTAGAAGTCAAGCACAGTTTTTTAAAATTGTTAGAAATTTGTGCAGTTGTTGCAGATCGTGAAGGAAGGATTACTTCACTGCATACTGTTATTAAATTAATTGTGCAATTAAAGCACGTGCAATTATTATCCACTGCTATACCTTTGACAAACTCAAAAAAAGTTATCGGGCAACCGCCACTCGATCTTCCTCGAATTTATCAAAATTTTTAATATTTTTTGAAAGTTTTGACAGTTTTATTGAAATACAGAATATTTTAAAAATTTTGAAAATATTAAATTTTTCAGCAATTTCAAAAATTTTCAAACTTGGGAGATTTTTGGAAATTATGAAAATTTTTGAAATTTCGAAAATTGGGCGATATTGTAAAATTTTATAAAAATTTGGGTTGAAAACGTTTTTGAAAACTTTTGAAAATTTTGGGCAATTTAAAAATTTTGAAAGTTTTTAAATGCTTTAAAAACTGAAAATAAATTTGAAAAAAGTATTAATCAAACATTGAAAATTTAAAAAGTTGAAAATAAAAAACTTGAAAATTGAAGATCAATTCAAACTCAAAAAATATACACCCGTGACGCGATCTTCCCCGAATTTATGGAAATTTTGAGTAGGTACAGTTCGAAAATTTTGACAATTTTATGGAAATATAGAATGTTTAAAATTTTCGAAAAATAACGAAAATATTGAAAATTTCTAGCAATATTAAAGATTTTAAAATATGAGAGATTTTTGGAAGATGTGAAATATTTTGAAAATGTATGGGTTTTGAAAAATTTTGAATATTTTCGATATTTTTAGACATATTGAAAAGCATGAAAATTTGAAAATTGATAAAATTTCCAAAATTTAAAACAAATATGAAAAGTTCATATTTCAAAAATTGCGTGAAGTTCTAAAATAAACATTTAAGCTGAAACTGTTTCTGAAAATTTTGAAAAGATTTGAAATTGAAGCTTTTTGACAATTTAGAGTAATTTATTAATTTTGAAAGTTTATAAATGCTTGACAATTTGTGACAATAAATTTAAAAAAAAAATCTAAAATTTTGAAACGGTAAGGACTTTGGAAAATTTTGAATATGTTTTAAATTTTCAAATTTTTGATTATTTAATATTTTTTGGAGAATAAAGAAGAACACATTCAAAAAAGTTATTGGGTAACCGCCACGCGACCTTTTTCGAATTTATGGAAATTTTTGAACATTTTTAATATATTTCAAAAATGTTGTCAACTATGCAAATATATATAAATTTTTAAAAATTCTCAAAAAAATTTAGAGAATATTGAAATTTTTGAGCAATTTTAAGACATTGCAAAAGCTTTAAAAAGTTTACACTTTTTAAAATTTTAAAAATTTCTGAAAATTGTGAGAAGGTTGAAATTTCGAAAATTGCGGGAAATTGTACAATTTTTAAAAATTAGGGTTTTAAAACTTTTTTGAAAGCTGTTTAGAAAAAGTTGGGCAATTTACTAATTTTGAAAGTTTTTAGATGCTTAACAATTTGTAAAAAGAAATTTAAAAAAAAGTGTAAAAACCTTGGAAAATCTTCCATATTTTTGAAAGTTTCAACATTTTTGATAATTAATAAATTTAAAAAAATTGAAAAATTTAAGGTTATTTTTCGAGCGCGTCTATTTTGACATAGAGCACCCCCTACCCCCTCACCCTTTTGACGAACCAACCTCATTTTCTTACGGTGTCATCCTATTGCAATTAGCAATTTTTAAGACAAATTTAGTTTGTGTTAAGGCGTCTGGACTGTAAAGTGTACACACAGACAGATACACACACAGACACAGGGACAGACACCTATGCAGGGCCCGCTTTATCGATCTCCTAAGGCCCTTAACCTGCTTATTAGTCAAAATGTGAAAGTTAACAATGTTGGGTTTTCATGTAGTGTAAATGTCAAAAATTTTTAAATATTTTAGAAATTAGAAAAATTGGAAAATTTTAAAATTCTGAAAATTGTTTTAAAGTTTTGAAAATTTTTGTAAACTAGAAGATGTTTAAAATTTTAAAAGATTTTGAAAAATTGAAATTTTTTTATAGTTTTGTAACTTTCTGTAAATTTTAATTCTTGGAAATTTGAACGGATTTTATTCGTTGAATTACGAAAAAGTGTTCATAACTTTGGTGAAAGTCTGTTTGGTGATTATTTAATTAAACTATTCAGGTAGATGACCAAAAGCAATCCCCCTAGAGGTGCTTTTTCAATAGCAGATTCTTTCTATGGTTATGTAACATGCTCATACATTTTTTAAATCCGAAACGGTATTTAAAAAAAAACAAAAACAAAGAGTTGGGAGAGGCAGGGTGGCTAGATCGCGTTTGTACAGATCGGCTATTTAGCATGCGTAGAATACGAAGCTAATGTTCTTTTTCAAGCGCGTCATTTTAAAGTAGAGCACCCTTTCCATCCATTCTTTTTTTACAAACCAACCTCGTTTTTTTGCGGTATGAATGAACACATTTGCTCCAAATCCAACCTGACGATTACAATACCTTCCTGTCTAGCCATACTTCGTATAGCGAGAAAGGTAAAAACGGCGATGACTGAAATGACAACTGCGAGTATAATCATTCATTTTAAAATTGAAATAAAAAATAAACAGTACCCCCGAACAGTTGCAAGATAAATCTTAAACATTTTTAGTATGTTATCTTTACACGCCGTTTTATTGAGTATAAATCCTATCAAAAATAAATTATTATGACACTTGGTAAAATACAGTCTTTTAAATGAGGTTCTAAAAATACTTACATTTTAGTCTCAAAATTATTCCGACATTGTTTAAAAATTATCGTTCTCAGCTTTGTTAATGAAATAGATTTAAATGACCCCGATGCGCGAGAACAAAAAATATCATTAAGCATCGGACAAGGGACAATCCTTTTCATTTACAATTCCAACTGAACGGTTTCTTCGAGCACATTACACTCTCTTTTACACCCCTGATATTGGAGCTTAAAATAGCGGTATCAATTCATGGAGCGGCTAACAAAAAGCGTCAAGCAGACGAGTTTCGGAACAAAAAGCAACGTTAAACACCGCATTCTTGGGACACGAAACCGCCGCAGGCTCCTCCGTTGTGACAATTTTGACACCCACACAAAACGCGCCGCTTTTTTACACCAGCGGAAGCTGTTTCGGAAATGGGTCTTTAACAGCTAACGACACTTCTACGAAACAGTTTCATACTTCATCGACGTAAATATATTTGAGGGTTGCTCTGGCTTTAATATGTTAACGAGTCTTGATGATGACTATATCTAAAAGTTATATATCGGTGTGCTGAACGTTTTGGGAATAATAAATGTTGCTTACAAACAAACCAAATCGTTCATGTAGGACTGATTGATTACAAGTCACTATGGCAGCGCAAAATAACCATTTTTCTACGGTTTTACACAAATTTGTACAAGGTTTGATACACCGAAACACACTATTAATAACATAAGAATTCAAAATTGTCACAAAATGTGGTTTTAACACAACCTCATTCCCTAAGATTTTTATAGTGATAATATGGCGCAGGAACTTAAGGCTTTTGTACTCAATAAACGCGAATGATATAAACTACGCTCATCAATATCTTATCCTTCAGATGTAAAAATTTGAATTCACAAAAAGTACTCTTATGTTATCCAAACATCGGTTAAAACAGAAGAAATCGAGTAAATATATCTTTTTAGAAATTATCAATAGTTTAAGTATTTCAGTTAACTGGCAGATTTGTTTTATCACTTAGCAGAGGTTACCGTCAACTGTGGAAAATTTTGCTGTCAACTGGTATATTTTTCTGACAATTAGTTGTTTTTATTGTCAACTGACATTTTGGCAGATTTCGCTACCATTTGTTAGTTTTGCCAGATGTTTCTGCCAATTTCTGCTATCGAATGGTAGATTTTTTTTTAAATTAGTAGGTTTCATTGTCAACTGACAGATTTATCTGTCATTTGACAGATTCTTCTAACATTTGACAGATTCTTCTAACATTTGACAGATTTCTCTGCCATTTGTTGGTTTTAGCAGGCGTGTCTCTCAATTTCGGCGTATTCTTCTCCTAATTGGTGGATTTTTTGTCAAATGAAATATTTTACTGCCATTTCTACTATTTCACAGATACGTCTGTTAACTTCATCATTAGATGTTTTTAACAATTAAAAGATTTTATTGTCAACTGACAAATTTCTCTATGATTTGACTGATTTCACGGCTAAAATGGCAGATTTCTCTGCCATTTGTTAGTCTTGCCAGATGATTCTGCCAATTTCAGCTACCGATTGGTAGATTTTTTTGACAATTAATAAATTGTATTGTCAACTGACAGATTTATCTGTCATTTGGCAGATTTTACTATCATTTGGCAGATTTCTCTGCCATTTGTTGGTTTTGGCAGGCGTGTCTCTCAATTTCGGCGTATTCTTCTCCTAATTGGTGGATTTTTTGTCAAATGAAATATTTTACTGCCATTTCTACTATTTCACAGATACGTCTGTTAACTTCATCATTAGATGTTTTTAACAATTAAAAGATTTTATTGTCAACTGACAAATTTCTCTATGATTTGACAGATTTCACGGCTAAAATGGCAGATTTCTCTGCCATTTGTTAGTCTTGCCAGATGATTCTGCCAATTTCAACTACCGATTGGTAGATTTTTTTGACAATTAATAAATTGTATTGTCAACTGACAGATTTATCTGTCATTTGGCAGATTTTTCCAACATTTGGCAGATTTCTCTGCCATTTGTCAGTTTTGGCAGATGTGTCTGTCAATTTCGGCATATTCCTTATTCTTAATTGGTGGATTTTTCTGTCAAATGACATATTTTTCTGCCATTTATAAGATTTGCCAGATACGTCTGTTAATTTCGGCAGATTCTTCTCCCACTTGGTGGATGCTTCTGTCAATCGACATATTTTACTGCCGTTTTGCAGATTATTTTGTCTCTTAGCAGACTTGTGAGTTATTTCTGTGATTTGGCAAATGTTACTGTCATTTGCGGCAAATTCTGCTGTCAATTGGTAGACTTTTCTGATAAGTAAATTTTATTGTTACCTGACAGATTTCTCTGTGATTTGACAGATTTCTCTGCCATTAGTCATTTGGCAGATGAGTCTTTCAATTTCGGTAGATTCTTCTCATAATTTATGAATTTTTCTGTCAATCGACAGATTTTACTGCCATTTTGCAGATTATTACGTTTCTTAGCATATTTGTGAGTTATTTCTGCGATTTGGCAGATCTTACTGTCAATTGCGGCAGATTCTGCTATCAATTGGTAAATTTTTCTAACAATTAGTAGATTTTATTGTCAACTGACAGATTTCTCTGCGATTTAACAGATTTCTCCGCCATTGGTTAGTTTTGGCAGATGTGTCTGTCAATTTCGGCAGATTCTTCTCTCAAACGGCTGATTTTTTCTGTTAATTAACAGAATTTTCTGTGATTTTTAAGATTTCTCTACCATTTGTCAGTTTTGGCAGATGTGTCTGTCGGTTTTGGCAGATGTTTCTGTCAACTTCGGCAAATTCTCCTCTTATATGGTAGATGTTTCTGTCAATCGATTGTTCCGACAATTAGTAGATTTTTCTGTCAACTGACATATTTTTCTGACATTTTTCAGTTTTGACAGATGTGTCTCAATTTCGGCAGATTTTTCTCTCATTTGGTGGATGTTTCTGTTAATCGACAGATTTTACTGCTATTTTGCAGATTATTTCGTTACTTAGCAGATTTGTGAGTTATTTCTGCGATTTGGCAGATGTTACTGTCAATTACGGCATATTCTGCTGTCAATTAGTAAATTTTTCCGACAATTAGTAGATTTTATTGTCAACTAACAGATTTCTCTGCGATTTAACAGATTTCTCTGCTAAAATGGCAAATTTCTCCGCCATTTGTTAGTTTTGGCAGATGTGTCTGTCAATTTCGGCAGATTCTTCTCTCAAACGGTTGAATTTTTTCTGTTAATTAACAGAAATTTTGGTAATTTTTAAGATTTCTCTACCATTTGTCAGTTTTGGCAGATGTGTCCGTCGGTTTTGGCAGATGTTTCTGTCAACTTCGGCAGATTCCCCTCTTATATGGTAGATTTTTCTGTCAATCGATTGTTCCGACAATTAGTAGATTTTTCTGTACTGACATATTTTTCTGACATTTTTCAGTTTTGACAGATATGTCTCAATTTCGGTAGATTCTTCTCTCATTTGGTGGATGTTTCTGTTAATCGACAGATTTTACTGCTATTTTGCAGATTATTTCGTTACTTAGCAGATTTGTGAGTTATTTCTGCGATTTGGCAGATGTTACTGTCCATTACGGCATATTCTGCTGTCAATTACTAAATTTTTCCGACAATTAGTAGATTTTATTGTCAACTAACAGATTTCTCTGTTATTTGGCAGATTTCTCTGCCATTGGTTAGTTAGTCCGAGAGGAAATATCTAGCGCCTTAAGTGAGTAGGTTATCCCCAGTGCCGTGGACGAGTGGTTCCGTTTCAGATATCTTAGAGTACCGGGTGTAGAACTGCAGATGTAAATTTAAATCTCTTAGGAAAAGTACCAGCGACGTGCTTCGTCCAATTTTTCCCGAACCCCTGAGCTTCAAAATCACTAAGATTTTTAGTAAATTTTGATTATAATGTCTTATTACTTCAAAATGAGTTGCCAGATCGGCAAAACCGTTAAGGATTATAATAGCCCTAAGGAAACACAATGCTACCAATCTACGATATTTTGTGTAAAAATGGTAACTGCGAAGGAAATGTTTTCAAAATTTTAGAAATTTTTAGAAAAAGATTCGTCAAAAATTGGGTAAACGATTTCTTTTCAAATGTTCTTGACTTAAAAAGAGTTTGGGATAACGTACAAGTGGGTTAGTGTCGCAGTCGGCTAATTTCTGTGACGCTTTCTATATATGTTCGAAAATCGAAAATCCACGCGTTTTTATTCAATAAACAGGACGATAAAACATTTCTGTTTCACCACACCCACTCAATCTTTGGTTGACGAATTTTCGCTTTTTGTTTTATTCGGTTTTATTAATTTCAAAATTCGATTATTTTCCCATAAATAGCTTTTATTTATAATTTTGATTAACACGTTCCGCGTTAGCGCGTATTTAAACCACAGTACCTTTATAGCAGGTAAATATTCATGTCGCACCCGATGCAACTACAAAACCATCAACTAGGCGCCGCCACAAAATATAAAACGAGGTTCATTTAGAGTGTCGAAGCAAACAAGTCAATGTAATTTAGTCTTATTTAACCATGTGATCTTATACGACCTCTTAGAGCTACAACGTTGGGCAGAAATACTTTGAAAATATAATAAATAACAATTTATATAAACTTTAGGAAATTACAGGCTAAACGATTCGCCCTTTTTTTAATTTTTAGATTTAGATTCTTGGTAAATTGACAGTTTATTCGTTTATATAGCCTGCAGCGCTCGCACAAAAGTTTTGAAGAAGAAGAATTTGTTTGAAAGTCAGATAAAAGATAAAAGAACGTTTAGCTCCATCTCACTTTCAAGTTCTACTCTTTGCTCATTAGACTTTAGCAACTGTGTCTTTTCTGAGAATTATTTTCATAAATTTTTGCTAAAAAAATGTTGGTATATTTACAGACTTCGACGAACTTCTGCAATACCATTAATCTTCACCCAAAGTATTAACCGTTTCTACTTAAGTATTTTAACAAGAAGTCGTTAATGATACGTATAACCATATATGTATCCAAAAATAATTGTTGTTTATTATCTAGGTATAGCTTTTTCATCTTGAAATGGATTTTTTAATGTCACAGTATGTTTGTGTTGCTTCTTTAAGCAGTAGCAGTTGCAACGCAAAGTTATTAGAAAATAAAATTCAGAATTGTGAGATAAGTATTACGCGGGTAACGTGCAGAACTAGGAAATTTGTTAAAACTATTAACACTAGTACTCAGCTGCGCTTATATCCAGTGTTGACACAATCTAATAGAAAGAACTGAGACGTGACGTTTATATTTATGTTGAAAAGTATGCTCAGCTGGTCACACATGTAGTGAAACAACAAAAGTCTTCCCTTAATTACAAATTTTATAACAGTTCAGTAACGCGCCTGAAAAACTCGCTTACGGTTTGAAATTAAAAACGACCGCTTTTAGTTTTGTTGTTCTTTTGAGTAAAGGTGTTTCATTTTGCATTTACACCGCGAGCACGACTAATCTTTGGCAATTTTCGAGGGGAAATTAAAGAATATTTCACGTTTTACACGCAAATCTCTTTTGAAATATGGAAACGAACCGGTGTGTGTTCCTTAACGGCATTAACGAGAAAATAATGAGTGCGCTGTTAATCTAACTTGCACGTGTAAAGAAAAATAAGCTGCAGGATATGAGAATAATTTTTATAATACCTAACTGTATTACACCCTAATCAAGCAACACAATCAAGCTCAAAACCTGACACGTAACAAATCTGTTTCGAAATGTGTTTCGAAAACACCTTTTATCATTTTATTTATGACTCATGTAAAGCGTTGTCAGGTGAAAATTGATATAAAAAGCTGTCTGGGGACGTTAACACAAAGCTTCCTCCATGAAAAAAATCAAACGGTAAAATTCAATTATTTCCCACTAATATCCTGTTGGAAGCAAAAAGGTCCAACTCATTTGGAACCAAATTATCTCGTCATTAATGTTTTAAATCAGCGTTTTAGTTTCGAATTTCCTTTAATTACTTTATCTCTACGGGGCGGATCGTCCAACCCATTTGTTGTTTGCATTTGGCTTATCTCAACTTATAACGTTTTAACGAATAGAAAGCGGAAGTAGAACAAAAAAATGTAAAGCAGGTCATTAAAATTAAAAGACACACTCAAGTGGTAAAAAGTGAATTTGTTTTGTTTTGTGTTTACAAAGGTGTTTTAAGGTGTTGTTTGGTATGTGCCAAATAAATAGAGTTCGTGTTGCTAATTTCCTTAAAAAAACAGGCTTATGTGATATGAACATATCGTCCTGAGTAATTTTGCACATTCTGCTTCGATCAAATACAAAATAAGTTTTAAAACCACTAAAAACATTTTAAACACTTTGTTTAATGCAAAATCAAAAACAGACGATTTGCTAAAATCAGGCATTTACAAATTAAATTGTTCGCATTGTAATTCGGTTTATATAGGCCAGACAATTAGAAATTTTGATATTAGGTATAAAGAACACGTACGTTGTTACAAATAGAAACACCCACATAAATCTAATTACGCTTAACACTCACTAGAACACAATCATTTAATGACATCTAATAACACTATAAAATGATGTTTACACTTTTGTGATGATAAACGTAAATTCAATGTACTAGAATTATTTGAAATTCACAAACATTTAAAAATTGTACCGTTAATAAACTAGCAAATTGATGTCTTAAATTCACTTTTATTGGACATTTTGGAATAAGAAATCAATTCATCTGCAGACGATTACCGAGCTTTATTGTTGCTATAACAACTCTAACTGTTTACCTTTTAATATAACCTTTGATAATGGCATGTACCCTCCCCTTCTCGGGGGAGCCTGTAACCTCTAGGAAGCAGGTTCCCTGGGCGGCGGATAGAGGAACACCCCCTAGATGTAGGGAGTAAGAGGGAAATGAAATACCTCCCGTGGACCAACACGCAGCAGCGTCTGTAGCCCGAATGGGTGTCTGTTTCCCAAGTGAGGAACGGCTGAAATTAAATCTCGCCAACACGTCCGAAAAACCTCTTTAGTGAAAATGAAAATGGTTATGAAAGAGAAGCCCTCAGCCCCAGCGGCACGTCAAGCCCCGACTACACTAGCGGTCAGAAAGAAACATGGGTTGCATGTAGAGGGTGCGAAGAATCCCCGGGCTAGAATTGGAGAATTGGCTACCATAGAAACCAACTAGAAATTGCTACATATAATGTACGAACGCTGTCATCGGAAAGTAAAATTGGAGAGTTGGAGGAAAAACTCAAACAAAACAGATGAGATGTTGTGGGACAGACTAAAGTGAAAAGAAAAGGAGAAAAACTACTAACACTAAAATCAGGAAACGTTCTATATTATAACGGAGGTGAAGAGCTGGTGAAAGGCAGTGTATACAAATTCAAAGCATATCGACGAGAGTGTTACATATAATATTAAAATTAAACAACAGATACAATTTTTAAATTATCCCAGAATATGCACCAACTGCAGATAAAGAGAACGAACAAGCCGAAATCTTCTACGAAGACATTACTAAAGCCTTGCAGGAAACAACATGTCATTATGATCTTCTAGGCGACTTCAACGCGAAAGTAGGACAAAAAGTAGACAATGCCGAAACAGCTCTAGGATTGTATGGATGCGGGGTAAGAAATAAAAGAAGACAAACGTTCCTAAACTTCACGCTGCAGCAAAACATGTTCATAATGGTAAGCTTCTTTAAAAAGAAATCCCAAAGCCCTTATGGTGGAACCAAAAATGAAATCGACTATATAATAAGAGACGTAACAGTAATAGTAATAAACAATATTGTCGCGAAGCTAAGTTCGGGTTACTTAAAACATTCATTATTGTCATAACTAATTCTCAAAATTATTAAAATTACATAATATTTCACAATATGTAAGACTATTGATTTAACCATATCTGAATGACAGAATTAGAATAAAGGTTGTTTGTGCTTTTATGCACGTAGTCAATGCATTTTATTGATCAGCACTTTTTTTTTAAAGAATCATGAAGACGTGCGTGCGCACGACCCCATTATTCCCATCCCACCCCCTTACCCGGGCTCAGCACACTCAATGCTATACACCGGTCTAACATGCACCCCACCCCTGAAGACATGCAACCCAACATACACACCTACATACACCATCCATGGACCCGTCGGATTTAACTTGTTCAGAAAAATTACCGACGAGCAGTGGAATCGAACCAACTGCCATTGAGAGTCTAGTTTCAAAGCCTGGGACTTTAACCACTAGACCACCCGCCGGCCCTGATCAGCACTTAAATTTGTTGGCTTGACCTACTTGGGTTCCTATATAAGCGTATGCATTTTTCATACGAAGTCAGTTGACAGATCCATCTCATTCAACTCATGGCTTGTGCAAGAGTGTTGAATGAGATGGATCTGTCGCCTGACATAAGCTCATATATTATCAAATCGTAATTATCTTGAGAATTAGTTATGACAAAAATAAATGTTGTAAGTCAGCCGAACATAGCTTTGGGACAATATCACAGTGGAAAGTGGCCATAGAATGGTAAGAGCAAAACTAATAATATACCTAAAGAAAAAAAGATACAAAATGATTAACAAAAAGAAACATAAATACTGAATAGCACCCAAATATCCTCTAGAATATCAACAAACCCCATAGAATTCCCTAAAGAACTTTAACCATCGAGCAAGGAGTATAAAAGAGATAAATATTAAAATCATATGAGCAGTCCAAAAGATTGGCGAAAAACACTATACGGAAAAGAGAAGAACTGGTGATAAGATTAGTATAAAAACCAAAAAATTGGTGGAAGAAAGAAGAAGCCTCGGAAGAGCAAAGAATAATTAAACACGAGAATATAACAACCTAAATAAAGACTATCAAATGACATAAGAAAAGATATACGAAAGTACAATACGGAAACAATCAGACAAACAATAGAAGAGAATAAAAGCATCAGAGTTAAGAAGAAAAATTATCTGGGGGGAAAACAGAACTCCTTAAACATAGAAATGGCGACGAACAAATAGAATCAAGCAAAAAAGAAATACTTAATGCAGCAGAAAAATTCTACCGAGAGCTGTGCAGTAGAAGACAACAGAGAGAAATACCAAATCATGCTCCAACAACTACCAAGATAACGAACCAAGGATCAAAGAATATACCGCCCATCACACTTGACGAAGTTAGGGAAGCACTAACGGAAATTAATAATAACAAATGCACGGGAGAAGACGAGATAGCGGTTAAAGATTTAGAGGCTGGAGGAGAAACCAGGCCTTGCGAATTACAAACGCTATAAAAACTTAACACAATTCATTGCAAAACGCCTAACAAATTAATTAGGCTGTTATCAACCCAGAGAACACTTACACCTAATTAAGCTGTTAATAGAAAAAAGCATTGAATGCAATAGACCTATGGTGTTTAACTTTTATATACTACAAAAAGGCGTTTGGCACCATTGAAATATGGCAAACACTGAAAGCCTTGAACCAAAGTCGCATCGGTTACCGATGAACAAATTTAATAAAAAACATCTACGACAAAGCTACATCATGCGTAATGCTGCATGAAAACAACAATAAATTTAGTTTACAACGAGGCGTAAGACAAGGGACACCATCTCTCCTAAATTGTTCACTAGTGTATTGGAATACGCATTTAAGAAATTAAATTGGGATGGAAGAGGAATTAATATGGATGCACAAAAGCTAAATCATCTACGCTTCGCAGACGACATTGTGATAATAACTAATAATATTGGGGGAACAAAAATATGCTTTTAGAACGGACACTTTCCTCAGAGGAAGTAGATCTTAAATTGAACATGAATAAAACTAAACTGATGATAAATCTCCTATTGAACGGGTGTATCAGTATAGAAAAGAAGAAATCGAACAAGTTGAAAAGTATAAACACCTTGGACCAAGAGCAGATAGAGACAATCAGACATGTAAGACACAAATGCGCACCAGTCTAGGATCAGCAGAGTGGGCAGTGCCTACCCATACAGTTTTTGTTTTTACTTTTTAACAACACCGCGTAATAAAAAATTGGACGCCAAACAAAACCTGGGAGTAAATGTATTAACCAGCATGTAATCAAATTTAACTTACAGTTAAAGCAACAATAGCAGAATAGTTCTGAAACAAAGCGATCGCAAATAAATAAACGCGCGTTTAAAACACCGTTTTGCGTACGCGAGGCCCAGCTTATCGGACCGAATTACTCCAGGTCAGACACAATCAGCCAGTCTGTTATTCTTGATACGTTTGCATGTATATTTCTAAAATAATGCAATGATCAGATGGAAAGAAATAGTAGGAATTTCAGAACATTTTAATCATTCAAAAAGCACGGCCTCGTTCGGTTCGGCAGTCTTTAAATCACTAGTGGTGGTCAGCGGAAATCACGTCCTGCGTGAAGCTGTTAAGTGATTATTTATTTCGTACGCAGTTTGCAAATTCGCAGCAAATATGGAAAATCTCGTTGACCAACTTTCAAAAAAAATTTAATGGATACTCTTACGAAAAATAAATAGAAATAAAAAAATCGTGAGCGATGTACTTCAAAATCATTAGGGCCGTTACAGACAGACAGTAGGAAGAAATCTAGATTGTTTAATACTGAATGGTATAAAAGAATGAACTGGCTAACTGGTAGCGATATTGAAAATATTTTGCTGGAATTGCTTACTATTTTCATCTATATCTAACCCATCAAAAGTATAGTCTGAAACATGATATTCAGTTTTAAAAATCTTTTAGCTGCAATAAATTAAAAAAAACGTTCGATGACCAAAGAACATTTATCTGCAACTGTTAGATTAAAATTATTTGGCAAATCACGCATCAACTTGGCTTTAGACGAAGGTTTACGATATCAAAGAAAATGATAGAATGGAGGGCACGTAATTCCAACAAAAATAGAGGGAGGCCACCTACAAGATGGAAATTGGGTGCAAAAAGCCTAAAATCGACAAATGTGAAAAAATTAAAGGAGGCCTATGTCCAGCAGTGAACTTAGTAAAAGGGGCTAGTGGTAAGTAAGCAAGTAACGGCATGTAAACATGCCGAAATACGTATAAATAAACATTGTTGAAGTAAAAAGTACTTTATTTTTAGTCAATAAATGATGAGGTTTGCATTTACAAAAGCACTACCGATTTTAAAAAAATAACAATCAATCAACCTAATGGTGTTTGCAATTAGTATTTCCCGAGGGCTCCGCAATCTAATTTAAACGTAATCATATTCATACCTGAAGTTTCGAGTTAATTAGCTAAGTGAATATCAAAACCCTGGGGGTGAAACTTACAATTTCTTTTAACGTTGCCAATGTTTAACGAATGCCCCGATTTGTGTTCGTACTTGCGTTGAAATTACTAAAAATAAAACAATTTCATAATGTTTTTACTTTATGTCGTTTATAAAATGAATATACCCGCACCTAATTAAATTCTTCCATAAAATATCTTAAATATCAAATTGATGTTTTTATGAAAGATATTCTTTTGCTGCATAACGAAAGCATATCGAGCGTAATAAAAATTCTTCTCGAGGAAGTGTTGGAAAAAACTGAGTAATATAAAACCAGCTAAAATATTTATAAACGTCTCGAGAGTATAATGAAAGCTGGGGCCAAATACCTGAGCGCAGCCGTTGCCATTCGATAAAAATAAATTAAAAGTCACCCCCGACTTGCACTGTTGTAGCAGCCGAGGCTCGGCTTTATTTTACTATCAAGTCTGCCTCGTTTTAAATACGCCTCTGGAACCAATATTTCTCCCATTTAATTTTGTCTTCGTGGATAAAGGAGCACACCGGGCACAATTCTTAAAATATATATATGGCAAGAAGAAAAATAGTAGGGCACATAAGTTATATTTTCGCCCGTGTTACTACTAAATTGGGGAAGTTTCGTTATAGTTCATCCAGATGTGTGTGGTCTTTTATGGCTATTCTCTGAAAGAAATGTAAAACACATGAGTTTTAGGTAAGGCTAAAAGCGACACGTTTCACAGATGTGTAAAATACACTCTTGAGCGTGTCGCCGTTTGTTTAGGCTATAACATATGTAAAAGGGACGTGCGAACAGATTTCTTTGGGGAACACAACACACCTCCGTCCTCCAGACTGTTAAATCCATTCGTACGCTGGACTGTGCGAGTCTTAGAAAATTTAAATTTAACCACTTTTATTTTACTTTAATTTTTACATTCAGTATAGAACAGTATTTATTTTGTTAAAAAATCGATTTGGACGGAAATACATGTTTTGGATCTGTACGAACTAAAAATGGTGAACTGTCTCTGGGTGGTTATTTGGGTACGTTCGTTTCTCCTACCGAGCAGATGAGCCGATTTTGATCAAACTTGTAATAAATAAATAAAAAAAAAACCGAAACCGGAAGCGGAAGCTGGACATGTTTTTATGGCAGGATTTTTTCAGAAATTATTTTAGATAAGTTACAGGCGGAATCTGATATAAGACCTTACGTAAAATTCAACGTTTTCTAGTTTGAAAATGGTGGACAACAATTTTTTACCATTTAGACGTGAACGCCTTATTACTCAAAAACGATTGGCCAAATAGGCAAAAATTTAAGTTATTATAACAGGGAAGGGACAGAAGGTTACTATGTACGAGAATTTTGAAACCATGAACACTGGAAAAAACAAGATAAGTAAGAAAAATCTCTATCTGAAGGTAACTATAAGATTTTTTTTACTTTCTAGACCCGTAGAGCAGAGGACTACAATTTGGTTTCGGGCTAAACGCCATAACTGTTCTGTAACTACCTACGAATTTTTGATAATTAGAAATTAGGTTCTTCTTGTTAGAGATCTATCAGTAAATAAGTAATACACATATACATCAAATTTATTAAATACTGGCACAACCCTTGGGCTATGCCTCACGTTTTTTAATAATATAATAAATAAGCTATATAAGCTGGTAGTGTAGCGGACCGTGGATCGTAGCCCTAGTTTTATGAATTATATAAAGCTTGTTTTAATTCTACATAACTCGATTTTGAACAATTTTGCCCGCCAAAATTAGAGAGAGGGGGATGTTGCATATAAAGGACAATGGAATTCGTCGCGTGTGCAATTGTTTATTTTCTAAAATCTAAAAAAATAGCTTCTTAATAATAAAAGTGCCAAAAAACTAGCTGCACTGGTAATGAAAACTGTAATAATGTTCTGTTTGCAATGTCATTATTATATTAATTGTCTGTAATTGATAGAAATTATATAAAATGTGCTGTGCGAGATGCTTATGCCAGCATAACATTTCCGACACAAGAGAATTAAAGTAAGCCATAAATTACCAAACTATACCAACAGTAGCGACAGCAACATAAACTTTCGCTGAAAACAATAAACTGTTTCCAGATGCAGGGGACCGCCGCCGCCGTCGTGTTATAGTGATAAATTTTGCCGAGCTGCAACAACCCGTAGTTTTGTTACGGAGAGACAGTTAGGGGTTTAATATTCTATAGATACCCCTACAATTTACGATAGTTGTAAACAATGTTATATATCTAAAACTTTTATGCGCTTAAAATTTTTTTATATATTTAAAATGTCCATATATCTCAGTTTTTTCTAAATATATTTGCACAAATATTTATTTAAAATTGTTATGTATTTCTGCGTTTTTATATAATATTTAAAATTTCTAAATATAAATACAGGGTGTTTCCTAAGTAAACTAAAATAATTGAGGGGGATTCCTCCATTAATTTTATAAAGAAACGTTCCTATAAACATGTGTGTTTAGAGCTTTAGTTTTCGAGATCAAGGTGTTGAACATTTTTATTTATTTTAAATTTTTCTTTGTTTTTATTTTTCTAAATATAAATATGTTACTTGTCAACATTCCAAGGACCACTAGAGTTATTAAATTGTGGTAGAATTTTCCATTATTGAAAGTTTTGGACTAAGAAATCAGGTCATCTGCAGACATAGATAACCAAGATCAAGTCTTAAGTTATATTATTTCTATAGCAACGCACCAACTGTCAGTATTACAATTTACTTTCGGCTGCCACCTATTCGGCGAATATTCGACAAAACATTCGGCCGAGGTGCCGGATTATGATTATATTCAGCCAACTATACTGAACATTAGGCCAATTCTTCAACCGAATACTGGGCTAAATATTCAACTAAGTACCGAATATTAACCATCTCGAGCGAATTATTCAACTAAATGCCGAATACTTACTAATAATACGCGAGTTGATTCCCATAAGCAGATAGAGTTTTGTGCACCAAATTCCGAATACTGTACTGCCTCGAAAAAATATTCGTCATATCCGAATATTGGGCACGCTCCAAAAACGGTTAAATATTTGGTTAATTTACGAAACTCAGTGCAACCGTAATTATAACTAGTGAAAGCCGTGGGATACGCCTCTCGCTTTTTTGTTTGTTTTGTGGGTAGCATAACGATCCGCGAATCGAAGTCCTGTACTATATTAAATCCGGATCCGGTACCCTTGTCACAACTTTTAGTGACCGCGCATTCAGTAAACATGCCTTACATCTCAACACAGGTTATATTATTAAATGTATCTCTTTCTATAAATTTACTACTATTGTGTGTAAGAGAAAAGCATGGACCTTAGTATTGAATTGCAATTGCCTCTATTCTTGTAATCGTTAATTTTAGCGTTTGTCAGTTTAACTGAAGCTTCCAATATCTGGGTCAATAAAGTGTGAAATTCTCAAAAACGTTTTAAGCAAAATATGTTAAAGTTGTTTTGTATACTGTAAGAAACCCCTTAGTTTTAGTATTAGAAACAAACACACAGATGATAATTCGAAGAAAAAATTAATTATCTGGTCCCGTTATAAGTGCTAAAATGCATTGCTTTAATTGCTATTTTGTTGCTTATTTGTTTACCTATTTATTTTGTCCGTATGAGTAATTATTTGTCCAATTGTTGCCTTTACTTGTCATATTATTTCAATCATACCCATTTTTGTATTCACACAACTCGTGATAAACAAACGCTGTTTCTAATAAAATTGTAATAATGTTCTCTGTGCAATACTGTAATTATATTAATTAGCTGCTATTGGAAGAAATTATATCCAATGTGCTGTGCGAGATTCCGGACTCGCCAGAATAAAAGTAAGCAATAAATAACCAAAGTATAAAGTATAGCAACAGTAGTGACCGCAACATAAACATGTCACCTACCAAATTATAGAAACAGTAGTGGCAGCAACATGAACATTCGTCGAAAACAGTCAATAAAGTGAGCGAAGATGTTAGGGCCCGTTGTCGTCTTATGGTGATAAATTTTGACGAGACGCAAGAGCCCGTCGTCGTGTTATGGTAAGACAGTTAGAGATTTAATTTATAGAATAGAGAAGATCATGGATATTAGTCAAAATTTATGAATGTATAGATATTTACAGGTAAAAAATTAAATTATAAATGTAATGGTTTTAATGGGGGTATTAAATGTTAAATTACTGACTTATCAATACATCGATGTTTATGCTGGATTTAACGACATTCAGGTAATAAATAATATCACTATTCGATATTTCCTATTATCGATATTTTTAAAATTATCGATGTTTTAATCGATACATCGATCACTTATCTTAGGCCTAAGTTATAGGCACTTTAATTTACCATTTACCTAAAAAAAAACTATCAGAGCTATCAATCTTCCACTCAAAACCACAAAAACCTCGGTAGACAGACATATAACTAAGAAAGATACGTAAATGCCAACCACAACAAACACCTTGACTAATTTGAAATCTAGAACCTATTGTTTCATGAACCACGGACTTCAGATAAATTCTTAGATAGGTGTAAGGTGTAAACGACTTCAAGGTTGTCATAATAATTCCCTTTGTTCGAGATCTGTTCTATTACGGAGAATCCTACGTGGTTTTGCATAATTTATGAAGGCGCACACTAGGGCGGATGATATAATATAATTAATTGCAGACGCCGACTCATAAGATGCAATAGGAAACCCCTTCCGTGTAATCCACCTACCGTGCGGGCAACTTCTAAGAAAACCGGGCTCGATGGCACCACCAGATACAAATTTTTTTAATACGTTAATCAGAACCACTTAATAACTCAATTTAAAACAATTTAAAGCAATACATTTAGCGATTTCACCTGTATAAATCATTCGGAAGATAACATCAGTCAATAAACTCTTGAAACGTTTACAGTTCAACAGTTTAATTGATCGGTATCGTTTTACACCTTACAACCAAAAAAAAGTTTAATTTATTTAAATGGCATTCATGAATATTAATCAGACGGGCCTAAGGAACCGACAAAAATATTCTCTGTACCATAAGGCATGAAAGCGTTGTCCACCATAAGCCGACACTTCTATCATAATTATCATGTTCGGTCACAGTTTCATGCTGTGTTAATTACAAATTACACGATTTATAGAAATGTTTCGGAAACTTCCAATCGAGGAAGGTCTCCTCATGCCGTAAAATAATGTTATTATGCAAATTATGCTTCAAAACCTACGTATTTATGCAGGTTTATGTAAAGAAGAGCAGATTTTCACATTTATTTATTCAGCTTAATTACAACGGACATATTTTTTTATAGTTAAAGTATTTCTTTACGGTAGATCAAAATTAAACAACAGCTATGCAATTATACACAATTATACAAATTTAATAAACAATATAATTCAGCTATTCAAAGTTCACATTGATTTTCGAAGTTTTGTCATTTTTTTAAATAATAGTATATAATACGCTTTTTATTTTTGCACAAGCAAATCACTTTATTATATTGTAGTCGTTACACGGATAAGTTTATTAAATTTTATATTTTAATAAAAAACTTAAACGTTGCATATGACTAAGACTGTGTTAAAAGTTCAATTGGCACCCTACAGAACTGGTGCGGTCCATTGACATGGGTGTTGTAGTTACAGCCGTATTTACATAAACTCTAAAAAAACTACAGCTTAGTTAGGGTCGCACATTACGAGAGGCCTTTAATTTTCACAATTAATAAAAAAGCTGCTAGGCAACCGCCACGAAACCTTGAAGTTTATTGAAATTTTTTTAATAAATTTAAAAATTCTGTAAGATTTTGAAATTACGAAAGTTGTTAACTTTGTTAATTTAATTTTTTTGACAATGTTTGTAAATAATGTAAACTAGAAAAGATTGGAAATCAAAATTTTTTAGGTTTTAAAACTGATAGTTACAATTATCAAAAATAATGAAAATTATCAGAATTTTTTTTAACTATACAATAAAATTGAAAATTTTCAAAACTTTTAGTTTTTGGAAATTTTTAGAACCTAAACATTTTTGTTATATATGACAATGTTTGGTTTTTTTTATAAATTAAGAAACTCTTTGCATATTGATAAGAATTGTAAAATTTTTGTTTTTAAAATTATGCAAATATTGAAGATTATTGGAAAATTTTTAAATTTTTAATAATATTGAATTTATGGAAATTAAAAACATTTTTTAACTTGAAATTTTTAATCATTTTGAAAAATTAAAAAACTAAAAAATGTTGAAAGTTTTTAATTTTAAAATTATTTGAAATGGTAAAATTTTTTAAGACGACATAAAGATAGTAGCAGGAAACTGGATGAAATTGGCACAGGGCAGAGTGAGATGGAAGAACACAAGAGAGGCAAATGGGTTGATTACATAGATAGATAGATAGAGATACAGTAATACGTTACATATCGATACCACACATATTACGACACATAAAAAAACATTTACATCAACTTCCTGGGGGCGACAAATTCAAACAGTAGAAATGAAAAAATTCGAAGAATTTTACAGAAACTTTTACAGTAGTAGATAGAAATAAAACTTTTCAACAAAAACACTAAAATGCATTTAAAAGACAACGCCAACATAACTAGGTACCTAATGAAGGTCTATATAACGAAGAAACTATAATATCCACTAGAAATATTTATGAACAGACAAAGATATATTTACATGATGTAACGGTCTTGCAAACCCTATTCAACAGCAAGACGGTTGCCATGGTAACGTACCTCCACATTCTCCCGTGTGTTCAACAGAGTTATTTAGAAGAAACAAAACTGTCATATTACTTACTCATATTATAGCCTGGTTGAAATATAAAGAGAAGTGTGAGACCAATTTATCATTTTACCAGTACCCCAGCATTTTAACCTACCGATAATTCAAGATATTCGTCAATATTTGCTTATTTATAGAAGAAAAAAGCTGTAAAAGGACGTGCCCTGGACGTGCCCTTGGCGGGCCGTACGACTCACGAGCCCTGGTTCCGTGGATCAGGCGGAACCCCGGTAGTTGCGCCACTGGCTTGATTATTTGAGAACACCGCAACAGACTAGACAGTCAGTCTGCACCGGAAGAAAAGTTTCCGGCAAAAAACTTACCCGGAAAAAAATCACTGGAGAAAAGTCACCCGAAAAAACAAACGCCCAGAAAACACCGGATGAAAAGTCACAGGAAAAAGGGCATTCTGAAAAAAAGTCACCCGGATAAAAGTCCCCCGGGAAAAAGTCACCGGAAAAAGTCACCCGGAACAAAAATAAGATTTTTCCGGGTCTTTTTTCCGTCACTTTTTTTTCGGGATTTATGCGTAATAGCTCGGCACTCCAGAATTATTCGTTGTCGCAGTTGCAATGCAATGGACTGAGGCTAAGTTTTGTGCACAACAGATTTTAAGTGGCCCCATAAAAAGAAGTCTAATGGGATCTAATTTGAAAATCGTAGGTGCTATTTTGTTGGTCCTCTTCTACCAATCCATTGTCCTGGATAATTTGGTCTAGCCTGGCTCTTACAGGAACTGCATAGTGAGGAGATGCCCCATCTTGTTGGAAATGGACGACATTCTCGTTATAGTCCAGTTCTCCATGCTTATTCCTTTGATTTTATAGTTCGTGAATTTTTTTAATTTTTCCTAAACGAATCAGATAACAAAAATGTTTGCTACTATTGAATAGCATATTTTAAGATGGGTGTTATTATTTAAAATTTTTTTGTTGGGGTAGCTAGAGACTAAGGGGTTGAGTGGGGAAGGTTACCTTATGAGTCGTGATGATCCATGTTGTAGAAACTATTTCTAGAAATTTTCAATACCTTTTTTACTTCTAGAGACGTTTTCAAATTGACACCCTGTATATGTAAAATGAATCATTCTGTTAAGTAGATCGGTTTTTACCATCCTACAATTGTCTACCTACATTTTATATGATTTATGACGGGTATCAATTTCCTACGACAATTTGACTATCATATTAACTACATCGATTTACTATAGTGTAAAAGCTTCTGAAGTATTAACAAAAACAACAAAAAAGCTTTTCACGTTAGATTAATTACTCAGTCTCATATTTTATGATCATCAACGAAAAAATAATGATATGTTCACACTATTTTTGTGAGTGGCTCCTATTTCGTCGAAATAAAAAATATAAAAAATACTTCCTACAGAATTAAGGCTGTTTTTAGTTATAAAACCCGTTCTTTTAGCGAACTGTGACAAAATATGCTTATTAATAGCCGTAGAAACCTCGATTGATTTACTAAATTCGAACTAAACTTCTGCATGATGTTTGTGAGTATTTTGGAATTTGTTTAATTAATATTCCATGAGGTTTTGCTAAACATTTGAAAGGTACACAATGGCGTTGTTAGTTTTTTAGGTGAATTATACTTCAAAAATTTCTAAATTATGCATTGTGCACGCCTACCTCTACAACCCGCTATTATTTTCGATATAATGAACTGTCTATTAATACTAATATTTCATTATTTATTATCTACCTTGTAAAATAATGAATTTACGAAGCTACAATTTAATTGCCTACGTTCCAAACAGCTTTATCGTAATTTCTGCACGTTAGTACCGAAACGGCCAAGCAATAAACTGGTAACAATCTCTCTATTAAGAGTCACGGCATTCATATCTAAACTAGGTATGTTTAACAGAATTATACAATTTACAACACGATATAAATGTATTACTCTTTTTCACAAAGCGTCCCATTTTGCTGAAAATTCATGGCGCATAGCTGTGGAGCTGTTTATTATTTGTATAAAGATAAACCTGCGATAAGGGCTGATTAATGAGACGTCCTAGTAGCGAACGACTACACGCGACGCCGGCGACGCCAGTAATGACTTACCTGAAAAGAAGAAAAATAGAAACATATTAGTTATTAAAAATTACGTTATAAAAGTAGAGATTACACGAAATAAACATCGCACAACCAGGGCGTAATCCTGAATTAAAAACGTATTTGCATTATGAAACTGCAGCAGTGATTCAGGAACGCGTCCGTTCATTAAAAATTTGCTCATTACGTTAGTTTATCGCCCTTGTTTTTACCTTGCGTAATCATACAGTTGGGGAAATTTATGCACCCTTATAAATATATGGAAATTTTCTTCAATGCAGGAGCAAAACGTGTAATTATATTTAAAGATACTGCTATCCTGCATATTATTTTAACTACCATAAGCACGAAAACATGGCAATATCCAGTTTTAACATTACTGCTCGTTAAATTTGCCTTGAAGAAAATCTGCGTTTAATAAAATATAGAATGCATAATTTAAGGTTCATTTTTGAAAACAAATGGATGTAAACGGACGGCGCTTAAGAAGATCAGCTTACTATTCTATTAAATACATATTTTCAAAGACTACGATAAATTTGCATGGGTTGTCCATTAAGTCCACTTCATTGTAAGCACGGTGACATTTAATAGCACCGATCGGCCAGTGTATTTACATGATTCATCTCACCGTGTATTTATAATGACTCGAGTTTCCAAATAAGTACACTGGGATAGTCTATTATGCTGCATTGTGTTTCTGTTATTTTTTACTGCTTTCTAATTATACGGTCGGTGTGAAGAACTTGTATGTTTTAAATATGCTACAAAGAAAAATAATAATAACAGAGAGAGCGCTATACATACCATAAAGCTCGAGTGTATATTACGAAATGCAAAAATAAAATAAACAATTCAATATGTATGTGTATGCTGCATTTACAATTATTTGTTACATAATTCAGATTGTACTTTTTTTTTTTTAGAAGAATTATGAAGCCGTGCGTGAGCACGACCCCATGATTCACATCCCACCCCCTTACCCGGGCTCAGCACACTCAGTGCTATACACCGGTCTAACATGCACCCCACCCCTGAAGACATGCAACCCAACATACACCATCCATGGACCCGTCGGATTTAACTTGTTCAGAAAAATTACCGCTGAGCAGTGGACTCGAACCAACTGCCATTGGGAGTCTAGTTTCAGAGCCTGGAACTTTAACCACTAGACCACCCGCCGGCCCTAGATTGTACTTAAAACATATTCAATTTCGACTAACAATCTTAATTAATAAATAGGGAAATAATATCTCTGATAGTCGTTCTTGTGAAAAATTACTGGAAAGTTTCATCAAGTATAAAGAATATAATTAATTATCTTCTGTCGGATCGCTTTATCGAAAAACTTCGTGCTCAACATACGAAAATATGTTGCTTTCGTAGAAATCAAACATTTAGCATTCAGAATATCACCAGAATTTAAAGGAAAAACAAGCAAATATACATTCTTTCCCTGAAAAGTTGAACTATATGTAAAATTCATAACTGAATTACAAAAAAAGGTTTGAACCCCGGGACTTCTGCTTAGAAAATAGCAGCTTCAACCGCTTCGCTACGAACACATTAGAATATAACGTTACTTTGAGATTAAAAAGACACGTTTTTGAATTTATTAATATTTATTTACATTTTTGCTTAATTTTAAATGTAAAAATATTTTTTTCGACTAAGCAGCTAATAACAATAATACAGTTTAAATACTACTAACTACTATAATTTCCTATGCATTTTGCATATACTTCAACTTGTCTGGGAGATGGTGTCGTTGGCAAAGCATGCTCAAAATATATTCAGAAACGGAATAAAATACTTGTGGATAATTTATTGTCAAATTGTTATCTGAGAAATATTACTCATAAATGGGTCTAAACGAAAAGCAAAGCGCTGTGATTATCGAATCATGATCTACATGACGCCAGCAGTAGTTTGAGGCGTTGGAGAATACGTTGTCATGGTAACCGCGTACTTTGGTGTAGCGATTGAAAAAGCCACATACATCGCTTCACTTCACTATGTTGTTGGATAACTAATAATGCACCGGCGTTGCAATACTTACGATCGTAGTTGGTACAAAAATGTAATTAGCAACGGATTTATAGTTTTATAAATACGTAATACGTAAATACGTCTAGGCCCTCCAAGCTAGAGGCCCTAGACACTAACCGAAACTAACATACTGTGAGGCCCCGTAACTACGGCGCGGCTGCTAAAAATTTTAAATGAACAAATACACTGATGATGTGCAGTACTGCACTGTCTCACCCTAGCGTCTAGCCCCTTGTCCTTCCTGCCGATCCTGAATTGCGCAATATCATGTAATATTGGCTCGCATATGTGCGAGAAAAAAACAACAAATCCTTTTTTTCTAATTTATTACCAGACTTGCGTGTTAGTATGCCGTCAATCAGTGAGTGAATGCTAATTTGTCTTCGTATTTTTTCTTTAAAAATATAACTGCTCTTAACAAATAACCTCGCGTTAACAGCAAAACGCAACAACAGTGTTTAAAAAAAAACTATAAAATAAAAAAAAATTTTGGTTCCAACCGAGATTCGACCCCGCAACTACTTATGCAGCAAAAAAGTAGCACGACCGAAGACACCCGCATATCCATCTGTGCCACTACGGAGTTGTGGTTTACACACATTTCAGCTGCATGCAGAGGAGGTGCGCAAGTCATGTGAGGTAGGATCGGCAGGAAGTACAAAGGGCTAGACGCAAATCTGTCTCACCAATCGCCTCCCTGTACCCGACTAAACGTGGCCAAGCCGGCTTTTCAACCCCGTTGGCAAAGCGCATGCTCTCTCATTTACGTATATTTGGTGACCTCTAGCGGCTATATAAATTCAAAAATCTTTTTTTTAAATAATTAACAAAAAACGTTTCACTAATAAAAAAAATAGTTTGTCATTAATTTTGTTTGAGACCCCAGGCGAGCGTTTTATGCAACTGATCGGTAATCCGCCACTGAATATATTATTTAAGGAGGAAGGGGTATTTGTCGCTCTACAAATTCTACGCCGTCTCTACTAGTATACCTTTCGAGTGTATTACAACATTATCTTCAGTGCACCAAATTAACGTACTATACAATCCTCTAAGAAAAGTATAGGACGCTTATCATGCCGGGTACCGGTTAAATAATTGTTACTCAGTCAAAGAAAATCGTATGCATAGCAGTGTATTCACCATTCAAGTTTCTTCCCTTTCCAGAGAGACAGGAACCACATAGGTATGTGGAAAACGGACATCCCTTGTCACCCCATGATATACGTTCCAGGGACACTAGTTAATACTGAAAAAGTTCCATTGAATTATGTAGAAACCAAGCCTACAGCTAGCTACTTTTACGAGCTAAACAATAAAAAATGACAATTCATCAACCACTTTATAAATAATAAATTAACAACAATTGCCTCAAATCCGGCACTAATGCTAATTTTCTTATCATTAGATCTACAGATTCGGTTAAATTAGAAAAAAGGCGTAATTTGTTATGCTTACTAAGATGCAGTTGACGAAAAAAAATTGAAAGTTGCGTTTTCGAGTTGCTCATTAAAATTTTTTTTTTGTTGGCTCTGTATAGTTTAAAACATTCAGCAAGGCGATTCATTACTAAAAAAGTTATTCGTGGCTGTTTATGCCGTTCAACAACATATGTCTAGCTATGAAGCAATTTGATGCTAGCCGTAAAAGTATTTCATCAATAAACTTGTTAATTTCCACTTTAGGTTCCTATTCCGTTAGAAGTTTTTATTCAGATTTAAATTTTCTTTGGCAATAAACCAAAATATACGAAAACCTGTAATTGTTTTTTTATAAACAGCACCGCAAAAAGCGTTAATAGTGCCACTTCTCTCCTAATTTAACCTTGCTTTTCAAGCCAAAATTTTTTATTTCATGAGCACATTGCTGACCTAAACCTTTCCTCCACCTGCACTGACCCTTCATGCCTGCACGGACATTGTTTATTTTCAACAGCCCGTTTTGAAGTTGGTCAATTAAACTTCTAACACAATCTTAGGTGAATTCATTCAATAAACAAAACTTAATATGACAAAGCGAACAGAGTACAATAGAAATTATAACACAATAATTTGCATAAAATCGTTTGATATGCATTTAGGCATTCCCATGATATAGTACAAAGGATGGTATGCTTGCTACAGCGCACAGTTCAAGAGCAACTGTGTGACGTTATCAAGTGTAAGAACACGGCAAATTTAAAAATTAATTGGCGGCAAGTCTGCAGCCGGTGCATTTTAATCGGTTTTTCAACATATAAATACAATAATTTAGTTACGATGATAAAATCTAAATAAAAATCCTCTGGGAAAGTAAAATACTTCACATTGGGTGTACCTATGCTCATAATAATATAATGTTCAATAAACAAAAAAATTAATTTAGGAGGATTTTGGGGCAATTTTTTACATAACACTTCTTAATAAAGCATCGAAGAGCCTACCCGGAGTGAAAGTCCTCGACACCTTTGGGTATAAGAGTTGAAAGATAAAGATAAAGAAGAAACTGACTTTAAACACTAATTTGTTGACAAATTAGAAGCACCTAACCTCTTTATCATTCCACTTGACATTAGAAACTGACAGAAGTACACGTACTGCGCCTGCGCACCGATAAAAAACAGGGTTTCTTAACAAGTTTTCACGCCTGCGCAGAAGTTGACAAAAATTGGTCCTAGTAACAGCAGCAGTAACATATAAGAAAACGTAGTTTGCGGAACGTTATTATTTTGCAAAAGTACATAATTTGTTCATACCTACGTAGCTATAATTGAGAATAATATGTTACAACTAACAGTAGACCGTTTTCTGAACATAATACCGAATAATATAAAAAAGTAATAAAAACTTGATAGGTACTTCTGTGTTCTTTGTTAAATACTTCACGATATTTTAAAAGCCAGAGCCTGGAATTTCAAATTTCTTATTAAGTTATCTGTGTAATATCTCAGATTTTGCAAGAATTTGTGTGCCTCCTCCTGCAGAATCTGTTAATAAATAATTTTCTATGGGTGCTTGACACCCAACTGTTATTTTAGTGTGTTGTAAAAAAATCTAACAGTATGCGGTCCGTGTAAAAATTTAAAAAAGTTGCAAAACCACATGTTTTTCTAATGTTAACTACGGATCTGAAGAAGCACTGTCATGTATTCGTACATATTTATTCAAATAAATAATGAGATGTCTTCCTAAAAGAACAGTTAACCTAATTCCGAGATTAAATTTGCAAAATTTCTTGTCTTTTTTTAAATATTTCTTGCATTTACAACCGCCAAATATTTTATGCTTTTATCTAATCTTTTTGCAATAAATAAAAATAAATTGTTTGAAAGCTTAGTGGGTTTTGATGTGTTGGTGTGAGAAAACTTTTTGACAATCTACATTAAGATTTGTATCAGGATGAGGGAATTGCTACATGTATCACATTTTGCGAAACTAATTTGGCAATTTATCATATCTTACATCACGTTCTTGGCATTAATGAGATGAAACTGTTTAAAAAATTAAAAGCTAATTTAAATGTTCGTAATAAAATAACGCTAAGAAAAGCGTGAACTGTAAAATTTGCATGGGTATGTAGGTGTGTATAATTTATGAAGTTATAGATTTTTAAACAGTTTCACAGTTGAGTCGACAAAAGAGCAAACAATGTTGATATTAAAAAAAATAATAAATTTTAAAAATTACACCTAAATTATAGGTATTTCGGAAAAGAAATTGTCTATGAAAGAATGGCGTGGGGGCTTAATGTCTCGTTTTGTTAGCTTTTATGCTGCTCATTCTATGGCTATCGCAGTAATTTAAATACTTATTGACTAATATGTTTTTCCGGCTACCATAAATTTAAAATTTCTTTTTGTTAACAACATCGACTCTAATGTTTTGCCTATAAATTCATACAATAAAGAACCTTCTATCTGAAAGTTTTATTGTCTTGGATATGCTTAGTAAGATGGCCTGACCCAAATGTTCTGGATTTTACGTAACTTGGCATTTCTCACGCCTTGTATTTTATTGGGAAAACTACATATCTACCCATAAAATACAAACTAACACTCCCACAAGGTTACAATCAAATCTTTTACAATAAAATGTCATTTGTGTATCACCATTTTCGGTTCAGTTTGAGAAAGCTGTACATTGCAGTACGGAAATGATTGAAACATTGAATGTCATTATTTCTATATAATTTAGGAATAAGTAATGCAAATATCACATCTGCAGGTATACGTAAATATTATAATAAACGCAAAGCCATAAATTGTAATATAAATCGGACAAGTAAAACATTTACTTTTCAATGATTGCGAGTACTAGATTTATATATTTTCAGGAATCCTAGCAGGTTTAGTTATAATTTTTGTAATGATATTAGAACAAAATTTTATTTGATTTTGAGACAATTTTTAGACGTTTTTTACATAGCTGGTGTAAACGAAACATAGCTCCCTCTTCCATTATTTGTTGAATTGGTAAAAGCAGAATTCACCAAATATTGAATAAATTCGTTAATACATATTCGAAGAATTTTGGTTTAATGTTAAAATTCTCTCAAATCTAAAATTTGATTACATTGTTACATTCAGTAGCAGTTTGGAACTAATAATTTTGTGTTAAAAAACATTATTTTTGTGAACATAAAGTTTCTACTCGTCCACAGGAGACAGCGTGCATAACCTGCAAAGCATTTAAAGTGCGCCACCTTGTGTGAACGAGCAAAAGCTTTATGTTCACAATAATGATTTTTCTAGACTCCACAAAATTATTTTTTAAGATTTAACTCATTTAAAATACACTTTTTTGCTCGTCCGAAAGAAAATATTTCTTTGTCTTAAAAAATTAAAAAATGTTAGTAAATAAAAAAATACTCATTAAAAAAACTCAAAAATTTTTGATTTTGTGCATTAAATTTGAGGAAATAAGGATTTTAGTAAATCTCAACTTTTTTTTTAATTTTGTCACAATTGAATAAGAAGTGGGCGCAACAGGTCGCAGTTCCCATACTTTTTACGTTTATAATATTCTCGCGCCAATTGACTGAACAACATTGTTTTAACAAAAACTGAAATTTGCAATAGGTTTCCCTACCGTAACTGTATATTATATCATCTATGGACTTTTTTTTTTTAAAGAATCATGAAGCCGTGCGTGAGCACGACCCCATGATTGCCATCCCACCCCCTTACCCGGGCTCAGCACACTCAGTGCTATACACCGGTCATGCACCCCACCCCTGAAGACCCAACATACACACCTACATACACCATCCATGGACCCGTCGGATTTAACTTGTTCAGAAAAATTACCGACGAGCAGTGGACTCGTACCAACTGCCATTGGGAGTCTAGTTTCAAAGCCTGGGACTTTAACCACTAGACCACCCGCCGGCCCCATCTATGGACTAAACTGCACGGGAGCAAGATAAGGGCACGAGAACTAATTGATAGGTGTAGTTAAAACATCGTAACGCGTTGTTGATATTAAAAACTATCTCTTTTTGTAATTTTTTATTGGTAAAAATCTTTTGTTAAGTCTTACGAACACGAGTTTGAAAGTTGCAATGATGCGTGTAATCAAACGAGTGCCATAATAATACATTATTCCACGTGTGACATACAAAATTTTATAGAAATTGGTTGGAAATCGAATTCTTTTGCTTGAAATGATGTTTGACAGTTCGCATTAATCTATTTGCAGATGGCAAATCACCTTTAACATACTTTTGTTGTAAAATCAAAGAAACGAGATATTCGATTTTTCAATACTATGGCAACCAGCCAGTTTTCCTATAAACAAAGCTTTAGTTTTGTTTGTGTAATTAAAACGAGTCCATTATCACACTAGTCATATAATGAACTTTATTACCTAACGCAAATGAATGACATAATAAGTCCTTATCAAAGCAGTCGTAGATACAGTTTATTACCATTGGCGTTTGCGTTTTCGAATAAATAATTAACCAATTTCCCCAAAAATTCCTGGAGGTCAGAGTAAAATTTGGGAAATGAGTAAAGAAACAAATTTGTAGTGTGCATTGCAAACTCTATCGGCTCAGAGCGTTCCAAAAAAATGATGTGGGCAGTTTTTGAGGAAAATTCTTTAAAAATGTCTAAAATTTAGCAGCATATTTACAATTTTCATATTTCCAAAAATTATTTTAGGTCCCATGATTATATTTATTAGGGCTATTAAATAATTTGAAAATTTGTATTGATTAGATCTTTTGCTTGCAAGTAACCGGGCAATAATCAGAATTTTCTAAAATTCGTTGCGGCCTTAGTTTTGAAATACAGCATTCCTGCTCACGATAACGTTTGCGCACGATTCTTTTTTTCGTGCGCGAACGTTCGCTAATATTCTCATCAAAAGCATTTCCTTTACATCCTAAACCGAATTATATTATTTTTTTTTGTTTAGAGAAATTTTTATCAAAAATAGCATGCACTTAATGAATATTTTGGACAACTGGGATCCCTGTTCGGATCGGCGTTATCTTATTTCTACAAAACCAGTAAATATTTTAGAATGAGCAAATTTATAGAAACTTGTTGAATACGTAATGAGTAGTTTATCCACTCAAATCACCTACACGACGATTTCCATGTTAAATCGTAAAAAAAGTTGCAAAAACCAGATGGAATTTACCTACTGTTGTATGTTGATTACTAGCGTGTAAAACTAATATGTCTTATGTTTCGTTGATTAATGATTTGTTTTATAACAAAAATTTACCATTTAACTAAAATATTTCCCCTTAATAAATACCAATTTTTGCATATTTAAATGTTCCTTGTCAAGAAGATTAAAGAGTAAATTTAAATAAAAGTTGTCTAAGCTTAAGTACTATAATTGTGAAAACTAGAATCAACATTAAATAAATACACATTTATAAAAAACACATAGGATGCATTCAAAAATACATAAATTTATTACTGTCATTATATAAAGGATGTAAGGATTCACTTGCACCAATACTAGCTAAAATCCGAACAGTCCGTTAAACATTTACATTTTAATTGGCGCATAGCTTTGTTTTATTTTGATATTAATCAATTGCATTGTTTATCCCATTTAAGTTGCCGATCAACAAACACAACCAAAAACTTGCAATTTTTATCACCTTGTTATGAAATTTTAGACTATTGTGAATAACTTTGTTGTTACATGTTACTATACTGCTTTTTTCAATATAAATTTCAAATTTATCGTGAAAAGCCGTCTCCAGTGCCATGTAAAGTACATCCAACACGCATTTCCTAAGCTCCTCAATTGAGTTACCCAACACCACAAAATTTGTATCTTCATTGGTTATGTTGCAGCAGTTCTCATATTGCAAACAATGTAGAAGTAAATCACTTATGAAAATAATGAAGAGAAGGGGTCCTCAAATGGACCCTTGAGAAACACCACATGTTATTCGACGTTCTTGAGGCGTTACAGTGTTTTCTTTGTTATGGCCGGCAACAATGTAATTAGATGGTCGTTAGCAGCAAGGAGTAAACCGAGGGAAAATAGGTGTGTAAAAGGTAGTGAAAGTATACGGAAAAAGTGAAAGTATATGGAAGTACATGGAAGTAAGGTGGAAGTAAGTGGAAGAATGTGAAAGTACGGTGGAAGTACGGTGGAAGTACTGTAGAAAGACGGTGAAAGTAAGTGGGAGTCTGTGGAAGCATCTAGAAGTACAAGTGGAAATATGTGAAAGTACAAAGCAATAATCACAGTCATTATTATGATGTTGATCTTTCTGCTGTCTTACAGAATTGGCTGATTATTTGTCTCTGATACGAGGAGTTCGATCTGTTGCCAGTCCGAGATTGCCGTTTTTTGCAACTGGTTGAGTGGTGTTACCTTCACTCATTCTAAATGAAATTTCAATAACTTGGTGCAGTAAACGTGTGTTTTATCGAACTAAAAACACTCAAACTGTGGAATAACAACACTTGAAAAATACAGCGCCCTTCTACACAAGTAACTAAATACCAGATACGTATTTCGACAGCAAAGCTATCATCATCAGTGGTAAACTGACACAGTGTGCCTATTTTGTATATGTTTGGTGCCTATACATGCGCATAATTTGACGCTTTTTGGGCATATAAATACGCGCCTTGGTTTTAACGTTTCAGTAATGACTACAATCGTATTTTTTTATTTGAATCAGGTAACAAATCTATATTACAATCACCTGTTTTCACAACACTTTTGAAATCGAAAAATAATTGTAAAACAACCTTAAACTTGTCAAAAAAATATGTGGACATATTTCCTCGAGGAGGACGGTAAATGGAATAATGGAGATACTAACTACAACCTACAACATTCAAAATGCAACTCCAGGGTAGTTACCCTAATGGACTACTTTATTCAGTACTAATATTGCCCTATTGAGTTTAATATCTTTGCAATAAAAAGAGAAGAGAGATAAAGATATTACAGGTGTGATGTTTGTCTTTGTGTGACAGTGATGTAGTTTTTAAAATATTATGACTTCATAACCTACGAAATTACACAATACTAGCTGCTCAATTCAAATTGATCATGTTCATGTATGCAATTATTGATTATTTTCAAAGTAAAATCCAATCAATACTTAATTTTACACGATATCACAATTCACAGATCAAATGACTTCAAAAACAGCAACTTTAATCATGAACAAAGAAGTAACCAAAATAGTAAAATTATGATCGAGTTCAATAATATGCAAGCTTTCGGTAATTAAAATTTAATTGGTATGTTTAGAAAAAGAAATTGTAGCCAAAATGCTGCCAAAGATTAGCATTGGTATGAAAACATGTCCTGCATTTTGCATGACTAATTCAGTAACATTTCACACGTCAAGCTTTCATGTTACATGTCAGCTCAACAGAGAAATTCGCAAAGGCAATGGCAATTTTAAAAGAGCGCTTACACTCGGTAAGTTCTCGCGGCTTTCTTTATAACCCTCTCAACACAATGGCACTCAATGCCGGACACAACATTGGTTTTTACGAGCGCAGTTGCACTTTTTCTTGTTTTGTATGTAAAAGCAGAGCGTAGCAAGTTTCTCAAATTTCTAGGGTGTCAAAATGACTCTTACCGAACAAATTATAACCAGAGTGTAAATTGCATCGTAAAGTATGAAAATAGCATTCGTCTCATGCGTGTGAGGTCCGGTAATAACACGATATGCATACTAAACTGCGATCACATACACGTGCATTTGTAGTCCGACTTGTCTGGGTTTTATAGTTCTCAGCCAGCAAGCTCGATAAATCTTGGTAAAAGCGTAGCGATATTTTTCACGGTTTAATGCTTGGAAGGAAAAACACAAATAACAAAGACAGTACAGTGTCAATTCTACGTTTGCTTTTCTTCGATAATAAAGGCAATTTTTAATCTTTTATTGTTTTCAAACGTGTCCAAAATAAATACAAAATGAAATCGGTCAAATAGTTTCCAACTGTACTGTAGGTACGTTTATGAAACAAAATATCGCAGACAAAAATTATTAATCAAAATTCATTTCAATAGCCACCCAATCGATATGACACATTCGGCTCCCTTCAGCCCTCTCAACTTTTGGTGAAGACGGGCTATGCTCTTACATCCGACACAGCTTATTTATTATTTTATTAGCTGTATTTGGAGCGAAACTTTATGTAACAGTCACGTAGACCGACGCGTGATTCGGCGGAAGTTAATTTTAAGAGCTTTCGTGGGGCGTAGCCCATGTGTTCAGCTAATCTATTTAATAAATATGAAACTGTCTCAGCTTTACGCGACTACGGTGGGCCCCCACTACTAGAAGCCTTTGTTTACCCGCTGTTACTTCATCGCCTCCCATTGCCAAACCAAAATCCGCGGGCTGCAGCAGCGTGGTTCGCACCCCACGGGTTCATGTAATATTTTTTAATTTCCTTATAACTTCTTGCACGACAACACATGAATAAGCACATGGCGTCATTTTCAAAACTGAACATTTATTCTATAACAAATTTATTATTAAAAAATCCATCCAATCTCCTCATTAGATATTAAACGTCGTCGATTTGAAGGCATTCTAAATACTTTCTAGCGTAATTGTGAAGGAAAAGTTATTTTACAAAAAAAAACTGCAACCTCCACGTAAAGATTCTGAAATACAAATTACGCGAAGTAAATAACTCCAAATAATCAAAGACATTGCAGAAGCTGTAACGAAATTCTGGAAAAACGAGGAGATGAATGTCTTTTATAAAAGACAAGATAAGAAAATACCAGAAAAGTAATTGTAAGTAGACAGCTTATGTAAAATTGTGTTACAGTACAGAATATGCTGAAAAGTTTTGCAATAATGCCTCGTTTACAAACTTTCTGTTCGTAAAAACCGATTTACTGTAACAAAGCTATGCAATTTTAAAAGATCACGGACCTATTATATAACGTAAACACATAAATTGATATGTTGCTTTCAGACATATTAAACATTCAGTATTCACCATATAAAAACCGAGGAGATGTACACTACTAAATGAGCAAAGCAGGATAGATTTGAGGAAAATAGGTATTTCGTGCCACCCAAAGACATACGTTTTGGCGTCGTTGGTAAACACTCTGTCGATTAACCCGGTCGAGGAACCTCAAACAGTCTGACTAAACCAAGCATATAGCTAGCTGTATCGACCGACACTCTTTTAGACCCAACATGAATACTCACACATCAGCAATTGCACAAATAACAGATCACTAACAGGAGCCTAACATCTAGCTACTAGAGATGAGAAGTTAAAAAAAAACAGATTTTATTATTTTAGATGCGATTCGATCCAATATTCGGTTACTTACTACTTAACGGATTCGAAAGAAAAACTGGCGCTAATAAATGTATCCGATTCGATCGAATCCGATACTAGACCTGATCTGTTTCAGTCCAATATAGAAGTCGATTGTACTCTTTATTGAATCCGAACTGAAGCCGTATCCAATCTGAAACTATATCCTACTAGATTTTATACTCGATCTGAAATTCTAAATCCTGTGTACAATACACAGACGCTCAGACTGTGCCAGTTCAAGTAAAGCAAATGTTATACGGCGTGCGTCTTTAACGAAGTGAATCTTGATGTCTAGACGAGTTTAGTATGATGTTATGATGATTTTTGCATATATATCACGTACACATATACAGATCATTTTCAAATCTCGAATATTTTTTAGATATCGTATAAAATTACATTTGTTGATAGGTATCGCAATTGACCGTAATATAAAAATTCCCAAATCCGATCCGAACATAATCCAATTAAATTATATCCTATCCGACTTCGGATTGGATTCAAATCGATTTGTATTCGGATTTCGGTACCTAACGTGGCACCTTTACTAGTTTTCCACCATCTTGACAGAGACGAATAGTTTATTATAATACATTTAAATACTACAAACACAACTCGAAGTGTACTTTCTCAGGAACCAAGCAACATTCAGACTGCTGTCTCCAGGCTCTTCGTAATTAGTGGCCACGTACAACCATTCTTCAACACATTCACTAATGCAGCGTGATTTTTGTAGTCCACTAATCAAACTTTTATCTCATTTTTATGCAAAAGTTAGAAATGCGGCTAATGGTTAATTTTAATACTCCTGCCCTGCCCAGATCGGATGACACTGGATCACCCAACTTCATTATCACACAGCAGAGCTGCACATTCTGCACATTTGGGCAAGGCCTTCAATAATTTTGCATATTTAGGTGTCCGATGTTAAGGCGATTATGAAAATATATGGTAATAACAGTAGCAAAATCACTATTTATAAAGGAAAATCTGTGTACTTGTACATAGGTACCTACTTGTACTTATGGTACTTAAATACTTTTTTTATAGAAACCTACATGTACTTATAAATAAACACCCTGGAGAGTACTTGTACTTGTCATTGTACTTTGTACTTATATGCGTTTGGCTTTAATGTACTTCTACTTAAATACAACTGAATTCCATGTACTTGTTCTTATTGTACTTATAAGTAGTACTTAGAACATCTCTACTCCACAGCTGCAGTGTAGTCTAGGGCGGTTTATTGAAAATTGGGCCCATCTGGAAATATCTGTGTACTTCTACTTAGGTACCTACTTGTACTTATGATACTTAAGTACTTTTTTTTATAGAAACGTAATTGTATTTATAAATAAGTACCCTAGAGAGTACTTGTACTTTGTACTTATATGCGTTTGGCTTTAATGTACTTGTACTTAAATACAACAATTCTATGTAGAACATCTCTACCCCACAGCTGCAGTCTGGTCTAGGGCGGTTTATTGAAAATTGGGCCCATCTGGAAATACCTGTGTACTGCTACTTAGATACCTACTTGAACTTATGGTACTTAAGTACTTCTTTTATAGAAACGTACTTGTATTTATAATAAAGTACCCTGGAGAGTACTTGTACTTGTACTTAGTGTACTTATATATGTTTGGCTTTAATGTACTTGTACAACAGAATCTTCTTCTACTTATAAGTAGTACTTAGAACAGCTCTTACAATGAGGGTCGGACAGTAATTTGTGACAAGGAAATGCAAAAAATTAAAGAAAGTATGCTTAATATAACCATTTTAAATCGACACAAAAGCGGGACAATTTCTGCACCCCCTTCCAATGGTTTTTCTCTGTAACTTAGTATTAAAAGTACACTTCCGTCAGGCAACAAAGCACTGGGCAAATCCTGGGGACTAAAACCATGCATAGTACACTGGCTGTACACTGCTGTGGTGAGACCCATGGTCACCTACGGCTCGCTAGTATGGTGGCCTAAAATAGAACAAAGGCAAGCCAAACAGGAGCTATTTAAACTCTAAAGGCTTGCCTGCATATGTATTACAGGTGCTATGAGAAGCACTCCAACCGCAGCCATGGAAGTCCTGCTAAGCCTGCCTCCCCTAGATATCTTTATCAAGGCAGAGGCAAGGATGGCGGGGTAGAGGCTGAATTACAATGAAAACTGGCAAGCCAGTACCTCTGCTGGCCATACCAGAATAACAGACATTATCACAAACCCATTACTAGAAATGAGCAGTGATACAATGACAACTAAGTAAAGTAAACAACCATGAACCCTTTAACACCCAGCTTGACTGGAACGAAGAGCTGGCAGAATGTCGCAGACGGGCAAGCAAACTAGTCTGGTACACAGAAGGGTCCAAAACGGATAGCGGTACTGAGGCAAGAATCCACGGGGAAAATCCCCAGTTCAATGCTTATGCATCACTGGGGTAGTATGCCACCGTATTCCAAGCAGAAACTCATGCAATAGATATATGTCTGCAGGAGAACATTGCAAAAAACTTCAACAATAGAGATATTATTGTGCTAAGTAATAGCCAGGCAGCTATAAAGCCAGCCCTAGCTAGCTGCCAGATTAACTCAAGAATAGTCTGGGACTGCCTTCAAAATCTCATCACCCTTGCTAACCATAATAGGGTAACTATAATGTGGGTGCCGGGACATAATGGTATTCAAGGTAACGAAAAAGCAGATACTCTTGCAAAAAAGGCATCAGAAACGCCATTCACTGGCCCTGAACCAGTATTTGGAATTACCAAAACGTCAGTCCGTAGCTGGCTAATCGGATGGATAAACACACGACATCAAAACCATTGGAACTGTACAGACGGACAAAGACACAGCACGGGATTCGAACAGTAGACTAACATATGCCTCACTGTATACGCATTCTACCACTGAACCACGGCGTCTGTTGGTAGCAGATGCTATTTGGAACACATACATAAACAACATGTCATCTGCCGACCAAATTTAAATTGCTGTTACACTTCGCAACACGTTATCCGATGATGATACCGGCAAAATCTTGCCAGCCGGCATCGGCCACTGTGATGTATCGTAGTCAGATAGTGTAAGTGGGCATTTCATTATGGTCTCAGTCATATAGAGTAAGAAAAATTCTTTCATTCCATGATTTGTCTGTCCATTTCACCAAAACAGTGTGTTCCACAAAAAAGGCTCAAGACTGCAGCGACACTATTTTTGATTTAACTCCAGCAAACTATACATATATGTGAGGATTTCCGTCTTTCTTCAACTTTATTACCCTACACCGCATCGAATTCCTTGCCAGTCGTCAGCCCGAACATGTGCTTTGATGACCTGTGACCTAATCTACCCCTTGGTTTGCTTAAAAACCAAGTGGGGCATTCGATGTTAAGCTCTTGTTGGCGACGCATTGGAATTAGTTGTATTGAAAGTTTTAATTGAGAATTTATTAAAATAAATATTTAAGAGCATTAAATGCGTCTTTTTATTGAGCAAGCTCATCATATATATATATCATCAAATAAGGCAGTTTTTTTTATTATTGATTGATTATAATTTGAAAAAAACGAAAATTGTTATAGTGCCGTCAATTTCTCGTGATAACGTCAATTTTTTTATTTATATGGCATAATTTTGTTTACAACACCCTGTAAAAATGTTCTTTACCTTTTATCAAAATACCAAAAAATACCGGTAACCGTAACTCAAGCCGAAACGCTTAATAGCAGTAAACCGTAACCCAAAACGTGATCAAAATATTAAATAATTTGAAGCAATCTAAAACCCAAACGTTATTTTTTCGGTTCACGTCCCTGTACAGAAAATAGTTTTAAATTGTTGTTTCTCTTGGCGTCCCTTGTGATTTTTGAAATGAAAGTGTCGTTAATAATAAGGTTCATTCCCAGTTTCCTTTCAGTTTAGTCAAATAACTAATTAGCAGTAAATAAGAATTTGTTATGGCATGTGAAACGTTATGCACGCAGGAACGAGTGCATTACGTTAAAAATAATGATGCTTGAAAAAGCACGTTTCCAGTTTGTTAAGGAACCACGCACATGATCGTATAATATTTCTTTTCCATGACACTTCGGTATAAAAGCTTTCTTCGACACCCCAGCTTTGCTCTAAGCTAGAAAATAATTTATCGACTTCAAATAATTTGTCCCCCTAGAGCGAGCAGAATATTTTTGTATCGTGACTTCTTGCAATTAGCCCTTATTTAATTATCAAACGGCATCGATCATATCAAACACCCTCCTAAATTTATCATGAGTCATCGGAAAGTATTGTTTCTACCGTGACCCATATTCCTATATTCGGACTCTACACGTGTGGTAACGTCAGGAATAATTACTATTATTAGGAAGAAACATATGTGCCTCATGAATGTTAACGTATTATAATGCATCTATTCTATTCTAAAGCACTTCAGTCATTGTTGGATAAAATTATCATTAATTAAAAAAAATATTAGATACCGTTCCTGGTTTAACAATTCCCATTCACAAACACAAACATTTTTTGTTTTTATACATTTAAATTTATGTAGCATGGAACTGGCTTTAAGTAGAACAAAATTTTAAACGGAAAATCTATTCACTGAGACCGACCACAACGCGAGAAATTAAAGTAGCAACAATTACAAAAATTAAACTCTTAATTAACCCAGATTATAAACGAGACTCTTAATTGTTACACCAACATTAACGAGAAGGAGTAAATACTTATAATTCAACTGTATTCCATCCCCTAATTGTGTTAGAAACTTAAAATTGCGTTCGTCCGCGATTTTAAAGCGAAATCAGCGAGCTAATAAAGGAAGATGAAAACAGTGGCAAGGAAGTGTCTCCTGCAAGTGCAGGTTGCAAGTAATCCATGGGGTGTTAATTGAAGTAAACAGAATTGGATTATTGTTTTTGAGAAGATCTGGAGACGACTTGGTTCGAGTGTTTTGGAGCGTAAGACTAATCGTTTCAATTACTGAAATCCTTACGCCCACTTGCTTCACTCGTTAGCGATTTGCACTGGGGGGTGCGTAATTGACTTACACTGGATTTTAATGGAAGATCTCTAAAACCTATTTATTTCCAGCAAACTACGCTCGTATATTATGGAAAACGTCCGAGGGATTATTCAGCATATATAGAAATACAATTTATTAAATGTGGTTGTGTACCACCACGACAGCAGAACTGTATAAACTTTGGCTGATGCAGAAGCAAAATCCAATCTCATCCAGAAACAGGTTTTCAAACTGCATTAAATTAATAACAATCAGAGTCAGAAACAACACCAACATGCAAATACCAAACAAGTAAATATATTTACGAGTAACAGCAGACATCGTTTTGCATAGTCCGGTGTGGTTAGTTGGGGAACAGAAATAAAATTCAGTGTAAAATATAAATTTAAATAATGTTTGTGGTAAAAACTATGAAATTATGAAAGTTTTAATATCAGTAAACAAGATTATTTCGTCGACCTTGTAGAAAGTAGGCGTTTCGACCTTCATTTAGTGGTCGAAAGTTGACAATTGCCTCTTAGCGGGAGCAAAAATCAATTTTCGAACCAAGGGACGAAAACCCGATTTTGCTCCCGCTTTGAAACCATTTCGAATTTATTTTACACCAACGTTTTTAAAAAATTTAAAGTTTTGCCCTTTTTCGAGGTTTTTAATTACTAAAAAAATTTTTAAAACTTGTAAACATTTTGAAATTGTGAAAATTTTTGATAATTTTGAAAGTTTTCAGATATTGGAAAGTATTGAAAACTTGAAAATTTGTAAAAGTTGCGAAAATGTTGATATATTTTGCAAATTATAAACTTGAAATTTTGAAAATTGGAGGAAACGTAAAAATTTGGTTTAAAAATGTTTTAAAATTTTCACAATTAGAAAATGTAGAAAATTTATGGAAAAATTTTAAAAATTATTAAAAATTAAAAAACAAAAAAAGTTTTATAAAAATTTGGAAAGTTCAAAAAGCGTAAAAATATTCGAAATTTATGTAAATTTTGAAAATGCCGACCCTGTAGTCACGGCGAATGCTCAGAGCGTTGTTCAGAAGACACTTTTGATCAATTTCTACAGCCCAAACTAATAAATGTAGAAATATACTTCCTAATCTCGCATGATAGGAAACTTTCCGCTCTACAGAAAATCTAGAACAAAATTTTTCGATATACAGGGTGTTAATGAATTGTAGGGACAAACTTCTAGGGCTTGCAAAACACAACAAAGCAAACAACTTTTGTTAATAAATGTGTGGTCAAAAGTGTTTCCTTTAGAAAATAAAGCCTCTTAAAGATTCTTTAAGAAGTACCTGAATATAGGCAACCCAAATTGCATTTTTAATTATTTAGCACAGGTCACACGGAATTAAAAAAAACGATCTAGACATGCATGCATTCAAATAACGTCAATTTTGACAGAATTCGATATTTTTGTGATATTCTTGCTGCATGTGAAGAAGTTCAACAGAATTCTGGTATATTTGGAGCGGTGCGCGGTGCGCTTCGTAGATGTGCTTCGTGTGTAGAAGCTGGGGGGCGACATTTTGAATTTTTACTATAATTTTGTTAATTTTTGAACTAGTTATTGTAAATTTTTCAAATAGTTGATTTTGCTTTGTAATTAAGTTTTTTCTATTGCTTAGTTTTGAAACATTTTGTTAATTAATTTATTTTTAATTTAATTTGAATTTGAAAAGTGGGAAAGAGGGCTTTATTTATCCTGTATTAATTTCCGTCGTTATGAAAACAAATAGTAGGTAGTAAATTGAGTTGCCTACATTTAGGCCCTTCTTGAAGAATCGTTAAGAAGCTCTTTTGACCACACATTTATTAACAAAAGTTTTGTTTTGCAAGCCCTAGAAGTTTGTTCCTACAATTCATTTACACCCTGTATATCTTAGTTTTCGATAGGCATCCTTTTTTACTGATATCAATTAGCTAACAAATTTCTGTCATAATTTTTACCACAAGATAGTAAGCAACGATTTGAATTTATTTTTTTTTACACTCAATTTTATTTGTTAAAAGCATTGCAGCCGTCATTACTACACTGAACTAGGAAGGTTTTTAAAGCACATAAATCCATATATTTTTGATACTAGCTAGTATTATAGATAGCTATAAAGGTAAAGTAATTGTTGCCGTTTTCACTGCAAGATCGATTTTACTAAAGTCACAATGTTTGCGAAACCTATCCTAGATACGACTAACTGATGCATAAAACGTTGTTTGTTTAATATTACAACGGTTACTATTCACATAACAGGATACACAGATTTAATATTAATACTTTCTTGTTATTTCTAAATTGGCTACAACTATGGCAGTTTATTTGGAATAATTATTAAAATTGTTATTACAGCATATTCCTAAAAATAAAAATAATAAACATAGATTTCAGAATCCGAAATATTTATTGTTTTTAAACACTTGAGAGCACTTTTGAGCCTGAATAAAACATTTTCACATACCGCATTCTTAAAAGCAAAGTTTAGTAAAACAAAAGATTTCATGTTAACAAGCTTGGATTGTTGCCGGAACTTTTGATTTAAAACCTGCTTTAAATTTTTTATTGCGAGTCAGTGAACTTTTGTTCTGAAGTTGTATTCAGTCCACATTATTGAGTGAATAATCGATGCTTCTTGAAACACCTCGGAGATTATTGTACAAACAATCAGAGTTTCATCCACAAAGAAAATTCAAACAAAACACCGTGAACTTGCTCTCAACACACGCGTCCTGCTAAAAATAAATATAGATAGAAAAAGTTGGATGTGTGGGTGTTTAATTCTTACATAGTTTACCAAGCTTGAAGACAGCAGGTGCCACATGTCACATCTGATGAACTTGCTTGGAACTTCTAATGACAGTTATAATTCAAAACCGCGTCTAGGCGGATGAGGGCGTCATAATACAGTCGTAACACTGAATTAGTTTCAAGGTGTGTTTAAATATGTTATAATTTTCACGCAAACATCAACGCTGTGTCGTCGAATAAGAAAACGTTTTAATATTACAATAAGAATTCAACAACACATCTACTAAGTAGATTAAATTAATAGAAAACAAAGTTATTAATTATAAACAGAGCACATTTTGAATTTAAATAAAATATTTACAACTGCAACAATAATATTTATAAAATTATTGTTGAAATTATAAAATATTTTATTTAACATCAATATGAACTTCAACGAAGTAAAGCTGAAACTTATTATTAAACAGCTTTTTATTTTATGAAATTACAGAACTCGACGATCTTTCTTTCCAGCTTCTAAATCTGAATGTGATAAAAATGCGCTTTCCAAAACTCAAAACACATTTACGGAAATTAGTGTATTATATTTTTACTTTCCTATAGGGAAACACTAATTTAAATAAAAAAAATTCGATTTGAAAATTTCTGGACCTGCAGGAACTCAAACCGCCTTCGCCTGGACTTTCCTATACGTTAAAAACTTTTACATATTATATTTCCAAAAGTTATAATGCACAACGTTGTAGTACAAACATCACTAGCGAATTTAAGCGTTAGTCGCTAGGCGCGCTTCTAGGGTTCCTAATGTTTAGCGCCTCCAAACAGTTAAGAAAATTAATTTTGACTTTCATAATTTTATAAATACGTCTTTATATTAAACAAAAAATTAACAAAAAAATGGAATAATGTAATCTAACATATTCGTTGCCACTAATGAAACAGTAATATGGAATCACACAGCAGTAAGGACCAACAAACATCCCACTCAACAGCTATTATGCGCTAACAGTATTTACCTCTGCACCGGACAGATGATACGCCCAATTATAGTAGCCGGGTCGGCCGCGGCCTCACATTTTCTGACAGTTTAAAAACCCAAATTTCTTATGAGAAAAAAATAGAATTTATAGAATTTTTGCAAACAAATTTTTTTGTATTAAAGAAAACCAGAGACGACCCAGCAAATTCATTAGCCCAAAATTGGGCAAAAGAGAGAAAATTAACCCCCCTAAATATCGCCGCACTTAAACATTAGGTGATGTCTTTTATTCGACCATCACTTATGAGCAGTTTAGCTTAAACAAATTTTTCATCGTGCCCCGTATATAAATAAAGAGGGCATTAGTTTAAGATTTTTAAAACTTGTAGTAAGCGTCACAAAGAAATTAGCGGGCTGGGACCCGAACCAAATTGTAGTTCATCTTCACCTCTATGAGACCATGAATTTTCAAAATTTCAAAAAATCGCACTGTACACCACTTTCAAGCTAAAATGTTTGAAAAAGAAGCTTGGGATTTGCTCTGAAATGTTCAATACCGATTTCAGATTTATATAATTCGTTTTCGGCAAAAAGTTCTACCAAATAAAATGTCTTTAGAATTTCATAAATATTTTTCCGATGAATTTTTGATACACCCCCATATTCCATAGTTCATTAAAATTGAACCATCCGTTTGGGAGCTATGAAACGCATACACCCAAGCAGACATTTTCCAAAATATTTTCTTTTTGAGTTCCCGGAGGTCTAAAGCATGTATTTCCATCAAAATTACGATTTCGAAAATTTTCATGAAATCCATACTTCCCTATACGGAAAGTATAGGAAAGTATACATGTTTGAGAGTGGAGACGTGCGTCTCGCAACTCCCAAAGGATGGTCCGATTCCAATGAGCTTTAGAATGTAGATTGTGTATTACAAATTCATTAACAAAATATGTTTTAAAAAATACGAAAAAACGGAAACCGTTATTTTTGTTCGGTAACAATTTATCAGAAATTAAGCTTTGGAAATTCGCAAAAGAGAATTTAATAGAAGACTTTAATGCATATCCAAAGTTTTTTATCACACTCTCTTGCTCCAAAATATTGGCCAAAACGATTTTTTTAAATATAAATTTTTAAGGCCATATTATTCAAAAATAAGTTGCTAGATGGGCGTAAACTTTAGCGGTTAGAAGAGCCCATCACTCATAATGTTACACGAATTTTTGAATTCACCAAAACTAAGAAGGGAAAACATTTTCAAAATTTCAAAAGAGGTTTTATTAATTTTGCAGGAACATAGAGCTAGGAAAAAGCTACAATTTGATCGTTTTCCCATTTGCTAATTTTTTTACGAATTTTTGAATATCAAAATGTTTTTAAAAACAGTACTACTCTGTAGAAACATTTGCAAGCTTCCGGTTTAATTACAAATTTAATTAATTAACTTACGATTGCAATAAATAAGTTCGGCTAACAACTCCAAAGTTATGCTTTCCCGCATGCGTGTCTTCCTAGACCAGTTGACAAACGGGTGCTGCACGCTCATGACACAACGGTGCAAAAAATGCAGCGGTTTAAATCCCGCACACCGCCAGTTGTTTTTATAGTATTTTTAATTCCTAATTATTTGTTTTATGTTATAAAAACCAAATAGTGTTTCTGTACTGATTTTTGTCAAAACAAAATGTTTATATTACCCAAAGTGTTATATTCAAGTAAATTTTCACTGCTGAACCTTTACTTAATAAAGGATTTAACAAATAAAACACTCAAAATAATAATTTACCTAATTCACAACTGTTGAAACATAGATCATGATGATGGATGATTTTACACGTTTTTAATGAATTTATATCAAGTGATTAGAAACACAAGTAATTCAATGGGTAATGTTTACTGAATTGTTTATAGTTTTAATTAAGTATTGAATTTTTAAACTATGAATCACCAATTGTGAAATAACTGAATTACTATTTTGACTCTGTTTATTTGTCAGATACTTTATTATGTACGGATGACAGTGAAGATGCAATTAAATATAATGTTTTGTGTAATATAAATTTTTTTTACAAAAAGTTGTACAAAAGCAAAATTTAACTATCATAAAATAAAACAGATAATTATAGGTACTAAAAAATAATAAAAAATAGCAATGAGCGAGATTTGAACGGCTGCAGTATTTTGTATTGCCGCAACGTGCAGCACCCCTATTCCAACTGGGCTATAAAAACACGCATTCGGGAAGAAGTGTAATTTCGCAGTTATAAGATAAACTTAGTAAATTAATTAGTTAAAGCCGTAATTGAACCGGAAGCTTACCAAAATTTCTACCGAATAATACAAACATATGCTTTCAATGGACAAGATCATTACAGGGAGATATACGAAATTTTGGGTTTCCCCATGTTATATCTGCCTATGTTCAGTTACTCTTGGGACACATTGTATAGCTAAGTTGGATTAACTCCGCTTAATTTGGTCTGAAGAATTCCTGATTATTATTCTAGAAATTCTAGACTTTTTAGGCGCACCCTCTATGTATTTACACTATCTTAGTATAATTTGAGAAAATGTGCTAATAATATGGCTAGGTTGTCTTACAGCCACCTACACTTCAGAAGTTATTTGCGGGTGCAGTTGATCACTAAGTATTGGTGTTTTTTTTACAATCTTGACAGTGTTCTTATTCTGTTCAGATTGTAAAAACAAACAAAAACAAACAAAATCAATCATATGAATATTCCAAAAACTTTTTGATTGTAAGAATCAAATGCGCGCGCAACTGGTATGTTTAGATGGGTGTAAGACAATCAGTATAATGTATTTGTTGGCAATATCATCCATGTATTCCCATCCAATCCAATCCAAATCAGCTTCTACGTTCCACTGCTGGACTCCGACACTCTTCCCTGCCACGTACTGCCCTTGGCGCTAAGGTGGAGTACGGGGGACTTACAGTTTAACGTCGAATCCGAACGAATTCCAGAGAAGGTTTCAGGCATTAAGACCCCACGGCTGCCTACACCGGTTTGGGGAATGTGAGTGGCAGGTTGCGGCATGGATTTTTATTGCTGCATGGCTACGGCGGGGAATCGAACCCCAGACCTTTAGCGTTGGAGGCTAAGCGCCCAACCTCTAAGATACCGCCATTCTATCCATGTATTACAGCTTTATAATTCTGTAACGTACTTTTCTTATGGAAGATGCCTCAGGATCTAACTATATTCAAAATAAATCTTTACGAAATATCATTATAAATAAATAAAGACCAGTGAAACAAAAATTAATACTTTACCAAGTACGTTTTGTTTAGAAACTTATTGATAATCTTGGTCAAAAAGCTCCGTAAGTCTGATTATGTAAGGGTATGATGTAACTTATAGCCATTGTTATGTAGGCGTTAAAACGTTAATACAAAAATTCTTTTAAAAATATAATGCGTATCAATTTATGTAGTATAGGAAAGTTTAAAAGACGTGCTTCACTAATATGTTTGCAGTGGCGTAACTACCATGGGGCAGAGGGGGCAACGGCCCCCGGGCCCGAGGCCTTAAAGGGCCCCGCCACGAGCCACTAGTTTTTTTTTATTTCTCTATTACAAAGTAATTTCAATAAAAATTTTTGATTTTCGACAGTCTTTATTTTCATATTCAACAAAAAAACATTTTAAATTCCATGTAAGTAAGTATGTACTTATACAATGAAAAATACTGAAGTGCGATTATATTTAGTAATAACACAACACCCACACGTTTTGGTACCGACCCAGACACATTAACTTCAGAAAATTTAAGATTTACTTATCTTAATTAGAAACGGCTTTAATATATTTATTTTCATTTACTAGACTCCTATTGAAGAAATTGTTCCTATTATCAATTACTTTATTATTGAAGCATTTTTGAGGATGGGGCCAGGGCCCTTCAGATATCGAGCCCCGGGCCCAAAATCTGTAGTTACGCTTTTGTATGTTTGATTGATTTATTGCTAGACAAATCATAAATACGAGCCATAAATGTTTTTCTCATTTTTGGACCAACCATTCTACATTATTGGAGGCGTTATTGGGGATGTAAAAGTAAAGCCATAACTTCCGATGGGACACCGAAAAACGAACCGTGACGAGACAAATTCTAGCTAATTTCACTTTCAATTAGGCGCAAGTTTAGGGCGGCATAAAGCGGCAAACTTCAAGGCCAGCTTTTATAGCTTTATTGTGACTGGGAGCAAAGAGGATATTGGAACATGCTGTAAAATATAGGTCGAGTTTTATGGGGTGTAAACGCTTGCAGTGTTTGTGCTCAATGTTTACAACTATCCCTTTTGAAAACTTTTAACACCCACGTTTACAGCTAAAGTTCTTTTGTGCCAGCTATAAAGTGCTTTAAAGGTTTTCTTAGGATAAACAAACAAACGCCTACGGAAATAAATTGTTGACCCCAATCCTGTCACCATTTGCAAAACAGTTTTGTTTTGCATTTCAGCCTTTTTATTATGCAGCTTTGAAAAGCTTTAATGTTTTACTGATATAATAAATCATTTGATGAAAGACTCGGATGACAGCAGCCTAAAGCGCATAAAAAAACATGAAAATGAAGGGCATAAAAATGCATTTTATTAAGTTCTTCTTTGTACATGTTACCATTTCTAAACATTTAAGTAAAGTGATGAAGGGAAGGAAATAAAATACCTAACGAGGCAATGTGCGGTGTTCGTTCTCGAGCCTCTCGTTTAGAAGGCAAAAACGAAATAGTTTTAGGAATGATTTTTTACTTCCTTTTATTCAGGCTATTTTTTGCGGCTTTTTCTTCCGTGCCATGATACTTTCTTACAATATCGTCTAATGGTGTTCGTCTTTAAAACAATTCCACTGCTGGTCGGAGCAAAATTTTGTTTCTGGTTAAATTTTCGTGTATTTTGTTTATTAATAACTGAGTATCATGTATCTAAATATTATTAATGCCACATTTGTTTCTTTTTAAAAAGGTTAAAAAACCTTTTTACTAAATTATAATTAAAGTATCGCTATGTATGTAGAGCTGCGAAAAGCCCCACGATTAGTCGTTAAACAAACGCTGTGGAACTATTGTAATAGCCCTATGATTGGGTTTGACAAAAGTTTGCTATGAAACCCTAATGTTTATGAAGATAAATAAAATAAATACATAAACCATTTCGAGTACACACTGTATGTATGTGGTGCATCGTAACTCCCGAACGGGTGGTCCGATTTTGATCAGCTTAGGAATCTAGGGGTGAATAAACAATTCACCTACGAATAAAAACTTTTAAAAAAATCCGAAACCGGAAGTGACATTTAGACATGTTTTTTTGGTAGCATTTTATTCCTAAACCAAATTTTATAAATTTGAAACTTTAGGGCAATTCCAACACTCTTTTCCGAACTCTCTAACTTAAAAAAAAACGGCCGCTACGAATTTTTGAAAATTTTGACTTTAGCGCCTTATTACTCAAAAAGAGGACGACAGATCGCGTTCAAATATTAGATCGTAATAGTCCGATAGAGACACAATGTTATTATGTACAAACATTTTCGGAAAGTTAAACTTCATAAAGTGAAAAAAATATCCAAGAATTTCGGAAAATTTAAAAACAATATTGCTCAAAATCTGGTCACACGATTTTTTTTAAACTTTTTACGCTTATAGAGCTTGAGATAGTCTACAATTTGATTCGTGTGTCAGCACGTTAATTTTTCTTGGACGTCTTCTATGAATTTTTGAATATCGAAAATGCTTAAGCTTTAATAAGCGAACGACGATAAAAAAAATATGTTTAAGATAAATTGCTCATGGGTAATAGTAAAATAAGAATAAAAACTTTATTTTTAGGTGCAGTAATATTTAGGGGGGTTAATTTCCCCATCCTTTCCCAACTTTGGCGAAAAAATTGTCCATGTGTATTTTTTAAACACCAAGAAATATTTTTGCAAAGCATCAAAAAATCGATTTTGTTCGAAAAACATTTTCTTTCTTTCGCCACTTATTTAACATAGGAACATCGATGAAACATAGAGTGCACAAGGTATATAGGGTAAGATATAGTGCGTAAGAGATGGACATAGTTTAATCACATCATAAGAGGCAGAAGCTGACCGCTGCTAACCTGAAATTGCTACTGAGGTAGTATGGCTAGAGTTAGTTGCCAGTTGTCAGTTCTTCATTAGATGTGCTGTAATTGTTGTAATTAGATATATAATAATAATTATATTGCATAAAATTATAGGAAAGTGCATACTCATTGTATTTTAACATTAACATTAATTATTCAAATTCAAACTTTGTTGCTGTAAACGTCTTTATAAACACTTATACGTTAGTTCATTTTATTCACTTTACCTTCTTGTAGTATTTCATTTTTAATTTTTTAATTAAACGTCGTTTAAAATTTTGATTTGATTTAAACATGGTTACTTACCTTTTCTTTTAGCAAAATTTACATAGTTGAATTATTATTGTAAGGTTCTACGTTTTAAAATCGTATCAAACTTAAAAAATTGTATTTTTAATATTAATTTCAATATTTTAAAGTGAAACCATGTAAATTTTTACTTTCCTATAGTTTAAGTATAGCGCAGTACTGATTTCATAAAAAATTTTGAAATCGAGGTTTTGTCGGAAATATACATTTTGGTTTTTAAAACGTGTCTGTCTGTGGGTAGTGTATCGTAACTAGCGAACGGATGGTCAGATTTCGATAAGCTTTAGAATCTGTAGGTATATCAAAACTTAGCCGGCAAAATAAGCTTTTAAAAAATCCGATAACAGAAGCGGAAGTGAGACATGTTTTTTTGATAGCAATCAAATTTTATAAATTTGAAAGCGAAATCGAATATAAGATTTTAGGGCAAATCCAACGCTTTTTTCCCGAATTTTCTAGCGTTAAAATGGCAGGAGCTACAAATTTTTGAAAATTTTGACTTTAGCGCCTTATTAGTAAAAAAAAACAGGATGACAGATCGCGTTTAAATATTTTCTCGTAATAAGCCTATAGGAACACAATGTTACTGCGAACAAAAATTGTCGGAAAATTAAAAAATATAAAATAAAATAATTTCAGAAACTTCGGAATTTTCAAAAAAATGTTGATCAAAAACGGGCGACAGATTTTCTTTTAATTTTGTAAGCTCATAGAGCTGATATATAGTTCGTGTCACAGATCGCAAATTTCTTTCTGAGGCCTTCTATAAATTTTTGAATGTTGAATCTTTAATGCCTATTTACTCAAAAACGACTTATCAGATAGGGATGGAAGTTAATATTGGAAATGTCCTGAGGTACACAATGTTAAGCTAGTAGAATTTTTGGAACTACTAAAACTGTGAAATGAAAAAAATTACAAAATTTTGACTTTTTCAAAAATATGATCTATGAATCAACTACATTTCGGTTTGTGTCCCAGTCCGCTAACTTCTTTGTGACACCTTCTATGAATGTTTGACAATCGAAAACTCCTATCCCCTTATTTTAAGAAACGGGAGCCTATACAAATGTTTTGGTTGGGCTAAATTGCTCATGAGTGATAGTAGAATAAAGTTCTCAATTTAATTTTTACATACGGCAATATTGGGAGAGGGGCTAATTTGCCCCTCCCTCCCAATTTTTGTTGAACAAATTTGTCCTTCCGTGTTTGGACTACTTTAATTCCAAGGAATATTTTCCCAAAACATCCAAAAATCGATTTTCTTTTATATTCAACTAAATTTGTACGGTAAAGCAATCGGCACCGGTATTACATCACAGCAGTATATTCACTATTACGAAAAACAATGTATCATTTAAATAACCTAATCCGCAGCTTTAATTGTATATCATTACTGCTGCAGAACAAATATGCGAATTGTATGCATATCTATTATGAGAAGTAGAAACAAACACAAAGATCTGCCGGAATTAATTACTATTCGAACGGAACGCGGGTTAAATGTTTGAAATCTCAGACATTACTAATGTAACTAACTTCCTCTTAGGTTGTTGGATACAATTTCGCCATACATTGTGTGAAGTCAGCAATATTGTAACTTATTTAAAGATTTTTAACTGAAACGGAAGAATTCTTCTTTTGAAAAATCAATATTGTGCTTTTTTAAAAACTTAATATTGTTGAAAAGAGAACTTAACCATTATTGGATGTTTATCCGTTGCATTATACAAAACACAGGCCTTCGTCTCTTTCTTTGTCCTCAGACGTAAGGGGATGAAGATCATTATCTAAAATCAACGTAGCGTGGGCCTTCTTTGTTGAGGGAAATAGGGAATAAATAGGGAATTTCAGGATTATATGGGTTCGTTTCCAGATTTATGAAGGTTGTTGTTAGAAGCTTACGTTCTGTTATAACACGGTTTTTGCGGCCCGTTCGCGGTATTAAATTCTAGGCCGCTTCTCATGGTTTAATCAACATCAAAGATACTGTGTATTTGGGTTTTTGCTAGAAAAACATTCTAAAATTACTTTGTTTCGGCAGATTAAAAAGCATGATTGCAAAAAATTAAAAACCTTTGTAGATATTGTTTACATAAAACATAAAAGATACAACGTTAAGTAAATATTTAATTTAAAATCTGGAACATTGCTCTGAAAACGTATAAATACAATGTTGTAATTTTAAATTCTTTTAAGCCAGAACTAAACAAACCTTATCTTTATACTGTTTCCTCGTCATGCATGAAAGTAAATTAAAAGACAATTGAAGTTTTCCCGGAACTGCGTAAACGAGAAAATTAGATAATTGTTATTAAATAATTACACAAGATAGTGGAGACACAGGAAATGAGCGACACGCAAAATTATGGAGCTTTTTCGCACAGTTATTTACTCTTTAATAAAGTGCTAAACCTAGTTTCATTATTAACTTACAGGGTCGGACTGGCTCATCGGGTTACCGCCAATTTCCAAGTGGTCTGTGGGCCGTTGCGCAGTCGCTAATTTCGAATATTATCGTCATATTAATGTAATTAAAAATTTGCTTTCATTGTTTTAAAATTCGACATTTTGAGGGAGAGTGCAAACGAGTACAAAATAGATTTTCAAATTTTACTTTGCAAGATGCAGGATGAGACCAGAAAAAATGTTACAAAACGACTTGTAAATTTTTTTCATGTAAAAATTTCCTAACTGTCCCGTCCCTATCATATTTTTGAATGTGGATATAGGGAAAAAAGTTTCCTTTCAAAAAACCCAAACAATACACAGGGTGTTATTTAAAATACAAAACTTGCATATCTTTTCACCGTTCTCAATACGTCAAATAAGCACAAATACAGAGACTTACACGTACACAACAACTTCTATTTAAAACATTTTTTGTAACTTTTTATATTGAGAATTAAATGAAGTGGCCACCACAACTTAGACACTCTGTATACAAGGTGTGGGGAAAAGGTCCTGCCAAACTTGCAGCCTTTCCAGTGTAATCACGTTTTGATTAATATCTCCGCAATAAATTGAGATGTTTGATTGCAATTTTCATCGTCATCATTAACTGACGTACAAGTATTTGTCTAGTACTGATTTAATATTTCGCTTGTTTATGTTTAAATTTATCAACCAGAGTAGTAGATGTGAGAGGTGCTGCTGTACCTTTTATTGTATTTTTGGCATATTTTTCTAACTTATTGTCTTGTGTCAGAGGCTATAAGTTAGTAAAAAAGCGTTTAAAGGCCCCTGTGTTCATGGAAACTACAGAAGCTACGCACTTTGAGGAAATACTCAGATCGTCATGGCAACTCAATTTTTCGCAATAACTGAGTTATCTCGAAAACTTAGATATAGCAATTTTCAACAAGAGTGCTTATTTTCTGTATTTTTGTATGGACAATAAGTTTGTCATTTCACTAGTTAACAAAATCTTAAAAGTACGTTAAAGATACGTTGATCACCCTCACATCTACGCCTCTGGTAGAACCACTGGTTGAACTAAAACAAGAGAAATTGTAAATCATCAATAGTAAAATGCTTCTACAAAATTTTAATCAAAAGTCTGCTACCTATTATTGGGGGAGATATTTCATTAAGACGTGATTAGATTGTGCCATCTTCGGGAGGCTGTAGCTCCGTAAAAAAGCGTTTACGAATCCATGCTGAACTTCTAACCTTCTTCGTTATATAGAGTATAGCTATGGAAGTTATTATTATCGTCAACATTTCAGAACTTGAGATTTTGACGAATAAGCAAGCACGTTTTAGAGCCCGAATAAAAAAGAGGTTTGTGGCTGTATTCACTACAGCCCAGACGCCTTAACCCAAAAAACTCAATTTAGGTTTAAAATAATTGGAAAGTACAATGGGTTAAACTGCAAAGTAGTGAGATTGAGTGCTGTACTTCATCACACGGACGTTCAAAAAAACGTCGGATTCGTATTCTACGCATTTCAAATACTCCATATGCGCAAGAGCGATCTTCCTATCACCCCCCACTGCCCCTGCCATTGATTTTTGCCTGCAGTAAAAATTTACAATAATCTGCTTCAAAATCGGTATGAATATGTTAGACAATAGGACTTTCCATTGAGAAAACACCTCTGAGAGGATTCCTTTCCGTCCTTCAGTCTAATTTTATTAATGCTCAAAAAACGACTATCACCAAATTACATAATCGATTTTAGATTTCAACGAATAAATAGTGTCTGCAATTAGAAAATACACAAAAATATACAAATTTTAAAAAATCTTCTAAATTTTTCAAAATTTTAAAAAATTTTCAAGTTTCCATAAATGTTCATAATTTCCGTTTTTCAAAAAATTTCAAAATTAAAAAAAATTACGTTCCAACTTTTTCAAAACATTTTTTAAATTTTAAAATTGGGATATTTCCAAAAATGTTGGTATGTTCAATATTAAATATATTATAAAAGTTTAAATATTTACAAAATTTTTCAAAAATTAAATATTGAACAAAAATTAACAAATCATTGAAAAAATTTCAAAATTTTCAAACATTTTTTAAAATTAAAAAGAAAAGTTTCCATAAATATAGATTTTTTCCAAAGATTTTTAAAAATTTGGTAAAATTTAAATAAATTACGATTTGAGTTTTTTTAAATTTCCAAAAAATTCTAAAATGTCTTCAAATTTTTTAAAATTTAAAAAAAATTTTAAGATTCTAAATTGGATATTTCCTCGTAGCGGTAAAATTCGCTTCCTTCATAAAATTTTTTATTTTTGCATAGAACCAAATCATACCTACATATTCTTATTAAGTACGTTCCTTGCTATACAAAATTGCCATTTTTTACGTTTTTGACTGGTACCGACCTTTTTTATTTAAAAAATGTTTGAATCGCCAATTAAAAATAAGCGTTTTTTTAACAAATATAACGTAATATCTCGATGCTAAATGCTTGGCACATCGACTTGGTTTTGTTTGTTTAAAAGGAGATGCATCAGCGCTGGCTGTGATCTCATTTTAATTTCCTAATAAAATTTAATCTTTGCCCAACGAAATTACGAATATGACTTTTTGCTTTCGATGTAGTAAACTTTTTACTAAGCGACAAACTTTTTTATTTGTAGATTGTAACATATACATGTTACAATAGATATCATATAGCCATGATTTTAATGGTATGAATTATATAACAAAACGCGCACACTTTCTGTGCCGCATCGAAGCGTAAACCTTTATAAATTTAAATAAACGACCTAAATTTTCTTAATAAGTTTCTCCTGTTTCTGAATCAGGATCTTCGGGAATAACTTTACTAAATTATTGCTACAATCTTTACAATTGCATTCACTGCAGCATTTCATTCCCTCTTTTACGCAAAGGGCCATTCATATCTGTTTGGACTTTCTAAATTAATATTTAGAAAATGACTTGAATGTCACATTTGTAACTGAAACCATATTTGTGTTTTCAGTTAAATCATGAAATTCAAAGAACACTTTCAGTGAGAATACGTTAAGAAGTTTCACAGAGAACTTGCGTGTTCGGCACACATTTCTCTTTTTTTTTGTTTAGTAATATATTTCTTATACTATCAACCTCCATGTTTTAATTATCAGAACAAAAATTAAAATTCGACCGTTTTGCAAGTATATTAGAGAATTTAATCACTGTGCGTCAGACTGTTCTGCATTTCGTCGTTGCTGAGTTCGAGTTGGGCCGTGCCGGGTCGGGCGTTTTGAACAGCCAGTCCGGCCCTGTCAACTTATTATGTTAGTTTTATGACTACCTATTTATAAATAATATCTCGTGTGTATTGGACGGGCCTGTTAGTTGTTTTATGACTATTAAATTATAACTTCTTTCGTCTAAGAAAAGATAAATAAAAGTTTATCAGGTAAATAACACTTTGAGAAAATAAAATAAACAACTGTGTGTTCATTGTACTTATACTAGCGAAAGTTCTTCAAGCACTTTGAAATTCTTCCTCCTACTATCTGAAATCGAATATCCCTTGACAAACTCATATTGTAGACAAATAAAGTTGATAATAAAATTTGAGCTACTTCTCAATCCTTAGCGCTGCAAAGGAAATCTTTTATGTCTTAAGAAATATGACTCGTTAACCCTTCACGGAAACTTTGCAGTTATTACTTCTAATCAAAACATGAATTTATGGAACTCATAAAGGGTATTTTATTTTGTACAACAGTATCCCCTTTCCGGAAACGCTACAAGACTCCGTATATAATAAACAATAAAGGCAAATTTTAAAATAAAATATAACCAGCTTTGTTTAAGATTACATCTTCTCATCTCAAGTCGGAGTTCTACTAGAACATAAGAATCGCTGTTTAGGAAAAACCTTTGCATAACAAAACCTTTAAAATTTCAGAGCAAGAAATGTAAATTCTAATTTAATCTTAAGCGCGTTAAGCTAAGTTACTATAAAATATGCACCCTTCCCCCGATAAATATTCAAGATGGCGACGTGGAACGGGTTCCCCTGCGCCGCACAATGACACTAAGCGATAAACTCGATTTTTGTACAATCATGCAACACAAATCAACCTTTAACGAATTATCAAGCGGCCACGGCTCTAAGAATTTATATTCTTAATTCTTTTTCAATACATTTTCTGAAGAAATAAACGTACAATGGTGATTACCTTTAAAGTTTTTTTTAACCGACAGCTTTTGTTCTTATTTCACTTATAGCGATTTTTTACCGCTGGTCATCAACACACGCGCACTGTAATTATCCGTAATTCATCTCTGAAAATTACAGGTGTAGTAAGGGAAACAAGCACTTTTAAATTAGTTTGTGCTTGAACAGGTGGAGGTACGTAATATTGAATTCTTTTACAACCATTTTATTAAGTGGCTGCAACACACCTCAGACTCGTTTTTTTACGTCTTTTAACTACCAGAGTTTTGTTGATTTAGAACTACTCATCCACTCATTATAAAGTTTTTATTTTTATTTATGTGCTGCAAAATTACCAGGACGTACTTTAATTAAATCGCAGTGGTCTTCCGTTGTCTACGGATGATGACAACTTAATTGTTGACATACCTATTCCTAATGTTATTACCAAAGCGCGGATTTACATGCACAAAAAAAACGTCAAAATATGCGCATATATATGCATCAAATATATACAAAACATGCACAATTATATGCAAAGTATGCACCATTTGCAATATGCAAGCAATATATACAAAACTTGCTTTTCAAGATTTTCAACATGAAACGACTCCTTTTATCAGACAGTATGTTTTTATAAGCGGAAAAGCTTCTTTAGACGTCAATTGAAGTGATTGGCGCATTTTTAAATTAGTAATAATGTCCAGGTCTAGTTGCATGTCATTATCATTAAAGTTAGAAACTCATTCACCTTCACCTTCAAAAGAGTTTTTATTTAATAGGTCTGTTAGTTTCTGCGATACAGTTTTTTCCAATACTGCATTTAACTTGATGAATTGATTTCTCTAACGTTTTTATAAGTTCTGCTGAAGTGGATAGCTAGACTTCTTTTCTTCGTGATTGATTAAATGTTGTACTTGCAAAACTATAATTGACTTTAATAAATGTTAATTGTTTTGCAAGTTAAGTATTGTTTATTATAGTTTTTGAATCCATAATACAACTTAAGGAGTCTTCAAAATTTAAAATATTTTTTAATATTTTCGTAATTATTTGAATAATAAAGAGCAGCGTCTAACCACGTACCCCATGTAGTAAGCGCTGGTTTAGAAGGCTGTAGAATATTTGGCAATTTGTCTTTAAATAATTGCACCCTCAGGGGGCTTTAACAAATATCTTTTTTACATTAGATATTAAATCGTTTACAATGGGAAACGGATACCATAGATATCATTTTTTGAATATTTTTCTATTGTGTCTTTATTGTTTACTAGATGTTTATAATAAAGACACAATAGAAAAATATTCAAAAAAAGGTATCTATCAAATAGACTGTTCTAATTGTGATGCAATATATATAGGACAAACTGGCCGCAGTTTTAATACAAGAATTAAAGAACACATTAGATCAATTAAATATAATCATAAATCAACCGGCAGTTCCCAACATTGTATTACAAACAATCATTTTTTCAAACACACAGATACAAAAATTTTACACGTAGAAAACAAGGGCAAACGTTTAAATAAATTGGAAAATTTAGAAATAAAAAAGGCAATGAATAATAATAAAAATATAGTAAACGACCACACCGATTTAGGTAATTCACCCCTCCTGGACCTACAGTATGCAAAGCATAAAAAACACGTGTTAACACTTAAAATCGGCGACGACAGAATGGGTAGTATTGTACATCTGTAAGTTTTTAGTTTTAGTTTTATTAGTAAACTGCTGACGATAACCGTGATGGTTGAAACTCGAGTCGAGTAAATAAAAACCAACAAATTGTGAAACAATTACCAAGCGTTTTATTTTATTAATAAACTATTAATTTTTAATAGTTAAATATTTATTAATAATGTTTCACCATGTGCCTACCACACAATCAATTCAAAAAATTAATAGTATTTTTTTTAGAAACTGTTTCCGGCTGAAAAAAACATTGCGAGACCTTGAATCTAGAAATAGTGACACTGTTAGGTTTATCTAGTTTATTCGTGCAAATAATATAAGATGTACCTACTAGTTATGTCAACATTTAAAACCCCTATAACTAAATTCACTATATAACGTACATATTTATCCGTACTTTCAACAACAGAAAAGTGGACCAGCGGGCGGTCTAGTGGTTAAAGTCCCAGGCTTTTAAACTAGACTCTCAACGGCAGTAGGTTCGAGTCCACTGCTTGTCGGAAATTTTTCTGAATAAGTTAAATCCGGCGTGTCCATGGTTGGTGTGTATGTTGGGTTACATGTCTGTCAGGGGTGGGGTGCATGTTAGACCGGTGTATAGCACTTATTGTGCTGAGCCCGGGTAAGGGGGTGGGATGGGAATCATGAAGTCGTGCTCACGCACGGCCTCATGATTCCTTTTAGAAAAACAACAGAAAAGTAAATATGGTTGGTTCCTATGATTTCGCGAATTTTACGTGTTTTTGTTGTATAAATTCCGTTGATAGAATTTTTCCTAATAGTGCTTTTATCTGTATATTTTTTTAAACAACTTAAAATTATTATTGTTTAATTTTGTTAGTGATATGTTAGCACTCAGTGAAGCATTGCATTAATCAAAATTAAATTCTTCTTTTTCGTTTAATTTAGAAATTCCAGCGAATGACTCGCGGATCGGGTATTAAAAAAGACCAAATGTTTGAAAAAGGAGGACCTAGGGACCTAATTTATTATTTAATACGGCCGATACCCGCAAGAAACACCAAAAGTCCAAACATTTTTGCAATGTCATCACAATAACTGGTTTTGTTCAACTTTCATGTTTTCGAGAAATGTGTAACAAACGACAAGTCTAAATGTAGCATGAAAATTGTACAAACCAAATATTGTGATGACATTGCAAAAATGTTTTTTTTTGGAGACTTCTTTTTGGGCCACTCTATACATCAAATATTTTGATATTTATTATAAACATCATGATATTTTCATACCATGCATTAACATAACACATAAAGGAACATTTTAAAAATACTAGAAAATTGTTACCTTAATCTGAATTCTAAATATAAAATTTTTATCTATTAATATTAGGGCGCTCCTAAAATGAATATACATACATAACCAAAATTATTCCAGTTTCCTTTATTTTAAAATTATATTTATTAATGAGACTTTTTGTTTTCCAATTTTAATTTTGAAGGCATCTGTTTGTTGCTCTGCTACTTCGTTTATTTTGTTATTCGCAAACTGTACAGCGGCTTATGCTTATGCAACTTCTTGAAATTTTATTTAAACACATGGAAGCAGAAGTTGGATCATAAAAAAACGAAAATATAGCGCTAAGATTTGTCTGAGATTATTGATTTTGGGGGACTTTCGGGGTCCATTGTAAATTTTTGGGGCACCACTTTTGAATAAGGATATTTGATCCCCCTAAGAGGGACCATTTAGCAGCCCTGGCATTAAATCTAAAACGATAGGAATTCTTTGTTGCTTCGAGCCTACAAGCATTTTCAATAAATTTGAACATTGTAAAATGTCAAAGATTGCTTACCGAGATGCTTCAGACTTTGCAAAATATTTTGTTTTCCTCTAGCACCAATTTCAGAAAACCTTTTATGCATAATAAAGACTGTCTTTTAACATTTTTTTGTATAAACAGAAACACACACAAGGCGAGCCACTATTTTGCTATTTCCTGCAAAGTGGTAGGCACGAAAAACAAAATAAAACTAATATCTGCTACTTTCAAGAAGTACCGCAATTGCATACATCTTAGAAATGATTGTAAATAAAACTTCGAAACTTGGAAATAACATTCCACCTAGTATAACCCGGGACATCCGCTCAAGAATACCTAGTAGCAGCACGCACTTATTGAAAATCCCAATGTAGTTTTCATTTTCTCCCCTTTCATATTTTAAAATTTATCTTTTTTTTTCTGCAAATATAAAGAAACATATTTAAATATGCATTTGCATAAAATCCGTGCCTTGGTTATTACGTTTCGTAAATTTAATGCTACCAAGCAAAATCTCTGATGGCATACTTTAGTTACAAAATTAAGCTTTTTGTACGTATCTTCCAAAAACTTACCCGTATTCCTTTTTCTTGACCATGTCAGCGTTGTATTTAACGCATCCGTTTTCTTTTTTACAAGATTTATTGGATGAAAGGACAAACAAAGGAAGTGGGTGGCTTAAGCTAGGCCTACAGAAAAAAGCTTTCAGTTTCATGCACTTCTAACCCGTCTACACTTGTAATTGTAAATACGAGATAGAAATCATCAGGTGCGTCCAATAAATACCCCGTCATTTTTTAAACATTTGTTGTCTATGGTTTTGTTTTTGAACGTACTAAATATGGTCAATATAAGGACACAATACATCTGTTGGTGTGGGAAAACAAGCAGCTGCCGTTTCAAGAACTTTTTTTTTTAAACAAAACCGTATTGTAAGGGTCTTTAAAAATTTCTAAGCTTTGAAGCTTTAACGGTCGAATGCTTAAAGGTGGAATAATCGAAATTTAATCATACCCTTGAGCAATTATTGATTGAAAATGTAGCTAGGAGAACTCACATCTTTATTCGGAAAAATATTTAATATATTTTGTCCATTGGGTTTGAATTTAAAACTTTTCGTTGTATTTACCAAATTACAAAGAAACGGTACAGAGAGGGTGCTGAACAGGCTGCAACGCATTTGCCAAGATATAATAAAAGACCAGGTTTGTCTAATTTATAGTTGAATATCCGGTTAAGGTAGCATAATGAATGCTCTTTCGACAGTGTCTCTCAAACTTTTATCATAAAGTAACCCCTATTTTTTTTATTCTTTGAAGCTTCCCAATAAATCTTTTAGACGTATGCTAAACTAATTTTAGTCAAATAGGGCTTAAAAAATTTACGTCTGATAATTTTTGTTCCTAAAAAAATAATCAATCAATGTTGTGAGTTATATGAAGATATTATAAATTATAAAATAAAACTTCAAGCCTTTCTTCATAAATTAAACACTAGTAAAAGTATATATAAATATGGGTCCATAAATGCTACCTTGTCGAATTACAGCCTCTGCAAGAGGAAACAGTCCCTATTGGAACTATTACCTCTTCCTCTAGTTGTAATGTTGTAGGAAAGCCTCGCAGGCCTATGTTCGTAGAAACTCTTATTTATTGCGTTAACTTATTTTCGCATTTTAAGAAAACCGGCGGACCTTCATAGCAATTCGATTTTTTAAAATAAACTGAATTAAGTCAAAAATGAAAACAACTTATCGTGATTTTATTATTCTTACAGTCATAAAAAAAATAGGCAAGTATTTCACCTAGAGTTTCCAATACTGAAGAAACTTTTACTTTTCCTACGCTAAACAATATTTATGCAGAAAGTTGTAGCCCCACAGCAGTGGCAGTACAACACAAACGCACACTGATATTACTCCAGGTTCATTCCATTTTCCATTCACAAGGATCCGAAGTGTTTATGAGAAAGAATACAATAAATTTAGGGAGAAAGTGGAAAACTACACGTAAAAATTAAGTTGTAAACGTAAGAAGCGTTCCCAGAAAATTAGAAAACGAACTGAATTGTAGCTTATTCCTAGCTCGCTTAGTCTACGTAATTTAAAACAAATCATATTGCCAAATTTGATTAAAATTTTTTTGAAAATATTCTTTATTTCCATGTTATAGTTTTCTCAAAAATTTTCGTACATCTAACATTGTGCTTCAAAGTTTACCTGCCAACTCGTTTTTCAGTGATAAGGCGTTAAAATCAAAATTTTCAGAAAATCATAGCAGCCGTCGTTTTGAATCCAGGAAGTTTGGAAGAAAAGCGTTGGAATTGTTCTAAAAATTTACATCAAATTGCGGTTCCAATTTAAAAACATTTCTGAAAAAAAAATAATCTTGAAGTTTATATGATGATGAATTTTTAATACACCCCCATATTCCGAAGCTCATCGAAATCGAACTATCAGTTCGGGAGTTATGAAGCGTAATCCACATATTCACCCACAGACAGACATTGTTGTTAAACAATTTATTTCAAATTTCCGTCAATATTACGAATTCGCAAATTTTCTTGAAATCAATACTTGCCTATACTGGAGAAGTAAAAATGGTAGAAAAATAAACATTGTACCAATTGCATTTCGTCGTATCCCCGACGGTTACGTTACGCCTACCTTTGTTTTAGAAACACTGCTCTAGATATTGCTTCAGAGTAAATCTGAATGGGGTGGCTCTTTTGAATGGTTTCAAGTTGTAAAGCAAACTACGAGATTAATGAATTCTGTATGATATTTAAAAATTAATAGATATACAGTGGTGCATATAAATTATGTTAAGTATAGCTTACGTTGCTCAAGTCCCTTGAACTATTTTACAATAATATGATGCACACAAACTATTTAAAAAACGTAGGGAAGTTTTTGGTTTGAAAGACGATCCATAGTCCAATAAGTGGCGTGGTTATATTAAAATTTAAAATAGTGCCACCACTGCATTTTTTATTTTTCTTACAATATTTAATTTAAAAAGATATCTAGTTTAAAAAAATATTTTCTTTATAATGTGTATAACATACATTTAATAAATTTTTTTTTCTGGCGCTAAAAAATATTTGTAATGTGTGAAATCTGATAAATAATTTTTATACGAAAATAAATTTTGATGAAAAAAAATTTTATTTTAAAAAATACGTTTTTAAATTTGTTTTAATTTCTAAAGAATAATATTTGTGAACATAAAAATTCAATTCGTTCACACGAGATGGCGCCTTCGCGTTAGTAATTTACTCACATGGAGTCAAGATGAAATCGATATGTTAGCTAACACACGATTCGATGTGTAACGCCGCATTTAATAAAGCAAAATCAATGTCCTTTATTTTCCACACAACCTTTTCTTTGTACTCTAACTGTACATTTTGACTACTAAGTGATTATCATCAGTAGATAAAAGAGAACGAATCTGAAAATTACAGCAACCAAGTAGAAACGTCCCTTAAGCCTTGTGAATAGGTTATCGCCGCATTTAAACTACTGAAAATAGCCAAATTAAGGTAGAAATAAAATATTTAATTGCCTTGAGGGTAATTATTGGATATAACTGTACCATTTATTTAAAAGACATCGTCTGTGATCCCACCTGTTTGTCTCACATCCCTTGTTGCATGGTAAATCTTCAAACAAAAACATAACAATAAGCTGACCTAAAACAGGTTGAATCATAGACAATATCTCTTAAACGAATTAACCAATTATAGCTAATAATTAGCCTCGATGCAATTAAATATTTCATTTCTACCTTAATTTAGCTAATTTATTGTATTCAGTAGTTAAAATGTGGCATTTACACATCGAGTGGTGTGTTAGCTAACATTTCTATTTCACCTTGACTCCATGGGAGTAAAATGCTAACGCAAACGTGCTATCTCTTGTGGGATAATAAAAGCTTTCTATTCATATTAATTTTTAAACTTGAATAAAATAATGCTTTTCAACTTAAAAAAATATTTGCGTAATTTCGATTTCATCTTGACTCCATGTGAGTAAAATGCAAACGCGAACGCGCCATCTCCTGTGACCAAATAGAAGCTTTATGTTCACATATATTATTTTTTGGATTTGACTGAAATAATATTTCCGTACTTAAAATAATATTTTTGTAAACTATAATTAAATATTATTTTTTTCCAATATGTAAAATAATTGTTTCAGATTTCACTCATTAAAACTAAATCAAAAACAATTTCTTTTTTAAATTAATTTTTTTTCTTTGTAAATTTTTCAGAAAATAAAAAAAAATCCTACATAAACCATTATTTATCCGGACAAAAATTAAATATTTACTGAAAAAAAAAATTGTGCTAACATAACAATTTTTAATCGTTTAGCTGGCCCAAACGGCGCGATTTATATGATATCATTAACACAATTAAGTTTGTTATCAAATAAATGTTTACACATTTTAAAAGCTGCTAATAATACAGATTTATTCAAATTATTATTATAATAAAAAGGGTTAAAATCAGTATATTATGATCAAAGTTATAAAGGGTTTCTTTTAAATGTAAATCAAAACCAGATTTAACAGATGAAGGATTTGCGGAATAATTGTTACACTTTTTGTCGTTTCTTGTATTATATTTCTAGCCTGAAGATGTCCTCCTTAGGTTAGGTCGAAACATGCGGCCAGACTTTCGCTTTTTATTTGTGAAATTTGGTTAAGTTTAGTTGGTTGCGTAAGTAGTACTTATATTTAGGTGCTAATTTTTGTCTTACTATAATACTAAACAGTAAAACTATAATATATTTACTACAATTTTATAAATTGACCCAACTTACCCATAAAATAATTTCCACTGTTTACATTTCTATCCGCTCTAAATACCTAGACCTTAGAATTTCTACAACCTTTCTCATGTTGCCTGTAAAGGTCATAAAACGACTTTTTCACATCTGCTCGTTCTTCCTCAAGGTAACGGCTAACAATACTAAGAATGTCTGTTTAGGTTTGGATTTTATTAACACAGACCGTTTACGGTCAAAAATCAAACAACACGCCTGGGTTCTCCTAAATTTATGACCTCTAAAACGAACGTTTTGCTTGTTCCTTTAACTTTAAACAGTGTCGACTTCATATTTTTTGAAACCTCAAATGGGCTTTAGTTAAAACCCCAATTGTGCAACTTTTCTCAAGAACTACAGAAAAAAAACATAACACCTTGCTTGTTATGCAATTTAGATAAAACAAACAAAAGTCTCACTGTTCCCAAAAATGTGGCCACCACCTTAAGCAAATTAAAGTGAGTGGAAGGTGCGGGAAGAAAAATAAAAGCACTTCGTCGTAATAAAATGCAGCACTTCAATTTTTCGTGCCCACCCTCGCAGGAAATGAAACTGGTAAACGTGGTCTTCAGTATATATCCGCTTCCCCTCGTTCGCTTGTGTATAATATCTCATATTTTATCAATATTCCTTCAACCCCGTTTCATCCGCAGAAAATAACCAAGTTTTAGGAAAACTAAAAATTTATCGCGTCGAACTTTTAAGTTCATTCAAAAGTTGTAGAATCACGTAGTATAAAAGAGGCTTTATGAGAAACATTTTCCGCTCCATACTGAAACGCCGCCGCCGATTAAAAATTATGTTGCATGTTTCCGCCTTGAAATTTTGCACGTCCATCAATTCTAAAACTAAAATGGCAATGACAGTGATTAATATACTTCATTATCGCTTTTTAACCTCAGCAATTTAATCGTAAAACACTTTTTTTATAAGGCATAACCCTATTTGACGTTTTTCGCGAATATAAGCCCAAGGGAATTAAAAAAAATAATTACCGCTTAATATTTGAGAATTTGGTGTAAATTAGAGGCTGAATTTACTTCTTCCCATAGCACACAAATTTAAATTAAAATTCCATTGACCTTTTTTCAACCTGGTTTCGACGCAATAAAGCTTTCATGTTCGTATCGTTTTGAAATTATATATTACAGACTATTGTATAATTGTTAGCCTGCCCTTTGTAGTACTAATATAATTACAAGTTTCCTATTTATGCCTATCGAAAATCAATTAACCCAGTAATACACGCGATAACCCACACTTACAATAACACCAATATTCACATCATAAAAGCAACACAGTATTGTGTAACGTGCTGACTGGTTCGCGAAACCAAAGAGATTACAGCCCTCGAGTCGCAGTTGAATAGGAACAAACACGTTCACCATCCCTAGATAAAGAATGCCCCTACAGTATTGTAAATGTTGAATTTTCCCGCATCCAGCAGCTTACACCTACTAACCTAAATAATGCATGAGAACCTCATCGATTTTACTTTCATCCTTTTTCCAATCTTTCTAAAATCCGTTTGAGGATACCCTCATGGGATTAGAGGCAATGCTTAGTATCCGTCTGAGTGTTATATGGGGACAAATTGTAGGAAATTTGGTTACACTTTTGTCTGGTACATTCTTCAAGAAGACGGAAAATATTCTTGGTAATAACACGTTGTGTTCTTTACGTACTATTTTTGGAGAGAAACTTAATTCGTTTCTATTTTACAAAGCATTTGTAGTTTGGTTTGTTTAATGCGCGGGGGACTCTCACTAAATAAAATGGTGTACACCTATTGTCATCTTAAGTGCCTTCATTGCCGACGTGATTGCCGACGTTGTTGCAGCAATGATTTACTAAAATGCTAAATAATTTGGATTGCTTGTTAGTATAAATATAGGTATCTTATTATGAAAAAAATATAATTAAACATTGGCAAGAACGGTTGTGGATGACTGTTATCCAATCAGCTTCTTTTATCATCAACCGCTAGCATTTGATAATCTATTACGTATTCTTAACAAGAAAACAAGTACAAAAAATTATTACTAGGCTCATAAGTCATAACTATCCAACCAAGAGAAACTCATTCCCGCAAAGCATGGTTTATATCATGATTTAAATCAAAGGATTTATTTAAAAAAAAACATTGATTGAAATATAATGGGTTTTGAGTGGGGTATCGTTTTCATGCGGAATTTTCAAATTACTACAATAATTTGCATAATTTAGCAATAAGCTTGTATCGAATAGAATTACATAAAATTTAGGTCATCATAGGTGCGGCACAGAGAAGACGAAACGTCCATACAGCTTTAAGGGTCGTTAGTAACAATGCAGTGAGTATTCAGCGGGCCAAATACTTGTGCGAATATTTGGAGTTTGTCGAATATTCGGATAAGCTGAAAATTTTTTCGAGTCAAGATGCACTAAATGAAAACAATACTAAATTGCAAATTTTCCTTATTACTTGATGGAATAATCAAAAGTAAAATACATTGAAACAAAATTATAATTAGGTAGCTAAACGGGAACGCTATCCGCTTGTGACGTAACTAACCCACGCATTGATTACCAAGAAGTGTTCGAACTTGGCCGAATAATTGGTTCGAGTTGGCTAATATTCGCTACTTAGCCAAAATAGTTGGGCTAATTTTTGGTACTTAGTCAAATATTTGACAATAACTTTTCGGTACTTTAGCCGAACAATTGCAGAATACTTAGCCGAATATTCGTGAGAAAGCAAACTCGCTAATCGGTAAATTGCTAGGAGTTAGTATCAGTGATGGATTAAGTGTCATTCGTCATTGCGTGCAAGAAACGTCGACTGCCTTGCCATCTCATTAGAGTCGCTGTTGGCATATAAAAGATTTAATGACGCTCAAGGCTGTAGGCGAACAGCCAGCCGCCTAGGGAGGCAAATTTCAGGGGCGGCAGAAACCGGTAGAAAATTAAATAAAAATAAAAAAAAAAATTAAAAATAACAAAAAGTATATGAAAAGATATGAGATAATAAGAAAAGCAATTTTGATGGAAATATAAACATAGATCAGCCTACGATCATTTCGCGTTTTCGTTTTATATTCTACTTTTCGGTCTAAATGCGCAAGGCACGCGCGCGGCACGTTCTCACGTTGAAATTGACAGTTCGAAGTCGCAATTTGTGCGTTTCAATAATTTTAATCTTTTATTTTTTACCTTCCTGACTAAACGTATACGTATAGTATAAACAGAGGCAGGTAATGTATTCAAAAGTTGATATTTTGACGGATATGCACATTTTAGGGTCCGAGAACACCGAAAAACCCAACTTCGCTAAAGTGTATGTGTCTGCTGTGTGGTTGTATGTCTGTGTGTCTGTACCCAGAAAACCCAATATAGGTTTAATACATTAGTAGTCACACTGGGATGAAACATCAACAAAACTAGTTTGGTCCGCTCCAAAAAAAGGGTGGTGGTTTTATTTTTTTGTTAATTGGTAAAATTTATATTATAATTATTTATGCAGGCAGATTCATGGACTGTTCTGTGAAAAGCAATCGAAATTCATTCCGAATTCAAAAATGTAACAATATACAAAGTATTTCCTTTAAAATATGACAGTTGGTGTCACTTCCGGTGAAACCGGAAGCTCCAGAAAGTCGTAATCTACATCATATAATAGGTGACCATGCATATATTAACCATACCAAATTACAAATGATTATCTTAATAAACTAAGAACAAAGTAGGGAGAAATCAATTCTCTGTTGCAAAGAAATCACGGTTATTTTTCACCCTGCCCCAAAATACACATTTTTGCAACATCATAAAGTAATCAAACTGCAGTAAAACGTACGTACTTCTTAAAGAGTGGTGAATTTCCTACAACTTACAAAAATTTCAAAAATACCTTCACTTTGTCACATAGTAAAAAAGGCGCAAAGCTGTTACCCCCCCCCCCCCTGGTTTCAAAAATATGAAGAACAACTATACACGGTGGTTTTCATTGGCAAAATCTATATCTGCTGCAATATTACCAATTCGGGGAAAAAATCATAAAAAAATATTTTCTAATATAACGTGATATGACATACTGGAATCTAGGGAAAATAATCAAAGGTTAAAAATCCAGAGAAAAAAATCCACATTATAAAATTAGGTGTGATATAAATATAAATTTTTTTTAATAATTAAAGGACGTGTTGTAAATACAAACATACAAACAATACAATATTTAAAAAATAACATATTGCTATGATATTTAGAGGTGTTTGATTTGTCTGGAGTATTGTGATTCCTGGAGAGCAGTTTTTGAAATGCTTGCTGCAATTCTATTTGTGATTGGAGTTTTATGAACACTTTAAGTTTTTGATTTTCTAACTTTTTAAATCAGGGTTGCGTATTCTTGATATAATTCTTGTTATAAATTCTAATAATTGTTATTTTTCATTTTTTCATATGGTTTGTCTTTACTGAAAGAAAAGAAAAACACAACAGATTGATACGAATTTTATTTATGTTAATTGTAATTATAATTTAGTTTAGAATTGTTCAAAAGGTTTATTTTGTAAGAAGTTTTAGAGTTACTTGATTTGTGCGTTGATAAATGTCAGTTTGGATGTCAGTGTCAAGTTTCACAAACGTATTAAAGAATAGTATACTCATGGACTTGAGATTTATTTGTTTGTTATAAAAATGAAAATCAAAGGAGGAAGAAAAAAGAAGAGAGATTTTGTTTAGATAGCTACGGCTCGTCTGTGTAAATAAATACAGAGAATTGAGATCCTCTGAAAGAAAAAAGAGGAAAAACGGGTCTAAAAGTTATATAAAAGTAATTACGAGAATAAAAGAGAAAAATACAAAGAAGTAACAACGAATTATAAAAAAAAACAGAAGTATTACAAGTAAAAGGCGATCGAGGAAGTTTGTTCGTTTGTGATGGTGGTAAAACCAATTTGGAAATAAAATAAAACAGAGCAGAAGAAGATTCAGAGTAAAGGCGAGTATCTGTGGTTACTTGAGAAACCAGCAGAGCGAAATAGAAGTTGGACACACAGCGTTTTGCTCGAGCGAAGAATATCCTAAGAAGGAGACGCTAAGATAAGTGTTCTAGATTTTAAAAAATAAAGGACGATAGTAATTAGTAAAATTCATTTAATTTTTCGGAAACCACATTTAGAAATTCAATTATTTAATAAAATCTTATTTTGTAAAGTTGATATCGTTGTGTGTGTTTATTTCTATTTAAAATTAATTTAAATAACTTATTTTACAAGCTAAATAACGACCCTGAGAAAGTTAGAAGAGTCTCATAGAAAGTTAAATTTAATTGCGTGAATTGCAAACAGTTTAGGGAATTGTTTTCTAGTAGTTACACGACTACGCATATCATTGCAATATATACATGTACTAAGCACATGAAATTTAATATTTATTATAATTATTTAGAAACTGAACTATAATGCCGAATGCAATAAGGTTGAAAATAAAAATATCTAATGCAAATATTGTTTACAAATTCGTTATTTCCTATTTGCTTTTACTAATGTCGCCCTTTAAAAACAAATACTTTAGAACTCTCAAGTCCACCGCAGAACTAGAAGAAACGGCAGTTTTGTTTAAAAAATATTCATTGTAATCGCCATCTATTGCTTAAATGCCACACCCTGTGTATATTTCTGGAGAACGACTCCTTTTTATATTAAAATACCATGAGTAAGAGTTTGCATTCAGATACGTAGTAATTGAAACAATAAAATTACAAGTGTTGGCTATGATTTTTATTTGCTCCGTGAACAACAAAATGATTACAATTTAAATTGAATAATAAAACCTGACTACCTTAGCAAGTATTAAATTTAAATGTTTTTTTTTTTTAATTCTGCAATCCATAGTTATTGCATAAAAACTAGACTGCTAATAATAAACTGAATTAAATTGTAGAAAATTGACCCGAAGCAGGAATGGTCAGTTACTTATAATATTTGTTAAGGTGTAATACCGTAGTAACTAGTTTTTTCTAGTAAAGAAGTAATAAAAGCCGTGTGTAAACGTGACGACTAAAGGTGTCTTTAGATATAGTATTAAGTCGGGTTGAGTAAGGTATCTGCGTAAGAAATGTTTCAAGGAATACCCCATCCTTTTACGAATTTATGTTACAAGCGGGAACAGGGCAGTTACATTTACAACACTGGGACTTATTATCAGTATTAAGCAACTTAAAAGTCACACGCATTTTAATAGGTTCATGTTCAACTAAAAACAGTTTTTGTCTAGAATAAATGTTTCATAATTTTTTGAAGAACAAAAAAGAGCAATGTTTTAGTGTTCCTCGTCAGAGAGGTGCACTCACCACCACAATTTTAGCACCAACGTCGATGTTTAATTAAAATAAAAATCATTATAAAAATCTTCCTCAGTGGGCAAAGAAGATTATATTGTTCCGTATGGTTTTTGGTTTTTTACATCATGATTCAAACAGTTAACTATTTTTCTTTATCTCGGTTATACTAGCTAAAAGTATCCAAATATAAATTAGTTCTGCTCATTGCAATTATTTCCCGAACATATTCTGTTCGTTGATCGCGCACAATTGGTTTCCGAATACAAACTCGCTTCGGGTGACTTCGGATTCTGTTGAAATACGGTTCTGTCATATGCATTTATTGACGTGACTGCCCACTTATTGCCATGATTGCCGAGTGACTTCCCAAGCATTTCCAAAAATGTGTACACCTATTGCGTTTAGTGAGACACCTTCCGGTTTAGAGCTGCTGCGCCCCCTTCGAATCTTAAAAGTTTATCGGAAACAAACTTAAGTGGACATTCAACATTTCATCCTAAAACGCACATACATTTCTACTAGGAGTAATAAGCTTCAAGAAAAAATGTTCAAGTTAGAAAAACTCCCCGTTAAAATGTAAAATATATACAGGAATCAGTTCTACCACACCTTCATTTAATTGTTACAACCATTCGTGTACAGAATCTATAGATAATTCAGGGTTTGAGAAAGTTGTGAATGTTATTACCATATTCATGGTCAATTCTAGTCAGTGTGCGAGGCACGTACCAGCTTGACGGAAAGCTTTTAAATTCCTTATAGTTTACCCATTGTTTACGAGAATCCAAAGCAAATGAGGATGTCCTGCAGCGTCTGTTTTAAATAAAAGTTCTTGTTTTAACCTACGATGTGTGAGGTATATGATAACTCTCAGTTGTACAATAATTTTTTTAAAAAGAGGTGCCTAAACGCGTATCTCCTAATGCTTCTAACTGGATGCCTGCTTAATATTAGTAAACCAAAATTATCTTTTTTTTTTGCGTAAATGCTAATATTTGGTCGATTCGCATTTTCTGTAAATGCCGTCTGCGTATTAATATTTGATAAAAGTGCTTCTACACCTACACAAAAGAGTTGATATTCATACGTACTATATCTAGTGTGTAGATACAAGGGCGGAGTGAGAAGTTTAGTAAAATTGCAACAGAGGGCATCACAATCGCAAATTCCAGATGACATTTGTCAATACCATACCAGTTTTGACAGCCATTAAAAGCAGACAACCGCACGTAGTTTTGCAAAAAAGGAAAAAAGTGAATTTCGTGTGCCAATTAAACATTATTTTTTGCGTGAAAAAACCATTACGAAAACCAAAACAAAGCTTGATAAATGTTATGGAGACTCTTCACCATCGATTTAAATGATTCACAAGTGGCTTACTGATTTTCTTTGTGGTCGTACAAGCACAACTAATGCCGAACGGCCAGGACGCCCAAATGAGGTCACCACAACAGAAATTATTGAGAAAATCCATGATATTGTATTACAAGACCACAGATGGAAAGTGCGCGAGAGAGTTGAGATAGTATGCATCTCAGATGAACGTAAGCGCAATATATTACACAAACATTTGGATATGAAAAAGCTATCCGCGTGATGGGTGCCGCGTTTGCTCACCATCGACCGAAAACGCACACGTCTAACAACTTCCGAGGCAAGTTCGGCGATGTTTAAGCGTAATAAAAACAGTTTTTGCGTCGTTTCATAACTGTGGACGAAACTGGATCCATCACTATATACCGGCGACTAAGTAAGTCTAAATAGTGGGTTTCTACTGGCGAACCATTGACTACCTTGAAAAGAAAAAATAATCAACGGCGGATATTATTGCAACTTACTGGACCGTCTCAACGACGTTTTGAGAGAAAAAACGACCGCATTTGGCGACGAAAAAAGTTCTCTTCCATCAAGACAATGCACGGGTGCACACGTGTGTAGTTGCCATGGCCGAAACCCATGAATTACGCGTCGAATTGCTTCCACATCCACCATATTCTCCAGACTTAGCCTCCTGCGTATATTTCCTGTTTCAGAACCTGAAGAAATGGCTCGGCGGAAAGAGATTCGGCTCCAATGAGAAGATCATCGATGCAACAAACGCCTACGTTGAAGCGCTGGAGGAATCGTATTGTTCGGAAGGGATCGAAATATTGGAAAAACGTTGGACTAAGTGTATCGACCTAAAAGGCGACTACGTTGAAAAATAAATTTTTTTTGAATACAAAAAATTATTCCTTGTTTCATTTTTACCAGACTTCTCACTCTGCCCTCGTACAACAATTTTTATTTCCTCTCTTTTTAAAGATGGAAACGGCGAATGCAACAATCTTCAAAAGCGTATTCTGAGCGAAACCTTAGTTTTAATTTGTTCAAGGATAACCTAGATTCAACGAATTTAATTTGTATCCTCCAAGCTACACAATTACACAGCCCAGTAATTGGAGAAGCGAAAAAAGCGTTTTATATTTAACTTCAAGCTGCTTGTACTTTCATTTTCTTGTATAAACAAACCGTAAGTCCAAATCTACTTTCTCAGGCGTAATTACAGAGTTAATATTAATGAATCGTCTCGGCCCACCGTCTGCAGCTATAAAACAACTTGACACTATCTTGCTCGCCTACCAGACGCTAAAATTACTCATCGACTCTTGAAAACTTGAAAACCACAAGTGCTCAGTTTTCTAGGTTTCGTGCATTGTTGGCAACACTTGCTGGTCGAGACAGAAATGACGTGCCCCAAGAGCCCCACATCCTTGTGTCTGAATTTGACGCCCCCTTCTGCATTATCAGCAAAGTCGTTGATAGCGCCTCGTCCACGAAGATATTGCAATGCAGAATGCGACATGCGATTGGCGTTCCCTCACACGCACTGTCAATAACAAGAACAAAGCCGCAATTGCGAGTTCGATTGAAGACTCCACTGAATTATTCATGGAACTACAAAGCAAACGGCCTAAGGGTTCGGGATATCACTCTTGAAAGATTTCCTTTGAAATCCTTCATATTTCTGGAGGTGCTAAAATCAACAATTCATCTAAAATGATCTTTATTTAGAGGTCGATGGCCAATATCTACCGACAAAATTTGTACCGGAAATATTATTTTTTTACTGCAGTGCTATAAAAAATTAAATGTATTGAGCTTACTACAGTGTAATCTATAGGGGCCAAGTGTAAAGCGAAAAATTGCGGTGCATTTCGCGTTATTTACCGCAAATTGTCCTAATATTTATTATATATACACACATTTAGTTAAATGCTTTTTATTTTAATAAATCATTCTAGATTTAAATAAATCCTTAAACATTTAATTTAAATATTCCAACATTTAATAAAGCATTCGAGATTTAAATAAATCAATACATTTATTTTAAATTTTCAAATTTTTAGTAAATCTTTATGTATTTAGATAAATCTGCACATATTTATTTTAATTCTTAGAGATTTAAATAAATCTTTATACATTTAAATAGATGTTTAAACATTTAATTTTAAGCTGTCGCATTTAATGTTAACCTGTCATGTTTATTAGACCTTAACTATACAGAAAAATGACATTTTAACGTCGCAACTCGTTAGTGGAGCAAAACTGTAAAAGTTGGCCGGTGAACAACTGACTGGCTTATTTGCCGACTTTGGTATATTTACAATTTCTAATAATAATTCTGAGTAACTAGGATTGCGATGCAATACTTGTTCAATATGTAGCGACAACCTGATGCCAATTTTTCCGCCGAATGCCAAATTGCCAACAATAGAATGAAAGGGGTCAATTAATTCTAATAGCGACAAATTTTTGCTTTCCAACGATTTTACAACTTTAGGAATATTACCAAAACGTTTTGTAATAAGTCTCATTTTCTATCATAATGCATGTTGAAGTTTATGAAGCCCTGTTTATTCATTTCATTTAGAACGCTCATTTCTCGCGAAACCAGGTACTTTACAAACATTAACTTTTAGTAAAAACCGCAGTTGTAAAGACTTTGCAAAATCGTGCAATACGTTTCACGTATAACGTAATGGATTTGAGTACGCCCATGGTTATTGTTTACTTATTGAATTTTAACGGAATCTTTTGCTATTCTGCAACTCTGCGTTACCATATTAAATAAGATAATAAAATTACGTTTTATCGTAAAAGAAATATCGTGTGGAAAAAGAATGTCAAAAGCCTTCACAATATTTGCTACGTGCAGCACGTATTGTTTTGATGGAAACGGGATGTACTACAAGTATTTCTCAAGAAAATAAATAAAGTGAAAACTACTTTACCAACGCACCTCTATTGAACAACCGCGTCATTTTGCTGAAGTACAGGTACTATGTCAATAACTTAGTGTTACCTTAATTTGTTGGCGTTTCTAATTTGTGGGAAATTAGTGACGGGAAATATACACTGAGAGAAATTTATTTTAAATATTGCTAAAAAAATATGCTAAAAAAATTATACTAGTTTCTAATACATATATGGCAAATTTAGATATGACGATATATTTATTTCAATTAAAAGTTTATACTTATTTTTATATTGTAGATTTTAATACATGTATATTTAATTTTAACACATTCTACCAAAGTCGGCAACATTTTATGTTAGAAACTAATATGTAATTATTGCTGAAAATTTTAACTATAAGTTGTGTTTATTTCAGCAGTGTTTTATGCTTCGGTAATAAACCAGCAAATGCATATGACTGAGCTTAGTATGCAATTTGTTGGGCTAGTATGGAATTTGTTGATAAAGCATAATTTATGTTTAGACTGGCCCCACCATCGAACGAATTCCGGCGCTTGTTCGCGGTCATTTTCATAAGGGCATTGTTTTACAGCGGAAGTGCTAAGTGTTTTGTTTGTGCAAAGGTTAAAGTTAAACCATGGATAATTTCAAGACGGTGAGTGAAATACTCACAGCATGGGGATTTCCCGAGCTTAGTGATGTGTTTGAGGGTTAGTTTGTGGTACATTTGTATAATTATTATTAATATAGTTAACGCTAACATATAGTTTAACTATATTATGCATGATATTTGGCTGCTAGCTGATGTGATTTCAGGAACAAACTCATGCTTTTCATGTAAAGTTATTGTTAAATACCTTGCGTACTTGTATATTTATGCGTTAAAGTTAAATTATTATACACACCGCATTGGCACAATGGCAGGTGTTTTTGTGGGATAGCGGAGTTCCGCAATGTTATGAGTCCCAGAAACTTCTTTTTTTGTAGAAATGTAACGTAGGCAAAACGTAGGTAATATTTTATCTACAACTGTTTTTAAGTGAAAACAATTGGGAAACTAATTTGACAACAGTGACATAACCTTTAAAGCTAACGTGGAACGTCAACTTTTCATATAACGTTTACATTTTTAATACAATTGCTATAGTTACCAGTAAACAACTATACCAGTATAGTTTTAGATACAGAACCCCTAAATAGCCTTTTTTAATAGTACAAAATAATTGAAAAACAGTCATATTAGGTGGTCGGAACAAATAGTATTTTTTATCTTGTTGCATGTTGTCGTTATTGAAATAAGTATATAGGTGAATATCTCAAATAATTTATAGAAGTCATACATAACAAATTTTTGTTTTAAAAATTAATAAAGCGGAATATTGCCCATGTTTATTGCTATTACTTTTTTAGAGAATGACATTGATTTAGAGGCTTTCATCTTATTGGAGGCAGAACATATCAAAGAATTTATTGGTATAGTGGGACCTCGACTTAAATTTTTAAAAAAATTAAAAGATTATAAGGAAAAACTTTCAAATCAGGTAAAAGATGCACTTCGAGATGCATGAATAAGACTATAGATTGTTAATACATCTATCTTATTTATCTTTTAGGAAGAAGTAGACAGCAATAACACGTCATTTAATACGTCAACCGCATCTACAGTAACAATTAATTCTGATGAGGGTGCACATCAGGACTTTGTTGATGCACTAGGTTTATCACCTTCCCATAATTTATATTTAGATCCTGTCACTGGACAGCGCATTGTGCATACTGTAGAAGAATCTGCTCAATTGGAAAATATTAATAATGGTATTTAAAAAAATACATTTTCGTTTATTTAAATTTCTAATTTTAAATTTATTATTCATGCATGCAGTTTCAGCACCATGGCAAATTAAGCCTGAAAAGCAGATAGATAAAAAATGCGATGTTTCCCCTCTCGCAGTTAACAATCAAAGTACCCCATCAGCAACGATTACTTTTAAAGACATTCGAAGAGAGGTAATTACTTGTTTTATTTTTGTATGTTATGTGTTTTGTTTCAAATGCATTATTAATTATTTTCAGGAATTTGAAAAATTCTTAAAATCAAGCAGTGAATGGCCAATTATTCAAAAAAAGTCTACTGATTTTGATGAATATACTAGAGGTAAAATTGGTAAAGTGGGTTTAGACTTTTTATTAACAAGATATCCTCCCAAAAAGTAATAATGTTTTTGTATACTTAAAGTATGGCATTATAACAGTTGATACTTTTAGAATTCCGCACAAGGCTTTTGCAGAGTTGTCGGAAGTAATATCTGAAATATTTCCAAAAGAAAGTGCAGCGATATATTTCACCCCTTACAAACCGGAAACAGAATCGTCTCCTTCCGTATTGGCTGGCGGAAAACTCTTTTCCAAATATAATAACTACAAAAGACTGATCAATCAAATTGAATGTGGTCCAAAGCTTAAAAAAGTGAAAGGAAGTTAGAAAGAAGGTTAGTATAACTAATCAGCTGAATCCCACAAATAAATTGTATAAAAATGTCTGTTGTAGAATTAATTGATTCTCCCTCAAATGACGTGGAAGTGGCTACTGAATTCTTAAAGCATAACATTGGACCTGAGAACGAAATTACGATTTATTGGGACGCAACATTTCAATCGAGAAGGAATTCTTTACAAAAAACTGATATTCATTCATATTTTACTACATATCCGGCTCTTCAACAACCATTTGGTTATAATTCACTTCTACAAGATTACGAAAAACTTCATCCAAAATCAATTAATGAAATCTACAGCACCTGGTCAAAACTTTCTCAGGCAATTTTAATTTTAGCAAAAAAGAAAAACATTATTAATGAGGAGTATTATAACACCTGCAATAAAGGTACAAAAATATATTTTATGTTGTGGTTTTGAATTAAAGTGTAAATTATAGAAATTGCTGCGATCAAATATCTACCAGCCTTATTGTCTACTTCAACTGTTCGCCATGGTAGAAAGAATTGGAGGCCATCGAAGGCAGAAAGGCAGGAGAGTTTTTTGCTGCAGTTAAATGTAAGTTTGTAGTTTGTTCTTATTTTTACAATTCAAATAATTATATCAATTCAAATTGTTATTAGAATGTTGGCCTTTTGCATGAAACAATTGAACGCAGAAAGGCTACTCTACTAAGCAAGAAGGAAACATTGCAACCGTTTATGGTTCTTATAGAAGAAAATACAAGTCAAGTGTCGTATGTAGTAATTAATAACAGTTTATATTTAATAGAAACACCTTTGAAAGCACTTGACGTGTGTTTTAAAACATTTTTTGCCTTAGACTGTAAATATCCAGTGGAGTGTCAGCAGGTGTGGACATTTATTGAAAGTTTTGTTTATAACTTGAAGGTAGAAAAGCGATATGCTGGCTTAAATGTCATTACCAATGAAATTAACAACATTTTACAAGAAATGCAGTAATAGATACTTGCAGCTGTTTTTGTTAATTTGTAATTTGTCATATATTTTTTACAAAAGTAGAAATATTTTTTGTTTGCAAAAATTATAACACAATAGGCTTTCACGAACATTTTTGTGCATATGAACTGGAAGAGACTCTACAATTATCTATAACTAACCATTCTGAATTACCAAATTATTATCCACAACTAATGATTAATAGAGAAAAATTACTTGTTAGCACTAAAAGTTATGTTTAATTTATATCTGGTATCTGAAAACTATATAAAAATAAATGTGTTATTTCTTATCGTTTAGCGTATAGCTGTAGATGTTATGTTGTTTTTAATGTTTTTACATTTATTTTTTGAATAAAATGTATTTTCATACCTTATATATTTTGCTTAATTTTAGTATAAAAATCATTTAATTTAACTATGTTACATGCTTAAATTTTTAAGCATCTTCATAATATTTCTTAATATACTGTGTGCTACCAGTAACCATAAAATATGTTTATTTTAAATATATTACATTGCAAGCTCTAGTAGCGCCTGGTCAGTTCTAAATATAAAATTGTGTTACGCGCTACCATAAATTTATTCTAGTTGCAGCAAGTGTTTATACTTCCACTAGATATGTAACATATTTTAAAATTAAACATATCCACATTCTAACACTTGCAATGTATTTTTAGCAAAACGGGTATGCTTAGCTTAGCAATATTTGTTGCTGTCCATATATGTAACATAAAATATGTTTAGCCTTAATATTTTTTTATTAAATTTTAGTATATATTTTTCTCAGTGTAGGATGGCGTATTGTACTAAATGTTCCTCGTATATTTGAAATTAAAATGACCTAACATCTTGTATTCTTACTTATAAAAGTTGCAATTATGTCTAAAATTGTGTTAAGTAAGGGAATCAAATGATATTTATTTATTTATTTATTCTGATGCCATCTACAGAAAACAAAAATTCCAATTACAGGTGGCAACCCATTACAATAAAATCAAATCAAATCAAATGTGTGCATGACAACAATAACAAAAAGAGAAAGGAAAAAAAATAAAAGAAAAATTTGACATTGTACTCTTATTAATTAATAAATAATATATTCTGATAACATAATTTAATAGAAATAATACTATAATTGTGATGATAATAATAATGACAATAACATTGTACTCGTTTTAATTAATAATTGACATGTTCGAGTAGCAGAATTTAAAAAAAGAAATGTAGGTTTTATGCAACATGGATTTTTATCTGAGAAAAAGAATTATGTTATATATTGTCTTAGTGAAGTCTATGAAGGCAGGCGTTTTTAAATTGTTTGGATGTCAATGAAAAAATATTTATAATTTATAACTCTTGTTTAGCAGAATAATAATTAAGAACAACATATGAGTATGGAATGCCGTTTCAATTTTTAGTGGAATCGAATTGCAACAAAATAAAATTATATGTTAACATGTTTTAAAAATATTTTAGAAATATTCATTTATTATAAATATCTTGAAGAATTAGAGTTTCGCACTGCAAATATATTTGAATTAAAAAGTATCCAAGATAATTTTAATTATTTAAAAATATCTCTGAGATATTTTTAATTGTTTAAAAATATCTGAGATGAATTTAAGATATCATAGATATTTTTAATTAAATTTATTTTCCCAATATCTTAGATATTAAGAAATGATTCTACGTCGAAATAAAACAATTGTTGAATATCCAAGATATTTGGAAATTATCGCCATCTATAATGTTTGTACTATAGTCGAAATACGCCTGGCAACGTTGCGACTTGCGTGGTTATGTTATAACCTCATTTAATTAATGCACTGATGTATGTCTTACCCCGCGCAAACAGGATTATTCAGTAATAGAGAATAGACTAATGGTATATATTTTGTGACATTAACTTCAATTTATAACCATCTTGTTTTGCAGGTTATGCGCACTAGCCATGTGTAAACTTAAACAAACCTTTTATTGTTATCAGCGCGCAACGGCCGCGTTCAAGTCTGCAGCTGTTCACTGTTCCCAGATTTAAGATTAAATCTTAGTAGACGTAAAAACTTTATAAATGGCGGTAATTTCCAAATGCCTATCTTAGATATTCAACAATTATTTCTTTACGCCTTAAAATATCTAAGCTGTATTAAAATAGACCAATATTCGAGTATCTATGATATTTTAAAATAGATCAATATTCAAATACCCAAAAAATGTTTTAAATATCTAAGATAATTTAAATTAAAATTGTTTTAAACCACCAAGTATCTTTAAGATAGTCCTAAATAGTTAAATTCGAAATATCGTAAACAAATTTTTATTTAATTTATTGTGAATAAAACAATTCTTAACTTCAACGGTTGAAGTTGAAAATTGTTTTATTTACAGTAAATTAATATAAACTTTAACGAAGTAAAGCTAGAATTTATTAATACATTTTTTATTTATCTATTAACATAATACAGATATTTTTAAAACATTAAAAATGTAAAGAGGTTTTTTAAAGTAAAATATTAATGTCTAAGGTATTTGTAACATAATCGACAGAAATAAATTAGAAATAAATTAGTTGTGAACGTTTAAAACATATTTAACGACATATAACTACTTCTTGACTAATTTTACTAAATACGAAAACATTTCAAGAATATTTTTAATTAATTAGTTACAAATATCCTAAAGCTATTTTTGTATTAAAATTAACTAAACCACCATTGTTAAAATAAAAAATATCTAACATATTGTTAATATGTTGATTTTCAAAATTCCGAATGAAAGTTTTTAACAAAAACAATATCTTTTTAAATTTAAGTAACGTAATTAACACACGTCGACTGTGATATTTGGAAACAAGGGGATTTTAAAATGATTTTAAATTAACTTTATGAAATTTTCAAAAATTATGAATATCGATGATAGTTTTGAATAATTACAAATATCTATAAGATAATTTAAATTAAATACAAATATCTATGAGCTATTTTTAAATTATGCACATTTTTGCTTTTGCAAAAATCGTTGTAGAAGCACTCAAAGCTAGGATAACCCAGAAAACAAAACCAATTGTTTACAATTATTTTGCCAATAAACTGTTTCAGCACGTAGAAGCTAGAAACAAACCGGCTCTGAAAGTTTTAACTAGAAAAGTACTCCCACTTTGCTAGCAACTGTTGAGAATGTATTAAATGTCTTCCTAACAATTTTGGATTTTGAGATTTTGACGGAAATACATGTTGTGGACCCCCAAGTTATTCTTCAAAATGTGTCTGTCTGTAGATACGCTAAAAGTAATCAGATAGTGTTGACAAAAATTACGATTTTAACACAAAAATCCGAAATCAATTTTGGAATATACATAAAAATTACCATAGATTATATTAATTTTCAAAAATCTTTTGCAAAAAAACTGGCCACTAGATTGTTTTATAATTTTGTGGGGTTATAGAGCTAAGGGTGAGGTAACCTATACTTCATTGGACTTGATTGAATAAACGGGGAACGATAAAACATTTCTGTTTACACCAAATTGCTAAGTGGTAATAGATAATGATTCTAAAATACATTTTAAATGATTTTTCCCCTTTGCCCCCATTATTGGCTGTTGCATTTGTACTTAGTTTCTGATGTTTTCTAATTCCCAACAATTTTTCCCTAAAAGTCCAAAATTAAATTTTTTTTTAACAAAATAAAAATATTTTCAGTAAACATAACCAGATTATTCCATATATCTCTCTCTCTGAAGCTTGTGAAAGATAATCCGCAGACCAAAGCATTTAATCTAAAGGCGCTTGATTGAACACACAGATTGTGTAGTCCTTTGTCGCCTGGTGATGTTAGCGTCTGTTTCGGCAGATCTGTTGGTAGCATTGTCTTGCCACGACTACAGCTCGTTTCTGAATTTCGTTTTCAAAACATGAAAGGTAATTTTTTTAAAGTAAATGAAAAAGTTCACGTAAAGTGTCGTCAATTTTTAAAAATAAAAGTTATATTTTAAGTAAATTACCTTCCCGAACCTTTCAGAAACTTAACTATGAAATGCTAAGAAACTTGACGGTGAAGCTTGTTACACGATTTAATTTTTTGAAAAATAATGTTAAGCTAGACTAATCTACATTTTCGCTTCTAGTAATCTATTTAAGAGTTAAAGTCAAAAGTTAAAACCCATCTTAACTAAATATAAATTAAGTTAAACGAATTTGTTCCTTAAATATCTTCTGGCGCACCCAACAAAATTGGGATTAAAAATTTAAATCTCAAAGAACAACATACTTCGGTACCTTTCAGAGTGCACGATTTATAGATGATAATAAAAAAAAGTGATGAATTATTCTGATCTCATTGAGAAAAAAAATCAGAACCGTATACAGCTTCCAGGGCAGGTCATGCAGTGGTACCACCCACTCAGACAGTATGAACAATGGCCAGAGTGCTCGCTACCGTTTGTATTCACCGTCCAGTAATCCAATATTGCATTATCTTTGATCTGCAGCGAGCTCTTTTACATACAGCTTGTGGACTAAATAATTAATTAGGCCTTTGTTGCTCAAAAAATAAATCCAGCACGGTCCCTTTTTAGAGCAGCCTTAACTTGGAAGCTGTAACCCTATTGTGGTGTCAAACTTTTTTTAGGTTTAATTTATTATCTCGAATTTAATTAGATCCCTTTACGTTGTAACTTATTTACACTTTTTGTTGGCTTATACGAATTTGGTACTTGTAATGTCTTGTGACTTATAGCTGTTATATACCTACCGCAACCACAACGTGTTTATTCGAAGACATCTTCCAGTTATTATTAACGTGTGGGATTTGGTGCGAGCCACACACACATATGAGCCTAGATACTGCAGTATTGTCCCTGTGGTTTACGAGGACGGAGGTTATTATTTATCCTCTCATTTCAACCAACGCATTAACTACATTATGTACTTGTAAGTATCCGGGATACTCCATTGTTCTGTTATCTGGTGCTATCTGCACTATCTCACGATGTATCTCACTTGTACTGTGTAGGTATGGAACATCTCTTTATGTAGGAACTTCCTTTTAAATATAAAAAAAAAACTTGTAGGTAATTTTAGAAATATAAAAAAAATAGCTTGAAACTATTTTTAAATGAATTCGAACGCAACACAATCACTGTTTGCAGTACCCACACCCATATGCTTTTAATAGTTACGCGCTATCGTTAAATGAGTCTCTGAATTACTTTTAGCCTACCATTATTTCCAATTAATAACGTACGATTAGTCGTGGATAGTAAAGAAAGTGAAAGTAATTACCATCGAAGGAGCAAGCTAAGTCGGCACCGTATTTTTTAAATAATCTGCATGCTATTGGATTCTATGCTAAATACGGTTCGAAATAAGACCCATTTAATGCATATATGGACAGAACAAGTTGTGCATGGCATTCGCTAATGTGCCAATTGCAATGCGATCAAAAAGTCGAGCATTTTACCCTCCTTAATGGCTGTTAAGGCGCTATTGTGTTGCTGCCGTAACGTTACATATATGCAGTGTCTCGATTGTATTGTGTTGCCCATTTATACAAAGTGATTTGAATTTACACAATGGCGCAGAGGTTCTTCACTGGGAATTCGTGTATTATATACGAGAACAAGCACGATATGTTTATGCTTAAAATACAGAATTTCAGAAAGGTTAGACCGTTGCGGTCTCTCGACAGAATACGGATACTACCCACATAAATCCCTAGATGTTAAAACAGATGGGAAGGTATTAAAAAGGTAATAAACATGATTACCATACATTTATACTAGCTTACAATAATATTTTTATGAAACATTCAAATTCATTATTTCAATTAATATGTTCAGCTTTTAACAAGGAATTGAAAAACAATATTCGTATTTACTTAAATAAATTTTCAAAAAAATGAGCAATTTTTGATTCTGGCAGTATTTGTTTCATTCACTAAACTTTGCAACTATGCAACTTTAAGAGAATTTGAACTCTAAAATGAGCTATTTTCGAATTATTAATACCTGTGTGTTAATAAATTCTACAGAACTTCATCTAGAATAGATAAAAACTAGAGATGACAATACCTGATATTTTAAATACCCAGCTAAACACTTTTAATACCCGGGAATTTCCCGTTATCCAGTAATTACCCATTACCCGATAATTACCTGTTACGCGATAGTTGTCCGCTATCCAATAACTATTCGTTACCGATAATCACCCGCTACACGATAGTTACCTGTTAGTTATCCGTTAAGGGCAAGTTAACTGTTACCCAAAAATTACCCGTTACCCGATAATTACCCGTTACCCGATAATACAACAGGTTTAATGGTTCCTGTAAGCACAACTTAAATTTTAAATTTTATGTTACGCCCTTGCAGGAAAAAATGTTGCTTACCTCTGCACCAATTATGAATTATTATTGGTTTTACTAATTTAATTTAAATATCAATTACACTTTTTAACGGGTATATTGAGTATAAAGTCGTGTTAATTATTCAGTATCATTATTAGATAACGGGTATTTAAGAAGTAACCGGTAGTTTTTGGGTAATTATCGGGTAACGTGTTAAAATTGAGCAACGGGTTATTATCGGGCAACGGGTTATAATAGGGTAACTGGTTATATTCAGGTTACGGGATATAATAAGGTAACGGGTAATAATCGAGTAACGGGTTATAATCGGGCAACGGGTTCTAATCGGCTAACGGGTTATTATATGTTAACGGATTATAATCGAGTAACGGGTTATAATTAGTCAAGGGGTTATATTTGGGTAACGGGTTATATAGGGCAACGGGTTATAACCGGGCAACAGGTCATAATTGGGTAACAGGCCACAATCAGGTAACGGGTTATAATCGGGTAGCGGGTCATAATCGGGTAACAGGTTATAATCGGGTAAGAGGTAATTGATTATTCTACCCGAGTAGGACATTATCGGGTTCTATCCGTTTACCTATCGTCATGCCTAATAAAAACCAAGAGAATATCACCAGTTATCATGAAAACCATTACTACATTAGCTAGGTATGATATGTTATTTACAGGGAAAGTATTTACCCCCGTGGAAATTCCACAAATCCTTTAGTAGTTAACCCCATTAAGTGCTTTGCATTAAATGCGTCAGTTCACTAAGTCGATGTACTTAAAAACCTGCATGAAAAGAATAGTACGCTTATCTGGAGACCGGTTAACCGATTGTCAATCCGATCAATGGAAATCGCATCCGTGTTCATCATTCGCCCCCCTTCCGTAAGTCATGAGCCACATGGAGATGTGGTAAATGGGCATCCCTACATGTAGTATATACAAGTAGTTAAACAGGTCGAAATATCTCATCCGGCCGAACTAATCAGGATCTAAGCATGCAGTTATTTGTCACGACGGGCGTTGATCAACGATCAATTGGACCCAATAACAACAACAGCAAACTAAAAGAACAATCAACAGGGACGTTCTAAGGTAGTGGCGTACACGGTGCGTGCCGTAGGCCTCCACGCGAAAAAAAATATTTTTTCTTGTTCATGGTAAATTGCAAACGGATTACCGAAACTAGAAATACTGCTTGCGACACCGATGCAATTCGGCGGAAGAACAAGGCTCCATCACCATCAACCAATTACTAGCAGAACCAGTGAGCTACCCCCCCTCCCCAAATTGTTTAGGTATAGTCTCGGAAATGAGAGCTGCCCCCGGAATAAAAATCTGGCGAAAAACCTGAAAAAGGCCTGAAAAAAAAACAAAAAAAGACAATGAAAAACAGACCCGGAAAACATTAAGAAAGAAAACCCTCGTAAAATCTGCATGAAGAAAGTTAGTTAAACCGTTAAACTTAACACGTTTCCTCATTTCCAGGGGAGTGCCCTTTTTAAGTAATATTCTGGGGCTATGATAAGATTTCTTTTGGGGATGTTTTTCATTAAGATTTTACGAAAGTTTTTCTTTCTTCAATTTTTTTACGGAGCTGTTTTTCCGGACTTTTCTTCGTTTTTTTCGGGGCTGTTATTCCGGGTTTTGTTCCGATTTTTTACACGGATTTTATTTTCGGGAGCAACTCTTATTCAGACTAAATCGGCTGAGAACACATTCAAATCGGCTAACGCCGGGTATGAAGGTACCAAAAAACATCGAGAGCGTAGCTCACGGATTCTGCTAATTTGTATATATTTCTCAAATGAAATCCACCCTTATTCATCTAAATCGAACTAGGAGAAAATTTGATATCATTTTCAGGGAAAGCTCTTTCTTATATATACAGTGATCCAGTTTAATTTATAGAGTATTTTATTTAATTACGTGTATTCAAATATAAAAATTGGTTTTTTTCTGTGCATTATGTGCATGTAAAGTGCATATTTTGGCTTTTCAAGTGCGCATATTTGAGCTTTATTGCATATAAATCCGGCCCTTAGTTTTTACAACGAAAAAAAAAAGCTTTTGTTCAGTTGAAAACAGGAGCTTTATATTATCTACCACAGTATTTTCAAGCTCTACATGAAGGTTCGAAAATTTGTTGGTCAATCAAGTTCGTCCATCAAGAACAACGTTTACGAAATTGGTATAATTTACTGAGTTACCGAATAAATGACCCAATGACTCTAAAACACATATTATCAGACAATAAATAAACCACGCACCTCTAACTGGCTATTTCGTTATTTATGTTCGTTCCATACATTTTTCGTTGTTGTGCTTTGTATTTTTGATTACCACTCCTTAACCTCGTCCTTCCATTTACAAAATGTTTTCTTTTAGCATATGTATATTATTTGAATAAAATTCGAACCAAATACTAATTTACTGTGTACATATCAAAATAACAATAACGTTATGATTAAAAAAATCAATTCCTTACAAAATTAACGAGCGGGCATTTTTGCTCAAATAATAGAAAGGTGTGTTGGGTTCACCTTTCAGGTTGCACATGTTTAATTTATTTATCGGACTAAAACTACAATGTGCCTCGTGATAATGGTACGATCCGGAAATGGTCTCTCCCATTTTCACAGTTTACAATCGATCTTTTCATCTACCTTTCAATTGTGCGGTATCTTCTATTGTAGACAGGCATGCATATGGGTGGGTGGGCGTAAGTACCGCGGAACATGTGTATGTAACGTAAAATACTAATAATTATAAGGCTTAAATGTCATTATGTTGTTGTATCCTGGTTCTACAAAGAGCAAGTACCGCAACTCATTTTTTCAGTATAAACTATTCAATGATAACGACCTTAATGCCACGATCTAAGCTCCAAGAAAGCTTAGCGAATTTATGATGCAATTTATTGTGCCATGAAACGCCAGCACACATATAAAAATAACAGGCATCTATTCTTTTATTTTCTGTTATTTTTATTTTTAGTTAAGTCTAGACGTTTGTGTTGAGGGAAAGTTAGTTACCTTTTGCACAACACAACAATCGTGTTATTTGATCAAACAATAAGAGATAACAATTAGTTGCAAGAAGTCTTTTACTTACCTGTTCACGAAAACGTACCAATTTTAATTTTCATAGAATAAACTTTCATTAAACATTTCACTGTTACATCAGTTTTGAAGTTCAACGTTCTCGGACGTGTTTCTAATTGTTTTTGTGACATGAATACAGCATTACAATGGAAACGATACGGAAACGAATGCGTAATATCGGTATTAAAAATTCAAGCAATAAAGTTGTGTTTAAAATGTATCAGGCGCGTATTATTACAGCAATAAAAAACGAAGTATGGAAAACCGAATGAATAAACTTTATAAAACAATTTTTAACCTCCAAGATACGCCTACGAATACAAAATAAAAAGTCAACTAAACCAATAAGTCAAATCAAAGTTAATTTTTCAACTTTTTTTTGGTAGTAGATTGAGATTAAAAAACACCAGAAACAAAAAAATAACACCAGAAACAAAAAAATAAATTTGCCAGCAAAAAATCGGAGGAAGGAGAAGGCACCCGTGGACTACGCCCTACATTTTTTCTAACTTCTTTTAAAAAAATTGATATCAAAGCTGTTTCGAGATGTAATACATGTACAGATTTTGAAAAAAGTTCTTTAATTTGAATCATGTTTTTACCTAAAATGCCTATTGAAAGAATTTTTGAATTATTTTGTCTTTTTTTAAGGTTTTTATAGCTACAATTTAGGTTGTCACGCCTATTTTTTCGTTTTATGCCTATTTTGGTACTATTTTCAGTAATTTTTACATCAAAGTAAAAAATCACATTCGCCACCATCTGCATAAGAATGAACTAAATTTTTGCATATAAACCCGTGTTCTCGATCTGGGTAAATAGCTTTGAAATTGAAAGATCGTTTTCACTCTACAAAAATATATTAAGTCACACAATAGTCACAGCTTGACCTCAGACAATATTGAGACACTCATTGTTTACTTTAGCAACAGCAAACATTAATATAATAACGAACTGTTGGCACTGCAGCCATTTCCTTTTTATTATACTTTTGAGTTGCTTTTAGTTTTTCTTATTTACATACACTTTTGTGACTATCTTACCTCATTTTGCCTAAAATTAAAATATAGCTTTTGGTTCCTAAAATGGTGTTTTTGTTCTACCTTTTTGCTTTCCCATTTTTAATAATTATAGTGCCTAAAAATCCCAGCCCTAGTTATAAATAATGAGTTAATAAAATTTTAATAATTTTCTCTGTGCAGTGCTTTTATTAGTATTATATTAATGTTTGTTATTAAAATAAATTATATCAAATTGTGTAATATTTTATATTCGCCTCACGAATACCTTGAAAAAAAAAATTAATTAAAAGGGGTATGCGAAAGGTCCTCAATTTGTGCCCCTCCGAAGCGACGCTACTGTGCGATATTCTGAAGGCATACGTAAATGCAGAACTTAATATTTGTAACTAACTAACTAATCGCCTTTATTATTTTGAAGTCAAATTTCGACTAAGTATAAGTTTAGGGTCGCTAAAAGACAAGGTATGGTGGAAAGCAAACCATTAAATAAACAAATTATATAAACATATTTGAACAATTATTAAGCAAAGCTTATTATACAGCATAAATAATTATTTACTGCGAGTATAGAGTTAAGTTACTGCAATATATTGTTCTGTGATGCAGGCTGTGCTGTGTGTATTATGTATGATTTGAGATTTTAAATCTGGTATTAAATCAAGTAGAGTGCCAGGGTATAATGTGTCCATCTTAAACATCGGGTTGCAAATTAAAGCAGTCACAGCGCTTCGGGCCGCAATCATCAGACCGTAGCTTGTAAACACAATTTTCTAGTATGCGCTGAAAAGTGTCTTAGTCGGCTGTACAGTAGTACATACGAATACGTGCCTTATATATTTGACGCGTTTAAATGCGGCTGCTAGTAGCGGGGGTCCAACGACAATAAAGGTTGAGACAGGTGGAAGGGTTCTTGGTATAATATACAGATAGATTTCTATTCCACTATTGGTGATGAGCGACATAGGTTAAAAAAATTGTTTTACCGTGATTCGTTTATTAAATACAAAAACAGGATTTTTATTCTCAAATATTCATGGATGGCGAGAAGCGAAATTATAGCGACATTTTCATTGTTTTATGTATTCACTTTATTTATACTTTAAAGCATCAAGAAGTATAAAGAAATCATGTGGTCGGTTTTTGTAAATAATTTTTTTACTTAACCGTTTCCTGGTTTCGAGAAACCTCGTATATATTGGCAGCTTTTGCAACTTGTTTTTGAGTAATTCGACGTTAAAAAACAAAATTTTCAAAAAAATCGTACTGGCAGCAAGTTCAAATCAAATATTAATTAAAAAAATCACGTCTATCTCCCGCATTTTAAGTTGTATTAAAATCGGAGCAGTTGTTTGGGCGATATGAGTGAATTACCAGCAAACGAACGAAAGCAGTTCCAATGTCATTATAGCTGTGGCATGGTCAGCCGCATACCTAATCGTACTGTTATAACCGATTTTTTTTATACAAAATAATCTATTCTTCGTATTTTTCTTATTAAAGAAAACCAGAAACCAAAGATAAAATTCCTACGCCAAAAATTAATCCCCCTAAATATTTATTCATGTAAAAATTAAGTTGTAAATCTTATTCTACTATCACCGATGATTGATAAGCAATTTAGATTCAACGAACGCATTTTATCGGTCCTTTTTATTGAATAAAGGTGTTTGACTAGCAAAATTGTAGCTAATTCCTAAGTCCACGAGCCTACAAAATAAAAAAAACTGCCCAGTTTTTGGGGTAATGTTTTTGCAAATTATCTAATGTTAAAAAATATTTTTGCATAGTAGCATTGTGTCTATGTAGGGCTAATATGATAAGAAATTTGAACCCGGTCAACTCGCTTTTGAGTAATGAAGCGTTAAAATCAAAATTTTTAAAAATTCGTAGCAACTGCCATTTTAAAGCAATAAAGTTTCGAAGTAGCGTTCTATGGGATTTCGTATTCAGATTTACAAACTTCTGAAAAAATATGTCTAACTTCCGCTTCCGCTTGCGGATTTTTTTATACGATTATTTTTCCGATTTTGAAATTTTGGAAATAATCCCTCCGGCCCTCTCCCATTCCAAAGCTCGTCTAAATATGCCCAGCCGTTCAGGAGACATGAGGCGCACCCACCCGCACACAGATGTAGAGGTCCAGTCCAAAACGCGTATTTCCGCAAAAATGTGGAAATCGAAAATTCCTGTACTGAAAGTATAGAAAAGTAAAAATTAAAAAAATGTAAACGATTTCATTTTCGGTCGGCGTACAAAAATATTAGATGGTATTTTGGATATATAAACCCGCTTAGGTGAAGTACATTGACCTAATTAAGACTTCAAAATTGCCGTAACATGTTTATGATACCTTCGTGATAGAATTCGAAACAGAAATACATAATGCGATAAAACATGGAATTTTAAATTATTTGCGTTTAAAATAACCCAAGCGGAACATAAAAAATGTATACTGCGTATATTAGGTAATAACTTTACTCATAATTACGGCTCCATTCTAGTTGCTTAAGAATTTTATTTAAAAATTTTAACCCTAACATGGTTGAAAATCACACGATCCAACGGGTTGGGTCTGTGAGACCTCAAATTTTGAATATTTTTTGTTGGTAAATTTCCATTTTTTCGAAATTTTTTAATTTGCTACTTGCATTAATTTGTTTAACACATGATTATAAAAAAAATTTGAGAAAAAAGAACAGACATTGAATTCGTCATTTATTATCGAAAACAGTACATTTTACAGTTTTCACTAAGAAAACTTAAAAAAAATAGTTTAGGTAAATAAATATTAGAAAACTATACTAACGTGTAAAATACAATAATGAATTAAAAAGAAAAACAAGACAATATGTTGAGGATAATTTTGATGCACAAAACCCGTATTTTTCCAAAACGATAAAAACTAAAAATATAAAAACTAGGTGACAACATTTCTGCGTTAGCGTTAGGAAGGTACTGAGGAGCCCAATTATTTACAAATAACAATAAAATAAATATTAAAAAAATAAAATTCTGCTGGGTCTCTGAGACCCAACCTGTTGGATGGAGGGTTAAGTACTTAAGACTTCACTAGTTAGAGTTACGTAAATGCTGGTTTATGTCTATTAAATTTTCTTTCTTCTGCTTTCCTTATTTTCCTAACAACGTAACCAACATAAGGCCACCTTGGATACCAAATTACTCCTTGCTACTAAACCCTAAACTATCAGTCCAAAACACATTAAATACAGTAATGAATAGGTGGGTTAAAGATTAAACCTTTTACATGACTTTAGTTTAACCTTTTAAGTTTATTTTAAGTGGTTCCTATTCTGAAGGATGGAAGATGAGATCAACCAGCTAATGACCAATAGCAAAATCGCATTTTGTTCTCATTTTGAACCAATGATTGATGTTAATTATTGAGTGAAGGACTTTTAATTTAATTCTTTTTTGCTACTAACAATGGAACCCCTTCCATTATGTTCAGGTAGTTCGGACTATTACAAAATATAAATTCTCGGCTTATTTCGCTGATACTTTAAAAGATATTTAATTCGATACGATTTTAATAATTTGGCCAAAATAAACAAAACAAATAAAATATTAATATGAATTTGCATTTTCTTGAATATAATTATAATTACATATCAATTTATTAGTTTTTGTCTGCTAAACAACAAACTTTTTGTTTGTAACATTTTATGTTTTTTTAATTAGAATCAAAAGGTACAGGGTTGATCATAAGAAAGCGATTCAGTGAATAGCATCTTGTTCCTAACCACATAATAACTAATTTATTCTGAATATGAGATAACCAAAATAAAAAAAAAACTGTTGGGGGATATAAACTGAAGCCCCCAGCAATAAACCTTTTCTCTTCTGCGAAACAAACACAATTTTTTAATGTTTGTTGAAAACAATAAATTGCTTAGGATTAAAAAAAAATCCAAGAAAAACAGAGTCAATACAGCAGATTCGCAGTCAAAAATTTGGCTGCGAAAGGAAACATTTACCCGCCCCTAAATATTGCTGTACCTCAAACACACTTATAATTGTGCAGCTTGTTCTACTATCACTCAGGAGCAATTTAGCTTATTGTCAGCGACGGTGTCAGGGTTTCTTATTTTCCCGGCTGAAGAGGAGATGACTCCTACAGCAGCCACTGTGACATAAATAACATAGGTTTTCTTATCTTTCTTAGGACTAATTATGTTTTTTATTTTACAGGTTCGACGTTGAAGTACTTGAAGTACTACTAGGGTTTCTTAGATAAGAGGCACAATTCGGCACAATATTTTTGGGGTTGAGCACAGGCACTTTGATATCAAAGAAATGAGTACATATTTAGGTAGGCAGTTTTTTGAAAGGAAAACAGTGAAAACAGCCAACAACTGTACAAAACTATAAAAAATAATTTTAATGTAAGAAAAAAAATTTATTTTAATAATAATTTGCGACGATGCTTTTGTGCAAATTCATTTATTCTTCGGCTGTTTAATAAAAAAAATTCAGTAAAAAAACAATAGTTTTTTGAAAATGTTAGTGCTGAATAGTTAGCACTTTTGCGACTGCGATTAAAATTATTAAAACGATAATCATACGACTGCGATTATTTTTCTGAATAAAACAAGAAAGACGGTGATATTTCATTATACAGACGAAAAATAATGTATTATCGCCAATAAAAGGCTAGGAAAAAGTCAAAAACGTTAAAGTTTTGTCAGTTTCTTAAAAATAAAGTGTAAACATTAAAATCAATAAAAGTTTTAAATTCTGTCGCATAGTTAGTCACCTGTCTTCTTTGTAAAACGTTTTCAAACTTCACTTGCACCTTTATGCTTCACAGAAATTTTAAAAGTAGTAATTGCAATAAGACTATATAATCGTAAAAATAATCGGCGATTACGATTATTCGGGGATTGTCCAATAATCGGCGATGACGAATAATCTTAATCGTAATAGTTTTTATTAATAGAAAATTTTCAGAACTGTTGAAAATATTTTTACTTTCCAGTTTTCATTCGTAAAAAACTTTTCTTAAACGGTAGGAACATTGTGTTCTCTTACGGATTAATACATCAAATTTCAGCTCGATCTGTCAACTCGTTTTTTAGTAACAACACATTAAACGCAAAACTTGAAAACTGAATGCAACCGTTTTAAAACTAGAAGATTCGGGAAAAAATTATTGTATTTACACTAAAGCATTTTAGCACATTCCGTTTAAAAATTCACTAAATTCAATTACTGAAAAGAAGTCTACAAAAAAGCATGTCTAATTGCCACTTTCGGTTTCACATGTTTTCAAAGTTTATTTGTTTGTGAATTTTGATAATGAATACATTAACAGGGTGAATCAAAAATAAACGGCACACTTTTAAGGGCGTGTTCTTTTCATGAAAATAAGAGGAAAAGTTAATATTAACATGGATACGCAAATGCTTCGTTATTGAAACACTTGAAAATTGTAAAAAAATAATGTTTTTTTTAATAATTTGGAAATGATTGCGAATTAAATTTTAAAAATGTATATTCATGTGGCATAAGTGGACTATAGCAATTAGTTTTTTCTTCTCCAGAGGCGTAGTTCCATCCTACGTGGATATTTATTTAGAAGAAAACAATGGTACGCCACTGGGTTTATTAGATTTTGTTACAATTTTCAAAATGCCCAACTAATTTATGATTGAAAGGGTCTCTTTAAGTTTTTTCCTATCATTAACCGTTTCCGTGAAAAACACATGCCGAAGGTGAAAAACATGACTAAAAATTTCAAAATGGTCAACTAATTTATGATCTGAAATACCTTTTACGTTTTTTTTTCTATAATGAGCTGATTGCATATAAAACATACTTAAAAGAATAAAAACATTCCTCGATTAGTTTGACGTTTTAGTCATGTTTTTCATCTTCGAAGTGTTTTACACGAAAACGGTTAATGCTAGGGAAAAACTCAAGAGATCTTTTAATCATCAATTAGTTGGACACTTCGAAAATTGTATCAAGAAACCAGTGGCGTACCATCGTTTTCTTCCTTAAATATCCACATACACATCTGTAGCTGCTCCGCTCGAGAAGAAAAAACTGACTGCTATGGTCCACTTACCCCACATGAACGTACATACGTAATGCGTAATTTTTAAAATTTAAATATTAATCACTTCCTAATAATTTCATCATTATTTTTTTACGTTTTCATATCTCGATAACGAAGCATCTGCAGGCCCATGTTAATATTACCTTTTCCTCTTATTTTTCTGAGAGAAACACGCCCTTAAAAAGATGTCGTTTTTTTAAATTACCCTGTATATATACCACTAGATTTAAAAAAAAAATTTCCTTTGACTACACCACTTTTTTTACATTTTAGCGCAATTTTTATTCAACTAATTGCTTGTAGCAAAAAGGAAACGCTAGTTTTGAAATTTCACCCAGAAAAAGACAATAAAAGCAATTATTGTGTTAATAAATTTTGCTATTCGCGCATCACAAATAGAGAAACTCCTTTCCCTAAATAAAATACTTAAAAATTGCGTGTCACAATTACATATGTACTGCAACAAAGCATAAGAAAAGTACACATTTGTTATCAGTTTTTCTCATAAAGTTGTATAAGCGGTGATTGTAGCAGTGCACTTAAATCGTCTGATTTTGGACACGATTTAGATAATCATTGCGTCACTCTAATATTCTAGCAAATTGATTATTAGCAAAATAAATTAATTTGTTAGTTCCTAGCCGCGTGGGCGGGCCAATATTTTCTTGGGCGAGACAGGCCCAGTTGGAGCACCCGTAGTTAAGTGCCTGAGCAGCAGACTTTAAGCAAACTTTAAACAATTATTACAAACAAAAATACTATACTGATGCGGTAAATGACCAAATAATTAAAAACACTTTTGCTACTACTACAGAGAAAAATATGCATTTGATAAACAAGAATATACAAACTATATATAAACATGAACTTACACCTTAATTTTTTTTCAAATTTCCAAGAGTATTTTTGTATCAACGTTTTACGCGCCGACATTGATAATAGATCGCACTTCAAAGCCGCGAGCATGATCAGCTGCACGCTATTCTGTAGCAAATCGAACTATCCTTTTTGGGTGGAAAATAGAATTTCTATTTTCGAGAAAAACAATAATTGGGATTAAACGAGAGAGAGAAAATCAATTCCCTCCCCTAAGTATTTCCGCACATAAAATTAAATTGTGAATCTTATTCTATCATTAGTGAGAAATTTAGTTGCAACGGATAATTATTTATTAAGTTCGACCTTTACTTCGGTAAAGTTAATTTTAAAATGACAATTTACTAAAATCAGGCATCTACAAATTAAGAAAAGATTTGGTTTCAATTATGGCGTTTCTGTGTTTTGTGCTTAGAGGCCGGTGCGATCGCAGATACCTGCTTAGCAGGTTCCGATCGCAACTTTGCCGGTTTGTTGCTTTGCAACTTTTTCTCGCCGCACATAATAGAGGGCGTTATTAGTTTAATTCCCCGTTAGTTTTATCTACAAATTAAATTGCTCGCACTGTAATTCGGTTTATATAGGACAAACGATTAGAAATTTTGATATTAAGTACAAGGAACACGTACGTTGTTACAAGTATAAAAACCGCCATAAATCCAATTACGCTTAACACTTAGAACACAAAAAGCAATAGAGTGGCTTGTTTTTTATATGCCAACTTAGCAACGCGATTATGAGTAATAAGACGTTAAAATCAAATATTACAAATTATCGCAGGGATTGCCATTATGAAGCTAGAAAGTTCTGGAAAATAGCGTTGTATTTGTCCAAAAGTCTACTATTAGATTCCGCTTAAATTTCACAAAATTTTGTTTCTGAAAAAATGACACAAAAATAATCTAATTTCTGCTTTTGGTTTCGGTTTTTCTGAAACGCTTATTTTATCGATGCATTTTTGATACAATCGCTTTCAAAAAACAACAACTTTTTGAAAAACTGCTAAGTTTGTCCTGTAAAGGGGGATTCTATGTCCCCCATAGCGAGCCTCGCCACAACAATTTCTGTAATTCGAGAATTCCAATTTCTTATATTTTCTGCGAGTACAAGCTTAAAAATCGATAATATTAGAAAAATTCATCTTTTTTCAAAACTGCAATGAACGTCTTGTTCGGACGGTTCTCCCCACGTCCCCCATGGCGAGATTCACGAGAACAGTTTCAACAATTTGAGAAAAATGTTTTAATCAAGTTCTAATGTAACTTCAGCTAAATCCGAGTATTTCAAAATATTTCCTAAATTTTCCGAGATTGTGTACGAGTACTGCCGACCGTGACAGACTCACCGTATGCAATCTTATTCTACTATCACAGATGAGCAATTCAACGAGACTATTTTAGTGTTCCGGGTTTATTAAATAAAAGTATTAATTTCCAAACAATTGTGGCCCATGCCGAGCTCCATACTTTTATGAAGTTTAAAACAAAATAAGTATTGAGCAATAATTTAATTATTTGATAATTTTCAGATTCTTTGCAATTTTTTCACTTCACAAACATTTCCGTACACAGTAACAACATTCGATCCCTCTAGGCTTATTACGATTCCACATTTCATCAATCTGATAACTCATATTTTAAAGTACCGAAGCGGTAAAGTCAAAATTTTCAAAAAATCATATCGACCGCCATTTTGATGTTAGAAAGTTTGGGCAAATATTTTTGGATTTGCCTGAAGGTCTTCTGTCAGATTCCCCTGAGATTTAGAACAATTCTGTTATGAAACGTACACATTTCAAATTTGATTAAGACCGGGCCATCCGTTCGGGTGATATGTGGGAACGACGGACTCTTTCGGCTACGGACAGACATTTTTGAGTTCTGTCAAAAATTCAATAAATACTTTCTTATTCCAAAAGTAATAGGAGAGTAAAAATTAGTGCTTTGTCTTAAAAGTTTGGCTAAATATTAGTGTTGTATAACGTTAGATGAGATATTTTTTTAAATTTTTAATACAAAAAATTCAAAGAACATTTGTATGACGTCTGATAATTAAGTTAGTACCTAGTCAAAAAGAATTGCGGTGGTAGGAGTTCATAGACGGTCAAACAGGCATCGCGATTATTTTGAAAGCAAAATGCTGTTATTATTTTCCAAAATATACGTGCTGCCTTGTTAAATATTTCCATTTCATAAGCTACGCTATTTACTAACTTGATACGAATTTTTTTAGCCCCGAATATATGTAATAACCGTGTATTTTCAGATATTTCCGGAATAAATGTTTTGTTTCGCGAAAACAACGCACAGAAAGAAGTGAAAAATGTGGGAAAAGCGTTCGTTTGAATAAAATTTGTCTGTTAATCCATAATCACCCTAAATGATAAAAATGCAACTGCATTTCATGATTTAACTTTGGAAACATGGAAGAGGTGCTCGGTTGCACCGAAACAATAAAATTCCATATAAACAAATAATCTAAAACTTACCATAAACGCTAAAGGGCGTGAGAGTAATAAAACCCACAAGAACCGGCAGTAAATCCACAATTAGAGCCATTTCGTTTCACTAAATTATAATATCATATCACAACACTGCCAAAATGACACACTATTTCACTGTAAACGACGGCATATTTACACAAAACTATTGTTGATTGTCAGGAAATCCACTATCGCAATGCTAATGAACGAGTTCTCACGCCAACCTATTATACGGGCGGCAGTTCTTTGTAATTCACGTGCGCCTATCAAAAGGTCTCTTACGTTTGGCGTTAAAAGAATGCCATAATCCTTATCAGCGCTCGCGTTTAGCAGAAATCCGATACAATTGTACTGAGCGATTAATGAAAGATGTCCAATTTCAAAACAAACTAATCGGTTTCAAAATATTTGCTAAAAATCCTCATTTTTTTTTTAAATATTTCAGTAAAACTCAACTAAGGCATTGCTTTGGGTGACGCAGTGAGCAAAACGTTGTTGTTAATTAATTTCATAATTTAAAAAGTTTGTAAGAAAACAGTACTTAAATAGTGCGTGTTTTGAAAGGCACGAGCGATACAAACTCCTCGTACGACCGTCAGCGCACAACTAAACCAGGCGCCAAACAAAACGGGGCCTTCCAAGTTATCCTGCCTACACCGCATGCCTGTGGGCCGATTCAAATAAAAAATTGTAACTCGTTTCTGATTTATTTATATTTATTGCAGAGGGATACCTTTATTTAATTACAATGCAGGAGGCGTTCACGAGTAGATAATTATATTAATTATGCTTTGTGAATTGTAAAATTTCAATGCAGGGTAATGCTACCACCGTATAATGAACTCAATAGCTACATAGTTTTTCTTATGATGGTGATGCGAGCTTTATCAGATTAATAATAATTGGGATTGATGAATAATTAATATTAGCCTAAGGTTTGTAATTAATACATTGTAATTGGAACTTTAGAAAAAGTTTCAAAGTTATTGTAAACAACACATCAATATCACCTGCTGTTAAAACTAAATTCATGATCTAAATTAGCAAAATTTACCAAAACTGATTTGTTGTCAAATTACCCAAACTAATGGCAAAAATAAATTTACAAAATGGAAACGAAATTAGTTAAATTGCAGTAAAATTATTTACATGGAACATCATAGAACAAGATCTAGAAGAACATTATTTTACACTTCCATGGGCAGCCATCGGATTTTTTCTTAGGAACGGCAAACCAAGGTATATAGTTCGAACCTTAAGTTTGGGAGGTGCAGGCAACCCCCCCTCCCCCCTATGTGGGAACTGGATTTTCGCCGTTAAAATTAGTTACCTTCGTTAAGGCAATTATCGGCTTGTATACCCGTACGTAACGCCCCCTTTACGCTAAATAAAAAAAAACTCAAAAAAATTCAGTAAGTACTTGTGCAAAATTTTCGGGGCTTCCTCCCGTATTCTACTGTTCCTGAGTCATTTCATACCATCTACACCGTGGACCGCGAGATAAACAACGATTTTGTTGTAAATTATGAAGCACAATTAAATTAACTAAATATTTGTAACAATAAGGCGTTATTAAAACATGAAAATAGTTAATAATGAATTGCATGTTGAATATGTCTACCGCTTTGTTTCACTACCGTCTCTAATCGATCCACTAGATTATTGACTACTCTTAGGCAAAGGTCTTCGGTACTGTTGCACTATTCTTTTTCTAAGTTCTATGAGTGTTTGTAGCCGATGTGCAAAAATATTGCTCTTTTAAAAATTCCCAACACAGTAATTACAGTGTTTAAGTCTGGATTACAGGATGGCCAAAAGGTTCCACAATTTTTTTCGGAAAATTATTCGAAATCACACGATTTTTGAATGTCTCGTGAAGAAAACTAAAATAATCTCTTGCGCTAGCTGCACTATGTATTATTCCTTAAGCAACAAACGAGGCAAAATGTCGTTTTATGTTTTTGTATTCCACAGGCGCCATACAAAACCATACAAAAATGTTAGGTATACGTTTTAGAGAGTAATCTACACTATTATAATATTTATCAAATAATTTGTTGAGACTTGCATAAAACAAAACAAGATCGTTCATCATTTCATGGACCACTCTGTCGGTAGCGGGTAGTTAGAAGTTACAAAAAAATACATTCATAACCGTGCACGAGAAGTTCAAGTAAACATTTATTGAGTTCAAATGTCAGGGGGGGGGGGAGTAACTGCCCCCCTTTGCCATCCACGCCGGGCGCTTATGTACACTGCAATATATAAGTATAAGTGTATGTGTACTTACTGCTGTCGGCGTTCTGCATAAACAAATTAAGAAGTGTTTTAATGTATGTTTTATTAGATTTGTCATATTATTTACTAGTGATGGGCATAATTGAATGATGTTCATAAACGAATGATTGCCATTCATTCGGATGTTTCTATGCGGTAAAAAGCAGTAAAAACGCCTGCGCTTGCTTCTCAAAACGCTCCAATGAAAAAATTTTTAAATCGTAAATTCATTCGAATGGTTTTCTGCAATCGCTGGAGATATTTCGGGCATCAGGTTGTTGCAATATATTGAAAAATTATTGCATCGCAATCCTGGTTACTCACAATTATTAGAAATTTGCAAATATACTAAAGTCGAAAAATAATCCAGTCAGTTGTGCACCGCACAACTTTTACAATTTTGCTCCATTAACGATTTGAGAGGTGGAGAGGCCATTTTAAATGTTTAAAGGTATTTTGTCGGATAAGGGAACTAATTTATCGGCTAAGAATTTATGGAAAAGTTATTGTTGAGTACTGCAATTATTAAGATTTTTATTCAACGGTAGATTTTCCGTTCCATATAAATGTCGATAGTCCATACTTATCTTTCGTAGAACTTCGTCGTTCCATTAATGAATTTACAGGTTCTATTTCATTAATTCGGGGTTGTTATTTTACATTTTGTTTAAAAAAAAATATTATTGCAGTTTCATAAAATTGCTTCGTAAAGTACCTGTAAAACTCATGGCCATTCATATTCTACGCTTATGAATCCTGTTTTATTTTACTATTACACAAGCATCAATTCCAGCTGACCAAATAAATAATAACGATCTACACAAGCTAGCATAAGCTCAAACATATTGATGTGTTACCATTCTAAACTCGTAGATAATGTTACGTATGTACTGTATTAACAGTCTGTGCAAAATGACATTTGAACGTTCTTGGTATCTAAAATACTAATTAATTAATATTAGTCTACAAATGTCAAACATTTTGAAAAAAGTCAAATTACTCGAAAACCACCAATTTAAAAATGGCAGTACTGTACACTTTTAGATCAAGAATTAAAACATACTAGAATCTAAAAATGCAATAATACACTACTTTTTATATGTAAAATAACAAAGTACAGGCATAATTAAACACCTAGTATAACTGATGATAATTTCAGGTTATGTAGTAGTTAATGATCAACAGATCAACAACTTTTATGAAGAAAAAGTTTCAGATTCTTTATAGTTCAGGAAATAATAGTGGGGTGACCCTTAAATGACGCACCCTGTATAACACTATAATAAATAATGAATTGCCAAATCTCATGCGAAATTTGTGAACCTAAACGAGGTAAATAAAATTTGCACGATAAAGGAAAATACTGTAACAAAAAATGTTTAAATTTTTACTTTTGTCATACCTTCGATATCGGGAAGTATTGATTTCATGAAAAGTAACAAACAGTGAGCTTTTAGCCTTTGCCCCTAGGCCTTTGTAGGTACTATACCATAAAACAAAATTAATTGCGAATATTTTAGAAAACAATCGCAATGGCGGTTCTCCTCTATTTGGAAAATTTGCAAAACAATTTTTAATTTTTCACACGATGTTTCAAAACTTTGTAGTATTTGTAGTGCTAAAACCGATGATTGGGTACAATTTGATTTTTTGCGGAAAACTATAATTCCACTGTAGCACTCTCTATGTATTTTTGAAAATCAAAAATTGTAATGTCTATTTATTAAACGGGAAACAATAAATAACGTCTGTTTCACAAGAATTACTCATTTTTACTATTAGAACCAAAATCTAATGTTAGTGTTTAAAAAATTTTATATTTGATGGGGTTACACGTCCTTCTCCCTTTAATTTTTTGACTAATGAATTTAGGATTTATGTGCTACTTGTAGAAAATGTATATTCCAAAAATTTGTAATTAAAAAAAAATCACACTTGCATGTTTTGGACTAGTTAGAATCGGAGGAGGTATGATTACGAAATAGGCAAAATTTTTGCTGACGTCACGACTTGACAGCTGTAATAAAGGTTGCAGTATGGAATGAAGGATTGCCTATACAGGGTGTTTCCTAAGTATGTGTAGAAAATTTTTTGGCTTTTCCCTTGGCCTATTTTCAGACAAAAAGGTTTTTTAACATGTGTCCGCAAATTCTTCGTTTTCGAAAACGAAGAACTTGCGGACACATGTTGAAAGAAACTTTTTGTCTTAAAATTAGCTACGGAAAATGCCAGAAAAGTTTTTTCACGTACTTAGGAAACAGCCTGTACAGCTTGTTTTCTTAGAACTGTAACAGTCGGTGAACTGTACAACGTTATAATTATAAAATGTACGCTCTTGCGTATGCACTCAAAGGCACTTCAGTGTTTCTCCAATTGTTTTCTAGGGGGAACCAAACTCTTTTCTTTATGTTTTCAAACACGTTAACCAGTTAATTGATCAGCGCCAAACGCTTTCTCTTCCATAACATATTCAGATTCGGTTACATTTTAATCACTCTGTATATGCAAAGCACAATTCTTCTGTTCAAATTATTTTGTCATTGTTTGGTTGAGTAAGTTTTCTAAATAATTTAGTAACAAAGGAGTAAAACGGCGTTAAGTTACATGACTTCAGAAGATAGTAAACGTTTAACTTCCGTACATTCCGTGGTGCGGTATTAATAAGTGGAGTTTCAAAACACAATGATACATTTCGGATTCTGCAGCGTTTCATTATGTACCCATTATCGCTGTGATTTATTTATAACTAGGTACAATCATTAATACCTGACAGTGATGAATAATTCAATTATAATATTGCACAATCCTATTTTAACATTTATTTTTTTTATGTTGAAGCCGCCCAGACACAAAGGGGTCGTTTGTAATGAAACTTTCACCACAAAGAGTAAAGTTTTGCTCCAGCCTATGTTTTTTCTACAATACCTACTGTATTCTTTTGAACATTAACAATAAACTGTTCAAAATATTAACGATATCATCAGAAGAATCTTTTATGTTTTTCAAAAAATAATGTAGAAGTTGCGAGATGATTTCTTCATTTTCATTTAGTGCTTTAGTGATTTAGCTAACAACATGTTCCTCTTGGGTATAAAACATGATTTTAATAACGTCGGAAATTAGAAAAAACCTATCAGATACAGCCACAGACAGCAACATCCTCAAGTTTAAACACTACAAGCTGTAAGTACTGCAACATTAATTATGAATACAATGTACGTAACGAACAAGTTTTTCAATAATCTAGGAATAGCATCAATATCCAATGAGCATTATGAAAACAAGCTGTGAAGATAATAATTAATGTTCTTTTCATTAAAACTAGATACCAATCACCGTGCGCATAATAATTAACCGCAATTACTAAGAAGTGGCGGGGGGTTCGAAAGGTATTTGAAAAACCTAACACCCACTTTCAATGCGGTGTCAATTTACATGTATGCTCGATGTAGGGTCTCCTTCATGGTCTGACTGTTAATTCCGAGCCAATTTATGAAATGGTTTTGTAATGTATGCAAAACGAGCTCGTCGGCGCCGTCTTTGACGACCGCCGACTCCGGTGGGTGATGTTTCAAAGCTCTTTGTGTGAAACTGCTGGGGTGCTGATTGATTTACTCAATTTAATATTGCTTTCAAAGGTGGTTATATTATGAATAGGTGTTGCAGATAGGTACATGTCGGAGCTCAATTAAATAAAACTATTTTGATGTTGCTAAGGCATTTCAAGAAAATCGGCGAAGGAGGTAGATATTGATATAAGAAAATATAGACAGCGAAGGTAATAAAACATGAGTAATAGAGAGAAGTACATATGGGCACGCACCTATGTTCCTCCCATTGAACGCTTTCCTCGTGTTTTCGGCTGGTAGACTGTCTTAATACGGAATTCCCTGCTGCGGTATGATCGCGCATCGATCTGTTTTGTTATAGAACGCTGAAAATGAAGTTAACATGTCCGAGTTTCTGTAAACTAAAGTCAATGTTTGTGCACACAAAATTCATATATACACTCGTTCAATAAATTCAGAAATGTCTGTAAGGATGTAAATTATAAATTAAATTGTACTGCGGTGGTTAGTGTTTTTACACTCGGCTTGCCCAGGATGTGGTTCCGGCTAGAATTAAAATGGTATGTGATTGTGTTTTGAGAACGCATTTTTTAGGTTAGTACGTCAAACTATGTTTTACTAGCTTTAATTTCTTTTAATTAAAGTAATTAAAAAAATTCACGGTAGGAAAATACGGAGAAACTTAAATATTTACAGGGTTGTGTGAAAAAGGAAAAATTACTGTTTCAACCCATGGAAAGTTTTAGTCAACTTGTGAAAACATAAACTAAAAAATCGAATTCTGGCAAATAATAACAATAATTAAAAATTCGCCTTTAAGAGAAGGTTACGAATTTCAACAACAGGACATCTCCAAATTACAATCAAGTACAATTATAAGAGGAACAAAATGTTTCGTTTGAACAATTGAACAGCATCTCCAAATCAAAATCAAACACCAACTCTCTGGCAACTAAATACTTAATTTGAATAAGAAATCCAACATCTCAAAGTCAAAATCAAATATCTAACGTCTGGTAATTAATGATTTAATTTAAACAAGAGACATAACATCTCCAAGTTCAAATCAAATACCAAGTTCGGTTAAATTCTAAGTTCGGATTTTGAATATTTAAATCAAAATATACTAACAGGTAAAATAGGTCGGAATTCAAAAAAATAAAATTGAACTAAGTCTGGATTCAAATAAATGATGAGGTAAAAATTTGATTTAAATGAAAGCAACGTGAAAGTCCTTTTGACTGTGCTGATTCAGTGGTTTTTAACCTGGGTACTGAGGGAAGGGATCTCGGATTGGAATTTAATTTCCCCGACGCACTACGTTTCGTGGCGGTCACTCCGCGTACAAACTTCCACTCGCAGCGCTGCGGACGTTCTTTCTTAAAATTACAGCAAAATAAATCATTCTGATTTATAAGATTGTTGTTAACAGGATGATTTGTTACACTATTAGGGATCCTGATTATTATCCTTCACTGAAGAAAACTGATTTCTTGAATTTTGACTACGGGTTTTCTTTTCTTCGCATGACGATATAACTTTTGTTCAAAATATGCAAACACTCAAAATAATGCGGCTATTCAATATAATTAGACTAAAACTTGCAACCAAGCAAATTTCTCCCCAAACACCCAATTTTCTGAACGTTTTCAACTCAAAATTCCTGCAAACATAGAATTGCCAATTGATATATTTTTATCTAATTTTTCTGAAACTCTTATACATGTTGTTGTAAACCAATCCAATCTATATGCTGAACAGCCTGCCACTTATTAGAACACAATCATTCAATGACATCTAACGACACTATAAAATGTTTACACTTTTGTGATGACAAACGTAAGTTGGATATACTAGAAGCTTTTAAAATTCACAAGCATTTAAAATCTGCACCTTTAATGAATGAGCAAACTGATCTTTTAAACTCACCATTATTGGACGTTTTGGTATGAGAAATTTAGTCATCTGGACGAAAATATAGAAAACCAAGGTTTATAATGATTTATTGTTCCTATAGCAACACCAACTGTTTACTTTTAACCTTGTTGTTAATAATGACGTGTAAACACGTTGAAATACGTATAAAGCTAAAATAAAAAACTTGTTGAAGTCAAGAATTGTTTTATTTACAATAAATTATTAAGAAAGAATTTATAATTTGGGGTTGGCATGTGCTGATATCGGAGTTTTATACATTTTATTGTATATAAAGAAAAACGATGGCCTTCTTAGGGAAAAGACTGTTCTAGCACTTACAAAAACCATTTTTACAGCTAAAAACTAAATTTTTCCAAAACAAATCTACTATGGAATATCTTTTTTAAGAGCTTTTCAGTGAGGTATCACAAGGTAGGTGTTACCATTTGAAATTTTTTTGTTGGGGTACCTAAAGACTAAGGGGTTGAATGGGCGAAGGTTACCATGTTGTAGAAACGGTTTCTAGAAATATTTAATACCTTTTGTACTTCCAGAGATACAACACATTGTACATTTGCAAATTGACACCCCTTATTTTAACATAACCATATTGAAATGAATACAGTAGTCCATCAAATCTGTTTATTTGATTATATACTTAAAATTTCTATTCTTTTATTAAAAAAATACCCGAATAACTCACTAATTAAATTGTTTGGCAGTAGAACTTACAAGTCGTGCCATTTAAATACCTGCAATCTGAAAAAACTAAATATTTTGTTAACAAGTAAGTTTTTGTTTAAAAATTCCCTAGTGCGAGTATTAGATAATAATTAAATAGACGTCTAATTTCTTTTTGGTAGATAGATGCTAGCGAAACCTATAAATCTTGGTAACCTGTTAAAAAAAGAGAAATGTCTAAAAATAAACAAGGATATTCATCCTGCCGGTAACGAATTATTAATTAGACCACTGTAGGAATTTTTCGCTGGCATTCGGCATTTAACAAAAAACAAAAAAAATATTTAATGTTATCGCAACAACGATAGCGGAACCATTAAATTCTAGATTTAGCTGCAAAAATACAAGGATTTTAGATAACAGATTTTAACTAATGACAGTTCCCCGCTGGGCAATTTATCTCATAAGAGATACAGCAACAGTTATTTTAGCTCTAATTTTTAATGTTGGTGTATACACGTTTTTACGGTTATAATTTACAACTAGTTTGTTGTAAAAACCAGACCTTGCAAATTAACATAGAAAAACATGTGACCGTATAATAAGAGACGTATGTTGCATTATGCAACATATAATGCATCTTGATAAATGGGTACTAACAAGTTTAATGCGAGTTTTAGAAATTAATCATACATGGGAAAACTGAATTGTATAAATATTATTTAAAAAAGATGTTATTAAATTCCCATAGACAACAAGTTTATTTATGTAATTTATAGAGCAAGTAATTACCGATGTTTTAGTTTCAACCAGTGGCGTAACTACCATGGGGCAGAAGGGGCAACGACCCCCCGGGCCCGAGAAATTAAGGGGCCCTGCCACGAGCCACGGGTTGTTATTTTTTTAATTTCTCTATTACGAGGTTTCTTCAATAAAAATTTTTGATTTTCGACAGTCTTAATTTTTATATTTAATAAAAAACATTTGAAATTCCATGTAAGTAAGTATGTACTTATACAATGAACAATACTGAAGTGAGATTATATTTAGTAATAACACAACACCCACACTTTTGGGTACCAACCCAGACCCATTAAATTCATCAAATTTAAGATTTGCTTATCTTAATTAGACACGGCTTTAATATATTTATTTTCATTTACTAGACTGCAAATATTTTTTTTCCTATTGAAGAAATTGTTCTTATTATCAATTACTTTATTATTAAAGTTTTTTTGAGGATGGGTCCAGGGCCCTTCGGGTATCTTGCCCCCGGGCCCTAAAATTTGAAGTTACGACACTGGTTTCAACGGTATTCTTAGAAACCTCATTTAATTATTGTTTCTTTTTCCTTTGGTAAGATCAATAAGAATAACATGATTTTAGATCGATTTTTTTTAATTAACACGTTTTCACTTTAGGTTCAAATTACTACAACCGAATGAATACATGATATCCTTTCTTGGTGTAACATGAATAGTTTTGTGGAGCGTGAACTACTAATATCGGCTAGAGTATGGTTTTACGGAAATATCCTACCGTCCAGTCGAGCCATTGAAGCGAGTTATTAACTCCTTGCAATGCAATTCCCATCCATCTTGGTAGCCGAAGGTGTAATAACATAGCAGAACAGAACTGGTGGCAAAGCGAACCTGTTCCCCGTGTAATTATAAAAATTTAAAAGCAGGAATGCAGGCCGATATCGCACAATCACACTTAGCAGGGAAACAATAGGATAATCTGCATATATGGTCGGCTGCCGTTGCCTCCGGTATTCGCTTTTATGCTCAATTATATGCAGACAATTCGTTGTCTACTGCTCCTGCTGCATGAAGCAGTGGAGAAGTTTGTTTTCTTAACGAGTTCTTTGTATTTGATTTTTATTTGCAGAATATGGCTTATAAATTTTATAAGAATATGTACCCGAAGGATGGTAAAATCAGATTTACTTTAACAGAGCAATGCAATTGACTCTAGTGGGTCAAATCACTTTTAACAGTAGACAAAAATTACAAAAAATATCTACAGGTTGTAGTTTTATTCTTTGAAATTAATAAAGTTTGTAATTTCCGGTGAAATTTGTTCATTTTAATAAATAAAGAAAAGAGAGTGCGCCAGCTTCATTAACGCCCATGCGACCGAAGCAAAGCTGTCACGATCTGGCATCAGTGCGCAGTGGAAGTGGAGTCTGTTGTCTGTAGAGCTCTGTATGAGAAGTGGAAATGAGAAAATTGGCAGTTATAAATATTACGGGGTTTGAACTTTTAAATATTTATTTTTTTACAGTTTCTGTTTATAAAAACTGTTTTAAGCATTTATATCATAATGTTAAATAAAAAATATTCCAAAAAAATTTGTTTCTATTTTATTATATTACTATTAATTAAAATAATAGAATAGAAATATTTAAAAACAATTTTGTTTTGTTTAAGAATATTAGTTTAATGCCTCATTAGAAAAACATTTAGTAAAATTTAATAAAACAGAAGTGTAGTATCGTATTATTTAAAAAAATAATCTGTTATAGTTTTTTCATACGAAAATTTGTTTTTTTAGTATTTTTGATTAAAAATTAAATCATATCGTGACTCTTAAACGAAACTAACTTCGATTTTATAATGTAAATATACTAATAACATGTTAATAATTTGTAGCGCCTGTTTGCAATTGCCGTCATTTCCGGTTAAACCGGAAGTGACCTATACGTTATATGTATAGTTATAGTTTTCATGAACATTTGAACGTTTCCAAGTTTAATTCATGCAGTTTTGTTTACACCCGGTATATAGTATGTACACATTTTGTACATTTTTAAAAGATGTTCTAAAGGGGGTTTAAATTTATGTCTGCCTAGGGGTTCGGGAGGAGCTTAAGACGACCCTGGGTCCAATACAAGAAATCCAATACTGAAAGGATCCGATGATCGCGGTGGTCAAGATACATATACTATACATTTTTTGTTATGTAGATCGTTGTTTGGTATATTAATGTTTAAATATACGTGATATCAATGTGTCACGTATGTGACAAGTTGAGTTTAAATTCCTTATTTGATTTTATTTTAATATCTTACTTTTAATTATGTAAAATTCCATGAATAATAACCCGGATCTTCTTTAACCAAGATTGACGTGTTTTCGAGTATTAGATCATCACACGTGTATCCTGGAGTCATGGTCAAGCCAAGACGAACAGGATGTGTGATGAACATTAATGTCTTTTGTTACCTAACAATTAATCATGCAAAACACGGATGCGTGTGAATGTGCGTCAATTGCCACTCCTAATTCTTTCGGTATAAATAAGTCCGAACTTGGTTAAAGAAGGCAGTTCAGTTCTGATCAAATCAAAGAACTTCACCCCTTCAAGTCTCAACGATTCAAGTCTCAACAATGACTCAAAGAGTTTCTACCATGTAAGTTTATATCTTTGTATTTAATTAATTGTTTGCTAATAAATATGCTTAATTTAATCATGCGTTTATTGCTTCATTTTACGATCCCTTTTTCAACCCCGTCACACCGCCTCTCGCTACAATAAACCCCCTAGGTGTGACAAATGGTGGAGGTGCCGTACTTACCCTTATTTTCAAAATTTTCACGAGGGGGAGAAAAAATATATACTTCCGTATATATTAAATTATTTTAAAATGTTTCCATCATCTTTTAGTAATGACTTCACAAGGCAGTACGCCGAAACATAAATATAACACTAGGCAAAAAGTATTTCACCCTGATAGTAATGCAAGTAGTATTTTAAAACCCTCAGTTTCTGAACTAACCCTTGTTGATACCCCTGAATTAGAGGAAATAGAAGGTGACGATCAGTTAACAAAAACTTTAACCGTACAAACAGATTTGGCCGAAGATATTTCTTTTTTACTTGATAATTCCATTAAACTCGCTTATCTTGATAGCGAATCTAGTCAGGGTAGCTCTCGTTGCACGTCAGCAGCAGATTCAATAAGTAGTACATCTAACGATCCATTGTTGCAAGATACAGTAATTGAACGCGAACAAAGTAGTTCCAACGAAAATTTAGAGAAAACTCTTATAGAATCAGAAATTAAGGAACAACTCGAACAAACCCATTATAAAAATTTATCTATTTCATCTTCCGAATTATCTTTAGAAACATCTATTCACAGAATGGCTAATATCACTCTCGCGGACGCGACAGCGTCAACTGTAAGTCCTATTTTTCCAAAATTTCAAAATCCGGAAATTTACGTACCAGGGAAATCTAATGTCATGAGATTTTTACAAAATTTTGAGCAATGTTCAGATAATAATCGTTGGGGTGAGGTAGAAAGAATACAACATTTTGGAAGTTTTTTAAATGGTTTAGCTCACGAATGGTATAAAGAATATAAAGTTAATCCACAAAATCAGACGAAAAAATGGGCAGAAATTAAAAACGATTTTAGTATTCATTTTGATGGGCGAAGTGCAGTAAAAGTAGCTAAAGATCAGTTAAAAGAACGGTTGCAACAACCAGGCGAACTTGTTGAAAAATATTATTATGACCTAATGAATATAGCCACTTACATTACTCCGCGACTTACAGCCGTAGAAATTAAAGATTTTCTTGAGAAAGGTGTTAGGCCCGAGTTACAAACTCTTTTAAAAATGATGTTACCAAAAGACAGCGAATTAACTCACAAAGTACTCAAAGAAATTGTAAGTAAATTAAATGACATTCAATCAACAGCAATAAAAAATGCTGAGGAAAATTTAACTAAATCAATGTTGTCATTATCTACTACTGTAGCTCCGGAACCTATTCCCGTAGTTCAAAGTAGGTATTCTGCGCCATACGAATCACGATTTTCTAAACCTAGCCCTCCACAAAATCAGAGACCTCGAGGAGCAGGGAATCCCTTAAGAACCCGCACTACAGATGCTAGGCCAATTTGTTGGAATTGTAACCGTGCAGGACATTTTGCTAGATCATGTAATCTTCCCAGCCAGCAAAATACGCGGTATCGTGGATTTAATAATCAACCTAATTCACCTTATAATTCACCTTATAATAATAATAATCGATCTTCGCAGTTTTACAATAATCGATCTAACTCAGGCTATAATAATAATAGGGCCGCTCCAACTGATAATCGCAATCCTAACAATGAAAGGCGTGTTTCTTTTTCTCGTTCGCAGTCCCCAAATCCAAATGGGGCACGACAATCTCAGTCCCCGAACCCAAACGGGATGCAGCGGCACTAGAGGTATTATCCCAAAAAACCCTAAGTGTCGCTACAACAAACTCTTTTCCTATAGGTAGAATTCTTACAGTACAAGGTAAAATTAATAAAACCCCAGTTAGTATAATTATTGATACAGGTAGTAGTTTTAATATTGTTTGTGTAGATTTTGTAGACCAAATTTATCCAGTTAGTGGAAATTTAATTTTATCTACAGCAGATGACCACCAAATTTCATTAATAGGAGAGGCACATTTAGAAGTTACTTTAGGAGAATTATGTGTAGATGTTACGGCAATAATCATTAAAACAATTGCTACACCTTTAATATTAGGAGTACAATTTCTCAGAGACCACTTAGCATTTATTGATTTCTTTAATTTAAAAATTACATTACATCATACGTTGTCAAAACATCCTGTTCAAATTCCATTCGAGAACGGACCCGAAACCACACTGACGTTGATGAACCGGACACACGTGGATAATCCCAGTGACGTATCAACAGATAATTATGACCAGGGAAATTCCCACAAGGTCGTGCTTACTAAAGATGTTGTCCTCACAAAAAATGACATCATCACCGTTCCGGTTTCTGTCCAGTCACGTTCTAGTTGTTTGTCTATTTTTGACCTCCAAAACCTGATGTTCGTACCCAAAGGGGACACTCTTCTGAAAAAGTCAATTATTGTAACTAAACAACCATATTTACATAATAATGGATTAGTAATTCAACTTGAATTGTTACTTCTTGATAAAGTCAAATTGTTTATGGGAACCACTGTCGGTTTTTATTTAGATAATTTTCCTAAAACTTTCGATACCACTCCAAAGACACTAACAGTCGGAAACTTATTTTTTATACAAAACGAGGACGAAGACCGATTACATATTCAGCATAACATTAGTCCAAAATTATCTACAACTCAGCATGACCAATTAGAGGACCTTTTAAGGGAATTTTCAGACATCTTTGCAGAATCCACTTCCGCAATGGGTTTTACAGATTTAGCCACTCACGTTATTGAAACTGGCGATGCCAGCCCTGTTAAATCTCGACCTTATCGTGTATCACATAAGGAACGCGAAATTATTGGCAGTCAAATACAAGAAATGTTAGAAAATAATGTAATTATCTCATCTCAATCTCCGTGGAGTTCTCCCATACTCTTAGTCAAAAAGAAGGATGGTGGTTATAGGTTTTGTGTAGATTATAGGCGACTTAATAACGTCACGAAAAAGAATAATTACCCACTTCCTCTCATAGAAGATATCTTTTTATACTTAAACAATGCTCGTTATTTCACATGTTTAGATTTGTATGCCGGATACTGGCAATGTGGTTTAGATGAAAGTAGTAAAGAAAAATCAGCTTTTATTACTCCAGATGGACTTTTTCAATTTGAAAAGATGCCCTTTGGACTTTGCAATGCTCCCGCCACGTTTCAAAATTTAGCGGATCGAGTATTTGAAGGTTTAAAATGGAAAGAACTTATTGTTTACATAGATGACATTCTTATTTTTTCTTCAACTTTCGAAGAACATTTAGTTAGGTTACGGCATGCTTTTGAACGTCTTAGAAATGCAGGTCTGACTCTTAAACCATCCAAATGCACTTATGCGCAAACCGAAGTTAAACTCTTAGGTCACATAGTTTCTAGTACAGGGATAGCACCCGACCCAGATAAATTAAAAGCCATTTCTGAATTTCCTATTCCTTTTAATGTTAAAAAAGTTCAAAGTTTTTTAGGACTAGCTAACTATTATCGAAAATTTATTTTCAATTTTTCTAAAATTGCTAGACCCTTATATGAAATCACGAAAAAGGATGTTGATTTTATGTGGGGGCCAGAACAAAATTCCGCTTTCGAAGAATTAAAAAATAAACTAATTACTGCACCTGTATTAATCCATTTCGATCCTGAGGCTCCGAAGGAACTCAGAGTTGATGCCAGTGGATATGGTATAGGTGGAGTGTTACTTCAAGAATTAGATAACGAAATGCACCCTATAGCTTTCGTTTCGAGATCTTTAACAAAAGCTGAAAGAAATTACAGTATTTCAGAACTAGAAGCTCTTAGTGTAGTGTATTGTTTGGGATATTTAAGACATTTAATTCATGGCCGTCCAGTCAAAATTGTAACAGACCATCATGCAATTTGTTTTCTTAAAACCTTAAAAAACCCTACGGGTAGGCTTGCAAGGTGGGCTATTAAATTAGCTGAGTTTGACTACTCTATTTGCCACAAAATGGGACGGGCTCACAGGGATGCCGATGCTCTTTCTAGAAATCCGGTATGTACTCCCACATCTACGGACGAGGAAGACGTAATTGATGTGCCCACTTATTTGATCAAAAGTCATGACTTGGCGCAAGCCCAAGCTAACGACCCTCGAGTAGTTGAATTGATAGAAGCGATTCGAAATCCCGAACAAGTTAGTATAAGTTTAAGACGGAGAGTTAAAAATTTTGTTTTAAAAGATGGAGTTTTATACAAGAAAAATATTAGTGTTGATGGTGAGGAAAATTTATTAGTAATCCCTTCTCAATTAAGGGAAGAAATTTTGCATAGTCATCATAGTGATCCAATGTCAGGACATTTAGGTTTCACCAAAACTTTCTATAAAATTAAAAATCGTTATTATTGGGATGGTTTACAAGGGGATGTTGAAAAATTTGTTAAGGGCTGTCCTGATTGTCAAGCTCGTAAAGGACAAACTCATTATAAACCCACAGGTCTTCTACAACCTATTCCAGTGTCAGTACCTTTTGATAAAGTAGGAATTGATCTTTTAGGACCTTTTCGCAGAAGTAAAAATGGGAATACCATGATCATTGTTGCAGTAGATTATGCCACTCGTTGGGCAGAGGCCAAGGCTCTTCCAAATGGTCAAGCCGGACCTGTTGCTAAATTTATTCTTGAAAATATCATAACAAGGCATGGGTGCCCTCGTTATTTATTAAGTGATCGAGGTCAAACTTTTAAATCTGAGTTAGTAAGGGAACTCTTAAAAATTATGGGTGTAAATAATCAATATACTACTGCTTACCACCCTCAATGCAATGGGTTGACAGAACGTTTAAATGGCACGTTAGTAAACATGCTAGCTCTTTTTACCAATACCGAACAAACTGATTGGGACTTGTATCTTCATCACGCGATTTTTGCCTATAATACGGCGAGACAGGAAACTATTAAAGTATCCCCTTTCTTTTTGGTTTATGCTAGACACCCTGTGTTACCCACAGAAGCTAATTTAAAGCAGGAAGTTCAATCACAAGAAGTTCAACAGATACGGGAACGCGCGTTAGTAGTACGCAATCACGCTATTGAAAATATTCAGTCGAGACAACAAAAGGACAAGGAACGGTACGATTCAAAGAGGCGGGATATGCAATTTGAAGTAGGACAAATTATTAAAGTGTTCACTCCGGTACGAAAATTAAAAAGGTCTCAGAAGCTCTTACTCAAATTTTTTGGCCCTTATAAGATATTAGCGAAAAAAGGCGAGGTAGATTATTTAGTACAAATGGGTCTTAAACCTAACTCTAGGGTTGACACTGTGCATGTTAGTCGAATCTTACCATATTATGAAGCTTGGACCCCAGATGCTGATCCTGAGCTCATTCCTGATACCTGCGAGGTACCTGCAACCAACATTGATGCTTAAAAATGTTCCACTTATATATTTTATATTTTCTAATGTTACCCATAATTAACAGTAATTCCACCCGCCGTTCAGGCCGCCGAGTAACCCTCCGGCGAACCAGCCCCAATGTCATGTACGCAGACCTTCAATTTTTTCACGGGATCGAGGATGAATATGTGTTGAAGGAGTTCGCTGCCCTCAACCCCAGAACTAGCCGGCTGACACACTACCTGTTCAAGCCACCTGTAGCTTGGGAACGCTTGCCGAAGAAGGCGATGTTTTCTAACGCGTGGTTGAGCGAGAATTTCCATGGGCTCTCCTGGGGGGAAGGTGAGACTCCTTATACGAACATGAAGGTGTTGCTAAGGGAGACCTTGGCAAGAAGTAAGGTAATCGTGAAAGGATTATCGAAACAGCGCTTTCTGGAGGAACTCTTACCAGGAATAACGGTGGAGGAATCCACGTGCAACAGGTTGCCTCCGGTGAACCCCATGCTGTGCGACGCACATTATGGCAACGCCAGAAAATGTGCCGCCACACAGGCAATGTTCCTAATGCAACACGGGGAACAACAGAGTACAGAGGGGGCAGGCACCTCTCAGGCCGCCACCAGGCCCGAGCCACTACCGACAACACCAGCTTCCCCGGAGCCTTCATTGCTCCACGCCGAAAGTTGGGACACCTCCGACGAAGAAGACGAAGAAGGCGAAGGTACCCCAGAGGCTAATGCACCTGAAAATATGAGAGGTATACTGCCCGATAGAGGCCTAGAATGAAAAATTTTCACTTACAAAAAGAAAACCAAATCACTTGTTGCAAACCCACCGGCAACATGCGCCCAACAGAATCAACAGGGAGTAGACCGTCAGGAGCACCCCAAAGAACGCCAGGGTAAACGGCCAGCCCACACCACAACCGGTGCGCCACCATGGCGTCCCTGGTCCAACGATCTCCTCCCGCCTCTCCTCTTCTGGTTGGCGATTGTCTGAAAATATGAACAATTAAATTAGTGTTGGTGTTCCTCTAGATCTTATCTAAATCCTAGGCTTATAATCTAATACACTGTTCGAATTAATCTTTATTCCTTGTTTTTCTTGTTTTAAATTAATCTTGTCTAATTGTTTTATTTACTAATAAATTGTTAAATTCATTTTTTATGGTCGTTTTCTATTGTCCAAAATTATTTACAGAATAATAACGCTTCTCTGCCTATTGTTATGGAAAGCCACGGGAACACCAGTTAAAGTGACTACAGGAGCATTTTGGAAGCCTTTACCGGATACTATTACTTATTCAGCTACAATACCATTGACGTATCGAGCAGCTTGGTTATCGCATAATCAAAACAACCTTAGGATTCCCCATGATCGCCTATGTGGGATCAACAATAGCCATGTATGTCACATGGGAAGCAAATTAGATGACCTAACTGAAATTTTTGATAGGGAATTAGGATCTTTTAGAGAAGCCATTAATCCCGAACATTGGGGAACGTATTCACCCTCTCCTTTAGATGAAGAAAGTAGTACTGAACCAAACACCCCTCCTCCTAGAAAGTATAAAAGGGCTTTAGAGTTTGTAGGGGATTTCTTTTCATGGTGCTGTGGGGTAGCTACTAATCGTAAAATTGATTCTTTAAGAACCAATGAACATGATTTGCAACAATTACTTCTCAAAATTAATTCTGGTCTTAACAGACATCTGCGTGAGTTTGCAAATAATTCTCATGCATTTTTACAATATCAACGTACTGTTGAACGCGCTTATGCAGAAACGCGCACTAAAATAGATGAGTTAGATAGGTTTGACCACAATCTCCGGAATTCAATTGATAAAACTGCCACTATAACTGAAATGCAAGTGCAACGTGCTATGTTTTATTCATATTCTAATCTATTACGTTTAATTAATTTTGAACGAGCAGTTAATAATATGGAAATTTTGAATCAGTGTAAAGATCACAAAATTCCAACAGCCGTTGTACATCCTAAAGTACTTCGTCATGATTTATTTAATTTAGCCACAGAGATGAGGAAATCTAACCACGATTTGGCAATTCCTATTTACGAAATTTCTCGTTATTATAAATTACCTATTGCTGATTGTACGATCGCAGGAGATCACGTTTACGTTCACATTCGTATACCTATCACCCTTAAGGGTTATCATTGGGAATTATTCGAACTAACTACTACTCCCTTTGCATGGCATAATGACACCTGTCTATTAATGCATGACACATTATATTTGGCCGTAGCTACTTCCAAAAATACCGACCCTAAAACACCCTTGATGAGACCAATTTCTGGATCCGGATTACATCACTGTAAACCGTATCAAGATAAATTGTGTTATCTACCTAGGTTCACTGCAGATTCCACATATGGGCCACAATGTGCATATCACATGTACACAGGATCCACAGTGGAAGACTTGGGTCGTCACTGTCCTTTTAGATGTCATTCTTCTAAATCTATGATTATCACTGAAATTCGTGACGATGTGTTTGTCATTACCCATCCAAAAAATCAAACTGTATTGAGATGCCCTGAGTCAGACTTACTTTTGGAAGCAAGTGTTTATGATCAGCCAGGGGCTGTACAAGTTGAACTACCCTGTAGGTGTTCGCTCTTAATAAACAATGAAGAAGTAATTTCCCCACGATTCCCTTGTTCTAGTCAAGGTATTCGCGAACCTAACACTCTTCATGTGTTACCAGCGATTTGGTCTAGTTTAAAAAGTTATGTGCTTCAAGCAAAAACAACCGAACCTATTTTCAATAATATGACGGAGTGTTTAAATACTAATTGGACCACTACTATTCCTCATCTTAATCTAACTACTACCTCGACTTTTGAAGTATTACAAAATGAATTAGATGATGCTGTTATAAAAACCTATGGAGATTTATATTCCTATCAAGGCGACAGTATTTATTTAATTTGGAACATAATTTTATCAAGTGTTGTATTATATTTAGTATTTAAAAGAAATGCAATGTACGCTACGTTTGCCCAGCCGGTAGCAGCAATGGAACCACATCCTGATTCCGGTTCACATTCTGCACTTTTTTATCTTATGTGGTTAGGCTTAATTGCATACATAATCGCTTTAATTGCTATTATCGTTTATTATGCATATTATTTTTATAAATATCGGAACGGAAAATCCGAATCCGGAGTAGAATTACAGGAAATATTTCAAGACCAAGACTGGGTTCAAAATCCCATGTATGGCACAAACGATGATAATGAAAAAGAGAAAAAGGTAAGATTTACAGGTACTAAGCCTAAAGCAGGTACTAGAACTCTGAAGAAGCACGAGAATCCGACAGAAACCACTAGGTTGCCCGTAGGAAGAAGTGTCACGTTGACACTGCAGTCCGGACCAGCCCCCAGCAAAGCTAGCTCACCTGGGGCACCAACCAATTAAGTCTTGGTGGTCGGCGATGGGACTATCAATTCATTATCAATACCAAGATGAAAAGATAGGATGGCCGGTTTCCATTGCCGCTGGAGAAATTTTAAGAAAAAGAGGCCTGATGTGAGTACAATTTTAAAAAAAGATAAAGAGATTTTTGAGATAACGAGATTTTTAAGTCCAATAAAATAAGGACTACGGTTTTACTCGAGTACAAAACACTGAGTTTACAAATTCTGAAAGTAGACCTTCACGATGTTTCGGTCTTCATATTAGCGGGGGAAAAAGCGCTACCCCCATCCAAATTTTTCAGATTTTTATTATTTCTATTATTTACTAGTAACAATTTGTAAACTAAATTTTTATTGCTGGGTAGCAAGGAAAAAGCTAACAGAATCAGTGTTGCCATCCGGTCAGAGCGGATGAGGTTTTTATGGTTTTTGAATAAAAAAGTTTAGTCAAGGGCAAAGATTGGTATTAAGTTTATAAAAATAGTTGCTTCTGTTTTGACAGAACACCTTATCTGTGGTGTCTTGTCATAAAAGGAAGATGAACTACAAAATTTATGTCAGTGGTTGACAAGTTTCAGTAAAGTGAAAGTCGGAATAAACATTATAAAGAAAATGATGGTAATAATATTCATAGCTTCACTAATCATTGTGAGTAATTGTGTAAACGTTGAAATAACCTCTGGAGTTCACATACAGCGGTTACCAAATATTAGTTTTTATCAAATAACTAAGCCTATTTTATTTCGTTTTGATAAACCAAAAAGTTTAATGGAAAAATTAAAATGTAATAATTTTTGCTTTTTTCATTCAAGTATTTGTAAGATAGTAAAAAATAGATTTGATTATTTTTCATTTATAGTTGATAAGTTAAATGTAAAAAAGATAGGAGAAAATGATCAGATATTAGCAGATGACGGAGAACTTTTTGATTTTCAATTTGCAACACGCAATCATGTAACACGAATGTTTACTACAAACCAAGAAATTTCTGTCTTAGTGGAACGAATAGTTGAACAAAGGCAAGTACCTTTGTACGATTTAAGTTACAAAAATCCGTTAGAAAGTGTAATAGAAAATTTAACCTGTGTTGACACAAAATTAAGTCATTACATTTTACTAGATGCAATACTAAGATATGAATGGGAAAGATCATTTGCTAATATGTGTCAAAACAAAAAATTACAAATAGATATAATTTCTATGTTAGAATTAAGTAATGCTTTAAAAAATCAGACCTCTGCCGGTAATTATGTTACAGCACTAAAACATCTGTCGTCTTATTATACGCTGCCATTGATTGAATGTACCCTGTCTCAAGATACCAGATTACTAGGAATCCATGTACCTTTAATTCATACTCAATTACAAGGACTGAGTATGAGAAAAGTGTTAACTCCAAATTACGCTTGGGAAAATTATACCTGTTCTGTGGATGTTCCTACATTCAATCTGGCTTTGGCTGAAATAAATGCAAAGTGGATAATCCTACTACCAAAATGTGATCCTTTCAAAGAAGAATTATGTCTGGTAACCGATATCTATGATAATGACGCTTTGGGTGTCGCTTGTGTCAAGAAAGTTCTAACTGGAGGGTCAGCCCAGCAAGTAGCAAGTGTTTGCCCTCTTTCTTGTCGAGAAACAGGAAAGGAAACTCAATTTTTGCTACCTGTTGGACACAACCAGTTCCTAGTCACCCATCCGAAACCATGGCTCGAAGTACAATGTTCAAATGGGTCTTTTTCTATAAATGCCTCTATTGGAGCAGTTGCAGTAACATTACCCTGTGATTGTCAACTACAAGATAAATTGGGAACGAACGTTATACCTCGTTACCCTTGCCAGGACCATCGAGTAAAATTACAAATTCAAACAACAATCCCAGCTGCATGGACAAGTTTGCAAGAACTCCGAATCCCTCCACATGGAGAAACTACCCCGAAGTTTGCAGGACTAGATGCTTGTCTGGAACACCAATGGTTGCAAACCCATGTACATACCACTACAGCATATACAGCCTTCTACCTTATTGGCTTTCTATTCATGGTATTTTTTATCCTACCAATTATTGGATATTTCCTATATTACCGTATTCAAAAGAAATTTCTAAATTACCTTCCCCTTACCTCAACCCCACCTAACAGAAATCCAGCTATTTCACCTACAATTCCTTTTAGACCTATGCGACGTCCTTCATCTCTTGTATTATCCTCTCCAATGTTACCTGTTCAAAGACAACTTCCTGAAATACCTCGTCAACCTACACCGGAAAATGATTATTTACAACCACGGGAATGTACTCCACCCTCTGGATATATACCTTTACAACAAATGAAGCCCATCGGAGGAACCTGCTTCAATACAATAAATCGACCACGCCCAGCTGAGGATGTACAGATTTACAACGCACCATCAGACTCCAGTTATGTGTCAATGTCGCAATTAAATCAAATTCAAGTTCGTAAACAAGATCAGGTTATAAGTGATTACCTGTGAGGTTACCAGTGCATAAGTTCTATTCAAAATTAATCAAAAATTATACTTACTAAGAAACATCTTGGAAATAAACACTGTTGCTGCACACAATTCACAAACAACTAACACAATATAAAAGCGCGTTTATTTTAAATAAGAAATTTGCAATTAGTACCGATAGCAAATTATCACCCGGAAATGCGATAAGAGTAAGCCGAGTGTACGCTAGGTTATTTCAATTCAACTACGATGTAGGCGGTTCACAAAATGGAGTCGTACATTTTTATGTTTTTCGGGCCACTTTTGTATCAGGATAACATGAATGAAAGCAGATGGTTTTATTGTAATAATATTTAGATTTTAATTTAACTAGGATATTAATATAGGGACATTAATTTTTATACCAGAGATTTCAATGCTTCACACAAAGGAATTTTAGAATTTATTGTATCAGGAGCATATGAGTTCAAAGAAGTGTTTTGTGTTTATTTTGTTTTATTCTAATTTCTTATCACTAATTTTTTATCTCTATTTTTATATTTTATGTAACATTATACGAATTAGTCATTCAGATGACTTTATAATATTAAGAAACTAGGAATGTTTGAGGATTAACATAGAATTTTATGATTTTTAAGTAAAACTAACTGTTTACCAATTTGTGGTTTAATTATCAGGACAGTATAATTATATGATAGGTGCATGAGTTAGATATTTAAGTTATCTTTAGTAACGTAGATAAAAATATTTTTATTCTTCTGAGTTATTGTGAGATTTTGACCAGTGGCGTACCCTTGGGATTTTTATTAAGGATCGCTTCAGGAGAAGCTTTTCTTTTAGAAGCCCCGGGGAAATGTCACGTATGTGACAAGTTGAGTTTAAATTCCTTATTTGATTTTATTTTAATATCTTACTTTTAATTATGTAAAATTCCATGAATAATAACCCGGATCTGCTTTAACCAAGATTGACGTGTTTTCGAGTATTAGATCATCACACGTGTATCCTGGAGTCATGGTCAAGCCAAGACGAACAGGATGTGTGATGAACATTAATGTCTTTTGTTACCTAACAATTAATCATGCAAAACACGGATGCGTGTGAATGTGCGTCAATTGCCACTCCTAATTCTTTCGGTATAAATAAGTCCGAACTTGGTTAAAGAAGGCAGTTCAGTTCTGATCAAATCAAAGAACTTCACCCCTTCAAGTCTCAACGATTCAAGTCTCAACAATGACTCAAAGAGTTTCTACCATGTAAGTTTATATCTTTGTATTTAATTAATTGTTTGCTAATAAATATGCTTAATTTAATCATGCGTTTATTGCTTCATTTTACGATCCCTTTTTCAACCCCGTCACACCGCCTCTCGCTACAATAAACCCCCTAGGTGTGACAAATGTACCACTTGCTTTTATTTTTCATAATTTGTAATTGCTATGCTTTATGGCTCACTATTCATTTTTGATTTCATTAATCTAAACAATATATTATCTCAATCTTAATATCAGTGTGACGCCTCTAAAGGCGAAAGTACTGGACCGATTTTGATAAAATTTTAAATCAAGAGGTATATGGAAAATTGTAGTTGCAGTGGAAAGATGATATCGTGAGGAGGGCTGGATTTGGGTAGATGCAAAGTGCGCAGAACAGACAAAAATGGAGGGAGTTAGGAGAGGGCTATATCTAGAAGTGGACGATCCCAGGCTAAAAGAAGAAGGAAGAAGAAGCTTATAAAAAAATTCCGAAACCGGAAACGGAACTAAGACATGTTTTCTTGGTAGCGTTTTTGTCCAAAACTAAATTTTTGAAATTTACGGGATCTGAGAGCAGAACTTACGGCAAATTAAAAACTTTGTTACCAAACTCTAGCTTCAGAATAACGGCCGCTACAACTTCTTGAAAATCTCGACTTTAACGCCCATTTGCTTAAAACAGTTGTTGTCTGATCGGAATAAGCTACAGCTTGTTTGAGAGCCCTTTGTGGGTAGTATACGATAAAGTAAAATTAATTTTGAAAATCCGAAAACAATCGCAATGGCGTTGTTCCAAAATTTTGAACATTTTCAAAAACATTTTTCTTAGCCGCCCACACATTTTTTTTAAATTTTCTGAGCTGATAGAGCGTCCAGTGAACTAAAAATGTGTTTATTTACTAATCTCCCAAATTTTATTCTGCCACCTTCCAGGAATTTTTGAAAAATTTGAAATTTATTAATTACTTATTCAAAAACGCAAACGCCGATCGTTATAAACTTTTATCAGTTCAATAGATTATTTAAAGCACTTTATTAAAATCAGCAAGAATTTTCAAGTATTTTAAAAATTAAAAACAAACGATACTTTTTAGTATCAACAAGGCGTTTTCGGGCAGTTACGTGATTTTAACTACGCCTATCAATTAGCTCTAGTTATGAAATATGTTTTTCTTTTTCTGCATATTTTTGATAACTCTTAAAAAAACTATTTATATCGATTTTTAGTCTGAAATCCGAAGCGCATGTAATCAGCCGTAGAGCCGGCGGCGGTTCCGTTCTTAATATTCTTATACGGTACGCGACATCGTAGGGTTGCCTATACAAATTATTTTCTTAGAAATCTAACATACGGTGAAACGAGAGAAGAGAAATCTAATAGTCGGTGAACTGTACAACGTTATAATTATAAAAAATGGCAGTTTTGCATATACGGCAAGCAATAATATCTGATATGGGAAAGTTCACTAAAAGTTAACACTTCAGCTTCTTTCCTTTTACTTTTTAGTAGAGATTAGACAGTAACCGTTTTAAGGTAGTTAATAGGTTCTCGACGCTAAAGTTTGGTGCAAGAGAACATAATTAATTAAGAAAAACTGTTTACGTGTGTTATAAAATTTAAAAAAAATTGTTATTGCAGTATTTCAAAATTTTTTTCGCATTAAGTTTCCCAGCGTTGCGTGGTTTTGTGTACTTTGGTTAATTTGCTATACTTGCCATTTTTTTGAACATTTTACTTTAACACTTTACCTACTAATAAGTAATGAGTTTACTAAGCGAGACCTAATTTCGTAATGTAGTAACTTTATAGGGGGACATAATATTACCATGTAAACAAATAAAAACTGTAAAGCGAAAATTATGTTAATAATTTGGAAATTTACAAAAAGAATAATGCTTAAAAACTGGACATACGATTTTTTTTTAATTATCTAAGCTGATACGAATATAAATGAGTTAGCATTTTGTTTCCGTCCTATTCCGCTAATATTAAAGCTTTTTTTTATCAATCTTTGAAAATCGAAAATTTATGCCCTTTCTAAATTTTTTGAAATACATTAGTCCTTACGTAATTACGTTTTTGGTTTTCTCTAATCCCAAGATAAGTTTCTCAAAAAATTGCCCGCAACCATAGTCAGTTTGAAACGCAACTGGTAAATTAGAGGGTAGACTGGGGGTGTAGAATTATAATACTTTGGATTACGAGGAGGTATTGATATCTAGTTAGCCTGGAAAGTTTCTAGTAAAGAAAAGTGAACATGGTTGCTATGGTTACAATTATGATGTTTTATAAATAAGTTGTCAAAGTTTGACATCCATAAGTTGAACGGTGATCAAACTGTGAATTTTTGAAAACAGCATCTCTGAGAAAAAGATAGAATTTGAAAAAATCGAGTTTCGGTCAGTTATTAAGTATTTATTTTTGAAAGGGTTATCGGGCAAAGAAATTTTTGCTGATATGCTAGAAACCTTAGGTGATCAGTGTCCTTCATACGCCACTATTAAAAAGTGGGCTGCGGAATATAAAAGAGGAAGATGGGATAATTCTGATAGATTATTTGGAACGGGGTAGAACTATCACGAGAGCACATTATACTGAGTTGCTAACTAAATTACGTAAGAAAATTGTAGAGAAACGCCGCGGAAAACTTGCCAGAGATGTGCTCCTTTTGCAAGACAACGCTCCTGCCCACAAGTCGTTGATTGCACTGCAAAAAATTGATGAAATTGGGTTTGAATTGGTTGACCAGCCGCCCTATTCTCCGGATTTAGCACCGTCAGCTTGCAGACCAGGACAAAGATTTTTTTTTAAATGGCTTTGAATTACTTTATGAACGTTCTGCTAAATGTCTTAAAGGAGATTATGTTGAATAAATAAAATTTTGTTTTGAAATATTGTGGCGTTTTATATGGTAGGCTAAGTACTTATCAATGCCCCCTCGTATGTACTGCCGTGTACACTTTGGCGTGCGGGTTGATTGTACGTGTGCGAGTTGTGATTAACATGTTACCAGCGTACCGCTCATCGAGCCGGTATAGTGGCAGCACTGGTGCGGCCTTGAAAACCATTGTGCATGAGCAAGCACAGTTACAAACAGTTTTGAAGTATGATAAAACAATTTCTAAAGTATAGGAAGCTCCCCTTTCTCCCGATAGTCATTTATGGAAAAGTGTCCATGGAAAAACGTTAACCTCCCCCTATTAGAAATTCCTGGATCCGGATCTGATTACGTTATACATATAACTACATCGAAAATGAGACACCCTGCACAACCGTTTTCATGGAATTAATTTTACTGGGTATATTATACATGGTGGTGGTTTAATGACATCATTATAAGAAATTTCAAAGTCACCCTCAAATATGTTCGCAAATTAGGCACAATCTTTGTCCTTATTTCTAAACACTCTTGTTCTCCTTGGGTACGCTACTGAATTCCGCAACTTTTTTTATATTTTTATTTACAGACGCCTTGGATTCTAAAACACTAATATTTTATGTCAAAAAATAAGATGTACAACGAATAGTTAGATATATCAAAACAGTGCCACACTAGATCAAAAAAAGTAAACTTGATACTTTTATCTCGTAAAACAAATCAGCAATAAAAATTTTTGCGGACATTTATAACTTCTGAAAATTGAATATACTTGTTATCTTAAGATTGCTAACACTGACAACATTCCAATAAAATAACATGGTAAATAATCACTGGCTTTGTTAGTGAGAAGGATTATCTTGGCATTTGTCAGATTAAATTAAAAGCCTCATAATATGTTAGATATGCAGACTTATGTTAAATAAAAAAACGCATCAAGAACGTGAGAAAATCCTAAATTGTTTGTACGTTTGTAATTATATGACAAAATTTCAAGCGAATGGAGATAGCTCTAAGCGGTTTAGAAAATCTATAGAAATTTCGCATTTAGATAGTTCATTATGAGCGTCTGCTAAGATCTCTACTTTAGGTACGTGTTCAGAAAAATCGTTCAAAGCCTGCTTAACCCACGCATGACTATAATAAGCCGATTTGCTTCATCTTTGAGGTGGAAACACAAACAATCACTAGTGCTTACATTAACAACCCTTGCCTGAATTTAGGGGAGCTTACGGAGGACTCGGGGTACAGCGGAGCTTTGTAGTGTTCTCAGCTCCTTCCTATTATAGACACAAACATAACGATCAGGTATCTCTTATTTCTGGCTTAATCGTGTTTTAATCAATTCCCTGTCAATAGCAGATCTGCGGGCTTGGTACCCAATTGGCGAAGCTTTAAAGATCAAAGAGCAATAGATTCAGTTCAGAATCACTAGTCTCGCCTCAGGTCTACCATCTGATTAAAAGACGGCACAGCCGGTCAAAGAAAGAAAGCTTGTTATTTTAATTTCCAATTACATTTTAAAGCTATATTTGTTCAAAGCGATCCCATCTTGAATGGACCCGATAAATGGATAGATTGGCTTCTAAAACCCATTTACATGAAAAAGAACTTGAGTGACGGAATTGCGTGTGGTAATGGTATCGTTTTAATAACCCTGCGATGGATGTTTGCTTTCAATAACGTACAATTAGTGACATTAAAATGGGCGATTCCGGTCCAAGATAAGCTACCATATTTATTTTTTTTTAGCTTCGACTAATTTAAATCGATGATTTAACGAAGGCGGTTGTAAATTTATTAATTCGAAACCATAAAACAAAAAATTGGTGCCTATCCGTCACCCGAATACATTGTTCGAACTTAACATGGACCAATATAAGCCGTACAAGCCACATCAGATACATTTAAATTGAAAATTAGATTTTTAGCGCGGACATCCAGCAGTTCTCTGTCTCTCACCTCCACCCACAACCATATACGAGGTATCATTTAGCGGTCTCTCGCTGCAAGATTTAACACCTATCATTTGCATTTTAGAATATTTATTTCGACTTGTCAGAGCCGCCGTTAGTCTGCCCTGCTTCACTATATCACGTTGCCCACGACATCGCAACATTTTCTTTTGCACTTTGATTTCTCTCCCATTCCCATTTTTGGAATCTGATACTAAAATATATCTCGCTGCTTGCTGCACGGTTGCTTACTTAATATTATTTATTAATTTATGTGGCGGGTTACTGCTAAGACCGACGTGATTTGTTGTTATGACAAAAGGAAAATTATAACCAAGAATTATGGAAATCATTAATAATCCCTTGGTAATAATTTCTTGCTATTACTACGACTTGTATGTATCCCACGATTTTTCTAATTAACATGGCACGATTAAACGAACACACATTGTTTAATACGATTTATTACTTCAATAAAATTAATTTCGGAAGTAGACTTGGCGCCGCACATCTTCCTCAAACTTTTTTTGGCAGTAATTTATAATAGATATGCAAGGAAGTTGTCAGGATCGTAGGAAAGACAACAGGAATAACAATTTTTGTGGTGTGAAAACATTTCGGATGTGCCAAACTATGAACACACGTGATACGTGATCCCCCATGTCAACTTTTTGTAATTTATATTCTGTATATCAGCTAGGTGTGCGAAGTATAAATCAAAATTTTTGAAAATTCTAATTAATATGTAAGGTGCACGTTCCCAGAAACTTGAGACCTAAGTCAGCAACCTCTGTGGATATATTACACATTGATGAAGATATGTTCATTGCAGAAACAAATGCCTATTACTGTCTTTATTGTGTAATAAAATATTCATGAATTTAGGTAGTTTAATAAACGTAATATCCAAACTGAAACGGAAGCTTTCAAGAAAAACTTCGTTTGAATTTTCCTATACTTTTATACAAAATAATTATTTTTTAGATAGCTAATCACAACAATTACAGCACATCTTACTTAGAACTGTTTACAGTAGCAGTGGCGGATTGTGGTGTGGCATAGTGGAAGGGCAATTTATGAAAGAATATGAAAAATCCGCCGTAGGAAAATTTTTTTAAACGTGGGCGTGGCTTATTTGGACGTGTTTTAAGAGCGCACGAGACTTAAGGGCAGGTACCCTTAAAAACTTGCCTAGTTACACATTTCTGTCGGAGTAAAATTTCAAATTTGAACAGTAAAGTGACAGGTAATAACTTTTCTTGATCATTTTAACACTTTTTTAAGCTTTTAACACAGTTGACTTGCCTTAATTTATTTCTTTAAATTTAAATTCTCGCCGAAAAACTGGGAGTGGAAGCAGAAGTGACACTGCAAGATAAACGCATGAATCTGGTCGAGATGAAGGAATGGGACAATAAACAGACAGTCATGAAAAATCAATACAAACTAAAAGGAACAAAGATATATATCGATAACGACATGACACCAAATGAAAGAGGAATCTAGGCAGAAATAAGGAAAATCGCAAAAAAAGAGAGAGATAAGGGACGCAGAACAAAAATCGGCTACAGGAAAATCACTATAGAGGGAGTGGACTATGTTTGGGATGATGAAGAAAAGGGGGAAGAAAACAAAAAACTGATAACAAAAACGAACCGAACTAAAACTAAGACGAATTTTGCGAAGGACACGGACGACGATAAACAACCTAATATATATAACAAAACGCAAAGCAAAATGAATGGTAAGAAAGAAGACAAAGAAAAGGAAAAACTAAAGGACGATAAAGAAAAAGGCGAAAAGATGAAAATGGGAACATGGAATGTGAGGAGTATCACAGGGAAAGAAGAAGAATTAGTGGAAGAAATGATAAAACATCAAATAGAAGTCCTAGGAATTACAGAAACCAAAAAGAAAGGAAATGGTATGAAACGAATACATAAGGGATACTGGCTATTTTGGTCAGGTGTGAAAGAAACGGAAGGAGCAAGGTGTGGAGTAGGACTAGTAATAGCACCAAATATGTTAAAAGACATTATAAATGAAGAATATATAAACGAAAGACTATTGAAGATTGAAATGAAACTACTAGGAGAAGAAACATGGAATGTGATAATAGCATACGGGGAAAACGAGGATGCAAACAAGGAACAAAAAGATAAGTTTTTTGAGGAGGTACAAAAAGCAATAGATGACGGGGGAGAAAATGTACTTGTTATGGGAAATTTAAACGGACGAGTAGGAAAACAAAATGTAGGTATAGAAGAATATTTAGGAAAAGAAGGAGAAATGACTAAAAACAATAATGGAGACAGAATAATAGAAATAAGTATAGAAAATAACCTAGTGATAGCAAACACGAAATTTAAGCATAAAGATATACACAAATTTACAAGAGTTGTAGAAAGCAGAAATGAGAAGTCAATTATTGACTACTTTCTAATAAGTAAACCTAAATGGAAAAATGTACAAGATGTCAAAGTAACAAGACTAGCAGAGATAGGGAGTGACCACTACTTGGTAAAAATGGACCTAAAGAAGGAAAAAGAAGAAAAAGCAGACAAAAGACGAAAGCACACCCAAGAAAATATAAAAAAACATAAACTAAAAGAACCTGAATATCAAAGAAGATACATTGAAAAACTAAGCGAAAAATTTAGAGAAACAGAAAATACAAAAAGAGTAGAAGAAAAATGGGCAAAGTTTAAAAATAATTTATTAGATGCTGCGATGGAGAGCTGCGGGAAAAGGAAAATAGTGAATAAAAACATGAAAAATACAGAATGGTGGAACTCAGAAATTAAATCAAAAATCAAAGAGAAAAAATACGCTTGGGAAAGATACTTAAGTACAAAAAAGACAGAAGACTACGAAAAATACAAGGAAAAAAGAACAGAGGTGAAAAACAAAATCAAGAATGCAAAAAAAGAGTCATGAATAAAACTTGGGGAAAATATGACAGAAAACTTTAGAGACAACCAAAAACTATTCTATGCAACACTAAAACAACTTAGGAAGAAAAAGGAATATAATATGATGAACATAAAGAGAAAGGACGGAAACATAATAACAGAAGAAGATCAAATAATGGAAAGATAGAGACAACATTTCGAAGAACTAACAAAAGCAGAAAACAACATAACGGATGAACAAGAAGAGTTAAGCGAAAGGGAAGTAATAGAAGAAATCCAAGAGAAAGAAGTTAGGGAGGCCATATAGAACATAAAGCTAGGAAAAGCAGCAGGAAGGGACAAAATAACACCGGAGATGATAAAGTATATGGGAAAAGAAGGAATAACCAAATTTACAGAGTCGCTAAACGAAATAATGAAGACCACGGTAATACCAAGAGAATGGAATGTAGGAATCATACTCCCTATACATAAGACAGGAGATAAAAGAGTATGCGATAATTACAGAGGGATAACGCTAATGAGCGTCCCCGCGAAAGTTTTTGCCAGAATAATCGAGAAAAGAATAAGGAATAGAATAGAAAATACAATAGAGGAAACCCAATGTGGTTTTAGGAAGGGGAGAAGCACCCAGGATTTAATATTTACCATTAGACAAGTTAGTGAAAAACTTATTAAGAAAGGAAGACATATACATATGTGCTTCATAGATCTTGAAAAGGCCTTTGATAGGATACACAGAGAACAAATATGGACAACACTAGAAAAAAGAAAGATAGATAAAAGAACGATAGAAATATTAAAAGCAATGTATAGAAGTAACATAAACATAGTAAGGACGAATAATGAAGAGTCAAGAGAGTTTGTAACAGAGATAGGAGTAAAGCAAGGATGTGTGTTAAGTCCCCTTCTGTTTTCAATAGTGCTAGATGAAGCAATTAAAAATGATAAGAAAAAGATGATGACATTAAAATTGGGATATTGGCAAATGGAACAAACAGAAATAAACGAACTTATGTTCGCAGATGACATGGCTATAATGACCGACTCTGAAAAGAACCTACAACATAACCTGGAGGAGCTAGAAAAAGAATTACAGAAAATAAACATGAAAATAAACATAGTGAAAACAAAAAGTATGGTAGTGTCGAGGGAGAATAAAACACATAGCATAAAATTACAAGGAAAACAAATAGAACAAGTAGAAAGCTTTAAATATCTAGGATCCATAATTGAGAATAATGGTAAAATAGACAAAGAAATCAACGACAGGATGAGAAAAACAGGAAAAACATACAACATAATGAAAACGACCTTTTTGGGAAAGAAAGAAGTTCCTAGAAAAATAAAAACAGAGGTAGTTAAAAAAGTAGTAAGACCGACAATAATGTATAGCAGTGAAACATGGACCTTACCAGAAAAACATAAAACAAGACTAAATGCAATCGAGATGCGGTTTCTAAGAAGGATAGAAAATAAAACGAAAACAGATAGGATAAGAAATGATACATACAGACAAAACCTACAGATGGAGTCTGTAACGGAGAAAATAGTGGAAGGACAATTAAGGTGGTTCGGACATGTGTGCCGCATGCCAAGGGACAGATTAACAAAAAGAGTGCTTGAAACGCGAGTGCCGGGAAAAAACAAAAGAGGAAGACCCAGGAAAACTGGGGAAGAGGGAATACGAGAGGCAGCAACGAGCAAGGGAATAAGATGGGAAGGAATAAAACAAGTGGCCCAGGATAGGAAACGATGGAAAGAAAAGTGCAGAACGACACCGACATAACAAACCCAACTCCACCCGGCCTTACACCTAACGGTAGAAAGGTATAGGATTAAGTAAGTAAGTAAGTAAATTTAAATTCCATGCGTCTTTCGTTTTGATGTGTTCAACCACCGGTCCACTAAAATTTCTTTTAGCAAAAGTTTTCATTCTCCTCGAGGCTGAAAAACACCGTTCACTACCTGCCGAAGACATTAGCATTGTGGAAATTATTTTTAAGTTTAACCGATTTCACAAACGCGTCTCTTCAAATCACTTTTTTATGGCAATTCCCAACAAACTATTGTTAGATGCCGAGATACTTATACTTAAACTCAATAAGTAAGTTTTAATAAAACGTATAATAATTCCAATAAAACTCAACAGTGATTGAAATAACACCCACCGCATTTCACAACATAATAAGTAATAACGCAATGAATGCGGATTCCATTTCAGCGATTCTGATCTTCAGCTGTAAATAAGTCACCGCCGCCGTCTCGAAAATATATGGCTTTTATCCATGAAAGATGTACGTGCTTTAACACTATCCCCAAATATAAATGGATTGGCAACGTAATGTAAAGCCCTATCACTAACCCACGTGATCCTCTTGAAACGTCGTAAAACCCATAGAAAAAAAAACTAATACCTAACAAATATCTAGGTCTGCAGTGCCCCGTTGTCCTCCCTGTACCGGCCGCCACTGTTTAATAGTAAGACATTTACATATAAAACCCTGCTAATTCCTTATTGCAAGGAAGACAACTAAATCACCTGCTGGGCAGAAATGTTAGGGTCATGCTGTACAAAGGTACAAGGTCTGTTTTTGACTATTATCACGGGATTATACTATCATCTCTTATGCACCACGTGTTTCGCTGTCTACCCCGCCTATTCTGAAATTATCATTACGGCAGATCCTTATATAGAAAAAAAATCGATGTTTTGATGTGTTAGAAAAAGATTGCTCGGGATCAAACAACAACGAAAAACGGAAAAGAAATTGTTTTTCCTAAATTAAGCAAGGAAAACAAAAACTAGCGTCTCTAAATAATGCTGCACCTAAAAATTAGGTTCTGAATCTGATTTTACTCTTACACATACGTCATGAGCAACTAGAGATGTAACGGTAAAAAACAGCATTTTATTTAAAAAATCCATCGGCAATTGATTTTTATTTTTTTTTGGCAATGACAAAGATGATGGTGTGGTGCTAAAATACAAAACTGTTAAAAATAAATTTACCAAAAAAGAAACAATGAAAACTACCGGAAAATACAGTTTATTAGGTACCATAAAAAAACGTTTATTTAAAAAAAAAATCGTCCTCCGTTTGTTTGAGTTTTTATCAATTTTACCCTCCTCGTTCCCCACACACTACTAAAACTCATCGCACGCCTAGAAAATTATAAAAACCTATTAAAATATAACTAACTATTGATTTTTCTTCAAAAAAAAAATTAATAAGTTTTGATCAAAAAAACTGATTATTTTTTAGAAAATTCGAAAAAAATTCGTACGTTGAAGCGTTAAAGAGATAGGCATTAAATTTCGGTTTCAAAAATTTACAAAAGGCCTCATAGAGAAATTAGTGCACTGGCACATGACCCAAATTTTAGCTCATTTCTAGCTCTATTGCCCTATAAAGTGAAAAAAAATCGTGTGGCCAGGTTTTGAGCAGTACTTATGTTTTTATGTTTTTAGAAAATTCAAAAGTTTGATATGTTTTTCATTTCGCAGTTTTAGTAGTATCAAAAGTTCTACTAGCTTGTAACATTGTGTACCTTAAGGCTTTTTCAGTATTAAATATCATCTTGATTTTATAACTCGTCTTTGAGTAAATAGGCATTAAAACCCAAATTCTCAAAAATTCAAAGAAGGCGTCAGAGAGAAATTTGAGAGCTGGGATACAGACCAAATTGTAGTTCATCCTCAGCTGCACGATCTTACAAAATTAAAAACAATCGGGTGGCTAGTTTTTGAGCAATAGTTTTTTGAGGATATCCGAAATTTAGGAATTTTTTTAAATCATAGTTTTTAATTTTTTGAATTTTTTTTGTGCGGCGTAATATAATATTTTTATAAGGCTATTACAATACGATATTTAAACATGATCTGTCAATTTGTTTTTGATTGACAAGGCGTTGAAAATAAATTTTCAAAAATTGTAGCGGCCGACATTTTGAAGCTAGAAAGCTGGGAAAAAAGCGTCAGATTTGGCCCAAAGTTTTTTTATCGAATATAGTTTTCAAATTTATAATATTTGGTTTTGGAAAAAAATGCTACCAAAAAAACATATCTAAATTCCGCTTCCGGTTGCGGATTACTTTAAAAGCTAATTTCCCCGATTAATTTTTGATATAGCCCCACATTCTAAAGCTCATTGAAATCGGATCATACGTTTGGGAGTTATAGAGCGCACATACTCACATACTCGCCCACCCACTCAAAGATAGAAATTTTTAAAAAACACTTTTTGGGTTCCGTTGAGTAATTTTTTGCAACGAAAATTAGCACGCGAGTCGAAGACGAGCGGTGATTTTCTTGTAGCAGAAAACAACGAGACATTCCAGAAGGTAAATTTCCATAGGAAATCAAAACTAGCACAAAATAGATTTTGCTAGAAATTCGTATTATAGGTTTGGAATTTAAATTTAAAAATGATAGTTATTTATTTGCTCTGTGCGTAACTAAGAAAACAAAACGGAGACATAGTAGAAATTAAGTTCACGGTGGTGATTTTCAGAAATCACCATGGCGGAATGAATTTCCGTGAAACCAACGCCAGATTGGTAGATAAGCTAAAAATATTCAAATCTGGTTGGTTGAAAAATATAAAATGCGTTTTTTCATATACAGGGTGTGTATAAATTGGTGAAGGAACTACAGGTGGCGATGTTGGTCAAAAAATTCTGAGTCGAAAATCTTAATACCGTAATGTTGGACAATGCTTCCTCTGTCCTCAGGAACCATTTTAAAGGAACGTACATTTGACAAATTGGATTCACACACCACAGGTGTTTTGTTATAATGCACGGTAACTAAAGATCATTCAACGTAAAATCCATTGTTAGTGAACGAAACAAGAAAACAAAAATTATAATAATTAATACTAATAACTACGAGAAAAGCAACGATGATAGAAAAAGCAAGTCTAATTACAAATATTGACACTTGTCAAACTTTGACGTTATCAAGACAGAAGTAATTTAGAGTAGCATCACTCTTGAATAATTATTGTTTTACAACGCTGCCATATGTATTTTTTACAATAATAAGTTAACGAAGAAATGTTTAAAACACGCTTTTGGGGCTGAAAAACAACATCTATGAAAAAATATTTATTACAATTCTTATTTCTTCTAATTTGCAGCTCTTTCTGTCAACAGATATTGAATTAAAACACTTATTAAAAGACTTACTTTTCAAACTTTGAAGATCCCGTGCATACCCAGGAAGCATGGTACAATATTTTGGTATTAAGATTTTCGACTCAGAATTTTATGACCAACATCGCCACGTGTAATTCTTTCGCCAATTTATACACACCCTGTATAATACCACAAAAGCTCAAATTTATGTCGATAATTTTTGCGTCAGTGTCACGAATGTCCATTTTGTTTGGAAATAGCACAAGTCCGTAGCGCAGCGAAGCAATAGTGCCGTTTTCAATCAAAATGAACATGAGCGACACTGCCACAAAAGTTGTCTACAATAAATTTGAGCTCAAAAGGCATTCGGGAGACACTTTTTTGAATAAAATTAATTTTCATGAAATATTAACGTAGTTAAATCGAGTTACATGCGACTTAAGTACCATGGCGACGACGACGACTGTACCATGCCTTTATTTCCAAAAGGAATAGCCATATAAAAACTCAACAAATGCTTTTAATGCCAAACCCTTAATGCAACAAGAATAACTTAAGTTTTTAGCGTAAAAATATTCGTACGGGATGAAATGAAATTGGGAAGTGGATTAAAACTACAGAGAAAAAAAGCTAGTTTTAATGTTTTGAATTGATTGTGTGATAGGGACATGGTGAAACATGATTAATAAATATTTAACTATTAAAAACTATTAAAGATTAATAGATAAAAAGATCTGAGAGAATTATTGCATATTTGGGTCATTCTCATGAAAAGTCGCTATTTGCCGTCCCGGTATAATTTCTGCCTAATCGGCATTGTATTTTTTACAATAAAAACTGTAATATAAACTCTAAGGTATTATAATGTTGGTACTGGGAATGTATATATTTTAATTTATTTTTTTCCATTTTTTTCAAATCGCCAACTTTAAAAATGTCAGGGTTCGTCACTGTCCCAATCATGTCTTAGGCTTCGTTTTATTTTATTCTATCGAAATGTATAAAGGTTTTGTAAAAAAGCTCGCTTAAAATATAAGTAAAGGCACCGTTTAAAACATTGCTTAACTAAATAATAGGCTTATACTTTAAAACTTGAAAAAAATGCGTAAAAAGTTGTGTCCCTAGCTTTTTGCGTCAGGTTCGTCACACCCAATATTTTCGTATAAAAAGCACATATGGCGTTATCTGTTCACTTCGTGTTTGGCCTCAGAGCTACATGTTAGTTTACCTAATCCCGGGAAAGTGAAAAGATTTTGTGCACATTGTTAATAAATTTGCAACAAATAAACAAGTTATTGTTTAAGGGTAAGTATGTTTATTACATGTCAGGTACATCACGTTAATTAAACAGTTAATTTTTTATATTTTTATTTGTTAATATTTGAAAAATGTAACAAATAAATAAATGTTAGGTTAGGTCCTAAAAATGCAGAAGGCAAACCTTCTTAACTGTTTATTTTTGAAGTTTTTCGTGAAAACATCAGGTTCGTCACGGTCAGCTGCATCACAATCGCGTTCGTGACGCAGCGCAGCTGACGTGTTTGTGTCGACAGGTTTTTAGAATTGGCTTTTTAGGCATGGCGCTTACGCAAGCAGAAAGGACAAAGAGGTATCGTGAAACGCTGAAACAAAACCCCGAAAAAAGGGAAGATTATTTAAAGAAAAGTGGGAAAAGAGCAACAAAATTCAAAAAACGTATTGCTGAGCTATCTACGCGAGATCAGCGGTTTCACAAATAAAAAATAATGAAAACTGTGTTATAACCTACTTCCATAAAGTTACTTTATTTTAATTAATTATTTAATATGCTTAATATATACCAATTATTGCACCGCCGTGACGAACTTGACAAACCAATTTACAAAACATTGCTAGAAAATGAAAAAATAACAAAAATTTGAATGACCTTTTCTATAACGTAGATGACAACATTGTATGTGATGGATTAATAAAGTTTTTATTATGAAAATTTACTTTTGAAAAAATCAAAATGTTGTTACTAAATTGGCTACTTTAAATGAGAATGACCCATTTTCGTATCTTTAACATTTAAACTAGTAAATATTTAACTATTAAAAATTAATAGATTATTAATAAAATAAAACACTTGGTAATTGTTTTACAATTTGTTGGTTTTTATTTACTCGACTCGAGTTTCAACCATCACGGTTATCTTCAGGAGTTTACAATGCAACTAAAACTAAAAACCTAAAGATGTACAATACTATCCAATCTGTCGTCGCCGCCCAGAGTTTAAGTGTTAACACGTGTTTTTATGCTTTGTATACTGTAGATTCAGGAGGGGTGAATTACCTAAATCGGTGTGGTCGTTAACTATATTTTTATTATTATTTATTGCCTTTTAAGTTTCTAAATTTTTCAATTTATTTAAACGGTTGCCCTTGTTTTCTACGTGTAAAATTTTTGTATCTGTGTGTTTAAAAAATGATTGTTTGTAATACAATGTTGGGAAATGCCGGTTGATTTATGATTATATTTAATTGATCTAATGTGTTCTTTAATTCTTGTATTAAAACTGCGGCCAGTTTGTCCTATATATATATTGCATCACAATTAGAACAGTCTATTTGATAGATACCATTTTTTGAATATTTTTCTATTGTGTCTTTATTGTTTGCTAGATGTTTATGGAGTTTGTTCGAATTGTGCATAGCTACGTTAATATTTAATTTTTTGAGCCTGTTACTGTAACTGTATAGCTAACTCTACCTATATAATTGATTTTTGACCATATTGTTTTTTCAATTGTTGTCCGTTGTACAAAAGATGTTTAACATTTTCTTTTTGTTTTTTCTTTAATGTTCTCTACAAATTGCTCCGTGTATCCGTTTTTTAGGGCTATAAATTTAATTGTGCTAAGTTCTTTATTGAAATTTTCGGTAGACAGTGGGATATGAATGGCTCTGTGTATCATACTATTGAAAGCTGCTTTTTTAATTTTGATTGGTTGTTTAGAATTTGAATGTATGACCATGTCTGTAGTTGTGGGTTTTCTGAAAATATTGTACTCTAAATTGTTATCTACTCTTTTTATGCTTAGATCTAAAAAGTTTAGGGTATTGTTATTTTCGATTTCTATTGTGAACTTGATATTGTTATGAATTTTATTAATGTTATCTAAAAATTGTTGTATTTGTCTGTCTGTACCTAACCACAAGCAAAAAATATCATCTACATATCTAATCCAGATTTTGACATTGTTACTAAAATTGTTGTTTGAATTGAAAACTTTTTCTTCAAAATTAGCCATAAAACTTTCTGCTAGTAGTGGTGAAAGTAGGGAGCCCATAGGTAGTCCCTCCTCTTGCTTGTAAATTTGGTTGTCAAGTGAGTAATAGTGCAAAGACATACCCCATCGCGAAGCGCGATTTTTACCCTAGAGTTAATAATCTATCGGACGTTCAATTTACAAATAAAGAAACAGAGCTATTGGAATTAGGATTAAAATTTTCACTAACTACACAACCCAGACTAAAGGATTATGAAATATTGGCAATAGATGTAGATTTAGCATTAGACAAATTAGATTTAGATAACCAAACAGTTACAATGGAAAAGTCTATTTGTGCAGATATCATCAAGAAATCCCTACAATCACAATCCAAACAACAAAACATAAAAATTAATAACAATTCTCACAAAAAAACACTTCAAGGGTTAAAAAAGAAACTTAAAATAAATGACTTAATTGTTTCCAAAGCTGACAAAGGTAATACAATTACAATCATGAAAAAGAAATGATTACGTACACAAAGTAGATACATTTATTAATAACAACAGTTTTTCTAAATTAGACAAAGACCCCACTACTAAATACCATAACACAGTTAATGAAACTCTAAAATTTTGCAATAATCTCGTACCAAAAGGAAACGAGTTTAAGTTCAGAATTATGAACCCACACCCACCACTTTTATATGGACTTTTACAATTACATAAAAAAGAAAAACCAATTAGACCAGTCGTTTCATACATTAACGCACCCACTTATAACCTGTGTAAAGAAATCAATAGAATGTTACCTATACACATAAACTGTTTATCAAAGTATTCGGTAAAGAATTCTTTAGAATTAATAGTCAAACTAAAAAATTTCCAGATACCCACTAATGCAAAATTAATCTCATTTGATGTTAGCAGTCTTTTCACATCAATTCCAATAAAAGAAGCCAAAGAAATAACGTTCAACAAAATAAACAATAGCAATTTGACGAATATTGAAAAACTAGAACTCAGAACCATGCTCGCACCTGCTTAGAACAAAATTATTTTCAATTTAACAACCAAATTGGGATCCCCACTTTCACCACTACTAGCAGAAATTTTTATGGCTAATTTTGAAGAAAAAGTTTTCAATTCAAACAACAATTTTAGTAACAATGTCAAAATCTGGATTAGATATGTAGATGATATTTTTTGCTTGTGGGTAGGTACAGACAGACAAATACAACAATTGTTAGATAACATTAATAAAATTCATAATAATATTAAGTTCACAATAGAAACCGAAAAGAACAATACCCTAAACTTTTTAGATCTAAGCATAAAAAAAAGAGTAGGGAACAATTTAGAGTACAATATTTTCAGAAAACCCACAAGTACAGACATGGTCATACATTCAAATTCTAAACAACCAATCATAATTAAAAAAGCAGCTTTCAATAGTATGATACACAGAGCCATTCATATCCCACTGTCTACCGAAAATTTCAATAAAGAACTTAGCACAATTAAATTTATAGCCCTAAAAAACGGATACACGGAGCAATTTGTAGATAACATTTTAAAGAAAAAACAAAAAGAAAATGTTAAACATCTTTTGTACAACGGACAAAAGACAACAGTTGAAAAAACAATATGGTCAAAAATCAATTATATAGGTAGAGTAAGCTATACAGTTACAGTAACAGGCTCAAAAAATTAAATATTAACGTAGCTATGCACGTATTACACGTAGAAAACAAGGGCAGCCGTTTAAATAAATTGGAAAATTTAGAAATTAAAAAGGCAATAATTAATAATAAAAATATAGTAAACGACCAAACCGATTTAGGTAATTCACCCCTCCTGGACCTACAGTATACAAAGCATAAAAACACGTGTTAACACTTAAACTCTGGGCGGCGCGGCGACGACAGATTGGATAGTATTGTACATCTTTAGGTTTTTAGTTTTAGTTGTATTGTAAACTCCTGACGATAACCGTGATGGTTGAAACTCGAGTCGCGTAAATAAAAACCAACAAATTGTGAAACAATTACTAAGTGTTTTATTTTATTAATAAACTAATAATTTTTAATAGTTAAATAGTTACTAGTTTAAATGTTAAAGATACGAAAATACGCAATAATTCTCTCAGATCTTTAGCAGTATTCTACTTAGCAAAGGCAGGCATTGGGGAACAGCAACTAATTAAAATAACGGGACACAGCAGTGTCAATTCCATCAAATCCTACCTTCAAATAGGCGGTAGGTCATCATAAATCGATTATTGAAGGAATGAGAACAGAACAGACCAACATCAGAACTACAACTTCAAACACCACTGCAGTTTCATTTAATAATCATGATGTGGTAGAATATGAATCTGCACTAGGGCTGAGAATATTTATCGATATATTGATAATATCGATACTATCGATATTATCAGTATTATCGATATAATTTCATTATCGATATTCGATATTAAATTTTCAGTATCGCCAGCCCTAAACACAACACATCTTTTGCTTTTATTACATCCAAACAACTTCTAACATTTTCAAATAATCGTAAAACATTTACTGCTGATCAAAAGAAGTCAGGGTAAAATGGTCGTTTATCCCTGTGTACAGATTCTATTGGTAGTGAACAAATTATTATTTTTGCTTACCAAAAAGGTCCCAACGAATTCAAGAATTTCAAAGAACCTCAGCAATGATTGCGCCAACAACAAACACCTTAGTTCATTTTTTAAATCATCACGAATTGATCGGAACTGTATTATTTAAAGTTAGAAAGCACCCCGACATTAAGCAAACACACCTTTATAACATTCATTAATAAGAAATCGGAACTTATCGCTCATTTGTGCCGAAAATAGTCGAATGCAGTAATTGAATGCACACCTGTTACCATATTTCGCGTTTGTCCTAAACAAGTCTTATCAAGTGCTATTAGAGATTGGACATCAAATAATTGTTTAGTAGAGATGTGTTCGTAGAAAATTGTATTTAATACAGGGTGAACTATATAATTTAAAACAGCGAATCTAACACGTACTAATTTCAACAAAAGTAACAATTATTACGGTGGTGTCTTCGATATTATCGATAATCGATACTAAATTTTCAATATCGCCCAGCCCTCAGAAACCCAAACATATTTTTTGGCCCCCGTTGCGAAAATTGCACTTTTACAAATTGTACTTTTAATTTCGATTGTATAATAACAATACTTAATTACGAAATATGTTAATAAATGTTAATAAGACTTTTCTCTTTTACAATAGCTAGATCTTTATTAAAACGATAATATATTTTATTAATAATAATAATTAGGAATATGTAAAATTTCACTTTTTTTTGTCAGGACCTATCAAAAAAAATTGTCGAAATATTGCACTGGTGCAAATTGTTGCTGTAATTCGATAAAAATCCCATTGTTCTTATGACATTATTTACACATGAAATTAATTGTCATGAAAGTATAGAAAAGTACAAATTTGTTACTCTTTTTTATCATTTCGTAACAAAATTGCAAAAATACATTTACCGCATGCTATTGGGGATACATTTCAGATTCCCATAGAGAATAAAAATGCACTTTTAGCCATCAAAACGGTGAGCCTAAAATGACACCGGACACCACCTTTTATGTAAGAGTGACAAATATGACACAAGCATAAAAACGCTTGTACACAATAGAGTGTAGGACTCTGAGGAAGCTCAGATCGATACCATGGACACAGCATTTTTGTCGCTATCTGAATGACATTATTGAGGTTCGTAAGGACCCTCTTCAGAAGGGTCATATTAGTGCCCAAGGATAATACAAGACAGCATGCGGTCCCCATGTAGGCTGCTCAACCCTGACGACCGCACCTTCACGCCAACTCCCGGTGGTATGGAAACACTCAACAGGATTTACTACATGTCCCCGACTTCACAACCCGATTGCCAAAGATTCGTGTTCCGTAACGCCAAAACCGCGGTACACGTTTGATTTATTTGTTAATTATATTTTAGTTATTTTCCAGCATGAAACCAATAGTGAGGTTAACACAATTAGAGCAAACGTGAACAAGTTTCAACGGCATAAATATAACCAGAGCGCGGATTTATAAATATTATTTTTTTAAATAAGCGCTTATAATAAATCAGAAAAACAAGCATGAAAAATCACAAAATAAGCAAAATTAAAAAAACGCCAATATTTTTATTTGTTTATCAAAATAATACGGTATTGTTACAAATTTTTCAATGCCAAATAAAAACCAGAAAATGCAATTAACAAAAAATAAGTACATACTTTGACAGAAATTTCCTTGCAGTTCAAACCATGTTTTTACTAAAAATTTAACTTACGCATGTTGTAGGAACACAACAATTTTTTTTTAATCAGCTTTTAAAAATAAGAAACATTACAAAGGCGCAACTTACTTTTCATGCAGCTTCTGCAAAATATTTAAATTTTTTTCAGTAACCAATTCAGAAAAATCTTTAACCCCAATTTGCCAGTATTGATTTATTCTTCACTGTGGGCAGTGGCGTAGCTTCAGATTTTGAGCCCGGGGCAAGGTACCTGAAGGGCCCTGGCCCCATCCTTAAAAAAACTTCAATAATAAAGTAATTGATAACAAGAACAATTTCTTCAATAGGAAAAAAATTATTAGCAGTCTAATAAATGAAAATAAATATATTAAAGCCGTGTCTCATTCAGATAAGCAAATCTTAAATTTTCTGAAGTTAATGTGTTTGGGTCGGTACCAAAAAGTGTGTGTTACTACTGAATATAATCTCACTTCAGTATTTTTCATTGTATAAGTACAGACATGGAATTTAAAATGTTTTTTGTTGAATATAAAAATAAAGACTGTCAAAAATCAAAAATTTTTATTGAAAAAACTTCGTAATAGAGAAATAAAAAAAAAATAAAACTCGTGGCTCGTGGCAGGGCTCCCTAAGGCCTCGGACCCTGGGGCCGTTGCCCTCTCTGCCTGGTAGTTACGCCACTGACTGTAGGCATTTTATACTTTCAAATTAAAATTATTCACAAAACATCACAACACCATGGAATGCTTCTGACTGCTAACGTTAACAAAAGACAAAACAATGTTCAGTGTTCGTGGATTTCGATAAAACACAGAACTTGGTGATTCCCCGAGCGCAAGAATTCTTTCTCTGAGGGATGTTTGTTTGGTCTAGCAAGGCATTTGTAGAATGTGGTGTAAGCATTCGGTAAATTATTCGCTGAATTGTTTAAATCGAAAAATAGTAAATTTATTACTGTTTTAACAAGCAGATTTTTCAAACTAAAAATTGCAAATGTTAAATTCTTTATAAAAAAAAAGCATCAACTAGCTGTATAAAAATGTTTTTCTGCTTAGAGGCCGCGCCGGTGTGATCTCTGCTACCTGCTTTGCAGGTTCCGCTCATATCTTTGCCGGTTTGTTGATTTGCAACTATACTCCTCCGCGTATCATAGGGGACGTTACGTGTGTAACTCTCCTTGAATGTTAAGCTGTATAATACCTAAAATAAACGCATATAAGTGGTTTAATGAGCAAAATAAACAACATAAAAGTGGTGTCAAATTAATACATTTTTCATGAATCGTAGAGATACAAAAAGATTTTGATTTTCTTACAATAATAGTGCATAAGCAAAATGCTTGAAATCCGCGCTCTAAATACATCTAACTTAATAGCCCGCGATGCGGTGGAATTTGACAGCTAAAATTAAATGTTGAAACATTTATTTAAATCTATAAAGATTTATTTAAATCTGTAAAGATTTATTTAAATCTGTAAAGATTTATTAAATACTAAAGAATTAAAATAAATATGTGGAGGTGCAGATTTAGCTAAATACATAAAGATTTACTAAATATTTGAAAATTTAAAGTAAATGTCTTAAGATTTATTTAAATCTCTAATGCTATATTAAATGTTGGAATATTTAAACCAAATGTTTAAGGATTTATTTAAGTCTACAATGATTTATTAAAACAAAAAGCATTTAGCTAAATGTGTGTATATACAGAGTGGCTAGGAAAACCCCGGCCACTTTTCTTGCGGCGGTCAAGAGATGGCGCTTTAGTAAAGAAAAATTAAATTAAAATACTGGCAACAACGCAGAATCCAAGACGTTTTAGTTATTATATACGCCCCATATTAAATCAAAACAACCAAAACGTCTTGGATTCTGCGTTGTTGCCAGCATTTTAATTTAATTTTTCTTTACTAAAGCGTCATCTCTTGACCGCCGCAAGAAAATTGGCCAGGGTTTTCCTAGCCACCCTGTATAATAAATATTAGGTCAATTTGCCTTAAATACCGTGAAAAGCACAGCAAATTTGTACTTTTCACTTGGCGGCCCATAAACGTTCAACAGAAAAACAAAGTTTTTAGAAATAAACCCGATATACTTTTTGTGTGGCTTTCGATAGAACACGGAACTTGGTGATTCCCTGAGCGCACGTTTTGTTTCTCCGGTAGATGTTTGTTTGGTCTAGCAGGGCAATGTGTTGTAAACATTCGGTAAATTATTCGCCGAGTCGTTTAAATCAAAAAATAGTAAATTAAATATTGTTTTAACAGTAGATTTTTCAAACTAAAAATTGCAAATGTTAAATTCTTTTATTAAAAAAAGCACCAACTAGCTGTATAAAAGCTAAACTATGCGCATATAAACCGTTTAAGCAAAATAAAAATGGTGTCAAATAATTAAATTTTTTATGAATCGTAGAGATACAAAAGAATTTTGATTTGCTTACAATAATAGTGCATAAGCAAAATGCTTCAAATCCGTGCTCTTAATATAACTAACTTAATAACAATGCTGGTAAATTGACTAATAAATTTGAAGATAAAAGTTTTAAAAATATTGGAGAAGGAAGATTCGCAATTAACGCTTGCGAGCTCTGCAGACACTATAAATTTTAATTCAGCTTACAAATAATTTTAATGGTCGATGTAGAAATGACATACGAAGAGAATGAAGCTCTGTATGCAAAGATATAAACTTGTCATTTTAAACGAAGTCAGGAGAATAATACTTTATGTACGAGTTGTATTTATTATTTCACCGTCTAGACGTGTCAATTTATATGACTTATAATAGTATGGAAAAGCCTACAAGTAACAACAATAAGTAGTATTGGCTTTTGTAAGGAAACTATTATGAATCCAGACTGTTGAGGTTAAGTTTCATAACTGCACCAAGTATTCGTTCATAATTACCTAATGAAGGATTCACCAGACCTGAACAATAGCGAAAATAACTCGGTATTGTTTTTGCACCTCTCATGATCAGATTATAGGGAACGCGCCAACGCGGAGTTTGCTAACATTAATTAGTGTGTAAATTAAGACTAAAATAGGAATAAACAAAATTCGATTGCAAGCACGTCTGGCAATATCATTATATTTCTATATATGCACACGAGTGCGTGTAATTACAGAGTATGAGAAGGCTCATGCTGCACGCAAGAAGTCAATAATTCCGACTGCAGCCTATGAACACCGCCGACTCATCAGGGGGTTTCTACATTGGGTAGCAATTGCAAGCACGAAGTGGTGTGAAAGATCACGCAACCGCCTACATATGTTATTGCAATTAAAATGTTTTCTGCCAGTAGAAAGAGATAGGATCTATTGGTGCATTAAATGGCGCTAGTTTAGAATGCAATGCACTCGAGTAATTGTAAAATTTTAGCTTTCATATGCGAAAAAAATATTTTCTCTACGACTATTAAATAATACGCTGATTCTTGTTGCATATTAAATTGAATAATAGCATAAATTCTTCACACCGTGATTTCTTAAAAAGAAATCACTCTAGATTAGCCAATCACATCCTTTGATTTTTAAGAATTCACGCTAATATTGCTTTGAAAATAAGAAACCGAGCGTATCTTAGCAACCTGCTAATAAGTCGCCATTTCAAACGTCAAATACACCAATTATTTATAACGTCAAATACATGTTATAATTGCAAAGTTTAATATTTTAAGTGTTAATTAAAGATTTGTGTTAAAAACTATGATTTAGGTATATAATTTCTTGTGGTCGTAGAGAAAGTATAGTCTTCTACTTGCGTAGAATGGCTATTATTCACTTAGATGATTCCCACACTCGCTCGCTGTGCTCGCTCGTGTCGGAAATTTCATCCACGTGAATAATAGCCATCATTCTACGCTCGTTGAAGAATGTACTATTCTATTATGGTAGCTCAAAATAGTAAAACCATTACGCGTAACGTAATAGTAACAAAATTTATAATTTTTTGAAAGAATTAAAAATCGATGGTTGGGGGCCGGGGAGGGGAAGGGTGATAGGAAAATCGCGTTTGCGCAGATAGACAATTTGACATGTGTAGAATACTAATCTAAAGTTCTTTTCCGAGTACATCAATATTGTAACGAACCGTTACTAATTTTTATTTAGTTTACAAGAACTGTTTAAGTTTTGCATTTATTTTGTATTCAGTTTTTCGTTTGCGGCATTAGGTCGCCGTTGTGAGTTTTATTTTTATATTAAAAATATGTAGGATTCCGTTTGTTTATGCCGTATAACCATATTGTATAAGTTTAGTTAAGTTAGCACCCGTTTTAGTATTTCTAAATGTAATTTTAAAACTATTATTTGAGTTCATGCATTACATTTACGGCCGAAAATCAGATAACCGCGTCTTCGCGGATCGAGCCGCAGAGATGCTACGAAGACCCCACTCTTGAGTGGTGGGGTTGCGCTTTAATTTCGGGCGCAGACCGGCCGGCTATAAATTCAGAATTTTGAATTTTGAAAGTTAGTTCTTCGATGTTCTAGTCCAGTTCCAGTGCAGCAGCTACTACAGTCACCAGTGCTCCGACCGAGGTAACCGAACACCGAATCCAGGATATTGGGATAAGCAAGCTATATTTTGACACCTTTGATTGTAACGTAAATTATACAGCTCTCTCTCTTTTATATATGTAAACTGTGTTTTCCGGGGTGTGCTCTAGCGAAAAACCATAGAGTTGCATTCCTCTAGCTCGCCTACGCGAAAATCCTGGGCAAAGTTTACTCTTCTCTTTTCTATTTGTTTGAGAGCTTTGTTGTGTAATTCCATAGCGGCGAATTTGTACGCCTGGTGTCAAGATAACAGTTTGTTTACTTTAGTAACTGGTACAGTTTCCGACCGTATTTACCGTAACGACTACTGGTGACTACTGTATATATATATATCGGCTACCGCATGTATGTATTGCTACCTTATTTGCTACAGTATTTGCTACTGAATTGCTACTGTATTGCTACCTTATTTTCTACCGTATTTGCTACTGAATTGCTACTGTATTGCTACCGTATTTACTACCGTATTGCTACCGTATTTGCTACAGTATTGCTACTGTATTGCTACCGTATTTTCTACCGTATTGCTATTGTATTGCTACCGTATTTGCTTATTATTATCCGCTTTATCTTAATAATATTAATTTGGGTTGGTTATTATTTAATAGACGTATTTAAACCACAATACGTTGTTTTATTTTATTTGTTGAGTATACCCGAGTTAATTAGTGCTGCTTCAAGAACTTGCAGGCTGTCATTCCATCAAACAGACCCCTGGAGACCGACATCTTCAACTGCAGTTATCCAGGTCTTCGCTAAGTCTTTCTGTTGCCGTTCTGGAGAGTAAACACCATATAAAATCTGGCACCCGAGAACTTCCCGATTATACGAATAAGCAGCCGTACAATCCCGTCCGCAACAAAACACAAGTTACCTACCGGACTACAGAGTTGCCAAACAGGCAACCAGGGAAAGGAGCGTCGCAATATTAAAGTAAAGCATCCCTCCCCCTTTTCTCTATCAATTGATGCAGTCGCTCACTTTTATGATATTTTGTGTTTTCTTGTTGTTTATCCATTAAAATCTCAAAATTCTTTTTTCGCGTCTTATAGACCTTTGGCAGTCGTATTTTTGCAAACGCTTAATTAAACTGTTCAGGTAAACGAAAAAATGAAACCTCTCAGTGATGTGTTCTCAATGGAAAGTTGTTCCTATTGTCCATGCTTATTCCAATTTTCGTATTTGCACAGATCGATTATTCGGCACGCGTAGAACATAAATTTAAGATTCTTTTTCGTGCGCATCTATTTTGACATAGAGCACCTTCCCCCTGTTTTTGACAGACTAACCTCATTTTATTGGAGTGTCATCCTATTGCAATTACCAATCTTTGAGCCATATTTGGTTTTTCTGCGTTAAGGCGTCTGTACTGTAAAGTGCATCCAGACTCACACACAGACACACATACATTTCAGCAGCGTCCACTTTATCGGTCTTCCAAGGCCCGGAAACCTGCTTATTAGTCAAAATGTTTAGGTTAAAAATGTTTGGCATACAAGTATATTTCTTTTAGCTATAACTCGTATTTCGGCCAACAAGCCCAAAGCGAAAAAAAATTGCTGAATGATAGCATTTGCTCCAAATCCAACCTGACGGTCACAATACCTTCCTCTAAGAAGCTATACTTCGTATAGAGAGGAAGGTAAAAATGGAAACGTGAGAACATTTAATTTTAACTTGTGTTTTTACATTATTATGAAGCGAATCAAAAACAGACTGCACATGCATCCATTTCTACATGTAGACTACAAAATGTAATCGACCAACCGTTCTTTGCTGAGCTTTTATTATTATTATTACTAGTAGGAATTTTTAATAGCCCTAAACCATTTACAGTAATCTTGATAAGAAAGCAGAGCAGTTGCGCTTAGGAGCGCAGCTTCGGGTTAACACGAGAATTGTTAATACAAAAGCACGCATTTATTTAAGATACAGTTGATACGGAATGACAAGCGGCTTTACAATTTGCCTTCCGCCATGTAATATCACATCCGCCTGCACATAACTGTACAAATACGAGCTAAAGTTGTGCCCTTAACCATTTTGGAGCGAAACTTAATAATTATGTGTTTTATATGAAAATGTGGACTAGAGTTATGTAGGATGCAATATTTAAACAGAAAAATATTAGTTGAAAGCAGTGGCGGTCCGTTTTATTAGGCAGGGTAGGCAGTGCCCACCCATATTTTTTTAAATAAGAAATCAAATTCTAAATTGTAATAAAAGAAAGTTACTTTTACATACAGTTTTTATTTTTATGTTTTAGCACCACCGCGTAATATTAAAAATTGGACGCTAAACAAAAAGTGGAAGTAAATGTATTACCTAGCATGTAATCAAATTTTACTTACAGTTAAAGCAACAATAGCAGAATAGCTCTGAAGCAAAGCGACTGCAAGTAAACAAACAAGCGTTCAAAACGCCGTTTTGCTTACGCGAGGCACAGTTTATTGAGCCGAATTATTCCAGGTCTGACACAATTAGCCAGTCTATTATTCTGAATACGTTTGCATGTACATTTATAAAATAATGCAATGATCAGATGGAAAGAAATAGTAGGAATATCAGAGCATTGAAAAAGCACGGCCTCGCTCGGTTCTTTAAATTACTAGCGTCGGTCAGAAGCGTTCACGTCCAGCGTGAAACCATTGAGTGATTATTTATTTCATACGCAGCAAATATGGAAAATATTGTTGACCAGGTTTTAAAAGAAAAATTTGATGGTTACTCTAACGAAAAACAAATAGAAATTAAAAAACATGGGTGATGTACTCCTAAATTACTAGGGCTGTTACAGACAGACGGTAGGAAGAAATCTGGATCGTTTAATACTGAATGGTATTAAAGAATGGACTTCCTGACTGCTAGCAACATTAAAAATAAGTTATTTTGCTGGAATTGCTTACTATTTTCATCTACAACTAACCTCTCTGAGACAGGATACTCTGATTTAAAAAATCATTCAGCTGCAATTAAAAGACGTGCGTCGACCAAAGAACATTTATCTGCAACTGTTAATTTAAAATTATTTGGCAAATCACGCATTAACTTGGCTGTGGACGAAGTTTTAAGTTATCAAATTAAAGTGCATAATGACAAAGTGAAATTTAATAGCGTAGATTAATTCATTTAACAACAGCTTTTTTTGCCCAGTCTGTTAAACGAATTAATCAAAGCGTTTCAAGCGACATGGGTAGAATGGGTAGTGTATGGCGTTAACCATAAACCATAATTTTAACAAAACGTTCTTTTTATCCATAAACTGATAAAGGTTTTTAGTACCTATTACTTATGTTTTCCTATCGCGTATTCATGTAATGTAGAAATAATAAACTAAAGTGGTTTTCTTATAATTCTCTGCGAAAGACAAGTGCAGATTGCATCCGACAGGAAAGATGCGATATCGGATACGTCCAGTCCATACATCCTGAGATATCCTGATACTTTGTTAGGATAAACATAGATTTCCACTTATCCTTGTGGGTCGCTCCGGCCCACGGATGCCAGGAACAGACGGAGCTGAAAACGATATATATAAGACGATATGATAAGGTCTCTTTATTATGAGATAAATATTTTTCAGGTCTTGCTTCCCTTATTGGGGGTTTATTTTTTATTAAGTCGTTGAATTGATCGGTTGTTACAGCGTTTGTTACCATCTCACTATTGTGTAAACCTCAGATGCATTTCACGATTTAATAACGAAATTCCGTAAAGTAATGACTTCAAATTGAAATGAACTTTGGCCGAGTGTTTAGCTGTAAGAAAATATTAACAGTCAAATATGTGGCCGCATGGATTTTAATAAAATTAAATAAGCAGATATTAAAACGGCGTTTTATTAAAAGTGCATCTAAAGTGACTTCCAAATCAAGTGGAACATGGCAGATTAACATATAAAAAGGCAAAATACCATATTTTATGTTCCTAGAAGTACAAGTATGTTATTACTTGTAGTAACCAAAAATGAAACGATAACATTTTTTTGCATCAACTGATAGCAATTTATTTTAAAACAAAAAGCAAATGTTGTTTTAGATAAATTATTTAGTAATAGTCAAACCACAAGTGCATTGATATAATTGGTAGCAAAGTCGATTTACAGATGCCTCCAAGGCGCGCAGCTAGAGGATTTGCTTCGTAAACGAGAGACTATGTGAAAAATCTTGATGAAGCGTACTTTTTTTTAAATGTTTTTAATTACTAAAAAGATAATCAGTTTCTTTATTATTTTATTTTTAATTTATTGTTATTATTTTCTAATGCTACATTAACAACCAAATTAATCAGGTGAAAGATAAAAAGTTAACGATAAACTTTTTGAAGCTGAAGAAAATAAGTAATTGCATTAATTGAAGTCCATAAATTGCAATGCTGTATTACAAACTAACTGAAAGTTAACATTTAGTTTAAGTTTTAGCAACAAAATGTTTCAATTCTACCTAATCAGCTGTAAAAAGTTTATCGTTAACTTTTTATGCTTCACTCGAGTAAGTTTGCTATGTGGCATTAAAAAGTAATAATAATACATTTCAAATAAAATAATGTAAATCTCGTTGTCTTTTTACAGTAAGAAAAAAAACAAAAAAAAAATAAATCTCATCAAGGTTTGAACTCGTAACCTCTCGCTTGTAAAGCAGATCGTCAAGCCGGGCGCCACCAAGACATCTGTAAATCTTTGCAACCGATTATAACCAATGCTTGTACTAGTGGTTTGACTATTACTAAATAATTTATTCAAAGCCATATTTGTATTTAATTTTGAAATTAATCTTTATTGGGGGATGCAAAGAAAATGTATTTATATTTAGGATTACTGCAAGTAATAGTATTCTTGCAGGGACATAAAATTAGCATTTTTGAATGTTAATCTGCCATGTTCTATTTGATTTGGAATTTATTGTATATAGTACGTGACATTGTAATAATTAAAGTTCTGTGTGCAATTTTATTGTAATAGTTATTTTTTGTTGAACAAATAATTATATAAAGTGTACTGTGCAAGATTCTCATGTCAGCGCGATAAATGCACTGATCGGAAGATGTTTAATGTTTATTTTTTCAGACACCCCCACTCAGTGAACTCAAAGCAATCAGTCAACTAGTATTGGGTCAACAAGTGAATGTTCTTTGAAAAATAGAAGGACACGTTGTGGCCTAATAACCATATTGTATGTATGTTAATAACGATATTTTAACCAAACCATGTATGGCAATTTGTTTGCCGATCTGGCCCCAGAATTGAAGTAAGCCACAAATAACCACATTATACAATGGTAGTGACTGCAACCAAAACGTTCGCCGAAAACAACCAATAAATATGTAAAATGTGCACTGCAACACGAAAGGATGTAATGGATGTATAGGCGCGGCCACCGTTATCGGCAAGCCTTTAGATTCTGTCAGTATCAGTACGTAAATAGTCACGAAGTGGGTTGCACGCGTTTATGCAGACCGAAGAAGGAATAAAGCGGAAAGAATAGGGTTAAACGAGAGGCGATAGTTAGTGCTAAATATGTGAGAGAGCAAATGACTACAGCGCCTTTATGAACGAATCAATAGCAGCAGCGGCAAATTCAAAATACAGCAAGTAGTAAATAATACATAGCGATTTTTTATTTCAACGTTATTTTGAGAATCGAAAACAATGTAATTAGATTAATAAAGCAATTATAATATATTATTTATTTATTATTGTAACATTTCAAAATTGAAAGCATAACATTGGTTTGCGCGTAAATCGGAATAAATATTAACGTAAATAAGTACATTCTAAATGAACTTTTTATTCATCAACAGGCATTAAATGCAGATTTAATAAAGAACTACCAGAAGCATCTACAACAATATCTTAACTCACGACGTTAAGCACAAGTGAAAAACCGAGATTCAAATTTTCATAAACTAGCAATTAAGAACTGATTGATTTTAAAAAAGTAATTTAAATTTGAAAAGTTTTGTAATCGACGGTTGCGCATTGCGCAACCTATTGAAGAAAATTATTTACATAAAATCATTAAACCTTTTTTACGGACAAACTGCGTTTACTGCCACCTATAAACGAACTATTACAAGTACATGCTTATTTCCGTTATGTTCTTGTATCTGTTTTACCTCCTCTACGTTATTATCTCTGAAATAAAGGCTGTAATGAGAATTAAGTCGCCTAGATGTAAACTAAAGCGATGTGCCATCGTAGCCACACAACTCTAAACGAGTATTTTGTGTTGCTTTGCTTACATACCTAGCCTACGAACAGCACATATAGTGAGAGATATGATTTATAATATATTTGATTAAAGATTGAATTACTTTCGAATTATATTTCTTTTCTACAAAAACAAAACAAAAATTAATTTAAATATTGACATTTGAAACATTAATAACATTTTGTATGTGAAAACAAATTAGGAATTGATGAAATTTTCATGTAAATCAAGTAAACGGTAAAAGTCGCTTCATTCATAAAATAATTTTGTCTGCATGCAACTAGATCATACCGATATATGTTTGTTAAATACGTTATTTGCTATACAAAATAGCCATTTACAACCTTGATTGACCGGTACCGAACTTTGACATTAATGAAAAAATGATCAAATCGCCAATTTTCAAATTAAGCGTTTTTTAACACGTAGGTACAACGTAATATCTCGAGAATCACTTGGCATATTGACTTGATTTTTTTTGTTTAAAAGCAGATGCATCAACGCTGTCTATGATCTCATTTGAATTTCCGAAAAAAATTAGTTGTTTGCCCAAAGAAATTACGAATGTGACTTTTTGCTTTCGATGTAGTGAACTTTTTACTAAGCAACAACATTACTTATTTCTAGATTTTAACATATACATGTAGGGAAGCAAATTAAGAATACACTTTAAGAAATATTTGAAAGCAAAAAGATAAATATATTTGTATATGATATCTATTTTTTGCTTTTTAATATTTCTCAAAGTGTATGATTTTGATGTTATGAATTTTTTTTAACGCTGCTTGCCGCATCGTTGCCATAAACCTTGATAGTATTTAAAGCTGTATACATATAAAAACAACTTTAGTTTGTTATACATTTTCTTTAATTATTAATAAAACACGGAAAGAAATAATACATATGTGAGACGTAATATAGAAATAATGCTGTGCAAATAACGGAGTAAATTTTCTTAATAATTTTCTTCTGTTTTTACTAAACTATTGCAACAATCTGTAGAATTCTATTCACTGCAGTATTTCAGTCTCTCTTTTATGTAAAGGCCCATCCATGTTTGTTTGGGTTTTCTATATTAATATGTGGAAAATGACTTGAATACCAGATTGGTAATTGAAACCGCATTCGTTTTCTGTTAAATCCTAGAATTCAAAGAACACTTTCAGTGAGAAGACATTAAGAAGTTTCACTTAGAACTTACGTGCTCGGCACACATTTTTTTCCAATGAAAATTCTAGAAAGCAGCTACTCAATGTTTCGATATTTTCAATTTTCTATAATGTATAAATATATAGCACACAGATACGTTTTTTATGTGCGCACTTTTAATCAGAAATCCTGTTCTATCATTTTTATTTCCTTGCGAATCCGTATGCTTTAGTAGACAAGCAATTTTGTTAAATGAAAAACATGTAGCGTTTCAATCTTGGTTTCGTTCTCAAAGCGAATGGGCCGGCATCGAAATTAAAGCGGGCAGGCGGCGGTGGGCGTATTAACCGAAGACAGCAGTCCTTTGAAATTTCGTTAGGAAATGTGTGTACCCTTTTCGTTTTTATTTCGGGAATCTTCTAAGCAGACAGCAAAAAGCAGTCGAGACTTTGTTATTACACTTCGCTAAACTGGAATAAACAAGCCCACATGTTCGAAAAAGTCCTGTCATCACACGCTTTGACGCTTTATAAATATTTTAGGAAACTCGTACAGAATACATACTGGAGCAGTGCATACATGTCTGGATAACCTGTTGAAAGGTTTCAAAATGCAGGCTGTCTTGTGGGCGGTTTAAAGCCTGAATAATGATTGTTATTTACTTCGGCTATTTGTCATTTACCAGGTAAATGATACTGGCTCGGCGAAAGGAAAATGTATACCCGGTATAAGGAATTGTTGTTATACACACAAGAAAAGCAAGTAGCACATGTATTAAATAACTCCAATAAAAAATAAATTGAACTATAATGGCAATAACAATAAATGAGCAACAAACATGAACCATTATTTATTCAAGATCTTTACTTAAATTATTACCTAGATAGTGTAATGTACGTATGATTTGTATAGTTTACCGATTTCTATTTATTATTAACGAAATAATGTAGTTCAACAAGTATGCACTGTATTGATGAACATTGTTTTGCCTAAAAGGTTTTTTGTTATTTTTATATAAATATAAGTCACGAATTAATGAAACTGAAATTAGTAAAGAACAAATTTTCTAGTTCAATGCAAGCTCTATCGGCTCAGAAAGTTAAAAACAATGGTGTAGGCAGTTTTTGAGGAAATTTTTTTGAAAATATCCAAAATTTTGAGCCGCTAGTATATTTACAATTTTCATTTTTCCAAAACTATTTTTACATCACTTGATTATACTTATTAGGGCTATCAAACAATATGATAATTGGTATTGATTGGATATTTTGTTTTTGAGTAATAGGGCATTAAAGTTAAAATTTTCAAAAATTCGTAGTGCCCTTCATTTTGAAGATACGGCATTTGGAAAAAAGTATTTTATTTGTCTTTAGAAGTACTACATCGCTATGCATTCAAAATTTCTAAACAGTTTTAGAAAAAAAAACAAACCAAAGAAAATGTTCTAATTTCCGTTTCCAGCTCCAGTTCCGGTTAACGACCTTACAAAGAACTACCTGCAACTAAAAAACTTCCACACACCAAATCTTATTAAAATCGGCCAAGGGGTTCCAGAGATATAAGGGAACGAACGCACCTACCCACTCAGCCACCCACGGACAGACATTTTAAAAAGACACTTTTTTGGGTTCCTTGGACGCGTATTTCCGTTAACATCTGAAATTCGAATATTTGCATGAAATCATAACTTTCCTTACTTCAGTAGAAGTAACTACAAAACAGCAACTCAATTTTTTTAAATAAATTTCTCCCCCCCCCCCATTCTTTAGATGTGTGTTTCTGTTACCACGCAGCCGCATTTACGACGAAAAGTACAGAGAGAAGTATCTCCTCGGTAAGCAAGTCCAACTTTGTTCGGGAAGCTTGAGTTCGACCGCCGGCCCGACCGGATGTTTCGACTTAGATTTTTTATGGGTTTTCTAGGCCACAGAGTGAACACTATCCACGTCCATATTTCTAGTTTTAACCCATCTTTTCTGTTCGAAAGACTCCTATAGCGTTCACCCCTTCTCGGGGAATGAACTAATAAAAATGTCCGTTTTTTCAACAGAAGGTTAGATTATTCTTCGGGATCGAACAGAACGGCCTTAATTAATAACGCTCGAACGGAACGGTCCAAAGCAAAAGCAACCTTATAGCTCATACTAGAGCTGCACTCTGCCCAACCCTTAGAAGTAACTTCCGGTTTATGGCAAACCATCCCCACCGGTTCCTCCAAGCGCTAGATAACCCCAGTTCTTACAAACCTTCGAACCCGCTTCTGGAACAAGCCCAAAAATAAATTAATATGAACAAGCATGATATTTAAAATCAGCAAAATTGTATATATTTGTTTGCAAATCGACGCGCTGGGGCCGCCACGAGTACAAGGCGCGAGACCGAACCACGCGCAGGCATCCCTACTTAGAAAATCGTTCCCACATGACCTAGACGGTGGAAGTTAAGGGTATAAAATCAATACCGCGGAATGAAAAAAAGACTTTTTCGAGTGGACAACTGACATCAGTTCAGACCTAGGGGCGTTCCACGAGCCTGATAAGCCAGTTCGCCAAATTGTAGGTCGACAATAGCTAGACCAGCGATTTAAACTTGTGTTTCCACTACCAAACCGACTAGCCCGAAAAATACAAGGTCAGCTCCAGGCACCAGCACCTAGAGCTGTCAATCGAAAGAGAGAATTCAGCTAAGATCAGTGCTAGTCCGAATTCAATAATACAGTCTAATGTAATTGAGAATCAGGTATCGATAAACACTAACCCTACTCCCTAACCTAAACACCTGAAGTCTGCTGTGAAGGCTTTTACGCGCTTCTACTCGTAAATAAAGAGTTCATTCCCCCGTTAATTATCCAAGATTCCGCAAGGTGCGGTTGAAGGGTTTTAATGCACCCATACTGAACCAGCAAACAAAAGGGTTAATTTCGGCGTTAAAGAGTTTCAACTTATTTTAATTCCATTTTAAATTAAATTAGGAAATATTGAAGAAACGTCCTCATAACCATTCCAAGAAGGTCGTATAATTTACGGCAAGAAAGTCAGTTTATGCAACAGAATTGTCAGTAAGTTAAAACCTGTTTAGTTTTGTATATACTTTTATTATTAGCGTGCCAGCCAGTAGGAACCCCATTTAAACTGTGCTCAATAAATAATTAGGTGTTTGTTATTGATCATAACATCGTTTATAAAAACTAGCAAATAAGTACAAATTTTCTTCAAAACAAATAGTCAGCTGGATTGCGAGGTCAATGGTCCTTCCGGTTACACTTAGATGTAAGGAACGATAAGGCAGTCCAGGTGGTGTAATGCAAATTTAAAAGTAAAGGGACAATGTAAACGTTAAAAACCACTTTCAAAATTTAAAACATAATAACATGTTAATTTTTTTATTCCAAGATTGACTATGAAAGCAGGAAAATATGTTGTTTCAAATAAATACAGCAATAGTTATTTAATTTTGTAAACAATAAATAAATAATAAATATACATATTAAAAAGTTTTAATCATATCTTATTATTTCAATAGCAACTGTAGCAATCGAACCTTGGCACTAAGTTACTCAAGCTGGGTGTGTTTTAGTAAAACGCTTCTAACTAACGAACGGTCCTAAGCAAAACAGCCCTACAAGCGTCTTAAAGAGACAAGCAGACACTACTCCAACTCCCAGCGGAATCTTCTGGGTTCCTTGTCAGAGCTCTGCAATGAGCCAGCTCCTCCGAGACAGCTGTATAAAACCAGCAGGGTAAGCAGAATTAACAAATTACCTTTAACAAATCAATGTGGTAATTGTATTGATAATCTAATAATGATAGAGCCTTGCTTTGTGATGGCGACTGTTTAATTTGTATTCCAACGCCAGGTGGTGATAGTTTCACAATTTTTCTAATAAAAATCATACGTTAACGGTATGAACCCCCTATAATGCTAAAAGCTTTAAGTGCAATATTGTGTCTGAATGAGTTAGTTTTAGAATACATGGCAATAATTCCTTTTTATTGCTGCTCTTACTTCTTTTAATAACATTTAAGGAAAGTTGTAACATTAAATTTTATAATTAAAATTTTTAAGCGTTAAACCAGCGGTTTTTTAACTTGAGGGGGGAACCTAAGAACCGCCTCCCTTCAGTATAAAAAATAAAAGAAGCACTTTGCCTGAACTTTCCTATACTTTAGGAATTGTTAATTGTATTTACAAAAGCATCAACGTTTTAAGCGCTAACAATGACCAATGACTCCAGTGAGATCGACCGCACATAGCAGACATCATTGCCGCAGGTAGAGTCCGCTGCATGACCGTACTGTAGATAAATAATTTTCTAATTTCTAATGAGAAAAGGAATGAATTTATATTATTTTTGTCAAACATATTCCTCGGGATTAAAGAAAACCAAGGGCAAAAGAGGAAATTTGTCAGTCAAAAAAGGGTGGGAGGAAAAAAATTAACCACCCCCAAATATTGCTGTACTTTATAATTGGGAAGTAAAATTTGTTCTACCATCTCTCATAATCACTTTAGCTTAAACTGAAATTTTTTATCATCCTTTGTTTATTAACCGAAGGGATAGAAATTTTCGGTGTTTAAAATTCTCAGAAAGTGTTACAGGGAAATTAGCGGGCTGGGAAACAAACCATATGTAAAAAACACGTACGTTGTTACAAATACAAACACCCACATAAATCCAATGACGCTAAACACTTACTAGAACACAATCATTGAATGACATCTAATAACACTATAAAATGTTTACACTTTTGTGATGATTAACGTAAATTAGATATACTAGAAGCTTTTAAAAGTCACAAGCATTTACAAACTGTACCGTTAATAAACGAGCAAATTGATCTCTTAAATTCAACGCTATTGGACATTTTAGAATAAGAAATCAAGTCATCTGCAGACAATTACCGAGATCAAGTCACCAAGTTCTATTGTTGCTATAATAACACTACCTGTTTACTTTTTAATATAACCTTTGATAATGGCATGCAAACATATCGAAATACGCATAAGGTTAAAATAAATAAATATTTTTGAAGTAAAAAGTATCTTATATATTATACTCAATAGACATAGTGTTACTGCTTAAATATATATACCACGAAAAATCTAAGAAGATTTTTTTGTATTTCAGTGGTATAAGCAATTTCCATTTTTTCCCGACTCCCCGGCAATGACTCTGCTGACTCCAATTAAAGAACCGCCGCCTTAGACCACTCTATACAGAAAAGACTAATAGATTAACAAAAAAATTAAAAATTAAATTACGGTTACCGTTTTAATACTAGGTTTCTGCTACATTCCTCCATCATTCTTTCTCTGTGAGTGCACGGCTTAGATCTGGCTATAATCCACTTTGTAGAGTTTAATTGTTAATTTGAAATTTATAAAACTCTACCCTCTACTTTTGACTGGTTTCTTGCATTGTTAACGACATATTTGCATAACTTACGAGTTACTAACAAAATTAAAGTTGGAAGAATCAATAGCGATTAAATTTACCACCGCATGCACTCAAGTGTGTTTGACATCTTTGTTTTTGGTTTTAGCTAAGTAAGTGTAAAGTTTTCGAAGATTGCACCAACAGCTGCTAACTCTGTCGAGTATTTTCATAGCCCTGAGCTAACGATCGTTAGTCTGAAATAAAACCATTTACTGTATTTACCAAATGCCTAGAAAATTCAATCTAAAAGTCACATTGTGTGGGATTTACACGTTACAGTGAATGAGAGCTGCAGAATGAACGACTTAAAATAACACCATCACGACAACAAAAAGCAAATAGATGCATCCCGAGAAAAGCTCACTGACAGAAATTAATGGGGCTCAATAAAAAATTTAACTCTTAAGTTGATTTAGTTTATTTTTAACTTAAATGACACCTCTTTTTAATTTAGGGAAATATTTGTCATCGTTTACTAAATATACCCATCTTCTGCAGTTCTACCGAGTGAAAGCTGTTAAATGATTCGTACGAAATTCCCTACGAACTCGAACAAACATTACACCAAAACAAACAAAATAGGCGAAACAGGTTGCTGGTATTTTCCCATACTTTTTACGTTTTAAATATTCTGGTGCAGGTAAATGACTAAACAATATTGTTTTACCAAAAAGTAAAAAACAAAAAAGATAACTAAGAAGTAACGAGGTTTTAACTTGCGATAGCCTTTGCCTTTGGGGGTGTAAGGGACAGAGTAGTCCAATATAAAGCTTCTCCTGTCCAAATGTCAACCTCACCGTCACGTGGTACACCCTGTTACGCTAACGAAGCTTTGGCGACCGATCAAGAACGGAATAACCCTACCATCATATTTTGGCCTATATCCCCCAAAATCCCCCAAATGGGACGTATGAGACCCAAGGATAGCAGCCCTATCCCCAAACAATCGACGGGATTAGGCTAGCTTCCTACCTGCAGACTCAAAATCAAATGTCGTTGTAATTCAAAGCGGCACGAAATAACATGAAAACTAACAATGCGCGGGCATGGAAAAACGATTACGGAAAACGCAAACTTCAAGAATAGCCACATAAAATATCTGATCATGGGTTTCAAGAGATCAAGAAATAATTATTGTATTGAAGAATCATAAAGTAGACATATGGTCTATAAACAAAACTAAGAAGAAAGGCAAAGTTATATACAGGTAGAGAGAAACATGGAAAAGAGACAGAACTGTTACGCAATTTTAATGGGCGAATATGTAACGAGATCTTGCGGAAGTGAAGAAAAATTCAATGAACATGTTATCAATGATAAAAGGCAAGCACTAATAGATTTCTGCGTACAACATGAGTGACGGATTAACAATACCTTCTACCAACACCAAGAACAATATAAAGTAACATGGGATAATACAAGAGGACATAAATCAATTATAGATTGTATAATAACAAACAGAGCAATTCATCTCAATACAATCCTGGATGCACAAACCATGACATCAGCCAACATTAGCAGCGACCATGGCCTAGTATTAAGTAAGATAAGATTTACCATTAAAACATACAAACTAAATCCATGTTACGTTGAAAAATTCGATATATAGAGCTTCAATGACGAAAGTACAAAAGTACTATACAAGAACAAACTAGAAGAAAAAATAAAAGAAAATAAAAAAGACACGTGTAATTTGGTAGAAGAAATGTGGAAAAAGATCAAACATAATCTTATCAATGCAGCTGACAAGGCAATAGGTAAAAGGAAAGTATCATAATTGCAGATAATAAACCACCTTGGTTCACAAAAAAGTAAAACAATTGACAGAGAAAGGGAAGAAAGCCAAATAAACAAGAATACCTAAAATACAAAAAAATACGAAACGACGTAAACGCGGAAATTAGAGAAATAAAAAAGGTCCACTGGGAAAATTCACAAACAATGTAGACCGCGATCTGTATGGAAGCCAAACAAAAATGGAAAAAATATTACAGAACAGAAAGAGGAACCTAAACAAGAACTTCCAAATGAATAGGATAAGTGAAAAAGAATGGAAGGACTATTTTACATCACTATACGAAAGAACTTCCCAAACGAGAGAAAAACGCTAAACGTACAGAATCACGTCGTTAATATGGAACAGTTTAAATTAACACCATAAAAAATACAAGACCCCGTCACCAAGATTAAAAACCGAAAAACGGCGAGACCATATAGAATCCTCAATGAATTTATAAAATACGAAGGCAAAAAATTAGCCGAAGAACTTAAACAACCTTTTAATAAAGTATTGGCAGACGACATATCACCTAAAGAATAGAAAGAAAGCATTACGATACCTATATTTGAGAAGAGAAGTAAAACACAACCAAGTAATTATAGAGAAATCACATTATTAAACTCATCTATGAAATATTATAAATATCACTGCAACAAAAATCTGAGAAAAACATAACAATGTACGAAGAACAACAGGGCTTTAGGGAAAATCAAAACATACTCTACGCCATCTTTATAACGAGACAGATAGCTGAAAAAGTTATGCACTATAACGTACCGGCGTACATGTGTTTCGTTGACTTGACAAAAGTCTTTGATAGAATACAACTGGATTACGTTCTAAACATACTACTAGAAGAGAGTGTCCCATCACAAATAACTGCAATAATAAAAAATTTAAGCTTTAAAGATTTAAACACCAACAACACCACACAAATTAAAAGTAGCAACACCATTACTGGGAAAATAGACATATCATCTGGAATAAGGCAGGGTGACTCATTGAACCCTATACTGTTAAATTTGGTAATGAACAAAATAATAAGATGTACAAACGAAACCGGGATACAAAATGGGAAGCTATAATATTATAGACATTGAAGATGTGATGAAATGGGCAAGAGCGAGGCGCAGAGGGTGGAATGAACACATTACACGAATGAAAGATGCTATGATAGCTAAGATCTGCAGAGACAATAAACCACCAGGAAGAAGACAACCGGGCCAGCCGCAACAAAGATGAATACAAAGGTGGGTATCATCTTCAACGGAGTCACCACCCAATCCTTGACAATAAAACAGGGCAATGTCCTATCAAGAAGAAGAAGAAGAAGAAGAAAAAAAAAAGAAAGAGAAGAAGAAGAAAAGAAGAAGAAGAAGAAGAAAAAAGCAGAACAAAAAGCAGAAGAAGAAGAAGAAGAAAAATAGAAGAAGAAGAAGGCCTTTGCAATAGATGCTATACCAGCACTACAAATTAGCCAACACTATGACTACTGACAGCAAACGCAAAAGATATTGAACGTGAACATAGTGACCAGCTATAACAACGTGGAGGCTAGCTGTAATTATTAATTGAGCTTCCGATTTCGAACTAAATATCGTTATAAAGTTGTCATTTGAAGAATTATCACAAATATGACAAACATGAGAAATATTTTTTAACTAGAGTTAATTGATAGGCATAACCCCAAACCACCTAACTTTCGGAAAACGCGTTGATATTAAGAGCAGCCTTTTTATTCTTAACTTAAAATAGTTGAAAATTCGTGTAAATCCTAATAAATTACTTCAAACACGCTATTGAACTGTTTAAAATTTATAAAGATTGGCGGTTGCGTTTTGCAATAAATAATTAATGAATTTCAAATTTATCAAAAATTCCTGAACGGTGTTAGATGAAATTTGTCAGATTACTAAAAAATTAATTTGTAGAGAATTTAAAAGAAAACATTGTGGTCAGTTTATGAGAAATATTTTTTTGAAAATATTTAAATTTTAAGATGCTAGATTATTACAAATTTTATAATGTCAAAAATGTTTTTAAATCACTTGATTGTACTCTTTAAAAACTACTAAATAATATAACGATTTATATTGACTCATATTCTGTTTTTGAATAATCGAGCATTAAACTCAAAACATTCAAAAATTCGTAGCCGCCTTCACTTTGAAGATACAACATTTGGAGAAAACGCTTTTAATTTGCATTTTAAAAAGGTACAACGCTATGTTTTAGAAATTTCAAAAAAGCGCTTAGAAGAAATCTATACTAAAAAATATAACTAATTTGCGTTTCCGGTTCTGGTTCCGATTAAAAACCGTCTACAGAACTACCTGCAACTAAAATACTTCCACATGCCAAATCTGATAAAAATCAGCCAAGGAGTTCCGAAGATATATGGGAAGGAACGCACTCACCCACGCAAGTTCCCACCCACAGACAGACATTATTTTAAATATTTTTTTGTTTTTGACCCCAAAACGCGTATTTCCGTTAAAATGCGAAATTCAAAAATTTTCATGAAATTATAACTTTCCATACTTCAGCAGAAGCATGGGAAAGTAAAAAATCAGTTTAATTATTTTTCTGTTTTTATGATAAAATCATGGCCTTGTTACGGTGACATTAATTAAAGATGAATTATCTTAATTAAACCCGATAAGCTTTCGTTGTGAAATGAAAAATAATTAAAAATACTTTCAAATTTTTAATTTATTTGTGGCACGCAATCTGGTAATTTATAAATGTTTCTAAAAGGTAAGCTTTTATTATAGTTTTCTGTTTCCTTAAAAGAATCATTAATCTTAAAGTTGTTATTCTTTTATTCAGAATCGTTTAGCATTAAAATTTGTAAATCAGTTAACCTGTAATTATTGTTTTTCATGCCATAAAATTTGAAATATACATTAATTTGCAGTTGATTACAATCTTGGATTCTTAAAAATCCAAATTCACTTACTACGAAACAAAGAAATGGAAACCGATGACAAAACCTACTCCAGTAAAAATTCCTTGAAGATTTCTATCAAAAATTGATGTCCGCGTCTGCCTAGCATGTTCTTAGAATTGTGTTAAAGTCGACCACATTGCCATTGAGAGCCAGAATCTTAAAAAGTGCAGGTTTAGATTCTTTGGTTGCTTGGATTAGGGTGTGAAAGTAACCCCTAAGGTAGGGAATACCGACACTCACGTTTAATCACCAGTATCCATCTTTGCGCGGAGAACACATCAAATTCTGAAGGTTTTTCTTATAAAAACCATGGAAAACGTTGTTGTGTTCAACTATAAAAATACAACAGGGGCGCTTGATTTAAGACGGTCTCAAATTTCGTCATTAGGGCTTAAAGCATTGACGTAAGTAGGAATCGCATAGGGATGAAGCATTGCCTTCGAGTGGGGGATGTAACAGGATAACTGCAAGTGCAAGTGTCCATTGCAGTCGTCCTTTTCTCATGTGGAAGATTGATATTACACTAAGTGATGTGTAATCTATTTCAATTAAGCGGACAGTAGAACGTAAAGACAAAGGGCATGAGTTAATATTTAATTTGTATACAAACGTGCATTGTAACGGAATTTGCCCTCCAATTTCCGTTGGGCTTTTAATGAAGACAACATTTAATTTTGAAACTACATAGTAACGAACGTGCATGATTAGAGAGCATGAAAATGCGTGTTTTGTAACCGCAGGGTTCACGAAATAACAAATGGAATTTATTAATTGATAAATCAAAATTGTTTTGCATGTTAATATTAAATGGAAGTCTGAGGTTTGGAAACGAAAATTACAGGTCTGCAAACATGAAATGAAATCTGAAGAACAAGTTACTATATTGTACTCAATTAAATTCTAGCTCTAGAGAAGCAGCAGAAGATAACTCCATTATGACAAATGACCAGTTCACCTGGACTTTCTCATGTCTGTTTTGTATTTCCAAATGTTTTTTTTTTCTGTTAGAACGTTCTAACTGCAACATTTACTATAAGATCAGAATGCCAACATTCAACCGTTGATTGACTTAAGTCAATCAACGATTTAACTGAGTGCAACACTATGGCATGTGTTTGAAACAGGTTATCGCTTGCACGGTGTGTTAAAAGTGAATAACCACTCCTAATGGATAGATTAGCGAACAGTCATTCCACATATCAACAAAATTTGTATCCATTTGCCAATTCACTAGGGAAGAAATTAAACAATCTGATTTTCCGAAAACGCGCCGGTGTGTTTAATGGCTTATAGGTCAGATGACAATTTTTTTTTCGGAAAGAAAGACCTTAATAAAACTTGTGCAAAATTTTATAAGAATTAAATACAATAATACCAAAAAGCTTATCTTGTATTACCGTAAATATAGAAAGGGTGTGTAGTCTGCCGACTTGTGGACGCGTCAGTACAAAAATAACAGTTTTTGTCAATTAAAGAAAATAATTCATCTTAAATTTTATGGACATTTTGAATGAATGTAAAGAAATTGAAAACGTTAAATATATTACGAATGTACTACATCTGAAATAAAGGTAAAAGAATAAATATTCTTGGATATATTTACATTCATTTTCAACGCATGCACACATTTCTGCACAAAGGACAGGGCGTTCCTTATTAGTGCTATAATTGCCAGAGCAGCTTTTCTTACAACCACACATTAATCAGGTAATTCCAATGTTGTTGTTGGCTCTATCTTGTGTAATGTTATGTGTGGCAAAACAAATTAAACTGAGAAGAGAAAAATAATTCCTGGTTTGGGGTTCCCGACCAAAGAACAGTGGAGAAGAGGCAGGTTAGATTTAAAATCAAAATCAAGGCGTCACTCAATTTCATCTTCTTTCTTCAAAACCAGAATACTGCTGCTAACACAAAATTGAGAAAAGATAATGTTGTAATCAACAAGTCGTGTTTCTTTCAGATAACGAGATAAGACACATTTCCCTCAAGATAGACAGCATTTAATGTATCACAAAGTTTATTTATAAAAGTAATTAAAGTAAATGACTTCTATTTTTTTGTTTAATTAGAAAAATGCAATCAACCATTAATAATTTCTATTACTCGCATGAGAACAACTTATTAATTAAATAAACTACTTTAGCTAAATGCTGATAAGCAGGCAAACTCGCAAAACATAAAAATTGGTAATTCTTTACGTAAAGATTACAAGGATTTTCGCTTATACTCAATCGATAATAATATCGATAAGATATTACTTAATTCTAAATAAATTGACTTCTGCCTGCTGTCTCTTTAATAAAAAAGCAGCAACTGGGTAACCAAATAAGCGTAGGTGTTGAATAATATAAAGTAACTTATTATAACAACAGGATTAGGCAAAAATCAATTAAACGTGGAGCGCTTCCTCCTTTTAACAAACACCTTAACACCGTGGGAGTAGTAAACGACCCCATGTGCAGGTTCTGTGGAGAAGAGGAGGAATCTTCCCTCCATCTACTCACCCATTGCACCAGACTAATGGTACTGAGGCACCGACACCTCGGCATCTCGTTTTCGGAGCCAGGGGAACTACAGGATATCTCCCTCAGCGGGGTACTAAGCCTTTAGTCTAAGTACCGGTCTGTATGAGGAGAATCCCTGAACTAGCGATGGATGTACCATGGGCCAATTAGGCCTACGTGCTACGGAGTTCTGCACCTCTGTAAGAAGAAGTTGAAGAAGAAGAAGAAGAAGAACAACAACAAGGAAAAGAAGAAGAAGAAAGCGCTTCAAATCAAATATTTATTACGACCCAACATAATGCAGCGGGTTCAAAATTAACAAAGTAATATTATAGTATGTATGTATAAGATTATTGTTATTAATATTCTAGTATCACTAGTAAAGTAAATAAAAACGTTAAAGTTGCATAAATAAATTAAAGCCCATACACAGATGAAATTTTGTGAAGAAATTCCAGAAGTTCTCCGCAAGGCGCATCGAACACGTAGGAAAATATAGAAATAAAGTGAAACTTTTGTTGATGCAAAAGAATACAAACAGATGGTTTTCCGTAAACCAAAATTAATCTTCTAAATTCCAATTTACGATTACCAATGACGTACCTTTACAGCGCTTTTTGGATCTTGCGTTATCAAATGGATCTTGCACACTCCAACAGGTGTAAACTGATTAAACGCAGCAAACGGAAAATTTTATCATATAACTTCGCCGGGTACCACTTTCGCTAAAATTCCGATCAACAAAATTAGTAACTTTACACAAAATTCAAATAGAACCTTGTTACCTCAAGATATTAATGAGCGGACACCGAAACTTCAAGCTAACTTCCAAACTCGGAATTAATAATACTGTCGGTAGGTTCCAAATAAATCTACAATACGTGCGAGTTGAGAAATCATCAAATATTTAACATTTCCAACTCTAAATTCGAGAACCACCACAAGTAGGCGCATAACCAGCTCACGCAGCGAAAAGCAAAAAGTACAAATTTTGTCCCTCTAAGCCTGCCCCATGGCCGCTCTTTCTCAGTCAAATCTGCGCAGAACGAACACGAAATTGAACGAAAATCAAATTGTAACACTTGCCCTGATTTTTCTTCCAACCAAATGAAGTTGAATCTGGAACTTCCTGTATATTTAAATGATAACTGTTTCATAGCAGGAACAAATATCTGGATCTCAAAATATTTTGGTGAAGTGCCCCAGGTGTAGAAGGAAGATTTTGGTCTAGTATTCTTTTGGTGGAATACAGATACCACCTTAAACCTTTAACTTCTGCAATTGTTTTAGATTTATACACTTGGAACACAATTTTTTTCAATTCTTCGGTAGACAGATTAGTGTTTTATCCAAGATAATGAAAAAATAGTATTCATTTGAAAATTTACTTTTCTATGGTGTCTTACGTTTTCTGTAAAATATTCAGTTTCCAAAAGTTTGCTGTAGTTTATTTCCAGCAACTATAGTTTTTGTGTATGTCCAGAGCAAGTGCCACAGCCAATAGAGTTTCTTCATGTTGGGTGCTTCTGGTTGAATCTTGTTTACTTTGTGTTTTACTTTGAAAAAATTGCACGATGCGTTGCGCAACAGCAGAAACATCACTATGTTCTTGTGTAGAAACAGCATTAATTTAACATTGAATGACACGTGCTCCATACACGACATCTTTACAAAACTGATACAATCGCCTCGGTGAGTTGTAATTCTTAAAATTTTCATAAAATTTCAATTTAAGGGTGTTTTTCGAATTTCTTTTTTTAGTACGTTGGCCGCTTTGATCAAAATGACTACATCATTTTCTTGAATACTGTGCAATCTTACCGAAACCATTTCATCTAATATATTGTGTGAGTACTTGATCGGCTAATTTTTTGCAGGTTTTCGAAAAATGATATTATCTATATTTTTAAACAACATTTGCTTTAGATGTGTCTTGTAATTATAATATAATCTGTAGTCAATATCGTTTTCAATAAAAATATTTATACAACTGGCCTGAATGTCATTCTTATTGAGAACTACATTATTGGAATTATTCAATTCTTGTCAGACTATACATCTATATTCTGTTTGTTAACTATAATTCGTTTAATGCTCTAATTTGCGTTCTTAAGTAATAATGCATCGTAAGTGGTACTTCATATATAAAGCAACTGCTGCTAATGGAAGTAAATTACTCAGTCTTGCTCTAACTAAAACGTTATGCGTATTTTTAGTTATTTTCTCATGTTTCTTGTTCTTTTTTCATGTAACTTAGTTTATTTGAGTTGATTTTCTTTCTTCTTATTTTTGTCAAACTGCGCGATCTAAGCTGCTGACCACCTTCAGAAGCATCTTTTGAAATTGTAGGTGATAGGTTCTCTGTTGCACTAAATTCTCGCAATTTTTCTATAGTTTTAGTGAGCGTAAGATATGGGTAGCTTCTTATATTATAATAAGTCACATTTTGTTGTAGAAGTTTTTCAACTGTGTATTTTTAAACAGCGATTGATTGCAAAGTAATTAATTTTGCGTCCGCTTCGCCCAAAGATAATCTTAGTTCTGTAGTATCTGTGTTTTCTCAATCTACAGTACAACGTCGCACTATTACTTTTACCACTTGACGATTTTGGGCATATAAGGCACTTTTCATCTCACAAAAGATAAAACTTGAATTCGCAAAAAACGTTTTTATGAAATATGATATTTAGGCGCAACTGCAACACTAAATTTCTGTAAAATAAATAATCCTCTGTAATTGTTCATGCCCATGTTAGTCGACATAATACATTACACACAAAATGTAGTTTACCAAACAGTGACAAAATTAAACGTTAAGAAAATAAACCGCGTTAACAGTTCGTATTTCCGGCTAGCGTTGACAAAGATAAAGTTGACCCAAATTTAAACCTATCAAACCTTATATTAGAGAAAAGGGGAAAAATAACTCTATCCGATGATGACGTGGCCGCCTTTGAAGCATATCTAAAAAGTTAAGTTAATATCAATATCTTGAAAATTTAACGACTTATAAAAATTTTAATGCTAGATTCGAAATCTATGTAAAAAAGTGTCTTAATAATGTCAAAGCCGATTTGCGCTGTCTTTGATAAAAACCAAATTATACACAAAAAACGAAAATAATTTAAAATGTTAGTTTTTAGTTTGTTCTGAAAATTAAGCAGACATTCTTGGCAGTGAATGTGGATCACAGTAGTACTTGAGATTCTGGATAATTTTTTTTATAATTAAAATAATTTAACCGAATCTCTATCCCTTACCGTTTACGAGATCCCCAAGCATGCACCCTGTATAACTATTGTAATTTGTTATAATATATATCTACTACCTAAAAAGTACTTGTAAGAAGGTACTTGCTAAGGATTGCTGATTTTGCAGATGTGTAGTAACAAAATTTATAAAAGAACTGCAACCGGGCAATAAATTTAGACAAATAAAAATATCAAACTTACACTTTCTCACCCAAAAATTACAACATTCGACGTCCAGTTCGTGTAAAACCTCCTAAGAAAATGCTTGAAATTATAGTAAATAAATACAAAAGTGAAATATTTTAAAATAAACTTACTTTGTTACATAGATTTGAGTAAAATAGTAAAATGTAGCAACAATGCGCAATTCAAAAATATTTTAATTTTTAAAAAATGTGCTTTCAATATTTTGTTAAAAACTACAGCTATCAGCTTATGAAAAAAAAAGCTGTTAAAACTAAATAGTCTAACATTTTGTTCCTTTTAATTTTTGTTTCCAGATTATTGTAGATAATATTGTTTATTTGTAAATTTAAAAAAGAAACTTCTTCTTGAACTTATTGGTTTAGCGTAAATAGTAGCCAACTGTTAAAAGTTTCGTATTTCAAAGAATATTCAAATTCCGGCGTTTCATATTCTATTTGTTATAATAAAAAGTTAATAATTGTTTACTTTAGTGAAGCCAGGATATTTTTGAATTTTAAACAATTTTTCACAAAATATATAACAGCTGACAGAAAGTCTCGTCTCTCGCCTCGTTTCTCGACGGTATTCTCTCGTCTCATCACGAATTTTAAATTAAGTCAAAACTGCTCGAAGAATTTCCGTCGCCTCGTCTCGGCGGCATCACTCGGCGCATTTTCGGAAAATCACATTTTTAAGTTTTTCCTTCGTTAATCAGATGGTGGACAAAATTTACTTAATATTTCTAAAAACTATTCTTTTAAAATGTTTCCCTTTTTTGGTTTTGCTTATCAGACAAATATTAAATTATGAGAGATAGTAGACCGTCGCCATTTTGTTCCGCCATTTTTTTTTCAAGTTGAGACTACCTGAAAAAGTACCGAGGGAGATGGCTTCGCGGTTAACGCGCCCGTCTTTCATCCTAGAGGCCTTGGGTTTAATTCCTGGTCGGGTCGACTGTCCTGGCTCAGGTTTTTCCGGGGTTTTCCTGAGCCAAAAGGGACAGTACTTTCTGCGGAAAAACCTCTTTTATCCGAATTTCTTGTTCTAACTCATCCTTATCATCGTTTCTCAGCTAAAGAGGGGCTTAGGACTCCGGTGCGAAGTCCGAAAGGCCCCTAAAGCTCCACTGGAAATGAACCAACACCGATTTTCTTTGTCCTGAAAAAGTATCTACCAGCTTGCGGTCTTAAATGTTTGTTCAATGTTAACAAATCGTGCAAACAAAACCTCATTTTTGGCCATTTCATAAGTTCGTACCCGACTATAGCTGGAATTTAATAAAATTCTTCAAACAATACTCAGAAAGGAGAAAAGAACGTGTCTTGGAATAGAAACTATGTAATTCAGGTTAATAACCTTCTTTTATAATTTGCCTTTCTTTAAGGTCTACATAACCAAAGAGAAAAAAAGTGAACATTATTTAGTGCATACTAAACGCATTATTAGACATCTGTAGTCGGTTATCTTAAACTGTTACTATTGTCCAGGTAATGGAAGACCATCTGATACTAGACACACCTTAGAATACTTCCATATAGGCTGTACTATTCACAGGTCCGTACTTAAAATAAGGCCATTAAAATTACACAACCTTTTCCTTAGTGACTAAATATCTGCTCTTTTAAACTTGTTTTTAAAATTGTTTCCGCGCGGTTTTGATAAATTAAATAATCTGGTGTCCAAATTATACAATTTTGTTTTAATTTATTTATCGTTTGCTTCGTTTGAGTAGACTTATCTCTACGATAAATATTTATCTAAAAGGTTAACTTTTAAATCCACATCTGCATCAGATTACACAATTTAAGTTAGTGATCCGGTCAAATACCTGGGCATGTGAGGACCCTGCTCTGTTCCTCGTCCATTGTACGCTTTTCTAAAGACTGCGTATAGGATCACTAACAATTACTTAGGCAACGCTTTAGTGTCGGAGATGCCATGCGAGATAGAGTTTCTTTTTACTGAAAAGAGCCATTGTCAGCCTCCATAACATGGAATCGATTTTAGAAACACCTGATGAGGTAAAGCGCCTTTGCAGTTTCTTTTACAAAATCTACAACGGACTCCATTTGAGGAATTCGTGTAACTGTAATAATGTGGCTATTATCTGAAACATGTTTTGATGGTCGAATCGCTTTCCTTTGCGACACGCAAAGAAAGCAATTTAGGGCGAGACTATCTTCTAGCATTACGCGATTGATCAAGAACATGTATTATAGTAAAATTTTTGAACTTCTACACCACTAAAGCGGAACACACAAATTTCATCAATTCGCACAGACAATAGGCGATTTGCATACAAAGGTCCATTGTGCCGCCTGTTCCTGGCTCTTTATAGTCCTGACTTTATATCCTGCCAGCTTCGGCCACCGGAAGTGACGTTAATTGTCAGTAGCAAACCCACCATTGGTCCCCGCCTTGATGTGTTATATCTGTAATACTGCCACATTTCTCACAATTTATCCTTGAACCTGGAAAACGGTTACGCTACTATAACGGGCCCTCGGGCAGGACAAACGGTTCCAGCATGTGTTGTTATTTACGACATTTTTCTAAGGGAACTTCCTGAAGTGGAAATAAATGGCTTTTGAGCTTGACCGTTCAGGATTTGGTATGCGAGCACGCAAGGTAACTCGTAAAACGTGCAGTTGTGTATGTGTAAGCATATTTTTGTTAAATTTTCAGGCGTGAAAAGGGTCTTGCAGTAAATCTCCGTAATAACATGAAAGCCAGAATTGTTTTTACCAATTTCAAATTCCTTTCTGCAGAAGCTGAGTTTCATTTGACTCACACTTTTAGCAATATAATTTGCTTGTATTCGTTTGCCATTCTCAGTGTCAAATTGATTTTACGTAAACCTTTTTAGACTATTTGCTGTAAGAATGAAGAGAAATACATCAAATTTACAACATTTTTAATGATTATGTGTTTTGCAGAAGGTATTTCTTTTTAGGTACATATTATTTAGCTTATTGCCCAGGGAATTTGTCCCAATAGGCATCAGTTTGTAATGTTTAAAAAATAAATTACTAAAAACCTACAAATTTTTAAGATATTCAAAAATTTCCCCAACGCCTCTTGTTTGATTCGTTTGTGAGGTGATTTTATTAGTTTCGATGAGTAATACGAAAACGAACTGTTGATATCAATTTGTTTCAATTATACCTACATTAGTATAAACAGTAACAAAACTAAAACTATATTCAAGACCGGTAAAACTAAACAGAAAAATTAAACACTTTTTACTTAATGATTACCTGTATATAAAATACTTGATTACTTTAACAATATTTATTTATTTTAACCTTATACGTGTTTCGGCATGTTTACATGCCATTGTCAAAGGTTATATGAAAAAGTAAACAGTTAGTGTTGTTATAGCAATAGAACTTGGTGACTTGATCTCGGTAATCGTCTGCAGATGACTTGATTTCTTATTCCAAAATGTCCAATAGAGGAGAATTTAAGAAATCAATTTGCTCATTCATTAACGGTACAGTTTTTACATCTTTGTGAATTTCAAAAGCTTTTAGTATATCTAATTTACGTTTGTCATCACAAAAGTGTAAACATTTTATGGTGTTATTAGATGTCATTGAATGATTTTGTTCTAGTAAGGTTTAGCGTAATTGGATTTATGTGGGTGTTTGTATTTGTAACAACGTACGTGTTCTTTATACCTAATATCAAAATTTCTAATTGTCTGGCCTATATAAACCGAATTACAATGCGAACAGTTTAATTTGTAAATGCCTGATTTTAGCAAATCGTCTGTTTTTGATTTTGCATTACACAAAGTGTTTAACATGTTTCTAGTTGTTTTAAAACTTACTTTATATTTATTTGTTTTGTTTATAATTTTAGCAATTTTTTCTGATTTGTCGCCAGAATATGGGATCGGGGCATATTTAATTGTATCGAATGATACTCTCCTATACTTTCAGTATAGGGAAGTATTGATTTCAAGTAAATTTTCGAAATCAAGATTTTAACGGAAACAGATGTTTTGGGACTTCCGGAAAAATGTGCGCTCCTTAACTCCCAAACGGATAATCCGATTTTGATGAGCTACGGATAAGCTTTTAGAATAAAACCGACACCGGAAGCGGAAGTTGCACATGTTTTTTGGTAGCTTTTTTTTGGAAAAGAATTTTTCTAAATCTGAATAGGGAATTTGATAGAGGACTTTAGAGCATCTATTTTATTACCGAATTTTCTAGCAAGCAAGGTGGCAGGTCGAATTCAGATTTCTATCGTAATAACTCTACAGAGACACAATGTCGAAAACTAAAAGCTGCGAAGTGAAAACCGTATTCAAAATTTTGGAAATTTTCATAAAAATTGATCAAAAACTTTTTAAGCTTCTAGAATCGAAGAATGGCTAGAGATTATTTTTCTGCTGAAAGCTATAAAATTTCACTGTGGCGCTTTCTATGAATTTTTGAAAATCGGAAATGGGTACCTACACTTTTATTTATTAAACGGGGTCCGATAAAGCTCTTTTTCTTACGCAGAATTGCTCATCATGACTAGTGGAACCAAAATCCAATGTTAGTTTTTAAAACTTTAAACTTTAAAACTCTAGAAAAAGTAAATTTCAAATTTTTGAAATTTTCAAAATAATATTTCTCAACAACTGAAGATACGTTGTTGTTAAGACTTTGTAGTCTTATAGATGCGAACGTGGGCTACAATTTAGTTTTTGCTGAATACCATAATTCCACTGTGGCACCTTCTATGAATTTTTAAAAATCAAATTTGTCCCTCATAAATTTTTGGACTTGGACAAATTATGATCTAAGCATGATTACTCATCCCCAGCAACATTAACGCCGACGCCAGACACTAGCGGCTGTAATGAAGGTTGAAGTATGAATGCAATGGAGGGTTGCCTATATATTTTGTTTCCTGTAGAAATCTAACAGACGGTGAAATGTACAACATTATAATTATAACATTTACACTTTTGCAAATACGGTAAGTACATATTAACATTTAGTATAGGAAAGTCCACTCGAAGTTAACACTTAACAGATTTTTAATTAATAAATATTTAAGTATTAAAAATTAATAGTTTATTAATAAAATAAAACTCTTGGTAATTGTTTCACAATTTGTTAGTATTTATTTACTCGACTCGAGTTTCAACCATCTCGGTTATCTTCAGGAGTTTACAATACGACTAAAAACTAAAGATGCACAAAACTACCTATTTCTAGAATTCTGTCGTCGCCGCTCTGATTTTAAGTGTGTTTCTATGCTTTGTTGTTGACTGTGGGTCAAGGAGCGGCGATTTTTAATTATATGTGATAAGACTTTGCATGTACGATGGTATTCAGAAAAATAACTCCTCTATAATTTTCATATGGTTCTTTGTCACCCTCCTTATATATTGGCATTATCATTCTCTCTCTCCATTCTTCCAGTATTATCTCCCCTTTTTCATATCGTGGTTAACAGATTGTAAATTTCGGTATATAGATCTTCCCCTTCGTATTTTATAAACTCTGATACTTTTAGCTCTCTTCAGTGCTCTACAGTTTTCTGTTCTTTTGATTCCTTTCTTCACCGCTTGAATTTTTCATATGTTTGCTTTTTCGTTAGCAATAAACAAGTTCTCTATTTTGTCTTCCCTATCCCCGTCCAATAGACCTCTAATATTCAATATTTTGGTAGTTTTAGGTAGTCGGCTTCTACTTTCTCTTTAATATTGTTTCTTGAACTGTTCAATGGTCGGTTGAATTATTTTGAATTTTCCGAAAGTTTTTAATTAATCATCTATTCGGATAGGTTAATCAGTGAAAATTCTTTACATTTATGAGACGAGATATTGTTAGGAATTTGTCTGTTTGGTAAATCTTGTCTCAGAGACCTTTTCGCGATTTGTAAACTTTAAACACCGCATGGCCTCTTGTATCTTAAATTCCTGTAATTAAAAACCGATTAATATGTATTAAAAGCTTTTATTCATCTAATCCTCATGGCACCAACACCAAAGGTCTGCCGTTTGAACACCTTTGTACACGGCTTTACAAGGTTTGTGCACGTTTCATCGTATGTAGTACCTAATTATGTACTTAATTCTCTGTTTTGGTAGAATTTATCTTGGAGTCAGTTATCGAGATTGTTGTTTTGTACATAAACTTTAGAATTCTGTACGTAAAATGTTGGACGATCTGGATATGTTTTAATGACCAGGGGAGGCTCTATTAATCTGTAAGAAGGATTCAGTTGGAAGCCAAGTTTCAAAGAGTATTCTTGGCATTACCTTACCGTAACTTCGTTGGAAGGATTCGTTTGGGCTTCGAGATAGTGAAATCAGCTCCGGATAGGTCATAAATTCACTTTTAATTTTAAATTTTTGAATTCTTTATATTTGCTAGTTACTTGTAGCCATTATTTTCTGAATTTATTTAATTAGTGATATTTATTTGCTGTTTTTACCTGTAGATTTGTTGTTGTATAATTTTTGAGGTTGTTAGTCTTTCAGACTCTAATTTATTTAATAATTTGATTACTTACGATTTGTATTGTTGTTATAACCATTATTCACACTGTGTTAGTTTACTTCAAGCACTTTTAGTTTGAAAACAACGTTTATGTTGTTGGATGAAGCCATATTATTGTACATTTTACATTTTTTCAAAATTTGCAAGGTCTACATGATAACGTACTTTAAAGTACGATTAATTTGTTGCATTAAAATGAAAAATTATCAATTAACATAATTTTTACATTAATATAAATCTGTTATTGAAACAATTCAGTGGTTTATTCAAAATTTGTAATTTATATTTATTTGAATGTTTGAGATGTTTTTGTGTTTAGGCAGTTGCAAGACTTACCAACGATTTGATATATTTATTAACGTAGTAATACAGTGTGGTAAACCGTTAATTTTTTTTATAAGCTTATACAAAACATTAGATTATTTCAACGACAAGGGTTTGCTATTAGTCAATTTATGATACATTTTTACGTTCTGCTAGTATTTCTCTGTTTAGGAAAAAACCAATATATTTGGTTATATGACTTTCAGTTACATTTTGCTTGCATATATTTATTGATGCACTTTAACGTAACTACTACTCTTGCGGTGAATTATCGACGTTATTATTATACAGTTCTACGTTATGGTATCTATACAATCTTTAATTATTTAATTGATTTTGATTACATTTATTCAGTAATAATTTTGTTATATTTTTTGATTAGACTACAGAGTTTTATGTTGTCCTATTTGATTTTATGGAATATATTTTTACTCTATTGGTTACTTACACAATCTATTGGCTTTTCTGACAATTCTCTTAATGCTATTTGTAAGTGTTGTTGTGTCTGATAAAATTAATAACTTCATACAGATGCAGTGAAGTTGTAGGAATTGTGTCATTACTAGGTTATTAAAACGACCTTGGCGCCCATTTGAAAATTTATTATCAACTCTGTTTATGATCCAGCTTACCATCGAAACCCACCCCATTTGCTCAAGCAGCCAAGTGATCCTTGTTATTGTTACCTTCAGAGGATCAATAAAAAATTTACATAATATTTTTATATCAATTTTATTTGTTTTTCCTAATATACGCTTGGTTTCATTGGTTGTTCTAACGAGTAGTAAGTAACCCATTTCAGTGCAGCACACATCTAAAATTTACTACCTACTGTTTGTTGATAAAATTTTATTAAATAGCCAATTACAATTAACTTTTTGTAAATAAACGTTTTTAAACATACACGCAGTGTTATCATGTTTATTTACTTAATTTTTGCCTTTAATATAGGGTAAAAAATCAACAGCGTCTAAATTATATCAATATGACAGTGATTGGTATTAAAATCGCTACCTTTGAATATCTAACGCTTCAAAAGCTCATTCTTCAAGCCATTGATTGCCTACCGAAAGGGTTAATCTAAATGACCGTCTAGTCAACAACCCTCGCGGTGTTTGGCTGGAAACGCCTCCAGCAGCAGCCGCAAATAAATTCGATTTAACTAGCTGAATTATTCATGGCTGAAAAGAACATCCCTTTCAGAAAGTGCGGTCGAGATTTAAGATATATATGGGCACGGTCTTTGTTTTTTATTGGGAAAAAGATTGTTTACGATTACTGTATATGTATCGGTGCATATTAAAACAGCCGTAGTTGTACTATAGCTCTATGATTTATACCTTGGCATGCTAATGAGCCTCGTATGGTTATGACATGTAACATTGACAAGCAATCACTTGCCGGTAAATTATTGTTTATTGTTCTCGACGTGGTTGATCTGATGGAGTAACGTGAGGAGGAAGAACCTACGATGAGCGAATAATTGATGAGAGGATATTATGAGATGGGTTGATATATGAACATATGCAGCTTTCGATTTTTTAAAAACCAAAAATAAACTTAATTTAATATCCAAAATGAAATTTAATTTTAAAAACACACAGAAACTGGAAAGTTCATAAACATAAAGAAATTAGAAATATGTAAATTACAAGCAGGTCATCGTTTTGATAACAGGAAGTAATACCTGAGTATCTAGTAATGACATCATCAAAGTGTTTATGGTATAAATATTCTACACATCAAATTTGTAAATCACCCCAACATCCTGTTGTAAACATATGCAAGGCAAAATTTAAAATAAGCTGGAAGAGAACTAAGCTTTTATCTACCAGTTATGAATATTAAATGTTATTGAATATTTTAGTATCAAACTGGGGTGAATATATTTAGTTATTAGTTTCTTCTACAACACAAAAACTCTATTAACAATAATAAATATTTATCTTGCAAAAATGAGCAAAAATATTCAAAATTAAGCATAAAATAAAACGTTGGAAGCTTAAGATTTTGTACAATTTTTGCTTTTTTTAATTTTTTTAAACGTTTCTAAATAAAATATTGTTTATATTTGTCACTTTCGAGAACGGTAAAAGCCGATTGACTTTAATAGGGCTATAGAATGTCAAAATATGTGCGTCATGCATAATCTGTTCATTTGGTTTATAACAAAACTAATGGGGATAATAAGTAATTTTCAGATTTTCTTTTAATTTTTCAATATTGTTAAAATTTTGAAATATGTAGTTGCAATGGTAATAGTCAAGTTGATTAGGCAAATATCGTAAAAAACATTACAAAAAAATGTATTCATTAATAAAGATAGGAAAACGCTGTCGGGCAACCGCCACGTAAGTGGAAGCCTGCTTCGTTCTTTTTTATAGTCGTTATTTTGGCGATTACTAAATTAAACTGTTTAGGTTAATAACCAAAACGAAACCTTTTATACGTATTTTCTCAATAAGCGGTTGTTTCTATTTCCATTTAACATGTTCATACTGATTTTGAAGTTGTTATTAGTAATTGTTTAAAAAACCGGATTATGGGGGCGATCGAGGGTGGTAGATCGCGCTTGCGCGAATCAGTTATTTGTTACGCGTAGAATACGAATCTAAGCTTCTTGTTTGATTGTGTTTATATTTCAAACTACTAGTACTGTGGCGGAAATAATATCGGTATGTATGTAAATTAAGAGCTGTGTATTTATTTGTTACTATTTTTGGACCTTAAAAGCTGCAATACTTAACATTATGTAATGTAATTTAAAAAAGTTGGAATCGCAAACAGTAAAGAGACGAAACCGACAGCAAAATGTTTATTTTACTTAAACTAATCTTTCCAAATGCGTCGTATGATTGTATCTGTATTAAATCTCTACTTGTCTTACCATAACACGACGACGAGCTCTTGCATCTCGGATTTTTATGGTGCTGTTACTACTGTTGGTATAATTTAGTTAATTATGGCTTACTTTAATTCTAGCAAGTTGGAAATGTGTATTTATCGCGCTGACAACAAACAAATATATACCAGACGAATTACGCACTTTATTGACCTACATATTGGAAGCTCAAGTAATAATAACAAATAGGTACAAAAAATGCTGCATGTTTACTACTAGCTCGGATTCAAGAACAATTAGCTGAATTCGTAGGCTTTTGTACTTCTCTACACCCAGTATGGGAACATATTGTGATTGCGAACATTTTTGATTCTGTAATTTTGACGGAAATAGGTACTTTGGTCATCCAGGAACACAAAACAATGCTTCTAAAATAATAACGATCTGAATGTGTGTGTAACGCGACATCTTTGGCGAACAAATTTGTCAAGTTTTTTTGAATATTTTGACTTTAACAGCTTGTTACTCAAAAAGAAGTTGACATATCGTATTCAAATTTTCTACCGTAATAGATAGAGACACAATGTTATTGTTTGCAAAAACTTTTAAAGAGCAAAAACGGTGAAGTGAAAAATATATTCAAGTTTTGTAAATTTTCATAAACATAATATTTAAAAACTGGCTTTTTTTTTAATTTTGTAACCGCGTAGAGATTAAAATCGGAGTCGGAGCCCGCTAATTTCTATGTGATGCCTTCTATGAATTTTTGAAAATTTGGTTTGATCAGATCGGGATAAATCTTAATATTGGAAATGCGCTAAGGGTACACAATGTTACAAGCTACGACAATATTTGGAACTACTAAAACTGTGAAAAGTAAAAAAATATCAAAATTTTGACTGTTCCAAAAAGTATGGCTTAAAAACTGTCAATACGATTTTTTTTAATTCTATAGACTAATAGAGCTAGGGATAAGCTATAATCTATTCCGCTAGTTCGTTTGTAATGCCTTTCAGGAAGTTTTAAAAATTTTATATATGTTTAATAAACGAAGGATGATAAACAATTTTTGTTTCAGGTAAATTGCTCATGAGTGGTAGAATAAGAGCGACAACTTAATTTTTAGGTGCACAATATATGGGGTTATTTCTCCCATCCCACCAAATTTTTGCCGTACGAATTAATCCTTTCTTTTAATCAATCGCAAAGAATTATGTTCCAAAAACGTTCATAACTTCGGTTACTCACAATACGACGTGCAGCTGATGATGCCCTCAGCTATGATGTACCGAATGTGAGATATAGGAAAGGTATGGGTAATATGACGAAAATCTGACTGTCCAGTGGCGTGCAATTATGACATTTTTTTTGTTAATGTATTAATAGATGTTATTTGGGTTTTGTTTTAACTGATCTGTGGTTAGTTGAATTCTTTCAATTAATTTAATTCGAGTTTGCATTGGCGTATGGTAAACAACCTCTTTTAAATAACCCCAAACGAAATAATTTTAACCGGTTTAGATCTGGCGACCAGGGTGGCCACGCCACACCAGGAATTAATTCTTGATGGTTCGCATTGGGCGGCAGACGACCAATACAATGCTGGGAATAGTTTGTATGTAACCATTCTCGCACTTGACGACCATAGTGTGTTGGAGCACCGTCCATTTGCATCTAGCTGCTTGGACGCACATTCAGTGGCACATCGCCAAGAATTTCAGGCAAATCGTCGTTTAAGAATTCGTTAAATAGCTGTGCAAAACATGAGGATGTGCATTATCGTATAAGATTCCTATCCATACGTTAACGCTGAACTCGTCCTGGAATGACGAGGGTCAATTTTCTTGTGGGTTTTCATGATCCCAAACATGAAGATTATGGTAATTCACTATTCTTCGTTTTGTAAACTGTGTTTCGTTGGCGCATATATCCAATTTTAAACGAATTATTTACGAATTTACAATAGCATCACAACCACATGTTTGACCTTATGGAGCTTGTTTAGATATGTATTATTCATCTGGTCAGCTGGTTTATTATCGCGAGCTATTTGATAACGGAGTTGATAAGCGTAGAATATTAATGGTTGGGGCTTTTTAAAGTAATACCCGAAACAATTTTAAGAAACTTTGCAAAAATATTTTTAATTGCAGAACCTCTGGCTTAGCTCAACAATAAAGTAACACTAAACGAAACGGTGTATCTCAATTATTGCGGTCGTAGTTGTATTGTAGTGCAACATGTTTCACGTAAAACTTAATGGAGTTGAGTACGTTTACGGATTGAATTTTATCGAAGTTTTTTGCTGCTCTGGGACTAAACGTCCTGTCTTTGCCTGGTAGCAATAAAATGGCAGGACAACAAATCAAAAAACAAAAAGCATCTAAATCAAAACTTATATCAAAGTCAAAGATAATAAAAAAAATTAAAAGTATGTTTGAAAGTTTGACTTCATCAAAATACGTGATTCTGTCATTCGAGTCATAAATCGAAGCGCTGCGCGCTGTCCAAAGATTTCTCGAACCGAACTAAATCTTTAAAAAACGAGCTGACAAAGGCTACAAGTTTCAAACTGATAACAAAGGATTTATTAGAGTCTGATAACAAAGACTTGAAGTAAACTTAGAAGTTTTTTCAGCTATCAGAACTAGAGTTTGGGTTTAAAATTATTGGAAATGTTTCAATTTTGACGTGAACGAATTTTATGAGCCACAAAAGAAACTGACCAATTGAAATTATGAACTTGCGTGAACATAAAAATTCTAAATATGCGTCATAAAAATTAAACGCCGCCGTAATATATTTTTTATGATGCGTCTAGAGTATGAGCAGACTTAATAAGCAGGAAAAGCTTTAGAAAAGCCAATGAAGTAGTATAAAGTTCTAATGGCTGCAGATGTTTTATTGAATGAACACGTCTCCGAGACAGACAATTTGCATATAAAGTCTTGTCAGTCCGCGCAGCATAATAAGTGTCGTTTGTCACATTTTCCCATCTGATTAATCAATTTGTAATTTAATGACAATTTAGCTGCCCGTTGACAGCGCGTTTTTGCGTTTTCTCTGCAAAATCGTCATGTTCGTAAAAAACTATTCTTCGCACTCATAAAATGAGAGCAGCTCATCGTATGGGAGTGATTTAAAAGCTTCAGTAGCTTGCGTGCCAATATCAGTTCTTTTCTTTGAACGTGTTGGAAATCACACCCACCATCACGTTTATAAAGTAGCCATAAATCAAAAAGTTGCTGCTGTTATCCATAGTATCAATTTTTGCACATAATGTTAACAACTTTGTACGTACATAAATATTTTATGAACGTTAAGATACCGTCACTTTAGCAAGTAAAAAACAATTGCTACAATAAAAAGGAAAAATTAAAAAAGTGCATGTGTAATGATAATGTATGTAAGCGTGAGTGTTAAGTGGGCGAGTATGAACTGTCGATGTCCAGGGAAGGCCTATAATAGTATCGGATATCAGATTATGTTAAATTCCATGCAGCTAAATCTAGATCTATTAGGTAAGTGCAAGTTATTTATGAATTTTAAAATGATAAATTGATATGAGTTGGTTACAAACGAGTAATTACGTAAGTCGTTAACAATAATTGCCGCTCTGGAAGATGTTATGCAAATAATTTACATCAATTTAATATAATTCTTAGAATAATGATAATTCCTCATGTTTCAACACAGTTATGCGAGTAGGTAGGGATTTGCCGAATAGTGATTTTGATCACTGGCCGAATAGCGAGTATTCGGCCAAGCTCTCACGGCCCAAACGAATATTCGGCAAATATTCTACCAAATATTTAGCAAAATATCGAATACTCAGACCAACATTAGGACAATTACTCTGCCAAATATTCGTACAAGCACCAAATATCGAATGACGAATACCTCCTGGTAATCAATGCGTGCGGTAGTTGCGTCACTTAAGTGGATAGCGTTGCCTTTTGGGCTACCGAAATTATAAGTTTGTTTCGACTTGTTTTAATTTTATTTATATACCGGCACATTTGACGAAAAATTTTTAATTTAGTATTTTTTTCATTTTGTGCACCAAATGCCGAATAGTCGGGAAATTATTCGGCTGACTCGAAAAAATATTCAGCTTATCCGAATATTCGGCAAGCTCGAAAAATGGGCAAACATGCGGGCAATTATTTGGTGAGAGCAAATAGAAGCTGATAATTTGTTATCGGTGAAAACGCTGTTTATAGTTCTTTCCGTTTTCATCGCTTTACATATTGGAGTAGTTGGATTTGGGTACAAAGTTATATAACAATTAAAATTTTATTGTTGCAATTTTTAATTTAGGATAAAGAAAAATCCAAGTTGTGTGCTTCCGCGGCTGTTATTAATTGCAATTTAGCTTCCGCGTAGGAACTGCGTCATCGGTGCTGCTACTGCCGACGTTTTGTCTACTGTTACACGGCACATCTTCAGGGCTGAGGACTCCGATCCCGCTGGAATACAACTACCAGTGTGCAGTTGACGCTCCTGCAACCCGCGAGATTAGGTAAATCACATTTAAAAATAAAAAAAATTAATATTGAAATTATCGAGTAATAAGTACCAAACATTTTGATAATTCACTCTTTTAAGTAAAGTGTTTTGACATCAGTCGCGAAAAAAATGAGTTTGCTGTAGGTTACTGTAAAATATCTCTATAGAAACGCATAAAAATGTCCATTCTGAGACGTTTATTGTAGCTGATAATAAATATTAATAAAGATTTGTATTTTATAGTCTTGCAGATGGAGCGGCCGTAGCTCCGTAGTAATGCAGCGGATCCGGGTTCGACTCTCGGCCCGGTCGTTCTTCCTCGCAATGCAACGGGAAACCAGCGAGGTAGATTTTTTCCCAGGAAAACCTTCCTGTGGTTTGGAGCCCACGTTAAACTGTAGGTCCCCTATTCCTGCATTTTAACTAAATTATGGCTATTTTTTTAGAAAATATGCTGTTCTGTATAAATATATATGATATATAAAGTCCTTCAAATTGATCATTTTAAAATATGGGTTTTTAGTTAGTTCAGATACGTACGAGTATTTATTTAATATATTCTAGCGCGCAGAGAAGGACATACGTCACAGAATGAACATATACGCGCCACAGAGAAGATGAAGCGGACTAAAAGACATTTAAAGAATGCAAAACAATTAGAAAGAACTAAAACTTTGCTTGTATGGCAGAATATCAAAAGCATCTTGAATTTTTAGTTTCGTCAAAATTGTACCACACAAAATTTTGTCAAAAGTTTTTTTATCGGGTTGTTTATTAAGATTCCTTTTACATTCTTGGATTTAGCTTTTAAAGGCGAAATTTGTTTCGCTTTGGGCTTACTGGCTGATATCCGGGTTATTCCTAAAAGAAAGGTACATTTATGGCAAACATTTTCAATCTAAACACTTTGACTAATAAGCAGGTTTTAGGGCCTTGGAAGACCGATGAAGCAAGCGGACGCTGCAGTGGTGTCTATGCGTTTGGTCGAAACAAATGCACTATCGCACTTGAAAAAGAACCTTAGATTCGTATTATCCGCATGTCGAATGGCCGATCTGCGCAAAAGCGATTTCCTTATCACTCACTACTGCCTCCCCCTCATCCGCTGGCTTCATCTTTCGGTATGAGCACGTTAAATGATAATAGAAACAACTTTCCGTTGAGAAACCACCACTGAAAGGTTTCCTTTTGGTCGTTTACCTGATCAGTTTAATTTTTTGTAACATTTTAAAATTTTTATAAATTTACCAAAACTTTGAAACTCAAAGAGTTTTAAATATTTATATTTTCAAAAGTTTTCTAAATTTACAAACTATTAAAGTTTGTTAAATTTTCAAAAATGTTTAAAGTATTTAAATATTTTCAAATATTTCTATATTTTCTATACTTTAGGATATTTTCAGCATTTTTAAAATTTTCAAAAACTTGATAAATATCAAAATATCGCAATCTTTCAAGTTTCAAAATATTCAATATTCAATTTTAAATAAATTTTCAAAATTTCGTTGTAAATTCAAAATTTTGAAAATTCTCAAACTTTTCAGAAACATTAAATTTTTGTCCAAAACCTTCAAAACTTGGATATACATATATTGTCAAAATTTCCAAGAATTTTAACAATTTTGAATATCAGCAATTCCAAAAAAATAAAAAATAAAAGTTGCAAAACTTTTCAAACTTTTTAATTATTCCAAAAATGCATAAAATTTTAAAAAAATTTATAGTAGTCAAAATTTTACAAAAATTTATAAAAAATATTGGTAAACATGGTATAAAATAGATTTGAAATATTTTGAGAATTTTAGAAGTTTTGGTAACGCTCACAGTCTTTATATTGGCTTTAATGTACTTTTTGCTCTTTTATTCTTTGTTTTTCTATTTTCCAATGCTTCCTTGTATTTCGAGTTTTCAATAACTTACGGTTCCTGTTCTACAGTACTCTTTTTTCTCTATCAATTCTATATTTACTTGTTTAGGTTTCTCTTTCTTCTCAATTTCTTTATCTCTATTTCTTTGTTTTTCGTTATTATTTTTTTTAACATTTCGTTTATGAGTCTCTTATTTGCCTGTTTTAAGCTTTTTTTTAATTTTTACATTTTCTAACCTAATTATACACATTCAACAAGTAAATAAAACAAGACTAAAGTTTAATTTTAAAACTTGTATGTCCATTCTAAGACGCTGTGTCTACGTCTGAGACTCTTTGTTCTTGTCTGTGACGCCTCTGAGATTTCACAAAATAAACCGTCCGAGGATGGACATTTTACACTTTTATGAAAAATATACTGAAATACGTCGCAAAATACATTTACATGTAAGGTAATGTACGCGGGATAAGTAAATATCATTTAATTAACGTGTATCTGCATAGTAAAATACAAAACACATGCATGGTAAGTGACAGAAAAAGAAAACAATAAATCTACTATAAAAAATGGTCGCTTCTCTAGCCAATATCATACCAAATTTTATGATATAGTTTCTTGGCAATAACCATACACTTTACACTGTTTTGTAAAATACAAAATAAAATGTGAGCCAATGTGGCTACCTGACAAATGTCCAAGCAATTAAGCCAGGTGTCACAGAATACAGTGGCGGTTCGTGGTATGGTGTACTGGGAGGCATTTAAAAGTATTTTTTTGGAATAAATTTGTTTTTACCTAAGTTTTAGGTGGCCTTATATTTCAAACCTATCCTTTACGTTGGCGAAATGATCTATTTTTCTCAACATTTTCATTGAAGTCTTTAATAGACTTTCGATAAGCACTCTCTAATAAAATTATTGTAAATTGATACCCACATTGCCAGCGTGTCTAAATGCACCCAATTTTTCATGTGATTTACCGATAAAAAATGTGTATAAATTTCAGTTTTTAAATTTTTGCAGTCAATATCACACAATGAATTATCACAAAATCGCAAACAGTGGAAACAAGTGAAAGCATTTTCTTACATGGCATTCACAATCTAAAATTGTTTTGCACGCATTATACAATACCACTAAATTATGATTACACAACCAACAACGGTTTTCGCACTACCACGTCGTGTACGTGCAAATCCCCCAAATTATGCGGCTATTGGCATGCGGTTATCACGGACAGCTGACAGCGTAATTCTCAGAAGTTGTGGGTTCGTGACCCTGAAGTCTTTCATACGCAGATACTTCTATCCTTTTTTAGCTTGTTTAATATGAATTTTACCGCAATGAGCTTTCTATTTCACTCTTAATCATTTGAAGGCCTTTTAAGTCGGCGGCTTTATTCGGTGGCGTATAGCTGAATTGGGGACTGACAGCCAAATGACCCTCGCATAGATTCGTTTAATGCGCGCGAAATACTCAAACATTCAAACGTTTTCGGATCCTGCGGCAGCTCTTTAATAAACGTTCTCGCATAGAAACCTCATACAAAAGTTAACTATAAAGTATTTTTTAAATATTATAGTATATAATATGTTATGTACTTAAACGAAAAGTAATTATTTATTTTTTCTTATTTTATTGGGAGGTCAATGACCATTTGACCCAATGGAGAAACCGCCACTGAGTCAGAATAGGTATTTAAGTGAAGGACCAGTAATCAGAAATTTGTTATTAATAAACTGCGCCATGAATCTTCGTTTTGAACTCAAATTTAATCGTAAACGTAGACATTTCTTACTTACAGCGTAGGTGTCGTAACTAAAGACATAAAGCATTTCTCTTGAATTAGCTTGTTAAATTCGGAGAACTGCATTAATTACAAGGTGAACTTAAAACATTTCGCATTGACAAATAATTTACAAACGTTTGAGATTTATTTATGTTGCCGTAAAATGTATACTACTTTAAAAAAATTTAATTTTAGAACTGAACCTTAGGCTTTAACCGTATCAATTTACCTCTTACCTGCTCTGCGTGATACATAATAATGGATAACTAAATTAGTTGTAAAGTAATCTTTTGTTCTCAGTTATAACTAAGATATTGAAGACGTAAACTTGAAGTTTCTTCAGTTTTGTATGCATTAAAGCTTAAGATAAATCTCCTTGCAAGCCATCGGGGAATATTCAAACACGTACAGCTCACTGATTAAGCAGTCCCTGTTAATCTGATGAATGTAACACAATCTAATACCTATCCATGACAAGCAACCGCCCACAGGTTGCAGTTTCCTTTCATTATTATTTTTAAGCGTATATCATCTCTAATAAACTAGCATCGTGATACAATTTCGAAAAATGAATTGTTAATACGAAGGCTTCCTCTAAACGCCCAGGATTGTTATTAAACGAACGGGGGCACCAAAATTCGACATGGGTATTGAATTATGTACTCAAAATGAACATGCTACGGACTGCCTTGTACTTCAATCCCTTAACACCAAACTTCCAATATGATAAGGTTCGCCTCTACTTAGACAAGGGTTTGATAATAACAAGGGACACATCTTCTGCAAATCCCTCCACCGAAATCATTTAAGTTTAATTGTCGCATTAAACAATCGACCGCCAAGTTAGCTGCGGCCGGATCACCTTCGCCCAGAAGCAATAACTTGGTTACCAGGGAGACCAACTACCCCAACGAAATCGCCCTCAAGATTTATACATTTTCGGGGTCTGCTCGCGAGGGGAACTTAAGACAGGACGCTAGCAGTGTAAGACACGGCTCAGACAGTGCAATATCTCAGACAGGTGTGTAATCCACCCTGGATAAGTTCGGCTCTCTTGTGTCCTGATACCAATGGATGGGGTGGATGCAGAAACGTCATCATGCGAAAAACTACGTTTTTTAAAAGAAACTAGTTTGCTGTTGAGATATTCACTTGCAAGTTCCGAAAGCTTATTTAATTAGTTGTTCTTGGCACAATTTTAACACGAAAGTGGTTGCAATTGCGAACTTGAGCTTTGTTTTTATTTTAATATATAAAAATTACTTTAAATTTAATAGCCAGAGCTGTGGGACTGTAACAGATCACTGGGAGTGCATTGTACAGTATGAAAAGGGAAAACTCATGTAACATACGATCGGGAACGCTTCGTTACTGAGTTGTACCAATTTTGGAAAAATGAGCTTTTATTAGGTTCAATTTGCTTGTGCTTTACAAACAATATTTGAAATGAAAATAGTCAAATTGTCACCATTGGCAATCTTCTGTTGTACTCGTTCAAATATATTAGGTGCATTTGTAATTGTTTTACAGCCCAGAACTACTTGCCGTCCGTCGAAGAGTTTCCACGCCATTTGTCGTTGAAGCAGAAATCAGAGGAATTTAAGTCATGCGAGCGTGGCGGCAAAAATGGGAATTTTGAGGCATTGCGTTGATGCTTCAACCCTTAGCGAAGCTTGACAAACATAGATAGAAGATTTCGAACTGTGATTTATCAGACGATTATTAAGAATATTTCGGATAGAATATAAGACTAATAAAGAATTGTTATTGAGAATGGCAAAAAAACAAGAGATAATGAAGACCGCGAAGAAAAGGACGTTAGAAGATGTGGGACATATAAGAAAAAACGGTGAAACATACAGGATACTGCAGCTAGTGAAACGTAAAAGTGTATGATAGAAGCTTAGGACGCCGCCCAATATTGTACCTAACACAATGGTTTGGTTTAACATCAGCAAAAAAAAATTTGAAGAACTATGAGTAAAATTCAAATAACTATAATGATATTCAACACCCGGCACGGATATGGCATCAGAAGAAGACGAAGAACGTGGTAGCTATTCATTTGATCTGTTCCAACCATGCCAGTAGTCTTCGTAACTGTTGGTCAAACGATTTCGAACTATACGACTGAAATAGGTGGAGCTCTATCATACATGAAGCACATGCATTGCCTAATGATGAGTGCTACTTCTTCCGCATTTCATCTATTTGCTGTCTAGAACTTTTGGGCGCGGCCGATTCGGCTCGGCATTTTTGGCGCAGCCGTTTTGGCGCGGAAACGATTGGACGCAAGACCGTTTGGCCACAGAAACGTTTAGGCGCAGAAATTATTAGATTTTTCTTTTTCTTTAATTAGTTAACATTTTAATAGCCACTCACATATTTATTAACATTTAACATGAGAACCAAAATTTTTACATAAATATAATTAGCAAAATTAACAACTATCTAACAGAACATAATTTTTTACCTCCATAAACATTGAAAATGTTTTACTGTCTCTTACACTTAACAATAAGTTTTTCATTGGATAATTTAACGATTTTAATGCATATATTTAATTTTGTATAAAATAACCTACAATAGATTCTGCTTGCGCCCAAACGTCTCTGCACCTAAACGTCTCTGCGCCCAAACGGCTTGCGCTCAAACGCACTGCGCCTAAACATTCCTGCGCTCAAACGTCCCTAAGCCCAAACGTTCCTGCGCCGCAGCGTCCAGGTTTTGATCTATTTGTTTCTCGTCTATATTCACTTGCATCTTTGTGCTTATAAATTCTAACACTACAACTTAGCTTCTAATTGTATCACGTGTTACCATGTTTTTTTTGCTCGCATTCTATAGCCGCAAATGTATTCATATTCTTATTAACCTTTCTTACATATTTGTTTTTTATCTATAATCAGAGTGATTACCTTGCAAGGGCGGGGCGAGCCCTATATTTTTTATTTGAAGGTTCACCTCGTAGGTGAACATCCGCGGATTCAGTTTTGCACCCGCAATATTGTTTACAGAATTCCTTTCGGTAGCAGACGTTTTTAAGCGTGACCCAATACACAGTACAGTGGGTACTAAACTAAGAAATAATAACGAATGTTAGCATACGTGAATTAGTTCGATGATATGCGACCTTGGTTGTTCCCAAGACCTTGTGTTTATACGATAACATAGACATTGTGACAAAAACGTAGACAAAGCTGCAGAACGAAATAAGCCGCCGTTCATATAACATTTATGCTCCCTATGTTACTGACCCTTATTCTTATGGAGCAAATCTCCCTGCTAGATTTTTTATATTTTATCTCGTTTATACAAGGTGTTTAGTAAACATACGGCAAAAGAACAAGGGGTCATTCCCTGGGTTATTTTAAAAATATTTTGTCCTTTAATGATTTTCGGAAAGCCGCTTTGTTTCGAAGATACAGGGCGTAAATTTTATTACCTAAATATTACATGTAAAGCTTCTTAATCTACAAGAACTGTTGAAAATGACTACCACCAGCTAGGATGGATGAATCCAATCTTCTCCTCATTGACTGCCGAACTCTTTTAAAAACACCATGGCTGTTTCTTATTGAATTACACCCTTCAATTATCCGATTTCTCAAATCTTTCACATTTTCCACTGCAGTAGTGAAGACTAATGATTTCAGATAGCCCCATAGGAGAAAAAATCGAGGGGGTTTAAGTCCGGGGATCGAGCAGGCCAGAAGTGAGGTCCACCTCGACCAATCCAGCGATCTGGATATGTTGCTGTTAGAAACTCACGAGCAACCACACTAAAGAGCACTAGTGCACCATCGTGCATAAACCACATTGCATTTCTTGTTGCCAATGGTATATCCTCTAGGAACTCGGGTAGCGATTGTTTCGATACACCTCGCCAGTAAGTCTTCCTAGTAGAAATACCGGTCCAAATCCACGGTTAAACATATCGCCCTGTATCTTCGAAATAAAGTGGCTCTCCGAAAATCATCAAAAGACAAAATATTCTTAGAATAACCCAAGGAATCACCCTTTGAATTTTTGCCGTATGTTTACTAAACACCCTGTATACATAGCTGTTTTAGTTATAAAACAAGGGTGCCCGCTTATCTTTTGTTGTGGCACCTCACCATGCTTTATAAGAACATCACTTTCTTGGTTTAAACTAAGATTTAAACGGTATTATATAGGTTAAAAAATTCCTGTTTACACAAGCTTTTTTACTTTCTCGGTATCTTCGGTATAGTGAAGTATTAATTTCATGAAAATTTTCGAATTTTAGATTTCAACGGAAATACACGTTTTGAGGCTCAATGAACCTAAAAAAGTGGTTTTATAAGAATGGGTGGGTGGGTGACGCCTCTACAGGCGAAAGTACTCAACCGATTTTGATGAAATCTTAAATTAAGAGGTATATCACAAATTTTAGTTCTACTTAAGCTTTGCAAAAAAATCTAAAACCGGAAACGGAAGTTAGACATGTTTTTTTTGTAGCGTTCTTTTCCAAAACAAAACTTTGAAAATTTGAGCACGGAATCAGAGAGAAGAACTTAAGGCATGTCAAAAATTTTTTACTGAACTTTCTAGCCTTAAAATGGTTCTTTTAAAATGTCGACTTTAACGCCCATTTACTCAAAAGGTAGTTATCTGATCGGGATCAGCTACCACTTGTTTGAAAGCCTTCCCTAGGTAGTATACGACGAAATAAAATTAATTTCGAAAATCTGAAAAATATCGCTTCTAAATTTTGACAATTTTCAAAAAACATTTCTTAAAAACTGTCCGCACGATTTTATTTAAACTTTCTGGGCCGATAGAGCTTGCATCAAACTACAAATTTGTCTTTTATTTAACTCCCAAATTTTACTTTAACGCTTTCCAGGAATTTTTGAAGAATTGAAATTGATTAATTATGTATTCAAAAACGCAAACACCTATCGTTATAAACTTTTATCAGTTCGATAGATTATTTAAAGTACTTTATTAGGATTTGATAAAATTTTCGACTATTTTACAAATTAAGAAGAAAAACGAAACTTTTAAATATCAACAACGCGTTTTCTGTCATTTACGTGATTTTAACTACGCCTATCAATTATCTGTAGTTAAAAATTATATTTTTAATTCTTTGCAAATTTTTGATAACTTCCCAAATGAATGTTTTTGTCCGACATCCGAAGCGGAATTTATAATCCGCCGCTAGGCGCGCCGTGGGCGCTTACCTTGCTTTGGTGCAGGTAGTCGCTGCTCCTATGGGTAGGGTTACGGTACGGAAACCAATTGAACAGGCTATCGCAAACTCAATTTCCGCTGCTTGTTTTCTTAGAAATCTAATACTCGCTGAACTGTACAACGTTATAATTATTAAATGTGACACTTTTGCAAATACGGCAACGGCAAGTATTTCGTATCTAGTATTGGCTACAATTTGTTTTTTTTAAGCTATAATTTTACTGTGGCGCTTTCTATGAATTTGGATAGATGGAATGGAAGGTTATAAATATAAAATTTACACTTTTGCAAATACGATAAGTTTTAGCATGGGAAAAACCACTCGAAGTTTACACTTCAGCTTTCTTTCTTATTTTGAAATGCACAATTCGCTCCCCATTTACGTGTGTTACATTATGCACTTCAGGTTAAACTACAGATTGTGCGGCAGTTTACATCGGACATTTCAAGCATATACATAAATATAACAAAATGGGAATGAATTTTTTTTTTAAATTGTAAAAATTATGCATTGATCTTATATTTTAATGGAGTGTTCAATAAAACCTCAATCGTATACCTGTAACAGGTGGAGTTTGTTTCTCACCATTTTAAATTGTTCAAATCGCATTTTGTTAGCACGTTGTTTATCCATCAAGTTGTATTTTTACAACCTAACAAAATAATAAACTCGGTTGTCGTCATCAGTCAAAGAAAATAAAGAGACCACAATTAAATCTGAATAGAAATGAGTGTAAGTACAAGCATTTTATAACCCATATGATTTAACAGGCGCATAAACAATTGTTTAACTGTCATTCGTTTTATGACACGTTAATTCTGCTTTATTGATCGGTGATAACTCAAAGCCGACACAAAAATCAAGCTGTCCTAAACCATTGTTAATATTAGAATTAAGTCTTATCGAAATTTATGTTTCGCGGTTTCGATAGGTTGGCCAGTTATAACCAAAGAATGGCGAAATATTCAAATAACAACAAACAACCAACAAAAATAAAATATTGCTTTTTTGTCTTATTTCAATACGCCACGCCGCGCCGGTCGTTTTTACTTCAAGTTATTAGCTGTTTTTCCTTACTTGTAGTAAGTTGCATAATATGTAAACTAAAAGCGTTTCGTTTTATTAAGCACATCCTGATGTGCATTAATTGACACCTACCTCAAGGATAATTAACATTATCAGTCCAATAACAGTTTGAAGACCTCTGCATGGCGCTACGCGTGTGGATGTGAGTTTGCACGCGAAATCATAAATTGGCCGCGTACACGATGACATTCTTGTTCCGTTTTATTTATGATGTAATTACATTTTGTTATCTTGAAATCTGTACGCTTTTATAAGCCATGCTATTCGCTGTGGAGCTTTTTAATGCTTTTGTACCATGCACAATGTGTCAACTTTTTGGGCCTATTGCTCTTTTATGTTTCACATATTGTTGTATTGTTATGTGTATTGTGATATCATGTAACAACTAAAGAGGTTTTAATTGCTGGTTTAAATAAATATTTTTCAAAAAACATGCCATTTTTGCAGTGAATTGTTCGCAGATATTAAAGATGCTGAATTACCACCTCGCTGTATCAGTAATTTAATTCTATATACAGGGTGCCCAAGAAAAGTGTGGCATAATTATTTATACAGTGATTTCCTGACCTACAAACATGACCAAAAGTCTTGGGAAAATGGGCCCTAAAATGTGGCGTTTTCAAAATATTGTTGGATAGGTAAATAACGTTGTACTTCCAACAGAGGGGTGAACTACATAAATTAAAATTTACTCACGGAGGTTTTTAACATATACATCGATACAGCCAGGTCGTATTTTCGAAAAACCCCGTGCAGGTTACGCTGGTTACGCACTTATAGTAATTACAGTACTCCGAGGCTCATCAAAAATTCAACATTTAGAACATCATCAGTATTAACATAAAGAGCAGCAAACATATATTATACGAGTATTAACAAAGCATGATCAAAATATGTTACACATAGGGGAGAATCCCCCCTTCCTCCTTGGGAATCCCACGTAGGCTCTAGTGCCTCTTCAGTGCACCAACTCAACATATCTAAAAACCTATAAAAGAAGGAGAAGAGGCTTATCACGCCCGATACCGGTTAACCGATTGTTAAACCGATCAATGGAAATCGCATCAATGTGCCGACCGCCCTTCCAAAATAACCCGCAAGTTACGAGAAATCTAAGCGTAATACTGGGCCTCCGCAGATCTTCCCAGAGTATACGTTCTGTGGTCACTGGTTAATACTCTTCCAATTTTCCAAGGCGAGGCACTTCAGTAACTAAGCCTAGTCACTAGATTTCAAGCATACAAGTATTTTTCTCCACTGACTAAATTACTTCTCTACAACAACAAGAAACAACAGGTCTATGCTATTATACTAACAACTAGATATACACCAAACGCAACATTGTAATTATTTGCGTGCTGGAACTAGAACGTTACAACATAATTTCGCCTAAATGTATTTTATTGTTCCATATAGGCTCCTCCTACCCATCGCTATCAATTGCTATTTTTTTGGTTTTTTTTTCACAGTTTGTTATCTGCATATTTACCAAATACCGAGCTCTATCAACCATCGACAAAACTTCTGTGTATAATTGCAATCGTAATTTTTTACCTCACAAGGTCAACGAACTTTTTAAAAGGAAGCAGACACGTGTAGTTTCATATTCAGTCGCTGATTCTGACACTCTTACCTCACACAACTTCCCAGTAAGCACGTTTTGGCCTTCTTTCTAATGACCACGCATTTTGCATTTGCAATTTTTCAGATAATTTCCAAACCATTATCCACTTTATATGTAATTATAAGTTGGTAAATTATAAACTAAACGTTTAAAGAAAAATTGGGCCTTTTAAGTTGAACAGTAGTTAGTAACTTAAATATCTCTCCAATTTTAAATCGATTTTTTGCGTTTTGGCTAAACGTTTTTTGATTTTATAGAGTGACATTAGATTTTCATAAACATTAATTTAAATTAATTAAGGTAATTTAAAGAGACACAAAGTGACCACCACATTTATACAGCGTGATTCGTTTTTGAGGCACATTATGCGAATCTCGATTTCTTAGCGCAATTCGTTTTTGAGTTACGAATAAAAAACCAAAAGTATGATTTTTGTTTTTGTCTAAAATTTCTTTATTATTAAAAATGACAAAAACCTAGAAACACTTCTTTGCTGCAACTATTTACGGACACTTCTCTTAACCAATCGAAATTGTCAAACGACGTTTCGTTTTCTAATACATAATCATCATCAGGTACATTTTTTGTTATAAGCTCTTTATTAGATCTTTAAGTCATTTAATAGATAATTGATGATAAAATAATATCAATGAAATCATTGCACACCTGATAAAATTACAATAAAATCCTCTTCTATAATTTTTGTTTAAAATCAAAAAGGGTAGTGTTTAATATCAAAATTTGCATAATATTGCTTATTTAATGATATAAAAATTTTACATGACGGTCATAAAAAAATAAACCTGATGATGATTCTTAAAAAACGAAACGTCGTTCCACAATTCCGATTGGTTAGGGGGATTATGTGGAAAAGTTGCCGTGAGAAAGTTATTCTAGGTTTTTGCTATCAATTTTCAATAAAAAAAATATACAAAAAAGAAAATACATGTTTTTCGTTTTTTATTCTTAATTCACAAACCAGATTGCCAAATCAATTTTTTTTAGGTGAAAATTTAAATTTGCTATTTTGTTTTATGGAAGGAACAAATGCATATACTTATAAAATCAATATAATACAAAATTATAGTAAAAACTGCAGGGAGAATGGCATTACAAATATATTATTTAAGTATTATTCAACTTTTGGTATCATAAAGTATCTTCTCGTGAAGGTTTCTTGTAAAATAATGGTTTACAATAATAATTAAACGAAATGTTCCCTTTTTCACGGTACGCTACTGGTTGGAACCAATAGGTGGTATTTGAGGTTCTGCGGTTGGTAGTGGTGTCCGATCGAATTTATTGGCAACTGCGCGGTCTGATTGAAACGGCCGCCGGTTCACTCTGGTTCCTTCTGCAATGAAAACTGAGTTTTGCACACACAAAATGTTAATTTATTTACTCGAACTAGAAGTCCACGACAGTCTGCAATAAAACAATGTATAATTACTGTGTATGTTTGCTGGCAGCATTTGTTTCCACCCTTCTATAGGAAAGAAAATTAGTTAGTAGTATCTTTCCTTGTAAATTTCTCAAGTGAGTACACAGTACTTTTATTGGCTTTGAATAAACGTAGATATTGCTAATAAAATATATTTGCGGAGTGATGCGAAACCATTTACGTAGAAATGTCAAAATTTGACCTTATTCGGTGTAAACTTGTTAAAAGAATTTAGATTCGTTTCTGTGATTTTATGGAGATAAAATTAGTTTTAAACTAACTTCGAAATAAGATAAATTTTGCTTAGCATAATTATTCTCATAGGCAGAAGGTCGGTAAATAAAAAAAATAGTGGTGGAAAACCTGTGAAAATAAAACTGCAATAGTCTGCTTTTAGAGTTGTTAAGAAATAAATAAACTTTCTGGCACTCGGTGGTAAAAATAAAATGAAATGAAATTCCTGGAAGTTTAACAATTTAAATCAAACCGAAATGCTTCTATTTCGACTTTATTCAAATGTATCAAACCTGCTGGTTTACTGGTTGTGCAAAATCATAATATTACTTCTTCAGTTTTATTCAACTTTTACCAAAATATGATATCTGGCAGTTCAAAGTTTTAAATCAAACCAAAATACGTCTATTTCGACTTTATTCAAATAAGCTAAACTTGCTGGTTTACTGGTTGGGCAAAATCAAAGTATTACTTCAACTTTACACAAGTCCAACACCAATCTCTGGCAGTTTAATGTTTCTAGTAAAAACCGAAATATTCCTACGTCGACTTTTATTAAAACAAATTAGAATTTCTGGTAACACGGATTGGATGAATTTTGTGGAAGATGGTTCATTCAGATTCGAGATTCTGGTCAGAATTTCTTAAGAGAATATTTCGGAAATGATTCTGAAAGAATAATTTAATATTTTGGGCGGGTCATACAGTTTTATACTGACTGAAAGCTGTAGGTAGGTTAAATGGGGCTCGTTTTCCGAAGATCGGCGATGCGGAGCGGTCGCTCTGCGGGTTAGAACCCACTTCAAGCGCCTCCTACGTCTTTTCTTAAAACTAAAGCAACACAACAAAGTTTTAAAAATTTTAAAACTGTTGCAGCCAGGCTGTCCCGTTGCAAAGACTGCTAGTGTTTCTCCCCCGCCCCTTTCCATTTAATAGCTGCGATCGGATACAAAATTCGTCTATTTTATACAAAGTGTTTTTTTTATTATTAGCAAATAAAGCCGTCTTGGGCGTCATTTTAAAGGGACATATCACGAAAACGAAGCATTTTAGGATCCATGTTTATTCAACATTTTCGTCTTATTTTTCGGTCAGGACTCAACTGTATGAACGATACCTGACTTTTCTGAGACATCCTGTAGAAGGTTTAATACTGTTTGACGAGGCGCATGAGATTGACATTGTCACCATGTCTAATTATATGTTAATTACTGTTACCTTCAAACAATTCAAAACTTAGCAATCCATCACGCTTATGTATGCGCATAAATTATGTAAAGCACACTCAGTCTTAACATTCAAAGAAAAATTACACGACTAGCTAGATTTTTTTGCAAAATAAAGTAAAACAAGCTCGCTAGAAGTTTTTGGCAATGTTCATATTGCTGTGTAATATGAATTTTGGAAATTCATATTACTTTCGAATTTTTGAATAAAATTAATTGCTAAAAAGCCCCACGTTGGTACGATCATAAATTATGCTGTGTAATATGAATTATTTGAAAATATCCAGACATTTTCATAATTTTAAAATAATTATTTAATTTAAAGTTTTTTTAATAGAAAAATAAATATAAATAGCCCCACGTTGATGAGCCATAAATTATGTTGTGAATTATGAATTATAAAAATTCATAATTAATTTAAAGTTTTGAATATAAATAAATATAAAACACCCCACGTTGGGATAGGCATAAATTATGCTGTGAAATATGAATTATACAATTTCTTTTTATAAATTTTTTTAAAAATTCCAAACATTTAAAAAAAAATGTTAAATTTTGTAAACTTTGAATTATTATTTATTTAGGACCCACTTTTGCTAGCTCAGTAATACAATTAATATAATCAAATGCTGTGTGTTTTAATTTAGTTTTAAGCATTTCTATAAAAAAAATAAATTTCAAATAAATTTATAAGCATGGGAATTTATTTTCCAAAGCATGAGACCCTTACTAAATTCATAATATTTAAATACTTGATTGAAATAAATTCATTATTTATTTTAAATAATCTCAGGGATAAATTTAGTTTCTTGTACATGATGTAGCTTCACTATTTTCGAAAGGGTTATTTGAAACATGGACATGAAAGTTTCCAGAATACCACCTACCAAATTTATACATAAACACCTCACCATAAATTAAAATTGAAAACAATTTTATACATCTTAAAATAAATAAAACAAAGTTCTTTATTCAATGAGATCTAAATTTATTAACTTAGCTTTTGACGACATTCTTCTCTGAAGCTCGGGATAGTTGATGCCTGCATATTTAACATCCAAATCTAATGCGCATTTCTCTGGAGTGTTTTGGACCCAACCAACTGTTGTAACTTGTGTTCATTTCTCGTGTGCATTCCAACCAACGACGACACGTGCTGTTTTTAAAATTGTATTTTCTATTTAAAACACTGGTAAGTTCATATTCTTCTTTCCTTAATATTTTTTTTTTATTGATATATTATTTATAATCACTGTTTGTTGTTCCAAAATTAGTTTTTCTTTATTTTCTGTTAAATTTTAATATTTGGAATATTTTGTTTAATTTTATAATAATTAATTATTTTCACTTTTAATCACTAATTAAATAAACCTTTTTTTATCTTTTAGCGTAGATATAAAACCACGAAGAATATCATCTGATTCGGAGAGACGCTGATTCTAAATTTATACTGACGCCACAAATATTTCTCAGGTAATGACGCTTCCAATTCACCTTATTTCAAATCGCTGATAACTTTTTAATTATACGGTAAATCTTACTTCTTTTTCTTTAAATAATAAAACACATTATTGTAATTAATTTGGTATACTTTTAATAATTTTAATTAACCATTTTAACACTAATTATGTACATTTATCGAGAGCAATTTAACAACGTCACCCACGCTAACAAATTTCTTACCGGAAGCTCTTTTGAAAAATCTGTCTGATAGCCTCGTACCCTCAGACAAAATTTACAAATTATACAATTATAACCCTTAAGTATACTTTCCATAACGATAAACCGGAAACAAATATAATTCCATTGTTTTACAAATTTTAATCTCGACACCAGCGACCATATTTCTCAATAATTTCCAAATTTCACCCCTAATCTACTGTTACATAAATGTCATATTCCAAATCAACGGTAATATATAAATCAAATATGATAAAAACTGGCAATCCCCAGCACTATCTATTCCATACCAATGTGTAATTACACGGTAATCTCACTCATGAAAATTTTCCACTTATATTATAATTAAATACAATTTTTCATTTTAAATGACACCCAATATAATCTAATGACTTTATCATTAGATTTTACAATTTGTAATTATACAATAAACACACTTTTATATATAAGCCCACCTCAATAATTTCTATGAACTCCTTGATTTTATCTAAATTAGGTCACTGACTTCTACCCCATATAAGTATTAAATAAAATAAAAACCGTCTGGCTAAATTATCACCTTGACCTATTTATGCAACAATTACATTTATATTTAAAAATTAATATTATAATGTTTTTCAAAATCAATACATTTCTAATAGAATTCTTAACTCCTATTTAACATAACGACACTCTTTTAACACAAATAACATCTTAAATAAGGATTTCTTTTTTTAAGATTATACACAGTTCGACTCATATTTTTACATAAACGATTTTTATTGGCAAATAACTTACTTCAAGTTAAATTATGCATAGTTTACGTCAATATTAAATTACCTTAGCATGTTTTATATATGCTATACTTTTTCATAGTCAAGTTTTACTAATATAAACAATTCTATTCTAGGAATAGTATCCTGGAAAAATCTCAATGCCACTTCAAATGCATTTAATTATTAAAGAAATACAAGAAATCAAGATTACCACTGCATTACCGTCGCTATTTTTAAACTTCAATGAATTATAAGACCACGAAGAAAATCTCATACCTCAACAAAATCTCATACTTTTATAGTAATAAAAAAAATTAGTAATTATTTTTAATTTTAAGTTAATAAATAAATTTTTGAATTAGAACACACAGCAATATATTTATTTAAATTAGAAATTAAATTTAAGTGCAAAGCGCTGACGAGATTAGATGCGTGACTTCGACAATAAATGTTGAAATTTTAAAAGAACCAGTTCAAACGTCAACAGTGGTAAGCAAACATTTTGACTACATCGTTAACAACCAAAGAAATTCCTTGAAAGGAAAACTCTGAAGTTCTCACAAAATATTTTTTATTTCTGTCAAGCTAGTTCTTAGAAGCTTACAGCGACCATATGATGAATCGTCTATAATCCCCCCTAACACTGACTATCAGTTCCTTTTTACAAGTTCAGAATAATCGTTTACCTAAAAAGCTTGGATATCGCCGGCAGCGAAAGCTTCTTGCATCCGGAATCGAAAATCCAGCGTCCTGCATTAACAAAGGGGATAAAAAGAAATACCCCTTTAAAGAAATTGGATAAATGGAGCAATTTCAAATTGGCAAGAGAAGCTCTCACGACGAGGCTCACACCTTTTATGCGCCCTAGATCGAACTCGTTTCGAACGCTGATGGAGAGCAGTTTCGATGGAAATGTTTGAATCGGAAATGAGCATAGAAACTATTTACTTACGGGAACAACTTTCAGCCTCGTTCTAGCGGTCGCAGGAGAATACAAAGTGCCGACAAACGGCACGTCCCGATCTCTCAGTTCTAAGTGTTTTCACTTCTGGAAATGAAGGATTTTTTGATGAGCTAACTCTGAAAGTGGGTAATGAAAACGTGACCTTATTTTTAATGAAAATTTATTCCCTATTCAACGTGCAAGGATGGAAACGCAACAGCCAAGGGCTTCCAGGCTAGGGAAAATTGAAAACGGGTCTCACTTCAACGAATGATTTTGTTACTGAAAGTCCATTGCTGTAATACCCTTTAATCTCCACTCAGAAAACAAAAAAAAATGGTTTAATCTAAACTTTTGTTTAAGCAAGAGTACATTTCATTTCCCTTGCGAATGAAGCTTAATTACAGTTCCGGAGTAGTAGTACTCATACACGGATTATAAACTATTTTAATTTCACTATTGCGGAAGTGCATTTCTTTAAAAAAAAGGGTAAAAAGAATACCCCTGTTTTCTAAATTAGTAATGGTGTGGGAGTTCAGAAAAACACGAAAATGTATATTCATCAAATGGCAGGAAATTGCTCGCCGCATGCGTTTTAATTTTGTTCAGCAAGTATCCTCTGGTAACTCTACTACATGTGGGTGTAGTCTTGTCAGATTAATTTAATGGATATGTAGCCAGAAGCTGGCTTCAATAATCTAATTGCAGAGAAATAAATAAGGGCTAAATGGGGCAATTAGTTGCTTTAAGTTCTGCAAGTACTCTCATCGAACTTATAGGTTTTATTCGAAATTAATTATTATTTTGCGTGCTTAAATTTGCAGTATGACAAAAAAATACTCACTTGGTTTATTTTTCTTACACGATGACAGTGACATTTTGCCTTAATCACTTAATCAATTTACCTGTGACACCTGTGAAATACAATTTCGCGGACTTTTGCGTTGCCAGTAAATTAATCCGGAGCAATGCAAGCTCGAACAAGGTTATAAATCTTCTTTTCAATTTTTCGCTTGAACAGTTCTGCTATACTTCGATTAATTGCGGATACGTTTGGACACTTTACAGATCAGTTTAGATTAATCTCGGTTAATGTTATAGTTGTGCTGTAACAACGAGAGATTGATAATTATCTAAAATTCTATTACTAGTTGTACATTTAATAACTGCAATATCGTAATGTGTGTAAATTGGTAAATATCATTATGAGAACAAATTCCGTGCTGGACATGGACACAATTTAAATTATTCTAAATAGCTACAGACCACTACACATTTCTGGTTGCATTTCGATTAAATTGAACTAGTTAATTACATTGCTTTTAATAATTCTGCCATACAAACAAACACATTACTTTATGGTTATATAAATTCAATTACACAAACATTATACCGAAAGTATGATTGAATTGGCAGTTTTTCTAAAGAAAGTGAACATAAAACGAACATAAAAAAACCAAACTGTAAGAATTCGTTGTGCTCGTTAATCAGCACAATAATCTAAAAATTATGCAAAAATCTTCACAATAACTTTATTTTATAAAGATCTCAATCTGATAGCATATCAGTTAATTGCCCCATAAAACAAGCGGTAGTTAAGACCAGCATAATTCATATTCAAATGAGGTTGGACTTTTATTTAAAAAAAAACAATGCAAGGCTGGAGGGAAGATAAGCTGAGATTTGCGTGTTTGCTATCTGCAAAAACTAACCCTAGAGTCACAAATGCAGTGATAAATTGCATATAAGCTACAAATTGCAGAAGATTAAAACGAATATCTTAATGAATATTCTAGTTAAATTTAATAATATTTAAATGATAATTAGAACGCGGATTTTAAGCATTTTGCTTATGCACTATTATTGTAAGCAAATCAAAATCCTGTTGTATTTCCACGATTCATGAAAAATGTAATCATTTGACACCACTATTATTTTGCTTATTTTCTCTATTTTGTTTATTTTGCCTAATTTGCTCTTTAAACAGCTTATATGCGCTTAGTTTAGCTTTTGTACAGCTAGTTGGTGTTTTTTTATAAATAATTTAACATTCGCAATTTTTATTTTGAAAAATTGAATGTTACAACATTAATTAATTTACTAATTTTTGGTTTAAACGACTTGGTAAATGACCACATTCTACAAATGCCCTACTAGACCAAACAAACATCCCTCAGAGAAGCAATTAGTGCGCCTGGGGAATCACCAAGTTCTGTGTTGTATCGAAAGCCACACACAAAGTATATCGCGTTTATTTGTAAAAAAACTGTTTTGTGTTTTGTTAACGTTGCCAAGTGTTAAGTGAAAATTTGCTGTGCATTTCACGGTATTTAAGGCCAATTGTCCCAATGTTTATTATATATACACACATTTAGCTAAATGCTTTTTATTTTAATCATTGTAGACTTAAATAAATTCTTAAACATTTGGTTTAAATCTTTCAATATTTAATATTCTTTGCAGATTTATATAAACTTTTACAAATTTAAATAGGTCTTTACAGATTTAAATAAGTGTTTCATCATTTAATTTGAAGCTGTCACGTTTAATGTTAACCTGTCATACTTATTTGTCCTTCGTAAGCTCAGCCGACTTAAAAGACCAAGACCGTTTACGCCCGCCGGTAGTAAGTCGCAAGGCTGGACATGGTGTAAGCGTTCGACGCTTTAACCAAACGGACTGAAAACTGCTTTCCCAAGGGAATATTGAAGGAACTTTCATTATATGTGTTAAATATGATGTTATTGATGATTGAATTAATGCTTATTGTCCTGAACTACGGAAAACGTGTTCATAATTGTTGAACGTTATCGCCAGTGTAAACGGTCTTGGTCTTCTATGTCGGCTGGGTCTACCTACATTGAATGTGACAGCTTAGAATTAAATGTTGCAAAATTTATTTAAATCTATAAAAATTTATTTAATTCTATAAAGATTTATTTAAATCTGTAAAACTTTAATCAAATGTGCAATCAAATATTAAAAAATTTAAAACAAATATGGGCAGATTTATCTAAATACATAAAAATTTACTAAATATCTGAGAATTTAAAATAAATGTTTTAACATTTACTTGAATCTCTAATGATTTATTAAATGTTGGAATATTTAAATTAAATCTTTAAGGATTTATTTAAATCTACAAAGATTTATTGAAATAAAAAGCATTTAACTAAATGTGTGTATATATAATAAATATTGCGACAATTTGCCGTAAATAACGCAAAATGCACAGCAAATTTTGACTTTACACTCGGCGCCCTATAAACGTTAGTAGTCAGAAGCATATTCCATTGTGTTGTGATGTTTTGTGAATAATTTTTATGTGAAATTATAAAATGCCTAGAGTAAAGGATAAATCCGTACCGGCAACTTGGGGTAAAAGATTTTCCTGAATTGGTTATTGAAAAAAAAAACAAAATATTCTGAAGACGCTCTTTGTAATATTTCTCATTTTTAAAAGTTGATTTAAAAAAATTCTGTTGTTTTCCGGCAATATACCTAAGTTAAAATTTTAATAAAAACATTATACCAAACATTATATCAAAGTATATTTTTATTTGTTGTTAATTACAGTTTCTGTTGTTATAGGCGCTTATTTAAAAAAAAATAAATGTTTATAAATCCCCGCTCTGATTATAACAAAGCCATTAAATTGCTTTGACCATGTTTGTGACTATCTAAGGTAAAAGCCGACTTTGTACAAATTTCACTATTTTTGATTCCTGCAACTACCTCTTTTACGAAAGTACAACTTTAATTAATTAATAATGATGTGGTGGGTCGAAAATGTTATTAATTAGTGCTGTTTTGATACCACTGGTACAACAATGAACGCTTTGATGTAGTACAACTATACAACACATATTATATTACATAGTAAAACTAGATGTCGAATGTACGTTAGAAATTTGATACCACAGCGTCCCGTCAAATGCGGAAATAGGCGTGTGCTCAGTATTTTTTTGCATCATTATCTATTCTGCAATCTGCTTTTATCAAGGCCTAAATGGTCACCCATTATATTGTACTCTTTCAAACGTCCCCTTGATATTAAATATCACGTTACAGTTATTTATATTTAAATATCGCAAACGGATTCAACAATAATCTCGTACTAGGGTGAAAAATGTAGGTGATTTATTGTATGCTTAATATGAAATATCTATAATAATGAAGTGTATACTTTGAACCCATTTTTATTGGGGTAAAATGAAAATAAATCTTGGACCACCTGTTGTTTGGGTTAATGGGCAATGTTATAGAAAGTTAGCAATCGTGTTGAAGTTTGCACTTCTAAATACATTAGGATATAAAATTTATTTTAATAGATTAGGATGCTGGGAATCGATTTACTTGAACAGGGCGATGCAAATTGTAAAATATAACAGAGACATAAACTAATATTTGTTCATCGAGGTCTTATACTGTACGCTCACACAGCTATACGCAATGCGATGCTATGCAATACCTTGTGGTGGGACCGCCAACAACCCTGAGTTAGGTGAGAGGCGTGAACCTGAACAAAGAAACATTTCGCGGGGTGGTCGACGTTCTAACGATCACTCTGATGATTTTAACTTGCTACGTCTCCCTCTCCTAGGAGAGGTTTAAAGTTTACCTTAAATGAAACCATGGAGAACTGGGTGAATTATTTCACAAGTTGATGTAGTACCAATTCTTAGTGACTAACACCTAAGCAGCACCGCGTCCTCTTAAATAATTTCCGCTCTCTGGCCGTCTGGATGACCCTACGAGTTGTGAATTTGCTCAGGCAATAACCAGGTTGTTGGAGGTGAAGAAGGTAAGATCCAGAAAGTAGTGGCGTGGTTGCAGGTATTAGGAACTAGGGCCCCGGGACTGAGGTGCACTTTGAATGTTCATGCCCACTATTAAGGTGTCAGCCTAGGAGGTTTGTGCATTTGCACACCCAACGCTGTTAAGGTACCTGCACTAAGACTAGACCGGTTAGCGACCTATCTGGGTGGTGCAAAGTTGACCAGTACTACGAATAGCCCAACTGGTAGGGGCAGCTTTGGCTGCTCCAAAACGTCCAACCAGTGACTGTATTGACTGGTACCACAAAATCCAAGTTCGAGCCCGCGGGGGAACAGTCTTGGTCACGGTGTACGACGAATGGTGGCAGTGGTAAGCTTGTCCAGACTAGGGTCGTCTTGGTGCGGCTTAATGGGTGAGCGTAACTCTATTTTCGTGCTAGGTGCCGGCCGCCACGTTAGTAATCAAAGTTGACTGTAGGGGTTAAGTATTGTGCTACGTAGCGCTAACGGATTTTAAAAGTTCTATTCGTACACAACACGATCAGTGAGTAAAAATTTTACTGATTTATTATTTTTTTAATTATATGTTCACAGACAACAATTAAAAGAAGAATTATCTGGATCTACAAGGTTAACGAGAAAAGATTAAGCTTTATTAACAGACTCGTGTACATGCAGGCCTACTCAAGTTACACACGTTTTGTAAATAAGTTGCTCTTAGACACTTCGAACATTCAGCATTTAAAAATACTACCAGTATGAACTTGAAAAACAAACAGATATACATTATCACGTTAGCAAAGCATAATAAAAATATATTACTTACGTGGGAGGTATTTCCACAGTCGAAATCCCACCTAGCCTCTAACTTTTTAGGTGTGTTGCAGCTAAACCAGAGTCGGAGTATCGATGTGTCGATACGTATCGATGCGGCACCTCGGCACTTTCTGCCTAAGGTGCTTTTACTGGTTTGGATATTTTTTAATTATTTTAAATTTTGAAACCAGAATAAGTGGAATCAAGTGATGTAAAAATATTTTGGAAAAAATTATTAACCTTTTTATTATATTATATTAAGAATAAATTCTATACTTTTGAATATTAGCAATAGATATATAAAATGTTATCTTTTATACTCGCCTCATGAATACCTTAAAAACATTAATAAATAAAAAGTGTGGCAAAGATTTTCAAATTGTGCCCCTCTAAAACGGCGCTACTATGCTTCTCGAATACGCATAGTTAGTGCGATAAATGTACTAAACAATATATTTAGCGTTAATTATTTCGAACTTGCAATAGCTCGGGGCACTAATTGATAACTTAGGATGAAATGTATACCATTAAATAAACAAATTATACCAAAATATTTGAACAATTAATTTAAACGAAACCTGTTACACAGCATAAATATTTATTTAATGCGATAATAGTTTTAGTTACTGTAATATATTGTTCTGTGATGTAGTCTGTGCTCTTGTGTATTATGTAGGATTCGAGATTTCAAATCTGGTATTAAATCAAGTAAAATACTTATGTGATGCGTACACCGCAAAGGTTGGATTGCAAATGAACTGAACGCTGTAACTTCATTTTTATTGGCGGCAAAAACTGTACTGACGAACTGTACAGCGCTACACGCTAATACGCGCCTTAGATTTCAGATCAACTTGTAGTTCCTATTGCTATCTGTTTGAAGTACGTTTTAGGGCAAATAATCACGAAGAAACTAAAAGTCAACGTCGACGTGAATTATGAATCTCATATTTCTCAGAATATGATAATGCTTTTCTATACCAACAGTACAAATATAGAATACGCAGAAGCTTTTAACACGATAATCAATTATGTATGCGACATGTAGAGTTTTGATTTGAATTATTAGAAAAATTAAAAAAATACCTTTTAGTTCTATGAAAAGCTATCGAACATTGCCTATAATAATTAGGTTTTGTTATAAAAAGACAATAATTGCAAATTTTTGTCACATTATTTTTGAAGAATCCAATAAATTCACAAGACAAGCATTGAAAAAATAGGTAAATTCATTAACCACAATTTGAGTAAAACGTTCGCGGTGACCTTGGCCTAAAATGTTTGCGACTGCAGTTGCTTCAATACCCTGAAAGTTGGTGAGGGTACATTATACTTCTAAATTTCAACAAAAGTGAATTTGTTACAATCTACTGAACCATAATGTTGTTACATAATTTACTTATTAACAAAAATGTTGAATTAATAAAACGGACTGAGTTGATTAAATTATTTGATCCAAAGTGATTTACTTTTAGTAATAAAATTTATTTCCAAAAAAATGGTTTACCCATGGGAAGTCCAATTTCCCTCTTTTAACTTATATATTTATAGAAAATCTAAAAGATTAAATATTCGAATCAAATTAATCGGAGGAAGTTATATTTTGATTTCATGATGTTGATGAGTTTTAGCATGTTTTAATAGTTCATTTGAATTAAAAAATGAATTTTTAGTTATTATTACCAGCTTGCATCCAAATATAAAATTTACACTAAAAACTGAACAAAATAGGCCCATTAATTTATTAGATTTAAAAATATAAATACTCTGTTTATAGAAAACCTACGCAAACAGATATTACAATACCACACGATTCTTGTCATCATAAAACACATACATTAGCAGCATACAGGTCCATGGCACGTAGTGCTTCAACGGTCCCTTTAAATGAAAGTAATTATATTAGAGTAATTTCAATTATTAAACAAATTGCATATAGTAATGGTTATAATACTAAACCTATTTATACATTAATTAAAGAAAAAAGTTAAAAATCAGCGATTCAAAAAATTTATCAGAATTCCCCAACTTCATCTGATAGAATTAAATATGTTTCAATTCCATATTTTGGCGACAAATCAGAAAAAATTGCTAAAATTATAAATAAGACAAATAAATACAAAGTAAATTTTAAAACAACTAGAAAAATCTTAAACACTTTGTTTACTGCAAAATCAAAAACAGATGATTTGCTAAAATCAGCCATTGACAAATTAAATTGTTCGCATTGTAATTCGGTTTATATAGGCCAGACAATTAGAAACTTTGATATAAGGTATAACGCACATGTACGTTGTCACAAATACAAATCATTCAATGGCATCCAATAACACGATAAAATATTTACACTTTTGTGATGACAAACGTAAATTAGATATACTAGAAGCTTTTGAAATTCACAATCATTTAAAAACTGTACCGTTAATGAACGAACAAATTGATCTCTTAAATGCACCTCTATTGCACATTTTGGAATAAGAAATCAAGTCACTTGCAGACGATTACCTAGATCAAGTCACCAAGTTCTATTGTTGCTATGACAACACTAATTGTTTACGTTTTAATATAACCTCTGATAATGGCATGTAAACATGCCGAAATACGTATAAGGTTAAAATAAATAAATATTGTCGAAGTTAAAAGTATTTCATTTATACTCAAAAAATAAATTAGAAGTTTTACAAAAAATAAATTACTTTAAAATAAGAAGACAACATTACTAAGTAAAATGAAAAAGTTTTACTAACATTAACAATATCTATCATAGATTTAAATGAATTAGCATTTTCTTAATAATAGTCGACAAGAACAAGACAGTATATGAACAGCTTAGTTAACAATGCGTGTTGTTTTCGTGGTAAGCAACAAGTTCTTAGTTGTAAAGCAAAACTTCCACTAATGCAGGTAGACATGTTTAAACGAGGCTGAAGTTCTATTACTCCGGTCTTGTAGTAATAAGTATCTGCAACACTATAAGTCAGTCTAACAGTACCAGTAAACCATAGTAATTCAAGTATCATTATTACAGTTGCAAATTCCCACGGCTGTTGCTTTTGCCTCATTATCCAGTACTTTGGCCCTGCAGCCATGTTTTAATTACTCGCCAACTGCTCTAGGACAATAGCTGTGCATGAAGTGCTGCTCTTCAAAACCTACCTACTTGTGTATTGTTTGGTTCTCAACTATGCATTTACAGCTCTCGAGACGATATTATCGCGATTTATTATTCATCCTTACAGCTGTAGTTTGTTTTTGTTTGAGTTTTGTGCATTATTATTTGAGTGGGAATGCGCGGTTACCTTGTTGTATATTAAACAGATTGTGACGTAGCATGAAAATGGATACATAATAATTATAATGATTTCAAAACACATGCCTAAAAAAGCTGTCGGGCAACCGCTACGGGACCTTCCTCGCATCAATTGAAATTTTTAAACTATTTTGATATTTTTTTATAAATTTTTAGTAAATTTTTTAAATTTTTTTAAATTCTATGCATTTTAAATAAAAAATTTTTAGTTTTGTAAATGTTAGGAATTTTTGAAAATAGTCAAAATTTTGAAAAATAAATTGTGAAATTTTTGAAACATTAAATAATTTTCAATATATTGAAAACAATTTTGTAAATTAAAAACACGTTTTAGTATTACTGAAAATTTTGATAATTTAAAAAATATTTAAATTTGGAAACTACAAATATTTTGAAAATGTTTTTATTTTTTAGAAATTTATATAATTTATACTTTGAAATTTTAATAATTTTCTTAATTTTGACAAAAATAATAACAATTATTGAAATTTTGGAAAACGCAGAAACTTTATGAAAATTTTGAAAAGTTAAATCATTGAAAATTAAAATATTTTTTGTAATTTTCAAATTTTATTATTAATTTTGAAAAATAAGTATTAAAAAAATTTAAGCTTTTTCTTTTATTAATTGCATTAATTAGAAAAATTAATTTTTTGGTTGAAAACTAAAATCGATTTCATAATTTGGTGATACTCAAAACATTGTTAAAGGGGGGACACTGGGGGTTGGTAAGAAGGTCGGACTTGGGCAGATCGGTTATGTATAGTATACGAATCTAAGGTTCTTTTGCGAGCGCGTCTATTTTGAAGTAAAGCACCCCCCTCCCCCCATCGCCCTATTATTTATGGTTTTATGATATTTTGTGCTCTACAGTTGCAAGCAATGTTTATCCATTGGAATCTCAAAAAAGAATTTTTCACGTTCTATATACCTTTGTGTGATAGCCGTTTTTTGGCGATTACTCAATTAAACTGTTCAGGTAAACGACCAAAAGGAGGAAACCCCTCAGTAGTGTTTTCTCAATAGAAAGCTGTTCCTATTGTCATTTAACGTGCTCATAAAATTTAGATAGAGATATCGCGTTTATGCAGATCGGCAAATCAACATGCGTAGAATACGGATCAAAGATTCTTTTTTGAGCGCGTCTATTTTGACATAGAGCACCCCTTTCCTCCTGCCCCCTGTTTGGCGGACCAACCTCATTTTCTCGTTGTTTTATCCGATTGCAAGTACCAATCTTAAAACCAAATTTAGGTTTTCTGCGTTGAGGCCTCTGGACTGCAAAGCGTATACAGACACACAGACAGACAGACACGCAGACTCACGCACACACACATACAGACACCTCTGCAGCATCCGCTTTATCGATATGCCGAGGCCCTAAAACCTGCTTATTAGTCAAAATGTTTAGGTTAAGAATTATTGTCATAAAAGTACCTTTCTTTTAGGCACAACTCGTATATCGCCCAGTAAGCCCAAATCGAATAAAACCTTACGTTCCTCTATAGCTGTATTTCGTATAACGAGAAAGGTGAAAAATAGTAGAAACAATTAAAGTAATACCTGCAAACTTTACCGCATGCAGACGGCAACGGCGAGGATGAACATGATAAAGATAAGAGCGTAATTAGCAGGGATATTGCAGAATTGTACTACATGCATGTGCATGTGTATGTCGTGATGATGGGCTATAAAGAGAACAGAATTATAAATCAAGGGAGATAAGGGAAAGACATGATGAGAGCAGGAAGAACGCGGGAATACGGGAAGGATGTTGTGTAATGTACGGTTATTTCTCTTCGGGTCGATGCTAGAAGATGGCAATTTTCTGAACCTAAAGGCATATGCATTCGAGACATACGCGATAATTAATTGGTGCGTTACTAGTTGGGCCTTGTATTGTTTTTCGATATAATAAAAAAAATTCCGTGTCGTTTAACATGAAGGAATTGATTTCCCGCATGAAAATTACCTCAATTTCACTGTGTTTTAGTACAGAAATATAAATTTCAAATTTTAAAAACCAATTTTTTTCATAACTCCTTTTAAATTTACGAGCTGGAGATGTTATAAAATTCAGATTGCAATAAAAAGAGATGAAGCAAGGAAAAAGAAAATTAAATCATATCGCTTTCATACTTGCAAACTATCGCAGTCAAACCAGACTGCGGAAATCTTTGCAAAAACAAACTTGTAAATAAGATAAATATAAATTGTAACTACGTTAAGTACACAAGTAGGGTAAACTTAATAATGCTAAAAATGTTAGGCGAAACGTTCCAGAAATCAAGTCGGCATAAAATCTCTAAAGCCTCGTAAGAAAATTACATTTTCGCTCCGACCCTTAGGAAATACAATTTCCATTACCTGATGAGCTGCACTTCGCCACAGCGAGGCCTGGAAGATTTTTCTTGTCAGGTAAGGTTCACTTTGTGCTTAAAGCTTCGTCGTATTTCAAATTTTATAAAATCAATAAGCTTTGGGGCAAATTTGCAATTTTCTCTTTTCCAACCCTTACTGAGCTGTTTTCATGCTTTTATTTATAAACAAAAGTTTTCATATTCCTTTGAAGAATTTGATACCAAACGATTAAATAACCTGATATAAAGTTATAAGATGTGGCGCTTTCGGAATGGAAGGGTTAACTACTTTACGATTGTATCAAAACTTGAACTACATATTTATTAGAAAAAGTTCATATTTCAATGCAAAAAAAAAAGCTGAAGTGTTAACTTTGAGTGGACTTTCCCGTACTAAATATTAATACTTGCAAAAGTGTAATTTTTTTATAATTACAACGTTGTACAGTTCACCGACTATTAGATTTTTAAGAAAACAAGCTATAAAAGCAATCCTCTATTCCAATCCCTACTTCAACCTTTATTGCAGCTCAGTCAGTCGTTTATCGTGACATCAGCAAAGATGAAGCCAGCTTTTAGTACTTTTACCTGCTCGCTTCTTAACTTGTCCAACGAGCCAAAGTTTTTTCTTGCTTTTTTTTGTACTTTGAAAAAAGATTGTTTGGCATAACATAAAATCTGGTCAAGATGAGTAATTCTTTTTAGGCAGAAATTATTTATTGTTTCCCGTTTAATAAATAGGGGGGTACTGTAAATATAAAAAAAACGGTATTTACCTGTTTAGACTAGGGAAACTGCAGAAAACTTAGCCAGGGTAGGCCTTAAGCTCCGAACGGAATGGGGAATCCCACAAGCAGCTAAAAGTAAAACCTCAGGCGATGGGCGGAATGGGGTGCCAACGAGCAGCTAAACGTAAAACGTCAAGCGCTGGGTAGAGTGGAGAAGCCCACGAGCAGCTAAAGGTAATACATCAAGCGCTGCGCTAGGCGGAATGGGGAAGCCCACGAGCAGCCAAAAGTAAAACCTTAAGCGCTGGGCGGAATAGGGGAGCTCACGAGCAACTAAAATTAAAACCTCAAGCGCTGGGCGGAATGGGGAAGCCCATAAGCAGCCAAAGATAAAACCTAAGCGCTGCGCAGAATGGGGAAGCCCACGAGCAGCTGAAGGTAAAATCTCAAGCGCTGGGCGGAATAGGGTGCCTACTAGCAGCTTAAGGTAAAACCTCAAGAGCTGGTCGAAATGAGGAAGCCCGCGAGCAGCTAAAGGTAAAACCTCAAGCGCTGGTCGGAATGGGAAAGCCCGCGAGCAGCTAAAGGTAAAATCTCAAGCTCTGGGCGGAATGGGCAATCCCCGAGCAGCTTAAAGTAAAACCTCAACAGCTGGTCGGAATGGGAAAGCCCGCGAGCAGCTAAAGGTAAAATCTCAAGCGTTGGTCGGAATGAGGAAGCCCGCGAGCAGCTAAAGGTAAAACCTCAAGCGCTGGGCGGAATGGAGAAGCCCCGAGCAGCTTAACGTAAAACCTCAAGCGCTGGGCGGAATGGGGAAGCCCACGAGCAGCTGAAGTTAAAATTTCAAGCGCTGGTCGGAACAGGGAAGTCCGAGAGCAGTGAAAGTAAAGCCTCAAGCGCTGGGCGGAATGGAGAAGCCCACGGGCGGCTTAAGGCAAAATCTCAAGCGCTGGTGGGAATGAGGAAGCCTGCGAGCAGCTAAAGGTAAAACCTCAAGCGCTGGGCGGAATGGGGAAGCCCCGAGCACCTAAAAGTAAAACCTCAAGCGCTGGGCGGAATGGGGAAGCTCATGAGCAGTTAAAGGTAAAACCTCAAGCGCTGGGCAAAATGGGGAAGTCCACGAGCAGCGAAAGGTGACTCCTCAAGCTCTGGGCGGAAGGGGAAAACTCACGAGCATCTTAAAGTAAAACCTCAAGCGCTGGGCGGAATGGGGAAGCCCTGAGCACCTAAAAGTAAAACCTCAAGCGCTGGGCGGAATGGGAAAGCCCATGAGCAGTTAAAGGTAAAACCTCAAGCGCTGGGCAAAATGGGGAAGTCCACAAGCCGCGAAAGGTGACTCCTCAAGCGCTGGGCGGAAGGGGAAAACTCACGAGCATCTTAAAGTAAAACCTCAAGCGCTGGGCGAATCGAACAGGTAAGTACGAGGGGTGTCTGATTTCTTATAACGGCTGAAAGCTGTTGCATCAAGAGAGTGTCTTGACTGCTGTTTTGTGAATGATTGTTTTAAGAATGATCCCACTCTGAAAAACTACGTTGCTTTTATAAGACAAAACGTGGGAAAGATGTGACGTACGTTTACATAATTTCTACAACACATGGCTCAAGAACAAAGCAAATCCTTCAAATAATCATAATTCCAAGAACTGGTGGCATCAGTTTGGCGTTAACTCAAATTTAGTACCCAAAGTTTAAGTGAAATTGTAGTTTTCAAAAAAAATTAAATTGTGGCCAACCTTCCGTTCTAACAGCCTACAGAGGTTTAAAAAAATCGTGTGGGCAGTTTTCTAATAAAAGTTTTTTTTAAATTTAAGAATTTTGAAGCGCTATTGCGATCGTTTTCAGATTTTTGAAATTAATTTTGTTTCATCGTGTACCAGCCACAAAGGGCTCTCAAACAAGTTGTAGTTAATCCCGGTCAGATGACTGCTTTTTAAGTAAATAGGCGTTAAAGTAGAAATTTTCAGAAAGATAAAGCGGTCCCGATGTTGTAGCTAGAGAATTTTGTAAAAACGTTTTTGATTTGCTTTAACCTCTTCTCTCATTTCATCGCATGTTAGATTTCTAAGATAACAATTTACAATCTACAATGTCGCATACCGTATAAGAATAATAAGAACGGAACCACCCGTCTTGCAGCTGATTAGATGCGCTTCAGATTTCGGACTAACAATCAGTACAAAGGATTTATTTAAAATATTATCAAAAATATGCAAAAAATATAAAATATGTCTTTTAACTAGAGCTAATTGATAAGCGAAGGTAAAATCACGAAACTGCTAGAAAACGCTTTGTTGATATTAAAAAGTATCGTTTTTACCGTAAATTTTCAAAGTAGTTTTTGCTGATTCTCATAAAGTACTTCAAATACTCTATCGAACTGATAAAAGTTGATAAGGATCGGCGTTTGCGTTTTTGAATAGATAATTACTCAATTTCAAATTGTTTTTAAATTCGAAAGAAGGCGTCAGAGTACAATTTGTGAGGTTAATGAAAAATAAATTTTTAGTTTACTGCAAGCTCTATCGGCTCAGAAAGTTTAAAGAAATCGTGCCGGCAGTTTTTGAAAAATATTTTGAAGCAGCGCCATTGCGATCGTTTTTGGATTTCCGACATTAATTTTACTTTATCGTATACTGCCCACAAAGAGCTCTTCAATAAGTTGTAGCTGATCCTAATCAGACAACTACTTTTTAAGTAAACGGGGGTTAAGGTCGATATCTTCAAATAGTTGTAGCGGCCGCCATTTTGAAGGTAGCGAGTATGGTAAAAAAGTTTTTGATTGGTTTTAAGGTTTTCTCTCAGATCACGTGCTTAAATTATTTCTCAAATTTAGTTTTGGAAGATAACTTCCGTTTCCGGTTTCGGATTTTTTTTTGAAAAGCTTAACTAGAACTACAATTTTTGATAAACATCTTGTTTTAAATTTCATTAAAATCGGTTCAGCACTTTCGCCTTCAGAGGCGTCACCCACCCGCAACCTACCTACCCAAAAACATTTTTTGGTTTCTGGTTTTGAGCCAAACGTGTATTTCCGTTAAAATATAGATTTCTAATTTTTATGAAATTAATACAATCCAAATAAGTATATGAAAATCGGGTTTAGTAGAACAATGGGAAAACTTCAATTGGAGGCATTCAAACCACGTTTTTTCGATTAAAGAAAAATAGCTGTTAATGTCAGTTGAGATTTAAAGTTTTCTGTTTGTTTCATTACTACGTTCGACATAAAGCACTTAAAAAAATTTGAAAACAAAACTGGTCTTACTGCACATAAGAATACGGCAGTAAACAGAAGACGTGCCAGCAGGAGAGTCGTAAAAGTTGTTCGAAAATGTCCATTTGGACTTATCCTATTACGTCCATCGAAGTTACACCTTACTTGCAAGAAAATAACAGCAATCACATGAATTGCGAGAATGCAGCTTGTTTCTTATTCGTTCCAATTTTATACCAACTCGATAACTGTAAACTTTTTATATTTTTAGATGGGCTCGATATAAACTTTTATGTCGAATGGAAATATGTGGAAAATTTGTTGTTATATTTTTACTGCATACATTTTCGAGAAATGCGAATTTATATAATAAACTTTTTTACTGCAGTAAGCTTGAATCTTGTCAAAAGTAAAAGCACCCCATCTCCATTTGTATTCACGTAGTGCAGGTCGGACAATAACCAGCTTTCTGCAAAGTGTGCAATTTTCAGTAAATATCTAAAGGAGAACCTAGTAAAATCCCCGATTCCAGGGTCCCATGCTCAATAAACTAGACCCATTTTTCCGCACGTCTAGTTTCTACTTCACCCGTCAATGCATTTGGCATGGAGCAATCTCGAGTTGGCTGATCGCCCCTTGGAGGTAGAGCAAAGATCGTGTGATACACTCGAGTCGTCTGCAGTTATAACTTTAGGTGCTCCTCCAGCTACTGGCAGCTCCTAAATGTTCCTGCTGCCTTCCTGCACCCCATGCTGTCTCTGCTCTTATGCTCAGTGTTACTTTATTGACTTCGTTTTTGCTATTTGGTTATTGCCGGCAATATTCACCCCAGTTCGCATTTATACTTCAAACTCAATTTCGTTTTCTCAATGGAAGTTTATAAGTGGCTAAGAAATTAAATAAGCTGGGGCGCTCTCACGCACCGAAAAGAAATGTGCTTTTCCGGTTTTTATGCAGAAACGGAACGAAACTCCATAAAGCTTAGAAAGCTCAGCTGATGCTGAAACCGTTCAGCTTGCATCAAACACTACAAAGTTTCACAGTAAATTTGATTAAACTTCAAGATGCACTAAAAGCAAATAAACCGACGATTAAGAGTCATTACGTGGTATGTGGAAAGCAAAGCTTGAGGCTGCATAATTTCGTTAACATTTCATCTATCACAAAATAGCTCCGGTGTTGGGTTGTGTCAAAATATTTATCAAAGATTTTAAAATATTGAAAATTTTCAAAATATCTATAATTGTTGAACATTTGCAAAATGTTTAAAATACGAAACATCCTCAAAATTTTTGGAAATTGTGCTAAAGTTTCAAAAATTGTCATAATTTCGAAACACTAAACATTTTCAAAATTACGAAATTTGTAAACATTTCAAAAAATGTAGTTCTAAAACATTTTTAAAACATTAAAATTTAAAAAAATGCGAATAAATTGATCAAATGTTCAAAATTATTAAAATTTTCCTATTTTCCCAATTGTCAAAAATAGCAAAGTTTTGAAATTTAGGAAATTTTCAAAATTTCGATAAATGCGAGGAGAGTCGTGTGACAGCTCCTGAGCAGATTTATATTTTCTTATACTTTCAGTATAGGAAAGTATTGAATTCATGAAAATTTTCGAAAACGAGATTTTGACGGAAATACATGTTTTGGCCCTCTAGGACCACCCGGTGGATGGGCATGTGGGTATATGCGGGAGAAAGTGTGAGGTGCATCAATTCATAAGTATCGAACGATTGGTAGGATTTAATGAGCTTTGGAATCTGGGGGCTTTTTTCCAAAATCAAATTTAAAAACGGATTCCAATAGAAAACTTTAGAAAAAATCTAAAATTTTTTTCCGAAATTCCTAGCTTTAAAATGGCGGCCCCGCTACGATTTTTTGGAAATTGTCACCTTAGGCCTTGCTCAAAAACAGGTTGAGAAACCAAGTTCACATATTTTATCTTAATAGACCTATAAGAACACAATGTTACTGCACACAAAATTTTTCTAAAAGTTAAAAGCTATGAAATGAAAACAAAATCCAAAATTACGGAAATTTCAAAAAATATTACTCAAACACTGGCCACTAATTTTCATTTGTGAGCTTAAAGAAATTGAGATCAGATACAATTTATTTTTTGTCTCACCCCGATACGTTCTCTGTGACGCCTTCTATGAATCTTTGAAAATTTTCGTTTTAACGCTTATTTACTCAAAAACAAGTTATCGGATCAGGATGAAATTTGATACTGGATACGCTTTCAGGCTACATAATGTTACATGCTGTTAGAAGTTTTGGATCTACTAAGAGTTCGAAGTGAAAAAATATCAAAATTTTGACTTTCTCAAAAACATACTGCTCAAAAACTGCCAACACAATGTTTTTTACATTTTGTAGATTTATAGAGCTATGGATCAGTTACAATTTGCTTTGTGTACCAGTCCGCTAACGTTTTTGTGACATCTCATGAATTTTTGAAAATTGAAAATTTCTACCCCCTTATTAATAAACGGGGGCCGATAAAGAAAATTCTGTTTAGACTCAATGGCTCATGAATGATAGTAAGAGTAAAGTTCTCAACTTAGTTGTTGAATAGTTGTTGAGTATTTGGGGAAGGGGGGGGGGGTAATTTTCCCCTTCTCACCCAATTTTCGGTAGACAAATTTGTCTGGCTGGTTTTAGGTTTATTTAATTCCAAGCAAATCGATTTTCTTTATCAAAAACCTGAAAAAAATTTAATGTACTATTAGTTTACTTTGCAGTATTATTCGCTCTCGTTCTCCCTATTTGACGCTTGTACGTTGACGTCTTTTGACGCATGACCTAGGGGTATATCACAGTGGCGTAACTACCGGAGTCCCGCGACTTCTACGGAAACAGGTCCGATGAGTCTCTTGCTTGAAAACAGTTTTCTTATAAGAATATTTCTCCATTGAAAAAAACTTTCTCAAAAAATATTTTTCTATTTAAGAATTCTTTCTCTGTAGAAAAATGTTCTCTTAAAAAAATCTTCTCTTAAAAAAGTTCCCTCACAAAAACATTTCTCTCGCTACTAAAAACTTCTCTCAGAATCGCGGTTTGCGTATGACCCAAATAGATGGCGCTACTGTAGTCCGGCTGGTACTTTGGAACAGCGAAATAATCAATTCAATGTAAAGCTGGAACGACACCTAGCTAAAGCAAGGCGGATACAGTAAAGGTAAAGAGGGAAATATTTTTTATGGAGAACTTTTTTCAAGAGTAAAATTATTTATGAGAGAAATTTTTTCAAGAAAGGAAAAATTTTTCTCTAATAAAATTTCTTACTGAATTTTTTTTTTACTTTTTTATGAAAAAAATTTTTTTACTGGGACTCACGGGGCTTCACACTAAAAAAAATGTAAGTTCTATTGGCTATTTTATTAAATGCATTCTAAGTATTCTAAGTATTCTTTAGGTGATAATATTGTCAACATTTCAAAACTATCTAAGAAATACAAGACAGATTGTCGTATCTAGCAATAATTTTGATTGAATATGTTGATACAAAAAATTGCAAGTGCAAAGGCCAGAAAAACAAGTTCTGTTTAGTTTTATTTTGAATATTTTTGTTACAAATTATGTTCATTTTTTTATTAAATCATGTAGATATGCCTTGGTCTCTTCATAAATATTTTTAGTTAATATTATAGTTTCTAAGTCATATGCACTTTAGTTTAAATATATATTTCTACGTTATTCAAGTGTTTTCGTGACGAATGTTTCCTTGTCTCCTAGTGGGAGTGGGGAGAGGGGGAGTTATAAAGGCCCGATCGGAATCTGGAACTCAGGCCCCACAATTTCTCGTTGCATTCACTGTGGTCGACGTACACACACAGCTACCTGTCGACCTTTGCTTCACTATTCTCTCTTTGTAGTCAATGTTGGGGCGTAACACATTAAACACAAGATGCTGTTAAATATATGATAAGTAACGATATCTAAAGTATAAGTCCAGGCGAAGTGCTGCGCTCATTTGTTCAATACCATACCGAAAGCGAACATTGCTTTTATTGCTGCTTTATAAGAAGAACAAAATAAAGTCTTCAAGTAGTGGTATAACAACTATTTCACAAGAAAAACCTTAAGATATTAATATTTTTGAAACTTGTTCCAGAGGCGTGGAGTAGAAAAAATGTCACTTTAATTTAATACAAATTTTATTTTATTGGTATGTGTTAGGGTTGATTGATAAAAGATCATTTGGGTGCATATTTGATGAATATTGGTGTGTACCCTTAATGAAACTAACTGCTTGTCGAACAATAGTATTATGGTGAGTAATTGGAATTTCCCACAGCATTACTATAATAGATTCGCGGAAATGATACAAATTTACTACATTAAAATGTCACGATGTGTTTGAGTTTTGATTTATTGCTATTCAAGAAGGAAAGCGGTGAAATCATATAAATTTTACTCATGCTAAAGTGCTTTTGTAGAATTGTACGAGACATGAAAAGAACAGTTTTTATAAATATATCTAGTGAAACATAACATAGAAGTGCAAAGAAAACTTCAAGGGTTAAAAATTATTGAAATAGGAAAGCAAGATGTTTTTTTTTTCCACAAAAAATGATAAGGTGCTTCACCTGCAATTTTCTATACTATAGTATAACTAAAGGCAGGATTTATATGCACTAAAAAAGTCGAAATATGCAGGCAAGGCATGTACCTCAAAATATAAAATATGCATTTAAATATGCAAACTATGCATTAAAAAAACCAAAATAGGCACACACAATTTTCTATTTAATATTAATATGAATAAATAGAAATACTATAGGCTACCAGGGTCGTTCGAAATGTACGTGGCCTAACACAGAGATGGCGCTCATTCGGAATTACCATTTTTCAGAACCATTCTTTCTTAAGGTAAATATAGAGTATATTAAATTTATAAGTATAGAGCGATCTGTCAATTAGTTTGTGTTTGACAGTGCGTCAAAGTGACCGTCTCGAGTGATTTCGTAAATAATGGAAAGAACTGAATTACGACCAGTGATAAAGTACTTTCATTTGAAAGGCTCAACACCAACCGAAATCAAAGCAGAGTTGGATTCGACATTTTTGAAGTCCGCTCTTTCGTTTTCAATGGTTAAAAACTAGGTTGCCGAGTTTAAGCGTGGTCGTGTGAGCTCGAAGGACGAACCCAGCAGTGGACGCCCAAAAAAGGCTACTACCCCGGATATAATTGAAAAAGTCCTCCGTATCGTATTGGATAACCGTCGCGTAAAATTGCGCGAGATAGCAGACATAGAGGGCGTCTCAAATGACATAGAATTTTAACTGAAGATTTGGAAATGAAAAAATACTCCACGCGTTGGGTGCCGCGTTTGCTCACACCGGAACAAAAACTGAATCGATTGATTGTTTCTTGCGACTTTTTGAAAAAAAATTTCTTGGTAGAATATTGTTGCTTCAAGCCAAGTGCCCGTTGGGGCAGAATTGGTTCTGGTGGTAATTTCAAAGTACGACATTTTTGCCAACCAACAGCCAAATTGTAGCTCATCCCTAGCTCTATGAGCTTTGAGGCATAGTCTTTTACAAAGGCATAAATGTGAAAAATGTTTTCCTTAATTGTCATGGATCTAAAAATGCACATGAATAGTAACATTGTGTACCCCTAGCATTATTATAAAACCAAATTTTTAATAAACAAGCATTAAAGAACACTTCAAAAATTTATAGAAGGCGTCACAGAGTAATTAACAGATGGGGATACCAACTAAATTAAAGCCATTTCTCAGCTCTATAGACTACAAATTTGAGAGAAAATTGTGTGTCTACTGTTTAAGCATTATTCTTTTTTAAACAATGAAAAATTTGAAAGTATTTTCTGTTTACAGTATTGACGGTTTGAAAAATGTTCTTAGATTGTATACCTCCACGCCTAGTATAAAAACGAGCTGCTAATTCATTTTAGATTTTAGAATAAATAAGAGCCACAGCCATCATTTACAAAAATTGTAGTGGCCGCCATTTTAAAGCTAGACTGTTCAGAATAAAGCATCGATTTGTTTTAGTGCTCTCTATTATGTTCTGTTCCTAAATTTTTGATAAAACGTTTTTTAAAAAAAATTTATAGCAAAGAAACACTTTCGTTTTCGGTCTCGAATCGCTAACAAACTGTATTTCCGCCGAAATCACAGAATTGAAAGCTTTCACGATCACAATACTTGAAGTGTCGGAAAGTAAAAACTTAAATTTGTAAATACTTCTGTGGATGAAAAATTCATTTTTCACGAGTTTGTAACAAATAATGAAATAGTGTAATTTCTACAATATTTGGTTCGCCTTCATCAACTGCAGGCTGCTGCACAGTCCGGTGCAGCCTACGAAGTTGCTATAGAAACCAGATCTCCGAGCTCCGGAAGCGAATCCCAGATGTACAGATCTGAATTTCAACGTTCGCAAATTTCCAAATGAAAATAAATGATTCTCATATTACGTTTTATTTTGTGACTACAATATTAATCAATAAATGTTGATTTACTTGTTGTTTAGAGAACGAGCATTCGACACAAATTTAACATTAAAAAGCAAAAGGGTTGTGCGTAGGTAGGTATACACAAAAATATTCTTTTAAATTATACACCGAAATATTTGTATTTTGGCAATAAAATGCAATTCTAGGTATTGATCAACAAATTACAGATTACATTCACTGTTAAAGTTCCAAGAACAAGTTCAAGCAAAGAAGAAATTCTCCACCGAAACTTTAAAAGCAAGACGGAAGGAGAGCGGCAACAATTTTGCGTCATTTGGGTACTAAGTGGTTACAGAACAAGATTCTAATGCTTTTTACTTTCCCATACCTTCGGTATAGAGAAGTATTTATTTCATGAAAATTTACGAAATCTACATTTTAACGGAAATACATGTTTAAGGCCCAACAAACCCAAAAAAGTGTTTTTAAAAAAATGTTTGTCTGTGGGTATGGGTGAGTGTGTGTAGGTGACGCCTCTATAGGCGAATGTACCAGTTTTGATGAAATCTTAAATTAAGAAGTATATCGAAAATAGTAGTTCTAGATAAGAAAAGTTAGACATGTTATTTGTTAGCGTTTTTTCTAAAATTAAATTTTAGAAATTTAAGCAAGAAAGTGGCGGTAACTCAGAGGTTGGGCACTCAGCCTCTAACGCTAAAGGTCTAGGGTTCGATTCTCTGCCAAAGCCATGCAGCAATAAATCTATGCGGCAACCCGCCACTCACATTCCCCAATCCGGTGTAGGCAGCCGAGGGGTCTTAATTCCTGAAATCGCCTCTGGAATTTAGGGCGCTAAGGAGAGTCCGTGGCAGCGAAGAGTGCCAAAGCAGAGCCCAGTAGTGGGACGTAAAGGCTGATTAGGAAGCAAGAGATCTGAGAGAAAAACTTAAGCCAAAGCGAAAACTCTTTTACTAACCCTCTAGCTTTAAAATGGCGGCAGCTACAACTTTTTGTAAAATTTCGATTTTAACGCCCATTGACTCAAAAAGTAATTGTCTGATCGGGATCAGCTGCAACTTGTTTGAGAGCCCTTTGTAGGTATTATAAGATGAAGTACATTTAATTTCGAAAATCCGAAAACGGTTGCAATGGCGGTCTTTCAAAGATTTAAATATTTTCAAAAAAATATTTTTCATAAACTGCCGACACGATTTTCTTAAATTTTTCTAAGCGAATGGAGCTTGCAATGAACTACAAATAAATTTTCTATGAATCTCCCAAATTTTACACTGACGCCTTCCAGGAATTTTTGAAGGATTTGAAATTGATTAATTATTTATTCAAAAACGCAAACGCCGATCGTTATAAACTTTTATCAGTTTCACTATTTGAAGTACTTTATTAGGATCAGCAAGAATTCTAAACTATTTTGAAAATTAAGAAAAAAACGATTTTTCTAAATTTCAACAACGCATTTTCTTGCAGTTACGTTATTTTAACTAAGCCAACTCTAGTTAAAAAATATTTTTTTTTATTCTTTGCATATTTTTGGTAATTTGTCAAATAAAGCTATTATAGCACAATTTTTGTCAGACATCTAAAGCGGAATTTGTGGGGCGCGACTTTACTTTCTTGCAGTTTAGTCGCTGCTACTAGACGTACAGTTACGGCACGGAAACCAATTGCACAAGCTATTGCAAGTTCAATTTCTTGCTGCTTGTTTTCTTAGAAATGTAATAGTCGGTGAACTGTACAACGTTATAAATATTAAAGTAAACACTTTTTAAAAACGGGAGGTATTAATATCTAGTATGGGAAAGTCCACTCGAAGTTAACACTTTAGCTTTTTTTCTACGTAATTTGTATCTGCCACTCCTAACACAATTTCTTTGGATTCTTTTCCCCCTAATACTTGTGAAACTGTTAATGTCTTCATCTTGACAAAGTTCCAGTTCAGAGCCGCATACGTGAGGAAGTAAAAAGAGGTTCGGCCTAAGCAGAGCACGATTTAATTTCCATACAGCCTTAATTGCATTTCAACAACATATATCAACAGAATTTTTATACGCATTGAAATGCACACGGCACATGCATTCCGTGGCGCCACTTAAATCACGTTGTTTGTGATTACCTACGCATGTAATAAATTTTTGAAGTATTTAATCCGTATCCTCGTAAAGCTTTGGTAATCCAGCGGCTCACGCACGTCGCAGGAATTTATCAACAGTTGTGGGTGTTTTTAACAGGACACCTTAGTTAAAATAAGTTTTTTTTTTAAATTTCCAATCAGTAATGATTTAAACTTCTTTATCCAAGAATAAATAAGCATAGTGAAGCAAACCTAAATTAATAGTTTTAGGGAAAAAATTAAATCCGGTTCTCAATTCAAAATTCTTAACTTTTTATGTTCATACCAATACCAATACATAAACAACCTGTTAACTACATATTTATTACATTACTAACATAAAATTGAACAATTAACTTCGTGTATTAACTAAGCAGCGAAAGCATGCCTCCGGTTGCAAGCAATTTTCTGAGCGAAGGGTAAATTTTACGACCCTTTGCAAAAATTGCTCTGTTACATCCCAAATTAGTACTTGTACTTTTCCGAAAAGAAAAATTTTTTGCAAGTTTCAGGAAGTTACACGACTTGGGCGCCTTTAATAGCCAACCTTAGTTTTACGTTCTTGTCTATAAGAACCAACAAATTTCCAGAGGCATAAAACCCTTTGATGAGGGTTGATCGCTGCTTTGATAACTATCCCCTAATGAGTGATTTCCTCTCCAGTGTATAAAGCTAAGGAAATCATTGTTTTTGTTGCGAATACAGGGCGCTAAAGCCGCACCTCGAGCTTTGTAATTAAATGCGCGTGATTAATACCTAGCTTTTTAGATGGGGTCACCTAAGGTGATAATTTACTTTAATCATCTTCCTTCATATTTCAATTTACAAAGCAAATTATATGAGCTTCTAGCGATAATAGTCACAATCATGGTGTGCGGTGTTATAATTTCAGGAACTTCAACCATTTTGATAATTTACTAGCTGAACCTTTGGCTTCGCCCTACGCGTCGCCCTATGTGACAGTTAAACAAACATATGCTCAAAATAGTAAATAAAGTTTGTTGAGATGTAAAAGCCCATAGTCGCGTAAAGTTGAGACAATTCCGGATTTAATATACAGATTGGAACTTTTTGACAAAACTTTTTTTTCGACGTGACATATTACGTTGTTATAATATTTTTGTGCCAGGTTTAGTGAAAAGTATTGAATAAATTTAATTCTCTTCGCCAAACGTTCGGACACGTGAAACGATTTTTATAAAAGCGCACATTTTGATACTAACTAATCTGTTTTTTTGGCCAGTTTAAAAAAAATGCTATTAAGAAAGATCAAATTTGCAAAATCGATTTTAGATTTTCAGCGGATAAACATTGTTTGCAATTACAAAACACCAGACATCATAAAACCTGATAATCCTAGCAAAAATGAGGGGGGCGTCCACTACTTTAATCTAGACGCGGTCAAAAAAAGAGCTCAGTTTTGTATTGTACGCATATCAAACAACTGATCTGCGCAAGCTCGATCTTTCTACTACTATCCAGGTCACCGCCGCCCTCAATTTTTCGTTTTTCATAAATTTATGAATTTTTACTTCAAAATCGGTGTAGGCACGGTAAATTAAAATAGGAGTAGAAAACTATAGTGTATTTCGTTTTGGTCGTTTACCTGAATGTTTAATTGACAAATTAATTTGTTCTATAATTTAACAAGACTTTTAACTTTTAATAATTTCCAAAAAGCTTTTAAAATTTTAATAATTTCCAAAAAGCTTTTAAAATTTTAGAAATGAAGAAAATTCATTAATCTGTTGAAAAAGTTAACAAATTTCAAAATTTCGAATAAATTCAAACTTTTAAAAAAATTTCAAATCTTTAACAAATTTCTACGGTTTTAAGTTTTCAAATTTCCAACATTTTCAGAAGTTTTCAACATGTTTAAAAATTCAATAAACCATAATTTTCGAAATTTTAGAAACATTTCATTGTTTCAATATAGGCGAGAAAGGTAGCCCGACAGCCTATTTTTTAAATTTTCAAGCTTAGCGAGAACATATATGCAAAAAATGAAAGACCAGTGAATACCTATCATAGGAGCAATTAAAAAAAACACCCCCTCCCCTAAAATGTTTTAGTTGTTAATAAAACGGTAAGAAATAGATACTATAGGGGAGGGGAGTATGGTTTGTTTCTTCAATTCATGTAGTGGGAATGTTTAGTTTCTTCAAGTTCATTTTTATTTTCTTTCTTGATATATTATCTGCAGCAACAGAAACGTAGAATCTGGTACTAAACAAAACATAGCAATGCTCATACTTCTTACACTTCTTGAGTATTGTGTCCGTTTTTTTTCAAAACATTGTTTGTGTGAGCTGTAAAATTGTTTTTCCGACAACCCCCCAAGAAAGCGTCCATATCCATTTAATGTGGTAGGTATGAAAAATAACGCTTTCATACAAATGCGTTATTTTCCCAACTCACAAGTGTGTTAGGAAAATAACAGGCGAAGCACCATAGGCATCGCGATTGGCCGGAGCGCTGTAGAGGTATCTGAAGCTGAAGCTAAAATTTTGCAAGCAGTGAACGAACCATCATCTTCTAGGACTTTAATATCAAAACCACTTTGAGGTAGATCCACGACCAATTCAAGAACATCTTTTATTGCAAACCCTAAACAGCTAAACACTATCGCACCCTATTCATTTTTCTAAATATAACAATAATAATATTACCATAAATGCATGACAAAAAAGAAGAACAAATTGTTAAATTGAAAGTAATTGTTTTGTTTTGGGCCGTGAGAAATATTGTACATAACTCGCTGGAAAGTGACAACATTCCCACTAGTGTGTTAAGTGTCACTTGCCATGCTCGTTATGTAATATACTATTACAGCACTGACTAGAAAATTGAAAACTCCACTAATATACAAGAAAGTAACTATTGGCTGAAACTTACAAATAATGTCGATGACGTCATAGATTCTTTGAAACTGAACCAAAAACTACTCAATTATTATCAAATTATTTATTTATGAAATTTATTATAACAACAGTTTTATGTGTTCTTGGGTTTCAAAAAAGTTAAATGTTATTTAATTTATTTTATCCTCTTTTCTAACCATTTACAATATAAGTCGTTCTACAATATAATATTTTTTGCCTAAATTTGAAAATGTTAATATTAAACATGTGGTATATTTCTGTTTTTGATAGATACGAATGCGTTGAGAAAATGGACAGCAACAAAATTCATTGTCCCCGAAATCCTTCTTGTACCGGGCAGTATCATGTCGCTGTCCTGTACAGAACGCTATGATGGATGTGATGGATATAGGGGTGCATGTTAGTGTTTCCCCGACATGTTCGCGTGCTTGCTACCTTGGATTGATGGCCTGTCTGCTCTGCTTATATCGCAAATTGTGTAGCTGCAAGATAGAGAATATCTCACGCAGATCTTAGATTATTTAATGCATTTTCATACCGCACCGAATGGTTAGTAAGAAAAAATGAAGAATCAAAATTTTACAGTTGTGAAAATTTCTTTTTTCTGTATTTGCATCTCATATTATAACGAAACTGCGTAATTAAGTTTCGTTTCACTATCACGCTTATAATTCTGGAAAGGTCGTAAAAAGCTTCTCAAAAATGTGGGAAAGTACATCGTTGAACTTGAACACTAAAATAAAAATGACAAAATTAAGAAGAAATTTTCCAAGAGCATGAAAGTTCCTAACATTTTCGCGTTAAAAGCTACTACGTGGAAGAGGTTTGGATTACCCTTGTAGTTGTTATCTTTTAATTAAAATAAATCTATCAGACATTTCTCGAGCTTAATTTTTGAAACGTTGTTAATTGGTTCTAAAAGTAATTACGTTTATCTTCATTTAGAGCTGTGTATTAAGTTGTCAATAACACTTAATGGATATTTCAACCAGAAAACTAAAAATTGTATTAACGAGAGTTTCTAAAATGATTACGAAAAAGCGATCAAATTACGTTTAGTAATTATGAGGCCGCTAAAAATGTTTTACTTGAGCAGGATTTTAAATGTTTTTTAGTTTAAAATGACAGTTTTAATAATTTTAAATAATTTATAACAAAATCGGGCATAAGAAAAAAAATATACGTCTAAAATGGTTTCAGTTCTCTTATTACAATTTTAGTTTTGGTTTCTGCTGATGGTTTATGTCGTATTTCATTAAGCACACGGCGTTAAGCATTTCCTAACTTAATAATTACATTTTCCAGAAAGGTGATTGATTATAAATTTGCGTGATGTTTTGTATAGAAATGTTTACATTTTTTCAAATGAAAGGAGAATGTTTAACAGGAGGATCGAAACATGTTGTTTCGCAAACGGTCATTCTCATTCTTTCGGGAAATTTTAATTCATAAAAAACGTGTTCATGCTGTACTTATGCAACGTTTGCAATAACTATTTTCCTATATTCTCAAATTAAATCTTGTGTAGTACAAACAGATATTTTTTTAAATGATGTTCGGACAAATCGAGATAATCGCCTATTTTATATAATACGAAAACTTTTGCCTATTACAAGAAATAATCGACGTTATTTCCAAACAGCACTGTTGCCGCGTTTCCTGCGTCTTAAGGTGAGTTGTCGAAACAGATAATAATATTTCAAATAATTGGCAAAATTCTGGCTATTATAAGAAATACGACACGCGAAACCAAACCGCGCACAGGCATCTTCTACTTCAAAAATCGTTCCCACTATAATGTCCATACGTCCAACCCAGAGGGCATAAGTTAAAGGTATAAAATTATTATACCAGGTTGGAAAAATGACTTCTTCGAGTCGATAACAACCGGCCCCAGCCCAGACGCAGGGGACTCCATAAGTTCTCTTGGAAGCCAGTCCACCTTACTACCAAACCACCTAGACCAGCCGGAAAAGCCTACTGGAACATCTCCGCATTAGCACCTCAGTTCGTCAACCAAAACGGGAGAGTCAGCTCCAGGCACCACCACCTAGTTCAGTCAACCGAGAGGGAGAATTCAGTATTTGTTATTAATCATAACATCATTCATAAAACTTTAGCAGATACATAAGAATTTTCCTCATGACAAATCGTTAGCTGAGTTGCGAGGTTTTTTCCTCCGATTACACTTACAAGCGTGATAGATAAGGCAGTCCAGGCGGTCTCATGCAATTAAAAAAGCAACTAGACGATGTATATGTTAAAGAACTCGCTCAGAATTTATAATATAATAACGTATTAAATTGTTTACTTTAGAATTGTTGATAGTTAAAGCAGGGAAATATTTTATTTCCAATAAATAAATCATTTGTTGAATAATTTTGTAAACACTAGGGTAAATTAAATACATGTTAAAAAGTTTTAATTATGTCTTATTGTTTCAACAGTAGCTGTAGCAATCTAGCCTTTGCACTAAGCTACTCAGGCTGAGTGTCTTTTCCGAAAGCTTACAATTTCACGTAATGGTCTAAATTTTTAAGTCACATGAAATAAGCAAGTTGATTTCCTAATTCATGTATTAGGCAGAATTTTGCCGATTACATAATAATATACGAATTAATATTTTGCCGCGTGCACGAAATTTACAAAAATTTACGTTCTGTACAGACAACACCGTTGCAGAGTCTCCAGAGTGCTTAGCAGAGTTATCAAAACAGATAAGTTTCTCTAAATAATGTCCAGACAAATTGGGGAATGATTTATTTTATGTAATCGACAACATTTCCCTATTACGTGAATTAGGAAATCATCGTGCCTAAGTAATTCGAGCCTAATTCATGTATTAGGCAGAATTTAGCCAATTACATGAAATACTTATTATCCTTTTTGCGCGTACATGAAGCAATCAGAAATTTATATTCTGTATAGACAACACTGTTGCCGACTCCAGAGTATTTAGATGGGTTATCAATACAAATAGGGATTTTTAAATAATGAACAGACAAATCGAGATAACAGCCTATTTTAAACAATCGACAAAATTTTCCTTATTACTTAAATTAGGCAATGATCGTGCCCAAGCAATTCGATCTTAATTCATGTATAAGGCAGAATTTTGCCGATTACATGAAATAATCGGTAATGTACGTTCCGTATAGACAACACTGTTGCCAGGTCTACACAGGCCTTAGGCGAGTTGTCAAAACAAATAAGTTTTTTTTAAATAATGAACAGTCAAATCGGGATAACAGCCTATTTCACGCAATCGACAAAATTTTTCCTACTACGTAAATTTGGCAATCATCGTGTTTAAGCAATTCGATCTTAATTCATGTTTTAGGCAGAATTTTGCCGATTACATGAAATAGGAATTAGCATTTTTGCCGATTACATGAAATATACAGTAATTTATGTTCCGTATACACAACACTGTTGCCGCGTCTACACAGGCCTTAGGCGAGTTGTCCAAACAAATAGTTTTTCAAAATAATGAACAGACAAATCGGGATAACAGCCTATTTCACGTAATCGACAAAATTTTCGTTTCTACGTAAATTAGGCAATCATCGTCTCTAAGCAATTCAAAGCTAATTCATGCATTAGGCGGAATTTTGTCGATTACATGAAATACGAATTAACGTGTTTGCCGTGTACATGAAATAAGCAAAAATTTCGTTCTGTTTAGACGAAATTGTTGCCGCGTCTCCGGAGTACTTAGGAGAGTAATCAAAACATATAAGTTACTTGAAATAATGTCCAGAGAAATCGGGATAATAGCCTATTTAACGTAGTCTACAAATTTTCTCTATTAAGTGAAATAGGCAATCATTGTGCCTAAGTCATGTATTAGGCGGAATATTGCAAATTACATAAAATACGAATTAACATTTTGGCACTTACATGAGATAAGCAAAAATTCGCGTTCTGTTTAGACAACACTGATGCCGCATTTCCAGAGTCTTTAGGTCAAAACACATAGATTATTCTAAATAATGTCCAGACAAATCGAAATGATCGCCTATTCCACGTAATCTAAAAAGATTTTCTTATTACAGGAATTAGGTAATCATCTTGCCAAGCAATTCGAGCCTCATTCACGTATTAGGCAAAATTTTGCCGATTACACGAAATGCATTGCCGCGTAATTGAAATAAGGTAACAATTCGCGTTCTGTTGCGACAGAACTGTTACAGTGTTTCAGAATTTTGAGGTTGATTGCCAAAACAGTGCCTATATTCCGTAACCGGTTAATATTTGAAATTTTCATGCAATAAGCATTTAGTCTCTCTATTTCATGTAATAGACAAAATTAGCGAAAACTGCGTGAAATAGGAAATTTTGTAAATTTGTCGTTACGTATAATATTTTAATGAAATGCAAATAAATCATGTAAATAAATTCTTTTCTTCAAAAATTCAACCAAACGAATGAATTGAAAATATCGCAAACATGAAAATTTTTCGTATCACCGTTGAAAGCTCTTCCACTTTCATTTTGATCCTTCACATCCCGTATTCAATAACGGCACAAACTCGATCTGACAATCGCACAATGCAGTTTAGCAATTAACAGCCCACGTTAGTACAATGGTTGATTCATCTGTATAGAACATGCATGCCCACTAATTAATATACGACCTCATGGCTTCATTAGCCTTAGACGTGATTGATGCCAATTAGAGTCGATAATTCAACGTTACGAGATGTTAATAGGGCGTTAGCGACTCACAACCATGCAAGAATATGTAGATGAAAAGCCGCCAAAGGTTAATTTAATCAACCAGAAAAGCACTAGTCTTGCTGGAGGCAATAGGACTAAAATTAAAGACGGTGGGTGGCGGTGTTACTCATGTAAAGTCGTAAAATGCGTCTCATGTCGCGTGCAATTCAATATCTGCACGCAAAACTACACTCAAACAGTATTCATGTTTTCCATTATAACAAACTAAAATTTTTGTCTGAAATCTGTAACCGGGAAATGAACAAAAATCTTCACACCACCGAGTGAAACTAAAAGAGACCCCGATCTAATAAAATTGTGCCTAAATGTTCAAACACACTTTAAGCAGCCTAAATTGCAAGGGCTCATAATTAAGAGATACAATTAATGAAGGCATTTGTATGCTGCAAGCAAATATATTTACCCGAGTACAATTAATTATGCAGGAAGAGAAATGCGAAATGCATAAAATACATAAGATTACAAAGCCAGGGAAGAATAATTAAGCTGGGCGTTTCCGCGCTGTGTTAGAGGCACCGCGACTAATTCATGCCAACACAGGGGACTCATTGTATCGTAGAACGAACGCCATTAGTTATAATAGTTATAATTGTCAGACGAGTGATATCCACCAGACCAGGGCTAATGGTTATATGCCAAATGGAAAACATTGGCAATAGCACTGTGCGTTGCATTACGTTCAACATTTCGAATATACAAAAATAAAGAATCCATTGTTGGGCAATGAAGTTTTAGTTTGAAAAAGTGATTTGCATTTCGACTTTGCTTTAGCTGTTATTTTAAACCTTAATTAGAATGTGATATATTTGAATTCGATTCAAATTAAAACATCGTTGCGTTTTAACATGCAATATATCAAGGAATACGCAGTAAAATCCCGAAAAATCATGCCTGTGCAGCAGAGTATTCCACTGCTAGTGTATCTGTCGTAAGCTAATTGTGTATACAGTTGTTTTTTAAAACGCCCAGTTTATTCTTAATGACAATTGTAAAATAATCAATAAATGGAGATCAATTTACTATTGACTGAAATGTTTAGGCTTTTTTTAAACTCGTAGAAGTGCGGAAATACAATATAAAAAATAAAAACTTTGTGTTTAAAGTCATGTTATCGTCACCAAAACTGAAACGGAGATTAAAAAATTTTAAAGTACAAAACGTTTCTTACCACGTGCAGTGTGATTTTTTACGTTTTTGCCACATTGGAAGTTAATAAAATTTGATGTGATAACCTTGTACAGTTTAAATGCATTTTCTATTAATCTCAGCAGTTCTCATACAAAATTTAATTTAATTTTATATTTTAACTAAAACAACTCAATTTTTATTGGAAAATGAACGGTACTACTAGAATCTACTTGGGTTAAAGTATTATTAGTTTGGATATTTGTATTTATTTTTGATACCTCTTTGTAATATTTTCCGAAGTTATTTATTATTTTTATTCAAACTCAAAAGAACAAATTTAAAAAACCTTAAAATTCAGCAAGCATCGAAGGAATAAACCAAATTTTATCAACCGATAGCGGCAAGCGAAAGAAAAAACTACAAAAGATCCAATGAGCAGCATCATTTTTCCTCGTATTTATCAAACGCAGAAAATAGGTTAAACAAAATAAAAATCAGATCGGATATCAACGAAGAAATAACTTTTGTAGGTGCTCTACAGAAAATTTTGTTCGCCAAAAATTAGGTGGAAGGGGGAAAATTACACCCGTCCCCCCAAATATGGCTGCAACTAAAAATTAAATTATATACTTTATTCTCCTGTCACTACTGAGCAATTTAGCGTAAACAAATTTTTTTACCGTTTTTTGTTTATTAAATAACGGGGTAAGAGTTTTAGATTTTCAAAAATTCATAGAGAAATTAGCAGACTGAGACTCTTATTCTAAAATGTCCAATAGAGGTAAATTTAAGAGATCATGTTGCTCATTCATTAAAGGCAAAGTTTTTAATTGTGTGTGAATTTCAAAAGCTTCTAGTATATCTAATTTACGTTTATCATCACAAAAGTGTAAACATTTTATGGTGTTATTGGATGTCATGGAATGATTGTGTTCTAGTAAGTGTTTAGCGTAATTGGATTTATGTGGGTGTTTGTATTTGTAACAGCGTACGTGTTCTTTATGCTTGTATAAACCTAATTACAATGCGAACAATTTAATTTGTAAATGCCTGATTTTAGCAAATCATCTGTTTTAAATTTTGCATTGAAAAAGTGTTTAAAGTGTTTTAAAACTCACTTTATATTTATTTGTTTTGGTTATAATTTTTGTAAGTTTTAAAAACATTTTTTTACCATGGCTTTTTCTTCAATATTTTAATTGTATTACCAATATTATGAGCATTATCAACAAAAGTATCAATCTCTGCTTTTTCAGCTGTCGTATTAGCTGCTTCATTAATTTTTTACCAAGCTTTCTTTACATTACCATCTGCCTGTTCTAATTTATTTTTAAAATAATTGTTCTTTGTAATTTTTATAAGGTTATTTAGTCTATTTCTATAATTCCGATACTGAGTAGCCAATAGCAGATTTGGTGGATTTTTTATTACAACCTTACTTAATTTATTACGATTTCTTATTGATTTTAAAATACCATTAGTCATCCAAGATTTAATATTCTTGTACTTCGATTTAATTTTCTTTATAATTCGTGAATCCCATATATAATTTGTAAATTGTTCTATAAACATCTGCGTCTCAAAGTCGGTATTTTGCAAGCTAATAATCCGCTCCCAGTTTTCCTTAGTCAACTAGTTTTTTAATTTCCCATAACCCATTGTAGTCTTCGTAGTAGACCAACTGGTCAAGTTTTTAATTCCCTGGTTAAGTAGGTAGCTCGCTAATGATAGTCCAACTGGGCAAAAGGAAAAGAAAAGGTATATTTCATTCATTCTACTTATCTCTCTTAAGAATATTGATTGAAATGCCGCATTTTCCACCTACACTTGTACAATAACTAGAAATGTCTCCCTTATTATTTTATAAAAAAAACTATTTTCTTGCAAATCAAACTTGAATTTTTTGTGTAAAAGTTATGAAATTTGTATAGACGGTACATTTTCATGTTATACCAAATTCTTCTGCAATTATTTACCATTCATATTGTTAAAAATGGATTTTATATAACCCTAGTTTAATGTGTATTACCAAACAAGGATATTCCAATGGAATTTAGGAAAAAAAGTCTTCGGAAAAGAAGTGACGGAAAAAAGTCCATGGAAAAAAGTCCCCCGGAAAGAAAGTTTCCGGAAAAAAGTTTCCTGGAAAAAACTCTCCGGAAAAGTCTCTTGGAAACAAAGTCCCCGGAAAAAAGTCACAGAAAAAAGTTCCGGAATAAAAGTGTCTAGGGAAGAACCCTGAAAACCTTCAAAAAAAAGAGCAAATATCATAAGAACACAGAAGAAATGTTTTAAATATAAAAGAAGTTTATCTAAATATAAGATAAACTTGCATTTCTTTATAGTGTCCATCGTTGGCAGTGAGTTTATTAAAAAGCTTATATTTAGATTATACCGGTAAATTCAGGCTAGTTGAATTGCTAAATTATTACAACCTAACCATATATGAAAATCAGGTGAAGTTTCTCTTAACCGACTCTTATAAGGGCCTTGAACATCCAACACTTTTTTTTGGAGACTTTTATACCGAAGACTTCTTTTTCAAGAAACTTTTTTTCCTGAAAACTTTTCTTCCGTTTTTTTCCCAAAGACTTTTTTCTGGAGGCTTTTTCTAGAGCCTTTTCTCCCCGGAACATTATTCCGTGGATGCCTGGTTTAAAAGGCCGCGTAAAACAGCCGGCGGAAAAAATAGGTGGAGGAAAAAAAAGCCGCAATTTAAAAAATAAGATCCGTTTAAGTACTGTACTCAAAGTGCGGTTCAAAGTCGCCTAATGGTTATTTATATTTTAAATTAAAATTACTAACAATTAAAGGTTATAGCAGACTATTAGAGTACTTTAAATTTAAAATATAAATAACCAATAGGTGAATTTTATCGTTTTATTCAACTGCCTTAAAAACTTTCAAATATATACGTATCCAAAATTGCAAAAGCTTAGAAAAGGAAGAAGTAAATTGTAAAAGGCTCTCAGATTTGATAGAAAAAACTATCAAAAAGTATCCACCTGGTGAGATTGCAAGATTTAAATTAAATCCGTATCACATTTTTATAAAGTAAAGAAATAGTACCTATATTTAAAAGTTCGAGCTTTATTTCGTTGAAGTTCATTTAATTTATTGTAAATAAAACAATTCCTTACTTCAACAGCCTTTGTATTTTAGCCTTATACGTATTTCAACGTCATTATTTATCACAAGAGTGTAAACGTTTTATAGTGTTAAAACTAAAAAATGTTCACACTTTTGTGATGATAAACGTAAATTGGATATACTAAAAGCATTTTAAATTCACAAACATTTAAAATCTGTACCTTTAATGAATGAACAAATTGATCTCTTAAATTCACCGTTATTGGGCGTTTGGGAATGAGAAATCAAGTCATCTGGACGCAGATATAGAAAACGAAGATCAAGAAGTTAAAGACGATTTATTGTTCCTTTAGCAACACCAACTGTTTACTTTTAATCTTGTTTTTGATAATGACGTGTAAACACGTTGAAATACGTGTAAGGCTAAACTAAAAAAGCTGTTGAAGTTAAGAATTGTTTTATTTACAATAAATTAATAGTACCTATGTAAATATTCTATAATATTTAATTCTATATTAATTTCTGTGTGTGAAATAATCATCTTTGATTTTGTCGCTCAATTGCTACAACAAATTGGTATAATACTCGCCATTTATTGTTTTTCCCTTTTCCAAGTAGTCGACGAAGCTAATTCCATAAGAATCCCAAAATACCGTTGCCATAACCTCTCCTGCTGACAAAACCGTTTTTGCCTTCTTCGGTGGCGGAGAACCTTTGTGTGTCCATTGTTTGGACTGTTCCTTGGTTTCGGGAGTGTAATGGTGGAACCCAGGTTTCATCGACGGTTATGAAACGGCGCTATCCTTCAGATAGCGGCGAAAACGTGCCGATAGGTAGCGAGAAACGATCAAACGATTTAGTTTTTGCTCCGGTGTGAGCAAACGTGGCACCCAACGCGCGAAGTGTTTTTTCATTTCTAATTCTTCAGTTAAAATTCTGTGCACACTGTCATTTGAGATGCCCACTATGTCTGCTATCTCGCGCATTTTTACTCGACGGTCATCCAATACGATACGGAGGACTTTTTCAATCATATCCGGGGTAGTAGCCGGTTTTGGGGGCCCACTGCGGGATTCGTCATTTGTGCTCACACAACCACGCTTAAACTCGGCAACTCAGTTTTTAACCATTGAAAACGAAGGAGCAGACTTCAAAAATGTCGAATCCAACTCTGCTTTGATTTTGGTTGGTGTTAAGTCTTTCAAATGAATGTACTTTATCACTGCTCGCAACTCAGTTTTTTTCATTATTTACGAAATCACTCGAGACGGTCACTTTGGCGCACTGTCAAACACAAACTAATTGACAGATCGCTCTATACTGTTATATTTAACCTAAGAAAAAATGGTTCTGAAAAATGGTAATGCAAATACCGCCGAATTAGCGTAATCTCTGTGTTAGGCCACGTACATTTCGAACGATCCTCGTATATGAGCTTAGCGAATAAATTGACCTATTTGCTCAGTTACTCTACACTCTACAGCCGTAGGTTTACTACTAATTGTGCACCTTCGAATTTTTTTCAATATTATTAGAAATTGTATGGTTTTTAAATAATCAGGGTAATCGTGTAGTGGTCGGTTAGCGAAGCTTCTACAAATACCGCATGTGTTCCATTTATTATATCATCTTATTGTGGTTACTGTATAATTATTATGAACAATAAATTCAAATACTATTGACCGTTATACTGTTGTTTATATTGAATTAATTATTACAAATTAGTTACTATTTAATATAAGTTTATAAGAAAAGCTCAGATTGCATATATATTACAAACTACCCACTTATTTGCCTACTAATACTATATTTATTACAAAGCAACAGTTAATTTTATAACGGCTTGTATTTGCCAAGCGTGAAAATAAACTCAATCGTAGGTATGTAGGTAACTATTTTTAGTTGATTTCAAAACGTAATTAAATTATATTAAGAATCCCACGATTAAAACTAAATTACGAGCTCACAGCTGATAAGTTAAAATAGTTTTGAAATTATTTGCAAATGTAATATTCACGCACAAGTCAATGAAGTTATCATAATTCCGTTATAAGCAGTCACGTCACCTATATCTAAAGTAGGCATGTTTAATAGAATTATACAATTTACAGCACGATATAAATGTATTAACGTATATTTTGCATAGATTTCTGTTTTTTTGAGGTAGAACTGTTTATTATTTGTACAGAGATAAACTGGCGATAGAGACTGATTTATGTTAGTTTTGTGAACGTTGGTTGCGGTGGAGCACGCGACGCCGGCCGGCGTCGCCGGCAATAGCTTTCTTGAAATAAACATAACCGTTTTAGATATTATAATCAGGTAATGTTTATGCCATTAAAGTAGGTAATATTTTCTGTTTTCCTGTGTGCTAAAATTTGTTGAAACAGGGAGAATAAAACTGCATATTCTTGATTGTAATGATTGTTACTTGGATCATGTTATTTAAAATTTTTCCTTGCAGTTTACAATTTGGTTTTTTTTAAGTTAATTAAAATAATTGAATAAATTTTTACGAAAGCTTTAAACCTACCAGCTAGCTATAAATTATTGTGACCTACCCATATAAATCTATAAAAAACAAATACAAATTTTCGTGAACGCCCTTTGTTTCCCAATTAGTTAACACTAAATTATGTGCTGTTTACAGTACTAGTTGAAAAGCTAATTCAGAGCACGCTCAAAAAATATTTTTGCCCCAAAACCCTAATTTGCATAATAAAGAGATACTGGCTCATAACACGCAATTTTGTAAGTGGATTACAGTCGTGGTTTAGGCAGAAACCTTTGTGGGCCACGGTTTTAGAGAAAGAAGAGTATTTAAGTTCTCAACGCCGAATTTAACCAAGTTATTATAAAATATGCACCCCCATGTGACGAATTAGGGCGCGAAATGCTAAGAGAAAACTACAGAACAAAAACTTGGCACTTTAAACTTCAAATTAATATTCTCGCGTTACACATCGCGCAAATTTAAAGCGAAAGTAATTTTAATTCTAATTTTTTTCCTAGAAATTATGAGCAAAAAATGCAAGCTATTACTGACGCTCGATTAATTTGAAATTTGAGTGCCTGGGGCTGTTCCATAAATAGAGGTGTGAAAAAATTGCATCCTCGACAAGTAATTAACTCCCTCGGTGCCTGCTTTTAAAATAAATTGAAGACGTGGGCCTAATATTATTGAAAACCTCTTGAAGGCAACCTTTTATTAACCACATTCTTAAAATTGGAAATTAACGTTAACAAAAGGACAGACACAAACTCTCCAAAACAGTTATTTTTGTTTGTTTGTAAACCAACCAGTTATTTATGTATTATTTGTTTTTGTATAGAATATCTTATTAATTTATTTACTCCAAACCTAAAAATCGACTTTAATTTACGATAATAACACAGAAATCAGAATTTTGTCGTTCGACTTCCTCATTAATATCACAATAAACGCCATTATTGAGTTCTTACCCCTAATCTTGGAGAAGTGAAGAATGATATAAAGGAAACTTTCCGGAAACTCTATAAGGTGCGGCAAAATCCATGAATAATTGAGGCCCGCATTAAATCGAATTCTCGTTTGTGCCTTTGTTCCGGAACTATTGACAGTGCGTGCTGCGGAACGCCAATCGCATGTCGTGTTCTGCATTGCAATATAATCGACTTGTGCGGTCAGCAGTTTCACTAAATCACTTTAAGGAGACCACCCCTCCGACTTTCTTGGTGCTAATTGTCTTGAATAAACTGAATTGAGATTTTATTACATCTCGCATAAATTAGTACCAATAGTTATTTTTTATGCTTTATATCCAGGTTTTTTTTATTTGTGAGTATATTAATTATTATAGTATTTATTGGTGAGCAGATTTTTTATTGTTATTATAGAATTTCGTTTAAAATTATTTTTAGTTAATCCATACATATATAAAAGCACAAAGGGTTTTTTTCTCCCCTTCCTCCAGCGGCTACCGCTTCACCAATTTGGACCATTTTTTTTAATGAAAGGTCCTTATCCACAGATGCAACATGAAACATTTTTATATTTTTATTCTACGTCGATTGTTCTATAATAATTATTTCAATTTATAATATATATGACGGTCGGCTAGACGCGCGTCACTTGGGTCGCCTCTGCAATAACGTCGCGTGCCATTATTGGAACTAATGCATCACGTGACTTGACATTTCGCCGGTTCTATCAACGCTGTCTGTCAGTGCATTGTGTGCTGGGGTAACACTAGTTAGTAATAAAAGCAGAAAAAAGGTGTCAGGCAACCGCCACGGGATCTTCCTCGCATTTATGAACGTTTTGAAAATTTTTAAAAATATGATATATTTAGAAATTTCTTACATTATTGATAATTCTATACTAAATATATTTTGACAAGTTTAGTTATATTTTGTTGTTTCAAAAGTGTTTGGATAATTTAAATATTTTAAAATTTTTTTTAATTTAAAGGTTTGAAATTTTCGGACAATTTATTGTTTGAAATACAAAACTTTTAAATCTTTGAAAATATTTGAAGTAATTGAACATTTTGGAATATTGAATATTTTGAAAATAACCAAAATTTAGAAACTATTTATGTATATTTTAAAATATTTGAAAATTTTAAAAACACTGATAATATTTGAAAATTTCGAGAATTTCTAAAAAAATTTAATATTTTTAAAAATCTGCAAATGTTACAAATTTTTATAGATTTGAATAATCATCAGAATTTTAAAATTTTCATCATCTTAATAAAAATTTATTAATTTAATTTAAGGTTTGGAAAGATATGTAAAAATAAAAAATACAATTTTTATAAATTTTCGTAATTTCCAATTGCTTTCAAATTTTATTTTTAAATGTTTTAAAAATTTTGCAAAAATGTTGCAAAACTATGAAAAGTTTCGGAAACAAAATTTTTAAAAGATGTGATTTATTGGAACATTATATGAAAATATTCAAATAATCAGAATTTTGAAAATTTTTGGGTGCTGTACATATTTCCAAAAATTAGAAAATTTTTAAAATATTGAAAACTTCCTAACAACAATGAAAATTTCTAAAACATTTAATTATTTGCAAATTTTTATAAATTTATGAAACAGATTTTTTGAAAATTTGATTATGGTAAATTTTCAAAATTTTTCAAATTACTGAAAATTTTGAAAATTTTTAAACATTTTTGTATTTGCATATTTTTAAAATTATGAGATTTTGTAATTTGATTATTTCAAATTCTTTATACTTATCGAAAATTATGGTAATTCTGAAAATGCTTGGGAAAATAAAAATAAAATAATTTTCTAACTTTACAAATAGTTTCAAAATTTTGCTAATTTTAAAAATCTCAAAATTAACAACCATTTTGAAAGACTTTGTCTCAAATGTTTTAATAACAACATTTTATTGCTGTCAGTTTTCATACATTTTTAGATTTTGTTTTTTTTTTGTAATTTTCAATATTATAAAAGTTTTTAAAAATTGTGAAATATCGTGTCAATTTAAAACATTTTTTTAAATTAAAAAAAAATATTAATATACTTTTTGTAAATTGTATTTTCTAATTGGAAACAATATTTATTCGTGGAAATCTTAAATTTTTTTATAATTTGGTGATAGCTGTTTTTTTTTGGCAATTAATCTGTTCAGGTAAACGGCCAAAAGGAACCTACCAGAGGTGTCCTCTGCATGAAAACTAAGGAGTGGTAGATCGGCTATTCAACATGTGTAAGATACGAATCTATGGTTCTTTTTCTTCGTTTTTTTAAAGCAGTCATTAGTTTTATAGTATTTTGTTATTTCTAGTTGCAATCAATGTTTATCCGTTGAAATCTCAAAATCGATTTTTGACTTCTTATACACGTCGTTTTTTTGCAATCACTCAATTAAACTGTTCAGGTGGACGCCAAAAGTAAACCCTTCAATGGCGTTTTATTAATGGAAAGTTTTTTATATTGTCATTTAACATGTTCATACTGATTTCGAAGCCAAAATTTTTAAATTTTTTAAACAAAATTTGGTGGGAAGCAGTGGGTGGTGATAGCGAGATTGCGTTTATGTAGATCAGTTATTTGAGTTGCGTAGAATGCGATTTTAAGGTTCTTTTTCGGTCGCGTTTATATTGAAGTAGAGCACCTCCGCCCCCCTTTATTGGAGGACCAACCTCGTTTTTTTGCCGTTTAATCCGACTGCAGTTGCCAATCTGCTTCGCCCAATTTGGTTGTTCTGCGTTAAGGCGTCTGGACTGCAACGTGCGTACGGACAGACAGACAGACAGACACACACATTTTTAAGTTGAAAATGTTTGCCATTAAGGTACCTTTTTTACGCATATCTCGTATATCGGCCAGTAAGCTCACAGCGGAAAACACTTCGCTAAATAAACGCATTTGAAAATATTTTTTTATTGTATCATTGGAAAGCGATTTTACCGTAATTTTAGCACCTAAATTATCGCTGCTTACCATTTTCATAACGTGAAATAAATTTAAAATACTGAATTCAAGGTATTACACAGAAAGTCAAGTTCGTATGTCTTCCTTTGGATAACAAAGCATTCGTACATACACCCACACCTCACTAAACCTTATTGCTTGTTGTTTCTTTTTAAAGCTGGAATAAATTAGTTTTTGTCGGGAACGTTTCATAAATTACCGGCGGTGCTAAATAATAAACAACGCCGTCGTAAAGTAGGTACATTTTAATGCAAACTTCCGTACATGGAAATGTGAGAAACCATACCGCAAAATTATAAATTTTCCTTAACGCAGTGATATATTAAAACAATACACACATTCCGCCCTAACAAGCATGAATAAATATATCGAAATGAAAGTGGGTGGGAAACGTTTAGCCACCAAATCAAATGAAAGTTAATTTATAAGTTCGTGCTTTACTTTGTTGAAGTTCATTTTAATTTATTGTAAATAAAACAATTCTTAACTTCAACAGGTTTTTTATTTTAGCTTTATACGCATTTCAACGTGTTTACACGTCATTATCAAAAGCAACATTAAAAGTAAACAATTGGTGTTGCTATAGGAACAATAAATCATCATAACTTGATCTTGGTTTTCTATATTTGCGTCCAGATGATTTGATTTCTTATTCCAAAACGTCTAATAACGATGAATTTAAGAGATCAATTTGTTCATTCATTAAAGGTACAGATTTTAAATGTTTATGAATTTCAAATGCTTCTAGTATATCCAACTTATTACGTTTGTCATCACAAAAGTGTAAACATTTTATAGCGTTATTAGATGTCATTGAATGATTGTGTTCTAATAAGTGTTTAGCGTAATTGGATTTATGGGGGTGTTTATACTTGTAACAACATACGTGTTCCTTTAACTAATATCAAACTTTCTAATTGTTTGACCTATATAAACCGAATTACAATGCGAACAATTTAATTTGTAAACGCCTGCTTTTAGTAAATTGTCTGTTTTTTCTTTAGCATTACACAAACGCGTATTTCATTTTTCTGATGAAGTAGTTGCATAAATTTTCTGAATAGCTAATTTATAATTTTTCTCTTTAATTGGTGTATCAATAAGTTGAGTATTATAACCATTATTGTATGCAATTTGTTTAATAATCGAAATTTCTTCAAAGGAACCGTTAAATCCCTATGTATCATGGACCTGTATGCTGCTAATTTATGTGTTGTATAATGACAAATATATAGGACAAACAATTAGGAATTTTGATATTAGGTACAAGGAACATGAACTTTGTTACAAGTATAAACATCCCCATAAATCCATTTACGCTAAACATTTATTAGAACACAATCATTCAATGACATCTAATAACACTATAAAATGTTTATACTTTTGTGATAATAAACGTAAGTTGGATATATTAGAAGCATTTAATTCATAAACATTTAAAATCTGAATGGACAAATTGATCTCTTAAATTCACCGTTATTAAACGTTTTGGAATGGGAAATCAAGTCATCTGGACGCAGATATATAAAACCAAGATCAAGTTATGAAGATTTATTGTTCCTATAGCAACATCAACTGTTTACTTTTAATCTTGCTTTTGATAATGACGTGTAAACACATAAAACTAAAATAAAAAACTTGTTGAAGTTACGAATTGTTTTATTTACAATTAATTCAAATGAAAGTTGCTTATTTTTCGTATTATTGGAATGGTGTTGCCCTAGTTTTAGTTCGCATATTTAAAACTTTAAATTTATTAGGTGAATTAATCCTTAAAAATGTTTGTACTTAAAGTAATTGAATTATTAAGACCATAACAACATTAATATCTCTCGAAAGTTGAAAACATTCATTTAAAAATTATTGTGTGCGCGCTTCGCTAAGCACAATATATTTACAATAAACGATTCCGTAGATACCATATATGATAACTATTGTTAATTCCTACAATGTTCACTGTTGTATAACGTGGCATACATAGAATTTGAAGCTTGTAATTAGCGTTTTATATTGAGCACGTGTCGCAATCGTATATTGACCTGCATGCATAATTACGTGTCCATTATTTATTCAATGACATAGAGTAAATAGACTGAGTCGATAAGCGAATCCGGAAACAAAATAAACAATATTCATTATTCAAATTAAGTTAAATGTTAGTTTTTTAAACAATAATTCAAAAACTGCATATCTAAGAGAAAATAAGTACCGCAAAAGTTTCATGCGGTTAGAATGAAAATAAATAGAGAGCCCCGTGGTATAGTTATAATGAACGTAACATTTTTAAAAATAAACGACAACTAAATACATTTGTACCGCACCTAAGCTTTCTCTATAATGAAATCAAGAAGACAAATGTTTTACTACTATAGGTGGTAAAACAAAGTTCGTTAACGAGAGAAAATCTTGCATTTAAAATTAAAATTAATAACATTTCATGGCGGCAGCTTAAATAGAAAGAAATCCGCAACGAGACAATGTAATTTCTATAATTAAATTCAGTCCACTAAATTAAATGTGTTGACAGAATAAAATACAATAGTGGTTTCCATTTTCCAAGGAAGGATAAACAATGGTACCACTACAATAGGGTAACTATACTGTTGAAGACAGCCCAAGTTCCAGGAGGGCTAATTAATTATGAAACCTACAAGTTCTGTATGTAAAACAGTCGCCGCCTTATTGGATTATCTGTTGCGAGTACATAAACGGTAATACATGTGTGCCCTGAGAGTTATAAATGGTCCGTAATCGTGATTTACCATATCTGCCGAAACGGCAATGTGGATTTATTGAAAAAAGGAAGCGAGGGAATGTTGCTTACACAAAGAAAAGTGTATATAATCGCTTTGCGAGTAAAATTCTAATCGTGCAACCTTGTCGGCTTACAATGTAAAAAAAATCAAAATCACATAAAAAATGTATTGGTTGTGGTTACATGAAACCTGCACTTCCCCAAAACAACTTACTTGTTAACTTTATCAATTTTCATTATTTGCCGTGCTTTGGCGACTAATAAAATTGTCGATAAGGTTGCCACCTGATTAAATGGCTCACCAAATTTTACACTTTTTTTAATTTATTTGACGAAGCAAATATTCAAATATTAAAATCGGACAAGAGACCAATGGAAAAACGGTAGTCCGTACCTGAAAATACCCAAGTGTCGCAAGTTCAAGTATTTCATTTGGTGCACGTTAAGCAATGTTGCTGAAACTCTTACAAACGCCTCAAACCTGAGCAAAATAAAAATAAAGAGCAAAATCAAATTAAAGAAATTAACATATCGTTGTCAGCGCTACCTGCGTAGCGATCTCGACTAACAATTCGGAACTTGCATAATTAGAGCTAATCGTAGACTGCCCACACGACTATAAATCGTCATTACTAAACTAACCACACTATACCTACAAACACCAGTCACCATTAAACCACAAAACACGTGGACCAACTTTCATGTGACATACCCAACCCTATCAAGCAAAAACTGTTCTTTGCCAGAACCAACACCACCCGATGCAACCACATCAGTAGTTACTCCACGATCCGCATCCTAGCCTCCTCACACTACGCCATCAACGTCGTTCTCGTTACCGGCCCGAAACAAGCCACCTCACCTCAAAACACCGGTCACGGTTTCATCTACGTACATGCCTCCAGCTCGCACCGCCGCTCCTTACATCTCCGCCGACCTCTGTGGACGGTTAGTACAAGCCTACTGACGAAAACCATCCCCTACTAGGAGAAAAACCGAGGCCTACCCTTCCCTGAGTAGGGTTCCTAAGCGTCCTTGTTCTTGTGGCTCTTGATGGAGCTTTAAAAGGTCAAGGTCTGCATAGAAACCGGTGAATCTTGATGGTGGGTTTTTCCCTTTTTCGGCTGGATAAGATCTCGTTGAAGGAAGCGGTCTGCTGATGCCTGGCATCAGTGTACACTGTACGTTAAGGTATAGGGAAATGTAGTTTAGAACCGGGGCCGTAGATAAAGACTAGTCTGTTGGATACGCGTACGCCAAGTCAATTTTAAGCGGACACAGTCGTGTTTCAAGCTTACATGAAAAACGAAATTTCAATGCTCGATTATTCCCCATGAAGAGGCGGGCTACTATAAGGGCTTCTTGGCTTTTAAGCCCAGAAAACATGGAATTTGGATAAGGAAATATTTCAGTAAATAATACTGTTCTAGTGTTCACTTTGTGGGCCAGGTAACAATCGGAAAAGACTGAGCCAAATCAGCCGGCCCAGGAGGTTAAGTTTAGACCTCCCAAATTAAAGATGCACCCGCCAACTGCGGAGCCATTTCTCTCGGTGCAGTTCTAAAGATGCTTCGCAATCTTTAAGTTTTATCCCAGTCGGGTTAGGTGGACCGTGGAAGCTTGCTGTATGCGATATTGTGCTTCCTGCAATGTAAATATAGCTGGGTCTGGCGGTGGGTTCTCTGGGAAGTGCTGGAACGGGGGTTCAGGCTTAAGGAAAAAATCTTTACGAGCAAAGTGTAATAACGAGACGTATTTTTAGTCGAACTTCGTCCCACAGACTCAGAGCTATGGACCAAGCTCCTCCGATATCTAGTGGGACTCTGCTGACTTCTAACAGGACCGCACTGGGTTTTTGGACTGCAGGCTCATGCTCAATCTGAAAGTAGGTTCTCAGATGTTAGACGTCCTGACCGAAAAGCTAAGCCTGCATGATCTGGCAATCAACAACACTTTTCCTGTCCAAATGCGCGGTTTATATATACTTTTTCAAGTTGCCGTTGCGTAACAACGCGTACATACTCTCGTGCAAACAAAAATATTCAATAATTTAGAATTGGCGACTTTGACTGTTATGTGAGATAGAGTGAGACGTACTGCGTATGCATGTGCAAGGGAAAAGGGAGAACGATATCCGGTGTGTTTACGACTTTAACGAAACAGTGCGTTCTTCAATACAAGACTACGACCTTCTTGACGCGATTGTCTGCGAGAGGAACGCTGGGTCGGAATTTCTCAGTCTCTTTCGGGCAGCATGAGGCAGAGGCAGCTTGTAATTGAACTCCCGAACAAATACGTAAAGCAAACAATGCTACATAACAGTCTACTTTTCTAATGTGTATAATACCGTTTAAGTTTTATTACAGGAGTGTTACACATTTATTTAATATTGTAAGGTGGCAAAACTTCAGTTTTCGAGTCACAAACGGGCATTGTTGTTTTTAAAACAGAACCGTTAGTATATAGTATATGTAAACAAACAAGATGAAACTATAAAACTTCTCAGCTGGGGGATTTCTGCCATTATAGTGTTCGTCAGAATCAAAGGCGATCATTTGTCTAGGCTTCTTATCATAGTATACAGGGTGTAACACAAACGGTAGGGTGGCTATACATAGACGTATTGTACTCACTGAAATGATTAAAAAAGTTCATGTAAAGATTTGTTCTAAAATACTTCTGAAGAGAGCTACGGCCTCTTGAAGAGGGCGAATGATATTTTAGACAATCAAGTAATGACATTTGACATACGGTTTACCACCAGTAAGTGCTACTATCTAACACCATCCAAATAAAATTATTTAAACTAAAGGCTTTCCAAACTGGTGGAGTTGGGCCATTTTTATATATTTTACAATTTTAGTATTGTAATCTTCAATTTTTTTGTTAATTATATCAGTAATGTGATTCTACCTTAAACAATACATTAAAAAGGTACTTTGTTTTTTTTTGTGTACGACTGACTAGCCCTTTTCCAGAAAATTCGATTTAAACATTTTTCTGCATTAACATGAGATAACCATTTGAACAAGCATTATAGTTTAAGAACTGTAATAATTACGTCTAGTTAATAGTTAGTTATTCATTATCTCTGAGATTTCTGTATCCAAAGTTAATAAATAAGTGTGAACTACAAAAATGTTTTATCTCATTCTAAAGCAGAAAAATGTTTAATTGGACTTTTCTGGTAAATGGCTAGACGTACAAAAAAAACAGAAAACCATTTTTATGTATTTATTAACGCACAATTACATTATGGAAAATGGAAAAAAAATTGAAGATTACAAAACTAATATTATAAAATAAATAAAAATGGCCCAGCTCTCCAGTTTGGGACGCCTTTGGTCTAGATAATTTTATTCGGATGCTGTTAGATAGTAGCAATTACTATTAGTAAAACGTATGCTAAATATCATTACTTTAAATTAAAAGGTGTCTGAGACATTAATTAAAACTTAAATTTCATTCGCCCCCCTTAGGGGGGCCTAGCTCCCTTCAGAAGCGTTTTAAGACTTTAAGATTTTTTTATTGATCATTTCAGTGAGTACAATACGTCTATGTATAGCCAGCCCACCATTTTTGTTACACACTGTAGTCATATTATCGTAAAAACAAAGATTCCCGCGGGATGACAAGATTACAGTCCAACTTTGCTAAACAGAACTCTTTTCAATCTGAATGTGTGAATCTACGGGCTGCATTTGCGGGTGCGAATTAAGAATAGCTTTGTGTTTAATAAGGAACTGTCACGTGTGTTTTGCCCTGCACAGCAACCTGTTAAATATTTAAGTGGCCAAATATAAATACAATATTTAAAACATCGACAATTGTAATTTTTGTTGCCCACCCGAGGTAAAGCGATTTTTAAAGTCTGGTAGGAGGCATACAATATGTTAATAAATTTTATCATAGACTGAATTTTAGTTATTACTTTTGATATAGTTTGTAATATTGATTTGAAATTAAAGAAAAGTAACAATAACAGTAGTTTTCGGAATCATTCCTTGCCATTATTGTGGTTGCTGTTAACATTAAAATAGTTTAACGCACCACCTTTGCAATGTAATAAATTCACGTCGCGTGCTATAAAGAAGGCATTAACTTGGTCTTATGAGCCTTAATGGTTCCGTAATCAACGGGTTGCCATTATTACTGAAATTAAAATAATTATACACATAATTACAGCATAGCAGTATCAATATGTGCACTATTTATATCTGTATACCCAATCGATTTATTACTATACTTACGGTAAATACAGACATTTATAAAAAATTTGTATGCTGTAGTTTTTGATAACACAAAAAAGATTTTAGAATCGCCTTAATCTAAACATGTCATCTCATCTGAAATAATCGTGTGACATTGACAAGTAGTTAAATCCATAATGATGTTAAACTGTTATCAACACGCTCATAACTTCTCTTAAACTTGTGTTTACGGAAAATATAATAAGTTTATCTTAAGCAAATAGATGATAGTTTTCTTTTCAATGAGTCGTAGCTACAAATAATTAAGGAGTCACGGAAACCGATACAACGTAATGCCCCGTGGGCTAGGAACGACGGCAAGTTGATCTGATGCACAGCGCTCTCAATAAATACTTCAGGAACTACCCTTAGGGGAGATCTCAGATACGGTTTAATGCTTAACCGCAAAAGCGCTTAGTTCCTTCCTTGATGGATATTATGCATTCGGTTTAATGCCTTAACAAAAATAACAAGAATCGACAAGTAACTCGAGACGAAAAGATCTACTTACCAACAGTTTTTTGGCAACAATTTGAAAAAAAATCAGGTAAAAAATGGAATTTCAAAATATAAACGTAATCCCACTGCTATTATTTTCCTCAAATTGCAAAACTGCAAAAAATCATCAATCATTTATTCTTGCACCATTTTGAACGATGAAATTAACAGATTTTCAAAGTGAACAACTTTCAGCAAACTATTTCTTTATTGAACCCTCGTGTTTTTGAAGGCTAATCTAGAAACCAATCAAGCACTGAGTCATAAGTCATTTTTCTTCTATTCAATTAGAAGCTCAAAGTAAATAGTTTAGCCGATTAGCGCATTTGGAGGAATACATATAAATCTTTCCTTTGAGAACAGACGCCTGGAAAGAACAGCTGCAATAATGAGAACGCTCCACTCCTCAACTACGGCCATTAATTGCTAGCAGGACCGGAAACACTATCCATACAGTTCCGGTAATTGAACGAGACATTGACAAGGACGGATCGATGCTAATTGACCAATAGGTAATGAAACTTTTATGTTTTTTACGACAATTTCGGTAAAAATCGATCGACATCCGAGTAAGAGCGGTACTCCTTCATCCACTACCTCGGCACAGATTCCGAAAGATTCTATCAGACGACAGAAATTGATGCCTGCGTCAGCCAACACTATCCCGAATTGTGCTACAGCAGCCCCTCGCAGTTTTAGTCCGATTCCTGGGACCAATTTGGACTGCAAAGAATTTGGCTGCTTGGATTAAACAGGGAAATAATACCCGAGACGACGAACGTTGACGCTGAAATCTAATCAAAGGAACCTAACAATACACGGAAGACCCTGAAAGTTCTTGTAAGCTCCTTGTAGAAAAGGACTATCTCGTTATTTTTGCTAATATAGTTTTTTGATTGTTACTTACTAAAAGCAAAGTTTTTCTTATTTATTTTTTTTATTAAATAAACGCATTCGATAGCTTTGTAGATTTCGTACGATTGCTGACTAAAAGAAAACCTTAACAAAGGTCATTAGGGTGGGAAAATTATCACATGCGGTGTGCGGACAGCTGTACTAATGACTTTATATCACGAAATGTTTACGAATTACATTTAAAAACAATCTATAGGTGCAATTATTGTGAAAAATAATGCAGTACACTGTATTTATTTGAAACAAAAAAAATCAATATGAGTTTTCACCTGAATTATGTCGTTACAAATTACAATTAAAGAAGAAGAGTTTGCTTAAATTACATTTTTTTCAATATACACAGAAAATCCTTGATAACTTTGTGACCAACGATTTTCAGTGTAAAATTGCAAATCAGTGTATTGTTACATTCAGGTAATATTATATCCTTTGTAGTGAAAGTTACTTCTTTTTTTATAAATAGATTTATGTGACAGATCTGTTAGTACATTTACACACTTTATTATGAAATGTACTTTGTGCAGCAGTAAACTTACATAACAGAACTGTACAGTTACATACCACTATATAGAAACTGCTTAAACGCTATTCCATTTTCTCCTTAAATTCGTAGTTATAGGAAAATATCTTATTTTCTATATCGCAAAAGAAATTCAAATGTCGTGTAAACAGTTATCAGTACTCTTCGTGATGTTAATATTATTACTTACAATATAATTACAACAATTTAAATAGAATAATAAAGGTATAGTATACCAGGGAGGTGTGTGATGGTGTTTATTGTTAAATATTAGGTAAAACGTTTCATAAAAACAAGTAAATTGTTTAATCCTGCAACATTTCAGCAAATTAAAAACAAATGTACACACCTACACAATAATTACACTGGTAAACAAAGGTTTTTTTTTCTTACACTCTAATACGTGTACCGTATGTACTTTTTCATGCTGATTATGAAAACATTTTCAATTTTTTTCTACCACGTCAGAATTTTGAGAAATTTTCAATAATAGTTTTCTCCTAAAATATATTAATTTTTTACTGAATTTGACATTTTCTGTTTTACCGCATTAATGTTAAATACTAAAAGAAATCTTGTGTTGCCTGACTTGTTTGAACAGGTTTGAACAAGTTTTGGAATGTTTTATACGTCACAACTGCTTTTAAACCAATCATATATGGGAAATTCGTAGATATGCGATTATGGGGTTACATAAGAAGGTACAGAGGCATTATTACGAGTATTAAAATTGAATTGAGTCAGTTTGTGATTTATATTGACAATAATGTCTCGTAAATGTATAAATAATCCCAACAGTTTTTGTTATGTTTGCGGAGAATTAACTATTCAGCAGCTTAAGCGAAATATTACATGTACAATAGAAAAAGCGTAGTACTACTACTTCGGTGTTAAATTAAATATCAAAACAATTCTTGGTTTCCTAAAACTTGCCATGCGCGTTGTGTTGTTACTCTAAGAATCTGGTTGAATGGTAAGAGCACTGCTATGCTGTTTGCGGTCGCTATGATTAGGCATGAGCAAACGGAGCATACTACGAACTGCTACTTTTGCTGCAACAAAATCTTGCTTGTTCCAGTTTGCCTTCTGTTACTAGTTCACTACCTCATTGGACAGCCTTTTCGGCACCAGCGTGTCCAAACGTTGTGGAAGAAGAACAAATTGATACAGAAACAGAAGGAGCAACTGAAGAACTGTCAAACAATGATGAAGAATTTTTACCATCTCAAGAAGACAAACCGCATTTAATAACTCAATTAGAACTAAATGACCTGGTTCGAGATTTGAAGTTATCCAAAACTCAAGCATAGATACTAAGATCAAGATTACAAGGATGAAAGTTGTTAGCTTCAGATACGCGTATGTCAGTATATCGCAATCGTCAGAAATAATTGTCACAGTATTTCTCAACTTAAGACGGTCTTCCCTTCTCCAACAATATTGACAATTTAATGCTTGCATTAGGCTATGAACACAATGCAGAAGAATGACGTCTGTTCATCTATGCTTAGAAACTGAGCTTAAAAGCTGTTCTTCTACACAATGGAAATATTTACCCTTCAGTTCCTGTTAGACATGCTGTTCACATAAAGGAATCTTATGAAAATATGATATGTCTACTTGATAAAATTAATTACAGAAAGTATAAACGGTACATCAGTGCTGATTTAAAAGTTGTGGCAATTCTGCTGGATTCACAACTTGGATACACGAAGGATTATTGTTTCATTTTTAAATAGGACAGCCGAGCAAGAAATAGTCATTATATTGTTAAACAATGGCCACCAAGAGAGCAGCATATTCCTGGGCAAAAGAACGAAATACATCTGGCACTAGTTGAAGGTGCCAAAATTTTCTTGCCACTGTTGCATACAAAATTGGGTTTGATGAAACACTTTGTCAAAGTCATGAACAAAGAAGGACATGGGTTTCAATATCTCAAACAAAAATTTCCCAATATCACTGATGCAAAAATTAAAGAGGGTATTTTTGTAGGACCCCAAATTAATTTATGAATGAGAGATACAGAATCTGAAGAGGCCTTAAACGACTTAAAACATTCTGCTTGGAAGCGGAAAAACATAACTTTTTGGGAAATACAAAATCTGAAAACTACAATGAAATTGTCGTTGAACTTCTTAGGAGTTATCAAGCATTAGGTTCTTAGATTCCCACTTTTTTTCCTTCGAATCTTGGTGACGCTAGTGATGAACACGGAGAACAGTTCCATCAAGACATTGCCACTATCGAAAAACGTTGCCAAGGGAAGTGAACCAGCAAAATGCTTGCTGATTGTTGCTGGACACTGATATCAGAAAGTTCCACAGCCCCATACAAAAGGAAAGTGGCGAGAAAAACATTCTAATTGTAATGCAATAGTGTACCTATTAGTTATTATGCGTAATATCTTTTATTCATTCTTTAAGTTAATTTTTCCAGAATCTGACCTGGCTGAAGTAATTTCTTTTTAAGACTGTAGTTAAAACTAGAAAACAAAAATAAATTGTATATAGCTAGTAAGAAAAAACAAAAAGTTAAAAATTTATTGATCAGTGTTATCTAACGCAAAACAATACCATATTTAATTCATGGCCTAGAATCTAACTTACAAACCGTGAGAAAAGCCTAAAAAATAATACAAATTAGCAGAATCCGTGGGCTTCGAATTCCGTTTTTTTTCTAATTTTAAATGTCTCCTCCCCTGAGTCGGTGTCGGGATTGAGAAGTGCTCCCGGAAAGAGAATTTCGTGAAAAAAACGAAAGAAAGCCTAGCAAACAGCTCCGAAAAAAACTTTAAAGAGCTCATAGAAAACAGCCCCGTAAACAAATTTTAAGAATATAGAATACGTAGAAATCGGGATAAACATCCCCTAAAAAAATCTTTTCAAAACCGCATAAAAAATTTCTTTAAAAAACAGAGGGAAAAGCTATGACTTACTTCTCTGCCACTTTACACAATTTTAAGGGTAACTTTACACATTAGCTGTAATTTCACTAAGATACGTAATTTTACAGCATAATTTGAGACACATTACACAAGACCTCTTAGTTCATTGTTTTTAATGTACAAATTACAGTTTATTAAATGTAAATTTCCATAAGTGTCTGATTTTACACTTATTTCGTTCAAGCACGATAAAATTACATTAAGTTTTGTAAAAGACTATCACTTCTATGTAACTTTACACAATTTCAAGGGCAACTTTACACATTAGCTGTGATTTTACTCAGATATGGAATCCTACAGTACAATTAGTGAAACAATCTAAAATTTTTTCAGTAGATTGATTTTAAAGTAAAATTACATTAAATGGAATGTATTTTCAGGTGCGTTTTTAACAGTGTAACTTAGAATTGAAGCTGCTTTGTAAACGGTTTCCTCATTTAAAATGTAAGTAGTTCTTAAATTGTGGGTCTGTAGGATGTGTTATTTGTTTACTCATACATGTACAATAATATATTTATTATTATGTTGTTTTCCACGTTATTTTTAAGACGTTATTTATATATTTACTGCAAAACTACGCTGCTTAATCTTTGTACTTTGTCAATAGTCTGCATGATTTCATTGTAAGTTATTATGAACGTATTCTGGCATCTTCCCTTGTGAAAATGCACTTTGCCTTTTCATTGATACGAGTGAGTATATTTTGGAAGATGCAATGGCAGTTAGCAGATTTGATTGGGCAGTGTACTTGTGTAGACAGCGAGTTGCGCTGACCACTCAGCACTTTGTAAAGTATAACTTGATTTTGCAATAAAATATTAATTAACAAGTTACAATTTATATCTTTAACTGTTACGCTGCTCCAACCCAGGTCATTACAGTGGTAATTTTGATAATCAAATGAAAATTATTCGAGTTAAATAAAACACAATAAAAATGTCGCCGAGTGTTTTCAACGTCAAAATATGTGTACAAAATGTAGTCATTGTGGAACATATTTGAAGCACCATGTTGTGCAAATAGCCGAATGAACCGTAAACAGAAATGAAAATACACATAACGGAAACAATAATACTGCTTTCCTGTTTTTATTTGCTTGTTTGCTTAAATATTTCGGGAAACAAAAACAAATAGGAGTACTGCTAATTTGAAAAATACAGATAAAAAATTACCTGTTTGATTTGTGAACATATATGTATTTGTCCCCGTTATTGAACTTGCGTTGTTTAAAACTTCTCTTATTTTATGGGCTCTGTTTAGTTTTGTGCCCAACAGTAGGATCTAGGAAGCTCTTCCATTTCCAGAGAACCAAACAAGGTTGATTGACATAATCGATTTTGAATTGTGCTGTTAATTACCCCTACAATAACTCTCCTCCAAGTTATTGCGCTAACCTCTTATGTTTCGATCGGTTTAGGGATGTTTTTACCCATCTCTGGTAAGATTTTGCACGTATTCTACAAGAATTCCTTTGTTCGGAAGGGTTAATAACGCCATAAATTTCCTGAAACAAGTGGAGAGTTAGTTGGTGACGAGGGTCAGGCCAGATAGGGTTAAGTAAGGGGGTTCGTTTCTGCGGTCAGACTTCGCCTCGCAGGATTACTAAGTGCCAAGTTCCCGAATCTGGGATTAGTACGACAAAAAAACCGTGGCAAGGATTTGTCTAATGGACGTTTAATTTCTTTCTGGCCCGCTTTCACGTGTGAATTCGGTTACCGGAACGAACTCCAGTTGTGTTTAGCTAATTCGGGTTGACTTAAATAATTGGGGAGTTTTGTTGATTATTTTTATTTGAGGCTCCTGCGCGTTTGGCTGAAAAAAAATTGAAAATAAATAGTAAACATTTTTAAAACCAAATTTACTTAGCTTTAGAAAAAAAATATTGCAAAGAAACTCTTTCGTTTTAGCTCTCAGGAGAATTGCTTCCCATATTCTATAAAATAAGTGACGTTAACTGAATGTACGTAACTGTTCCGGAAACTCCGGGGACCAAAACTCACGTAGACCGGTCAATTCCGGTCTGCTTGCTCGCCCGAGCTTTCTCTCGCTTTGCCTCGTACTCTATTAGAATATCTAATGCGGGTCAACGATGTGTGAACACGATATTTACTTCTTTCTGATAAAGTGGTTTGTGCCTTAATATCGACCCCTCAAGTACCCATTTTCCGACCGTTTAATGTTTAATGCAACTGTTTTCATATTTAATGTATTTTCCGGCGGCTTTCGGAGCTTGTTCTGGCCCTAAACATGTTTTGCACGTCAATATTTTATATGCCGGTATGTAAAATTAGTTTAATACTCCAGGGAGAGAACTTGATGTTATGCGAATAATATATTTAAAGTAAAATACTCATCAATGAATGTACAAGTTCAAATTTCTATTTTTTTTAATTCGATATTCTGGTAGAATTTCCGATGCCTGCACAAGGGGTCCTAGACAAATTTGCACAAAGGAAATTTCTTGCATACAAAGTCCTTTGGAACAGTATAAGAAAATTGAATCAGCTCATCCCGTTTTGTGTATTCATGTCTCGTCTGGTTTCAAAGTTTTGAGGTATATAAATATTTTACCTCTATGATTTCCCCTAAGGTGGAGACGTGTCCTGTGTTTCATGCAGCGTTTGTTTTCTGAGTGATACAAAAGTTATCTCAGAATGTTTGTGGAAGAAAATTGAATTTATAAAAAAAGAATTTAAACGTGTTTGGGGAAATATCAATCCTGGGTGTAAAAATCTGTCATTCAACATCTGCCATATTTTTTTATTTTCAATGTATAGTATCGAAGAAATGTCACCATGATCTCACAAGAAAAGTCAACACAAGCTATAAAATATTTTTTTGTTCCGACTTCCTACTTTCCATACTTAACCAAAATCACACAAAGATTTTCCTCTCGATCGAGCTGAATTTTACAGCCCAAGCATATCGCTTATCCAATATCGTTTTCCCTGATCATTTGTGCATTTCGTTTTCGGTCCCTTGTTTCGTTTTTTCCGTAAAAGATATCGTAGATTGCTGGAGAAGAGGTCTTGCTGAAGTGCCGGGAATGGCATTCGCAGCATCCGCCAATGTTATAAAACCCATAAAGTGAAATAGACCGGACTACCGAGGCGCATAAATGGCGCCATCGCGCTTTATAGGCACACTTTGTCACAAAATCATATTTCAACATCTTGGAGTAGACCACACTTTTTAGCATAACCGCCCCTTCAATGGCCCACATTTAAATTTACGTATTTTGGATTTTTTTCAGAAATAATTTCTGTAAGCATCAAAAACCTCTCTAAAAGTAATTTAAGCCACTTTCATGACTTGTTTTATAATAAGCTAAGAAAATAATTGTTTCTTTCCAATTAGTAAATGATTTTGAGTGATTAAAAATCTTTTTCGGTAAAACAAGCAATTAACGTGCCCATTATAACTTGTCAATGTTCCCCACGACAATTCTGTGTTAATCTACTAATTTTAATGATTACCAATATCCATTAAATATGTCATTCGGAGTATGGACGAACCGTGTAGGTTAACGTGAGATAAAAGGATTATTAATGATTTCAGCTAATTTAGGTTCCTTAACATTAGAATCCGTATTTTTGGAAGCTACGCATAGTTTTTAATTCATAAATTGTACAAATTAACAAACAAAATAAAGTGGAATTAAAGTAGTAGTCTACAACTCTTTTGGGATACTTATTAGCATTAGAAAAGAATGATGATTGAAAGAGTACGTGAGTACGTCATGACCTGTTCTTAGCAGTGGCGGCTCATAAAGGAGGCAACGTGAACTATATCACAAGTAACATACTTTCGAAAACGTGTAATGAACTTAGTTCGGTAGCAAAAATTATGTTGGCTTTAGATTTTAACGCAAACTAGTCTGTTAACCTCTTCCTTCTCCGAATTTTTTACATCAAAGTGGGCACCCTGACATTTTATGAAAAATAGGAGTAGTTCCTTCTCCAGGCCCTTTGCCTATAAAACACTACCCGCACTCAGAAAGAGAGATACTTGCCGAGCTTGCCAGATTAGAAACCTGGTTTCCAAGATGAAGGGTAAAACCTAATCCTACCAAAATCCAAACCATTCTTTTTCGCCGTGGCAACCTATTCCGAAAACTCTAATTGGATTCTTGCGACGTCGTGCTGGATCTTTGGGCCACCCGCCTGATTCTCTCTCCCATGGTGACTTATTTAGGTGTGGCTGTCACTTCTACCCTAAACTGGTAGTGCGCACGCTGAGGCTAGGTGTCTTGATGGTATGCAGCGACGAAGCGGCATCCTTTCCCATCTCCGCTGTATCATTCAGGGTTGCCTGCCCCCGCTCCCTCATCCACAAATGCAAAACTTTCACCAGACCAGTAATTGATTACCACTTTACCTGTTTCAGCACAGCTTCGGCCAATTTCATGGAAAGGTTTCGCAGTACAGAGAGAGGCATTGTTCGAAGGATGCTGCGCCCGCACCGCATTTATTCCTCTGAGGAAGCCTGCGACCTGGGTTTGATTCCGCCGATCGACACCAGGCTTCCCACGGTGCGGTACAGCTACGTGGGAATGGCCGTGAACCAACAGAGAGAGGACGCCTTAAACATCACCCGGACAGCCATCATCCGCCGCAGGAAAACGGTGCGGAAGCTTAATTTACTAGCCTTCATGATGTGGTCCGATTTCAAATTCGAATATTGTGAAATTCAGTTTGTAACATTTCCAAAAAATCTGTCAAAGACTTTATAAGTTATTTGAAACTTAGAACCGATTTCGCAAACCGTGCTCTATTCAACTGCTCACTTGAATATTGTGAAAACGACGTCCGCTAGAAATATTATCCAGAAAGTTTAGAATGTCTAAGATTATTTTAAACTGAGATTTCCAGTTGATCACTGCTCATTAAAACAATGCTTTGGGCATACTTTGGGAGACCTTAGTGTTGAACTTTGGTACCTAGAATATATACCAAATCCCACATATATGTTACAACCCCAGAAAAAGCGAATTTTATTTTACATTAAACGTCACCGAGTGACTTTGATGGCCATTTTGAATGAAACATAAATATTATACTTACGGTAAACAGCCTACATTGTCGCATTTCCAGTGGAGTGCACTCGAATTTAAATAAAGTCTAAAGCTTAGGTTATTACTAGAGATACAACGGACATTCGGTTTTTATCCGGTATCCGGCCTATCCGGCCATTTTACCGAATATTCGGTTTGGCCGGATAATACGAAATATCCGGCCGGAGATTTTTCTTCAAGTAAAAGAGATTATGCATGCAATTTGATTTGGAAGTATAGACTAAACACAATTGAATGTAAGAGAGCAAACACCCCATAAGTCCAGTATTTTCCAGATTTGCATAAAATTACTAAATTTATATTATTGAGATCATGCGAGTTGAAAATTTGAAATGATTTCAAACAACATAAATAAGTATTATTTATTAAAATCACGAACTAATATACATATAACATAAGGAGGATGCATGAACCGCTTGTTGCTATGATATGCAGGTCTCAATTTTGCAGTACATGTGACAGAGAGATCCGAGGCAAGGAACCTATAAGAAGCACTCGATCGTCAATCGTCAATATTTTATTTAAATGTCGCTAAAAACCACATATATTAGGTTATGTCAATTGATTTCTTGATGGTGTCGGATCTATCGGTACAAAACATGTTTTAGTTTTAACAATTGTTGAAAATTATAAATTCTTGTAATTACAATTAAATTCGTTGACAGATTTCCAATCTGAATTGTGAATAAAAAACAATAGTTAATCAATGTGGGGTAAATGAAAAACAGCTTTAGCTGATTTCACTCCATACTTGCATCTTATGTGTAGTATATTCTTGTTGTACGTTTGTGTTTTTTTCTGTAATTTTCCTTTTTACTTGTTTATGTGCTGCAAATACATATTTTTATTATTATTATTATTATTATTAGAGCTAATCAGCACATGCTTGAAATAGTACATTTAGTAGTTTCCTTATCTCGGTGCTCTCTCTCTAAAACACTAAGAATAAGGCCATAGGGTTCGTGCATTGCATACTTTTTAAGTATATATATTATGCTCTGCGATTAAAACCTAAATTTTACTGCATTTAAGCTGATTCTACTTCGAAAGTAAAAACTATGCCGGATAATCCGGTATCCGGCTATCCGGCTGAGCAACCGGATACCGAATATTCGTTATCCGGCGGCGTTTTGAAAAAGTACTGCTCGCTGCATCCCTAGTTATTACATACTTGCACGCATCTTAGCTGTTAGGGTATTGCAGAAATCTAAAGTTGTTTTGTACTAACTTGAAGTTATTTGGAATCACTAAAATTCGTAATTTAAAAAAAACATGTTTAATTAAATGCATTTTATTTGTTTACAACTTTGCTTAACTGTTCGACCCCATCGAAGTCCAGGACGTGTTCAGTAACATTATTTTTTCTATACGTATCGGATAGAACCAGAATTTGATGTTTTTTAAATCTAGTTACTAAGAATATTATACCTGTTTAATGCAAACTGTTGGATATATAAATACACAACTTATGACGCGGAGTCAGTTTTAGTTAGATTCAACCAGCCCATGAAAAGCCAGTCCAGTGCGAATCACATCCAAAAACAAAGTATTTCTTTGAATTAAGGTTTATGCGGACAAACCATTCCAGTGGCAACCCTGCCGTTTAATTTTTGAGAATGAAAACACTTCGCAAACGTAAATTTTACCTAAAGGGGAGCTATGTTTTTACAAAAGATTGCGTGATGGCATATGATGACATGGAGGCATCTCAGTTTAGCACAGTTATTTTATAATAATCTTGAAGCTATGTAAACAAACAAGATAAAACCTAAAAACATTCATTCAAAAACGTATTTGTGCCATGATACCGTAGGTAAGAAGCAAAGAAAGTTATTAATGCTGTACATTTCTTTGGCGTTCTTATCATCGTTATCATATGGTTGCGTTATCGTATAAAGAAACATACGCGCGGGATGGTGAAGTCAGATTACAATATTACCTAAAATGCATGTGTCGCTTTAATAGAGCTGTGTTTATTTGCGATGAATTTTGTAAAAAATATTTTAGGTTGAAAAAAAGAGTTCGTATCAGTTTATTCCCGAAGTGAAGTATTAAATAAAAATTTTGAATCCAATCTTGTCCTGACTTACAAACTAGTAGCTTTGGTAACCAATCAAAAGGTTCGGACGGGGCAATTCTGCCTTTGTGAAAAGTAATGCCAAAAAGTTCAATATGACGGATAAGCCTCAAAGAAGCCGAACACAGCAGAAGAACTGGACAATGAATATGGGAGCTTGGAATATACAAGGACTAGCAAAAAAGACACAAGAAGTATTTGCCGGAAGCCACCAACTCTCCTGTTTTGGCCTCATTACAAATTCCGTTATTGTGAAAACGAAATCAGTTTTAATGTCTCCAGAGAACCGGGCAAAAAGTTTAAAAATTATTTAAAACATGATACCGATTTCCATGACTTGTTTTATTGCTAGTTTCAATATTGTGAAAACTAAGTCCGCTAGTAACAATCTCCAGAAAGTTTTCAATTTTGATATTGTTTTAAATTAAGCTTTCGCGTTGATCACTGTCTTTTGAAACAATACTTAGAACATTATTTTGGGAGATCTCAGTGTTGAACTCAGGCATTCAGAATACGTATCAGATTTCGCAAATAAGTCGCAATCCAATAGAAAGCGATTTTATTTCATATTGAATGTCCCCGAGTAAATTATTGTAAATTTCTTTAGAAAATTTAAAAATACTTGTTAAATTAGAAAAAGTCCGTTCAGGTGTCTATATTTCCAGCCTTGCGACAAATAAGCCGAATTAAATTTTGGCAAATCTAACCTATATTTATTGTTTTATAATAATTAGGCAAAGGAATGAGCTTTTCGAAGTGACGACCAGTTTGAATAAAATATAAATATTGTCATTAAGGTGAACAGCCCAGCCCACATTGCATTGCATATCTAGTGGAATGCATTCGAATTTAGCTAAAGTCAAAAGATCAGGTTTTTACTTACCCGCACACATCATAGCTGACAAGTCATTGCACACACTTAAAATTGTTTTGTACTTACTTTAAATTCATTTGAAGTTATTTTGAATTCGTAGAAATTGTAACTCAGAAAAACTTCTTTATTTGTTTATAATTTATCGTAAACCATTTGACTCGTCAATTCAGTTCCGTTGCGACCGTTTGCATCTGAGTCATGTTCCACGCCTACCAACCAGAATTATTGTTGATTATTTTTTTTGTTCCGTATCTCGTATGAATCCACAATCAAATTTTGTTTATTTTTTAAGTTACTAAGAATTTTGTATATAATTAAATACATAACATAACATAATTAAATTGAAATACCAATACAATATTGCACAGACTTTTAAAACATAGTACATTGTTTTTGAGTTGACGACGTTGTGTGATATTTGTTGTAAGATGCTAATGCTTACTGTTAAATATATAAATTCACAACTAAGAAGAAGAACAAAGAATTTATTTCCTTCTGGAGTTTAGGTTTCTGCGACCTTACCGTTCGCAACCTTTTATTTTAGAGGACAAAAATACGTCGCAACGCACGCAGCATACACCATTGCAGCGCTCGCATTATCGCTGTCCCAAGGCTCTAAAACGTGTATAATAATCAAAACGTTTAGGTGGATAATGTTTGTCGTAAATCCTTGAAAACGAATACTTAACTATACTCTGCATAGCAAGGAAAAAATAACGAACACGTGCGAAAGTTTAACACAAAATATATATTTAAATGTGTGGATTGTATTTTGAGTGCAGAATGGGAAGTGCTTTATTTTGTTGTATTTGTAATAGATTGTAGTGTGTTTGAAAGTAAGATCGTTTTGCGCTAAATACGTGTCGTCCTTGCGTATGAAATATTCACGAACCGCTACTGGCTCTGAGAATGACTTTATAAGTTATATTAAAAACTGTAAGATGTCGACGTCAAAAGAAACCTCTAGCATTTAAATCGCATTTACTTTTGGTTGAAAGTACCGAATCTATTTGAACCAGTTTTCCATAAACTTAAGTGCACTGCGGATGAAGCTCGACTAGCGTTCTGCTTTCTTAAGAGTAACATGATGTTCCTCGAATATCTTCTGTACTTCGTTATCTAAATTACAGAGTATGTCGAGGATCTTGTTAGAGCGGCGACACTTAAAGCGCCGATCTCCGCTTTAATTAAATTATCCAAGCGCGGTGTACGAATCATACATCTGCATGCAAATGCGAGCTAATTTGGCCTTAGTAATAACATGCCTCATTTTCAAACCTTATAAGGCCCTGAATATGTTACCTGTTGTAATTGGCTGTATATTGCGGTGTATGGCAAGTTCTCCACTTACCTTTCAAACATAAATTATCATTTTTATGCCCAATACATAATCAACATCAGCATCTAGTAATTTCAAATTCATTTTCTGTCAGGATAAATTCCTATCACCACATAATAATATACCTAAAGTGTCACCTCAAAATAACTAAGCCGGTTTCGACGCGTTACAAGAGAATTTATTAATAATAATGAAATTGCAGTTAATTTATCCTTGGAAAATGCGCGTGATACGTACTAAAATCAAAATAAATTCGTGTCCACGCAAATGAAGCGGTCTGTTCTAAAATAGAGACAGCTTTGGTAAATCACCGACGAATTATAAAAGTAAAATACATAAATGCCGATGTCGTATCGCTAATAACAAACTCATTTATTCGCAGGGAACATACGTGCAAGTTAACTACGGCGGTCGTCAATAAAATATTGCATAAATGGAGGCATATTTTACTGTGCAATTCCGTATGACTGCAGTTAATTCCCATAACTATAAATAACACAGTGGTAGTGCTGTAAGACAACCACAGATAAATAAGCAAATAACATTGCGGGATTAAGGGATTGTAGAAAAAGTTGCATTAATCACGTAATGCCACATGGTTACCACTTGAATTATTATCCCGGTAAGTACATTTAGGCCATGCGATAGTGATTTTAGTTTCGAAATGAAATATCGTAGAAACATTCCTGGTAATTCTGATTATAGTAATTGAAGAATAATTATTCCCTTTATAACTGAAGAGTTATTACAAATGATTAATGGCGAAACTTTACTGCAGAAGTTAATGATGCGTGTTCAGATTCAAAAAACCCGAAACGACAATTTAAAAAAGTAATCCTAACATGAGTGGTACTTTTGAGAAACATTATCTCTTCAATTTACGGTGTATAAAAGGATTCTTGTCATAGTCAGGCAATAAAACAATTATTCTTTAATGAAAGATTGTAAAAATGCCATAAAAGCGTGTAAGTGATTTGTTAAACTGCCCACTACCATTTTTTCACATTTAATGCTTTATATGTTTTCTCTTTAACTACAAGAGTTACTTCATTAAATAGAAGCTTCTTTTTAGTTATAAGCATGCATAACTTATCTTAGTAGCAATACAATTTATTTAGATTTAACTATCAAATTTAATAATTTATAGTAACTAGTGGAACCCGTCGACTAAACCTCGCCCCTTTTTTCCCTTTTCAATTTAATACATAGGCTAATTAAGCGGATCGAAGATGTACCTGTTCAATATCTGTTTGTCCAATTACTGCTTTTACTTGTACATATTTCCGGATTTACTATATAGATTGCAGCTCAAACATAATAAAACGCAACATAAATTCGTAATGCAGTTGCGTTAGGGCCCAAGATTGAAAGGAGCTTCAATTCCCGCCGTTAGCGGCCCCGATGGAATGTCCTCGGAGATTGTTTTCGTATCCACGCTAAGGCTATCAGCAGATTCTGTTCCAATTATACAAAAAAATTGTGGAATCCTAAATTTGCTGTAGCAGTCTGCTGAACGGGTTCTCTAAAAGTTGAGACAGGTAGTAGGGATCCAGATTTAATACATAGATTGAGACTTAACTATTTTTATTTTAAATTAAGATTATCAATTATTCGTCACAATTATTCAAATACATTTTTAAACAGGATTTATTTGTTGATTACTTTCTATTTAATAGATATTGCTCGAAAGTTGTATCTTAAATTTCTAAAATTACGGACGCATATTATGTTATGTTTCTAGTAAACTAAATTATGAGAAAAATAAAGCATTTTAACCATGCAGGTTTTGCAATATTTTTGTTTGTAAATATTAATGAATACTATTATATTTATTATTAATCAAGCGCTAAACCGGATAGCTAATTTATTGGCAATAATCGGTGTTGCATGCTACGCTGTAACTGATTTATTGTTGATTGCTGATTTATTTTATCTGTATTGAAGTTACAAGGGAGAAAGTGTTTGAGTAATTCAAACAAAAGTCAAGCTTCTAAATATTTATTTGTTTTTACTGCGAAGATCATGAGTGTGGAAAATTATTGACTTTTATGAGTTAAATCTAAAATTTTGATACTTACACTTAGTGGGGCTGCTAATGCACAATAAGTGTTTTACACGCTATTTATGTAACTAAAAACTGTTAACAAAAATGTATTATGTTGTCGCTGTTTTGTACGTAATACTCTCAACCTGACTAGGTCTCTTCCTAACACCGCCTTAAGCTACGCCTAATTCCCAATATTGCTATATCATACGCTTGAGAAAACAAGTTAATCACAGCGATTAATAAATAACCAGTGGGTAATAGTTCCCAAAAAGAAAAAAGTCGTGCTGCCACCAAACTGGAAATAACGGCGTTGCTCATTCTGATCAGCTAACTTCTTTACAGCGCTTCTAAACTTTGTTTCTGAAGGAAAATATCGCTACATTATACACCTGAGAAACTATATTAAACACAGCGTTGGATTTATAACAGTGGTTAATAGCGCCGCCCAAAAAAAAAACGTCTTGCCGCCACCAACGTTGAAATAACGGCGTTTTTCAGCCTGATCCGTGAAACAATATCGCTAAAAACCAAATCAATCACAGCGATTGATTAATGATAATGATAACTGTCGATTAGCACCTGAACAGCGTCTTGCTGCCACGAAAGTGTAAATAGCGTCGTTCTTCAGCCTAATCACTTTACTTCTTAATAGCGCCTACCGCTACACATAATTTCCCATAAAATATCACTACATTATAAATCTGAGAAATCAAGCTAACCACAGCGATTGACTAAGCACAAATAGACAATAGCGCCGCTCCCAAGTTGAAAAATAAACCGTTCCTCGGTTTTCTAACAGCCCCTGTCGCTAGTTATAAATTCTGAAGAACAATATTGCTACGTCATACGCCTGGAAAATTAAGCTAATCACAGAAGCTGATGCTTATCTAGTGAGTAATAGCGCCTGAAAAGAGCGTATCTCACCATTAAATTGCAAATACCGCTGTTTCTCATTCTGATGAATGTAATTCCTAACAGTGCCTGCCACCTAATTTTGGAAGAACACTGTCGCTATGTCATATTCCTGAGAAACCAAACTAATCACAGCGATTGATTAATAACTATTGGCGATTAAAGCTTGAAAAGAGCGTTTTGTTGTCACTAAAGTGTAAAAAGCGTCGCTGCTCAGCCTGATAAGTTTACTTCTTAATAGCGTTAGCCGCTACACTTACTTTCCGAAAAATTCTATCGCTACGATATGTGTCTGAGAAATAAAGCTATTCACAGCGGTTGATTACGCACAAGTAGAGAATAGCGCCGCTTCAAAGTAGAAAAAAATTCCCTCGGCTTTTCTAATAGCGCCAGCCGCTAGTTGTAACATCTGAAGAAAACTATCGCTACATCATCTGCCCGAGAAACCAAATTAGTCACAGCTAGTGATTATTGACTACTGGCGTTTAGTGCCTGAACACGACGTGTTGCTGTTACAAAAGTGTAAATAGCGCCGTTTCTCAACCTGGTAAGTTTACTTCCTAATAGCGTTAGCCGCTACATTTATATTCCAAAAAATTCTATCGCTACGATATGCGTCTGAGAAATAAAGCTATTGACAGCGGTTGATTACGCACAAGTAGGCAATAGCACCGCTCCAAAGTAGAAAAAACGTCCCTCAGCCTTTCTAATAGCGCCCTCCGCTAATTGTAACATCTGAAGAAAACTATCGCTACATCATCTGCCCGAGAAACCAAAAAACTTCCCTGAGCTTTTCTAATAGCGCCAGCCGCTAATTGTAACATCTGAAGAAAACTATCGCTACATCATCTGCCCAAGAAACCAAATTAATCACAGCTAGTGATTATTGACTACTGGCGATTAGTGCCTGAACACGACGTGTTGCTCTTACAAAAGTGTAAATAGCGCCGTTTCTCAACCTGGTAAGTTTACTTCCTAATAGCGTTAGCCGCTACATTTACTTTCCAAAAAATTCTATCGCTACGATATGCGTCTGAGAAATAAAGCTATTGACAGCGGTTAATTACGCACAAGTAAGCAATGGCGCCGCTCCAAAGTAGAAAAAAAATCCCTCTGCCTTTCTAATAGCGCCCGCCGCTAAATGTAATATCTGAAGAAAACTATCGCTACATCATCTAGCCGAGAAATCAAATCAATCACAGCTAGTGATTATTGACTACTGGCGATTAGTGCCTGAACACGACGTGTTGCTGTTACAAAAGTGTAAATAGCGCCGTTTCTCAACCTGGTAAGTTTACTTCCTAATAACGTTAGCCGCTACATTTACTTTCCAAAAAATTCTATCGCTACGATATGCGTCTGAGAAATAAAGCTATTGACAGCGGTTGATTACGCACAAGTAGGCAATAGCGCCGCTCCCAAGTAGAAAAAACGTCCCTCAGCCTTTCTAATAGCGCCCGCCGCTAAATGTAATATCTGAAGAAAACTATCGCTACATCAAATCAATCAAATCAATCACAGCTAGTGATTATTGACTACTGGCGATTAGTGCCTGAACACGACGTGTTGCTGTTACAAAAGTGTAAATAGCGCCGTTTCTCAACCTGGTAAGTTTACTTCCTAATAGCGTTAGCCGCTACATTTACTTTCCAAAAATTCTATCGCTACGATATGCGTCTGAGAAATAAAGCTATTGACAGCGGTTGATTACGCACAAGTAGGCAATAGCGCCGCTCCAAAGTGGAAAAAACGTCCCTCAGCCTTTCTAATAGCGCCCGCCGCTAAATGTAATATCTGAAGAAGACTATCGCTACATCATCTGGCCGAGAAATCAAATCAATCACAGCTAGTGATTATTGACTACCGGCGATTAGTGCCTGAACACGACGTGTTGCTGTTACAAAAGCGTAAATAGCGCCGTTACTCAGCCTTATAAGTTTACTTCTCAATAGCGTTACCCGCTACACTTACTTTCCGAAAAATTCTATCGCTACGATATGCGTTTGAGAAACAAAGCTATTCACAGCGGTTGATTACGCACAAGTAGACAATAGCGCCACTCCAAAGTAGAAAAAACGTCCCTCAGCCTTTCTAATAGCGCCCGCGGCTAAATCTAGTATCTGAAGAAAACTATCGCTACATCATCTGTCTGAGAAATCAAACTAATTACAGCTACTGATTATTGACTACTGGCGATTAGTGCCTTAAAAAGACGTGTTGCTGTTACAAAAGTATAAATAGCGCCGTTACTCAGCCTTATAAGTTTACTTCTTAATAGCGTTAGCCGCTACACTTACTTTCCGAAAAATTCTATCGCTACGATATGCGTCTGAGAAATAAAGCTATTGACAGCGGTTGATTACGCACAAGTAGGCAATAGCGCCGCTCCAAAGTGGAAAAAACGTCCCTCAGCCTTTCTAATAGCGCCCGCCGCTAAATGTAATATCTGAAGAAGACTATCGCTACATCATCTGGCCGAGAAATCAAATCAATCACAGCTAGTGATTATTGACTACCGGCGATTATAGTGCCTGAACACGACGTGTTGCTGTTACAAAAGTGTAAATAGCGCCGTTTCTCAACCTGGTAAGTTTACTTCCTAATAACGTTAGCCGCTACATTTACTTTCCAATAAATTCTATCGCTACGATATGCGTCTGAGAAATAAAGCTATTCACAGCGATTGATTACGCACAAGTAGGCAATAGCGCCGCTCCAAAGTAGAATAAACGTCCCGCAGCCTTTCTAATATCGCCCGCCGCTAAATGTAATATCTGAAGAAAACTATCGCTACATCATCTGCCCGAGAAATCAAATTAATCACAGCTACTGATTATTGACTACTGGCGATTAGTGCCTTAAAAAGACGTGTTGCTGTTACAAAAGTATAAATAGCGCCGTTACTCAGCCTTATAAGTTTACTTCTTAATAGCGTTAGCCGCTACACTTACTTTCCGAAAAATTCTATCGCTACGATATGCGTCTGAGAAATAAAGCTATTCACAGCGATTGATTAATAACCAGTATGTAATTAAACCCGCAAAGTGCGCCTTGCCGCCACCAAAGTGTTGATAGCGCTGTTCCTGAGCCTGATCAGTGTACTTCGTAATTGCTTCTGCCGCTGCACTTATCCATTATCGCACTCCTAACAGCGCCTGCACTACACCTAATCTTCTAGTATTAAAAACATCATCGCTACGTCCTACGTCAGAGAAACCAATGCTAACCTCAACTAATCAATGATTAGTGGGTAAAAGGGCCGTTAAGGGAAAGTTGCCGCTACTATTGTGAAAATATCGCTGTTACCCAGCCTAATCAGTTTACTTCTCAAGAACGACTGACGCTTTCGCGCAAAACAATAGCGCTGCGTCATATACCTGAGAAAGTTTACTGATAATAGCCATGAATTGCGCTTTCAATTTGATTTCACGATAGTGCCCCTAAATGATAAGAAATCTTTTTTATAGAAAAAACAATTTTTTCAAAAACCATGTAGCTGTGCACAGCTCCATGATTCCCGTCCCGGGTTCAGCGCACTTAGCGCTATTCACCGGTCTAACATGCCCCACTCCGAAAAGACATGCAACCCAACATACACACCTTATACAACGTCCATGAACACACCGGGTTTAACTTATTCAGAAAAATTTCCGACTTGCGGAAAAGTCGAACCTACTGCCGTTGGAAGTCTAGCGCTAGAGCCTGAAACTCTAACTACTATACCACCCGCTGACCCCTTCGAAATTTTAACTTCTATAATTCTATACTCGCAATTGTTCTGCTATTTTTCAGTAATATTACCGTAAAATTGAGATTCAGATTCCAGCCATCAATGTTGATGATCCTGGAAAACATAAAATAATTGTATTGCAAAAATAAACTCACAACGCAGATTTCCATTCGTGGCTTATTTACATTAATTCACAAAAATGTGTATCATATTAATATTTATTTTGTGTTAATTTAAATAATTTATTTAGTGCTGATTGTAAAAACGATTTAACTCATGTTTTACATCAACACCATTGGCTTACTCGCAATTCCGGTTGTGAATAACGCAAATTGCAAAAGTCCTAAAAGCGGAAACATACAATTTATTCTCACGATTGAATTGTACTTCTTTCTTTCTCCGTCGATTTAGGCCAAGATAAATTTCAGTCCCATTTGGTTAGCGAATGCTTAAAACCATGTCACGCAGTGCCAACTCGTCCGGAAAGAGATATCATTCAAGATTGAATTTGCTTAGTAAGTTTAAAGCTCCCGTTTTTATCTAGGCGAGTAAGCATAAGGGTCAATTTTGCAGTTTGCGATTCGTTGTCTCAAAAATTGGTATTTTTTTTTGTTTATCAGCAAATGCCAGTGGGGAAAAACGTCCTGGGACTTTCTTTAATCTCATTTTAGTTTTGGTTGTAACAACAACGACCCCCTGGGTTGAAATAAAAAGTCGATTTGAATGTTGATAGGTGGATGTAAAACACCGTTTCGTTGGTTTTATACTTAACCGTGCCGATTGTCTGTGGGTCATTTAGTAGAAAGTTTGAACGCATTACAGAAAGGAAACAAAAAGAAAATTACGGATAATAACTGCTGCTAAAAAAAAGTTTAACAAAATGTTGAAGCTGCTAAGTCCGCATAAAAAATTAATTCCTTTTATGCAAAGATTTCCGAAACAAGAAAGCCGATGACAGTCTCATTAAAATAACAAATTGCGCAGTTACTAATGCAAGCATAGCTTTTATCTGTTTATCTACTTCAATGAGGATGGGCGTCTGTGAAAAGATGTCCGGATGCTTTGTATTCAGAGATACACGTGATTAATGTTTCGCGTTCTCGCTAATTATAGCCGAGGATCTGTAATTATCAGCATTCATCTCACTACTGACGAGCTTCTTTGAAATGTGCGTGATGAATAAGCGATTCCGTAGTTTGTTTTAAAGACGTCCCAGAATTTGCAGATTTGCTCGTCAGAAATCCTCTAATTTATGACTTTTAACTTTGATGTTATCTCGTTTTTCCTCAAAACGTACAAGGGAACAGAAATTCGATATTTACACAAAATTTCCACAAATGAGTTGTAAGAAAATTATGGTGAATACCTGTGGTATTAAAGAAATATTTTAAATCACACCAATATTATTTCTGAATGCCAATACATTTTTTGATTTCAGTTCAAAAAGTTGAACATGATTTTTGTGGTTGAATGCATAGATGATAATAATATAAAGTAAGTTTTAAAACAACTAGAACTATCTTAAACACTTTGTTCTATGCAACATCAAAAGCAGACGATTTGCAAAAATCAGGCATTTACAAATTAAATTGTTCGCATTGTAGTTCGGTTTATATAGGCCAGACAATTAGAAATTTTGATATTAGGTATAAAGAACACGTACGTTGTTACAAATACAAACATCCACATAAATCCAATTACGCTAAACATTTACTGGAACACAATCATTCAATGACATCTAATAACACCATAAAATGTTTACACTTTTGTGATGATAAACGTAAATTAGATATACTAGAAGCTTTGGAAATTCACAAACATTTAAAAACTGTACCGTTAATGAATGAGCAAATTGATCTGTTAAATTCTCCTCTACTGGACATTTTGGAATAAGAAATCAAGTCATCTGCAGACGATTACCTAACACTAACTGTTTACTTTCTAATATAACCTTTGACAATGGCATATAAACATGCCGAAATACGTATAAGGTTAAAATAAATAAATATTGTTGAAGTAATAAAGTATTTTATATACCTAAAATCAATAATTGTTATTATTCCTATTTAAACCAATTTTTCTAGTTAGGCCCGATAGCAGTTCGGCTTCCTATCCTACGATTTGACCAGCTCCGAAAAAATTAGGTATTAACCAAACATAATTACTTCATATCAAATTCTTGCACAAAAATTTGCAATATGATATAAATGTGTTTATATCAGTTTATATTTTATTAAGTTTTATCGCATTGCTTTATACTCGTAGATAGACTACAATCAATCACTTATTCTGCATCACACGTGCAACGGTTTTACACCCGCACTCTCAGTTGGAAGGTGAGGCGGTAATGCGACATGCGAGAACTGCTCACTGTTTTCTAGTTAAAAAGTTAGAATCAACATATAAATATTTCTTTTATGATGTGTTTCTATACATAATGCACAGTAAACTGGCAACTGTAAGTACTGTACTTTTATTTGTAATTATTAAGCCAATATTAAAATTTGATATTATTACGATAATAATGATTTTTGGTTTTGTAAGTTTAATTGTGGCCGGTTTACCTATGAAAATTTTTAAAAATTGACAATATTATGAAAATTTAGATTTTCAATATCATGCTTTATACCGGTTTACTACTTTTTAAAATTTTGAATTATTTAAAATTTTTGAAACTATAATTTTGGATAGTTAGAATATTATCATCATTTTGAAAATTTTTAAAAAGTTGAAAATTTTTGGAATTTTAGAAATTTTGACAATAATAAAAAATTTTCGAATTATGAATGTTTTGAAACTCACAATTTTTTTTAAATTTTTAATTTTTTTAAATTTTGGAAAGTAATGAATTTAATAAAAAATGAATACTTGAAAATTATAAAATATTTAAAAAAAGCGAAAACTTTTTTGGGAAAACTTGAGAAATTTGCAAACTACAAACTTTTTGTAAATTTTCAAAATTTAAAAAGTTCAAAAAGTATTTGAAAATTTGTGATTTTTTAGTCATTTAAAAATTTTGAAACTGATAAGTTTCCAAAGTTTTGAAATTTTTTATCTTTAATATTTTTTAACGTAATTAGAAATATTAAAACGTTTGGGGGTGGGGTGGGGGGGGTGTTCTGAAGAACGGTATCCAAAAACTTTTGATCAATTTTGAAACATTTTAAATTTTTTGAAAATTTGGAGTTTTAAATTTAATATCAAAATTCTTTGATTTGAATAGTTAGCCAATTTTCTAAATATTACAAATTTATGGAAATTGTTAACATTTTGGTAATTAGATACAATGGTTTTAAAATTTTAAAAATTTTCAAAAATTTGGAAATTTTATTGAAAAGAAAATTTTTAAAATGAAATTTTTGAATCAATTCAAAATTTTTGAAAAATTGGAAACATTTTTGAAGAATATGGAAAATATTGCTCTAAAAATTTTTTTTGAAAATTTATGGATTGTTGGTAATTTTCGAAATTTGTAAACTGGTAGTTTTCGAAATTTTTTGTTTTTTAGTATTTTCTAATTGCAAACAATGTGCTGAAATCTAAACTCACTTTCATAATTTTTGCGAATATCCAATAAAACTGTTCAGGTAAACAACCAAAAGAAAACCTCGAAGAGGTGTTTTCTAAATGGAAAGTTGTTCTTATTTTGATTCAGCATGTTCATACCAATTTTGAAACCATAAGTCGCACGTTTTTAAAATATTAAAAAGTGGTTTGGGGGGGGGGGGCTCTAAGGGACGATAGGAAGATCTTACTTAGGCAGATTAGCTATTCGACGTGTGTAGAATACAAATTTATAAGGTTCTTTTTCTCCCACTCCCTATTTTTTGAAGCAGTGGCCTGGTCTTATGATATTTTATGTTTTATAGTTGCAATCAATGTTAATCCACTGGAATCTTAAAATACGTTTTTCCTATCGTATACAACTTTAGACAATAGCAGCTTTTTAGCGATTACTCAATTAAACTGTTCAGGTAAACGACCAAAAGGAAACCTCAATTCTCTATGGAAAGTTGTTTCTATTGGCATTTAACATGGTCATGCTGACTTTAAAAGCTGAAATTCGTAGATGTATGAAACAGCAAAAAGTCGTTGACGGCATGGGGGGGGACGTGATAGAGATATCATGTTGGCGCAAATCGGTTATCCAACATGCGTAGATGGCAAGTCGAAAATTATTATTTTTTTGCCAAGGGGGCTTAACTAAATTCAGCCTAAGCCCCCCAATATGGCTAGTCCAGCACTGAGTAAGTTCAAAGCGAAGGAAACTTAGCTGAATGAACGCATTTGCACCAAATCCTACATGATGATCACAATACCTTCGTCTATAGCGAGGAAGGCAAAAACATGCATTTATAAGCTCTCTTTGTGCATTTAAGCACAACTCGCCGATTCAAATAATCAGGGATCTGTTTCAACTCTGCACCGTTAATTAAATTTTTGTTCGGTACGTTTGCAAACCGAGTGCGAGTTTATTTCGTATAAATAAAAAAATAATAGCCATTAAACCAGTATTTTCGCAGCTGTTTTGCTCATAAAAGTGGTTCGACTATACAGCCCAGCATATGCGTTGGTGGTGTACTAATTAACAATTACTTGTGTTCTGCATGGTTTGGTTTCTCTCATCTCTTTTTTTAACACCGCTTTATTTGCATTTATGACACCAGTAAACAGCAGAGTAATAGAAAGGACTCACTTTTCACTTTTTATTTCTACTTCGCTTTTGTCAAATTTAATGTGTCTGTTCGTATACTGGCTTCAGTTCTGATAATAACTGCGACACTTATTGTGCAAAAGTTGTTACACTGGGTGTTAATCCGATAGGTTTCTGTAAAGATTAATATTGATTATGTACTGTTAGTGTAATGTTTCATCATTATTCACAGTGAAGCGCGCGCTCATCATTAGAATTCAAGATGGGGTATGCAACTCAATTGAATAAACGCCGTCATAAGTAGATTTCTAATACACACAATTTATTCAATGGTGTTATAACACTTTTAGGAGCCAGTTTAAAAGATTTTGATTGATTGTTCGTATTAATCATGTTTGTCCCCTACTGATATTATATTTGTCTGACAAGAAAATTGACATGAAAAATAATACAGACGAAAGTGACACTGATTACACTGGTCTTTTATGCTTTAATTTTTTCTTTACTATTTATATACAAGTTGTTTTTGCTTTCTAGTTCTAATTACAATCTTAAAAAGAAATTACTTCTAGCGGGTCAGGTTTTGAAAAATTAACTTAAAGAATGAATAAAAGATATTACGCATAATAACTAATAGATACACTATTGCATTACAATTAGAACGTTTTGTTCTTCATTTTCCTTTTGCATGGGGCTATGGAACTTTCTGATATCAGTGTCCAGCAGTAATCAGCAAGCATTTCGCTGTTCCACTTCCCTTGGTAACGTTTTTCGAAAGTGGCAATATATTGATGGAACAGTTCTCCGTGTTCATTACTAACGTCACCAAGATTCGGAAGAAATAAATCCAAGTGGGAATCTAAGAAGTGTATTTTAATGCTCCTGTTACAACCCTAATGCGCGATAACTCCTAAGAAGTTCACCGACAATTTCATTGTAGTTTTCAGATTTTGTATTTTCCAAATAGTTTTGTTTTACCGCTTCAAAATCATTCCAAGCAAAACGTTCTACATCGCTTAGAGTCTCTTTAAATTCTGTATCTCGCATTAATAGATTAATTTGGGTCCTACAATAATACCCTCTTCAATTTTTGCATCAGTAATATTGGGAAATTTGTGTTTAAGATTTTGAAATCCATGTCCATCTTTGTTCATGACTTTGACAAAGTGTTCCATCAAACCCAATTTTTTTATGCAACGCTGGCAAGAAAATTTTGTCACCTTCAACTAGTGCCGGATGGATTATGTTTCTTTGCTCAGGAATATGCTGCTCTCCCGGTGACCATTATTTAACAATATAATAACAATTTCTTGCTCGGTTGTCCTACTCACAAATGAATCAATAATGCTTCCTGTATCTACAAAGTTGTAAATCAAGCAGAATTGCCACAACTTTTAAATCAACACTGTAGAACCATTTATTCTTTCTAGAATTAATTTTGTCAACAAGGCATACCATATTTTCACAAGATTCCTTCATTGAACAGCGTATCCAAAAGGAGCTAAAAAGTAAATATTTCCATTGTGTAGAAGAACAGCTTTTAAGCTCAGTTTCGAAACATCGATGAACAGACGTCAGTCTTCTGCATTGTGTTCATAGCCTAATGCAAGCATTAAATTGTCAATATTATTGCAGAAAGAAGACGGTCTTTCTTTCTGCAATAGTTGAGTTGAGAAATACTGTGACATTCTTTCTGACGGTTGGCATATACTGAAATACGCGTATATAAAGCTAACACCTTCCATCCTTGTAATCTTGACTCTTCTAGTATCTCTGCTTGAGTTTTTGATAAATTCGAATCTCGAACCAGGTCATTTAGTTTTAACTGAGTTATTAAATGAGGTTTGTCTTCTTGAGATGGTAAGCATTCCTCATCATTGTTTGACAGTTCTTCAGTTGCTTCTTCTGTTTCTGTATCAACTTGTTTTTCTTTCAAAACGTTTGGACATGTTGGTGTCGGAAAGGCTGTCGAATGAGGTACTGGACGAGTAACAGAAGGCAAACTGGAATAAGCATTTTTACTTTCCTATACTTTCAGTATAGGGAAGTACTGATTTCATGCAAATTTTCAAAATCGAGATTTTGACGGAAATACATGTTTTGGGCTTCCAGGATCCTAAAAAAGTGGTTTTTAAAAAATGTCTGTCTGTGGGTGTGTGGGTGGGTGTGCGGGTAACGCTCATATCTCCGGAACGGCTGGACCGATTTCGATGTGCTTTGGAATGAGGGGGTATATCAAAAATGCATCGACAAACTAAGCTTTTAAAAAGAATCCGAAACCGGAAGCGGAAGTTAGACATGTTTTTTGGTAGCATTTTTTTCAGAAACTGAATTTTGGAAATTGGAATAGTGGAAATTATAGAAGGCCTTAGAACAAATCAAACGCTTTTTTACCGAACTCTCTAGCTTTAACATGGCGGCCGCTACGAATTTTTGAATATTTCGACTTTCACGCCCATTTACTCAAAAACCAGTTGTTTGATTGGGATCAACTACATCTTGTTTGGTAGCCCCTTAAGGGTACTATACCATGAAATATTATTAATTTTGAAAACCGAAAAAAGATCTCAATGGCACCACTCCAAAATTTTTGAAATTTTCAAAAAAAAATCTCAAAAACTACCCACACGTTTTTGTTTAAACTTTTTAAGCTGATAGAGACAGGCATCTGCTACAATTTTGTTTTTTGCTCATTGTTATAATTTCACTGTGACGTCCTCTATGAATTTTTGAAAATTGAAAATTGGTACCCTTTTATTTATTTAACGGGGGGCAATAAAATATTTCTGTTAATGTGAAATAGCTCACCATTGATAGCAAAATCCGAATATAATAATATTTTTTCGATAATTTCATATTTAGGGGGGCTACTGTTTCTCCTCCCCCCAAATTTTTTCGATGAAAAATTAAAAATCTGGTTTTTTGTTTTGTTTGCTCTAGGAGAATCTTTTTACAAAAAATCAAAAAATCGAATTTTTTGCCCCTTAATAATCTTTTTGTCCTTAGAAGAATTTCACATGCTTTCTACAGCAGTATTCTTGTACTAGTCGTTTAATGTTCAGTGTAGGCTAACTTTTTATTTTAATAGATAGACTCGCAAACCCAAAAGCAAAGTTGTAGGGCAAATTCTTCTCGATTGTTTTTAAGAAAAAAACTTGAGTTTCCAATTTTAATATGGCGGTTACGGTAAAAAATAACTTTTTTTCAAATGGAAACGTGGCATTTTGGCTTTAAAATCAGAAAGGTTTTGAAATTCTAAATACAAATTAATAAAAGTAATTTCTTGCTAAAAATACTACTTCTCGAGTTATTAATACATTTTCAAACATCAACACGCTTCCTTACTCGTGCCTCCGGTTCATTTCAGTTCGGTTGTTTTACATGTACTCGGTTGCAGGCGGAGCCAGCGTGGTAATGGTAGGTTTAAGTTACGCTCTTCACGCTTGAAGTTTTTATAAACGCTGTTTACTTTTACTAGCCGGGTCTAGACAGGTTTACATCAAAAGTGTTGGAAAATATAAAACAATGTTAATTTATAAGTATAGGAAAGTCCAGGCGAAGTGTTTCGCTCATTTTTTTTCTTATTATCGCCAGAAGTCCCGAAGATTTTGTTGCAGCAAAGGTTCGTCGTATGGTCCGTTTGTTCATGCCAAATCATAGGAACCGCAAACGGCATAGAAGTGCTCTTACTGTTCAACCAGCTTCTTAGAATAACAGCACAATGCGCACAGCAAGTTTTAGAAGACCAAGATTCGTCTTGATTTTTAATTTTAACACCAAAGTAGTTGGCTTTTTATATTGTAAATGTAATATTTCGCCTAAGCTGCCGTATAGTTAATTTATATATTATAAAAAACTGCTCGGATCATTTATACACTTACGAGACATTGTCAATATAAAACACAACAGATTATCACAAACTGACTCAATTCAATCTTAATACTCGTAATAATCCTTCTGTGCCTTCTTATATACGCGCATAATCGCATATCTACGACTTTCCGAAATATGATTGGTTTAAAAGCAAAGAGAGGCGTGGCTTACGGTTGTGACGAAGAAAACATACCAAAACTTGTTCGCACCTGGTAAAACAAATCAGGCAACACACGATTAATTTTAGGATTTTACATCAATGCGGTAAAACAGAAAATGTCAAATCCAGTAAAAAATTAATATATTTTGGGAGAAAACTATTATCGAAAATTTCTCAAAACTCTGACGTGATAGGAAAAAAGAATGTTTTCATGTTTTTATTACACTGTAGTGTATGATTATCTAATTTGGTGTAAATACGTAGACGTGCGTATTTTCCATAGTGTAATGAAATTAATGCAGCCTTAGGTTGACGAAACTGTGAATTACAGGTAATTATATTATTATCTAATTTAAATTTAGAAGGATCAAGTTTTAATCAAATATAGTGCCTATTATGCGAAGTTATAACATCTGCGTTTTGATAATTTAATGCCGTTGAAATCTTCTATATTTAATGTTGTTACAGAACTTGGCAGTAACATAATGTTTGGTAATGGGTAACGCCATAAGGACGCGTTTAAAATTCTAAAAATATATTTTATTTTTTGAATTGATTGTTATATACTTACAGTTTAGAAAAAGTACCTACTTACTTCATGAAAATTTACGATTTCGAGTTTTTGACGGAAATTCATGTTTTTGATTTTGGTCCAAAAACTCATAAAAGTAGTCATTCATGTTTTCTTTTGTATATATGCTTTCAGGAACTGAATTTTGACGATCTGATAACGGGGTTTGATAGACAACCTTAACGAAAATTCAAAGCTTTGTTTCTGAACTTTCTGGCTTTAATATGGTGGCCGGTCTAGAAAGTTTCTGCGCCACTAGTTTGGCGCTACCGATTATTATTATTATTATTATTAGTTTGTTCTGGGCTTTGGCCTTAACTTGCCTTTCGTCACTGCGACCCTTAATGGTTCTATTGTGACTTGTGAGCCCATGTCTTGTTAGAGAAGTTGTAGGCTGTTGAAGAACCTAAGTATATCTCTGAGATTCGATTCCCTTATTTCGGTAGGTGTAATAGTCTCCTTTCCAAAAATTTTGTGTCTTCGACGACCGGCAGCGTTGCATCTGCATAGGATGTGTTCTGCCGTTTCTGCTGCCTCGTTACATAGTCGGCAGATTTGGTCCTCAGCCTTACCAATCTTGAAGAGATGGTATTTTAGTGGAGCGTGGCCTGTGAGAAGGCCAGTGATGGTTTGTAGCTCGTTCTTGCTGAGAGACAAAGCATTCCTTGCTTTCTTTTGCGAAATAGTTTTGCCTGACGTTGTCCCGGTATGTTTTCCCAGTACGAGGACTTCGTTAGTTCCTCCCATAGACTGACCTCGTCTTTATGTGGCATTTCTGTACACCACAGCAAGGTTCAGGTCCAATGTAACGCGTCATTGCTCCTCTTTTTGCGAGTTCATCGGCCTGTTCGTTGCCTGGTATACCCTCGTGCCCTGGAACCCACCATAATGTTACGTGGTTTTTATTAGCCAGTTGCTTGAGGTTACCCAGGCATTCCCAGACCAGCTTAGATTCGCAAGTGTAGGCTTTTAAAGCCTTTATTGCTGCTTGGCTGTAATAATATAATAATACTCCTTTTATTTAGCTTAAAAACGCTAATGTTTACATATGCTTAGGTTTCTACAATACAAAAATAATTAACTAATACCTATTACTACAACTTAACTAGTATTAACTGTATTTATCTATTTATCTACTCTGCAATTTTTAAGTAATTCCTTAACTTTATCTTAAATGTTCTTATAGTATTACAATCTTTAATATCTTTGCTTAAAGAATTATAACTTTTAACCCCTCTAAACAGTATCCCCTTCTGAGCAATACTTTTGTTCTTTCGATTTAAGTAGTATTTCTCCTCATTTCTTGTACTATACTTATGAATATCTTTATTTTTAGTTAATACATTTTTGAAATAATCAGGTACCAGGTTCAGTTCCATTTTTTTAATGAATATTAATACTTGATACTCTAATAGCTGCCTGACATTTAACCACTCTAGTCTTTCTAACATTTCAGCAATGCTTGTATATCTATTTTTATTTAAGATTATTCTCATTCCTCTATTCTGAAGCTTTTGTAATCTATTCAACTCACCTTGGTTAGCTAGATGTAAAATTGTGCCACCATACATAAAATGTGGCAATATTATAGTATTATAAATCACTTTCTTACTCCAAGTTGAAAGAAATTTTCCTGCTCTTGCTAGCACTCCTAGTTTTTTTGCTATTTTCCCACAAATGTAATCTATGTGAAATTTAAATTTTAATTTGTTGTCAATAATAATTCCCAGGTATTTTACCTTTTCTACCTCGTCAATTATTTCATTTCCAATTTTTATTTCTAAGTTCAATCCCTGTGTATTTCCTATCCACATACTTTTTGTACGAACTAAAGATTAATTTGAGCAAATCAAATTAATCTTTAGTTCGTTTTCATTAAACCATTCACAAACTCGTGCCATCTCCTTATTTAGTGTGTTTGCCAATTCCCCTTCATCTTTCATTGATAAATAAATGATAGTATCATCTGCAAACATATGATACTTACAGTCTTTTAATATTCTCCCCATATCATTTACGTAGAGTATAAATAACAGTGGACCCAGGATACTACCTTGCGGCACTCCCACCTCAGTATAACTCTCTTTTGAAATAGTTTGTCCACATTTGACTCTTTGCGTCCTATCTTTTAAGTAGTCCTTAATCCATTTAATTACTGTATCCCTAAACCCATATTTTATTAATTTTTCAATTAATTTGGTTCTGCTAACTGTTTCAAATGCACGTTGCAGATCTAAAAATATGACTGCCACTTTCCATCCTTTGTCTACACTTTCTTTCCAGTCGTTCAGTACATATTGCACTGCTGCTTCACAACTAATACCTTCCCTAAACCCTGATTGAAAAGTGTCTATTATCTTGTTAGTTTCTATAAAATCCCGCAATTGTTCATACACTGCTCGTTCTAATACTTTTTCTATCGCCGGTAACATATTTATTGGTCTAAACTCTGCTGCTTTTACTGTACCCTTAACTTTCCTTATTGGAACAATTGTAGCTACTTTCAGTAATTGAGGAACTATTCCCGTTTCTAAACTATAGTTAACCATATGCATTATAGGGTCTGCTAATTCGTTTATAAATTGCTTAATAAAAGGTGTTCCTATTTCATCTGGGCTGTTCTTATCTGCTAAACTACACACTATTCTATCTAAATCCAGCCTATTTAATAACATAAAATTACCAAGGTACTCTGTTCTTTGTTCTATTTGAAACTCGTGTTTACTTTGGGGTATTGCTTTTATCACCTCTTTAATACTATTAATATAAAATTCATTAAATTCCTCCACTATTTCTGTTCTGTTACTTATTATCCTATTTTCATTAAATGTTATTTTATCATAGTTCTCTTGGTTGCTGTTGGAAATAAAAGTTTTCAGAGTTTTCCACATTTCTTTTGTATCATTTTTGCAGTTATCTATTTTAGTTCATAATAGTCACATTTAGTCTGTCTTATTGCTCTAACAACATTATTTCTACTACTTTTATAACCATCCCAATCTATAATATCTCCAGTTAATTTAAACCTTTTGTATTTGACATCCCTTTCCTGTATGGCATTTAATACGTCTCCATTAAACCAGTAATTATTGCACGCCTTGTCATCAGACTGTCGTTTAGGTCTTACTGTATCATATATTTTAAATATTTTGCCAAAAATTTCATTGTATTTAACATCTATATCAGTCTCCTTATAATTAAAATTTAAATCTCTTAACAGGTCTCTACACTTGTCTGCATCTTTTATCTTGATCCGATAACAGCCAACATTCTTTGTTTTAATTAAAGATAGACTTATTTGAACTATGCTATGATCCGTGATCTTAGGACTATTTAACACTATTGCACTTAAATTTGTATCATTTGTTAATACTAAGTCTATCATTGTCTTACTCTCGTTAGTAACTCTAGTAGCTTCAGTAACTATCTGCCTTAAACCTAAATCTTTTACACTGTTTCTAAACTTATTAGGATAATATCTAGTATTATCCAACCAGTTTAAATTAAAATCGCCTACTACACACAAGTTTCCGTTCAATGTCAAAACTGCTTCGTTACACCATTCCTCAAATGATGAAATAAAATCAGCATCTGAAGCACTTGGACTATGGTACACACAAGTAAGATTGACATTAATATCTTTTATATACACCACTAATAACCAATAATTTCTTCCAAATGTCACTTTTTCTACTACTTCATATTTTACCTTATTATTAATATAATACATTACCCCACCTGTGTGCCTACTATCTGAATCTACCCTAACTATCTTGTAATTATCTATATGTATTTCAAAATCATCTATACTATCAGTTAAACAGGTCTCTGTTAAGCAGAGTACCATAGGTTCATAATGCTTTACAAAGACTTCTATTTCACTATGGTTAGCAGTTACACTTTGGCTATTTAACATATAAATATTACCATCTTTATTCATACTTTTTCCATTCTGTAGTTGCTATTTACCTATAAAAAACGCATCGTCATTTCTCTTTTGCTGTTCGATTTTTTTAATATACACCGAACACTTTGAATCAAATGCTGAGTGTTTACAGTCGAGTTGTACACCAAACTTATTGTTTGCCAAACTACAATTTACACATTTCACCGGTAATTCACATTCACCTTGATGTTTTCCTTCAGCACATGTACTACATACTGCTTGATTTGTACATTTATCTGCTTTATGATTGTATCCAAAACATTTATAGCAACGGAGTACTTGAACATGTCCAAAAGCTTTATACACCCCCCAACCAATCTCCACTTGACCTGCTGCCGTAATTTCCCTGTAAGAATGTTCATCTGCTTCTATTATCGCCATGTAGCGAGTTCTCATTTTTTTGACAACAATTACATCTATATCTGCTGTTTCTTTGTCAATATAGTAATTTTGATTCATTATCCCTCTCTTTATAGCTTCTTTTTGAAGCTCCAGTTAAAAACCAATAATCTTAATTTTTCTCTTTCTTTTTCCCATCACACTCATCTCAGTTATGTCGTAAGTGTTGCCTAGCTTACTCTCCAACTCTGCTTTCAACTTCGTAGAATTTTTGTCTGCACTACAAGTTATGGCCACGCCCCCTTGGCTCATATTCTGTACTCTGGCTATTCCTATACCTATTTCTTCAGGTTTTATTTTTTCCTCCATTATTTCCCTAATTTTTGATCCATCTTGATTAGTTCCAGGTTTTGTTTTAATAACAAAGGTACTTCCAACTTTTGTTTTGTTAACTGTTGCATAAGTCAATTTTACACTGTCCTCTCTAAACTTCTCTGTTGGAATTTTTTCCACACCCTTAACTTCTTCTATCGACCCTTCATGTGTGTTCATGAGTATCTCCTTTAAACCATTAAGTTCCCTTTTAATTACTTCTTCTACCTTTTCTACAATCTTAACCTCACTTTTCGAATAGCACATTGTACAAAACCATCGGACTCCCTGGCAATTGCTTATTACCCTGAATTCAGTTTCACCAACACTTGCACATTTCAAGTGAAACCACTTTTTGCACCATCCCTCACATCCAATAATATTATCACCATCAAATTCAATATTACACTTCCCACATTCTTTATCACCGTCATCACTATCCGCCATTATTATTCATACCTGTCTGTGAGTATATCGATTGTTGCACCTCTATAGCCCTTCTTGAGGTTTATTCGTGTGCAGAGGATTATGGCGTATACCTCAGCTTGGAAGATGGTAGTTTTGGATCCAAGGGGTTCATGAATACGGCACCCAGGACCGTAGACACCCGCTCCAGTTCCCCCTCCTTCCATCTTTGACCCATCCGTGTACCATTGGAGCGATCCTCTTTTAAAGGGAGACACTCCTGTGGACCACATAGCCCGGTCTGGGATGTTCACTTTGAAGGATTGATCAAAGTTGTAGGCCGTTCGCTCTAGATGGGCGAGGCTTAAGATTTCTAGGTGGCCAGTAAGGTCCCCTGATTTGAATTTGTTTGTCCTGCCGAGTGTCAGCGCATGTGACATCGCCTCCTTTTGCACTTGTAGGTGTAGGGGCGTTAGTCCTAGCATAGCTTCCATTGCTGCGGTTGGACAGGTACTCATTGCACCTGTAATACTCAGGCAGGCGAGACGTTGTATCTTCTCTAGCTGTGACTGAGTAGTGACTTGTTTAGTTTTTGGCCACCATACAAGCGATGCGTAGGTGACCATGGGTCTTATAATAGTCACGTATGACCAGTTGATCAGTTGTGGCTTTAGACCCCAGTTTCTTCCAAGAAGCCTGCGGCATGTAATGGTTGCTACCACCGCCTTCTTCTGAAGTTTTTTAATATGTGAGTTCCACGTTAACCTTTGGTCTAGTGTAACTCCAAGGTATTTGACTTCATTGCTGAAGTTGATGGTCGTTCCTTCTAGCGTGGAAGCTTTTAGGTTTAGCTTCCTTCATCTAGTAAAGGGGACTATAACCGTCTTCTTCGGATTTATGCTTAGGCTTTGGTCTCGACACCAGCTCTGGATGGCGCTACCGATTCGGCGCCGCCAATTCGGCGCCAGGACGTTTCAGCGCCAGGACATTTCAGCGCGAGATCGTTTCGGTGCGAGGCCGTTTCGTCGCGAGAACATTTAGGCGCGAATAAGTTTAACGCAATTTTGAAAATGGAATCAAGTAGAAGACGGTAGGGCAAATGTAACACGTTTTCCCGATGTTTCTAGCTTCAAAATGGCGGCTGCTACAATTTTTTGAAGATAAAACAATTTTTGAAAATTGAAAATGTGAAACTAAAAATATTTCTAAGATCTTTGAAAACTTGATAATATGATGTTCAAAAACTGACCGCACAATTGTTTTTAAATTTTGTAGGCTAGTTTCTCTGTGGCGGCTTCTATGAATTTTTGAAAGTAGAAAATTCATTATTTTTTCTTTAATAAACGGGAGACAATAAAATGTTTCTGTAAGCTAAATTGGTCATGAGAAATAATGTAATAATAACGTTTTTACACAAAAACAAAGTACCTATTGTTAATTTTTCCTTAAAAAAATTTAAAAATCGGTTAGCCACAGTACGACGTGCAGCTCACCATCCCCTATACATAATGTCTCCGATACGCCATTCGTGTAGGGCTAAATATGTATAGTCACAGTCGGCGGCGCACATACGATACAAAAATACTTTGAAAAATTTGGGCAGAATAATTTCTAAAGTATAGGAAAGTGAAAGTAAAGCGTTACGCGTATTTTAAAATTAAAAAAATCTATTGGTTTTGTTGCTTCACTTAACCTTATCTATATATTAAATACGGATCTCTTCACCTTTAGTGGTAATAGACCCTAGCTACTAGAACCCACATATTTACGCGTCTATTACGTAAGGCGCATATTTGTTTGTACAGCGGACCGCTACAGTGTTCGATACAGATAAGAACATTATGTTTTATACTGTTTGCTTCTGTTATTGGAATATAATTTGCTGAGAGCTGGCATTACGCAAACAAAATTCCAAGAGGCAAGATTGCATTAGGGCCGCAAAGCTGCAAATATCGACGGGTAGGTCTTCATTACTTCGCTTAGTTTTTTTTTCAATTGATTACTTTGGCTTATTTCCATTGCATTTGATTTCATGATAAAAAAAGAATTTAGAACTTGAGCTCTTTTAATTTCGGGCCCCAATACAACTGCATTACCAATTTATGTTAACTTTTATTGAGTAATGCTTTGTAGAACGCTAATATTTAATAATAGTGATACAATTTCTATCTTCATAATTATGAACTGACCGACTTTGTTTATTTAATTTTTGTTTGATTATGATGTCATAAATCAAGGTGTCATATAAACATACACGGGAACATAACAATAATAAATCGCTGACAAGTTTAACTAATATTAAACAACCCAGAGGCGTACCCAAACATCGTTTTGGTTAATAAAACACATTATACAAAGTTGAAATTGTTTTAAGACAATAAAAAACATAGAAGTGTAACATCGTTTAATAACAAAAAAACATTTATAGCGGTCAAATTTAGGTTCATAGTAAGGTTTCTTGGGGTTTTGTTCATTTTATCTAAAATAGACGCAACTGTTGGAGTCATGACTTTGTATAAATGCTTTCGTTCTCTGCAGCAGATACGGATAGTATCGCTAATATATGCACTATCATTGTGATATTACGTAGCAATGATGTATATGATTAATTTTGAGGAGAGGTGGGTAGCCGCTTAAAACTTGCGTGCGCCACTGAAACAACCAACCCATTGCATTACGTATAATAGACTCTTGCATAAGTAGTTCAATACTTTTTACAATTAAATATATTTTGCTCTTTTTTTACAATTATATCCATTATCCTCGTATCTTCTTATACAGGATAGAGATAAAAGAATAAAAACGGTGCAATATCTGCGCGCTAGGAAACAAACAAATTTACGGACAGCATGTTTGAGATTATAAAATACTGCAAAATGCTTTAAGAACATATCTAACATCACGACCCAAGGTATTTATTGTTTTTTTTAAGAAGTATACAAAAAAACTGTATGTCGTAATCCACCGGTTCCGCTAGTATATAATTATTATATTGATTTTGCTTCTAACAAAAATAATATTTATTATCAAAATTCGCAACATAAATGTTGATTAATTAGGATTCCATAGCACAGTAAAATATTATCAATTTAAACAGCCATTAATTCTCCTGTTACAAGTTTCGGTGTTCAAATTTGCCCAATAATATAATCTCGGAATTGCTAACATTATTATGAAATTTACATCTCACGGAAAGTCAGCGGCTGTTCCCGCAAAGCTAAATCTAAAATATCAGTTAATCCCGATTCCCGGAAACAAAAACAAACCTGAAGTTATCACAACTTCGCTCAGCGCTAATTGCGTTCAATAACAAAACGAGTAAAATCAAAAAAGGCGCAAACACTTTGTTTTTGCAGGTGATCCTGCATTTTCAGTTTCATTAGCGTTGGTTCGAACAATCGTAAATATTCATCGCAACGCGAGTTTTGTGCACATGCGGCAGGGATCCATGTGTTATCATTAGCAGGTGTCAACCCCCGCATCCGGCAATGGCAATCATTTCCCTGATGTACGACCGACTGAACCATTCGCTCTGTTATTGATGGCTCTAATCAGGACATATTGTGAAAGAATATCGGAGGTTTGACATAACGAAAGAGATTTTTTTTTGTTTTTTAAACATAACACGAATGTATAGTTTATTCTAATCATTAGGTTTTATGGATTTTGTAGTAGAATTCAATTTAGATAACTCTGTCATATATATCACTGATCTAGTTTGATACAAATGTTGATGTTTATGTAAATGAATATCTAGGATTCGTTGTGTAATTTAAGCTTTTACCGCGTATCAACTCAATTCAACTCAACTGACATTTTTTGTATATTTAAAGTTTCTTTAATTTTATGCGAAAACAATTACAATTATTACCCACACATTTGACACACAGCTACTGTTGACTGTTGAATCCCTTGACTGTTCGTCCTGTTATAATATAAATTAGAGTGGAACAAAAGGGTAATTTAATTTATCCCATTATTGCGTCAAGTTCCGTTCATAATGCATTATACTAATTAATGGATCCGCTAATTGAAAGCAGGTGTACCGGACGAAAGCTGAGCTTGCCTTTCGTCGGAAAAGCATGGCAAACAAACGGTACGAAATGCATTGCAAAATTCAGTAAACCCATTTAAAATTTTCACTTGTTTACAGCGAAAATTAGTTATAAGCTTTGAAATTCTAATTACCTTTGGTCATAAATTAAATTTGATGATTAACTTAATGTTAATAATTGCTGGTACTATGTATTTAAAATTGCTGCCGTCGTGTTTTGGTCCAAAAGCTAGTAATTTATTTAAATTCCGGAGAGTTTGTTTGGAATTTAATAAATCTACCTTTTTTTTTCAATATATCATCAGGCCTTTTGAATTTAATTTTTAATTTTACAAAAATTGCAAAAATGTCATTACCTCCAGGGTTATTTATGCGTATGTACCTACGTCCCGAATATTAAGTTATGCTGAATTCCTTTGATAGTTAGTTTTTTGAGGGGTAACATCAAAAAGCTCTTTGTTAATTGAGTTCATTATGCATTTCGGCATTTTTAAATTAATCAAAAGGGCTTAATAATCAGGTCTGCTCTGGCTGACTATTAACGTAAATTGAAAAGTTTTACAGTGCATATTAATCCGGGAGCCAAATTACTTCCCCGTCATTAGAGCACCAAGTATCAGCCTTTCAGCTCGAGTCTTCGTTAATTGTAATTACTTTATCTAGACGGGCTTGCTCGGTCAATTCTCCAAGTTCTTAGTTATCGAGCTGCAAGATAGTGACATTGAAAAGTTTTTGCATTTGCAAAATGAATGCGCCGGATTTGGACAGTTTAATTTAATTGCCCCGGAAATACTGTAGTTGCTTTTTTTTATCTTGTCAGGGTAATCTTTGTTCTAGTGAATAATTAAAAGCTCTTTAGAGATAAAAGAGGAGGAAACGTTTCCTTTATTGTTATCTATTTTATTTATTAGGGCGAAGTGTTATTTAACGTTTTAGTTTTCTGATAAACAAGATATTTAGTGCGAGTTACGTCAATGGTAGGACCCAGACTATTTACCTAGTGAGTTTGCGTAACGCTCATTGTTTTTAAGAGGCACGCTAACACCTTAAGTTACACCAAAAAATACTAGCAGCATTAAAAGCAAATACATAAAAGGTATGGAATCGATAAAACATTATATTCCTACAAAATAAAGCAGAAATCGTTAATTGACTCTTTAAAGGCATAAGCATCGGCTCCTATGGGTATGGGGGGGGAGGAGATTTTATCATTTGGCTTAAGCCTTAAGCTTAGAAGATTAGGGCTCAAACAAGCCGATAGGCGTAGTAGCATTTGGTTTTCCAAACTGCGTGCCTAGTACATTCCACAGACTGGAGGTAGGGGTAAGTAGGTGCTGGTTGTTAATGGACACAGATTCAAGATTATATTTAAAATATCGTTTGTGTTACAACTTGTGTATGACCAATAGTGTGTAAAGTTGTGCTACGAGGTGCAAAAAATATTTTTATTTTTAACTTTACTTTAACTAACTTTAACATTGGGTACTTTTCCCTTCATCACTCCATTGAGGTGTGCAAAAGAGTTTTACCTAAATCGCTTTAGTACAATAACTTTTCCGAACATTACAAAATTCATTTAAATTTCGCTTGGGATAAAAGAGCAATACAAAAATCACAAAATTTCATTGATGTACGAGGATGGGTTGAAAAAATCGTAAGATGACAGATAGATGGCGCTATTTCAGGCAGTTTTATTGGCGCGTCGGCAAGTTCACTCCTTCAGACCGGCAACGGTCAAATGTCAGATCGTTGCGTTCATTAGCTTAGTTTCGACAGTTGTTTAATTAAGAGCGTGTCAGAGTATTTGACAACATAGATAGTGTTGAAATTCGTGCTGTCATTAAGTACCTACTTCTTTTTGAAAAGCTTATCAGCAACCGACATTCAGAATGAGATGAAGGGTGGTCTGAAGGGCTCGGCTCTTTCATTTTTCACTGTTGATAAATGGGTTCGTACAAGTGTTTAAGATGCGTAGTGGAAGCCCAAAATCTGCCATGACACAATTTGTTGAAAAAGTGCTCGCTATGGTGGTAAAAGACCGTCGCATCGATTTAAGACGTCTGAGATAGCGGAGGCTGTAAACATCTCTAAAGAACGCGCAACATACATTTTAAATGAAGATTTGGCCATGAAGAAGCTGTCCGCGGGATGCCGCGACTGCTCAGTGTTGATCAAAAATTGGTGCGGATGCAAATTTGTCATGAGTGCTTGGAGCGTTTTTGAAACAACAAAGTGGATTTTATTCGCCGATTTATCACCACAGATCAAACTTGGGTCCATTATTATACGCCGGAAACAAAAGAACAATCTAAACAGTGTCGGCACTGTGGTTTGTAACCTCCAAAGAGGGCTATTGCATCTGCAGGAAAAGTAATGGCTTCCATTTTTTGGGATGCAAAAGGTATTCTTCTGATTGATTACCTTCCAAAAAACCAAATCATCACAGGCGTATACTACGCGAGTCTTTTGGACAAATTAAAGTTAAAAGTTAATAAATTCACGAATTAACTTCGATTTGCTGCCACACCCGCCTTATTCGCCAGGCTTAGCACCGTTGGACTACCACCTGTTTCCACGTCTGAAACAATACCTAGCAGGCCAGAAATTTTCAACAGACGACGATGTTAAAGCTACTGGGGATGCCTATTTTGAAAAACTTGACAGTTCTGGATTCTATCAATGCATAGAGGCTTTGGATCATCGCTAGTCTCAGGGGATTATGTTAAAAACTAAACGTAATTTCAAACCGCAAAGGTCTGTTTTTCATTTTCATTCCACGGACTTTTCAGCCTATCCTCGTCATAGATAGTAAACGGCCTTCTCCAATTTATCAGTTACATAATTCACTTCCTGTATATTCCTCTTAAAATCCTTTGGTTTTCTTCAATGGTTTCTCTAATAGTTTTTTCGTTGTCTAATCTTACTCGCCTTTTGATGTCCCTGTTAATTTATTTAATCTCTTATGCTGACATAGTTAGTTTTTCTTTATTCCTTCTGTCTATTAGTTTTCTTGTTTCTTCTTTAAGGTTAGTTTGTCCTTCGGTTGAACTTGCCTTTTTAAGTACGCTGTTTGCAACTCCTTTATGTTATGGATGATGCAATTGTGCCCTTTATATACCCAGTGCCTGCACCTTTCTCGCCAGTTGTGTTCCAGATTTCAAAGTGGCCACAGCCCTGAAGATATCCTGTGCAAGCGAGGACGAAACGTCGGAAGTTCATGCACCGATGGCGCGGCTCCAATCCGAAGCCTAGATGTTATTAACAACGGTTGCGGAAGCCTGCAACTTAGATTATATTCTTGTATTTCTATAAAACTTTGTCCCCCCCCCCGTTGAAAATAGAGCCGACGCTCATGTTCAAAGGGTTGCATTTATTTTTAATTTTCCATTTTATTCGTTGTTTCGTTAAAAGTTATAAGTTGGCAGTTGCCAAACTTCTTCCATATAACAGTTTGGAAACTACTGAAATTCACTAACCCTGTCTAATATTTCACACAACGTAAATTACAAAACGCCCTTATTCAAACATTAAACGAATCAAATAATTAGATTTGCAAGAAAATTAATTAAGCGCAGGACAGAATTGTAACCAGATGAAACGTGTGCTCTTACAGTATTGCGAATCCATTGGGAGGAATAATTAAACTAGCGGTTTTGTAGCAGACGCCCACCTTTATCTAATGCAGACTGAATCCCATTGTTTCCAAGACCTCCAAACCCATAATTCTTATGGTTTGACACTTGCGACACCAAAACCAAGAGTTATGAACCGAATGCTTCCTTGAAACATCGTCCCACCATTAGTGACAAATGATTATTTTTATACTGAGACGGCGTCGCGATCAATATCCACATTATACATATAAAAACAGCATTTTTGTTTATAACTGCTTGAATAAACCATAAATAAAAGATAGAAGAAATTGGAACTATTAAGTTTTTTAATGGGCCAAGCTTTTATAGCTAATTATCACTACGTGAACACAAACCAAAGTTAAAAACAAGACATTTGTTATTTATTTTTAGAGACAAATTTTAGTTAGCTATTAACACGCGCATATTCGAAATCTCCACAAAAGAGTTCATCTACAGTAAATGCGTCAACGCCAAATAAAAGGTGTCTGTTAGCATTGCTCGTATTTCTAGACAAATGTACCCCATTTCACGTTTAATAGTAGCGCGCTCGGTTCTTATTTTCCTTAAATTTTTTGTCCTCTTATGCCTTCATATTTGTCGAAATATCTTGTTTCAGTACTTCGTCAGACAACAGCATCATTGTATTAACAAACCGAGAGGCCCTCCTAATATGTAAACGACACCACCGCCTCAATATGGCGCTATATTTCAAAATAAGGGAGCGACTTTATTTGTTTAGGATATTTGTATAAGTTTGGAAGTGTAAATCGAGCTCCCGAGAAAAAGTGTGGGGTTAACAAGCTTGTCGAGGTCATATTATTTCTTGAAAATGAAATTTGAGTCGGAATATCGAAGCAGACTTTTTAAAAGCTTTATTTATAGTAGGTATTCATAAAACACATCGGAGCACCACTTAAAAAAACAATTGGCGAACAAGCACAGTAGTGATTCAATTCCATATTTTGGCAATAAATCAGAAAAATTGCCAAATATATAAACAAAACAAATAAATGCGAAATAAGTTTTAAAACAACAAAAAACATTTTAAACACTTTGTTTAATGCTAAAGAAAAAACAGACAATTTACTAAAATCAGGCATCTACAAATTAAATTGCTCGCGCTGTAATTCGGTTTATATAGGACAAACAATTAGAAATTTTGATATTAGTTACAAGGAACACGTAAGTTGTTACAAGTATAAACACCCTTATAAATTCAATTACGCCAAACACTTATTAGAACACAATCATTCAATGACATCTAATAATACTATAGAATTTCTACACTTTTGTGACGATAAACGTAAGTTGGATATACTAGAAGCATTTGAAATTCATAATCATTTAAAATCTTTACTTTTAATGAATGAACAAATTGATCTCTTAAATTCGCCGTTATTAGACGTTTTGGAATGAGGATTTAAGTCTTCTGGACGCAGATATAGAAAACCAAGATCAAGTTATGAAGATTTATTGTTCCTGTAGCAGCACCAACGGTTTACTTTTAATCTTGATTTGATAATGACGTGTAAACACGTTGAAATACGTATAAAGCTAAATTAAAAAACCTGTTTGAATTGTGTTATTTACAATAAGTTAAAATGAACTTCACCGAGGTAAAGCTCGAACCTATAAATACAGTAGTGAAATTTGCCCTAAATTAAGGGTGGTGTGTGTTTGTTGTTGCACTTTTCCAGCAATAGATTTTCAAATTTTTCTTTAGAGTTATGTGTACCACTATCCAACTTAAGTTCTGGGAGACTGTAGGAAATACGTGTTTTAATAAGTTTAAATATTTAAGATAATACATTTATTATAGCCCGGAGGAGTGGTGGCTTGTGAACATTTGCTACAGGAGGTGATACAAAATTAATTTTAAAATTAAAACCTTACATTTTAGTCCATACGTTTGCTTCACAAAATTTTCAATATTTTAAACGTTTAACCCAGGTTGCTGAGCAGGAAATGAGGCACACCATAATCCATTATTAGACAAATAAAACAAAACAAAACACTTCTCATTTAAACAGCCGAATGCAGTCCACAGATTATACAGATTTTGCATTTCTTTTTGGCACATCTACACTGTGTCCATAAAGTACCCCCCCCCCCCCCCGCCCCAAACTAACTATTGAACGACGATATTTTTCTACAAAATTTGGTGTGCTGTAATGGGAAATTAAATACTATTTTTCAGACCATATTAAAATTCTGTATCATCCAAAATGATGTCTGGGCGCCATTTTGAAATTTGTTTTTAAATGGAAAGGGGAGTCGAGTGACACCTCATTGGAAAGGTCTTTTAGTTCTGCGTCTGATCCTAAAGTTTCAAAGAAAAATATTCGGCCATAACAAAATGCCAATGTTTGAAGTTAAAGAAGTCTATTTAAAAAAACTAAGAATTAAAGCTTAAATTAATTAAATTAAGTGTTCGAAATGTTTACTATTCACTTCTTGGCACATAAAAAGTCGGTTGTGAAATGCCTGCCTTACATTTTCATAAGTTTCTGGAGTGATCATTCTGCAAATTTCTGTAATGCGGTGCTCCAGTTCTTCAATTGTTTCTGGACGGGTTCTGTACACTTTCGATTTCAGATATTCCCATAAAAAAAATCTAAGAAAGTTAAATCTGGGGAGTGAGCCGGCTATTCTACAGGCCCCCGCCTAACAATCGATCTGCCAAAAAAATGTCCGTTCAGAAAGTCAGAAACAGGCCTATAATAATGAGGCCGTCTTGTTGGAACATAACGTTTTCAATATTATTTCAAGCCAGCTGAGATATTTTAAGGAAAATTTAGTCCTGCAAATGAAAAAGTGGACTACTGGATAAGAAAATCAAAACAATTTTGAACTGAGTGAGTCCATTGGTTTACAATCCGCCATTTTGTTTAACTCAATATTTTTCTTTGATATTCTAGGATCAAACGCAGAACTAAAAGACCTTTCAAATGAGGTGTCACCCGACCCTCGATAAAAAAAAATCAAAACAATTTTGAGAGAGTCCATTCGTTTAAAATCCGCCATTTAGTTATGGCTGAATATTTTTTTTGAAACTCTAGGATCAGACGCAGAATTAAAAAACCTTTCAAATGAGGTGTCACTCGACCCCCCTCTCTATTTAAAAAAAAATCAAAATGGCGCCCAGTCGCCATTTTGAATGATACAAAATTTTAATATGGTCTGAATAATAGTATTTAATTTCCCATTACAGCACATCAAATTTTGTAGAAAAATATCAAGTCGTTCAAAAGTTAGTTGGGGGGGTGGCGGGGGTTACTTTATGGACACAGTGTATACAGCCCGAGTCAGAAGATACAGGTTTTAATCTATTTCTGCTATTTGAGACGATAAGTCACAAAATTATTCATAAAAGTTATGCGAACCGACACGTACCATAAACTGACATATGAAAATATCATACAGGGTGTCCCGATAATATATTATTTTTTCTTAATGGAATGTCCCATATTTTTTTACCCTAATGGTAAATTAATTCCCAACAAAAAATCTAAATAATTTTTTTATGTAAATGCCATAGTTTTCGAGGAACAAAACAATTTTATAGGAACCGTGGCGCTAGGAAAAACAAATGACGCTGACAAGTGTGTTGGTGTTATTACATAAATGTGATATTTTATTTTTAGTGTAGCATTTGAATTACCTAACTACTTTTATTAATATTTCACAAAACACAAACACAATGTACGAACGAATAAAGTAAAAATATAACATGTATGTAATAAAACGGAATAACACTGTCGACGTTATTTGTTTTTCATGGCGCGCCACGATTCCCTTATTTGTGTGCGAACCGTAAGCGCGCTTTATGACAATATCTATGAAATTATTTTTTGTCTCGAAAACTAGGGCATTTACAAAAAAAATGTTTTTTTTGTTGGGAATCAATTGGGATATAAAGCATTCTATTTCAGACAAGTATTACTTTTTGAACATTTTTTTATAGAACACCCTGTATAAAACTTTTATATATCAGTCCATAGTACGTACCGGTTTGCACAACTTTTAGTATTAATTTTTTACGCATCTTCTCAAATAGCAGAAATATATAAAAACCTGTATCTTTTGACTCAGGCTGTATATTAAATCGGGAGAACTTCCCTCTGTCTCAGATTTTAATGGTGAGAGACCCCCGCCATCAAAACTTACATTTTTAAGCGCTGATTACAGAAAGCATAAATTCGCTTGCGCAATAGCCCGCTTCGTTATACCGTAAAAACAGGATAATGTGCAGTATTCGGTTGCGATACTATAATATAATCTGCTGATACCTCACTGCGCAAAAAGGCGCGGAGAACAATGCAGCGCTTCTTGACGAAGAAGCAGCACGTAATTTGAACAGCTTGCGAAGAGTTGGTGTTACAGATACGGAGCAGCGCACGGTGAGTTTAATATAATAATCATATTTCACTTAGAACGTCAACCTTTAATATCGAATATTTATTGCATTTACAATACTTCTTAAAACGAAAGAACGCTAAATCTTCTCAAGGTTTCAGGCTGTCGCAGTCCGCGGTATCACGTCGGCGGCGGTGGCAGCCGTTTTGCTTAGTTTTGCTTATGCGGGTCATTTAAGGCTTACGGTGAAAACATCCTTTAAAAAAGTCTGATAAATATTGCTCTAGTTAAAACATTCCCCGGACCAAACCAACAAAAAAATTCCCTAAACAAAGAAAGGCACGTGTGTTCTCTTACTCCATAATTAAGAAAGAACTATTGCTGATGAAGATACTGTTTTTTATTCTAGCTGATCGATTTATATGAATAAGGGGAATTAAATTTGGGAAATATACGCATAATTATGTCTAACAAGATTTCTCTAGCGTATTTATTAGTTCCTAATACAGTTTGAAAATCGCCGTTAACTGACCAGTAAAACCATTCTATTTAAATTTTTCATCATTTTGTTATTTTAAAAACCAAATTAAAAAAATCATAGCCTATTTCTACTTTCAGCATTGGGAAGTATTGATTTCATGAAAATTTTAAATACCAAGATTTTGACGGAAATGCATGTCTTTGGACCCCCAACAACCTAAAAGAGTGGGTTTTAAAAAATTTCTGTTTGCGGGTAGGTGGGTATGTATGTATGCATACGATTATTAAATACATTGAAGGATTTCTCTACACCTTCTGTTAATTTGGTACAATTTTTTTTTAGAAAATAACGCAAAACTGCCAGTTTATATTTTTCCTCCTGTGTACTGAAATTTTAATTCCGTATCCTTATCACGCTCGCTACGCACGGATTGAACAATAATGATGGGCTTCGCGTGAGCTAGAGCGAGAAGTAACTATACGTTAGACTAGATACGAAGCAAGACAGCCTAACCGGTCTCAGCGTGACATCGCTTCGCGTCTGGAACGTGATTTTAGTTTTTCCTCTGTAATATTTTTATTATTGCAAAAATTTTTTAATTTTGCTTTTACTAGAAGAACCATCGACGTTTTGCGCATAAAGGTTACTCTGTCAATTTGTTTTAAATACCTTATTAATTTAGCACAAAGCGCGAGTTGAAAATAAACAGCGGTGCACATTAAAAGCAATTTTTTGGCTACGCCTTCCTAAAGTTTTATGTCGCCGTAAAGGTTTTATTTTTTATTTATTCGGATTTATTATGACTATGAGTAATAAAAGAATTTAAAACTTTTACGCATTCTAACAAGTCCGTGTTTAACAAAAAAATGTTTATTTTTCTAGAATAAAATGTTTTAAAGGTCAAAAAAAGGTGAAAAATTCTATTGTTATTCGTCGGGGTGGTGCATTTACTCCCCGCCCCCTTTCCCCAGATTCACCACTGAGGACGATAGTGGATCCATATTTTTTATTTAAAGGTTCGTGAGTAAATTGCTGTTTACGAACTCTTCACAAAACAACAACACAAAGGGAACTGTAGCCCAGGAATTTTTGAGAAAAATGTGGACAAACTGTGCGAAAAATAGGGTAAAGCTAAAAATTGGTGTCGAGATAGTATCTATTCCTCCAAACTAAAAGTGCCTAAGAATCTCATGTCTGCGTCATCAATTTCTTCGAGGCCAAAGAGGCGTAAAAGAACAGTCATTGAATGATTTTGCAGCACTTGCTAATGCTTGTTTCCTTGTTCAACCCTACTACATGAGGTGATAACGAAACTATAGGTACCTACACTATCAATTTTCTTGGGCTTGTTTAAAATTTTCTGTTCAGCCACTTCCGGTGTAACCGGAAGTGACGTCAACTTTTTTGTTTTAATAACATTTTATATTTTCATGATATATTCACTAGTTTTGGCAGAGGCAGACTGGTAATTGGTAACTGGTAAACTAAGCCATAACAAAAAAAGACGAATACAGGTCTGGAAAACTAGGAAATTAACACTTTTACCAGGTTAATTTAAATGTGGGATCTCGACGCCGTGGCGCATATTGGCAGCCGGCGCCGTTGTTTATTGCACACCTTGTATTTATATAGTTACGCCACTAAGTTTTACGTTAGGATTCGTTGATTTGGATGTACGTAGTATTGTATAGATTCTCTCTTCAAGAGGTGCGGCCGCACAGAGCTACAAAAGATTGAGGATCAAAAGTCGTCCCAGTTGTACTAATTTTATTGAATATTTAAATAAATTTGTAGGGGAAGCGCATACAAAATTTCAGTCGAGGCGCTGTTATATCTAAAGCCGACCCTGCACGTGTGATTGGAAACTTTAACATTGCACCACAACAAATTAAGGAACCAATAGTTCGTTTTGTTTTACTCATCCATTCACGTTTTACATTTACGTACTAAATTGTTCTAAAACAAAATTTATGCTAATTTTCACAGTCTCTCTTTAAATCCCAAAAAGGCATTGTAAGGTTTGATTGGAAATTTGTAAAATAATTTATTGGTAATCATTAAAATTCTTGTTGAACGCTTATCTATAATTCAAATTAATCATGGCCCGTCAAAACCAATTTACATCAACTCCATCGAGTGGACCGCACTGGAATTGAATTTAACATTTCCATACGATTTAAAGACGATTGATGCACACCGCTGGTCATGTAAAATAAACAGATCCTTCGATATCTCTTTGTTTGTGTACAACTATCTCGTTGCCTCCGGCTAAAACAATATTTAGATTACAGATAGAGAAGCTACAAGCACAACTTGTAGCCTGTAAGATCCACAAGCTCGGTGGGGCAGACGTTATTTTGCTTTATAATTTTGTCGAGGCGATGGCGAGACTTTCTGAATATGTAATTGGTTAGTGTAACTTTGGAGAGGGTTGTTTTGGCTACGCATTGAAACTGCAAAGACAAACAAGCAAAGGTCAAGTCGGAATAATAACATTTAGGTAATTTGGGTTTACAGCTAAATGTTTTCATGGACTCGTTGACAATGAACATAAATTTAAAGGAAAGACAAAATAATACATATTTCACTTACATATATTTGCATTTGTGGTTAGCTAAAACTTAAACCCATTTGACTTTTGACTTTTGTGAGAATGCAAGTTCAAAAGTCTTGGGACTCTTTAACAGAGGTTATACGTATAATTATATAATTAAAGTAAAGTTAATTATTTGATTATAGGTAGATAAAATACTTAATTACTTCAACAATATTTATTTATTTTAACCTTATACGTATTTCGGCATGTTTACATGCCATTGTCAAAGGTTATATGAAAAAGTAAACAGTTAGTGTTGTTATAGCAATAGAACTTTGTGACTTATCTTGGTAATCGTCTGCAGATTACTTGATTTCTCATTCCCAAACGTCCAATAGAGAAGAATTTAAGAGATCAATTTGCTCATTTATTAACGGTACAGTATTTAAATGTTTGTGAATTGGAAATGCTTCTAGTATATCTAATTTACGTTTATCATCATAAATAAAGGTAATTAATAATCTGAACAAAAATAGTATTAGCATTTTGTTGTTATTGAAGAGCCAAAATTTTCCTGCATGGAAACACTTCAATTACTTCTTTTATTTTAGGCTTTTAGTCATGTAATTGAATCGGATCAAGTTTTTATATTTTTTTTAATTAAGAGGGTTATTTAATTACTATGACAGTAAAATATTAAAGGCTTTATAGGTACCATGAATAAAATACTTTATTACCTCAACAATATTTATTTATTTCAATCCTATACGTATTTCGGCAAGTTTACATATATTAAAAGAAAACAGTGTTGCTATAGGACCAACAGAACTTGGTGACTTAAATATACAGGGCTTTACCTACGTAATTTATAATCCATTGCTTACATCTTTGTTCATCTTTAACTGAAAAAAGGGTATACGCTAATAATAGCGCCGTCAAATATAGCGCCATTACAAAAGAATAGCGCCCAGTAGAAATAGCGCCCGGTTAAACTGTCGCAGGTCGAATTACCGTCGCCGCGCCGTCAAGAAATTCGCCGGCGAAAATGTTGCCGGAAAAAATAACACCGGTCAAAAATAACACCGACAAAAATAGCGCCTCAAAATTGACGCCTTAAAAATTATCGTCGTACAAATACTTTAGCATTTATTTTAATATAAGTTTGGTTTAAGATTTACACCTATGAAGCAGATCTAATCCTGAAGCCAAGTTGCCATTGATACCATTTAATAAATGGAGGACGATAACACATCTGTTTAAGCCTAAGCCATACTGTTCTATCTAAATGTATAAGCAATTTCAAACAAAAATTTTAAAAATTACAGTAATTTTATTACAGCAGAAAAGCTTTTTTCCGCGTGTACACGGCAGGTGTGGCATAACTTTGATAAGTAGAAACATATGCTCGTTGCATTTATCGTAGATAGCTATTTTTGCCGGCGGTATTATTGCCTGGCGCCAGCGGCGTAACTACCATGGGGCAGAGGGGGCAACGCCCGAGGCCTTAAGGGGCCCTGCCACGAGCCACGAGTTTTATTTTTAGTTTTTCAATAAAAATTTTTGATTTACGACAGTCTTTATTTTTATATTCAACAAAAAACATTTGAAATTCCACGTAAGTAAGTATGTACCTATACAATGAAACATATTGAAATGAGATTATATTTAGTAATAACACAACACCCACACTTTTGGTAACGACCCAGACACATTAACTTCAGACAATTTAAGATATGCTTATCTTAATTAGACACAGCTTTAATATATTTATTTTCATTTACTAATCTGCAAATAATTTTTTCTATTGACGAAATTGTTCTTATTATCAGTTACTTTATTATTGAAGTTTTTTTGAGGATGGGGCCAGGGCCCTTCAGGTATCTTGCCCCCGGGCCCAAAATCTGAAGTTACGCCACTGCCTGGAGCTAATTTTACACGCCGTTATCACTGATGGCGTTATTGTTGGCGGTGTTGTTATTAAGGCGCCATTTTGACCCCCAACCGGAAAAACGCGCATATTTGGTCCTGGAGTTGTTATTTGGCGTTTGCCGCAACTTCCATAGATCAAAACTTATTTCCCGCTTTCAGGGCCTTATTGATAAGAAAAGCAACAACTAAAGAATATTTAGAAATTGGGCCGAGCGAAATCAAAAATGCACCACAAATTTTTCTTTACATGCCATGTTATCAAGAATCTAGGAAAACAAAATTCTGGAAAAAAAACGAAAAAATCCTAAAAAAGCTGGCCGAAAAGAACGCCATGGAAAAAAAACGGCGGAAAAAGCCGAGGAAAAGAACTGGTGGAAAAAGCCGAAAAAAAAAACAAGAACCAAGGAAAAAACCTAAGAAAAAATCCGCGAAAGCAAAATCCTGGAAAAGAAGCTGAAACAAATTCCGAAAAAAAATTTAGAAAAGTAATAGCCGGAAAAAAGCCGACGGAAAAAAAGGTAGCGGAAAAATCCAAAGAAAAAAAAAGATTAAAAGAAACCGAGGAAAAATCCTAGGAAAACTTCCAAGCGAAATAGTAGAGGAAAAAGAAAAAGTCTCTAATTGGTAGTACTTTTAATTAAATATGAATAAACAGGCACACTTTTAAATATCATTTTAGTATTATTATTTTTTTACCCAATCAAAAAATTTTGTCATTAAATCGCCTATTCCAGAAATGCAAAAATTACTGCAACTGTAAATAATTAATTTTAATTAAAAAATTCATACAAAATGATATAAATGAAAAAAAAACAAAAAATCAATTTAATTTTAAATATTCGATTTAATTTTTTTAATTAATCGGTTTGTTTTCCATATCCTAGTTACATCTACATAGGCTCTATAAATACAAATCTGTGGACATTTTGATTGGCTTTTTTAATATTCATCTTTTTCTTACATTTTTTCTACGGCTTTTTTCCTCGGCTTCCTTTTGCGTCGGTTTTTTCCGTGGGCTTTTAACTCCAACTTCCTCTCCGCGGCCTTTTTACCTCGAATTTTTTCCCGCTTACCGTTATAAGAACAAATGATGGAAATTCACGAATCCAAGATCCATAGAACTCAACTTTGCTGTGGCAGAGTCGTTAAACTTTCTATAGATTAGAAGTTGAAACATTAAGCAGATTACAATATTGACTTTGCTATTCTATTATCTATTTGTTAGTTTCAAAAGTTAATGACCATAATAAAGAACAATCATTTAATGACATCTAATAATAAATACATAATAAGAGAACAGCAGGCACCCATTGGCAGCAAACAGCTCAAGACAGAAATGCATGGCATAGATTACAACAGGCTTATGACGTTTAGTGGACAGCAAATAGTTGAGGAAGTAGGAAAACAATAATCACGCTATAAAATATTTATACTTTTGTGATGATAAACTGCACCTTTAATGAATGAGCAAATTAATCTCTTAAATTCAGCTCTATTGGACATTTTGGAGTAAGAAATTAACTTATCTGCAGACATAGATTACCAAGACTAAGTCACCAAGTTCTCTTGTTGTTATAACTGTTTATTTTTAATATAAATTTTCACAATAGCATGTAAACATGTCGAAATACGTGTAAGATTAAAATGAATATATATTGTTGAAGTAATAAAGTATTTCATTCATATTAAATATGACCTTCAACGAAGTAAAGCTGGAACTTATAATAAAATTATAGGTACCAGATCAACAAACTCTATGTATACTCTGTGCGATGGACAGTAATTTATTGATATACTAGCTGCAATAAATGACTTACGTAAAGGTATAAAAGCTATAATTCAATAATGTCCTCTATTATTCTCATGTTCACTGATCGATATCAGCTGGTGCAATATGCTGGTCATAGTTTCAGGTTAATATCCGGGTATTATCGTTCTATTGAGTGCAATTCCAGTTTCTAAAGCTACACGTTGACAGGATAAAATATAAGTTGCTGGGTAATCAAATGCAACTGGCATACTCCCAATATTTATACAAGTTCTACTTAGCAAACATGCACAGCCCAAGCCCGTAACGTATTTTGTTAATTTGTCACTATAATAGTTTCCTTAGCCGTCTCTAAATACTCTCTAACTTAATTTAGGTGTATATTGCATTGTAATTAAACGCAAATATCGCTTAATTGTTATAGGAATATAAAAAATTTATTATATAAAATAGATCGTCTTAAAAATCGATGTATGAGCACATATCACGCTTAATTATTCAAACTTTTCACTTAATTAAAATTTTCTTCAACGAATTCTTTCATAAATCATTACACAGTAAAGCAGGATTGCGTTATAAATTTCCTTGACATTCCTCATTAACTTATTAATAGAGTGCGTTAAAAATTAAATTTTAGTTGTCATCATAAATATTAATTTTATGCTTTTTACTTTCCTCATCGGTAAACGGGGAATAAATAAGAGGAAGGTATTGTAATCGTCAAGAAATTCAACATCGAATTTTTGCCGGATAGGCACGTTCTAAGATCTCATGAGAAAACAAATATTTATGACAATATGTGTTGGTGTGGTTGTATACGTTTTACACTACAGGCCCTGCAATGCAGTAAAACTAAATCAGAGTCAATAATTTATAGTTGGTATAGCCAAAACCAATTGATGTTATTAAAAAATGGCAGGAGAAATTTTCATTATTTTATATATATTTTTTTTATTTTTTATGGAGGTATGTATAATTGAAATCTTGGGTCATACAGTAATCAACATTGACAATGTACGCGACCATTACCACTTTTGCACGTTCAGCTTAGAACGGGCATCAATAACAATGAAATATACAACGTACAACGCCTTAACCACTTCATAGTCAAATTCGAGTTGCCTCATTACGAAAGGAAGTACCTCAGTGCCTAAAACGCCAAAAGTACGGTCATACTAGAAAGTTCCGCTGCCATGTTCCAAAATGTGCCGGTAACCATCTGACCAATTTGTGTCAACGCAACGAGAAGAGCAAAGATGTAAAATGTTCGAACTGCGAAGGCAATCACCCGGCCAACTATAGAGAGTGCGTAGTATATAAAGAGCTTCTCGCCATTGAGGGAACGACAATTAAGTACCACAAGCACCTGTAAACTTTAGAACATTCTACGCCAAATCGGTCAAACCAAACAGTCAACGCTTTCAAACAGCAACTCACTTGCAACAAGATCAAGCCATTGCAACTCAACAATCACACCCTTGAAAATGTGATGACAAACCTGATGGAGAGGATGGATACCACCTTAAACCTACTCACCACTATGATATCAAAGATAAACTAATGACACCTAAACTCTGATTCACCATCGTCATAATCATAACCAGCGTTTAAGTGTTCCATCTCTAGACATCTGCCTTCCCAAGCTGTCGCCACACTTCGCGGCTTGCTGTTCTCCCCCTCCATTAAATTTATGCTAATTTAATGTCGTCTCTCCATCGGGTTTTGGGTGTACCGCAGTGCCTTCTCTCTATTCTCGGTCTCCATTCGGTCACTTCTTTGGGCCCATCTTTTATCAGATGTTCTTATTATATAGTCTGCATACTGCCACCGAGTCTTGCTATGCGTTCAGCAACGCTGTTATTCTTGTTTTATTCCTTATTCAGTCATTAGACCTTCTGTCTTGTAGTCTTATGCCTAGCATCGATCTCTCCATTCTTCTTCGAGTGGTTTTTACCTTTTTGTGGTCTTTGTTAGACTCCAGATTTTCAGATGTTGAGGAAAGTCTGATTTTAATATGGTTCCAAGTTTTCCATAGGCAGCCCATCCTAAATGGATTCTTATTTCCGTTTTTACTGTTTGACAGTCTTTTATTAGTGATATTTTTTGTCCCAAATATATGTATTCGTCGACAACTTCTATTATGTCGTTTGAATTGTAATAAATTGGTATGATGTCTTCCCTATTTGAGATAACTTTTGTTTTTGATGTACTTATTTTGGAACCGATAGTTTGGGCTGTGTTTTGTAACTCCGATATCATTCTACTTAAATCTTTCATGTTGTTCACTAGTAAGACGATGCCATCAGCGAATCACAGGTTGCTTAGATATTCTCCGTTGATGAATATTCTTGTTTCTCTGGTTAGCAGTATAAAACACCATTGGCTTGGTCCAACATGGCCAAGAAATTAAAGCCTTCCCAATAGAACAGAACACATATGTTATGATGATCTCCAAAGTCTGGTATACCGAAAAAGTTACCTAAAAATTCCAAATTTGCTAACGTCAGCGGTGGCGATTACAACTCAAACAATGACGAATGAGGCTCCAGGTTGCGAACACTAGAAGACATACAACTGTTTCAAGCAATGGAGGCTAATAGACTCAACTACCTATCTACGCCAAAATCACAGATAGAGCACGATACCAGATGTGTTTTGCGCGACAAAAGGCTTACCCTGAATATATTTCGAAATAGAATCATGTTTAGACCTGTCATCGGATCACACACCAATTCTTGTCACCTTAAACATGGAAGCAAAATACAAAATCAAATCTCCTGTAATAAAAAAAACAACAGATTGGAATTTATTCAGAGCGCTACTTACTAAAAGACAAACTAGCCGTAAGTGTACCACTAAAAACTGGAGATCAGGTCGATGTAGCAGTGGAACACCTAAACAAAGCAATCCAGGAAGCTCCTTGGGAAGTAACTCCACAAATAAAAACCACAGAAATAAAAAGGAATGCTGTCCAGTATTCATTAAGAATCAAATTTATGAGAAAAGAAAGCTTAAAAATAGATAACAAACAACAAGACCCTTAACGACAAAACTAAGCTAAACCAGACAATAAGAAACCTTAAAGCACTACTAAACGACTACAAGAATAAAGGAATTTAAAAATCCTTGTCCAACAGAAACAACGGGATATTCGTTGTGGAAGACAACCAAAAAGTTCAACCACAGGTGTCGATTCCCTAAATCATAACCAAAGATGGAAACTGGTCAGGAGATCATCAGGCCAAGACGAATATTATCGCAAAACACTTGAAGAACGAATTTCAACCTTATTTACCGCATAAATTCATCCAGAAAAGAGAAACCAATCCGTCAGTTACTTGCTGCGCCGTTCTAAATGCACTTTCCGATAAAGGAACTGAAGAAAAGAAAAGTGAGAAACAAATCTAAACCGCAGAAGGCACCCGGTTACACTTGATAACCGGTAGGGCGTTGAAAAAATTGCCAAAAGAGAAGATACAACTGCTCACGATAATCTATAACCCCGTATTACGCTTGGGTTACTTCCTGGTGCAATGAAAAGTGACACAAGTCATTCTAATTCCAAAACCCGGCAAACCTCCAACAGACGTCAGCTCTTATCGACCTTTCAGTTTGCTAACGCTTCTCTCGAAAGTATATAAAAAACGTTTCTTAAAAATATTAAAGCCACTGATAGAGGAAAATCAACTAATTCCAAAGTACTAGTTCGGATTTAGGAAACAACGCGCAACTATTGAGCAGGTGCACAAAGTAGTTAAAAAGATTAAAGAACATGAAAAATATACGTTATTGGTCGGCTGTATTCCTGAACATCTCTCAGGCCTTTGATAAAGTCTGCCACGACGGCTTCTTCTACAGGATCAAAAGTAGCCTTCCACATGAATATTACCAAGTGCTGAAGACATACTTACCGGATAAGCACTTCCTAGCCAAATACGAAGACTTCCAGACAGCATTGGTACCAATAAAGTCGGGAGTACCATGGGGAAGAGTTTTTGGGCCAATACTGCATCTAATTAACACCGCTGACCTTCTCATTTGCAGCAGTACTGTGGTAGATACTTTGGCAGACGACACGGCCATTATGGCCTTAAACCAAGACTCCGTGCGTCGTAGCTTTCCAAAATCTAATGTTCGCTGACGTGTTTGGATGGTTATGAAGACCTTCTTGGTATTTGACACTCATATTAGTAATTTCTTCTTCCACCGTTGGTACTTAAAGATCTTCATGGGTTACATAGTTTAGCACGTCATGGAGTATTGATAATAGTTTGTCATACCTTTGATTAAAATCGCTGGAGGGTTTCAATATTTGAGCTGCTCGCGGCACCCCACAGTTGTACACCATAGGTCCAGATTAGTTTCAAGATTGCTTCGGACTTTGTTTATAAGCGACAATTCTAAATTTTTCCCTAGGAGACAGTTCTTCTCCTAAATTTTTGACCCAGCTGTTTACGTTTGTTCCAGATATGATGTTTCCATATTAGATGTTTGTATGGGTGGATACCTAAGTATCTGGCTGTATCAGAATGAGGTATTGCCTGATTACTGAGTCACTGGTGGGGGCATATCTCCCTTTTCAATGTAAAAGTAATGAGGGTGGAGTTTTATTGGCTTTTATCCTCCACTTCATTAGCCAGTTTTGGATTTTGGGTAGGTCTCTCTACCTTTTGGTAATCCAAGTAAGAAGAAGACTAAACAAGTATGATCCGCTGAACCTACTAGATAGATTTTTCAAGCTGTGGGCGCCTGTAAAATCCATGTAGTCATATGTAACATGTATTATATGTTAATTTTTTAGAAGAATACCGCTGCGTAACCTTCTCCTGTGTCATTATCTTATTTTATCAAAACATTAGTTAAATCTCTATTAGGATAGCTTGTAAATGATCATGGATGTCAATTAAAAAAATGGAGGTTCGAAATATTATGAAAAGAGACATTTCATTTTAATTTATATTGTGGTATCATACATACATTCACCCAACCATATGCTAGCCAAAATACTAAATAATATAGTTACCAGTTTTGATTATAAACCAAAATATTCAGTTAAAAATTCTTCAGAATTAATCAAAAAGTTATCTAACTTACATTTACCACCACAAAGGAAGCTAGTTAGTTTTGATGTTAATAATATGATTTCCCAAATACCTCTTCAAGAGTGTATTCCTTTGGTAAATAATATTCTTATTAACAAAAATGTTGAATTAATAAAACGGACTGAGTTGATTCAATTATTTGAACTTTGCACCAATCAAAATTATTTTACTTTTAATAATAAAATTTATTTCCAAAAAGATGGTTTACCCATGGGAAGTCCAATTTCACCTCTTTTAGCTAACATATTTATGGAAAATATAGAAGCTCAAATATTCGAGTCAAATCATTCTGAGAATGTTATATTTTGGTTTCGTTATGTTGATGACATTTTAGCATGTTTTAATAGTTCATTTGATTTAATTAATGAAGTTTTAATTTTTATTAACAGCTTGCATCCAAACATAAAATTTACACTAGAAACTGAACAAAATAAGTCCATTAAGTTTTTAGATTTAAACATAAAAATTAATTCAACTAATAAATTTGAGTACTCAGTTTATAGAAAACCTACACAAACAGACATTACAATACCACACTATTCTTGCCATCATAAAATAACATAAATTAGCAGCATGCAGGTCCCTGATACATAGAACTTTGACGGTCCCCTTAGATGAAATTATTATAATAGAGAAATTTTAATTATTAAACAAATTGCATATAGTAATGGTCATAATACTAAACTAATTAATACATTAATTAAAGAAAAAATATATAAATTAGCCATTCAAAAAAATTATCCGAATACCGTAACTTCATTCGATACAATTAAATATGCTTCGATCCCATATTTTGGTGACAATCAGAAAAAATTGTTAAAGTTAAAACCAAAAAAAATAAATATAAAAGTAAGTTTTAAAACAACTAGAAACGTCTCAAACACTTTGTTTAATGCAAAATCACAAACGGACGATTTGCTAAAATCAGGCATTTACAAATTAAATTGTTCGCATTGTAATTCGGTTTATATAGGCCAGACAATTAGAAATTTTGATATTAGGTATAAAGAACACGTACGTTGTTACAAATACAAACACCCACATAAATCCAATTACGCTAAACACCTACTAGACCACAATCATTTAATGACATCTAATAACACTATAAAATGTTTACACTTTTGTGATGATAAACGTAAATTAGATATACTAGAAGCTTTCGGAATTCACAAACATGTAAAAACTGCACCGTTAATGAATGAGCAAATTGATCTCTTAAATTCTCCTTTATTGGACATTTTGGAATAAGAAATCAAGTCATCTGCAGACGATAAGCGAGATCAAGTCACCAAGTTCTATTGCTATAACAACACTAACTGTTTACTTTCTAATATAGCCTCTGACAATGGAATATAAACATGCCGAAATACGTATAAGGTTAAAATAAATAAATATTGTTAAAGTAATTAAGTATTTTATATACAGATAATCATTATTTATATTTGTATTTGAATTTCACCAAAAAAGCTAAAATTGGAAAACAAACAACTGGCACATAACAGGAAAGTCTCGTGTAGTTGGAAAGACAGCTAGTTTTCGGTTTTTCGCCATGGAAAAGTCGGTGCAAACAGCACAGAATTGTGTATGACGCGCTGCGCTGTTTGCATAGCGCAAAACCCAACCAAATCTGGTATCTAACGTATTTTGCATTCCATAAAATAAAACTTTGCTTTTTATGTGACACGTAAAAAGAACAAACTTCAAACTGTCTTGTAGCTTGTTCTATGACAAATAGGAAAGCGTGACTTTTAGCTTTTGAGTAATAAATCCGATACCTTGAATGGCAAGCATTTTTCCCCAACGCTTATTCCTTGTGACGTGGGAAAGCTTTTTGCCAATAGATGTTTTACCAATACATAAATCTCAGCGGTTCTGAAACTCAGACATGCTTTTAAAAAATTATTGTGAACTGACGCCCAGCTCCGAGAAATATTAAAGATTTAAAATACATTTCTGTCGCTCATATTACGATATTTGAAATCGTCGGAACATAAAAATTCACTTAAACTTTTGTTACGCAATTTACATACTTATGAAGGACATAGCCGTCAAATTTCCGCTGTCTGTCTAGTACAATTCTTGCGTGATGTATTATTGTCTGACTTCTAAAAATTTATCCGTATCAGTACAATCTGAATTGTAAGGAAAACCGAGAATCATCAATAGCACCTAAAGAACACGCAAGCTATCATGGAAATTTCGTATTTCTCTCTTTGTACCACCACTTATAATAAAACATCATGCAACAATACTGCATGGCACGACTGAATAAAAATTTAGATAATAACAAATGTGAATGAATTTTTCCATAAAACAAAAAAAAAACTTGAAAGGTTTCTTCAAGTGAACGTAGATCTGATATGAAATATATGCACTAATAATAAAAATATTCAATAAAATTGTTGTAAAGACGAAAGGTAAGAGAACGATAGTAAAACCTATTTTAAAAACCAAAAAGAAGTAAAATACGTCATATGAATTTTCATTAGGCATTAGTCGATGCTAAACCGCTTTGTAGGTAAAATGCCGTTTTTAGATTTACAAAATTCAGTTTTCTCGTCTGTCGGTTTCGGTTTTGTATTTTTAAAGCTAATTTTTCTGATCAATATTAGGTATACAGGGTGTCCCACAATAAGTGTTCTAAAACTCACCAGCTAATTTCTAAAACGAATGCTTTAATAATCACTTCACGGACGTGTATCGTACAAAATTTTATTTCATTACTGCCAAAACCATTTTTTATTTGAATATTTTCTTTTTATAAAAACGTCATTTTTAAAATTAATATTCTGTCAAATTAAACATTCGCTGTTGGTATTTCTCGTTGCTTAGCTACAAATAGATGTGTTTGATGAATTTTTCTCCAAGCAGTCCGGGAAGGGCTGCTAAGCAACACTTCCCGACCTTGGCCTGTAATGTGCCATTTCCCGGACTCAAATCAATGACGTAAAGTGGTATATAGCGTACAGTATGAAATAAATAATCTTACAATCTTGTCATCTGAAATTTGCAACCATAACTCACAACCGGCCGTGATAATTGCGTTAATGAACTGTGGCCAAATTTAAAGATTTTTGCAAACGCCTTTTTAAACATATTTGAAAAAACTGCGATTTTTTCCGAAACTTTATCAATCTGTATCTCGGAAACTAAACGTTTGTCGGCTTATGTTAATCTGAACATTTGTGGATGTTGTATCTGCTCGTGAATTTTGGAACAATTATTGTGAAACACCCTGTTTACACGACATTCCGAAGTCCATTGAAGTTGGACCTTACTGTCCTCAAATCTAAGGAAAGGCGTAAAATTAACTCACCAAGTATCCACGTACATACAAACCTGTTCTTGAGTTTATCGAGTCTAAAACGCGTATTTCCGTCAAAGTTACATCACATTAGTAACCTATACTAAAAGAATGGGAAACTAGAATTCAAATGTGATGTAATTTGGACGGAAATATAGTTTTGTTAATTTTTGTTAATTTTGAAAAATTTTAAAATTTTGGCAATTTTGGAAAGTCTCTAAATGTTTGAAAATGTATAACCTTATAAAAAAATAAACATGTTTGAAAAGTTTGAAATCTAAATATTATTAAGACTTGAAAAATTTAGAAAATATTTGAAATTTTTAAAAAACTGAAAAATTTTCAGATATTTGAAAATATATTGAAATAATTTTTTTTTGTATTGTATTAATGTTTAAAATTGTTGAACAAGTTGATGATTTTTAAAAATTTGGATATATTTTGAAATTTTTGTAACGTGAAAAATTTAAAAACTATATGAAATTTTAAAAAAATTGAAACTTTTTAAAATTTCTGAAATTTTGAAAAATTACAAAAATTTCAAGAAATTCTGAGTTGAAATTGTTTTTAACACGTTAATCGCCATATGGCACACCTCGTGTGCCATGTATTTATTTTCAGTAGGGCCACAAGACACACGGTCTGTGCCTTGGTGCTTCATATGCGTTTGAGCCCGCTGGTACAGCCGTAGTGCCGGGAATGCTGTGTATTTATACGGATACTGAAATAGAGGGGCCTGGGAGACCCGAATATCGTTTTGCCCCAGGAAAATTTTTTTTCTTTTGTGTTCTAGAGGACTTGTTATGGAAACTCGTTATTTATTTAATACAAGGCGTATTAATTTTGTTTTCTAGTGATAATAATAAACCTGATATTAGGGTATTATCTAAAATAACGTTTCCACATATTTCCCTTTATTTAGAACGGACGGGTGTGATAAGTATATAATATTTACAGCTTTCAAAATCAAACTTAAGTTTATTATAAAAAGGTAAATAAAGATTACAAGTAAACTGAACGTAACATTACGGTGATAGGTATATAATCTTTGAAGCGTACAAAATTGAACTTAAGGTTATTATAAAAAGGTAAATAAAGGCAATAAATAAACTAAACGTAATATTACTTTGTGACTCTGTGCCTCTCAAAGAAACAAGTTATACAGAAATGATGCAATGAGCACTGAGTGCAAACCACCTGTGATGCACTCCAACAGGAATCAACTTGCAAGAACCTGCATTTCAGGCACGACATTTGTGCCTTCCGGCCTAAACTGGAAAAACTTATAGTTACAGGCCCCGAGGCACACAGGCTGTACCTAAGACATTTTTTTTCAAAATTAGCACTAGAAAATGCTTTTTAAGCAAATTTGTGCTCAAATAGTATTTTACTAAAGAGCTATATAAAAAATATAGCGAATACAATTTTGGCCCCAGCGACCCCCATTTTTCTCACCATTGGGCGATCAACGTGTTAAATTTTAATAATTTCTGAAAATTTTGAACAATTTGATAATTTTTGAAAATGTTTGAGATAATTGAAAATTTCGAGGAAATTTGGAAACTTTAAACATTTTGAGTTAAGAAAAATTTGCGAGAATGTGAATATTTGTTTGTTTTTAGTGTTTGTTAATTCTAAACAATATTTATTCGTTAAAATCTAAAACAGATTTCATTATTTGGTTGATAGTCTTGATTTTGCCGATTATCCAATTAAACTGTAGAGCTAAACGACCCAAAGAAATCTCTCAGAGGTGTTTTCTCAATGGAAAATTGTTCCTATTGTAATTTAAGAAATTCCCACAGATTTTAAAACCGCAATTCGTAAATTTTTTAAATATCGATAATTTGCTGGTAGGGTACACTGGGGGGTGGTAGGAATATCAGGCTTGCGCAAATCAGCTAATCGACATGTGTAAAATACGAATTTAAGGTTCTTTTTCAAGCGCGTTTATTTTGATATATAGAACCACTCCCTCCCCCCCCCCGCGTGTTTTGGCGGACCAACCTTATTTTCTTGCGGTATATTGTTCTATTGCATTTGACGCAAATTAGGTTTTTCTGCGTTAAAGAGTCTGGACTGTCCAGTGTATACAGACACACACAAACGCACGAAGGCCTCTCCACCCCTATTGCAGCGTCCGCTTTATCGGTCTCCCAAGGCCCTAAAATCTGCTTATTTGTGAAAACTTTTAGGTTGAAAATGTTTGACATAAAAGCACCTTTCTTTTAGGCTTGTATATCGGCCAGTAAGCTCAAAACGAAAAAAACTTTGCTGAGTGAACGCATTTGCTCCAAATCTAACCTGACAATCACAATACCTTCCTCTACGAAGCTATATTTCGTATAGCGAGGAAGGTAAAAATGATCAATGAATTAAGTTTAGTGCGTAAAACTCGCTAGCAAATAAAATGCGTCAACTTTGCTAGTATTAAAAAGTCAGTTTAAACTTTTTTTTATCAAAATGTATATTACATATTTTTATGAATATCAATTACAAGTTAAAGGCTGTATCGAAATTAAGTTTTTAATTAATTATTCAGAGAACGTTGTAATTTGCACAAGAAAGTTCGTGGATCATCGAATTTCATTAAAACTTTGAAATGATCATCCTTCGCTTTAATTTTTTTCGGCTAATTTTACCGGAAATTTATAAGTATTTGCCTTTATCGTTATTTATATCTCAAACGTTGTGTGACGGAATAATGAAAAGGGTGCCAAATCAAGTGCTTTTTATTACAAGGGGGCAACACCTTGAAAATAATTTATGGTAACGCCTACTTTATTATTCAGATGGCCAAATCATGACCATCAGTAGGGCTGAGGATGCCATTCGAATAGTTCGCCCTATTATCAATAGGGTAGCGTGAGCACGTCCGTGTTAAAAGATGCTTCTAATACATCACAGGGGACCGGCAAATCTCGTATCCACAGACTCACATTTCAATTAGGATCTCCCTGGAGTCCCCTGAAACTTTTTCACTTTGACAACCTCCAATCTGTAGGTGCTTTTACTCCGTAATCCACTACATCCCTCCGAAAATAATGACAGTAATTGGAGCGCCCCCGATGGAAAAAACGCCGAATTAAAAGAACTCAGTTTCCAAACGCCCTTACTTTTATGGCCGCAACAATTTTGTTACCCTGGCTTCATGTGTACATTTAAATAAGCACAAAGAGCGCTTAATTTTAAGACTAATTTAATTTTGTACTTGCCCTAAAAACTAACTGAAAATAAAATAACAAGGTTGCTTTCAGAAAAATTAACTTTTGCAAATTTAAAATACTCGTTTTTGTGTGGATGCGTTTTATTTAGAAACGAGAACACAAAGCTTCGTATTCGGTAAGATTTTCAAGGGACATTTGAAGTACCACGTGCGGTTAATGAGTCGTTAACAGCACCTCTTTAATGTGCAATAAAACAGCAGAAATCGTACATTGCACCCCCTTTTATTATAGTCTGTGGAGGAGCTTTTATTTTAACGATATGTTGATATAAATAAAACAGGCGTCGTGTGATGCTCCGGTACGGAATTTCGACTTGATTATTAATCAAGTCATAATTAACACGCTTTTAACAGAAGGTGTCGACACAGTTGCTTAAAGCTGTAAGATTTCTTTAATTGAAAGCAAGCTTTGACTTTAATATATGAAGTTTACATACCTACATTATTTTTTGGCTTCCGTTTTAGTTACACAAAAGTTGTAAAAGGAATAGTTGCATAATTAACAGCGACTTGCTTCGTATTCTACGCATGCTAAATAGCCGATCTGTACAAACGCGATCGAGCCACCCTGCCTTCCCCGGCGCTTTTTTTGCTTTTTAAAAAATATACTAGTTTCGAATTTAAAGAAATGTATGGGCATGTTAAATAACCATAGAAACAATCTGCTATTGAAAAAGCACCTCTAGGGGGATTCCTTTTGGTCATCTACCTGAATAGTTTAATTAAATAATCACCAAACCGACTTTTTTTTTTTTTTTTTTTTTTATTTAATGCAAATTTACAAGCTGCTCCAAGGAGCTATAAGTAAATGGGTTGAAAGTTAAACTTTGAGAGGAGACGCTGTCCACTGACAGCACTCCAGTGAGAAATAATACAGATTATTATAATGTGCTAATTCAGTTAACGTCAGTTGGCCATCTTCGTTTTAGTCGTCTTCTGATTTCGGGAGGGTCTCTCAGCTGACTGACTTGTTCATTTGGGTGTCCTGCAATTCGGTCTAAGTAGTTGGTGGTGAGTCTGCGAATTTCTTCCTGTACTAGTGGGATGCCTGAGTCATCGTGCAATGTCTTGTTACTGACATACCATGGGGCGTCGAATATCATCCTTAGGACTTTAGATTAGACTCTTTGCAGAATTTTTGTATTTGAGGGCTTCGCGCATCCCCACAGCTGGACTCCATACGTCCAGATCGGTTTTAGTATAGCTTTATACAATAATAATTTATTTTCTGTTGCAAGTTTTGATTTGCGTCCGAGGAGCCATTGCATTTGTTTCAGTTTCAGGTTGATCTGAGTTTTCTTTGCTGTTATGTGTTGCTTCCAGGTGAGTTTTCTATCCATTGTCAGTCCTAGGTATTTTACTTGGTTTGTAACTGGCAATTGGGTATTGTTTATTGATACTGGCGGGCAGTCCGTTGGTTTATTTGTAAAGGTGACTTGAGCTGATTTGGCTTGATTGACTTGGACTCGCCAGGTGTGAATCCAATCTTGAAACTGGTTAAGGTGTATTTGTAACTTTTCGGTAGCAATTTGTGGATCTTTATCTACAGCGATGATTGCTGTATCATCAGCAAATGTGGCGATAGTGGTATTGTTTGTGATGGGGATATCGGCCGTGAAGATGAGATAAAGAAGAGGTCCCAAAACACTTCCTTGGGGAACACCTGATTTAATTTGATGGTATGAGGAAGTTTCGAGGTTATATTTAGTTTGGAAGTATCGATCGCTTAGGTAAGATTTAAGTAGGATGTAATAAGGGGTTGGAAGTTTGCGCTTGAGTTTGTATAGGATGCCGTCATGCCAAACCCGATCGAACGCCTGTTGTATATCCAGGAACGCAGCTGTACAGAGTTTCTTTTCTTCTAGACTTGTGAGAATGGTGTTAACGATTCTGTGGCTTTGCTGAATGGTGGAATGATGTTCGCGAAAGCCAAACTGATGGGAGGGTATTATTTCATCCAGGTTAACGTCTTTGGTAAGTCTTTTTAGCAACAGTCGCTCAAATATTTTAGACATGATTGGTAAAAGACTTATAGGCCGATAATATGTTACATTATTTGGCGGTTTGCCTGGTTTGGGAATTAAAATGATTTGGGTGAATTTCCAAGTCATTGGGAAGTATACCTATCTTAGCATACTATTGTATATTGTGGTCAACATTACGAGAGCTTTTCTAGGCAACTTTTTGAGTATTTGGCCGGTGATCAAGTCAAATCCGGGTGCTTTGTAATTACTGCATCTTGTGATCTCCTGTTTAACTTCTGATGGAGAGTAGGAGTTGATTGGTAGAGTCATTGGGCATGGACTAACGAGGTAGCGTGTTATCGTATCATCATTGTTATTATTTCCTTGTGGTGTTGGTATGCTGAAAACTTTGGCAAGATGTTTTGCGAAGATACTGGCTTTCTCCTTATCAGTTTTCGCCCAACTATCATCTTCTTTCCTTATAGGGGGAATGTGGGTAATGGGTCTCTTGAACTTCTTGGTTGCTTTCCAAATGGAGTGGTCCTCCTTTGAGAGGTTGGTGATATACGCCTCGAATTCAGTGTTGCGAATGTTTTGCAAAGCTGATTTTAGTTGTCTTGTGAGCCTATTATATTCGATTTTATCTATTCGGTTTCGGCTCCTTTGCCATCTACATCTGGCTCTCCTTTTTTCTGCAACCAGTTCTCTGATGAATATCGGAGTGTTATTACTAGATTCCACTCCTGAAGGTTCGGGTGGCGTAGATTTCCATGCTGCTTCTTGTATTACCCTGGTAAAATAGTCGACTGTGGTGTCAATATCGTCAGGTTCTTGTAATTTAATGGTAAGGTTAATGTGATCTTCGATGAAACTACGAAACGAGTCCCAATCTGTTCTTGGCGAACTTAGTTTGGGGGGTTTGCTTCGACTAATTATATGTGTACTTAAGGTTACTATTATAGGGGTATGGTCGGATGAGAAGTCCCAATTTGCTTCAATAGTAGTATAGTTTGTGGCTATATTCTTTAGAACGAAGAAATCTAGTAGGTCTGGTATCTTCTGTGGATCCGTAGGCCAGTAAGTTGGTTGCCCAGTAGATAAATAGGAACAATTGTGGTTTATAATCGCCTGTTGCAAATGCCTGCCTTTCGTAGTGGTTAACCTTGATCCCCAGTTAGTGTTTTTGGCGTTCCAATCTCCTCCAATTAGGAATTTTCCACCTAGGTGTTGAAAGAGCATTTCATAGTCGATTATCTCAATTCTGTGTCTTGGTGGACAGTATATAGCAGTTATATCGAAGGACCATGGTAGTGCATTAATTTGAATTGTTGTAGCTTGTATTTTGTTTGTTTGATATTGCGGTTGTTCATAATGTGGTAGGGAATTGCGGATGATTATCGCGGCACCTCCGTGGGCTGTTCCGTCTGGATGGTTGGTATGATAGATTGAATAATGGGGGATTCGAAAGAAGGTTCTCTCTGTGAAGTGGGTTTCGGAAACAAGTATAACGTCTATCTTCTGATCATGTAGGAAGTTAATTAGTTCAGTCTTATGGTTTGTAAGACCGTTTGCATTCCATTCGGCGATACGAATTGATTTAATGTCCATTGTTGAGCTTAGCGGTTATGACAGAATTCAGCATATTAAGTATCATGCCGTTTTGATTGATGAGTTGGGTGAACATTACTTTAAATTCGTTTAGGAAGGAAGTTAATTGAGCTGAAAGGTCTGTAGGTTGGTTTACTGTACGTGGTCCTGAAACGTTGCTAGCGTAGGAAACATTGCTGGTTACACCTTGCTGTGTGCTTGGTCTGACTATACGCGTTTGCGCGTTGTTGTGGGTTGTTGGGATTGCATTACTCTGTTTACCTTTAACACTCTGTAGGTTCCTGTATACAGTGCAGCCTTTATAATTTGCTGTATGTTCGCCACCGCATAGCGCACATGTGGCTGGTGTATCTTTTAATTTTTTGCAGTCGGTTGATTTGTGGTTTCCGCCACATTTTACACATTTGTACGGTCTCGTACAGTATGCTTTAGAGTGTCCGTAGAGTTGACATCGAAGACATTGGATTACAGTTTTCTTTTTGTGCGGAGATTCAATAGTTATTTTCATGTTGCCTATGTATTCAATATTGTATATATCTTTATTGTTCGATGAGGGTTCTAGATCGACGTAGAACATCATTAGAGGAAGCTTGCTTACTCTATGCCTGATGTTCAAAATGTTGCGAACAGTGTGACCTTTCGTTTCTAGTTCTTGTTTTATGTCTGCAGTCGGAATTGAGTAGTGAAGGTTGCGAATTACTACTCTGTAGGCTCTATTTTCTTTTAGTTGATATGTATGATGAACGATTTTTTCATCGTTAAGGTGTTGAATAAGTTTTCTGTAAGTTTCTGGATTTTGCGTGTTGATTTTTACTGTATCATTTTGTAGTGCTTTGCACTGAAAGGTTTCTTGTTCTATGATGTTAGTTAAGTTTGCATTCATTTTAGTGATGTCCATTACTCCATATATAAATATCGGAGGTGGTTTGTGGATTATTTGCTCTTTATTGCTATTTTGATTTGTTTCGTTATCTTTGTTTGTTAGTGGAGCAAATTTATTTGTTGTGGTTATTTGAAGTGTTTCTGGTATATTTCTAATTTTTTCTTTCAGTGACCTTTTCCGTTTTTTGATTACTTGCCACTCATGAGTAGCGGCTTGGGATTCATTATCGCTGGAATCTTCCATTGCTTCGAAGTTTTCGGCTTCAGTTGATTGCATGACGGTTGAGGGTAGCGGAGGAAATGAGTTATTATAATATTGAGTATTAATAGGCATTTGGGTATTAGCAGGAAGTTGATTTGTGAGTTGTTGACACATTGGTGGCTGAATAGAGGTTGAAAATTGTTGATATGGCATCTGTGAGAATAGTGCCGTCGGTTGAATTGTTTGTTGGTACATTTGCGATTGCTGACTTTGATCGAGTTGATGTGGGATTAATACGTTTGGATTATATTGGTAATTCATTTTAAATTTTGCAAGATGCGGCGTCTGCCGCTGATATGGTTAAAATTATTTTATATTTATAGGCCGATATCTCTTACCACAGTTATCGCTTCATACAGCTTGGCCTTACGGCCGCACTTATCACACTTTACTTTCGCCGGGACTCGCAACGATGTTTACGCGACGAAAGTCAAATGAGAACTACCAAACCGACTATCACCAAAGTTATGAACACTTTTTTGGAATTCAACGAATAAAATCCGTTCAAAAAATATTCAAAAGTTTTGAATATTTTCTAATTATCTTAAAATTATCAAATTTCCAAGAATTAAAATTTACAGAAAGTTCCAAAATTATAAAAAACTTTCAATTTTTCAAAATTTACGCTATTTTCAAAAATGCTGAAAAATTAAAGATCCGCTAATTTAAATTATTTAGATATTGTTAGAAACACGAAATAAAACATTTCCAAAATTTTGAAAATTAAAACGTTTTTTGAGATTTTCGGATTTTTAAATAATGTTGAAAAATTTTTAAAATATTCAAAATTATTAAAATTTACATACATTTTCAATATTTAGAAAAGTTTCAAAAATTCCAAACATTTCCATAACAAACTAAACCTTTCAAAAGTTTATAGAAATTTTAAAACTAAAATATTTTTTTAAATTTCCGAGAATTTTCAAAATTTCCTAATTATTTAAAATATTCTGATTTATAAATTTTTTAAAACTTTTTTAAATTTTACAGAAATAATTTAAACTTTCCAAAATTTTCAATATTTTTAAAATATGTATATAAAATTTTCAAATTCTTTAAAAATTTCACTTAAACAAATTTTTAGAAAGCAACAATTCTCCCAAAAAATCATGTTTGTAATTCTTTGTTATTGTTTTTGTCAGTTAGAGTGATTTGAACCCGGTCACAGCACTCGAGATTTAAAATAAACATTAACTAAAAAAAATTAATATTCAAAAATAGTGTAGGTGCATTCATCCCAGAATTTAAAAAATGTCCTAATGTGCCTTTTTGGGTACGTATTACCTATGCTAAGTTTCGTTGCCAATCTCGAAAATTTATTTGTAATTTTTTCTAAATTTCCATAAGATTGAAAATTTTCGATACTTTAAACAAAATTTCAATAACTACTAGGAACGGTCCTGTGGCGGTTGCCCTACGGTTTTTTTTGTAGTACGTATAGCTAGCTTGTGCAGTTTCAATGTTTTTATTGGGCCAGTGCCATGCCATCACCGGCTATAATAAAAACTGCGCTTGTAACTTGCTGATAAACCAATGCGTACAAATGCAAAGAAGTTATATAAGTACTAATCTTAAACTTTTTTATGGTCAGATATCGTCCGAAAGCGATAAAATTTTACTACGCCTTTAATTTTGAGATGTACACTTACAATTCTGTTTTTTTTACTTATCTACATATTTTAACAAAAGCACTTCAGCCTCAACGTCGTTGTTGACTCCTCACCGTGATCGTATTTAGCTTGGAATAATGCTAAATGTTTATAAGTGTGCAAAAACTATCGAACTTATCGTTTCGTGTTATTCCGGCATGCCACAGAACTAGTTCAAACGTTACAATATTGCATAGATGAAAAGGCTGTCGGAAAACCACGAGAACTTCCAAGCATTTATTGAAAATTTGGAAAATTTTTAAAGTTATGAAAAATTTCAAAACTCGTATTTAATAATGGGTGTTTTTTGAAAATATTTCAAAATCGCTTTTTTTAATTTTTCGAAAAATTTTATATATTTTAAAAAATTTCAAAAATTTCAAAAATTAGTAATTTTGATGTTTCAATATTTAGTAAATTATTGGAAATTATAAAAAGTGTTATAATAATAATAATATATTAATGCAGAGAGAAATCTTGAAGAAGGTCGATTTCGAAACAAGTTAACGTTAATTTAAAATGATTACCCGCAATACTTGATAAATAGATAGAAATAATACAGATAACTAATAAAACTGTCTTCTTCCCGTAAAAATTAGTAATTCTCTCTCTCAGTATTCCATTAATGGCTAATTACTACCTTACGTTGAAAAACCATTTTTTAAGGAATATTTTTATTAAATGATAAATAAACTTCGTGCCGCTCTGTAAAAATTTAGTCCTCACATTTAATGCAAACCTTAGGCCCCGGGGGGATTCGAACCCCCGATCTCCTGTTTACTAGACAGGCGCTTTAACCAACTAAGCCACGGCGCCGTTGTTGGTACGAAAACCGTGAAGATAAAAGAGGTCGAAACAGGTTAACGTTAATTTTAAAATACAATATTCCGTGATTACACGCAATACTTGTTAAATCGATAGAATCTTAGAAAGAAACAATAAAAATATCTGCGTCCCATAAAAACCAGTAATGTTTTTTTTATACTCATTATTCCATTAGTGGCTAATTGCCACCGTGGATGAAAAGGCATTCTTTAAAGGAATTCTGTTATTAAATGCAAAGTACACTTTGTGCCGTTCTGTAAAAATTTAGTCCTCACATTTGATGCGAACCTTAGGCCCCGGGGGAATTCGAACCCCCGATCTCCTGTTTACTAGACAGGCGCTTTAACCAACTAAGCCACGGCGCCCTTGTTGGTACAAAAAATATTAAAAATGGGCAAATTCGAAACAGGTTAACGTTAATTTTAAAATACAATATTCCGTGATTACACGCAATACTTGTTAAATCGATAGAATCTTAGAAAGAAACAATAAAAATATCTGCGTCCCATAAAAACCAGTAATGTTTTTTTTATACTCATTATTCCATTAGTGGCTAATTGCCACCGTGGATGAAAAGGCATTCTTTAAAGGAATTCTGTTATTAAATGCAAAGTACACTTTGTGCCGTTCTGTAAAAATTTATTCCTTGCATTTGATGCGAACCTTAGGCCCCGGGGGGATTCGAACCCCCGATCTCCTGTTTACTAGACAGGCGCTTTAACCAACTAAGCCACGGCGCCGTTGTTAATGCAAAAAATCTTCAAGATTGGCGAGTTCGAAACAGCTTAACGTTAACTTTAATTGCGTGATTACCCTCAATACTTTTTGAATAGATAGGATTATTAGAAAAAAATTAATAAAAAATGTGTTCGTCCCACAAAAACCAGTAATGCTTTTTTTTATATATTATTCCATTAGTGGCTAATTGCTACAGTCGATGAAAAGGCATGCGTTAAAGGAATTTTGTTATTAAATGCAAAGTACACTTTGTGCAGTTCTGTAAAAATTTAGTCCTCACATTTGATGCGAACCTTAGGCCCCGGGGGGATTCGAACCCCCGATCTCCTGTTTACTAGACAGGCGCTTTAACCAACTAAGCCACGGCGCCGTTGTTAGTATCATGAAGATAGGCTAGTTTGAATCACATTAACAATATTACGAAAACGTACAACAGTGCGTAATTATCCCCAATACTTATTGGCAAGATAACAATATTAAAAAAAGAGCTTTAAACCATGTTTTCGTTCTGTACAAATCAGGATTGTTTTTTATTGCATTATTAAGAGAACGTTTTTTATACGTTGCTCCATTAGTGGTTAATTGTTTTCATCCACATAATTCTTCTACTACCTACGATGAAAAATTGTTAAACAATACGTTAGCTTTGTTTTTCTACTGTAATGATTTACCAATGAAGTTTAGGTAAACAATAATTTGAAATAGATTTTGTTATTGTTTTTTAAAGCACATAATTATGTAATATTTTAAAAAATTTCGCATTCCCATTTGTACATTTTTACACTTTCCCATAGCTTCGATATAGAAAAGTACTCATTTCATAAAAATGTTCAAAATCGAAATTTTAACGGAAATACACGTTTTAGGGCTCAAGGAACCCAAACAATTTTTTTTTGTATATGTCTGTTAGTTATCGGTTTATCGGCGTGTGTGTGTGCGGGGGGGGGGGGGGGGGGGGGGTAACGCCTCTAAAAGGCGAAAGTACTAAACCGATTTTGATGAAATTTTAAATGAAGAGGTATATCGAAAATTGTAGTTCTAGTCAAACTTTTCAAAAAAAACATAAACCAGAAGCGGAAGTTAGACATTTTTTTTAATGGCGTTTTTTGCATAATTAAATAGAAATTTGCGCACAGTACCTGAGAGAAGAACGCAAGGCAAATAGAAAACTTTGTTAAGAAACTCTCTAGCTTCAAAATGGCGGCATCTACGATTTTTTGAAAATGGCACAGCCCCATGATTCTTATGAAAAAAAGACATATATGGCGCGAAATTATGGTGATGTTTGCGGAGAGGTGCCTTACATCGGCTGTTATTAACATTGTGAATGTGAAAGGATGAGGTCTAGTGGTTAAAGTCCCTGGCTTTGAAACTAGACTCCCAGTGGCAGTTGGTTCGAGTCCACTGCTCGTCGGTAATTTTTCTGAATAAGTTAAATCCGACGAATCCATGGATGGTGTATGTAGGTGTGTATGTTGGGTTGCATGTCTTTCAGGGGTGGGGCATGTTAGACCGGTGAAGAGCACTTAGTGTGCTGAGACCGGGTAAGGGGGTGGGATGGGAATCATGGGGTCGTGCTCACGCACGGCTTCATGATTCTTTAAAAAAAAAGGACGAAAGTATTTGTAGTTAATATGTAACTATCTACGAGATTTATTACAACCTAAAGGTTTTAGAAGGATTATTTTTACTTTCCTATACTTTCAGTATAGGGAAGTATTGATTTCATGCAAATTTTCAAAATCGAGATTTTGACGGAAATACATGTTTTGGGCTTCCAGGATCCTAAAAAAGTGGTTTTTAAAAAATGTCTGTCTGTGGGTGTGTGTGTGTGGGTGGGTGTGTGGGTGTGTGGGTAACGCTCATATCTCCGGAACGGCTGTACCGATTTCGATGTGCTTTTGAATGAGGAGGTATATCAAAAATTCATCGACAAAATAAGCTTTTAAAAAGAATCCGAAACCGGAAGCGGAAGTTAGACATGTTTTTTTGGTAGCATTTTTTTCAGAAACGGAATTTTGAAAATTGGAATAGTGGAAATTATAGAAAGCCTTAGAACAAATCAAACGATTTTTTACCGAACTCTCTAGCTTCAACATAGCGGCCGTTACGAATTTTTGAAAATTTCGACTTTAACGCCCATTTACTCAAAAACCAGTTATCTGATTGGAATCAACTACATCATGTTTGGTAGCCCTTCAAGGGTACTATACCATGAAATATCATTAATTTTGGAAATCGAAAAACGATTTCAATGGCACCACTCCAAAATTTTTGAAATTTTCAAAAAAAAAAATCTCAAAAACTGCCCACACGTTTTTGTTTAAACTTTTTAAGCTGATAGAGCTAAGAATCTTCTACAATTTATTTTTTTGCGCATTGCTATAATTTCACTGTGACGCCCTCTGTGAATTTTTGAAAATTGAAAATTGGTACCCTTTTATTTATTTAACGGGGGGCAATAAAATATTTCTGTTAAAGCAATATAGCTCATCATTAATAGCAAAATCCGAATATCATAATATATTTTTGATAATTTAATATTTAGGGGGGCTATTGTTCCCCCTCCCCCCAAATTTTTTCGATAAAAAACAAAATTCTTTTTTTTGTTTTGTTTGCTCTAGGAGAATCTTTTTACAAAAAATCAAAAAATCGAATTTCTTGCCCCTTAATAATCTTTTTGTCCTTGGAAGAATTTCACATACTTTCTACAGCAGTTGTATTCTTGTACTAGTCGTTTAATGTTCAGTGTAGGCTAACTTTTTTATTTTAAAAGATAGACTCGCAAACCCAAGAGCAAAGTTGTAGGGCAAATTCTTCTCGATTGTATTTAAGAAAAAAACTTGAGTTTCCAATTTTAATATGGCGGCCACGGTAAAAAATAACTTTTTTTTTAAATGGAAACGTGGCATTTTGGCTTTAAAATCAGAAAGGTTTTGAAATTCTAAATGCAAATTAATAAGAGTAATTTCTTGCTAAAAATAATACTTCTCGAGTTATTAATATATTTTCAAATATCAATTTCCGCCCTTCCGTTGGTTCAGTCCGAATATTTTACCCAACCTTATGCTTGCAGAGCGCAGCGGTCGGTCTTTCTTCAAAACCGCTTCAAGATGTTACAACTTATAAAAACTATTTACTTTAACTAGTCGTGTCTAGACAGGTGCATATCGAAAGTGTTGGAAAATATAAAACAATGTTATTTTATAAGTATAGGAAAGTCCAGGCGAAGTGTTTCGCTCATTTTTTATTTTAGTTTCACGGCTTTACCAACAAAAATGGCATTTTGTGGTGTTTGTCTGTTGGTTTGATTGATTGCGCACTCTGAGACACAAAACTAGGATAAAAAGGTTGGTAATACTGTATAAAAAATGAGTTCAATTTGTCAAAAAGAAAAGTGCTTCATTTAAATATTATAAGATCTACAAACAACTGAAACTTATTTTACAATTTCCGAATAATCGAACCGAACCAAAATTCTTTGTCTTCTCCTCCCGCCTCAGCTTAATTTTAATCTTACAGCGAGAATGTTCGTTTAAGTAAAGATTAATTTAGGCCATTAAACTTGAAATGCTAAAACGAAAAGATTAGTTTCAGAAGCAATAAACCCTTAGCAACAGTGATCGATCGTAATAAAAAAAAAGGGGCTGAGGTAGGGCGGACAAAATATTAGACTAAATCAAAAGAATCAACGAAATCCTATTCCGGACTTTCATTCACCCGAACCGTACAAGTGAAAAATTGATGTCACTCCGCTCTTCCATCCAACTTATTGTTAAAGTTTCAGTGGAGAACTTGTCTTCCATAATGATGAATCTGGACTGGTGATTCAAGATCAGATGAAGAGATTAGCGAGGCATATTCCCGTAAACGCAAGTCCTGAAAGGGCAGTTTTAATAGAAACACTTGGACTAAATGCAGAGGTGGTCTTAATCCTCTACTCTTTCGTTTTCGAAGTCTTGTTAGTTATAATTATAAGGTTAGTGGCTGTGAAAATTAATTTGTTTCATGAAAACTAAACACTTGTGTTCTTAATTGCTCTTCTGGCTAGTGTGTTTAGGAAAGTGTGCCTTGGAAAGTGCCCTTTTGGGAAGTACGGTCATGCAAAAAGAAGCTTTTGGGAATTACCTCTGATAGCAATCACATCATCTATTAGTAGCTTCACAAACATTAACCTTTAAGAGAAGCAGTTCTGTTAAACCAAAAAACAGTTAGGTGCACACACAAAATATACATAGAAAATGTTTTGAAAATAATTGAAAATGTTGAAAAATTTTGAAATTTTGGAACTTTCACAAGTTTGAAAATTGCGGGGAATTTTAAAAACTGTAATAATGTTTGAAAAACTAAAAATGATTAAAAATAAACATTTTATGAAATTTTGTAAAAATAAAAAAGTGTAAAAGTTTTGAAAAAATTTTGGAAAATGTTGAAAATTTCTAAAATTTAAGAAAAAATTGAGTTGGAATTTGTTTTAATTTTTGTAATTTTTGAAAATTTTTGAATTTTTGAACATTTCGATAATATTTGAAAATTTGATAACTTTAGAGCACTTCTCCCCCCTCCCAATTTTTAATACAGGTGCCTGCCTTTATGACTTTTTGTGTTTGCAACTTGCAATTAATGTGTATCCATTTAAATTTTAAAATCAATTTTTCACTTCCTATAGACTTTTGGCTGATTGCCGTATTTTTGCAGTCACTTAATTATACTGTTCAGGTAAACGACCAAAATGAAACTTCTCAGTAATGTTTCCTTAAAGGAAAGTTGTTCTTATTGTCATTTAACATGCTCATACCGATTTTTAAGTCGAAATTCGTAAATTTTTGAAAAAACGGAATATTTCGATAATTGGGGCAATGGGGAGTGATAGAGTTTGCGTTTGCGCAGATCGGCTATTCAACATGCATAAAATACAAATTGAAGATTCATTTTCGAGCGAGTTTATTTTGACATAGAGCGCCCCTCCCCTCCCCCCTTTTTAGCGAACCAACCTTATTTTCTGGCTAATTTATTCGACTGCAAGTACCAATCTTTAAGCCAAATTTGGTTTTTCTGGGTTAAGATGTCTGGAGTATAAAGTGTATACAGACACACACAGAATCCTATGCAGCGTCCGATTTATCGGTCTCCCAAGGTCCTAAATCCTGCTTGTTAGTAACAATGTTTAGGTTAAAAATGTTTGCCATACCTTTGTTTCTAAATCCAACCTGACGAGAGGAATGTGAAACAAGGCACTTCGTCTACACTTTCCTATAATTTTGAAATTGTTGCTTATGATATTTTAACTAGTATTTTTGTATTAACATTTTATGAGCCAACTTGATTATGATATTGCGTTTCCAACCCGCGGCAAGTCGTGCAAAAGACAAACGCCAGATTTGCGCTTTCTAGTAAAACATATAGCTATACAACACTACAGCGGAAGCGCCCTTGCATTATTGTATTAAGAAGTTCTTTAAGAAAGAAAAATCCAATTTTTTTTAATTGTTTTGAGTACACCATTCTTTGTGTTAAAGAAAACCAAACAGAACTATAAGTTTGTCTACCAAAAATTGGGGGGAAGGGGAGGGAGATTGACGCTTCCTAAATATTGCTGCATTTAAAAATTAAGTCGTGAATATTATTCTACTATCACTCATGAGCAATATATCTTAAACAGAACTTAATTGTAGTTCCCCGTATATTATATAAAGGGGTAGGAATTTTCGATTTTTAAAGATTCATAGAATGTGTCACAGAGAAGTTAGTGGACTGAGACATTAACTAAATTCTAACTCCTAGAGTTACTATAATACCAAATTTGAGTCCGATTTGTCAACTCGCTGGTTTTTAGTACTATAGCGTTAAAAACCAAAATTTAAAAGCAAATTGCGGCCGCTATTTTGAACGTAGAAAGTTCGGGAAAACAGCGTTGGATTTCCATTGAGGTTTTCGATCAAGTTCCGTATTCAGATTTAGGTTTTTTAATTCTTAAAACAAATGTTATCAAAAAGGGTGTCTAACTTCCGCTTCCGGTTTTGTTTTTTGAAGCTTATTTTCACGAAGAATTTTAGAACCACAATAATATTCTGACGCATTGAAATCGGATTTAGGAGTTATATATACACACCTACAGATATTTTTTTTTAAATACGAACAATTGAAATAAGAAATCAGGTTTTTCAATTTAAAACCCTTTCTTTGATGCTAATTTTCTAGATAAACTTGCTGTAATTGTTTGAATTGCCCCAAAAGATTGTTGAAAATTGAGAAATTACCGACACAAAATTTGTAATTACAAGCATTTACAACTTGCTATTAAAACAAATGTTTTCACTTACCTTGTCAAAACAGCTCGAAATTAATCTTGGCTATTTCGCACCTTCAACATTCATTTCTACCATATGGGCACTAGGATAAATTGTATATTTACCAAACAGGATTTGTAATAAATAAGACGGTCAAAGCATACTGTAAGCAGCTTTTTGTTTCTAATGCGTACAGATAAATCTGAATTAGCTGAGCGTAAACACAACAAAGAAAACACAATTCCGAAGAACAACTTGGCAGGCCATAAGAGCGCGCATGTAACTTCATTTATTAAAGCGGATTCGAACACAAATAGCTGGCGCAACTATTAAATAAATGTGTTCTTGTGCGCCCTGAATTGCATTTTCCTTTTGTTGTATTTCTGCCTATAAGTACGAATAAATAAAACATCCTTGGTGTAAAATCGAATTATTTAATATATGACCAGAAAACAAAACAAAAATAAATATCTACATCGGCGGATTATCTATACACATGACTGCAAAACTTACAAAAACCTATTTGCTAATAATTACTCGTATAACAAATTATATGTACAAAAGAGCGTAATTTATTTACAAGTTGTACAAGCATCGTAACCTTAGACATCTAAATCACAGCTTTTACATCTACTTACTCGAATATACACAAAAGTATTGCTAAAGACATTAGGTGTCAGTCTATAATTATTTTCAGGATATTTTGGACCCCTGATGAGGTTTACTTAAGAAATCTTTTTTCACGACACTCCTACGATTTTCCAAATAACGTATAGGATACGTATAAATTTTCACCTGAATGCTCAATTATATGCTAAAATTAAAAATATTCGGAAGACTTTACAGTTTGCAAAAGACAAACCATAGATTAGCCTTGATTGTATGTGTAGGACGTAATCAAAATATTTATTCAAGAGGCATGAAACGCTTGCAGAGAACAGAAAAACTAAACAATTCTAACGTTCTCAAATTATAATTGGTAAATCTCTTTCTGAATAATTTAAAACAAATTACCGACCTTGCGTTTAACCTCAAATTAACTACAGCATTTAAAAAGCTTTAGAAAACTCCACACTACGTCGTTTCCTCTGCATACGAGTTGTTGGTTAAATTACAACCATAAAATTCATTACAACCACCTGATGATACAACAAAGTCATAATTTTTTAAGTTTTTCCGCCATATTAATTAGCGTACTGCTTAATGTGGCACTGCGTCAACATTTTTGCCGTAGTGGATGGTCCCGCTTCCGCATACAGACAAGATGACCCACTACAAGAACAAGTAGTATCATGACTGCTGGAACACGAATGACCGTCCGTGTCGACGTCCGCATCCCCATCTTCCCACCTGTAGTGATTAGCCCATACTTTATTATCGCAATTGTGGGCAACGTGGCAGTGCCCTTTGTGGTTAGAACGTCTTCCGGAACTCCCGCTTGCAAGGGAACAGTGATTGTCAAAATTATTGCACGAACCCACCTTGGGATGTTGAAGTCTGGGAACGTGGACGGCGTAACATGCATATCCCCCAACACTTCCATAATTACTTCCACCACGAGGAGGAGGAATGGGTGCGTTATCTCTTGGGCATTCTGGTGGTGGATGATTAGGTGGTGGAGGTATCAGTTCGGTCCAAGAAGGTGGAGGAGGTAACAACATCGTTGTAGCGTATGGAGTAGGAGTATCAGGCGACTTTCTGTTGTAAAACGTTGACAAGCTTTTGGTGTCAACTTCAGCATAATCTGCAGGTTGAGGCGATAATGGCAAGGAGGAGTCTTTGTCGGAATCGCCCGCACGCCAACCCCTATCGATCCAGAGACTTTCCTTTGTATTCACCTGAGAGGCATTTACGACGGGTACACTTAAGTGGCCTAACTGCTTGTTGAGTGTTTGTCTTCGTTTTATATACAAAAATCCTGCTGTTCCTGCTAACAACGATAACGCTAGCACCGCTACGAGTACTACAAACCATGTTTCCTCAACAAAAGGCACTACTGGGTCTAAAGGTTGACGACTTTGACTTCTTTGGGTGGTCAGTAACGAAACGGGGTTTGAAAATGGTCCTAGACCCGCTTGAGTTAAAGCGGCTACTCGAGCATTGTATAAATTTCCAGTTGTAAGATTGTTTACAAGGACGGACGTGGTGCTAGAATTAAACATCATGGAACGAGTGACACTTCCTTTAATTTGTAATTTATATCCAATTATAACCCCATTATGATGTTGAGGCGGCGGTGGAGACCACCGAACCCAGCCGGTTGTATCGTTAAAAATACCAACAGATATGTTATCGGGAGGTGCAGAAGGTACATCTTCAAGAGTTTGAGCAACGCGCGAATTTGAAGGTTGCCCTTCCACGGATTTATAGAATGGAGACACAAAAAATTCATATTTGGTAAATTTCTTTAAATTTGTCACCGAATAACTTTTACCTTGTACATCAAGCACTGTCAAAATGTTGTAAGTATGAGATCCTCCAGACAACTCACGAAAACGAACATACAGTCCTTCCACATAATCAGGCGCACTTAAACTCCATAACAACTTAACTGAACTCGAAGATAATGCTTTTGCATCCAATAACTCAACAGTTTTAGTACTTAACATTTCCCTGGCAGCATCGAGTTCAGAACGAGGCACGGATCGCGAACTACTCAAAGTTCTTGCAATCGCAGACACTTCACTCGCAGGCGAAAGACCGTGAGCATTTTCAGCGCGCACTATAAACACATAAGAACTGTCGGGTTTTAACTCGCGAATTACCATATATGGGTCTGGAACTCGATGAGCCGCCACCACCCATCCGGTTTGAAGATCGGGACTCCAATATTCTACGGTGTATCCTACCAAGCTGTCATCCTCATCGCTGTTCCACGAGAGACTGATGCTAGATTCAGACGCATTCAAAATTCGTGGCTTGTTGGGAGCATGAGGAAACGTGGATGGTTCTGGACTGCGATGAAGAGAGCTTGAAGAACCTTCCACAACGCTTAAAGAAGCAGACCAGGAACTTTCACCACTGTCCGAGGTTGCTGAACAGGTGTACAGTGCTGAATCTTCTAGGCGCAGATCTAAATAGAGAAATATCGTTTAAAAAATGTATTCTGGCAAAAAAAATATATGAACTGAACATACCATCGATGTCTAAGGTTCCTGCAGCGTTAATGGTGTATCTATCTGCTAAGCTACTTTCCGCTAAAATTTTCCCATCCTTTAACCAACGTGTTTTAGGTTGCTCTCCTTCGGGGCTTGATGCTTTGCAATAAAGCGTTACCATACTGTGTAACGGTAAAGTTTGATTGCTTGGTCCAATCTGAATTATGGGAGGTGGAAGATCAGCCACTGACACAACCTTAAAAGATTGGAACCAACTTTTATTATTTCTATTTTATCAATTATTAAATTTAGTAACGTACCTGGAGAAATGCCCTTATGCTACTAGAACCAGCCACGCTAAGAGCTGAGCATACAAGGAAACCGGAATCTTCTCGTTGGACGCCTTGTATTTTTAAAGTGCCACGGGGATTCACATGCATATGTCCATAAGAGGTGTCTGGAAACATAAGCATTTGCGACCCTTCTTTTGCCCAAAAAACAGACGGCGGAGGATTTCCAGTTGCCGTGCAATGAAACTCGGCTACTCCGTTCAAGCTGACTTTTTGATCGCGTGGGCGTTCAATAAATGTTGGAGGTGCTGCAATAAATAAATTACGATTAATTATTATTTCTTGAAAAGCTAGATTTTAAAAATACTTACACATTACAACTAATGTTGCTCCTGCAGTGAGTGCCCCAATCAAATTTTCAGCTTCGCAGATGTACAAGCCTTCATCTGATGTTTGGACGTTATCAATTTGTAGTGATTTATCATCTAAAATTCGTGCCCTTCCAATGGGCATCTTTCCATCTTCTCTTCTCCATAATACATTAGGTGTAGGTTCTCCATCAACTGAACAATGAAAAATAACCTTCTGCCCTACTAATGTGACGACATCTTGCGGTTCTTTGTTAAAAAATGGTTTTACTAAAATTGCATTTATTGTATTAAAAAATTGACAAATCTGTTTCGGTGGGAACTTACCATGAACTGTCAGCATAACTAGAGGCGTTTCCTTATAACCTATTAAATTATGGGCGATACATTGATAACGACCTTCATCATATTGTCTTACGTCGGATATCATAAGGTTGCCACCATCTACTATTCGAATACGTCGTCCGTCTGCGTCTAATGTTTTTCCTTCTCGTTTCCAAAGAATACTGGGTTCGGGGTTGCCTTTGGGAGGGCCGCATTGGAGTAGCGCAGTTTCTCCGGCAGCTACCCTTGTGTCCGATGGGGTAACACGAAATTCATCGCGTAAAACTGAAACAAAGTAGGCAGTTTGGAATTATTGCGCAAATTTATAAAGAACAAAATTTACAAAATTGGACACGTTGTCTAATATTGAAAATATGGTTCATTTTCATAGTGTTTTACTATAATTTATGGAAAACTTAAAAGAATAACCGTAATGGTGTTGTCAGTTAAGAGGCAAATAAAAGGTGTAGTATAAAAGCATTATGCTGACTCGGCAACAATCAAGGGTTCAACACTGTCCAATTATAGGTGCAGGTACTCTTGAACAACTTGTCTGTTTCTCATTAATGCATCAACGTAATTAAGTCCGTGTTAAAATAATCAAGCAAATCATGCATCTTGTAAGTTTAACTAGTTAAAAATCTGGTGGCAGTTATTCAAGTGTAAGCAAATACACGCGGTAAAAACAGTATCTCATCCTCGCATTACAACCAATTAAAGCAACTCTTCTACCATAACATCCTTATTAATTAAATAAATTTATATTCACGGATGTAAGCACTTGAAAACCTGCATGTTTCAGATTAAAAAAACACGTGTAAGAAATAAAGATGGTACTGTCACAGCAATTGTAAATGAATGTAAATAAAACAGGGAGGCTGCTTGTATAAATCGCCAACACTAAATTCATTCACAAAGTTTGTGGCTGGAGTTATTTGGGGATTCTATTTTCGGTCATGAATAATTATGCACAACTCGCCGATTTTCCTCTCACTTAATACGTGCTGAAACTGCTGAAGAGCGGCAGAAGAGCACTTAACGTTTTGCGAACTAAACTTAAGGGTAGTCGCGCTGGCATTACCTGTATTAGACTTTAAAGTGTATCTAAACTTAATCAAATTTACTTCGTCAAAACTATAAAGTTCTTGTATCAACTTATAATCTATCAACAACAAACTGCATTTTTCGTAACTAAAAGAAGCCGAGTCTTTGCAACTTTCCATCATGCATAATAAAGAATTTTGTAAGTATCGCTTACTGGTTTATATTTCTTTTTTGTAGTCTGTAAAAGCGAATAAACGCATGCAATAACCTCAAAAATATTGGGTAATAACCGGGGTCGATTATTGCAAAAGTCTTCTTTCTGTGGCTTCCGGCTATAAAAACGGTTATCTTGATTCACGAACGGCGGCGGCGCTTGTAGTCATGCAAAAAGCGGGAGGAAATAACGGTGGGCGGAAGCAATTTTCAAAATTACCGTTAGGCGAGGAACTACACGGATTTGTTAAACGTAGTCGATAATCATAAACAAAGTTTGTTCTAAAACAAGCGAACTCGTAATTTGTTAGAGAACGAGAACTGATAAGACGGGAAAAGCCACGATTTCTCAGACATAAATGCCGCAAGAGCGCCATTATTTTTTCCGGATTCGGCACATTGAACCGCAAATTCGGGAAAAGCCAAATTTATATTCCTCTGATAGAAGCGAGAAAATGAGGATAATAGAGATCTGCTATATTATTTATGAGAACGCCGAGGAAATCTTATGAACACTGCTGACATGTAGCATTAAATCAAGCTACATCTGGCTCTTCTGTGGCTTAGATCATAACCATTAACTCTTAACAATTTGCTTCTTAATTGAAACTATAGCGTGTAAAGTGGATATTTTTCTATAAGATTAGCAGATCTCGAGAGCAAGTCATTACTCATGAGAAGTGTTTACAACTTTCATTAGAAATTTAAAATTTTAATATAAGTTAAACAATTTTAAACAATTTTGGAAACAACCTCGGAAAATAGGTACGACATTGTTCCGAATTCATTGTATGTGCATTTCTGCGCGAATGCGCCCCTTTCGTCTACACAATCCAACCTATGTTATAACGAAAAGGGCTCGATGTCATTCATGTATGGTTCGAAACGCTTCGCTAATAAATGGACAAGGGCTGGGTGACACGCATTGTGCCTTAAAGGGTAAATGGCCTCAATAAAAAAGGTCCTGCCTTATGCGAAATTTATGACGATGCAACATCTGGAGTCATCATTAGCACCACCCTTCACTAACACTCTTTAATATCGCGGACTTTTAAAAAATTAATGTTGGCAGCAACTTGAATATTGCTTCGAAAAAACGGGAAAACATTTCACTACGTTTGACTCTCCTTTAGCTAATTTATGAAATTTATCTAGCAAATATCGAAAGCTATAATGGTTGCTCCCCCTTTATAATGGTGGTTATTCCCTAACCCATTGTAGCTTTCACTAATTGGCATGACTGTTCGAACAGATATGTCTAATAGCGCTAATACCACGCATATAGGGGTCGGTAAGACTGGCTCACCACCCCCATGAACATGTAAGCTTTGTTTGGACGGGAAGGTCTAATATTATCCCTTGGGATAACGTTCATTTATAGTATACGATCAAATAATGCCTCGAATTATTATTATTAAGCCGTAAGGACTATATTTGCTGCGGGCTTCACGATGTTTGTGATTGCAAAGGGGATAGACGTTGCAACAAACATCACCCAGTTTATCAAACCCTACAGTGATAAGAAATTTCCTTATCAGTCATTTCAAAGCACGACCGCAGGCTTTCTGCTCCTGTCTAGTCGGTTTGATTGGTTACCTAAAGTGTAACAAAGCAAGAATATTAATCGTCGTGCTTTAATTTGAAATAAACAGCAGCGTCTTGCAAAAGCCTCATTTCATTTATTGTATCAGACCTTAAAGTTTGAAACGTTTGTAATAAACAGAAAGTTTGATAATTTTGTAAATTGTCCAATTCTATTGCTATGTGCGTGCAGGTTTTGAGCATAAAAAATAAAAAGTATCAGCATACACCCTCATTTAAAATTCTACTTTCCCATAAAGCTCGAAGTCGTATTTTCTTCGACCCCTTTATGAAAGTTCGTGCAAGTTGTAAAATGAAGGCAGTTCTATTAAATTTTAGCAGGAAGGGTAGAAAACTTCCCTCTACACCTGTCCTAACAAACGATGCGCACACAACATTATAGCTTAATGGATTTAATTAAACACCCTCACTGCTTTCAATATGGATGTAATTTTGGCCCATGCAGCTGAATTCCTGCTTGTAAATTGCTGATATATTTAATGGAGCGTAAATAGACTATTGTTCATAAATACAAACGTATAGTCTGATTTCGAATTGAATTGCGGAAAACAACATCAATTTTCAGAGATATCTACTTGTATCTTTTACAGAAAAGAATGGATTTGAAAAAAATTCAGTATAGTCTTAATTTAAAGATAATTCGTAATTTTATAAACCGGAAAATTGTGCATGTATAAATTAAATTAAGGAAAATTAGCAAACGTGACTTCAAATAAATTATTGAACTACATGCAATAAATCGAGATTAACGATTGCTAATTTACATTGTTTTGCAATAATGTTATAAATGCGAAGCGAATGTTTAGCTATGAGACTCAGACCATGTCAAATTTTTAAATTCTTTTCTCAAAACTTTCCGAAAATTGGCGTTAAATTAACACAGAAATTTCAAGTTTTGGTGGTATGAAAAATTTAAAACGAATTTTTTTATTTCGCTGAACAATCAACATTTTAATTTTGTTAAGGCTTTCTTTATAACTGTATTATAGCTCTATGGAGGGCAAAATCGAATTCGCTTAAAAGAAAAATAATTTTGAGTAAAAAAATAAATCTTCTCAAAGGGTGAAAAAATTGTTTTAAATACGAAATTTTTACATTTTTTTTTATATTCTATTTTCCTTTTGTTACACCCATAACACGCACCCAACACAATAATATACTACTAGCGCCACCTATAAGGGCCGCGCAGTACACCACAAGCAGAACAAGTCGTGCGTCACCCGGCTAAGAAGCAGCAGTCCGACCAGACCACCGCAAGAGGGCAGTAGCGGCGTATATTTCTAACGAAGTTAATGTCAAGTCCGTTAATATAGACTAAAAATTAACTGTTATCGGCAAGCAAACAGACCGTCTTGTATTAGGATATCTTCTCTTAGAGAAAAATCTGACCACGCTTGATTGCTACGCTTGCAGCTTATTGTTTTAATGTGCTTTGTTGTATATACATATATTTTCTGTATTTTTGTGTGTTCGTCGAACTCTAATAAACGTTTAATTTATTTGTCCGTTTAAAATTTGTACTTGGAAGTTTATTAGTAACTACGTTACTTTTACCTTCTAACAGTATTAAATTCTTTCTTTCTTCTAAAACTCCACGTTGTTTAAACAAAATATTTTATTGATTCTTTTAAATATTCCTATAATAAAAGTTCCTTTCCTTTGTTACAATTCCTTTTCTCTAAAAAAGTTCATTTACGATTTGGCAACGTTGTGCTATGCTATATGTAGGCTGGACATGTGTTTGATATTGCGTGCGCGCAAGGATAGTAGACAGCTGTTGAGATTTGGAAACTAAATACCGATTTAAGTGTAAAAAAAACGTGACTTAAAAATCACGTTTTTTATTGCTTACCTGTGAAATATTGTTAGTAGCAAAATGAATAAATACGCACGGACGTTCAAACCATTTTCTATAATGGCGAAGGCAACCCAAACTAATTCTTAAAACATCAAAGGAGTTGACACAAGCGACGCTTCTAAAAACTGGCACATAAACCAAATTGAAGCCTATTTTTTGCTCTATTAGCCTACAAAATTAAAAAAAAAATCGTGTGGCCAGTTTTTAAGAAGTATGTCTTTGAAAAAATCAAAATTTTGATATTTTGTTTATTTCACTGTTTTAGTAGTTCCAAAAATTCTACTAGCTGGTAACATTGTGTACTCGTAAGGCATTTACAATATAAAATGGGACACGAACCAAATTGTAGTTTAACAACAATTGTGTGGCCGGTTTTTGAGCAATATTTTTTGAAAATTTCTTAAATTTTAGAAATTATTTTCACGTTATAGCTTTTGACTTTTCGAAAATTTTTGTGCTCAGTAACATTGTGTCTCTATAGGGCTATTACAATAAAATATTTGCTCGCGATCATTCAACCTGTTTTTGAGTAATATAGCGCTAAAGTCAAAATTGTCAAAAATTCGTAGCGGCCGCCGTTTTAATGCTAGAAAGTTCGGAAAATACGTTGGAACAAACATGTCTAACTTCCGCTTCCGGTTTCAAATTTTTTTAAAGATTATTTTGTCGGTAAAGTTTTGATATACCTCCAGATTCCAAAGCTCACCGAAATCCGACCATCCGTTCGGTAGTTATAATGCACAGCACACACATACATACACACATACCTACCCTCCCACCCACAGACAGACATTTACAAAAAAACACTTTTTTGGGTTCTTGGAGATCCAAAACGTGCATTTCCCTAAAAATCTCGAATTCGAAAATTTTCATGAAAGTATAGGAAAGTGAAAAAAACAATTTCAAAAAAGACAGCTTCTCCAGCAGTTCTTCTGTGAAATTAGACAACTCTACCGACGAAGAAGCTTTTGAAGAAATTCCACAATCGATAGATGATGATTTAATCGATATTGATGACTATCTTCTTGTACAGCTTAACACCAAAACAAATACGAGTGATGGACAAATGTGGTTTATCAGAATTTACTTTAAACTTCCTGCGAAGGAAGGCAGAAGTCAAAATTTTCATTGACCACCACTTAAAGATGTTTACACCATAGATAAAACCGACATCGTGGGAAAATTACCAACACCTTCTACCTGCAGTACCTAACGAACCACTGCGCTCATAAAATTTAATTGTAACCTCGATTATTATAGTATGAAATAAGTACCTGTAGCTTTTAGAATATTTTTTACTAATTAAAATTTAATTTTTCACGCAAAAGTATCATTATTAGTAATGGCTGAAAGTACCCCTCACCCTTGATGATAGTACCCCATCGGTGAGGTGAATTCGGCAATTTATGGGGTTTTGAAAATAAATTTTTAGAATCTATATTTAAATGTTCCGACATTTATTTTCTGTCAGTAATTACAAAAATACATACTTTATCAAATCTACAATAAACAATTTCCAAACACAATAATGCTACATTTATTTAGTGGAAATGTTATGAAGGGGCCGAATCTACCCCTATTTCCTAAATAATTAAAAACAAACAAAATTTTAAAAACAATATTACTTCAAAACTGGCAAACAGGATTTTTTTTTAAATAATATAGGCTTATAAAGCTAGGAATGAGCTGCAATTTGGTTTGTGTCCCAACGCGCTAACTTGTCTGTGACGCCTTCTATGAATTTTTGAAAACCAAAAATTTTTGTCTCTTTATTAAGCAAATGTGGGACGATAAAATATTGTTGTTTAAGCTAAATTGCTAATGTGTGAATGTGGAATAAGTCATACTCATACATCCCGTCCCATTTTTTGGATGACGAATTTCATTTGTGGTCTCTGCTTTAATACCGAGAAATCATTTGTCCGAATTTATAAAAGGCTTCCTAGATGCCGCTACTAAAGATAAAGCATACTTTATTTGAATTGCTAAAGAACGATTGTTATATTAATGTAAGTCAATCTAAGTCAAATATGCAATCTTATAGTACCACTTGAATCTACAACGTTGATGCAAAAATACTTAAAATATAGTAAAAAGCAATTTCTAAAGTATTGGAAAGTCCAGGCGAAATGCTTCGCTCAATTTTACTTTTCTACCTATACTTTTAGTACTGAGTTCATGAAAATTTTCTAAATCGAGATTTGGACAGAAATACATGTTTTAGACATCCAGGAACCCAAAAAATGTCTGTCTGTGGGTGAGTAGGTGTGTGGTATATCATTACTATAACAATTTATCGACAAAATAAATTTAAAAAAAAATCCGAAAGCGGAAGTTTGACATGTGTTTTGGTAGCAATTTTCTCCTAATCCAAATTTTACAAACTTAAAAGTGGAATCTGATAGAAGACTTTAGGGCAAATCCAACGCCTTTTTTTTCCATAATTTCTAGCTTTACAATCGCGACCGCTACAAATTTTTGAACACTTTAGCGCCTTATTGCTCAAAAACAGGATGACAACAGATCGCGTTCAAATATTAGATCGTAATAGTCCTATAGAACCACAATGTTACTGAGCACAAAAATATTCGAAAAGTTAAAAGCTATAAAGTGTGAAAATTTTTAACATTTCAGAAATCTTCAAAAACTGGCCACTCGATTTTTTTTTTAATTTGTTAGCTCGTAGAGCTGAAACCAGCTATAATTTGGTTTGTGTGTTAGCCCGCTAATTTCTTTGTGACGCCTTCTAGGAATTTTTGAAAATGTAAATTCATGCCGCCCTCTTTAATAAACGGGGAACGATAAAACATTTGTTTCAGCTAAATTGCTCATGAGTAATTATAGAATAAATTAAGAATTTATTTTTAGGTGCAATAATGCAAAATTAGGGAGGGGAACTCCCCCCTCCCTAATTTTGGCGAAAAAGTTAGTCCATGCGTTTTTGGTATTTTTTAAACCTCGAGAAATATTTTTGCAACGAAACAAGAAATCGACGCTTTTGAAAAAAAAAATCCGTCGCAACTTAATTAGCATAGCAACATTGATGACAACTGAAGAGTGCACAAGATAGATAACGAAAAATGTAGTGCGTAAGAGATGAACATAGTAAAATTACATATAAGAGGCAGAAACTGACCGCTGCTGCTACCCTGAAATTGCTGCTCAGGTAGTATGACTAGTGTTAGTAGAAATTCTAGCAATGACGGATTAGCAAGGGTTTTTATATTGAAATACTTTTTATATATAAACGTATAGGAAAGTCCAGGCGAAGTGCTTCGCTCGTTTTTTAGTTTGAGCACGTTTATACATATTATTTCTAGTATTAATATTCTTGAAATCGCCTACTTGAACTGTAATCGGTCAAAGTGTCCTTGATCGCAAGCTTCCTGCATTTTGCAGCTTCGCAAAAAGGAGTATCTATTACAAAGTTGCAAAACCTGTGTTTAATCCCACTCATCCGATGACAGATGGACAAACTCTTTAAAATACCACGATGTCGTTTGATCAGGATAAACCATATTAATGATTACTTGTCCTGGCGTGTGTTAATTAAACTCCCTATGCAAATACAAGCAGGAAATGTGTGCGCAACGCCGTTACCTTAATAAAGTGGATAATTAATTATATTCAGAAACCTTTAGACTGCAAATCTAATTGTTCTCGTTGAAGATACGCGCTCGCAGAACTGTGTGCGGGTACTCTGCTATCAGATACACGTGATTAACCCTGCGTTAGTGCGGTGGGGTGTGGTAAACCCCTGCGCCATATTTTTGTGTATATTTTTAACATTTTTGTAAAGGGAGTCTCACAGGCTTGTATACCTTTCAAGGGCATTCGGCTCGACCCAATGCTTCATCAGTTTCGTCTTGCCTGTGTCTTGAACTTGTTGTATACGTAATATTCTGCCACTGGGGTGCCACTGACCCCGCCGCACTAATCGCGTAACTTTTGTGCTAGTGCAAATCTGCTTTATTTTATCGTTTTTAGGCAAGGTAATGTGAGTTTTTACTTTATTTTGTGTGTTTTTTAAAATCCTACTATATACACAGTTGCGCAAGATAGAAATGGCGTGTGGAAATTATGAGAAAGGCCAAGCAATTTTACAAAAGTACATGGACGAAGTTCAAGCCGAATTAGAAGCCGAGAAAGACAATCCAATTGTTGAAGATGATGTCGAGTTTAGCGATGACGACGAAGAGGCCGATGAAGACTTTTTAGAAGAAAACGATCATAATACCGATAGCGAAGAGAGTGCCGATGACAAAGAACTTGACGAGATGCAAGAAGAATCAGAAGATAGCACAAGTAGCGAAACGGTGAGACCCCAATCTAAAAATAAGTATTTTATCGGAAAGGATCAACAAACTAAGTGGTTACAAAATGTTCCACAACCTAGTAATATTCGTACACGTCGACATAATATTGTTACTCATTTACCTGGCCCTAAAAATGATGGCAGAAATGCCAAGTCGGAACTAGAATGCTGGTCTTGCTTCTTTACTCCAGATCTTCTAAAAATATTAGTCGATTGCACAAACATCTACATTCAAAAACAAAAAGGCAAATATAAAGAACCGTGTCGTACCAGAGACACAAATGAATGCGAAATAAAGGCTGTGGTAGGTTTATTGTATTTAGCTGCTATTTTTAAATCTAATCGACAAAATCTCGAAGATTTATGGGAAACAGATGGTACGGGGATTGAAATTTTTCGTGCCACAATGAGCCTTCAGCGCTTTCGTTTTCTCCTAACCAGCTTTAGGTTTGATCAGTGGTTGGAAGTAATGAATTACAAGTAATGCATTACTGTAATTAAATTACTTTTTTCGGTAATAAGGAATGTAATGCATTACTTTTTTTGATGAGTAATTAGTAATTTGAATGCATTACCTTTTTTTGGTAATGTAATGAAAAAATACATTACTTTTGTCATTACTTTCATATTCAACAGAATAAATAATCAGGATATTCAGAATATCATTCATGAGTCATGACATGACAAATCCGGGTAAACCTGCCCCAACAAAATCCTTATTTTCCTAGAATAATGTGTAATACCTACAGCAATGAGTGAAGGAATGTTAAGTAAGGTTTCATAGGAAATTGGTTGCTTGGTTGAGAACGAGGTACTTAGTTCGTGTTCCAAAAATTAAAATACTTTCCTGCAACATATTAGGATCGTCTAATTTAAGAAAACATCTTGTGGTAAGTACTAAGTACCTAGTATAAAACTACCCTATTATTTGAATGTTACAGATATTTACTTATTATTAATTCCAAATTTGTAGCTATACCTAATACTCATACATTTTGCCAATTACCCTTATTTTATATGTACAATGTTGTACAGTGTGAAATATCTGTATTGTAACATTTTAGGAAAGCTTAATTGGATGTTGATTCATTTTTGCTTTTGTGGCAGCAGACGTTTTCAAAACGAAACGTCACGCTCTAGCAGATAACAATTTTGAAACGCAATTGTTGTTAAATTTAAACACGGAATATGTAGAATACATTTTTTTAAATTATTGTGTTTTGTGTGGTGTAATTATTAGTAGTATTTAATAACGACAAAAGTAATGTTCAAAATAATGCATTACTTTTTTCGGCAATTAGTAATTGTAATGCATTACCTTCCACGTAAAGTAATTAGTAATGAGAATGCATTCTTTTTTTGGCTAAATAATGAGTAATTGTAATGCATTACTTTTAAAAAGTAATGTTCCAATCACTGGGTTTGATGATGTAAATACTCGTGACGACAGAAAACTTATGGACAAATTTGCTCCAATTAGAGTGTTTTTTGAAAGGTTTGTTAGTAATTGCACTGAAAATTACACTCCGTGCGAATATGTAACGATTGATGAAATGCTACCAGCATTTCGGGGAAGATGTTCTTTTAGGCAATATCTTCCCAACAAGCCATCAAAGTATGGAATAAAAAATTTTGCCTTGGCCGATAGCAAGACCTACTACGTTTCAAAAATGGAGGTGTACCTGGGAAAACAGCCACCAGGTCCTTTTGAGCTAAGTTATTCGGCCCAAGAAGTTGTCAGGAGACTAGTTACCCCAATTTCCGGTACTTGGAGAAATGTAACCATAGACAACTGGTTTACAAGTTTTCCACTTGCAATCGATTTACTAAATCAGTGTAAGCTAACGATTGTCGGAACAGTTAAAAAAAACAAAAAGGAAATTCCCCCAAACTTTGTGCAAACGAGCAGCCGCGAAAATCACACTAGCGTTTTTGGTTTTCGAAAAGAAATAACCATTGTATCATATGTACCAAAAAAGGGTAGAAATGTTATTTTGTTTAGTACGATGCACCATGATGCCACTATAGATGCAGACTCTGGGGAACAAGCTAAACCTGAAATTATCACTCTATACAATCGCACTAAAGGAGGTGTAGATACAGTAGATCAGCTTTGCGCAAGTTATAATACGTCAAGAAACAGCAGGAGGTGGCCCTTGACAATATTTTTTACTTTGCTAAATGTTGCCGGTATAAACTCTCGAGTAATTTATACTTTGAACAACCTAAACAACGTAAAGCGTAGGCTCTTTCTAAAAAAACTAGCTTTGGATTTGATAAGTGACGGTTTACAACAAAGGGAATCAAATGTTCACCTAAAAAAAGAACTTAGGGGAACAATAAAACGCCTTACAAATTTCAAAGAAATTCACAATCCAACAAAACGCCCCAGACTTGACACACCACAGCGCTGCTCAGAATGTCCCCGAAAAAGGGATCGCAAAACGAAGTATAGTTGTCAATCATGTTCGGTTTTTTTGTGTTTAGAACATATTGTGCCTTTGTGTAATGCTTGTGTACCCCAGATTGAGGAAAGCGATTAATTTCAATATGTACTTGTGTTTACGAAAAACATCTATATTCTTTTAATTTTTTTATGTATTAATTTCGTTTTTTGCTTGTTTAATATCAAATAAACCAATTAAATAATGTATTTAATTTATTACTTCCATGCCTTGACCACAAACATAAAATTATTATTTAATAGGCTTGCATAATAAGTAAATTATTTGATGGGGTTTGACACACCCCGCCGCACTACTGGTGTTCCAGTTAGCCACCGCACTAACACAGGGTTAATGTTTTCTATTATTACTAAGTTGGCCAGGCCGTGGCAATTAACCCTCTTCACCTCTCCTTATGTATAGCACTTTTTATTGAACCGACATATACAATGAACTCTTTGAACAGAAAAGATATCCCTGGTTCATCATCGTGTTTGCACAGTAGGAAGTTTGATTAATGCCCTCTTTTCTGGGTGGTCTTTAAAAAATTTCTCGGTTCATATTTTACGTCAACCCACGCACATTAATACGTACGAGAGAAAGTGAGTTGTTTTGTTAATTAGTAGTTTTAAGAGAACAGATTTTGCTTCAAATTAGAAAGGATTTTTTAAATGGGTTTTATTTAAACAACAAAAAGCTTCTCTGGATATTAACCAATTACTTTCGGCAGTGTACGTGCAAATAACATCCGCGCTCAAATATTTACCTATTTGTAAATTAACTGCTGCGTCCCTAGCAAATTCGAATAGCGGAATATGGTAACTTTAAAACCGTTGAGAGCTCGTAATACGATATTTTAATGGAAACTACTTTGCTCAAAAGACCAGGTATATGTATAGAGGAATCTTGAGTCAATTTTGTTAATGGCATCGTTAGCATAATCGCAAACGTATACTTTAACGTTCGATATGTCAATATTTGCATGTCTTAACAGCCAATGTTAGTTGTTAGCACTTTAAGAACAACTTTTGATCAGAAAATTCCTGAACATGTTGTAAGTTACGTTCCTATTACATTCATTGCCTTTTGCTGTACTTCAATGATGGAATTCTGGTCATCTGGAACAAAGCCTCAATATACAGAGTGAGCATAAAAGGTCATGAACCACGTGACCACGTAACATAGGCAACCCATTGTACAGAAGTGGCTACCCTGCTTCAGAAAATTAAATCTGACAGTTGTAGCAATTACCATTGGCGTAGCACGTACAAATTAGGGCACAGAAAACATATTTTCATAAAAGAATGAATTTGGCACGTCACAAATTAAAAAAAACTCTCTAAAAACATTTAATAAAGAAAAAGTAAATGATAGGATTTATTTAAGAATATTATTGTAGAAAAACATATTTGATTTATAAATTACCATAGCTGCTCAAAATGAGTGCACGAACGCCAATGAAACACAATGACATTGCAAAAAGAAATGAGCACGGCAGGCAACATAGGAAAATAAAATTCACCACATTTAAATTAGTCAATGGTCATGTGGTTCTTAACCTTTTATGCTCGCTCTGTATCATAAATTCGTGTCCACTAATAAAATTGTTTTCAAATAAAAATTTATTTCCTCATAAACAAACCAAAAATCCAGAGCTCTTGGTCGATCTTACAGATTTATGTAAGAAATTACAATTCAGAAGCTTTTTCTTACCAGTTCTGCGTCACATTCGTCTTTTTCATTTGATAAGAAATTGGCTCATTTCGTCAACTACGAAAACCACCATCCTTTATCATAACGCTTCTGTTAGTATTCTCGACCGACATCATTTCGATGAATTCCGGATGAACTAGGTCGGACATTCTTTTGCCGATACGGCTGCTATTATTTACAGAATCACATTAAATGGGTGGGTGAATCCAATTAGAGATGTCCGTCCATATGGATTTGTCATCATCATCAACTAATTTGTTTATGAAATGTCAATTGGCCGTTCCTCTGACACTAGAATGACTAAACATGTCCATCTGCTGTTATTGGGGTGGTCATCTCATTCATTTAGCTTTTAGGGTTGGGTTTCAGGCGTAACGGCGACATTCCTCTCCCCATGCTTCATGCCATACCCAATTATTGTCTAAGTAATTTGAGAAACTCATCCTGACATTTTGACCTGTTTAGTTTTAACCCTTGCTTTCACATGAATACATTAAATTGTCGATAATCTAACAACATCCAGCAGAAATGCGTTTTAAAGAGCTTGAAATGTTGAACAGCCATTTGCATTACTTTGGCAAACATCACGGTTATGCAAACCCAGACGAGAGGTTTTAAAACCCATTTTCTTGAAGAATAACACATCCATTATTCAAACTCGAACATTAGAATACGTACTTCGTACGTCGTGTATGCAGGACAGCACTACAAATGATTTATGGCATCCGTGCATTCTCGGATGTCTGTTTTTAGTGCTTGTCGATGTTGGTATGTCTACTATAATCGATATCTGCTTGATTTTATCAACGTATGGTCCGTCGTGAGACTAGAATGTTATTTTCAGGTGCAAGCTAGTAAAGATTGTGTTATAGAATAATCACTAGCTGTCATCGGCTTTTTATTAAAGCTTAAAGACTTGACTTTTCAAAATTAAACGCAGCTTTAGATAAATTGTACTTTTAAAATTTTAATTTTAATTGCTGTTAACTTTAGTGTGACTAAAAGCGATTTTTTCCAAATACAGAATGGCAGGTGAATTTAAACCATAAACATTATTGTTATTATACGCAATTGGCCACTAATCCCCGTAATTTAAGCTAACTGCGAACTAACGTCAAATTATTAGAACTAATAATAACGTAAATTCCAACTGTAAAAGTTCTGTTTTTACGTATTAACAATATATGTGTTCGTTTCAATTATTAAAAATGCTAGAAAATTGTAAGGAAAAGTTCTCCATACTTCGATTAATTCTATTATTTTCAAAAACATGGTAAGTCATAATATGTATAAGTGTAGGTCTAAAATAGAGTCTAAGAGTTAACTTCTACACGACATTAGATGCTCTAGTCATGTGGCATTCCAATCGATTCAGTGCTCGCTCGCGTTATTTATCAACGAAGCACTTCTTATACCTAGTGCTGTCGAAAAAAGAAACTTTAACCCGTTAACCGGGTTCGCAATTTTTGGCTATTCTCAAAAATTCGGCTTTTGAACCATTTCAAACCAGTCTGATAAAACCGATCTAAAAAACCTTCCTGAAAAAACCGGCCTGAAAAAATGCGTCTGAAAAACGGCCTAAAGAACAGTCTGAAAAAAGTCTAAAAAACGGTCTTAAACCGGCCTGGAGAAAACAGTCTGAAAATACCATTATGAAAAACTGGCTTGCAAATGGTCTAAATAAACAGTCTGAAAAAAAGATCTGAAAAATCTGTTTGAAAAAACGGTCTGAAAAATCGGTCTGAAACAACGGTCTGCAAAAACGATCACAAAAACCGGTCCGAAAACACCGGTCTAAAAAAACCGCCTGAAAAACCTATCTGAAAAAAACGGTGTTAAAACAAAAGCATAAACAACCCAAGTAGCACACTAAAGTTGGGCCAATATTGGCTCTGTTATATTGGTGATATCTCTGAAATGTAACGCTTGTTTATAGTGGATATATATTGGCTACCAAGGTTTAGCCAATATGTGAAGTCTAGTAAGGTAAGATATCTGAATAGTTTATTGGCCCCTTGTTGGTCGCTCTTTTTGGTTACACATTGGCAGCCAAGGTTTAGCCAATATGTGAAATCTAGCAAGGTAAGATATCTGAAAAGTTTATTGGTTTCTTGTTGGTCACTCTTGTTGGTTATATATTGACAACCAACATATGTCCAACATCAAATACTGACATTGGCTACTTATTGTATAACAGACATGGTCCAATCTTGGGTGTAAATATTAATTAGTTATTGGTTGGCATTACGTGCCCAATATAAAATATTATTGTTGGATGCTTATTGGTCGTTAATATTGGTGCATTATTTTCTGCGCAGTTTTCCTAAATGGGTGTGTCACGGGAGATGCACACCATTGGTATCTCGAAAACTAAAGAGCTACGAAGTCGGTTAAATTAGCAAAGATTTACAGTTTTTTTTGCTGATTATGAAGCTGTAATTAAAAAACCAATTAAATGTCTAGTTTTAGAGATATTTTTATCAATATTTTTTTAATTTTTGGAACATTCTGTATATTTTTGCATATTTAGTAAATTTTCTATAAAAAAGTTAATAAGCACAACCAATCAATTTGAAAATAAAAAAGTTATAAGCAATTTTCCACAGAAAACCGTGTTATTATAGGATATAAAAATTATGCATTATTCAATGATTATTGCTATTATTATTAATGTAGAAAATTGCTTATAACTTTATTTTCAAATTTAGGCTAGTAGTGCATTTGAACTTTTTTATAAACAATTTAATTTTCCATCGAAATATGCAAAAATACTATTTTTAGGAACTAGCGTTTAGTTGTGTTTTTTTAACTGCAGCATCGTAATCAGCCCAAAAAACTGATATTTTTTGCTCATTTAACCGACTTCGTAGCTCTTCTAGTTTTCGAAGTACAAACGATGTGCATCTCCCATGCCACATCCTATAAGTGCGAGTAAGCTTCAACTTATAATGTTACAATGTAAGTATCAGCTATATAAAAAATAGCCTTAAAAATTTTGTATATTTAATTTTTTATACGTTTTTAAATAAGAGTAAGTATATTTTTCACGTCTTTGAATTCAGCATTTGCTGTTTCTCCTTCTGGTAGTTTCTTTGATGGGGTTAGATATAAGTTTTTGAATGAAATACATATATGGTTTCTAAAAGAATGTGAATGCGCCTCTAAAGTTTATTTAGAATTAAACAATTACATTACGCATTAACCGTTGTATGTAAACTAGCAAAAATGCAAATAATAATTCAATAATTTGTTTTAAAAATATTAAATATAAAAAAAATTAATACATTTTATAAATTATTGTACACTTCTGCGTTTTCAGTTTTCCTCCTTTTACGTCCCCTATCGCGATCCTTTGCGGTGCACAAAAAGGTTCGCACCCTTCGTAAGAATTCCGTATCCGTAATACTCGGGAATCGTTTACGAATTGCTTCTGTAAATAGAAAAAAGAAGTTATTTTTTAAATTACTGCTGTTATTTAAATAGAAAAACACCTAAAACATTTGCAAATTTGCTGTAAGTAAATATATTCTGTAAACCATGTACTAGATCAACGTACACTACTAGTATAAGATATTTGCCGTAAACTACAAATATTGCAAAAAAATTGCGTTTCTAAACGGTATACAGAACCAGCGAGAAATATTTGGGTTATGAAAGAAGTATTATAAGAGAATTTTTTTAAATGCGTTTTTTGTCTTGATAATATTAGTACATTGAAATTTATTTTCACAATTTTGAATTGTACAACTAATAATACAGCCAATTTTATTTTCTGGTCTTTGCCCTGAGCTGACCACTGAGCCAATAATAATCAAAGTAAAACTTTTAAGAAATAACGGATCAATATAAATCTCTCGAAGGCCAGACAGACATCTTTATCTATGAATTATGCATAAAGTAGCAATAACAAATAACACTATATATAGTTTATACTTACTTGTAATAATACGCTGTTAACACTTTACACAATTTCAGTCAAAACACTTAAGTAACTAACTAAACTAATTAACTTGTACTAAAATATCAAAAGAACACTTAACTAACTAACTAGCTTAAACTGAAACTAAACTAAGAAAATGATTTTAAACGTTGCTCAACGAAACTTTTTGTTTAAACAAACACTGAAGCAATAGATAATTTAACTCTAACTTGTGTGTCGCTAGCTGAAGGCAACTCACTACCCCCAACTCGATTTATCAGTAGAGTAAAAGCGCAGGTAGCAAAATATGTACCCTTTCTTGCAAAAGGATTATGTAACAGTGGCGTCAGCAGTAGTACTGTTACAGAGCCCAAGAAACATTTGCAATTTAAATAAATACAAATTCAGTTATTTGCTAAAATTTTTTGGATATTTTAAGTTCTTTTGTGCTAGTCATTTTTATAAAGTTCGGTTCCGGAAATGTTAAGCCACCCTTTTTTATGCAACCAATTTTTATGAGGATGCTGTGAAGTTCATATTGTTTTTTCTGCAATACTAATTTAATAGTGCTGTTTATTTTTGTCGAGGCGTTTTTTATTCTTTAGAGGATGCGAAAAAAAGTACTTCAGAACAAAAATCTAGAAAAAAGTTCCACGAAAAAGTCCCCGAATAAAAAGTCTCTAGGAAAAAAAAGTCTCGGGAAAAAAGTACTCAGAAAAAAGTCCTCGGAAATAAATCTCTAAAAAAATTGTTTGATGTGCAAGCCCCCTAAAACTTCTGAAATGTTCGAAATGATCATATGGGTTAGGTGGAATCGGTTATTTCGTTTTTTGTGTATAAAATACTCGTCAACGGAAATTATATCTATTGCCTACAATATTTAGGTTTTAACACTAAATAAATGAGCACATCAACTGGTTTTGAATTTGCAATCAACTTCTATAATAAAATCAAAAAATACGCTAGAGCTCACAATCATTGCAATTTAAAAATACAAATTAATTTTGTATCTCTACAAAGGATAAACTTATTCTATGTTTAATAAATTTCTATACATGTCATAGTTTTTTTCTGAAACTTTTATGGGAATTTTTTTCCGGGAACTGTTTTCCAGATTTTTGTTGAGAGAACTATTTTCCCGGAAACTTTCTGTGTTTTTTTCGGATACTAGATTCTCTGAATCTCTTGATTCAAAAAATATCTTCGAGTAATGTCATGGTTCCTAATACCAGTACAAGTTAATTACAAAATAATAAAACAAATATTACAATTTATTAGAGTATAATAAAACAATTGAGATAATCGGTTTATTTTTATATTAACCGTACTGAATTAGTAAGTTGAACAATTCTAATAAGTAAAATAATAAATTGTAGAATATATGTTTAATTTTAACCTGTGGTAACGCCACTGGAAGCAATACAAACTCTAGTTCGTTGGTAAATTTTTCCAAGACAAATTTGTTTGCTTGCAGCCCTCGGTATTACTCATTTCTTAGAAATATCTATTCAAAAGGTGTTTTCTTTGTTTGCATCTTATGACGCACAGATATTTGTGTAACTGAGTTATAGCGTGTAATTTAATCGGTGGTACTACTTTTTGTACATTTACTCTGAATGCTAAATATTAAAGATGGCATGTGTCAACCTTTATCAAAGTAAAGTAAAAAATATTTTGTCCAATTTTTTGATTTATCTATGTACATTGAAAACAACAACACAAACCGAAAATTTTAGTAAAATATTATAATTAGTATTTTTCTATAAAATAATATATGGGAATTATAACCATAAACGGATACTTGTTTTACTATAGCTGTTAAACATACAAATAAATCCTTAAAAACAGACAAGAAATTAAAGTATAAAAACATACGTAAAAAAGCAAGAAAGTGACAAAAAGGAACCAAAAAAGCAAAAATGTTATTAAAAAAACACCCCAGAGAATTAAATAGGTAAAAATGACATACGCAGATAATTTTACTGTTCTTATCAGTTTTTAAACATTCCATAAAGAGGGATTCACGAATGACGTTATAAAACGTTCTATTTACCGAAGCCATCTCTAGAATATGCGAAATTGACCTTAATTTGTATATATGTTAGAATACTTGTTCGGTCGCTAATATTATTCTTACGTCAGAATAATAAGGATTTAAAGACTGGTGAACTTTTCAGTGGTTTGTAATTGAATTTATTTCAAAAGTTTTAAACAATATTTGCTTGTTTTGGAATTTCTTCGAAAATTAAAATATAGAAAACAGTATGACTGGAATATAAATTACAAAAAAATGTTTGCACAAAAAAACTCAAACAACAAAGCCCAGATAAAGGGCTATAAAATTCAAAAACTTCAAAAAATACAAAATAAAATTTGGATTAAATGTAAATATACTCTTAACGGGGTTTTAAATAGAGTATGCTTTAAATTTCCTAATTGTAAAAAAAAACAATTTGCCTAACTAAGCAGGATCCTGTCTTTAGTAATAGTAAACAGAATAATATTTTTTTTAATAAATGCAGTGCCGACTGAAATTTAAATTTTAAAAGTGAAAGGTTTTTATTTACATTTAACGTTAAGTTTATCAAAAAATATTGGTTTTAGGTTAATTTCAAATGTTGGCAGTATCTCAACTAGTGTTTATTGGTTTCTTATTGTCTTTATATCGCCTTGCCATTATAATTTTAATCACAAACCTTGTTCAATGGTAAAATATATTGGCTTTATAATGGCAGGCAATATTGGCAACTGCTAGTATTACATTTACTTGTTCGTTATTGGCAGAGTATTGTAAGGTTATATTGCCAATAGTTTGTTGATTATATATTTGTTTTATATTGGTTAACCAATATAGTTTCATCGCGGGATTCCATACATTGGTTATATATAGATTTTACCTTTGCAAGTTTATATTGTAAATGGCTTGTTGGTTATGTAACTGTTTTATATTGGTTACCCAACATGGTTTTATTGCGGGATCCCATACATTGGTTACATATTGGTTTTACCCTGGGATACCAATGTTGCCTGTCCCAGGTAGTTTCAACAGTTTGCCAATATTTCAAAATATACCTTGTATTTCCAATAGTTATCCATTATATATTAGATATAAGATGCACGATAAAATGTTGAGCCAATGTAGAACATAAAATAAACCTTGGATAGATATTGGATATATATTGTGTGCTACTTGGGAAACCGGTCTGAGTAGCGATTTCAAAAAACCAGTCCTAAAAACCGGTTAAAAAAACCAGTCTGAACAAAACAATCTAAATAAAAGGTTTAAAAAAGGTCTGAAAAAAAGAGGTATGGAAAACCAGCCCGAAAAACGATCTCAAACAACAGTTTGTGAGTAGGTCCGAAAAAAACGGCCTGAAAAAAACATCTAAAACAAGATTAGAAAAAACCGGTTCGAAAACAAAAGGTCTGAAAGAAACGGTCTAAAAACCGATCTAAAAACCGGACTGAAAAAAACGATCTGAGAAAACTAAGAAATACCGGTTAGAAAAGAGCGGTCTGAAAAAAACGGTCTGCAAAATTGGTTTGAAAGAACCGGTCTGAAAAAAACAATCTAAAAAACGGTCTTAAAACCGGCCTGGAAAAAACAGTCTGAAAATACCATTAAGAAAAACTGGTTTGAAAAGTGTCTGAAAAAACAGTCTAAAAAAAAGATCTGAAAAATCGGTCTGAAATAACGGTCTGAAAAAATCGGTCTGAAAAACTGGTCTGAAAATCGGTCTAAAACAACGGCCTGCAAAAACGATTAGCAAAAACCGGTATAGAAAAAACCGTATGAAAAACCTATCTGAAAAAAACGGTGTTAAAATAAAAGCATCAGCAAACCGGTCTGAGTAGCGATTTCAAAAAACCAGTCAGTAAAAACCGGTTTCAAAAAACCGTCCGAAAAAAACGGTTAAAAAAACCGGTTAGAAAAACTCGGTCATCAAAAAAAACGGTCTGAAAAAATTGGTCTAAAAAGAACAGGTCTGAAAAACTGATCTGAAAAACCAGTTAGAAACAATCGGTCTGAAAACCCAGGCTGAAAAAAAAAGACTGAAAAAAAGGTCTGAAATAACCAGTCTGAACAAAACAATCTGAAAAAAAGGTCTTAAAAAGGTGTGAAAAAAAGAGGTATAGAAAACCAGCCTGAAAAACGATCTCCGAAAAAAAGGCCTGAAAAAACGTCTAAAAAAGATTAGAAAAAACCGATTCGAAAACAAAAGGTCTGACAGAAACGGTCTAAAGACCGATCTTTAGAACCGGACTCAAAAAAAAACGGTCTGAGAAAACTGGTCTAAAAAACAGGTCTGGAAAACCTTTCTGAAATAAGGATCTGAAAATACCGGTTAGAAAAGAGCGGTCTGAAAACAACGGTCTGAAAAAACGGTTTGAAAGAACCGGTCTGCAAAAACAGTCTGAAAAAAAAGGTCTGAAGAAACGGGCTTGAGAAACCGGTCTGACAAAAACGGTCTCAAAAAACCGGTCTGAAAAACCGGTCTGAAAAAAACAGTCTGGAAAACATGGTCTGAAAAACCGTTCTAATAACCGGCCTGCAAAAACCGGTCGTTGACTGATGTCGATACGTAAACTAAAACTTATGACTTATTATTCTGCTTACTGGAAATAAACAATAAATACTCACTTATACGTTGTACTTACAATTTCGATTTGTTTATTTATTATCATATAAACCTAATTCTTCTTATCTATATCGACATATAAAGGAAAATTACTAATATTGAATAGTGATTACGTCAAAAGTAGTTTAATGCATTGAGATTGAGACCGTTTTTTTCAGACCGGCTTTAAAGGCCAGTTTCAAACCGGTTTTTTCAGACTGGTTTCGAACCGGCTTTTATAACCGATTTCAATTCGGTTTTTAGAAAATCCATAACCGACAGTTTCCGTAAAAATATTAACCGGTTAATCGGTGAACCGTAACCAGTTGAAAGCCTAGTTATACCTATAGTTGAATGAACCTACAAAATTAATGTGAAAATCGTCTAATCAATAAGCTAGTGAGCATTGTAAATTATTTTTAATTTACAAACATGCATCATAAGTAGCATGTTGGTTTACCGGTAAAGACGTGAGCTTAAAGAATTAATAAATAAAAGAATTTGTCTGCTTACTTGCTGATCACCTTAAAATTTTTAATATGAGCAATTACGGTACAATAATAAACAGTGCAACTATGATAATAGCTCCACGATTTGCAAACTAATCATCGACATGCCGTACTTGTTTCATAGGCGATTGCGATTAGGTTGTATTTGATCGCTATAAATAAAGAATTCACCAGGAAAACAATCTGCTATTATAAGAAACTACAGAAAACAAAGATCACTGACATTTTATTCTAATACAATATCGTTGCGTTAACTGAAATTTTGAAATATTTTAAGTCATTTTTCATGAACTATATTTTCAAAAAATATAAGCAAATATCACTGCAATTAACTGCTTATACAAATTATTTTTTATATTATCAAGTCTAACCAATTTAAGTGCAATAAATGCTTTAGTGAACGTTCAGTTTGAAGCAATTACCAATCATCATGAAAATTGAGTAACACTAAAGGGCTCTAATGTATACTTGCTTGTTCAAATACATACAAATTGTTAGAACGCGATTGGCTTTGTTTGTATTTGCGTCTATAAGCAGTTGAATTATTTATAATAGATTTCTTGTTTGCATTACACTTGATGCTTGTCATTTAGTGGTTAATTAATTAAACATCTATAAAGACCGGACTTGTAGCCTCAGAACAGCAACAATTCATGTTAAATTTCAATGAGAATACAAAAAGAATGGGCGGACTCAAATCCATCAAGTTATACGTGAAACATGTTGCACGATTTTGCAACTGCAATATTTGAGATACATCGTTTCGTCCAATGTTACTTTATTGTGGAGCTAAGCCAGAGGTTCTGCACTCAAAAAAATATTTTTGAAAACGTTCATAAAATTGTTTTGCGTAATACTTTTAAAACCCTCGGCCATTCATATTCTACGCTTATCAATTCTGTTGTCAAATACCTTGAGATAATAAACCAACTGACCAAATGAATAATACGTGTCTAAACAAGCTCCATAAGGTCAAACATGTGGATGTGTTGCTATGGTAAACCCAAAAATATGTCGTTTAAAATTGTATATATACGCCAACTATATATATATTTAAAGAAATTATGCCACGATTTATTGTTAATTGATTGCCTTCTAATTTTAAATACTGACTAAATACTAGACTAGAAATCCGGACTGTGAACATCTAACAATGTTTTTCTGAATATTCAAAATAATAACGTTAGAATATGATTAATACTAGACTTCCCCTATTTTCAAAATTCTCATGCGGTTAATAGGAATTTTGTTCAAATCATTTTATAAGAAAAAAAATTGATGGTGTAATATATATGTACAGGGTGTTACGGAACTCGCGGACACGGACTGCGGCACGGTATTCCACCATAAAAACTAAACAAAAAGTTCCTCTACGATTTTTCGACCAATATTTTTGGAGTTATTGAAGTTTTGAAAACTCTGAAAATAATCAAATAATAAACATTCAAACTCAAATTTAAGTGTTTGATAAGGTACTGAAAATAAACCCACGATACATTACAATAACAAGAGATAGTCTAAAGCGATAATTGACAGGAAAAATTCAAATGTTGTTTAAAGTGTCTGAAAAAGCTCAAAATTACGTGTTTAACTAAGCAGTGGCACGCTATTGGCTGTTGAAAACAGCACGTCATTATTTATTTGTTGCATAGTTCGTCATTTGTTTAAATTTAGTTCCTAATTTTAAAATTGTTTAAAAGTGCGAAAAAATGGTCGCGTTAAACATACCGCTCGTCCTGCTTGTTTATTAGAAGCCCCCAGTGCCATCAGCATATCATATTACTATTGGTGCCAATAACACGCGGCCTTTCTGTCGCACTTTAGAACTGAGCTCAAACAAATGGCGAACTATGAAACAAATAAATAATGACGTGCTGTTTTCAACAGCCAATAGCGTGCCACTGCTTAGTTAAACACGTAATTTTGAGCTTTTTCAGGCACTTTAAACAACATTTGAAATTTTTTCTGTCAATTATCGTTTTAAACTATCTCTTACTGTTGTAATGTATCATGGATTTATTTTCAGTACCTCATCAAACACTTAAATTTGAGTTTGAATGTTTATTTTTTGATTCTTTTCAGATTTTTCAAAACTTTAATAACTCCAAAAATATTCATAGAACGCTTTAATAGCTTTTCTTCCAAAAAAACGCAAGACGTTCCTGAAAGACTTCATTTTTTGCTAGTTATTCCAACATTTACAAATAAGACTGCTAATAATAGAAACTTACGAAATAATCTGATTTTAAAATAAGAGTTTATCTTACCAGCAACTTGCAATGTAGCATTTCGACTAACGGCAGCTCCTGCAATGTTTTTAGCCACGCACCAATAAACTCCGCCATCCTGCTCCTTCTTGCTGTTAACCGTCCGAAGAAAGAAGAGCGATCCGGAAGGTAACAAAACCCGGTGAGATTTGTTGTCAACAGGCGACGTTCTTACGGGTTCCCCGTCCTTGAACCACTCTATCGAGGGCTCGGGACGTCCCTCTGCTTTGCAATTCAAGGTGACCGGTTCGTTTTTGGCCACGATTATGTCGGACGGATGTTCTGTTATTCGAGGCGAACGATACTGGGCTGAAAAGAAGAAAAATGTGATAGTTAATAAGCGACTTCGATGAATTTTAAGCAGCTACTTGCAATGTGCTTAATTTGCATCGAATGCTGACTGTTGTAATTAGATAATACATATCTGCAATGCAGGTATTCTGCTTTGAAAGCATTGAAACGCTACGACAGATATGCAGGTCTAATTTACAATAGAAACTGTAAATTGAAAAATTGTTTCCTTTATTCGTAAAACATTTTTTTATAAATTCGAAGACACAAAGAAAAACATTGCCAAGTATATTCATAAACAAAATTACTTCGTAAATACAAAAAATGTATGTAGGAAAATACGAATACCTTCTTAAAATGCACATACGTGAGTCGATATATCCGCAATCTACCTGTCTGTCTGTCTGCATTAAATTATTACATCAACATTGAAATACCGGGGGACTGAGTTCTTATTACGTATTTTGTTTGTACGTACGTAATTGCCTTAAGCTTCAAGCATAATACCAAATCATTGAATAGTAAAGTACAGCGTAGGAAAACGCAATAATTATACGTTGTAGCAGCGAGTACTCTACCGTTATTACTATTATTATTGTTAATATTATTATTACTAATTATTATTACCCAATCAAAGTGCTCAATTTCCGTGTCAACAACCAATCAAATCGATTTGTTGGCGAGAAATCGATAGTGATGGTAAATTAGTGAAAAATCATGAAAAAGTCACTAGTGGTAAGACTGATAAGTTAAGATGGTGTTGCCGCCGAAAGCAAGAACTTTCTCGTTTCGTCTCGAATTTTCGAGACGAGAGTGTTTATATTTCTTGCATTTTCGAGACGAGAAATTTCTTGTTCTTGGCGGCAACACTATTTTAACCTATCACTTTTTCAGGCCGGTTTTTCAGGCCAGTTTATCAGACCGTTTTGAAATGGTTCAAAAACCGGTGTTTTAAGAACCGGTCAAAAATTGCGAAACCGGTTAACCGGTTAATTTTTTTTCAACAGCGCTACTTGAAATTGTATATTGAAATAGGAAACCTGTATGTGTACTTTATTCATAAGTTCTAGCTTCACTTTGTTGAAGTTCATATTGCTGAATGATTAAAATGCTTTATACTTCAACAACAGTTAAAGTATAAAGTATTTTATTCATACATCAACCTGTACCTAAATAAACCAGTTGAACATCATTAGTTAATTTTTGTATGTCTGCAAGTTTCGTAAATTATTTATACGAAGCCAGTTCGTTCTATTTTAGTTTTACTGCACAATATTACTAAGCAGTAATAAGTTTATAAAGAAACGAATATAGCAAAATATATGCAACAAATTTTAGGCAGCTTACTGGAATCTTATATATTGATAATATATAGTCACCATTAATTTTTGGCTAAATAAGATTTCAAGTTTAAGTACGAATTTCAAAAACTTTTAGTAGGCTTTTCGACTCTCATTTGGTGGTCTAAAGCTGAAAATACCCGCTTAGCGAGGGCAAAAAGCAATTTTTGCCCCAAGGGACGAAAACGCGAGTTTACTCCCGCTTTTGAATGCGAATGTTCTTCTTCTTACGGCGCGGCGGTGCAGAACTCCGCAGCACGTAGGCCTAATTGGCCCATTGTACAGCAACCGCTAGTTCAGGGATTCTCCTCGTACAGACCGGTACTTAAGCCAAAGGCTAGTTCCCCGCCGAGGGAGATATCCTGTAGTTTCTCTGGCTCCGGAAACGGGATGCCGAGGTGTCGGTGCCTCAATACCATTAGTCTGGGGCAATGGGTGAGAAGATGTAGAGAAGTATCCTCCTCTTCTCGTTTACTATTCCCATGGTGTTAAGGTATTCGTTAAAAGGACCATGGCCATTCAGAAAACCTACCACGATACTGATGCGTCTCCTACTTAAGCGTAGGAGTTGTTTGGAACGCCATGGCGAAGGTTCTCGGATAAGAAGTTTTGACTGACGCAGCCCTGGGTGCAAGGTCCAGTAGATTTTGAACTGGGAGCGAGCCCAGTTCTCAATCTCTGGCCTTGGGATAGTTGTGGGGAGTCCGAGGGCCGGCTCCGGGCCAAGGAAGGGCTTCTTTGAGCTCTTCCTGGCCAGAGCATCGGCTTCCTCGTTTCCAGTAATGTTACTGTGGCAGGGCACCCAATTGTGTGAGCCGAGTCTGCTTAGGGCCTCATGACAGTCTTTGACCAGCATTGATTTGGTTGTGACAAAATCAAGAGCCTTGAGGGCCGTTTGGCTATCGCTGCATATATAGATACGCTTATTACAATAACCTCTGCTTAGGTTCTCTTGAGCACAGGTTAGAATAGCATAAATCTCTGCCTGGAACACTGTGTCAAACTTGCCAAGGGCAAAAGAGAACTTTGCCCTAGGCTTATCTCCATAGATCCCTGCACCGGAACCTTCCGCCGGCTTCGGTCCGGCTGTGAACCAGACTAGGTCCGCTGATTTTAGAAGGTCCTCGGTTCGAGTCCAGTCTTCTCTTTAAGGGATGACAATATTAAATAGTTTAGTAAAGGAGAATACAGGTAACATGCAAAATGCGAATGTTGGGTACGCTTTGTTTATTTTACTTGGATACGTCTTGCATAAATACCATGGTTAGCGTAGATTATAAAGGGGTCTTATTTATAAAAGTCTATTTTTACACAATTGTCAAATTAAATAATTTAATTTAGACTAATTTTAAAATTAACGTTTTTGTCAAATTTCTTAAGGTTGACGAAAAAATCGTATGTGAAACTTGGGAAAAGGTGAATTTTATCCCTCGTGTGCTTTATTTCACGAGCCATAAGCGGCACATACAGGAAAAAAAGGATGACTACAGGTGTGTATACAGGGTGTTAATGAATTGTAGGGACAAACTTCTAGGGCTTGCAAAACACAACAAAGCAAACAACTTTTGTTAATAAATGTGTGGTCAAAAATGTTTCCTTTCAGGGATAGAGCCTCTTAAAGATTCTTTAAGAAGTACCACTTTTTTTGCATTCGTTTCATTCTGTGCCTCTTATATTTTGTTTTTTTTGATAATTATTTTCTTCGTTATTTTCATTCTGTGTTTCGTATTATTGTGTTATGGCGAATTATACTTTTGCCGAACAGCATGACATGATGTTCATGTATGGAGCTGCTTGGGGTAACGCACCCGAAGCTGCTCGCCTGTACCAAGAACATTTTCCGAATAAGAATCATCCATCGTACAAGGCCTTTAGTGTAGTTTCATGTCGGCTGCGGGAGGAAGGTACATTCGTTGTCAACAGACACAACTGTGGAGCTACCAGAACAAGGCCTACGGTGGATTTTGAGGAAGAAGTTTTGGAGAAAGTGGCTGAAAATCCTTCTACTAGTTCAAGAGCCATCGCTCATGAAATGGGAGTGAACCATGTTTCAGTATGGGAGGTACTACATGAGCAGCAGCTACATCCGTACCATCCACAGAAGGTACAAGCCATGGTTCAAGCAGATTTTTTCAGAAGGGTAGAATTTTGCCAGGAATTTCTGTGGCGGTGTAATAAGGATTCAGAATTCCAAGTAAACATTCTGTTTAGTGACGAGGCATCTTTTACGAAAGAAGGAATATTCAACAGTAGAAACAGCCACATTTGGGACGATCACAATCCCCATGCTGTGGTTCAAAAAGGATACCAGTAAAGATTTTCAGTGAACATTTGGGCCGGGATTGTTGGCGATAGACTCATTGGAACATATCTGCTACCCCAAGGGTTAACAGGAGCAATTTATTTAAATTTCTTGCGCCATGTCCTACCTAAACTTTTGGAAGATGTTCCACCTTAAATGTGGCTGCAGCAAGATGGTGCACCTGCTCATTTTTCGGCGGAAGTCAGGGAATTTTTGAATAACACTTTTTCCACTAGATGGATAGGTCGAGGAAGGCATGTGGCGTGGCCTCCACGTTCTCCTGATTTTACCCCACTTGATTTCTTTTTGTGGTTTATGTTAAAACGTTAGTGTATGCTACCCCAGTTGAAACTGTAGAAGAACTTACTTATTCTTGCTGCATGTGAAGAAGTTCAACAGACTCCTGGTATATTTGGAGCGGTGCGCAGGAATTTAGGCGACATTTTGAACATTTACAATAATTTTGTTAATTTTTAAATTAGTTGTTGTAAATTTTTCTAATAATTGATTTTTGCTTTGTAATTTTGGTTTTTTCTATTGCTTAGTTTTACACCATTTTGTTAATTAATTTATTTTAAATTTAATTTGAATTTCAAAAGTGGGAAAGAGGGCTTTATTTATCTTGTATTAATTTCCGTCGTTACGGAAACAAATAGTAGGCAGTAAATTGAGTTGCCTACATTTAGGCGCTTCTTAAAGAATCTTTGAGAAGCTCTATCCCTGAAAGGAAACACTGTTGACCACACATTTATTAACAAAAGTTGTTTGCTTTGTTGTGTTTTGCAAGCCCTAGAAGTTTGTCCCTATAATTCATTAATACCCTGTATATGTATAATAAAATAAAACAACTTCTATACATTAAATCCGGAACTGTTTCAACTTTACACGACGACGTGCTCTTACAACTCAACACAGTTTATTTATTAATTTGAGCCAATGTGTATGTAACTATCAGGTAGGGCAACACGGCAGTTACAAGAGCGTGGAGCGAAGGTCGGAGGTTTAGCTAATAATAATAAATTTTGCAACAAATTCTTGAATAAATAGAATCCAAAACGATAGTTGCGTTGCTATTTAGTTCTTATGAATGTTAGCATTTCTAATACAGCTAAATAGCAGGATTTTTTTTAAACAACATCTATAAAAATTTTGCTACAAGCTTTATGTCTTATGTGACACGAGAAGTACTGTATTTTTACGATACAGTGTTATACCCCAGATAACAAAACAAGTAGGCCATTGTACGTATAAAAATTCAATTGAAGGCTCTTAACCCAAATTTAATAACTTTATCAACACCCAGCAGCAAAAAATGTGGTGGCACAAGTCATAAATCCTGTGTTTATGTCAGAGGTTGCGATATAAATTCTATTTAATTACATTTTTATCTCGACTGATAGAATTAAAAATATTATTTTAGAACAACTTTCCGGGAAATAAATAATCAAATGGAACTAGAGCAAGGCGAGTTCAAAAGTAAATCAGTTTTGTTTAAAATTTCACTCGTGCTTTTTGTACGGCAAAAAATTTACCCTAGCAGACACCAACCCCTGCGAATGGAACTGGCGGAGGAATTCGCTATCCGACATTCAAATCAAATTGAACGAGAATCCTAGAGGGTTGGAAGAACGCTAAAAATAATGATGAATCTAAATTAGAGTAGAACAGGGCTTGATTAAAGAGTCGCTATAAAAACAAGAAGATCGAACGTAATTTACCGCTTAATCCCAAAATAATACGAATTTAATGGCTCTCGTGAGACCACGAGTAATCTTTGGCCAGATAACGAACCAAGAACTAATGTGTTCCAGTGCGGGAAACGATCGGGGATTTGTTCCCTCCCTGGAAAATTTCCTGCGTTTCCAGGTTTTATTATCGATGTGTTCGGCATTTCAGTAAATGGCAGATGCGTGGCAAATATTCTTTCAATCTCTTGCTTGCTCACTAGAAAAGCGAAGCTTTGTTACAATTTCTGTATTTAATACGTATGAAAGGGAGACAATTCTAGAGGATTCACTTTTATTTTATTTATATCAAAAGCAATGACCTAGAAAATGTTAAATTAGATCGACAGTAACAAAATGACAGCTAAATCAAAAATTAAGAGCAGCACAATGGAAATATCGCCATGAGACACGAACCGCATTCAGAAAGCTTTGTCTGCGAAACGAGTTAGGAAATGAAAAGAGTAACTGAAATATAGTTAAGATGATTGACATAGAATGCCTTTCAAAATGGTGCTTGGAATTGCGTGTATCACTAAAACTCATGTCGACTGTCGAGGAGTAATTACTCATTTTGATTGCCGTTTTGTTATTATGCAAAATAATAATAAAAGTTTCGTTGATTGTCTCTTAATTCATTGGCAACAAACACGATACAAACAATAAAATAACAATTTATTATAAAACACACAAAAGTATGAGAACAAAATTGCGTGAGATAAAGACAAATCCAAAATATTTTCTAAATCAGTAAAGCAAGGGTTAAATAAAAGCGAAATGAAATTTAGTGAGATAAATTTGGAATCGGTTATAAAAATGCCCTCTTATCTAGTTTTAAAGATTCCATAAGTACTATTAGAATATCCCGAAAGCATACCGAAGGGAAATAAAAGTTGCGAAATAGTCCCCATAGAATACGAAATTTTCCATTGTGTATTTTGCCTTGCTTTTTTGGGCGATAGAGCGATATTATAAAACTTGCGAGATTTCTCTCACGAAAGCGTACAGAATTATTATACGGGGTGTTCCAATTTTACGGTTTATTTTAAAGTTCCGCCCCGAAAATTAAGACAGTCGTATTTTATGTTCTTCCCCAATTTCGCCAACTGGCGCCAAAAAGTGGCCCCTAAAACAGCTTCTTTAAATACTTAGGGACACCCTTTGCATTAAATTTAGTATGCATACTAACGAAATGAATTTACATCTATGCCGAACGATAATTTTACAAAATTGGTTCGAGGGCACCACTTACGGGCAGATGCCCTTAGATTTTCTACAATAACTTCTTTGTGTAAAACGTTTACAAACTGCTTGTGACAGAATCAGATACACAGGTTGATTATCTAAAAAAAATATTCTTGTGTTTTCTTCGTAGGGCGTACCGTTTACGAGATATGTATTTTTATATTTTATTTTCTTTATAGCCTATACCTTAACGATTAGGGGAGACCTATGTCCAGCAGTGTGCGCAGATGGCTGGGTGGTGATGATGATTAAGATAATACAAAATACGGATAAATACATTAAATAAGTTGTTCGAACTGGAAACCTCTTGCTTTTATACATTTTTGACACCTCCGAATAAGAGAGTTAACTGTAGCCCTTATCTGTAACAGATTTCTTATTAAATTATTGCTAGCGTTTTAAATTCATAAAAGCAATTCTTCTCGATTCTCGACTAAAGTCCTATATAAATTTTCTTTTAAATAGCCCTAGATACCAAAATCTCAGTAACTTTTTTCATGTCAAGCGACTCAATTTTTTTTTACAAATGTAAATACCTCGTGAACGGTGCTTCGTACGAACAAAGCACAAAAATAACTTTTTATGACAGAATTAAATTCTGCATCTGATTCTGCCATAAAAAGTTTAAAACAACTTTACACAAAAAAGTTACTGTAGAAAAACTAAAAGCCCGTAACTGGCGCCCTCTAGAGAATTTTATAAAATTACTTTTTGGCATACATGTAAGTCCACTTAGTTAGTACGCATTTCAAATTACATCAAAATCGGTCAAGGGTGCCCCCAAGCATTCACAAAAAACTATTTAAGGGGCCCCCTTTTGGAGGCAATATTGAACATTACTAAGCAACAGACGTGGCGTTTCATGCTACAGCCGCTACAACTCTAAATGTTTGTTTGCTAAGCAACGATGATTTCCTCGCTTTGGAAAACATTAAGATTTTCCTACCCCCCTCCCCCCGCTGAAAACGTTTGTTTCAATTATCATGCAAAACAAGCAGCGATTTTCATTTTCTGCTGCGGTCACTACATTTGCAAATGTTTGTATTTCTGCTTAGAAACGACGGCTAATGTTTGTTAATCTGCCATACGAGGACGAAAAGGGTTTTAAAAGAGGTCCTTCTGCAGCAAAAAGCTGTTTGTTTTCAGAATCGACAGGAGTCTAAACTACAAGTACGGTCCAACTGAAATTGTACAGCCAACTGTTGCTCGATCGCTCAAACGGTCCTATACAGACTCGATCGTACTGCACCTAGCTCCTTCCACAGACTTTACAAACTGGTGTTTCCCAATTGAGCTCGCGGTCAAACGCTAATTTCTTAGTCCCTAACTACCCCCTGAACCGATGGGCGAATTGAGCCCATGACCACAGATTGCAATAATGTCTACACATTTTGCTAGTTTATATATTCACTTTTCTCCAAACCTCGCAGCAACCCGAGCTCTTACACCAGCGCAGCAGGTTATAAGCTCACTTATTCTCCAAGCCTCGCAGCACCCCCAGCTCTTACCAGAGTAGCGCAGCCTATAACGTCACTCGTTTTCCGAACCTTTTAGTACCTCCAGCTCTTACCAGAGCCCCACAGCCCCAAATAAAAGGCGAAACACCTGCCGCTTGTGTTGCCCAACGTGTCCTAGACATTCGACCTGGAAAGCCGCTAGGTAGTGCGCATGCGTTGATCCCTTACAACAGGACGTGTTTCTAGTTTGTACGAATTAACTTTGTGATTTATTTACTGTACCTTTATTCTTAACCATAACCATGTTCTATGTTCGATTTAAAGTACTGTTTCTTAATGTTCCTTTCAATGGACTGTCCGTTAATTGTTGAATTAATTGTGCTTGTTTGTTAAGTGTTGTGATGCACACTTTGACTGTAATAAAAACATACATCTATTATCTTAAAGGTGTTAACATTACTTCATTAACACGCCCTCGCGCTATGGACATGGAGTCGTGGGACATCCTGTATTCTTCTTATTCTCCGGTGCTTTACACGGTTCAGAGTAAAATACCTATCACCAACATTTTCTTCACCCTGTTTATAATAAACAGACAATAAACTTCCAGTTTTTAATAGCCCATTTCCTCAAGAAATTTAACTATTTAATAGAATATAATGAGAACATATGGCTTTATGTTTGAGTTTCGCTTTGACGAAGCCTGCCTATCATAAAATGCATTTTATTAGTCACTTTAACGTCAGTCGAGTTGCGGTGACAGAATTATAACCGCTTCTTTTACAGCACCACATGTAGGTATTACTACAATAAAAATACCAACTACCACGGTAATAAATGGAAATGCGTGAAGAGCAAACCGACCTAACGGAAATACTACCTTTTATGGTTGCTTTATATTAAGAATAATTAAAGATCCACTGAATTTATTATTATATTTTTATTGTGATTTAATTTGATATTCCAATAGTTTTATTTCACTTGTAAATCAGGAATTACATCTAATTTTATAGGTATACAAGAATTTACATTTATAAAGGGGTATAAATTTTGATTTTCAAAAATACGCCACAGAGACAAAAACGGATAAGGGCACCAACCAAATTGTAGCTCATCTCTAGCTTCATGAGATTTCAAAATAAGAAACCTTGTGACTAGTTTTTGAGTAATAAGAAAAAAGGGTGTATTGTTTATGTTTTAGGTTTAAGGGTGTAGAATATTTTCGAGACCCTATGTTACATCAAAAAAAAAACCTAAAAAATTATTCTCCCATTTTTAAAATTTAATGGAATCCCACCTTTTATTATTTAATTAATTAAGTATAAGGAAATATTACTTCTCTACGACTGCTTGGATAAGCACTTATGTCATTCATCTGCGTTAGGTAACGAAGTTCATTATAGCACTAGTGAAATAATGGATTCTTTATCTAACACATTTTATTTACACAAACAAAACTAAAGCTTTGTTTATAAGAAAACTGGCTGGTTGCCATAGTGTTGAACAAATCGAATCTATATTGTTCTTTTGAATTTAAAACAAAAATCTCTTAAAAGTGACGACATTTGCAGGTCAATTAATGCGAAATGTCAAATATCATTTCAAGCAAAAAAATTCGATTTTTAACAAATTTTGAGCAGTCGTAGATAAAATTTTGTATGTCACACGTGATATAATGCATTATTATGGCACTTGTTTGATTACACGACTCGGTCTACGACCTCGTCGTGCACTAGTAACATGAATAACTATTTTGTATTGCATTTTGCTAAACAAAAAGCAGAATTTATAAATCAGCAAAAAATCAAGCATTTCTGGTTCTAATTTATTCTAAATTCTGCTTAATTTTGCATCACCATTATTACATTGCTTAATTTGTGTTATAATTTCGTAATTAAGTTCGAAAATTGATCTTCTTTGAATTATTGGGTATTCGGCATCAAGTGTAGCATAAACAGTATAGAACATTATAGTGTCCGGTTTTCGAGTCTAGTATTTAGTCAGTATTTAAATTAGGAGGCAATCAAATAATAGTAATTTCTAGCATAATTCTTTTAAATATGTAGTTAGCGCATACATAAAATTGTAAACGAATTATCTGCAAGCTTAGAATGGTAACACATCCATATGTTTAACCTTCAGCTAGCTTGTGTAGATAGTTATTATTTATTTGGTCAGCTGAAATTGGTGCTTGTGTAATAGTAAAACAAAATAAAACAGAATTCGTAGGCGTAGAATATGAATTGTCTTAAGCTTTAAAAGTACAATTTTTTAGTTTAAGTGTAAAATAGCAACCGTGAATTAACAAAAATAGAACGTGTAAATTCATTAATACAACATAAAAGTTTTATGAAAGACAAGATTGGACTATCAATATTCATAAGAGACGCAAAAACAGGGTTGAATAAAAAAACTTAAGAATTGTAGTACGCAACAACGACTTTTTCTAAATTCTCATCCGAAAAAGTAGTTCGCTTGTGCGACAAAATACCTTTAAAAACTGAAAACGACCTCTCAACGTCGCAAGTCGTTAAAGGAGCAAAACTATAAAAGTTGGCCGGTGAACAACTGACTGGATTATTTGTCGACTTAGTATATTTGCAATTTCTAATAATTGTGAGTAACCATTGCGATGAAATAATTGTTCAATATATTGCGACAACCTGATGCCAAATTCTCCGCCGAATGCCAAATTGCCAATAATAGAACGAAAGTGGTTAAATGATTCTAATAGCGACAATATTTTGCCTTTCAATGATTTTATAGCTTTTGCTTTCATAACAAGACATGCATGTTGAAGTTTATAAAGCCCTGCTTATTTATTTCTTTTGGGACGCTCATTTCTCGACTAACCAGGTATTTTACAACATTAAATTTTAGTAAATATCGCAGTTGTAAAACCCTTACAAAATTGTACATTATGTTTCACGTATAACGTATAATGGATTTGAGTACGCCCATAGTTATTGTTTACTTATTGAATTTTAAGGAAATTTTTTGCTATTCTGTGACTAAAACTCCGACTTTTGTTTACAATTGTGATAAGGAAAAAAAAAATGTATTCCTAGCTGATAAACAGTCTAAATAACGTTGTACAACAAATTTCATTGAGTGCATGATATGGTCTAATCGGTAAGCAGGACAATTTTTATTTGCAAACTGCTCATTGCCGTTCATTGTCGAATTTCTGAACTAAATAAGCCGAAAGAAATTGTAATAATAATGAAACATTTCGATTATTAATACAAAGTGTCAATTTAAAGTAAATGAAGCTTCATTTTGAGATATAGGCAACTCGCATGGCATTTCATAGACGACTATAATTTTAGAACAATACATTTTGAAAATTGAGATCACAGTATTTGTTTTTGTTATACAGGGTTATTCATAACATGTGGGGCAGACTTTCAGGATTGATTTAAAATATAAAACCAATGAAAAAAGTTTCTATAAACATGGCACGCAAATTAATTAATTAATTAAAACACATCCTTACGGAGTTATAGCCTCTTGAAGATGGAACAGTCTAATTATTGTCTTGTCAATAACTTTGGCAGTAGTTGCAAAAAATTTTGAAATTTATCCGAATATCTCTGCTATTTTTGGTTTTAATAAGTGTACCAAAGGTGGTTCATATGCAGTGGACACGTAAAAATTGTATCTAAATATTTTAGATCTTCACAATTCATGAAGTTTTGATTGCCAAATCTCATTTTCCAAACAAAAATACACAAAACGGCGTACTCTTTTTGAAAGTCGCTACATTAAACAGTTTTCGAGAAAAGTTTTTTATCTAATCGAGTTCTAAGTGTTTTCTTAGGATTCCCAAAATATATTCCATATAAATATTCCACAAGTTTTAATGGTAAGTTCAAACACCAAAACAATAAAACTATGTTCGTATAAAAAGTCCGCGAACGCTTCGTCACTGAGTTACAGCGTCAAGGACAGTTACTGTGGCTTTTTTTGGCGGCTGTAGCTCTGTAAAGAAGTGTTTCCGGACTCATTCTTTACAAAACCTTTTTTTAACCGACTTCAAAAAAAGGAGGAGGTTCTCAATTCGTCTGTATATATATATTTTTTTTTTTTGTATGTATGTTCGGGCATAACTTTTTTGTTTATAAACCGATTTTAATGATTTTTTTGTGGTGGGTTCAGTATAGTTCCAAGGTGGTCCCATTATAATTTCATTGGTATTGGAGCTTGAACTTCGAAGATACTCCTCAAAATCTATTTTTTTTAACCGACTTTTTAGTGTTTCCGTATTTCATCTTCCGTTTCAACTAGCCGTCATTTCCTCATTTGAGAAGCATCGCTACTAGGTCTACCCATCACTTAAAATTGTAAAATAATTAACTTTTAAAAAAAAAGAAACCCGACTTCAAATAAAAACACAAAAGTGACATAAGTTAACTAAAAAGCAAAAAATAAATGTTTTTTATACAACAGTTTAATACTTATTTGTTGTTCCGTTTAATGTAATTAAGAAATTGTTGTTTATTATATAATTATTAATTGTTTTATAATTTTTAAGTCGGTGCCAAGTAAAACATAAAAATTATATACCTTGCTGCAATAACAAATTAGATTCGAATTTTTATGTTTTACTTGGCACCGACTTAAAAATTATAAAACAATTAATAATTATATAATAAACAACAATTTCTTAATTACATTAAACGGAACAACAAATAAGTATTAAACTGTTGTATAAAAAACATTTATTTTTTGCTTTTTAGTTAACTTATGTCACTTTTGTGTTTTTATTTGAAGTCGGGTTTCTTTTTTTTTAAAAGTTAATTATATTGATTTGATTTGATGTGTTAAAAATCAAAGTTTGTACCAACTATATTCGCATCTTCAGGAAACACTCAAACCTTGTTTTTTTGTTATTTCTTCTAAAGGTAATTAAATTGTATAGACTTATTGTCCTAAGTATTGTTTTTTTGCAAAGAATTGTTGTACACAAATTCCTACATGTCTCTTATACATGATGTTCTAAAATGGGTAACATAAATTAAAAAGAAGAGGTATGAGATGTGATTAATATGCAAAAAAGATTAACACAATAAACAAGGATAACATTACAATATTACAAATGGCCAAAAAAGCTCGCCAGACTACAATATTATTCTATAAATTCACACAAACTTTTCAGATGTCGCCATAAATTTACATTAGTGCAAAAGGGCATGAAGAGCAAGCGAAATATAAAAGTTTTGAAGCACTTTTGCATTTTGTTGGTGGGCAAATTTAGCCATTTTGCATATTCAGGCGGGTTAAAAGGGTAACATCTTGTTGGTGTAATGATCTAATTAGATGAAATTAAAATTGCAAGAATAAACTTCTTTGTAAGTTAGAAAATTTAAATTTCATCCATTTAGAGGAACAATTTAATTCCCCAAAGTTACTTAAACCGCAACTCATAAAATGCGTTAATGGCAATGTATTTCGTCGTTTTCGGCGACATTTCTTTACACGAACACACCACATCCTGCTAGTCTTTTTTTAGGTCGCCGGAAACTTGTTTCGGAAATTGGTCTTTAGGACTAGACCGGCGTTTCTTTGAACGAGCCTAACATTATTCTTTTTCTTAAGACCAGAACGTGTCGTTAATGAGGTGGTAGTGATTCAATAAAAATCAGGTGCTAGCTCAAACGGAAACTAATGACGCAGAAGAGTAAACTGTAACAAAAAGGAAATTAAAACTGTTTGTGTTAGGCGTAGATAGTTCGTTGGAACATTTTATAACTCTCAATGACTTCCCTGAACGAAAAAAATCGGTTTTAGCTTTAGTTCATCGCATAATTGAATTGTTTTAATATAAAAGGAGAACGTAAACAAAGCCTCATCATTCTCGCTGTGAAAAATAAATTAAAAATTGCCCTTCACTCGCTTTTCATCGCTTTCTGAAGCCAAAAGCTTTTACAACAGCTGCTTGAATTAAAAAGCGCTTTAAATTCCCTTCTGAAAGATTGCTTTTCTTTCAGGTTACAGAACAAGTAGGTTTCTTTTCAGTCAGGTCCATACATAAGCAATGTGATCAAGGACTTGGATTATTTAGGGCTTTCTGCTCCGACACCCAGCGTGTGTGGTCTTTAAAACAGTTTCTCTAAGGAAATGTAAAACACACAAGTAGATTAGGCTACAGCAGCTGAAAGCTAAACTTCATATACACAGATGTGTGTATAATACGCTTTTAAGCGTGGCTCTGTTTGTTTAGGCTGGGGATGCTTGGAACAAACACATCTGAAAGCGTGGACGGCCAGATTTCTGAAAAAGCAATAACATGCATCAACTAAATTTAATTAAAAACCTTTTCTGACACTGGCGGCAATTTTGCGTATCCCCCTTTGAACAATATTTTTACTCAAATTCGGACAATTAACGATTTCAGGAACCGTAGCATTTTTGTGCAACAGAACGCTAAAGCTTTTTTAACAGTTTAAAATGTATGCGAACGAAAATTACAGTACAAAATGTATAAAATCTTAGATGCAAATTGCAAAACATGAAGATTTATTTTAATAGGTTGAAATTCGATGACTAATTTTCTACAACGCATTATATACCAAATAAACAAAAAATTCCGATAATCATATGAGTCCGAAAAGATTCGTTACGGAGCTACAGCCTCCTAAAATGGAACATAATAAGCACGTCTTATGGATAACTGTCATGGCTATTACACTCAGTTTTTGAAAATCGTATGTATTCTGGTACGTTAGGAGGGCGTAGCTCCGTAACGATGCTTATAGGAACTTATTTACTTATTTTCGTTATTTTATAAATAACATACTTAATTATATTTATAAAGGACGATTTAATGTAAAACTGTTTATTTAGTTGTGAGCAATAAGAAAATCCTTAAATCAATCAGGTATCTCATCCCGAAGGTGTCTCACTGGCGGTAATGGGTTAGGGGTCAAAACTTCAAATCAAATAAATATAGCGCGGTCAAACATAGCGCCTCCATAATAGCGCCGTTAAAAATGTCGCCGAGTAATAACGTGGCCAAACTATAATTGCGACTTAAAAAACAGCAACGGCAAAAATGACGACAGGACATAATGTTAAAGCTAAAATTACCGAAATCAGAAATGTCGATGGCCAAAAATAAAGCCGGAAAAATGCCACCGGAAAACATGTCGCTGTCAAATACAACGAAGGTAAAAATGGCGCCAAGAAATACCGGTACATAATGTCGAAGCCAGAAAAAGGAAAATTAAAAATGTCGTCCAGTAGCGCCGTGAAAAATGTCGCCGTCAAAAACAGCGAAGATACAAATAGCGCCAAGAAGTATCGTCGCCGCCCGATACAAAATGTCGAAGCCAAAAATACCGAAATCTAAAATGTCGTCGGCCAAACATAGCGCCGGAAAAAATGTTGACTTCAAAAACAGCGAAGGTACAAATGGCTCCAAGAAATAACGTCGCCGGTACATAATGTCGAAGCCAAAAATAACATTATTTAAAATGTCGTCGGCAAAAAATAGCGCCGGAAAAAATGTCGGTCGAAAACAGCGAAGGTACAAATTGCGCCAAGAAATAACGTCGTCGGTACATAATGTCGCCAAAAATAACGAAATCTAAAATCTCGTCGGTCAAACCTAGCGCCGGACAAAATGTTGGCGTCAAAAACAGCGAAGGTACAAATGGCTCCAAGAAATAAATCGCCGGTACATAATGTCGAAGCCAAAAATAACAAAATCTAAAATGTCGTTGGCAAAAAATAGCGCCGGAAAAAATGTCGCTGTCGAAAACAGCGAAGGTACAAATGGCTCCAAGAAATAACGTCGCCGGTACATAATGTCGAAGCCAAAAATACCGAAATCTAAAATGTCGTCGGTCAAACATAGCGCCGGACAAAATGTTGGCTTCAAAAACAGCGAAGGTACAAATGGCTCCAAGAAATAACGTCGCCGGTACATAATGTCGAAGCCAAAAATAACAAAATCTAAAATGTCGTTGGCAAAAAATAGCGCCGGTAAAAATGTCGCTGTCGAAAACAGCGAAGGTACAAATGGCTCCAAGAAATAACGTCGCCGGTACATAATGTCGAAGCCAAAAATACCGAAATCTAAAATGTCGTCGGTCAAACATAGCGCCGGACAAAATGTTGGCTTCAAAAACAGCGAAGGTACAAATGGCTCCAAGAAATAACGTCGCCGGTACATAATGTCGAAGCCAAAAATACCAAAATCTAAAATGTCGTCGGTCAAACATACCGCCGGACAAAATGTTGGCTTCAAAAACAGCGAAGGTACAAATGGCTCCAAGAAATAACGTCGCCGGTACATAATGTCGAAGCCAAAAATAACAAAATCTAAAATGTCGTTGGCAAAAAATAGCGCCGAAAAAAATGTCGCTGTCGAAAACAGCGAAGGTACAAATGGCTCCAAGAAATAACGTCGCCGGTACATAATGTCGAAGCCAAAAATACCGAAATCTAAAATTTCGTCGGTCAAACATAGCGCCGGACAAAATGTTGGCTTCAAAAACAGCGAAGGTACAAATGGCTCCAAGAAATAACGTCGCCGGTACATAATGTCGAAGCCAAAAATAACAAAATCTAAAATGTCGTTGGCAAAAAATAGGGCCGAAAAAAATGTCGCTGTCGAAAACAGCGAAGGTACAAATGGCTCCAAGAAATAACGTCGCCGGTACATAATGTCGAAGCCAAAAATAACAAAATCTAAAATGTCGTTGGCAAAAAATAGCGCCGAAAAAAATGTCGCTGTCGAAAACAGCAAAGGTACAAATGGCTCCAAGAAATAACGTCGCCGGTACATAATGTCGAAGCCAAAAATACCGAAATCTAAAATGTCGTCGGTCAAACATAGCGCCGGACAAAATGTTGGCTTCAAAAACAGCGAAGGTACAAATGGCTCCAAGAAATAACGTCGCCGGTACATAATGTCGAAGCCAAAAATAACAAAATCTAAAATGTCGTTGGCAAAAAATAGCGCCGAAAAAAATGTCGGCTTCAAAAACAGCGAAGGTACAAATGGCTCCAAGAAATAACGTCGCCGGTACATAATGTCGAAGCCAAAAATAACATTATTGAAAATGTCGTCGGCAAAAAATAGCGCCGCAAAAAATGTCGGTCGAAAACAGCGAAGGTACAAATGGCTCCAAGAAATAACGTCGCCGGTACATAATTTCGAAGCCAAAAATAACAAAATCTAAAATGTCGTCGGTCAAACATAACGCCGGACAAAATGTTGGCTTCAAAAACAGCGAAGGTACAAATGGCTCCAAGAAATAACGTCGCCGGTACATAATGTCGAAGCCAAAAATAACAAAATCTAAAATGTCGTTGGCAAAAAATAGGGCCGAAAAAAATGTCGCTGTCGAAAACAGCGAAGGTACAAATGGCTCCAAGAAATAACGTCGCCGGTACATAATGTCGAAGCCAAAAATAACAAAATCTAAAATGTCGTTGGCAAAAAATAGCGCCGAAAAAAATGTCGCTGTCGAAAACAGCAAAGGTACAAATGGCTCCAAGAAATAACGTCGCCGGTACATAATGTCGAAGCCAAAAATACCGAAATCTAAAATGTCGTCGGTCAAACATAGCGCCGGACAAAATGTTGGCTTCAAAAACAGCGAAGGTACAAATGGCTCCAAGAAATAACGTCGCCGGTACATAATGTCGAAGCCAAAAATAACAAAATCTAAAATGTCGTTGGCAAAAAATAGCGCCGAAAAAAATGTCGGCTTCAAAAACAGCGAAGGTACAAATGGCTCCAAGAAATAACGTCGCCGGTACATAATGTCGAAGCCAAAAATAACATTATTGAAAATGTCGTCGGCAAAAAATAGCGCCGCAAAAAATGTCGGTCGAAAACAGCGAAGGTACAAATGGCTCCAAGAAATAACGTCGCCGGTACATAATGTCGAAGCCAAAAATAACAAAATCTAAAATGTCGTTGGCAAAAAATAGCGCCGAAAAAAATGTCGCTGTCGAAAACAGCGAAGGTACAAATGGCTCCAAGAAATAACGTCGCCGGTACATAATGTCGAAGCCAAAAATAACAAAATCTAAAATGTCGTCGGTCAAACATAACGCCGGACAAAATGTTGGCTTCAAAAACAGCGAAGGTACAAATGGCTCCAAGAAATAACGTCGCCGGTACATAATGTCGAAGCCAAAAATAACATTATTTAAAATGTCGTCGGCAAAAAATAGCGCCGGAAAAAATGTCGGTCGAAAACAGCGAAGGTACAAATTGCGCCAAGAAATAACGTCGTCGGTACATAATGTCGCCAAAAATAACGAAATCTAAAATCTCGTCGATCAAACCTAGCGCCGGACAAAATGTTGGCGTCAAAAACAGCGAAGGTACAAATGGCTCCAAGAAATAAATCGCCGGTACATAATGTCGAAGCCAAAAATAACATTATTCAAAATGTCGTCGGCAAAAAATAGCGCCGGAAAAAATGTCGGTCTAAAACAGCGAAGGTACAAATGGCGCCAAGAAATAACGTCGTCGGTACATAATGTCGCCAAAAATAACGAAATCTAAAATCTCGTCGGTCAAACCTAGCGCCGGACAAAATGTTGGCGTCAAAAACAGCGAAGGTACAAATGGCTCTAAGAAATAAATCGCCTGTACTTAATGTCGAAGCCAAAAATAGCGAAATCAAAAATACCGTCAGCTTATAATAGCGAAGTCAAAAATTCGTCGTCCAAAAACAGGGCTGGGTAAAATGTCGCCTTCAAAAACAGCGAACGTACAAATGGCGCCAAAAAATAACGTCGCCGGTACATAATGTCGAAACCAAAAATAGCGTTGGAATAAATTTCGCCTTGCAACACAGTGCCGGTAAAAAAAACTAGTTCTTCAACGGCGACGTTATTTCTTGTCGTCATTTTTACCTTCGCTGTATTTGAAGGCGACATTTTTCCCGGGTCTATTTTTGGCCGACGAAATTTTTGACTTCTCTATTATTGGCTTGGACATTATTTCCTGTCGCCATTTTTACCGATGCTGTTATTTATGTCGATATTATTAGTCGGCAACATTATTATGCGGCTACATTTTTAACGGCACTATTTTTGACGTCGATACTCTTGAATGGCGCTATGTTTTCCTGGTGCTATTTTACTCCTTGCGGTTTTGAAAGCGCCATTATTCATTCGCTATTATTGACGGCGACATTGTTGGCGACTACGGTCTCACTGGCGGCAATAGGTGTGCAAACTTTGGGCAATAGTTGGAAAATTATTCGGCAATAACGGCAATATGTCGTTAACCACGGGAATAACGCGGAAATCAACGGCAACTAGCGAAAATAAATATTCAGGTTTGTTCACCGGTACAGAACACCTACCTCATGTGGAACAATGAGTATCTACGCTACAGAACGATTATTATTTAACGGAATAATATTTAAACAGAATTAGAAGTGACCCGAAATGCAATGAACAGAACTAATTTATATTTAATCGTCATCAAGCAACGCTGCGCTGCGGTAAATTTTACCGTTTAGGCAAATTTAAACTTCATAACACCTTCCCACACTTTGATTTTGACAGAAAAACATATTTTGGACTTCTGGAAACTCAAAAACTTGGTTTGTAATAGAGATGTAACGGATAGTATCCAGCTATTCGGTTATTTGGCCAGTTTGACCAGATATTCGGTAGAGCCGGATAATGGTATGTATCCAGCCGAATATTACTTTGCAAAAAAAACGACAGAAACTTCTATAAGTATAGTACATAAACTCACGAAAGCAAATTGGATTACCTATATGCAATTTATTACGTTTGTTAGGGCTCTTGGTTAATGTTAATTATTTAACGTTGCGGTTTTTTGAGGAAACACTTCCTCGTCACTTTTATTTTGTTGAAGCAAAAGTTGTTCATGCTCTGTTGCATGCTAATATTTTAAGTGATAGAAAACCGGAAGCTTTTGTCCTGTTCGATCTCTTTATAGTATATGTAGAAACGCCACCCGGCCTTGGCTATTAAAGAAATTCATTATCCGTTACATTATAAGTTTTTACCAAAACGTCTGTCCGTCTGTCTCTCCATGCAAAAAATAAGCTTTTAAAAAATGCAAATACAACGGTTTTTTCTTTCTCTTTCTTGCTTCAAATTGGCGACCTCTACAATTTTTGGAAAATTCTTACATTACCGCCTTATTACCCAAAACAGAGTTGTCATATCGACGTAAACTTTAATTATTGTAATAGCAGCCCTAGAAGAACACAATATTCGCGCCTTCAAAGAATTTTTTTAAATTGGATACTCCTTCCCCTTTATTTAATAAATAGAAGACGATAAAACATTTTCTGCTTAAACTTTATCTCTCATGAGTGACAGTACAGAACGATCAAATAAAAACTTAATTGCAGTCGCTTATGAAACAAGCGCGGCCGCGGCATGTCGATGATTAGTTTGCAAACCGTGAATCATAGTTGCGGGGTTTATTATTTTACCGTAATTGCTCATATTTAACGTTTTTTTTTTTAAAAAACAATTTCTAACTATAGATACGAAATTCCCGGTAATGTTTTAACGCACAACCGGCTTGTTTTACGTCTTTCTGTGAAGCTTGTAAAAGATATTTCCTAGAAAGAAGCATACAGTCTAGACTAGACTACACCGAACAGCTGTTTTTAAAACCGAGGTTAAAACGATACTGTAACTGTTTATACCCAGCAATTGTAATAAATGAGATAAGATTCTCAAAAAATAAATACTATTATTTTTACATCAAAGTTTTTTATAGTATGCAGACTATTTTAGTATGTTACAGTGCGTATAACATGGCTACTACCGGTAGATTGTAGGGAGTGATCAGATCTTATAGTCGCTGTTTTCGCGTAAAATGTTGATAAAAACACCTTTAAAACTAAAATACCTAACAATTTCTACGAAATAGGAAAGGCTAGACGATATGCTTCGCTTAAGGTGGTTTTTTTTGGAGGGGGGGGGGAAGATTACAACTTACAATATCGAAACAAAATGCCCCTTATTATTGTTTCTTTACTGAACTTATTGTTTAACTATTTCACATCGCTGATTATTTATTTATACGTATCAAAATCAGGTTTGGAAACAGAAAATACATGCAAAAGGAGCCATATGCCGAGCAAGAACAACGACAATTAATAAATAATGCTCGCTTAAGTTACAACCAAACTGAAAGTCAATCATAATTTTTAAAAATCGGACTATATTTAATTCTCTACGAAATTTTGTTCATAAACTACAATTTTTACACACATTGGTGAAAGTCCAAAAATACCTAGTTTGTCACTTTTGCCGTACCCAGAATTTATTAATGAAAAACGAAATAGGATATTTATCATTCAAATCTAATTAAGTAAATAGTTAATGTTACTAAAAAAATTACGTCTTCATTCCAACCTTTCCTACACCCACTCATAATCTGCAATGGGCGGCTGAATTTCACAAAGCACCTAAAGCGAGCAGCTATGAAAACAAAAATTCTGCTCCATATTTGATTTATGAGGACCGAACTAACAGTTACAAATCGCTCAAAGCGTCGAACACGCCTCATCCGTGATATAAAATTACCAAAGCAAATCACTAATGATTTCTTCGCTCAGAAACATAGTGAGTGGTCACCATAAACGTATTTATTTGTCTCGTAAGTGCACTCCAAATTGAGGAGTTGAGAAGGAAATCGCAGTAATTGCATGATACGTCATCCCACACCAAATCAGGATGCTCAAAAATGCAATAGAGAGAGGATTATAATGAAACGGCTAGAAGAACTGTCTCGTACAAGTACGGCTGCAAGCATTACGAGGGTGTTAAGTGAAGTGGACTAAATTGAATTATTGTTTTTGAGAGGATTTGCAGGCTCAGTTGTGGGTGTTATGCAGGGTGAGCTAATCGTTTCAATTGCAACTTTCTTTCAGCCCACTTGAGCAGTTCGTTAAAAAGTTGCGTAGAATAACATTACGGGGGGTTTGTGTTGCTATCGAGTGTAAAGTAATTCCAATTAGTTACATGAGAACGAATAAAATTGTGGCGCAAGCAAAACGTATTTTTTTTAAATTACGTTTTAATATTTATTTTTTTTTTTCAAATTAAACAATCTATTTGTATTAATTGCATAGGTTGAATGTAGCAGCTAAAGCGTATGAAATTCCAAAGATTTAAAAACAAAAAGGCGTGCTTAAAATCCTTCAAATTCCCCCGTTTGTCTGGAATGTCTTAAATGCTTTCCTTAAAGAAAATCGATGAAAACTGCCATAGTAGCTTGCTTCAAAGACTTTAAATAAAAACCGTCCACTATAAAAATGTTATTTGAATCTCGCGTCTCAGCACTATCGTACATATACCTGTAATTTACATAACAAAGTTGGAATGCATGAAAAATTACGCTGTCATGCACGTGCGGGTTTAACTATGAATCTACAACACTACAACAAACAATCTGCTGCCCGTCACGAATTCCCTAATATTCAATCACATGCAGGAAAACCAGGGGGATTCCGTAGGGTATATCTTCATAATCAGAATCCTATTGTTGGCGAACAAAATCTGCTTTATATACTATGAAAATAATAGTCCGGTGAATATTAGGGCACAATTATTCTTTTGTTGTAGAACTACAGTCAGTGAACCGTATAGTCTGGAACGAAACCGTATTATTTAGGATGAATCATGGATTTTCGGATTTAAAAATAGATCTTTCAATTATTCTACGGGGATCGTTCGAAATGTACGTGGCCTAACTAAGAAAACGCAAGTTTTTTGGGCAAAAAATTATTTTATTTTTCAATATAGTCTCCTGCTCGCTCAACGCACTCATTCCAACGATGCTCCAAAGCAGCAATGCCGTCTTTGTAGGTCGATGAACCTAAGTCTTCCAAATGGCTATTTACAGCAGCGATTACCTCGGAATTGGATGAAAATCGTTTACCGCCGAGCCATTTTTTCAGGTTTGGAAATAGATACAAATCGCTAGAAGCCAAATCTGGCGAATAAGGCACTAATTCGAATCTCAATTCATGAATTTTGGCCATGGCGATTGCAGACGTGTGTACAGGTGCGTTATCTTGATGGTAACGCACTTACGTTTTCGCCAATGGGGCCGTTTTTCTTTGATTTTGTCGCTTAATTGCTGCAACAAATTGACATAATACTCACCATTTATTGTTTTTCCCTTTTCCAAAGTAGTCGACGAAGATAATTCCATGAGAATTCCAAAATACAGTTCCCATAACCTTTCCTGCTGAAAAACCCGTTTTTGCTTTCGTCGGTGGCGGAGAACCTTTGTGTTCCACTGTTCCTTAGATTCGGGAGTGTAATGGTGGACCTAGGTTTCATCGACGGTTATGAAACGGCGCAAAAAATCCTTCGGATTATGGCGAAAACGTGCCAAAAGGTCGCGAAAAACAATCAAACGATTCAGTTTTTGCACCGGTGGTGTGAGCAAACGCGGCACGCAAAGCTCGGAGTATTTTTTTATTTCCAATTCTTCAGTTAAAATTCTGTGCACACTGTCATTTGAGATGCCCACTATGTCTGCTATGTCGCGCACTTTTACTCGACGGTCATTCAACACGATACGGAGGACTTTTTCAATCATATCCGGGGTAGTAGTCGTTTTTGTGCGTCCACTGCGGAATTCGTCCTTTGTGCTCACGCGACCACGCTTAAACTCGGCAACCCTGTTTTTAACCATTGGAAACGAAGGAGCGGACTTCAAAAACGTCGAATCCAACTCTGCTTTGATTTCGGTTGGTGTTAAGCCTTTCAAATGAAAGTACTTTATCACTGCTCGCAACTCAGTTTTTCCACTATTTACGAAATCACTCGAGACGGTCACTTTGGCGCACTCAGACACAAACTAATTGACAGATCGTTCTATACTGTCATATTTAACCTAAGAAAGGATGGTAATGGTGATTCCGCCGAATTAGCGCCATTTCTGTGTTAGGCCACGTACATTTCGATCCTCTAAAAGCTCCTGTTCTAAATAGAAAGAAGAGTACCACGACCGCTCGCTTTAATAAGGATAAAATAAATTTAATTAAGTTATAACAAACTTATAGCGTGATATTCATTTATAAACATCAACATTTTCTGTATATACAAATTTTTGCGCTTAATTTAATTACTACTACACATGACCATAGTTAGGAAGCCCGTATGACATCAAAATTAGAACAAATTTACTCCTAACCAGATTCACGCAATTAAAGTGTCCAAACTGTCAAATTAAACAAAAACGAGTTTCCAAAATTGAATGCAAAATTAACAAAGTTAAACTCACGGATTATGCACCCTACAATTCTCGTTTAAATATTCATAATTACTGACGATTGTGCTTATAACTTCGGACCCTTCTATAAAATACAGAACTTCTCCGACTTTAAATACTGAATTCGAAGAAAAACGTGTTATTTATTTTCTAAAAATATCGCCCTGTGCCAACCTAGTCGATAAAGAGCGAAATTGGAGAGAGCATGTTAGTTAGGGCAGATTGTGGGGTAAAGATTGACACAGCAAATGGGGAAAGATAAAAAGAACAGGGGTAGTGTCGTATCTAACTGCAGTTGCAACGCTGATAACATGCAGGAAATGAACGGCATTAAACGAGACGTGTTGTAAATCGCAAGATTAGGCAACGATTGTATACATTGTTAACGTTAATTAGCCCTTGAATTATTCTCCTCTATTACTTTTCTAGTTGTAATCATAAATAACTTGACGGAATTAACCACACAAAAATAATTTTAGTTATTATTCTGTACATAAACATCATCTGATAAAATTTTGTGACTAATGTATCATTAATAATTAAAATTAAAACAGTGCAAAGGAATTTGCTCACACCACATTATAATGCAAATTAGGAATTAGAGAAGCTTAAACCAGGATAGAGAACTTTCATAATAATTATAAGACTTTAATAACTTGCCCTAGCCCAAATCCCCTTGTAATCTTGTTTTAATCTAAAACTAAACAATAAAATTTCTAAACTTTTCTCGAGTATCTGTATTTTTGAAACAGCAGAAATAATTTAGTTAAACTAGAACCGAGGACGGGGAGGCTATCTCACCAGGTAAAATTTTCCTATTGCCGAGATTGCCTTGATTGCGGAGTTATTGCTATGATTGCCGACTGATCGTCACGCTTGCCATAGTATATTACGTACCAAGTACAGAAAACTGAAATTTTACTTCACGAGTTTGGCAAGTTTGAGTACGAGCGATAGCGAGTACTTAAATGACATACGAGTCAAGTAAAACCAGTTTTCTGACGTGGTGCGTATACTATTTTTTTGCATTTTTATTAAATTTTGTAAATTATTATTAATAAAAAATCATTTAGCTTTTTTAATTTTGACATTAGTCATTTCGAAAACCAAAAGAAAATAGTAGGCAGATTAAGTAGTATAGCAACATCTGATAGCATTGCCAATAAGGTGAGAACGTTAAAAAAGATATTTGGTTAAGCACAACCAGAAGCAATCGGAGCAGGTAGTTCAGAAATTGTATTGGACCAAACAAGTTTTCAACAACAAGTTGGCGTAGTAAGATCAGACAAACATTTTTCCATTTAAATAATTGTGTTTTTAAAATTTATAATAGTAACACCATGTAAATAAACATTGCGTTTTAATGACAGTCACGTTGCTATGAAGTAATGGTTGCTGTGCTGTAAAGTGGCCCATTACTGTACGATTTTGATAACAGTAATACGTCACATTACTGTCAAAAATGCGAAAAGGCTATTTATTGGCGTAGTTTTTGATATTATTACCTCAATTATTGTACTAATATCGTTAGCTCGGTGTTAGTATTATTGTTTTTTTATATTAAACCTTTTCGTGGATCAAAAACAAGAAAATAGTTTCGTTTTTGATTATTCTGATGTGGGGTGTCGTTCAACAATCATATACATGTCTCATTATTTTTGATCGATAAAGATTGTACTTTCCTCTACCCGCGAGGAAGGTAACATTTCAAAAATCTTTGTAAATGTGGTAAAATAAAAATTACAAGGAAAAAACAGTACAACTCTACAACATTATTTTTGATTTTCAATTTAGTTGTAACGTAAGCGAGTATTATTTATAAATTGTTGTTGCTTTTACTCCCTTTTCTCTATTTCAAAACCTGATTTTAATACGAATCAAAAAGTAATCGGTGACGTGAAGTAGTGAAATAATAAGTTCAGTAAAAAAATAATAACAAAAGGCATGTTGGTTTCATATTTAAAGTTGTAATTCCAAAAACACAACAAACAATAAGCGAAGCATTTCTTCTAGCTTTTCCCATATCGCAGAAATTGCTATTTATTCTAGTTTCAAAACTGCCCCCCTTTATTCTTCTACGAAATTTTACGCACCATCAGTGACTATAAAATCTGATCACTTCTACTAACACTCTACCGGCAGAAAAGCCAAAGAGAATGAATTTTCAATTTCAAAAGAGTTCCTAGAAGGGCACCACAACAAAATAGAGGTTTGGAACGCCAACCAAATTGTAGCTCATCCCTAGCTTTATAAGTAGCCATGCCGTCGAGACGAGACAAATCGAAACGAGACCATAAAAACCACTCGATAGACCAGACAGCAATTTTCTCTCGGCTTAAAATTCAAGACGAGAATCTCTCGTCTCTCGAGTTTTAATCAAGTACATTTCTTTTCTTTCTTCAAAAAGTATTTATTAATACAGGAATTAATTATAAATATTAAATAAAAACCAATTGAATGTTTGCGTTTTCATTAGAATTACTACATATGCATATAGTTTCTAATATAAGAACTGAGAACTGAAACGCCAATATTATAACATTATTTTGAGACAGCCAAAAATAATTTATAGAATAAGAAAAGTGAACCCTCTTATTTACATCGATTTCTGCACAAATTTAGTAATATCAAAAAAATTTAATTATTGCAATACAGAGTGGCAATAAAACCCCGGCCACTTTTCTTGTGGCGGTCAACAGATGGCGCTTTAGTAAAGAAAAATTAAATTAAAATACTGGCAACAACGCAGAATCCAAGACGTTTTAGTTGTTTTGATTTAATATGGGGCGTATTTAATAACTAAAACGTCTTGGATTCTGCGTTGTTGCCAGTATTTTAATTTAAATTTTCTTTACTAAAGCGCCATCTCTTGAGCGCCGCAAAAAAAGTGGCCGAGGTTTTGCTAGCCACTCTGTAGTTGTATAATATTGTTACCACACTTACAATCGAATGCAACGACTGCAAAATTAATTTTCATATACAAAATGTAAACTTTTCTTAATGTTACATACTTTCTATATTTTCAAACTGATAAGTAATATAAATAAAATAATAATTAACAACTCCTTTTTATAGAAATAACAGTAAAACTGACCTTAAACTTAAGACTGTTCTGGATGTGCTCTTCAATGGAAATAGCCAATAGGTACGAAACTCATAGACCCTTTGTAGAAACTGTAGTTATACGCCGGGTTATACGCTAAAATGCGTTTTCCTTCTTTACAATAATGTTAAGGACTCGAAAGAGGTCATTCTGTCCGACAAATTGTACGTCTTTATTACTAATGAATAAACCATAGACTCTAACGGTATAAGGGGTCGGTTACTTTAGACCTAAAAATCTTTCTTGTTATAAGTCGCAGTTTACGTTATTTTATTTTTATTATTCTCTCAACTTCTCTCGTCTCGCGGCGTCACTACGTCTTCCGTTTATTAAATAAAGGGCAATTCATTTTCAACTCGTTTTTCAGTAACAAGGCGTTAAAGTGGAAATTAGAAAAAAATTGTAGAGTGTGGAGCCCTAAATTTTAAGCTAAAAAGGGAAAGAAACCCAAGTGAATATGCCGTAGGTTTCTACTATATTCCATTTCTAGATTTGAAAAATTTTCTTTCTGGTTACGGATTTGTTCAAAAGCTTTATCGATGATTTGTGGATATATCCCTGTATTCCAAAGTACATTAAAATCGACTCCTCCATTTAGGTATTATGAGGCTCGCATACACATACATTTATACTCGCGCTGTCCCCTGCAAACATACATTTGTGTTCTCAGAAGTCAAAAACACGTTTTTCTATCAAAATGAAAGTATGGGAAGGTGTTATGAAACTTAAATTTGCCTAAATGGTTAAAATTTATCCCAGTGTTAGTTGACGACAATCAAATATAAATTAGTTCTGTTCATTGCATTTCTGTTCGGAACACATTCTGTTCGTTGATCACGCACGACCGTTTTCCGCACTCACTTCGGGTGCATTTGGATTCCGTTTAATATTATTCTGGCAAACATTCATTCTGTAGCGTAGATTAGGTACCCAATGTTCAGACAAAGTCGGTTTCCTGTACCGGATAATGTAACTGTCATTAAAGCAACTAATGGCAGCCATTTATTTTCAGGCTCCTAACCATGCCTTCAGACTCGTGATATTGCCTAGCAACAACATAGTTTTGCTGTGAATAAAGCGACAGAATTATCGATAAGTTTTAATTTACATGTGGTATTGCTGTTGAATGTTTTGGTTGATCACCAATTTATTTTCATTGATTGCCGTTGATTTTCATTCTATAGCCGTGATAGCCAAGCTATTGGCATGATTTCAGAATTATTGCCATGATTGCCCACTTATTGCCGAACAATTTCTCAAGCATTGCCGAAAATTTATAATCCTGTTTCCATCAGTGAGAAACCCCCCCAACTAGAACATTCACATAAAAACAAAATTTTGTACATTTTTTAAAATTAATAGATAATATAATATTAATTATCTCATTAAGTATAATCTTAAATCGGAATTTACAATTTAACAAACATGCTATTCAATAATCATTATTAATTAGAACATAAACCCTACACATGTGCTATTATTTACAATTTATGTTACACTATAGATAGTACAAGACATATTTGTTTTGTGAGTAAGAAGAGGCAATTCGTATTGTTGCCTATGCGTGTCCGCACGTACTCCTATTAATGTAATCTCAAAATATAAGTAAACTAATCATTGGTTTATTCAAATTCCAATCGTTTGCTGCTATTGGTACATAAAAACATTAATATTCTAGAAATACACGTGATTTCAAAAATTTAAAATTTAGATTTTATATTTCATCTGTTATCACAGAAAGTACTCTAACAAATAAAAAAGTGATACCAACTATTAACACAATTTAACTTTTTTAAACAATTTTTATTAGCTTTCGCACACAAAAAATCTTAGTAAGTGTTTGTCTAACATAACATGTTGATAAACTCTGTCATCGTTTACAATCCCACCTGAGTTTCTTGGTCGCATTATTGTATTTACAATTGATAAAAGACAAATATTTGAAAAGCATAAAAAAGCCTCTTTACATTCCACATTCCCTTTCTGATTTCAACATTTTTCTAGAAATTTTTATTTAAACTATAAATAGTATTGCGTTCTACTTGTTCCTTTTACTGAAAAATACAGCAAGTAGAAGCTGATAAAAAAATAATAAAACAACATAAATTAGCCCGTATGTATAAAGAGGAGTAAATGCTTTTATTTACAACAAATTAGGTAAATACTTCAATTTGTGTGCATAATAAATAAGTAAATACGTACTTCTACTTCTAGCTTATACTTTACACAGACTAGTAAATGCTGAAATTGCTTTACTGTTTGCTAGAAATTACAAGTAAATGCCTTCATGAAGTATTGATTTCATGAAAATTGTCGATTTCGAGGTTTTCACGGAAATACATGTTTTTGATCCCCAGGAGCTCAAAATAGTAGTTTTTAAAAATGTCCGTCGATGTGTAGATGGAAGAGTTTGTGGGTGAGTACGCCTCACCACTTCTAAACGAATACATCAAAAAATCATGGACAAAATAAGCTGCTAAAAAATCCAAAACAGCTAGAGGAAGTTAAAACATGTTTTTTGGTAGCATTTCTTTTTAATTTATAAGCGTAATCTAATAGAAGACATTAGGACAACGCTTTTTCTCTAATCTTAGTTTTGAAATGGTGGCGATACGATTTCTTTTAAGAAATTTTGATTTTAACCTTCTATTACTCATAAACGAGTTGTCAGATCGGCATAACCTTTAGAGTAGCCCCAAGGAAACTTAATGTTACTAACTACTACTAGTGTACTAGTGTTTTTGAAAAAATATTCTCATAATTATGACAATTTCCAAAAAAGTATTGCTGAAAACTAGATTTTTAATTTGCCTGTGACGCCTGCCATGAATTTTTGATAATTTGTTAATTTAATAAACAAACATGTCTGTTCAAACTAATTACGTCTGAAGGACAGCAGAATAAAATTCAAACTTAATTTTTAGGTGCAGCAATATTTAGGAGTTCAATTTACGCCTTCCCCCCTAATCTTTGGTTGATGAATTCATTTTTGATCTGTGGGTTTATTAATTACAATGATTCGTTTCCCCAAAAATCTAAAAAACTTATTTCATCAGAAAAAATGTAGAAAGCGGTTAGTTACAGCTGACCATCCCCGCCGGTCCTGTCAGTTATATATATTCTTGAAGTAAATACTAATTGTTATTGAACTTTGTTTTAATTAATTTTAAAATAATTAAAAAAATACTTCGATAACTTTGTATTTCATAAAAATGTCGTAAGAACATAAACAAAAAATGAGAAAAAATTTCATGGGAATTGAACTCCGGATTGTCGCATTGATGCGGTAGAGCTCCAACTCAAAACCACTCCCACCAGACACGTGCTTTTCTTTTATCTCATATATATTAAGACAATAGCTACGCAATGGAATACAATTCTTTAGACAAACTGCTTTTGTTCTAATTAAATCACAACGCAGTTCAAATAATATGGCCCATACTTCGTGAAACCGAGTCAGTATTAAAATATAGAAGAGAACATTAAAAATTCACATCATAATAAAAAATATTTTAACTTTCGTAATTTAATTATCAGTTTCTAATTATTTTGAAAGCGTTCCTGATTTTACGACGCCCTTTTCCTTCTTTATTGTCATCAATCTTCATTTATTCTTTTCTTTGTTCTTTAGGGTAAATTATCTAGCATAACTTTACTAACTGCAATTAAAATACTTCTTCTTAGTGTCTTTGCCATTGTTTTGGCGGGCAAAAGTGAAAATTTCAGATTTCAGATGGAAAATTTAGCAAGATTTAAGTTACGTGCAATATCTCATGTGAAGATATCAAGTTTATTAAAAAGTAACAAAAGTAGCAATTTTTTTTTAATGTTATTGACTGTAACCCGTTTGTTACGGGGGGAGGGGGTGATCTATCTCACTAGTGGCATATCATTGCAATATCTCGGCAGTCTCTCTAATTGAAAGGAAATCAACGGCAATCAACAAAAATAAATCGTAATCAACGAAAATATTCAACAGCAATACCACAAGTGAATTAAAAATGTTTGATAATTCTGTCGCTTTATTGACAACGAAATATCAAGGCAATATCACTCCTTCTTCGGAGTCGTGGTATTCCCTAACAACAACACAACTGAGTTTGTCAATAAAGCGACAGAATTATAAAAAAATGTTTAATTCACGAGTAAAATTTTCTACAAAATCGCATTTTATATTTTGTAAACAATCAGATTTGAAGCCAATGTGATGATTTCACGGATATTCATCCTGCCATGGTGATTTCCGAAAATCACCACCGTGAATTTAATTTCTCCCAAGTTTCCGTTTTGTTTCCTTTGGATACGCAGAAAGGAAATAAGCAACTGTCATTTTTTAAATTTAAATTCCAAACATAAATCGTGATTTTCGAGCTGAATGTATTTCGTGCTGGTTTTGATTTCCTAGGGAAATTTACCTTCAAGTATGTCTCGTTGTTTTTTGCTGCAATAAAAGCACCACTCGTCTTCGACTCGTGATTTTCGTAGCAAAAAAGAACGCGACAGTAGAGGCGGCAAATTTCCAGAAATCAAAACCAGCACTTAATAGACTTATATGACTATACCACTCACATTTCATTGAACCAATCACAAACTTCCCCTTTCATAAAACGAACCAATCACGTTTGTTTTATACTGATTAAATTGCATGCTGCTGTTTAAATAAGCGATTAAACCCACAGTAGCTTCAGATAATCGCTCTTAAGTCTTAAATTAACGCGTTTAAAACTGAGGTGTACTGACTTTTGGGTATATTTCTTATTATTTAAAAAAAATTTTTATTGCTTCAGCCAGAAGTACACATTTTATTATAACATAATAACATAATTTATAAATTAAAAACAGCAATTGTCTCTGTCGTCTACAAGTAAAATACGAGAAACGTGGGTATGAATGTATGTATGTGTGCCTCAGAAATCCTGAATGGATGGACCGACTCCGATGCGCTTTGTAATACAAGAATATACCAAAAAATCATCAACATAATAACCTTTTGAAAAAATCGCTAACTCGAAGCAAAATTTTTCAAATCTAGAAATAGTATTTGGTAGAAACCTCGAGGCAAATCCAACAGTTTTTCTTTCTCTTTCTAGCTTCAAATTAGCGGATTCTAAATTTTTTAATTTTTACAATTTTTACGTCTTGTTACTCAAAAACGCGTTGCCACATCGACGTTAACGTTTTGTGGCGCCTTTCATCAATTTTCGAGAAGTGAAAATTCTTTCCGCTTTAAATGGAAGACCATAAAACATTTTCTGCTTAAGCTTAATGTCTCATGAGTGATAGTAGAATAAGATTCTCAACATCATTTTTCGGTGCAGTAATATTTGGAAAGGTTTGTTTTCCCACCATTTCCCAATTTTTCGTTGACGTTCTAAATACTAAAAAAAGCTTTTAATTAAGCTCACAAAAAAATTTCTAACAATAAATTCGAAATTTCCGGTACCTAACGTCTTAACGCACCAACGGGTTTTTTTATACATCTCTGTAAAAGCTTGTAAAAGATATTTCATAGATAGAAGCATACAGTCTAATGGCGTAACGACACAGTCTCTGTTTATAACCAGGCCATTGTAACAAATGAAAGATTCTCAAAACGGTTTTACATTTATTCAATATTCGTACTATTTTAGTTTTTAGTATGTTATAGTACGTATAACATGGCTACCGTGTAGCTAAGCTGTTGGTACAGTGTTAAAAGTGATCATTTCTTATAGTCACTGTCGGTGGGTAAAATGTTGATTAAAAACACTTTTGAAATTAAAATAAGTAACAATTTCTAAGCTATAGGAAAGAGTAGACGAAATGCTTCGCTTACTTTGTTTTTTTTATCGAACTACAACTTTCAGTATGGAACGAAAATTATTTTTATTATTGTTTTTTACTGAACTTATTGTTTCACTATTTCACGTCACTATATATTTTGTTATTCGTACTAAAATCGGGTTTTCAAATAGAGAAAATATATGCAAATATCGGCAATCACAGCAATACGACAACAGGTATACAAAATTTCACCTAGTGAGGTTGGTTCATGCTTGTATTTTTTAAAATGAATTGTTTCGGATGAAGCACTAAAGGATACAAAACGTAGAATAACTGAAAGAAATTTGTGTTTATAAATAGCAGGAATGTACTGAATAGTGAGTTTGTCCGAATACCGAATATTCGGCCGCTCTCTCACGACCTAATTCCCAATATTTGGTTAACTATTCGGCGAATATTCTGCAAACTATTCGGCCAAAAAACCGAATATTCAGCCAGTCTCTCACAGCCCAATACCGAATATTTGGCTAACTATTCGGCGAATATTCTGCAAACTATTCTGCCAAAGAACCGAATATTTGACCAAATATTCGACCGAATACCGATTACTAGAGCAATTACTCGGCCAAATATTCGGCCAAGTACTAAATATTATGCCGACTATTGGACTAAGCACCGAATATTACCTACCTTGAGCCAATTAGTAGGCCGATATGTGCCGAATATTTATTGGTGTTAAATGTGTGGATTAACTGCTTTACATAAATGGAAAGCGTGCAGTTTGGCTACCAAAATTATAATTTTGTTTTAATGTATTTTAATCTAAATTATAGCACCAAAATATTCAAAAAATTGCTATTTAGCATTGCTTTCGTTGCAAAATAACGAATATTAGGCAGACTTAAAAAACCATTCAGCTTAACCGAATATTCGGCAAGAGCCGAAAAATGACCGCATATTCGGCCACCGAATACTCCTAATAAAAAGTATGTTTTTGGGTGTCCAAGCAGCCGCAAAAATCTTCCACTTAGAAATAATCAATAGGACACACTAAAAGGAATTGCAATTGCTGCAAATAAATAAATTAATAAATATTTACTATATTTCTGGGGGAATCACAGAACAGAAAAATATTATTCACCTTTCAAATTTATATACTAACTAGCTATTATAATCGCAATCACACAAATGAAATAGAATGGGTTCATTCTTTCTTTTAAGTGAAGTAGTTGGTAAAATAATTAAAGCAGTTTATGTAGACATTGAATAGAAGTGAGGAGATTAGAAGTTATCTGTTTCTTTCTTATTTTGCTATCACATAAATTTAAAACAGGGTTTTATTACAGAAACTTTCCTTTTTAATTTTTTTCTGACAAGAAAGTTCCAAAATTAATTTTAGAATTTATGTTTGTTATTGCTACAAGATTATACTTATGCCACCCACACACATGCTTGAACAATGACCTTTATGTCCTTTATGTTTGCTACTGGTTTATGCTGTGATGATAAAGTGGAAATAGGCAATTCATTGCGGTTGTATCTCGAATCTCGACATTCCGTTTTACATACAGCTTACGAATAAGCAGATCATAGATTACGCGTTTGGAAAGTAAACTTACGATCATGGCGTATAATATAAAGAACTTCAGTTCTTATGCATTTGAATTTTGAAATACCTTCTGTTCGGATATATTATTGAATATCGAGTATAATAACCTCCTCCGGTTTGTTATTGCTTTTTTCTTCTTAAAATGCCTTTAATAAAGAACCAGCTTTGGAATTTAAAAATGTCAGATTTAAAAAAAAAACATTTTGCCAGGTCAATACTATTATCAATCAGTGCATTACTTTTGTTCTTAATCACTATGCATTTTCGAACTTTATACTAGCGTAACAATGAATCTGAACAACGATAAAACAATTCTGGTTTTGTTCATAGTGTTTTTACATATCTTCGTTTAAGTGAAAGGGTTGGGCTAATTATTAGAAATAGAGCCTATGTTAATTGTGGTTATTACATTTACAAGGTTTTCAGTTGCTGTTAAATAAAGTAAGCTAAAATGACGTAAAAATGATGAATTTAAAACCGTAGAAAAAATTGTCATCTTAAAGCTTTATCGTCTAGCAAAAAACGAAGTTATAATTTGGTAATTTTTTACTATTTATGGTTTGCACAGTTGTCACATGTAAAAATGAAGACTTTACTTGTAAGAGCAAATTTTTGTTGGCAAAGTGAAGAGTGTTGCCGCAAATACAGCATCAGTTGCTAGTTTTTCTTAAATACATTTTTACATTTGTAAACCGTAGAAAACCCACATAAGAGTAATATTTTTTAAATCAATTTTAAATTCAGTTTTCATTACAGTACACCGCTATAGAACATTTATGCGCAAGTTTTGGGACACCCTGTATAGATATTTGCATTTAAATCAAATTAACAATTCTAGAATTAATTTTCTTCGTTTTGTTTTTTATGGTGTAAAGCCAAAACAATTGTTAAAAGATGTTTAGTATATTTTTACTTTTTAGTACTAAAATAATAATAAAAAACAATAATTTAGCTTACCATTTACTGTCACGAACGAGTCAATAATGCAGTACAAGAGGAGGTAACAGAAATCCGTAGTCACAATCATAGTCACTATGTAACATTGTACATCAAAAAGTCAAACGTACATTCATATTTCACTATCTTTGTTATATTATTTACAATTTTGAAAATTACTTCATGTTTTGTTTGTTTTTTCAAAAAAATTAATTATCCTGTTATTGTTTAAATTTGAACCAAGCAGTTATGCCATATTCATTCGTAATATGATCGATACAAAATTTTAAATTTTATTCGCTTTTAAAAGACGGAATTTTAACAAAAGCAGCTGGCGCCACGAAACACCGACACCAACTTGCTCCCTCACAGCTTGCGCATGACTAACCCGGACTCCATTCAATTCAATTCAGTTTTCAGCTTCAGGACTGTTCTGTTTGTACCAGCGCAGTGCGTTTCTAACATTTTCGGATTATGCGTGTGTCCTCCCAGTGTTCTGCGACAGAATGTGTTAAAAAGAAATTATTAAAAATATTCACCTCCAACCCCCCTATTTAGTTTTGAATTTTTTTTTAATTTATTCTCTAATTTTGACGAGACCGTCTCAGTTTTTTTTCCTTTTTACACATAAATGGACCAGATTTTCGGAATCTTTCTGATAATATTAACCACAACATACTGATACTTTAATATTGAAAATGAATTGTCCTGTTGCTACGATGGTATTAGTAGAATGCGTGCTTTTAGTATTAAGCATTGAAAGCAAGCTATAATGATATTAATCTTCTAAAACGTAGGTAGGGAATTAAGATACGAATCTTCTTTACTCATATAATAATTAACTGATCTTGAGGCTGCGTGAGGCGAGAATAAACGCCTACTTATTTAAGGTGTCAGTTTACATATACGTGTAGAGATAAAATTGCACGGTCTAAGTGTTAATTATGGACCAATTTAAGAAAAATTCTTTTAATACCTTGCGTCCAGACAGCAATATTTTTTTTATCGTTTGTTTAGTCTTTCCTGCCCCCAGTGTCGGATTAACCATATTGTGGGCCTTAGGCTGCGGTTGCCCCCCTCCCCATAAAATAAATAATAATAATTTCAGACTTGCCAGTAAAATTGTTGTTGCGGATTCGACAACATTTTGTCGTAACAGTCGGTAAAAGTAGCAACATGTGTGAAGAGTTTTTTGCAAAAACCTAAAACATTTCAGAAAATACAACCCACAGTTATCGGTCCTTTTTTGTGTTTTGCAAATTGGGTCTACTTTCCCTACTCTCAGAAACACAGGGCCGTATTAGCTATTAAGCATAATAAGCAGCCGCTTACAGCGGCAAATTTGCAGGAGTGGCTAAAATGAAGAATTAAAATAAAAGTGCAGTTACTGGTACTTCCGTTTAGATGAACAATTAATTGTAGTATGCACGACGGGCATCGCATCGCGCCTGTTATAAATATTATTGTAGAACATTCTCATAGATTTAAACAATTTTCAAAGGCGCCGATAAAAGAATATCCAGTCCTTTAGGCAGTGGCGTAGTGATAAATGAGTGCACCCCCTCCCGGCAGCTCCTTTTGCAGACCCCCTTTCTACGTGCAAAATTTAAAAAACAATAGAAATAAGTAACTACTAAGACTGGGACTTTTTGAAATTTCAGAATCAATATTTAAAAATAGGTCAAAATTGATTTTAAATTAAAACACGATACGTCAATAATAAATGAAATAATTTAACATTCGATTCCAATAATCGATTATAAATTCGATTATTTTAATAATTGATTATAAAAAGAGATACCAATGCTTGATGTATAGAAAAATCGATTATGAGTTAGTACTCAATATTTTTACAATTTAACGCGTGTAACATCCATTATAAATTTATAACCGCCCATTTTACAATAGTCTGTAAAAATTAATTTTACTGGGGGGTAACAGACCACCCAAGCACTATCTTTTATGGCTAAACTATTAAACCTGCATAGATGAGATAAAAAATTTGTAGTATAAATTGTAGGCGAGGTATGCAGTAAAAATATTTATAAATTTTTTGGGGCTCCGAAAAGGGTAGTTTGAAGGAGGGGGCTAGAGGGGTTTCTAGAGATTTTCAAATACAAGGTGGGTCAAGTCGTACCTCATTTAAAAAGTATTTTGAAACCCAACAAATTAAAAAAAAGAAAATATCGATAGCTCAAACCATTCCAAAATGGCGACCAATTACATCAAAAAAGCGGCCATTGCCAATACCTTTTACCAACCGAACATGAACTATCGTTTAATGACATCTAATAACACTATAAAATGTTGACACTTTTGTAATAATAAACGTAAATTAAATATACTGGAAGTATTTGAAATTCACAATCACTTAAAAACTGTACCGTTAATGAATGAGCAAATTGATCTCTTAAATTCACCTCTATTGGACATTTTGGAATAAGAAATCAAGTCATCTGCAGACGATTACCGCGATCCAGTCATCAAGTTCTATTGTTGCTATAACAACACTAACTGTTTGTTTTTTTATCCTAACCTTTGATAAACGTATGTAAATATGTCAAAATACGTGTAATGTTGGAATAAATAAATATTGTTGAAGTAAAATAGTATATTAAAAAACAAGTTTCATAAGACATGATTTTAGAGCACGCGTCCAAGTTAGAAAACGAGCCGCTTGCGGCGAGTTTTCTAATGGACAAGTGCGCTTAAATGTCTTATGAAACGTGTATTTCATACTATTTTTTCTATTTTGATCCAAAAAAGTTAAAAATTACCTTATTTTATATTTTAATTTAAAAATTTAATCGATTAGGAAAATTTGGTTTTTGTTTTTGATATGTGGCTGTTGGTGACATTTAGTAATTTCATACGTAATTCAAACTACTGTCAAATTAAAATTTAGACAAACAATTTGAAAGTGATTTAATTTTTAAAATACCTAAGATTTGAAGATAAGATGGAAGAAGAATTATCTTGCACCCCACCCGAGCTACGCAAAGTAGCGGAAAATACGCTAAATAATCTTTTTTAGAACTTACAATTTGAAGGTTATGTTTATAACGCGTGAAGGTTTTCTTGTCACATGGTTGTCACCAACCTAACAAAATAAAATTTTGAATTCTTTTAGGAGTTGCTTTATGAAATCCAAATGAGTTTCATAAAGTAGTCAGTAAAGAACCAAAATAGAAAAAGTATTTTATTTCTACTCAATAAATAAGTTTATGTTAAATTTTCTCATTTTTTTTCCAATTCGGGTAAGCAATAGTACTAATTTTACCTAACATAAAGTTTTGTATTAAATTTAATTTAACATCGTGTCGGCTCTTTTTGAGGGCGATCGTTGTAAATAGATGGATACTTTTTTATTGTATCTGAAAAATTTTATTTTTAATATAAATTTCGGCACGTAGTCTTCAATTGGTTTCTTTGACATATGCATATATTTTAGTTAACTGATTTTTGGATTACTGCTGGTAATCGAACACCAAATAATCACTGAAGCGGCAAAAATAGTGTTGCTTACAACGGCGGATGGGCCTAATTCGGCCCTAAGCAACATATAGCAGTTTCCGTTAAAAATGTGTGTAATTTTGACACTTTCTTTTGAAAATATTCGCTTCTGCGCACCGCTCAGGTTTTTGTTCAATTTAATAATCAATTACACCATACTCATATGAATACTGATCGAGAGTCTGGCTATAGAAATAATTTAGCATATAAGCTATATGCACTACAATGACAAGAAAAATTTTGTTTTGTTTGTAAGACTACATGTCTTTCCAGAAGGTATAAGCTGCGCGGATTACTTATCGCTGTTTAGACTGCCGGTTTGACTTTGTATTTATTATATACAATAAAATATATAAATTTGATATTCTATGGAATGTCATTTTGCTTTTTGGTACACAGTTAAAACACATATTCGTAAAATAACTTTTGGACGTCAAAAAATTGTTTATCGTCGACAAGAAATTATTTATTAACGTCAAAAAATCAATTATTTACGTCAAAATATATCTTTGAAACATCAAATTTTTTCACATTTTTCAACGCGTCAATAATTATTTTTTTGTCGTCGAAAAATTATTATCAGTCGTCTAAAAGTTATTTCTAACGCCAAAATTTGGTTTTGTGACATCAAACATTGATTTTTTCTCGTCTGAAAGTAATTTTCTTCAATGTGGGAATTTACGAGCAACTTATTTAATTATTAAAAAAAAAATGATTACTTGAGACGCCAATAAATAGTTCTTTGATTTCAAGAATGGATTTATTAATATCAAAAATCATTGAAGTTGAACATTAGTTTTTTGACGTCAAAGAATTATTTATCGATGCCTGAAAACAATTTATTTATTAACATTAAAGGGGAATTACACTAGTAACGCCCTCTATTATGTGCGGCGAGGAAAAGTTGCAAAGCAACAAACCGACAAAGTTGCGATCGGAACCTGCTAAGCAGGTATCTGCGATCGCACCGGCCTCTAAGCACAAAACACAGAAACGCCCGTGTGGCAAGAAATAAGAAAGAAGAGATTTGGTTTCAATTATGGCTAGAATAGACCACTACATGTTTCGTTCTTATTTGAACTCATCAGGTGGACATAATTCTAACCATAATTGAAACCAAAAAAGCAAACAAGCAGATATATGCCAGAAAGTATAACATTAAAGGGGAATTACACTAGTAACGCCCTCTATTATGTGCGGCGAGGAAAAGTTGCAAAGCAACAAACCGACAAAGTTGCGATCGGAACCTGCTAAGCAGGTATCTGCGATCGCACCGGCCTCTAAGCACAAAACACAGAAACGCCCGTGTGGCAAGAAATAAGAAAGAAGAGATTTGGTTTCTTATTTCTTGCCACAGTGTTTTGTGCTTAGAGGCCGGTGCGATCGCAGATACCTGCTTAGCAGGTTCCGATCGCAACTTTGCCGGTTTGTTGCTTTGCAACTTTTCCTCGCCGCACATAATAGAGGGCGTTACTAGTGTAATTCCCCTTTAATGTTATACTTTCTGGCATATATCTGCTTGTTTGCTTTTTTGGTTTCAATTATGGTTAGAATTATGTCCACCTGATGCGTTCAAATAAGAACGAAACATGTAGTGGTCTATTCTAGCCATAATTGAAACCAAATCTCTTCTTTCTTATTTCTTGCCACACGGGCGTTTCTGTGTTTTGTGCTTAGAGGCCGGTGCGATCGCAGATACCTGCTTAGCAGGTTCCGATCGCAACTTCGCCGGTTTGTTGCTTTGCAACTTTTCCTCGCCGCACATAATAGAGGGCGTTACTAGTGTAATTCCTCTTTAATGTTGTACTTTCTGGCATATATCTGCTTGTTTGCTTTTTTGGTTTCAATTATGGTTAGAATTATGTCCACCTGATGAGTTCAAATAAGAACAAAACATGTAGTGGTCTATTCTAGCCATAATTGAAACCAAATCTCTTCTTTCTAATTTATTTATTATTTAGGAACATTTTTTTCGGTCTTTTGTTATACCGTCCGCCTGCAAAGTAAACGCCTCTCCTGATACCTTTTGAACCACTTGATATTTCGTCACAAAATTGATTGTTTAATGCTACTTTTCTGCTCATATTTAAATTTTGTATCTTTCAAAATGGCGCTTGGGCGCCATTTTAAAAACAAAAATTAAATAACAAAAAGGGTCGATTGACACCTCATTTAAAAGGTCTTTAAATTCTGCGTCTGATCCTAATGTTTCAAAAAGAATTGTTGATCCAGAACAAAACTGCAGGCTTTAAACTAACGGAATAGCTTAATTCAAAATCATTTTGGTTTTTAATCTAGTAGGTCATTTTTTCATTTGTTCGCTTGCTGTTTGCTGTCATTGAGAAGCTAGTATTAATTAAAATTAAATAGAAACATTTATAAAAACATTATGTTCTATCGTGACAGAGCAACGCTTTATTTTTAGAGACCTGCTTCTGACTTCGTCAACGTTTTCTGGGAAGATGGATTGGTGGAAGGGATTCCGTGAGATAGCCGGCACGCTCCCGGATTTAATCCCTTTAGATTTGTCCGTTGGGGATATCTGAAATTTTTAGTGTACTAAATACTATATTAAAGAACTGGAGCAGCGCATAACACAAGTTTGCAGAAATATCACTCCAGAAACTTATGGAAAAGTAAGGGAGGAATTTTATAACAAACTTTTCATGTTCCAAGAAGTCAATGGTAAACATTTCGAACACTTAGTTAAATTTTTTTTGGTTTTAAGTCTTAGTTTTTAAATAGAGTTGTTTATTTTCAATAACTTCTCATTTTGTTCTGGATAAATATTTTTTTCTGAAACATTAGCATCAGACGCAGCATTAAAATACCTTTTAAATAAGGTGTCCTTCAACTCCCTTTGCCATTTGATTTTTTAAATGGCGCCCAGCCGCCAATTTAAAAGATATAAAATTTAAATATAAACAGAAAAGTAGTATTTAACCTACCATTAAAGCTCACAAAATTTTGTGCCGAAATATAAAGTCGTACAAAAGTTAGCAAAAAGAGGGGGGCATTACTTTATAGATTTACTGTAAAATTTAAATTGCCTGAATGATGTTCAGACGCTAAGAAATGATTTTTGGCGTCATAAATGAGTTTTGAAGTTAATAAATGAATTTCTGGTGTCAAAAATAGGAATACAAAATTTAATACATAAACATTTTTATTCACAAACCGACGCTTTTTAAACGCCACAAAATTAACTTTTGTCGTCGAAAAATCAATTTTGAACGACTAAATTTTAATTTCTGTCATGTATAATTCAATTTTTAACGTCAAAATACAATTTTGTTTTATAGACAGTGAAATGGCTATTAGAATGTCGCAGGTATCGTTTACGAAAACAATTCAAAATTTAATATACCGGGTGATCGTAAAAAAATGATTCAGAGTAGGCCATGACCGAAGTGTTAAAGTTGGCAATACTTAATATAAGCCAATTGTCAAATGTTGGCAGCTGTAAAAATTTTTGGTTAGATACATTTAACTTAATGTATCTAACCAAAAATTTTTACAGCTGTCAACATTTGACAATTGGCTTACCTATATTAAGTATTGCCAACTTTAACACTTCGGTCATGGCCTGCTTTGAATTTTTTTTACGATCACCCGGTACATGTGGTATAAAATAGCACAAACAATTTTTGCTTTAAATAAAAATTGAATTTATTGTATAGGCCTTTGGGCCCCCTATTGATGTAACTGTAGCCTGCTCAGCCTACTGGGTAATACCGTACTGCCCGCCCTTCACAATGTGGCCGCATTTACCCGCTTGTACATAATTACTTGATATTAAACGAAAAACATAAGGATTAAATTAAGTAGAAAAAAGAAAAGGCCGTTCAAAATGAAGTACAAGAAAAATTGCTGTACGAGAAGAGCGAGAGCTTGCCTGAAAATTTGTAGCATTTTTAATTTAAAACTTTCACCGTTAAAAGTTTAAGAAATTAAGTTGCAAAGTTTTGTATTAATTTATTTTATAATAATATATTTTTATCATTTAATGAGGATCAGCGTTGACCTTTCCATTTTATTTACAAGCTGAACCTAATTATTCTAGACATACTAGTGCAAACGATGTGATGATAATAAAAATAGTCCTTTATCGTTATTAAAACTTTTAGTTGCAATTTACAGTTTTAGTGATAGTGATTCATCAAACCGTTCATCTATACATAATTCATTAGCTTGTATAAGATGTAAAGATTATCTTCACACGATCCGACTGGTTGCATACAAACGGCCCATAAATATAACACACGCCTTTTACAACTAAACCATTATTCTAATAATTGTTTTAAATGAAATTTAATTAAGGAAAAGGGTAATCTCGTGTGGGTGCACTAGGCGTTTAGTCCTTGTCTTAAGCGGTTATTTCCAACACAAAGTATTATTATTCCCATGTAAGTATAAAATAGGGCCTAATTATCATATAAAAAGACCACGTGTTAAACAGCGCGTTTATTATAATGACACCCCTCCAGTATAATTTCATAAGATTACACCTTTTGGACCACATACGTTGAAACACATTAAGAGGCTATTACACTGCTTCAGCTTCTTTTCTATCTACCTGAGAGACTGCTCAAAAATGTACAGGATCCCTTTGATTTTCTTTTTATTTACCGAGAATTACCCAGTGTAATTTAAATTAGATTTATGTTAATGCAGCCGTAAATCAAGATCTTAAAAATGTTTCTAGCTTGGGAATAATTCGATAAGTGAACAGAAAGGTGCATAGTTTTGTGAATTTTACAATTTTACTCTATTTGTACAAAGTTCCACAATTGTTAGATACTGATTGCAAATTCAAATAATTTTAGTGAAATTTCTAATTGTTCTAACTTTCTGGAAATGAATTACTCCGTCAGTAATTATAAAATTTAGATTATTCCACACCAATCACACCGTCGCGTTTTTTATTTTAGCACCCAAAACTCAATAATAAAGTTTAACCCGGACATGTTTGACATTCAAAATTTTATCGCGACTATACCATTCACAAATTTGCCCTTTCATAAAATGAACCAATCACGTTTGTTTTACAGTGATTAAACTGCATGGTGCTGTTTAAATAAGCGATTAAACCCACAGCAACATCGGATAATCGCTCTTAAGTCTTAAATTAACGCGTTTAAAACTGATGTGTATTGACTTTTGGGTATATTTATTATTCCTTTAATACAGTTTTTCATTGCTTCGGCCAGAAGTAGGGATGCAACGAATATTCGGTTTTTATCCGTTATCCGGCATATCCGGCCATTTCACCGAATATTCGGTTTGGCCGGATAATCTTAAATATCCGGCCGGAGCTTTTTCTTCAAGTAAAAGAGATTATGCATGCAATTTGGTTTAGAAGTCTAGACTAAACACAATTGAAAGCAAGAGAACAAAACCCCATAAGTCCAGTATTTTGCAGATCTGCATAAAATTACTAAATTTATATTATTGACATCAGCATTAATGAGAGTTAAAAGTTTGAAATGATTTTAAACAACATAAGTAAGTATTATTTATTAAAACCACGAAGTAATATAAAACATAAGGAGAATGCACGAACCGCTTGTTGCTATGATATACAGGTCTCAGTGTTGCAGTACATGTGCCAGAGAGATCCGAGACAAGGAACCCATAAACAGTACTCGATCGTCAATCGTCAATATGTTATTTTATAATGTCGATAGAGACCGTATATGTTAGGTTATGTCAAATGATTTCTTGATGGTGTCGGATCTATCAGGACAGAACATGTTTTAGTTTTAACCATTGATGAAAATTATTATTTTTTGTAATTACAATCAAATTCGTTGACAGATTTTCATTCTTAATTGTAAACAAAAAACATAAAGGCAAATAAAGAAGAATGAAGCTCCGTATTAGCGCAAATCAGCATATTCTTGAAATAGTACATTTAGTAGTTTTCTTGTCTCGGTGCTCTTTTTCTAAAACACTACAGAATAAGACCATAGCAAGCAGGGTTTGTGCATACTGTTAAGTATAGATTATGCTCTGTGATTAAAAACCTAAATTTCACTACATTTAAGCTGAAACTACTTCGAACGTAAAAACGGTAATAACTATGCCGGATAATCCGGTATCCGGCTATCCGGCTGAGCAACCGGATACCGAATATCCGTTATCCGGCATTTTCAAAAAGTACTGCTCGCTGCATCCCTAGCCAGAAGTAAGTATTATATTTAAATATGTATAACATAATTTATGAATTAAAACAATAACTGTCTCTGTCGTCCACAAGCAGAAAGCAAAATACGAGAAACGTCGACGGTAGCCGATGATAACGATGTCAACCAACATGAATCGCGAGTGTTCAAATCATAGTTCAAATCAGTACCGACCCAAACTTCAGTGTACACCCATAATAAATAGAATAACAACATGCTAATCTGCATTAAAAAACATAACTATATATTTACATTAAAATTGTATTTTGCTTGACAGGTTATATAAACCAAAATCTTAGACCATAATAATGTATATAACCTCAAAAATGTTATGTAATACCACTTAACGATTTTTCTTCAACACGGTACATTTTTACAACACTTTACAGCAACAGTAAATAGAAACGTCAAAATAAAAAATTTAACGCCACTACAAAACACTTGAAAACAAGCAAACAATACCATGTTAAGAGTTCCAATTTCCATTTCCGAAAACACCCGAGCATTTCCGACTTGTTTAACGTTACCAAAAATGTTTCAAAATTAATCTGAGTGATATAGTCGAGAGGAATACGACTCGTGATACGATTTAACTTTGATAACATGATGATGTAAGTTAACTCGTGCTAGTTAAGATCGCTATGCGGTCGTGGAATTACCATCTCAACTAGCACTCGTTAATTTACACCACAATTTTATCGAAAAATCGGAATTATCCTGTATGAATAAATTTGAGCACAAGTTTTGTTTGTTAGTTTTAAAAATACAATAAATTCTGGCACAAATTTAACCACGAATTCTGTAGGCAAAATTAATATCCATTCACTCGAGATGTGAGTTGTAAATGTCAAAATTCTAATAAAAACCCACCCTTTATTTCGTAATTAATATTTCCTGTGCCAGCTATAAGTAGCTAGTCTCAAAAATATAAGTGATAGGGTATGTTTTGTTTGTTGGAAATAAATTATGTTATACAGTGTGTCCTACAATAAGTGTTCCAAAATTCCTCAGCTGATACAACATCCAAAAATAAGCAGAAAGTTTCAGATAAACGTGGGCCGACAAACGCTTACGTATCATACGTAAGCAATTGAAATTGAGAAACAACCTAACAACATAAACAGAAAGGATGGTTTTAGATTCAGTAAAGCTTGGACTCCAGTAGTTGATCTTCTAAGGACTCCTAAGCATCATCGATCTCACGATTACGCTCCACACGATCTGGCTGCCGGTGCAACGGTGACAGCCAACCAGCACTCCGCCGTTCTGACGGACTGGCTCAATGGGGTTTAAATACCTCCGAATCCCGGATTTGAATTCAGAGCTATATTCACACTGAAGATGCAAACTGCAATGTCTTGCGCAAAGTTAGTTTGTATGGGTTTACTAACAGTTAACAGGCGTAAGTCAAACAAGATACATTAAAATCAAATCTATGGCTGCTTCAAGGTGCTTATAATCTAAGTACACGGCCCTGTTTAGGCAGACAGAGCCTACGAACAACTATCGCTCAAACTTTCAGAGCAAATGTTTGTAAAGGCAGACAAGCTACAGGTCGGTCCTTACTTGATTATGCTAGGTGTAATCCTTAAATGAGAACGCGGTCTAAGCCCAACGTAAATTGTAGTATCAGTTCGAGAAACCGCGAAATCCTCAAAGAATATGTAATATATTGTGATTTTAAAGTATCTACAAATTGTGTACAAATGCTAACAAAGCTCTAAAACAAATTTTATTGCATTTATTTTTAGATGGCCATTTTTTGACGCTCCGTGTGTTTATTAACTATCATTTATCAACATTTCTGGTATTTACTGTTTACGTTCGTACAATAATTGAAATCCAAGCAAAATTAGTTTACTTAGATAAAGTTGTTTGGATAGATCTTTGACCTCATCATATAAGATATAAAATAGTAATAGCATTCCTAATGAAAGTATGAAGTTTTACAATAGTTATTGATTAGTCTGGTTAAAAATACCTGTAGCGGTAAAATTTCAGGACATTTCTAACTTGAATAAATATTTATAAACTGCATTTCCGTACATGCACTTGAAACTTGGATCTAATTGCAGCGTATCATGTTGCATGCAAATATTTAATTATACCAGGAGACCGTCTGTGAGTTTTTCGAGGTCATACAGCAAATTTGCATTATGAAGGCAAACTTCCAACTAAATTCGAGCGTTTTTAGGCACTTGAAAAATAAGTAGGTTGGCTTTAATTAGTATTCAACCCTTTATGAAAAGCTACTTCTACGTAAAAAAATTTCACTTCTTTTTATGTTTTTAATTTGTTGGCGAAATTATTTTTAATTAAAAAAGTTGTGCAAAAAGGTTTAATAACATTTTCTGGCAATATTTATGTATGAGTTATCGATTGAATAAAAAAAGTTTTGAATACATAATCTTGGTAATTACATCGCGGACTTCAAAGTTGTACCTAAATTAAACTTTGCAAGCGATATTTGCAAAGCTCAATTTGAACTTCGGAGTACTGAAACACCCACTGTTAATTAAATACCAAACTTTGGGAGGTGTATCGGACTCTATCTTGATATGACAGTTGGAGCTTGTGGCGACAGCCATGCCATGCTTTTTGTAATAGTGATAAAATCTCTTGCCAATTATAATCGTGCCAATAATAGAAGTCACGATTGTCGGAGGAGATTATGCTACAAGTTCGTGGAAAAATAGGTTAAGTCATTTACAGTTTTCACATTTCATTATCTGTAATTGGTCGCCCACAAACAGTGGCGTAACGCGATCCGCAAGGCCCCTCCGCAAACTTTTATAATATGCCCCCACCCCTAACCTATAGTTTTGTTCTAGGTAAATTCAAAAAGAGACGTTTAAGTCACATTTTAGAATTATTATTAAAAGTTTTAAATTATAAACAATACTAAAACATATAATTTATTGTATATAAAACAATTCTTAAAACAGGTTTTTTATTTCAGCCTCATACGTATTTCGACATGTTCATATGTCATTTTCAGAGGCAAAATTAAAAGTAACCAGTTGATGTTGCTATAGGAACAATAAATTTTTATAACTTGATCTTGGTTTACTATATCTGCGTCCAAATGACTTGATTTCTCATTCCAAAACGTCCAATAACGGTGAATTTAAGAGATCAATTGGTTCATTCATTAAAGTTACAGATTTTAATAAATGTTTGTGAATTTTAAATGCTTCTAGTATATCCAATTTAAGTCTACCATCGAAAAAGTGTAAGCATTTTATAGTTTTATTAGACGCCATTGAAGGTTGCGCTTTAATAAGTGTCTAGCGTAATTGGATTTATAGGGGTGTTTATACTTGTAAGAACGTATGTGTTCCTTGTACCTAATACAAAATTTCTAATTGTTTGGCCTATATAGACCGAATTACAGTGCGAGCAATTTAATTTGTAGTACCTGATTTTAGTAAATTGTCTGTTCTTTTAGCATTAAAGTGTTTAAAATGTTTTTTGTTGTTTTAAAAGTTATTTTTTCTGATTTATTGCCAAAATATGGAGTTGACGCGTATTTCATTTTATCTGATGAGGTAGTTGGATAAATTTTCTGACTAGCTAATTTAAAATTTTTCTATTTAATTAGTGTATCAATAAGTTGAGTATTATAACCATTATTGTATGTAATTTGTTTAATAATCGAAATGTTTCTATTATAACTAATTTCACCTAAACGAACTGTTAAAGTACTATGTATCATGGACCTGTATGCTGCTAAAAGTTAATAATTGTTTTATTTACAATAAATTAAAATGAACTTCACTTCGATGAAGTTGAAAGCTCGAACTTATAAATAAAATTACTAAAACTACTACATCGTAGCAGGAAAACTAACATTATTACCACACAGCACAATATATACTTGAGACTATGCACAAATCCTGGTTGCTATGGCCTTATTCTGTAGTGTTTTAGAGAGAAAAAGCACCAAAAAAACTACCAAATGCACTATTTCGAGGATGTGCTGATTAGCGCTAATATTGTTTTTCGTTGACAGTTGAGATTTCAAATTTGTCAACGAATTTAATTGTAATTATGATTTATAATTTTCAATAATGGTTAAAGCTAAAACATGTTCTGTTCTGATACATTCGACACTGCCAAGAAGTCAACTGACATAACCTAACATATACGGTCTTTATTGACATTTAAAATAAAATATCGACGAATGACGAGAAGGTACTTTTTAAACGTTCCTTGTCTGCGATCTCTTTGTCACATGTACAGCAAAATTGAGTCATGCATATCCTAGCAACAAGCGCTCCGTGCATCCTCTTTATGTTATAAGAGTGTTCCTTAATTGCATGCTGATACCACAGATAAGGTTAACACTACAGATATACGGTAAATATGTGAGCTATCGGCAGCTTGTTTTATATGATTAATAATCTGCAAAAAGATGGCGCTACAATGACAATTTATAATTAAGTCACAGATGACTGTAATTGAGCAGATTACTTAGCACATATTCAAACCAAAAGTTAGACAGCCATCTGCCATGTTTAATTGTCAAATCGCAATTTTTCGTAAATAATTAATATTGAAGCCAATTCTACTTAAATTATATTCATGATGTGACAGATGCACTCAAATCCGCGATAAAACAATTTCCAACACATTTCAACAGTAATAAACAAATAGCGATAGCAGCGCCCTAAAATTGGTCCGGCGCGTTGTAGCCAAACTAACGCTAATTTCGTCTCCAAATATGGGCGGACATTTTGTTTAAAGGGTCGTATATCTGTAGTGTTAACTTTATCTGTGCTGATACCTAAAGATGTAATTCCCTAGCTGATTTTAAATAAAAAAAGTTCTTATAAACATGTGTCCCAAAACACTTCGTTTTCGAAATACAAGCTGATAAATTTTAATTTTTTCTTCAGTTTACCTTACACTTTTTGTGATAATTGGCTCCAATTTGGTACACAGACAAGTTTTTGTAATATGAATGACATTTCCAACATTTGGAACAATGTGCAGGTGCAGAGTAATATTTTTTTCGGATTACGATCTCTTTTACCCTCTCGAATTTTTTTTACAACACTGACCATGTTTCATAAAAAAATCGACTTTCTCGACTTATTTTGAAACTGTTTAGTCTCTTACTTTTTTTTGATATTTTGTAATATTTAAAAATTATTTGGCAAAATGTCCAATATGGCATACACTTTTCGAGTCTTTTAGATCGATATGCTTATTTGGCTATTTTTGTCGAATTGCTGCTGGATGGAAGAGGATATCAAAAAAATTTAAAAAACCAAGAGGTTTCAGAATAGAACAGGAAGATCGATTATCTGGTGCAAAATAGTCATTGGCGTCGTAAAAAATAGTTCGGTTAAATAGTGCTATGATATTTGGAGTTGTTTGATTTGACTGGAGTATTGTAATTCCTGGAAGGCGGTTTTTGGGATGCTTGTTAGAATTTAATTTACGATTGGAGGTTTGTGAAGACTGTAAGGTTTTGGTATTGAAACTTATAAACTCAGGGTTGCGTATTATTGTTGTAATTTCTCGTTTTAAAATTCAAATAATGTGGTTATCTTTATATCATTTATATTTTCATATTTGTGAAGTTTTGTTTACTCTGAAAGAAAGAAGAACACAATCAAATTAATCCGATTATTGTTTATGTTAATTTTTAATTATAAATTAGTTCAGAAATGTTTAAAAGGTTTAATATATAAGAAGTTGTAGACTTACTTGTTTGTGCATCGTTAAATGTCATTTGTGGGGGTTATGGAAGTGAATAGGTCAATTTGACAAATGTATAAAAAGAGCACTCATTGTTTCATGAGATTTATTTGTTTAAAAAAATGGGAGATCAAGAGCGAAGACAAAAGCAAGTGAAAACTTATTAGTTAGTACGGCTCGTCCTGAAAACAAAGACACAGGATTTTTCATTTTCTGAACGAAAAAGAGAAAGAAAACGAGTTATATGAATTTAATAGTGGTATTGAATCGAATAGAAGCTATATAAAACGGATACAAGTGTTTCTTAACTAATTTTAGAAATATCCAAAAGAATAATAATATAAAAGTGGTCCAGAACGAGTTTACAGTTATCATGGTAGAAAAATCCAAATAATAATAAACATAAAATCAGTCCAGTACATATTGATACAACAGCGGAGGAAGATTCTTACTAAAGGCGAGTGCTGTGGTTTTTGTGGAAACTGCAAACCAGAGAACATTCAACGATTGTCGAGTTAAGGATATCTTTATAAAGAGAAACAAAGATAAGTGTTCAGTTTTAAGAACAGTAGAATAAAAAGAAATTTCTTGATTTTTCCAAAATTTTACCTCAAATTGACTTTTAAATAAAAAGCTGTTGTAACGTTGATATAGGTTTGTGTATTTTTTTGAATCTTATTTATTAATAACATTTCTTCCCAAGCTTAATAACGACCCTGAGAAATTTTATAAAAGAGTCTTATATAAAATATAATTAGTTATTGCGTAAATTGCAGGCATTTAAAGAATTGTTTTTCTGGTAAGTACATAGCCTCATATCATAGCAATAGATTGCGATCAGAAAAATACTACTTAGTATTTTTCTGATGTCCCACTGGAAATTTTGCCAAATAACTTCTAAACAAAAGCTTTTAGTGAAAGATAGTCAGTGTCGTCGTAAAATAAGTTCGGGAAGATAAAAGGGATCCTAACACGAAAAAAATTTTATAATTGTATGTTTTGAGGTACGATGACTGTTTATTTTTTCATTTTTTCCTTTTTAGTTACTGGCGGCCCTTGAGATCGCCCTGGGCTCCAAAAAAACTTGGTCCCCCTAGGTGCGGGGTTTGCTCGGGTGTTTGTTGCGCCACTGCCCACAAAATTTCTGTGCAAGTATAAAGCACCTTTACTTTGAAATGTTCATGTAAATAAACCTAATCTTTCCAATGTACTCGCAACGTACGTTTTATATGAGAAATGAACAAAGGTAAAGGGTACATCAACTAAACACAGCGTGCATATCTCAAGAGTAGATTATCCTACACACCAATAAATATTTTGATGCATTTCAGCGAGTCGGTTATCTAGACGTGCAGATTACTTCACGATGTAGTCTTTGTGAAGTTAAAACATTTATGTACCGCCAATGCAGACGATGACAGGCCTTTTACGAACATATGGGACTGTTTATCTAACAGTTCAGGGAATCTTGTGTATACGTGTACTGTCTCGACCTCGGTCTCGACATTTTTTGCTAGATTAGTTTTAACGCTGTTTATCTTTGAAATTGGTTGGTAAGAAGTACAGGAACATAAAATTAACTTCAGTAAATTTAATTTATATCGTACGTAAGAGGTTTTTTATAGAAACTTGTTAGGTGCAGACTTATTTGATGTATTTCACACTCGAGGTTTGTTTTTCTAGACAAGTGAGCGACGAATTAATAAATAAACAATTAAATACTAATAAATTAATAATTAAAAGCATTATATTTTCTCCACGTTACCTTATTTATAGTAGACTATTATTTCAAACCGAGGGGTCAACCACTGCCCAAAACCATGTACAGGTATTGAAAAATTGACAAAAATTTTCGGTATTGATGGTACTGACACGTACTGCGGAGTATTGACAAGTACCGTGGAATATTGACAACAATTGACATATACTGCATAGTATTGAAGAGTATTGCTTAGTATTGACGACTGCTCGAAGTATTGACAAGTACTGTAAAGTATTGACAAGTGCTTGACCTTGAAAGTGTCCAATGAAATAAAAAAGGAGACCGAAGGGAACTTTGTTAACTGCGAGGTTCATAGTGTTTGTTATGAAACTTTTATTATAATAGATAATTTTAAATTTTCTCAAGACAATTCTTGAACTCCTTATATTTTTTATTAACAGTATTTTTTTCCGTACGTTTTAGTCTAAAAGGGCCATTCCCTGTTAGATGTAATGGCCCATAAATTATAAGCTATCGACAATTTGTACGACACTATATTCTCTAGTTGGCCAGTCGTCTTTGAGTAATTTGACTTTACAATTGGTATCACTGCAGGTCACGACCCTCCCAATGTCCCATTGCTGGTGAACGTAGACTGCATAGTATTGTTCACACTTAACATCATTGTCGGTAGAACTCTCCTTTTCCTCTTCGTTTTCAGAAAACACTTCAGTTAACGTGTCGCTTTTCTCACTATACAGGATGTACCAAATTGCGTGTTAACTATGGAGATCTCGCTTATTTGAAGAGATACGATGATGGTTAACTTAGAGAAAAGTTGTGGAATTTTATGCCCACTAGTAATCTGAAAAAAAAATTGGAGCTATCTTGTTTAGTTTCTAAATAAACGAAACAAAAAACTGAAATTTTGAATTTTTTGTTTTCGGCTATAACTCATTTGTCATTTATATTACGTATTTTTAATTAACGCATTATTAAGACACTTTTTCATGCCAAATCTAAATTTTTGATCAGATTTGGTATGACTGTTACCATTGCTCATTTTCAACTGTCAATTTTTTTTTCTTATGGTCGGCATTTTAAAGTTTTTCATATTTGAATAGAGTTTTTAATTCTGATTTCAACGATGTGTCACACTTTGCATTTTGTTTAAGTTTTGGGCATTTTATTACAGAATATTAAAATTTCATAATAGTGCCATGGAAAGACCACGTCATTTAATTTATTTTGGAAAAATTCTAGTAGTCCTTGAACTGATGGAAGTAAAACAAAACACCGATTTTATTTACTTTGGTCTTTAGATACAATAGGTACGCGAAAATTTCAAGAAACTTTGTTTTGAGCGTAGGCAGCAGGTTACGTTATGTTTTACGAAAACAAATGAATGACACAGTTACTAACACACAGATGAGAGAGTCTATTTTATACGAGATTCTGAACATGATGCACAGAGGTGTCAAATGTTTTGAACATTTATTTAATAATTGTTGAAATAAGTGCAGTTCTAGTGTTATCTGTTGTATTTATTTAACCTGTTATGTTATGTCAGTTGCAAATATAAAAACTGCAAGTAAAATTTTCAGTAAATTGTGTATGTTAAAAAATTTGTCATTTATTTGTTTTTATAAAAAATAACATAACCTGCTGCCTACGCTCAAAACAAAGTTTGCTGAAATTTTCGCGTACTTACCTAATGTATCTAAAGGTAAAAGTAAATAAAAGTAGTGTTTTATTTTACTCTCATCAGTTCCTGGCCTAGTAGAATTTTTTCAAAATAAATTAAATGGCGTGGTCTTTCTATTTTCTGTAATAAAATGCTGAAAACTTAAACAAAATGCAAAGTGTGCCACATCGTTGAAATCAAAATTCAAAACTCTATTCAAATATAATAAAATTTAGAATGCCGACCATAAGAAAAAAACAGTTAACAGCCGAAAATGAGCACATGACCAAATCTGATAAAAAATTTAGTTTATCATAAAAAAGTGTCCTAATAATGCGTTAACTAGAAATATGTAACATAAATGTTAAATGTTAAAGTTATAGCCGGAAAAAATCGAAAATTTCAGATTTTTCCAGTTCTTTCAGAAACTAAGCAAGATAGGACTAATATCTTTTTAGATTATTAATGGGCATAAAATTCCACAACTTTTCTCTAATTTACTCATTGTCGTATCTCTTCAAATAAGCGAGATTCCCATAGTTAACACACAATTTGATACATCCTGTATACCTCTTCTTCTGACGTTTCTGGTCCTGAAGAAATTTCTGCAATCTCTTCCTCATTCTTCTTCTTATTTTTTTGCAAAGATTTGCAGAGACTTTTGTATTCTTTCGTTTTGAAGGTTTTGAAGCAGAACCCGAGGCAGAACCCATATCTCTCACTCGCAATGTTCTGTCACTCGACATATGATGCTTTTCCGAGAAAAGCCAGCAGAGAGACGACTTTCTAACTGTGATTTGTTTGTCTTTGTTTATTTGAATTTTTAGAAGTGGACTGTTTTGGGAAACATTGGTTTTCTCATAATCTTTTAAATTCAATGATTCTATATTTGACAATGCAGATAAGTCGTTTTTTATTGCGTCACTTTCTGGATCTGAATCAAAAGGCTCCGGCTCCCCAAATTGCCGGTACAGTACAGGCGAAGTAACTTACACCTCGCTTAAACCCAATACCGCGCAATGCGCATACACCATGTAGTGGCTAGTAGCCTCACACTCTAGCGTCTAGCCCCTTGGCCACAAGCGATCTTACCTCATCAAGGTCAGACTTGGTGTTAGTATGCCGTCAATCAGTGAGTGAATGCAAATTTGTCTTCGTATTTTTTGTTAATATAACTGCTATTAACAAATAATCTCGCGTAAACAGCAAAACGCAACAACAGTGTTTTAAAAGAAACCATAAAATAAAAAAAATTTTGGCCCCAACCGAGACTCGACCCCACAACTACTTATGCAGTAAAACGGCGGTACACCCGAACACACCTGCATATCCATCTGTACCACTACGAACTTGGCGGTTATCGCTAAATAAGTGCCTATTGAATGCGTGCGTAATAGAAATGCACAAATAAAAAGTCTGACCTTGGTGGGATGGATTGTTGCCGAAGAGACTAGACGCTATTGTCTCACACGCGTCACTCGTATATTTCCGAATACATGCAAGTCGATCCGAGCCCCGTCTTTTTGTCGTCAGCAACGAGTTTGACTGATCGAATTCAAAGTTCCAGTTTATATATGAATAATATTGTCGAAATATATGCCAAATTTACAAAATTTCACACACATTTAAGGTTATTTATAAAATTATCGAAAATTATTAATAGATATTGAGGAGCATTGAAAAGGACTGACGCGTATTGACGCGTATTGACAGTATTGACAAGTATTGATAAGTACCGAGAGTATTGACGGGGGCTGACAGATATTGTTGAGTATTGACCAGTATTGACGATCAACTTGTACAGGTATTGACACCAGTGGTTGACCCCTCGTTTCAAACATTTTGCCTTGTTTTGCAGATTTTTGCAACAGAAAATACTAAATATTGAAACCAACCTGAGGTAAATCGTTTTTTTTTCGGGGGGAGCCTCAACCAGATAAATTTTGCTTTCTTCCCCATGAACTATCACGCGAAAATGTTAACATTTCTACTTTCCTTTCATGAAAATGGTTGAATTCGAGATTTTTGGGAAAATACATGTTTTGATCTCCAGATACTAAAAAAAAAGTTTAAAAAAATGTCTATATGTGGGTGACTTTGGGGGTATGTATGTGTGTGGATATGTATGTGACAAGGACGTGTATCGAAACATAACCAAAAAAACGAAAAAACCGCAGAACAATTTCTGAATGTTAACAATTCTCTGAACAGTAACCCTAATTATTATCTAAAAACTTTTTGAAAACTATAAAATTATTTAATTTGAAAATTTTTTAATAAACGTATAAAAAAAATTTTTCGCATTTATTTAATTAAACTGTTCAGATAAACAACAAAAACAAAATATGCTATAGTTCTTTTCTTGATTGGAGGTAGTTTCTATGGTCATTCAACATGTCCATATCAATTTTTAAGTAAACATTCAAGAATTTTTGAAAAACAAAAAATTGAGGAAGTGAGCGGGGGTGGTAGAAAGATTGCGCATGCGCAGATCAGCTATTCGACTTGCGAAGAATACAAATCTGAACATTGTAAGCAATTCTGCTCAAGCGAAAAACTTTAACAGACCCCGTTTATTAAATTTTCGATTTAATAAAAATCATAGAAAACGCCACAGTGAAATTATAACTGTCGGCAAAAAAACAAATTGTAGCCAATTTTCGGTTCTAACAGTCTACAAAGTCTAAAAGTAATCGTGTGCTCAGTTTTCGAAAAATATTTTTAAAAATTTTCAAGCTTATAGAGAAGCGCCATTGCGGTCGTTCTCAGATTTTCAAATATAATTATAGTACTCACAAAGGGCTCTCAAACAAGTTATAGTTGATCCCTATCAGACAACTATGTTTTGAGTAAATGGGCGTTAAAGTAAAATTTCTCAAAAAATCGTAGCGACCGCCATTTTAAAGCTAGAGAGTTTGGTAAAAATGTTTCAATTTGCCTTATATTTTCTTTCAGATCCTGTGTCAAATTTTCAAAATTTATTTATGGAAAAAAAAAACTAATATAGAAACATACCTAACTACCGTTTCCGGTTTAGATTATTTTTTTAAATCTTAACTGGAACTACAATTTTTGACATACTTCTTCATTTAAAATTTGATTAAAATCGGTCCAGTACGTACGTCTTTAAAGGCGTCACACACACACACCCAGAGGCAGACATTTTTAAACCCCCTTTTTGGGTTCCTTGGACCGTTAAAATCTGGATTTCAAAGCATTTCATGTAAGCAATAGTAAAAACATATATCAAACCGAGCATTTGCTCTGCGTCCGTCCGGAGCATGCAGCTTCGCTTTTGTTTGCCTGCAAACTTATTAAAACTTAGCTCGGTTTATTCCTACATAAACCGAGAAAGATGGCTGCGGAGTTAACGCATCGACCTTTCATTCGGGAGGCCTGGGTTCGATTCCCGGTCTGGTCGACTGTCCTGGCTCAGGCTTTTGCCGCGGTTTTCCTGGGTCCAAAAAATGAATACTGGAACAGTAATTTCCGCGGAAATTTTCTTTGATCAAATTTCTTGCTCTAATCACTTTTTCTCGGCTGAAGAGGGACTTAGAACTAGTATAATCTAGTGATGTATAAATATTTTTGGAAAAATCAAAATTGTAAATATACTATTTCTTTAACTTTTTGGGCCGATAGAGCTTGCAATGAACTACAAAAGTTGTTGTTTATTAATTTCCCAAATTTCTTCCTCACGCCCTCTAGGAATTTTTGAAAATTTTGAAATTGAATAATTTTTTATTCCTAAACGCAAACGCCAATCGTTATAAACTTTTATCAGTTCGATAGACTATTTAAAGTACTTTATCAGGATCAGCAAAATTTTTTAACTAATTTGAAAATTAAGGAAAAAAACGATACTTTTTAATATCAACAGCGTGTTTTCCGGCAGTTACGTGATTTTAACTACTCCTGTCAATTAGCTCTAATAAAAATAAATATTTTTCATTCTTTACATATTTTTGATAACTGTATAAATAGAGCTGTCGTAGGAGCGCGCGCAGCCCGTAAGTAACCAACGTCTTGAGTCTGCAGCGGGCTTGTACCGGCTGGATTATGTAAATTTCCATCACTTCTTGACGCGAGAATATTTAAGACGTAAAAAGTATGGGAGAGTACCAGCGACCTGTTTCGCCCATTTTAATCCTAGTTTTATTTTCGTGTTCAAATCAATAAAAAAAATAAATGCATATTTTTGAAAGTTTCAGTTCCTGAATTTCCACGGATCGTTTGTAATGATAAGTAACAATATCTAAAATATCAGAAAGTCCTGGTGAAAAGCTTCACTCATTTTTTAATGGAGTCGCTGAAGTAATATTCTACAGCTACGTTTTTTATTGAAAAAAAATTTTTTTAACTATTTAATAAAAAAAAAACTGCAGAGAAGGACTAGCTTTTCTATGCTATATTCAAAATATTTACTTTCTCAGAAACTTTTAGAAATTTTAGATCTTATTTAATATTTACACCAATGCTGTTCTTTGCGTAATTAACACTTCTCTAATTAACGTTAAAATATACTGAGGCGCGAAGCATATTGCTTATTAGGTTTGCCATTTTGTTGTATTTATTTTCGTTATTATTACATAAAGCAGAAAGTGTAAACAATAAATAAAAGAAGATATGTACTTAAATATTATATCTTCTTCATATTTTAAGTTTTCAAACTTAGTGCTTCATCTAGCGAAGCACCAGCACGAGCGAAAACAAGGTCTAAGATTTGTAACGTGGAATAACGCCAACGAGGGTAATATCCGGTTGCACGGTTCATGAGTTCTAAATATGTAAGGCAAATGTCAGCAGGATCTTCTTCCTGCTACGCTCCCGCAATTCCTGCTGCGGCATCATTAAAGGCATGGGTGATGATCCGGTAAATCCTACCGTTAAATTAGCCGTAGTTGGCGTATTCTATTGGGAACGAACGATCAATAATGCCTTTTTAAAACTTATTTTGCTACTTGCAACATTTTAAAATAATTATGCAGGTTTACTATTATTTTTTACTCACATTTTCTCGATTTTATAGCTTAATTCGAAGCGAACCCTTACATGAGTGGGGATTGTTTACTTACCTAATGCACCAAATCGAGTCACTGCTAAATTTTAAAGCCTTCGCCGGAGGGATCCATACAATTTATTTACTTTTTCAAAGGTCGACTTAACCAAATATCCTAAGCAAATAAAGCGGAGACTGTTATTTAAATGGACGCCATATTGAAATTCTGACTGCACGTCAGAAGTGACAGTAGGGGTTGGTTTAACTTTCAAATACCGCATATTTTCTTTGAATTTTAATGGAAAATATTGAAATTCAACATAGGACGATAATAAGTAAACAAAAAAAAGTGAGGTTCAATTCAATGGAAATCATAAAATCAATAATTTATGTTCTTACGCAATAATGCACTTAGATCGAATTTATTTTCTATCAGCTTTATGGTCTTTTGATCCTAGACTGGGGTCGTCCAAGTGCAGCAGCCAAATGCTATTGAAATGCAAAACGTATACAGAACACGCGCTCTGAAAATACAAGGGTGCTTTTATGCTGTTATTTTAGGAAAACTGAACGACCCAGCCAGCATACGGTTTCATTCGACGCCCGATAAAAGATTGTTTCTCTAGGAGAAGCAATAGGCCATGAAGAACTGAAAACTGCACTCTGGCTCGCATACTCTCTAATCCAACCTGTATCCATTAGTTACCTTTGTTATTTTACGCTAATTTATTGGACTTTCGTCGATTTTAATAGCTTTTCTAAGTGAAATCTTGTGTTGCATACACAATTTCATTCTAGCAGTTTGATGACGCGTGGTCGAACCACTCGTATTTTTGTAAAACTGCATGTTTGCAATTAATCACGAAAAAAGCACCGTTGCGTTGGCGTAGTTATTACAAAGTGAAATTTCAAACTTTCTATGAATTGAAAAACTAGTTTTCAATCTTTTACCTGTAAATTATCCATCATTTAAGTTTTGTTTTAAATAAAGCCAACCATTTTTGAAGCTTTCAAGATACTTAAACTTATAGAATTAAACACAAATCCAAGCTACTTCAAATTGCTACAAATAATATGTTAGAGAATGACAACACTATCGGCATGCCCTAGAAACCCCTAGAAGATCAACAATAACATCGGATATCCTAAATTTACTGAATACTGGAAGGTAAAGAACAAAAACTATATTAGCTTAAGCTTGACCTAAGCAAATGTTGTTCCGGTGCTGGATTTATTGTTTATTTCTGACTAGAACAACAAATGGCTCTTTGTAACCAATGTTTATTCTCTATCCAATCGCTCGCCCACAGACAGCTCGATGATTGCATGAAGATTACAAGGAGATTATTTTAAAAATCAATTTCGTTACAGCGTGAATCAATTATTAACATAAATTCTTTTTGACAGGCCTGATTATTTTAAACGAAATAAATTGAAAATGCCGTTAATTAATTTTTATAACAATTTTAAAAATTAGAAACAAGTTTGGATAATAGTCTTAAATAATAATTGTAAAGCAAACTTGAAAATAAATAGAAATTTCTACAGTTAGAATGACTAATAATTATAATTAGATTACATTAACTTGGTAAACAGATAATTTTGTTCAATACTGTAACTATAGCCTCTGATTAAATGAAGACAAAGGAGTAATTGTTTAGCTTATGTCAGGTGCATATAATTGCTGAACAAATAAATTATTCACAAACAGTCCAGTGGCAGCTGTTGCGCACAAAGAGATATTAATTTCGGTAAATTAAACAAATGAGCAAATCACTTCGCCTTGACTTTCCTATACTTTAGAAATTGTTACTTATTACATTTTAAAAAGTATTTTTGTATTATGCTTTTAAGCGCCAACTGTGACTCTAAAATCGCACCGCTCTTACCACGGCACCGGAAGCGTACCTGTACAAGAGGTTGAATTGTGTACATAAGTTGAAAAAAAATAGATTGAATATTAATGGAAGGAAAAGATTAAGCCCCTTCTACCCTAAATGTTAACATATGTAAAAATAAAGTTCAGAACATTATTCTGCTATTAATCATGAGCAATTTAGCCTTAACAGAAATTTTTTATCGACCTCCGTTTATTAAATAAGGAGGCTGGAATTTTAGTTTTGTAAAAATTCATAGAAGGTGTGCAAAGAAGTTAGCGGACTGGGATACAAACCAAATTGTAGCTGATGCATAGCTCTGTAAGTCGACAAAATTTAAAAAAAATCGTGCTGTCAGTTTTTCTTGGAATGTTGAAACTTTGAATGGCCTGTTTAATACCCGCAACTTGTGGGGGTTCTGTGAGTCCTCTTTGCACGTATGCCGGGCAGGAGGCAGACTATACCCGTCGAAAGGGGAAGAGGTTCCACTAATTGGTTTACGATTGCCAAAGATGTTAGTATGACAACCGGGACCGACGGCTTAAAGTGCCCTCCGAAGCACGGTTGGTTGCAGAGATGCCCCTAACTCATACTTCGGTTTTGAGTAAATAGGCGTTAAAACTTAAATATTTAAAAATTCATAGGAAGCGCCAGAGAGAAATTTGCGAACTTGGACATGAACCAAATTGTAGCTCTATGGGATTAAAAATTAACAAGAAAAACCTGTGACCAGTTTTTGAACCATATTATTAGAAATTTCTGGCTTTTCATTTTTAATTTTTTTTAAATTTTGTCACAGTAATATTGAGTTTCTATAGGGCTATCAAGATAAAATATTTAAACGCGATCTGTCAACCTGTTTTTGAGTAATAAGGCATTAAGGTCAAAATTTAAAAAAATTCGCAAGGAATGGCATTTTTAAGCTGGAAAGTTTTAAAAAAATTGTAGAATTTGTTTTAAAGTATTCTAACAGATTTCGTTTATCAAATTTTAAAAAAAGACAAAAAATACATGTATACCGTCCGCTTCCGGTTTCGGATTTTTTTAAAAAGCTTTATTTGTCGGTAAATTTTTGATATACCCCCAGATTCCAATGCTTATCTAAATCCGACCATCAGTTCGGTAGCACAGACATACCCACATTCATACATACTGCAATGATATGCGTGGTCTCGTTTTACAAGAAAACAATTCCCTAATGCCTGCAATTCACGCAATTCCAAATTATATTTTCTATGAGACTCTTTATTAACTTTCTCAGGGTCGTTATTAAGCTTGGAAGTACAGTTATTACTGAATATGAATCAAAAAGAAAAATACACAAAATAATATCAACGTTACAAAAGGTTTTATTCAATAAATCAATTTTTTGATCAAATTTTCGAAAAATCAAACAATTTCTACTAAATACTATTGTTCTTAAAACCGAACACTTATCTTTGTGTCTCCTTATTGAGATATCCTTCACTCGATAATCGTTGAATGTTCAACTCCCTCTTCTCTGGTTTTCAGGCTCCTCAAAACCACAGCACTCGCATTTGGTTAGAATCCTCCTACGCTGTAGCACCAATATGTAATGGACTGCTTTTATGTTAATTTATACTTGGCTTTTCTATTATCATAACTTGAAAGTCGTTCTGGATCGCTTTCTATTTATTTATTTCTTTGGATTTTCCACAATTCGTTGACAAACACTTGTATCGGTTTTATAATAGGTTCTTTTAAATTCAAAACCACTTTTATATTACTTTAAACTCGTTTTTTTTTCTTTATTCATTCAGAGAATATAAAATCCTCTGTCTTTGTTTACAAAGACGAATTGTAACTAATTAAACAAATTTTCCATTCTTTTGTTTCTCTCTTGATTCTCATTTTTTGAAAAAACAAATAAATCTCATGACAATGAGTACTCTTTCATACATTTGTCAAATTGACATTCAAAACCATAACCCCCACAAATGACATTTCACAATGCACAAACAAGTAAGTCTAAAAACTTCTTATAAATTAAACCTTTTAAACAATTCTGAACTAAATTATAATTAAAATTAACATAAACAATAATCGTATCAATTTGATTGTGTTCTTTTTTCTTTCAGAATAAACAAAACTTCACAAATATGAAATACAAACGATACAATGACAACCACATTATTTGAATTTTAAAAACAAGATATTACAGCAATAATACGCAACCCTGAGTTTATAAGTTTGAATATCAAAACCTTACACTCTTCACAAACCTCCAATTATAAATTAAATTGTAATAAGCATCCCAAAAGCTGCCTTCCAGGAATTACAACTCTGAATATCATAGCAATACATACCCACCCACTCACAGACAGACATTTAAAAAAACATTTTTCGTCAAAATCTCGATTTAGAAAATTTTCATGAAATCAATACATGCCCACGCTGAAAGTATAGCAAAATAAAAATGATAAATACATGTATTCAAATGCCATTTTCCTTAAGGCAGTAGTAGATAATTAAGGGGCATTCATAAATTAAAACTTTCGTTGCCTCTCGCATCAACAAAACTCCTTATTAAACTTTTACAATGATTTCGTGTAGACCAACAGCCGCCTACAGAAACGCCGCCATCAAATAAAAATAACACTGTTGAAAGTTTTTACGACAAGAAAAAGTTTACGAGACTTGGTGTTGTTTTTTGAGCATCAATGATTTTTTTTTATCAAACTCGAGTGTCGGCAACTTCAACCCCTAAGATTATCGGCCTCTTTGCTCCAATCGCTCAGCATTCAAAACTCTGAAAGAGTACAACTGCACAATCTGAAAAAACGTTTGGTCGACTAGATCACAATTCGAAGAAGGTGACGACAGACACATCAGTTTCTGATAGAAATCTTAAATTGAAGGGATATTTCATTAGGAATTTTATATTGGTTTGGGTGTCTGCTGCTGAGAAAACAATGGTTCTCCAACGGCTTTATTATTGCTTTTCTAGAACACACAGAAAGTAAAATGTGGGGTTTAAAATATAAAAACTTTCTGGTAATATTGGTATGAAATTTTTTTTAAATAAAAAACAGTCAAGGGAAAGGTAAAAAAGCATATATTCGATTCTATATAACATGAAACATCGAACAATCCAAAAACTTGCAGAAAGTCGTCGTTAAACTTTGTAATATCTGCCAGCATAACTGAATATGCGAAAGCGCAGGCAGCAACCCCAAATTTACATTATAAGGTTGACTTCTGAATAGGTGAATGGGGATCAGTCGCCCTGTAGAAATAACTCGGTTGCCAAGGTGACCGACTACCCCAATAAAATAGCCCTCAAAATTTATACGTCCTGCGTGAGGGTGCACCTTAAGGGATGTTCGTATCACGTGTAAGTCAGGGTTTTAGGTACCATAACGTCTCCGACAGAAGCATATGCCATTGCGAACAAGTTGATATCTTGACGACGATCAAAGAGGATTTTCTGGATTGTCGTGATTGATTTACTCAATTTCATTTTTTGGGTCGAAATCGAAAAAGATAATACCCTATAATTTTCGAGGGGAGAGTTGCTTATTTGTAACATGCAGTGTAAAAGGTGTATGTTACCTTCAACGTATGTACATTGTACAGTGATAGGTAGTTAAATTGGACGATATTCTTGGATCACCTAAAAGTCTTACTTATAGAAATTATCAGGACTTTGTTGGAAAATAGCTTTGCAAGATTCATGCGAAAATCAAAAACGTAAAAGCAAATTTTTAAAAATGTTAAAACCATTTTCAAACTTTTAAAAATCATAAGATTCTGCAAATTTTAAAAATGGTTTACCAATTTTTCGAAAGTTTGAGTTTTTGAGCATTTAAAAAGTTTTAAAAATTTGCAGAATCTCTAATTTTTGAAAGTTTGAAAATGGTTTTAACATTTTAAAAAATTTGCTTTTACGTTTTATAATTTATGAAAATTTTGATATATGTATGATCAAAACCTTAATTTTTTTTAAATTAGAACATTTTCAAAATTTTTAAATTTTGCAAAATGTTACAATTTTCAAAACTTTCAAAATGGTTTCTAAATTTTCAAATATTTGTATAAATTTTCAAAAAATTTTAAATGTTCGGAAACTCAAAATTTGCAAATTGAAAAATATTTGCAAAATTTATAAATAAGTAAATTTATGTTTTTAAAAAAATTTAAAAACCGTGTTGAAATATTTGAATTTTGTAACAATTTGCAAATTTAAAAAATTTTTAAAATGTTGTACCACTTCTTTAAAATTTTGAGTGTATTTGAATACATTTTCAAAATTAAAAAATTATGAAACTTTTTAACACATTGAAAACTATTGATAACAAAATTTTTGAAAATTGATGATTCGAAAATTCAGAAAATTTTTGAAAATCTATAAATATTACAGACATACGATACGATAAAGCTGGGGATTCCAACGAAACTCATAAAATTAGTAAAAATGACCCTAATAAGGACCAGTTACAAGATTTTGATAGACTGGCAGGTTACGGAAAGTGTTACTGGAAACGAAGGTGTGAGGCAAGGAGACCCTATCTCGACGGTGCTGTTCAATTTTGTCCTAGAAGCAATATTGAGGGAAAGTGGTATTGAAGCGAGTGGAATAATTTACCAAAGAAGACATCAAGTAGTTGCATATGCAGACGACCTAGTTTTAATTACAAGATCAAGAAAAGAATTGGAAAGGATATTTAGGAAACTAGAAAGCACAGCAAGAGCATATGGGCTAGTAATAAACGAGAAGAAAACGAAGTACATGGAAATGCGTCAAATCACTGAAAGAGAGAGAGAGACAGTGGTCAGCTTCAAGGTGGAAGGAAGAGAGTATAAATTCGAGAAAGTAAACAGTTTCGACTACCTGGGGGTGACACTAACAAATACCATAGATGAGAGTGTAGAAATCAAAAAACGAATTACAAAGGGTAGCAAGGCGGTAGGTGCTATCAGTAATATATTGAAGGCCAAAGAAATCTCTAGGGCCGCGAAATTAAGAATCTTCAAAACGATTGTACGACCATCCGTAACATACTCAAGTGAATTATGGGCAATGACGAAGCAGATGGAAGTAAAACTAGAAATATGGGAGAGGAGAGTTTTAAGGAAAATACTGGGAGGAGTGAAAACAGAGGATGGCGAGTCGGAGTGTAGACGAAGAACTAACAAAGAGGTACAGGAAATTTATGGCGACCCACCAATAACGGCGTTTATAAAAGCCCAGAGGGTAAGATGGCTAGGGCACGTCAGTCGTATGCCGGACAACAGACATGCGAAGAGGATGCTGGAAGGAGGAGCTGGTGGAAAGAAAAAAAAAGGTCGCCCAAAAAAGAGGTGGCTGGACGCTGTGGTGAAAGATGTGAAGAGAGCAGGAGTGGAAGATTGGAGAAACAGAGCAAGAAACAGAGGCGGATGGAGAAGAGTAATTAGTAAAGTTAAGGAAATGTAAAATATTAAATGTAAAAGGTGAAATGTAAAATTAAATGTAATCAGAACTAAGCCATGGGCCTAGAAGGTCTGTAGTACTGAAATATATATATAAATATTTCTAGAAAAGTTCAAAATCGAATAATATTTATCATTTTTAAAATCAAAGTGTTAAAAATTTTGAAAAGTTTTGAAAATTGTGTAACCTTGGAATTTTTTCAAAAAGTGGGAATTTTTTTAAAATTTTAAGAATTTACTGAATAATTAAAACTTTTTATTATTAGTACCTATTTTATTATTGCAAACAAGATTTAGTATTTGAAATCTAACAATCAGTTTTATAGTTTGGTGATTTGTTGGCGATTATCGAAGTGAACTGGTGATGTAAACAGTATAAAAAATCTACATATTAATAATTCAAAATTGATAAAGTCTGGGGCTATTACGATGGAAAATTTGATCTCGATCTGTCAACTCGCTTTTGACTAATAAGTCACTAAACTCAAAATTTTCAAAAAATCGAAGCGACTGCTAGTTTAATTTTACAAAATTCGCATATAAACTTTAGATTTGCCCTAAAATTTTCTATCAGTTTCTGTTTTTAGATTAGGAACATTATTTGTTCGAAAAAAATATTAGCAAATAAACATGTCTATGTTCGGTTTCCGGTTTCGCATTTTCTGAAAGCTTAATTTCCCGATTATTTTTTGATCTACCTTACAAAGCTCATCGAAATCGTTTCAACTGTTCAGGAATTACGAGGCGCACACTCATACAGTCACATCCTCTCACACTCATAGAGACAAACATTTTTTTGAAACTAATTTTTTGTGTTTTTGCATGTCTAGTACTTGCATTTCCGTCAAAATCTCTAATTCGAACCTTAATACAATCTCGTATATATTATCCAAGAAAGAATAGTTCGTCCAGGAGAACCTGGTTGGGGTTCAAAATAGCGCCATCAATAATAGCTCTCAGTAAAAATGGCGCCAAGCAAAACTGGTTTCTTCAACAATGTCGCCGAACACATATGTCGCCGCCAAAAATAGCGTCCATGAATAATGTCGCCAGCAAAAATAGCGCTTGCACAAATAACGTGTATCAATAATGTTGCCGTACAAATATTTTGCATTTTGATGAAAGTTTGATTTAAGGTTTACACAAATTAAATCAAACTTCTACCAAGTGCAAAGTATTTGTACGGCAACGTTTATTAAGGCGTTTAGTTTGATGCTCGGCGACATATTTGACGGACGCTATTAATATTTAAAGCCGGCAATATTTTGACGGCGGTATTCTTGCCTCGACAATTTCGAAAGCGTTAGTTTTGCCGGCTTAAATGTTTACCATCGACGCAATGTTTTGGCTAGCCCTAATTGGTTATGGTATTCGCCTTAATAACAGCGCCGAAAAAAATAACGCTACTAAAAATTTCACCTAGTAAAAATGGTTCAGGCAAAAATTACGCCAGTAAAAATAGCGCCGGTTCATAATGTCGTCAGGCAATAATATCGCCGGCAAAAATAACGTCGACATAAATGTTCTTGGCAAAAATAACGCCAGCAAAAATAACGCCGATCAAAAATGTCGCCGGTAAAATAGCGAAGTCAAAAAAGTCGTCAGCAAAAATATCGTCAGAAAATTGACGCCTTAAGGAATATCGACGTACAAATACTTAGAGATCCTATTATCAATCGCAAAACCCCACTTCAACCCGAATGCACCATCCTTCTATATAAATCCCTCCTACGCCCCCTGGCACTCTACGCCTCTCCTGTCTGGAGCAACACGAGCAAAACAAATATGCTCAAACTTCAACGATTCCAAAATAAGGTCCTACGGATCGCTGTGGATTCTCCATGGTATATCCGAAGCGCACAACTCCACCACGAATTGGGTGTCGCCCCAATCCAAGACTATATCCTCTCGAACACCAGGACTTTCTTTTCAAACTTTGCCACCTGTGAAGAAGCAACGCAATACAATCTTGGACAGCGTAATATTCATCACAGACTGAAGAGACAACTCCCTCAAGATGTCATCTCAAATGAAGAAAACTAGCAACCAACACCTTCGAGTTCCCGGGGCCGCTACTACCTGCCTCCATGTATTATACACAGCTACTTGCAAGTCTATGTTTAAAACACATACAATGTATACATACCATAGTCTTAGTCACATTTAACTACTCAAACCTGTCATGTATAACACTGCAATGTTGATCTGACAAAAGCTTTAATAAAAAAAAAAAATTAATACTTAGCATTTTAATAAAAGTTTGCTTTAAGTTTTACACAAATTAAATCAAACTTCTATCAAATAGCAAAGTATTTGTACGGCGACGTTTTTTGAGACGTTAATTTCGAGGCGCTTTTTTTTGCCGGCAATATATTTGACCGGCGCTGTTTTCGCCGGCGACAATTTTGTCCAGCGCTGTTTTTGCCTCGACATTTTTGACATTAGCGTCATCCAGCATTATTTTTGCCGGCCTAAATTTCCAGACATGTTTACCACCGATGCAATGTTTTGGCTAGCCCTAATTTGCTACAGTATTCGCCTTTACAATAGCGCCGCAAAAAATAGCGCTATTAAAATTTCGTCCAGTAAAAATGGTTCAGGCAAAAATTACAAATGCAAAAATAGCGCCAGTTCATAATGTCGCAAGGCAATAATATCGCCGGCAAAAATAGCGCCGCGAAAAATTTCGACGGCAAAAATAAGGTCGTCATAACTGTTTCTGTGAAAAATGGCGCCAGCAAAAATAACACCAGTCAGAAATGTCGCCGGCAAAAATAGCGAAATCAAAAACGGTCGACGGCGAAAATAGTGCCATCAATAATGTCGGCAGCAGATATAGCGCCACAAAATGGACGCCTTGAGAAATATCGATGTGCAAATCCTTAGCATTTTAATAAACGTTTGCTTTAAGGTTTACCCAAATTAAACCAAACTTCTATCAAATAGCAAAGTATTTGTACGGCGACGTTTTTTGAGACGTTAATTTCGAGGCGCTTTTTTTTGCCGGCAATATATTTGACCGGCGCTGTTTTCGCCGGCGACAATTTTGTCCAGCGCTGTTTTTGCCTCGACATTTTTGACATTAGCGTCATCCAGCGTTATTTTTGCCGGCCTAAATTTCCAGACATGTTTACCACCGATGCAATGTTTTGGCTAGCCCTAATTTGCTACAGTATTCGCCTTTACAATAGCGCCGCAAAAAATAGCGCTATTAAAATTTCGTCCAGTAAAAATGGTTCAGGCAAAAATTACAAATGCAAAAATAGCGCCAGTTCATAATGTCGCAAGGCAATAATATCGCCGGCAAAAATAGCGCCGCGAAAAATTTTGCCACGTTCTTTTCTTTCTTAAAGTTCTGGTGCTGACCTTTAAGAACGAGAACAAGAAAGTACTCGACTAAGCTCAGCGAGGTCGTAGATTCGGCAGATAGGGTCAGCGTACCGACAGGTTCAAAAATAACAGATTTATAAAATTTTAAATGGGCGCCAAAGACTTTTCTTTTGCTCAAGAAACTACTTACCAGTAAAGTCTTAACCAGATAAGATAAGCTAGAGATCGATGTGTTTCTAAACATAAGCTAAATAAAACGCAAATCTTTTAACACAAGAAATAATATAATTTGAATTAATAATAATCTGCAAGGTATCAAAATTACACATATACCAACAGATAACTTGCCATGAAAATATTTAATACAATAAAATTAAATCAAAACTAATCAATATATATTATATGTATCTTGTGTTAAGAACAAAATAAGTAATAAGATATTAATTAGAAAACAAGTTCCAATAAAAGAAGTAAGCCAATAAACCAATAACTTGGATAACAATCCCTGCGAACCAATGTACTCGTTATATGACACCTTGTATTCAAGCATGTACGGTATAGTTGAATTCTTAATAAAGAAAAATTCTGAAATAGAGTTATTTCAGTAAGGCCTTACGTAGAACTAACCCCCTACTGAGTTTGTAATAACAAACTGTAATACTCGTTAAGAAATAATTACCACGCCTTAAATGTAATTGCAATAAGTCCGCAGTTATTCTCCTGTAAAATAAATAAAATAATTTGGAATAAAGAACTGTTTTCGTAATTGTACAAAAATTGTTTGGTTTGAAACCTTTAAAGTAAAGTATAATATCTGAATCTCAGACCGACTTATATACAAGAAAATGTATCTACAATAAACACTGCTAATTAAACTACCGTTACCAACAGTAGCGGCAAACTAATTACTTTTCAACTTGTTTACAAAATAACATAACCTAAAATTTGGAAAGCTGTAAAATTATAAATATAAATAATTTCCTGCAAGGAAACCCAAAATATAATTAACAAAAGTTAAGTAAAATTATGTCCAAAAGACCATGTAAGTAAGAATATTCTCACAACTAAGTTGTATTTATGAATAAAGTGACCTCGAACTAACTCGTATCCATTTACAGTAACACGAAGTATTCTACCAAAAAAAATGATTATAATACAAATAATTACAATGAAAGGAAGGTCCAGAATTGATACACAAAATTGGAAACTTTTAATAATTAAACATAAACAAAGAATTTGCAAAACAATTTGTCTTTATACGTAAAACGTATGTCAGAACTCGTTACTGAGATTTTGTTATAAAACAGTTTTACATTGACTAAGGTAATCGATGTGTCACTGTACAGAATATACAAATATGATAAATGTTTAAGATTGTAATACATAAATAATATTGAATACTAGTTTTTAGACGAAACGTTGTTACCAGTCGCACCACGAAATAACGGCAGTACAAGGTAATAAACAGGAACACACTGACCTTATGGTTACGTGGGAAATCCTTGGAAGGCACTGATAGATGTAAAGCGATATCAAAATTCCTAAATTTGCCTAAGATAAACTTCAACAGATTCCACATTCCATAACGATACAGTTCACCAACAATTCAAATTCCTGGGAGCCAACTTCGTAGTAGTCAGGTACATCCACATGTAAATCGTACTCACACATATAATATAGATTCGTGTAGGTTGTAATCACACGGCGATGACTGTAAGTGATTTTCCAGGTGTTTTGTACAACCGAAATCGTGTGTACCAAATAAATAACGGAAAGCGATGAAATAAATCGATCGGTAAGTCAATCAATAAATTAATTGATTAAATAAGATAGAAAAAAACGAAAAGAAAAGGAAAAGAAAAGCCTAAAAGAAACAAAACTTGTTTAGTAAAACTAATTCATAAAGTGAAATCAGAAAACTCACCATGAGGTGTTGGGCTGGCTCAAAGAAAATGATTTTCGACCATGCTTCCAAAAATCCCAATAAATTGGTTTTCGAATGGGGTTAAAAATTCTTCACAAATTCAAAACGATTGCCCCAAACTACTTTTAATAAAAGATGCACAAGATGGATCCAGATAACAATTCTGTTCGAAACTACACGAAGTGCTCTTGATACACCTTTTTATCAGCAAAACTCGAAGAATCGACCATCTACTTTCAAAGCAGCAATTTCATAAAGGAAGTTCCCCTCCAAAAAAATAATTGTATCACCACTACGCCAAATACAAAATAACCAAAATTTCGGAACATAAGAAATTTAAATTTACACAAGCGGCAAAGCGAAAATGGTGACATCTACCTACAACTTTATGAACTAATTTTAAGATGAAAACTGTAAATATGCTAATGAAATGTAGGAATGAAATTAAACCGTTACACTCCCCCCTCTACTCAACAGAGGTAAATTTCCCAAATTTACCGACAACCAAAATAAAGAAACAAACTACTAAAAGGAATAAAGAAGAGAACATACATGACGCAAAACAACACTAATCCTCTTGATATAACTTCAAATCTTGCACATGCCAATTACCAGCGGGGTTACCATTATCATCTTCCAATTTATAAGTCCAACTTCCCAATTTCTTTCGAACTTTATACGGACCAACGAAAGTAGGTGCTAACTTAGAAGAAAAATATTTTGATGCATTAGAAAGAACTTTATTCCTTCGCCATACTAATTGTCCAACTTCATACTGAACTGGTCGGCGACGTAAGTTATAAATACGGCGATTACGTTCATAAGCGGATTGCATTTTATGACGAATATCTTCGTACATCCGACGAAATCCTTCCTGACGTTTCAAGATCTCACTGGTCAAAGGGATCTTGTTTTCTCGCTCAACATATTGGTCTCCATAAGTAACGTATTCTCGACCGTAATTAACATAAAAGGGTGTATAACCAATGGTTTCGTGTCTGGAAGTTCTAATGGCGCAGGCAATAGCAGCTAAATAAATGTCCCATTTGCGATGGTTTTCTTTAACGTAAGCAGATAACATGGTCTTTATAACTTTATTTACTCGTTCACACGGATCTGCACGAGGTAAATATAACGCAGTAAATAATATTTTTGTGTGATACTTTTCACAAAGTTTACGAAATTCTTTACTCCGCATCTGTACTCCATTGTCGCAAATGATATACTGAGGTACACCATACACTAAAAATACTCCTTCTTCAACGCTTTTAATTAAATTCTTTGCTGTAGCGGCACGAATTGGAAAGAGGACAACAAATTTGCTAAAATAATCGGAAACTACAAGAATATGTGTAAAACCCGATGTTGATCGAGGTAAAGGGCCAATGAAATCTAAGGAAATTAACTGCCAGGGACGAGTAGCTTCTGGTTTCGAACCCATTAATCCTGCAGGGGCTTTCTGTTCAGGCTTCTGTTCAGCACACACTTTACAACAACGAATATATTTTACAACATCAGCCTTCATTTTGGGCCAATAATAACGATGGTGGATTTTCCAAAAAGTTTTATATATTCCTACATGACCTGAAGTTACATCATCATGATGATGTCGAATAATGTTCTTTCTATAATCTTTGGGAACGACGATCTTCCAATAGTCTTGTTCTTGTGACAACTCAGGAATGCGACATTTAACATATTTGAAAAGTTTTTTATTCTCGATTCTCCATTGGGAATATTTATTCGGATGATTTTCCACTTGAATTAACATGGTAAGATACCAAGTGTCCTTAGTATCCTGGAAATTGTCGGTAATGTGGATATCAACACTATCCACTGCAACTGAACGGGACAAAAAATCTGGCACGATATGCTCTTTGCCCTTTCTATGTACCAATTCAAAATCAAAGGGTTGTAATCTAACTGCCCAACGAGCCAAACGTCCTACAGGATCTTGCATACGGTTTAACCATAACAGGGAGTAATGGTCTGTGATAACTATGAATCTAACACCTTCTAAATAGTGACGTAATTTTTCCACAGCCCATATGACCCCTAAACATTCGCGTTCTGTAGTCGTATAATTCCGCTCTTGCTTCGTGAGGGACCTCGATAGAAAACAAATAACACGCTCACCATCATCGAAATTCTGTGTGAGGACTGCGCCTATTCCATAAGCCGATGCGTCTGTCTGGAGAATGAAGGTTTTAGAAAAATCTGGGCACTGTAACACCGGTGCGGTGACAAGGCATTCCTTGATTGACTTAAAAGCATTTTCACATTCTTCGGACCATTTCCAGGTAATGTTTTTCTTTATAAGATTGGTTAAGGGTGCAGTAGTAGTAGAAAAATTTTTAATAAAGCGGCGATACCACTGAGCCATACCTATAAAACGTCGTACCTCTGAAACATTCTTAGGAGATGGTACATTTAGTATAGCTTCTACCTTTTCAGGGTTCACCCGCAATCCATCTTTATCAACGATGTACCCAAGGTATAATAACTGAGGACGGCAAAATTGACATTTGTCTTTACTAACGGTCAGTCCAGCGGCATGAAGACGATCAAACACTTTGGCGAGAATTTCTAAGTGGTGTTCAAAAGTAGATGAAGTGATCACAATATCGTCAAGATAACAATGAACATGAGGTTGAAGGTCAGCTCCTAAAACAGCATCAATTAAACGCTGCCAAGTCGCGGGAGCATTTGAGAGACCGAATGGCATCCTCTTGAAATGATATAATCCACCAGGAACAGTAAACGCTGTAAATTCACGTGAAGACTCCTTCATCGGTACCTGCCAATATGCAGATTTTATGTCCATAGAGCTTAAATATTTAGCGTCTCGTAACCGGTCTAATATCGCGCTAACCCAGGGTAACGGATAAGCATCCTTCTTAGTTACTGAATTCAATTTACGGTAGTCTACACAAAACCGGTAGGTTCCATCTTTCTTCGGCACTAATAAAACAGGACTTGCCCAAGAACTTTTTGATGGCTCGATAATATCGTCTGCAAGCATTTTGGCTATTTCATCATCAATGATCTGCTTCTTCATGGGAGAAACTGGATAATATCTCTGCTTGATAGGTGGAGATTCTGTTATAATTTCATGTTCAGTAACATTGGTGCGTCCTACAGCGGTTCCCATAAGTTTAAATTTTTCATTAAGAAGCTGTTCGAGAGCAGTACATTGTTCAATAGTCAAATCACTACCACTCTTAATACAGTCAACATTACAGATGGAAGGCAAGGTAGTTGATCCAAAGTGCCAAACATCTCTTTTAAGATCCGGGACAAGGTCCATGGTTAACCAAAAATCTGTACCTAGAATGAGTTTATGAGGTAAGTCTGGGACGATTAAAATGTTCAACACACAAAGTTTTTCCATCAATTGGATTGGGGTACAAATGTAGCCAATGCTTGAGCATGTTTGTCCATTTGCGACCGTGCAAGTCAATGTTTCTATCTTGTTTAATTTCAGACCGAGTTTCAATAGTATTTCCCAACCTGATGTTCCAGCAATTGTACAAGTAGCACCCGAATCCAAGAGTCCAAGTATAGGATATCCAAGAATCGAAACTTGTAAATAAGGTCGTTGATCACCTTCTGCATGGGAGATTATGTAGTCTAAAAGAACCTTGTTACGTAATACATTTTGAGAAGTAGCGGTAGTCGTTGAAATTGTCGAGGAGAAATCTGCACGACCATCTAGGTTCTCCTTGGTCCGTTTCCCGAAGTAGTACAATTTGGACAATTCTTGACGGAAACATTTGGATGACCACACTTGAAGCAACGATATCTTTTAGGAGCAGTACAATTACGATAAATATGACCTTCTTGCTGACAATTGTAACAGACAACGCGTCTTGGAGTAGCTGAACGTACTTCACTAACTTCTGCAATAACGTTAATACTGGGTTGACTATCATGCGATGATGCCACGTACGCAAAATCAGGATCTACGCAATTCTGACGTCTTCTCGATGGAGGTCGATAATGTTCAACACGATACTTTCTAACTTCTAACTTCAAACATACCCCTTCAAGTTGTTGCCATGAAGTAATCTCGGGTAATTGTGTATGATAATACGGTGCTAAATTTCTAGTAACAATGTCTAATTTAATATCTTCAGGTACAGTGCCGTAACGCTTGAACATGGATGACATACAAGACAGGTAATCTACAATACTTTCGGATTGATCTTGTGTTCTTTCTAAAATTTCTTGAAATAACCGAAATTTATAATCAGGAGGTTGGTAATGTTGTAGCAATAATTCCGAGAGCTCTTCCCAATTAGTTACTCGAGAACGATTCGAACGGTACCATGACAACGCCTTGGAATCGAATAAGTCGATAGCTGATTCAAAGAGTTCCGATTTTGATACATTCCGAGCTATTCTCAATTCTTCAACTCGTTCTAGGAAATTGTGGATGGTCATTCCTTTACCATCACCAGTAAACTTCAAGTTCCATTTGCTAACTGGCTGCGAGCGCACATTATGAGTCGAAGTCAAACAGGAAGGTTGAGCTAATGGCTTCGATGCAGCATTATCGTTTGAAGAACTTTCTGAGGTTTCAGATTCATCACCACTCTCTGACTGTAGCATATTACTAACATTCAAAGACTCACGACGTTTGCTGGGCTTCTGAAGAACATCCAGTAACATTAAAGCTTTTGCCAACAAGTCTGAACGTAGTTGGGTAGTTTCGGGATCTAACGCTTCAGTAGAGATTTTATCAATACGTCGAACGTAGTGCATCAAACGAGTTTCCAAACGGTTAACATCCTTCGGAGGAATTCGATCGGTAAAATCTTGAATGGATTTCGAGATCTCTTCAATTTTTGTCGTAACTGTTGCGAGTTCCGTTGTTGGTTCAGCCGTATGTGTAGCTTTAGAGACTGCATTACCTAATTTTTCTAAGCGTAGTAAAGATCGCAGAGTTGCACGCATTTCAGAAACAGCTTGAGTAGTACATGTTACGCCTCTGACTTTTAATTCATGTTGCAATTCATCTTTCTTTAAATAATTAACCAAAATTTTGCCTGCCATAGTAATAATAATAAATTTAAAATAACAACAAAAATAGCTTGTGCAAAATTCTAACAAAATAAAATAGTTACAGTGATTAAAAATTGTAACTTCAAAATTCCAATTGGGAAAATCGGGGCTGACACGTTGGAGCGCCAATTTCTTGCCACGTTCTTTTCTTTCTTAAAGTTCTGGTGCTGACCTTTAAGAACGAGAACAAGAAAGTACTCGACTAAGCTCAGCGAGGTCGTAGATTCGGCAGATAGGGTCAGCGTACCGACAGGTTCAAAAATAACAGATTTATAAAATTTTAAATGGGCGCCAAAGACTTTTCTTTTGCTCAAGAAACTACTTACCAGTAAAGTCTTAACCAGATAAGATAAGCTAGAGATCGATGTGTTTCTAAACATAAGCTAAATAAAACGCAAATCTTTTAACACAAGAAATAATATAATTTGAATTAATAATAATCTGCAAGGTATCAAAATTACACATATACCAACAGATAACTTGCCATGAAAATATTTAATACAATAAAATTAAATCAAAACTAATCAATATATATTATATGTATCTTGTGTTAAGAACAAAATAAGTAATAAGATATTAATTAGAAAACAAGTTCCAATAAAAGAAGTAAGCCAATAAACCAATAACTTGGATAACAATCCCTGCGAACCAATGTACTCGTTATATGACACCTTGTATTCAAGCATGTACGGTATAGTTGAATTCTTAATAAAGAAAAATTCTGAAATAGAGTTATTTCAGTAAGGCCTTACGTAGAACTAACCCCCTACTGAGTTTGTAATAACAAACTGTAATACTCGTTAAGAAATAATTACCACGCCTTAAATGTAATTGCAATAAGTCCGCAGTTATTCTCCTGTAAAATAAATAAAATAATTTGGAATAAAGAACTGTTTTCGTAATTGTACAAAAATTGTTTGGTTTGAAACCTTTAAAGTAAAGTATAATATCTGAATCTCAGACCGACTTATATACAAGAAAATGTATCTACAATAAACACTGCTAATTAAACTACCGTTACCAACAGTAGCGGCAAACTAATTACTTTTCAACTTGTTTACAAAATAACATAACCTAAAATTTGGAAAGCTGTAAAATTATAAATATAAATAATTTCCTGCAAGGAAACCCAAAATATAATTAACAAAAGTTAAGTAAAATTATGTCCAAAAGACCATGTAAGTAAGAATATTCTCACAACTAAGTTGTATTTATGAATAAAGTGACCTCGAACTAACTCGTATCCATTTACAGTAACACGAAGTATTCTACCAAAAAAAATGATTATAATACAAATAATTACAATGAAAGGAAGGTCCAGAATTGATACACAAAATTGGAAACTTTTAATAATTAAACATAAACAAAGAATTTGCAAAACAATTTGTCTTTATACGTAAAACGTATGTCAGAACTCGTTACTGAGATTTTGTTATAAAACAGTTTTACATTGACTAAGGTAATCGATGTGTCACTGTACAGAATATACAAATATGATAAATGTTTAAGATTGTAATACATAAATAATATTGAATACTAGTTTTTAGACGAAACGTTGTTACCAGTCGCACCACGAAATAACGGCAGTACAAGGTAATAAACAGGAACACACTGACCTTATGGTTACGTGGGAAATCCTTGGAAGGCACTGATAGATGTAAAGCGATATCAAAATTCCTAAATTTGCCTAAGATAAACTTCAACAGATTCCACATTCCATAACGATACAGTTCACCAACAATTCAAATTCCTGGGAGCCAACTTCGTAGTAGTCAGGTACATCCACATGTAAATCGTACTCACACATATAATATAGATTCGTGTAGGTTGTAATCACACGGCGATGACTGTAAGTGATTTTCCAGGTGTTTTGTACAACCGAAATCGTGTGTACCAAATAAATAACGGAAAGCGATGAAATAAATCGATCGGTAAGTCAATCAATAAATTAATTGATTAAATAAGATAGAAAAAAACGAAAAGAAAAGGAAAAGAAAAGCCTAAAAGAAACAAAACTTGTTTAGTAAAACTAATTCATAAAGTGAAATCAGAAAACTCACCATGAGGTGTTGGGCTGGCTCAAAGAAAATGATTTTCGACCATGCTTCCAAAAATCCCAATAAATTGGTTTTCGAATGGGGTTAAAAATTCTTCACAAATTCAAAACGATTGCCCCAAACTACTTTTAATAAAAGATGCACAAGATGGATCCAGATAACAATTCTGTTCGAAACTACACGAAGTGCTCTTGATACACCTTTTTATCAGCAAAACTCGAAGAATCGACCATCTACTTTCAAAGCAGCAATTTCATAAAGGAAGTTCCCCTCCAAAAAAATAATTGTATCACCACTACGCCAAATACAAAATAACCAAAATTTCGGAACATAAGAAATTTAAATTTACACAAGCGGCAAAGCGAAAATGGTGACATCTACCTACAACTTTATGAACTAATTTTAAGATGAAAACTGTAAATATGCTAATGAAATGTAGGAATGAAATTAAACCGTTACAATTTCGACGGCAAAAATAAGGTCGTCATAACTGTTTCTGTGAAAAATGGCGCCAGCAAAAATAACACCAGTCAGAAATGTCGCCGGCAAAAATAGCGAAATCAAAAACGGTCGACGGCGAAAATAGTGCCATCAATAATGTCGGCAGCAGATATAGCGCCACAAAATGGACGCCTTGAGAAATATCGATGTGCAAATCCTTAGCATTTTAATAAACGTTTGCTTTAAGGTTTACCCAAATTAAACCAAACTTCTATCAAATAGCAAAGTATTTGTACGGCGACGTTTTTTGAGACGTTAATTTCGAGGCGCTTTTTTTGCCGGCAATATATTTGACCGGCGCTGTTTTCGCCGGCGACAATTTTGTCCAGCGCTATTTTTGTCTCGACATTTTTGACATTAGCGTCATCCAGCGTTATTTTTGCCGGCCTACATTTCCAGACATGTTTACCACCGACGCAATGTTTTGGCTAGCCCTAATTTGTTACAGTATTCGCCTTTACAATAGCGACGCAAAAAATAGCGCTATTAAAATTTCGTCCAGTAAAAATGGTTCAGGCAAAAATTACAAATGCAAAAATAGCGCCAGTTCATAATATCGCAAGGCAATAATATCGCCGGCAAAAATAGCGTCGCGAAAAATTTCGACGGCAAAAATAACGTCGCATAACTGTTTCTGGGAAAAATGGCGCCAGCAAAAATAACACCAGTCAAAAATGTCGCCGGCAAAAATAGCGAAGTCAAAAACGTCGACGGCGAAAATAGTGCCATCAATAATGTCGGCAGCAGATATAGCGCCACAAAATGGACGCCTTGAGAAATATCGATGTGCAAATCTTTAGCATTTTAATAAACGTTTGCTTTAAGGTTTACCCAAATTAAACCAAACTTCTATCAAATAGCAAGTGCGGTGACGTTTTTTAAGACGCTAATTTTGAGCCGCAATTTTTGCCGGCGACATTTTTGACGGCGCTATTTTTGCTGGCGACGCTTTTGACGGTGCTATTTTTATTGGCCGCTATTTGTGATGGCGCTATTTTTAGCGGCGTTATTATTGAGCCGTTATTACTGAGGCGCTATTATTAGCGTACACCAAAACGAATTAGAACTAGCCAAAACATTGCGTCGGTGATTAACATGCCCGAAAATTGACGCCAGAAAAAATAGCGCTGGAAAAAGTAGCGCCATAAGAAACATCGCCGTACAAATACTTTGCATTTTGGTGAAAGTTTGGTTTAAGATTTACACAAATTAAATCAAACTTCAACCAAATTGCAAAATATTTGTACGGTGACATTTTTGACTGGCGCTATTTTTGCCTGCGACATTTTTACTTGCGCTATTTTTATTAGGCGCTATGTTCAATAGCGCTGTTTACGGCGGCGCTATTATTGAGGCACTATTATTAGCGTATACGAAAGCGAATTAAAACTAGCCCAAATATTGCGCCGGTGGTAAACATGTGCGAAAATTGGCGGTTTCTTCCGAGTTAGCACGGCGACTTCGAAAAATCATGCGACTACGTCAAGGTACTTCAGAAGTACTTTGAAGTACGTCGAGGCACTTCCAGTACTTCTAGTGCTAGCGTACAGCTACTTCGACGATTGAAACGCGCCTCTTTATGAAGATAAGAACGAACACAAAAAAGCAGTTTTTTACGTTTCTGGTGAGCCCTTAAACGTGTTTTTTTGTTCTTAAAAACGAATATTTTCATGAATTCAATGCCGATACTGAAAGTGTAAGATGGTAAAAGCGGAAAAAAATTGATTTTACCGTCACAATTAAATTCAAATTAAAATTAGAGTTGGAAAATAGATATACAACTCTAAAGGCAAATGTGATACACTTCTCTTTCACGAAAACGTTTAAGATGAATGAAAATGCAAGGTTTCTTAACAGGGTGTGCTCCCATAGCATTGCTGAAATATACATGAACTCGGTTTGCTCGTGACATTGTACATTAGGACGAAGTTACAGTTACAAAACTTTTATTAACGGGATGGTACACATTAATTAACATTACCACTACTTTCCCCCACTAACTTTATAATTACTGCCATAAACAGCCTCCAACCCTGCAGCAACGTTTTAATTATCAGACATCCTCTTCGAAACGATAGCTTAATAAGAATAATGGGCAGCTACAAGCTACGTACCAAAAGGTCAAAACTGTTACAATTATAATGTTATGCTTTATTGTAAAGCCACTGCAGGGAAATTTTGTTCATTAAGATTTTATTTATGTTAAGCATGTCGTATCACGCCCATGCCTATTTAACATATTGATTTTACTTTAACGGATTAATAATAATGGCGCAGCAAATAGTAATAAAGCGAGTTGATTGGTATAATAACTGATTATCTTAAGCTGGACATGTATGGTGCAGAGAATCTGCATAAAGATAATTGACATATTTTATAGATTTTATATCTCGATGCTGATTATCTTGCTGAAGTCTTTATTGGAGCACATATTAAATTGCAAGCAAATTAACTTTCATTTATGTAGACACCTTAAAGTGCTCTTGTAAATTGCCGCAAGCACTTGTTTCATTAAGAGAAATATCTTGCTGCTAACAGAGGATTATGAAATCAATCACCCCGATTTTTAAATACGCGAAAGGAATTTCTAGTTTTGCTTGTCATATTTAGCTTGTTAAATTAAATTCCAGTGTACAAGTTGCTTTTTTGCAAAGCACTGCCAGCAGCAAACTTTATATGAAATGCAGCTTGTCTGTATCTGCATTACTTCAATTGCATAAAAATCCATTTGCAAATTGCTTCCAGCAAGGATTTGGTTCTCAATAAACAAGCACGAAAATATGCTGGCGCTGCAGCAAAATCTTTTTATTTTTTAAATTTTAAAGCCGCAATTTTGCTGTTCGTGGTTTTGGCTAGAATTATGTAATATAGGTGCTATTAAGGCTTCCAGTGAGCCTGGAAGGCAATAAAATGATCCATCAGTGTCTGGTGGAGGATGTCCGGTAACGCCTATATTGGCATGCCGTGTAATTAATTTCAGCTATTAGATTACTGGGTAAAAAGCGGGCAGATTTTGTCCGTTGCTTGATTTAACCCGTGACGTTATTTCGAACCGAACTTAAAAATTTCAATGATGTATGGGGGAACAGCGGCTTATTTTGAGCTCTGAATTCGACAGGATGCTATAGAGAATTATGTACGCCAGGTGGCTTTTATATATTGAACACAGTTCGAAAGTTTTCGGTCGAATTAACACAATGAAGTGCTGACAATAAAAAGTAACTATAATGGATGTTAAAGAGGGAAAGTGTTTCATTATGCACCTGCTTAATTGCTAAACATTAACATTTTTCGTTGCTGTTATGTGACCAATTTTATTGTCAGAATTTCCGGAAGGGCGGACGATTAGTTATGTTTGTTAATCGAATGCTAATGGAGCGATTAATTCCCCAAATATTACGTTTTGCTGTTGCAATTTGTAGCGCGGCTACGTAAAAAAATTGCGATTAATAAAACAGTTCTGCGATTTGGCACTGTGGTTTGTGTTGTAAAAGAAGCAATTTTTGAAGTAGCGTCAAATTAAAATGGCGCTACTTTTTAGAATCATTAGAAAAAAAGATTTTTTTACAAAATAGCTGTTATCAAAAAATGACTACATAGAAAACTTGTTTCTAGTTAAATTTGGGAATAAAAAGTACATACACATTTTTGAGCTAAAACCAAAAATCCTTTTTAAGAAACATATCTTAAAGTATTCTTTTCAATGATAATACTTGGAAATATATAAGTTATAATTTATAAATAACGTAATTATTCGGCCAGTTCTTACAACGTTGATAAAAAAATATGAAGAACGTTTCAACCTGAAAATGATGTTATAGTGATTATAATTTAAGATAAATAAATTGCTATACATACAACTTTTATAGCAATGAAGAACATTGTAACAGAACAACTGTCCCCCGGAAAAGTAATTCAAGGCAGAGCCGTTCTAAGAAATTTGGAGCCCCTGGGTTAAGAATTTGTTTCGTTCTAACAGTAGTAATAACAACCTCGGAAAAAACAACGCCCAAAAAAAATCCCGAAAAAAAATCCCCGAAAAAATATCCCCGAAAAAAAAGACTCTAAAAAAAGGCCCAGTAAAAATTCTCGATAAAAAAGATACATGCTTGAGAACTCGAAGAAGTGTTTCTAAAAAATATCTGTCTGGTGTATGGGTGGGTTTGTATGTGTGAGTGTAGGTTACGCGTTTAACTCCCAAACGGATGATCCGAGTTCAATGAGCTTCGGAATGGTGAAAGGTTTAAATTCAAAAATTCAAAATAAGTTTTAAAAAAAATCCAAAATCGAAAGTGAAGTTAGACATATTTTTTTTGTAGCATTTATACCAGAAAGTAAATTTTTTGAAACTGGATACGGAATCTGATAGAAGACCTTAGACCATATCTAACTATTTTGTTTTAAGTTTCTAGCTTCAAAATGGCGACAGTTACGGTTTTTTGCAAATTTTCAATTTAACGTATTATTACTTAAAAACGAGTTCACAGGTCGGGATGAAGTTTGATATTAAAATAACCCTAGAGAAACACAATGTCACTATCTAAGAGACTCTTTGTATAAATGAAAAAACTGTGAAGAGGCTGTTTTTATCAGAGAGGTTTTTTCTAGGGAATGTTTTTGCGCGAGGATGTTTCTACTGGGGTTGATTTTTCATGGGGTGTTTCTTCCGGAGATCATTTTTCCGCGGCTGTTTTTTCCAGAGATATTTTTCCGGGCACCGTAACATTTAGGCAAACCACCAACAACCAGTTCACACAACGACACAACTGCTACGCTAAACGCTACAGGTTCATACATAAGTCTGAAGTCGGGCAATAAGCGTCAGCTCGTATCCTTCTCGAACACTAGCGGACACTTTCTACTCAATTTTTACACAAATGCGCACTCAGCGCAGGCGCGCTACCACCAGACCAGACCAAATGTGTTTTGTACTGCTTCCACTAGTTGGCGCACCAATATGTTTATGATAAACTTAAGGAATTGTTATAAAAAATTAAAAAAACAAATGTATAGTTAACAAAGACCATTTTTATTTAACGTAGTACCGCAAAGAATATTTATTTAAAACAATAATTTTATAAAGCATCGCCTGGCGCTCTTTTGGAAGTGGCGCCCTAGGGCTGCTATAGCGCAATTAACCCAATGGTTAGGGTGGTACTGATTCAGGGTAAATCAGAAGTAAGGGTTCGTTGGAAATAAATAGAAGATTGTGAATAAAAATTATATACAATGTTTATTACCCCTATTTATATAAATCTTTAAAATTATTATCTTTATTTTTTGCAATGAATTGGTATTATATGGTTTACAACAATGAAATAATGCTGAAGCAAAATACCCCCTCTGAAAATAATTTTTCAAAATTTTAAAAAATATTCTAAATTTTCATTGTTTTATTCATTTCTTTATTTTGGCGATTAGCCAATTAAACTGTTCAGGTAAACGACCAAAAGGAAACCTCTCAGAAGTGCTTTCTCAATTGAAGACTGTTGCTATTGTCATTGAACATCTTCATGCTGATTTTGAAGCCGGATTCGTAAAAACACAAATGTGGCGCAGATTGGCCGTTCGACATGTGTAGAGTACTAATCTAAAGTTCTTTTCCGTGCGCGTATATATTGAAGTAGAGCATCCCCCTCCCATTTTTTAATGCAGTCGCCCATATTTATGATATTTTGTGTTTTCTAGTTGCAACCAATATTTATCTATTAAAATCTCGTAATCGATTTTCCACTTCCTATAGACCTTTGGCTGATAGCCGTATTTTTGCAATAACTCAATTAAACTGTTCAAATAAACGACCAAAAGGAAACCTCTCAGTGATGTTTTTTCAATGAAAAGTTATTTCTATTGTCATTTAAAATGTTTATAACGATTTTGAAGACGAAATTCGCAAAGTTTTGTAAAAACAATAAATCGATGGTTCGAGCAATGAGCGGTGATAGGGAGATAGCGTTTGCGCGGATTGGCTATTTGACAAGCGTAGAATACGAATTAAAGGTTCTTTTCGAGCTAGTCTATTCTGACATAGATCATTTTCTTGCAATATCATTCTATTACAATTAGCAGTTTTTGAGCCGAATTTGGGTTTTCTGCGTTAAGGCGTCTGGACTGTAAAGTGTACACAGACACTCAGGCAGACTCACAGACAGACAGACACACACACACACACCACTGCAATCTCTGCAAGGCCGTAAAACCTGCTTATTGGTCAAAATGTTTAGGTTAAAAATGTTCGCCATAAAAGTACCTTTCTTTTAGGCTTTAGGCAGAACTCGTATATCGGTCAGTAAACTCAAAGCAAAAAAAACTGAGAGAGCTAAATGAACGTATTTGTTTAAAATCCAACCTGATAATCACAATACCTACTTCTATAGCTATACTCAGTATAGCGAGGAAGGTAAAAACGCCTAGTTTTGCAATTTGTCATGTGCATACTTAATTCTACGTCAAAAACGTATATAACTTTTTTAATGAAAATTGATTTTCTAACTAAAAGGTGGATTTTATAATTTTTTGAAAATATTTAGCCATATTGAAACCGGAAGCCTTATTTTTGGCGCTGCTTGAAAAAATAGTTGGTATGACAACAGAAATTAATGTGCAAAATAGCAACATTATTGCGCTAATGGCCGCTTCTTACTAATTGTTTGCTTGTAGCCGCTTTACTTGCTTGGTTTGTGAACTAATTTTAGTATGGAAATACTTGTATAAGAAGTAAGAGCAAGGCCATATGGCACAAAATAAATCTTCGTTGGGTACTAAATCAACGCAGCATTAAAATATGTTTTAAAACATCTCATCCTGAGCTAAAATACGAATTTATCCAAATCTTGTTGTGTCAGGAGGTCTAAATTAGATTTTCCTGTATCTGGTTTTCATTAGGTGCATGCACGCTTTATAAATAGGAAGTCCTAATATATCTGCATTTATTTTATGAAGCGAGCCGTATTTCCGCGTTGAAATATTCAAGATAGCGAACAATCACATTCGCTCACGTTTTCAGTTGAATTCAATTTATATGGAAATTGCAACAGTAATTCACTTCAGATTCCATCAAAACCAATTACGATTGATAACCGGTATTATTGCAACTTCAAATTAACCTTTCAACTACTTCTGTGCACAAGAGAATTGAATACCACAGGTCGCTAATAAAGCATTTACTACTCCACTTAACATGTAATTTTCTGCATCTGTAGTTTCCAAGGAAGTGTTTCGTTCTTGGAACACAACCAGCAACAGATTTCATTTAAAAAGCTAACTTTATAAACATGATTGTTTATTTACTTCATTTGAAACATTTTGAAATTTTGATGGGCTTAAAGAATTTCAAATAATCCAAAATGTGTTAGATTAGACGGCAATAGAAGTTTATTTACATTAAAAAAGAAAAGTAAAATGCACAGTACCTCTACTTTAAAAAACTGTCACTTAATCAATCCTAAATCTGTGCGTAAATTGTTTCACAATTTACGCTTCTACGTTAAATTTAAAACGACAGGTAAAACAATTCCTACAGCTTTATCATTCTCAGGTGGTCGACGTTAGCATAGGGATAAATGGATGAATTTATGGATACGTTTAACCGTGATTGACGTAAAACACGTTGAACGTTACTGAAGCTTTACTCTAAAATTAAGCTTTATCTCAAAGCATAGCATTCGGTCTACAGCCCTTTAATCCTGAATATTTTAGTGGCAAGTTAAAGCCTAGTTCCACGATACGGATTTCGGAATTTGAAACATGTCGGATGTATACTGCAGACTGTAAACAGCTGCTACTACCTATTTACAAATTAATATTTTGAACTTAGTTTTTCTGTAAAATGAAAATTTAACTTTATTTTAGTGCTCAATGCAAACAAGGCCTGAATATAATGTTTTTAACCCTTCGAAGCAAGTAGGTTTAAGTGGTTTTGAAAATTTTATTTTCTTATTGATAAGAAACAAGATTTGGTTGGAAAAAGACAAAACCGGTCACTAGGTAGAGATGAGAAGATCAAAACTGCTTATAAAATAGTCCAAGATAGATCTGTAACACAAGTGGAAACCTGGGAAGACAAATAAGAGGTGATTAATTACAAATCTAAACTAAAAAAAATTAAAGAAAAATTTACTTGAACAATGAGCTAACATTTATAACGAACCAAAGATACAAACAAGCTAAAATAAGGAAAAAGCAGAAAAAGAAAGTAAGAAAGGACAGAGGGTAAGAACCGGAAATCAGAAACTGATTATTAATAACCAACAATTTGTATGAAACAACAAAGAAGAGAAATTACAAGGCAAGGAATGCCCCCAACGGGAATAAAACAATGGGCAAAACAGATCCCTGGTACTTTTCCATACCTTTTCAGAATAAAAATTTTCTCGCGCCAAAAATTGATTGAAATTTACAACTAGTCATCTACACTCGGTACAAACCCCCCGCTCCAAACCCAAGGCGTTGGCATGGTTACTCACGTAAAGGCGCTTGCTAGATATGGCTCTCACGACTTCAAACCAAAATGGTTATAACAACTTTATTTGAAGAGTTATTAATGATATGCAAAAATTAAGAAATTCTATTTTTAACTGGAGCTAATTGTAAGGCGTAGTTAAAACATCGTATCTTCAGGAAAACGCGTTGTTGACATTAAAAAGTGTCGTTGTTTTTCTGAATTTTGAAAATAATTGAAAATTCTTAATAATCCTAATAAACTACTTTAAATAAACTATTAAACCGTTTAAAAATGATAACGATTGGCGTTTTTGAATAAATAATTAATCAGTTTCACATTTTTAAAAAATGTTTGGGGGGCGTCAAAGTAAAATTTGAGAGATAAGTAAAAAATAAACTTGTAATTCACTGCAAGCTCTGTCGATTCACAAAGTTAAAAAAAATGGTTTGGATAGTTTTTGAGAAATGATCGTTTGAAAGTTGCCAAAATTTCAATTTTTATATATCCAAATATATTTTACCTGATTATACTTCTTAGAAGATTTTTCAAAAATTTTGTAAAATTCGTAGCAGCCTTAGTTTTGCAGATACAACATTAGGAAAAAAATATTTTTATTACCTTTAGATGCGTTACAACCTATGTTTTAAAAATTTAGAGAACGTTTTTACAAAAAAAAACGAGACCAAAAAAAGCTGCCTAGTTTCCGTTTTCGGTTGTAGTTTCGGTTCTAGTGAAGAACCTTACAGCACTACCTGCATCCAAAAACTTCTACTTACCAAATTTAAAAAAATAATCGGTGTAGGGGTTTCGGAGATATAAAGGAATGAACGCACCCGCGCACCGCTTACCCACCTACCTACAGACAGACATTTTTAAAAGCACTTTTTAAGGTTTCTTAGACTCAAAAAAACGCATATTTCCGTTAACATGATATTCGATAATTTTCAACAAATCATAACTTTCATTGCTTAAGTGTATGGGAATGTAAAATAAGCAAACAACTCCGCCTGCACTTTCTTATACCTGTGTAAACTTGTACTTTTTCTATTGTCAAATTTGCATTACTTAAACCCACCAGCTCATTTAGTATAAGCTGCATGTATGCTCCCTTCTATTGTATTTAGATAATTTTAAAAGTTTTTATGAGAAAAATATCGACATTTCGATTATTTGAAAAAACAATTCGTTGGGATTAAAGAAAACTAAAAACGGAATAATAAATTTGTTCGCCAACCCAAGTGTGGGAAGGCAAAATTAATTCCTCTAGTTTTCGCCTTACCTAAAAATTAAGCTGTGAATCTTATTCTACAACCAATCATGAGCAATTAAACCTAACAACAAATTTTTTGCTGTTTCCCGTTTTGTAACGCAAGGACATTAATTTTTGATTTTCAAAAATTCATAGAAGACGTCACAAACAATTTAGTGGACGGGGACACGAACTAAATTAACGCTCTTCTCTAGCTCAATCAGCCTGCAAATTAAAAAATGTTGTGTAACTAATTAATAAAACAGTATTTTTTGAAAACGTCGTAATTTGAAATTTTTTCACTTCACGATTTTTTTAGTTCCAAAAATTCTCGTATTTCATAACATTGTAGACCGCTGTGAGAAATAGTATTTTAGTGACGTTTAAAAATATTTTGTACACATAAAAACCTACATTCGTTTACACGAGGTGGCGCGATCGCGTTAGCATTTTCAATGTCATTATGTATAACAAAATCTACTGGCTTTGATCATTTTACTTCGGCAAAAGTGCATGCCCCAAGGGATGCGAGACTAATAGGTTGGGTCATAGATTTTTTTTAATTAATAGGACATTTCCAGCCAATAATTATTCTCAAGGCAATGAAATACTTTAGTTCTGCCTCTATTTGGCTAATTGATTGTTTTCAGCAGTTAAAATGCAGCATTTATACTGGGGCTGCACCGAGTAGGCCGAGTACTCGGTGCTCGGCCAAAATTTTCGCCGTGTAATGAGTACTCGGTACTCGGTCTTATATTCACTACTCGGCCGAGTAATAAAAATTAATAAAAAAATAGAGAAAACGACGTTTTTATTCGTAGTTCTCAACAAACAACTACAGAACGAATAATCATTTGCTGAAAGCACAGAAAGAACAGTAAGAAGCGAGATACCTAATAATAATAAACATATTTTTATAATTTTTAACACACCTAAGTGCTAGTAAGTACCTAACTAAATATCACTAGCAAGTAGGACGGGGGAATCACAGAAAAATTTCTGCAGCACCTAGGAATTAAGTGAGCAGTGATACAGTCACATATACTTAAACTGTGGAAATTTTCACTACTCGGCGGCCGAGTATGCGGTACTCGGCTAATGCCCTAAACCGAGTACGCGGTACTCGGTCAGGTAAAAAAACGGGGCTCGGTGCAGCCCTCATTTATACATCAAGTCCTGTATTATTTCACTTTCAGTTTCACCTGCAGTTCATGAGCTTTCCGAGTAAAATGCTAACGCGATCACGCCACCTCGTGCGAAAAAATGGAAGCTTTTATATTAACAAACTGTGTTTTTCAGACTTTACATAAATAATATTTTTCTACTTCCGTGTTTAAAATGCTATTTATCGCGTATGTTTCCATGGCGCTAAGTGACCTTTTAAACACACCTCGACAAGCCGTGACTTTGTGCGCTTTAGTCACGGGCTGAAGTTAGCTCTAAGTGTTTAATCGCAAAAATCAATTGAAAATCAACTGAAAATCAAATTAGTCGTCACTTGTCATCAATCTGTCAAAATAATTAATATTGCTTAAGATAATAAAATAATTTCCAAATTTTAGTATTTTTGTGATGGTCGTAGAAGAAGTATAGTATGCAATTCGTTTTATAAACTTCTCTAGACACTCGTTTTAATAAACACTCGCTCCGCTCGTGCCTAATAAAACTCGTGACTAAAATGCCGTTTCTAAAACTTGTTGCATACTATACTATTTTAGACTTCAGAAACATTATTTTTGCAAATACCAATTTCTTAATTAAAATCCCCAAAACAATTTTTAGATTTCACATATTAAAAACAATTGTTGTGCGTGTTGTTGTTTTCTTAACAATTGAAAAAATTTCAGAAAATTGAATTATAAACAATATAATTTTTAGTCCCCTAACTGGCTCAAACGCCGTTTAATGTTTATAAAACTACAAAATTTAAAGAAAAATCGTGTGGTCCATTATTAGCAATGTTTTTTTGAAAATTACCTAAATTTTAAATTATTTTTACTTCTAGTTTTATATTATGTCCCCCTAGAGCTAATACATTACCAAATTTGATCACGATCTGCCAGCTCGTTTGTCGAAATTATCATAAAATCGTAGTGGCAGCCAATTGGAAGCTAAAAAGTTCGGAAAACAAGCGTTGGACTTTAGGGCAAGTCTTTTATCATATTCCGATTTCAAATTTATAAAATTTGTTTTATGGAAAAATTGCTGCCAAAAAAATTAAAATCTATGCGCGAATAGTAGAAGACAGGTTGAAGAAAGAGGTGGGGGTACAAATAGATGAAGTGCAATATGGCTTCAGAGCAAAGCGCAGCACCTAATTTTAAGAAAGGAATACGCAGCAAGAATGATACAAAAGCGGACAAGCCGCAGCAAGATGCAGTCGGGAGTAAGCTAAAGAATTAGCGCTGAAAGAGACGGGGGGAGTTTTAGAAACTGAAAAAGCCCGACAAGCCAAAACAGTAGACGCTCAACACCGAAAGGTAAACCAGGCAACGATTACGTGCAGTAAAAATGAAAACGTATAACATTAAAAACATGGAAAGGGGTTATTTCAAGAAAACCCAAGCTTCTAAAATAAAAATATTTCAGCAAATTTTCATAAATTCCCAACTGAAAACATAAACACCTTCTGTGTAAGGCTTAAAATACCGCCATATTTTCTAGAACTGCGACTGTTTTGTCGCTTCTGTCTGTAAATTATGATAAATATAATAGAGACATGTGTTTTCGCGAAGAGAGTTTCACCTCGCCGACGCTTGCATATCATAAAGTCTTATTTCTTAGTGACAGTTTTAGCGTTCAGGAGTTCGCGGTGACAGATTTTATGATTATCTCAAAAACTATTTGCAACAGTTACACGAGGTATATGCGAGTTTTAGACGTCAAGCGTAAATCCAGGTAACTGACATAGCGGAACGTCTTCATTAAAATTCTTTAATTGAGTCGTCTGAATATTTGCACAAAAGGGGGAAACCGTGCACTCCCCACTGGTCTCGCCATTTGAAACGAACAACATTATAAATTTACACGCCTTTTACTTGGCACTATTAATTGCATTGCCGGGATTGTGACATTTATAAAAATGCAAACGTGTTCATTACACGAAATGACTCACTCACCTGTGCTTTTATTTAACCACTTCAACTTCTAAATAAGTACGAAACGGTTTGCTTAACCACCTGATGTCTAATTATAATCAGTTGTAAAAGCCCAGAAGGTGAAATGAGTTTATTAAATGAAAGTTTAGCCAAGTTTGTAGAGCAACCAATTTAATAATTTAATGTATGCATTTACCTCTGTGCAAATATAATTTGCAAACGACAGGTTTCAGGCTGGTTGCATGTTGCTGAAATACTGCAATCGCGTTGTCTAACGACAAATAAAAAATTATTTAACTCAGAGCGCCGTATTTCAACTTTTAACGGTAATTACCTCAGGAGCGGGGATTTTTGCTGCTATTAACAATCACTTTATGTTCTGCTGTGGGACTGTTTAGAGAAACTTAATAGTTTTGCTACTCCCAACTTTTCAATGAAATTTGGAGCTGGGCCAAGAGCTTTTTGTAAGGCAACCGCTGTTCATATTTCTGCAGTAATGATGCCTCGTGACTGTATCGTTCTGATTTGTATATGGCTTTAGTTTTGTAATGATTTTGTTGATGTTAATTGTAAAAAGTATGTATCAATTAAAAACATGACCAAACAAATGTTGTTATTTACTCTTCTGTCGGGAAAATAACGAAATGATGCTATGAAATAAGAATATTGTTTACGTTGCAAAACGCTATTATTGGAATGGTTATCGGAATATATAACGCTTTTGTTTAGTATAATTATTTGTTTCGGCAAAATATATCCAAGACATCTTCATTTTCAAATTATAATGTTACTTCAGATTATTCCGACAAGCTTTCAGAAAGTTTGGTTAGTGTAAGGAACATTTCCATCGAGGCAGTTTACTTACGGTATTTTATTCGCTAATTTATTTATAGGGGAAGAAAATCGATGACACAGTTTAATGTGTTTTGGTGTTCGTTATTTTTATGGATCGACAAATGAAGTATAAACCGGCAATTTTACAGTGCAGCGCGTGCGTAAGTGATTCACATAAAATTCAGTAAATTGCGTGGAGTTAACGGTTTTATAAATTTATTGCCGTAGTTGGTACTTATTAATTAAACTTTAATGAGTTGTCAACTTGTTACGGACCCCAATTACTCATTTTACTGCTTTAAATGGGACCGGTGGCCCGGCCTTTAAGATATTAATCGCACCTTACCTATGTAGGTGTTAACTAAGAATAATAACACTCATTAAGATTCACAGTCGCATTCTCACGCGACAACCAGACAAAAATAGCCGTATTCGCTTCTGTCTCCAGTTTTATGCCATTCCGGCTATGAATTAATAATAAAAGCTCTCTATGTCTGCAACAAAATTCCCATTTATTACACAAGTATCATCAGAGCTATTCTTCGCGCAATTTATTACAGCGAAATCTAAGAGCCGCCGTTCTGTACCATTAACTGCACGTGCTGGTGTAAAACTGTAAAGAGCCACGCGTACGACCGACCTCCTGTTGTTGACAATTGAGGAACACACTGCAACGGAACTTAACAGTCTGCTGGTTCCTATTTCCGAAGGGTGTGTCCTCGTAAAAAGGACCCCATATTGGGACAATGGTATTTGCATTTTTTAGGGAGCCATAAAAATAACATTTGCGACTTATGTAATAAAGCGCTTTTTATGTAGTTCTTTATTGAATACAAGTTCATAAAGAAACGCCAGCAAGATACAGTGATTTTACCGCCTGGTTCCTTGTTTCATAAAATATTAATACGTGGCGTAATGTGCAGAAATAACATAGGTACCTAAGCTTTGATTTTTTGATATAATATAGAAAGTTTTATAGCTCAAAGGTATCTTTTACATAATCACACAAATTATCACAACTAGTGAGCATAAGACATTATGTAAGTGTCACGTTAAGCATCTATCAGTGAAATGATAAACTGATTGTTATGATTAACATTATTATTATTCAAGTGAAACTTCTTTAGCGGCGGCCGGCAGGAGTAGCTTGTGAACGCAGAGAACAGAACTGCGAGGCTGATATTAACCCACGGCATTACCGGCCTTTCAAAGTAAATGCTTACATGGTTATTTTAGCGGGTGCTCACTGGCACGAAGCTTCCTTCAGTGGCCTGTCAGTACCATCCCACTGCGTGTAGCGATCGGACGGTTGGTTACGCTCACAGATGATCGTTCATATATTTTATGGAAATTGAAATGAAGATTCCGTTTAAACACACATCTTTTAAGTAAATGAGCGTCAATTACGATCGACCACAGATCAAAACGTTACCTATTTAATGTCTGGGTCATCTCTCAATTCATTAAAATTAATAAAATTTTTAATATGACAAATTTTTATTCATTTATTTATGACGTATCTCGGCAAAATGTTGACGACCGGCACCGGCCAGCTAGTCAATGTTATGTATCGAAGGTAGATAGAGTAACTGGGCATTTCGTTAAAAGCCCAGGCATGGTCTGAGTCATATAGAGTAATTTACCTTTTCATGGCGTTTTTTAAACAATGTTGTCATGTTTCCAGGGTTTCTAAGTTAGTTGTAGAAAGAATTGGTTATTTTTAAAATTTTTAATCCATTAAAATTCTTTTATTTCGCGAAAAAACTGATTTCAAAGACTACGACGTACAGTCTGTTCTATAAAAAGAGCCGAAGACCGTACCTGTTTTATCTTGGATTTAATTAACCACCAGCAGCAGTTTTTAAACTACAATTTGACAAACGCGAAACATTTATTAGTGATAACTTCAGCATGTTATAATTTGTTCCACATAATCTTGTAGAAAAATTTTTTTGGTTATCATAAAAAAATACCGGTAACCGTAACTGAAACCGACATTTTTAGCAACGGTAAAATTTTAAAAAAATTGAACCGTAACCAAGAATTAAAACGCTATATTTTTTCGGTTCACGTCCCTGACTAGTACATACGAATATGGGCTTTATATAACAGACGCGTAAAGATTTAGCTTCTAGTACTACGGACCTGTCTTTACAAAAAAATAAGACAGGTGAAAGGGAAGCGATTTGAAAGAAAAATTTTGTACAAAAAATCGGTTACAAAAAAAACGATTTTACTAACCATTACTTTTTGATAAAATATTATGATAAAGTAATTTTAATTAAAAAGCAAATTATTCCCCAAACTTGGAAAATTAAGAATCAATCATGAAATAGTCGATTATAATGAATTGTCAATTTTGCTATCGATTTTTGTACCAGCCTTAGTTTTGTGTATGTTATATGGGGGCAATATGACCTCACCTATTGGTTCCCCTCGCTCCCTTAGTGTAGGAAAAAACCTAAAAATAAAAACTTTGCATTGTCAGACGGTCAGATTAACGTTCTTGCAAGTGATAGAAAATTTTAAATTTTTTGTGCCTTAAAAAAAATAGTCGTGCTGCAATAGGTTATTTATAAAACTTAATATTTTTTGCTTAACCACTGGTATGAATTTTCATATACAGGGTTGGGCAAAAGTAAGGAACAATGCAAATATCTTTAATACGGCAGTCGCAATTTTGACAAAATTTTTTACATAAAGGTTACGATATACGGCGGACACAAGGAAGGTATTGGCAGTTTAAAAGACTTCCAGTTTAGCCGAAAATGATATCAACTTTTTTATTTTAATTAAAACACTTTGTATAATTTTTGATATATCGATAGAACTCTTTTTTGCGAGTTCAGTGATATAAGGTTTTCTGTCATTATTTTTAATAATTCTAGAAATATAAAACAATCATGTTTGGTAATTGTTATCTAGCAGCTCTTGAAAACAAAAGAATGTGAGAAGCCTAAACAGTTTTGTAAAGATGTCAAATATGCTTGGTTCGGTTTCTGTTGTTTTGATTTTTGATAGATTGAGCAGTGTGGTTGCAGTAATCAATTAATTAACCAAAATTAATTAAAACTGCTGAATTTAACATCAGAAATGGGAAAATTAACAGAAAGAAAACGAATTCAAATTTTAATTATGGTTGATTTTGGTGAGAGTCGTAGAACTCCGCAAGAAGTTTGTATTTTATCTAACAATTTGCAATCTTTCTGTGAATTGAACGATTTCTGATGTTAAATTCAGCAATTTTAATTAATTCATTACTGCAACCACACTGCTTAATCTATCGAACATCAAAACAACACGACACGAACCTAGCGTATTTAACAACATTACATAACTGTTTTAAAGCTTCTCACATTCTTTTGTTTTCATGAGCTGCTAGATAACAATCAATATCTCTAGAATTATTGAAAATAAAGACACAAAACCTTATATCACCGAACTCGCAAAAAAGAGTTCTATCGATATATCAAAAAATATACAGGGTGTTCTATTTAAAATAAAAAGTTGATATTATTTCCGGCTAAACCGGAAGTCTTTTTAAACCGCCGATACTTTCATTTTATCCGCCGTATATGGGACCTTTTATGTAGAAAACTTTGTCAAATTCGCGGTTGCCGTATTAAAGATATTTGCATTGCTCCGTACTTTTGCCCAACCCTGTATTGATTTCTATTTACACTAATCTATTCAGAGCTATGAGATACGTTTAGTTTTTCCATCAAATAAATTTCCCTCCGTTAGGAGTCTTATAAACCATTCTAACATTGTAAGCTAATAAATAAATATGCAATAAAACAACTTTAAAAGCATTATGATATCCCACAAATCACCTCCACAATAAATGATCAGCCCGCCAATGCGAGAATCTTTCCACCAAATGAAATACATTTTTTCACGCCCTGCTACAACGCATTTGTCAGTATTATTGATTAATATGTTTGAATATTTTAGTTATTTACTGATAATAATTCACTGAAAGCAATGATTTATTTTTTTTATATTTATCACTCTACTGCCTTAAATTTATTTTTTATATTTTCCTTTTCTAGATGTACTTAAATTTCTATATTTACATATTCGACACTGTTCCTTTGTTATCGCTTAAAAAGAACTTTCCGGAAGTATTTTTGAGAAAGGTTTAAGGCAACATCAAAGTCGATTTAAGTGGAAACCTCCGGCTCCTTAAGGACATCATGAATAATTCAGGCGGATTTAAATCGAAACCCAAATCGCAAGAATACCTCAGGATAGCTACCTACATCTTTACGTCCTACGTCTACAGTAGGAATTTATGCGAGAAAACATTAGAGCCACATCAAGCCAACTCATCTCGAAATCTGCTGGACATTTCACTGATCCCGTAAGATTAAGCTGAATTGCTTCCCCGTGATTGATTTCGCTTCGTTTAACCTCATCAGTCAATTTTTTGCTGAAAGTGATTTTACGCGCCCGCTGTAAAAAAATAACTCAGATTAAATTTAAAATTTCTATACACACACAGGGATTTGCCAACAGTAAAAGGAGAATTTTAATAAGAAAGTTTTATTTTCAGTGGTGCCGTAAGCATAAGGATCTTTATCAACCCCACGCAGTCACATTTTCGTATTAAGCAAATAAATTTCTTTCAGGTTCTATAGAGAGGCGGTGTAATTCTACTATATGAAGAATCGATTTTGGATTTGCAGGCGGGATGCGCTTTTACCGCGGATTAATCCTGCGGGCGCGGGAGATAAGGCTTATGAATGCATATAGGTAGTGAATGCATTTAAAACTGCCATTACTGCAGCAAACGTTAACATTATGGAAACAATTTTATGATTAAATTCTAGTACTGGTGATATTGTGGATGCATGCATTTTAACCCATGGAACTGTATTCCTCGTTTTTATAATATTTTTTCAATTTTTCAAACAAAATTGAATGTCGAAAACACTAAAATTTCTCAAACTTTTCAAAGATAAAATCTATCCCAGCACAAGTTAATAAATTATATTTAAGAATACGGAAATAAACGTAGCTTTAAAGTCATTTTCTGGACTTGGTGGAAATTAAATGAAATTTCATGTTTTCTCCAAAAAAATTTTAAATTTCGTCCTGTATGTAACTACAAATTTTACCCAAGTAGTGTGATAACTAAAACATCTTACTTAAACAAAGCCACGCAGTCTTTGTGTTACTCTAAAAATACTCGAATGCGAACCAGATAATTAATGTCAGACAAAAGGGCATAAAAGCAGCTACAAACTCCTCGGGTTAATCAAATCCAGTTTTACATCCTCACCTACATTTCAGACTATTTTAAATACTTTCCTTTGTTCTGAAGGGTTAATTGCGCTATAAATTTCCAAAACAAAGTGGTGAGTTAGTCTGTAACGAGGGTCGGGTTCGGTTAAGTAAAGGGCGGCGATCCTGTGGTCCAGCTTTCCCTGAAAGGATTAGGGAATCCGAAGTTTGATGAAGCTTTTGTGCTGTGGCATCGTTTTTCTTGCGTTCACTTACTGAATTGTTGTAGGAGAAAATAATGCTTTGATTTTGGTTTTTTGTTCTTTTGGGTTTCAGAGGTTCCCCAACGCATGGTTAATCTGAGTAATGGATGTGTCTTAGAAAAAGCTGCAGCTTTTTGAAATAAAGTTCGTTTTTGTTTCAGAAGCCTTATCATTGTTAGAATTTTTTAATTCCACGAGTTTGATTTGTATGGCACGAAATGAGTCTTGTGTACTTTCTAAACCTTTTAATGACGCCCGCAATCCTTTCGAAACTTGCTGAATTTTAAGTTTCAGTTAAATTCGTTGAAATCAAAATTAAATTTTTAGCTAAGTGAAAAGTTCCGAACAACAATTTTCTATCTTTTTAAACATTCAAATTTTAAACCTAAAACAATTTGAGTTTTTCCGCAAGTTTATGCTTGAAGAGGCTCAAAATTTCCACTGCGGATAGAACAAAAGAAATTCCAGGTTTCTGAGCTTCGAATGACGATTTAATTTCGAGAAATTGTTATTAATTGTTTTATTTTAAGAATTAAATGTCTTGGTTTATGAAGGTGATTTATTTAATTATTAAATTATTATTAGAAACAATACACTAACTTCAACGTTTTGCTGCTAATTTGCATCCTTATCAAGAAACATTTACCCACATTAATGCATAACAACACATTAAAACATTTCATAGTACATAATTTTATAAATACAATTTAAGGTTACATGGTAGCGTTCAGTACAATTTTACGAATAAACCATTAACCAGCAACTTAACAGGTTAGAAAATATGCTGTGCTGTTTTCGTCTTGTTTAAGCCTGATTTTTAGTTGCTGCTTTGTTTTGCCGATGTATTTGCCGTCACAATCTTGACAAGATATCTGGTATACCACATGGGTTTGCTTTATCTTTTTTATTTTATTCTTTATTGTTCTGTACAAACTTTTTAGATTGTTGTTATTTCTATAGGCAATACGTATATTGTAAGGTCGAAGAATTCTACTAATTGCTTCTGAAGTGTTTCTTTACATGAGGTAGTGTTATGGTACTGCTTATTTTATTTGTTTCTTGGTTGGGGTGGATGTTTTTATTGTGTCTGCCGTTGAACAAGATATGGGTTCTTTTGTTATGGCCTTATTTATAAGATTGCCGAAATACCCGTTTTTCATCAATGTACTTGTAACTTTTTCTAATTGTTTTTCTCTCCCAATAGGATTTGTTAATTGATTTTTATCAACATGATATTACACTCATTTTCTGTGATATCGGAATTTCTGAGATGAAGTTAGAATATCAGCCACTCCATATTTTTTTTATTGTACTATTCTATTTTGATGCTTGATATTTGGTGTTTCAGTTTAATGTCAGCAAAGCATTTTTTACTTTTTCGATGGTTAGTTGTAGTTTACTGTGGTAGTTGTTAAACAGTTTTAGCAACACTTAGCGTGATTTTGGGGACGGCCGCAAGAATTTCATCAACATAGCTTTTGTAAAATAGAAAGCTGTATTTGGAGAACACGGTTTGCTCTACTTCCTCTAGCACTAGATCAGCAGCCACAGCTAAGAGTTATTCTCCCATGGAAAGATCAAACAATTGTTCATACCTATCCTTTTTAAACTGGAAGTAAGTGGATTTCAGGCAAAGTCCAGTTGCATCCATAAAGTTATAATTTCTTTACATTTTCTTCCGATCACATTCATTGCCAGGTCTACTGGGATGTTAGTATACATAGACATATTATATCTACGGATATTGAAATAAAGTCATTTGGTATTTATAGGTTAACAATGAACTCTGAAAAATCCCAGGAGTTCTCTGTAACCGAGAATGTTTGGCTTACAATATTCTTTAGATAAGAATTTGCTAAGAATGTAAAATGATGTTTGTACGCAACTTACAATCACACGGAGGAGAATTTTTTCTGTATGGATTTTTGACAGACTATATATCTTGAGGAGGGGGGTGAATTTCGTATTTTTAATGTGTCAGCCATTTTTACATCTACAACATCTAATTCTAGCTAGTCTTGTACAAGTGTGTTATTTTGGTGTTGGTAGAACACCAACTATCTATCAAGCATCGATATTCTAACTTCATCTCAGAAATCTCGATATCACATAAAGGGAGTGTTTTAGAAGAAGCTGTAAGTACACTAAAGAAAAACGGGTATCCCGGAAATCTTATAAATAAGATCACAAAGGAAAGAAACCACATCTTGTACAACGGCAGAAATTTTTTCTGTATGGATTTTTGACAGACTATATATCTTGAGGAGGGGGGTGAATTTCGTATTTTTAATGTGTCAGCCATTTTTACATCTACAACATCTAATTCTAGCTAGTCTTGTACAAGTGTGTTATTTTGGTGTTGGTAGAACACCAACTATCTATCAAGCATCGATATTCTAACTTCATCTTAGAAATCTCGATATCACATAAAGGGAGTGTTTTAGAAGAAGCTGTAAGTACACTAAAGAAAAACGGGTATCCCGGAAATCTTATAAATAAGATCACAAAGGAAAGAAACCACATCTTGTACAACGGCAGAAACAATAAACACATCCTCCTGAACCACAAAACAAAAAAATTTATAAAGAGAACCATAGCACTACTTTATGTATAAAACACTTTAAAAGCAAGTAGTAGAATCCTTCGACCTTATAAGATACATGTTGGCCATACAAATAACAGCAATCGAATACATTTAGGATAAAACAAATAAGAGAATGCAAATCCATGTGGTATACCAGATATCCTGCCAAGATTGTGACGGCAAATACATCGGCCAAACAAAGCAGTATTTAAAAAACAGGCTTAAACAACACGAAAACAGCACAGCATATTTCTTAATTTATTTAAATGGTTTATTGTTAAAATTGTATTGAACGCTACCATGTAACCTTAAATTGTATTTGTAATATCATGTACTGTCAAGTGTTTTAATGTTTTAATGAGTTGTTGTGCATTAATAATATACGTGTTGCCCATAGAAAAAAACAACAACAATTTAAAAAGTATGTGCACAACAATGAACGATAAAAAAAAAGAAAAAAGAAACCCATGTGGTATGCCAGATACCCTGTCAAGATTGTGACGACAAATACATCGGTCAAACAAAGCAGCATTTAAAAAACAGGCTTAAACAACACGAAAACAGCGCAGCATATTTCTTAATTTATTAAAATGGTTTATTCTTAAAATTGTATTGAGACTACCACGTAACCCTAAATTGTATTTGTAATATCATGTACTGTCAAATGTTTTAATGTGTTGTTATGCATTACAGTTTGACCTTATAATAAACGTGTTGCCCGTAGAAAAAAACAACAACAATCTTAAAAGTCCGTACACAACAATCAACGATAAAAAAGAAAAGAGAAAGCAAACCCATGTGGTATGCCAGATACCCTGTCAAGATTGTGACGGCAAATACATCGGTCAAACGAAGCAGCATCCAAAATCCAAGCTTAAACAACACGAAAACAACGCAGTATAATTTGTTGAATAGTTTATTCGTAAAATTAAATTAAACGCTACCATGTAACCTTAAATTGTATTTGTATGTCATGTACTGTTAAATGTTTGAACGTGTTGTTATGTATTAAAGCGAGTAAATGTTTCTTGATAAAGGTGCAAATTAGCACCGAAACGTTGAATTCAGTGTTTCGTTTTTAATAATAATTTAATAAAAGACCTTCACAAACCAAGACTTTTGATTCTTAAATTAACAAAGCAAGGTCAAAAAATATTATACGTAATTATTTTTATTTGCCACGTTAAACTGTGAGTATTTAAATAAGCAAAAATAGCATGACCGCAAAACACTAACGTTATTTTTGTTTACAACCGTCGCTTTACCCATATAATTTAATAGAGACATAAACAAGTATTTAATTGGTGGCCTCTTTATGAGGCATTATAATACCATTTTATTATGATGTGATAACTTTATCACTAAAAGAGCCGACAGCTACATGGTTTGTATCATTGAAAGAATGTCAGTACATAATTACCTACAGGAATTTAATAATGAACACGATGCGATGCTTCCGAGTGTTATTTTACAAAATATACTGAAAACTTAGCAGTTCTATAAAAGCTCCTATTTAGTACTATTAGTAAAGTTGTCTGTTCAATTGCACGTTTAGTGCTCTTTCCGCAGTTCAATAAATCTAAGTTTAATCTGAAGCTGTACATGCTCCTAGTCTACAATATTAAATTCAACAGGATATTGGAAAAGTTTCGCTTTAGCGAAAGTGCAGTGAGGCCCGTTAAACTCTGATGTATTTTCACAAGTCAGCAGTAAGCTTTTTTATATTTTAGAAGCAAAAGTTCTTTCTCTGATAGCTTTGGTGGTTCGTCCATAACTAAGTTTTTGGATTCTCCACAAACTAAGTTTCAAATATCTGCAGGCTTTTCAAAATGTGATAATTAACTAGCAGAACCCGTGGGCTACGCCCATGCTTTTTTTTTTGCTAATGCAGCTGCATTCTGGGCAGCGATGGAGAGAGGCAAAGTAATTTTTCTTTGTATAAATAATAAAAACAACATACCTGCTGGTCAATGGCGTATGCAGGGAGGGGGGGCGTAGAAACTAAACAGAAATTCAAGCCTACTGACCAGAATAACAGATGCGTTCTAATCCAAAGTGACCGTCTTACTCTTTGTGTTCATCGCTCTCGTAAGTCGTAGTTCTCTGGGTGACGTCACTAATGCGTACTTGTTTATATTGTTTATATATAGGACTTATCAAAAAATCTACATATATATAATTAAATAAAACAAAATGGGTATAGAAAGGCTCCCCTGCCCTAATTTCTGAAGTTACGCCACTGTGCATGTAGCAACATTGCAAAAACCCAGCAGCTACCATTGCCGCGCTGTAGTCTAGAGACACTTTAAGACTGACGTAACTGAAGTTAACATAAATGCATCCTTTTAATTCCGTGTTTTGTCTAAAATAATAAAAGCGCATATAACTTTACCTCTAACCCAATCGTTTCTTCGCCGAGAGTGGTGTTGTAATGAATGAGGGCTATCAGAGTAGTAGAATGCGTTCTACTATCCCAAACATCTACTGTGAACTTAAATATGCTTATCTGCATTTAAAACTGTAGCGGTCTGCTGTTCAAAAAAATATGAGCCTTATAGAATAGACGCGTAAATATGTGGGTTTTAGTTGCGAAAGCCCCTAATCGCTAAAAGTCGGGACAGCTGAAAGAGATACGAATTTATTATATAGATGCACTTGCGTTCCTTTTAACTCCGTGTTTTGTCTGAAATAATAAGCGCGCATATAACCTCACCTCTAGCCTAATTGTTTCTCCGCCAATCCCGGTTAGGTAATGAATGAGCGCTATCAGAGCACTGGAATACTTTCTAATCACCCAAACATCTAGTGTAAACATACAATTGTGCTTATCTGCATTAAAATTGTGGCGGTTTGATGTTCTAAGAAATATGCGCCTTGCATAATAGACGCTTAAATATGTGGGTTTAGTAGCGGGTACCCTTCACCACTAAAAGTTGAAACCGCTGGAAAAGATAAGAATTTATTATATAGATGCATCTGAGATCTTTTTAATTCCGTGTTTTGTCTGAAATAATAAGCGCGCATATAACCTCACCTTCAGCTCAATCGCTCCTCCGTCGAGGCCGGTTTGGTAATGAATGAAGGCTATCAGAGTACTGAAACACATTCTCATGATCAAAACATCTAGCATAAACTTAAAAAAATACTTATCTGCATTAAAAACTGCAGCGGTCTTTTGTTTAAAGGAATATGTGGCTTATCTAATGGACGCGTAAATGTGTGGGTTTTTGTAGCGGGGGCCACTCACCACTAAAAGTTAAGACTGCTGGAAGGGAACCGGATTTATTATATAGACTAGCGGAACCCTAACCCGTGGACTACGCCTCATGCTTTTTTTGCTGCTTTTTTTAATAATAAATAAGCTAAGTGAGTAAGTTGTGTAGCAAACCGCGGATCGAAGTCTTAGTTTTATGAATTAGGTAACGATTGCTATAACTCTACATATTAAATCCGGATACCCTTTACCTGTCTCTATTTGAGAGGGATGCGGGGGTAGCTATGCAGTTTACAACCTAATCGTCGTTCCACTGGTCTTCTTTATTTACAAAAAAAATAGCCCACGGGTAGAATTATTTATTTTTAATTACGAGTTGTTGGTGTAAAAGTACAGTTTGTTAGCAGCGCTAACTTCTGTTCCCAATATTTGAGTCAAGTTTATTTTCTATTTACTATAATGCCTAGCCTATTTGCTTGTAAACATAAGCTCAACATTGCCCACACACGATAGACTAATTCAAATCTGTTAATCCCGTAGCTAAACCTGAGTTGGCTGTATTTATTTTATTTATTTATGAGCAGAGATTGCTTGTACTGTATTTGTTCAATATCTGTTTGTCTAATTACTGCCTTAACTTGTACACATTTCTGTTTTTAAGCCAAAAAGAAACTGGCTGAAATGGCCATTTCGGTTTAATCCGAAGTTTAGTTTTATATGAGCTATTTTTAGCACATAATGACCCGGCTGGTGAGAAAACAAATGTGAGTCAGGCCTGCTTTGAGATTCATTCCTAATTCAGTATTGGAAGTTCTGGCTTACAGATTAAGTATATAAATTAGCGTCCTTCGCAGCACAACTTAATAAAATTCTCGTTATTTCGATAGCTGGGAAGACATGCCCGCCGTTATTTGCCGGCTCGCGGCTCTGATGCGATGTCCCTGATGTTTGTTTATGCAATCAATTGCTGTCATAGCATATTATATTCCAATTATCCAAACAAATAATCAACTTCTATATGTATTACTATAGCGGTTTGCTGTACAAAGAAAAGTCGTTGTTATATAATTGGCGCATAAATATGTGGGTTTTAGTAGTGAAGGCCGCTCACCACTGAAACTTGAGACAGGCAAAAAGAATTTGGATTTAATATATGGATTTATAGTTATTAAGGTAATAAAATCCATTTTGCAAAAAGTGCTAGCCCGTTGATATTTTGTGGTATTCTAAGTTGTACAGCTCGGCTACGGATTGGGACCGCGTCGTCGGTGCCACATTTCATCCACGATTGCACCGAACATCTTCAGGGCGTACCAGCAGTCCTGAAGATGTGCCATGCAACCGTGGACGAAACGTCAGCAGTAGCAGCACCAATGACGCAGAATTCAAAAGTTTTTATAAAATAGACAATAATATTTTTATGTAAATCACTCGATTTGTATTTGTAATTTTTTTTATATTAGAAATAACTACTTATGCTGCGTTCTAATTAAATCCTCTTTAGCACAGTAACAATAAAGCAACAAAAAATTTTAATTTAGAACCGGATATTGTAATAGCATTTTTTGCGCGCCTTGTTCGAATTTCTGCATTCTGCACCGGACGAATGAAAATACTTTAAAACGTTTTTAGCTCATAAACAAATTTCCAGTAGAGGTTTCTGTGCAAAGGTTCAACAGCACCATTACTAAGTTATGTTATATTTACATTTCATCCAATTTGTTTGAGTTCAAAAGATCCGTGCCGACTGAAGAAGCTAAATTTGGAACAGAAGCGTTTTACTGCTGATACTTTTTCAGCAAGATCCTGTGAGAATATGGTCATTTGCTTACGTTTTTATGGTTGCAATGAAAAGAATTTTATGTAAGCAAATGATGTATTCACTTAATGATGAGGATGTTTAAAGATTTTTTGTGTTAGTGTTAAATGAGAGCGCTTTTAAGTTGTTGTAAGTGCTTTTCTTTTTAGTATAACTGTTACAATTGCACTGTAACGGAAATTGCTTGAATATCACAACAATGAGTTCCATATGTTCATAATGTTTTAGTTGTTGGGTTGATTCTCTATTCATTATTACTATTATTATAGAATCCATTTACCCGTTAAGCCACAATGCGTGTTTTGAAACTTCAATCACACATTAACAAAGGTCGTTCTATCTTCGGCGAGGGTTTGCCAGTAGGGGGCTATTCATCGGCACCAACATCAAACCCTTTTCATGAGGGTTTTAATAGTAGTGCTTTGCGTATTATAATGACTCTTTGGAGCCGATTCAATCGATTCCGTGCGTGAACGTCTAAGTAAATGAGTTTAGATTGGCCAAATAATTATTACACGAGTATTTAATTGGCTAAATATTATACATACCTGTGGCTTTGATCTTCAAGTGCCACACAAACATAATATTATTTTAAAATGATTAACCAAAAATGTTTTTGCACAATTGGAAGTTCAGAATGATTTAGAGCTGCCACCAATCTGAAGGAGATTAATAATAAGTAACTTTGGGTGTAACTATACTTTTACGAACAATAAATATCATGCCAATCTTTTAATAGGCAGATATCCCCCGTCTTGTTGGAATCCATTATTGTATGGGGATCAACCATTGTTTTGTTGATTTTGTGGCAGTAATATCTAATTGTTGTTCGTTGCATTATTTTTCTATTTAGGGTGGTTGATTTTTCATTGTTTATGGTATATTTGCTGAATTATTGAAAATTCACAAAAAATTATGCGAAAAAGTTTTACAATTAAAAGAAATGTTTGTTTTCATGGCCTGATGATGATGATTGAGTCCAGATCCTGTTAAATGATATACCCTGTATTTCACTTGGCTCTAAAGAGGAGTGACCCAAAGTGGTTCTACATGAGGGCCAAAAAAGCAGCGCTCTCGCAGAATATGTGTTCGTAGGTTTCCTCCCGGGCTTGGCTATTGACAACTCCTATAGTATGAAGATGTTTCTGCAGGTGACGGTGGCCTGTCAAGCAGTGCCGGATTAAACCCTGTGGAGGCAGTACAAATCTCGGAGTCTCCCTCGCAAATTATCTCTTAATAGGTTTTTAATTTTTCCAACCAACAATTTTAATAAACCAATTATACTACACAAAAACAAACGTTAACAATTATTAATGTTATTAAATAAATTAATATAATATGTTATTAAACAAAAATTATTAAATATTATTAAACAATAAATAATTAAAATTATTTGTTTCAGTCAGTATGTAATTTGTAATTTTCTTTCAAGATCAAATTAATATTAATTTGATCCGTCGCCGCGAACCGCGGGGCCCCTAAAAGGCGTGGGGCCTATAGGGTGGTGCCTACTCTGCCTATTTGGTAATCCGGCACTGCTGTCAGGTGACCGTGGCCTGTCCTGTCAGTAGGCCTGTTACAATTCTGATTTGTCTTCTCTTTAGGCGCAGAACAATTTTTGTCAGTCTAGTCGTAGGACCCTTAATAAAGAGGCTGAGACATTTATCCCCATTTATGTTATTGCCGGCACGCCTTAAGGGCTTTAAATGCTTGCATTTACAAATAGGAACTATACATGACTGATGAGTCCTAATAAGGACGGAACGCGTCGTAAGTTGTTCCTATTTGTAAATGTGGGAATCTTTTCGTTTATTTTTAAATTAACACGTTATTATATTTTAGTCCTTTAACGTTTACACCGTACATTGACTTTTAAAATTGCATTAAACCAGCTGGACTGTCTTATATTTCCCCACATGTACGTGCAATGGGAAGGATAATTGACCTCTTAATTCAGCTGACGATTTGTGGTGAAGATAAGTTGTATTTATCTGAAAATTTGTTATAAACGATGTTATGATTAACAACAAACACTTAATTATTCATGAGCATAGTATAAATGGGGTTCCTCCTAGCTGGTCCGCTATTAATAAAAAACGAAACAAGTTTTAACATGCATGAACTGAATTGGTGGCCGGAAATCTTGTAAAGAAATTATACAACCTTCTTGGAATGGTTTTCGCGGTTTTGTAAATGTTTCCTAAATTTCTGGTGACGGTTTTTTACTTATTAAGTTGTGTGGCTCCGAATTATTATTAATTTTATGAAATTTATGAATACCTTTCTGAATCAAGTAGGATTTTTGCTTCTTTTGATTAATTAAGGTAATTAGTGTAATTAAGGAAAACTATTGTTTGTTGTTTTGGTATGGAAGTGCGTTGAAACGCTTTAACTGGGCGGTCTGAAATTTTGAGTAATTAACAGGAGTTGGAGTTAAACGCCGAAATTAACCCTTTATTTAAGAGTAGAAGCGCGTGAAACCCTTTACAGCAGACTTCAGGTGCTTAGGTTAGGCAATACAGTTAGTATTTATCGATACCTGATTCTGAATCATATCTTATTGTACTATTAAATTCGGACTGGCACTGATGCTAACTCAGTTCTCCCTCTCGGTTGAATGAACTAGGTGCTGGTATCTGAAGAGGATTTTGCCTCTCAGTTAACAGGTCAAAGTGCTGGTGCCTTGAGCAGAGCTAGTATTTCTCTCGCTGGTCTAGTCGGCTCGGTAGTGGAAACACAAACTGAATCTTTCTATACCAGAATATTGATTTTATACCCTTAATTTACACTATTTGTTTCATGCAAGGACGTTATAATGGGAACGATTTGTGAAGGAGGGATGCCTGCGCGTGGTACGGTCCCGCGTCTTGTACTAGTAACGACGTTAATTTGCAAACATATAAATAAATTATCGCTGATTTTAAATATCACACTTTTCTATAGTTACAAGCATTAATTTATTTTGACCGATTGCAATGAGTACATACTTGGAGAAGAAGCCTCGAAAGATGTAGGGCTGAAAATTATAATACCTAAAATGAAATATATGATAACAGCAAGAAATAGCAAGTAATTAAGGAGCACAGATTTTGTTATAAATAAAACATGTTGAAAAAATCGATCTGTTTAAGTACCTGGGAGTTATTCTAACAGAAAACAACGAAATTTTAGTGGTTATAGAAGTCATAAAAATTACTAAACGGATGGGAACGACAAATATTAAGGTACAATTTTTGGCCGCTAATAGAAAACATAGTAGAAGAAATAAGAAGCAATCGAATTGGATAGATAGAGTAGCTACAAAAAATAAAAGATGCTAGAACTGTACGGCAACAATCAGGTCGGTTGGCCCGAATGCCAAAGCAAGACCGACGTACTGACTGGACAATGTAGTGAAAAACATGGGAATTTCAGACGTAACGGATCGGCGAGTGAATAATAGTATAGAGTGAAGAAAGTGAAAACCTTGTAGAGACTGTAGGATTGACAACAACAGCAAAAAAAGAATTAATAGATATTCTGAAATCATTAGCGGGAAAGAGAATTTAGCAAAACATTTTCCAGAAAAAAGTCTCAGAAACAAGTCCCCGGTGAAAATGTTTCCCGGAAAAAAGCGTCTAAAAAAAGTCCCTGGTAAAAAAGTTTCGAGTGTAAAAAAATTGCAGGAAGAAAGTCCCTAAGATAGTTTTTAACTCACTTTAATTTCTTAACGAAAATCACGTGATATAAACTGACTTACTAATTCATTTACTTTGACTTAATAACTGCATTAACGGTGATTTATTTATTACTTTCCAACTAAAATGCAAGAAATGTAAGCAAGTTTGTTTCTATTTTCTATATTGATTACACTTTAAACTAGTTTTGCTAAGGAAACGTTGTGTATATAATATGAATTGTACGCATTTATTTAATAACATGAACAAACAACTCACACAATACAAAATGTAAGAAGTCTTATTCGGGAACAATTCTAAACTTAATATTGTGGATTATTGCCGGTAAAACTTCCTGCTATTCCTGACACAACATCTGCTGCAGCCGAATTTGTGGTATTTTGCAGGATTGTTCGGGAGACTTCTAAAACGGAAATTGTTTCCTGTAGACCTTTTTCCAGGTACTATTTTCCAGGAGACTTTATTTCTGAGGCTTTTTTTTTACTTGTGTCAAGTTTTTCCGCCACCCGGAGGAAGAGTAGGTAAGGAAGTAACTACTTAAAGGTTCGTATTCAAATTGCGCATAATAATTCAAATAATAAAATTAGAACAAAATCATGTTTTCTTTACATGATCATATCTACCAGTAATGGTTGTGTTATTCTCAAGCAAATAGAACCCTTACTTATGACACTTTAATTTACAGTGTACAGCCCTCCTCCATAACGGTATGTTCCTATTAAAAAACAAAAGTTTAATATTCTTGCAGAAAAGCAGTAAGCCAAAAGAAATATTTGCACTAAGTATATTATAGATCACGTTAAGGTTAAGTTAGAAAACTTTTTGATTTTTTTTCTTGAATATCCAGCATATATAAGCTGGATAAAAAAAATGAAGCACCCTGTATATCTGCATTTTCAGGTGTTGAATATGTTATAATTTTGTTTTTGTTTCATCGCATTTTATCATTTCAGTCAATTAAGGGCCCTTCTAGACTCCCCTTAATCGCTTCTTTATTTTACATTTGGTGTCCTACTTTCACAATCTCTTTTTCATCGTAAAATATCACATCAATATACAAGTTTTGTTAAGAACGCGATGTTTGGATTATTTTAAAGCTGAACAATGTATGATCTATTTTGGTTAGAGTTAGAAAAATATCTTCCTTGTTGTCTTTCATTTCCTGACGAATTTTACGAACAAACCTTACATTGTATGCAGTAATCAAGACGGAAGTATAAAGAACAGAAAGTCTGTTTTGTATCATAAAGCAAGTAATTTGAAAAGACTCGTAGATCACCGACACTAAGTACTTTAAATCTTCACGCAACAAAACTTTATAGCCAACACGGTTGTGTTTAGTTTTTATAACAAATCCTCTGCTTAATTTCTTTATAATAAGCAGTTCACTGTTACAAGGATGAAATTATAGCTTTTATCATTTATTTCTGTGTAATTAATGATATAAGATATGTATTTATTAATTAAATATTAAAAAAACAAATAAGTATTCAAAGCAAAATAAAGCGATAAAAAGTTTAATTTTAGATTTCTTATATTCCCTCTTATTACTTTTATTTTTATTTAAAAAAAGCGCAATTGCTAAGTCAATTGTAAGGGAATTGTTAATTAAACACGTCGAATTTCAAGGTAAGCAATTATTAAAATTAAACGTAAAATTATAATTTTACTGTTGAATATGCGCGCGTTAATTGGTCATTTAACTATTATTAAAATAATTGAGAAGCAAACGTTCATTTTATTTTTTACCACGAATTTTCGATTTAAACGTGCTTATTTCTACAATTGCTACAGTTATTAATTGACGTAATGTATTACAACACAATATTAATTAGGTTATAACCCCTGCTTCAAGGGCATTTATTATAAACGGGGTGCGTCCTGTGTTCCTGATGGGAACCTAACTTGTTTAATTGCCAGCTATTTGTTTCGAGAACTTAAAATTGGGTTTTATATAAATTTATTTCATTGGGAATTTTGAAATTTTGAAATTGTTAACAAGAACCCAGTTGGTTTGGAAGTCATTTTTGTTAACAATGTTCAGTTTTCATTCTTAACTTGGCTATTTTACCATTTAAAAATAGCATATGCAGAAATGTTGACGCGGCAGTCATAATTTAATTCATTATTTGTAATTAGATTTGCAACAACTTGCTAACAACTCGCAAATCTGATTGTTCACCGTGCATTCAGTCGTAAACTTGCCACAACGATTTACGCATTGAGAAAACATTACACGCGACGATGATATCGATAATGACTACTTGTTACTACAAACTCGTAAACACACTCCTGGTAGGTAAAGCTATAAACATGATGCTCTTGTATATCTATAAATCGAATAGATCACTTAGTAGTGTATCTTGTAAATAAAAGAATTCAACTATTTCAAGGGTTTAGCGGCATAGTTATTTAGGGTGTTCTAAATATTTTCGGGTAGGTGCGTATTTTGTTCATCCCATAAAATTGGAACCGCCAATATGCAATAGGTACCCGTGTAGTCAGTCGACTAGTTAACCGGTTAATGTATTTACGTAAACCATCGGTTACCAAATTACTAAAAACCAGTTTAAAACCGGTCTCACAAAGAAGTCTAAAAAAGCGGTTTGAAACCGCTCTGAACAAAACTAGTTTTGACGTAATCACGATTTAATTGAGCAATTTTTCTTTTTATGCCGTTATAAGAAGAAATAAGTTTAAACAATAATAAATAAATAAGACAAAACTGCAAGTATAAGCTAAAAGCAGGTATTTATTATTTATTTCCAATACGTAGAATTTCATAGATATAATAATAAGAATAGATACGGAATTTTAGTTTACCTAGTATCCAGTGGCTTAACTAATAACTTGTTGCCTCCCCGCAGCTATATTGTTGTGCCTCCTTTAGAAAAAAAAATAATGTGAAAGTTTGGGGCCCCCCAAAACGCCCTAGAATGCTCGCGGGCCCATAGTTACGCCACTGCGTATATTGACATCAGTAATGTAACGACCGATTTTAAGACAGGGTTTTCAGACAGGTTTTTCCAGACCGGTTTTTTCAGATCGGTTTTAAGACAGGTTTTTCAGACAGGTTGTTTCAAATCGAATTTTTAGACCGGCTAGTTCAGACCGGGTTTTTCAGATGGGTTTCATCAAACCGGTTTTACAGACCGGTTTTTAAGATTGTTTTTTTCCAGACCGGTTGTAAGACAGGTTTCGCCAGACCGGTTTTGCAAACCGGGTGTTTAGACTAGTTTGTTCAGATTTTTCAGACCGGTTTTTCAGAACGGCATTTCAAGACCGTGTCTTTCAGACCGGTTTTAAAACAGGTTTTCCAGACAGGTTTTGGCAGACCGATTTTTCAAACTGGGTTTTAGACTGCTTTGTTCAGATTGTTTTTTTCAGACCGGTTTTGTTAGATCAGTTTGTCAGGGCGTTTCTTTCAAACCAGTTTTTTCAAACCGGTTCTACAAACCGGTTTCTTTTGACCGGTTTTTCACACCGGTTTTTAAACCGTTTTTTACAGACCGTTTTTTAGACCAGTTTCAACAGACCAGTTTTTGCAGACCGTTTTTTTTCAAACCGGTTTTTCAGACCGGCTATTACAAACCGGATCTTTTAGACCGGTTTTTCAGATCGGTTTTTCAGACAGGTTTTCCAAACCGTTTTTTCAGATCGGTTTTTAGACCCGTTTGTTCCGACCGATTTTTTCAGGCACTTCTAACAGCCCGGTTTTTTCAGACCAGCTTTCACGACCGTTTCTTAGACCGGTTTGTACAGACCGGTTTTTTCACAACGTGTTTTTCAGACCGGTGTTTTCGGACCAGTTTTTTAGGCCAGTTTATCAGACCGGTTTGAAATGGTTTAACACCGGTTTGTTTTAAACCAGTCCATAATTGTGAAACCGGTTAACCTGGTAAAATACATTTTTTCGACCTTGGACCTTGTACCTTGTACATGTAAATTCTGGAGAACAATCTTTAATTGGTTTTGAAATTTTGCTGCTTTGCGCTCAATTTAAAAGAAAAAAGATATATTTGTTTTATTGAGAGTTCATAGCACCTTTAATCGATAACGTTCAAGTCAAACTATTCTAGAAAACAAAACTATTTTACATTCGGAACATTAAAGGTTTAAATGATTAATTCTTTTAATCTTACAAATATTCTGTTATTTTAAAGAGATCCATTACAGCGAGTTATTTCTTGGCAAATAACACAGTTAGTTAAAGTAAAGGAATCTCACGTCGTTTTTGACATTGACGAATTATAGGCGCTGATGTCAAATTATTAATGATCTATTCACTTTATCAGTTTGATGGACATGTAACATCCCAGCGTCGTGTGTGAATAACTATTTTAGTCAATAGGTACGCTTAACACCTCGGAACAAATTTAAACATTCAGTTTTTGATTTTCGTCTTCAAACTTCTGCTACAAAATTCCAATTAGTCTAGAAACTAATAATGAAATTTGTTTCTCGCTGTAAAATATTTCAGGCATTTTCAGAATTTTACAGGATTATGACGGGAGCGTTCGTAGAAGTGCTTGTTATACATAAATAATACCTGACGTTGATGTATTACCCCTACACATGAAGATTTCATACATGATGGTGCCGTTAGGGTGGTTATTACGGAATGCAAATGGCTTTGTAATTTTGTTAGTTATAGGGGTTACTGGGTATCACGGAAAAAGGATAATGATCTACATGGCGACAAACTTTTCTAGAATAACTGATTGCGTATTTATTTTTATTCGTGCCAGAGTAACCTTCAATTGGAATTCATTCACCTTTGTTATTTCTTTCTTTACAAACTGTAACAACTTCCATGTCAGCACGAAATTTTATCCTGGAAAACATAAATATTCAGCGATTGCATAGTTTTGTTCACTTATTTGGGAATGAGTAACGACTTTTTGGCATCTGTTCGGCGCCATTTCTGGCAGAATAGAGAGGTATTATTACTGCACCCCTACAGTGTATAAATTACGGCACCTCCGTACACGTCGAATGCAAAATGCAATTTATGAGAAAAAGCAGACAATAAAATATCAGAATATCACCTAAACATAGTGGTAGACGGTTTATTATTGTTTTTTGCTATGGTACGATGTCTTTTAATGCTACAAATAAATCACTTCGTGGTAACAGCAGAAATATTAAAAAGAATATGAATACAGCATTACTTTTTTATTGCACTGAAGATATGCGAACATAACTTTCAGCACTTTTTTTTTGTTTTTGTGTTGCTGCCGGTTTATCCTTATCACTTTTAAATTGTAAAATCTGCTGAACTGCGTTTATTAGTGGTTAAAATAAATCAAATATTGGTATTTATTTTAACCACTAATAAACGCAATTCTTTGAAGACCGACGTTTAGTCCCAAAACATCAAAAATGTCCTTAAAATTCAATAAGTAAACAACAAAAATGGGCGTACTCAAATTTAACACGTGAAACATGTTGCACGATTTTGCAAGGTGATACAACTACAACTGCAATATTTGAGATTCATAGTTTCGTTCAGTGTTACTTTATTGTTGAGCTAAGCCAGTGGTTCTGCACTTAAAAATATTTTTACAAAAAAAACTGTTTTGTGAATAGAACACTGCGTTCTATTCACTCTGAAGATACAAGCTGCAATGTCTTGCGAAACGTTAGTTTGTATGGGTTCACAAACAGCTAACAGGCGTAAGCCGATTAAGTATTATTGTCCTGGCAAATAAAATACATTAAGATCAAATCCTTGTCGACCCCAAGGTTTAAATAAACTAAGTACACGGCACTGTTTAGGCAGGCAGGGCCTACGAACAAATATTGCTCAGACTTCTAGAGCAAATGCTTGTAAAGGCAGACAAGTTTTAGGTCGGTCGTTACCTGGTTATGTTGGGTGTAGTTCCCAATGACGACGCGGTCTAAGCCGAAAGTAAATTGTAATATTGACAGTTCGAGAAACCGCGAAAGCCTCAAAGAATATACGCTTTATAAGGTCAAACATGTAGATGTGTTGCTATTTTAAGGCCGTAAATAATTCCATTCAAATTGCATATATGCGTCAACTATATATTTAAATAACTAAAACTACTACCATGTATTTTATTCCTAGTACATTTATTCATGGCTGAAAACAAACAAAATTTGGGCCTCAGTCCCCGGCAGACCTTAAATGGTCAGAGGCTGCTAAGAATCTCCGGGTCAGTCACAAAGATATGTACATGGAACGTGAAAACCCTATACCAAGCGGGAAAGGCACATAATGTAATTAAAGAAATGAAAAGGATGAATATAAAAATCATGGGTATCAGTGAAATGAGATGGCCAGGAACAGGACAATGTCTCATAGATGATCATCAAATCTACTACTCGGGAACAGACACAAATGAACACCAGTATGTAGTAGGAATTATTATCGAAAAAACCATTCAAAGATATGTTACAAATTTCGCACCTATATCAGAAAGAGTAATATTACTACAAATTAACACAAGTGCCGTATCAACAAATATCATTCAAACGTATGCCCCCACAGCAGATAAAAGCGAAGAAGAAATAGAGAAATTTTACGACGAGGTATTAAACACATATAAAAAACTTCCCAAACATCACATGACAATAATAATGGGCGATTTTAATGCGAAAATAGGCAAAGGACGAGTAGGAGAATGTATTGGCCCATACGGACTGGGTGAAAGAAACGAACGAGGGGATCGATTAAATGCATTTGCGGCTGAAGAACAACTGATAGTACTCAATACATTCTATAAACTACCACCACGAAGGTTGTATACATGGAAATCGCCCATGGATTCCCCCGACCACGTAGTTAGAAATCAAATCGACTATATATTAGTAAACAAGAGATATCGCAATTCCTTTGTTTCAGTCAAAACCTACCCTGGAGCTGACATAATGTCTGACCATAATCCACTAGTAGGAACAGTAAAAATAAAATTGAAGAAAATCAAGAAGAAAATAAATAACAACAACAAATATGATATAAAAAAGCTAAAAGATCCAAATATTGCGACACAAGTGAAAGAAGACCTGACAAAACAAATGCAAACAGAGGATATCACTGATGAAATAGACTTTGAGATAAGAAGATGGAAAACCATAGTAGAAACGACTAGTGAGAAATATCTAAAACCAGACAAAAATATAAAAAGAAAACAATGGATGACGAACGAGATCCTACAGATGATGGAAGAAAACACCTGAATATTTACAAGTTCACAAACAAATACAAAAGAAGATAAAAGAAGCTAAAAACCGGAAGATAGAGGAAGATTGTAAAGAAATAGAAGTATTACAGGAAAAATATGATAGCTTTAATGTACATAAAAAAGTTAAAGAAGCAGCCGGTATCTTTAAACCTAGAACAGTAAACAGAATAGTGGACACTACAGGTGATGTTATTATAGAGAAACAAGAAAAGATAAATGTTTGGAAAAACTACATTAGAGAACTCTTTGACGACATGCGACCACAAATGCCACAGATTAAGAACAAATCAGGCCCCCCCATTACTAATGACGAGGTCCAGGCAGCAATTAGACAGATGAAAGAAGGAAAGGCCCCAGGACCAGATAACTTCCATTCGGAATTTTTAAAACTCCTTGACGACAATGGCATCAACCAATTTACACATATATTTAATCGCATCTACGAAACAGGTAACATCCCGCATGAATGGTTGAAATCAGAATTTATAACATTACCAAAAAAAACAGGAGCAAAGACATGCGAAGACTTTAGAACGATTAGCCTCATGAGCCACCTACTAAAGATATTCTTGAAAATCATCCATAGAAGGATTTACAGAGTTTGTGAAGAACAGATGTCAGAGACACAATTTGGATTTCGTGACGCAATGGGAACAAGAGAGGCGCTCTTTAGTATTCAAGTGCTATTCCAAAGATGTCGAGATGTTAATTGTGACGTTTACGCTTGTTTCATTGACTACCGTAAAGCTTTTGATAGAGTTCAACACAGCAAACTCATAGAAATATTAAAAGAAGTGGGGATTGACGATAAAGACCTAAGGATAATTGCACATCTATATTGGAACCAAACTGCATACATAAACATAGACGGAGACAAATCCGAAGCAATAGATGTATTACGAGGAGTGAGGCAAGGATGCGTACTATCGCCATTACTGTTCAACGTTTATTCTGAACACATATTTAATAAAGCCCTTGATAACAATAATACAGGAATACTTGTGAACGGAAAACGTCTTAACAACTTACGATATGCCGACGATACCGTCATTATCGCAGATAGCTTAGAAGCCCTACAACAAACTATGAAAAGAGTGATAGAAATTAGTCAGGACTACGGGCTTGCTATAAATCTAAATAAAACCAAATATATGGTGATAAGTAAAAATAATATTCTACATGAAGATCTGATAATAAATAATAACCAACATATTAAACGGGTTAGGAAATACACATACTTGGGAACAGTATTAAATGACCAATGGGATCATTCACAAGAAATTAGATGTCGCATCGAAAAAGCAAGAGCTGTTTATATTAAAATGGCATCAGTTTTCAAAAGCAGATCTCTCACTATCAGGACTAAAATAAGACTCCTCCGTTGTTATGTCTTCTCCGTCTTGCTCTATGGAGCAGAGTCTTGGACTCTAACCGAAGCCACCATTAAAAAACTAACAGCATTTGAAATGTGGCTGTACCGCAGAATCTTGAGAATTTCTTGGGTAGACCGGGTGACCAACGAAGAGGTTCTTCGTAGAATGAATAAAACCACAGAAATTATAACCACCATAAAAACTCGTAAATTAGAATACCTGGGCCACATAATGCGTAACGAGAAGAGATATGGTTTATTACAACAAATATTACAAGGAAAAATCCCAGGCAAAAGAGGTCCAGGCCGCAGAAGAATTTCTTGGTTGAAAAACCTCAGAACATGGTTCTCCTTAACAACTACTGCACTTTTTAGAGCAGCAGTAAATAAAATCACAATAGCCAGAATGATCGCCAACATCCGGACCGGATAGGCACCGAAAGAAGAAGATATATTTAAATGAATTATGCCAGGATTTATTATTAATTAATTGCCCCATAATTTAAATACTGACTAAATACTAGAATAGAAATCCGGACTGTGATGGTTATTATTTCGTTTTTATAATTTTTGCTGAAAACAAACAGAAAGTTTGCTGTTAAAGAACTTAGAGTTTGATGCGATACGATTCGCATTCGATAATTTTTAACAAAAGCATTTAGCATGACCCCTAAACACAGTGCATGGAAAACAGAAAAAAAATGTGTGCCGAGCACGCCAGTTCTAAGTGAAACTTCTTAAAGTGTTCTCACTGAAAGTGTTTCTTGAATTCTATTAAATATTCCTCTTCTTTAATTTGCAATTTATGTTGGTACAAACGTTTATAGAAGTCACAAAACTTCTTCACAATATCTATTTTTTGCTTTCCTTAATTATCTTTTACTCAGAAAAGCTGGTTTTTGGTAGGTGAATGGGTGGGTGGGTGCATCTGTGCAAGCGGGAGTGAAAGCGCGCGCGCGTTTTTGTGTGCGCTCCGTATACCCCGAATGGATGATCAAATTTCGATCAGCTTGGAATATGGGGGTGCATTGAAATTTCATCGGTGTAATAGCCTAAAAAAAAGTTGTAAGCCGGAAGCAGAAATAGTGTTTTTTGGTAGCAGTTTTCTCGGAAAACAAATTGTTAAATCTGAAAACGGAATCAGATAGAAGACCTTACATCAAATAGTTTTCTTAACGCCCTAGCTCTGAAATGGCGGCTGTTACGATTTATTGAAAATTTTGAGTTTAACGCATTATTATTCAAGAACGAGTTAACAGCTCCGGATTAATTTTTTATTGTAATAGCACGATAGTGGCAATGTTACGGTGCACAAACAGTTTCGAAAAAATATTGCTCAAAAACTGACAACCAGCCCATTCAGTAAACACTAAATCCGGACGGCTTCCCCCTGTCTCAACATTAGTGACCGCGTATTCGGATGAGCAATAACTTTGATTTTTTTTGATTTTTTAGAAAAAGGTTCCTTGGGACTAAAGAAAACCAAAAGCAGAAGGAGAAATTCGCCCGCCAAAAATTTGGTAGGAGGGAGACAAATAATCCTTCCAAATATTGCCACACTTGAAAATTGTCTAGTGAATCTAGCTTAAAGAGACATTTTTTTAAAGTCCTTCCTGTTATCGATTTTCAAAAATTCATAAAAGGCGTCACAGTAAAATTAAATTAAATCTCCAGTTCTACCAGCTTCAAAATTATTTAAAAAAAATCGTGTTGACAGCTTTTGAGCAATACATTTGTAAAGATGTCGAAATTTAGTTTTTATTATTTTGCCGTTTTAGTAGTTTCGAAAGTTCTCCTAGCTTTTCACATTGTATACCCCAAGGAAATTGACAATATTAAATTTCATCCCATCTGATAATTTATTTTTGAGTATATCAGGGTTGAAGCAAAATTTTCAAAAATTCATAGAAGGCGTCACTAAGTTAGCGTGGGTAACCCAAATCAAATTGTAGCTCATCTTCAGCTCTATTAGTCTAGAAAACAAAAAAAAAGCGGTCACTTAAAATTGAGACATGGGAAAGGCATTAGAATTTAGTATATAGAATATAGACTCGGACTGTTATCCGCGACCCCTTACACTACCAACAAAATAAACAAAATAACAAGTGATGGGCGTAGTCTCCGAGTTGTGCTAGTTTAAATCAAAATAATTAATAGCAGGTAGGTAATTTCCGTTTCCACAATGTGACAATCTTTTTGTATAACAGACAAAGGCTTGCAATTATTTTAAAAAGATTAATCAGAGAAAAATCAGCGTAAAATAATATAAGTTAAAATGTTCATATCTATTTGTATTGTAATTATACTATACCTATCCAGTGTCAACAAAAACACTTTCACCCTATTTGTTTTCTATATTTTTTGGAAATAAAACAAAATATAATTTTGGGAAGTTATTCTTCTTATAGTGCCGTGCCATACCCTATTCAGGGCGTCCACCTCGCTGGTTTCCCGTTGCCTTGCGAGGGAGAACGACCGGGCCGGGGATCGAACCCGGATCCGCTGCATTGGCAGCCCGCGCGCTTACCACTGAGCTACGGCCGCTCGGGATATTATTATGCACCTAAAACTCCATCATTGGACCTCTACTTCAATTTTTGGCCCCACCTTTTTTTAAATCAAATCAACACCCTGTATATATTTACAGTTTTGAAATCGGCATTGCATTCTGAGTACATGTATAAAATTGTTCCTATTAATTCAATTGTCAAGTTATAAATAATTTTTGATAATTAACGTTCATATTTGTGAATCTAGGGAACGTCACCACTTGACTTTTGCAAAAAAAGTAAAATTTTTTTAATGGAACGATATTGGTTTATTGTAGTTCCTAAATTTTGTTGCCACTATAATGATGCTTGATAATTTTTTATTTTCTTAGTGTTTTAATGCATAAATTTAATTTAGTTAATTGTTAATAAAATAGTTGCAATAAATCCGACCGTATAATGCCGTTTTACATTCATAACATCTCAAAATGTTATTTTATTTTATTAATAAATTAAGAAAAAAGAAGGCGAGACTATTTTTGTTGGCACCCATGCAAATTATAGAAAAAAAACTTACAAGTTCCCAGAAGATAAAGCGGTTTTATTTTGTAGCAATTAGTTTTAAAGCAACTTTTCATTTAAATACTGTATTAGTATATTATAATACAAGTGTATAAGCAAGCCTTTAAAGCACGCGCAACGGGTTTAAAAGGACGAGGCGAAGCCGAGTGCCTTTTAACGGAGCAGTGCTTTAAAGGCTCTTATACACGTGTATTATACGCTATTTTTTATTATACCTGCATCATAATCTAGAAAATAAGAAGAATATAGCTAGGAAGCAGCATTTTGATTTTGATTCATCTTACATAGTAGTCTATGATGTGACGTCATATCATTTACCTTTAGATTGGTTAGCATTTTTTGTTGTTTATGTTGCTATGTGAATTCGAATTATTTTTTTTCGCGTGTTTGTAATTTGTTGCTTCAAAATTGATGACGTCATTGTTGTTTAGCAACTTTAAAACACCGGGGTGTTTTAATGTAGGGTTTACGCACGCTTTTTGGTTTGTTTTACAAGAATTATGATGCAGGTATAATAAAAAATGTTTTGTGAAACAAACGACAACAATTATTTGACTGTTAATATGTTTGGGAGACAACTACGTTAGTTTTAACAAGTCTCTTTTGGAGGACGTGAAAAACCTTTAAATTGTAATTTTACTTAGCTTTTTAATATTTTGAGGGGATGTGTAGGTGGGTCTCCCTAAAATAGGTACCTTATTACTGTGAAAAGGCTGCCTGTCTAAATATGGTCTAGGTACGCCACTGGAATCACCAACAGTAGCAAAACCGATGACACGGTATTAACCCGGAAGCCCAGATGCAAATAAAAATAGTAATTTGTAACTGGCTGAAATCTACTGCAAAATTTTAAAACTGCTAAGAATTGATTTTATTTACGTATAAAAATAATAACTTATGCTTATTTACGTTTTGTTCTTGAAAAATTAATAACAAATCAAGGTAAAATTTGTTTGGAAGCCCTAAAATATAACCTCGCACCCAGACCCCAAGATAGTTTTGCCCCGACCTAGTGCATTGCGTTTCAAATTACCGCACAAAGTAATGTTTTTAAATAAAAAAATTCATAAGCTGCAGGGATTCTTCCTAGAAAAATAAAACAACACAATTACAGCAGAGATCAAGAACTGAAACATCTTTTGGTATGCGGATGTAATAAAAAATACGGATGTACGAAATGGACATCGATGTGCTTTACCCTAGCGGAATGTGATAGCCGTATCGGAAATGAACAAGGGATAAATGGGATACAGTAAATAATGGACCGGGATCTTTAGGTCGCTTTCGATTTCAGCATCTTAAAAGCAAACATATCTATGTCAGACGTTTCAATATTAAGAAAAGCTGTATCAATTTTTAAAATTATCAACAGTAGACACAATAAACGTTTTATTGATTGCTTATCGGGTTGTCTTCACGAACAAGTTCCAATACAGAATAAAATCGTTTATAGGAAAAGTTCACATTATGCATTTAGGTTTAATAGCTTTCCCAAGAACTTGGAGAAAAACGAATAAAATCAGTGATGATAAATGTTAATCATTGTCGGAAATAACACCTCCCCTTTTATTTGGGAAAAGGGACATAAAAGTCTGGAATGTGTGTTATATGTCAGATATAAAGTTTTATTGAAGTCGAACCACTGTTGACCTCTACGAACTGCGAATGGCTGACCAGGAAAAGCTCTTAGGTCCATTAGATCACAACAGTCGGGCCTCTTGGAAAATTCTTTGGCTTTTTGTTTCCTAAGTGTAATAACTTCACATTGGAATTTAATGGAAAATGCTTCTAAATCACAACTTTATAACTGTTTTATTTACAAGACTTATTCTATTTTATTTATAAATTTTGGCTTTACTTCGCTAAAGTCCATATTTAATGATTATCTGTATATCAAATACTTAATTACTTTAACAATATTTATTTATTTTAACCTTGTACGTATTTCGGCATGTTTACATGCCGTTGTCAAAGGTTATATTTGAAAGTAAACAGTTGGTGTTGTTATAGCAATAGAACTTGGTGACTTGATCTCGGTAATCGTCTGCAAATGACTTGATTTCTTATTCCAAAATGTCCACTAGAGGAGAATTTAAGAGATCACTTTGCTCATTCATTAACCGTACAGTTTTTAAATGTTTGTGAATTTCAAAACCTTCTAGTATATCTAATTTACGTTTATCATCACAAAAGTGTAAATATTTTATAGTGTTATTAGATATCATTGAATGATTGTGTTCTAGTAGGTGTTTAGCGTAATTGGATTTATGTGGGTGTTTGTATTTGTAACAGCGTACGTGTTGTTTATACCTAATATCAAAATTTCTAATTGTCTGGCCTATATAAACCGAATTACAATGTAAAAAATTTAATTTGTAAATGCCCGATTTTAGCAAGCCGTCTGTTTTTGATTGTGCATTAAACAAAGTGTTTAAGATGTTCCTAGTTGTTTTAAAGCTTACTTTATATTTATTTGTTTTGTTTAGAATTTTAGCAATTTTTTCTTATTTGTCACCAAACTATGGAATCGTCTTGCTGAAGAGTTTCAATTGCTTTTCGCTAGTGCAATATGGAAAATCGATTAACTGACTGCGATTTGTAAAGCACTTAATATAAAAATAAAATTTAATACCTGCAAAGCTTTAACGCCATACATATTTTATGGTAAATTACCTACACTACTATATTTATAGCAGTCGTTATATAGCTTATACGTTTAAATTTTTTCTCTCACTCACAAATAATGATTGAAATTATTTTGTCGCTAATTAAATTTGAACGCGTTATACTATACTAAAATATATAAAAACCATACAATGTTTACCTTCCACTTCAATCATTCCAAACAGCACCGACCATAAAAGAGCAAAAAGCATATCCATTTCAAAACCCATTCCTCAAATGTTTCACCACATACTTCACCAACAAAGTTCAAGTACGCGCGACCCGTCACATAAACCGCTTGATTTTATCAAATATTATTAAAGGGATGCACGTTCTAAGCTTATTTCACAAATCCGAACCTTTTGCTTATGAAAAAGGGAAAATATTGTCAGTCCCAACCGTCTTGCTCCTAGAAAATTCGGTTTTCCAATATCTTTCGCACGTGGGGTTTTTCTCACGACGGCAGCGCCATCACCAAACTTCAGGAGGAGCCCAAGTCGACTAACTGCAAACTGAACGATATTCCGGGAAGGAGAGGATTCACGGCAGAATCTTGAATTAGTAGCAGGGTTAGTTTTCCCTAACACTGGCACGTTTTAGTTTTTCTTACTTTATTAATGAAAAACTTGTTTTTTAACTTTGCATGAAGGGTTTCGCGTTTAAACCTTCCAATATTGGCATTCTACTGAAAATCGATGTTTATTAAAATACAAGCAATTTTATCGTAACATAATCGACACCTTTCTTTTGCTTTTATGTTTTAAATAACGACGAGTTAGTGGGTGGGTTAGATATGTGAAAACATTGCGTGTATGTGCGTGTTTAAATAAATCCAACGAAGTGCAGTCACACGATGCAATAAAGCTTGCATCTAACGCCAATTACGCTTTAAATAGCTTTTTTGTTGTTAAAAATTATGCAGATATTTTAGATGCATACTATTTCAATAAAGGTTTGGCACAGATTAACAGAAAACAGCAACTTTAAAATTGTTGAAATTTACATGGTAAAAAGTCTAACATCTTTACTTCGTCCTACTTTGAGAAGCTTTTAAATTCTTTTTAAAATTACAATGACTTTACTTAACTAACATCACCGCACACCAGGTAGCGCCTTCTCGCGGTCGATTGCTACAATTTACTATTGTTCCGGTTAATATCGTAAGGTTCCGGTGACCGGAGTTGCGGGATACAAAGGCAGAACTATAAAGAGACGGTAACAGGCGGCACATTTGTCCTTTGTATGCAAATAGCCTATTATATGGTGTACTTGTCAAGTTTATGCCCGGAGTTATACAATAACAACGCTACCTGGAATTTGCAAAAATTGTACACTTAGGTTTTCTTCATAAGAAGTAAATGTGGTACTTTATTTTTATACTTACAGAAATATTTGGAACTTCACAAAATGGTGACTCTTACATGTGTTTATTTCAAAGTTTTGTTACGTTACTGAATTTATGTATTGCTGCTCCAATACCCCACGGATTTAATTAAATTACGGCAATAAAAATTTAAAAACAATCAAAGTACGTTCCTGACTAAAAACCTTCTGTTCTGTTATGTAGATATCGTACATGTATTCTGAACGTCGCGTAAAAGTTTGGTTAAAATCTAAACTTTTTAGCTCTATTTGAAATGCTGCGTATCAAAAGTTACGATTTTCAGTATATGGTGACTGAAAAATGTTTGAGGGATTCCTGGACAATTCCGGTTGTGTAATATTGGGAAATATGGCGATTTATATGTATGGTATGAATATGGCTAGGATCGGACACGATCCGGTTGAAACTGTGAAAAACTGAAAATTTTCATCGCTGTGTAAAATTCCTGAAAATGTTGACCTTTTATTGCAGAATAATATTTCTAGTGCGATGTAGAATAAGGTAAAATCATCAACAGGGGGGCCTCAAGTTGGTTTCGTCACAAGTAATTTTTTCAAAGTGGTCAACTCGTGCGAATTTAATTAAATGGCGATATTGAAAATAAAAAAAATCAGAGTACGTCCCTGGCTAAAAACTCCTTTTCTTTTATGTAGATACATGTGTTTTGAACGTCTCCTGTAACTTTTGGTTAAGAATTTAATTTCGTACCTCAATTTGAAATGATGCGTGCGATTTTCAGCATATGGTGGCTGAAAACTGTTTCAGGAATTCCTCGCCAATTCTGGTTGTGTAATATTAAGCATTACAAATGACGTTTTATATGTTTGTTGGATGAGTATAAAAATATTACATGTGTTGTAATAAAAAAACCAGGACAAATGAATTAATATGTATTTTTTAACTGTAGTTAATAATAAGTATTTTGTACATATATATTTTGTATAATTGCTACTGTTTTAATTATGTTAAATGTGCTTTACCTTAAAAAATACTATATACAGGGATATCAGATATCACTTTTTAGTAAGAATCTTGTTTAATCCATACAGTTGATCTACCAAGTTGGTTAGTAGCAACTCCCTAAAAGTATTACAATGTCTAAGTAATTTAGGACTTTATAATTTATATTCCAAGTAGTGTGTTTAAGTTGAGTTTAATAATAAATAATTATCTCAATTTATTTTTATTATAACTCACTACACCTGACCTGCCCTTGACAAGAAATCTTTTGTGCAACAGCGGATTGCGCAACATGTGACATGAATTTACCTACCATAGTACGATGAGACACGACCTGGTAAAGTTAAGTCAGAATGGTGAAAAACTGAAAACTTTCGTAAGTGGAAAATTTATGAAAAGTTTGACTATGTTTATTTCAAATTCTCAGAAAGTGCAAAAATAGCGCATATACCACGACAGGACTGAGGTGTTTCATTCAATCCCTTGTGTAATTATTGCTTTCACTCCTTTACTTTCACACTTGGGATTAAATGAAGGGGGGGGGGGGGTTTAGAGCTGATTTGTTTTGAAACCATTTTTCAAAGTGGCCGATACGTAACAGATTTACTTAGTTTTCGACATTGAAAATTTACCAAAAATTCAGAGTACGTCTCTGGCTAAAAACTCCCGTTATGCAGGTACATGTGTTCTGAACGTCTCCTAAAAGTTTGGTTAAGATCTGAATTTTTCTGAAAGCTACGATTTTCAGGATATGGTGACTGAAAAATGTTTCAGAGATCACAGGCAACTAGTGGTTGTGCAATATTATTATGACGCTATATGTGTGTGACATTTGGTTACGATCTGAGACAGTCTGGCAAAGTTAGGTAGGAATTGTGAAAAAAAGAAAATTTGTATAGGGTAAAGTGTGTAAAATTCATGAAAGTTATGACCCCCACGGTTTATCGCATAAAAAATATGGTGGCTGAAAAATGTATCAGGAATTCCTGAAAAATTGGTGACATTTGATTACAATCGGACACAATCTAGTAAAGATAAGTCGGAATTATTAAATACTGAACATTTTCATAGGACAAAGCGTGGAAAATTAATGAAAAATTTGACCGCATCCTATTAATGCAGAAAAACAAGTATGGTGGCTGAAAAATGTTTTAAGAATTATTGCCAACTTCCGGTTGTGTAATATTATGACGCCTTATTGTATGTGTGACATTTTGTTACGATCAGACACAATCTGGTAAAGTAAGGTAGGAATTGTGAAAAACTGAGTTCCATAGGGTAAAGTGTGTAAAATTTACGAAAATTTTGACTCCCACTTTTTAATGCAGAAAAGGATGGCAGCTAAAAAATGTTTTAAGGGTTCCTGGCAAATTCCGGTTGAATAATATTATGACGCTTTATATGTGTGACATTTGGTTACGATCAGCCGCAATCTGGTAAAGTTAGGTCGGAATAGTGAAAAACTGAACATTTTCATAGGAGAAAGTGTAGAAAATTTAAAAAAGTATGGTAGCTGAAAAACGTTTTAAGGATCCCAGACAAATTCTGGTTGGGTATTATTATAACGCTTAATATGTCTGACATTTGGTTACAATCGGACACAATCTGGTAAAGTTGGGTTGCAACTGCAAAAAAACGAGAGTTTGCATAGGGTAAAATGTGGAAAATTCACGAATATTTTGACCTCCACTTTCAGATGCCGAAACAAAATATGGCAGCTGAAAATTTTTTCAGGGATTCCTGGCCAATTCCAATTGAGTAATATTATGACGCGTTATATATGTGACATTTGCTTACGATCGGACACAATTTGGTAAAGCTAGGTCGGAATTGTGAAAAAGTGAAATTTGCATAGGCTATTGTGACCTCCACTTTCAGATGCCGAAACAAAATATGGCAGCTGAAAATTTTTTCAGGGATTTCTGACAAATTTTGGTTGGGTAATATTATAACGCTTAATATGTCTGACAATTGATTGCAATCGGACACAATCTGGTAATGTTGGGTGGCAACTGTAAAAAAACGAGAGTTTGTATAGGGTAAAGCGTGGAAAATTCACGAAAATTTTGACCCCCACTTTCAGATGCCGAAAAAAATATGGCAGCTGCAAAATTTTTCAGGGATTCCTGGCAAATTCCGGTTGAGTAATATTATGACGCTTTATATGTGTGACATTTGGTTACGATTAGACACAATCTGGTAAAATTAGGTCGGAATAGTGAAAAACTGAAAATTTTCATAGGAAAAAGTGTAGAAAATTTTAAAAAGTATGGTGGCTGAAAAACGTTTCAATGATTTCTGGCAAATTCTGGTTGTGTAATATTATGACGCTTAATATGTCTGACATTTGGTTACAATCAGACACAATCTGGTAAAGTTGGGTCGCAACTGTGAAAAAATAAGAGTTTGTATAGAGTCAAGTGTGGAAAATTTATGAAAATTTTGACCCCCACTTTTTAATGCAGAAAAAAATATGGCAACTGAAAAATGTTTCAGGGATTTCTGTCAAATTCCGGTTGAGTAATATTATGACGCCTTATATGTGCGACATTTGGGTGCGATCGGACACATGGTCGGAATTGTAAAAAACTATAAATTAGTATAAGGCAAAGTATGCAAAATTTATGGAAATTTTTACCACCGCCTTTTAGTGCAGAAAAAAATATGATAGCTGACAAATGTTTCAGGAATTCCTGAAATATTCCGGTTGTGTAATATTATGGATAGTATGTGTGACATTTGGTTACAATCGGACACAATCTGTTAATAGTAGGAATCATCAAAAACTACAAATTTGTACAAAGAAAAGTGTGGATAATTCATAAAAATTTATACATTCCTTTTTCATTGTAGAAAAAAATATGGTAGCCAACAAGCGTTTCAGGAATTCTTGGCAAATACGGGTTGTGTAATATTATGACGCTTAATATGTGTGACATTTAGTTACAATCGGACACAATCTGATAAAGTTAGAACAGAATTGTGTAAAACTGAAAATTTTCATACGGTAGAGTGTGGAAAATTAATAAAATGTTGATCCCACCTTTTATTACTGTCAGAAAATATGTTAACTGAATAATGTTTCAGGGATTTCAAGCAAATTCCGATTGTGTAACATCCAGACGCTTTATATGTGTGACATGAATTTGGCTGCGATCGGACACGATCTGGTAAACTTAGGTCGGAATTGTGAAAAACTGAAAATTTTTATAGGGCAAAGTGTGGAAAATTCTAGGTCATTTTGACTCCCACCTTTTATTGCAGAAGAAGTCTGTTTGTTTACGTTTAATTTAAATCTCATAATACAGTTTAAAAAATTCCGTTCTGTTGCTCTTGCGTTTCTCTTTTCCTTTCCGTATTTTCTCCGTATGATTAACCGGGGAGCAATATTACTAGTACGATATTGCTGATACCGCCGCCCGTGCTCCATTTGATAGGTTAGGATATTATTGAAGTAAAATTTTAAAAACACTTTTAATTGTATGCAAAAAAAACATGCAACTTTCTGCAGGTAGTATAAACCTGCATAAATCTATAGGTAGTTAAAAATTTCGTGACACAAACGGTAAACGAGGTGCAATAAGCACCCGATTTTAGTGCTCTCTTTTATGGCTCATGAAACAATCTATAACAGCCACTTGTTTGAGCACAAAATACGCTGAGTATGCGTTTGAAGGATGAATTATGATGTCAGAGCGGTGAACTAAATATGACTTAACGTCATTATAAATATATTTAATGGTACCCAACAATAAAGCATGGTGAAGTACCATTATTTCAGCTTTACAGGGTAATATCCGTCGAGTTCTCCTCATTATGCACTGTTCAAGCCCCCAGCCATGTTTTAATTACAAGGCAGCTGCGTCAGGACAATAGTGTGAAGTATACATCTCTTGAAAGCGCGTTTCTCCTCGTTCGTAATGTGTGTGGCTCTTAGTTGTGTATTAAATATCTCTTATACTGTTAGCAGAATTACCACAAATTGTTACGTAAGTATGTGAAGCCTGTTCCGAAACCAACAAACGCAGTTACTTCGTAGAATGAATGAAACGAGCTATAATTCGTAAAAGAAGTAAAATTGAAGCATTTTCTGCAGATTTAATATTATACGTTATTGAACTTTCGTTAACAACCTCCTTAACGTAATCTAACGACAATAATTGTAATCCAACATGAGCGGAAGGAAAATTTAAAAGTAGCTCCAAAGTAGCAGTTATCTGATTTATTTCTATTCCTTTAAAGAAAACACGCAATGTAAATAAAAAATTAGACTTCCTCTGTTTGAGAATTTCAAATGTTCGGTGAATGACTTTTCCATTAGGTCATTATTTTTTCAACGACTTTCCTGATAATACATTCAAAGTAGTAGAGCGCCGTTTGTTCCTGCAAAAGTTCGTGTCAACGTCGATTAAAATTTCATAGAAGCAGCATCTAAGGTGTTTCATTGTAATTGCTTTCTCGCTTACAATGTATCGATTTTGAAGTCAACGAATAAATGATACAAATCTGTGCAACTTCGAACGCTTTAATTTGTAATTTTCATACAATAATCGTACCAGTTATGTAAAAAATTTTAACGGGAATATTTATGATGGTGTATTGCTGTTAATTACATTTTAAATTACTACAAACAATCAGTTAACTGTGCAAATATGATAACGAGATTAGAGTTTAGAGGGGTGCATGATACTGCCTTATGTAATAACAATTTGTCAGATTAGAGGAACCGCTCAATCAAGCGAAGAGTCGGCTTGTCTGATTATTCCCAGATGGGATACAACCTCACGTCTTGTACAAATTGAATTACAGTAAGAAGTTTCGGAAATACGTCAAGAGGAATTAACAAATTTAGTCCTCAATGGACTTTGATTGATTGTAGATAATGGACTACCGTGTCGAAATATAAAACAATGTACATTGTGAGAAATTCATTTTTGAATCGATAGTTTCCAAGTATTTATCAATTTTTTTAATTAAAATGTAAAATATTATAAAGACTTTTATATTGAAATTTGTTTCATATTCCTTGCAGCTTTCTAAGACCGGATATGAACAGATTTAAGGGTGGCTGAGATAATAAAAAGAAAGGTTCCGAAATCAGGCCTGCATGAGATCTTGGGTGTCTTAAGGAAATTGCATTTTTACTTCCACCCCTAGATAATACAATTTCCATTACGTTGATGGGCTTCAAGGGCGTTCTAAGACTTCAGCGTGCTATCACATCAACCAGTTTGCTTTTCTAAGGACCTACTTCAAAGATTCTATCCATAGCTGTATGTGTGTAGGTGCTGTGTCAGTTTGCCACTAAGTAGATACACATAGAAAACGAATTCATTTCTCTAGAAAAAATCAGCCCGGATTTATTGTAAATATTAATTAATTTGTTCCGGTCTTTATACTGACACAAACAGGATGCTGCAAGTTATTAAAACAAGCGGGAAGGTGTAAATAAATAAATGTAAGAAATACGCGGTTCAGCAAACATAAGCAAGGTAATAAAATTTCAACCAGGGAGACGTAAAATTTTACAGACATTACGAAATTGTTGTTGCATTTTATTGCAGCATAAAATTGGAGATTTCCTTCGAAATCTTTTATTCTCTTTGTTTCGAATTGCAATTGCATGATGTTCTGTAATAAAGCAACCTATTCTTGTTAACACAAAAGGGAAAATTTTACCCCTCCGAGTATGATGTTTACAAACAGGCTTTTCTTTGCTTTAAAATTTCTGTTGTAGTTCTTGTCATCATCTCGGTTTCTTATTCAGGCCGCAGCTCGCAGAAATCCGGATTTTAATGACTTGTTTTTAATATTACGCTGAGATGAGCCCCGCTCGGCACGGGGATGAAGCTGTAACAATGCATAAGAAATGTGTTCTGCTTATCATTTGGGCTTGCTTGTTTCTTGGGAATGCGACTAATGAAAGTATTATGCCAAGAATGAAATATGGATAAGCTTGCATTGTTCCAGGCAATTAGATTTTTTTCCTAATTCGCAATTTTCTTTTGCAGTTTTTGTTTTAAAGCAAACAGTTCAAATATTGCAATCTTCTCGCTGTCCAAAGTTCAGATAAATAATCATTTATTGTGGTTTCATCTGAGAACTCAATTTTCCAACAACTCTCCAGACAGAATTGCATTTTTCCAGTTGACTTGGTAATTGAACTCTAGGGAACCTGCAGCAGTTGTATCTGTATCGTACGGAAAATAGTTCGTATATCACTTATTGTTGAAATACTTGGTTTGTATTGTTTTCTTTCAAAAACTAATATTTGTTATTTATTGCTGAGAAAGTACAGCTATGTTAATTCAGTGGGAATATGCACAAAGTAAATCAACGGGAAATTATAGCGTAAAGGAAAGTAAACGTTTACCCGTAGGATAATTGAACGTAAATTTCTTATAAAATTATAGCCTTGGTACTAATGAATTTTGCGTAAATGATTAAAAACAATTAAACTAGTTAAATACAATACTGTTCTGGGAAAGCTTTTATGAATTTAGCCTTTAGTAAATATGTGTTTGGAGCAGCCGCGCCGATTAGTGTAGCGGGCTAGGTGCTGGACTTCCACTCAGCTGCCCACGGTTCGAGTTACGGGCGACGTAACTGTAACAAGTTACCAGGAGTGCATTTAAGCAAAAGGTAGTGTAATTTTGGCTTCAACACTTAAACTCTGCGTTTTGATTGGCTTGGACCAAACCGAGGTACGTTTTGCCTTATGGCGCCGAAATCATGTACGATTTGCCAGGAGTTTGTCCTCATATACAAAGTGCTAAAAATGAGGTTCGTTTTGCGCTTGCGGCACCCAAGTAGCGTATATATTGCCAACCAATTAATTCTATGCTGACACAGAGATTGTAGATTGTAAAGTGGGACGTTCAGGCTACTTGCAGCCTCTCTTTCACCTTAACCTGAAAGATCTGATGCGCAGTGATTTTTTATTATAGTTCCCCACAAAGTTCTACTTCCTCCAGGAAGCGTAGGATTCTTTTAGGGTGAAGTGACCCAAGGTCTATGGGCGAAGGGTATCCATTGCCTCGTAGAGTATGTGCGCTGTTTCATTTTCTAGGAAATAGAAGCGGCAGGTACTATCGTGGACTACGCCAATCTTTTTCAGGTGATACCTTAGTTGACAATACCCAGTTGATAGTCTTGTGAATATTCTCAGCTCATTTCATTTAGAGCCAGTGCTAGGTAAGCTTTTTGTTGCGATTGACAGTTATAAATCGCTTCGTCTAACCAGCTGACGTTTAGGTGTTTAAGCGAGCAATCTAGGACATCACAAAAGTGATGGAGTTTGGGCACCTAATTTTGCAAGTTCATCTGCAGTTTCGTTGCCTTCTACTCCTACATGTCTTGGAAGCCATTTCAATGTTACTTTGTTTTTCCTAGTGAATTAATTATATTTTTTTCGGCATTTCCATGCTAGTGTTGATTGTAATTTTTCAGCATTTGGAGATTAAAAAGCCGCTTGGCTGTCTGAATAGATGAATATTCTGGCGTTTAGGTAATTCATATTGATGTCTACCTCTATGCAAGTTTTGATGGCCTGGACTTTGGCTTGAAGCACAGTAGGGGTTTGAACTAAGACTTTCGAGATCTTAATGTCAGAATCATGTAGGCCTATGCCTGTCCCTTCGTCTGTTTTTGAGCGGTCTGTATACCACACTATCGAACCTTGTTCTATTTGAAGGCGTCTAGATTGCCAAACAGTTTTTTTTGTGAGGGTTGCGGTAAATTGCCTCTCGAAATTAAATTTTGGATTGATTCCTTAATCATGTTAAACTCAGGCGTCTCTTTTATTTATTTGAGGATTTCCATGTGTCCTCTTACATAGCATGGCATTTTGTCTTTTTCTGTTTGCAGCCTGTAGGCGCCATTTCGTGCTTCTTTTTCAGTAATTGGTGGGGTAGGGCTAGATTAAGTAGCGATTCTAAGGTTTCAGTAGGACTGGAGCATATAGCTCCAGTGATACATAAGCCATTTTGGTTTTTGGTCACCATATATCTTACATATATAATAAGTGATTATGGGTGTTACTATTGATGTGAACATCTATAAGTTATATGTGGTTTGACACCCTATGTTTTTCCTGAAAGCCGTTGGCAAGTCCATAATGCCAATCTTGCACTTCATAGGGTTTTATTTGAGTGTGTGTTCCAACCAATTAATTTTATTCTGTCACAGCAGCAGCAACATTTGCGCGTTTTGCATTCCTCTTTATCAAAAAGAGCAAAATGCACCATAACAATACACTCTGTTTACCTGAACGTCTTGAGCAGTGCAGATGTCAAATAAAAGAAGCCAAAAACGAATCTTCGGTATTAGTTTTGTATCCAAACGTGAAAATTCGAGAAAAATGTCAAAAATTTGTCAAAGATTTTGGAAACTAACTCTCAACCAACTGAAAAGTTTACAACACCTGGCTTACACCACAGAGGTTTTTGTTTAAGTAAGCATACTTACATTTTACAACTTTGCAAGTAAAATACTTAGGGCAGCAAAAGGTATTAAGCGATTAGCAAGCGAAGAAAGCAAAGAAAAAATTGAAATACCTGTGATACGTCTCATTCTTTAGTAATGACAATTTGTAAGCCACAACCACAAAGCTGAAACATTTCGATGTCTTCAATAAAGAAGTATGCAAACCGCACTAATGTTGCTGTTACTGAGTCAGCATAATTAATTGGTGGGCAATTTACATGCCAATTAGGTGCCGCAAGAGCAAAACGTTACTTCATTTCGGCACTGGCAATGCGTACATGATTTCGGTGCCACAAGGGCAAAACATACCTCGGTTTGGTCCTAGCCAATAAAAACTCATAGTTTAAGTGTTAGTGCCGAAACCACAGTACGTTTTGTTTAAATGCAACCGGGGTACAACAATTTAAAAAATTATCAAAGTTACTTTGTTGTATTAGTTTCCCAAATACGTGCAGGTAGCGCTACAAGTGAAGACTCGCCGACTACCTACGCTGAAGCTCCCTTCTTCACAGGAATCACGCATCAACCTATCCTTCCACCAACCTTCGCGAATATAAAATCAGGAGGTTTGCCAAGAAAACGTCACTTTTGTTAGTCTTACACTGCAAGTCTGATTCTTCCTATTAAAAAAATCTGACCTGTACTAACCCAATTTTTAATTTAGTGAACATTGGCGCAAACCTTTCAACTTCACTACACCGACTATTTTCTAGAGTTATTATTTTAGTTTAGTAACGATTGAGCGGAAAAATTCTAAATGAATTAAACCAGCTATTTTAAGTAATGTTTATTTTCTTTTAGTAACAATTGGACAGAAAACCTTTCAGTTTCACTAAACCGACTATGTTCCAGAGTTTTAATTTTATTTTATTTCCAAGTGTCCTAAACAAAATAGGAGCGCCATTACAAATTCCGATAACTTTAGAAAACCTGTAAGTGGAGCCTACAACTGAACATTCTAGTGGCGTGCTCTTTTGGAAGTATATTTTGTTTCGATGTTGGAAATCAATACTATAAATAACACAATGACTTTATTGCACCAAATGCATTTAAATACCATAGAGATTGTATTAACAGAAAAATAAATATTGTATACAATTCTTAATCCACATTCTTGTGCTTATTTTTGTCGAATCCTGGCTTCTTAACCAGGGTAGTTCAGCTTCTCCAGAATGACCGGAACTATCAGTTTAAAGGAAAGCATCGACGTACTCCGTATTTTTTATTAACCTACATGTAGTATGGTTAGTTACGTAAATCAGTCGGGAGACTCTAGCTTTTGAACCCCCCCCCCCCTACTCGGCCCCTACTTTATTGTTAGTAAAGCTTTATTTTGGTACAATTCATTAAACTCAAATTGAAATCTCATAACCATTATTTGCTATTAACAAAGCAGAATATATTGGAGTTTTATCTATTATCAAATCAAAATATGGTACCTATGTGAGTATTTTATACATGTTAGGATCAAAGACCGAAAAAACTACCTTCTGGGCTGCTTCAAAGTATGAAATTTCGCATTGTGCTTGTTTTACAAAGACCAGAAACAGAAACAAAACACTTCTGGGCAATTAGATAATAGGCAGAACGCCGTTAAAATTGAAAGATTGTAAAAAATTTATACTGAAATAGTAATTCTGCAAACAAAAATATCTTTGTTTCTGTACGAGTCGTAAAATAACATACGAATTTCACTTTACTAGAGTAAAATTTACCTAATATAATAAAATAAACTTGTGCGTATCAATTGAACATCAGTCTCCCTCACACGTCTGTTTATATTTGTAGGAATTATTGTTATGACATTTGCTTTTACAGATCATTTCTTTTGAACGACACATACATTTTTTATTTACGCAATACATTTTTCACTTACAACGTATAAAACCCCGTTTCGATCCCGAAACAACGACGGATGGAGACCGAAGAGATAAGAATTTTGCTGGAATCGAAACAACCAATGTAAATAATTACGATAGTACAGCGTCTGCAAAACTTCATCTTTGCTAACTGAAATTAACACGAAAATTATTTTTATCGATACCAAGTTTATCCATTTACCAAGCTGATAAAGTCCAGAGTCATTAATGTTCATAACAACTGCTAGTACATTCTTCAAATTTACAAAATGCAAAGGTACATCTCCAGCAGTCCTTGTAAACAATATTCCATTAACTCAACTGACAGAGGTCAAATACCTAGGCTTGCACCTCGACAAGGGTTTAACCTGGAAGTCCCACATCTGGAAAAAGCGCAAGCAGCTTGGTATGAAATTTCGCCAACACTACTGGCTCCTTGGAAGAAAGTCAAAACTATCGCTAACCAACAAGCTCCTCGTATACAACACAGTCTTCAAACCCATCTGGACCTATGGCATCCAGCTATGGGGTGCAGCAGCCAACTCCAACATCCAAATGTTAGAAAGATTTCAGTGTAAAGTGCTACGTGCTATGTGTTATGCGCCATACTTTGTACGAAACGCAGACATCTTACGTGACTTAAAAGTTGACACAGTGAAAGACGCTATAAGGAAACACAGTGAAAAATACTTAAGCAACCTAGAACATCATTCTAACGCGTTGGCTCTGAACCTACTAGACAATAGTGCAAATATTCAAAGGTTACATAGATACAAACCGCTAGACCTACCACATAGATTTGACTAATTAAATTAAGTTATTAATTAAGTTATTTTTATACAAACCTTATTTTTAAGTAACTTATGTATTGTAACCGCAGGGTTACAATCTTCATGTCATTGTTTCATGTCATTTAAATTACTAACCTAAACTTTGCTTATTGTTGTATAACAGATTGCAAAAAGAAATATACTTTCTCAAAAAAAAAAAAACATTCTTCAAAGCCAGCCTTCCTCTGTCGTCATCAAGTACTCTTACCACAACAGTTTTTTTTTTCATTTCAACGGGCGCCAACTTCAAATTTTAAAAAGAAATCATTGGTTTGGCTTGTTTTTGAAATCTTAATTTGGCATGTTTGCGTACAATACTAATACGATTCTTACGGAGACACCGATTACATGTCACGTCTTTCCCACAAATTGTATGAACATATAATCGGCAGATTAACATTTATGTGCGCTAGATGTTTCAGTATTGCAAATAGTACACACAAACATTGTTAGGTCTTGCTTTTTATAATTGTTATTATTCTACATTGCAAATTCTTCCCTAAATGGATCTGGTCGCTCATTTTTAAATCTTCATTGTAAGATTTCGGATTTAACAACTTTTCTAAACCTTTTTCAGTTCGATATTAAAGAGCAGCCTTTTGTAAGCGAAGAATTTTTTAGTCTTATTCTTTGCGGTGTCCCAAACATAGCTTTATAGGGGCTTTTTCTTATTCTAACGTGCCCTGATCTATTTTTATTACTCTGGACAATCCGTAGTTTTTTGGACCAGTTCGTAGTTTTCTGTCCGCCATTCACAAAACATATCTCTTACATCTTGATTGACTTTTTCTACAGATCGTTGATTTTGGAAATGCCGAGGTTTACTCTGTATCAGTATAAGACTCGACCACATTTCTGTCAGGTTTTTAATTATTCGGTTAACAAATTCTCTGCCGTTATCGTTTTGTAGAATCATAGGTGCTTCAAACAAGCAGAAAATATTCAAAAGGTGATAAGCCACCTCATCGGCCGTTTATATTTTTTAATGCTTGCAGCGCTGTAAATTTCGTCAGGTGATGTTGATAATGCAAATTAAAACGGAAGTCAGCACCTGTTTTAATTTTTGGGTCTATTAAATCTGCTTGACAGCAAAAATTCATTTCAATTGCTGGAATAGGTTTGACCACCACAGCTTTTCACTTTATCTTTTCTTTCATTGGCACCCTTTACAAAGCAATACATACACATGAATTAGTTGACGCGATATGGTACAATACTTTCTTTTTAGTTTTGTATTCATAACTGGAAAACGATAAATGTTTTAGCGTTTCTTGTTTTCTAAAATTCGATATTTACGGAAAACGTTTGTTAGTCTTAAAACGCAAACTATTCTTTGACTTTACTCAGAATTTAATTCTAATTACTTTGCGATAGGTATGCCTTTACCGCCAGTAGGCTGTTTCCGCAAATCACTCTTTTTTAATAAAATTTAATAAAATTAAGAACGCACCTCTCGGTATGTTATGTTTTCGCGTTTACGTGTGCTGAATATGTCTTATAAAATAAGTCATCAACAGTAGAGAAGTAATGATTTGTATCGTTACCCATTTTCTATTGATTTTTCAGTTTCTCCTATTTTCAAAGTATCATATTTTTTTAAGCGATTGACGTCGTTGTTTTGAATCATTTATAACATTGCTTTTACTTCATAAATAATTCTGTCGTGCCGTTCCCTGGTAATAAAATTACTTCACTGCTTTCCGAAATTATTTTTTTCAATTCTTCTACGAAACGTGTCGTAGGGTTATCAGCTACACTCGTTTTGATTCACGTTACTTATTAATATAACCTAATTACCACTCAGAACATAACTGCTGCTGGCTACGCTCATCACATTCGTATTTGAACGTGATCTTTGGTGGGCAGTGTTACCAGACGTTGACTGGAAAATGCGGTAGAATCGTCAATAAAAAAAACAGAGATCTCACCCTAGAAACGGTGGAATAATAGATCTAAACAATACTATTAAAAACGAATAGACTCGGAAATGAATGTATAAGAAATAACTACCGTAAAACAGTAGATCTACTACTGCTGCTGGTTGGGTGCCTATTACAAGTTGGGACATGAGTAAAATCAATCTTTGGACGTTTTTTCAATTGCTCGACACGCTCTGGCTATTATTTGATTAGCGAGAACGCGTTCTGCGTTTTAATAAAAAGCCATTATGCACAATTTTTTTTAATTTCGCATTCTGGCATTCATAAAATGTCCCGTCCACGTTTTTGCTATTGTAAAATGTCCAAAATAGGAAATTTTGAACTTGGGCAATTTAAAAGAGCCCAGAACGTGTTCTGATCGTTTTCTGGTCATTGCCCAAATTCGGTCTTTGGTACTAACATATAATTAAAATAAGCAGTAATTTCGGAAAGTTGGTTGTCAATTCTGGTGCCTGGTGTGGATCAAATGTTCACGCTAAATAAAACATAAACAAAAGATATTTAATATATGGTTGTGTAATCAGTAAACCTCGGGGATTTAAGACAATAATAACAAGCAAAGTAAATAAAGTATATTCTAATAAACATCAACAATATATGGAATTGATAAGACCATCTTTTAACTGTATACAATTTTGTTTGCATTTTAATGTACAACTGACGATGTAGGCTGTTTACCTTAAGTATTCTCGTTCTATTAAAAATTAACGAGCAAAGTAAGTAAAAGTTTATTCTAATAAACATCAACAATACACGGAAGTGATAAGACCATCTTTCAACTTTTTACAGTTTTGTTTACGTTTCAATGTACAACTGGCGATGTAGGCTGTTTACCTTAAATATTCTCGTTTTAATAAAAATTAACGAGCAAAGTAAGTAAAAGTATAGTCTAATAAACATCAACAATACACGGAAGTGATAAGACCATCTTTTAACTTTATACAATTTTGTTTGAATTTTAATGTACAACTGACGATGTAGGCTGTTTACCTTAAGTATTCTAGTTCTATTAAAAATTAACGAGCAAAGTAAGTAAAAGTATATTCTAATAAACGTCAACAATATACCGATTGATAAGACCATCTTTTAACTGTATACAATTTTGTTTGCATTTTAATGTACACCTGACGATGTAGGCTGGTTACCTTAAGTATTCTCATTCTATTAAAAATTAACGAGCAAAGTAAGTAAAAGTTTATTCTAATAAACATCAACAATACACGGAAGTGATAAGACCATCTTTCAACTTTTTACAGTTTTGTTTACGTTTCAATGTACAACTGACGATGTAGGCTGTTTACCTTAAATATTCTCGTTTTATTAAAAATTAACGAGCAAAGTAAGTAAAAGTATAGTCTAATAAACATCAACAATACACGGAAGTGATAAGACCATCTTTTAACTTTATACAATTTTGTTTGCATTTTAATGTACAACTGACGATGTAGGCTGTTTGCCTTAAGTATTCTCGTTCTATTAAAAATTAACGAGCAAAGTAAGTAAAAGTATATTCTAATAAACGTCAACAATATACCGATTGATAAGACCATCTTTTAACTGTATACAATTTTGTTTGCATTTTAATGTACAACTGACGATGTAGGCTGTTTACCTTAAGTCTTCTTCTTCTTCTTTCAACAGCCCCTAATAGTCCACTCCTGGACATAGGCCTCCCCTTGTTTCTTCCATGCTTTTTTATCTTGTGCTAGTTGGTGCCACTTTCTTCCCGCTTTATTTTTGATGTCATCAAGCCAGCGTCTCTGAGGTCTCCCAACGCTCCGCTTATACTTATAACGCTCCGCAGTATAAGCGGAGCGTTACCTTAAGTATTCTCGTTCTATTAAAAATTAACGAGCAAAGTAAGTAAAAGTTTATTCTAATAAACATCAACAATACACGGAAGTGATAAGACCATCTTTCAACTTTTTACAGTTTTGTTTACGTTTCAATGTACAACTGACGATGTAGGCTGTTTACCTTAAATATTCTCGTTTTATTAAAAATTAACGAGCAAAGTAAGTAAAAGTATAGTCTAATAAACATCAACAATACACGGAAGTGATAAGACCATCTTTTAACTTTATACAATTTTGTTTGCATTTTAATGTACAACTGACGATGTAGGCTGTTTACCTTAAGTATTCTCGTTCTATTAAAAATTAACGAGCAAAGTAAGTAAAAGTATATTCTAATAAACGTCAACAATATACCGATTGATAAGACCATCTTTTAACTGTATACAATTTTGTTTGCATTTTAATGTACAACTGACGATGTAGGCTGGTTACCTTAAGTATTCTCATTCTATTAAAAATTAACGAGCAAAGTAAGTAAAAGTTTATTCTAATAAACATCAACAATACACGGAAGTGATAAGACCATCTTTCAACTTTTTACAGTTTTGTTTACGTTTCAATGTACAACTGACGATGTAGGCTGTTTACCTTAAATATTCTCGTTTTATTAAAAATTAACGAGCAAAGTAAGTAAAAGTATAGTCTAATAAACATCAACAATACACGGAAGTGATAAGACCATCTTTTAACTTTATACAATTTTGTTTGCATTTTAATGTACAACTGACGATGTAGGCTGTTTGCCTTAAGTATTCTCGTTCTATTAAAAAGTAACGAGCAAAGTAAGTAAAAGTATATTCTAATAAACGTCAACAATATACCGATTGATAAGACCATCTTTTAACTGTATACAATTTTGTTTGCATTTTAATGTACAACTGACGATGTAGGCTGTTTACCTTAAGTATTCTCGTTCTATTAAAAATTAACGAGCAAAGTAAGTAAAAGTATATTCTAATAAACGCCAACAATATACCGATTGATAAGACAATCTTTTAACTGTATACAATTTTGTTTGCATTTTAATGTACAACTGACGATGTAGGCTGGTTACCTTAAGTATTCTCATTCTATTAAAAATTAACGAGCAAAGTAAGTAAAAGTTTATTCTAATAAACATCAACAATACACGGAAGTGATAAGACCATCTTTCAACTTTTTACAGTTTTGTTTACGTTTCAATGTACAACTGACGATGTAGGCTGTTTACCTTAAATATTCTCGTTTTATTAAAAATTAACGAGCAAAGTAAGTAAAAGTATATTCTAATAAACGTCAACAATATACCGATTGATAAGACCATCTTTTAACTGTATACAATTTTGTTTGCATTTTAATGTACAACTGACGATGTAGGCTGTTTACCTTAAGTCTTCTTCTTCTTCTTTCAACAGCCCCTAATAGTCCACTCCTGGACATAGGCCTTCCCTTGTTTCTTCCATGCTTTTTTATCTTGTGCTAGTTGGTGCCACTTTCTTCCCGCTTTATTTTTGATGTCATCAAGCCAGCGTCTCTGAGGTCTCCCAACGCTCCGCTTATACTTATAACGCTCCGCAGTATAAGCGGAGCGTTACCTTAAGTATTCTCGTTCTATTAAAAATTAACGAGCAAAGTAAGTAAAAGTTTATTCTAATAAACATCAACAATACACGGAAGTGATAAGACCATCTTTCAACTTTTTACAGTTTTGTTTACGTTTCAATGTACAACTGACGATGTAGGCTGTTTACCTTAAATATTCTCGTTTTATTAAAAATTAACGAGCAAAGTAAGTAAAAGTATAGTCTAATAAACATCAACAATACACGGAAGTGATAAGACCATCTTTTAACTTTATACAATTTTGTTTGCATTTTAATGTACAACTGACGATGTAGGCTGTTTACCTTAAGTATTCTCGTTCTATTAAAAATTAACGAGCAAAGTAAGTAAAAGTATATTCTAATAAACGTCAACAATATACCGATTGATAAGACCATCTTTTAACTGTATACAATTTTGTTTGCATTTTAATGTACAACTGACGATGTAGGCTGGTTACCTTAAGTATTCTCATTCTATTAAAAATTAACGAGCAAAGTAAGTAAAAGTTTATTCTAATAAACATCAACAATACACGGAAGTGATAAGACCATCTTTCAACTTTTTACAGTTTTGTTTACGTTTCAATGTACAACTGACGATGTAGGCTGTTTACCTTAAATATTCTCGTTTTATTAAAAATTAACGAGCAAAGTAAGTAAAAGTATAGTCTAATAAACATCAACAATACACGGAAGTGATAAGACCATCTTTTAACTTTATACAATTTTGTTTGCATTTTAATGTACAACTGACGATGTAGGCTGTTTACCTTAAATATTCTCGTTCTATTAAAACTGGTAAAAGACTTTGGCAAAACTCTTCTCTTGTCAAGATTGTATAAAACGACAAATATTTCTCAGCTTTTTTACACTGATTTTGCTTTCTTTAACAAAAGTGTAACAAATTCTAATAGTTTCTGCGGTCTGTCTGATTTCTGTTTTTATAGTTCGCACGCATAGTGTAAACTGATTTTATTTCCCAATCCTGTCGTTGCGTGGGTTAACCAATGTCAACGAGTGGGAACTCGTGCTCGCTTTCCGGCGGTTTCTCCCCAGGGTGACGCGTAAAATTAAAACATTTCATATTATCTGCTACGGTTTAACGTAAACAAAATTACATTTCAACACAAATAAACTATTAACCCTTGAATAATTATGCATCATTACAGGCCTACAGGCCTTGAGATCGTTTTAGTCTTTTAGCTGCTTTTTGCAGCGCGTAGTTTTGCTTTGTTTTGCTTGTCGAGTATGGGGCAGCTTCCTGCCTTCCGTCCGTGGGTCAAAAAGTTGGTTGACTAGTAGAGAGTGGTTAATCTATTGGATTTGATGGTTTCATACACCTCACGTCCTTTATCCGGTAGAAAATAATTGATCTTTGAAGAATTTTTTAAACAACTTTATAATGTTTGATCAACCACTGATACATTTTTATATTTTATTTACTGTGCTTGTGTTTATATAAATTTTTTGGCTAATATTTAAAATATAGTCGTTATAATAATAGTTCTGAGTACTCAAAAAGTTTAAATCTGATTGGATTTATCAAAACTTAATAATATCGTAAGGGTGGTACAAAATACACACTTTCACTATTAACACTGCGTGCTCACATACTGAACTTCTAATAAGAAATTTAAACTTAAATATAAACACTAATAAGATTTTACGGCGTCGAAGGGCCCCGTCTTGGCACAGTACCCTAGAAGATTTATTCTCTGAAGCGCAAAATAGGTGTTTACGCTTGAGGAAACGCGTCCGGAAAATCCGCGGGCTCCGGTAATTGGCCTTTGGAAAGGGAAAAGTTGGGTTGGAGATGAATTCATTATTCTCTAGAATATCAGATAATATCAGATTGAAAAGTTTGTGGCAGATGACAATTAAAATAACTTTAATTTCACTTATTATTGTAATAAAGACCACTATTTAACTTTAAGTTTGTTCTGAAAATTTTAACAAAAGACAAGAAACATTTTCTCTGCAATTAACAAGTGGATTTGTAGTATATCATGTTTGCTATAAGACGTTTTATTTTTCGTGTTTTTATACAAGAGAGCTGAAATAGGCGCCCTGGGGTTACTTTGTATAGAATGAGCCTTCCTTAGGTGTAAATAAACAAGAATTCTCGCACATTTTCAGACCATTTTACTTATTCTGGTCTCGTTTACTAGAATCAGGCAGAGTTTATTCGGGCGGACAGCACAGAATTGACCGAACCAAGTGAGATTACAGGCTGTAGTCCGGAATACTTATTCCGGACACAGTCCCGTATTGTAAGGTTGCGTCTATCACAGAAACAACTTCAAACAAAATATAATTTTGTGAACCTGACAGTAAAATTCGCACCAAAAACGAATAAAATTTTATTTTTATAATTTGCATAAAATACGAAATATTAATATTCACGAGTGAAGCATTTCCGTTTACTACATTAAAAAATCATAATCAACTTTGAACAAAAACGTAGAAATGGGAGACTTTTCCACATTTTCTACAATTTAAATATTCTTGCGCCAATAAATGACTGAACAACATTGGTTTAACAAAAACAAACAGGCATGTTGTGCAAAGGAATCTTAGTGGTCCAGAGGCATCGAAGGAGGAATTTTCGTATACATTCAGGGAATTGGAGAATGAACTTAACAAGGACGGCTGTTAGGCAACTGCACCCAATAATATGGGGAAACAAATTATCAGTAAAAACAAAAAAGCAAATATACAGCACAATGATCCAAAGCATAGCGACGTACAATGCAGAGGTATGGGAAGTGACAAAAAGACAAGCTAAAACTATTAGCGCTACTGAAATGGAATATTGGAGACGCAGCTGTAGTTTGACGAAGATGGACCGAATTCCAAATGCCGAGATCAGAAGAAGGATGGAAGTGGAGGAAACCTTGGTAGAGGCAATAGAACGAAAAAAACTGAAATGGTATGGTCACTTAAAGAGAATGCCGGATGAAAGATGGCCAAAGAAGATGCTAGAATGGATCCCAAACAGAAGAAGAAAGCGTGGGCGACCAAAAACAACATGGATGCAAGGCGTGACAGAAGCTATGGAAAATAGAGGATTAAATGAAGATGATTGGAGGGACCGAGAGGTATGGAAAAGGGCATGCGAGAAACGTCAACAATGATGTATTGAATAATTTTATGTAAAGCATGGATGTATTGAAAATTTTATGTAGAATTATTTACTCGCAAATATATATATATATATTCAGGGAATTGTAATTGAAATTAAAGAATTTTAAACGATTTTAAATAATTTCTGGGAATCTAAGGAATTGTAGAGAATTTTGGGGAATTTTTGAAAATCTTTTGGGAATTTAAGGTGTTTTGTAGGACCTTAAATGACCTTCTAAGTAAATCCAAGCAGCGATTTCTGACAAGATGCATAATATGTAACAGTACGTAACAAATCGCAGCTGCGAAAGCTGCCAAGCCCATCCATACATTCTTCACATAACCATGAAATTTTGATGACAACGGGGGTTTGCTTTGTTGCTGTCAGGTGAGGCATATTTTATTAAGCTCGCACTACCATGACAGAACGATAACAAACTTAAATTTGGTCATTCATTTTTGCTTATATGTTTTGTGAATGTTTAAAATAATAAAAGCAAAACAGTTTCGTTTAGAGTTATTTGTACCAGTAATTGTTCATGTTAATAAAAACGCCTAGATTTTGTTAACGATGTTAGGAATTTCTTAGGTATTGAAGGAATTATTTGATAGTTTTTTTTGGAATTAGCTTGGAATTAGAGAACTATTAGTAATTTTGAGAATTTTTCAGGAATTAGAGGAACTCTTGAAATTTAGGAATTCTCCAACAATTTTGGGGAATTGGAATGTTAGTGTATATTTTGGATATGCCTCTTGAGAGGCATTCAACCCCGCCTAGAAAGCGAAGAGTTCTCAGTTCGATGGTTGAGAAGTTATAAAAATATGCAATAACAAAATTTATTTATTAACGAGAGCTAATTGATACGCGTAGCTGAGTCTAAATCGAACTGAAGCTAAATAAACCGCCCTAAGGATCTTGCGTTTCGGACTTCGTATACAAAAGGCGCTACAAATACTTCATTTTAAAGGTATAGAAAATATGCAAAGATTGAAAAATATACGCTTTAACTAAATCGTATTGACAGGCATAGTTAAAATCATATAACTTCCGGGAAACGCGTTGTTGATATTAAAAAGTATCGAATATTTTCTTAATTTTTTAATAGCTTAAAGTTTCTTCTTATCCCAATGTACTACTTCAAATAGTCTATTGAACAGTTTAACGTTTATAACCATTGGCGTTTGCGTTTTTTTAATAACAAATTAATCAATTTTAAATTTTCTAAAAAATCTTCGAGGTTAATTAAAATTTGGGAAATCAATAAAAAAACAAATTCGTAGTTCATTACAAGTTCCATTGGCTCACAAAGTTTTAAAAAATATTGAGTACAAATTTAAAAAATAATTTATTAAAAATTTCCATAATTTTGAAAACCTAATTTTTTTTTATTATTTTTATATTTCCAAAAATATTTTCGTATTACATGATTACACTTATTAAGGGCTAATAAATATAATATATAAATATAATAAAATATAATAAATATAATAATTAGAGCCAAAAATTTCAAAAATTCGTAGCGGCCTTCGTTTTGAAGTCACAGCATCTGAAAAAAAACAATTTGATTTGACTTTACATGCGCTACAATTCCTTGTTTCAAAACAGTACCAAAAAAACATGTCTAATTTCCGATTCCGGTTCCGGTCCCGGTTAAAAACTATACAAAAAGCCACCTGCGACTAAAAGTCTTCCACATACCAAATTTGATATAAATTAGGGAAGCCGTTCCGACGATATAAAGAAATGACCACGCACCCACAAATATTTTTTTAAACCCAGTTTTTGGGTTTTTAGATCCCAAAAAGTGTATTCTCGTAAAGACTTAAATTCAAAAATTTGGATTATAACTTTTCATACTTCACTAGAAGTATATGGGAAAGTAAGACGTCCCTATAAATGTTAAACGATTTGAGAAATTAATAATTCTTCATATTTTGCAATTGCCATGTCAGAATCAGAGACCGTATAAAAGAACCACAAAAAATGTAACAAAAAGGCACACAAAATTAGACAAATAAGCAAACTAAAATTTTGCCAAATAAGCAGACAATTTGGCTAAAATAGCACGAAATTCGGGAAATATTTGTTAAAATAATTTTGTAGAACCGGTTTGAAGTACCGTACTGAAGAATTTTTATAAAAATTTTTTTTAATATGAAATTTTAAAAATGAGTAAAGCACTTTGCCTGGATATTCTTATACTTAAATATTGGTATTTATCATATATTCAAACGTATCTTATTATTGTTGCGTTACGGCCCAACATTGACTTCAAAGAGAAAATAATGAAGCAGTCGACAAATAGCTGTATGTGTGGTTTTGCGCCGAAAGACTTGGGTCAACGCATGGGAGTCAGATAGAGAGACAGCGAGTGATATTGTAAAGATTAAAAAAAATCAATTTTTGATTTTTTGGAAACACGTTGCTTGGAATTAAAGAAACCCAAAACCGGAAAAACAAATTCGGCCACCAAAAATTGGGCGAAAAGGGGGTAGTTAATTCCCGCAAACATTGCCGTGTATAAAATTAAGTTGAGCACTTTGTTCTATTATTACTCATAAGCAATTTAAGTTAAATATAAATATTTTATGGGCCTACGTTTATTGAACAGCGAGGTAGAAATTTTCGACATTCAAAACTTAATAGAAGGCGTTACAAAAAAAGTTAGCGGACTGGGACACAAACCAAATTGGAGCTGATCCATAGCTCTATAAATTTAAATAGAATTTCCAGGTTTTGAGCAGTATGTTTTGGAAAGTCAAAACTTTGATACTTTTTTCACTTCACAGTTTTAGTAGTTTCAAAACTTCTAGACTTCTAGTATCTTGTAACAGTGTGTACCCTTAGGCAATTTTTAATATCAAATTTCATCTCAATACGATAACTCCTTTTTGAGTAAACAGACGTTAAAGCTAAAATTTTCTGAAATTCATACAAGGCGTTAGAGACAAATTGGCAAGCTAGGTCAAAAACCAAATTACTTATTCTTAGCTTTATGAGCTTATCAAATTTAAAAACAATCGTATTGCCAGTTTTTGAGCAATGTTTTTTTGAACACCTCCGTGGTTTTGTGCATTTTTTGACTTTATAGCCTTTAAGTTATTGAAACTTTTTGTGCATTGTGTATCGATAGGGCTTTTACGATAAAAATTGTAAACGCGATCTGCCAACCTGGTTTTGAGTAATAAAACGCTAAGTTCAAAATATTAAAATCATCGTAGTGGCCGTCATTTTGAAGCTAGAAAGCTCGAAAATAAAGCGTTATTTTTGCCCTAAAGTTTTCTATAGAATTCCATTTTTAAATTTATAAAAGTCAATTTCGGAAAACATTGTACCAAAAAAACTGTCTAACTTCAGCTTCCAGTTTCGGTTTTTTAAAAGCTAATTTTGTCGGTGAATTTTAGATATACTCTCAGATTCCAAATCTCATCGAAATTCGACCATTCGTTCGATAGTCATGATGCACGACACACCCACGTACATACATACCCACCCAACCACAGACATTATATAAACCATTTTTTTGGGTTTTTGGACGTCCGAAAATTGTATTTGTAAAATCTTCGGCATTTTGCAGTAGGCAGGTTGCAGTTTGCGCTTGCAGTTTTCAGTTTGCAGTTGGCAGTTTGAAATTTGGAGATTACAGGTTGCAGTTGGCAAGTTGCAGGTTGCAGGTTGCATTTTACATGTTGCAGTTTGCGACTTGTAGATTGCGGTAGGCAGGTTGCAGTTTGTGCTTCAGTTTTCAGTTGGTAGTTGGCAGTTTGCAATTTGGAGATTGCAGGTTGCAGTCGGCAGGTTACGGGTTGCAGTTTGCGGTAGGAAGTTTGCAGTTTGCGCTTGCAGTTTATAGGTTGCAGTTGGCAGTTGGCAGTTTGCAATTGGGAGATTGCATGTTGCAGTTTGCGGTAGGCAGTTTGCAGTTTGTGCTTCAGTTTTCAGTTTGCAGTTGGCAGTTGGCAGTTTGCAATTTGGAGATTGCAGGTTGCAGTCGGCAGATTCCAGTTCGCAGGTTGCAGGTGGTAGTTTGCAGTTTGCGACTTGCAGTTTGCGGTAGGCAGTTTGCGGTAGGAAATTTGCAGTTTGTAGGTTGCAGTTGGCAGTTTGCAATAGGCAATTTGCAGCTTGCAGTTTGCGACTTGCAGTTTGCGGGAGTGCAGTTTGCGCTTGCAGTTTTCAGTTTACAGTTGGCAGTTTGCAATTTGGGGATTGCCGTTTGCGATAGACAATTTGCAGTTGCACTTGCAGTTTGCAGTTGGCAGTTCGCAATTTGTAGATTGCAGGTTGAAGTTGGTAGTTGGCAGGTTGCAGGTTGCTGTTTGCGACTTGTAGGTTGCAGTTTTCAGTTGGCAATTTGCAGTTTGCAGTTGGCAGTTTGCGGTTTGCAGTTCGCAGTTTGCGGCTTGCAGTTTGCGGTGCACAGTTGGCGACAATTATACTCCGCTGTTGCAACCAAGTTATATTCGAAGTTAGCAATGGCTTGAGATGCAGTTGCAGAAAAGCAGTTAATTCCCGTGAACTAGGGATTAAGTCACACATGCACATCCTGAGGACAGGACAAGTTTCAGGATGGCCGAGTGTAGGCTGCCGCGCTAAACGTGACTAATGAGCTCGTTAACCAAATATTGTTTTATATTTATTGTAATTCCAGGCGCCGCGCCCCGGCTGGCCGGCGGAGGTTATGAATAAAATATAGATTGTGGATTCATTCTATTGAGAGCAGTTGGCTGGAAAGCTTGTAATAACCGACGTCTTTAGTGCATGGTGTTCTAGGAATTTAAGTGTTTTATTTTTTTTACCCTCTCGTCTTATATTAATTATGATCGCTACAATACTGAAAGTATAAGAAAGTAAAAACACTAAACCTAACAATAAAATGAAAACACATTTAAGAACGAAAACTTTAAAACTATAGATAATTGGATCGGGGTAAAACACATCTTTTTAAGAAAAACTAAACGCAAGAAATTTTTCCTGCTGGAAGCAGTACGGAGCTTATATCTGTGTAACAGGGGAACCCCAGAGAACACATACGTTTCGTCGATAAAGTACAAGAAGATAGATTTTAAAAACAAGTTTTTTTTTACAAAAACATCGAAAGTTTGAAAATAAGTTCTAAATATAATAAAAAAATTAAAAATATGTAGTACAAAAACGCATAAAAAAATTAGGTGTAAAATTATTACTTTTAGCATCATTCACGCACATTTTTAGATATTTTGTTGATGTTTTAACATTTAGCGACATCATGAAAGCTGGAATTCCGGTCTCTACCAATTATGCTGTTTAGATTCATATATCAATGTTGCAAACCTAAATTATAAAATTCTATTGCTTAAATCATAAAAATTTCAAATTAAGAATAACCGTAAAAAGTCATCATTTTTTCAACATCTTCGTTATGGCCAAGATTTTCGTATACAATTATTTTGCAAGATCTTTGAATCCCCTAGGCTAAATATATCCAATTTATGTCAGTCGTGCTGTCAAGTATGTATTTCAGTTTATCGCGCACGCACAAATTTTATAGTGTAAAGTTGACATATCTCATTCCACACCACCGAAGTTTAGCGATCCCCCATGGCATGGCCCGCTTATCCCACACCCATCTCAAAGGCAATTCCATGCACATGCTATTTGCACCCCCGTCTGGCTTATTTCGTCTCTTTTGAAACTCCCTGATAAATGAATTTTTATAAATTTTCAGATTTTGAATGAACTTCATAAGGTTTTTGGGTTTAAAGGTGTTAAATTTTGATAATGTGGATCCTATGATGCCAGAGAGTCTCAAAATTACAAACAAATAATCATTTCTCTGGGAGGTATCTTTTTAGAGTTGCGAACACTGTGTGTTAAGTCAACTTAAAAAATACAATCGATAATTTAGTTCTGACTCTAACCACCTATGGCGCTGATTGCAGAATATGTTTTGGTTGCTAAGATACGGTAAGTGAATTACTTGTTGACAGTTGAGTGTTTTGGTATTCTCTGACAGTTCTTTTGAAATTTGAAAATAATTTAGACACAATTTAGATTACAGATATTTGACGTTTAAGTTAGATTATTTTATAACCATGGTGTTTAAATGTTGCGTTTTAAATTGTAAATTTACAAATAATGAGAAAATGCATAATTTTCCAAGTATTCCTGATGTAAGTTATTTCACTACATTATTAGTTTTATGTAGTTTTCACAAACTTTTGTTAAACTAATTATTGGAAATTAATAGATTTACAAGAAGTGGATTGAGGCTGTAGGACGAAACATTGTTTTTGAAAAAAAACGGAATTTTAAAGTCTGCGATGTACATTTTAGCGAAGATATGGAATTTCAGGAACATCATAAGACCAACCTAAAGTTTAATAGTTTTCCTATATTACATTTACCAGAACATCTTCAGTTACCTGGGACATCTTCAGATAATTTGGTTGTTTCCCAAATTTTACCCGAGATGGAAATACAATGTAGTTCACCACCAAACATTTCTAAAAATGAATAACTCCCAAATTTTATGAGCAGGAAATTTTCAGTAAAAACCTTGAGCAAACTTTCCTAAAAATTTCCCAATTCAGAATATTTTTTCTAGAAAATGTCACCCCACATCATTAAATGTAATATTATGTAATCGTAGCTGAACTAATATGGACATGTGTTTGCCAAAAGATTCAGTAATAACACCAGTAACTGTATTGTACGAATTTAACTTATTTCGTAGGTCCTCATTTATAAATTTTTTTATACGGTATTAAAACGCTTTATTTCCTATATATTTGTAGTTTTACTAAGACATTTAAATGGTATAAATTTACCTACAATTTGAATTTTCCACTGTACAATGTTTAGCGCCATTTGCGATCATAGTCAGTACTATTTCATGTATTGTATGTTTCCTATCTATATAAACGTATTATATCTTTTATCTATGTTTGCGAAATTCAAAACTAGTGACCAAATTCAGAGTTTTGCGAAAACAACAAATTTAAAACTCCGCCTATGCACGTTATTGAAAAGCAAACGGTGTAGGATATTATCCATGTATGAAACTGTTATGGGAATCGAGCTAGTGAAACGTGCAAAATAATCATGCCTATAATATCTAACCACTATGATTGATTCGCGTAGAAATTAACTCTATTATTCACCGGTTATTTAGTCAATTAGTGTAACGATGTGGTTCGTTGGACAGTCCTGAATAATTACGTGCATATATAAAATAACAAACCAACCAACCATATAACATGAATTAATTAATTGGTTCGAACATCATTATAGGTCGCCCGTTAAAAAGTCCAAAGATAAGAGCAAATTTGCATTTATCAGAAACAAAATTAAACCTTATCAGGGTTCATAAGTAGTCTGTATTTATGAGAGTCCGTTAAAATAAAATCAATTAAAATTAAATGTAATCACGGACCATTAATTAATAGCATTTTATTTCAGCCACTGAGTCTGAACATGTGCGAGCGAATTTTTATTGAAAAATCACGATCCAACAATTTTGTTTTGCACGTTATATTACTTTGTAATTTTATTGCAACATTTTATGCCTCAAAATAAAGACTGTTTTGTTAAGCAAGCCTCGTATTTTCATATCTCTCTACATAAATTATTTTTATCGTTTTTGTTTCGGAACACCAGAACAGCGAAGTGTAGCACCAGATATCTTAATTTAACGCAACGATTTGACAAGTAAATTATATTTTACGATCTCGTGTAACGATTTAGCAGTGAACTGAATGCACATTGCCTTGTTTAATTAACTTTATGGGTCATACACGTATGGTGATTAAAATGCACCTCCATAGCTTCATTAACTTACAATATAACCGTACAACGACTATAATTTTCAATTATTGTTTATTGTAAAGCTGAACTCACACTACACAGTCTGAATTCAATAACGATCTAATTTCAGATTTCGTTTCACGCACCTATTCCACTACCAACGTTTACACTGATTTGTAAAATTCCTATCTAAACTGACAAAAAATCAAAAAATATTTTAAAACCAGAGGTGCTTTGTCAATGGAAGATTGTTCCTATTGCCATCTAACCAAAAACGCGAACCGAAATAAAATAACGTTTCTGTTTTCGGTTACGGTTCAATTTTTTTTAAATTTCCGTGCACCTTTTCGGTTACGGTTGACTGCGACGGCAACTAAAAATTTCGGTTTCGGTTACGGTTACCGGCATTTCTTCCCGTATAACCAAATCTATAAAGATGTCCTAGGCGATAGAGATATTTAAAGATGCGGTAAAGATTACGTGATACAGGTGTAATATGTATCGGAGCTGTACTTTAGCCTATACCTTAACTGTATAGATTAAATATTTACCGCATCTATATGATATCTATACTTGTTTCCAGTACAGTTTTATCTTTATCACATCTGTATCACATCTTATTCTATGCTATACCGCACCGGTACTTCAAGCAGGGATTTATCTTTATCGGATCTGTAGATAATATATACTGATTGTCTTTACAGTTGTACCTTTAACAAATCTCTACAATATCTTCATGCAGGCTATATCGCACCTGTAGCGCAATTATCGATTTTGTCTTTATCGAATCTGTGCTAAATATATACTGCCTGTCTTTACAGTTTTATCTTAAGCCTAAAACCGCTGTGTATAGCGTCAATCTAAACACTATCTTTATTTGTTGGCCTTGTGTATAAAAACGTTAAAAATGGCGCAACAAGATCAAGAATTTAAAGTTTACGAATTTGATGGAACCTTGGATATTTGTGTGCTTCCTACAATTATAATAATAATTTATGACATAATCATTAACCAAGGCTGCTGTCTCCAATGTGAAGTTATTTTCGATAGGGGGATCATTTACCACAATATCTATAAACCACAAGTAAATAAAATGATAACCTTCATCATAAACTGTTATTACACCTATAACCAATACTATACCTTTTGATGTGCCTACAGCAGAGAGCATTTTCTCAGTTCTGCTGTACTTATAACGTCCAACCGCGGATTTACGGGGGTGGTGATGGTAGTAGGGGTAATACCCCCCCCCCCCCCCCCCCCCCAGAAGGCCAAAAAAATCACCTAAAGCACTAGAAGTAAAGTGTTTTTGAACATGTAATTGGAAAAACTTTGTAAATAAATATATTTCATCGGCTAAAAGTTCCAGCGAAACACAATAAGAATGACTCAATTGCAAAGAAACTTTCTTAACGGTAAAACCTAAAACCAAGCCGGACGTTAAACAATGCATGGCTTAAGATTAGCTCTATAAACCTTTATGGGGGTTTATAAACAGACCTGTTTGGAAAGTCCACTCACCAAAAAGATAAAGATATTTAAAGCTTATCCCAGCGCCAGCAGTACAAAGTACGAACCGACATCAATACAATGATCATATTACGTAATATTTTTTTCTTGAAATTACAATTCTGACCTCAGAAATGGCGGGAAATTCAGAAATAATGTACTTTAAAATAGTTGGTGGTAAAATAATACAAAGACATCAATTATTTCGAAGTAAGATTCTCGAAATATCTGAACCTACTAAAACTGTTTTATATTTTATCCCCTATAATTCTTCACTGTATATTTTTCTTAATACTTTAATCTGTTGTCTTTTTTTTTTGTTTCGGCATCAGTTTATTAAAAACTTAGCAAAGCTACAAACGATACACTTTACCAACTATTTATAAAATGATTTTACTCTACATTAAAATTAATGTAAAAAACAAAATTAGAAAATGAGAAACATGAAACACATTTAACTTTAAAAATTTCAAGAGCCCACAAAAATGTCTAACTTTATTATTAAGCGTCCAATGCGTTTTCTACGTAGTCCCTGTTAATCACGTTTTATCCAAGCATACTATACGCCCTTAACGAGATATTATGCAACGTCACTATAAATTTTACTGCAAAAAAAACGGTTTAACCCTAACTGTAATTCTTGGTAGTACATTTGTATCATATTGTCCATCATAACCTTCTGTAATACTCTTAAAACATTTAGCGGTCGAATCTTATAGAGGCGAGATTAGCTCAGGGTGCAAGGAGACCGACTCACAAACCAAAGATGGCCAGTTCGATTCCCCGCTAAGGTAAAGTATGCAGCGCATTTTTAAAATTAAAAATCTATCAATAAATACATTAGTGTAAATGAAATTAGCTAAAAAAATACAGAGGGGTTGTATAAAATATTATAAAAGAAAATATATCCGCGTAAAAAAATATTTTTTTTTATCTAAAATTAATTGCTTGAATTATCTATACCGCACCTTAATTTGGACGATACAGCATCGCAATAGTATCTTTAAAAACCTATATCGTATCTTTACAGTACCTGCATGTGCTCTATACGCAATCTTAACTGCATCTGTACTTTAACTATATGTTGTCTGTACAGGAGCTTTACATCTTATATACAGAGTTAGTAAAGACAACTATACCCAATCGATATGTAATCTCTATCGTCGCGCTATCCATAGGGTACAGAAAGCCTGTATCGACTAAAGATTTAAATACAGGTTCGATATAGGTTCTGTATTGTGTGGTTATACGGGTTGATGGAAACAAAGAAATTTCTCGACAAGGTTAAGCGGAAAAGATTATGCAATGCAATCAAAAAAAATGTTAACGTTATCACGAAAAATTGGCGGTACTAAAAGAATTTTCATTTTTCGCAAATTGTGGTAAAACCTGTTGCTGGGGGTTAAATCAAAAATAAAGCAGCTACGGTCTTTGGCTCTTTCCACAGAACACTGTACGTCGTAGTGTTTTGGTGAAATCCGTCTTTTCACTAAAAGCCTAAACGAATCTTTCGAATTAAAAAAAAACTCTCTTTAGACAATAACCTGGAAACATATAGCAGCGTTGTTTTAAAAAATCATTAAATAGTTGATTAAGCTACAAGGAATGTAAAGACGTATTATCATTCGAGGAAGGGTAATATCAACCGAGGCGGAGCCGAGAATGTTATATCCTTACATTATGCGTTATTCATTATATTTTTTCCACTACCCACAGCAATCAGCTCAAAATCATAAGAAAATATCTGTTAAATACGATGCGATTTGACATCTGTTATCAGAACTATGCTCAGAATAATGTTTTAATTATTTCTATTTTGTAAATAGTTAGCTGTGCCTGTTGCTATAAATCTGTATTACTTTTATTTTCTTGAGAATGTAAGTGACACTATTAAGTTCCCCAGTCAAGTGTAACCAATAAACAAATGCTATTACTTATGAGACACTTACATATTTTGTAGACGTGAATGTATGGCGTACTTACATTGTAGGCAGTGGAAAAAGTAAATTACTCTATGTGACTGAGACCATGCCTGGGTTTTTCATAAACTGCCCAATCCGACTATCTCCGTCGCATATATCACCCTGAGTAGCCAGCCGGTGCCGACTGGCAACATTTTGCCGGTATACAGTATACCGTCATCTGATATCATGCAGCGTAGTTTATCGGCAATTTAAATTTGGCCAGCGGATGACAGATGTATTCTATATTCTACTATCGACTATCAGCAGACGCCGTGCCTCAGTGCTAGAATGCTTGTACAACGTTGTGCGGCATAGGTTGATCGACAGTTCGAATCCCGTGCGGGTTACATTTTTAAAATTGTAAAATTACTACTTTTTGAAAATGAGGTACATAGGTTTGCATTCGCGTTTGAAGAACATTAATAACTTTAATCATTCTTTTGGCTGCAACCCTAAGAGTAAACAAAAAGGGCTGAACATGCGGAATACGAAGATTAAATAGTAAATACGATATTTGCTACAATAAACAAATGTCGGTTGTTCTACATTTGTGGGAACGAAAAACTACCGGTATATTCTTAAAATAATGACTGTTGCGGTTTTCGGTTACGATTCAAGAAATTTCTGATTTTGGTTTTCGTTTCGGTTTGATTACGTTTCGGTGCAATATTTGTTGTAATATTGAAAATTAGTAGGAACGACACTGAGGGGTGATAGGAAGATCGGGCTTGCGCAGATCTAAAGTTATTTTTCGAGCGCATCTCTTCCCCCCTATGCTCTGAAGCAGTCGAGTGGTTTTATGTTGTGTTGTCTAGTTGCAACTAATATGTATCCCTTAAAATCTCAAAATCGATTTCATAATTTGGTGATTTGCCGCTTTTTTGACGATAACTCAGACAATCTGTTCAGGTGAACGGCTAAAAGGAAACCTTGCAGTGGTGTTTTTCCAACGGAAAGTTGTTTTTGTTGTCATTTAACATGGTCATGCCGATTTTAAATCCGAAATTCGTAATTTTTCAAAAAAGTTCTTTTGAAGATTACTCAATTACTCTGTTCAGGTGAACAACCAAAAGAAAACCTCGCGGTGGTGTTTTTTCAATGAAAAGCTGTTTTAAATGTCATTTAACATGCTCATACCGACGTTGAAGCCGAAATTCGTAATTTTTCAACAAAGCTAACAATCGATGGGGGCCTTTGCTATTTGACATGCGTATAATCGAAGCCTACGATAGATTAGGCTACCGCATTCTATAAATATTGCTTGCAAAGTCATAAAAGGCTTCGCCGTTCTACTGCAGTTACGCAGGCTGAACATATTAATCAGTGTATTGCATAATACTCTTAAAATTTATAACAACATTATGCATCCAGTTAGAGGGGTAATTTATTTAAATTTAAGACAAAAACGTAAAGTTAAATAACAATTGGAATTTAAAAAAGTTACAATGAAAAAACCCCAGTGTAATTTGCAGGAAAAAATTTTAAAAAACGGGTGCCGCGACGCGACGTTTGGTTCGAAATGCCGCGGAAACCGTAAGATATATGAAAATATTTTTAATATGAATGTTTCGGTGAATAGCACGGTGAATTGTTTAAAATTTTTTATTTAATGCAAAACTGTCGATATTGAATTTCATAGGTAGCGGCTTTAGACGCCTTCCACGTCCAAACAATCGAAAATAAACATATTGCTTCATGGACTTTTATATACGAAATTTAATTCCCTACAACTTTCGTATTTTAAATTGTTTCATATTTGTCACGGTTTCCGCAAATCGAGTAAAAATTTGCAGCGCGCGTTTGCAAAAATTTTTTTCTATTTTGGTTCTCTACTGACTACTTTATGAAACTCATTTGGATTTCATAAAGCAACTCCTTAAAGAATTCGAAATTTTATTTTATTTTATTTAGGCTGGTGACAACCATGTGACAACAAAACCTTCACGCGTTATAAACATAACTTTCAAATTGTAAGTTCTAAAAATTAAGATTATTTAGCGTATTTTCCGCTACTTTGCGTAGCTCGGGTGGGGTGCAAGATAATTCTTCTTCCATTTTATCTTCAAATCTTAGGTATTTTAAAAATTAAATGACTTTCAAACACAGTTTGTCTAAATTTTAATTTGACAGTAGTTTGAATTGTTTGAAATTGTTTTAAATGTTACTAACAGCCACATTAAAAAACAAAAAACAAAAAATTTTCTTAACCGATTATATTTTTAAATTAAAATATAAAATAAGGTAATTTTTAACTTTTTTTGACCAAAATAGAAAAAATGGTATAAAATGCATGTTTCATAAAACATTTAAGCACACTTGTCCATTAGAAAACTCGCCGCAAGCGGCTCGTTGTCTAACTTGGACGCGTGCTCTAAAATCATGTCTTATGAAACTTGCTTTTTAATATACTATTACTGCCAGTTGCAGTGATTTTCCTTAATTGTAACTTTTTTAAATTTTACTATATACTTTTGTCCTAAACTTAAATAGATTACTCCTCTAACTGGATGCATATTATTGTTATAAAATTTAAAAGTATTACGCAATACACTGCTTAATATGTCCAGACTGTGCGTAACTGCAATAGAACGGCGACCGAAGCTTTTTATGACTCCGCACGCCACCATTTTAATTGAATACTGTGGCTTGATCTATTATAGGCCTCGGTAGAATACAAATGTAATGTTCTTTTTGAGCGCGTCTATTTTGACATAGAACACCTCTCCCTTTTCTCCTTTTTTAGCGGATCAACCATATTTTCTGCGGTGTCGTCCTATCGCGATTAGCAATTTTTGAGCCAAATTTGGTTTTTCTGCGTTAAGGCGTCTGGACTGTGAAGTGCATACAGACAAATAGACAGACCGACAGACAGACAGACACCTCTGCAGCGTCCGCTTTATCGGTATCCCAAAGCCCTAAAACGTGTTTATAAGTCAAAATGTTTACGTTAAAAATGTTTGGCGTTAAAGTACCTTTCTTCGCTGAATAAACAAACCCATTTGCTACAAATCCAACCTGACGATCACAATAGCTTCCTCTATAGGTATACTTCGTATAGCAATGAAGGTAAAAATCGCATTATTATCGATAAGATTCCTGAAAAACATTAGATTCGTAAAGGATATGATAAAACCTACATTTCTAATATTGAAAAACGTGAGAAAACAACTAAATATTATGCTCTGACAGCGAAAAAAAAAATTATGTTTCTCGGATTTAGGAATTATCTCCAAAAACATTATAGTGTCGTGATAAATTCGCTGGCTCGCTTTTAATCTTAATTTGTACTAAAAAAGAATACTTTTCATTTTTGCAGCATCAACCAGGACTAATCTCTGGCAATTCCGGTGGAAATTAAAGAATATTTTTCCTGTAAAACATAAATCAACCAGAAGGCACGAAAAACCCATTTAGACTGTTGCTTGAGGGCATTAGGAAAAAATATAACAGTCCTACTAATCTTGCTTGTACGTGTCGGAGGGTAGAACAACTTCGTGAAAAACGGGAACGTAAATTTTCCGTTGCACAGGAGGACGATATACGTGAGCCATTTCTGTCTATATTTCGGATATTAATTCTCAGAAAATAGAAAAATATTACCTATTTTTAGATAATGTACAAGATTTGTAAAAATGTAAAAATGAATTTTCCAATAACAATATTATCGCGAAACAATTAAATTTTAAAAATCTCACAGTTGCACGATTATAAAATTTCCCCGTCATAAAATATACATATTTTTCAAATATTTTTACGTAAATTTTAATTTAAATTTCAGTATTTGGTGAAATACATTAACTTAAATTACTGAATATTTGAATAGAATAGAAACAAGCCTTTATTTTATTTCTACTTCCCTATACATTTAGTATGAGGAAATATTGATTTCATTAAGATTTTCGAGTTCGAGATTTTGACGGAAATACACATTTTGAACCTGCAGGAACTTAAAAATATTAGTTTTAAAATGTTCTTTCTGTGGGTGGGCGAGTGGGTTTGTATGTATTGCTATGATATGAGGGTATGTACGTACTAGAAAAACAATTCTCCAAATGCCTGCAATTTTGCAATTTACGCAATAACTAATTATGTTTTATATGAGACTCTTTTATAAAATTTCTCAGGGTCGTTATTAAGCTTGGGAAGAAATGGTATTAATAAACAAGACTCAAACAAAAAAATACACAAATCAATATCAATGTTACAACAGTTTTTTTTATTTAGAAGTCAATTTGAGGTTTCATTTGTGAAAAATCAAGAAATTTCTTTTATTTCTAATAATCTTAAAAGTGAACACTTATCTTCGTTTCTTCTTTATAAAGATATCCTTAACTCGGCAATCGTTGAATGATAAACTCTCCCTTCTCTGGTTTGCAGTTTCCACAAAACCACAGCATTCGCCTTTTTGTAAGAATCTTCCTCCTTTGTAGTACCAATATGTACTGGACTGCTTTTATGTTTACTAATACTTGGCTTTTTTTTTACCATGATAACTGTAAACTCGTTCTGAACCGCTTTTATATTATTATTCTTTTGGATATTTCCAAAATTAGTTGAGAAACACTTGTATCCGTTTTATTATAGCTTCTATTCAATTCAAAATCACTATTTATTTGTTATAACTCGTTTTCTTTCTCTTTTTCTATCAGAGAATAAAAAATCCTGTGTCTTTTTTTCAGGACGAGCTAATAACGAACTAATAAGTTTTCACTTGCTTTTGTCTTCTCTCTTGATCCCATTTTATTTAAAACAAATAAATCTCATGAACCAATGAGTGTTCTTTTTATACATTTGTCAAATTGACATTCACATCCATAACCCCCACAAATGACATTTAACGATGCACAAACAAGTAAGTCTAAAACTTCTTATATATTAATCCTCTTAAACAAATCTGAACTAATTATAATTACACCCCACCCGATCCCACCTATCACATAAATTCCTACCCACCTACTGGCATGGGGTGGGCCTGGCGTAATCCAGGATCGACCCTCGAGTCAGCTCCATGTCAGATGATGATGATGATGATGAAAATTAACATAAACAATAATCGTATCAATTTGATTGTGTTCTTCTTTCTTTCAGAGTAAACAAAACTTCACAAATATGAAAAACATAAATGATATAAAACTAACCACATTATTTGAATTTTAAAACAAGAAATTACAGCAATAATACGCAACCCTGAGTTTATAAGTTTGACTACCAAAACCTTTAAGTCTTCACAAACCTCCAATCGTAAATAAAATCCCAAAAACTGCCTTCCGGGAATAACAATACTCCAGTCAAATCATACATCTCCGAATATCATAGCAGTATGTATACCTATATGTATATATGTGTGTGGTGCATCATAACTCCCGAAGAGATGGTCTGAGCTCATCAAGAGCTTTGGAATGTAGGGATATATCAAACATTTACCGACAAAATAAGCTTCTAAGAAATACGAAACCGGAAGCAGAAGTTAGACATGTTTTTTGGTAGTAGTTTTTCCAACCAAATTTGAAAACGAAATCCAATAGAAAACTTTAGAGCAAATCCAATCCTTTTTTTCTAAGTTTCTAGTTTTAAAATACTACGATTTTTTGACAATTTTGAATTTAGGGCATTATTACTCAAAAACAAGCCGACGGATGAAGTTCAAATAGTTAATCGTATTACCCCTAAAAGACACAAATTTACACCAAACAAAATTTTGAAGAGTTAAACGGGGAAACAATTTCCAAAATTTTGAAAAACTTCAAAAAAAAAAATATTACCCAAATACAGGCCACTCATCTTTTCTTAAATTTTGTAAGCTTATAGAATTTAAAACGAGCTATAGGTTGGGTTGTGTCTCAGACTGCTGATGTTCTCTGTAACGCTTCCTATGAATTATTGAAAATTTTAGTTTATCGCATATTTACCCAAAAACGAGTTATCAAATCGGGATGAAATTTGATATTAAAAGCGTTTTAAGGGTACATAATGTTAAAATTACTAGACCTTTTAATACTACAAAAACAGTGAAGTGAAACAAATATCAAAATTTTGACTCGCAAATTGTTACAATAACAACATGTCAACATTATTCCTGAAATTTATTAGCAACGTTTTTTTTAATAACAATAGTTATTCACGTTATAAGGCCGGGAGATGAGATATTACAGTAACGAGTCGAGATGTTTCCGGATGAGGCGACGAAGGAGCCGAATCCGGAATTTCGAGACGAGTATTGTAAGATCATCTCACGGCCGTGTGACGTACAACATTTTATTTCATACTGTATCGCTTTTTTAAATTTTTAAATAAAGGATAATAATTTAATCAAGCAAATTATTAAGAATAATCTGGTTGCCTTATTTAGAGTAACAATAGCAACCAAATGTTTGAAAATTTTTATTGTTTTGTGATTGACGAAAATTTGCGAGGCAACACTTCCCAGCCTAGTACTGTAATGTGTCATTTCCCGGACTCAAATTAATGACGTAAAGTAGTATACGGTGGACAGTATGAAATAAAAAATATTACTGCTTTGTCACGCACATTTTGTTTAGTGAATGGCAGTACGATTTGCGTGTCAGCAACTAATTAAATAAAATTTGTTGACGAAAATAGCGCTAGTGGTATTTAATAAGTGAAAATACCATTCAAAAACCATTAATGACAAAAGTAACAAAATAAATTTAGAAAAAAAATGTCTCCGGAAAAAAGTCAGAGAAAAAAGTCTACGACAAAATTTCCACGCAGAAGAAATTCTCTGTTAAAACGTAACCGGCAAAGAAGTACCCGAAACAGATGCGAAATATGTTGTTAACGAACTTAAACTTCTAATTGACAACAACCTAATATAAACTCAGTTGCTTTTCTTATGCTTTGGTTGTGTGATTCACCGGTATCAATTTATTTCTTGTTCCCTGACACGGCTGAAGCTCGTTCATGTCCCCGTCTTCTCGAGTGTGTAATCACTCGGTACGGCGTCTTTTGATCGCGTTGTTCAAATAATGAATGAAAGAAAAGCCAGTTCAATAATAACAATCAGTACAATTTTCTTTATATTGTCGAAAATCATAGCGGTTTGCTGTACAAAGATATATCGTCCTTATGTAATGGACGCATAAATATGTGGGTTGCAGTATTCGGGAGCTCTCAGCACTAAAAGTTGAAACATGTGGAAGAGATTCGCATTTAGTATATAGATTCCAAATTTCATGATGATGGATCAAGTACTTTCACGATAATCACTTTCCTATCATAACAGCATGGAAAAGAAAAAACAATCGCAAAATTCGAGATGAGTCTCTTGAGAATCAAAACATTGTTGTCAAAAAGGTAAAAGATATTTTTCGTCGACCTTATTAGACAATAGGCTTTTCGACCCTCAATTTCTGATTGAAACTTGGCAATTGTCACTTAGCGGGAACAAAATTACTTTTTCTCCCGCCGGGTGAAAAAGTGATGTAACTCCCGTTTTAAATGCGAATGTGGGTTACGCTTTGTTTATTTTTTTGAAAACGTTTTGTACACCAAAGATACGTCTTGGTTACCGTGGATAAGAAAGGCATCTTACTTACAAAAGTCAAATTACATAATTTAATTTAGATTAATTTAAAAATGAATTTTTATGATAAATTTCTCAAGGTCAGCGACAAAATCATATGTTCAACTTTTGAAGAAAGTGTCTTTTTTCCCTTGTGTAGTTGTAAGCACACGCGAGAAAAAAATTATCACTTTTTTCCCTTGTTACACAAATAATTGTTTCTCATTGATTTATGATAAAATTGAGACCAAAAGTTAATCAGGTATTTTTAAGATTTCCAATACTTTATATTATTGACAAGCAAATGAAATTATCATTTATATAAATATTTCTAAACAATATTGTTGAATTTGTAATTTAGTTTGTTGTGAGTGTTCTTCGTAAGACTTAATTTGCAGGTTTCACCGTCAAGAAAAGACACTGAAAACAAGTTTATAAATATTCATGTAGTTGTGATTAAACGGTAATAATTTTATTGGTACTTGGTCTGCGGCATTGTGGTAATCAATTAAGAAGTTACTTTAAAAATATAAACTGGTCTGCAAAGGAAAAACATGATTTACCTGTCAAATTTTGCTTTATGGCGCCATTTCAATGTTATTGCATAAAATGAATACAACCTGTTTTCGTTTCTGATCTGCACATTTAAATGCAGAACACTGTTTGTTCCTTATATGTACAAAATCGGTTTTCTTTTATGTGTTTCCAACGGAATCTAACATTTCTTAAAAAATGGGAAATAACACCATAACTACGCGTTTTATTATTATTTATAGTGACACAATGTACTAAGAAAAATTTAATCATTATTTAGAAATGGTCGTTATAACAAAATTGTTTCTTATCATATGAAGCAGGTTCGTCCAGTTAACAATTTAAGTGAATTGACATGTTTTATACTCCGTATTCAGAGTTGGGACAAGACAAAAGGATTTTTTTTAATTACTTTGGCATGCCTCTTGCCTTGTTTAGCGACTGCTGGCCTACAAAAGCTGCCGAGCAACCGCCACGGGACCTTCTTCGCATTTCCTGAAACTTTTGAAAATTTTGAATGTTTTTAAATTCGATCATTTTTGAGTTTTTAATTATTTTATTCGCGCACATTACAGCCAATCAAAATTGAGCATTAACCTACCTAAACGAAACTTAGATCGATCATTGTTATGCCCTAGTTACTTTATGGTTAGGCTAATAAAATACGATAAACAAAGTCGGCCGTTGGTTGTATTTTGTATTCATAAAATAATCTTGTCTAATATTACTCAAACTTCTAAATTTTTCTTGGTAATTAATTCAAATTTCTTGCAGATGGGGTTAAAACGCGCAAATTTTTAAATACAGGAAATTTTAATGCAAATATTAATAATAGTAATAGTAATAATAATTTATTCTTAATGTTAGAAAGAGTACATCTTTATACACTCGACAATTATCAAAAATTTTGATACTTTTAAAAAATTTCGAATATTATTGAATGATTTAAAAACTGAAAATTTTTTGTAATGTTAAAATTTTCTAAATTTTGAAAATTTTGTAAATTTAAAAAATTTATAAAAAATATTAAATACATCGAAAGTTTTGAAATTTTTGAATCTGTTGAAAATTATGAAAAATATCAAAGAATTTCGAAAATCAAGTTTAATCATTTCCAAAAAAGTAGAAATTTTCAATTTTTACAATTTTCTAAAAGATTTTAGGAGAAGTATGTAATTAAAAATTTTTAAAAATTTTGAAACAGCATTACAGTTGCTAAGTTTTCAAAAAACATATAAGTATAAAATATATCTGAAATTTTTTAGAGAATTTTCAAAATATTCTAAATTTCCGTAAAATTGACAAAATTTTCGAAATATATAAAAAATTTACAAAAAATGCGGGTGGCGGTTGCCCGACAGCTTTTTTACTTACTGGGTTACTTGCTTAGTTACTTTTATTAAGTAACTTACCCAATCCTGTTTTTAGGTTGCTTCATATCGGTTTATTTAATTTGTAGAGGCATGCTTGTATAAATATAGAATAATATTATTTTTAAGATTAAGTTGTTGAAACGATGCCTTTTACAGGGTTGCCTTTTACATTAGTATTTTCGAAAAACTGAACATTGCAGGTCTGTTATGTTAAACAGCCTTTTTAGTATTGCAGTTTAATTATGTTAGAGAGCGTTCGCCAAAAGGGCATGAAGAAAATTATTGTAAATAATTATTATTCTCTTTTAATTATTTAAAATTGCATGAATTCATTATTGTTTATCTGTAATCTATTGTAAAAAAATTGGTAAACAACTAAATCTTTTATTCTAGAAACGCATTAAAAACTAATTTTATTTGGGGCTGAGTAGATAAAATAATAAAATTCAGCTTTTATTCAGATTCGGTCAACAAAAAAGGAATTTATCAAAAAACGCTGACTGCTATCTCAGCTTGTTTTACAACTCTGAAGTTTTTTGTTGGAAAAAGAGCGACCAGTTGCAGTCCCTGGCCGAACGAGTTTACTTTCTACTTTCAGGAAAGTGTCGAGTCTATATTGTTTGCTGAAAAGATGAAATGTACACGGTTCTCAGGTGTTTTAAAATAACGTCCCACGATGGTAAGCAAAAATGGCTCAAGATAAGCGCTGAAAAATACAGGAAAAACTTGTCATCGAAACATTCAAATATATTATCTTTAGAATAACAAAGGGAGTGAAAGGATAACACAGGAAAATGTAATAAATCACCATGATATGAGAATATACGAATATGAGAATGGATTACTCTTCTGAATGTGGTATTGTTATCTAGATGCATTCCTTGTACCCAGAGTTATATATCAAAATAGACGAGGCGTATCAAAATATTACCTTTTAAAATAGATGACAAGAGGTGTTATTGTAAATCATGCAGCCAGCTTATATGAGATTTTGTGTCGTAACGAAAGTCAAACGCCTATTCACCTTATAGCCATTTTATAATCAGAACTTCCACGAAACTTCAAATTTAAGGAAGCCAAAACTCAGTTATAACTTCTGATTTCCTTAGTTAAATTGCGGGATTTACTTTTTTCGTTCTATAAGTTTGGGACTATTTAAAGATGTAAATTTTTAGAAACTTTCGGTTAGCACTGATTCTTTTGCGGAGACTTCTTAAAATTAACAGGATTCGAAAAACTTAAGAGTTTGTAAACTTCCGTTGCTTCGTATAGGTACATCTTTGAACCGTCACAGCGTTAAATGACGTATAAAAACAAATCAACTATTAACAGCATTAACAGATTAATACTGATGTAAATCGATATCAAAAAATGAAATAAACAGGTCGCTGGTAGTTTTGCCTACTTTTTACATTTTAAATATTCTCGCGTCAAAAAGTGATTGACATTTACATCTAGTCATCTCCCGCCCCAGACTTAAGGCGTTGGTTACGTACTTAGCGCGCTCGCCGACTGCACAAAAACAATAGGTAATGCGCTCACGACGGACCAAAAATGGTTACAACAATTTTATTTATAAAGTTATCAAAAATATGCAAAGAATGAAAAATATCTTTTTTATTAGATCTAATTGATAGACGTAGTTAAAATCACGCAACTTCCGGAAAAAAGGTCAATTTCTAAATTTTAAAAATTCCTAGAAGGCGTCAGAGTAAAATTTGGGAGGTTAATAAAAAACAAATTTGTAGGTCATTGCAAGCTCTATCCGCTTAGAAATTAAAAAAAAGTGTTAACAGTTTTTGAAGAATTATTTTTTGAAAATGTCTAAAATTTTGAGCCGTTAGTATTTTTACAATTTTCCATTTTCCAAAAAATTTTTACATCACTTGATTATACCTTACAAAAGCTAGTAAATCATATAACAATTTTTTGTATTGACTGAATATTTTGTTTTTGAGTAATCGGACATTAAAATAAAATTTTCAAAAATTTGTAGCGGCCTTAATTTTGAAGATACAGCATTTGGAAAAAAAGCATTTGATTTGTCTTTAGATGCACTACAACACTATTTATTCAAAACTTCAAAACAGTGTTTAGAAAAAAATCTATACCAAATAAACAGATCTAATTTCCGTTTCCGGTTCCGGTACCAATTAACACCCTTCCAAAGAACTACCTGCAACTAAAAGACTTCCAGACACAAAATCTTATAGAAATCTGTCAAGGGGTTCCGAAGATATAGGGAAACGAACGCACCCACCCGCTAACCCACAGACAGACATTTTTTTAAAACCACTTCTTCGGGTTCCTTGGACCCCAAAAAGCGTATTTTTGCTAAAATCTGAAATTCAAAAATTTGCATGAAATCATAGCTTTCCTTACTTCAGTAGAAGTAGAATTTAAAAATTACCGCTACCATATTCAATTATTCATACACTACAACATAATTTTCTGCAGTTCTAAAACGTTGGTAGCTTATATGTCAAACTTAACGTAGGGTGGCAAGATTAAAATTTGCATATGGATACTCGATATCAAAATTATTTTCAAAATATGTCGATATTTATTCATATATCAATATTCAACGAATATTTGATATTTCGATATACAGGGTGGGTAAAAAGTATGGGATAAAGGCTGTAATGCTTTAAATATAAGTTTTAAGAAAAAATCCTTCAAGGGGTATAGCGATTTAAGTTAAGAGACATTATATGACGTTCTTAAATTTTTTTTTGTTCAGTTGTTTTTGACAGGTATATCAGAGACGTTTTTTTTAAATGGCAACCAACGTGTTTGGTATCGTTGAATAGAGTTTCTTTTCTCTTTTCATTTATTTAAATATTTTACAGGGTTGTATTTTAAAATTATCAAAAAAAAAATTATTTAGTTATTGCATTTTAAAAATTGACATTAAATTATATGTTCAAAATGATCACCATTGACAATTTGGCAAGGTTCTAAACGTTGCAAAAAATTAATTAAAGCATTTCTTAAGTACTCTGCTACTATTTGCGCCACCTCCCGCCCCCAATGTAGAAGATAAACGGAATCTATCAAGAGGTGGCACAAATAGAAGCAGAGTACTTAAGAAATACTTTAAATAATTTTTTACAACGTTTAGGACACTACCAAATTGTCAATTGTGAACATTTAATTTAATGTTATTTTTAAATGCAATAACTTTAAAAAATTTATGTTTCGATAATTTTCCAATACAACCCTGTAAAATATTTAGATAGATGAAAAGAGAAGAAAAAACTCTATTCATCGATACCCAACACGTCTTATATTGCAATTTAAAAAATAGTCTCTGATATGACCTGTCAAAAACAACTGAACAAAAAAAATTGAAGAACGTCATACAATGTCTCTTAACTTAAACCGCTATACCCCTTGAAGGATGTTTTCTTAAAACTTGTATTTAAAGCATTACAGTCATTATTCTATACCTCGTCCCCACCCTGTATTAATAAATATCCATACAATTGTAATAACGAATATCGGTATATCATACCCGATATCTTATATCGAAATTACAAAATATCGAATATCGATATACCGATATATGTATTAATGTTTGACATATCGATATTCGATATTTCTCAATGTTAAAAAAAAGACACTTTTAATGCAAAATAAAAAATCAGAAAGCTGTTTTGGTCGTTATACAGTGTGACCGGCAAAACGTTCCCAACATATGGGGAAAATGTTTACTATTAGAATTGTTCAAAAACTTATTTTTGGGATCGCTTCTGCATCTTAGATAACCTTAAAAATTGTTTTAGAATAAACTACGTGATTTCAGGTTTGGCGGAAAATTCAAAAAAATTAAATAAATTGGCGAAAAATCGCCTTATTTGAGAAAATATCAAAGACAGTTAGAAAAAAATGTTTAGATTCTAAATCTAATGTCATGTGCAAAGTTTAGGACATAAACTTAATAAATTAAAAATGTCGTTTTTTTTAAATCCCACATCCCCATTTTTCTTTGAAATGAATTGATTTCAGTGAAATTCATTTGTTTAGGTCATAATCGAACACAAATTCTGTATTTAGCACAGCTTTCTCATACTAGATATTAATACTTACCAATATTTGCAGAAGTGTAAACTTTATAATTATAACGTTGTAAATTTTAACGACTGTTAGATTTCTAAGAAAACAATTTAGATAGGCAACCCTACGATGTCGTATAACGTATAAGAATAGTAAGAACGGAACCGCCTGCCCTAGAGCTGAGTAGATGCGCCTAGGCTTTCAGACTAAAAGTTAATATAAATGATTTGTTTAAAGAGTTATCAAAAATATGCAAAGAATGAAAAATATACTTTTAACTAGAGTTAATTAATAGGTGTCAGAGTAAAATTTGGAAAATAGGTAAAAAACAGATTTGTAGTTCCTGCAAGCTCTGTCGCCTCAGAACATTCAAGAAAATCGTGTGGGCAGTTTTGGTGAATTATTTTTTTGAAAATTTTCAAGACTTTGAAGTAGCGCCATTGCGATCGATTTTAAATTTTTGAAATTAATGTTACTGCATCGTACACTACCTACAAAGGTCTCTCAAGTAAGTTGTAGCTGATTCCGATCAGACAACTACTTTTGAATAAATGGGCGTTAAATTCGAGATTTTCAAAAAATCGTAGCGGCCACCACTTTGGTGCTAGAGAGTTCGGTAAGAAAGTTTTCGATTTACTTTAAGTTCTCTCCGATCGTTTGCTCAAATTTCAAAAATTTTGTTTTGAAAACAACGCTACTTAAAAAACATGTCTGATTTCCGTATCCGGTTCCGTATTTTTAGAGAAATTTAACTAGAACTACAATTTTCGATATACCTCTTGATTTAAAATTTCATCAAAATCGGTCCAGTACTTACTCCTTTAGAGGCGTCACACAATCAAACACCCACTCATCACATTTTTTTGTTCTTTGAGCCCCAAAACGTGTATTTTTGTTAAAATATAGATTTCGAAAATTTTCATGAAATTAATACGGTATGGGAATATAAAAATATAAAATAATAAATAAATAAAAAAAATATAAATACAATTTTTTAAATTAGTTCTTCCAAGTGTGCTAAAAACAAAATGTGGGTTCGATTATGACCTAAACAAATGAATTTTACTGAAATCTATTTATTCCAGAGAAAAAATGGGGTTGTCGTGATGAAAACATATTTTTTAAAATTTTTAATTTATTAAATTTTTGTTCCAAACTTTGCACATGACATCAGAATTGGATTTTGGACACTTTTTCTTCTAACATTTTTTATATTTTTTGAATTTACCGCCAAACATGAATTCACGTGACCTATGTTTAAATTAATTTTTAGCTTATTTGAGATGCAGAAGCGACACGAAAATGCGTTTTTGGAAAATTCTAATAATAAAAATTTTCCCATATGCTGCAAACATTTTGCCGGTTACTGTACCATTGGATATGTTAACTTTATTAAAAACGTAGAGAAAAATAGATGTAAGTCAATTTAAATACGTACCTAATAAGCAGACAAGCATCATTATATGAGGTTAAAGTAACATAAAACTATAATTTTAACTATTTTACACATTCTTTTCTAGAATTTTACATATGGTATACCTTTTAGTTATTTAACAGTTTAATTCTTGTTCTATTTATCATGTCAACAATAAAACGTGAAACTAGAAAATATATTCTTGTAAAAAATAATAAATTAAAATTATTCGCAAAAAAAATTGGCAACATAACTACAACACAAACTCAAATACAAACCACTACACAGTAAACAAACGCGATAAAAAAACTACATTTATAAGTACTAATTATAATAATGTTGATAAACAAATTTACACCAGAATGTCTACTTGGGTCCGTATATCTGTTGAATTTGCTCACATTTTAGCAGAACGTCGATATCTAAGCACAAAAAGTGACATTCGCCGTCTACCTCCAACCAGAAAGGCTTTGTCTCATAGCAATTACAAGGTTGAGTTTTGTTCTCGCAACTGGCACTGACATCGTAGAATAATGCCACAAAAATTAAAGCTGCAATCCAGAAAACTTTCATAGTGGAGTTAAGAGTTTACTTAATGGATAAACTCCAACAAATATTAACCAAATCAATGATAATTACAATTTAATAGTTACTTATGTAACAAGGGAAGAAAGTGATGTTCTCTCCCAGTCTGTGCCGTTTATTTCACGAGCCGTAGGCGAATGCAATAAAGCACACATGAAAATAAACACGTACTTCCCGAGTTTCACATATGATATTTTCGTCGATATTGAGAACTGTATCAAAAAACATTCATTTTAAATTTATACTAAAATTAATTTTTTAATTTGACAGTTGCATAAAAATTGGTTTTTGCAAGTCAAATGCCTCTGTTGTCTATGGTAACTATGGTATACAAAACGTATCCAAGCGTAACCAAGATTCGTACTTGAAAGCGAGAGCAAAATAGCTTTTTCGTCCCTTGGGACGAAAATTTAATTATGCTCCTCTAAGCAGCAATTGTCAACTTTCGACCACAAAATGAGGGTCGAAAAATTTAATTTCTAACAAGGTCGACGAAAAAATTAGTTACTGTTTAGTTATTTATCTAATTTAGAATATTAAGCATAGAAATTAACTTACGCTGCTTGCTGAACTTGTACTCTCACTAAATTAACTTTTAATATGTTGTTTTTCAATGATAACTATGTAATCCAAGACCAACTTATGTTATCAAGCAATGGACTTTGACCAAGCAACCGCAGCGTTTGTTATTATTTCAAATATTAATAACTTATTGCTATCTGGTGCTCTTTACCTTAAAAAAAGACCACTTTAACAAGAGTTTTTTATATACGTTTTGAGTGGGATTTAGTATGTTAATGCATCGCGTTTTGAAGACAACGTCTAATGAAACACAAAGATTCTTGTCAGTGTTACATCACGCAATGACCGCATTTTTAGTCTGCAATCAGCCAAAAATTTCGTTAAAATTCAATAAGTAAACCAAACGAATGGGCGTAGTCAAATCCATTCAGTTCCATACGTGAAACATTTTGCACGATTTTGCACGGTTTTTGCTACAACTGCAATATTTGAGATACATCGTTTCGTTCAGTGTTACATTATTGTTGAGCTAAGCCCGATGTTCTGCACTCAAAAATACGTTTCCAAAGGTTCATAAAATTATATCGTGTATTACGTTTAAAACCCCTGACCGTGCATATTCTACGGTTATCAACTTCGTTATAAAATAACTCGAGATAATAAACCAGCTGGCCAAGTAAATAATACGTATCTAAACAAGCTCTGTGGGTCAAAACATGTGGGTGTGTTGCAATTGTAAGCTCGTAAATAATTCGTTTAAAATTGCATCTAACCTCTTCAGTTTCTTGCCGTCTACTCCTGAACGTAGACTTCTTCCATTTTCCTCCAGTCGCGTCTGTCCTGGACTGTTTTCGTCCAGTTCTTTCCCGCATTGTGCTGTATGTCGTCTTGACATCTAGTTTGGGGTCTTCCTACGTTCCTTTTCGTTTCACGTGGTTGCCGTTACATTATCATTTTAGTCCATTTTTCGTTACCTCTTGCCACATAAGCCGCCCAACGCCACTTCATACATGCTATGCATTTAACAACGTCTTCAAGTTTCGTTTGGCGTCTGATGTCTTCGTTTCTAACTCGGTGTTTTAAAGTGATACCGAGCATTGATCGTTCCATAGCTCTCTGCATTACTCTGAGTTTGTTTGCACTGCGTGAAGTCAATGTAGCAGTTTCAAGACTATATGTCGAAACTGGCAGTACGCACGTACTGTATGCTCTGCGTTTAAAGTTTGGTTATTTTTCCCTAATTGTATATAGTGCCCGAGGTAGATATATTCTTTGACTACTTCGCGGTTTTGATTATTCAGGTTGACGACGATAATTTCTGTACTTGGAATCTTTGTTTTTCGGTTATTCATCTTCAACCTTACTGCTTCTGATGCTTGTTGTAGCTGCTGTAACATGCTTGCAACCTCCACACTATTGCTACTAATCAAGACCATATCATCGGCAAGTCGTAAGTGGTTCATGTAATATTACAATTTACTTTCAGCTTAGACCGCGTCGTCATTTGGGAACTACACCCAGCATAATCAGATAAGGACCGATCTGTAGCTTGTCTGCCTTTACAAGCATTTGATCTAGAAGTCTGAGCAATATTTGTTCGTAGGCCCTGCCTGCCTAAACAGGGCCGTGTACTTAGATTATTTAAACATTGGGGCGGACAAGGATTTGATCTTAATGCATTTTGTTTGCCAAGACAATAATACCTAATCGGCTTATGACTGTTAGCTGTTTGTGAACCCATACCAACTAACGTTTCGCAAGACATTTCAGCTTGCATCTTTAGAGTGAATAGAACACTATAGGACTCCTATACATCATCGATCTCACGATCACGTTCTCAACCGGATCCGTCTTTGCCCAACGGTGACAGCCAACCAGAACTCCGCCTTTCTGCGGGACTGGCTCAAAGAGGTTTAAATACCTCCGCTTCCCGGATTTGAATTCAGTGCTCTATTCATTCATATGATTCATGTATTTACCATCAACTTTTACATTTCTCCCACTCCAGGCCAATGCTTTTATGGCGTTTTCTAATGGTCAAGTAAGATCGCGTCGCCTTGTTTGACACCTCTTTTGATCTGTATCTTTTTCGTTTCCCTTCGTCCATTGAAACCCGCATGGTGGCTTTTTCCATATTTGTTTTTGATTAACTAACCGCAAATATGGGAAATCGATGCTTGCTCTATGCATCTTTTCTAGCACAGCCCATATTGTCACTGAGTCTAAGGCTTTATGATCTTCTACAAACGCCAGGTGCAAGGAAACATTGTAATCAGTGCATTTCTCAATAAGAGTTCGAATGGCTTGGTTGTAGTCAACTGTGCTAAAACCCTTTCTAAAACCCCCGCTCGATTGATTGATAAAAGTCAAACTTGGCAGTGAGTCGGATTGTCAGAATCTTAGTCAAGAGTTTTGTGAAGTACATACAATAAACTAATAATGAATATCTGTGTATGAAATACTTAATTACTTTAACAATCTTTATTTATTTTAACCTTATACGTATTTCGGCATGTTTACATGCCATTGTCAAAGGTTATATTAGAAAGTAAACAGTTAGTGACTTGAATCGTCTGCAGATGACTTGATTTCTTATTCAAAAATGTCCAATACAGGAGAATTTAAGAGATCAATTTGCTCATTCATTAACGGTACAGTTTTTAAATGTTTGTTAATTTCAAAAGCTTTTAGTATATCTAATTTACATTTATCATCACAAAAGTGTAAACATTTTATAGTGTTATTAGATGTCATTAAATGATTGTGTTTTAGTAAGTGTTTAGCGTAATTGGATTTATGTGGGTGTTTGTATTTGTAACAACGTACGTGTTCTTTATACTAATAGGTCACTAGTTTTCCAAATCTGCACTCTCTTCATTCTTGTAGAAGATTACCACTTCCGCGTTTTCCCGTGCATCTGCACATCCCGTTGTTCCAAGCATTTGTTTATGAGAATAGGTTTGACTTACCTACTTTAAAATCGATGTTTGGTCCAAAATAAATGCGTAAAATTTAAAATATCTACAATTTCTAAAAGTTTTAGCCACTTCTAGCTTTTGTTCACAAAATTATTGAAGAATTAATGAGCAATGAGTAAAAAATAAGAATATAATTTAAATAAACAGGTTGGCATCCTCAAGTTAATGTAATTAATTAATAATTAAATATTATTGTTTTATATTTCACCTTAAAAAAAATATTTTATGTTATTATCATTTGTAATGATAACAGTAAACTGTTAAGGTGGTTTGTTTTATTGTATAATACAGGGTTGGGCAAAAGTACGGAACAATGCAAATATCTTTAATACGGCAACCGCGATTTTGAAATAAGTTTTGACATAAAGGTTCCGATATACGGCGGATACAATGAAGGTATTGACGGTTTAAAAAGTCTTCCGGTTTAGCCGTGAATGATATTAACTTTTTTATTTTAAATACAACACATTTTTTGATATATCGATAGAACTCTTTTTGCGAGTTCAGTGGTATAACGTTTTATGCCTCTATATCCAATACTTCTAGAGATATTGAACAATAACGCTTCGTAATTGTTATCTAGCAGCTTATAAAAACAAAAGAATGTGAGAACCCTAAACAGTTTTGTAAAGTTGTCAAATATGCTTGGTTCATGTTGTGTTGTTTTGATGTTTGATAGATTGAGCAGTGTGATTGAAATAATCAATTAATTAACCAAAATTAATTAAAACTGCTGAATTTAACATCAGAAATGGATGAATTAACAGAAAGAGAACGAATTCAAATTTTAATTATGGTTGGTTTTGGTGAGCGTCGTAGAACTCAGCAAGAAGTTTGTACTTTATTTGACAATTTGCAATAGTTCTGTTAATTGAACCATTTCTGATGTTAAATTCTGCAGTTTTAAATAATTTTGGTTAATTATTTGATTACTGCAATCACACTGCTCAATCTATCAAACATCAAAACAACATGACACTAACCAAGCACATTTGACAACAATACATAACTGTTTAAGCTTTACATTATTTTGTTTTCATGAGCTGCTAGATAACAATTACGAAACATTAGTGTACAATATCTCTAGAATTATTAAACATAAAGGCATAAAATTTTATATCACTGAACTTGCAAAAAAGAGTTCTATCAATATATTAAAAAATATACAGGGTGTTCTATTCAAAATAAAAAAGTTTATATCCTTTCCGGCTAAACCGGAAGTCTTTTTAAACCGCCAATACCTTCATTGTATCCGCCGTATATCTTCATGTAGAAAATTTTGCAAAATCGCAATTGCCGTATTAAAGATATTTGCATTGCTCCGTACTTTTGCCCAACTCTGTGTAATAAATTAAAATTAGATGCAATAGAAACTTTTGCTACGGGTACGCTATATCTTTAAAAAATACAATTCGCAACAGGCTTTGATGTTATATACAGTAAACAAATGCAATAAGAAAAACTTATTTTCTTAATACTAATAGTATATTATAGACCAAGGTAGAGAAGACATTTTTCTCAGCCGAGCAGAATTAATTCCCGAGATGCGAAGCATCGAGGGAAATAAGTTGCGAGGCTGATAAGTCTTCTCTACCGTGGTTTATATATTATTTTTTCCACTACTAGCACCCTTATTTTTTTTATAATTAATTGATTTTACAGTAATAAAAAATAAAGTTACAAATGCAAATATGCACAAAAATAAAGTAGCCTTGCTTGAAAACAAGAGAATAGTTAATTTCAATTGACATTTATGTAAAATATATATTTTATAATAGTGGTTATTAAATGTCCAATTTTGATGATTTGAGTGAAAACTGCACTCCTCCTGAAATTAGGGACGGTGCAAAAAGTGTTGGTGAACAGTTATTACCAGTAAAATCAAAAGATTTTTACATGAAAGTTTATGGTGAATTTAAAGATTGGTAGCAATTGTTTTCATTATTAACCAGTAGTTAATAATAAAATATTAGTAACCACTAGGAAAGAAATTCATCTTCTTGACTCTAAAATAAAGTAAATAATGATATCGTTTAATGCTAGTAGTGGAAAAAATTAATTATAGTAACATTGGTGAAAGAAATTTAAATAGAAATATCTACTTGGGACCGTACATCTTCTGAACTTGCTCGCATATTAGCAACATGTCGTCAGCTTTGCACAAAAATTTACATTCGCCTTCTACTTCTACCCAGAAAGGTTTTGCTCCATAGCAATTACATGGTTGGATTTTGTTCTCACAGCTTGCACTGATATTGTAGAATAATGTCACAAAAATTAAAGCTGCAATCCAGAAGATGTTCATTGCGGTGTTAAAAATTTATTTAATGGAAAAACTGCAAGAAATTTAATACCATTAATCCTAACTACATTTTCAATTTAATTACCGTGTAGTTATTTATCTTATTTAGAATGTAAAGCATAGAAAATAACTTACGCTGCTTGCTGTGCTCGTACTCTCACTAGATTAACTTTTGATATTTGTGATAACTATATAAACTAAGACTCTGGTATGTTATCAAGTACTGTCCTTTGACCTAAACAACTGTAGCCTTTTAGTTATTATTTCAAATATTAAAAACGGATTATTATCTGGTGCTGTTTACCTAAACAATTAGGCCACTTTGTCAAGAGTATTTTATATTCGTTGTAGAGCAGATGTTAGTATATAGTATAGCGCTCGCGGCTGAAACACTTGCTTAAAAAGTGAGCTTACCTCTGAGGTAAAAAGCTACGACCTTGCAGAAAATGTTCCTTGCGCTTTAAGGATTCAAAACCTGCAAGTTGTCAAAAAATCGTCCTGTGCAAAAGGGTGTTAGAAAACGTTTTCGAGCTAGAGGTACAGCGAGAAATTTCAATGATACAAATACCTGTGGCAAAAATTTCAAAAAGTTTTTTATAGCCTTTCTATTTAAAAAATTATTACGTATTTGAAAATACACGGCCCTTTACGGAGCTACAATTTTTGAAACGCATATTTTTCGTTCCTAACGTACACAAAATTCTAATTATTTTCAAGCACTTTTGCCGTTTACACTATCATATCTGCTAAAGTATTGCGGCTACAAAAAAAAAGGTATTGGTGATAAATTGTAGCTTGATTCGTGTCGATTCTGATGATGTAAATTTCATAATTTTGCAAATTGTAGTAATCACACTTATAATATAAATAAAGAGTGTTGCAAGTAACTCGAATCTACACATTGTTGTTAGCGCCTATATGAGTCACGAGTTCTCGCTGCTTTCCTCTTGCCCAGCTCACCATGCGCAGGCCGCAGACAAGCGGGATGTTTATATTAAAATTTTTAATATTGTTGGTGTTAGCAATTCTACTACTTCATCCAGATTATACTTCAAAAGACATGGAATAAGGTTATATGTAACTGCAAAGGTGCAGTAAGGTCAGCAGATGTTTTTTCTAGCATTCCAACTTAACCCCAAGGTTTTAAACTAAAACTCCGACTTCAACTTAACTTGAGCCTTTCTCGTCCTTGTAAATAAGAATTAATAGTTGACACATGTATTATTACTTGCCAATTTAAAACAGCGATATTTTGGAAAGTACAAACTCAGAAAGTGAATTTAAATTAGATCTCGTGAAACCCTTGAAGTAGTGCTTGAAATGGAAAAACAGTTTGAGAAATTTTGTACTCTACTAATATCTATGAGTCGCATTCTGAAAATAATATCTATCAGAACACAAATCCTTATGTTAGTGTTACATCATTGTTTCTCCTTTTTTTGGTCAGCTGTCGTTAAATATTGTAAACGATAAAAAAAATTTTAATTGTAATGCAACTACTGCAAAAGGTATCGACAAAAAAATAGGCATGTTTTATTTTCAAGAGACTGTTCAAAGGAACTGTTTTCGTAGTTTCCAAATTCTGAATCCATTTTGCGTCTGACTTATTATGAAACACCCGGTATAGTAGCTGTTCCACTGAACTTAAATCGAGATCTACAATAAAATCATGCCAAACTAATTTATTTGAACATACCTACTTAAATTGAATTCATGCTAATATTCACTTACACACAGTATTTCTAGATTATATTTCTCTATCTATTTATTGTATCTATCTATATATCAAATACGGATCCCGTTTCCCTGCCTTTGCTTTCAATGGTGGGAGACCCACCCCAGAAACTCACACATTTAGGCGCTACTTACAGAAAGCACAAATTCGCTTACACAATAGCCGACTACCTTATACCATAGAAACAGGATTCCACAGTGTGCAGTATTCGGTTGCGATACTGTAACATAATCTGTGAACACCGCATTGGTCAAAAACATGCAAATAACCAAGTAGCGCTACTCGAACACCAAGCAGCACTTGATTTCATCAGCTTGCGACGAACTCAGCGGGGATAACATCCCTAGCGGCGGGCGAGCGCCCGGTCTGAAATTACCAAAACAATTTCGTGGGAGTTCTGCTAGTCGTCTTTATATTAAATCCACATCTATTCCACCTGTCTTAACTTTTGTGACGAGGGGCTCCCGTTTTGAAGCCACAATTTTACCCATTCATTATATACGGTGCTTATCCGTATGCACCGCTATTCCTAAAACCAGTACAGTTTTCGGCGCAAGGTGACTTTTGAATTTATGAATTGACGTTGGTTTTTGTTAAGTTGTGCTATATAAAACGTTAGTATTTAATAATAGTAATTAAATCTAAAGGCTCAATTACGTAACTATGGAATTATCGAAAACTGTTTACTAATTAGAATAACGTATTTACAATGTAATGGAATGGAATTGGCTTTGAAGTAAAAGTGTGCCGGTCAAACATCGCGACTTCATAATGAATGACCTCTTTTTTAATTTTGGAGACTTTCACTAAAATTATGTTCGTATAATTTAAAACTGTTTTTCATTATGGAAATACTAAATTATGTATCTACAGAAAGGAAGTGTTGCATTATCTCAAATTCGCAGACGCATTCAAAACATGTTCTAAAGTTTCCAATTATTATTTCATTTCAGCAATGCCGTGCATTTCAACCACAATCCTCTTTCAGATTTAGGTTACATTCGAATAATTCAAGAAAACCCCTATGCATCAGTCGTTGCATTTGCTGTCGGTTTTCATTTCCCTACAAAGCTTTGCATTCAAATAGGACTTATTCCGTCTGCTTACAAGATTATTCTTCGCTAAAAGCGCATCCAGCAAACAAATCTAAAATCGATTCCTTTTATAAACATAAAGTACATGTAATGCAATTTGAGAAATTTAACTTGAAATTACATTTACGATTGCTTAATATTTTAACTCTTAGGTGGGTATTAAGTGTATTTAATCGTCAGAGTGTAAAAAGTATGCAAAGTTAATTAAAATACTGTTTTACTTTAGAGAAACCTAAGAAGTGTTATAAGTGTATATATACCCCAAAGAGGATTTTTATTCAAATTAGCTGTTCTAGTTGCATCCTGTAGGATCTCACGGTGCTTTGTCTAGACATCCGCATAGCTTCTTTAACAAGTCCTCTTATAGTACTAAGAACATCCATTTTAGGTATAAGTTTTCAATTTTACTGAGAAGCTCATAATTTTACGCAAATAATTTAGAATTTTTAAAAAGAGATTTTCTTAGCTTTCTTAGAAAATACATAGATTTATAAAAATTTTGCTTAACTGTAATGTACTTTGAGCTGCCTCAACTAACCCATGTATGGAACGCCGGTTTACTTTTTATTGACAGGGATTTTTGCAACAAAAAGCATAAATTTACATAATTTGAAAATACGTTATAGATATTTGTATTTAATTACAATTATCTTAAATATTTGTAATTACTCCAAACTAAAATATTACTAAAATATTTTTAAAACACTTATTTGAAAATATCTTAGAGATAATTTAGAATCATTTTAAAACACCATTGTGCTATTTAATAGTGGGCGTGTGATTATGGTATATTTATATTTTGTATATCTTTAAATTTTTGGTTTTATTTATAACTTTCATTCGGAATTTTGTAAATACACATATTAGCAATATCTTATTATTTTAACAATGGTTTATGCGTTTTTAATAAACGACTAACATTTACAAGGTATTTGTAAATTAATTAATTAAAAATATTTATGATATGTTTTTGTTGCTAATTTAATTCGTCAAGAAGTAGTTTTTGTCGTTAAAAATTATATTACTTCAATACTCCCTTGTAAAATTTTAATGTTTTAAAAATCTTTATAAAATGTATAATTAAACTTGTTGCACCCATAACACGCACCCCATAGAATAATATACTTACAGCGCCATCTATAGGGGCCGCGCAGTACACCACGAGCAAAACAAGTCGCGCGTCACCCGGCTAAGAAGCAGTAGTCCGACCAGACCATCGCAAGAGGACAGCAGCGCCGTTTATCCCTAACGAAGTTAATATCGAGTCCGTTGATGAAGACCAGAAATTAATTGTCAACGGGAAGCAAAAAGGAAACCGTTTTGTATTAGGATATCTTCTCTTGGAGAAACACCTGACCACGCTCGACTGCTACGCTTGCAGCTTATTGTTTTATTGTGATAAGTTCATATACTTTCTGTATTTTTGTGTGTTCGTCAAACTCTAATACACATTTAAATTATTTAATTCGTTTAAATTTTTACTTGGAAATTTGTTAGTAAGTACGTTACTTTCACCTTCCAACAAACTGCGTTTAGGAAATTTAAAATTTAACTATTTAGAACTATCTTAAAGATACTTTTACAGAATTTTATTTATCTTATAGATGTTTTAAAAAGTGTTATAATTAAATATATTGTAGGTATTTTAAAACAATTCATTTTACAATATCTTACATATTACAAATTTTCTGTTTGATAAATCTTAGATGTTTTAATATTGGTATATTTTAAATCATCAAGAAATAAATGTTGAATATCTAAGATATTTGGAATTTGCCACTATCTGGCAACACTGAACAGCTGCAGACTTAAATGCGAAAGCTGCGTGCTGATGACAAAAGAATGTTTGTTTAAAATAACACATGGCTAGTACACATAACCTGCAAAACAAGATCGTTGTAAATTGTTGTTGCAGTCCCAAAACATACGCCATCAACCTGTTCTCTTTTATTTAGCACCCCAGTTTGAGCGGAGTAACAGATAAACAAATGCATTACTAAATGAACTTTGAATATAATCACACAAATCGCAATGTTGTTAGACGTAGTTTGATGTAGCGGTACAAACCTTATAGATGGCGGTAAATTGCGAATATCTTAGATATTCAACAATTCTTTTATTTTAAAACATCTTAAATATTTTAAATTAAATTTAATGTATAATTTAGTTTTATGATATGTCAGATATTTCGAAATAAAATAATGTTTAAATATGTAAGATACTGGGAAAATACTGTCATTGAAAGTATCTTAGATATTTAAATTGCGTTGAAATATTTTAAAATATCTATAGAATATTTCTAAACAGATAGTTAAAAATATCTTAGAGATATTTTTAAATAATTAAAATTATACTAGATATTTTTAATTCAAATATATTTACAATACAAACTTATAATTGTTTAAGATATTTATAATAAATTACTAATATCTCTAAAATATTTTTAAAACATGTTATTATATAGTTTTATTTTGTTGAAATTTGCTTCCACTACAAAGCAAAGCGGCGGCGCTCCATATCCATGTGTGGTTCAAAGATTTCGAAGATCGTGATAAAAGACAGGTGAACGTAACCACCCGCCATGCTGTCTCTTTAAATTAAGTCTTTGAAACAATCTAAAGCCCTGAGTAGAGTGCAACTTAATTAGCATTAAAATGCAATATTCCGCCGTGCGGGTTTCAAATCTAAGAAATTTTAATTGCAATAATAAAAATGCTAATGTTGACGTGACAACTGCATTCAATGCCGAGCTTTGAGGAAAATATCGCAAACCAAATAAATCCCCTTCATTTTGTATTCGTTGCGTACACAGTTTAGTTCCTGTCTGCTGTGCAAACGAAAATAAAGCTGTTGTCTCGAAAACCGACAAAGGATTGAATTGCATTTTCCTAAGCGACCGTAAATTTGCGTGCCTTGTCCACTTCAGTCTTTGTAGTGTCGCGATGGTGACATTTAGCTGTGAAGTTGATACATTATCCTGACTACTAGTCTTATTGGAACTCGATTTACTAAACAAGCCCGTTGGGGAAAGGCATTTACGTTGATTCACTTGAAGAGTTGACCCTCTGTGAAAAATGTAAAAACAAATTGTGCAATCAAGTTTAGAAGGAAGATAAAGCAAAAGGTTTATTTGTAGTTTAGTTTTAGGAATTAAGCAACGATCAATTATAGAAATGCGTTACATAAACTATGCTTCTTATGAAAAGATAATGAAATAAATACAATTACCTCATATTGAAGCAACACTCAAAACACTTCATAATGGGAGATTTTCAAGTTAATTCTCAAGTCATCCGTTAGATGTCAGCAAAGCCAAATGCAGTTGTATTTATTATGTGACACCAGATAGTATTTACCAAAATATCGTAAGTTTCGAAGGTCATTGTCAAAATATGTAATAATTATCTAGAATAACAATTGTTATGTTTTCGAACGTTTGTAACACTGAATAATAAAATGATTTCAGAGGATAATAATATCAGTCAGGTGGAATTAGCACACCTCTTCTGTATTATTATTGTACATCTATAATCATAGCTAATGCTTTTACAGTGCGTCGTATTTAAGATGAAGACAGCCTGATATTTTCGTTATTTTTTGGAGTAGAGATTTGCACAGTCGTAGAACTTCATCTTTTGAGGTACTCAACTCAAATGTAAGTTGTAAGTAAACCCAGCCTACTGCGACCTCGCGAATAGAGCCAATTCCCGATATTTTGCTTCGCGTTGGCGATATCGTTCTTGGAAAAGTTGTTTTGAATTTAATTTTGACTCTATGTACCAACGCAAAAGTCCACGCACAGTCCAAGTTTTGATTTTCAGCTTTGACTCGAGCGCCATGGAAACAAAAGAACTTGTCAAAAACAAATGACAAAACAATAATAAATCATGTATTCAATAAAAATTGAGAAAATGTCAGTCCTTTAAAAATTTTCCAATAGCAATATTCTAACCGTTTATTTTCTTCCATACACTGAACGTTGCCGGTTTAATTAAAAAGTGCATTCAATTTTTGTTGAATAAATAATTTATTACTGTTTTTTCATTTGTTTTTGGCAAGTTCTTTTGTTTCCATGCCACTCTAGTCAAAACTGAAAATCGAAACTCGGACTGTGCGTGAACTTGCGAATTTTGTGTTGAAACTCGCCAAGTGGGGTCAAAATTGAATTCTAAACAACTTTTTCTAATAACTTATTTTGATATTGCCAACGCGAAGCAACATTTCGAGAATTTACCTTATCTTTGTCTTCATCTTAAATGCGACACACTGTATAAGCATTAGCTATAATTACAGATGTACAATCTTCTTGAAAAATTAACTGATTAACAAAAATCTATTAAATAATATACAATGGAAATTATTAAACCAAATTTGTTACTGCGAATACAAGACCAAAATGGTTTCAGTGGCACTGCGCAAGACATAAATTATTAGGTACTAAGAAAATTAGCAGGTTCCAGATCCCAAAGTGACCACAGCCCTGAAGATGTCCCGTGGAACCGAGGACGAAACGTCGGCAGTTCATGCACCGATGACGCGGCTCCAACCCGGAAGCCTAGCTGCTATTAACAACGGCCGCGGAAGCCTGCAACTTAGATTACTAAGAAAATTGTTAAATCACCAATTAAATCTTATTTAATCTAATTTTTATTTAAACATACAAAAAGTTTGAAAATAATTTTTTTTTGATGAATACATTTTACTTTTATTAGATATAGTTTAAATTCAAAAAGTTAAATGCAATTAAAGAAATATGTATTAGTTGATTTATAAATTATAGTATTTTATAATTAGCTATATCCGTTCTATAATTTATGGCATTTGAGTGTTTCTTAATTTATAATAATTTATTTTATTTTAAATGTTGCTTTGTTTGTCCAATATATTTTGCGTTGCAATTATTACAATCTATTTGATATACTATTTCTGATTCAAGTTCTAATTTAGTTTCGTCTTCTAAGTTTAAAAAGAATTATTTCCAATTGTCTTATGATTAATAAATGAATCTTTTATATTACTATTTTGAATTGATTGTGTGGTATGCACGTGGTGTAACATTATTAAATAAATATTTAAGTATTAAAAATTAATAGTTTATTAATAAAATAAAACACTGGGTAATTGTTTCACAACAAATTGTGAAACAATTAACAAATGTTTTATTTTATTAATAAACTATCCATACATACACTGTGTCCATAAAGTAACCCCCCACCCCCTAACTAACTTTTGAACGACTTAATATTTTACTACAAAATTGGGTGTGCTTTAATGGGCAATTAAATACTATTTTTTAGCTCATAATTAAATAATGTATCATTCAAAATGGCGGCTGGGCCCCATTTTGAATTTTTTTTTAAATAGAAAGGGGGGTCGAGTGGCACCTCAATTGAAAGGTCTTTTAGTTCTGCGCCTGATCCTAGAGTTTCAAAGAAAAATATTTAGCCATAACAAAATGACAAACGTTTGAAGTAAAGGAGTCTATTAAAAAAAACTAAGAATTAAAGCAAAAACAAATGAAATTAAGTGTTCGAAATGTTCACCATTCACTTCTTGGCACATAAAAAGTCAGTTATGTCATTCCTGCCTTACATTTTCATAAGTTTCTGGAGTGACATTTCTGTAAAAAACGCATTACAGAAGTTTGCAGAAATATCACTCCAGAATCTTATGAAAATGTAAGGCAGGAATGTCATAACCGACTTTTTATGTGCCAAGAAGTGAATGGTGAACATTTCGAACACTTAATTTCATTTGTTTTTGCTTTAATTCTTAGTTTTTTTTAATAGACTTCTTTACTTCAAACGTTTGTCATTTTGTTATGGCTAAATATTTCTCTTTGAAACTTTAGGATCAGACGCAGAACTAAAAGACCTTTCAAATGAGGTGCCACTCGACCCCCCTTTCTATTAAAAAAAAATTTCAAAACGGCGCCAAGCCGCCATTTTGAATGATACATTATTTAATTATGAGCTAAAAAGTGGTATATAATTTCCCATTAAAGCACACCAAATTTTTTAGTAAAATATTAAATCGTTCAAAAGTTAGTTAGGGGGGGGGGGGGGGTTACTTTATGGACACAGTGTATATAAAAGCACAAAGGGTTTTTTTCTCCCCTTCCTCCAGCGGCTACCGCTTCACCAATTTGGACCATTTTTTTTTAAATGAAAGGTCTCTATCCACAGATGGAACATGAAACATTTTTATATTTTTATTCTACGTCGATTTTTTAATAATAATAATTTTAATTTATAATATATATGAAGGTCGGCTAGACGCGCGTCACTTGGGGCGCCACCTACAATAATGTCGCGTGTCATTATTGGAACTAATGCATCATGTGACTTGACATTTCGTCGGTTCTGTCTGTCAGTGCATTGTGTGCTGGGGTAACACTAGTTAATTTTTAATACTTAAAAACAAGCAAATAGCCTACCCGGAGTGAAAGACCTCGACACCTTCGGGTATGAGAGGTGAAAGATTAAACAAACAAATATTTACCTTTATATTACATTTTTTAATTTTTTTTTATTTAGACAACTTTGGAACATAAGAAAGTGTTATATAGCTGAAATCTTTAAAAGTTTAATTATTATTAAATTTGGGATCTAAACATTTAGATTGTAAATTTATTGCCTGGTTTAATTTTCTATTTTTAATATTTTCTTAATCTTTTATTATTTGCTTTTATAAACTGTAATGAGTAGGTATTTTTTTGTAACATTAAAATTATTTTTATATTTTGCTCTATCTACTAAACTATTAACACTTTTTTTAGTGATTCGCCGGGTATTTCTGGCGCTGACACGTTACGACCTTGAGGTACTATTGCACACAGCGTTGCCGTGTTGAGAAATTTTTCGCTACATTTAATTTTTCTTTAATTGCACTTGGCTTAAATCAGTATAATTTTGATATGAGAGAAGCGATTTTTTAATTTTCTCAAGGAGGGGGGGTCTCCAGCCCTTGAGCCTCTCGGTACTCGGCGCTAAGAAGATATTTTGTAGATATCCGGCAGTTAGCTCCGAACGTTAACACTGTTATCTTCATTAGTGAAATCGGAATGTTAGTATTCGGATGACTCCCATAATCGGAATATTCATTCGATATCACAATCGACGAAAAACCCTGGAGCGCCAACTACAAAATTTCATGCCACTGCAGCGCAGTTGATTTGGCAATTAAAATTTATGAAAATGAAATTTATAACCAAAATGCAGTTTTGTGTTTATTCTTTGTTGTATCTGCGTATGAGTAAAAGAAAGAGACTACTAGAAAGTTTACAAGGTGTGTAAGAGTGAGCGACAGAGAAATTGTAACGTTATTTAGTCACAAGTAATTGGAAACATCGTACCTCAACGACGATCGGCAAATCACTCGGATGACAGATCAACAGTGATGTTATACGCTTCTTACGGTACCTAGCACGACTGGACGCGATGTCGAAAAATAAAAATTATTCGAATGATATCGTTCGGATGCATTCGAAATGTTGCGATTAGTTTAAGAATCGTTAACTATCATAATTTTCATTCGGATGGTCTCAACACTATACTTCAGTAACAGCACAAAAATGGCGATGAAAACTTCATTAGCGGATCTAACCAAACAGCTTCAGGTACAGCATTTGTATCAATTGTTAACGAGGGTGGATTAAAATTAGGAGGAAGTTACTGAAATACGTTTGATGGTGAAATTAAACCTCAACGGCATTTTGGTTTGACACTTTTTCATAGTTTTTAAAACACAAAAATGACCACACTAAAAATTCGCTATATTTTATTGTTAATGTTTTGATAGCGCTTTAATAAAATTGCATTAAGAAAAAATTTAATGCACATTTGCTTTACGTTTTCTATTTACATAAAAATATTGGAACAAAATTGCGTTTTCTCACATAGTGGTGCAAAACCGCTACGATTTATTCTCTTCCCAGACAGCTTTAATAAAACGCCATATTCTCCAAGGCGATTACTTGTGTGACCTCATGGGAGGAATTATTAAAGTTCATCCTAGTAAGGTGTTGACTGCTGAAATGCTTTAACCAGACTATGTACTATCTTGGTTACTTCAGAGACCAACTGCATCATGACAATCTCAGTCTAGATTTATTATGATTATGAATTCTCAACAGACGCCAGAAAATGTTTCCACGTTGTAAAAATACAAAGCTTAGCATATGATTGTTCAGAAAACAGTTTGTTTATTATTAGTCAATTAGTTTTGATTTTTTTGGTAATTTTTAACATTTATATTAAACTACAATCAAAAATTGGTTCAGAAAATAATTTAAAAAGGAAATACACGCATTTTCATAAAACGCGGAAGCTTTACAGAGTTGCTTAATAAATCATCAACGTCTTTTCGGCACGTTTAGCCTCGTTTTCCTGTCTGACATCGAACAATCTTTCGTTAGCTTCGTGACTGGCCTCCTGAGGACTGTGTGACGGGTTGTGTCGTCAGATGTGGTTCTGTAGTTACCCCTGCTGTGTAATACATTCCTGACGTTTCATTCGTTCTTTTTCCTTAGCGTTAATTTCCTCTTTCAACTGATATTTAAGCTTACAACAAAATTTATACCCAAAAAGCGGAAAAGTTGTATAGCAGTTTCCTTTAGGGGGCTTTAGGGTTAAAATTAAACCAAAAATGTCCATCAAGACCATTTTATCTAAGGATGTAAGCCAAGTTTAAGAACGAGGAGCTGAATCTGGAACTTAACACTCGGTAATACCCTAAGAAAGCTTGACCACAAGATTAACCCTATCCAACCCTCGTCACAAGTAAGTTAACAGTGCGTTACGTGAATTTATACACAGCTTTGTTATTCTTATCGTGATATGGGGGATGAAACTGGATCATTATTTTGGTGGTAGAAGTTTGAATCTAATCAGCAGATGCGTCTGTTTTGAAACAAATTTTGTTATAAGATTTTTGAGTGAGTACATCAGTGAAATTAAAAGAAAGCCACATTGTTTTTGTTTACAGCATGGTTCTTTTTCTATGGTGGTTTCAAATTGAAATCGTGAAAGATTGTATTAGTTGTCTGAAAGGAAACATAAGAATAATACAGTTAAGAATGTTTGTAGACGTTTACGATTCGTCTAAGTTCGTCTAGGAGGGGAAATTACCGTTATTATTTTATAGGAAACCGAAAATGTAGACAACACGTTATCTTCTTGCATCCGTACCAACACTTCTTCTGTATATACAAGACATTTCCTTAATTGCCTGGGTTCGGAATTGGTATTTTATGGCCACACGGCTGTAAACGCATAACTTAAGTACGTGTTCAGGAACTCAACAACGAGACCTCGCAGGTTACAGTGCAATAAAGCAGGAACCAGAGGGCGAAATGAAATTGCGAGCCTACTGTTAACAATCCTTCGGTGTACCAAGTATGAGATATTTCCCCGTTCGACCATTTCTAGCTGTCAAGATGCGAAATATGTACTGCACTGTAGCAGATACACTGCTTTTCAAGCAGCTACTCACGGTTATGAGCAATCGATTTCACTTGATAGAATTTTAAGCCCAACAGCAACAACAAATCACACGGTAGTGCTTAAATACGCAAATAACAATTATTACATTGTTTGAACTTTTCAAATTTTTGTTGTAACATTATTTTAACTAAATTTTAGCTCGATGAGAAACATGAATAGTAACAACATAGAGTTAGAATGAGAGTAAGTTATGCTATAATTATCGCTCTCGGAAAACTCTCGTTCGCGCATATACGTGAAGGAGAACGAGCGTTGCTTAATTCTTGCTCGTGGTAAAAAATAATGTCATTAATATAGTCTGGATTTCTAGTCTAGTATTGAATGAGTATTTAAATTATGAGGCAATCAATTATTAAGCATTTTTAAAATTTTAAACGAATTATCTACGAGCTTAGAATGGTAACATATCCATATGTTTGACTTTATTCTAGCTTGTGTACATAAGTTATTATTTATTTGGTCAACTGAAGTTGATGCTTATGTAATAGTAAAATAAAATAAAACAGGGTTCATACGCATAGAGCCGTAAAATATGAATGGTCATGAGTTTTAAAAGTACTTCACAAAACAATTTTATGAAACTGCAAAAATATTTTTTTAAATTGAAACGTAAAATAGCAACGACGAATTAATAAAAATAGAACGTGTAAATTCATTAATGCAACGAGAAAGTTTAACGGAAGAAAAGTTTGGACTATCAGTCATAAGGGACGGAAAACTACCGTTAAGTAAATAACTTAATAATTCCAGTACACAACAACAACTTTTTCTAAATTCACATCCAAAAATTAGTTCTCTTGTCTAATATGTTTCACGTATAACTTAATGGATTTGGGTACGCCCATGCTTTTTGTTCACTTATTGAATTTTAAAGAAATTTTTTACTCTTCTGCCACTAAAAGTCCGGTCTTCAGTCATTATAAATAAATTGTTATTGGAAATCAGAACAAAATCACCAGAATTGCTTACGCATAATTAGTTCGGGCTTATATTTGACAATAAAATCCGCTTCCGCTGGGCAATTACATGATTCTAAGAAATGTAATCAATAAATTTTAACCTACAATATTAGATATTTCATTTACACAAAAGTTATTAAAACATTTTCTATCCCTACATTTTTACACCAATGGTTATGAAAACGTTGCGTGACATTAAATTTTTGCTCAGTATCAGTGGCATAACTACCGGGGTTCCGCTGATTCCACTGAACTTTGAAAATTAATTTCCAAAATTATAAAATTGTTGGAAAAAGCCACAGAAAAATTTTAAAATTAAGACGTTTCCAAATTCCAGCCTATTTCTGACATTATATGCCTGCCAAGTAAACATAAAAAGAATGACCAGGTTTCAAGCAACATTATTTTAAAAATATTTGTAATTCCAAAAAAGGTTTCTTTTGCAGCTTTTATGGTTTTAATTTCTTTTGTATATATTATGGGACTACAATGATACCATGTTTCATCCTTATCTAGTATTTTTTTTTACTTAGAAGGCGTTAAAGTAAAAAATTACTACGATTGCGGCGACCGCCCCTGTTAAGCTGGTGTTCGAAAACAAAAAACATAAGCGAAAAAGCTGAAGTGTGGACTTCGAGTGGACTTTCTCATACTAGACATTACTAATTGCCGTATTTGCGAACGTGTAAATTTTATAATTATATCATTGTACAGTTCACCGAGGATTAGATTTCAAAGGAAACAAGCAGCGAAAGTTTGAATTTGCGATAGCCTGTTCAATTGGTTTCCGTACCCATAGAAGCAGCGACCACTGCACGAAAGCAAGGTAAGTGCCCGCCGCCGCGCCGCGCTCATCGGTGGATTACAAATTCCGCTTCAGATGTTGGACAAAAATGGCTATAATAGCTTTATTTGGGAAGTTATGAAAAATATGCAAAGAATTGATAGGCGTAGATATAATCACGTTAATGTCGACAAACGCGTTGTTGATATTAAAAAGTATCGTTTTTTTTTCTTAATTTTTTTAACAGTTAGAAATTTTAGCAGATCTTAATAAAGTACTTTAAATAGTCTATCGAACTAATAAAAATTTAAAACGATCGGCGTTTGCGTTTTTAAATAATTAATTAATCAATTTCAAATTTTTCAATAATTCCTGGAAGGCGTCAGAGTTAAATTTAAGAGATAAGGAAGCAACAAAATTTGTAGTTTAATGCAAGCTGTATCGGATCAGAAAGTTTAAAAAAAATCATGAGGGCACTTTTTGAAAAATTCTTTTGAAAAGTTTCAAAATTTGAAGCAGCACCATTGCGATCCTTTTCGGATTTTCCAAATTAATTTTATTTCACCGTATACTATCTATGAAGGGCTCTTAAGCAAGTGGTAGCTGATCCCGATCAGATAATTACTTTTTGAGTAAATAGGCGTTAAATACGAGATTTTCAAAAAAAGCTGTAGCGGCCGCCGTTTTGAGGCTAGAGAGTCCGGTAAAAGTTTTTGATTTGCCATAAGTTCTTCTCTCAGATTCCGTGCTCAAATTTTCAAAATTTTGTTTTGGAAGAAAACGCTACAAAAAAACATGTCAAACTTCCGTTTCCGGTTTCAGATTTTTTTGAAAAGCTCAAATAGAACTAAAATGTTCGATGTACCTCTTGATTTAAAATTTCATCGAAATCGGTCCACTACTTTCGCCTGTAGAGGCGTCACCCACCCACCCACTCACATACAGACATTTTTGAAAACCAGGGTTTTTGGGTTCCTTGAGTTTTAAAACGTGTATTTCCGTTAAAATCTAGGTTTAGAAAATTTTTATGAAATCAATACTTCCCTATACCGAAGGTAGAGTAGGTAGAGAAGGTAGAAGAAGAGTGAGATTAACCTTCAATTTATTTTTGAAAAAAAATGATAATAATAAAAATTGCCCACCGTTCGCTTCCGCTTTCGTATTTTTTCTACAAGTTTCTTTTGTCAATTTTCGATGTTTTGAAGTTTTTCAAAATTGGGACATCGCTATGAGGCGCTATTTATGTTAAAATCAAAATTTCTTAAAAAAACTTTGTGTAAAGCAAAAAATAAAACTTCTTCAGAGATAATAAAGTATTTTAACAAAAAATACGATTTCTTAAAAGACTAAAAAGACATTTTGCAGAGAAAAGAAATTTTTCTTTATTTACATGTTTTTGCGTTTTCTTTTAACTTTTCTTATTTCCTTTTTTAAATTAAATTTCTAATTTTGAAGTAGTACTTATTAATTTTAGTACAAATGGGTATTTCATAGGCAAGCAATATGGTTTCAGCTGGTGCTGGATACCATGATGTAACGTGAAGCTGTAAATTGTTTTATTATTGTTAATAAGTTTTACAACATACAGAAAAAGACATAATGTTTTTTTTTATTTTTAAGTTAGCAATAAATTTCCAAATCTCAACAGCTGAAAAGTGCACGCGCGCGTCATCTAGCCCATGTCTAGCCAACATCTAGCACTACGTTGCCAAATGTTACAGAAGGAACTCTTATAGAGAGAAATTTAAACAAAGGGAAACAGCTTTTATTAAAGAATCAAAATTTTCTTAAAATCATAAAAGTTAAGTCAAATGTTTGTTTGTTAACGAAAGAGAAATGTTAAAAGAAGAAAAGATAAATAAAAATGTGGACTTCGAGTGGACTTTCTCATACTAGATATTAATACCTGCCGTACTTGCACAAGTGTAACAATTAATAATTATAACGTTGTACAGTTTACCTAGTATTAGATTTGTAAGAAAACAAGCAGCGGGAATTTGAATTTGCGATAGCCTGTTCAATTGGTTTCCGCACCGTAACTCTATGCATAACTCATGCTCATGCTCAGACTGCATCTTTACCGTTACGCAAATGATCGAAAAAAGGAGAGAATTTAACCTACCTACTTATATAGCCTTCATAGACTACAAAAAGGCTTTTGATAAAGTGAATAGATATCAACTTATGTTAAATAAAGGCATACCACAACATCTCATCAAAGTATTTCAAAACATATATGAGGAAAATAAAATTACTATCAACACAAGAAACTGAAGGAAGGAAAGAAAAACCGAAACAATAAACTGCGGAGTACGACAACGATGCCCTCTATCGCCGTCGCTTTATAATATATACATAGACCAAGTCGTAGAAGACTGGAAAAACAAAATAAAAACACACTTTAAAATAAACAATATCGAAATCGACACTATTTTGTTTGCTGACGACCAAACAATCTTTGCAACCACAGAAGATAATCTACAATATGCGCTACACACATTAAATAAAATGTCAAAAAATACAATTTAGAAATTTCAACAAAAAAAAACAAAGTCCTAGCTTTTAAAGGTGAAGAACCAATACGAGCGAAAATTACTATAGATGATGAAACTATTGAACAAGTAAGCTGTTTCAATTATTTGGGCTTTAATGTTACATACACAAACAGTAAATATGTATACAATAACCTAAACAAATTCAGACAAATGTGCGGAACCATCAGAAAACATCTACGGCTAGTTAACAAAGATACAAAATTAAAATGTTATAAGGTAATGGCTGTCCCAGCGCTATTATACGGATCAGAAAATTGGACCCTCACGCTAAGAGAAAGAAACGCAATTAAATCTACTGAGATGAAGTTTCTAAGATGGGTAGCTGGATATGCGCTACTAGACCATAAGAGGAATGAAGAGATACGCCAGAAGCTAAAAATTTTTATTTTATTAACATAAATTGACCAATACAGACAAAACTGGAGGGAACATATATTAAGAATGGACGACTGTCGTATCACAAAACAACTACTACATTACCGACCACGAGGGAAAAGAAGACTGGGACGACCAAAGAAACGTTGGAGTGAGCAATTTATATGAGACCGGAACAAACCACAACCGTTTAATCCTGGCAGATGATGATGATGAACTCTATGCATAACTCTATCCAGCGACCAACTGTACTAAAACAAGGTAAGCGCCCGGCAAGACCTTCGGCGAATTACAAATTCCGCTTCTGATGTCGGACAAAAATAGCTGTAATAGCTTTATTTGAAAAATACATTTTTGTAACTAGAACTAATTGATAGAAATTTCGTAAATGCCGGAAAACGCGTTGTTGATATTAAAAAGTATTGGTTTTTTCCTTAATTTTTAAAATAGTTAAAAATTCTGGCAAATCCTAATAAAGTACTTTAAATAGTCTATCGAACTGATAAAAGTTTATAACGATCGGCGTTTGCATTTTTGAATAAATAATTTATCAACTTCAAATTTTTCAAAAATTCCTGGAAGGCATCAGAGTAAAATATGGGAGATAAGTAAAAAAAAATTGGTAGTGCATTGCAAGCTTTATCGGCCCAGAAAGTTAAAAGAAAATCGTGTAGACAGTTTTTGTAAAAAATTTTTGAAAATTTACAAAACTTGGAAGCAGCGCCATTGCGATCGTTTTAGGATTTTCTAAATTAATTTTATTTCATCGTATATTACCTAGGAAAGGCTCTCAAACAAGTGGTAGCTGATCCCGATCAGACAACTATTTTTGAGTAAATGGGCGTTAAAGTCGAGGTCTTCAAAACGCTGTAGTGGCCACCATTTTAAAGCTAGAGAGTTTAATAACAAAGTTTTCTTCTCTCAGATTCCGTACTTAAATTTTCAAAATTTTGTTTTGGAAAGAAACGCTACTAAAAAAATATGTCTAACTTCCGTTTCCGGTTTCGGATTTTATTAAAAGCCTACCTAGAACTACAATTTTTGATTTAAAATTTCATCAAAATCGGTCCAGTACTTTCGCCTATACTATACTCAGACAGACACCTAAAAACCATTTTTTTGGGTTCCTTGAGCCCAACGTGTATTTCCGTTAAAATATAGATTTAGAAAATTTCCATGAAATCAATACTTCTTTATACCGAAGGTATGGGAAAGTAAAAACAAACTTTCTTTGCACAAAGCTCTTTTCTAAGAAATTTTGATTTTGGCTCTTACACATCGCTCGAAGAGGATAAACGAATGTAATCACGCACAAAATTTCAAAACTGAATATTTGCATAATAAATTGAAACCATTTATGGAGGTATCAAAGAAAAATACAGTACATTTCTGTATAACAACACAACAGTGTGATTATTATTATTATTCATTGTAATAGCAACGTATTATCATCATTACCATCATAAATCTGTATTACATTTTTGGGCTGAATTTAATAGAATGTCCATAAACGTATCCCACCTGATGCAGGATTAAAAAGATCGTCTATATTTCATCGCACCGCATGTGCTCTTTGCCACTTGTGTCAGAAATTTTATCGTATAATCGACTGCCCTATTTCTATTAAACGGGATAACCTCCAAAGAAGATTCCATTAAATCGCGAGTCAGGTGTAACAAATTCGCTATTAATTCCACCCTGCAGCGACCTACATCGCCTGTTATTCAATATCCTTACGCTCCTGCTATTTTCTTCCATATAGCATTAAGTCAGTAATGGTTCCATCAATCGGGGGGCAGGTGTTCTGTATGATGACGCGAATTCTGCGAGAATAACCCAATATATATTATGATGCATGGTGGAGGTTATTCCGAAACACCCTGAACCTGATCTAAATTCATCCCTTAAAATTTATTGAACATCTACAAAGTTATTACTAAACCTACAGCAGATAAACTGTTATGTTGTTCACATTGCAGAGGTGTACTTAGTAGGAATATTGAATGCAATTTCAATTGTTAATTAAGGGCTCCGTTTTTTTATAGAAAATGAGTTATGTCTGTCTACCCACAGATTTCTGTGTGTCCATCTGGCATGCTAATGAGGCGAACGCTTCCGTAACCAAGTAACCAGACGTGAGGTTGTATCCCATCAGGGAATAATCAGATGGGGTTGTTTCTAGTTTGATGGAGTGGTTGGCCTTATCAACTAAATTACTGTACGTAACACAATTAACCCACTGTATCTGCCCTGCGTGTGCCGCAATCGGATTACGTTTTGTCCGGTGGCCTAATAAATTCTTATTCCAAAAAGATTTATTTGCGGCGCTTTTTCATGTTTATTTTGAACGTGAAGTAAATCAGGAATTTCAAGAGAAATTTACAATATTGCGTAGCTGTAGGTACTCGCAAACAATGTTTAATCGAAAAGAAAAATGAGACGGTGTTAATAAAAATGCTACGTTTGAGTTGATAAATCGTCACGTCGATTTATTTCCAGTATCCGTAACGACATTTTCACAATGTTGGCGTTTGTAAGCGATTTTGCAATAAATCAGGCTTTACTTGCGCATCGCACGGTATTTACATCAGTCTAAAAAGAAAAAAAAATCTCATATTTCATTCCGAGCAACTTAAACGAACGAAAGGCAAAGGCAGGCTTCGCGCGAAACGTACGCTGTACATAAAAGAATTTAATTTCACTTCAGTTCGAGTTATATGAAACATTGTCTGTTAAAAAGTCAAAGTAATTCAATTGCTTTCATAAGTTTCCACAAAGTGGAAAGCTCCTTTTATTTTTCGTGCTATCAGTCAGGCTTACAATCGGAATCCGGAGCAGACAGCCTCGGAATAAATTCCTTTGCCCGGAACGCTTTGTCTTTCGGAAAACCTCATTCGACGAGGAAACAAAAATCTTCTATAATTTCCGTTTGTTGAGCGCCTTCTATATTGAAAATATTAACAATTCTTTCATTTCTCACACACAAGTGAAATTTAATCAATATTTAATTCAACAGTCATTCGTTTTTAACATTTCAATGTTCTGTGTTTAGATTGAGAGGAAGCAATTTGTTTTCTATCTTTGTCTTGTATAGACCAGTGGAGCACAACCTTTTTTTACCCGCGAACCCGAAATTTAGATGTCAACCAAGAGCCATTCCCTCCTAAGCCTTACAAAATACAAACAAGCTTAAATGATATTTAAAGCATAAGTTATAAGCATAATGTTAATAACATACAGTGTGATTCAAAATTTAACCGAAACACTCTGGGAATTGATTTTAACACCAAGTTTTGCTTAACATGTGTACGGATACGCACCCTTTTAGAGATACAGCCCCCTAATTATAGTTCAGACAAATCATGTGTTAATTAATATCGCCACCATAAAAACAGATATTTGATAATAATATTGCATCGAAATTTAGTATAATTTACATTTTTATTTGTTTTAGTTTAAATGCGGAGAGGAGCTTGGCGTATCTCCTAAAGTATTTTGTGTTTAACCAAGATTTTCTAACTTTTGGTTTAAAAATCGTATTCGTAACTAAACACACAAAAAAGTGCTGGTGTTGAACATCGCTAAATCTAATTGTTTCTAAGATAATTCAATTTTGGTGAAAAATCGAGTTGCCATGAAAGTCTGAGTATTTCCCCAGAATGTGCAAGTAGTAAGCAATGCAAGTTTTGCAAAATATATGCCTAAAATGTTTTTGAAGATAGGTCAATAAAAGCACTTTTACAAATATACAGACAATTTTACTTTCCCATAATTCCAGTATAGGGAAGTATTGGTTTCATGAAAAAATTCGAATTAGATATTTTGACGGAAATACATGTTTTGGACATCCAGGAATCTAAAAAGGCGTTTTTTAAAAAATGTCCGTAGGTGAGTGGGTGGTTGGGTAGGTACGAAAATGTTTGTGGCGCATTATAGCTCCCGAACAGATGGACTGATTTCTATAAGCTTTGTAATGGGGAAGTATATCAACAACTCACAGACAAAATAAATTTTAAACTGGAAGCAAAAGTGACACAAGTTTTTTTTGGTAGCATATTTCTCAAAAGCTAAATTTGGAAACGGAATGTGACAGAAAATCCAGGTACCAACCCAACTCTTTTTTCCGAAGTTTCTAGCTTTAAAATGGCGGCAGCTACAATATATTAAAACTTTTGACTTTAACGCGTTTTTACTAAAAGACGAATTGGCTAATCGTAATCAAATGTTTGTTGAATTAGCTCTATAGAGATACAATACTACTATGTATGAGAATTTTTAAAGGCATTAAAGCTGTGGAGTAAAAATTAGTTGAAAGTTTTGAAAATTGCCAAACAAATGTTGCTCGAAAACTGGCCACAGGTTTCTTTTCAATATTTGTAAGCTCATAGAGATGAGCTACAGTTTGGTTCGTGTCATGATCCGCTAATTTCTCTGTGACCCCTTCTATGGTCTAGAACAATAAAATATTTATGTTTACACTAAATTGCTCACGTGTGATAATAAATACACTAAGAGTCAAAACCTAATTTTTAGGCGCAGAAATATTCAAGGCGTTTAGATTTCCCTCTTTGAAGAAATCTGTTCAGAAAAAAATTAAAATGTTTCATTTTATTCTCATAAAAAGTTGGGTTTCTAATCCAAGGCGGATAATGCGGGACGAAGCCATCTACAAATGTAGCCTGGGCGACCTAGCTTGTCTGAATCATCTGTCTGGGACTGGAGCTAACATTGTAACTGCATAAAAGCTGTTGAGTCGTTGGGCGTGTGTCTTTATGTGCTATGGAATTTTGCGGATTTTATTGCTAGACAATTTTATGTGTGATTTCATACTACTGTTTCATTATTGACTTTGTATTCGCTGCAACTAATATGATATAGTATATTATTTCACTTTTTGTTTTAATTTCGTTTACTATCAAGATATATTCATAAAACTAATGCAATTTCTTTATTTTTTTAGAGCTGCTAAACGATTCTAAATGCACGTCTAGTGCCTTACGCTTAAATGCGCTACTGTTGTTAATACTACAGAGCGATCAAATAAAAAACTGAATCGCAGTCGCCTATGATAGAAGCGCGGCATAGCGTTGATTAGTTTTTAAATCGTGGGGTTAGTATTGTAGTTGCGCAGTTTATTTCTTACCATAATTGCTTCTGTTTAACATTTTTCAACAATTAGCAAGAGAGCATTGTAAATTACTTTACGTGCATAATAAATAATGTCAGTTGCCAAACCGTGACCCATTTAACTCGCATAACGAAAAAAAATTTAAACGACATGCGGTAAAGGCGCGGGTTTGTAATCTAGCGCCCCCAGTTCAAATTCCGTGGCAAACCTGTTTTCTTAGCTTAATTTTTTTAATTTATTTGTTGACATCTCTTACTGCTATATTGCCTATGCCTACAATTTCTTTTAATTTTTATGTTTGTTTTATTTGTCTGTGGATGGGGGGGTCGATCCACAATTTCCAAACGGGTGGTATGATTTCTAGGACCTTTGGAATGTAAGAGTATTATAAAAACTTATCTGAAAAAAAACTCGAACCCGGAAGCGGAAGCTAGACATGTTTCGTTAGTAGAATTGTTTTGAAAAATTGAATATTCTAAATCTGAAATGGATACAAGACCTGACATCAAACTTTTTAATGTAATAGCCCTATAGAGACATAATGTTACTGTGTACACAAACTTTCGTATATTTTAATACAATGTTGTGAAAAATATTTCAAAGTTTTAGAAATTTTCAAAAAAAAGTATGCTCGAAAATTGGATAACGAATTTTTACTAAATTTTGTATGATAGTAGAGCTACACATACGCTACAATTTGTCTCGTGTCTCACTCCGTTAATTTTTCTGTGACACATTTTATGAAATTTTGAATATCAAAAATTTCTGCCCCTTTAGTTAATAAACGGGGTCTAATAACAACTTTTCGTTTACATTAAATTGCTTATAGGAGATAGTATAATCATGTTCACAGCCTAATTTTTAGGTAAAACAAAATTTGGGGTGGTTAATTTTTCCTCCTCCCACCTAATCTTTGATAGACGAATTGTTTCTTTAGTTTTTGGTTTTCTTTTAATCTCCAAAAGCCTCTTAAAATAAATAAAACCTTAGATCTTTTTATGATCTAAAAACTTGAAAATGTTCTGTTGTAACTTACTAATGTATACGGAGTAGGTTATGAACGCCAGATCAGCGGAGGTAATGCGGAGTATTCATTATATACCAGCCGGTTCGCATAGCACGGATATGTCACAGCGAGTGGAGTGGCCTGAGAACGGTTGTTGGATTGCATAAGGTTAAATAAATGTACTTTTGCAAAAACGGTGAGTAACAATATGTAAAGTATAGGAAAATTTAAGCAAAGTGCTTTATTCATCTTTTTAACATTGGTTGGACTATAGAGAAAATCACTGTTCTTTTGAAATAATACGTAGAATGAAAAGCGATACATTTAATCATGGCGTTCTCGTAATTGTAATTAATAAAATAGGCCCAGAACAAAAGTTTAAATATCGTAGAAATCAATTGCACTTTATATTTAAAGTTGCCGAGGTATTCTTTTAGAACTTTGGTGTTTATACAAATCCGTAAGAAAATTGAAAATGTTTGTTTCCCTAGCAGGTTTCATTAAGCTTGCTTCTAGCCTTTTGTGATCAATAAAGCGAAGGTAGTTTGTAATGCTAAATAAAAAGAAGAATTTATCGATTTATTAAATTTCGATAACAGAAAGAGTGAGTTGTGTGGAGCATCGATCATTTTTAATGATTATCTGTATATAAACTACGTATTTACGTAAACAATACTTTTTATTTATTTTAACCTTATACGTATTTCGGGATGTTTACATGCCATTGTCAAAGGTTATATAAAAAAGTAAACACTTAGTGTTGTTATAGCAATAGAACTTGGTGACTTGATCTCGGTAATCGTCTGCAGATGACTTGATTTCCTATTCCACAATGTTCAATAGAGTAGAATTTAAGAGATCAATTTGCTCATTCATTAACGGTACAGTTTTTAATTGTTTGTGAATTTCAAAAGCTTCTCGTATATCTAATTTACGTTTATCATCACAAAAGTGTAAACATTTTATGGTGTTATTAGATGTCATTGAATGATTGTGTGCTAGTATTTTAGCAAATCGTCTTTTTTTGATTTTGAATTAAACAAAGTGTTTAAAACGTTTCTAGTTGTTTTACAACTTACTTTATATTTATTTGTTTTGTTTATAATTTTAGCATTTTTTTCTGATTTGTCACCAAAATATGGGCTCGAAGCATATTTAATTGTATCGAATGAAGTTAGGGTATTGGGATAAATTTTTTGAATGGCTAATTTATAATTTTTTTCTTTAATTAATGTATCAATAAGTTTAGTATTATAGCCATTACTATATGCAATTTGTTTAATAATTGAAATTTCTCTATTATAATTTATTTCATCTAAAGGGACCGTCAAAGCTCTATGTATCAGGGACCTCTATGCTGCTAATTTATGTGTTTTATGATGACAAGAATCGTGTGGTATTGTAATGTCTGTTTGTGTAGGTTTTCTATAAACGGAGATCATTTTGAATAAATCAAGAATATTAAAATGAATGTTAAGAGCGCACAACGTCATATAGTCTTTGAAATGCACAGAAAATTGTTAAATATGGTCTTATCAATTAAATGGATGAAACAACGCATGTCGTGTGTTGTTGAACTTTATTAGAACATAGTTTTGCTTACATTAATTGTATTTTGCTTATTTTTAGAGATATCACAACTGTTCATGATTGTAGCTGTTCAGGTTGCCACAAAAAATCTCAATACATTATATTCCGTTAATAGCCTTGTCAGTTGTCCGTACTCTATGAGATTTCAGCCCATACTGAATTTTACATTCAAGACTTGGCCTCAATTAGAATTAGGGCTGTCTGTTGTTACTGCTAGGAATTATCCTTTTTATGAACGCCAAGAATAGATCACTACACCGGGAAATTTTGCTGAACCTCTGTCTTATACAGAATCGGTTTTCGAACCAGGGTACTAACGGAGCAAACATAAATAAGCGTACCACTGGACCACCGGCACTGCTACATTCTTTTTAATAATTAACATTTATCATCATCATCATCATCATCATCTGGCATGGAGCTGACACGAGGGTCGATCCATAACATTTATTATAAAATGTAAAAAAACCGAAATTAAATTTCGTAAATTGTAAGAGAACTTTCAACTGAAATTTTTATCTTATTACATTTTTATTATCGAATTTGATTATGAATTTGAGGGCAAAATTGGTGTTCTGGACGAACATCACTTCAGACTGCAATGTAAAAATACATGCCCATTATTAAACACGTTGTGAAAGACACCCTTGTCATTTGCACAAAAGGTTATCCCAAATTTCATAAATTAAAAAATGTCATGGTTAGATCAAAATTCAAATGACAGAACCCTTACTCGTATGACTGCAATGAATAATGGACGTACAGATGAATTATCTAAACCCTTTCCCGCTGTTTGAAGGCAAAGTACTTGTTTTTAAAATTTATGTATATTAAAAACAAAGTGCGTAAAAGTAATCTTTGGTGGTTTTCTAACTTTTCAGCTCTTAATATTGCGGATTCGTTGTTGATAAACGCAATCAGTGAAGCAATTTCGACATTCCACTGACTGATCATTTCTGTATCTTTATCTTAGCGACAAAATTCCGAGCATAAGAAAGGAGCATTTATTTAAAGGTGTTTAGTCTTCAGAATTCGCTTAAGAACTACATTTAGTTCGAGTTTAATGGAGTTTTCTTGTTTGAAGCGTTAACTAAACATTTCGTAGTCCCATTTGCAACACGATCCAAAGATGCAGAACTTGTGCTCGCGTTCAATCTCATATTAGTTTAATACTTGCCAGCTGTTGTCGGCACTTTGACACGCGTGCCCTCGTATCACAGTTCAGGAGGGTAACAGCCCCTCGCACATCACGTCAAAAATGTGCAAACGCTTAATTTTAAAGCGTTCGCTTTTAGGATTTTTGTGAACAAATCCGAATCGCTCTTGCTGTTCGGATTGTTGTTTATCTAAGGATGATCAAAATATGCGAATATATATTTTCATTTATCGTGGGCATTTTGAGGTTAATTCAAATATTTAATGCAGATAAAATCATTACTGAAATATACTTCCTGCGGCTTATCGTAATATAAATTACAAAACCAATTATAATGCTACCCGAAATTCCGGAAAATAGCCAGAGGCTAGCGTAGATTACCAGTTATGTTCCAGTTTCTCATTTAAATCCGGGAATATTTGTAATTAATCCAATGCAAGCGGCAGTTTATGATACCCGAGGTGGCGTTTTGTTATCTAGAAGGTTTCCTAATTTAAATTAATTTTATATATTTCGAAAATTAGCAAGTAGATTTTGGGTTGTTGTGAATTGAAATCGTTAACAGTAACGTTTGGTGGTCTATTAAATAAAACTAAGCATTTAATTTCACAATGGAAAACTAGATTACGAGCGAAGCACTTCATGTGGACTTTCTTATACTTTGGCCATTGTAAATGGTATATCGAAAATTTCGGTCTAGGATGTTTCGCCGTCGCCGTTCCATCGTCACCGTTTCACCTTCGACCGTCTCGCCTCGCCGTTTCGCCGTCGGCTAATTCGGCGTCAACCCGATATACAATATTTCCCAAAAAGATTGCAACAAATGGAAAAGTTTTTTATTATTAATTTCTCACAAAATTTTACTCTTTATGTAAGTTATAAATATATATTTATTAATTTTATTATTAACCAAACCTAACCTAACCTAAGGAAAATAAAATCAAAAATTCAACACTAATCGCCTAAATACATTTATTAACAAAACAACTAGTTATAATATTTACAAAAACGCCCAAATATTTAAATTAAAGACAATTGTTTAATGGCTTCGCACAGAACACGTCTTAATGTTATAAGCGTTTTTTGATATTTGAAGAAATTTGTAAAATTATTAACTGGAAGAGGTCGAAACAAGAAGGTTTTGACGACGAAACGCAACGGCGAAACGGCGACTGCGAAACGTCCCATTCCGCGAAAATTGTAGTTGTAATTAAGCTTTTAAAAAAAATTCAAACGGAAAACGAGCGTTAGACATGTTTTTTTGGTAGCGTTTTTTTTTCGAAACAGAATTTTTGAAATTGGAGCTCGGAATCTGAGAGAAAACTAAAGGCAAATCGAAAACTTTTTTACGGATTACTCTAGCTTCAAAATGGGGGCCGCTACAACTTTTTGAAAATCTCGAATTGAACGCCCATTTACTCAAAAAATAGTTGTCTGATCGGAATCAGCTCCAACTTGTTTAAAAGCCCTTTGTGGGTAGTATGCGTTGAAATAAAATTAATTTCGGAAATTTATATAGATTTTTTTCGAAATCTGAAGCCCATCTAATCAGCTGTATGGGCATTTGGAAATATTCGGTTATTTTGTAGTTTTGAGAATTATCAAAAAAATGTTTTAAAATTCTGTACATTTTTGTAAATTTTGTACAAATTAAAAAAATTTCAAGTACCTATTCGCAAAAATTTGAAAATTTATGAAAATTTTCGTAGAATCTGAAAACTTTTGATTTTCAGAATTTTGTAATTCCAAATAAAATACTTATTCAATGAAACCTAAAATTAAATTTATAATTTAGTGATAGTCGGTTTTTTTGGTGGTTATCCAATTATACTGTTCAGGCAAAAAAAAGGAAACTATGCAGAGGTGTTTTCTCAATGGAAAGTTGTTCCTATTGTCATTTATTTACCTACCAATTTCTAAAACAATAAAAAATCGTACGAAGGGGCACTAGGAAGTGGTAGAAATATAGCGCTTGGGCGGATTAGCTATTCGGCATGTGTAGAACACGAATCTAAGGTTGTTTTTCGTGCGCGTATATGTATATGTATTGAAGCAGAGCACCACTTACTCCTATTTTTTTGAACCAGTCGCCTGATTTTGTGATATTTTGTGTTTTCTAGTTTATCCGGTGAAATCTCAAAGTCAAATTTTCAGGTCCTATACACTTTTGCATGATTTTTTTGGCAATTACTAAATTAAACTTTTCAGGTAAACGACCTAAAGCAGGAAACCTACGGGTGGTGTTTTCTCAATGTAAAGTTGTTCCTATTATCATTTCACATGCTCATACCGATTTTAAGGCCGAAATTCATAAATTAAAAAAAAACCTAAAATCGATGACGGGGACCGTGTTGGGGGATACCGCTTTTGTGCAGGTCAGCTAGTAGACCTGCTTAGAATATGAATCTACAGATCTTTTTCGAGTGCGTCTATATTCTATAAAACATTCTTCTCCTCACGCCCGTTTTTTGCAGACCAACTTAATTTTGTTGCGGATTTAACTCAGTGGAATTATCAATATTTTAGGCATTTGGACTGTATAGACACCTTAGCAGCGTTCGAATTATCGGTGTCCCAAGGCCCTAAAACCTGCTTATTAGTCAAAATGTTTACGTAAAAAATGATTGCTATAAGAGTACCTTTTTTTCAGGTATAGCTCTTAATCGGCCAGTAAGCCCAAACCAAAAAAAACTTTACTGAATCATAGAATTTGCTCCAAATTCTACATAATGTGCACAATACCTTCCTCCATAGCTGTATTTTCTATATCGAGGAAGGTAAAAATATTTTTTTTACCTTCCTCGATATACAAAATGTAGCTATCGAAGAAGGTATTGTGCAAATCATGTAGAATTTGGAACGAATTCGATTATAACAGCTGCAGAGATGAGATGTTTAAGAAGAATTGTTGGCAGAACAAGAAGAGACAGAATCAAAAATATAACAAGGGGGGAACTAGACGTAGAACCGATAGTAAAACCATTCAAAGAAGACAGCTACAATGGTATGGGCACGTGATCCGAATGGAAGAAAAAAGACTCCCAAAGATGACGATGGAAGTGAGAGGAGAAGGGAAGAGAGGAAGGGGGAGACCCAGAACAAAGTGGATGGACACCATCAAGAACATGGCACAACAGAGAGGAAAGAATATCGAGGAAATAAACACTTAAACAGGTTGGCGCTAAACAGAAAGGAATACCGGAAATGGATCGAGGACCCGACACCCTAGGGAATAGCCGAAGAAGAAGAAGAGGAAGGTAAATAGACAATCGTTTGGCTAGTGTTTAATCAACATATTTTAGTAGTTCCAAAAATTTCTATAGTTCATGACATTGTGCGTTACTAGGGTATTTACAATACCAAATTTAAACACGACCTATTACTCGTTTTTAAGTAAGCGCAAAATCAAAATTTTCTAAAATTCGCAGAAAATGTCAAAGAGAAATTAGCGGGCTGTGACCGAACCAAATCGTAGCTCATCTCCAGCTCTATTAGCATATTTCTAATATTTTAACGCAATTTACTTCACAGTTTTCATGCGTTTAAAAATTCTTGTACATCGTAACAATGTGTCTTTCTATACAGCAACACCATTTGATTTGATAGACTAGAACAGCACCCAGCAATGAAGCATATCCGTCCCTCCTCCAGGCGGTAAAACCCTTCGGGACGCTATGATCGATGTAAGCTCGATCAACGCGCCTGCCCTCAATGCAAGAAAGAGAACAGGCTACCAGTCCTGTCATCAGGCTGCGATCCCTAAGCCCCTACTGGTGAAGGGAGACTACCTAAATCTCCACTGATTCTGCAGATCAGTGCCCGAGCTGAAACGCAGCTCACCCGTCGAACCGCACTAAGACGGCCCTAACCTGCACTTAGGCTATACCGCTGCCACCACGAGTCCGACTCCGTGACAAAAAATGGGGGGTGTGAATCCCCATCTATACAGCAACAATAATACCAAATTTGATCCTGATTTACCAAATCGTTTTTGAGGAATAAGGCGTTAAAATGAAAATTTTAAAAATTCGTGGCGACCGCCATTTTAAGCTGAAAAATTGGGAAAAATTGTTGGATTTGACCTAAAGTCTTGTATCAGATTTCGTTTTCAGAATTATAAAATTTGGGTTTATAAAATAATGCTACCAAGAAAAAATGACTAACTTCCACTTCCAATTTCTGATTTTATTTAAAGCTTTTGTCCTTGATAAATTGTTGTTATGTTACGTAACACTACATTTCAAATCGGGAGATACGAGGCGTAAATACACGCATATATACCCAACAACCCACAGATAGGCATTTCCTAAAAAAAACATTTTTTTGGGGTTTTCGAAGTCCAAAGCGTGTACTTACTGTAAAAATTTGACTTTAAAATTTTTCATGAAATCAGTAGTTCGCTATAAGTAGTGAAAGTATAAAAATAAAGCTGAAGTGAGGAATTCGAGTGGACTTTTCCATATTAAAAATTATCGTATTTGCAAAAGTGTAAATTTTATAATTATAACCTTCCATCCATCCAAATTTATAGAAAGCGCCACAGTGAAATTATGGCTTTCCTAAAAAAAACAAATTGTAGCCAATACTAGATACCGTATTTGCAAAAGTGTAACTTTTAATAATTATAACGTTGTACAGTTCAGCGAGTATTACATTTCTAAGAAAACAAGCAGCGGAAATTTGAATTTGCGATAGCCTGTTCAATTGATTTCCGTACCGTAACTCTACCTTTAGAAGCAGCAACTACTGAACGAAAGCAAGGTAAGCGCCCGCCGAAGCGCTTCGGCGAATTACAAATTCCGCTACGGATGTCGGACAAAAATGCCTATAATAGCTTTACTTAAGACGTTATCAAAAATATGCAAAAAATTGTTTTAACTAGAGCTAACTGATATGCGTAGTTAAAATCACGTAACTGCCGGAAAACGCGTTGTTGATATTAAAAAGTATCGCTTTTTTGTAATTCTTAAAATAGTTGCAAATTCTTGCTGATCCTGATGAAGTACTTTAAATAGTCTATGAAACTGATTAAAGTTTATGACGATCGGGGTTTGCGTTTTAGAATAAATAATTAATCTATTTCGAGTTTTTCAAAAATTCCTGGAAGCGTCAGGGTAAAATTTGGGAGATAAGTGAAAAACAAATGTGTAGTTCAATGCAAGCTTTATCGACTCAGAAAGTTTAAAAAAAGGCGTGTGGGCAGTTATTGAAATTGGTTTTTTTAATTTACAAAATTTTGAAGCAGCGCCATTGCGATCATTTTCGGATTTTGTACATTAATTTTATTTTATCGTATACTACCTATAAAGGGCTCTCAAACAAGTTGTAGCTGATCCCGATCAGACAACTACTTTTTGAGTAAATTAATGGGCGTTAAAGTCGAAATTTTCAAAAGGTTGTAGCGGCCGCCATTTAAAGCTAGAAATTTCGGTAAAAATGTTTTCGATTTGCTTTTTTCAGATTACGTGCTCTAATTTTCACACTTTGTTTAAAAAAAACGCAACAAAGAATACATGTTTAACTTTCGCTTCCGGTTTCAGATTTTTTTTAAAAGCTTAACTAGAACTACAATTTTTTATATACCTCTTGATTTAAAATTTCATCAAAATTGGTCCAGTGCTTTCGCCTGTAGACGCGTCAGTTACGCACCCACCCACAGACAGACATGTTTCAAAAATTACTTTTTTGGGTTCCTTGAGCCCCAAAACGTGTACTTCCGTTAAAATCTAGATTTCGAAAATTTTCAGGAAATCAATACTTCCCTATACCGAAGGTATGGGAAAGTAAAAAGGTCACATTAATTGATGTTTAGTTCTACCATTTTTCATTTTCACAAAGCAAAGCAATTGCGCTAGCAGCAAGTAAGAAGTTTGCTGAAAGTGCAACTCCTGTTGATCTATTTAATTTTAAAATAAGAAATGCAACTCTAAAAAGAGACATTCGAAAAAGAAAATAGAAACTTCCTAACAGCGTGTTAATTGTATTATAGCCAGGGGCAAAGTTAAGCACTGGTTTCAGGGGTGGCTGAACTTTAATCTTATGTTTGGCGCCTTGCAGTTGCCTGCAGACAATAAGATTATGTCAGTCATTACGTGCATTGGCAACGTCTGTATTTTTCACTTCTAGCTTCCAGCATTCCTCCTTTTATTTTCGTTTCGTGTCCATGTTGTATACTCAGACACACAATACATAATTTGTAGCTAGAAATTGCGTTTAGGATATGCAAATTTACTCCGTTTGTTTAAGTTTACATAAAATAATACTATTAAATTACAAAATAAACAAAAATTTTTTAAATTCGTAATTTTTTAATACATCATGTACTGTATGATGTCTTCGTATTGTTAAAATTTTCTTCTATAAATCAGAGACATCATTTTTCCGCACGCCTGCTTCCCAATTTTCCTGTCCTTGCATCGATGGCCGGCATCCTGCCAGACATTCCGAATTCTGATTGCTTTCCTGCGAGGGAAAAAGCTCAAGCGACTTTAAGAACTCAATAAATCACAGTCAAAAATTAGTTTTAGTTTTGCTTTACTTCTAGAAATTTTCCGACACTTTAGTCTTGTGTAAAGCAGTCCGATAGCATAAAAGAGCGACGAAAATGTAGATTACAGGTTGTTTACTGCGGAGGTCGTGTTCGTCTAAACGCGACGACAAAAACGTACCTCCAGTTCCGTTGTTGACGCCAAAAAGCGTCGTTAAACGTTGGTTCTTGCTTGAAATTGCACAATTACACAGTTAATTTCACGACGGCGTCCCGTAAAGAACTTATTTACAACAAACTCCAATCGTTTTCATTCAAACTCGAAATGAGCCCGGAGTCCCTTATTATTTTACAACCGAACTTTCACGACTCGATTATCTTCATGCCCCATTGTAATAACGACGGACTAGTCATAAAATGCACGAAATGTCCGGACAAAATTAGAAATTGTGCACTTTACCAGGACAACGCAAGTTATTAAGTTAAAGTTTTGCAGTGCACTGCTATTGCGAAACGTCGCGTCGCGTCGGCGTAAAACTTAAAATAGTCCATAAAAATTTTAGTGGTTCCATAATTTATCAAACGGCTACTTGTAGGGAATAAATAAACTAAGAATGCTCGTGGAAGTAGTTTATTAATGATAGCGAGAGTAAATATTGTGCAGGCTCTATTTAGGGTGGTAGCGTGCAAATAATTCTCTATTACGCCCCTTTAATATCAAGACAATAACTATAACCGTAGCTCTTGATGAAGCCAGCTTACTAACTAAATTTATTGTGAAATTACCGAGCTGATTTAAATTCAAATAACTGTAATAATTTTATTAATTAATTATGATGCATTTTCTTAATAGTTTGCATACCTATTTAAACTATACACATTTGTAAAAATTACATTGGCTTTTAATGGTCAGCATTAAGTTAGGAATGCAATTTGTAAAACGGTAAAAATATTACATTTAATTTGAGTTCGTAAATAATTAAAAACTTTTTGTACAGTGCGTGGTAAACAAACTAATTAGGAGTTTTAGTAGAACCCATCTTCATTACAACTTTTAGGAACTGACGCGATTAAGAATTTTAAATATTTTGGAAGAGATAATTAGAAAGTCATTAAATATTCATGAACACTAAAGAGATGTTCCAGGATCAAGACGTCATGCAAAGTTTTCATAAGCATATGAACTACTACCTATTGGACAAATTTAATGATTGTGTGAGATTTAAGACGCTTCAAGCGTGTATGCAACCAATAAGACATCAAATGCGTGCTAGTGTACTCAAATAGCTCCATTGTATATGCAAAAATGTTCTTATACAATAAACGACAATTCACGTGTTAAATTTTTTAGGCTTCTTAATACTGGAATAGTTATGCCTTAAAATTGTGACTTTACGTGAAAGTTACGTAGAAAGAATTGGGACATATCTCATTCGATAAAAATAGGTTTTTGTAATCGTCAAGTTGCGGATTTGGAGCAAATGGGTTCATTCAGAGAGGTTTTTTCGCTTTGAGTTTACTGGTCAATATACGAGTTATGCCTAAAAGAAATGTACATTTATGCCAAACAGTTTCCACGTAAACAGTTTGACTAATAAGCGGCGACAGAGCGGACGCTACAGCGGAGGGGGGAGAAGTGCTCTATGTCAAAATAGACGCACTCAAAAAAGAACCTTAAATTTTATCACAAAAGCTGACGACTGCATTAAAAAATGGAGGAAGGCTGGGCTCTACTTCAATATAGACGCGCTCGGAAAAGAACTTTAGATTAGTATTTTACAAATGTCGAATAGATGATTTACCAAAGAGCAATTTCACTATCACCAACGATTTTTGTTTTGTTTTACGAATTTTGGCTTCAAAATCTGTATGAGCATGTTAAATGACAATAGGAACAACTTTCCATCAGTAGGCCACTACTGGGAGGTTTCCGTTTGGTCGTTTACCTAAACAGATTAATTGAGTAATCACCAAATTATGAAATCGATTTTGAGAACACAAAATATCATAAAATCACTCAACTGCTCAAAAACAAAATGGGTGGGAGGAACGAGAGGTGCCTACTTCAAAGTAGATGCGCTCAGAAAAGAATCTTAGATTCGTATTCTACACATGTCGAAAATCTGATCTGCGCAAGCCCGATATTCTTATTCCTCCCCTCAGTGTCTTCTCTTGACGAATTTTAGATATTAGAAAAACTACTCATTTCGGCTTTACAATCGGTATGAACATGTTAAATGACAATAGGAACAATCTTCCATGGAGAAAGTACTTCTGGGAGGTTTCCTTTTGCTCGGTTATCCAAACAGTTTATTTAGACAATCGCCAAAATAGACTATAACCAAGTAATCAAATCGATTTTAGATTTGAACAAATAAATATATTGTTTACAATTAATATACACTAAAACAAGAAAAATACAGATTTTCAAGAAATTTTAATAAAGTCAAAGATTCAAATAATTTTGAAATTCAAAATTTTCCTAATTTTCTAATTTTTTTAAATATTTTCAGATATCATGTTTAAAAAATTATCACAAAAAATTTCAGCTCAAATTCTTTTAAATTTAAATTGTCAACATTGGCCAATATTTCTAAATTTCAAAAATTTTTGAAATTTTTCAAAATTTGAACTTGAAAATTTTCATCTTTTCATAATTTAACAAAAAATACACGCCTTCATACATACACGCCTTCATACATACACGCCTTCATACATAAACGCCTTCATACATACACGCCTTCATACGTACACGCCTTCATACATACACGCCTTCGTACATACACGCCTTCATACATACACACCTTCATACATACACGCCTTCATACATACACGCCTTCATACATGCACGCCTTCATACATACACGCCTTCATACATACACGAATTCATACATACACGCCTTCATACATACACGCCTTCATCCATACACGCCTTCATACATACACGCCTTCATACATGCACGCCTTCATACATACACGCCTTCATACATACACGCCTTCATACATGCACGCCTTCATACATACACGCCTTCATACATACACGCCTTCATACATACACGCCTTCATACATACACGCCTTCATACACACACGCCTTCATACATGCACGCCTTCATACATACACGCCTTCATACATACACGGCTTCATACATACACGCCTTCATACGTACACGCCTTCATGCATACACGCCTTCATCCATACACGCCTTCATACATACACACCTTCATACATACACGCCTTCATACATGCACGCCTTCATACATACACGCCTTCATACATACACGCCTCCATACATACACGCCTTCATACATACACGCCTTCATACGTACACGCCTTCATACATACACGCCTTCAAACATACACGCCTTCATACGTACACGCCTTCATGCATACACGCCTTCATCCATACACGCCTTCATACATACACGCCTTCATACATACACGACTTCATACATACACGCCTTCATACATACACGCCTTCATACATACACGCCTTCATACATACACGCCTTCATACATGCACGCCTTCATACGTACACGCTTTCATGCATACACGCCTTCATACCTACACGCCTTCATACATACACGCCTTCATAAATACACGCCTCCATACATACACGCCTTCATACGTACACGCCTTCATACATACACTCCTTCGTACATACACGCCTTCATACATACACACCTTCATACATACACGCCTTCATACATACACGCCTTCATACATGCACGCCTTCATACATACACGCCTTCATACATACACGAATTCATACATACACGCCTTCATACATACACGCCTTCATCCATACACGCCTTCATACATACACGCCTTCATACATGCACGCCTTCATACATACACGCCTTCATACATACACGGCTTCATACATACACGCCTTCATACGTACACGCCTTCATGCATACACGCCTTCATCCATACACGCCTTCATACATACACACCTTCATACATACACACCTTCATACATACACGCCTTCATACATGCACGCCTTCATACATACACGCCTTCATACATACACGCCTTCATACATACACGCCTTCATACATACACGCCTTCATACGTACACGCCTTCATACATACACGCCTTCATACATACACGCCTTCATACGTACACGCCTTCATGCATACACGCCTTCATCCATACACGCCTTCATACATACACGCCTTCATACATACACGCCTTCATACATACACGCCTTCATACATACACGCCTTCATACATACACGCCTTCATACATACACGCCTTCATACATGCACGCCTTCATACGTACACGCCTTCATGCATACACGCCTTCATACCTACACGCCTTCATACATACACGCCTTCATAAATACACGCCTTCATACATACACGCCTTCATACGTACACGCCTTCATACATACACGCCTTCGTACATACACGCCTTCATACATACACACCTTCATACATACACGCCTTCATACGTACACGCCTTCATGCATACACGCCTTCATACCTACACGCCTTCATACATACACGCCTTCATAAATACACGCCTTCATACATACACGCCTTCATACATACACGCCTTCATACATGCACGCCTTCATACATACACGCCTTCATACATACACGAATTCATACATACACGCCTTCATACATACACGCCTTCATCCATACACTCCTTCATACATACACGCCTTCATACATGCACGCCTTCATACATACACGCCTTCATACATACACGCCTTCATACATGCACGCCTTCATACATACACGCCTTCATACATACACGCCTTCATACATACACGCCTTCATACACACACGCCTTCATACATACACGCCTTCATACATGCACGCCTTCATACATACACGCCTTCATACATACACGGCTTCATACATACACGCCTTCATACGTACACGCCTTCATACATACACGCCTTCATACATACACGCCTTCATACGTACACGCCTTCATGCATACACGCCTTCATCCATACACGCCTTCATACATACACACCTTCATACATACACACCTTCATACATACACGCCTTCATACATGCACGCCTTCATACATACACGCCTTCATACATACACGCCTTCATACATACACGCCTTCATACATACACGCCTTCATACGTACACGCCTTCATACATACACGCCTTCATACATACACGCCTTCATACGTACACGCCTTCATGCATACACGCCTTCATCCATACACGCCTTCATACATACACGCCTTCATACATACACGCCTTCATACATACACGCCTTCATACATACACGCCTTCATACATACACGCCTTCATACATACACGCCTTCATACATACACGCCTTCATACATGCACGCCTTCATACGTACACGCCTTCATGCATACACGCCTTCATACCTACACGCCTTCATACATACACGCCTTCATAAATACACGCCTTCATACATACACGCCTTCATACGTACACGCCTTCATACATACACGCCTTCGTACATACACGCCTTCATACATACACACCTTCATACATACACGCCTTCATACGTACACGCCTTCATGCATACACGCCTTCATACCTACACGCCTTCATACATACACGCCTTCATAAATACACGCCTTCATACATACACGCCTTCATACATACACACCTTCATACATACACGCCTTCATACATACACGCCTTCATACATGCACGCCTTCATACATACACGCCTTCATACATACACGAATTCATACATACACGCCTTCATACATACACGCTTTCATCCATACACGTCTTCATACATACACGCCTTCATACATGCACGCCTTCATACATACACGCCTTCATACATACACGCCTTCATACATGCACGCCTTCATACATACACGCCTTCATACATACACGCCTTCATACATACACGCCTTCATACATACACGCCTTCATACACACAGGCCTTCATACATACACGCCTTCATACATGCACGCCTTCATACATACACGCCTTCATACATACACGGCTTCATACATACACGCCTTCATACGTACACGCCTTCATGCATACACGCCTTCATCCATACACGCCTTCATACATACACACCTTCATACATACACGCCTTCATACATGCACGCCTTCATACATACACGCCTTCATACATACACGCCTTCATACATACACGCCTTCATACATACACGCCTTCATACATACACGCCTTCATATATACACGCCTTCATACATGCACGCCTTCATACATACACGCCTTCATACATACACGCCTTCATACATACACGCCTTCATACATACACGCCTTCATACACACACGCCTTCATACGTACACGCCTTCATACATACACGCCTTCATAAATACACGCCTTCATACGTACACGCCTTCATGCATACACGCCTTCATCCATACACGCCTTCATACATACACGCCTTCATACATACACGCCTTCATACATACACGCCTTCATACATACACGCCTTCATACATACACGCCTTCATACATACACGCCTTCATACATGCACGCCTTCATACGTACACGCCTTCATGCATACACGCCTTCATACCTACACGCCTTCATACATACACGCCTTGATAAATACACGCCTTCATACATACACGCCTTCATACATACACGCCTTCATACATGCACGCCTTCATACGTACACGCCTTCATGCATACACGCCTTCATCCATACACGCCTTCATACACGCCTTTATACACGCCTTCATACACGCCTTCATACATACACGCCTTCATACATGCACGCCTTCATACGTACACGCCTTCATGCATACACGCCTTCATACATAAACGCCTTCATACATACACGCCTTCATAAATACACGCCTTCATACATACACGCCTTCATACGTACACGCCTTCATACATACACGCCTTCGTACATACACGCCTTCATACATACACACCTTCATACATACACGCCTTCATACATACACGCCTTCATACATGCACGCCTTCATACATACACGCCTTCATACATACACGAATTCATACATACACGCCTTCATACATACACGCCTTCATCCATACACGCCTTCATACATACACGCCTTCATACATGCACGCCTTCATACATACACGCCTTCATACATACACGGCTTCATACATACACGCCTTCATACGTACACGCCTTCATGCATACACGCCTTCATCCATACACGCCTTCATACATACACACCTTCATACATACACGCCTTCATACATGCACGCCTTCATACATACACGCCTTCATACATACACGCCTTCATACATACACGCCTTCATACATACACGCCTTCATACGTACACGCCTTCATACATACACGCCTTCATACATACACGCCTTCATACGTACACGCCTTCATGCATACACGCCTTCATCCATACACGCCTTCATACATACACGCCTTCATACATACACGCCTTCATACATACACGCCTTCATACATACACGCCTTCATACATACACGCCTTCATACATACACGCCTTCATACATGCACGCCTTCATACGTACACGCCTTCATGCATACACGCCTTCATACCTACACGCCTCCATACATACACGCCTTCATAAATACACGCCTTCATACATACACGCCTTCATACGTACACGCCTTCATACATACACGCCTTCGTACATACACGCCTTCATACATACACACCTTCATACATACACGCCTTCATACGTACACGCCTTCATGCATACACGCCTTCATACCTACACGCCTTCATACATACACGCCTTCATAAATACACGCCTTCATACATACACGCCTTCATACATACACACCTTCATACATACACGCCTTCATACATACACGCCTTCATACATACACGCCTTCATACACACACGCCTTCATACATACACGCCTTCATACATGCACGCCTTCATACATACACGCCTTCATACATACACGGCTTCATACATACACGCCTTCATACGTACACGCCTTCATGCATACAAGCCTTCATCCATACACGCCTTCATACATACACACCTTCATACATACACGCCTTCATACATGCACGCCTTCATACATACACGCCTTCATACATACACGCCTCCATACATACACGCCTTCATACATACACGCCTTCATACGTACACGCCTTCATACATACACGCCTTCATACATACACGCCTTCATACGTACACGCCTTCATGCATACACGCCTTCATCCATACACGCCTTCATACATACACGCCTTCATACATACACGCCTTCATACATACACGCCTTCATACATACACGCCTTCATACATACACGCCTTCATACATACACGCCTTCATACATGCACGCCTTCATACGTACACGCTTTCATGCATACACGCCTTCATACCTACACGCCTTCATACATACACGCCTTCATAAATACACGCCTTCATACATACACGCCTTCATACGTACACGCCTTCATACATACACTCCTTCGTACATACACGCCTTCATACATACACACCTTCATACATACACGCCTTCATACATACACGCCTTCATACATACACGAATTCATACATACACGCCTTCATACATACACGCCTTCATCCATACACGCCTTCATACATACACGCCTTCATACATGCACGCCTTCATACATACACGCCTTCATACATACACGGCTTCATACATACACGCCTTCATACGTACACGCCTTCATGCATACACGCCTTCATCCATACACGCCTTCATACATACACACCTTCATACATACACACCTTCATACATACACGCCTTCATACATGCACGCCTTCATACATACACGCCTTCATACATACACGCCTTCATACATACACGCCTTCATACATACACGCCTTCATACGTACACGCCTTCATACATACACGCCTTCATACATACACGCCTTCATACGTACACGCCTTCATGCATACACGCCTTCATCCATACACGGCTTCATACATACACGCCTTCATACGTACACGCCTTCATGCATACACGCCTTCATCCATACACGCCTTCATACATACACACCTTCATACATACACACCTTCATACATACACGCCTTCATACATGCACGCCTTCATACATACAGGCCTTCATACATACACGCCTTCATACATACACGCCTTCATACATACACGCCTTCATACATACACGCCTTCATACATGCACGCCTTCATACGTACACGCCTTCATGCATACACGCCTTCATACCTACACGCCTTCATACATACACGCCTTCATAAATACACGCCTTCATACATACACCCCTTCATACGTACACGCCTTCATACATACACGCCTTCGTACATACACGCCTTCATACATACACACCTTCATACATACACGCCTTCATACGTACACGCCTTCATGCATACACGCCTTCATACCTACACGCCTTCATACATACACGCCTTCATAAATACACGCCTTCATACATACACGCCTTCATACATACACGCCTTCATACATGCACGCCTTCATACATACACGCCTTCATACATACACGAATTCATACATACACGCCTTCATACATACACGCCTTCATCCATACACTCCTTCATACATACACGCCTTCATACATGCACGCCTTCATACATACACGCCTTCATACATACACGCCTTCATACATGCACGCCTTCATACATACACGCCTTCATACATACACGCCTTCATACATACACGCCTTCATACACACACGCCTTCATACATACACGCCTTCATACATGCACGCCTTCATACATACACGCCTTCATACATACACGGCTTCATACATACACGCCTTCATACGTACACGCCTTCATACATACACGCCTTCATACATACACGCCTTCATACGTACACGCCTTCATGCATACACGCCTTCATCCATACACGCCTTCATACATACACACCTTCATACATACACACCTTCATACATACACGCCTTCATACATGCACGCCTTCATACATACACGCCTTCATACATACACGCCTTCATACATACACGCCTTCATACATACACGCCTTCATACGTACTCGCCTTCATACATACACGCCTTCATACATACACGCCTTCATACGTACACGCCTTCATGCATACACGCCTTCATCCATACACGCCTTCATACATACACGCCTTCATACATACACGCCTTCATACATACACGCCTTCATACATACACGCCTTCATACATACACGCCTTCATACATACACGCCTTCATACATGCACGCCTTCATACGTACACGCCTTCATGCATACACGCCTTCATACCTACACGCCTTCATACATACACGCCTTCATAAATACACGCCTTCATACATACACGCCTTCATACGTACACGCCTTCATACATACACGCCTTCGTACATACACGCCTTCATACATACACACCTTCATACATACACGCCTTCATACGTACACGCCTTCATGCATACACGCCTTCATACCTACACGCCTTCATACATACACGCCTTCATAAATACACGCCTTCATACATACACGCCTTCATACATACACACCTTCATACATACACGCCTTCATACATACACGCCTTCATACATGCACGCCTTCATACATACACGCCTTCATACATACACGAATTCATACATACACGCCTTCATACATACACGCTTTCATCCATACACGTCTTCATACATACACGCCTTCATACATGCACGCCTTCATACATACACGCCTTCATACATACACGCCTTCATACATGCACGCCTTCATACATACACGCCTTCATACATACACGCCTTCATACATACACGCCTTCATACATACACGCCTTCATACACACAGGCCTTCATACATACACGCCTTCATACATGCACGCCTTCATACATACACGCCTTCATACATACACGGCTTCATACATACACGCCTTCATACGTACACGCCTTCATGCATACACGCCTTCATCCATACACGCCTTCATACATACACACCTTCATACATACACGCCTTCATACATGCACGCCTTCATACATACACGCCTTCATACATACACGCCTTCATACATACACGCCTTCATACATACACGCCTTCATACATACACGCCTTCATACATACACGCCTTCATACATGCACGCCTTCATACATACACGCCTTCATACATACACGCCTTCATACATACACGCCTTCATACATACACGCCTTCATACACACACGCCTTCATACGTACACGCCTTCATACATACACGCCTTCATAAATACACGCCTTCATACGTACACGCCTTCATGCATACACGCCTTCATCCATACACGCCTTCATACATACACGCCTTCATACATACACGCCTTCATACATACACGCCTTCATACATACACGCCTTCATACATACACGCCTTCATACATACACGCCTTCATACATACACGCCTTCATACATGCACGCCTTCATACGTACACGCCTTCATGCATACACGCCTTCATACCTACACGCCTTCATACATACACGCCTTCATAAATACACGCCTTCATACATACACGCCTTCATACATACACGCCTTCATACATGCACGCCTTCATACGTACACGCCTTCATGCATACACGCCTTCATTCATACACGCCTTCATACACGCCTTTATACACGCCTTCATACACGCCTTCATACATACACGCCTTCATACATGCACGCCTTCATACGTACACGCCTTCATACATACACGCCTTCGTACATACACGCCTTCATACATACACACCTTCATACATACACGCCTTCATACATACACGCCTTCATACATGCACGCCTTCATACATACACGCCTTCATACATACACGAATTCATACATACACGCCTTCATACATACACGCCTTCATCCATACACGCCTTCATACATACACGCCTTCATACATGCACGCCTTCATACATACACGCCTTCATACATACACGGCTTCATACATACACGCCTTCATACGTACACGCCTTCATGCATACACGCCTTCATCCATACACGCCTTCATACATACACACCTTCATACATACACGCCTTCATACATGCACGCCTTCATACATACACGCCTTCATACATACACGCCTTCATACATACACGCCTTCATACATACACGCCTTCATACGTACACGCCTTCATACATACACGCCTTCATACATACACGCCTTCATACGTACACGCCTTCATGCATACACGCCTTCATCCATACACGCCTTCATACATACACGCCTTCATACATACACGCCTTCATACATACACGCCTTCATACATACACGCCTTCATACATACACGCCTTCATACATACACGCCTTCATACATGCACGCCTTCATACGTACACGCCTTCATGCATACACGCCTTCATACCTACACGCCTTCATACATACACGCCTTCATAAATACACGCCTTCATACATACACGCCTTCATACGTACACGCCTTCATACATACACGCCTTCGTACATACACGCCTTCATACATACACACCTTCATACATACACGCCTTCATACGTACACGCCTTCATGCATACACGCCTTCATACCTACACGCCTTCATACATACACGCCTTCATAAATACACGCCTTCATACATACACGCCTTCATACATACACACCTTCATACATACACGCCTTCATACATACACGCCTTCATACATGCACGCCTTCATACATACACGCCTTCATACATACACGAATTCATACATACACGCCTTCATACATACACGCCTTCATCCATACACGCCTTCATACATACACGCCTTCACACATACACGCCTTCATACATACACGCCTTCATACATACACGCCTTCGTACATACACGCCTTCATACATACACACCTTCATACATACACGCCTTCATACGTACACGCCTTCATGCATACACGCCTTCATACCTACACGCCTTCATACATACACGCCTTCATAAATACACGCCTTCGTACATACACGCCTTCATACATACACACCTTCATACATACACGCCTTCATACATACACGCCTTCATACATGCACGCCTTCATACATACACGCCTTCATACATGCACGCCTTCATACATACACGCCTTCATACATACACGCCTTCATACATGCACGCCTTCATACATACACGCCTTCATACATACACGCCTTCATACATACACGCCTTCATACATACACGCCTTCATACACACACGCCTTCATACATACACGCCTTCATACATGCACGCCTTCATACATACACGCCTTCATACATACACGGCTTCATACATACACGCCTTCATACGTACACGCCTTCATGCATACACGCCTTCATCCATACACGCCTTCATACATACACACCTTCATACATACACGCCTTCATACATGCACGCCTTCATACATACACGCCTTCATACATACACGCCTTCATACATACACGCCTTCATACATACACGCCTTCATACGTACACGCCTTCATACATACACGCCTTCATACATACACGCCTTCATACGTACACGCCTTCATGCATACACGCCTTCATCCATACACGCCTTCATACATACACGCCTTCATACATACACGCCTTCATACATACACGCCTTCATACATACACGCCTTCATACATACACGCCTTCATACATACACGCCTTCATACATGCACGCCTTCATACGTACACGCCTTCATGCATACACGCCTTCATACCTACACGCCTTCATACATACACGCCTTCATAAATACACGCCTTCATACATACACGCCTTCATACATACACGCCTTCATACATGCACGCCTTCATACGTACACGCCTTCATGCATACACGCCTTCATACCTACACGCCTTCATACATACACGCCTTCATAAATACACGCCTTCATACATACACGCCTTCATACATACACACCTTCATACATACACGCCTTCATACATACACGCCTTCATACATGCACGCCTTCATACATACACGCCTTCATACATACACGAATTCATACATACACGCCTTCATACATACACGCCTTCATCCATACACGCCTTCATACATACACGCCTTCATACATACACGCCTTCATACATACACGCCTTCATGCATACACGCCTTCATCCATACACGCCTTCATACATACACGCCTTCATACATACACGCCTTCATACATACACGCCTTCATACATACACGCCTTCATACATACACGCCTTCATACATACACGCCTTCATACATCCACGCCTTCATACGTACACGCCTTCATGCATACACGCCTTCATACCTACACGCCTTCATACATACACGCCTTCATAAATACACGCCTTCATACATACACGCCTTCATACATACACGCCTTCATACATGCACGCCTTCATACGTACACGCCTTCATGCATACACGCCTTCATCCATACACGCCTTCATACACGCCTTTATACACGCCTTCATACACGCCTTCATACATACACGCCTTCATACATGCACGCCTTCATACGTACACGCCTTCATGCATACACGCCTTCATACCTACACGCCTTCATACATACACGCCTTCATAAATACACGCCTTCATACATACACGCCTTCATACGTACACGCCTTCATACATACACGCCTTCGTACATACACGCCTTCATACATACACACCTTCATACATACACGCCTTCATACATACACGCCTTCATACATGCACGCCTTCATACATACACGCCTTCATACATACACGAATTCATACATACAAGCCTTCATACATACACGCCTTCATCCATACACGCCTTCATACATACACGCCTTCATACATGCACGCCTTCATACATACACGCCTTCATACATACACGGCTTCATACATACACGCCTTCATACGTACACGCCTTCATGCATACACGCCTTCATCCATACACGCCTTCATACATACACACCTTCAAACATACACGCCTTCATACATGCACGCCTTCATACATACACGCCTTCATACATACACGCCTTCATACATACACGCCTTCATACATACACGCCTTCATACGTACACGCCTTCATACATACACGCCTTCATACATACACGCCTTCATACGTACACGCCTTCATGCATACACGCCTTCATCCATACACGCCTTCATACATACACGCCTTCATACATACACGCCTTCATACATACACGCCTTCATACATACACGCCTTCATACATACACGCCTTCATACATACACGCCTTCATACATGCACGCCTTCATACGTACACGCCTTCATGCATACACGCCTTCATACCTACACGCCTTCATACATACACGCCTTCATAAATACACGCCTTCATACATACACGCCTTCATACGTACACGCCTTCATACATACACGCCTTCGTACATACACGCCTTCATACATACACACTGCGACGCTCTTTTCCCCAGTTGCCTATTTGGCAACTCTGTAGTCCGGTAGTTAACTTGTATTTTGTTGTGGGCGGGATTATACGGCTGCTTATGCGTATAATCGCTGGGAAATTCTCGGGCGCCAGATTTTATATGGAGTTTACTCTCCAGAACGGCTTCGCTGTAACAGAACGGCTTAGCGAAGACCTGGGTAACTGCAGTTGAAGATGTCGGTCTCCAGGGGTCTGTTTGATGGAATGACAGCCTGCAGGTTCTTGAAGCAGCTCTATTTAACTTGGATATATTCAACAAGTCAAGTAAAACAACGTAGAATGGTTTAAATACGTCTATTAAATAATATCCAATCCTAATTTAATAATATACATGCAAAGCGGATTATAATAAATCAATACGGAAGCAAATACGGTAGCAAAACAGTAGCAAATACGGTAGCAAATACGGTAGCAAATACGGTAGCAAATACGGTAGCAAAACAGTAGCAAATACGGTAGCAAAACAGTAGCAAATAAGGTAGCAATACAGTAGCAAATACGGTAGCAATACATACATACGGTAGCCAATATATATACAGTAGTCACCAGTATACGGTCGGAAACGGTACCAGTTACTAAAGCAAACAAACTGTTATCTTGACACCAGGCGGACAAATTCGCCACTATGAATCACACAACAAAGCTCTCAAACAAATAGAAAAGAGAAGAGTAAACTTTGCCCAGGAATTGTTTCGCGTAGGCGAGTTAGAGAAGTGCAACCTCAGGAAATGTTGCGCATAAGGTGCACTCCGGAAAATAAAAGAGTCAGAGAGAGAAGAGGAAACTTTGCCCAGGAATTTCGCATAGGCGAGTTAGAGGAATGCAACTCTATGGTTTTTCGCTAGAGCGCACCCCGGAAAACACAGTTTACAAAATAAAAGAGAGAGAGAGAGAGCAATATAGTTTACGTTAAACTTATGGTGTCAAAATATAGCTTGCTTACCCCAATGTCCTGGATGCGGTGGTCGGTTACCTCGGTCGGAGCACTGGTGACTTGTAGAAGTGGCTGGACTGGTACTGGGCTGAAACATCGGCGAACTGAACTCGAAAATTCAAAATTTTGAATTTATAGCCAGTCGGTATGCGCCCGAAATTGAAGCGCATCCCCACTCTACGAGAGCGGGGTTGACATAGCATCTCTGCGGCTCAATCCGCAGAGACGCGGTTATCTGATTTCCGGCCGTAAATGAAATGTTTGAAATCAAATATACATTAAAATTACAATTTTAAAATACTGAAACGGTTGCTAAATTACGGAAACTTGCACACAATGAATATAAAGCATTAACCAACGGAATACTACTTATTTTAAATATAAAAATAAACCCCTAACGGTAACATAATATTGTAAACGGAAAACGGCATATAAACTAAATGTAAAAATTAAACAATTCTTGTAAACTCAATGCAAATTAAATCAAAATTAGTAACGGTTCGTTACACACCCCTCCTTCTTCGGAAAGAAAAGGATTTATCCTTTTCGGCACAAAACAAAATTAACGGATATTGTTGAAACAAAACCTCACGGAACTAAATTTTTTTTAACGTGGAACCCTTGTCCACCTCACTCGATAATGTTGCACTGCACACCCCGGTCACAACACATGGTGATGCTGGTCGACGGTGGTGACGGTTTCGGTCCCCTCGGAATACACCAGCATGTCCTGGACATCTTCCCTACCAGACCACAGCGGGAACAGAACAAAATCCTGGGACGGCGGCATGTCTGGCGATGGTGCCCCTGTTGCCCACATCTCCAGCATAGGTCTCCAGACCACACCGGAATGCGCTGCTGCGGAAGGTCAATGTCCATAATCCAATCGTCCTCTGGAGCATCTTCGGTGGTGGCCTCCCTGTTGATAATAGTAGTGATTGGAGCGGCGGTGCCTTCGGCTTGCAATTCGTGCACATACTGCAGAAAAGCTTCGTCGTTGAATTGGGTGGGGGTCGGAGCGGTTTCCATACTCGGGGAAGGAGTAATGTCGGTAATAATGTCGTTTAGAACTTCGGTTTCGGTGTCGTTATCGGTAAATGGTCTATCTTGGAAATTCGGTACAGGTTATACATGAGCTGGTTTAAGATCTTTAATATGCACGCGAAGAACACGTTTTCCGGTTATACCTTTTAATTGATAAACTACGGGTGAAAGAACTTTGGTAACGGTATAAGGACCGGAATATTTCGGAGCTAACTTGGCCGCAAATCCTTGAGCTGCGGAAGATAGGTGATGTTCTTTCTTCATCACTTTGTCACCTACATGGCACTTCCAATCTCTTCGGCGTAGGTTGTAATGGTGTCCTTGAGTAGTAAATGCTCTGGCTAAATTGACTCGCACTAGCTCGAACACTTCTTGTAACTTCTTTATTCGGGTCTGATGGGTTTCTGGAATGGTATCATCCTCAGGTTCGGTATCTTCGGTCGAATCCTCTGCCTCTCGTCTGAGAGTGTTCGGTAACTCCAACTCTCTTCCAAAGTTGAGGAATGCGGGAGTAAAACCACTGGATTCATTTGGGGCGGTATTTATGGCTAGCATAAATTCGGATAAATGCTGGTCCCATTTACGGTGATTACCTTCACAATACTGAGCAATCATGGTCTTCAGCGTTTTGTTGGTCCTTTCAACGGGGTTCGCCTGCGGTGTATATGGTGGTGTAAATCGGTGGTTGATGCCAAAATCTTTGAGGAGCTGACTGAAGGTACGGCTATTATACTGAGTTCCATTATCAGTAATGACGGTTTTCGGCGTTCCAAATCGGGTTATAATATCCTCAAAAAGAGCTTTACTTACGGCTTGTGCGGTAGCTGTACGGATAGCTCTGCACTGCACCCACTTAGTGAACCGATCTTGAAATACGGCAAGGTAACAATTACCTTTAGAAGATCTTGGTAGAGGTCCAACTAGGTCGGTACTAACGGTTTCCCACGGTTGTCGGTTGGCGGACGGTTGCATCTGTCCAGGTGTCTGCTGCTGCGATGTTTTATAGCGTTGGCAGGATAAACACTTCTTGACATATTTTGCAATCTCATGCGACGCTCTTTTCCCCAGTTGCCTATTTGGCAACTTTGTAGTCCGGTAGTTAACTTATATTTTGTTGTGGGCGGGATTATACGGCTGCTTATGCGTATAATCGCTGGGAAATTCTCGGGCGCCAGATTTTATATGGAGTTTACTCTCCGGAACGGCTTCGCTGTAACAGAACGGCTTAGCGAAGACCTGGGTAACTGCAGTTGAAGATGTCGGTCTCCAGGGGTCTGTTTGATGGAATGACAGCCTGCAGGTTCTTGAAGCAGCTCTATTTAACTCGGATATATTCAACAAGTCAAGTAAAACAACGTAGAATGGTTTAAATACGTCTATTACATAATATCCAATCCAAATTAATAATATACAAGCAAAGCGGATAATATTAAGAAAAAAATACGGTAGCAAATACGGTAGCAAATACGGTAGCAAATACAGTAGCAAATACGGTAGCAAATACGGTAGCAAAACAGTAGCAAATAAGGTAGCAATACAGTAGCAAATACGGTAGCAATACATACATACGGTAGCCAAGATATATACAGTAGTCACCAGTATACGGTCGGAAACGGTACCAGTTACTAAAGCAAACAAACTGTTATCTTGACACCAGGCGGACAAATTCGCCACTATGAATCACACAACAAAGCTCTCAAACAAATAGAAAAGAGAAGAGTAAACTTTGCCCAGGAATTGTTTCGCGTAGGCGAGTTAGAGAAGTGCAACCTCAGGAAATGTTGCGCATAAGGTGCACTCCGGAAAATAAAAGAGTCAGAGAGAGAAGAGGAAACTTTGCCCAGGAATTGTTTCGCGTAGGCGAGTTAGAGAAGTGCAACCTCAGGAAATGTTGCGCATAAGGTGCACTCCGGAAAACACAGTTTACAAATATACAAGAGAGAGAGAGAGAGCAATATTTGACGTTACTAGTAATGGTGTCAAAACACAGCTTGCTTACCCCAATATCCTGGATGCGGTGGTCGGTTACCTCGGTCGGAGCACTGGTGACTTGTAGAAGTGGCTGGACTGGTACTGGGCTGAAACATCGGCGAACTGAACTCGAAAATTCAAAATTTTGAATTTATAGCCGGTCGGTATGCGCCCGAAATCGAAGCGCATCCCCACTCTACGAGAGCGGGGTTGACATAGCATCTCTGCGGCTCGATCCGTGGAGACGCGGTTATCTGATTTCCGGCCGTAAATGAAATGTTTTGAAATCAAATATACATTAAAATTACAATTTTAAAATACTGAAACGGTTGTTAAATTACGGAAATTTGCACATAGTGAATACAAAGCATTAACCAACGGAATACTACTTATTTTAAATATAAAAATAAACCCTTAACGGTAACATAATTTTGTAAACGGAAAACGGCATATAAACTAAATGTAAAAATTAAACAATTCTTGTAAACTCAATGCAAATTAAATCAAAATTAGTAACGATTCGTTACACACCCCTCCTTCTTCGGAAAGAAAAGGATTTATCCTTTTCGGCACAAAACAAAATTAACGGATATTGTTGAAACTAAAACTCACGGAACGAAATTTTTAACGTGGAACCCTTGTTCATCTCACTCGATAATGTTGCACTGCACACCCCGGTCACAACACCTGGTGATGCTGGTCGACGGTGGTGACGGTTTCGGTCCCCTCGGAATACACCAGCATGTCCTGGACATCTTCCCTACCAGACCACAGCGGGAACAGAACAAAATCCTGGGACGGCGGCATATCTGGCGATGGTGTCCCGGTTGCCCACATCTCCAGCATAGGTCTCCAGACCACACCGGAATGCGCTGCTGCGGAAGGTCAATGTCCATAATCCAATCGTCCTCTGGAGCATCTTCGGTGGTGGCCTCCCTGTTGATAATAGTAGTGATTGGAGCGGCGGTGCCTTCGGCTTGCAATTCGTGCACATACTGCAGAAAAGCTTCGTCGTTGAATTGGGTGAGGGTCGGAGCGGTTTCCATACTCGGGGAAGGAGTAATGTCGGTGATAACATCGGTTGCGGTTTCGGTGGCGTTATCGGTAAATCGTCTATCTTGGAAATTCGGTACAGATTATACATGGGCCGGTTTAAGATCTTTAATATGAACGCGAGGAACACGTTTGCCGGTTATACCTTTTAATTGATAAACTACGGGTGAAAGAACTTTAGTAACAGTATAAGGACCGGAATATTTCGGAGCTAACTTGGCCGCAAATCCTTGAGCTGCGGAAGATAGGTGATGTTCTTTCTTCATCACTTTATCACCTACATGGCACGTCCAATCTCTTCGGCGTAGGTTGTAATGGTGTCCTTGAGTAGTAAATGCTCTGGCTAGGTTAACTCGAACTAACTCGAACACTTCTTGTAATTTCTTAATTCGGGTCTGATGGTTTTCAGGAATGGTATCATCCTCAGGTTCGGTATCTTCGGTCGGATCCTCTGCCCCTCGTCTGAGAGTGTTCGGTAACTCCAACTCTCTTCCAAAGTTGAGGAATGCGGGAGAAAAACCACTGGATTCATTTGGTGCGGAATTTATGGCTAGCATAAATTCGGATAAATGCTGGTCCCATTTACGGTGGTTACCTTCACAATACTGAGCAATCATGGTCTTCAGCGTTTTGTTGGTCCTATGACGGTTTTCGGAGTTCCAAATCGGGTTATAATATCCTCAAAAAGAGCTTTACTTACGGCTTGAGCGGTAGCTGTACGGATAGCTCTGCACTGCACCCACTTAGTGAACCGATCTTGAAATACGGCAAGGTAACAATTACCTTTAGAAGATCTTGGTAGAGGTCCAACTAGGTCGGTACTAACGGTTTCCCACGGTTGTCGGTTGGCGGACGGTTGCATCTGTCCAGGTGTCTGCTGCTGCGATGTTTTATAGCGTTGGCAGGATAAACACTTCTTGACATATTTTGCAATCTCACGAAACATCCCCGGCCAGTAATATTGTCTGGCAATCCGGGCTATGGTCTTGGCTATCCCCATATGTCCGGCGGTTGGGACGTCGTGATTTTCTTCTAGCACCTTTTGGCGTAGAGGGGTCGGAACGCACAACTTCCATGGGTCGGTAAACTCATCGTCCTTCAGACTGTTGTCGTAAAAGTGACGGTACAGTTTCTCATTTCGGATGACATAATCGGGAAAATCGGCAGGTCGCTGTGTGACTTCTTTGTACTTGCGTTGATACCAGGCGCAGTCTGGCACATTGACAGCACACAGTTCCGGATCTATTGGTTCTTCGATATTCGGTAACGGTTCACGGGACAGGGTATCTGCAACACGGTTAAGTATTCCCTTTCGGTATTTTATTTCAAAGTCGTACTGCTGCAGAAAAACACTCCACCGGGCTAATCTTCCAGCTGGGCTCTTAATAGAATGAAGCCAGCGAAGGGACTGGTGGTCGGATACTACGGTGAAATGATAGCCCTCTAGGTACGGTCTCATCTTCTCGATTCCCCAGACGATGGCTAAACATTCTTTTTCGGTCACGGAGTAATTTTTCTCAGCTGGAGACAACGTACGGCTCGCGTAAGCGATGATCTTGTCCCCGCTGCTGGTATTCTGAGTAAGCGCGGCGCCTAACCCATGATCGGAAGCGTCGGTTTGCAGAATAAACGGTTTGTTGAAATCTGGACACGCCAGGACGGGTGCTTCGGTGAGGCTGGCTTTTAATTTTATAAAAGCTTCTTCCTGTGCGTCGCCCCAACACCAACGTTGTTGTTTACGGAGTAGCTTAGTGAGCGGAGCTACTATATTGGAGAATGACGGTACAAAACGGCGGTACCAGGAAGCCACACCCAGAAAACGTCGCAGACCTCGAACATTTCGTGGGGGCGGTATGTTACGGATGGCTTCCACCTTCTCCGGGTCGGTATGAATCCCTTGCTCACTAACGGTGTGCCCCAGGTATTTCAGGGACTTTCGGCAAAACTCACACTTTTCGGGGTTGAGCTTGAGGTTTGCTGCACGGAGACGGCGGAAAACTTCCTGCAAATTACTCAGATGCTCTTCGAAAGTCTTCCCCAAGACAATAATGTCATCCAGGTATGCAAAAGCCTTGGGTTCCATCTCTGGACCGATGATGGTGTCCAGGAGACGCTGAAACGTGGCGGGTGCTGAATGAAGACCAAACGGCATTACACGGAACTGGAACAATCCTCTTCCCCCAACGGTAAAGGCTGTAATCGGTTTGCTGTCCTCGGTCAACGGTATTTGCCAGTAGCCTTGTTTGAGGTCAATACTGGAAATATAACGGGCTTGTCTCAATTTGTCTAAGATAGCATTAATGTACGGGAGCGGATAGGCATCCTTCATGGATACCTCGTTAACTTTCCGGAAGTCGATACAAAACCTCGGCTTTCCATCCTTCTTCTGAACCATAACTATGGGAGAACTCCATGGACTGCTTGACTGTTCAATGACCCCTTCTTGGAGCATTCGGTCTACTTCGATGTTGATGATTTCTTGCATTCGGGGATTCTGCGGTCGGTAACGCTGTTTAATCGGTGTGCGGTGCATTAAACGGATTTGATGCTCCACATTCTTGGTGGTACCCTTAATACCTTCAAACAAGGGTAACTCGGTGTCTAGGAAGTTGTTGAGCTGTTGTACTTCCCTCTCGGTTAGACTAGCCAGTGACGTTGACGCTTCTTGCACCATCCCTACGGATACGGCATCCTTCTTCTTGATGGACACAATGCGGTTTTCCAGAAATACATTGCCGGTAGTTAGGTTAATGTGGAAATTCATGCACTGCAGAAAATCCATCCCTAACAAGATGTCGGACACCATGCCGGGTATGTAATTGAACTGGTGTGTCTTGTTCTGGCGGTCCACCTGGATTGGAACAGCATAGGCTCCTTGTACACGGACGGTTTGACCATTTAATACGGTAGCGTTTCGGGTAAGGGGCGGTTGTTCGGTTATCTGCAATTTCTTGCAAATTTCAGCTACTCGTGGGCCAATGTAAGACAGTACGGCACCGGTATCTACAAGTGCAGAAAATGTTCGGTTGGCTATTAGGACGGGCAGGTACGGACGGTTATCCCCTGGTAGGGAGGCGGTATTTGTCGGGAGCGGTTCAGGCCTCCTTACTGAGTGGCTCCTTTTGCGTTTCCCGGCTGTTGGCATTTACAGTCCCGGGACATAACTCCTCGTGTACCACACCTGGAGCAGAAGAGGACCCTCCTGTTGGTACATTGTTGTCGGTAATGACCGGTTTGGCCGCAATGCCAGCATACTGCGGGGGTGCTCTTACTAGTTTGGTTATTGATGGTCGGTACTTCTTTGGAAGCGGTAGCATACTGATTGTTCTTCCAGATGGGTTTCGGATTGGTTCTCGGATAAGTCGGACCGGCTGCTACTACTGGTGTTGGTGGTATGCTAGATCGGGTAGCTGTAATCAATGGAACGGGCTTGCGGATGTCTTCATATTCTTTGACTGCAGCTAACAGTTGGTCTACGGAATGGCATGTGGATCGGTGTATAAATAAACGGTAGTCGGGGAGTAAATTGCGGTGTAACCAGAATAATTCTTGGTCCGGTGACATCGCTCCATGTCTTCTGATCAGGGTTTGCAAGTCGATGATGTAACTCACCGCTGTCTCATGCTTCTGTTGTACCCGTTGGCTGATCTGTGCTTCCAGGTTAATCAGGTAGTCGGCAGGTAGGTAGAAGGCTCGGAAGTCATGAAGGAAATCGCTCCAACATCTCCAACGCTTCTGGTTATTTCGGAACCACAGCAGAGCGGTGCCGGTAAATATCTCCGGTAGCACTGGTAACAATCGTTCTGCCTGTATGTTGTAGCGCAGGCAGATCTCGTCAAGTCTTTCCAGAAACGCTACGGGGTCAGTGCTGCCATCGAATGTCACATTCCATTTATGGACATTCAAATTATCGGTCCGGGGTGGTTGGGTCGGGGTTGGTACGGTCACTGGTGGCGGTGCTTGGTACATCGGAAAGGCTGTAGGCAGATAATACGGCATACCTGCGGCAGCGCTGGTTACAGTTGTACGGGTGTTCAAATAATCCTGAGGTACGGATGCCGATGCTGATAACGGTGGTTGATACGGTGTAAATGACCTCGGAAAGTGATACGGTATACCAGCGGTTGTGCTGGTCGTGGCGGTTGACGTCTGGGTATACAGAGTGCTTACAGTCGTAGAAGTCGGTGCAGACATCACGGGTACCTTCCACTGAAATGGATCCTCTATGCTAGTAGCTGTATAGCATACGGTCGTTGTTGGGGTTGCTGGTGGATCGGTCACTAGTGGGGCGGTTGGTCCTTCTCGTATGAACTGAACCAGGCGGCGTCTCAATACCTCCGTCGTGCCTTCTGGTGACAAACGGAACTTGGTGGCTTCCTCCACTAGTTGTGCCTTCTTAAGGCGGTACACCCAGCTAACCCGGCCATCGGTGAAGTCGAAATTTCTACCTGGGTCGGCGTCATCTTCGACTGGGTTGTTCTCCAGGTCGGACTTCTCAGAATCGGTCATAGTTGCGGTGTTCACTTGTTGATATACTTGCTGGAACGAAATGCCCTCCAAGTCACGTTACGGGACGGTTCTTCTTTGGGATTGACTGGACAAACACGGTCCCTGCTCGGGCGCCAAATTTGCGACGCTCTTTTCCCCAGTTGCCTATTTGGCAACTTTGTAGTCCGGTAGTTAACTTGTATTTTGTTGTGGGCGGGATTATACGGCTGCTTATGCGTATAATCGCTGGGAAATTCTCGGGCGCCAGATTTTATATGGAGTTTACTCTCCGGAACGGCTTCGCTGTAACAGAACGGCTTAGCGAAGACCTGGGTAACTGCAGTTGAAGATGTCGGTCTCCAGGGGTCTGTTTGATGGAATGACAGCCTGCAGGTTCTTGAAGCAGCTCTATTTAACTCGGATATATTCAACAAGTCAAGTAAAACAACGTAGAATGGTTTAAATACGTCTATTACATAATATCCAATCCAAATTAATAATATACAAGCAAAGCGGATAATATTAAGAAAAAAATACGGTAGCAAATACGGTAGCAAATACGGTAGCAAATACAGTAGCAAATACGGTAGCAAATACGGTAGCAAAACAGTAGCAAATAAGGTAGCAATACAGTAGCAAATACGGTAGCAATACATACATACGGTAGCCAAGATATATACAGTAGTCACCAGTATACGGTCGGAAACGGTACCAGTTACTAAAGCAAACAAACTGTTATCTTGACACCAGGCGGACAAATTCGCCACTATGAATCACACAACAAAGCTCTCAAACAAATAGAAAAGAGAAGAGTAAACTTTGCCCAGGAATTGTTTCGCGTAGGCGAGTTAGAGAAGTGCAACCTCAGGAAATGTTGCGCATAAGGTGCACTCCGGAAAATAAAAGAGTCAGAGAGAGAAGAGGAAACTTTGCCCAGGAATTGTTTCGCGTAGGCGAGTTAGAGAAGTGCAACCTCAGGAAATGTTGCGCATAAGGTGCACTCCGGAAAACACAGTTTACAAATATACAAGAGAGAGAGAGAGAGCAATATTTGACGTTACTAGTAATGGTGTCAAAACACAGCTTGCTTACCCCAATATCCTGGATGCGGTGGTCGGTTACCTCGGTCGGAGCACTGGTGACTTGTAGAAGTGGCTGGACTGGTACTGGGCTGAAACATCGGCGAACTGAACTCGAAAATTCAAAATTTTGAATTTATAGCCGGTCGGTATGCGCCCGAAATCGAAGCGCATCCCCACTCTACGAGAGCGGGGTTGACATAGCATCTCTGCGGCTCGATCCGTGGAGACGCGGTTATCTGATTTCCGGCCGTAAATGAAATGTTTTGAAATCAAATATACATTAAAATTACAATTTTAAAATACTGAAACGGTTGTTAAATTACGGAAATTTGCACATAGTGAATACAAAGCATTAACCAACGGAATACTACTTATTTTAAATATAAAAATAAACCCTTAACGGTAACATAATTTTGTAAACGGAAAACGGCATATAAACTAAATGTAAAAATTAAACAATTCTTGTAAACTCAATGCAAATTAAATCAAAATTAGTAACGATTCGTTACACTCACGAAACATCCCCGGCCAATAATATTGTCTGGCAATCCGGGATATGGTTTTGGCTATCCCCATATGTCCGGCGGTTGGGACGTCGTGATTTTCTTCTAGCACCTTTTGGCGTAGAGGGGTCGGAACGCACAACTTCCATGGGTCGGTAAACTCATCGTCCTTCAGACTGTTGTCGTAAAAGTGACGGTACAGTTTCTCATTTCGGATGACATAATCGGGAAAATCGGTAGGTCGCTGTGTGACTTCTTTGTACTTGCGTTGATACCAGGCGCAGTCTGGCACATTGACAGCACACAGTTCCGGGTCGGTTGTTTCTTCGGCATTCGGTAACGGTTCACGGGACAGGGTATCTGCAACACGGTTAAGTACTCCCTTTCGGTATTTTATTTCGAAGTCGTACTGCTGCAGAAAAACACTCCACCGGGCTAATCTTCCAGCTGGGCTCTTAATAGAATGAAGCCAGCGAAGGGACTGGTGGTCGGATACTACGGTGAAATGATAGCCCTCTAGGTACGGTCTCATCTTCTCGATTCCCCAGACGATGGCTAAGCATTCTTTTTCGGTCACAGAGTAATTCTTCTCAGCTGGAGACAACGTACGGCTCGCGTAAGCGATGATCTTGTCCCCGCTGCTGGTATTCTGGGTAAGCGCGGCGCCTAACCCATGATCGGAAGCGTCGGTTTGCAGAATAAACGGTTTGTTGAAATCTGGACACGCCAGGACGGGTGCTTCGGTGAGGCTGGCTTTTAATTTTATAAAAGCTTCTTCCTGTGCGTCGCTCCAACACCAACGTTGTTGTTTCCGGAGTAGCTTAGTGAGCGGAGCTACTATGTTGGAGAATGACGGTACAAAACGGCGGTACCAGGAAGCCACACCCAGAAAACGTCGCAGACTTCGAACATTTCGTGGGGGCGGTATGTTACGGATGGCTTCCACCTTCTCCGGGTCGGTATGAATTCCTTGCTCACTAACGGTATGTCCCAGGTATTTCAGGGACTTTCGGCAGAACTCACACTTTTCGGGGTTGAGCTTGAGGTTTGCTGCACGGAGACGGCGGAAAACTTCCTGCAAATTACTCAGATGCTCTTCGAAAGTCTTCCCCAAGACAATAATGTCATCCAGGTATGCAAATGCCCTGGGTTCCATCTCTGGACCGATGATGGTGTCCAGGAGACGCTGAAACGTGGCGGGTGCTGAATGAAGACCAAACGGCATTACACGGAACTGGAACAATCCTCTTCCCCCAACGGTAAAGGCTGTGATCGGTTTGCTGTCCTCGGTCAACGGTATTTGCCAGTAACCTTGTTTGAGGTCAATACTGGAAATATAACGGGCTTGTCTCAGTTTGTCCAAGATAGCATTAATGTACGGGAGCGGATAGGCATCTTTCATGGATACCTCGTTAACTTTCCGGAAGTCGATACAAAACCTCGGCTTTCCATCCTTCTTCTGAACCATAACTATGGGAGAACTCCATGGACTGCTTGACTGTTCAATGACCCCTTCTTGGAGCATTCGGTCTACTTCGATGTTGATGATTTCTTGCATTCGGGGATTCTGCGGTCGGTAACGCTGTTTAATCGGTGTGCGGTGCATTAAACGGATTTGATGCTCCACATTCTTGGTGGTGCCCTTAATACCTTCAAACAAGGGTAACTCGGTGTCTAGGAAGTTGTTGAGCTGTTGTACTTCTCTCTCGGTTATACTCGCCAGTGACGTTGACGCTTCTTGCACCATCCCTACGGATACGGCATCCTTTTTCTTGATGGACACAATGCGGTTTTCCAGAAATACATTTCCGGTAGTTAGGTTAATGTGGAAATTCATAGACTGCAGAAAATCCATCCCTAACAAGATGTCGGGCACCATGCCGGGTATGTAATTGAACTGGTGTGTCTTGTTCTGGCGGTCTATCTGAATTGGAACAGCATAGGCTCCTTGTACACGGACGGTTTGACCATTTAATACGGTAGCGTTTCGGGTAAGGGGCGGTTGTTCGGTTATCTGCAATTTCTTGCAAATGTCAGCTACTCGTGGGCCAATGTAGGACAGTACGGCACCGGTATCCACAAGTGCAGAAAATGTTCGGTTGGCTATTAGGACGGGCAGGTACGGACGGTTATCTCCTGGTAGGGAGGCGATATTTGTCGGGAGCGGTTCAGGCCTCCTTACTGAGTGGCTCCTTTTGCGTTTCCCGGCTGTTGACATTTACAGTCCCGGGACATGACTCCTCGTGTACCACACCTGGAGCAGAAGAGGACCCTCTTGTTGGTGCATTGTTGTCGGTAATGACCGGTCTGGCCGCAATGCCAACATACTGCGGGGGTGCTCTTACTCGTTTGGTTATTTGTGGTCGGTACTTCTTTGGGAGCGGTAGCATACGGGTTGTTCTTCCATACGGGTTTCGGATTGGTTCTTGGATAAGTCGGGCCGGCTGCTACTACTGGTGTTGGTGGTATGCTAGATCGGGTAGCTGTAATCAATGGAACGGGCTTGCGGATGTCTTCATATTCTTTGACTGCAGCTAGTAACTGGTCTACGGAATGGCATGTGGATCGGTGTATAAATAAACGGTAGTCGGGGAGTAAATTGCGGTGTAACCAGAATAATTCTTGGTCCGGTGACATCGCTCCATGTCTTCTGATCAGGGTTTGCAAGTCGATGATGTAACTCACCGCTGTCTCATGCTTCTGTTGTACCCGTTGGCTGATCTGTGCTTCCAGGTTAATCAGGTAGTCGGCAGGTAGGTAGAAGGCTCGGAAGTCATGAAGGAAATCGCTCCAACATCTCCAACGCTTCTGGTTATTTCGGTACCACAGCAGAGCGGTGCCGGTAAATATCTCCGGTAGCACTGGTAACAATCGTTCTGCCTGTATGTTGTAGCGCAGGCAGATCTCGTCAAGTCTTTCCAGAAACGCTACGGGGTCAGTGCTGCCATCGAATGTCACATTCCATTTATGGACATTCAAATTATCGGTCCGGGGTGGTTGGGTCGGGGTTGGTACGGTCACTGGTGGCGGTGCTTGGTACATCGGGAAGGCTGTAGGAATATAATACGGCATACCTGCGGCAGCGCTGGTTACAGTTGTACGGGTGTTCAAATAATCCTGAGGTACGGATGCCGATGCTGATAACGGTGGTTGATACGGTGTAAATGACCTCGGAAAGTGATACGGTATACCAGCGGTTGTGCTGGTCGTGGCGGTTGACGTCTGGGTATACAGGGTGCTTACGGTCGTAGAAGTCGGTGCAGACATCACGGGTACCTTCCACTGAAAGGGGTTTTCCACGCTAGTAGCTGCATAAGGTACGGTCGTTGCTGGGGTTGCTGGTGGATCGGTCACTAGTGGGGCGGTTGGTCCTTCTCGTATAAACTGAACCAGGCGGCGTCTCAATACCTCCGTCGTACCTTCTGGTGACAAACGGAACTTGGTGGCTTCCTCCACTAGCTGTGCCTTCTTAAGGCGGTACACCCAGCTAACCCGGCCATCGGTGAAGTCGAAATTCCTACCTGGGTCGGCGTCATCTTCGACTGGGTTGTTCTCCAGGTCGGACTTCTCAGAATCGGTCATAGTTGCGGTATTCACTTGTTGATATACTTGCTGGAACGGAAATGCCCTCCAAGTCACGTTACGGAACGGTTCTTCTTTGGGATTGACTGGACAAACGCGGTCCCTGCTCGGGCGCCAAATTTGCGACGCTCTTTTCCCCAGTTGCCTATTTGGCAACTCTGTAGTCCGGTAGTTAACTTGTATTTTGTTGTGGGCGGGATTATACGGCTGCTTATGCGTATAATCGCTGGGAAATTCTCGGGCGCCAGATTTTATATGGAGTTTACTCTCCAGAACGGCTTCGCTGTAACAGAACGGCTTAGCGAAGACCTGGGTAACTGCAGTTGAAGATGTCGGTCTCCAGGGGTCTGTTTGATGGAATGACAGCCTGCAGGTTCTTGAAGCAGCTCTATTTAACTTGGATATATTCAACAAGTCAAGTAAAACAACGTAGAATGGTTTAAATACGTCTATTAAATAATATCCAATCCTAATTTAATAATATACATGCAAAGCGGATTATAATAAATCAATACGGAAGCAAATACGGTAGCAAAACAGTAGCAAATACGGTAGCAAATACGGTAGCAAATACGGTAGCAAATACGGTAGCAAAACAGTAGCAAATACGGTAGCAAAACAGTAGCAAATAAGGTAGCAATACAGTAGCAAATACGGTAGCAATACATACATACGGTAGCCAATATATATACAGTAGTCACCAGTATACGGTCGGAAACGGTACCAGTTACTAAAGCAAACAAACTGTTATCTTGACACCAGGCGGACAAATTCGCCACTATGAATCACACAACAAAGCTCTCAAACAAATAGAAAAGAGAAGAGTAAACTTTGCCCAGGAATTGTTTCGCGTAGGCGAGTTAGAGAAGTGCAACCTCAGGAAATGTTGCGCATAAGGTGCACTCCGGAAAATAAAAGAGTCAGAGAGAGAAGAGGAAACTTTGCCCAGGAATTTCGCATAGGCGAGTTAGAGGAATGCAACTCTATGGTTTTTCGCTAGAGCGCACCCCGGAAAACACAGTTTACAAAATAAAAGAGAGAGAGAGAGAGCAATATAGTTTACGTTAAACTTATGGTGTCAAAATATAGCTTGCTTACCCCAATGTCCTGAATGCGGTGGTCGGTTACCTCGGTCGGAGCACTGGTGACTTGTAGAAGTGGCTGGACTGGTACTGGGCTGAAACATCGGCGAACTGAACTCGAAAATTCAAAATTTTGAATTTATAGCCAGTCGGTATGCGCCCGAAATTGAAGCGCATCCCCACTCTACGAGAGCGGGGTTGACATAGCATCTCTGCGGCTCAATCCGCAGAGACGCGGTTATCTGATTTCCGGCCGTAAATGAAATGTTTGAAATCAAATATACATTAAAATTACAATTTTAAAATACTGAAACGGTTGCTAAATTACGGAAACTTGCACACAATGAATATAAAGCATTAACCAACGGAATACTACTTATTTTAAATATAAAAATAAACCCCTAACGGTAACATAATATTGTAAACGGAAAACGGCATATAAACTAAATGTAAAAATTAAACAATTCTTGTAAACTCAATGCAAATTAAATCAAAATTAGTAACGGTTCGTTACAACACCTTCATACATACACGCCTTCATACGTACACGCCTTCATGCATACAAGCCTTCATACCTACACGCTTTCATACATACACGCCTTCATAAATACACGCTGTTACGTTATTTTTCTGCAGTATATACTTGTTGTTTGGGTTGCCTATTTCATTTTATTTTTGGTACCAAATTCAAACCTCTTATCATAAATTTTCAAATTTCTTATGTTCCTGTCTTGTGCACTTCTTAATTTTAAACAACAGGTTATTTCCTGGAAGGTAACCATTTTGTCATTCCTTCTTGAGATGTTAGTGAATGCAAACTGAAAATTATTTTATCAGAAGTTTTCTGGATTTATAAGTTTGATCATTCAAGTTTATATTTAAATGGATGTTGGGTTTGGTTATACATTCCATTTAATATCTGGACTACCCAGGATTAATTAATATTTCAAGAAGATACTCAACGAAACCTTTGAAGACCTCATGGTTTATTGCAAAGTTGCATATGGCATGGTGACATTTATATTTTACATGTATTAAGTCCTGTAACTACACGTATGTACTTTCGAAATTGGAAAATTGGGCCTATGCCAAGTAAACTGCCCGTTTACAAACTTTACAACATCTCGTACCGAACATCGGAAGCCATTTAGTCCTGACTTGAGTTGCCGCAGTATCCACGTAAGGTCTTTAAGGAAGCTTTGGCTTCGCTGTAACATCTATCCGACCTCCCACTGAAGTGCTCATCTCTTAAAACAAGGTCAGACTATTTATTTTCGTTTCCGATAACTTGTGTTCGAGTTATGGTCAATTTCAAAGTTCCGAGGGTGTCTCTCTTACCAGTAGTGATTTATGAAGTACCTACAAATTCATTTTATAAATAATTTACCCGTTAGAATATTAAGAAATGAATGCTTATAACTTAACAATTAATTAAGAATACCTCTATAATTAAAGTTTGTTGCTTGAATTTGATTCTTGTGTAAATTATCTTTGCCACATCAAGGTGCCTTTATACTTAACTTTTTTATGGTGTAAATATTTATTTAGAAGACAGAAATATTTAGCACGAGTTAATTTTGCAGCTATTGTGTAATTTGTTACGATTTTGGTGCTGCTGTAGGAGGGCATTGTAATTTTTTTTTAGGTTATATTATTGCCTTGTTTCATGGTAGTATCTAAAGTATCATTTAGTAGAATGTTCAATTGACGGTGGTTGCGCTACCGTAAATTAATTTTACTATTATAGGAATTTGTCATGTACAATTTGTTTACATCGACTGGTATCCTTGAAAAAAAAATTAATTAAGCGTTATTTTATTGTAAAATAGCAAACAGTTTATTTGCTCTATCCTTTCATTTAAACTTTCAATATTTACTACGTACAGGGGAATTATTGCGAACGTACTTTGTTACTGGTTTGGTAGTTGCGGTAGTAGTGTGTTATCTGATAAAGTGATAACAAGTGGGTTATTTCGTACGTAAGGCCTTACTATTCGTAATAACGTCCCTTGATCGAATTTTTAAATTTAAAAACAATAATAATTTTCTAGCATTTATTTTATTAATAAATAAAACGTCTCGCAGAATTGCTATCCTGCTAACAAAAATTGTTATACTGGCGATCTATCATATTAAACAGAAAATAACCATTTTTTTTCAAATTTAACAAACTTAAATCTCTTAACATCTATATATATTTTTATATATATATGTATTTTCTTTCGGTCTACATTTTTTTTTGTTGTTAAACTGTTTCCTATTAAATTTCAAATTTTGACGGATACGTTTATTATTTTTTTTGTGCCCATTTATGCTGCTACAGTTTATGTATTCATGAACTTACTTTTCATAGTTTATTTAATATATGGCATCAACCTTAATTTGAGCGTTTTATTTGCGATAGTGTTGGATTGGTGGATATTCCCTTTATTTGGAACGATAAATGGTAATATTTTTGGATTGCTTTGGTGAGGTAAGTTCCTGGCGCCCTTATTTTCTTTCTGATAAGCTGGATTATTTTATTTCTGGAAACCCACCCCGTCCGGCTGAGTTACCGAAGCAATTTTTTTTTGTCTCCGCCATTTTCTCTATATTCCAGCACTTAGTAATCAAACTTAAAAAAAAGGTGGTGACATCTTTGGCGCCCAACGTGGGGCAGCCACGTTGTTAAGAATTAGGACACTTAGAAGAAAAAAATTCGGACTATTCTGCAACAAGATCAAATCAACTTTTGAAATAGTGCTACCAGTCAGTGAGTGAAAAGTGTATTTTGTATAATTCGGTATACAAATGTTTAGTTAGGTTTTCTTAATATTGAAGTACTTAAGTTTTTTTTTGTTTAGCTTAGTTTTGTAAGTAATTAGGATAGGCTAGGGTAAGATTTAAAGAAAAATTTTTAGGCAAGAAAATATTAGGCATAGAAATAAAGTTATACTTTATACAGTGTTGCATTTTTTTTTCTCTCTTCTTCGTTATACAAAATGGAAGTTAATAGATTGAAACAGGATGAATTGATGTACGAGTTATCAATCCGAGGGGTTCCGATGGGAACTACAGTTGCTGAAAATAGAGTCAGACTACGAAGAGTGATTGATGACCAGCCTCAGGGTGATTCTAATTTTGATTCCGAGACCGAATTGCGAACTTGTAATTTGAAGTTGGCCGATTTGCAAGAAGACGTTGAAAATTTTGATCTAAATAATAAACGCAACGAACATGAAAGAATACGTGCTCGATTACTTCATGTCAACGGCAGGTTACTGCGTGTTCACGTCGAAAGTTCTGAACAAATGGAACTTAAAGCTACCTTGTTGGCGCAGTATAGAAAACTTTCTTCGGCCATTGATGATCTATTGCATACCGCAACTTCTCAATCTACACAAAATCAGCGCTCAGGATACTCGGGAGCCAAACCATCTATTTCGCTTATTGATCTGTCAAATGATTTACTATCGGAAGTACTGTCAACACAACAGAACGTGTCAAGGTCGTCCAATGTTCCTGTGGATACTCTAGTAAATGTGTCTGATGATGGTAATCAGAGTCCAGTTGCTGCATCATCTCCTGCAACAGATATGAATAGGAATACTGCTCCAACGGCAAGTGGTATTCACCAAGTAAGATTTCGCGATTACAGCGGAAATACTCGTCAACCTTCGACGTTTAAACTTCATGATCCAAGTACAAGTTTTTATGATTCCAAGCAGAAGAATTTACCTTTATGTAAATGGAACTTGACATTTGATGGAAGCACTAGTGTGATTGATTTCTTAGAACGAGTAGAGGAACTTAGAATATCTAGAGGTTACGCTCAAGCTCAATTGTTCAACTCTGCCGTCGAGTTATTTACTGGCCAAGCTTTGCAATGGTACCGATCTGTAAGAGATGGTTTAAAGGAATGGAACGATTTGGTGACCAAACTCAAAGATACCTTTCTTCCCTGTGATTACGAACACCGACTGTGGGACGAAATCAGAAACCGCACTCAAGGTCCTGATGAGAAAGTTGCCATCTATGTATCACTTATAGAAAATCTCTTCAATCGCTTGCCTCGTAAACCAACTGAAATTACTCGTCTGGAAATAATTCGACGTAACTTATCCCCGTCATTTCAACAAGCACTAGCTTTACAAAGTGTTTACTCTATACAGGAACTAATAAGAGTCTGTCGTGGTATCGAAGATGTAAATGACCGCATCCAAAGGTTTTGTCCACCACCAACTAACCTCGCTCATGTGCTAGAACCTAATTTGGCCTACAGGAAGCCTAGACATATTACTCGTTTGGCTACTATCGAACAAGAAGTTATGGTAACTCAAGGTCCATGTTTTCCAGAGGCTAGTGAAGCCAATACTTGTGAGGCTGTACAATCCAACCTGTGCTGGAATTGCCGTCAACCCGGCCATAGGGCACAACAATGTCAGCAACCACTTAGGAAGCATTGTTTCAGATGTGGGACACCGGATGTTACTGTTCGTTCCTGTGTTAAATGTTCGGGAAACGCCAGGAGGGGAAACTGAACGGTCGAGCAGGTTTCCCAGAAGTCTTTGATAATTCGACCAATTTCTTTAACAACCAGCGACTACAAGAAGACCATAGTTTTAAACGAAATCAAGTCCTTTTAGATTTCATTGTAGCTCATGCCCAAGGAGACCAGCGACCATATCTCCAAGTCAACATAATGGGAAGATCTATATTGGGGTTATTAGATTCTGGAGCGTCGTGTACTCTTGTCAGCAAACTTGGTTGGGAATTCCTTCAGCAATCAGGATTAAAACTTGAAACTACAAATAGACCCATTTGTTCTGTAGCCAACGGCAATACCTGTGAAACAATAGGAACGGTACTTACTCCAATTACGCTCGAGAACAAAACAAAACTACTAAATATATTGGTGATACCTGAACTTCCGCAAAAGCTTATTTTGGGGATGGATTTTTGGAAGCAAATGGATATTATGCCCGATCTTAACAGAGACGTCTGGCATTTTGTGAACAGGCCACCAGAAAACGTCATATGTGCCATTAATGATGAATTTGATTTAACATCGAAGCAGCGCCAGCAGTTACAGTCCCTTCTAGATGAAAAGTTTGCTATAATGGGTGACAAGTTAGGATACACCAACGTCGTGGAACATGACATCGTTACTGACGCAAGTCCGATTAAACAGAGGTATTATCCCGTTCCACCAAAAAAACAAGCCATCATTGATGAAGAGCTCAAGAACATGTTAGAATTAGACGTGATCGAACCTTCTCATAGTGGATGGTCTAGTCCCATCCTTTTAGTGCCAAAGAAGGACGGAAGTTACCGATTCTGCGTCGATTACAGGCAACTTAATAAAGTGAGCAAAAAGGACGCCTATCCCATACCCTATATTTCTGCTATTTTAGATCGTCTGAGAGATGCCAAATATCTTAGTTCGCTCGACATTCGATCAGCTTATTGGCAAGTTCCAGTAAAAAAATCGGCCAGAGAGCTTACTGCTTTCACTGTGCCTGGAAGAGGATTGTATCACTTTAAACGGATGCCATTTGGATTAACCAATGCGCCCGCAACATTTCAAAGATTAATTGATAAGGTTTTGGGAGCTGATTTAGAGCCATATGTTATGGTATATCTCGATGACATTGTCATTATCTCGCCCGATTTCGATACCCATCTTCACATTCTCAGTCTTGTCCTTGATAGACTCACTAAAGCAGGACTCACCGTAAGTCGTGAAAAATGTCATATATGCAGGCCTCAGCTAAAGTACCTAGGATATGTAGTCGACAAGTATGGACTCAGAGTCGACCCGGAAAAGGTTCAAGCCATTCTTGACATTAACAGTCCCAAGAATGTTGCCGAAGTACGACGATTCATAGGCATCGCATCCTGGTACAGGCGTTTTGTTCATAACTTCTCTACTGTTCTGACGCCATTGACCGAGCTCACCAAAAAGAACAAGACCTGGAATTGGTCAACCAACTGTGAACTTTCTTTTCAAACTATAAAACAATTATTAGCCACTGCACCTGTTCTGAATTGTCCGGACTTCAGTAGGAAGTTTATCTTACAAACGGACGCATCTGCTTACGGCCTTGGAGCTGTACTTACTCAAGAGTTTGAGGACGGTGAAAAAGTTATTTGTTTCCTTTCCAGATCGTTGACTAAACAGGAACGCAACTATTCAACAACCGAGAGAGAGTGTCTTAGTGTAATTTGGGCCGTAGAGAAACTTCGCCATTATTTGGAAGGTACGCAGTTTACTATCGTAACAGATCATTACTCCCTGCTGTGGTTGGATCGCCTGAAGGATCCTACTGGACGTTTAGCTAGGTGGGCCCTACGTTTACAGCCTTTTGATTATAAAATTGTACATCGCAAGGGAAAGGACCATGTAGTACCGGATTACTTATCGCGAGCTGTCCCTATTGAATTCATACAAGAAACTTCACTTGAACCAATTTTCTCCCAAATTATCGATCCATGGTATCAAAAGCTGTTAGAGCGAGTTGAGACCCAACCTGAAAAATTCCCTCGTTGGAGAATAGAAAACGGAAATTTATATAAATATGTCAAATGTCAGATACCTGAGCTGTCCGCTGAACGTGACTACTGGAAACTTGTAGTGCCCAAAAATTATCGGTACAAAATTCTTCAAGAACATCACGATGATGTAAAATCCGGACATCTTGGCATTTACAAAACGTATTGGAAATTACACAATCATCATTACTGGCCTAAAATGAGATCCGATATTACCAAATATGTAAAATCTTGTCGTATTTGTGCGCAACAAAAACCGGAACAAAAGTTACCTGCCGGACTTATGGGCCAAAGGCCTCATTTAAATCAACCATGGCAACTCATTAGTTTAGACTTCATAGGACCGCTACCAAGATCTACGCATGGTTATACTCATATCCTTGTTATAGTCGATTACTTCAGTAAATATGTTGTACTATTTCCTACACGCGCCGCTACTGCTACTTCATTAACTAAGAATGTGGAGGAAGGGGTTTTCTTGGTATATGGAGTTCCTCAATACATTATCTGCGATAATGGTGTGCAAATGCGCAGCAGACAGTTCCGTGAACTTGCCAAGAGGTACCATACCAAAATATTGTATACAGCACTCTATAACCCGCGTGCAGATCCGGCCGAAAGAGTAAACAGGGTCGTCAAAACCATGATTTCCTCTTACGTTAAGCAGAACCACCGGAAATGGGACGAACATCTTGCCTCTCTCGCCTGTGCCTTAAGAACCGCCAAGCATGAAACTATCGGGTATTCCCCTTTCTATGTAAATTTTGGGAGAGACCATATTAGTAGTGGTAAGGAGTATGGAAGAATTCCTGAAGCAAAAACACCCGATATTCAAAATGAAATTCAGAATAGAGTACAAGGATTTCATAAAATGTATGAAGATATTGGACAGAAGCTAAAACGTGCCTATGAGCGAAACCAACGAAATTATAATTTACGAAGAAGACCCGTTCAATATGACATCGGACAATCAGTATGGAAGAAAAACAAAGCCATATCAGATTCTACCAAAAATTTCAGTGCAAAACTGGCGCCCATGTTTATAGGTCCGTATAGAGTCAAGAAAAAAATAGGGTCCTGGACGTACGAACTGGAAGACGAAGACGGACGATCGGCAGGAAATTGGCATGTGCAAGATCTTAAACCTGTGCTCGACGATTTTAACTTTCAACTTCATATTTAGTCACTAGTTTCGAACATAGTTTTAGTTTGTTTATGCTTTGTTTTTATATCATTTTCGGTAAATTTAGGGAAATTTACCTCTTTCTAGGTGGAGGGGGAGTTGTTACGTTATTTTTCTGCAGTATATACTTGTTGTTTGGGTTGCCTATTTCATTTTATTTTTGGTACCAAATTCAAACCTCTTATCATAAATTTTCAAATTTCTTATGTTCCTGTCTTGTGCACTTCTTAATTTTAAACAACAGGTTATTTCCTGGAAGGTAACCATTTTGTCATTCCTTCTTGAGATGTTAGTGAATGCAAACTGAAAATTATTTTATCAGAAGTTTTCTGGATTTATAAGTTTGATCATTCAAGTTTATATTTAAATGGATGTTGGGTTTGGTTATACATTCCATTTAATATCTGGACTACCCAGGATTAATTAATATTTCAAGAAGATACTCAACGAAACCTTTGAAGACCTCATGGTTTATTGCAAAGTTGCATATGGCATGGTGACATTTATATTTTACATGTATTAAGTCCTGTAACTACACGTATGTACTTTCGAAATTGGAAAATTGGGCCTATGCCAAGTAAACTGCCCGTTTACAAACTTTACAACATCTCGTACCGAACATCGGAAGCCATTTAGTCCTGACTTGAGTTGCCGCAGTATCCACGTAAGGTCTTTAAGGAAGCTTTGGCTTCGCTGTAACATCTATCCGACCTCCCACTGAAGTGCTCATCTCTTAAAACAAGGTCAGACTATTTATTTTCGTTTCCGATAACTTGTGTTCGAGTTATGGTCAATTTCAAAGTTCCGAGGGTGTCTCTCTTACCAGTAGTGATTTATGAAGTACCTACAAATTCATTTTATAAATAATTTACCCGTTAGAATATTAAGAAATGAATGCTTATAACTTAACAATTAATTAAGAATACCTCTATAATTAAAGTTTGTTGCTTGAATTTGATTCTTGTGTAAATTATCTTTGCCACATCAAGGTGCCTTTATACTTAACTTTTTTATGGTGTAAATATTTATTTAGAAGACAGAAATATTTAGCACGAGTTAATTTTGCAGCTATTGTGTAATTTGTTACGATTTTGGTGCTGCTGTAGGAGGGCATTGTAATTTTTTTTTAGGTTATATTATTGCCTTGTTTCATGGTAGTATCTAAAGTATCATTTAGTAGAATGTTCAATTGACGGTGGTTGCGCTACCGTAAATTAATTTTACTATTATAGGAATTTGTCATGTACAATTTGTTTACATCGACTGGTATCCTTGAAAAAAAAATTAATTAAGCGTTATTTTATTGTAAAATAGCAAACAGTTTATTTGCTCTATCCTTTCATTTAAACTTTCAATATTTACTACGTACAGGGGAATTATTGCGAACGTACTTTGTTACTGGTTTGGTAGTTGCGGTAGTAGTGTGTTATCTGATAAAGTGATAACAAGTGGGTTATTTCGTACGTAAGGCCTTACTATTCGTAATAACGTCCCTTGATCGAATTTTTAAATTTAAAAACAATAATAATTTTCTAGCATTTATTTTATTAATAAATAAAACGTCTCGCAGAATTGCTATCCTGCTAACAAAAATTGTTATACTGGCGATCTATCCTATTAAACAGAAAATAACCATTTTTTTTCAAATTTAACAAACTTAAATCTCTTAACATCTATATATATTTTTATATATATATGTATTTTCTTTCGGTCTACATTTTTTTTTGTTGTTAAACTGTTTCCTATTAAATTTCAAATTTTGACGGATACGTTTATTATTTTTTTTGTGCCCATTTATGCTGCTACAGTTTATGTATTCATGAACTTACTTTTCATAGTTTATTTAATATATGGCATCAACCTTAATTTGAGCGTTTTATTTGCGATAGTGTTGGATTGGTGGATATTCCCTTTATTTGGAACGATAAATGGTAATATTTTTGGATTGCTTTGGTGAGGTAAGTTCCTGGCGCCCTTATTTTCTTTCTGATAAGCTGGATTATTTTATTTCTGGAAACCCACCCCGTCCGGCTGAGTTACCGAAGCAATTTTTTTTTGTCTCCGCCATTTTCTCTATATTCCAGCACTTAGTAATCAAACTTAAAAAAAAGGTGGTGACAACGCCTTCATACATACACGCCTTCATACATACACACCTTCATACATACACGCCTTCATACATACACGCCTTCATACATGCACGCCTTCATACATACACGCCTTCATACATACACGAATTCATACATACACGCCTTCATACATACACGCCTTCATCCATACACGCCTTCATACATACACGCCTTCATACATGCACGGCTTCATACATACACGCCTTCATACATACACGCCTTCATACATGCACGCCTTCATACATACACGCCTTCATACATACACGCCTTCATACATACACGCCTTCATACATACACGCCTTCATACACACACGCCTTCATACATACACGCCTTCATACATGCACGCCTTCATACATACACGCCTTCATACATACACGGATTCATACATACACGCCTTCATACGTACACGCCTTCATGCATACACGCCTTCATCCATACACGCCTTCATACATACACATCTTCATACATACACGCCTTCATACATGCACGCCTTCATACATACACGCCTTCATACATACACGCCTTCATACATACACGCCTTCATACATACACGCCTTCATACGTACACGCCTTCATACATACACGCCTTCATACATACACGCCTTCATACGTACACGCCTTCATGCATACACGCCTTCATCCATACACGCCTTCATACATACACGCCTTCATACATACACGCCTTCATACATACACGCCTTCATACATACACGCCTTCATACATACACGCCTTCATACATACACGCCTTCATACATGCACGCCTTCATACGTACACGCCTTCATGCATACACGCCTTCATACCTACACGCCTTCATACATACACGCCTTCATAAATACACGCCTTCATACATACACGCCTTCATACATACACGCCTTCATACATGCACGCCTTCATACGTACACGCCTTCATGCATACACGCCTTCATCCATACACGCCTTCATACACGCCTTTATACACGCCTTCATACACGCCTTCATACACACGCCTTCATACATACACGCCTTCATACATGCACGCCTTCATACGTACACGCCTTCATGCATACACGCCTTCATCCATACACGCCTTCATACATACACGCCTTCATACATACACGCCTTCATACATGCACGCCTTCATACATACACGCCTTCATACATACACGCCTTCATACATACACGCCTTCATACATACACGCCTTCATACATACACGCCTTCATACATGCACGCCTTCATACGTACACGCCTTCATGCATACACGCCTTCATCCATACACGCCTTCATACATACACGCCTTCATACATACACGTCTTCATACATACACGCCTTCATACATACACGCCTTCATACATACACGCCTTCATACATGCACGCCTTCATACATACACGCCTTCATACATACACGCCTTCATACATGCACGCCTTCATACATACACGCCTTCATACATACCTTCATACATACACGCCTTTATACGTACACGCCTTCATGCATACACGCCTTCATCCATACACGCCTTCATACATACACGCCTTCATACATACACGCCTTCATACATGCACGCCTTCATACATACACACCTTCATACTTACACGCCTTTATACATACACGCCTTCATACATACACGCCTTCATACATACACGCCTTCATACATACACGCCTTCATACATACACGCCTTTTACATACACGCCTTCATACATACACGCCTTCATACATACACGCCTTCATACATACACGCCTTCATACATACACGCCTTCATACATACACGCCTTCATACATACACTGGGAAAGATGTAAAGAAGATTTGGGAAATTGTTAATGAGGCTACTAATGTTAATAAACCGTCTACTAGTATACCAAGTATCATTAACAATGACCATAATATTATCACTGATGATAAGCTAAAAGCTGATCACTTTAACCAATACTTTGTAGACCTGGGTGAATCCATGGCGAAGCAAATGAAACAGAATTCAAAAAATACTATTATACAAAATAATATTACTAAACTTTCCCAAACTAACTCAATATTTCTAAATCCTGCAGAGCAATCCGAAATTCTTTCACACATAAAAACCCTTAAAACTTCATGCGCTTGTGGCCCCGACAATATATCGAATAAAACAATAAAAACCATTGCAAAACATATATTGTTACCTTTAGAATATATCTTTAACTTATCTTTTTCTACTGGAGTATTCCCATCCGCTTTTAAAGAGTCAGTAGTAACGCCAATATTTAAAGCCGAAGATAAAACTAAATCTAGTAACTACAGACCAATTTCTTTAATTAATAACTTAGCAAAAATTATGGAAAAGTGCTTGAAAGTACGGCTTGTATCCTATTTGAATAAATATAAAATACTTTCTCAGTGCCAGTTTGGTTTTTGCGATGGACTTTCTACTGAAAATGCAGTATATGAACTAACTAAGACCTTATATAATAGCCTAGACAAAAATTTAAAAACCATTGCCGTGTTTATGAATCTAGCAAAGGCCTTTGACACAGTGTGTCACACTACCCTCAAGCATAAATTAGAAAACTGCCGGATACGTGACAAAGCATTACAACTTCTGACGAATTACATGGAAAATAGAAAACAAAAAGTTAAAATAAATAAAAGTATCAGTGAAGCACTTACTGTAAAATACGGGGTGCCACAAGGTACGATTCTTGGACCTATTCTCTTTCTAATATACATAAATGATCTAATCAAACTCAATATAGACTGGACTATTATTTCTTATGCCGATGACACGGTTGTTGTAGTAACAGGGGAGTCTTGGAAGCAAGCAATTGAAAAAGTTGAATGGACCATGACTCATATCAAATCTCAACTGGAAACAGATACGTTAACATTAAATTATAACAAAACAAAATTTATGTACTTTTCTATTCAAAAATATCAAAAAGGCGAAAATGGCACGCAACAAAAAATATTTATACATAAGTTAATATGTCTAGAGAAACAAAAAATAGGTTGCACTTGCAACTTAAGTATTGAGTCCGTGGATTATATTAAATATTTAGGCATATATATTGACCAAAATATAAGATGGGATGCACAAGTAGAAAACATCTGTAACAAATTAAGAAAAACGATTCATAAATTTAAACTACTATCTAACAGCTTTCCACTAACAGTTACTAAAATGGTTTACTATTCTCTAGTTCAATCAAGCCTTCAGTACTGCATAGTTGGTTGGGGAGGGCTGTATGATACTGCATTAAAACCGCTTGAAGTTTTGCAGAATTACATAATCAAAATTATTTTTAAGAAAGATTATTTATACCCAACAACTTCACTATATGAAATCTCCAACTTTCTCAACATCGGACAACTATACACCCTAAGTTTAGCTACATATTTCTTTAAAAATAAAAATAGTATTCAATATACAAATAACCAGTATGCAACTAGAACACAGGTCAACCAAAATATAAATTTGCCAAGAAAATCAACTAGTTTTGGACAAAGACATGCACAATATACGGGTATAATTGTATACAATCAACTGGCACAAAATCTAAAAAAGATAAACAATTCACATCTCTTCATAAAAAAGGTCAAGTGTTGGATTAGGAATGCCAAACCTAAAATATTCAATTTATACTAAACTCGATGATTCTATATTTTTTTTATCTTATATGTTTTCTTTACTGCTACATCATTATCATTATTATTTCAAAAGAAATATTAATAACTTACTTTATTTCTATGTTTATTGCAACTGATACTGCTGTCAACAATGTATTAAGTATTGCTTTCTACTGCCACCACAAGTATGGCCACACACAAGCTTTGCTTATGTGGCTTATTAAATCAATTAATTTACAGCAATTTACATCATTTACCTAATTTTGTATATATTGTTTTGCTCTGGAAACAAATTTTCTTAGATTTCAATAAAAATTCATTAAAAAAATGCATTCATGTCATATACAATGGTTACTGCACTCTTAAACTTATTTAAGCAATTATCTGTATAATTGTTAAATATGTACTTAATTAATTTATATAACTTGTTACTTATACACCTTATTTGCACTGTTATATAAGTTTTAGAGTTTCTAGTTACCCCTGTCATTCCATGTTTAAAAAAAGAGTTAAAATTTCGTATTTTGATACTTATATATTTTTACAGCGTAAGTTTAATTCGAGTCAAAAAGCATACTTTGCAAATTGTTATTAATACTAACTCTATAACTATGTACCTGCCTGTTTCTAGTTAATTTTTAAATACTGTTTGGTTGTACGAGTGCAGTTTTTAACTGTTGCTACTTAACAATTGTAATTAATAAACACAATAAAACACGAAACACGAAACACACACGCCTTCATACGTACACGCCTTCATGCATACACGCCTTCATCCATACACGCCTTCATACATACACGCCTTCATACATACACGCCTTCATACATGCACGCCTTCATACATACACGCCTTCATACATACACGCCTTCATACATACACGCCTTCATACATACACGCATTCATACATACACGCCTTCATACATACACGCCTTCATACATACACGCCTTCATACGTGCACGCCTTCATACGTACACGCCTTCATGCATACACGCCTTCATCCATACACGCCTTCATACATACACGCCTTCATACATACACGCCTTCATACATACACGCCTTCATACATACACGCCTTCATCCATACACGCCTTCATACATGCACGCCTTCATACATACACGCATTCATACATACACGCTTTCATACATGCACGCCTTCATAAATACACGCTTTCATACATACACGCCTTCATACATACACGCCTTCATACATACACGCCTTCATACATACACGCCTTCATACATACACGCCTTCATACGTACACGCCTTCATGCATACACGCCTTCATCCATACACGCCTTCATACATACACGCCTTCATACATACACGCCTTCATACGTACACGCCTTCATGCATACACGCCTTCATCCATACACGCCTTCATACATACACGCCTTCATACATACACGCCTTCATACATGCACGCCTTCATACATGCACGCCTTCATACATACACGCCTTCATACATACACGCCTTCATACATACACGCCTTCATACATACACGCCTTCGTACATGCACGCCTTCATACATACACGCCTTCATACATACACGCCTTCATACATTCACGCTTTCATACATACACGCCTTCATACATACACACCTTCATACATACACGCCTTCATACATACACGCCTTCATACATACACGCCTTCATACATACACGCCTTCATACATACACGCCTTCATACATGCACGCCTTCATACATACACGCCTTCATACATACACGCCTTCATACATACACGCCTTCATACATGCACGCCTTCATACATGCACGCCTTCATACATGCACGCCTTCATACATACACGCCTTCATACATACACGCCTTCATACATACACGCCTTCATACATACACGCCTTCATACCTACACGCCTTCATGCATACACGCCTTCATACATACACGCCTTCATACATACACGCCTTCATACATACACGCCTTCATACATGCACGCCTTCATACATACACGCCTTCATACATACACGCCTTCATACATACACGGCTTCATACACGCACGCCTTCATACATACACGCCTTCATACATACACGCCTTCATACATGCACGCTTTCATACATACACGCCTTCATACATACACGCCTTCATACATACACGCCTTCATACATACACGCCTTCATACATACACGCCTTCATACATACACGCCTTCATACATACACGCCTTCATACATACACGCCTTCATACATGCACGCCTTCATACATACACGCCTTCATACATACACGCCTTCATACATACACGCCTTCATACATACACGCCTTCATACATACACGCCTTCATACATACACGCCTTCATACATACACGCCTTCATACATACACGCCTTCATACGTACACGCCTTCATGCATACACGCCTTCATCCATACACGCCTTCATGCATACACGCCTTCATACATACACGCTTTCATACATGCACGCCTTCATACATACACGCATTCATACATACACGCTTTCATACATGCACGCCTTCATACATACACGCTTTCATACATACACGCCTTCATACATACACGCCTTCATACATACACGCCTTCATACGTACACGCCTTCATACATACACGCCTTCATACGTACACGCCTTCATGCATACACGCCTTCATCCATACACGCCTTCATACATGCACGCCTTCATACATGCACGCGTTCATACATGCACGCCTTCATACATACACGCCTTCATACATACACGCCTTCATACATACACGCCTTCATACATAAACGCCTTCATACATACACGCCTTCATACATACACGCCTTCATACATACACGCCTTCATACGTACACGCCTTCATGCATACACGCCTTCATCCATACACGCCTTCATACATACACGCCTTCATACATACACGCCTTCATACATGCACGCCTTCATACATACACGCCTTCATACATACACGCCTTCATACATACACGCCTTCATACATACACGCCTTCATACATACACGCCTTCATACATACACGCCTTCATACATACACGCCTTCATACATACACGCCTTCATACATACACGCCTTCATACATGCACGCCTTCATACATACACGCCTTCATACATACACGCCTTCATACGTACACGCCTTCATGCATACACGCCTTCATCCATACACTCCTTCATACATACACGCCTTCATACATACACGCCTTCATACATACACGCCTTCATACATACACTCCTTCATACATACACGCCTTCATACATCCACGCCTTCATACATACACGCCTTCATACATACACGCCATCATACATACACGCCTTCATACGTACACACCTTCATGCATACACGCCTTCATCCATACACGCCTTCATACATACACGCCTTCATACATACACGCCTTCATACATACACGCCTTCATACATACACGCCTTCATACGTACACGCCTTCATGCATACACGCCTTCATCTATACACGCCTTCATACATACACGCCTTCATACGTACACGCCTTCATGCATACACGCCTTCATACATACACGCCTTCATGCATACACGCCTTCATACATACACGCCTTCATACATACACGCCTTCATACATACACGCCTTCATACATACACGCCTTCATACGTACACGCCTTCATGCATACACGCCTTCATACATACACGCCTTCATGCATACACGCCTTCATCCATACACGACTTCATACATGCACGCCTTCATACATACACGCCTTCATACATACACGCCTTCATACATGCACGCTTTCATACATACACGCCTTCATACATACACGCCTTTATACATACACGCCTTTATACATACACGCCTTCATACATACACGCCTTCATACATACACGCCTTCATACATACACGCCTCATACATACACGCCTTCATACATACACGCCTTCATACATGCACGCCTTCATACATACACGCCTTCATACATACACGCCTTCATACATACACGCCTTCATACATACACGCCTTCATACATACACGCCTTCATACATACACGCCTTCATACGTACACGCCTTCATGCATACACGCCTTCATCCATACACACCTTCATACATACACGCCTTCATACATACACGCCTTCATACATACACGCCTTCATACATACACGCCTTCATACATACACGCCTTCATACATACACGCCTTCATACATACACGCCTTCATACATGCACGCGTTCATACATACACGCCTTCATACATACACGCTTTCATACATACACGCCTTCATACATACACGCCTTCATACATGCACGCGTTCATACATACACGCCTTCATGCATACACGCCTTCATCCATACACGCCTTCATACATACACGCCTTCATACATACACGCCTTCATACATGCACGCCTTCATACATACACGCCTTCATACATGCACGCGTTCATACATACACGCCTTCATACATACACGCCTTCATACATACACGCCTTCATACATACACGCCTTCATACATGCACGCGTTCATACATACACTCCTTCATGCATACACGCGTTCATCCATACACGCCTTCATACATACACGCCTTCATACATACACGCCTTCATACATGCACGCTTTCATACATACACGCCTTCATACATACACGCCTTCATACATACACGCCTTTATACATACACGCCTTCATCCATACACGCCTTCATACATACACGCCTTCATACATACACGCCTTCATACATACACGCCTTCATACATACACGCCTTCATACATGCACGCGTTCATACATACACGCTTTCATACATACACGCCTTCATACATACACGCCTTCATACATACACGCCTTCATACGTACACGCCTTCATACATACACGCCTTCATACGTACACGCCTTCATGCATACACGCCTTCATCCATACACGCCTTCATACATGCACGCCTTCATACATGCACGCCTTCATACATGCACGCCTTCATACATACACGCCTTCATACATACACGCCTTCATACATACACGCCTTCATACATAAACGCCTTCATACATACACGCCTTCATACATACACGCCTTCATACATACACGCCTTCATACGTACACGCCTTCATGCATACACGCCTTCATCCATACACGCCTTCATACATACACGCCTTCATACATACACGCCTTCATACATGCACGCCTTCATACATACACGCCTTCATACATACACGCCTTCATACATACACGCCTTCATACATGCACGCCTTCATACATACACGCCTTCATACATACACGCCTTCATACATGCACGCTTTCATACATACACGGCTTCATACATACACGCCTTCATACATACACGCATTCATACATACACGGATTTATACATACACGCCTTCATACATACACGCCTTCATACATACACGCCTTCATACATACACGCCTTCATACATACACGCCTTCATACATACACGCCTTCATACATGCACGCCTTCTTACATACACGCCTTCATACGTACACGCCATCATACATACACGCCTTCATACATACACGCCTTCATACATACACGCCTTCATACATACACGCCTTCATACATACACGCCTTCATACGTACACGCCTTCATGCATACACGCCTTCATCCATACACGCCTTCATATATACACGCCTTCATACATACACGCCTTCATACATGCACGCCTTCATACATACACGCATTCATACATACACACTTTCATACATGCACGCCTTCATACATACACGCCTTCATACATACACGCCTTCATACATACACGCCTTCATACATACACGCCTTCATACATACACGCCTTCATACATACACGCCTTCATACGTACACGCCTTCATGCATACACGCCTTCATCCATACACGCCTTCATACATACACGCCTTCATACATACACGCCTTCATACATGCACGCCTTCATACATACACGCCTTCATACATACACGCCTTCATACATACACGCCTTCATACATACACGCCTTCATACATGCACGCTTTCATACATACACGCCTTCATACATACACGCCTTCATACATACACGCCTTCATACATACACGCCTTCATACATACACGCCTTCATACATGCACGCCTTCATACATACACGCCTTCATACATACACGCCTTCATACATACACGCCTTCATACATACACGCCTTCATACATGCACGCTTTCATACATACACGCCTTCATACATACACGCCTTCATACATACACGCTTTCATACATACACGCCTTCATACATACACGCCTTCATACATACACGCCTTCATACATGCACGCTTTCATACATACACGCCTTCATACATACACGCCTTCATACATGCACGCCTTCATACATACACGCCTTCATACATACACGCCTTCATACATACACGCCTTCATACATACACGCCTTCATACATGCACGCTTTCATACATACACGCCTTCATACATACACGCCTTCATACATACACGCCTTCATACATACACGCCTTCATACATACACGCCTTCATACATACACGCCTTCATACATACACGCCTTCATACATGCACGCCTTCATACATACACGCCTTCATACATACACGCCTTCATACGTACACGCCTTCATGCATACACGCCTTCATCCATACACGCCTTCATACATACACGCCTTCATACATACACGCCTTCATACATACACGCCTTCATACATACACTCCTTCATACATACACGCCTTCATACATCCACGCCTTCATACATACACGCCTTCATACATACACGCCTTCATACATACACGCCTTCATACGTACACACCTTCATGCATACACGCCTTCATCCATACACGCCTTCATACATACACGCCTTCATACATACACGCCTTCATATATACACGCCTTCATACGTACACGCCTTCATGCATACACGCCTTCATCTATACACGCCTTCATACATACACGCCTTCATACATACACGCCTTCATACATACACGCCTTCATACATACACGCCTTCATACATACACGCCTTCATACATACACGCCTTCATACGTACACGCCTTCATGCATACACGCCTTCATACATACACGCCTTCATGCATACACGCCTTCATCCATACACGACTTCATACATGCACGCCTTCATACATACACGCCTTCATACATACACGCCTTCATACATGCACGCTTTCATACATACACGCCTTCATACATACACGCCTTTATACATACACGCCTTTATACATACACGCCTTCATACATACACGCCTTCATACATACACGCCTTCATACATACACACCTCATACATACACGCCTTCATACATACACGCCTTCATACATGCACGCCTTCATACATACACGCCTTCATACATACACGCCTTCATACATACACGCCTTCATACATACACGCCTTCATACATACACGCCTTCATACATACACGCCTTCATACGTACACGCCTTCATGCATACACGCCTTCATCCATACACACCTTCATACATACACGCCTTCATACATACACGCCTTCATACATGCACGCCTTCATACATACACGCCTTCATACATACACGCCTTCATACATGCACGCTTTCATACATACACGCCTTCATACATACACGCCTTCATACATACACGCCTTCATACATACACGCCTTCATACATACACGCCTTCATACATACACGCCTTCATACATGCACGCTTTCATACATACACGCCTTCATACATACACGCCTTCATACATGCACGCCTTCATACATACATGCCTTCATACATACACGCCTTCATACATACACGCCTTCATACATACACGCCTTCATACATGCACGCTTTCATACATACACGCCTTCATACATACACGCCTTCATACATACACGCCTTCATACATACACGCCTTCATACATACACGCCTTCATACATACACGCCTTCATACATACACGCCTTCATACATGAACGCCTTCATACATACACGCCTTCATACATACACGCCTTCATACGTACACGCCTTCATGCATACACGCCTTCATCCATACACGCCTTCATACATACACGCCTTCATACATACACGCCTTCATACATACACGCCTTCATACATACACTCCTTCATACATACACGCCTTCATACATCCACGCCTTCATACATACACGCCTTCATACATACACGCCTTCATACATACACGCCTTCATACGTACACACCTTCATGCATACACGCCTTCATCCATACACGCCTTCATACATACACGCCTTCATACATACACGCCTTCATATATACACGCCTTCATACGTACACGCCTTCATGCATACACGCCTTCATCTATACACGCCTTCATACATACACGCCTTCATACATACACGCCTTCATACATACACGCCTTCATACATACACGCCTTCATACATACACGCCTTCATACATACACGCCTTCATACATACACGCCTTCATACGTACACGCCTTCATGCATACACGCCTTCATACATACACGCCTTCATGCATACACGCCTTCATCCATACACGACTTCATACATGCACGCCTTCATACATACACGCCTTCATACATACACGCCTTCATACATGCACGCTTTCATACATACACGCCTTCATACATACACGCCTTTATACATACACGCCTTTATACATACACGCCTTCATACATACACGCCTTCATACATACACGCCTTCATACATACACGCCTCATACATACACGCCTTCATACATACACGCCTTCATACATGCACGCCTTCATACATACACGCCTTCATACATACACGCCTTCATACATACACGCCTTCATACATAAACGCCTTCATACATACACGCCTTCATACATACACGCCTTCATACGTACACGCCTTCATGCATACACGCCTTCATCCATACACACCTTCATACATACACGCCTTCATACATACACGCCTTCATACATACACGCCTTCATACATACACGCCTTCATACATACACGCCTTCATACATACACGCCTTCATACATACACGCCTTCATACATGCACGCGTTCATACATACACGCCTTCATACATACACGCCTTCATACATACACGCCTTCATACATACACGCCTTCATACATGCACGCGTTCATACATACACGCCTTCATGCATACACGCCTTCATCCATACACGCCTTCATACATACACGCCTTCATACATACACGCCTTCATACATGCACGCCTTCATACATACACGCCTTCATACATGCACGCGTTCATACATACACGCCTTCATACATACACGCCTTCATACATACACGCCTTCATACATACACGCCTTCATACATGCACGCGTTCATACATACACTCCTTCATGCATACACGCCTTCATCCATACACGCCTTCATACATACACGCCTTCATACATACACGCCTTCATACATGCACCCTTTCATACATACACGCCTTCATACATACACGCCTTCATACATACACGCCTTTATACATACACGCCTTCATCCATACACGCCTTCATACATACACGCCTTCATACATACACGCCTTCATACATACACGCCTTCATACATACACGCCTTCATACATGCACGCGTTCATACATACACGCTTTCATACATACACGCCTTCATACATACACGCCTTCATACATACACGCCTTCATACGTACACGCCTTCATACATACACTCCTTCATACATACACGCCTTCATACATACACGCCTTCATACATACACGCCTTCATACATACACTCCTTCATACATACACGCCTTCATACATACACGCCTTCATACATCCACGCCTTCATACATACACGCCATCATACATACACGCCTTCATACGTACACACCTTCATGCATACACGCCTTCATCCATACACGCCTTCATACATACACGCCTTCATACATACACGCCTTCATACATACACGCCTTCATACATACACGCCTTCATACGTACACGCCTTCATGCATACACGCCTTCATCTATACACGCCTTCATACATACACGCCTTCATACATACACGCCTTCATACATACACGCCTTCATACATACACGCCTTCATACATACACGCCTTCATACATACACGCCTTCATACGTACACGCCTTCATGCATACACGCCTTCATACATACACGCCTTCATGCATACACGCCTTCATCCATACACGACTTCATACATGCACGCCTTCATACATACACGCCTTCATACATACACGCCTTCATACATGCACGCTTTCATACATACACGCCTTCATACATACACGCCTTTATACATACACGCCTTTATACATACACGCCTTCATACATACACGCCTTCATACATACACGCCTTCATACATACACGCCTCATACATACACGCCTTCATACATACACGCCTTCATACATGCACGCCTTCATACATACACGCCTTCATACATACACGCCTTCATACATACACGCCTTCATACATACACGCCTTCATACATACACGCCTTCATACATACACGCCTTCATACGTACACGCCTTCATGCATACACGCCTTCATCCATACACACCTTCATACATACACGCCTTCATACATACACGCCTTCATACATACACGCCTTCATACATACACGCCTTCATACATACACGCCTTCATACATACACGCCTTCATACATACACGCCTTCATACATGCACGCGTTCATACATACACGCCTTCATACATACACGCTTTCATACATACACGCCTTCATACATACACGCCTTCATACATGCACGCGTTCATACATACACGCCTTCATGCATACACGCCTTCATCCATACACGCCTTCATACATACACGCCTTCATACATACACGCCTTCATACATGCACGCCTTCATACATACACGCCTTCATACATGCACGCGTTCATACATACACGCCTTCATACATACACGCCTTCATACATACACGCCTTCATACATACACGCCTTCATACATGCACGCCTTCATACATGCACGCGTTCATACATACACTCCTTCATGCATACACGCGTTCATCCATACACGCCTTCATACATACACGCCTTCATACATACACGCCTTCGTACATGCACGCTTTCATACATACACGCCTTCATACATACACGCCTTCATACATACACGCCTTTATACATACACGCCTTCATCCATACACACCTTCATACATACACGCCTTCATACATACACGCCTTCATACATACACGCCTTCATACATACACGCCTTCATACATGCACGCGTTCATACATACACGCTTTCATACATACACGCCTTCATACATACACGCCTTCATACATACACGCCTTCATACGTACACGCCTTCATACATACACGCCTTCATACGTACACGCCTTCATGCATACACGCCTTCATCCATACACGCCTTCATACATGCACGCCTTCATACATGCACGCCTTCATACATGCACGCCTTCATACATACACGCCTTCATACATACACGCCTTCATACATACACGCCTTCATACATAAACGCCTTCATACATACACGCCTTCATACATACACGCCTTCATACATACACGCCTTCATACATGCACGCCTTCATACATACACGCCTTCATACATACACGCCTTCATACATACACGCCTTCATACATGCACGCCTTCATACATACACGCCTTCATACATACACGCCTTCATACATGCACGCTTTCATACATACACGGCTTCATACATACACGCCTTCATACATACACGCCTTCATACATACACGGATTTATACATACACGCCTTCATACATACACGCCTTCATACATACACGCCTTCATACATACACGCCTTCATACATACACGCCTTCATACAGACACGCCTTCATAAATGCACGCCTTCTTACATACACGCCTTCATACGTACACGCCATCATACATACACGCCTTCATACATACACGCCTTCATACATACACGCCTTCATACATACACGCCTTCATACATACACGCCTTCATACGTACACGCCTTCATGCATACACGCCTTCATCCATACACGCCTTCATATATACACGCCTTCATACATACACGCCTTCATACATGCACGCCTTCATACATACACGCATTCATACATACACACTTTCATACATGCACGCCTTCATACATACACGCCTTCATACATACACGCCTTCATACATACACGCCTTCATACATACACGCCTTCATACATACACGCCTTCATACATACACGCCTTCATACATGCACGCCTTCATACATACACGCCTTCATACATACACGCCTTCATACGTACACGCCTTCATGCATACACGCCTTCATCCATACACGCCTTCATACATACACGCCTTCATACATACACGCCTTCATACATACACGCCTTCATACATACACTCCTTCATACATACACGCCTTCATACATCCACGCCTTCATACATACACGCCTTCATACATACACGCCTTCATACATACACGCCTTCATACGTACACACCTTCATGCATACACGCCTTCATCCATACACGCCTTCATACATACACGCCTTCATACATACACGCCTTCATATATACACGCCTTCATACGTACACGCCTTCATGCATACACGCCTTCATCTATACACGCCTTCATACATACACGCCTTCATACATACACGCCTTCATACATACACGCCTTCATACATACACGCCTTCATACATACACGCCTTCATACATACACGCCTTCATACATACACGCCTTCATACGTACACGCCTTCATGCATACACGCCTTCATACATACACGCCTTCATGCATACACGCCTTCATCCATACACGACTTCATACATGCACGCCTTCATACATACACGCCTTCATACATACACGCCTTCATACATGCACGCTTTCATACATACACGCCTTCATACATACACGCCTTTATACATACACGCCTTTATACATACACGCCTTCATACATACACGCCTTCATACATACACGCCTTCATACATACACGCCTCATACATACACGCCTTCATACATACACGCCTTCATCCATACACGCCTTCATATATACACGCCTTCATACATACACGCCTTCATACATGCACGCCTTCATACATACACGCATTCATACATACACACTTTCATACATGCACGCCTTCATACATACACGCCTTCATACATACACGCCTTCATACATACACGCCTTCATACATACACGCCTTCATACATACACGCCTTCATACATACACGCCTTCATACGTACACGCCTTCATGCATACACGCCTTCATCCATACACGCCTTCATACATACACGCCTTCATACATACACGCCTTCATACATGCACGCCTTCATACATACACGCCTTCATACATACACGCCTTCATACATACACGCCTTCATACATACACGCCTTCATACATGCACGCTTTCATACATACACGCCTTCATACATACACGCCTTCATACATACACGCCTTCATACATACACGCCTTCATACATACACGCCTTCATACATGCACGCCTTCATACATACACGCCTTCATACATACACGCCTTCATACATACACGCCTTCATACATACACGCCTTCATACATGCACGCTTTCATACATACACGCCTTCATACATACACGCCTTCATACATACACGCTTTCATACATACACGCCTTCATACATACACGCCTTCATACATACACGCCTTCATACATGCACGCTTTCATACATACACGCCTTCATACATACACGCCTTCATACATGCACGCCTTCATACATACACGCCTTCATACATACACGCCTTCATACATACACGCCTTCATACATACACGCCTTCATACATGCACGCTTTCATACATACACGCCTTCATACATACACGCCTTCATACATACACGCCTTCATACATACACGCCTTCATACATACACGCCTTCATACATACACGCCTTCATACATACACGCCTTCATACATGCACGCCTTCATACATACACGCCTTCATACATACACGCCTTCATACGTACACGCCTTCATGCATACACGCCTTCATCCATACACGCCTTCATACATACACGCCTTCATACATACACGCCTTCATACATACACGCCTTCATACATGCACGCCTTCATACATACACGCCTTCATACATACACGCCTTCATACATACACGCCTTCATACATACACTCCTTCATACATACACGCCTTCATACATCCACGCCTTCATACATACACGCCTTCATACATACACGCCTTCATACATACACGCCTTCATACGTACACACCTTCATGCATACACGCCTTCATCCATACACGCCTTCATACATACACGCCTTCATACATACACGCCTTCATATATACACGCCTTCATACGTACACGCCTTCATGCATACACGCCTTCATCTATACACGCCTTCATACATACACGCCTTCATACATACACGCCTTCATACATACACGCCTTCATACATACACGCCTTCATACATACACGCCTTCATACATACACGCCTTCATACGTACACGCCTTCATGCATACACGCCTTCATACATACACGCCTTCATGCATACACGCCTTCATCCATACACGACTTCATACATGCACGCCTTCATACATACACGCCTTCATACATACACGCCTTCATACATGCACGCTTTCATACATACACGCCTTCATACATACACGCCTTTATACATACACGCCTTTATACATACACGCCTTCATACATACACGCCTTCATACATACACGCCTTCATACATACACGCCTCATACATACACGCCTTCATACATACACGCCTTCATACATGCACGCCTTCATACATACACGCCTTCATACATACACGCCTTCATACATACACGCCTTCATACATACACGCCTTCATACATACACGCCTTCATACATACACGCCTTCATACGTACACGCCTTCATGCATACACGCCTTCATCCATACACACCTTCATACATACACGCCTTCATACATACACGCCTTCATACATGCACGCCTTCATACATACACGCCTTCATACATACACGCCTTCATACATGCACGCTTTCATACATACACGCCTTCATACATACACGCCTTCATACATACACGCCTTCATACATACACGCCTTCATACATACACGCCTTCATACATGCACGCTTTCATACATACACGCCTTCATACATACACGCCTTCATACATGCACGCCTTCATACATACATGCCTTCATACATACACGCCTTCATACATACACGCCTTCATACATACACGCCTTCATACATGCACGCTTTCATACATACACGCCTTCATACATACACGCCTTCATACATACACGCCTTCATACATACACGCCTTCATACATACACGCCTTCATACATACACGCCTTCATACATACACGCCTTCATACATGCACGCCTTCATACATACACGCCTTCATACATACACGCCTTCATACGTACACGCCTTCATGCATACACGCCTTCATCCATACACGCCTTCATACATACACGCCTTCATACATACACGCCTTCATACATACACGCCTTCATACATACACTCCTTCATACATACACGCCTTCATACATCCACGCCTTCATACATACACGCCTTCATACATACACGCCTTCATACATACACGCCTTCATACGTACACACCTTCATGCATACACGCCTTCATCCATACACGCCTTCATACATACACGCCTTCATACATACACGCCTTCATATATACACGCCTTCATACGTACACGCCTTCATGCATACACGCCTTCATCTATACACGCCTTCATACATACACGCCCTCATACATACACGCCTTCATACATACACGCCTTCATACATACACGCCTTCATACATACACGCCTTCATACATACACGCCTTCATACATACACGCCTTCATACGTACACGCCTTCATGCATACACGCCTTCATACATACACGCCTTCATGCATACACGCCTTCATCCATACACGACTTCATACATGCACGCCTTCATACATACACGCCTTCATACATACACGCCTTCATACATGCACGCTTTCATACATACACGCCTTCATACATACACGCCTTTATACATACACGCCTTTATACATACACGCCTTCATACATACACGCCTTCATACATACACGCCTTCATACATACACGCCTCATACATACACGCCTTCATACATACACGCCTTCATACATGCACGCCTTCATACATACACGCCTTCATACATACACGCCTTCATACATACACGCCTTCATACATAAACGCCTTCATACATACACGCCTTCATACATACACGCCTTCATACGTACACGCCTTCATGCATACACGCCTTCATCCATACACACCTTCATACATACACGCCTTCATACATACACGCCTTCATACATACACGCCTTCATACATACACGCCTTCATACATACACGCCTTCATACATACACGCCTTCATACATACACGCCTTCATACATGCACGCGTTCATACATACACGCCTTCATACATACACGCCTTCATACATACACGCCTTCATACATACACGCCTTCATACATGCACGCGTTCATACATACACGCCTTCATGCATACACGCCTTCATCCATACACGCCTTCATACATACACGCCTTCATACATACACGCCTTCATACATGCACGCCTTCATACATACACGCCTTCATACATGCACGCGTTCATACATACACGCCTTCATACATACACGCCTTCATACATACACGCCTTCATACATACACGCCTTCATACATGCACGCGTTCATACATACACTCCTTCATGCATACACGCCTTCATCCATACACGCCTTCATACATACACGCCTTCATACATACACGCCTTCATACATGCACCCTTTCATACATACACGCCTTCATACATACACGCCTTCATACATACACGCCTTTATACATACACGCCTTCATCCATACACGCCTTCATACATACACGCCTTCATACATACACGCCTTCATACATACACGCCTTCATACATACACGCCTTCATACATGCACGCGTTCATACATACACGCTTTCATACATACACGCCTTCATACATACACGCCTTCATACATACACGCCTTCATACGTACACGCCTTCATACATACACTCCTTCATACATACACGCCTTCATACATACACGCCTTCATACATACACGCCTTCATACATACACTCCTTCATACATACACGCCTTCATACATACACGCCTTCATACATCCACGCCTTCATACATACACGCCATCATACATACACGCCTTCATACGTACACACCTTCATGCATACACGCCTTCATCCATACACGCCTTCATACATACACGCCTTCATACATACACGCCTTCATACATACACGCCTTCATACATACACGCCTTCATACGTACACGCCTTCATGCATACACGCCTTCATCTATACACGCCTTCATACATACACGCCTTCATACATACACGCCTTCATACATACACGCCTTCATACATACACGCCTTCATACATACACGCCTTCATACATACACGCCTTCATACGTACACGCCTTCATGCATACACGCCTTCATACATACACGCCTTCATGCATACACGCCTTCATCCATACACGACTTCATACATGCACGCCTTCATACATACACGCCTTCATACATACACGCCTTCATACATGCACGCTTTCATACATACACGCCTTCATACATACACGCCTTTATACATACACGCCTTTATACATACACGCCTTCATACATACACGCCTTCATACATACACGCCTTCATACATACACGCCTCATACATACACGCCTTCATACATACACGCCTTCATACATGCACGCCTTCATACATACACGCCTTCATACATACACGCCTTCATACATACACGCCTTCATACATACACGCCTTCATACATACACGCCTTCATACATACACGCCTTCATACGTACACGCCTTCATGCATACACGCCTTCATCCATACACACCTTCATACATACACGCCTTCATACATACACGCCTTCATACATACACGCCTTCATACATACACGCCTTCATACATACACGCCTTCATACATACACGCCTTCATACATACACGCCTTCATACATGCACGCGTTCATACATACACGCCTTCATACATACACGCTTTCATACATACACGCCTTCATACATACACGCCTTCATACATGCACGCGTTCATACATACACGCCTTCATGCATACACGCCTTCATCCATACACGCCTTCATACATACACGCCTTCATACATACACGCCTTCATACATGCACGCCTTCATACATACACGCCTTCATACATGCACGCGTTCATACATACACGCCTTCATACATACACGCCTTCATACATACACGCCTTCATACATACACGCCTTCATACATGCACGCGTTCATACATACACTCCTTCATGCATACACGCGTTCATCCATACACGCCTTCATACATACACGCCTTCATACATACACGCCTTCGTACATGCACGCTTTCATACATACACGCCTTCATACATACACGCCTTCATACATACACGCCTTTATACATACACGCCTTCATCCATACACACCTTCATACATACACGCCTTCATACATACACGCCTTCATACATACACGCCTTCATACATACACGCCTTCATACATGCACGCGTTCATACATACACGCTTTCATACATACACGCCTTCATACATACACGCCTTCATACATACACGCCTTCATACGTACACGCCTTCATACATACACGCCTTCATACGTACACGCCTTCATGCATACACGCCTTCATCCATACACGCCTTCATACATGCACGCCTTCATACATGCACGCCTTCATACATGCACGCCTTCATACATACACGCCTTCATACATACACGCCTTCATACATACACGCCTTCATACATAAACGCCTTCATACATACACGCCTTCATACATACACGCCTTCATACATACACGCCTTCATACATGCACGCCTTCATACATACACGCCTTCATACATACACGCCTTCATACATACACGCCTTCATACATGCACGCCTTCATACATACACGCCTTCATACATACACGCCTTCATACATGCACGCTTTCATACATACACGGCTTCATACATACACGCCTTCATACATACACGCCTTCATACATACACGGATTTATACATACACGCCTTCATACATACACGCCTTCATACATACACGCCTTCATACATACACGCCTTCATACATACACGCCTTCATACAGACACGCCTTCATACATGCACGCCTTCTTACATACACGCCTTCATACGTACACGCCATCATACATACACGCCTTCATACATACACGCCTTCATACATACACGCCTTCATACATACACGCCTTCATACATACACGCCTTCATACGTACACGCCTTCATGCATACACGCCTTCATCCATACACGCCTTCATATATACACGCCTTCATACATACACGCCTTCATACATGCACGCCTTCATACATACACGCATTCATACATACACACTTTCATACATGCACGCCTTCATACATACACGCCTTCATACATACACGCCTTCATACATACACGCCTTCATACATACACGCCTTCATACATACACGCCTTCATACATACACGCCTTCATACGTACACGCCTTCATGCATACACGCCTTCATCCATACACGCCTTCATACATACACGCCTTCATACATACACGCCTTCATACATGCACGCCTTCATACATACACGCCTTCATACATACACGCCTTCATACATACACGCCTTCATACATACACGCCTTCATACATACACGCCTTCATACATGCACGCTTTCATACATACACGCCTTCATACATACACGCCTTCATACATACACGCCTTCATACATACACGCCTTCATACATACACGCCTTCATACATACACGCCTTCATACATACACGCCTTCATACATGCACGCCTTCATACATACACGCCTTCATACATACACGCCTTCATACGTACACGCCTTCATGCATACACGCCTTCATCCATACACGCCTTCATACATACACGCCTTCATACATACACGCCTTCATACATACACGCCTTCATACATACACTCCTTCATACATACACGCCTTCATACATCCACGCCTTCATACATACACGCCTTCATACATACACGCCTTCATACATACACGCCTTCATACGTACACACCTTCATGCATACACGCCTTCATCCATACACGCCTTCATACATACACGCCTTCATACATACACGCCTTCATATATACACGCCTTCATACGTACACGCCTTCATGCATACACGCCTTCATCTATACACGCCTTCATACATACACGCCTTCATACATACACGCCTTCATACATACACGCCTTCATACATACACGCCTTCATACATACACGCCTTCATACATACACGCCTTCATACATACACGCCTTCATACGTACACGCCTTCATGCATACACGCCTTCATACATACACGCCTTCATGCATACACGCCTTCATCCATACACGACTTCATACATGCACGCCTTCATACATACACGCCTTCATACATACACGCCTTCATACATGCACGCTTTCATACATACACGCCTTCATACATACACGCCTTTATACATACACGCCTTTATACATACACGCCTTCATACATACACGCCTTCATACATACACGCCTTCATACATACACGCCTCATACATACACGCCTTCATACATACACGCCTTCATACATGCACGCCTTCATACATACACGCCTTCATACATACACGCCTTCATACATACACGCCTTCATACATACACGCCTTCATACATACACGCCTTCATACATACACGCCTTCATACGTACACGCCTTCATGCATACACGCCTTCATCCATACACACCTTCATACATACACGCCTTCATACATACACGCCTTCATACATACACGCCTTCATACATACACGCCTTCATACATACACGCCTTCATACATACACGCCTTCATACATACACGCCTTCATACATGCACGCGTTCATACATACACGCCTTCATACATACACGCCTTCATACATACACGCCTTCATACATACACGCCTTCATACATGCACGCGTTCATACATACACGCCTTCATGCATACACGCCTTCATCCATACACGCCTTCATACATACACGCCTTCATACATACACGCCTTCATACATGCACGCCTTCATACATACACGCCTTCATACATGCACGCGTTCATACATACACGCCTTCATACATACACGCCTTCATACATACACGCCTTCATACATACACGCCTTCATACATGCACGCGTTCATACATACACTCCTTCATGCATACACGCCTTCATCCATACACGCCTTCATACATACACGCCTTCATACATACACGCCTTCATACATGCACCCTTTCATACATACACGCCTTCATACATACACGCCTTCATACATACACGCCTTTATACATACACGCCTTCATCCATACACGCCTTCATACATACACGCCTTCATACATACACGCCTTCATACATACACGCCTTCATACATACACGCCTTCATACATGCACGCGTTCATACATACACGCTTTCATACATACACGCCTTCATACATACACGCCTTCATACATACACGCCTTCATACGTACACGCCTTCATACATACACTCCTTCATACATACACGCCTTCATACATACACGCCTTCATACATACACGCCTTCATACATACACTCCTTCATACATACACGCCTTCATACATACACGCCTTCATACATCCACGCCTTCATACATACACGCCATCATACATACACGCCTTCATACGTACACACCTTCATGCATACACGCCTTCATCCATACACGCCTTCATACATACACGCCTTCATACATACACGCCTTCATACATACACGCCTTCATACATACACGCCTTCATACGTACACGCCTTCATGCATACACGCCTTCATCTATACACGCCTTCATACATACACGCCTTCATACATACACGCCTTCATACATACACGCCTTCATACATACACGCCTTCATACATACACGCCTTCATACATACACGCCTTCATACGTACACGCCTTCATGCATACACGCCTTCATACATACACGCCTTCATGCATACACGCCTTCATCCATACACGACTTCATACATGCACGCCTTCATACATACACGCCTTCATACATACACGCCTTCATACATGCACGCTTTCATACATACACGCCTTCATACATACACGCCTTTATACATACACGCCTTTATACATACACGCCTTCATACATACACGCCTTCATACATACACGCCTTCATACATACACGCCTCATACATACACGCCTTCATACATACACGCCTTCATACATGCACGCCTTCATACATACACGCCTTCATACATACACGCCTTCATACATACACGCCTTCATACATACACGCCTTCATACATACACGCCTTCATACATACACGCCTTCATACGTACACGCCTTCATGCATACACGCCTTCATCCATACACACCTTCATACATACACGCCTTCATACATACACGCCTTCATACATACACGCCTTCATACATACACGCCTTCATACATACACGCCTTCATACATACACGCCTTCATACATACACGCCTTCATACATGCACGCGTTCATACATACACGCCTTCATACATACACGCTTTCATACATACACGCCTTCATACATACACGCCTTCATACATGCACGCGTTCATACATACACGCCTTCATGCATACACGCCTTCATCCATACACGCCTTCATACATACACGCCTTCATACATACACGCCTTCATACATGCACGCCTTCATACATACACGCCTTCATACATGCACGCGTTCATACATACACGCCTTCATACATACACGCCTTCATACATACACGCCTTCATACATACACGCCTTCATACATGCACGCGTTCATACATACACTCCTTCATGCATACACGCGTTCATCCATACACGCCTTCATACATACACGCCTTCATACATACACGCCTTCGTACATGCACGCTTTCATACATACACGCCTTCATACATACACGCCTTCATACATACACGCCTTTATACATACACGCCTTCATCCATACACACCTTCATACATACACGCCTTCATACATACACGCCTTCATACATACACGCCTTCATACATACACGCCTTCATACATGCACGCGTTCATACATACACGCTTTCATACATACACGCCTTCATACATACACGCCTTCATACATACACGCCTTCATACGTACACGCCTTCATACATACACGCCTTCATACGTACACGCCTTCATGCATACACGCCTTCATCCATACACGCCTTCATACATGCACGCCTTCATACATGCACGCCTTCATACATGCACGCCTTCATACATACACGCCTTCATACATACACGCCTTCATACATACACGCCTTCATACATAAACGCCTTCATACATACACGCCTTCATACATACACGCCTTCATACATACACGCCTTCATACATGCACGCCTTCATACATACACGCCTTCATACATACACGCCTTCATACATACACGCCTTCATACATGCACGCCTTCATACATACACGCCTTCATACATACACGCCTTCATACATGCACGCTTTCATACATACACGGCTTCATACATACACGCCTTCATACATACACGCCTTCATACATACACGGATTTATACATACACGCCTTCATACATACACGCCTTCATACATACACGCCTTCATTCATACACGCCTACATACATACACGCCTTCATACAGACACGCCTTCATACATGCACGCCTTCTTACATACACGCCTTCATACGTACACGCCATCATACATACACGCCTTCATACATACACGCCTTCATACATACACGCCTTCATACATACACGCCTTCATACATACACGCCTTCATACGTACACGCCTTCATGCATACACGCCTTCATCCATACACGCCTTCATATATACACGCCTTCATACATACACGCCTTCATACATGCACGCCTTCATACATACACGCATTCATACATACACACTTTCATACATGCACGCCTTCATACATACACGCCTTCATACATACACGCCTTCATACATACACGCCTTCATACATACACGCCTTCATACATACACGCCTTCATACATACACGCCTTCATACGTACACGCCTTCATGCATACACGCCTTCATCCATACACGCCTTCATACATACACGCCTTCATACATACACGCCTTCATACATGCACGCCTTCATACATACACGCCTTCATACATACACGCCTTCATACATACACGCCTTCATACATACACGCCTTCATACATACACGCCTTCATACATGCACGCTTTCATACATACACGCCTTCATACATACACGCCTTCATACATACACGCCTTCATACATACACGCCTTCATACATACACGCCTTCATACATACACGCCTTCATACATACACGCCTTCATACATGCACGCCTTCATACATACACGCCTTCATACATACACGCCTTCATACGTACACGCCTTCATGCATACACGCCTTCATCCATACACGCCTTCATACATACACGCCTTCATACATACACGCCTTCATACATACACGCCTTCATACATACACTCCTTCATACATACACGCCTTCATACATCCACGCCTTCATACATACACGCCTTCATACATACACGCCTTCATACATACACGCCTTCATACGTACACACCTTCATGCATACACGCCTTCATCCATACACGCCTTCATACATACACGCCTTCATACATACACGCCTTCATATATACACGCCTTCATACGTACACGCCTTCATGCATACACGCCTTCATCTATACACGCCTTCATACATACACGCCTTCATACATACACGCCTTCATACATACACGCCTTCATACATACACGCCTTCATACATACACGCCTTCATACATACACGCCTTCATACATACACGCCTTCATACGTACACGCCTTCATGCATACACGCCTTCATACATACACGCCTTCATGCATACACGCCTTCATCCATACACGACTTCATACATGCACGCCTTCATACATACACGCCTTCATACATACACGCCTTCATACATGCACGCTTTCATACATACACGCCTTCATACATACACGCCTTTATACATACACGCCTTTATACATACACGCCTTCATACATACACGCCTTCATACATACACGCCTTCATACATACACGCCTCATACATACACGCCTTCATACATACACGCCTTCATACATGCACGCCTTCATACATACACGCCTTCATACATACACGCCTTCATACATACACGCCTTCATACATACACGCCTTCATACATACACGCCTTCATACATACACGCCTTCATACGTACACGCCTTCATGCATACACGCCTTCATCCATACACACCTTCATACATACACGCCTTCATACATACACGCCTTCATACATACACGCCTTCATACATACACGCCTTCATACATACACGCCTTCATACATACACGCCTTCATACATACACGCCTTCATACATGCACGCGTTCATACATACACGCCTTCATACATACACGCCTTCATACATACACGCCTTCATACATACACGCCTTCATACATGCACGCGTTCATACATACACGCCTTCATGCATACACGCCTTCATCCATACACGCCTTCATACATACACGCCTTCATACATACACGCCTTCATACATGCACGCCTTCATACATACACGCCTTCATACATGCACGCGTTCATACATACACGCCTTCATACATACACGCCTTCATACATACACGCCTTCATACATACACGCCTTCATACATGCACGCGTTCATACATACACTCCTTCATGCATACACGCCTTCATCCATACACGCCTTCATACATACACGCCTTCATACATACACGCCTTCATACATGCACGCTTTCATACATACACGCCTTCATACATACACGCCTTCATACATACACGCCTTTATACATACACGCCTTCATCCATACACGCCTTCATACATACACGCCTTCATACATACACGCCTTCATACATACACGCCTTCATACATACACGCCTTCATACATGCACGCGTTCATACATACACGCTTTCATACATACACGCCTTCATACATACACGCCTTCATACATACACGCCTTCATACGTACACGCCTTCATACATACACGCCTTCATACGTACACGCCTTCATACATACACGCCTTCATCCATACACGCCTTCATACATGCACGCCTTCATACATGCACGCCTTCATACATGCACGCCTTCATACATACACGCCTTCATACATACACGCCTTCATACATACACGCCTTCATACATAAACGCCTTCATACATACACGCCTTCATACATACACGCCTTCATACATACACGCCTTCATACGTACACGCCTTCATGCATACACGCCTTCATCCATACACGCCTTCATACATACACGCCTTCATACATACACGCCTTCATACATGCACGCCTTCATACATACACGCCTTCATACATACACGCCTTCATACATACACGCCTTCATACATGCACGCCTTCATACATACACGCCTTCATACATACACGCCTTCATACATGCACGCTTTCATACATACACGGCTTCATACATACACGCCTTCATACATACACGCCTTCATACATACACGGATTTATACATACACGCCTTCATACATACACGCCTTCATACATACACGCCTTCATACATACACGCCTTCATACATACACGCCTTCATACATACAGGCCTTCATACATGCACGCCTTCTTACATACACGCCTTCATACGTACACGCCATCATACATACACGCCTTCATACATACACGCCTTCATACATACACGCCTTCATACATACACGCCTTCATACATACACGCATTCATACATACACACTTTCATACATGCACGCCTTCATACATACACGCCTTCATACATACACGCCTTTATACATACACGCCTTCATACATACACGCCTACATACATACACGCCTTCATACATACACGCCTTCATACGTACACGCCTTCATGCATACACGCCTTCATCCATACACGCCTTCATACATACACGCCTTCATACATACACGCCTTCATACATGCACGCCTTCATACATACACGCCTTCATACATACACGCCTTCATACATACACGCCTTCATACATACACGCCTTCATACATACACGCCTTCATACATGCACGCTTTCATACATACACGCCTTCATACATACACGCCTTCATACATACACGCCTTCATACATACACGCTTTCATACATACACGCCTTCATACATACACGCCTTCATACATACACGCCTTCATACATACACGCCTTCATACATACACGCCTTCATACATGCACGCCTTCATACATACACGCCTTCATACATACACGCCTTCATACGTACACGCCTTCATGCATACACGCCTTCATCCATACACGCCTTCATACATACACGCCTTCATACATACACGCCTTCATACATACACGCCTTCATACATACACTCCTTCATACATACACGCCTTCATACATCCACGCCTTCATACATACACGCCTTCATACATACACGCCTTCATACATACACGCCTTCATACGTACACACCTTCATGCATACACGCCTTCATCCATACACGCCTTCATACATACACGCCTTCATACATACACGCCTTCATACATACACGCCTTTATACGTACACGCCTTCATGCATACACGCCTTCATCTATACACGCCTTCATACATACACGCCTTCATACATACACGCCTTCATACATACACGCCTTCATACATACACGCCTTCATACATACACGCCTTCATACATACACGCCTTCATACATACACGCCTTCATACGTACACGCCTTCATGCATACACGCCTTCATACATACACGCCTTCATGCATACACGCCTTCATCCATACACGACTTCATACATGCACGCCTTCATACATACACGCCTTCATACATACACGCCTTCATACATGCACGCTTTCATACATACACGCCTTCATACATACACGCCTTTTGTACATACACGCCTTTATACATACACGCCTTCATACATACACGCCTTCATACATACACGCCTTCATACATACACGCCTCATACATACACGACTTCATACATACACGCCTTCATACATGCACGCCTTCATACATACACGCTTTCATACATACACGCCTTCATACATACACGCCTTTATACATACACGCCTTTATACATACACGCCTTCATACCTACACGCCTTCATACATACACGCCTTCATACATACACGCCTCATACATACACGCCTTCATACATACACGCCTTCATACATACACGCCTTCATACATACACGCCTTCATACATACACGCCTTCATATATACACGCCTTCATACATACACGCCTTCATACATGCACGCGTTCATACATACACGCCTTCATACATACACGCCTTCATACATACACGCCTTCATACATACACGCCTTCATACATGCACGCGTTCATACATACACGCCTTCATGCATACACGCCTTCATCCATACACGCCTTCATACATACACGCCTTCATACATACACGCCTTCATACATGCACGCCTTCATACATACACGCCTTCATACATGCACGCGTTCATACATACACGCCTTCATACATACACGCCTTCATACATACACGCCTTCATACATACACGCCTTCATACATGCACGCGTTCATACATACACTCCTTCATGCATACACGCCTTCATCCATACACGCCTTCATACATACACGCCTTCATACATACACGCCTTCATACATGCACGCTTTCATACATACACGCCTTCATACATACACGCCTTCATACATACACGCCTTTATACATACACGCCTTCATCCATACACGCCTTCATACATACACGCCTTCATACATACACGCCTTCATACATACACGCCTTCATACATACACGCCTTCATACATGTACGCGTTCATACATACACGCTTTCATACATACACGCCTTCATACATACACGCCTTCATACATACACGCCTTCATACGTACACGCCTTCATACATACACGCCTTCATACGTACACGCCTTCATGCATACACGCCTTCATCCATACACGCCTTCATACATGCACGCCTTCATACATGCACGCCTTCATACATGCACGCCTTCATACATACACGCCTTCATACATACACGCCTTCATACATACACGCCTTCATACATAAACGCCTTCATACATACACGCCTTCATACATACACGCCTTCATACATACACGCCTTCATACGTACACGCCTTCATGCATACACGCCTTCATCCATACACGCCTTCATACATACACGCCTTCATACATACACGCCTTCATACGTACACACCTTCATGCATACACGCCTTCATCCATACACGCCTTCATACATGCACGCCTTCATACATACACGCTTTCATACATACACGCCTTCATACATACACGCCTTTATACATACACGCCTTTATACATACACGCCTTCATACATACACGCCTTTATACATACACGCCTCATACATACACGACTTCATACATACACGCCTTCATACATGCACGCCTTCATACATACACGCTTTCATACATACACGCCTTCATACATACACGCCTTTATACATACACGCCTTTATACATACACGCCTTCATACCTACACGCCTTCATACATACACGCCTTCATACATACACGCCTCATACATACACGCCTTCATACATACACGCCTTCATACATACACGCCTTCATACATACACGCCTTCATACATACACGCCTTCATATATACACGCCTTCATACATACACGCCTTCATACATGCACGCGTTCATACATACACGCCTTCATACATACACGCCTTCATACATACACGCCTTCATACATACACGCCTTCATACATGCACGCGTTCATACATACACGCCTTCATGCATACACGCCTTCATCCATACACGCCTTCATACATACACGCCTTCATACATACACGCCTTCATACATGCACGCCTTCATACATACACGCCTTCATACATGCACGCGTTCATACATACACGCCTTCATACATACACGCCTTCATACATACACGCCTTCATACATACACGCCTTCATACATGCACGCGTTCATACATACACTCCTTCATGCATACACGCCTTCATCCATACACGCCTTCATACATACACGCCTTCATACATACACGCCTTCATACATGCACGCTTTCATACATACACGCCTTCATACATACACGCCTTCATACATACACGCCTTTATACATACACGCCTTCATCCATACACGCCTTCATACATACACGCCTTCATACATACACGCCTTCATACATACACGCCTTCATACATACACGCCTTCATACATGTACGCGTTCATACATACACGCTTTCATACATACACGCCTTCATACATACACGCCTTCATACATACACGCCTTCATACGTACACGCCTTCATACATACACGCCTTCATACGTACACGCCTTCATGCATACACGCCTTCATCCATACACGCCTTCATACATGCACGCCTTCATACATGCACGCCTTCATACATGCACGCCTTCATACATACACGCCTTCATACATACACGCCTTCATACATACACGCCTTCATACATAAACGCCTTCATACATACACGCCTTCATACATACACGCCTTCATACATACACGCCTTCATACGTACACGCCTTCATGCATACACGCCTTCATCCATACACGCCTTCATACATACACGCCTTCATACATACACGCCTTCATACGTACACACCTTCATGCATACACGCCTTCATCCATACACGCCTTCATACATACACGCCTTCATACATACACGCCTTCATACATACACGCCTTCATACGTACACGCCTTCATGCATACAAGCCTTCATCTATACACGCCTTCATACATACACGCCTTCATACATACACGCCTTCATACATACACGCCTTCATACATACACGCCTTCATACATACACGCCTTCATACATACACGCCTTCATACGTACACGCCTTCATGCATACACGCCTTCATACATACACGCCTTCATGCATACACGCCTTCATCCATACACGACTTCATACATGCACGCCTTCATACATACACGCCTTCATACATACACGCCTTCATACATGCACGCTTTCATACATACACGCCTTCATACATACACGCCTTTATACATACACGCCTTTATACATACACGGCTTCATACATACACGCCTTCATACATACACGTTTTCATACATACACGCCTCATACATACACGCCTTCATACATACACGCCTTCATACATGCACACCTTCATACATACACGCCTTCATACATACACGCCTTCATACATACACGCCTTCATACATACACGCCTTCATACATACACGCCTTCATACATACACGCCTTCATACGTACACGCCTTCATGCATACACGCCTTCATCCATACACACCTTCATACATACACGCCTTCATACATACACGCCTTCATACATACACGCCTTTATACATACACGCCTTCATACATACACGCCTTCATACATACACGCCTTCATACATACACGCCTTCATACATGCACGCGTTCATACATACACGCCTTCATACATACACGCCTTCATACATACACGCCTTCATACATACACGCCTTCATACATGCACGCGTTCATACATACACGCCTTCATGCATACACGCCTTCATCCATACACGCCTTCATACATACACGCCTTCATACATACACGCCTTCATACATGCACGCCTTCATACATACACGCCTTCATACATGCACGCGTTCATACATACACGCCTTCATACATACACGCCTTCATACATACACGCCTTCATACATACACGCCTTCATACATGCACGCGTTCATACATAAACTCCTTCATGCATACACGCCTTCATCCATACACGCCTTCATACATACACGCCTTCATACATACACGCTTTCATACATGCACGCTTTCATACATACACGCCTTCATACATACACGCCTTCATACATACACGCCTTTATACATACACGCCTTCATCCATACACGCCTTCATACATACACGCCTTCATACATACACGCCTTCATACATACACGCCTTCATACATACACACCTTCATACATGCACGCGTTCATACATACACGCTTTCATACATACACGCCTTCATACATACACGCCTTCATACATACACGCCTTCATACGTACACGCCTTCATACATACACGCCTTCATACGTACACGCCTTCATGCATACACGCCTTCATCCATACACGCCTTCATACATGCACGCCTTCATACATGCACGCCTTCATACATGCACGCCTTCATACATACACGCCTTCATACATACACGCCTTCATACATACACGCCTTCATACATAAACGCCTTCATACATACACGCCTTCATACATACACGCCTTCATACATACACGCCTTCATACGTACACGCCTTCATGCATACACGCCTTCATCCATACACGCCTTCATACATACACGCCTTCATACATACACGCCTTCATACATGCACGCCTTCATACATACACGCCTTCATACATACACGCCTTCATACATACACGCCTTCATACATGCACGCCTTCATACATACACGCCTTCATACATACACGCCTTCATACATGCACGCTTTCATACATACACGGCTTCATACATACACGCCTTCATACATACACGCCTTCATACATACACGGATTTATACATACACGCCTTCATACATACACGCCTTCATACATACACGCCTTCATACATACACGCCTTCATACATACACGCCTTCATACATACACGCCTTCATACATGCACGCCTTCATACATACACGCCTTCATACATACACGCCTTCATACATGCACGCTTTCATACATACACGCCTTTATACATACACGCCTTTATACATACACGCCTTCATACATACACGCCTTCATACATACACGCCTTCATACATACACGCCTCATACATACACGCCTTCATACATACACGCCTTCATACATGCACGCCTTCATACATACACGCCTTCATACATACACGCCTTCATACATACACGCCTTCATACATACACGCCTTCATACATACACGCCTTCATACATACACGCCTTCATACGTACACGCCTTCATGCATACACGCCTTCATCCATACACGCCTTCATACATGCACGCCTTCATACAAGCACGCCTTCATACATGCACGCCTTCATACATACACGCCTTCATACATACACGCTTTCATACATACACGCCTTCATACATAAACGCCTTCATACATACACGCCTTCATACGTACACGCCTTCATGCATACACGCCTTCATCCATACACGCCTTCATACATACACGCCTTCATCCATACACGCCTTCATACATACACGCCTTCATACATACACGCCTTCATACATGCACGCCTTCATACATACACGCATTCATACATACACACTTTCATACATGCACGCCTTCATACATACACGCCTTCATACATACACGCCTTCATACATACACGCCTTCATACATACACGCCTTCATACATACACGCCTTCATACATACACGCCTTCATACGTACACGCCTTCATGCATACACGCCTTCATCCATACACGCCTTCATACATACACGCCTTCATACATACACGCCTTCATACATGCACGCCTTCATACATACACGCCTTCATACATACACGCCTTCATACATACACGCCTTCATACATACACGCCTTCATACATACACGCCTTCATACATGCACGCTTTCATACATACTCGCCTTCATACATACACGCCTTCATACATACACGCCTTCATACATACACGCCTTCATACATACACGCCTTCATACATACACGCCTTCATACATACACGCCTTCATACATACACGCCTTCATACATACACGCCTTCATACATACACGCCTTCATACATGCACGCCTTCATACATACACGCCTTCATACATACACGCCTTCATACGTACACGCCTTCATGCATACACGCCTTCATCCATACACGCCTTCATACATACACGCCTTCATACATACACGCCTTCATACATACACGCCTTCATACATACACTCCTTCATACATACACGCCTTCATACATCCACGCCTTCATACATACACGCCTTCATACATACACGGATTTATACATACACGCCTTCATACATACACGCCTTCATACATACACGCCTTCATACATACACGCCTTCATACATACACGCCTTCATACATACACGCCTTCATACATGCACGCCTTCTTACATACACGCCTTCATACGTACACGCCATCATACATACACGCCTTCATACATACACGCCTTCATACATACACGCCTTCATACATACACGCCTTCATACATACACGCCTTCATACGTACACGCCTTCATGCATACACGCCTTCATCCATACACGCCTTCATACATACACGCCTTCATACATACACGCCTTCATACATGCACGCCTTCATACATACACGCATTCATACATACACACTTTCATACATGCACGCCTTCATACATACACGCCTTCATACATACACGCCTTCATACATACACGCCTTCATACATACACGCCTTCATACATACACGCCTTCATACATACACGCCTTCATACGTACACGCCTTCATGCATACACGCCTTCATCCATACACGCCTTCATACATACACGCCTTCATACATACACGCCTTCATACATGCACGCCTTCATACATACACGCCTTCATACATACACGCCTTCATACATACACGCCTTCATACATACACGCCTTCATACATACACGCCTTCATACATGCACGCTTTCATACATACACGCCTTCATACATACACGCCTTCATACATACACGCCTTCATACATACACGCCTTCATACATACACTCCTTCATACATACACGCCTTCATACATACACGCCTTCATACATACACGCCTTCATACATACACGCCTTCATACATGCACGCCTTCATACATACACGCCTTCATACATACACGCCTTCATACATACACGCCTTCATACATACACTCCTTCATACATACACGCCTTCATACATCCACGCCTTCATACATACACGCCTTCATACATGCACGCCTTCATACATGCACGCTTTCATACATACACGCCTTCATACATACACGCCTTCATACATACACGCCTTCATACATACACGCCTTCATACATACACGCCTTCATACATACACTCCTTCATACATACACGCCTTCATACATCCACGCCTTCATACATACACGCCTTCATACATGCACGCCTTCATACATGCACGCTTTCATACATACACGCCTTCATACATACACGCCTTCATACATACACGCCTTCATACATACACGCCTTCATACATACACGCCTTCATACATACACGCCTTCATACATACACGCCTTCATACATACACGCCTTCATACATACACGCCTTCATACATACACGCCTTCATACATACACGCCTTCATACGTACACGCCTTCATGCATACACGCCTTCATACATACACGCCTTCATGCATACACGCCTTCATCCATACACGACTTCATACATGCACGCCTTCATACATACACGCCTTCATACATACACGCCTTCATACATGCACGCTTTCATACATACACGCCTTCATACATACACGCCTTTATACATACACGCCTTTATACATACACGCCTTCATACATACACGCCTTCATACATACACGCCTTCATACATACACGCCTCATACATACACGCCTTCATACATACACGCCTTCATACATGCACGCCTTCATACATACACGCCTTCATACATACACGCCTTCATACATACACGCCTTCATACATACACGCCTTCATACATACACGCCTTCATACATACACGCCTTCATACGTACACGCCTTCATGCATACAGGCCTTCATCCATACACACCTTCATACATACACGCCTTCATACATACACGCCTTCATACATACACGCCTTCATACATACACGCCTTCATACATACACGCCTTCATACATACACGCCTTCATACATACACGCCTTCATACATGCACGCGTTCATACATACACGCCTTCATACATACACGCCTTCATACATACACGCCTTCATACATACACGCCTTCATACATGCACGCGTTCATACATACACGCCTTCATGCATACACGCCTTCATCCATACACGCCTTCATACATACACGCCTTCATACATACACGCCTTCATACATGCACGCCTTCATACATACACGCCTTCATACATGCACGCGTTCATACATACACGCCTTCATACATACACGCCTTCATACATACACGCCTTCATACATACACGCCTTCATACATGCACGCGTTCATACATACACTCCTTCATGCATACACGCCTTCATCCATACACGCCTTCATACATACACGCCTTCATACATACACGCCTTCATACATGCACGCTTTCATACATACACGCCTTCATACATACACGCCTTCATACATACACGCCTTTATACATACACGCCTTCATCCATACACGCCTTCATACATACACGCCTTCATACATACACGCCTTCATACATACACGCCTTCATACATACACGCCTTCATACATGCACGCGTTCATACATACACGCTTTCATACATACACGCCTTCATACATACACGCCTTCATACATACACGCCTTCATACGCACACGCCTTCATACATACACGCCTTCATACGTACACGCCTTCATGCATACACGCCTTCATCCATACACGCCTTCATACATGCACGCCTTCATACATGCACGCCTTCATACATGCACGCCTTCATACATACACGCCTTCATACATACACGCCTTCATACATACACGCCTTCATACATAAACGCCTTCATACATACACGCCTTCATACATACACGCCTTCATACATACACGCCTTCATACGTACACGCCTTCATGCATACACGCCTTCATCCATGCACGCCTTCATACATACACGCCTTCATACATACACGCCTTCATACATACACGCCTTCATACATGCACGCCTTCATACATACACGCCTTCATACATACACGCCTTCATACATACACGCCTTCATACATGCACGCCTTCATACATACACGCCTTCATACATACACGCCTTCATACATGCACGCTTTCATACATACACGGCTTCATACATACACGCCTTCATACATACACGCCTTCATACATACACGGATTTATACATACACGCCTTCATAAATACACGCCTTCATACATACACGCCTTCATACATACACGCCTTCATACATACACGCCTTCATACATACACGCCTTCATACATGTACGCCTTCTTACATACACGCCTTCATACGTACACGCCATCATACATACACGCCTTCATACATACACGCCTTCATACATACACGCCTTCATACATACACGCCTTCATACATACACGCCTTCATACGTACACGCCTTCATGCATACACGCCTTCATCCATACACGCCTTCATACATACACGCCTTCATACATACACGCCTTCATACATGCACGCCTTCATACATACACGCATTCATACATACACACTTTCATACATGCACGCCTTCATACATACACGCCTTCATACATACACGCCTTCATACATACACGCCTTCATACATACACGCCTTCATACATACACGCCTTCATACATACACGCCTTCATACGTACACGCCTTCATGCATACACGCCTTCATCCATACACGCCTTCATACATACACGCCTTCATACATACACGCCTTCATACATGCACGCCTTCATACATACACGCCTTCATACATACACGCCTTCATACATACACGCCTTCATACATACACGCCTTCATACATACACGCCTTCATACATGCACGCTTTCATACATACACGCCTTCATACATACACGCCTTCATACATACACGCCTTCATACATACACGCCTTCATACATACACGCCTTCATACATACACGCCTTCATACATACACGCCTTCATACATACACGCCTTCATACATACACGCCTTCATACATGCACGCCTTCATACATACACGCCTTCATACATACACGCCTTCATACGTACACGCCTTCATGCATACACGCCTTCATCCATACACGCCTTCATACATACACGCCTTCATACATACACGCCTTCATACATACACGCCTTCATACATACACTCCTTCATACATACACGCCTTCATACATCCACGCCTTCATACATACACGCCTTCATACATACACGCCTTCATACATACACGCCTTCATACGTACACACCTTCATGCATACACGCCTTCATCCATACACGCCTTCATACATACACGCCTTCATACATACACGCCTTCATACATACACGCCTTCATGCATACACGCCTTCATCTATACACGCCTTCATACATACACGCCTTCATACATACACGCCTTCATACATACACGCCTTCATACATACACGCCTTCATACATACACGCCTTCATACATACACGCCTTCATACGTACACGCCTTCATGCATACACGCCTTCATACATACACGCCTTCATGCATACACGCCTTCATCCAAACACGACTTCATACATGCACGCCTTCATACATACACGCCTTCATACATACACGCCTTCATATATGCACGCTTTCATACATACACGCCTTCATACATACACGCCTTTATACATACACGCCTTTATGCATACACGCCTTCATACATACACGCCTTCATACATACACGCCTTCATACATACACGCCTCATACATACACGCCTTCATACATACACGCCTTCATACATGCACGCCTTCATACATACACGCCTTCATACATACACGCCTTCATACATACACGCCTTCATACATACACGCCTTCATACATACACGCCTTCATACATACACGCCTTCATACGTACACGCCTTCATGCATACACGCCTTCATCCATACACACCTTCATACATACACGCCTTCATACATACACGCCTTCATACATACACGGCTTCATACATACACGCCTTCATACATACACGCCTTCATACATGCACGCGTTCATACATACACGCCTTCATACATACACGCCTTCATACATACACGCCTTCATACATACACGCCTTCATACATGCACGCGTTCATACATACACGCCTTCATGCATACACGCCTTCATCCATACACGCCTTCATACATACACGCCTTCATACATACACGCCTTCATACATGCACGCCTTCATACATACACGCCTTCATACATGCACGCGTTCATACATACACGCCTTCATACATACACGCCTTCATACATACACGCCTTCATACATACACGCCTTCATACATACACGCCTTCATACATACACGCCTTCATACATACACGCCTTCATACATACACGCCTTCATACATGCACGCTTTCATACATACTCGCCTTCATACATACACGCCTTCATACATACACGCCTTCATACATACACGCCTTCATACATACACGCCTTCATACATACACGCCTTCATACATACACGCCTTCATACATACACGCCTTCATACATACACGCCTTCATACATACACGCCTTCATACATGCACGCCTTCATACATACACGCCTTCATACATACACGCCTTCATACGTACACGCCTTCATGCATACACGCCTTCATCCATACACGCCTTCATACATACACGCCTTCATACATACACGCCTTCATACATACACGCCTTCATACATACACTCCTTCATACATACACGCCTTCATACATCCACGCCTTCATACATACACGCCTTCATACATACACGGATTTATACATACACGCCTTCATACATACACGCCTTCATACATACACGCCTTCATACATACACGCCTTCATACATACACGCCTTCATACATACACGCCTTCATACATGCACGCCTTCTTACATACACGCCTTCATACGTACACGCCATCATACATACACGCCTTCATACATACACGCCTTCATACATACACGCCTTCATACATACACGCCTTCATACATACACGCCTTCATACGTACACGCCTTCATGCATACACGCCTTCATCCATACACGCCTTCATACATACACGCCTTCATACATACACGCCTTCATACATGCACGCCTTCATACATACACGCATTCATACATACACACTTTCATACATGCACGCCTTCATACATACACGCCTTCATACATACACGCCTTCATACATACACGCCTTCATACATACACGCCTTCATACATACACGCCTTCATACATACACGCCTTCATACGTACACGCCTTCATGCATACACGCCTTCATCCATACACGCCTTCATACATACACGCCTTCATACATACACGCCTTCATACATGCACGCCTTCATACATACACGCCTTCATACATACACGCCTTCATACATACACGCCTTCATACATACACGCCTTCATACATACACGCCTTCATACATGCACGCTTTCATACATACACGCCTTCATACATACACGCCTTCATACATACACGCCTTCATACATACACGCCTTCATACATACACTCCTTCATACATACACGCCTTCATACATACACGCCTTCATACATACACGCCTTCATACATACACGCCTTCATACATGCACGCCTTCATACATACACGCCTTCATACATACACGCCTTCATACGTACACGCCTTCATGCATACACGCCTTCATCCATACACGCCTTCATACATACACGCCTTCATACATACACGCCTTCATACATACACGCCTTCATACATACACTCCTTCATACATACACGCCTTCATACATCCACGCCTTCATACATACACGCCTTCATACATACACGCCTTCATACATGCACGCTTTCATACATACACGCCTTCATACATACACGCCTTCATACATACACGCCTTCATACATACACGCCTTCATACATACACGCCTTCATACATACACGCCTTCATACATACACGCCTTCATACATACACGCCTTCATACATACACGCCTTCATACATACACGCCTTCATACATACACGCCTTCATACGTACACGCCTTCATGCATACACGCCTTCATACATACACGCCTTCATGCATACACGCCTTCATCCATACACGACTTCATACATGCACGCCTTTATACATACACGCCTTCATACATACACGCCTTCATACATGCACGCTTTCATACATACACGCCTTCATACATACACGCCTTTATACATACACGCCTTTATACATACACGCCTTCATACATACACGCCTTCATACATACACGCCTTCATACATACACGCCTCATACATACACGCCTTCATACATACACGCCTTCATACATGCACGCCTTCATACATACACGCCTTCATACATACACGCCTTCATACATACACGCCTTCATACATACACGCCTTCATACATACACGCCTTCATACATACACGCCTTCATACGTACACGCCTTCATGCATACACGCCTTCATCCATACACACCTTCATACATACACGCCTTCATACATACACGCCTTCATACATACACGCCTTCATACATACACGCCTTCATACATACACGCCTTCATACATACACGCCTTCATACATACACGCCTTCATACATGCACGCGTTCATACATACACGCCTTCATACATACACGCCTTCATACATACACGCCTTCATACATACACGCCTTCATACATGCACGCGTTCATACATACACGCCTTCATGCATACACGCCTTCATCCATACACGCCTTCATACATACACGCCTTCATACATACACGCCTTCATACATGCACGCCTTCATACATACACGCCTTCATACATGCACGCGTTCATACATACACGCCTTCATACATACACGCCTTCATACATACACGCCTTCATACATACACGCCTTCATACATGCACGCGTTCATACATACACTCCTTCATGCATACACGCCTTCATCCATACACGCCTTCATACATACACGCCTTCATACATACACGCCTTCATACATGCACGCTTTCATACATACACGCCTTCATACATACACGCCTTCATACATACACGCCTTTATACATACACGCCTTCATCCATACACGCCTTCATACATACACGCCTTCATACATACACGCCTTCATACATACACGCCTTCATACATACACGCCTTCATACATGCACGCGTTCATACATACACGCTTTCATACATACACGCCTTCATACATACACGCCTTCATACATACACGCCTTCATACGCACACGCCTTCATACATACACGCCTTCATACGTACACGCCTTCATGCATACACGCCTTCATCCATACACGCCTTCATACATGCACGCCTTCATACATGCACGCCTTCATACATGCACGCCTTCATACATACACGCCTTCATACATACACGCCTTCATACATACACGCCTTCATACATAAACGCCTTCATACATACACGCCTTCATACATACACGCCTTCATACATACACGCCTTCATACGTACACGCCTTCATGCATACACGCCTTCATCCATACACGCCTTCATACATACACGCCTTCATACATACACGCCTTCATACATACACGCCTTCATACATGCACGCCTTCATACATACACGCCTTCATACATACACGCCTTCATACATACACGCCTTCATACATGCACGCCTTCATACATACACGCCTTCATACATACACGCCTTCATACATGCACGCTTTCATACATACACGGCTTCATACATACACGCCTTCATACATACACGCCTTCATACATACACGGATTTATACATACACGCCTTCATAAATACACGCCTTCATACATACACGCCTTCATACATACACGCCTTCATACATACACGCCTTCATACATACACGCCTTCATACATGTACGCCTTCTTACATACACGCCTTCATACGTACACGCCATCATACATACACGCCTTCATACATACACGCCTTCATACATACACGCCTTCATACATACACGCCTTCATACATACACGCCTTCATACGTACACGCCTTCATGCATACACGCCTTCATCCATACACGCCTTCATACATACACGCCTTCATACATACACGCCTTCATACATGCACGCCTTCATACATACACGCATTCATACATACACACTTTCATACATGCACGCCTTCATACATACACGCCTTCATACATACACGCCTTCATACATACACGCCTTCATACATACACGCCTTCATACATACACGCCTTCATACATACACGCCTTCATACGTACACGCCTTCATGCATACACGCCTTCATCCATACACGCCTTCATACATACACGCCTTCATACATACACGCCTTCATACATGCACGCCTTCATACATACACGCCTTCATACATACACGCCTTCATACATACACGCCTTCATACATACACGCCTTCATACATACACGCCTTCATACATGCACGCTTTCATACATACACGCCTTCATACATACACGCCTTCATACATACACGCCTTCATACATACACGCCTTCATACATACACGCCTTCATACATACACGCCTTCATACATACACGCCTTCATACATACACGCCTTCATACATACACGCCTTCATACATGCACGCCTTCATACATACACGCCTTCATACATACACGCCTTCATACGTACACGCCTTCAGGCATACACGCCTTCATCCATACACGCCTTCATACATACACGCCTTCATACATACACGCCTTCATACATACACGCCTTCATACATACACTCCTTCATACATACACGCCTTCATACATCCACGCCTTCATACATACACGCCTTCATACATACACGCCTTCATACATACACGCCTTCATACGTACACACCTTCATGCATACACGCCTTCATCCATACACGCCTTCATACATACACGCCTTCATACATACACGCCTTCATACATACACGCCTTCATGCATACACGCCTTCATCTATACACGCCTTCATACATACACGCCTTCATACATACACGCCTTCATACATACACGCCTTCATACATACACGCCTTCATACATACACGCCTTCATACATACACGCCTTCATACGTACACGCCTTCATGCATACACGCCTTCATACATACACGCCTTCATGCATACACGCCTTCATCCAAACACGACTTCATACATGCACGCCTTCATACATACACGCCTTCATACATACACGCCTTCATATATGCACGCTTTCATACATACACGCCTTCATACATACACGCCTTTATACATACACGCCTTTATGCATACACGCCTTCATACATACACGCCTTCATACATACACGCCTTCATACATACACGCCTCATACATACACGCCTTCATACATACACGCCTTCATACATGCACGCCTTCATACATACACGCCTTCATACATACACGCCTTCATACATACACGCCTTCATACATACACGCCTTCATACATACACGCCTTCATACATACACGCCTTCATACGTACACGCCTTCATGCATACACGCCTTCATCCATACACACCTTCATACATACACGCCTTCATACATACACGCCTTCATACATACACGCCTTCATACATACACGCCTTCATACATACACGCCTTCATACATACACGCCTTCATACATACACGCCTTCATACATGCACGCGTTCATACATACACGCCTTCATACATACACGCCTTCATACATACACGCCTTCATACATACACGCCTTCATACATGCACGCGTTCATACATACACGCCTTCATGCATACACGCCTTCATCCATACACGCCTTCATACATACACGCCTTCATACATACACGCCTTCATACATGCACGCCTTCATACATACACGCCTTCATACATGCACGCGTTCATACATACACGCCTTCATACATACACGCCTTCATACATACACGCCTTCATACATACACGCCTTCATACATGCACGCGTTCATACATACACTCCTTCATGCATACACGCCTTCATCCATACACGCCTTCATACATACACGCCTTCATACATACACGCCTTCATACATGCACGCTTTCATACATACACGCCTTCATACATACACGCCTTCATACATTCACGTCTTTATACATACACGCCTTCATCCATACACGCCTTCATACATACACGCCTTCATACATACACGCCTTCATACATACACGCCTTCATACATACACGCCTTCATACATGCACGCGTTCATACATACACGCTTTCATACATACACGCCTTCATACATACACGCCTTCATACATACACGCCTTCATACGTACACGCCTTCATACATACACGCCTTCATACGTACACGCCTTCATGCATACACGCCTTCATCCATACACGCCTTCATACATGCACGCCTTCATACATGCACGCCTTCATACATGCACGCCTTCATACATACACGCCTTCATACATACACGCCTTCATACATACACGCCTTCATACATAAACGCCTTCATACATACACGCCTTCATACATACACGCCTTCATACATACACGCCTTCATACGTACACGCCTTCATGCATCCACGCCTTCATCCATACACGCCTTCATACATACACGCCTTCATACATACACGCCTTCATACATGCACGCCTTCATACATACACGCCTTCATACATACACGCCTTCATACATACACGCCTTCATACATGCACGCCTTCATACATACACGCCTTCATACATACACGCCTTCATACATGCACGCTTTCATACATACACGGCTTCATACATACACGCCTTCATACATACACGCCTTCATACATACACGGATTTATACATACACGCCTTCATACATACACGCCTTCATACATACACGCCTTCATACATACACGCCTTCATACATACACGCCTTCATACATACACGCCTTCATACATGCACGCCTTCTTACATACACGCCTTCATACGTACACGCCATCATACATACACGCCTTCATACATACACGCCTTCATACATACACGCCTTCATACATACACGCCTTCATACATACACGCCTTCATACGTACACGCCTTCATGCATACACGCCTTCATCCATACACGCCTTCATACATACACGCCTTCATACATACACGCCTTCATACATGCACGCCTTCATACATACACGCATTCATACATACACACTTTCATACATGCACGCCTTCATACATACACGCCTTCATACATACACGCCTTCATACATACACGCCTTCATACATACACGCCTTCATACATACACGCCTTCATACATACACGCCTTAATACATACACGCCTTCATACATACACGCCTTCATACGTACACGCCTTCATGCATACACGCCTTCATCCATACACGCCTTCATACATACACGCCTTCATACATACACGCCTTCATACATGCACGCCTTCATACATACACGCATTCATACATACACACTTTCATACATGCACGCCTTCATACATACACGCCTTCATACATACACGCCTTCATACATACACGCCTTCATACATACACGCCTTCATACATACACGCCTTCATACATACACGCCTTCATACATACACGCCTTCATACATGCACGCCTTCATACATACACGCCTTCATACATACACGCCTTCATACATACACGCCTTCATACATACACGCCTTCATACATACACGCCTTCATACATACACGCATTCATACATACACACTTTCATACATGCACGCCTTCATACATACACGCCTTCATACATACACGCCTTCATACATACACGCCTTCATGCATACACGCCTTCATCCATACACGCCTTCATACATACACGCCTTCATACATACACGCCTTCATACATGCACGCCTTCATACATACACGCATTCATACATACACACTTTCATACATGCACGCCTTCATACATACACGCCTTCATACATACACGCCTTCATACATGCACGCCTTCATACATACACGCATTCATACATACACACTTTCATACATGCACGCCTTCATACATACACGCCTTCATACATACACGCCTTCATACATACACGCCTTCATGCATACACGCCTTCATCCATACACGCCTTCATACATACACGCCTTCATACATACACGCCTTCATACATGCACGCCTTCATACATACACGCCTTCATACATACACGCCTTCATACATACACGCCTTCATACATACACGCCTTCATACATACACGCCTTCATACATGCACGCTTTCATACATACACGCCTTCATACATACACGCCTTCATACATACACGCCTTCATACATACACGCCTTCATACATACACGCCTTCATACATACACGCCTTCATACATGCACGCCTTCATACATACACGCCTTCATACATACACGCCTTCATACGTACACGCCTTCATGCATACACGCCTTCATCCATACACGCCTTCATACATACACGCCTTCATACATACACGCCTTCATACATACACGCCTTCATACATACACTCCTTCATACATACACGCCTTCATACATCCACGCCTTCATACATACACGCCTTCATACATACACGCCTTCATACATACACGCCTTCATACGTACACACCTTCATGCATACACGCCTTCATCCATACACGGCTTCATACATACACGCCTTCATACATACACGCCTTCATACATACACGCCTTCATACGTACACGCCTTCATGCATACACGCCTTCATCTATACACGCCTTCATACATACACGCCTTCATACATACACGCCTTCATACATACACGCCTTCATACATACACGCCTTCATACATACACGCCTTCATACATACACGCCTTCATACGTACACGCCTTCATGCATACACGCCTTCATACATACACGCCTTCATGCATACACGCCTTCATCCATACACGACTTCATACATGCACGCCTTCATACATACACGCCTTCATACATACACGCCTTCATACATGCACGCTTTCATACATACACGCCTTCATACGTACACGCCTTTATACATACACGCCTTTATACATACACGCCTTCATACATACACGCCTTCATACATACACGCCTTCATACATACACGCCTCATACATACACGCCTTCATACATACACCCCTTCATACATGCACGCCTTCATACATACACGCCTTCATACATACACGCCTTCATACATACACGCCTTCATACATACACGCCTTCATACATACACGCCTTCATACATACACGCCTTCATACGTACACCCCTTCATGCATACACGCCTTCATCCATACACACCTTCATACATACACGCCTTCATACATACACGCCTTCATACATACACGCCTTCATACATACACGCCTTCATACATACACGCCTTCATACATACACGCCTTCATACATACACGCCTTCATACATGCACGCGTTCATACATACACGCCTTCATACATACACGCCTTCATACATACACGCCTTCATACATACACGCCTTCATACATGCACGCGTTCATACATACACGCCTTCATGCATACACGCCTTCATCCATACACGCCTTCATACATACACGCCTTCATACATACACGCCTTCATACATGCACGCCTTCATACATACACGCCTTCATACATGCACGCGTTCATACATACACGCCTTCATACATACACGCCTTCATACATGCACGCGTTCATACATACACGCCTTCATACATACACGCCTTCATACATACACGCCTTCATACATACACGCCTTCATACATGCACGCGTTCATACATACACGCCTTCATGCATACACGCCTTCATCCATACACGCCTTCATACATACACGCCTTCATACATACACGCCTTCATACATGCACGCCTTCATACATACACGCCTTCATACATGCACGCGTTCATACATACACGCCTTCATACATACACGCCTTCATACATACACGCCTTCATACATACACGCCTTCATACATGCACGCGTTCATACATACACTCCTTCATGCATACACGCCTTCATCCATACACGCCTTCATACATACACGCCTTCATACATACACGCCTTCATACATGCACGCTTTCATACATACACGCCTTCATACATACACGCCTTCATACATACACGCCTTTATACATACACGCCTTCATCCATACACGCCTTCATACATACACGCCTTCATACATACACGCCTTCATACATACACGCCTTCATACATACACGCCTTCATACATGCACGCGTTCATACATACACGCTTTCATACATACACGCCTTCATACATACACGCCTTCATACATACACGCCTTCATACGTACACGCCTTCATACATACACGCCTTCATACGTACACGCCTTCATGCATACACGCCTTCATCCATACACGCCTTCATACATGCACGCCTTCATACATGCACGCCTTCATACATGCACGCCTTCATACATACACGCCTTCATACATACACGCCTTCATACATACACGCCTTCATACATAAACGCCTTCATACATACACGCCTTCATACATACACGCCTTCATACATACACGCCTTCATACGTACACGCCTTCATGCATACACGCCTTCATCCATACACGCCTTCATACATACACGCCTTCATACATACACGCCTTCATACATGCACGCCTTCATACATACACGCCTTCATACATACACGCCTTCATACATACACGCCTTCATACATGCACGCCTTCATACATACACGCCTTCATACATACACACCTTCATACATGCACGCTTTCATACATACACGGCTTCATACATACACGCCTTCATACATACACGCCTTCATACATACACGGATTTATACATACACGCCTTCATACATACACGCCTTCATACATACACGCCTTCATACATACACGCCTTCATACATACACGCCTTCATACATACACGCCTTCATACATGCACGCCTTCTTACATACACGCCTTCATAAGTACACGCCATCATACATACACGCCTTCATACATACACGCCTTCATACATACACGCCTTCATACATACACGCCTTCATACATACACGCCTTCATACGTACACGCCTTCATGCATACACGCCTTCATCCATACACGCCTTCATACATACACGCCTTCATACATACACGCCTTCATACATGCACGCCTTCATACATACACGCATTCATACATACACACTTTCATACATGCACGCCTTCATACATACACGCCTTCATACATACACGCCTTCATACATACACGCCTTCATACATACACGCCTTCATACATACACGCCTTCATACATACACGCCTTCATACGTACACGCCTTCATGCATACACGCCTTCATCCATACACGCCTTCATACATACACGCCTTCATACATACACGCCTTCATACATGCACGCCTTCATACATACACGCCTTCATACATACACGCCTTCATACATACACGCCTTCATACATACACGCCTTCATACATGCACGCTTTCATACATACACGCCTTCATACATACACGCCTTCATACATACACGCCTTCATACATACACGCCTTCATACATACACGGCTTCATACATACACGCCTTCATACATACACGCCTTCATACATACACGCCTTCATACATACACGCCTTCATACATGCACGTCTTCATACATACACGCCTTCATACATACACGCCTTCATACGTACACGCCTTCATGCATACACGCCTTCATCCATACACGCCTTCATACATACACGCCTTCATACATACACGCCTTCATACATGCACGCCTTCATACATACACTCCTTCATACATACACGCCTTCATACATCCACGCCTTCATACATACACGCCTTCATACATACACGCCTTCATACATACACGCCTTCATACGTACACACCTTCATGCATACACGCCTTCATCCATACACGCCTTCATACATACACGCCTTCATACATACACGCCTTCATACATACACGCCTTCATACGTACACGCCTTCATGCATACACGCCTTCATCTATACACGCCTTCATACATACACGCCTTCATACATACACGCCTTCATACATACACGCCTTCATACATACACGCCTTCATACATACACGCCTTCATACATACACGCCTTCATACGTACACGCCTTCATGCATACACGCCTTCATACATACACGCCTTCATGCATACACGCCTTCATCCATACACGACTTCATACATGCACGCCTTCATACATACACGCCTTCATACATACACGCCTTCTTACATGCACGCTTTCATACATACACGCCTTCATACATACACGCCTTTATACATACACGCCTTTATACATACACGCCTTCATACATACACGCCTTCATACATACACGCCTTCATACATACACGCCTCATACATACACGCCTTCATACATACACGCCTTCATACATGCACGCCTTCATACATACACGCCTTCATACATACACGCCTTCATACATACACGCCTTCATACATACACGCCTTCATACATACACGCCTTCATACATACACGCCTTCATACGTACACGCCTTCATGCATACACGCCTTCATCCATACACACCTTCATACATACACGCCTTCATACATACACGCCTTCATACATACACGCCTTCATACATACACGCCTTCA